>JAOEGL010000003.1:87434743-92234743 GCA_034509955.1 Urosaurus nigricauda
TTAAAAATAATATTTCCAAACTTCTCTTCATTCAAAATCATATGATTGGTGCACTATCTATGACATAGCAATTTTACTGCAGAAACTGATGAATAGCATTAGATGCATGATTCCGGAACAATTGTGAAATAAGGTGAATGCCAAAAGATAATAAACAGGATGTTTATGACTGATATGTGTGTAATGTAACACACACACACCGGGTTCTTCTCATTTTTGGAGGTTCTGTTCCACCCTCCCCCCAATACAAATGTGGAAAAAACACAGATGCTCAAACCCATATTAGTCAATAGGTGGCGAGGTGTGTATGTGAGTGTCTGCGCTCACCCTATTGGCTAATACAGGGTTTCAAGAGGCTCAAGGGCATTTTCAGCTGTGATAAAAATACTGATACACTACACTGAGGAACTGGTGATGTCAGGGTAAATATCTCATACACTTTTCATGAAATGCCTCATGCTAGGATGCATAAATCAACTGCCCCAAGTTAGCCAAAATCAGTGCTAAGTATACCATTAGAAAACTAAATGTTTAACTCTTCTATTTCAAGAGAAAGAGGAAATTCTAGATGACAAGCTAGTTTCATTCTGAAGGGAACATGGATACTTTGTAAAACTCAATCACTTATTGCCATGTGAGTGGGTTTTAGAAGATCTTCTGGAATATCTAGAATCTGTCTTGAACAAGACTGCTTTGGCATATTTTCTAGGATGCCAATTTAAGGAAAGCTACATCTGGGTGAAAAACTTGACTGAAAATTGGCTGACGAGGCCACCATAAAGTTAATAATATGCAGTCTCTATTGTTTTGCCTTACCTTGACCACCACCTTGATAAGCAATTAACGAGTAGATCAATATATCTTTTTTATCCACCATCAGTAAAGGGATGCATGCCCCAGTGAGGATGTCTGATGACTATCAATGAAACAAAATGTGGGCCACTTAAATATTTTCCTCCATGTCAAATAGCTGTGTCTGTGTACTATTTGTGTAACTGCTATTTGCACAGTTGAGAATATCCACTTTCATGTTCTTTTCACCCATCTAATAGAAAACTAGGTGATGTATTTGATTTGCTATACACCAGTCTCAGAACTCAGAAGATTATCTGAGTAGAATAGTAGAACAGGTATCTCCTCACTTGTTAGCATAATATACAAATGTCCACAAGAAAAACTTTAGCCTGTAAGAAACTTCAAAAATGCTTTAAGAACTACGAGAAACTCAAGGGCCTTATAATAATAATAATATAATAATAATAAATTTTATTTCTAGTCCTCCCCTCTGAACAAAGCAATCGGGGCGGATTACAACAGAAGTCAAAAACATAACAGATTAAAATAGTCCCATCCATCCCCCAATTACCTTTGATTTTGAAAAGACCATAGTGAGTTCTCCAACTCAAGCTAAAGACATCCACAGTTACTGCTACCAAAAATTTTCTGTTGGGAGGTTTCTCTCCAACAAATAAATTCTGTATGTGCACTACAAAAGAAGGGACTTTATAGCTAGAGGCATCTAAGAAGGAATTCAGAATTTAAAAAATGCTTTTATCTGTAAACTTCTGCATCACATGTCTATCCTACAGACAGCAGGCCTCCCAAAATTTTGAGATAATCAGAAAGCCTGCTCTATGATAACTATTAAGATAACTGCCTTATAAATTAGATGGCCTATGAAGGCACCAAGTTTTGTTTTGTGACCAGAAGCCTCTACAGACTAGCATAAAGAGACAGTGTGGAGGTATGGTGACCGCACGCTGGCTACCCCAAACTGCCTGCCTGACCAGATGGTGGGCGGCATCACACCGCATCCTCAGTGCAGAATTTACACTCACTAAGCTGAAGAATCAAAGAACAGCTGCTGCAGCAGCAGCTTTTGGTAGCTTCTTTTTGCACCTAAGAAAGGCCAGATCAGGGCTGCAGCGTGTAGTTGCTGTGGCCCCAATCCAGCAAGGAAAGGGGAGACTGCAGGCTGCTCCAAAGGGGCAGTCCATTGAGCCACCAGGAGACCTAAATCAGTCAGAAGAATACATGTGATATGGAGACTCTTTAAGCAAAGTGATTCTTCATCCTAATTTCTACAAGCCTGTGTTGGGATCACTGCTGCCATGCTCCTTTAAAATCCGTGCCAATCACAGTAAAAGGGGGAGAATTCTGAATTTTTATGACTGGCTTACTAAGGAACACTGTAAAATGGTGCAATGGATATACAGATGTAAATGTCTTAATATCTATTATTACATGGCAGTCTCTGTGATGAGGGAATAAAATGATAGTTTGTACAAAAATCATGTAAAACTTTTTAATCTTGACATAAGAATTCACTTGCCTAACATCTAAATTAGGATGCAATGTGCCACTGCTTTTTGGCAAATTAAATGGAAGGAGAAAAGATGCATCACATACTAAGCAAGGCAGATTCTACAGCCTCTCTGACAAAGATAGAAAAACTTCCTCTAATTCAAAAGCATGGTGAGTGATTTTGCAGATACTCATGGTAGTTAAGTGTGGAATATATTGTGTAATCACATTGGATTATGGATAGAAACAGGTGGTTATGGCTTCCTATTTGTTCAAAAATAGACAAACTGTCCCCAAAGGGTGTAATGATGAAAGATGATGGCTTTGATAGGTAGTCTAAAGGAAAGTTGGCATTTCATTTGCTGGAAGAATATCTAATGGGAGGGGTGGTTGTGGAAGGTCATGGGGCCACACTAGGTCTTCAAGGCCTACATTTCCTCCCACCAAAAACAACAACAAAAAGCACCCCAGAGCTCCTCTAAGGGAAATGGGGAAATTTTCATGATGCTTTGGGTTTCAAAAAAGGCCTCTTTTGGACCAAAACTGGCCCAGCAGACAAAATTTGGTGAAAATGCTCTCCACACCACCTAATGGACATTTTGAAACATTTTGTGACTTTTGACTCCTGGTAGATAGAGGGGGCCTCCAGATGTGGATATACCCTACATCCCCTAGCGTGCAATTTGATGGCATTCCTGAGCAAAAATTTTTTTAAAAAATTGACCTCTAGGGCCCACAAAAAGTTCTGCCCATCCATGGTCTCCACTCTAAAGGATCCAGATTTCTGAAAAAATAATTAGGTACTTTACAAAAAAAGGGATCTTGTAGGTGTTCATGACCATGTAGCCTGATACAAATATCACTTGCAGTGAGAATAAAAAGAGAGTTTAATTCATCCCTTAATTGTTGACTATTGTTTTTCTTGAAGCCTTCTTCTCTCATATAGAAATGACCAAGATAACTGGTTTCTTCATCATAGCATGATAATGGTACTATGGTACTAATGACATAATTTTTTTCCAATGTTTGTTTTCCAAGTTTTCTTTTTGTGCATCTTTCAAATGCAACTCCTATTGTAACTTTAATAAAGTAATCATTTTTTATTTTTTTGAAAATAGAGAATTTAGGGTTTTGTTGACATTTTAAAAATCTGAAAACATTAAAGGCTGAAAGCATGTGCTGAAACTTGCTTGCAGAATAACTAAATATCATATATTTAATAATGTTGATCTCCCAAATGCAAACAGTTTTCCTTGCTTTCTGCCTTTCACTTATGAACATTATAATAAACTTAAATTGTTACTTTGACACATTTCCTTCTAATTGGTAGCTGTATGCTGAAGAAACATTGTATTGTACATAAAGTGTAACTTCATCACTTATCACAGAGTGTTAAAACACAGGAAGTGAGAGGAGATAAGTCACATACAGATAAAGCAAATGCCTAACTATATATTTCATATAGATACCAGGTATCCCTTCAGTTCATGTGGAAAATAATGTAATTTGTCCTGACTTCATAGCAATTATAATTAACATTGAAGTGGTCTTTTCTTCTTTGTCACCTCTTCATTCAGTTCTTATTTGCGTTTATTTGTACTTCCTATCAGTTAATCTCTTTTTATAACGATAACAATAACTGGTGTTATTATGCATGGAAATTGGACATGTAGATAAATCTGTGATAAGTGCTATTTTTGAAAAACAACACACCATATCAGAAATATGTAGGCCTTTATGCTTCTTGTTTTGATTTTATAATTAAGCTTTGGGACGTGATTTGCTTTAAATAAAACTTATCAAACTCAACATATGCACAGCTTCAAATGAATGTTTGGAGTGCATTACTGTTAACCCCTCTATGATTAATATCCATTGTATCTGAGAGCCATACAAAGCCAATATTTTACTTTCTTGATTATAACTACCATAACCAAAGAATTTTGCAATTCAGTTTGGGAAAAAATGGTTTGCTCCTGGATTGGTACAGAAAATGCAAATAATGTTTAAACAAGACTAGTGGTATTGAAAAATTTGAAAATACATAGAAGGTGTAAACATCTCACTAACAAAGGAATATAAGTATACACTTCATCATTAGAAGAGATGCATGCATTATAAAAGTACTCACAATTTGCTAATCTAACCATAACTATTTTAGAGTTAAAAAAGCAAAATTCAATTTCAAGAACGTCACCTGAAATCAGCTTTTAAACAATATTGCCCTTAAGTAAAATATAATGGGTATGACATATATCCTACAGGCTTAAGGTATGTCAAGACTTCTATGGAATGGCACACTGGGTACTACTTGTGTAAGTCCATTCTTGTATGCAGAAGAAGGAGAGATCCAGCACTGGATTATGTCCTGTCACTACCCAGGAAAGGGCAGTTATATGGTCTCTCACTCTGTCCTCACTTTGGACTACAGCTGAGGCAAATCCTAGAATCATAGAGTTGGAAGAGACCACAAGGGCCATCCAGTCCAACCCCCTGCCGTGCAGGAACTCCCAATCAAAGCATTTCCGACAGATGGCCATCCAGCCTCTGCTTAAAGACCTCCAAGGAAGGAGACTCCACCACCCTCCGAGGGAGTGTGTTCCACTGTCGAACAGCTCTTACTGTCAGGAAGTTCCTCCTAATGTTGAGGTGGAATCTTTTTTCCTGCAGTTTGCATCCGTTGTTCCGAGTCCTGTTCTCTGGAGCAGCAGAAAACAAGCTTGCTCCCTCCTCAATGTGACATCCTTTCAAATATTTAAACAGAGCTATCATATCACCTCTTAACCTTCTCTTCTCCAGGCTAAACATCCCCAGCTCCCTAAGGCGTTCCTCATAGGGCATGGTTTCCAGACCCTTCACCATTTTAGTCGCCCTCCTTTGGACATGCTCCAGTTTCTCCACATCCTTTTTGAATTGTGGTGCCCAGAACTGGACACAGTATTCCAGGTGGGGCCTGACCAAAGCAGAATAGAGTGGCACTATTACTTCCCTTGATCTAGACACTATACTTCTATTGATGCAGCCTAAAATTGCATTGGCCTTTTTAGCTGCTGCATCACACTGTTGACTCATGTTCAACTTGTGGTCTACTTGGACACCTAGATCCCTTTCACATGTTGTCTCATTCAGCCAGGTGTCCCCCATCCTATATCTGTGCATTTCATTTTTCCGCCCTACGTGTAGGACCTTACATTTCTCTGTGTTAAATTTCATTTTGTTAGCTTTGGCCCAGCTTTCTAGTCTATTCAGGTCATTTTGAATTTTGATCCTGTCCTTTGGGGTATTAGCTACTCCTCCCAATTTCGTGTCATCTGCAAATTTGATAACTAGGCTCTCAATACTGTCATCCAAGTTATTAATAAAGATGTTGAATAGCACTGGGCCCAGGACTGAACCCTGTGGGACCCCACTGGTCACTTCTCTCCAGGATGAAAAGGAACCATTGTTGAGCACCCTTTGGGTTCGGTCAGTCAACCAGTTACAAATCCACCTAACAGTTGCCTTTTCTAGCCCACATTTTACAAGCTTGTTTGCAAGAATGTCATAGGGAACCTTGTCAAAGGCCTTACTGAAATCAAGACATACTATATCCACAGCATTCCCTTCATCTACCAAGCTGGGAATTTTATAAAAAAAAGAGATCAGATTTGTTTGGCATGACTTGTTTCTCTGAAACCCATGTTGACTTTTTGTGATTATGGCATTGCCTTCTAGATGTTCACAGACTCGCTCTTTAATGATCTGCTCTAGTATTTTTCCTGGACAATAATTGTTGGGATCCTCTCTTTTTCCCTTTCTGAAGATGGGCACAACGTTTGCCCTCCTCCAGTCTGCTGGGACTTCTCCTGTTCTCCAGGAGTTCTCAAAGATTATTGCCAGTGGTCCCGATATTACATTTGCCAGTTCTTTTAGTACCCTTGGATGTAGTTCATCTGGTCCTGGAGACTTATATTCATTTAAATGAACCAGGTATTCCTGTACTATCTCTTTACTTATTCTGTGCTGAAATTCCCCTATTCTGTCCTCTGCTCCATTATCCTCAGCTTGACCACCCTTTGCCTTTTCTGAGAAGACCGAAGCAAAGAAGTTGTTGAGTAATTCTGCCTTTTCTCTGTCCCCTGTTAGCATTTTGCCATCTTCTGCATGCAGTGGCCCTACCATTTCCTTCTTCTTCCTTTTGCTGCGGTCATACCCAAAAAAGCCCCTTTTGTTGTTCTTAACCTTTTCATACAGAGTAGTGTTTGTAACCCTAAACTAGTAACAAGTGATTGAGAAATATTATTAAAAAAGTAAGAATCAGGATACATGAATTTGAAAATGTAAGATCAGTGGCAGAAGATGGAGGTTTGGATGGATTTGGAAAGCAGTATTTTTCTGTCAAGTTTGTGTGTGTGTGTGTGTGTGTGCATGTGCGTGTGCGTGTGCACGTGCATGTTTTCTCCCAACTAAAGACAACATGGCATTAAGTACATCCTTCAGATTAAACATGGAAGAAATACTCACTCTCCATTCACACTGGACAGCCTGGCTGATTTCGAAGCTGATTTTTCACCAAAACTGGGAACGATGTGTGATCTGATTTGCACAAGCCATGCTCCAACATACTGAGAGAGCCTCCAAAGCACCCACTTATCTAGGCTAGACACTCAAGCCTACTTCCTGCCTATTTCTCTAAAATTCTATTTCTTTGGCTGCACAGGTGGAAGTAGAGCTTTGTTGCTGGCAATTAGAGAGAGAGGAAAGAGACTGCTGTTTTTCCCTGCAAATATCTGGTAGCCTACCACTTGCACTAGTCAGGTGTCCACGTGGGTGCTGCCCTTCAAGAAGGCTATTTCAACCATACCAGCATGGAACCTTATAACATAATCCTATTACCCCTGCACTCTTCTTCACTTTAGCCTTAATTTTTCACTGCACTGGCACTGCATTTTGCCATATAATCCTGTTTGCCCTGTACTTCTCAGTTTTAACTTAATTATTCACTATGCTGGCACAGCACCTTGCTGCTTTTTCCCCCCAAAGGAGATCTCTTGAAGGACTGCTGACTGCTGCCATCTGTGGGCTCTGTATCAGCATCTCTTCTTTTGTGGGGACTATCTTTTGCTTTTATATACTGGCTGCCCCACTATTATAATACTGCTCTCTTTTTCTTCCATCATTTTTTCACATTGGTAGGAAAAATTAAGATAACACCCCAAACATCATCAGAGCACTTGGGGCAGAAAAAGAGTAAGGTCTAGTGGATGAAAGGCATAATTTTTGAGCAAGTGTGGATATGAATTTACAAGACTGCAGGGACATTAAACATTCTTCCATTTTGACACCACAAAAACTTGAAGTGCCATAGATCAAGAGAGGCTGGTATTTTCACAAAGCTCCTCATACACACAACACTTCTACAGTAACCATTCCAGATTCAGTCAAGTGTGCCTGCATATCCAAAAATGAATTGTGATGCTGGCCAAAGAGAGATACTCATACCAAATTTGGACTCAAGTGTGACATTTTTATTTTGCAAACCCTAACACCAAGTGTAACACCAAGGTAGGAGAAATCTTTTAACTATATTGATTTCCTCATTTTCTAGGTTGAACTTGTATAGAACCTCAGTGGTCATAATTTTTGTTTTCTTTATGTTCAGCAATAAGCCTGTCTTTGCACTTTCTTCTTTTAACTCGCTTAGTAATTGTTCCAAGTCTGTGATATTTTCCACTAGTATATGGTGTCATCTGCATATCCTAGGCTTCATTCACACCACGAAAATAATCCGGGATGAATCCTGGTTTAACCCTTGTTGTTGACACATATCTCGAATGCACTCAATGAACTCTGGGTGGCACAGGGAGGGGGGAGAGGGCTGGCAAAAAAACCCCCTATTTAACCTGGGATATTCAATACCAGGTATTTTTCTGAGTTTTCCTAAAAGATCTGCATCAATCTGCATCTTCAGCAGTGTGAATAAGCTTCCGAATCAATTCGGATCGCTCTGTATTGTTCAAGGGAATGGAGGTAGCTCAATTTTATCCCAAAATGATGGCCTTTGTGAATAACAAAGGGGTTATAATTACTCGAAGTGATTCGCAAACCCAAAACAAATAGGAACAACAAACCCAATATGCATCAGCACAGCGATCCACATCTCCTCAGGTCAGAGAAATTAGTGTGAATGCCCACTCAGATTGTTGATGTTCCTTCCTCTTATCTTCCCTCTTCCTTCTAAACCTGCTCTACCTATATTTTCTGCATATAGGTTGAACAAATGGGGTGACAGAGTGCAGCCATGCCTGAGCCCTTTATCAATTGGGAACCATTCTGTTTCTCCATGTTCTGTTCTAACAGTAGCCTCTTGTCCTAAGCAGAGAGTTCTCATCAGGACTGTCAGATGTAGAGACACTCCTATAACTTTAAGAATTATCTCCTTGGTTGGTCAAGATGTGTTATATTTGCCTAAGAAGGGATGGCAATCAGACCTTAGTTCAAGAAATCATCACTGTTTTGTGATGGCTGGCTTGGGCAAGTCACATGCTCTCATTCTCAAGGGAAGGGAATTGCAAACCTTTTCTGAACAAATCTTGCCAAAGAAAATCCCATGATAACAAACTGCTTTAGCGTAGTTATAAGTCAGAAATGACTTGAAGGCACACAACAAGAGTCACTCATAGACTAATGTCGAGTGTCACTATACAAATTGTTGCAGAGCAATTTCAGGCATTCCTGGATCAGATAACTCTACTGTAAGATGGATGTAGCAAGTCCAGGTTATTTGAAGGACCATTATCAGCAGTGCTGTTTTTAAGGTCTGTATATGGTCTTTTAATGAATTTTAATGTGTAATGTTTAACTTTATAAATTGTTTATTACAGCCAGACCTCCTTATCCATGGATTTTTTTATCCACAGATTCAAGCATCCAAGGCTTGAAAATACTTTTAAAACATACAAATTCTCATAGGCAAACCTTGATTTTACTATACCATTGTATTTAATGGGATTTGAGCATCCACAGGTGGGGGTCCTGGAACCAACGCCCAGTGGATACCAAGGGCCCACTGGACTTTTATTAATGGCTTTGGATAATTTTAATCTGTATTGTTGCAAATATGTTCTTAGTCGCTTTGACTAAATCAAATTAAGAGTAGTGGCAATCAAGAAATATGTTCTGATAGCAAGATCTAGTGTGAGATATGATTTCTAAGAAAACAAGTATTTAAAAACTGCCTTAGAAAATGTTCTAGAAAAAAAAATATTGCCCTGATAGTTTTGTACACATGTACTTGTGTATCAGAGAACATACTAGAAGATAATGGCTGGTTGTAATTAAAAAAAATGTTTTCTGGATCAATATGTTTCCTATCCAATAGTCTAATTTAAAAAAAAAACCCAATTAGAGGGTTCCTACAAATAGACACAATTCAATACAAACATCTTAAACAGTAATCCAAATTATTAGTCAATTCATTTTGTAAAAAAAACTGTGGTGCAGTGTTCTAACTGAAAGGTAGGCTTTGAACTGAAACCTCTTCTGGTCCAGAACAAATCTCAAATATGTGTAATACAGATGGTTCTCTATATCCATGCCTTTTTCATCCATGGATTCAACCATCCATGGCTTGAAAATATTTGAAAAATATATAAATTCCAAAAAGCAAGCCTTGAATTTGCCATCCTATATAAGGGACATCATTTTACTATGCTATACATGGTTTGGTACTGTGACCCTATGTTTTACCTTTGACTTATCCATGGGTCATATCAAAATCTCCATTTTGGCCTCCAAATCTGCCCTCGACTTATACATGAGGTCAACTTATAGTCAAGTATATATGGCATCACCCATCAGCCCAGCATCAATTCCAGGAAAGATTCTAGAGCAGGTAATTAAATAGGCAATCTGTAAGCACTTAGAAAGGAATGCTATAATCACTAAAAGTTAGCATGGGTTCTCAAAAACAAGCCAAACTAATTTTATTTCTTTTTTGATTGAATTACAGGCTTGGTAGGTGAAGGAAATGCTTTGGATGTAGCGTATCTGAATTTCAACAAGGTCTCTGATAAGGTTCTCCATGGTATTCTTGCAAAAAAAGCTAGTAAAACATGGTCAGACAATGGATTTATAATTGGCTGACTGACTGAATCCAAAATGTGCTCACCAATGGCTCATCATCATCATTCTGGAGAGAAGTGACTACTGTAGTGTCACAGTGACCTGTCCTGGGCCCAGAGATAAGCAACATCTTTATCAATGACTTGGACGATAGACTAGAGGGCATGTTTATCAAATCTTCAGATAACCTCAAATTAAAAGGGATAGCTAATACCTCAGAGGACACGATCAGAATGTCCTTAATAGATTAGAAAGCTGTGCAAAAACTAACAAAATGAATTTCAACAAGGGAAAATGTAAGGTATTACACTTGGGCAGTAAAAATGAAATGTACAGATAATAGGATGGGTGACACCTGGCTTGACAGCAGTGCATACGAAAGGCATCTAGCGGTCTTAGTGGACTGCAAACTGAACACGAGTTTGGATGATAGACTAAGGGGCAGCTAGAAAAGCCAATTAGATTCAAGGTCTGCATCAGTAGAAGTATAGTGTCTAGATCGAGGGAAGTAACAGTGCAACTCTACTGCATTGGTCATACCTCACCTGGAACACTGTGTACAGTTCTGGGAACCACAAATCAAGAACGATATGTACAAGCTGGAACATGTCCAGAGGACAGCAATTAATGGTGAAAGATTTGGAGTTGTGCATGTTCAGAGAGGGGAAGAAAAGGTTAAGAGGTGGAAAGATAGCCATGTTTATGTGAAATGATGTCATACAGAAGAAAGAGCAAGCTTGTTTTCTACTGCTCCACAGACTAAGACACAGAGCAATGGATTCAAGCTGCAGGAAAAGAGATTCCATGTAAACATTAGGAAGAACTTCTGACTGTAGGAGCTGTTCCACAGTGGAATACAGTGCCTTGGTGTGTGGTTGAGCCTCTCCTTGGAGGTTTTAAAGCAGAGACTGTATAGCCATCTGCTGGGAGTGCTTTGATTGTGTGTTCCTGCATGGCGGGGGGGGGGGGAGGGTTGGACAGGATGGCATTTGTGGCCTCTTCTGATTCCCTGACTATCATCTCTCTTTGGGGCTTTAATGCTGTTGATGAGCCTGTGCATCGGTTCCCATAATCTTTCCTGTTGTGAGAGCCTTAAATAAATGAGCCATGCTAACAGTGTTAAAGAGGCCTTGTCCATCAAAGGGGAGGTCTTTTGCTCACATCATGGTGTGTTCCATAACTCCACCAGAGCTGAGTCAAGTATGTCTTATTAACGCAATAGCTCCCTCCATTGCCTGTGATGCAGTTTGCAACATGGCAATCTATGCTGACCTCCTGACTGGCAACTTGAAGAGCTCTGGCCTCAAATAGAGGGATAATGTTTTTCTGGTTGTCTGGTAAATCTGTTAAGAAATGTTGCATCTTCTCCTACATAAACTGATAGGGAGCAGCCATGTCCATTTGGTAATCATTCCCCCTAACCTTTACAGCTGCTCATAAACAAAATGAGCAGCTTGTAAGGTTCAGTTTTCAACTCTCCCTGCCTGTTGGGAGTAAAATAATCAAGACTATCCTTTGTCCTGAGATTCCTCTACAATCAGGGAACTGGACACCAGGTATTGAACAAACAAACAAAAACAAAACAACAATAATAACAACAAAAACAGTATCTGCTACCTGATTACCAAAAAGGTTCTATTTTGTGAGAGGTTTGTGTGCATTAAGCTCATTGATGTATAACATTACAGAAAGCAGGGTAACCATGACAGAAGTCACTAGCGATGTTTGTACCCTTTGAAATACAGGGTCACACACACGTCAAGATGTGACTTTGGATTCAATACCCAAAGATAATATAACCATCTGATTACAGTAAGTCTTAATATCTTCAAAAAGAGATTGTGGGGCCTGAGGAAGATGTCAAAGAAGAAAGTGAAGGAGGAGAGAATATTATTGAAACACACACATGGCCCAAACAGCATCTAACACATGGTGAAATTTATCCCCATACCCAATAGGAGGAAACAGAGACTTACAATCCATATATGTACTGACTGTGGGACCAGATGTGTTTATGTTTTATATTATATTTTGTTTAAATATATCTTGTTCTGATTTTCTAATACTATAAGACAAAGATATAGCTAAAAATATGGATTAGATAGATATATAGGATGGGTAGCACTTGGCTTGAAAGCAGTACATGTAAAAATAATCACACAGAATTGCTGAAAACCTCTAAAGGAGAAGACTTCACCACCCTCCAAGGGAGCGTGTTCCACTGTCAAAAAGTTCTTATCACCAGGAAATTCCTCCTAATGTTTCAGTGGAATCTCTTTTCCTGTAGATTGCACCCATTGCTCCAGGTCCTGCTTTCTGGAGCTGCAGAAAACAAATTTGCTCCATCTATAGTATCACATCCCTTAAAATTTTTAAAGAAGGCTATTGTTTCACCTCTTAATTTTCTTTTATCCAGTCTAAACATATCCAGATCCCTAATTCACTTCTCATAGGGCACAGTTTCCAGACCTTTCACCTTTTGGTGACCCTCCTCTGGACACTCAGTAGTTTCTCAACATCCTTTTTGAATCGTGATTCCCAGAAGTGAACATAGTATTCCAGGTGAAGTCTGACCAAAGCAGAATAGAGTGGTACTATTACTTTCCTTGATCTAGACATTATACTTCTATTAATGCAGTCTAGAATCACATTGGCTTTTTAGCTGCCACATCACACTGTTGACTCATGTGCAACTTGTGGTCTACTAGAACTCCTAGATAGCAATAGCAATAGCAGTTTCATTTATATACCACTTCATACTGCCTAAAGCACTCTATTACAACTGTAAGCTAATTGCCCCCAACAAACTGGGTACTCATTTTAGTGACCTTGGAAGGATGCAAGCCTGATTCAAGCTTGAGCCCCTGGCTGGTACTGAACCTGCAATCTTATGGATTGTGAGTGAGTGGCTGCAGTACAGGCATTTAAACACTGTGCCATCAGGGCTCCTACCACTTTCCCTTTCACAAGCAGTCTTGTCAAGTCAGGTGTCCCCCATCCTGTATCTGTGCATTTCATTTTTTCTCCCTAAGTGTAGTGCATTTCTCCCTGTTCACATTCATGTTAGTTTTAGCCCAGGTTTCTAATCTATTAAGGTCATTTTGAATTTTGATCCTGTCCTCTGGAGTGCTGGCTACTCCTCCTAATTTGGTGTTATCTGTACATTTGAAAAGCAGGCCCTCTATTCTTTCATCCAAGTCTTTGATAAAGATGTTGAATCCTCTGGGCATCCCACTGGACATTTCTCTCAAGGAAAAGGAGGAGCCATTGCTGAGCACCCTTTGGTCAACCAATTACAAATCCACCTGACAGTTGCACTGTCTAGCCCACCTTTTACTAGCTTATTTGTCATAATATCATAGGGAAGTCTGTGGAAGGTATGCTACGTGCACAGCGTTCTCTTCATCTACCAAGCTGACAATTTTATCAAAGAAAAAGATAAGATTTGTCTAGTATGACTTGGTTTTGAGATACCCATGTTGATGTTTTACAATTATGGCTTTCTAAATACTTACAGATTTGCTGTTTAACGATTTGCAAAAATCTTTCCTGGTATTGCCATCAGGCCAATTGGGTGATATTTGTTTGGGTCCTCTTTTTCCCCCTTTCTGAAGATGGGGACAACATTTGTCCTCCTCCAGACTGCTGAGTGCTGACACTTCTCCAGGAATTCTCAAAGATAATTACCAGTGGCTCTGAGATTACCTTTGCCAGTTCTTTTAATACCCTTGTTTATCTGGTCCTGGAGACTTGAATTTGTTTAGATTAACCAGGTATGTATTTCTGTACTACCTCTTTACTTATTCTGTGCTGCCTTTCCCCTACTGCATCCTCTGATCTATTTTCCTCAGATTGAGCACCCTTTTTCTTTTGTGAGAAGATTGAGGCAAAGAAGGTGTTGAGTAGCTCTGCCCTTTCTCTATCCTCTGTTAGCATTTTGCCATCTTCTTCATACAATGGCTCTATCATTTATTTCTTCTTCCTTTTGCTATAGACATACCCCAAAAAGCTCTTTTTATAGTTCTGAACCTCTCTAGCAAGCCTGTGCTCTTCTGTGCTTTAGTTTTTCTGACTTTACCCCTACAAGTGCTAGATATTCATATGAATTCTTCTTTGATGGTTTCTCCCTAACTTCAAAACACAGCTCAGCTGAAAGTTCCAGATCCCCAAGCAGATCGTAAAAAATGTGAGACCTTAAGTCCCGTTCTTCTCAATGGGCACATGCTTCTGCTTGCACCGCCATGTGCATGTGTGCCCCTTGATAAAGCCAGGGCTTGCCATCCACAGAAGCGCAAACCACGGATGGCAAGCCCATGCTTGGGGCAGGTGCACTGTACTGTGTCTAGTTCTTAACACCACAATTCAAGGATATCAACAAGCTGGAATGTGTCCAGAGGAGGGTGATCTAGATGTTCAAAGGGGCGGAAACCAAGCCATACAAGGAATGGCTTAGGGAGCTGGGTATATTTAGTATGGAAAAAGTTGGAAAGTTATCTGATTATTTATGTATTTATTTAATTATATTTATTTATATCCCGCCCTTCTTCCAAGGATGGGATTCAGGGCAGCTTACAATATTAAAAAACACCATACAGTTAAAAACATACATAAATAGTATATTAAAATAGAATTAAATTTCTACAATAATTAAAACAAATTCAATGCTAAAATCAAATTTAAAAAGATTAAAATGCAGAGCAGTGCTGGAGGAGGAAAGGCTGGGTCAGGGGGCCTACAAAGGGCCAGAGGCCTCCCTTTGGCAGTGGCGTGGCGGAGGAGGAAAAGAGGCCGGATCAGCGAGGCCTACAAAGGCCCAGAAGCCTGCCTTTGATGGCGGCATGGTGCAGAGCGCAGAAGAGAGGCCGGGTCAGCACGGCCTGCAAGGGCCCAGAAGCCTCCCTTGGGTGGTGGTGCGGCACAGAAAAAGGAGAGGCCAGGTCGGCAGGGCCTACAGAGGTCCAGAGGCCTACCTTTGGCAGTGGTGCAGTGCAGAGAGGCGGAGGAGGAGGAGAGGCCGGGTCAGTGAGGCCTACAAAGGTCCAGAAGCCTCCCTTTGGCGGCAGCAGAGGAGGAGAGGCAGACCAGCAGGACCTACCCAGGCCTCTGAAACCTCCCTTCCAACAGGGTTGCAGCAAAGGAGGAGAGACTAGGGTATTTGCAGTTAATGACCACCTCCCACTTCTAGGTGCAGTGTAAGGGAATAAGCTGCAATATTCAGGTTTTTTCCTGATAGTTTGTTTGTTTCCATACGTGCACGGCGTGGATGGGTAAGAGAAGGAGGGTTCTTATTACCCTTGGGGCTTTGGGTCCATTCCTTTTTTTGTAGAGAAGGGTATGGAGGGAGCTATTTTTGTTTTCCCTCTTTTCTCAACCCTTCGAGAGGAGGATTGTAGTTGGGACCTATAGGAGGAGATAGGAAGGTTCTCTTTCCTCTCCGGTAGTTGGTCTGCACTTTCTCTGGAAAGTGTGTGCTGACTGTATCAGCCACCTAGTCCATGTGTGTGTAGTATTGTCTTCTCTATTTTAATTCTTTAACCAATGTACTCTGGGGAAGCCAATATGTTGGTTATCTGCTAATGCTGTTTAAGATATCAAAACAAAGTTGTATCCTTTCTTTTTTTCCCCCTACCATTAGAAACATCATAGAGGGATTCCCAACTTAGAAGGTCACTTTTCAATGCCCAATGATATAATTTGGTTTGAATAGCCTTGTGTCAGGTTGGTTATTTAACTGTGGCAGTGTTACGAGAAGAGGAGACTGTGGGGCAATTTTGATAATTCAAATTAAAAGAAAGAATAGTCTGTCAGTAACCACTAGGTTACAGGCAGCAAAAAGTCAATCAAATAAAAGCAGTTCTTTAGAAATGCTGCCCAAAATGCAGGATTCTGCCCAAATGCAAGCTATGTTTGAGGAATTGTTAAAGAATTTTCAAAAAGAAATTCGACAAGAATTAAAAGACCATAGAAGAGAATCTAACGATAACCTAAATGAAAGACTGGGAAAGTTGGAAAAACCTTTAGAAGATTTATCGAAGGAATTGTCATTAATTTAAAATGATGTGACAGTTATCAAAAAGAAAACACAAAACTTTAAGAGGACACTACCAAAAACCTAGAAGGGCAACAAAAGGCATAAGAGAATTTAATTCTTTTACAAGAGTTGAGATATAGGGGGAAATGCCTCAAGTTTAGGGGGCTATCAGAGACACCAAATGAGGACCTGTATGAGAAACTGGTTCTGCCTCTGGCAGGATTTATAGACATTACAGAAATTTACCTGGAAATGGAAAATGATAAATTGTTCAGAGTAAACTCCAATATAGCAAAGGAAAAAAAAAGTATCCCGCAACATTGTTGTTTGTTTTGTCAGATCAAGAATAAGGGACGACACTCTGCAGAGAAGTTATGGAAACATTTTTCAAATAGATGAGAACATGATAAAAAAAATTAAGGACATCCCAGCAGCCATCTTAAGGAGAAGACAAGAATACAAACAGCTAACACAAGCCCTAACTATTTATAACATTAGATATTCTTGGGATAGAATTGAAGGGGTGGTATTCAGTTACACGCAAAAAAGATATAGAATCAATTCCAAATTTAAGGCAGAGAATGTTCTTTAAAAACTTAGGAGGGACAAAAACAAAGAACAGGAGGGTACGAATTTTGATAAAGCTGCTGATAAACTACCAAACAGTAATAAACAGTAATCGGACAAATTAAAGGAATACTCAGTTGAGAGCACGGGGGAACTGGGAGAGAAGGGAGTAGGGTAGCAGGATAGTAGGATAGTTTCCCTTTTTCATGGGCTTTAATGATGTAGAAAACAAACATGAAAAACATTATATTGGTATGTTCATGGAATGTTAAAGGATTTAATTCTGTTTACAAAAGAAAAAAGATCTTCCATTATTTGGAGAAAAAAGCTTTGATATTCTGTGTTTACAGGAGATTAAGATAAAAAAAGATGACTCAATATTTATAAGGAACCCTAAATTTGGACAACATTTTCATTCACTACATGAAAAAAGGAAAGCAGGTTTGGCATTATATATAAGGAACACAATACCTGAAAAAGAAATCGCCAAGGATACTGATGGCTATGATGTTGCAGTAGAGTTAACTCTTCCTTCAATAAAATTCTGGTAGTAGGGGTGTATGCTCCCAATGAAAATAAGAAGTTTTATAACAATGAGGCAAGAATTGGAAAGGTGACATTATGACAAAATAATTCTTGAGGGGGATTCGAATGGTGTTCTGAAGCCAAATGTTGACAGATCCAGTTAAAGTAACCGAAAGATGAAGCAGGTTAGATTACCACAATCATTCTTTCATTTGAAAGAAAAACTGGATCTTCTTGATGTATGGTCTACTATGTATCCCAACGTTACATAGTTTTACATTCCACTCATTACAATATGCATCCTTTTCACGCATAGGTGTTCTTAGTTTCTACCTCATTGTTTACAAAGATCAAAAAGATGACTATATTGCCAAGAACGGATTCGTATCACAATCCCATTCTGTTAGAAATAGAAGCAACTGGAAAACCTTTCAATTGGAGACTTAATGAGGATTTGCTGCGGGATCATAACTTTCTTGTAGAATTGGAAAAGAACATTAAATTTTACTTTAAAGAAAACAGCTCATTTCAAATACAGCAAAGGATAATTTGGGATGCACATAAGGTAGTCTCCGTTCTGGTAGTCAAGGTCTCCTGTCCCAGCTGAGGATTTCCACTGCCCTGTCCGGGATTCGTCCCTTCTCACTTGCTGCCCCTCACTCCTGGAACCTTCTGCCCTATATCACCACTCTTATTTCTTAAAACTAACCGGTTTTAAACTGAACAGAAATAAATCTGTAATCATTACAAAGAACTTGACACATAAAGAAGATATTATCTAACAAAAACAATAACCTGTATGAAAACAACTATGAGAAAGCGTGGGCAGAAATTAAAAAAGAACTACATAGATGGTCGAGACCGAAACTCTCCCTGTTTGGTAGGATCGCATTGGTAATAATGTCTGTCTTGCCAAAGCTTATTTTCTTATTTTCTAACTTACCTATAATTTACAACAATAAACCATTTGTGCTATGGAATAAAGAACTAAACAGATTCATTTGGGAGGGAAAGAAGCCTTGCATTAGGTGAAAAGTAATGACTGATAAAAAACAAAATGGAGGTTGTGATCTTCCTGATCTTGAACTTTACTTTGATGCCTGTGCCTTAACATGGATATAGGATTGGTGTTCACTGGAGAACAGAAAACTGTTAGAGGGATTCGACCTCATATATGGGTGGCATGTGTACTTATGGTACGACAAAGCCAAAGCTCATTATGATTTCAGCCACCACATCTTGAGGAGAGCCCTCTTGAAAATTTGGATCAAAGTTAAAGAATCCTTTTGTAGAGGGATAACGGGATGGATGTCCCCGCAGGAAGCAGTATTAAGCAGATTAAGCAAAATAAATATCTTAGTTACAAGGACATTATAATGCAGGAGCAAAATAAGGGAAACATTACATTATAAGCCTTTATGACTATTCAGAAGATAGATAGTAAACTAAACTGGTTTCAGTATCTGCAATTACAGGCCATTTTCAAAATCAGATCAGAAAGAGTATGAGTTCTATTTCATTAAAAATGAAATTGATAACCTGTTGTTAACAAGCAAACCAAAACAAATTCCGAGGCTATATGAAGCTTTACTAGGAACGAAATTACTACATGTTGGCCTGGTCAAGAAATAGGGGTAAAGAAATTCCCCTTGAAAAATGGGGAAATGCAGGAAGATAACATATAGATTTATTAAAAATCCAATGAGGGAAAATTTCTTTCAGTTGGAGAATAGGTGGTACTTGACCCCGGAAAGACTGGAAAAATTTGCAAGTCTCATAACCCAACTTGCTGGAAATGTAAGCAATAGTATGGCTAATGGTTTCACATGTGGTGGACTTGCCCAATGGTGGCAAAATTTTGGGGACAATTACATTCCACAATATGTGAAATCATGGAAATATCGTTTAACTGTTCACCTAAGATGTACTTGCTCAATATGATACATGAGATACAGATAATAAATCAAAAGAGACTATGGAAGATCATTTTACATATGATGACAAATGCTAGAATATTACTGGCTAGTAAATGGGGAAGGACAATGATACCTACTATTGATGATTGGCTATAAAAAATGATTGAGACAATAGAAGCAGACAAAGTAAAAAATACAGAAGAGGGAGAATCTACTATTGAGGCTAGTGAAGATTGGAAACCACTGGTTACTTACTGTGAAAAAATATGGTGCAGATAATCATGTTCTTTTCCTTATGGCATGCTATTAATTGTATGTTAAGGAAGTGACACAGAGAACATACAGCATTAGGTTGACAAAAATGGATGTTCTGAAAAAGTATATACATACATGTATATTTGTTCAAATTACGCTGTACTGGAAGGGTTTTGCTAAGCACATGGGGGGAATGGGGGGGCTAGGTTTAATAGTTTTACATATTGTACTTCATATATACTTTCATTACTTAGCTATCTTTATATATCTGAAGGGAGGGCATATAGAAGATGAAGTGAGCTTGTTTTCTGGTGCTCCAGACTAGAACTAAGGGGTTCAAATTATAAGAAAAGAGATTCCGCGTAGAGTGGAGTAAAGTTCTGAGGGTGATGGACTCTGTTTCCCTGGAGGTTTTTAACAGAGGTTACACAGCTATCTTTTGGGAGTGCTTTATTCTTGTATTCCTGCATGGTAGTCCCTTCCAGCTCTATGATTCTATGGACCCTATATGAGTCATCTTCAGTGATAGCCTGTACAGGGACACTCCAAATTCATTGGGGTTAAGCTGGAAACCCACCCCTCACACACATTAACAAACTACTGATGTTTTTATCTGAGATAATACTTTTCTGAGAACCTATAGGTCTTCTAGTGCAACTCTGTGGTCAACATCTGCCAGAAGATGCTGGAGGACCTACAAATGCCTAAAGAAATGTTTACTCTTGTAATCTCTAGATCCTCCAGCATAACTCTATGGCCAACCTCTGGTAGAATTGCCTAGAAAGAACATATTAATCAAATCAACAAATAATCAAATCTGCAAAAGTTGATTGTAGTTAGAGGTGTCCTCTAAGGACCCTCCCCTCTCAGGAATATCCAACAGCCTAACTTCTATCAGAATGGGTGGGCATGCAACGCACACACACACTTCAGCTATATTTGCATTGATTGATTTCATAAACATAATGAAAGAAAAGACCGTAAAGAAGACTGTAAACAGAGATCTAGTGCTTACAAAAGTTTGCCATCCTATACATCTGGAGGGTTCATTTAGGCTCCTTCTTTTAATTCAGACACAAAAGTACTGATGCCAATGAATACTGCTCATGACACAAAAGTGTACACACTGGAATTAGACAACTTATTAGTACTCAGGACTCTACTGGAAATGCACCATAAGTGAGTTTATTGCAGCTGATACAGATCTACATAGTTAACATTTTCATTCCAGTTTCATTAACACTGAAGATTGAATAATATAATTGATGGATATATTGCACTTACTTGCAACATTCTCTTCTAAGAGTCATTTTAAAATAGTACTACCCCCATGTGGAAACTGCCAAGAAGTACCTACCCATGTTGGTTCTCCACACAGCAGTCATAATGTTTAAAAGCCTCTTATCCTGTGCAATGGCCCATATACATGCAGTGTTTGTGCAGTAGTGCTCCATCTCCCTGGAGGCAGCTATGCTGGAATGTGGATTTTGCAGGAGTAAGAGGCTTTTAAAAATTATGCCCGCTGCACGGGGCACACTGATGCAGGTAAGTGCTTTTCAGCAACCTT
Organism: Urosaurus nigricauda; assembly: GCA_034509955.1. Taxonomy (NCBI): domain Eukaryota; kingdom Metazoa; phylum Chordata; class Lepidosauria; order Squamata; family Phrynosomatidae; genus Urosaurus; species Urosaurus nigricauda. Next base: position 87,456,012 of record JAOEGL010000003.1, read on the forward strand.
TACATGTGAGATGAAATGTTTAAACTGGCCCTCAAATTATCACCTAAAATATAATATTAGTTGAGACTTAAAGATATGTTATGAAAGGCATGAGTACTGATATCATAAAAATATGATATAAAAGGCTTGAGTATTGATATATGGGTATGTGAACTTCCTTTGTTTCAGGTTTTCAGCATTTCAGCCATCCATTCAAATTCTGTTGCAATCAAAGCAGGAAAAGGTTTGGAAAGGGGAAAAAAACGCAACTTCCAAGATTCTAATTAAAACCTGCCCAAAAAAGCTTCTACAAGCATTTTGTGATCCATTACCTTTTAAAATGCCCAATGTGATTTTTAATTAAAGTTTGTAACTGTTGATGAACCCATGCGGAGGCCAGAAACTATGTAAGTTTGTAGATTGTTTAGCAACCCATGGTATTTTCTATTCCTGTTCCACACAGGAGTGATACATTATAGCCATCAGTAAGCATAACCTTTTGCAGCAGAAACTCCACATCCAAACGCATGACTTTGCAGGTTTTTTTACATTTGAGATTCCTTAGTTTTGATCACTTCTAAAGGAAAAAGTGTGTCAGACCAGGCCTAAGATGTGATTGTATGGCTTTTGTTGAAACATACAGAGGAGAGAAACTATCAGAACATAATAGAGAAATGCCAAATATGGCACAGCATTCCTAACAATGATTTAGTTAAGAAAATCAGCAAATAACTACATTAATTTAACTGTACAAATGGTTCAAAAAGTCTCCATACAAGGCAACTATGATGAAATGTATGGGCTTCGACTCCATATGTATGGGCCTCTTTGGCAACTTTCCTTCCCCAAATAGCAAGATGCATTTTTGCTCCTTCACCAGCAAATGAAGTTTGGAACACTAGGATTAAATTCTTTCTAATCACAGTATGGCAACTCATGTTTTGATATTTAAAACTAATAGAAAAGTTCTATCAACTTTGTGGTTGGTATTTTCAGACAAACATTAACATATAACATATTTGGTAACTGTTAAACATCAGAGAAGTGATACAGAGAACAATGCAAAAGCCAAGCAATCACATGTGTTAATGGATAAATACTTTAAACAAAGCTATCTACAAGGTAGAAATTCAGGCTACATTGTAGGTCAATGTAAGAGTTTTAAATGTTATTAAAATTGATTTTTTTTAAAACATCTCTTTAAATGTACAGTCATATGTCATTTCATACAAGTCATTTGAAACTTATTGATCTTCTCATTTGTGCAAAGACTAGGCTCTGCTATCACTCTGGTGAAGGGATAATAGAGCACTCTAAACACTTATGATAGGTTAGATGCAAACAGTGGTCCTCATTTAAACAGATGTAATAGCACTACAAGTGTTTGCATTCCAACCTTTGCAATTGTGTGTTATGCAATAAATTAACAAGTGTTCTGCTCTGCTTCACATTGGGAACAATATCTCAGCATTCTGGTTGCCTTAATTTGCAGCCAGGGCCTAAGCACCAGAAGATGCATCTAAGGAACATTAAAAGGACGCAATACAAGCCATCATAGCCTGCCACACTGTGCACAAAGAAAGCCAACAATTACCAGCAATTTCATTTTACCACTGTAGGACAATACCAAAGCAGTTAAATTTGGCTCCATGTAAGCAACTGGGAAAAATATACTAAAAATGACTATATATGGAAAATTATGTTTGACCAAAAAAAAAAAAAAAAAAAAAAAAAAGCTGAATGGAGGGGATATATATATATATATATATATATCTGTATGGACAGCTAAAATCTTAGGAAGTATATTCAAGTGTATTCCGTAAAATATCCTTCTATTCATCTTACTCAAAGCAGCATTCTCAGGCTATAATAGGTCACAACTAAGTACAGTACCCTCCTTCAAGAATAATTTTGCTTTGTCTGTCAGCTGTCAAGAAAATACAAAGAACTCATATGGTCCAGCTATACATTGTACATATAAGAGAATCTAACAAAACAATAAAAGTAGAAAAATATAAATGAAAATTTTGTGACAGGTGCAATTCCATGTTTGCTAAGACAAAACCATTTCATGTTTCACGAAGGTCTAGTGTATTAATAAAATAACTTGAATAGTTGTTCAAAAAATAACAAAAATACATGTATAAATGGAAAGCCAAAGTGCAACTTATGTCTAATTTCACACATGAATAACTAGCACATGCAGCAGGGAAAATTTATATAATAATCATCAAGATAAAAAAAGGGAAAAATCAAAACTTAGAGGGTAGTGGGGGTAATATTGTTTATAGCTCATACATCTGAATATTGAGGGGAAATGAAATTTAAAGTTAATATCTCAAGCTATGTTTTTGGAAAATAGGAAAACTTTCTGGCATTGAAAGAAAGCTCTCAACAGTGGTCACCTCAAAACAATTAAAAAGCTTAAAAGTACTACCAAGCAATGTTTGTTCATTTAAGTTTAATTATTTTCTCTTTGAGAATGGTACTAATGAAACTGAATATCTTTCATGGTTTCGAAGGGCAGTTTGAATACTCTGTAAACAAGACTGAGGGTAGACAAGTGAGCTGACTGAACCAAGGGGTTGCTAGGTGATGCAGAATGTAAACCCACAAACTTGCTAAGGGTTATTTTGCTTTCATTCCACTTTCACACAGCTTCTCCCCAAGTTTCAACCATTACCTTCCAGGTGACTGTGACAATATTCTCACTTCACTTTAAAAATATTATTTATGCTAAATACACAGTTATAACTGGAACCAAAAAATATGAAAGAATTTTGCCAAATTGCAACAAATATAACCTCAGAAGTATTCACTTCTTTTAAAAGGAAATATGTTTTACAAGGACAGATGTTCGCTATATGCTTTTCTTTTTTGATTCTTCTCTCCACTTCAAAAACTTTTGATTTTTTTCAAGTATCTGATCAGAGATTGTCCAGTAAGAGCACTTTATTAGATCATCAGTCAAAGGGTTTCACAAGCACTGAGAGCAATGGGCTCAAATGCAGCACATCAGTTTTAATAGACCACAGACTAATAGTAAACTACAGATACTGCTGAGAACTTTCCATGCACTAAACTCTTGAAAAAGCACCATCTCTCCAGCTTAAATGCAGCTGCCTCTTTCAATGCCGCAAATGGGTAAATTTGACAAAAAAGCCACCATTAAGACTACATGAAAGGCTCAAGACAACATCCTTTCAATGCTTTGTACTTCAGTAATCAGATGTACTTACTCACCCCCTCCCCCAAACCCGATCAAGAACTATTTCTGAATGGTAGGAAATAATTCCACTTTGTACATCTTTTAGTTAATCAAGACTTTCTATTCAGCAATTTGACCTTTTGTTCAAAACAGGATTATCAGTTTTTTCGCCAGTTACCAAGGGCGACTCGCATGGTGAACATAATTGCAATAATTTGCAAAACACCATGGCAACCCACATTACAACTAGGTAAATACTGGTCTTTTGTGCTACATTGTTATTTTCAGAGATGCTGAAGTCAAAGAACGAATGACAAATGAACACAAAATTTATATTTGCTTTGTCTCAAAAGAGAAGAAAATTGATAACAAGAATTGGGGGGAAACCGACTACAGCTGTAATTTCTAACTTGATTAATTAGGATGGTAACAGTCCTTAACAGTATATTCAACAAACAGCCCTGACTTAGTCTCTCCACCCACCTCTCCCCCCTCACTACACTACTACTACTATCCCCCACCCAAGACATTTTTTTCTTCTGCTAGGAGAACCAACCAACCCCATTTGCTCTTTTCTTCATCTTAATGGAATCCTTAATTACAGAATATTGTCCTCCAGCTCTTCATTACACATTGAAAACAGAGCGAGGAAGAAAAAGAGTGCCAAAGCAGACAGGGTAGCTACAGCAGTCTTGTCTGCATTTTTTTATTTTTTTGGACATAACAAGCCTAATGATGAGAAGGCATTTTTCTGGTATTAGCAGCTGTTCTACTGCAGACAATTAAGCACAAACTACTTAGCATTTCAGAAAGCTGCTTCTTGCACTGGAAGCATTAGGTAAGTGTGCATGCTAAAATGAATTTACAATTTAAATACCAAAACATCTGATAGGAAGTCTCTATTTACACTGTAATTACCATTTTGAATGCAATATATGCAGTATTCCCACATCCCTCCTCAATACTATGCATCAGTGCTAAACAGCAACATAAAGCACGTATACAACTATATTTCACTTAATACTATTGGTGTACAACATGATTTGGCCAGACACAGTGGCCTAATTTAAATTCTTAGCTCCAACTAGTATACACCAAATGAATCAGTGGAACTTGTTAAGTCACTTATCTAAGTTTCATTGAGACAACAGGTCTGCTCTATCTGAGACTAACAACTGTATCTAAACCAATGTACTAACAAGACTTAGTCTGATGAACTGGGAAGAAAGGGCTCATTTGGTGGTCTTAGAAAAATACACCTGTGATCAGATAAACCAACCAAGCAGAGTAATTCTGAGGATAAATGAAACAAGGATAAGTTATAATTTATACAATACACAAAGGTAATGTAAGATTGGGTGAGTCGATTAACTTGGTGCATGACATTGTTTACTCACTGTATATTTACACTGCACAATTCTTTGCAATAAAACAAGCAGGTAAGTATCATGGGCCCTTGGTATATTCTGGGGTTTCCAGGACTTCCATGAATACCAAAATCATGGATGCTCAAGTGCCATTATGTACAATGGCATAGTAAAATGGTGTCCCTTACATAAAATGGCAAAATCAATTACTTTTTGGAATTTTTAAAAAATATATATTTCAAGCTGTGGATGGTTGAATTCATGGATGCAGAATCCATGGATACGGAAGGCTGACTGTACTAAAGAACTCAACAAAATTTCAACAGTGAGAAAATGCTGAAAGGAGATTGTTGTAATCATTAACTGTGCATAATTCAGACTGCATAGAGGGCAACAAAGGAAATCTTTTACTTCCCTTCCTTTGCCCCTGCCATTTCACTCCCAATCTAACTTTCCCATCTTAAAAGCAAAACAGACCACCCTGAAGAGGCGATTTCAAGCCACCCCAAAAAAAGACGGATTAGAGCTGTGGCAACCACACACTGCAGCCAGAATCTGGCACAAATAGGAGTGGCAAGGAGCTTCTCCTATTTGAGGCTGACTGAAGCTGCCCCACTGCAGCTTCAACTGGCTTCCAGTCGGCTTGGAAGTATGTGGCATCGAAATGCCACATCCCCAAGTTGTCCTGAAGCCATCCAGCTTGTAATTGCCAGCAAAATTTCAGAGTGACTTGGGGGCGTGGCGCATGTAAACATCACACCTCCAAGCCGGTTTGAAGCTGGCTGAAGCTGCCAGTCTGTTCCAGCCCTTACTCTCAATTCCTCATGCACTCCTCTATTCTCTCGCACCCTCTGAACAGTGAGGATAAAGAAACCAATTGAGATTTCTACTGTACTCCTCTGTCTTTATTTAACTTCTCCCCTGCTTAGGTCCAAGCCAAACATTGGCTAAACATTCAAGTTAATCCTAGGTTCACTGAAGCAGCGACATTGGTCTGAGAGAAAAATTATGTAAATCCAATCCCTCAGCTGAGGCAACTGCCAATTATTCCAAATCAGGGTTGGTTTGTTTAAACCAGGTTCATTTAAACCAAATTAAAAACAAAAACAAAACACTCCTGGTTACGAAAAATTTATTACTCATTTTTTTAAAAAAGTCTAGCTATTATTGCTGTTTTCAAACCATCTTACTGGAACAATAATGACTAATTTAAACATTTAAACTTTAATGCTAGTTGTTCATTGTTAGACTGGTACCCAGTGTCAGTTGCTTATTTTTAATTATTTTATTTTATAGTGCAAGAAATGCCATTCAGAAACAAATCTTTCAATTAACATAGGTTCAGTGAAAGAAAACTTGCTTTAAAGGAACATTTTAAGTTTAATGAAAACAACGTGCTTTAAAGGATACTTTTAAAAGAACAATTATTAGTTAAGCTAGTGGCCATAAGATCTGATCTGCATTTTTCTACTTAATTTTCTGTTTTAGTCCTATATTGGTGTAGTCCTATACTCCTATATATTGGGTACTCACTTGTCAATATAATTCCCAAAGTTTTATTCAAAAATGTAAATCACATCAAAGTCTAGCAGCTTTGGATTGTTAATGTCAGAAAGTATTAAAACATGATCGAGCAAGCTTTCTAATACATAAAATAATGTTTTACTATATAAATATAATAAGCAGGATTCAATTGTTTTCATTAAAACATTAATGAACAAAAAGGTTTAAACCAAACAAAGCCTGGCCTGAGTGCCCCCTGTAACCTTGTCCCAAATCTTCACAATATTTCTGCAAGACTTTCATACACCGATATTCCATTTTAACAAGTGAGCAAGACAGAATCAACTTGACAGCCTTCCACTCGATACAGCAATCCCAGAGGCTTCAAGGAATTAAAAAATATATATCTGAGAGAGGAAGGAAAGACCATCCCAATAAATCTAATTTCAACCCTAAATTCTTGATGTCACTAATAGACACCAGATGATGCAGCTAATGTTTTTGAGTAGTTTGGTCCAACAGAGGAGTTCATCTCTAGCAAAGCCAGACAGCATCTCTGTTATCTCCACTGGCCGTGTTGCCTGGGGGAATCTGGGAATTGTAGTTAAATAAAGTAACTTTTTCAAGCCCTGTTCTCTGCTTGCTTTTACGCTGTCCAGCTGGACTGGGTATCATTACTGCAAGACTTAATTTGTCCTGTAAAGAAGAGCATCAGAACCATTGGGTCTGGAAGTGGAGGTCAATTGGCTCCCACAGTGATGTGGCGCTGAAAGATTCCAACAGAACCCTAGAGAACCAAAGCACTAAGTTAAAAATTCAATAACTTTTGGACTGTGTTACAGCCACTTCCAAAACAGTAATGTAACTGGTCTATTTCTTGCAGGCCCACCAACACTTGCTAGTTAATTGTGAAAACTTGTTTCCATCCCAGCTGCTTATTTTAACAATACAATATTAAAAACTGCCATCTGTATTACATTGTTTACCCTCTTCCTTTCTATCCCTTTAACTGCAAGCCTGAGGAGCATGCACATTAATCTGTAAGACATTGGAAACCGTTTTAGATGAAAGGAAGGATAAAAATTATTTAAACGATCATTGTCTCTTACAACTTTTTCTACAATAGCTTCCCACCACCTACTGTGTTCACTCCCCTGTATTTATCCTCACTGAGGACCAATTGGCACTTGACATTGTGGTGTAATTAACAGTAGTATTTGTTGGTGTAGATAAACAAGGTGTAGATATGTCTGTCAACATGCATGGTGATGAGATGGGTCACAGTGGACCACGTATATACCACTGTTTAATTGGAGATGTCCAGCTGCACTTTATAATGTGCTTTTACTCTGGAAACTACTTCAGGCACATAATGTATATAAGACCTAAGTCAAATGCAAATCAGTTATCATACTTTTCTTCATATACTAAACAGAGACTTTCCTATTAATAATAAGGAATACATCACCTCTGAAACAGAAACTGGTTGAACTATTCACTCAGGAAGTAAAATAAAGCTATCTAAAACATGATAGGGATTTCTGCCGGTGAGGATGGGGAGAGGAGGAGAATCACTATATGCACAGAATTACACTATTTTATAGGAAAAAAGAAAAGTAAAACAGCTCAATAAAGGATCTATGCTCAACAGTCTGCCAAGTCTAAGGAATATGGAGCATACTTGTTAGGGGAAGAAAGAGATAAGGGAAGTAGGAACTGGGCTCTTTGGATTCCATCCATTTATGCTATCATTAAAGGAAGGGAATAGGTTTGGGGAAATGCATGACGCAAAGCTGAAAAATTCTTCTCCCCAAAGTATATGGGGAGGTTGAAGAAAAAAAGGAAAAACAAATTTCTGCTCTTCAGAGTTCCTCACTTTCAATCAGCTCCAATGAATGTCCCAAAGCCCCTGATTCTAGGCTGGCTAGAGTTCTAGAATTACTAGCAGATGTGTTCTTCTAACAAGTGTTGCAATATCTTGCCATTTATCATAATCTAACTTCTCATCCTGTTGCCACATCCCTATACATAGTTGGCAGGTAAGGTAATATAATCTATGCTATCAGTTAAAGCAGCATACATGTCCTCTACCATCAAATTCAAAATTCATGATTTGTTGTATTAGTTTAATGCAGAAACTATCACACTACATGCCACAGAGGATATTCTTAGTCTGCTTCAGTAACTGAAACACACCTCATCTTTGTGAATTACTCAGAGACATAGCCATGTTGTTATCAAAATGTACCAATTGTCCTGAAGTCACCCAGAGCATGGACAACGGTGACCCTAAATAGGTATTACTCAATAGTAATAGCATGTACATTTCTGTACTGCTTATCAGTGAACTCAACACTCTCTAAGTGGTTTACAATCTGTAAGCCAATTGCCCCCAACAAGCTGGGTACTCATTTTACTGACCTATGAAAGGATGGAAGATTGAGTCAACCTTGGACTTTCAGTAATATTATCATGTATGTATTAGGGTGGTAATCTGTCACACTGCCCCCTGAAACAGCTTCAAAAAAGCTGTTAAGATGGATCTCTTCCGGCAGATCATTCCCAAATAGATAACCAGCCACCAGATAAGTTGAACCCGCTATTCCCTGATTTGTGCTACAGCCATTGTTGATTTGTTTATTATTTTAAGGTATGTTTTAATCTGTAAACTGTTTAATTGTATTGGGGGGGGATATTGGGATATGGGATTTTATATTTTAATGTGTAAGCCGCCCCGGTTATGCTGCACAGAGAGGTGGGATATAAATAGACGATGATGATGATGATAAGAAAAGCTTACTGTGAGGCCCTGCCTCCATTCACAAAAAACCTGTATATGTAATGTGCATGTATGTACAGCAGTGCATTGTGCTTTTCGAAATGTTCCCCAGTAGAGATCTCCTATACCTCAGTGACAATGACTTCAATGACAATGATGCACATTTTCATTTATTATGAAGTACACTGGGAAAGAAAAGGTGTTGTACATTTTTTTTTTTTTTGGCCATGCCTGTTTGGTTTAATTATGCAAGATGGCAATGAGATTATTGCTCAGAACATAGTCTAGAATCACATAAAACAAAAACAAAGATAAAATTTTGCAGTACCAATTACATGCAAACACTATTATGAGACTTACAGAGGCGATACAAATGGCTGATACAGTTGATCTAGCAACACAAAACCCTGGGCTTGTGTAGAGCTTGGCAGTCACTCACACTTGATGTAACAGCAGGGGACTCTGATTGCAGATTTCACTGCAGGACAAGACCCTAATGGCTTGGACTAGTGTCCACTAAAATGCAATGACAAAGATCCCATTAACTTTAATGGTCTAAGATAAGGGTGTAAAATGAGTTACCTGGAATGCTCATTCTCTTGACCTAGTGCCAAGGAAATGGAACTCATAATTTATTTAAGAAATAAATGCACTACCAGATGTTAAAACCATTAGCAAAACATAAATACTGTAAAGAACTTCAATGTCATGAACAAGGGTGAGATTTCAATTCACTAATTAAACATTTGTAATTCATACCTACCTTCTGCACTTAGTTTAAAACTGTTCTTTTAAGTATAAAGCATTTCTAATTCTTTGTGTTTACTTCAAAAATATGCCAAGCAAAAAATATTATAAGTAGCAAAATCTTAATATGCTGTTTGGTAAAGTTCAAGTCAGTCTTTGAAAAACACATTTATCTATCCAGTAAAGCTTGTGTTAATGCGATGTAAGAGTTTGGCAAATTCAACTCTAATGGAGCATAAAAGTGCTTTTGCTTGAAAGAGAGATCATTTTTAAAAATTCAAAGCATGATCACTTTTTCTTTTTTGCAGGAACAATCTGATACAAGCAGCAAAGCTTAAATAAACTAGAAACATTTCAAATGATCCATAAAGGATTAATAAGCACCGCAGGAAGTCCTATAGGCTCAGCGTATACATTTTTTCATCTTTTTCTCCTGTGATGCACATGACATGAAATTCTAAGCAGAACTCAAGTTTCAAAGTCACTGAATGTTAAGGTCCACATGCTTTAACACTGCAATGGAACAGGGTGGCAACCCTGCACTGCTTAAGCTAAACAATAAGGTTTTGATACTGCCAGTACATTAATGCTCCCAAATCATGACACCTCATAAGCTCCTTTCTTATCACAAACAGGAAGAATGAACAGCAGCAAACCAAGCCCAAAAGGGTAGCTTTAGTAGTAATAGTGAAGCAAGCTACAACCCACTAATATAAAGAAAAGCAAAATGACATCTGTTATTTTGGCAGAGATAATCCATGCTGAAACACAAAACACACACACACAAAATTTCTTCCAATACAATTTTCTTGTCTTCCCACTGACTTCTGTGATTACCACAGAAAGCAGGGTTCTAAACATATTTCAATAGAATTCTCAATCAATAAGTATTTTTTTTTAAAAAAAAATAGAATATGGGGAAAATACATTATAGCATTAGCACGTATTTTCAGTTACTATCAGTATGCACATAACTAGCAAGAGGAGATACAACTTATTCTACAAGCGGCAAAATTTAGAACACCTTGGCTGGAATCCTCTTGGTGCACTATGATAGTTTAACTACACCAGCATAGTGGTGGCAGTGTGATGGTTGCAGGAGAGTGCAGCAACTATACGGGAAGACCGACTAAACAAAGCATACAAAACAACACCAGTTTCAACAGTTCCTAGTAAAACAGAACTGGGACTGTGAAAAAATGATGTGAAACTCCCACAAATTCTTTCCATCACATCTCAAGCCAAGGAGATCATGGAAGTATCATGCGATACCATAAATCAATAATGGGCTAGACCTAGGCAAACACACTGAAGCTTAATTCAGACAAGATGCAGGCACTCTTGGTCAGCTGGTTGATCCAGGAATATTGAAATCAGCCTTCTCTGGATGAGATTCCACTATTCTCAAAACATAAAATATGATTTTATAATCAGGATTCTTGATCACATCTTGATCAAAGTAGAGCTGCTGTGGTGGTAGAAAATAAAGTTTTTCCCAAGCTTCAGCTAGTTCACCAGTTGCAACAGTTCCTAGTAAAACAGAACTGGGATTGTGAAAAGGTGTCCCCCAGTTACATCAAGGCTGGCTATTGTAATGTGTTCTGCATAAGACTGCCCTTCAAAGTGTGTTCAGAAACTTTAGGGACCAAATTGGTCCAACCTATAACTTCTTAATTGGCTACCAGTTCTTTTCAGCACAACCTGAACAAATAGATTTAATTCAGGAATAGCAACACACAACCTACATTTTCAGCCTTATTGTTTCATTCTGTAGTGCACCTCACCTATGGCAAATTCGCAAACCAGAGAAAGTCATACCAGAATAACGATATGGTGAACATGACCTTCTCATTATTTTAGTACATTGGGTTGAATTCAAACATATAATTGTTTGCTTTTAATTTCCATAGTGGTGGGATTGCATGTTCTTGTGAGGCAAGAAGCTGTGCTGATACTATCAGTACTGATGATGATGATGATGATGATGATGATGATGATGATGACGATGATAATTTTTGGGAAAACATATCATTATAACCATGATCCAAGTTTATGCTCCAAATAGAGAGGGAAAAGAAGAAGAAATGTTAACATTCTTTGCTGGAATCCAGGAGGAAATTGACCCCATACCAAAACATCTTGTTAATTATAGGTGACTGGAATACAAAACTAGGAAACAGAGCAGAATCAACAATTGTATTAAAATTTGGGCCCAGAAGTAATCAACAGACCAAAAAATGAAGCAGGAGAGTGGATTTTACAAGGTCAACACTTGTTCATCGCAAACACATTCTTCAAGCAACCAAAGAGGTGACTATATAAACGGACATCACCTGATGGCCAATACAGAAAACAAATAGATTACATAACTGGAAGCAGAAGATGAAAAAGTTTCATTCTATCTGCAAAAAGACTAGTAGCTGACTAGGGCATAGACCATGAACTACTAATATATATATTATAAAAAAATTAGAATAAAATTAAAGAACATTAAACCAACCATCACACCAAAATACAACTTGAAGAACTTCCCCATAGAATTTAAAGATAATGTTGAAAATAGATTTGCACTATTAAGCCTAATTAACTGGGAGTTGGAAGAACTCTGGGCTGAAGCCAGGGACATCGTAAGGGAGATAAGATTAGTCACCTGATACTGAATCTCTACAGCGGAAGGGGGACCATTAAATTGGTTTGGTCTTTCAAAGTAATGGATCCTGAGCTTAGGTGGATGATTAGAGCAATGATAGAGGAGGAAAATCAGGCCGTATCTGACTGATCATGGGTTAGAATCAGTTGTACAACTTTTTCAGTGGCAGTGAAGATGTCTGTCTTTCTATGTCCACTGTGTCAACACAGTGTCAGCTGGAAATTATTCTGGATAGCAAAAAGGTTATTTCATTCTGCTCACAGCATACCAGATAGGAGCCATGTGAAGACTGCTGCGACATGCCTGCAAGACAGTTTGCTGATAAAGTTACTCTTATCTGTTCTGACACAGACTCTACATTGAATACAGTCTGTGATGAAGCGACTAAGGCAATCACATCTCCAATTTGAGGGATGAGTTTCAGTTTGTTCTACCTAAAGAGGTAGACAAGATGATTCAAGTTGAGATGCCAAATGCATTTGTTTTTTATTATTATTTTTAGATCCACATCAATTCTGGCTTGTAAGAGTGGCTAGTGGGTGTTTGGCTATTGGATAGCTTCTTTTTAAGAAAAAATAACCATATTTTGGCTTCTCTAAAGGAGGCTGTGGCAAGACCATTATTGAAGAAACATTCACTGCTCCCTGCTACCCATAATTATATTTTTAATCTTTTTTTTTTAAAAAAAAGCAGGTCTCAGGATACTTAAAATTCTTTTTTTCCCTCATAGGCAAAAGTAATTATCTGTATCATTCAATACAGGATTCCAGTCTCTGTTTTGGCTGCCATGATAGATAGCTTACATTAGGAAAGATGGGAGACTGCATTTTGTTAGTTCTGGAGATCTCTGAGTGACATATATCACGAGAATAATTTGGAGATGGACATGTAATTTAGAGGCTCTATGTTGTATTCCTATATGGCTGAATGTTCCCAGAAGGTGGTGTTGGGTGACTATTATTGGCCTATGAGTGCCAGCATCTCTCTTGTGTTGTTTAAAATCTGCATGAAGATATTAGAGAAGCCATCTAGAGTTTTCTTCTCTACTAAGTTAATGAATTCAGTGTTATTGCCAAGAGAGACTGCACTGCCACACTGTCATTTTTGGGCACCTATGACACTGCATCACATTCAGCTCCTATTTGGGCTGATTTTAGGCCTTTGTAAAACTGTTGAGGGTGTTGAGAATTGGGGTCATTGGGTCTGGATGGCAGATCTATTTATTTCTAGCCCACCCAATCACAAATAATCCGGGCGGGTTACAACAGTAAAATACACCAAGTTACAGTAAAATCAAACCCTAAACCTCCCCTACCCCACATTCCCAGTATTATAATAGAATTAAACAATAATAGTACAAAGCATTAAAAACATTAAGAGCATTCCAAGACAGAAAATCAAGTGGGGAAGAATAGGCGGGTAAGGGGGCAAATATCTCTGTATCTGGGGAGGGTAGCTAAGTTGGAAAGGCCTGCCGGAAGAGATCCGTCTTGAGTTTATGGAAGATGCAAAAAAAGCAGGGGAAGAAGCAGACCTAATCCTGACTCTTTAATGAGCTATTTACCATGAACCTGCTGAGACTGATAAACAGATGTGATCAAGATGATATTTCATGAATTGCCAAAAATTGGCAATTCCTGAAATATCGCAGGCTTAGAGGTTAATTCAGAAGGTCTTATAATGCAATCTGTGAGCAATGCAGGAAATCTAATCCTACAGTATCTATGCAAAAGAATCATCCAGCCTTTATTTAAAATTCTCTAAGGACAGTTCACTACCTGCCAACTCATCCACAGATGAGCAGCTCATACAATTGGGAAGTGTCTCCTAATTTATAGTAAAAAAAATTCCCTAAATGAACAAGGCTCCCAAGTATTAGGATCCTGTATTTTAGCCTTGGAGGGAGAAAAAGAGAGGCAGGCACAATTCCACCATGCCTATCCCCAGATGAAGGTCCTTCATCCATCTTAACTGTTACTATCCTGGCCCTGGAGAGACAGAAGAAGAGGTAGGCACAGCTCCACCATGCCTAGCCCCAGAAGAATATTAAAGGCCCTTCCCTCCATCTTAACTGCTACCACCCTGGCCTTGGAAGGAGAGAAAAACCAGCATTATCGGCTGGACTAAATCCCCTCCCCTTCTGTCATTCCTTTCTCTTTTTGTGTCATGTCTTTTTAGATTGTAAACTTGAGGAAATTGTCAATTTAACAATCTGTAAATTACTCTGAGAGTTTTGTGGCTGAAGAGCTGGATATAAATACTCTAAATAAAATAATTATTAGCGTGCCTCTTTTCTAGACAAACTGATGTACATCTTCTTTCATAGAGAAGAGTGGGGAGTCAGTCTGAATGAAAAACATTTGCTGATTCAGTGCTACATCATCTCTGACCACTACAAAGGAGGACTTCTTTTACTGTATTCAAAGTGAGGAATTTGGATTTTTTTTAAAAACAAACAAAACAAAATAGCTATATCCCAGCACTGGGGTGGGGTGGGGGCATAATTTTAAAAAATGTAGAGAAAGAAACAAGTTGAGAAAGAAAGTCGTTGCTCCACTGTCATTTTCACACTGAGGGTGCAGGAAGGATGTTCTTCCTTCCAGCTTCTTCCAAGCTGAGTTGTACAGACTTCTGCTTCTCCCACAACAGAATCATAGACCCTGGTGTGGTTTGCAGACAAAAGTCATAAAGAAATCCCCCCATTGTCTTACCAAAAAACAACAGGGAGAAAACACACACACACACCCATAACTAGATTAAGTTTCTCTTTAAATAAGAGCCCAACAAAACTGTGCTCATTGCCACTGAGACCGGACCAGTCTCAATGAAACAACAGCTCCTCTTTCTACATTCTATTACTGCGCTGTGCTCCCAATCTACTACTAAGAGGAGAGATGATCCAAGAACATCCTAGGACCATTGGAAAGGGATAAGCTTCTATAGTCCCTCTTAGTCTGAAAGATAAAATCAATTAGGATATAATGATAGGAGGATAAATACATTTTCCTTTTATTATTGCTGGTTTCTTACTACCAAAATAGCAAAAAAAAAAAAAAACCCAAAACCATTTGGTCTTCAAAAAACAACTATGAATGTTTCCCCAAAGGCATTATTAACAATTAATAATCATTACACTGGTGCCTTGTTTACCTGACCTTCTGTAAATTCAGCTGCCTGTAATTAGACCCATATTTTACACATTTATATATTTGTATGCACAGATTTGACTCATTCATTCATCCATTAAAATTTGCTTGACAGACCTAGAAGGATAATCAGGGTACAATTTGTATTTACTGGATTATAGAAAATTGCCCAAACTGTTGAGTTCAAGGAAAACGCATTCTTGTCTTTCTCTTGTGACTGATGTAAAAGCAATTACATATCAGAGGATGGCCCCAAGACACACTGAAGGAGCAGCAAAGCTTTTACAATCTGGTGTCTTTAGCAGTATTTTGTTCTTTAAAATGGTGACTGGTTTTTAAAGACTATCTAAAAAGAAAAAACAAAAAGCAACCTAGCACATCTTGTCTAAGCAAAACATCACTGTGCAATTCAAATGGTAATTTTCCAGAAAAGTTAAAATGTTGTATTTACTGCTAACTTTGTCAAAAATGAAAAGATTAATTTCTTGATGTGTCAACTAGTCTTGTACAAGACCTTAGGTCTGTTAAAATATGATATACAGAGAACACTTTTCTCTAGGAGAAACCTGGATCCTTGTATTTTGGAAAGGTAAAAGTGGAAATAATCAACAAAGGTTAAGGTAGCAAAACCAATATTCTTTCCAAACATTGCTGTCATTATCCAATTATGTCTTTCCCACACAAGAAAGTCAAAGTCAATTTGGTTTGAGTGCTTATTGTTTAGGGACTACAATGATACTATAATATTAAAAATCTAATTATTTTGATCAAGGTGGAGATCACTAAGAGGAACAATGGTATATTACAATATTCCACATTCTTCTTCTGGTCTGCCAAAACCTTTTCATCAACATCAGACATACCTCTATAAAACTTTTTTTTTCAATCTTTAACCTCTATAAAACGTTAACTCTGCTCTATGTTAAACTAAAAAAAAATCATTATAGGTCAAATCTTTAAATAGAGCACAGCTTTAATCACAAAAAGATTACTTGCACTTCCAAAAAGTGAACTAAGAGACAAGATATTAAGATTAAACTCTGAGGCAAAGAGATGCTAAAGGATGTACTCAGTCTTTTTGAATCCTTCAAAACCATCTTGATGATTTGGGGGGGAGGGAGGAGAAAAGAACAGGGAAGTACAAACTCCCATACAATCTGCCCCATACATTCAGGTTATCTGGGGAACATTCATTTCAACCAGCCAGAACTAAACTGGCACCTGGCACCCAGAGGACATTTTCATCAGCCATCCCTAGACTGTGGAATGACCTGCCAGGAGAGATTCAACAGATTAACATGCTGTCCAAATTTAAAACAGACCTATCTCTTCCAGCAGATCTACTCAATTGATTTTAAACTATGAACTTTAATTGGCATATTTTTAATTGTATGTTGGGTGAATTAAATATGTCCCATATTTGTGTTTTAACTTATGCGTTTAAATTGTTTTTGTGCGTGTGTGTTTTTTGTGTTTTAATCTATCAAGCCTTAGGGAGAGTTAGGTAAGCAATAAGATTTATTCATTTATTTATTTATTACCACCACCACCACCAACAACAACGAGTTTAGACAAATTCATGGAGGGTAAGTCTATCATTTATCTCAATCCAATTGTTAATTCCAACCAGAACAGACTATTGAATCAATGGAATATACAAAAATTAACAAAAAAGACCTATCTTTTTTGCCATGGCCCTGAGACAATCGGGCTGGGAGCAGCTTCTGGCCACTCCTTCCTGCCTGTCTGCTTTGCCCTTTAGTCAATTTTAAAATGCGTACTAAACCTTCAAGTTGCAGCCAGCTTTCGTGTTCTCACTAATATGAGATAAACCATCAGTTTTTTGTCCCAGTACCGGATACTTGTACACCTAATTTAATTATTATTAATTTAATTCATATCTCACCTTTCTCCTGGTATGCGAGCCACCTACTACTAACTCACTCAGTCAGTAGACTACCTTTTGATACTCAGTTTAATTGCAACTCTCATGGCCACAACACTTGGCCAATTTTTTTAACCTTCTTTCTCTCCCCATTCTGTATATTTGGTATACTAAAGTACACACAACTTGAAAATGTGTGGGATTTTGATTGGTTTCAGTAAGGCTATTGCTCAACTCTGGATTTTGTTCATCTCCCATTAACAGGATTATGTGTAAAACCATTACAGTATTTTAATTTATGTTTTAATGAAGTATAAAATTGCAAAGCACTTGGGGTTGATGGGTATTTAAACAAACAGTCCGAAAGAGCAGCAATATGCAGTTCTGACAGACATTCATTGGGCTTTGAGCCTTAGAGGTAAAATATCTGTTCATGAATTATACTGATGTCTTCTTAAAATTTATAGCTAGGCTGTTTACCCAGAGAGATAACTGTTTCTATTTTAAGAGAAAGGTCTAACTTGTGGAAGCCTTCCTGGAATTCATGCTATGGTTGGAAGCTTTATGGGAACATTATCCAAGAAAAGGGGACTCCTCCTGTTCATAAAATGGATCTGAGGACAAGATTAAAATTCCTGAGAAGATGCCAAGTAACTCTGAAAAGATTTAAGCCGTAATACCTTGTCCAAACCAACATGAGCATGGTCCCCTGCTTGTCCTACTTCAGAAGTTTGTGTACTTTGGATTTTTTAGACCAAAGGTATAAAAGGGGGAAGATTATCTTGTGCAGATGAAAATTAGAATTTATGATCCACACACATCACATATGGGCAATAGCTTCAAGTTCTGCTTAGGATATCTCCCTAAACAATTACTGAACCCTGTCACTTGGTTCTATATGGTAGTAATTATCAGTGCTAGGATGTATTCCCAGAGATCTGTGGTATGCTAACTATGTCACTTTACTGATCCCATATGCTTGCATTACCTTACTCAACATACAAATCTATGGTACAAAGAATTTAATTCATTTTCAGACTTAGTGAAAAGATGAAGCAGTAAATTCAAAGTCCTTCTGAACACAAGACTATATATACATACAGAGAGAGAGAGAGAGAGAGAGAGAGGCTGAGTTTGTATTCCTATTTCCAGTTAATTGGTAATTTTCTGAATAACCAGGAAACATATTCAAGGATAGCCATGTTGGCCATGCAACAAAATCCAAAAACTATAAGCAATGATACCTTTATTGGACTGACTCCAAAGCATAAAATACATTATGTAAGCTTCCAAAGCTTCACTGGCTTCTTCATCAGTCAGAACATGCTGAAAATCATGCAGGAGAAAAAAGGTGATGATGCTAGAGTCAGAGGCCTACATTCTATCGTATAACCCTTCTATCCCTCTGTTGCAGCTATAATTCTTCTTTTTATTTCGATGGCTCACATTAAACACTGCTCTTTGAGATGCTTTAGCTATTGCTTGATCCTCTCCATATCCCACAGCACACTTGAGATATTGACAAAAGTCCTGACTATGCCATGAAGGAATCCTTGAACAATTCTTGGGAATCCATCACATTTCTGTCATCCATTGAGAACAGACCATTTAGTTAGGTCGATCATACTACTAATCAAGAAGAATCTCCTACACTCAGACCAACATTCTCTTGGCTGATCTTTTTAAAATAGGGAAGCGTATTTATATGTAAAGATATGTTTCTTTTGGATGAGACCTAAAAATGCACTGGGAAAAATTAATGGTAAATGTGTGAAAAAGATCTTTCAGAAACAGCAACACTAGAGGCCATCATGTATGAATACTGGGGAGTGGGGGTTAGGCAGAAGATTCCAGAAAGGGCTGACCAGAAACATTTTCCTGCCTAAGGTTAAGATGCCACCATTCTCTTTCTGTATACAAAAGCTTATGAGACTGGTAGATGAAACTGACATTTAACACTGGTCATAGGATAGTGTTTCTACTGCATCGAAGCATACAGGACAGGTTATATGTCAATACAGTTTTGCCCTCCCAGTGCTTCACTGGCTGAGGATTTTCTCCCTGAGGCTCCCACCTCCATTTGCCTAATGCTCCCAGATTTGATTCCTTGGCATCTCAGTTTAAATGAGCATCAAGTAGCAGGTGATGGGAAAGAACTATTTGATCTAGTGGAAGCGTTGTCTCATGTTCCTAAATAAATTTTCCTGTTTGTCTTAGTTACTCTGTGGCATTACCTGATATTGCATACTGATGATTAATAGAGAACTATATTTTCAAAATATAACACAGTGCACAAGTAGCAATACCTTTATGCAAGCTTTCGAAGCTGAATCTCTAGGGAGTCACTTTTCTGTTGATAATGAAGTTAACATTTTATTGCCCATTGTCCCTAGTCTTCACGTAGCCAAGAAGGGGAGTGTCCTCTACCTGCAATGAGATTCCTCTAGACTATCTTAAGTGACAACAGAGTAAAAAGAAGAATTCTTGCTGCAACAGAGGGAGAGAAAGGATACAGGCAACTCTATTTGCTCTGCAGAGAGGCCAGCTCCATCCGTTTTTCCCTCTCCCTCAGTTGTTATCCAGCAACAACGATTGTACCAGGCTGCAACAGAAGCAAAGAAAGATCACTCAACTGTCTCAGCTGATGTGGCCCCTTAAGGTGCAGCCAATATAAGAACTGTTGGAAGTTGCAGTCCAACAACTTCTAGACAGCCACGTGATTGCCACCCTTCCCTTAAGTCAAGAGTAAGAAATCTCTTTCAGCTGAAATCATTCAAAGCCTACTCTGTGGCTTTTTAATGCCAGCAAAGAAGCCATATTTAGTTATCACTTTAAATTCAACAAGGTCTCCCCCAACTAGGGAAACACTTAAGAGAAAGGGCAGGCTATTGTGGTTTTCCAGATGTTGTTGGACAGTAAATCCCAGCATCATCTACTATTGACTACACTAAGACTGATAGAACTTGTAGTCTAGCAACATCTGAAGAGCCACTGTCACCTTCCCACACCTTAGAGGCTTGCTGTGGAATGCTTTGTTAAACTACTTCCCAAATTGTGATTATGAGATCACCAATATTCCCTTCCTAGCCAAGATGCCTGAATACCGTATATACTTGACTATAAGTCGAGAAATTTGTGCCCCCAAATGCCCTCCAAAATCCTGGGGTAGACGTATACAAGGGTCAATGCGGTATAAGCCTACCCCAGGCTGGAAAGGCAGAGCCTTCTCCCTGGCCGGGCTTCCTCCTTAGACCCGGCCAGCGAGAAGGCACCGGGCGGTGAGCTGCCCTCCTCACAAAGCAAACCTCTCTTCTTCCTTCCTGTCTGTCTTGGCCTGGCAGCCTGAGTCCCTCCCTTTCACTCAGACTCTGGAGGACTCGGCTGAGGGAGGGGGAGGCACCAGGCGGGAAAAAGACGAGAGCCTAGAGCTCTGCATCAGCCACTCAGGCCACTGCATGCAGAAATAACCAGGTTTGGCCCCACTTTAATTCTTTCTGACTCGCAGCTATGGAATTCTGGGAGCTGGAGTCTGTTGTTGTGGGGCCCGGAGTACAAGGCTTGACTCTTTTCTGGCTTGAAGGCAATGGAATTCTGGGAGTTGGAGTCTGTTGTGGGGCCCAGAGAGAGGGGGGGTCCTTGGGAGGGGGCAGAAGAGAAAAAGGGGGTGGGGTGGGGATGCAGCCCAGCACCAGACTCTGGGCAGAAAATGGGAGGCAGTGCCTCTGTCCCTGGCTCCCTCCGAAGCCCCCCCAAACCCCCTTTCCAATCCAGCCATCCTTCCCCCCCATCTATCCTTCTTTGCCTTTCCCCCCTCTCTCCATTCATCCATCCATTTAGCTATTTCTCTCTCTCTTTCTCTCTCTCTCTCCTTCCCTCCCTCCAACTGTCTCACTCTCTCTCCATCCATCCATCCATCCATCCATCCCTACCTACCATCTATCTATTTAGGTATCCCTCCCTCTATCCCTCTGTCTATCTATCTATCTATCTATCTATCCTTCCCTCTCTAGCTATCCCTCTCTCCATCCAGTCATCCATCTATCTATCTATCTATCTATCCTTCCCTCTCTAGCTATCTCTCTCTCCATCCAGTCATCTATCTATCTATCTATCTATCTATCTTTCTATCCTTCCCTCTCTAGCTATCCCACTCTCCATCCAGTCATCTATCTATCTATCCTTCCCTCTCTAGCAATCCCTCTCTCCATCCAGTCATCTATCTATCTATCTATCTATCTATCTATCTTTCTATCCTTCCCTCTCTAGCTATCCCTCTCTCCATCCAGTCATCTATCTATCTATCTATCCTTCCCTCTCTAGCTATCCCTCTCTCCATCCAGTCATCTATCTATCTATCTATCTATCATCTATCTATCTTTCTTTCCTTCCCTCTCTAGCTATCCCTCTCTCCATCCAGTCATCTATCTATCTATCTTTCTATCCTTCCCTCTCTAGCTATCCCACTCTTCATCCAGTCATCTATCTATCTATCTTTCTATCCTTCCCTCTCTAGCTATCCCACTCTCCATCCAGTCATCTATCTATCTATCTATCTATCCTTCCCTCTCTAGCTTCCCACTCTCCATCCAATTATCTATCTATCTATCTACCTACCTACCTACCTATCTGTCTGTCCTTCCCTCTCTAGCTATCCCACTCTCCATCCAATTATCTATCTATCTATCTTTCTATCCTTCCTTCTCTAGCTATACCACTCTCCATCCAGTTATCTATCTATCTATCTATCTATCTATCTATTCCCAGCATTTCTGTCCCTCTAGCCTGTCTCCCTCCTCCTGGGGAGAAAGCCCAGCTAGAGAAAGAGAGACACTGGGAAGGGTGTGTTTGCCTTGCAGCCTCCTCTCCATCAAGGATCCCTCCTCCAGAGCAGAAAGCCTGGCTGGAGAGGAGACTGCAAGGCAAACGTGTTCCCTTCCCAGCAGCTCTCTAGCTGGGCTTTCTCCTCAGGAGGGAGCTCAGATTGAGAGATGTTGATCACCCCAGAGCCTCTCCCCAGCTGGGCTGACACCTTAATCCCACCCTCGACTTATCCACGGGTCATACAAAAATCCCCATTTTTGGCCCCAAAAGTTGACCTCGACTTATACATGAGGTCGACTTATACACGAGTATATACGGTAAATAGCTTCTGTGAAACTCCAGATATTTTAGATTAAACAATTGAAGTCCTTTTAGGCTGCTTTCAAAAAAAATATTCTCTTGGTTGCACTGACAGATCAACTACTGGGTCATGGTGTTCTAGACAGGGCAGCAGATCAGAGCTGTTTCAGTGATGCCCTTTAAATATGGATAGCTCATTCCAGAAATGGTGCTTGGAAGCCTAGTCCCACTTCCATCTTGCCCATCTTTTCTCTCTCTCCCTTCTTCTATCTGTACATATGCATGTGTATTTATATCTAGACATTTAGTACTACTGTGGTAAAATAATAACCTCTTGTTGTTGTGTGCCTTCAAGTCATTTTTGCCTTATGGTGACTCTAAGGCAAACCTATCATGGGGTTTTCTGAGGATGATAGTGTATAACAGTGGGTTTCCATGGCCAAGCATTTATTTGAACCCTGGTCTCCAGAGTCACAGTCCAATGCGGAAATATAAACTTACAAAGATAATTTGCCCATATAGTTTGCTCTTTACTTTGAGAAGCAATTAAAAACCAAATCCACAAGAGAGATTTTCTGAAAGCCAGACATAATACTGAACATTTATGTCTGAAGTCCTTTTATTCCTGAATGCAAAGGGATCATGTAGCATCTTTGAGACTACCTGTGTGAAAGAAATTGTAGCATAGGCATTCATACACTTTACCTACTTACTCACATGAGTCTGAGGAAACAGACGAAGCTTACAAAAGCTTACGTTACTTCTTTCAGTTAGTCCCAAAGGTTCTACAAGATCCCTTTGCATACTGATATTCCAGACTAACATGGCTATGCCTCTGACATCTATTCCTGAGTGTCAGATACTAGGCAAGACCAAAAACTTATCATCACCATCTTATCCATGGGATTATTTTTTTTAAAAAAGAGAAAGAACATTCATCTAGATGGGACTTTTGGTTTCATCCAGCAAGCAATGATCTCAGTAATAGCAATATAGAAAGATATCAACATGTAAACAATTTCAGTTGAAGTACTTGGAATTGGTGGTATGATCTGCATTTTATTGCACACAAACTGAACCAAGCTACCACAACTGGATCAAGCTATCACAAAGCAAAACATTATTAGGGAACAATGAATTTTCACAGTATAGCCTAACATTATTTAACAGTTTTTGACGGTCTAACCCATTCTCAAACATGAAGAATGATAGCCCCCTTCAAACAATACAAAGGGTGTGCAGAGGAAAAACATTTTAAGGCTTTCTTCATTGCTGAATGTTTGTTTTAAATGTATGTTAAAAAACACATAGATCAAACATGCTTGCTCTTCCTGTACTTAAACACTTCCTTTACAGTACAAAAATATACCACAGGGATACATTGTCTAGTAAAAACAGCATTGCTGTGTGAGAACACACACAAACACTACAAAACAAGATGAGTACTTGTAGTCAATCTCAAGATCAAGTACTTTATATTCAAGAGTACTTTATGTTAAATAAATAAGTTTTTTCCCTTAAAGGATGGATACTTCAATTAATGTAAAATCATGTAAGAAATTACATATTAGCCTTTGGTTTTTTTCACTTACATGGGAATAAAATGGGTGGCTACAGTTCATTTTAAAAAAGAGAGAAATCTCAATGGACATCAATGTTTAAATGAGGAATGTATGCCATTCTGTCATGAGAACCAGTTATAGAAACCATGAAGGGTACATGCTGGATACAGATCATCCACTTATAGACATGCACTTCAGAACAAACTACTCTAAACCATACATATTTCACTGAAAGCTCAGGGTAACACTTCAAAAATGAACCAGCTAAACAAACTTCCAGTAGCACTTGACAGAGCTACACCTATTCTTCCCATTTCCAAAGCAGTACAGAATTAATTACCAGTTCTATGGATCTATTGTAAGTATAATAGACTAAAGAGCTATCAGAGACACATTTATTGTAAAAGCACAATCCCAAGAGTGTCTACTAGAGGGCCAAAACGATTAACACAAATGCTTTGTCAGATCAAAGATAAAACCTGCACAACCCAATTGAGGGATGAATTAGAACAGTGGGTTATCTTTCAAATTAACCAGGGCAGTTAGTGAGGAAAATTTCATGAAAGTGTAATTCTTAGCCTTTGTGAATCCACACAGCAGGCATTCTGCCAGCTGACAAGATGATGAAATTTTCATGCTAAAAAAGCCTTCTTCATTCCCCAACTTAGATTAGCTAGTATTTCACTCTTTTTTCTATTTGTGCTCCTCCAGAAATTGTTTAAAACCTAGATCACTCTTTCAAAAGAATAATGTAAGAAAAGAAAGAAAGAATAAAATCTTAGGATGTCAGCCTTTTAAAAAGCTTAATATGTGTGTAGATAAAAATGAATAGTTAAGATTATTCAAAACGACACTGGGAATATTAAGGAATTTATCATTAGAGAAGGCAGACAGTCTCATGAAATTAGAGGCTTTATTGTTTAAATGGAATATGATTGCTAAAATGGGGGTGTGGACAGAAAGAGAAAGAGATTTACAAATATATTCAATCTTGACAATTTTCATCTACATCATGGTATTGCACACCACAGTTTGACTTCAGACATTTGGATAAAAAGGGGAACAAAAAAGGCAATCTGTCAACCCAACAGCAGTCATGTTACCTTAGTCTGCTTGAAGTCAAGAAAGAAGATGTGGCATCACAACCACAGACCTTTGAACATGCGAATAAACAGCTGATGGCAGACCTCCCACTGAAAATGTGTTTATTGTCTAGTTTTTTGCACTGCAGAGGCACAGAACATGGGCTGTGGGACTGCACAGACTCTGCAAAGAAGAAAGCATAAAGAACTAACACTAGGTACCAGTCCAAAGGGCATCTCAATAGGTACCACATGAACAAGGACTGCATTCAGATTATGTGTTCTCCTGGTCTCTTTCCTACATGCAGTGAGAGAGTAAGAACAAGCTTTCACAAGCCATCCAAACAAATATTGGACATGCTTATGAAATTTGCAGATTACACCAATTAGGAAGAGCAGCTAAAACTCAAGAGAACAGGATCAAAATTCAAAATGACCTTAATAAATTAGAAAGCTGTGCCAAAACTAACAAAATAAATTTCAACAGGGAGAAATGTAAGGTAAAAAACTTAGGCCGAAAAAATTGAAATGCACAGATACAGGATGGAGGACACCTGGCTTAACAACAATACATGTGAAAGGGAGCTAGGAGTCCCAGTAGACAACAAGTTGAACATGAGTCAACAGTGTGATGCAGCAACTAAAAAAGCCAATGCGCTTCTAAATTGCATAAATAGATGTATAGTGTCCAGACTGAGGGAAGTAATAGTACCATTCTATTCTACAGTGGATCCCCGGGTTACGAATCCCCCGGGATCTGTAATCCCCGGGATCCGAAGGAGCCGGGGCTGGAAAAACGGCCCCGGTTTCCAAAAAAATCCCCGGGTTGCGGGAAAAAAAAAAAGCAACCCGGGCCCTTTAAAACAGTGCGCTCCGGCGCGCTGTGCAGCAAAAAAAGCAGTCCCCCTGGTAGCGAATACTTCCGGGTTACGAAAGTGATCCTGGAACGGATTATGTTCGCAACCCAGGGGACCACTGTACTTTGATCAGGCCTCACCTGGGATACTGTGTCCAGTTCTAGGCACCACAGTTCAAAAAGGATGCTGAGAAGCTGGAACGTGTGTCCAGAGAAGGGTGACCAAAATAATGAAGTGTCTGGAAACCATGCCTTATGAGAAGAAACTTAGAGAGCTTGGCATGTAGAAAAGAAGGAAAGACTAAAAGGTGTTATACCTGGAGAAGAGTAGGTTAAGACGTGATATGAAAGCACTGTTTAAATATTTGAAGAGGTGTCATATTGAGGATGGAGCAAGCTTGTTTGCTGCCGCTCCACATAATAGGACCTTGAGCAAAGGATTCAGACTACAGGAAAAGAAATTCCATCTAAACATTAAAAAGAACTTCATGATAGTAAGAGCTGTATGACAGTGGATCTCAGAGTGTGGAGGAGTCTCCTTCATTGGAAGTTTTTAAGCAGAGGCCAGATGGTAATCTGTTGGGAGTGGTTCGATAGTGTATTCCTGCATGGCAGGAGATTAGACTAGATGGCTGTTGTGGTCTCTTCTAACTCTATGATTCTATTATTCTTATGTTCTCCCTGATAACAACAGGGAGAACATAACACAGCCCTGCAGTGGTTCAGGTCCTATCTCTCTGGCAGGCTCCAGATGGTGTTGCTTGGCAACAGTTGTTCAGCCAAGAGGGAGCTCAAATCAGGCGTCCCTCAAAGTGTGATACTGTCACCAATGCTATTCAACATCTACATGAAGCCGCTGGGTGAGATCATCCAGAGACATGGGGCGGGGTGTTATCAGTACGCTGATGACACCCAAATTTGTTTCTCCATGTCTCGGACTGCTTCAGTCACCAAGGAAGGCATCTGCCCTCTGAATGACTGTCTGAAGTCAGCAATGGATTAGATGAGGGAAAATAGACTTAAACTGAATCCAAATAAAACGGAGGTACTTGCTATAGGCAATCCTATTCCAGGTGCCTGAACGGGGTCACTCTTCCCCTAAAGGACTGTGTTCGTAGCCTGGGGGTACTTTTGGACTCGTCACTTCGCCTGACATCTCAGGTTGATGCGACAGCCAGGAGTGCCTGCTATCAGCTTCGGCTGATACGCCAGCTGCAACTCTTCCTGGAACGGGAGAATCTAGAAATGGTGCCATAATAAATTTATTCGTAATTCATAATTCACAATGGTTGTACATTCACTGGTAATCTCTCATCTCGATTTCTGCAATGCACTTTACAGGGGGCAGCTCTCATGCCATGTTCAGAAGGTACAATTGGTTCTAAACATGGCAGCCAGATTAGTTACAGGGAGTTCCAAATTTGATTCTATTACACCTATTTTAAAATCCCTACACAGGCTGCCTATTAGCTTCCGGGCACAGTATAAGGTGTTGGTTATTACCTATAAAGCCCTACATGGCTTGGGTCCAGTATACTTGAGGGAACACCTTCTCACATACAGTCCTTCCCACACACTCAGGTCCTCTGGGAGGAACCTACTGCAGCCAAAGAAAACCAGGCTGGTGGCGACCTCCTAGAGGACCTTTTCAGCTGCCACTCCAAAAATATGGAATGACCTGCCGGAGGAGATCTGCCATATTATATCTTTGGAGGCCTTTAAAAAGGCAATAAAGACAGAGCTCTTCCGGGAGGCCTTCCCTGGCTGACATTCTTGTATTTGAGCTCTCCTATTGTCTAGCTGCTGTTGTCTAGTTGTTCCCACCAGCTATGAGAATTGTTATTTTAATGCTGTTATAGGGTGGGAAGGAGATGTGGAATCGGAAACTATTACATTTTGCTATGTTTTAATGTTTTAATATGTCGGATTTTTACTGTTTTTAACTGTTGTTACCCGCCTCGATCCAATATAGGGAGAGGCGGGATACAAATTATTATTATTATTATTATTATTATTATTATTATTATTATGAACAATGAAAGCAACAGATATGGAAAAAGTCGAGTGCATGGTCATTGCACCTAAAATCAGCCCTCCATATTTGCGGTTTTGACTTTTGCAGCTTTGTTTATTCGTGGGTTTCATTAATATGTTCTCTCTAGAAATATCTAGATACTCCAGCGCGACTCTGCCAGAAGATGACCATAAGAGTCCTGCTGGAGGACCTAGATATTCCATGAAAAAACATTACTCTAGGCATTTGTAGCTCCTCCACTGTGATTCTATGGTCAACGCCTGGTAGATGTTGACCACAGAGTTGTGCTGGAGGACCTAGAGATTCCTAGATAGGTATTTTTAGGTTAAAAACCAGTGGGTTTTTTATTTGCAGTTTTTCAACTTTCACAGGTGTCCTGTGCCCCTAACCACAGCAAATGTGGAGGGTCCACTGTACATTCTATCCAAACATTAAAGCCATAAATGCACGCATACAGGGTTCAGAGTTTAGCTGAATAAGCTATTTGTCAGGTTGCCTGTGAATTATGTCAGTCTCTCATCACACAAAGTTTTCAGTAAAGCATGTTGCTTGGTCAGGCCATGGTGAATGCAGTTTTAAAAATCAATAGTGGATGTACACAGGGCCCCTAAATACCCAAATATATCACACAGCCTTCTAGAAACATTATTTATACATTATGTGGGCAGGTAGCTCATAGGGTGGCATGGTGCAAACAGGACTTCCATGACATGCTACATCTGATGGAAATTGCTCAGGTATAACTGTTACAGTTACAGAAGTCCATCTTCTCTTACATCTGGCTATTATTCATTTTTATTTATTACATATTTACTTCATTTGTGTGCTGCCTTTCTCCCAGAAGGGATCCAGGGTGGCTCACATAGAAAAACATTTAAAACAAAAGAACAGCAAAAAATCACCTTATATTATACAAAAGTTGAAAGCATGAATATTCTATAATATCTGTATCATGACAACATCCCCTGAAAATAAACCAAGACTCCAAATTTTTTCAAATGATTTATATTCTTACCATTAGCTTCAGTCTACTGATGTCTTTGAAGTCAATACAACATTATTTAAACAACAAAATGCTGTTAAAAGTAGAAAAAAATTACTAATTTCGTTTTTCCAAGTTTAGAGAATGCTGGCTTTCTAAGAATGAGGATAAAACAAAGCTCTGAACAGGTTAACTATGGGGCTGTACAGACCGCCTGAAAAAGGTGGTCTGCAGACGTCCCTCTTTGCTGAGAAGTGGCACAGCAGTAACCAAAGGGAGCTGCACCGCTGCACACCAAAAAGGAGCTGCCTAGAGCAGCTCCTTTTTGTGACATCGTAAAGGGCTGCGTTGCAGCGCTGTCTGGGCACACTGCGACATCTGCTGTGTGGGCGGTCCATCACAGCTGTGACACAGCTGCGACATCATGCGTTTGGGCGCCCAGCCCTATCTTGCCCTAAAATCGCTGCCAGAGGTCACATCCTGACAGTGTGTACAGGGCCTATATTAAGATTCTAGTAGTATGTTAATATCATCTTCTCTTATTTCTGGGCCTGAGGCATGCTAAGTCAAGCATGTATGGCTGGATTCCATGTCCTTAGCTTCAGAACTGTTTCTCATTTTTATAGCACTGAAGCTCAAGTATAGCACAGAGAAATACAGAATGTGTTGGAGAATACAAGTTCAAATTCCTAGGCTGCCATGAAGCTTCCTGCATAGCTTGGCAGTCACCTTAATCTTCCTGAGAAATGTTGTGAAGATAAAATGAACTACACCTCACATTACCAGACTAGGGTAGTGGTAGGTGTACACCACTAAGAACTTGGGGAAGTCTTCTTAAACTATAATTCCCAGATCCCACAGCCAAAATGATTAGGAGGAAGGAGTGGATATAAACAAAACACATCCACACATTTATTTGCCTCTAACAGGGAGAAATGATTTCAACAGGCTAAAAATGACAGGCTGGACTTACCTTGAAGATTCATTCAGGGAGGCAAGAGGATCAATCCACTATTTTAAATTTATTTGTGTCTAATAAGGAGGAATGATTTCAACAGGCTAAATATTATCAGTGTACATGCTAGCCTCTAAAGGAACTGTCTAAGCTATTCTGATTCTGCATAACATTCAGTTTGAATGTAAAATTTAAATTTTTGAAAGAGAGGTTGGTGACTACACATATCCTGATCAATCACTGGCCTGTGCCCTTGTATACATCCACTCCCTGACATTACCATGCTTTTACTGTTCCAGTGACAGAATCTAGACAGGTAGCAGGATCAGAAACTATCTTTACTCCACACTAATCATCCTCTTCTCTTTTTTCACTCTAATGTTCCTCAAAGACATGGAGGTGGGGTAGGCAGAAACTATTTGGATGCAGATGTTTTCCCATAGTTATTTCATTACTTTTTAATTGTTCCATTCAGAAGAGCTTTAAACCCATTTCCAGCTCAGATTTAGAATATTTTCTTTCCAAATCAGACGTGATTGTCTGGATTTGTTTTCTCATTTTGTCTCTCATAGTTGAGGTCTACCTATGATGTCAATTACAGGCTTCTCTTATCTTTTAAAGTGGGAGACAACTTGCACAAATGATGGCTGACTAAATACTTTTTTGCCCCACTGTATTTATACATTAAAATGCAACAAACTCTGATACTATATGTATATACTTGATATACTTTATATACCTGAGTATAAGTACACCTCATGTATAAATCAAGGGCAGGCTTTGGGGCCAAAATTATAGATTTTGATATGACTCATGGATATGTCGAGAGTAAAACCTAGGGATATGAAGCAAAGGAAAATGATTTCAAAGAATTTACAAAATTGCAGAAGGCATAACTGTTTGTGCTCACCCTATAGCTAGGTGGATGAGTAGGGAACTATGGTAAAATGTGGCTGTGCAATGTGTGGAGGAGGCAACCAGACACAGGTGGGACTAAGAAAACCCACATATGTCAAAAAAGATCAAAAGGCAAACCAAAGAAAATGGCAACTATGTTAGCAGGGATTGCAGTCTTCAACTTTAATGTTATGACTTCTTTAATCCTATAACTTTGCCTGATTTTAACCCAGAAAAGCTGACAAACATACACCAATGTTTTATTCAAAAACTTTGAAGCCTGACTCCTCCCAACGTTCCTTTAAGGGGAAGGCTCAAAGAGCTGCCCCCACTACTGCCATGTTCCTGCACTAGCACTCAAAATGGTCAGAAGCAGCGCTGCAGTGGAGAGAACAGAGGGGATCAATGCTTCTTTAAGATGCTTCTGAGATGAAATAAGCCAGAGATGTCCAAACTATGGCCCTCCAAGCGTTTTGGATTTCAGCTCCAAGAAGCCACAGCCACCTTGTCCAATGGTCTGGGATTCTGGGATTCTGGGAGCTGAAGTCCAAAACACCAGGAGCATCAGAGTTTGGACATCACTGAACTAAGCTCTCATGTTTTTTCACTCTACTCAGAGTAGGGGATGGTCTCTTTTACAATAAGAGTTAAGAAAACAGTACTTACATTGATCTGTGGATATGTTGACCCAGGTTTTGGGTCACTTATTTCACTAAGATTTCTAGACTTATATATGAATATACACAATATATCTTTGATTCACTGTCAGTAATGCTGTAACAAACAAAACTGAACACTTGGGAAATGTTCCATATTAAAACACATTTTTATCACACTTTGAAGCATTTTGTTCCCACCAAACTTACCAATAAACCTAATTCTACTACTTAAAAGTAATATTTGCTTTTCAGTGTGACTCAGCACAAGCTAAAACAATAAAGTACAATATCTGCATGTCTTAACTGATCAGGGCGTTGCATCAAGTGTTTTAAAAATGACATGGATTTTTTTAAAATAATATTATTACCCAAGTTGCAATGGCCAGTTTAAAGTTGAAATGGCAGGATGTTGGACTGGATGGCCTTTGAGATCTCTCCTAACTCTATGATTCCGTATAATTCCTAATATCCTTCTTCCTAGTGGCAAAAAGGGACCCTATAAAACTCATAAATATTTTTAATGGCTAGAAACTGGAGAAGACTCGGAGATACTGCTATTTAAGCATCTTGTAAGAATAAGACATAAAAACAGGAGAGGGCTAAGGAACTATTACCAAGATATTTGAGATTTTTAAAAAGGCAGGAAAATGCTGTTTAAATTCCAAAGGTGAAAGCAGGGATGGGAAAACAGGAGTTCTCATGGATTCCTTTTGAGATATTAGGTATGATCCGGTATGATCCAGACAGCACTTAGTACTTCTAGCTAGAAAACAGGAGAGGACTCTCTGAGGTACTATTGCTAAGATTCCGGAGATAAGAAAAATATGGGAAAACAGCGGAGGATTAAGACCCTGTTGATAACTTCTGAGGTGTAAAAATGGGGCAGGACAATGGAAGAGAGGATCTCTGAGGTATTGCTGGTAAGATTTCCAAGGTTTAAAAAAGAGGGAGTAGGGATACATATCCTATAATAAATTAGGAGTAAATAAAGACTTCAATGACTACATAAGCAGATGATCCTTTCTGAGAGTTTGGACGAAATATAAAGACAAATTTTATGAAAAGCTACCAGATGGACATCCCTACATGAGGAATTTATGAGAAGAAAAAGAAAGGATGAGAAATGGTTAAGATATCAAGATCTATTAAACTGGGATGAGCCAAATCCAAGAATAAAAACTGAGAATGAATCAGAGGCAGAAGGATTAAAATGCCAATGGTTTGAATACAGGTAACTAAGAGAAAGCACTAGAATAGACCTTAAAAGAGAAGACATCTCAAAAAACAAATCAGAATTAGACAACATCATGTTTGAAACTAAAAAAGGATCTATTTCAAAATTCTATAATCTACTATTAAAACTGGATACAGAAAAAGAAACTGTGAAAGAGCATAGGATAAAGTGGACGCAAAACATAGGTCATCCAATACAATTAGAGAAATGGGAGAGAGCCTGGGGACAAGATCTGAAATTTACATTAAGTATGGATGTGAAAGAAAATTTATATATGATACACAGATTGTATCTAACCCCAAGTAGATTGGCAAAAATCTGTAAGAACAAGAAAGAGAAATGCTGGAAATATGAAGAAAAAGAAGGAACATTATACCATATATGGTGGACTTGTCCAAAAATAAAAAGGTTGTGGTTAGAGATTCATGAGATGATGCAGAAAGTATTTCAAATACAAATTAAATTAGAGCCGGAACTCTTTCTACTAAATATTGCAGAAAACAAAGTGTTTTCTAAGTTAGAAAACACTTTTAAGTGTGTATTATATATAGTAACGGTGGCCAGACTCATAATTGCACAGAAATGGAGAAGACCTGAAAAACTTATCTTACACAACTACCTGAATAAAATACTTCATATGGTTGAGATGGACCAGCTTACAGCTTTAATAAATGGGAAAACGCCTAGAAAATGGAAAGAAGACTGGGAAGCTGTTATGAAATATTGTAAAGGGAGATGGATCAAATAGATAACAAATTTAGAGTAAATAGAAGAAAAGTTGATTACCAATAAATAATTCATTATTGAAAAAATGATGGTCAAGATTAAGATGTTATATAAATAAATAAATAAAAATATTGTATGTAAGCAAAATTAAAGCAAGGTCTATATAAATCAACAGAATGCAATATTTTTAAGGGATGGGTTGTAATGGAAATTAATATGTACAGTAAATAAAGGAAGCATATTGACATGCTGTAATGTAGACACAGAATGTGATATCAAGAGTAAAATCCAACAGAAAGGGGGGGGGGGCTGAAGGAAGGCAGACACTTGAAAATTATAAAATTATGGAATGTGTATCGATACACCTATACTGTAACAATATTGTAATACAAGAAATCATAAATGTCAATATATATGTAATACTATATGTGAAAGCATAATAAAATTTAAAAAAGTAGAGGGAGTAGGGAAATGAGGTCTATGGACCCTTTGTAGAGGGTGGGGTTAGGGAGTACTGAGTACAATTCGGCTAATATATAATAAATTTTAATGCACCACCATGATATAACAAAATAGCTTTTGCAGCAAAATCAAGGGTCTATAATTTTAAAAATTAACAAGTGTTTGGCTATATACATTTACCAGACATGTGAAGTTGACACAAAAGGAGTGATTAAAACTTATTCTTTCTCTAGCAATTTATCTTTTTACACAACATATCTTCAAGTTAACAATGCAACAGAAAGGAAAGGGTTGGTAGTTCTTTTAGGTTCTTTTAGTCTTTCTCGTCTTTTGTATAAATAAACTATCATATTCACATTTTTGTAACAATCCATAATCAATAATATCTATAATCTATAGCATAATCTATACTGTCTAGTTAGTCTATATTATAAACTTTATTGTCTTTTAATTATTTTAGTCCTAACACAAATGTCATAGAACATAGTTACATAAAATTTAGTTACACAGAATTTAGTTATACAGTTATAATTTATAAAGCCAGTAAAACAGTATCTACCAATGGGAAGGGAAGTTAAAAGGGGGTTGGGGGGTAATGTTAGATGTGATAGGGAATAAGTTTTTTGTTTGTTAATTTTGTGGAATTGTTTGTTTATTTTTATGGCAACTTGTTGTTTATTGTTTGTTTGCTTTAAATTCCAATAAAAACAATAAAAATGCCATAAGGGCTAACCTGAAAAAAGAGAGCCCTCCCTCCATGCTAATTGTCATCCTCTCGCTTGTGAGGGAGTGAACAGGCAAGCCCAGCTTCATCAGGGCTAGCCTGAAAAAAGAGAGCACTCCCTCCATGCTAACTGTCATCTTCTGGCCTGCGAGGGAGTGAACAGGCAAGCCCAGCTCCATCAGGGCTAGCCTGAAGAAAAAGAGCCCTTTTAATTATCTATAAGACAATACTTCTAAACTTTAAACTGAGTTATGTGGGGAAGGGAGACAGCATTCTGGAAGGCAAAATGGCTGGAGAGAATAGTCAAACTGACATAGAGGGAACAAGGCAAACAGTGCAAGGACCCAACAGTAGGAGGCAAAAAAACGTGCACAGGCAGCAAGTAAAGAGGACACATAGTCTTAGATGTCGCTACACTAATGCACAGAGTATGAGAAATAAGCAGGATGAACTTGAACTCCTAGCACAACAAGGGAAATACGATATAATAGGCATCACTGAAACCTGGTGGGATGAGTCTCACAATTGGAATGTAGAAATAGAGGGATATAACCATTTTAAGAGAAACAGACTAAACAGGAAAGGAGGAGGAATAACATTATACGTCAGGGATATTTACACCAGTGAAGAGATCCAGGACATCAGTACTGGAGGCCAAGTGGAGAGCATCTGAGTAAAAATTAAAGGAGAAGGAAACAGGAATGTTACTGTGGGAATCTACTACAGACCCCCAAGTCAGACAGAGGAATTGGATGATGCCTTTCTAGAACAGATGACCACACACTCAGAAAAGAGAGATGTAGTAGTGATGGGTGACTTCAACAATCCTGATATTTGCTGGACGTCAAACTCAGCCAAATCCTCAAGGTCTAGCAAATTCCTCACTTGCCAGGAAGACAATTTCATTGTCCAAAAGGTGGAAGAGGCCACAAGGGGATCAGCCATTTTAGATCTTATCTTAACCAACAGGGAAGAACCAGTTGATGGGGTGAAAGTGGTGGGATCCTTAGGTGGAAGTGACCATTTTCTCCTGGAGTTTGTTATACAGAGGAAGGGAGAAGCTAGGCGTAACCAGACACACACTCTAGACTTTAGGAGAGCTGATTTCAATAAACTTAGAGAAATACTGGGGGAGATCCCATGGTTAGGAATACTAAAAAAGAAGGGAGTTCAAGATGGATGGGAGTTTCTCAAGAAGGAGATACTGAAGGCGCAATTTCAAACAGTTCCAATGAGGATGAAAAATGGAAGATGTCTCAAGAAGTCAGGATGGATGACTAAAGAACTTTCAACTTTCAAGTTTTAAACGGAACATGTATAGGAAATGGAAAAATGGGGAAATCACCAAGGAGGAATTCAAACAAATAGCCAGCATGTGTAGGGATAAAGTCAGAAAAGCTAAAGCATAGAATGAACTCAGGCTTGCTACAGAGGTTAAGAACAATAAAAAGGGCTTTTTTGGATATGTCCGCAGCAAAAGGAAATGGTTGGGCCACTGCGTGCAGAAGATGGCAAAATGCTAACAAGGGACAGAGAAAAGGCAGAATTACTCAACACTTTCTTTGCTTCAGTCTTCTCAGAAAAGGCAAAGGGGGCTCAACCTAAGGATAATGGAGCAGAAGGCAGGATAGGGGAAATTCAGCACAAAATAAGTAAAGAGACAGTACAGGAATACCTGGTTAACCTAAATGAATATAAGTCTCCAGGACCAGATGAACTACATCCAAGGGTATTAAAAGAACTGGCAAATGTAATATCAGAACCATTGGCAATAATCTTTGAGAACTCCTGGAGAACAGGAGAAGTCCCAGCAGACTGGCAGAGGGCAAACGTTATCCCCCATCTTCAAAAAGGGAAAAAAAGAGGATCCCAACAATTATTGTCCAGTTAGTCTGACATCAATACCAGGAAAGATTCAAGAGCAGATCATTAAGCAGAGAGTCTGTGAACATTTAGAAGACAATGCCATAATCACAAAAAGTCAACATGGGTTTCAGAGAAACAAGTCATGCCAAACAAACCTGATCTCTTTTTTTGATAAAATTACCAGCTTGGTAGATGAAGAGAATGCTGTGGATATAGTATACCTCGATTAAATACTTGAAGGGATATCACATTGAGGAGGGAGCAAGCTTGTTTTCTGCTGCTCCAGAGACTAGGATGTGGAACAATGGATACAATTTGCAGGAAAAGAGATTCCATCTCAACATTAGGAGGAACTTCCTGACAGTAAGGGCTGTTCGACAGTGGAACACACTCCCTCGGAGGGTGGTGGAGTCTCCTTCCTTAGAGGTCTTTAAGTAGAGGCTGGATGGCCATCTGTCAGGGATGCTTTGATTGGGAGTTCCTGCATGGCAGGGGGTTGGACTGGATGGCCCTTGTGGTCTCTTCCAACTCAATGATTCTATGATTTATCTTACTCTTTGAAGATCCAAAGGATATACTGAAAATGATGGCCCTTGTGGTTTCTTCCACCTCTATGATTCTACTAGGAATAGAACAAAGCTGGTCTCTCATGTTGGATTCAAATTTAAGCATATTGCCATAAACACTTGCTGAATGTCAATCACCTCAGCATCATTTAAGCTATTCAAATGCCTCAAATATTTTTCCTTTGCACCTAGAATCATAGAGACCACAAGGGCCATCCAGTCCAACCCCCTGCCATGCAGGAACTCACAGACAAAGCAGACTCAACAGATGGCCATCCAGCTTCTGTTTAAATACCTCCAAGGAAGGAGATTCCACCACACTCCGAGGGTATGTGTTCCACTGTCAAACAGTCCTTACTGTTAGGAAGATCCTAATGTTGAGGTGGAATCTCTTTTCCTGTTGCTTGCGTCCATTGTTCCGGGTCCAGTTCTCTGGAGCAGCAGAAAACAAGCTTGAACCATCCTCAATGTGACATCCCTTCAGATATTTAAACAGGGCTATCATCATATCACCTCTTAACCTTCTTTTCTCCAGGCTAAACATACCCAGCTCCCTAAGGCATTCCTCATAGGGAATGGTTTCCAAAGCCTTCACTATTTTAGTCGCCCACCTTTGGACACATTCCAGTATTCAAGGTGGGGCTTGACCAAAGCAGAATAGAGTGGCACTATTACTTCCCTTGATCTAGACACTATACTTCTATTGATGCAACCTATAATTGCATTGGCCTTTTTAGCTGCCACATCACACTGTTGATTCATGTTCAACTTGCGGTCTACTTGGACTCCCTTTCACATGTAGATCCCTTTCACATATAGTCTCGTTCAGCTAGGTGTCCCCCACCCTGTATCTTTGCATTTCATTTTTCTGCCCTAAGTGCAGTACCTTACATTTCTCTGTTTTGAATATCATTTGGTTAGCTTTGCCCCAGCTTTCCAGTTTATTCAAGTCGTTTTGAATTTTGATCCTGTTCTCTAGGGTATTAACTACCCTTTCTAATTTGGTGTCACCTGCAAATTTGATAAGAATGCCCCCAATTCTGTCATCCAAGCCATTGATAAACATGTTGAATAGCACTGAGCCCAGGACAGAACCCTGTGGGACCCCACTGGTCACTTCTCTCCAGGATGAAAAGGAACCATTGTTGAGCGCCCTTTGGTTTAAGCCGGTTAACCAATTACAAATCCATGTAACAGTTACCTTCTCTAGCCCACACTTTTCAAGCTTGTTTGCAAGAATGTCATGGGGAACCTTGTCAAATGTCTTACTAAAATTAACATACAGTGGTCCCCCGGCTTACGAATCCCCCGGGGTACGAAAACCCCGGGGTACGAAACCGGCGGGACCGCTACAGTATCCCCCGGGATCTGAAAGATCCCCTGGGATACGAAAGAAAAAAACCGTGCGGCCCCTTTAAATCAGCCGCACGGTCCGTTTACAATAGCGGTCCCCCGGGAAACGAAAGCTTCCGGGTTACGAAGGTAATCCCGGAACGGATTACCTTCGTAAACCGGGGGACGACTGTATGCTATATCCATAGCATTCCCTTCATCTACCAAGCCGGTAATTTTATCAAAAAAAGAGATTAGATTTGTCTGGCATGACCTGTTTCTCTGAAACCCATGTTCACTTTTTGTGATTATGGCATTGCCTTCTAGATGTTCACAGACTCTCTGTTTAATGATCCTCTCTAGAATCTTTCCTAGTATTGATGTCAGACTAACTTGACCTATGTAGTTCTATATAAACCATGTGTAGCTGTGGTGTTTGTCCAAAGCATATGGTGTTGAATCTTCTTTATATCATCTATTAAGCAATATTAGCCAGTACTGAATGTATGAATGAAAATGCATTAAACATAGCTAAACAGAGGAAAGTACATTACTGAAGTAGAAATTTTAATCATCTATTTAAAAAGAAACCCCGGGTGGTTTTGGTATGCATAATATCTTGGATACTGTGCTTCCCAATAGTACCCTGTTTCCCAAGATTTTTGCATATAAATATATATACAGTATATAATAAATGTTCATTTTTTTTGTTCAACAATAAATGTGAATTCTTCTTCATGGAAAAATAAGACATCCCCTGAAAATAAGGCCTAGTGCATCTTTGGGAGCAAAAATTAATATAAGACACTGTCTTATTTTCAGGGAAACATGGTATTACCCTATAAAACCTTCCAATACTTCATTTTCACAATATTTTTGGGATAAAAGAAGCTGCATTGCACTATGACAGAAGTGTTAAGCAGTATAATTGTTTTCTCTGCCATTTTCTAAGATTCAAACTAGATTACTGAGATTATTTTCAGTATAATATTTACTAATCTGAAAGGATGTAATAGTTGAGGCCCCTATTTTGTTAGACAAAGTGCATTAGAACTTTTAAACTAATAACTAATGGCCAGGTTGCTTTTTTCCTCTTCCTTCTTAAACCTTTTTTTCCTTGTCTCTCCTCAAAGGCAGAAATTATCTAATTATTTTTTAAAAATTACTGATTTTTGGTTGAAAGTGAGATGCAAGTCCTCTTAATAAAACGTACACAGTCAAAGACCACATGGACTACACATACTGCTCACAGGTATCAAGCAATTCTGGCACAAATCCAACAGAAATGAGTGGTCCTTGCATCCTCTAAAGTGCTCCACAAATCTGACTGTGTAGTAGCATCAAATTTATCTAATGGAAATATTTAAGTTACTCCTTGCAATGAGAAAATCACACTCAAAATAGGAAATGCCTTTTACAACTGAAGTACAGAAAGAAGTTTCATATATAAAAGACTCAGGCCCACTTTAGATGTCACAATCTTAGTCTAATAAACCATATCTGTCACTACTACTCTCTTTCACCTGTTATCTGTGAAGATATCCTGTTTTCATAAACAACAACTTCGAGTGAAGTCCAATTTGGGATCCTGGTTTCATATCCTGGTATGAAATAAGTCCTTAAAACAGTTTCCTGGTTTAGACATCACGAGAAGCTATATTTAAGAAAGCAAGGTATCTGTCCAGTTCAGGAATGAGAGAAAAATTTGGATAAAAATAGGCACACGACTGGGTGCCAATTCTTTAAACCCTTCTTCTATCAGACCAAGATCATGATAGCTGAATTGCCCCATATGGTCAGAAGTATAATAACTAGCCCTTGTTCAAATTAAGCAACTAAACATAACTTAAAGAACAAAGTTACTCACGGCATAGTACTTTTTAATATAACTTCTTATATCCAAGATTAGTTTGTTGTTCATTTGCATTAAGTACTTTGAAGGTGCATCATTACATTCTTTTTTGCTACAGTGGAACAGGCTGGCTTCAATCATTAGACCCTACAGATTTAAAAGTAAAGGCAAAAAAAAAAAAAAAATCAACAATATAAGCATAGTATTTGAAAACTCTGCAGCTGGCTTTATGTATGCACAATTTGTTTATTTAGTTTACATACCACCTTTCCCCTTGCACAGTATCCAAGACAAAATACATCGAATTAAAAATGGGATACAGCCAAAAATGATTTGTAGAAATGTTTAAAAACAATTAAACAACAATTCTGTTAAAAACAAAAGTCTGAAGAAGGCCATCAGACTTTTTTTAACCTTTAATATTTTTGGTGTTTTAACTGTAGGGGATAAAACATCATCAGGATGAACAGACTGAAAACTACTGAAAGAGTTGCAAATGAACATGAATTTTTCAGTGTCTGTACCAAGGTAAAATTAAACTACATAAATTTTCTAGAAAAAGAAATGCACCACAAAATAGCAGAGAATTTCATACCCCCCCCCCCCCCCGCTTTCTATTACTGCTTAAAAATCTGTACTTTTGTGATCTAAACCAACTACTCCCGCACTAACAACATTAAGCAATTCCAGGTGGAAGAGATTGCAGAGCTTGACATCCGCTCTTCTTACACTTAGCCCATCTGTAAGTTGTCAAGCCTCCATGCAATTAACTATCTTATTTACAGCTGTAATGAAACAAAGTCAAGGATTTACCAAGTATGGCTGATCTGTGTCTGCCTTTTCCTCTCACTTGCTTCCAGCGACTGCTTTGTTTTGATTCAAAGAACATGGAACATCTGCTGTTTGTCCAAATTAACTTAAAATAATTACTTTTAATTTAGATAAAGAATTTATTTGCTTTAACTTTCAAGGTTTTCACTGCTCTGCAGCCTGCTAATTTGCCAATAACTAGTACATGCATAACATTGCAATAGAGTTAAATAGTTGGCTCAATTTCAAGTTCTGATCCAAGGTCACAGATAAATTTTTTGGCAGCACTTCCTAACAGGAATGTACTCGATGACTTTTTATGTCTGATGTACAAAGACAGCAGGAAAGATAACACAGAAGTACTTTTATATAAAAAAAGGGATGTTAAAGTACAAAATAGACACTTATTTTCTTCCAATTAATTTGATTTAGGGTAACTAAATGTCACTGCACATGCTATATTAAATGCATTGTTCTCATATGATAAATATGTGGAAAATTCAGGAAAATCCAAAGCTAGTAAGCGAAATCATAATTTGAAATGGTTTCTTTGCCTGCCTGCAGCATCTCTTAATCAGACAATCTGTTCTCAAAGCAAACACCAAAATACTAACCGAACCATTAACGACACTGTCATAAATATTTTCTGTTCCACATTTCGGGCAGGAAAACCTGAATCTTTCACAGTCTTTATACTTCTCTTCATCAGTGAGCTGAACTGGACCACCAAGAAAATCATCATTCTCCTCATCTTTATGATAATGGTGATAGACTTTGAACTGTGAGGGATCCAGTCCTATTAATAAGAAATATAAATTCAAAGTCCAAAGAAAACAATTCTTGTGAGTTGACACATCAGTTTCAAATGAGAATTGCAAAACCCAAAGTAAAATTGAACCTGAGGAAGATATGCTTTAAAAAAATCCATTTCCCCATTTTTAACCTAAGATGAAGATCTGAGTAACATGAAAAAATTACTTATCTTTTCACTCAAAATTGCTTTATAAATAAAACAAGCACAATGCATTATCTATCATGGGGAGTATGCAATAGAACATTTTGTTTATGAGATGCTACTCCTAGAGAACAGCTTTATTGCTATTTTCTTAAAGTTACACAGAGAATATCTGAATAAAATTGTGCATCTTTATTAGGGAAGTCTTTAAGCCAGAATGGCCTCATTAAAATGAAAAAGAGGATATAAAAACCACATTAAAAGAAACCTGGTTGTACTGCTATTACCCACTCCTTCAAAACTGTACACAACTGCCAAGTCAGACTTCAATGCAGTGGTCGATTTCATTTTGGCTCAGTGGTTAACAGCATGTAGTTTCAATCTAATGCTGTCGTTAAAATTCAGCAGCAGCATTTAAAAAAAAATCAGAACTGGAGACAGAATGCACTTCTGGTTACCAAAACCCAGAAAGTTTAAGAAATTTGAGCAACTCAAACAGAAATTGCACCCCCGCCCCCAATTATTTATTATTATACTAATGTGTTTTGTATTTAGAGATGTATTTTAAGCAGCAGGTTACATCCAAGATGCCAAATAAAAGTGACTAATTTAATGGAAAAATCATAAAGAAAAAGAATTTGACTGACGGTCATTAAAATTATTATGCAACACAAACAATTTCTAGAGCAAAAAAAACAAAAACCCAACCTTTTGTCCATACTCATCTCAAGACAGATAAGTAACAAATTTCATTTATACTTTTCCAATTTAACAATAAGGGAGCTGAATTTATAATTCTCTATGAGCAACACAATGTATGTAAAGAACAAGAGCACAGCACATAATTATTCATTAAATGAGATAGCTATTTTGGCTTACGTATTTACTTTGGTGATAATACTGGGTTTTGATCATATTAACTTCTAAATTTTGCAAAATTTGTGATCAGTGAAACATGTCAGCATATTTATTTTTTTATTTGAATATTCTCTTAGAACTACTCTATACATTCATTATTACTGCAAGCCACATACTGTCTTTGCCCGAGAGATCCAAAAGTACTCTGTATACATACCAGTATGACTTCTGATACTATTCTGGAGTGGTTGATGGAAAGTCTGAGAAGCGATACTCATTTTAGCTCCCGAAGGCTTTAGAAGGTCATTGCCATAAAATATTGTTCAATTTAAATTAATGAAAACAGTATTTTCAGAGAATGGTTAGAAATTCTAGTCATAAACTATTTATGGCAATTACATTTTAAGAATACAAGTTTATGAGGGGAAAGTTTCTGCATATATTACAGCAGAACAGTATGAAATGAAATCACTGAAAAGACATTTCTATCACAATATTTTGTATTATGTTAGAGAAAAGGGGGGGGGGAATACTTTTTAGAAAGTAATTTTGAATAGTTCTCCCCCTGCCCCTGGCCTTCCTTCTATTTTTTTATTCTTTGTCATTTGGAAAATATTACCTTATTTTGGTTGGGAAGGATTCCAGACTTCAGGTCTTATAGCAGTATGTTTTTAACAGACTTAACTAACTCTTACTTGCAAAACTATTTTACTAAACTACAGTGTAAGATTACTATACTTTTACATTATTTAATAGTATTATAACTCAAAAACAAATAGTGGGGGCTTAATAATACACAGAATAGTTAAGTCTGTTTTCAACAATGAGAAGTTTAGACAGAGCCTTGTGTCAGAGCTCTCAGAATTTCAGTGGAGTTCCATCAAAAGCAATTTATAAAAGGTTTCTCTTTAGCATTAATAATCATTTTGTCTAAAAATCCTACAACCAACTATGGTCCTGATTCAGTGACATCACAGTATGGTTCTAATTTTAAATAATTATATAGATTAATAACTTTGCATTCTGTTTCACACACATATTGTTTGGGTCAATTAATCCACTCTTGAGCATTAAACTACAAATGTTTGCAGCACCATTTTTTAAATAATATGAACTAGTTAGAAGTACACTTAAAATCTTTGCATGGGGTGGGGGTGCTCCCTAATCTTGTTTGTACCAAGTTAATCTCTCTTGTTTATGTAGGAACCTCTGCAAATTTGAATCAATTTATTTTCTCATTGGTTGTTATAATTAAATATTTATTATTCCTCAAAGTATGTAGAGACACAAGATGTCTGTCTCTGTGTGCCTGTATCTCTCATACACAGCATTTTAAAAGCGATTACATTCTATTAACAGCAATGACAACCTAATAAACTTTCATTTGAGCTTGGAGAAAATGCCAAGTTGCAGCTATTATATAATAATAACTGTACTGATTGCAACATATGTATTTGACACTTCACAGCAATTTTTCCTACCTAAATATGTCCTAGTAAAAGAGATGAAATTGAGTTGGCAGGGCACTAGATGCACTAAAATCAGTTATTTTAA
The DNA here is from genome assembly GCA_034509955.1 of Urosaurus nigricauda. Lineage (NCBI taxonomy): Eukaryota > Metazoa > Chordata > Lepidosauria > Squamata > Phrynosomatidae > Urosaurus > Urosaurus nigricauda. Next base: position 87,500,364 of record JAOEGL010000003.1, read on the forward strand.
TATACAAGCCACTACCAAAAAACAGGGGGAAGCTGCAAACCTCTTCTCCAGATTTATGTGAGATCTATGCAACTTTCAAAGTTAATCACTTTGCAGCTTAATTCATGGAAGTTTTCCAAAAATCAAGGGGAAGTAGTGTCTAGTGCTGCCACCTTGAGGCTTCTAATCTGAATCACGTTTCAAAAATAATTTTACTTTAATGTCCAGTTTGGTAAGCACTTCTACTGAATTCTGATTACTGAGTCTACAGAAGTTAAATACTTTGAACTTTCTACATTAGCCAGACATTTTTAAGTAATATATTTAAAAGCTGCATATATTTCAGTCTAACTTTATTGAAAACATATTAGGTTGTATTTGTTTAAATATTCAAAGATCATTAACATTAGCAAGATCAGTTAAGGCTTTCCCCCCAACACATGGAACACTAAGTGGTAACAAACTGTATTTATTATAGGATCAGTGACAACTTATGCCTCCAGCAGAAATCAGAACAAAGCTTTCGGAGTCTAGCCTTACTCTAAAATGCTTACTTGATTTATCTTTAAATGCCAGATGAGGAAAAAAATGTATTTTTTTTTCAAAGACAGCTGCTTTAAGCTATACTGCAGAAGATGTATAGCAGGAGTGGGAATTGTGTGGCCCTCCACCTCCAGACACTGTTGGACTGCAGCTTCCAGCAGCCCTAACCCTAACTGGCATAACGTGGAGAGCAACCTCATGCCTACCCATTCTATACAGCATGGATTAAGTCTTCCTGCCGCCACTGATGCTTTCCACAGTGTTATTTTGATAGTAGAGAATGAGAGCAAGTAGAAAACTATGGACTGCTCTATGATTTCATTCTCTAGACTGAACGTTACCAGGCACCTTCTGAAAAAAATATTTTATCACAGTTCTAGTATTCAAAACTGACATATAGTCCATATATATAGTAGTCCACATATATAGCTGGTCCTGAAATATAGACAGATTAATATTAACAATAGTTTGCCCAGGTTCAAACAACACAGAAAGTTGAGGATTTGAAGGAAAAGCTTCCAGATTCTTCCAGGGAGAAGAATTAGATTTGCCGGCAAGGTTTGACAGGAATTACAGTGAAACATATGGAAGTCACACCATCCCCACTTTTACATTAAACTATGGTTTAGTGTTATGCCCTACATTTATTTTCTTTATAATAGGATGGTTGGCTAAAACACAAAGCTACATCTTACCGTTTATAAGCTGAACATAAATTTAAAAAATGGCAAACAGTTTCAAAGCTATCTTTATTTGTCAATATTGGGCTTAGATGACATAAATTCTAAATAGAAAAAAACATTCCAATAACCACTTCAACAACTGAAAACAGCAAATCTGCCTTCTCCTTGTGGCAGAAGGGCAGTTTATCCACTAATAAGATTCTGCTCCTCTCTGTTGCAAAGGATGTGCCATATTGTCAAATTGCAACTAAAACTATTGAAACTCCTCTGAAATGATGCAACTCAAAACAGAATGGGAGAGCCAGCTTGGTGTAGTGGTTTGAATGTTGGACTAGATCTCTGGAGAAAAGGGTTCAAATCCTCACTTGGGTATGGAAACCCACTGAGTGGTCTTAGGCAAATCACACTCTCTAAGTGTCAGAAGGCGGCAAACCGAAACCCTCTCTGAACAAATATTGCCAAGAGAACCCCTTGATAGGTTCACCTTAGGATTACCATAAATCAGAAATGACTTGACACCATCATCATCACCACCACCACCACCACCACCACCACCACAAGAAACATTAACTGAATAAGAAAACAACATATAGGAAAAAGGAACATTCACACATACTCCTAGAACATCTCATATGCATGTTTGATTAAGAAGCTGGATCAAACTACATTCCTTGTACAAGCTGGAATCTCCCTTATTCAAAATGTTTGGGACCAGAAGTGTTTTAGATTTTTGGGATTTGGAATGCTTGTATTTGCATGTATGTACTTGATGAGATATCTCGGAGATGGGACCCAAGTCTAAACACAAAATTCTTTTTTCAGTTTTATATACAGATTATACACATAGCTTGAAAGTAATTTTATACAATATTTTAAATATTTTGTGCATGAAACAAAGTCTGTGTCTATTGAACCATCAGAAAGCAAATGTGTCCCTATCTCAGCCATCTATGAAAAAAATGTTTTGGTTTTTGGAATATTTCAGATTCTGGAATTCCAGATAAAGGGAACTCAACCTGCTATACGAAAAAAGAAATGCCCAAGTAAATAAATAATGTTCTTTCCCCTCCTTCCTCAAACTAGTAATGTCTTTATGGAAAGTGTACTTTATTTTACAGTGACACAAAATTGAACAAACTGAATACAATGCAGCAATTCTATCAATGCTTTCCATGGGAGACTTCATCCACAAAAGTGACACTTTTAATTGTGCGTCTCTCCCTCTTCCTGTAACATAGGGGTCAAGCAGACCAGAAGCTTGGAGTGGCCTCTGGTTGCTCCAGCCCCAGTTGCTTTCCATTCAGTGCGGGACTGTGAGAACCAGACGTTGCGATTCCAAGGCTGGCTGCCATAGCGGTCTCAAATAGACTGCTAGCAAGGAGAGCTTTCTTTGCACTCCTTTTGCCAGTGTCCCCAGACCACTTTAGGCAGCTGTGGAGCAGCTTTGGCCCAATCCAGGATTGGCCTGAAGCTGGTGCTTTTGGCCCATGTGTTTCAGTTACTGTTTAACACTGCTTACTTTCAAAGGGCCTACAAGCTAGGATCACATTTTCCTTGAAGAATAAAGAAAATTAGGAGCATTTTTGCTCACATAAAGCATTGGTTCACAATCTATGATCCTCCAGTTGTGTTGGACTCTGGCTCTCATAATTCCTGACTGTTGGACAGGTTGGCCAGGGCTTCTGGGATCTTAAAATCCAAAACAAATGAAGGATTAGATCTGAAAACCACCAACATAAACATACTACACCAGAGGCCAAGTTTTGCCTCTTGGGTGGACCATAATGACAGATTTTCAACCAGAATTTAGTCCCAGAAGTGACTGAAAGTTTATTTACAGTTTTCATGCCACCACCACCATCACCTCCACCTCCAGCTAACTTATTCTGAGTTTTTCAACTACTTTTCAAAAATCAGTAGATGATGGGGGGAGACCACTCATATCACTATTCCAGGGAACATTTGGTACCTTCTGACTTTTCACTGATTTCTTAAAAATACATCGAGGTTGTGTGGGCACTCTAAGGGGCCTGAAAAATGTTCTGAGGATCACATGCCACTGCAGGCCACATTTTCCCTACCTCTGTTTTCAGATCTTTCTGCAAGCTCTCTTATTCTAGAACCTCATGCACATCTGTCCAGCTGGGCCAGATGTATCCACAGTCCACTAGAAAATCAAAGAGATGTACCCTAGACCTCTTTCTTCTTCATTTCTCCTAGTAATGCCCTTAATGAGTTTGGGAAGTATATTCTTATCATGGTTGAAGGGAGACAAGTCTGGAGTCTGCCTGAATGCCAACCCCACCCCTACTCACTATAGTTACTCATGAGTAACTAGGAAATAAATGCCAGAGTGCAACAACTTACCAAGCCATGCTGCAATAAGGACAGAGTCAATTCCATCTATGGGTTCACAAATACGAGCCACTACTGGATGAATCTGTTGCGACAGATAGTACTGAGTATCAATGGCAAGATTTTCTTGTTTTTTCAATTGTTCTGGAGCATATGCTCTCTGGCTGGCACTTAGATTTGATCCATCCTAAACAAAAAGATAAAGAAGACAGGTGAACACCCTGATGTGAGTAATGGAAACTTTCTCCTGTTTTATTCCTTTAAAAAAGTCCATATATTGAAAGGACAGGCCTAGCAACACCATTGGACCTGGCCTCAAGTTGAAGCGCCCTCTCTCCATGTCAACACCATCTGGCCCAGGAGGGAGTGAAAGGAGAGGCCTAGCAACACCATTGGACCTGGCTTCAAGTTGAAGGGCCTTCCCTCCGTGGCAACACCATTTGACCTAGGAGGGATTGAAAAGGCAGGCCAAACTCCATCGGGCCTGTCCTAGATTATGAAGCAGAGCCCTCCCTCCATGCCATCTGCCTTGGTCCAGGTGTCAGAGGGACAGAAGAACTTTTGGACCTGATCCCCTTCCCCATCACCATTCCCTTCTCCTTTTGTGTCATGTCTTCTTAGACTGTAAGCCTGAGGGCAGGGAACCGTCTAATTAACAATTGTAAGCCTCTCTGATAGCCTTTAGGGCTCAAGAGCGGGGTATAATAATAATAATTATTATTATTATTATTATTATATGTTAGTACTATGAACACAATATATCTCCAGCATAATTTATCTAAAATTATTATGCCAATAAGCAGCATTACAACTGCTTTACATTTATTGTTAAGGGGGAAGAAACAAAGGATATTATTTAGATAAAATGAACCAGAAATTTTTTACCTGGCAGATAACATAAGATACAGTATCTCCAGCTTTCAGTTTTCTACCCTCTTGAGAGTTTATCCACAGAGCAACATGCACATGAGGAAGACTTCTTTTGTCTGGATAATCTTGGGGATCCTTTGTCAAAGCCTACAGATGAGGGAACAAAATATTGGAGTTAATTGCTCTATATCATTTACTAACATCTGAAACAGCATATATATTACGGTAAGTTGTACATCCATGGCTTTTCATACATTGATTTATAAAATGGTAAACCTGGTTACACATCTTTCTCAGTTGCATGAGATTTTGATGGATGTCAAGAAGCCAAGAGACAAACTCACCTCAGATAACAGTTCATTAAATCCACATAGAGGCACTTTTTCGAACATTAAGACTTTGCCATTCCATGATTATGAGGGAAATGAAGGACATAAATGCAATCCTACTGGATTACATCTATGAAACACTGACAAACAGGAAAAAGATAAAAGCTCCTCCTGCTGCTGTTTCCCCAGAAACTGGTGCCTATGGTCCCAGAGATGCTATGCAGCCATGATGATTAATGACCACTAACAGGTTTATGCTCCTTCCATATCCTGAGTCCCCTTCTGTGTTGATGGCCACTGCCACATCTCAATGAAGCTAGTTCCATAGTTTAGCTATGCTCTCTGCATAGTAGTTTCTTTTGTATATCCTAAAATTCCCATCATTCAGTCGAATTTGGTGATTCTGAATGCTGGTATTATCCTGGATTAGATAGCCTTTCATTTGACCCAACAGGGCTTTTCTTAATGTTTTAATCTGCTAAACTTGCTTCCGTGTGCCTAGCAGCAATGCCATGTCCTCACTGTGAGTGTGAAAGAAAATCCAACTGCTCTGTTCATGTGGTGTAAAAAGTCACACAACTAGAGAAAATCGCTGGACCTCAAAGAAGCTTGTATAATGCACCTAACATGCATTGTTTCAGCTGGAGGTATCAAAACTCTCTCTAAAATATGAAATATAGGGAAAGTTTGTTGGGTGGAGTCACACAGTCATTGGAGTGTCTCCAGCCCACCTCCAGAGATAATTAGTCTTTCCTCCAACCTGCTAGAAACCATAGTGAAAGAGCAGCTGGAAGATGCTCTTTCTCTGAAGATGCCAGACACAGATGCTGGTGAAACGTCAGAAAGGAACTCTTCTACAACATGGCCAAAAGCTCCACAAAAAACTATAGCAGCTGGAAGCTTCATGAAGAACTATAAAAGGGGGAACAGAAAGGAGGAGTGTGCTGATGAAAGCAGAAGTCCCCATTCAAACCCAGGCAATCTGCTTTTGCTCCAAAGATTTAGGAAACATAGCTCCTAATCAAGAATACTCTAAAACAAAAGTGACGGCTACATCAAACTGGGAAGGAAAAAAGGAATGTACATGTAACAACCCTCATTTTATATATTAATACTGTTGTTGCTGCTGTTTCTTAAGAGTATTTATGTATTGTTCTATCAAAGTAATATATACCTCAAAGCAATTAAAATTAGACAAAATACAATGAAAACAAAATATTCTTTAAAAACAAGCCAAAATAGGTTTTTATACAGTTTTGGTGAGTTTCAAAACTACACATGGAAGTAACCTGTCCACAGTTACAGTGCTGGTCACTCAGTTGTCAAACTAGCCTCAATTTCTAGTGTGAGATACAAATTAATACCTCAGATTATGGGCTGGCTCATAAATTAAATTGCTTCAGTTTGGCTTTCTGTAACATAAATGTTGTTCACCACCCAAAGAATATAATCAGGAGCTTTAAGAAAATTAAGAGCTTTAATAAATTTGAAATAGTACCCCTACATTAAAGTTGTTAATTGTTGCCAGGAGTCTTCTAACTTTTACTTAGTGTTAAGTGGCAGTTAAGAGCCTAAAAACTGGCTATTGGTAGGACTTTTCTCTTCAGTGTCATCACTTCCTTCACACTCATTCCCTCAAACCTCTGCTTTCCACTCCCAGGCAGGTGCAATAGGAATTTATATCAGAAAGAATGGTGAGGGAAACTATAATACTAAAAATGAACTAAGATTCTATGTATCTCTTCCTTAAGTGGCTCTTAACTGCCACTTAACACTAAGTAAAAGTTAGAAGACTCCTGGCAACAATCAACAACTTTAATGTAGGGGTACTATTTCAAATTGAATTTTCTTAAAGCTCTTAATTTTCTTAAAGCTCCTGATTATATTCTCTGGGTGGTGAACAACATTTATGTTACAGAAAGCCAAACTGAAGCAATTTAATTTATGAGCCAGCCCATAATCTGAGGTACTGAATTAATTTGTATCTCCCACCAGAAATTGAGGCTAGTTTGACACCAACAAGTTCCACCAAGAGAGTATAAAATCCTGGGCATGTAAAGAAATACAGTGATCTACGCTAATTTTTCATAAAATTTAGTTTCATATGAGAAGCACCAGACATGCCTAGAAGGCACAAGTCTCTTCCTCAAATCAAGCTTTTTTGGGGAGCAAAGAATATATCTGAAGGAAGACAATCCTACCTATATAAGAGTGCCATGCAATGTAGAAAAAAAGTTTACCTGACTTTCTTCCGTCAATGAATAAACACACATAAATATATATTTTACCCTAATATCTTCATGTCAGCATTACTCTTTGAACAAAACATAGCCGCTAAAAGGCAAGCTTCTATGTACACAAGAAATGGGAGTATGTAGAAAGTCACATGGAATATTTTCAGATAGAAACTGTAATATTTATAACAGTTATAAATAACACTATTTACCTTGTTGATTTCAAATTGTTTTATTGGAACACTGCCATTTACTACATTTTCTCCAATCTGAATTAACCTCCTTTGTATATTTTCGACAATCACGTCTCGGGATTGGTCAGAAAGTATCTGGCTAATTATGTAACTGTTAAGAAAGTTAAGCACAAAAGACAATAAATCTTTAAGAAATTTTCAGAACACACATGTACTTATTTCTTTATGTTGCTCTGAAATTAAATATTTCCAAAATACTATGCTGAGACCCAGAAGGGGAAACAAGATAGCTCCAAAGAGATTGTCAGTACCACCAGTATTTTCAAGAGACTCATGGAGTCAAGGTTACTAACCCAATCATTGTAGTCATTAAGCCAGCCATGCCTCTTATAAGATCAATTGTCTCAATAAGTATTTCCATATTGTTAATGATCCCCCCTTCCCAATATGTCAGATTTTCTAAAAAATTATCCACTATTTAATTCTTTCATGACTAAGGCATGAGTGGAAATCAGATAGCCAGGACCCCAGAACTTGCCTAAACAAAGGTAAAATGAAGACTAGTCTAAAAAACAACAACTCCTCAGGAGTTTTCCAAATCAAAAAATAGCGTATGCTAATAGGTGCTGAGATTAGATAAAATCCTGCTTGTTAGAGATTATTCTGAATCCATGGCTACATTTGATATAGTATTCTTTCTCCCTGAACACAATCCCCCACCCTTTCTTCCTTATAGCTCTCTTAATATAAACTGTGGTTAATAGCAAAAAAATAAAATTAACAATAGATCATTAACACACTTTTTTCACATTTCATTTACTTCTCTAACAACTCACCACATTTGCATTCCTGTTATTCTCAGGAGAAGCATTTACATCAACTACAGGCTGACTACTGAAAGCCAGCTTTAAACCTGGTCTGTATATGAATCCTGGCTTGTTTGGAAACTATGCTTAAGTACATAGCACGTAAGCATACCCTACTGAATCAAAGACTGCAAGTTTAACAGGATTATTATGGATTTAGGATCACAGCCTTTGGGAGAAAACATTTGATCTTTTTGACAACACTGTACAAAAAAATAAAAAGCAATCTACTCAACAAGGTTGCAGAAAGAGCTAAACACAACTACATACTTTCCAGTTTCTTTTGCAAGATCACACCAATCTCTTCGGACAATATCCAGTCCTTTGAGTTCTTGCTTGGTAATGTATTTTCCATCTCCTGTCGGCTCTACAACCAGAGCAGCATATTTCTTCTTTTTTAGTAGTAAGAGGGACTTAAAGATTCCATCAATATCAATCTCCAACAGCTTGTACAGCTTGTTCACTTCACTTTTTATCTGAAAATATACCATCAATGAAATGAAAGCCTCAGTTTAATCAATGGAGAGAAATATGGGCTGTAAAAACAATGAGGCGACCCCTAGGACTATAATTACTATGTCACTTTCCCACCACAAAAAAGTTCATGACACACTTATACATCTATATCTTTGCTGCCTTTCTCCCATGCAGTACTCCCCCTCTGCCCATGCAATCTACCCATGCACTTTTAAAACACTTAAAATTGTCACAATTAAAACAATAGAAAACTATTTTAAAACATATAAATGTTTTAAAAAAATAAGTAAAACACACACTCCAATAAAAGTCTCTTGGCACACGGGAGATAAGCAAACCACAAAGCTTTACGTGAAGTTAGGTCACACTGGCAGGTCATACTAAACTATGGTTTAGCATGAAGTACAGAAGTTACACCAACATTGGGCTCATATGCTTCCCCCTTCCCCTCTTCTCTTTCATGTGGCTGAAGTATGGAAGCCTTCAAGTCTGCTTTTCATTAATCACAGTTTGCTATGTTATCCAGACCCAGAATGAGAATTAGCTAAGGTTAATTTCAAGAAGCCACCTTCAAAACCAAAGTTCAAACTCTTGCGACGCTGTGCAGACTTGTTGGGCAGTTTGGAAACCATCTTCCTTCAATTACTACAGTAGTTCACCACTACTTTGTAAAAACACTAATGAATGGGTGGGTGGGAAGAGGAAACAAAGACCTAAACCTAACAGACTTGGGCTCTTAGGAACCTCCAATCCAGCCAAACTCAGTCAATAAGATCAATAAGCAGTCAGGGATAATAGATCCTTCTTTGGCAAAGCACTTGGCCCTGCCTACATGCTCTAGAAGAAGGCTCCACCACCTCAGTAACAAACACCTTCTAGGGCCCAAGAAGACCAAAATTAGCTGTCAGAAAAACGGGGGGGGGGGGGGGGTGGCAAAGTACAGCCTTTATGAGCCTGCATAGTGTAGTGGTCTGAGTGTTTGACCATGGTCCAAAACACACTGCAGAAATAATCCAGTCTGAGGCCATTTTAACTGCCCTGGCTCAGTGCTAGGGAATCTTGGAAATTGCTAGTTTATTGTGGTACCAGAGTTCTCTGACAGAGAAGGCTAAATGTATCATAAAACAGTAGTTTCCACAATTCCCTAGCATTGAGCCAGGGCAGTTAAAGCAGTCTCACACTGGATTATTTCTGCAGTGTGTTTAGGACCTATGACTCTGGAAACCAGGGTTCAAATCCCCGGTCAGCCATGAAAACTCATCAGGTGACCTTGGACAAGTCACAATACTTCAGCTTCAGAGGAAAACATAGGTAAACCCTCTCTGAACAAATCTTGCCAAGAAAACCCTATGATTTGTTTGTCTTAATGTTGCCAGCTCCATCAGGCCTGGCCTGAACTCAGAAGAAGACTAAGAGCCCTCCCTTTGCCTTCTACACCATCAAAGGGAGAGAGAGGCTTGCCAGCTCCATCAGGCCTGGCCTGAACTAAGAAGAAGAGCCCTCCCTCCAGTCCATCTGCCTTGGTCCAGGCCTCATAGGGAAAGAAGAGCTGCTGGACCTGATCCCCTTCCCCCCCCCCCCACCAGTCCCTTCTCCTTTTATGTCGTGTCTTTTTAGATTGTACACTTGAGGGCAGGGAACCATCTAATTAAAAATAATAATTGTAAGCTACTCTGATAGCCTTTAAGGCTAAAGGGCGGGGTATAAATATTCTAATAAATAAATAAATAAATAAATAAGAAAATCTTAGAAGGCACACAACAGCCAGAGTTTTCATAAATGTTTATTTGCCACCTTCACAACTATTTATCTCAGGCTGAAATTACAGCTGTATTTGCAGATTTAAAAAGATCTCAGTGTCCCAGGGCTTCAATCATAAATTATGTTTAGAAATAAAATTTAAGGGTATTGAGCCAGCTGCTAATCTGGATGTGTCAAGAGAGGCATCAGCAATGAATAATGCTCCCACAGAAACCTTAATGAGCTGAGAGCCTGATTCCCAATTATCTTGAATCTCTTCTTTCTGTTCCTCTGCAAATGAAAATGGCTTAAACAAAATAGGATTTGCTCAGTGACTATCTTAGATTCTGCAGTAAAAGCCTTCCTATCAGGAATATTTTAGCTATCCTAGAATGAGGTAATGCTGCTGGACTACTATCACAGTACAAATAAATTCAGAAAGAAAAATGGAAATCCATCCGGAAGGGTTTATGTTGGCCTACATACAGGACAAGGATGTGTGCCCATTACTGCTCATCTATTTTTGCTGAGTCACATGTATATTTAACTATAAAAAGATTTTATATTGTAAGACTACAGAAATGTTCCACTGGTTGTCTTCAAAATGTCTAATTCTTTATTTCACTTAACTTCATCTTCATTGACATTAAATTTAGTGCCTTGCCATTTACAACCAACAGTTGCTAGCTTCAGTTCCTCTGAGTTTCATTAGAACTTACACAACGCAGCAGGAGTGGCTGAGCACTCTGAACTGATGGCCACATATGGACACCATAAGGTATCATAACTAAAAATATTGCTGTAGTGAACCAGAAGGCAAAATAATATGTAGACTGCAATGTTTAAAATAGCAACAAAATAAAATAAAATCTAGCTCTAATGAACAAATTCCCACAATCAGTGTATTTCTCCTACAAAAAGAACTGGCATGCAATTTTAAAATCAGGATTATCCCATTACATGAGTTTAGAATTTATAAATTAAACTGTGGTTGAAGTCAGATTATTTGGAGACTTAGAGTGATCCAACTGAAAAGAGATGCCAAATAGATTGATTCCAGCATTGCCCACAGAGGGGTATTTGCATCCAACTACATATACCAACTACTTGTTTACAAAAGGTATGCTTTGTGGTCCAAATTCAAGCCCTTTAAAAACTCCTGGAAAAAGATAAGTACAGCATAAATTTCCATTAATATCAGAATGTAATATATATGTGTATATGTATATACTGAGATATAAGAGATATAAGTACAGCATAAATTTCCATTAATATCAGAATGTAATATGTATGTGTATATGTATATACTGAGATATAAGAGAAGGGGCAGTAGAAAGAAATAAAAAGAAAACCATCCCAGGTTATCTTTCACATGTTACTGATTTTCCTCAAGTGCAAATTGCTAACTTCTGAACCATGGAAAGAATGAGAAGAATGTCACGGTTACTATCACAAGAACACCAAGTTTTAAAAAAAGTCCCATTTTCTTCTTTAAGTAGGAATGACAACTAGGGTTCTTTACAATATGCAGTCAACCATCTATATCCATGGATTCTGCATCCACAGATTCAACCATGGCTTGTAAATATATTGTAGAACAAAAACAATCGAAAAAGCAAACCTTGATTTTGCTGTTTTATATAAGGGACACCATTTTACTATGCCATTGTACATAATGGGACTTCAGCATCCAAAGATTTTGATATCTGAGGGAGGGCCTGGAACCAAACCCCAGTAGATACCAAGGGCCTACTGTATACACCAAGCAAGAGTCTTCAGGATAGAGTTCCACTGAAAAGATGGATTTTAGTGAGAGGATAATCTGAAGCACATGCTGATTTTCTTTTGTAATTCCCCGCTGCAGTCCATTAGCCATCATATGTTTGCAATGTGGTCCCTAATGTCTCTTCATTTTCTGAATTCTGCTTTCTGATGAATTCTGAATTCTGGGATTTCTCTCTCAATGTATGGTTGCTGTCTATGTTGCAGAATTTTGAGCATGATTTTGCTTGCATGGGAGATCAGTGCTTGTGGTCCTATAGTTGCTGCAGTCTCTTGTGTCTCCCTTTTGGTGGATGATGATGTATATTGATCACTTCCAATCTGTTGGCCATCATTTTGTTTTCCATATCTTTTGACATATGTTGGTTAGCACTATGGTTGACTCTGTCAATGTGGACTGCAGCAGTTCAATTGAAGTATCATCTGTTTCTGGAGCCTTGTTTTTCGCTATTTCTCTTATTGAAGTTCCCACCTCACTTCATATATCACTTAGTTCTATGTGTCCTTCATTTTGTCATCTCTTTGTATAATTCTTCTGTGTATTACATCCAATTTCGTTTTATTCACTCCTGGCCTTGAACTGTATTATTTTTATTGTCAGAGTGTCTCAGTCCTGGGTTTGAATTTTCCTTTGATTTTGATTTGAAAATAGGAGGAAGGAATATGAACAATCTAAGATATGCAGAGACACCATAGTACTAGCAGAAAACCTCACAGACCTAGAATGCCTACTAAGAAAGATCAAAGAAGAGAGTGCAAAGGCAGGCTTAATATTAAACATAAAGAAAACAAAAATAATGACCACCAAGGACCTTCACAAGTTCAACCTAGAAACAGAAATAGTATGAATTCCCATACCTGGGATCAAACACTGCAGCCAGGAAATCAGGAGATTTAGAATGGGGAGGGTGGCTATGAAAGAACTAGAAAAGATTCTAAAATGCAAAGATATACAACTGAACACAAAAATTAGAATCATACAAGCCATTGTATTCCCTATTACCTTATATGGATTTAAGAGCTGAACAGTTAAGAAAGATGAGAGGAAACAATTAATTCATTTGAGATGTGGTGCTGGAGAAGAGTGCTTAGGATGCCATGGACAGCCAAAAGAACAAACAAATGAGTCCTAGAGTAGATAAAGCCAGAAACCTCCCTGGAATCCAAGATGACCAAACTGAGGCTATAGTATTTCGGACACATCATGAGAAGGAAGGACTCATTGGAAAAGACAATAATGCTGGAAAAGGTGAAGGGAAGTAGGAAGAGAGGAAGGCCACATCCCAGATAGATGGATTCTATTCAGGAGGTAATGGACATGGAGTTGCAGGAATTAAGCAGGGCAATGGAGAACTGAGGGTCTTGGAGATGTCTCATCCATAGGGTCGCCATGAGTCGAGATCAACTTGAGGGCAGTTAACAAACAAACAAAATAATCTGAAGGCTGTCTTCATAGCCTCTAACCAAATGTCACAGCTGCCTGGACCAGGCATCAGTTCTGTGATGATGGTTATGTGTGCATAGATACTTGATAGATCTTATCCAACAAGGAACTCCTTCTCTCTCATATCTTGGTAGACTGTTGAGCTCTAACACACAGTATTTCAAAATGCTCATGCTAAAGTTTCTATCGAGCTCACCCTTGAAGAAATCCAGTACTGTAAAATCTCTCTCTCTCTCTCTCAACATTCTAGTGGCCCAAACTCCACTCCAAGTACACTTTGCAGGTGGTTTACATACTTCTAAAGGATTTTATTTATAAAAAATACTGTTTTAAATTCCCCTCACCCTTAAGGATATCAGGGTAGTGCACAAATAAATGATATTATCTGAGCTAAATCTTGTTGAGAGTCCTGTTTATAAACTAGAACAGCTGTAAAGAATGGCAGAGAACTGGAATTGGAACTGTGAATTGGAGGCTGACTCGTGGACCACAAGAGCACTGGAAGGAGACCATACATAGATTCGAGTAGAGGAAGAGTTGGAGTCTGGTGAAGCTGAGTGTAGAGAGTGAAGAAGCGCCAGCAAATGTCTGTCTACCAAAGATTCATGGCGTGGAGGAACAGGTGGAGCTTGTTGTTCCACGTGGCCAGAAGCAGATGGGCGAGGCCTCAAAGATGGAGCCAACTGCAAGATAAAAGAATCCCTAGGAGAGCCTCAGGGGTCTCTAGGGACCTCACAGACACAGTGCCAGAGATGAAACTCAGTCTCAACCGTCATGTAATAATGACCTGTCTCATGGTCAAAACCCAGGTTGCCTGCCTATGCAAGAGACATTGAAGAATACTGAGATCACGTTTGTACTTTGCTGCATTCGTTGCTGGTCATGACTGGTACCAAATTTGTGTCCATGGTCAGTACCAAGGTGGAAATCAGATTCGGACTGATAATCCACTTGGTATGCTGGAGATACTAGGAGTCGATCACTCACCTGAACATGGGGAGCTAGAGTCCTGGTGGACAGATGAGGAGAGGCGGCCTTTGAAGAGAGAGTCCATCTCACCACAATCTGAGCCTCGACCAATGGAGAGATGGTATAGGAGATGCAGATTTATCAGATGGTTGTGTCTCTGACCTAGTAACCTTCTTGCTAGAGGAATGAGAAGAAAAATGCTTGCGTTTCTTCTTTTTTCTGTTTTCTCCCTGGCTTTTTTCAAAGGCTTGGAAGCAGGCTTGGTTCCCATTGACAAGGATTTCTGCTTTTTTATGGGGGCATCCTCAGATTCAGGGACCTCGAATGTAAGCCTACGGTTGGGTTCGAGCTGATGCTTGGCTGAGGAAGGCTTCTAGCTTGACCTCAAAGAAGTCAGCATGATGACCCGACTATTGTCTATGGTCTCCCCTGAGATGGAGATGGCAGAGAAATCAAAACAGTAGCCGATGGTGATACATGTGGTTTTAAAGCCTTCTCGTAGAGCAACAATTTTAGGTGGGAGAGCCAGTTCTTTCTAGTCTGAGGGGTAAAGGCCCTGCAATGGGCACAGGTCTGCATATTGTGCCCAGCACCAAGGCAAAGCAAACAAGATGAATGCTTGTCTTTGACATGGGATTTTTTCCTCACATTCATCACACCATTTAAAAGACATTGACTAGGAAGCCATATTTACCGACAATGGTAAGCGTAGTTAAAAATCCAAGGTCAAATCCAAGAAAATCAAACCAGGTCAAATGCCAGAAAAACTCTTATGTTGATGCCAAAATCCAAAGGGAGAAGCTGATATCCAAACGCAAAACGGAGATCAAAGAGTCGTTATAAATCTGAATTGAAGAGTGATTCCAAGAATCAGTTCCTTTGATGCTGCTAGCATGGCAGACAAAAAGGAACTCAGGGAAAAGAGCAGGAATGCTAGGGGGTATATATAAGGTGGGCAGAGCTACTGCCAAACGTTTTCTCTAGTGATTCTAGAAGATTCTGAATGTCTCTGTGCAGGAGAGGAAACCCCATTTCTGTGGTTCACAGATACTATGACGAAGAAGCAAATTTAAACAGAATCTCATCAGTTCAGAATGTCCTGATTGAATGTTAACATGATTCTATAGTCTGAAACAGGGTTTTTCCCATCCTTAACTTGAGATGTTGGGTGTGAACCTGGGATCATTCACATGCAAAATTTGTGCTTCATCACTGAGCTACAGGACTTTGTTTTTTTTACACTGCCTGTGTAGCAATCCAACTCTGAAAAAAGAGTAGATCTCCCACAACAGCTGTGTTCCAACACTTGTTCTACTTGTTAACCTGTACTTCTGAAATGATATTTCCACCTCCCCTGGTGTAAGATAGGCCAGGTTGCGGCAGCTAGGGATGGGGGTGCAGCATGAAAAACCTAACTTAAATCCTCTGAACAACCTAGCCACTATGTTCACTAGTTTGAATTGAACTGGGAGAGCACAATCACTATTCCCTACTCACATGATACATCCAAGCCTACAGATCCACATATGAAGCTGCCATCCTAATGGGAAGGAATGTCCCCAATATAACAGAATGTAAGAGATATTGTAATTATACAAACAAAATGTCTGTTGAAGTTAAATGGCAATACATAGTATAGAATATGACATCATCTCACCAAGGACAACCTTTACCTCTCTGTCTTTAGGCAGATGAACAACTGATCATGTTATCTAAACACTTTTCTCAAGCTTAAACAGACTACTTCTTTCAGCATGAAAAAGTGTATCTATCATAATAATAATAATAATATTATATTATATATATATTATTATAGTATATTATTATAATATTATTATAATAATTATTATAATTTTATTTATATATATATATATATAATTATATTGTATATTATTATTAT
Source organism: Urosaurus nigricauda (assembly GCA_034509955.1). Taxonomy (NCBI): domain Eukaryota; kingdom Metazoa; phylum Chordata; class Lepidosauria; order Squamata; family Phrynosomatidae; genus Urosaurus; species Urosaurus nigricauda. The sequence continues at coordinate 87,516,729 of JAOEGL010000003.1, forward strand.
TATTATTATTATTATTATTTCTTACCCGCCCCTCTGAGCGAGCAATCGGGGCGGGGTACAACATGTTAAAAACATATACAGTTAAAATCCTCCAAACATACCCACCTCATTCCCCTTAAAACAGTATTAAACTAATCATAATTAAAAGAATCAAGATTTAAAATACATATTCATTCAAGTCCCATGTAGGAAGCCGGATGGGGGCAGTGGGGGGGGGTCATCAGAAGGTGGGAAATTAGTTACTATCCGGGAAGACCTGCTGGAAGAGATGCATCCTGGTCGCTTTTTAAAAGCCTTCCAAGGCTGTAATAAGACGCATCTCATCCGGCAGGTCGTTCCACAGCCTGGGAGCAATAGCAGAAAAGGCACTCTGGGAGGTCTGGGACAACTTAGTTTTTACAGGCTGAAGCAGATTCCTCCCAGAGGACCGAAGTGTACGTGGGGGATCATATGGGAGGAGGCGGTCTCTAAGATAAGTTGGACCCAAGCCATGTAGGGCTTTAAAAGTCAAAGTTAGCACCTTGTACTGTGCCCAGAAAATGATTGGCAGCCAGTGGAGAGATTTAAGCACTGGTGTTATATGCTCTCTCCTCGATGTTCCAGTGACTAGCCTGGCTGCCATGTTTTGAACTAGTTGAAGTTTCCAGGTTAGGCACAAAGGTAACCCCATGTAGAGTGTGTTACAGTAATCCAAATGTGAGGTGACCAGCGCATGTACCACAGCCTCCAGGTCCTTCATCTCCAGGAAAGGGCGCAGCTGGCGGATCAGCCGAAGCTGATAACAGGCACTTCTGACCACTGCATTCACCTGACACGTCATGTGAAGCGATGAGTCTAGAAGTACCCCCAGACTGCGAACAGAGTCCTGTGAGGAGAGTATGACTCCATCCAGGACTGAAAGATGTATTCCCAGACCTGGTTTTGGGCTGGTGACTGTCAGTACCTCTGTTTTGTCAGAATTTAGCCTCAATCTATTTTCCCTCATCCAATCCATTACTGCTGCAAGACACTCATTGAGAGGAGAGACGCCATCTGAGGTCTGGGCAGATGATCTGGTCATGGAGAAGTGTATCTGAGTGTCATCAGCGTATTGATGACACTGAGCTCCATGCCTCCGAATGATCTCACCCAGCGGCTTCATATAAATATTAAATAGCATCGGGGACAGGATGGCGCCCTGAGGGATGCCACAATTTAGCTCGATTTTAGAGAAGCAACTGTCCTCGAGCCTCACCCTTTGGGACCTGTCAGAGAGAAAGGAACAGAACCACCACAAAGCAGTGCCTCCGATACCCATCTTCCCCAACCGGTCCAAAAGGATGGCATGATTTATAGTATCAAAGGCCGCTGAGAGGTCCAAGAGCACAAGCAGGGTCACACTACCCCTGTCGATACTCAAGCGGAGATCATCTGTCAGAGCAACCATGGTGGTCTCATCTCCATATCCTGCTCGGAAGCCGGTTTGAAATGGATCAAGAAAGTCAGTTTCATCCAAGACAGCTTGGAGTTGTGAGGCGACTGCTCTCTCGATCACCTTGCTTGGAAATGGCAGCAAGGAAACTGGTCTGTAGTTGTTTCTGTCCATAACTGCATAGTCCTCTTAACACAATATTCCACATATGAAAATATTTGCTTGCATTTCTGACTTATATCATTCAGAAACAGTAAGATGTACAGTGGGTCCTTGGTATCCGTGGGGGATCTGTTCTGGACACACACACCCCGCACAGATACCAAAATCTATGGATGCTCAATTCCTCATTTGCCCCCAATGGAGGAAGGAGGGAGAAATAGAAGGAAAGAAAAGGGAGGAGAGAACTGTTTTGCGCTCATTCTTCTCCCTCCCTCCTGTCTGTGATTTTCCACTGGCTGGGTCAGGAGAGTTGGAGAAGGAAAGGAGGAGTAAAGGGGAGGAGCAGTTGCTTCTGCTCCAAGATGGTGGAGGAGGAGGTGCCACTTCTCCAGTTTTGAAGCGGCAGCAGCAGGAGTAGCCATGGTGCTCCATCCATAGGCTCTTCTACAGAGGGCCCCAAGCCCACCCAAAACTTCCAGAAGCAGGGCTCAGTTGACAGCACTGGACCAGACTGCACGGCTACCAAGGGGGCTGGTGGAGAAGGACTCTTTCGTTCTCCACAGAGTGTCACTGAAGAGGAAAAGGTGGTGGAGGGAGGGGGATGGAACTGCCCCAAGAGTGGGTTGAGGCAGCAGGGCCTGGCTCAGGAAGAGATGCTGCAAATGCCTCTGCACCACCTACTGCAGCCTCTTCTTCCTCCTCCTCCTCATGGTGTCTGAGGGAAGGGGAGGGATGGAGGCGGGGCCAGCTGGAGAGGCCATGTCCCTCCACTTGCACAGCGGTGCCAGGAGACAGGAAATAAGTGGGACCGTGGTCAAATCCACCACAGACTGCACAAAGCACTCTTCTTTCGCCAGGTATTCAGGGAAAGTGTTGCTCGTTTTTATATCCCCCTCCAAACAAAAAGATTTGGTGGGGGGGGGATCCTTTTTTTTTGTTATTTGATTCAAAAACAAAAGTGAAAGAGATGGAGGTTTGCAGCTCATGCTGTAGCTGCAAGGAAAGGTTGGGCAGGGGGACAGGTGGGACCTGAACTTTCATTGTCCCTATCGGCAGTGTGGGTTGTGCATGCACCACCATCCAGGTCAATGTGAGTTTGCAGCCATGGATGCTTAAATCTGTGGATACTGAGGGTCCACTGTACTTATAAGAATGTAGAAATACCACATCTCAAAACATGTCTTACCTGTTTCCAATAATAAAGTTATCCCTATGAAAAGTAATTAGAGGTTATACTTCAAAAGCTTCAGCTATAATAAAATACTGAATCCCTAGACTAGACTAGACTAGAGGGAGGATGGACAAAGGAAACTATACTCTGCAAGCAGGACATAACAAGTCAAGAAATACTGGCATATATACTATTAAAATGTAATATTAGAAAGAAGCATTTACATAAAAATTCAGTATTGGTTGTCAGTTCTAAAACTTGCACATGCTAACCAATGTCACTGTTTACTGCTTTATTTAAGCAAGTATTGTAAAAAAATAAAAAACCACCCCTTTCTCCCAAAAAACCTGTTTGCCAAGAATTATATTGACGCTACGAAGTTTAACATTTGTTTACCTTGTTCCCCAGTTTAAAGACTTCTTCCAGGTTGGTAATGTTTGTATTTATCATAATAGAGTCTGTATCACCATAAATTACTTCCAGATTCATCTACACAAAATGGGGAGTGACATCAAATAGATTAAAACCATATAATATTAGCAAGTAAATATCACATAGTGAGCCAGCATGATCTAGTGATTTCAGTATTGGACTACAATTCCAGAGACTAGGGTTCAAATCCCTGCTCTGTCATGAAAACCCACTGAATGACCTTGGAGAAGTCAAACACTCTGAGCCTCAGACAAAGGCAAACCCCCTCTGAACGACTCTTTCCAAGAAAACCCTGTGATAGATTCACATTAAGGTAGCCACAAATCAGAAACAATGACAGCAATAAAGATATTATATGTATCAATCCCACAAATCCATCCCCCAAGTGCCTAACCTTATAAATGGCACTATTCCTGCCTAACAGGAATGTATTAGTAGGTTTGCTCGAACCTAAGGTTAGCACAACTTCCCCCCAAAATGGTACACCAGAATAGTCAAATGATGATTTCTGCTTGGCCTATACAAAAGATTCCATGGGAAGTGCATACCAGACAGTTAGATCATGAGGGAAGGAAGGACATCAAGACATGGTTTGGTATTATATATAAATCATCTCATGTGGAAAGATAATTACAATTATATTTTTTTAAACTATTGGTACCCAGTAAATGGAAGAACCACAGCATCAGAAAAAAAAATCAAGTCCATAAAAGAATAAGGGACACTAAGAAAAAAATAGTCCCAAGAAAAGAAATTAGAACACTCAGCTGCTGCCCTGTGACTAAACTTTAATTAGCACTGTTATTAATTTACTTGTAAGTCTCAAATACAGACTTCAAGCAGGGATTAGATTGCATCTGCTTTATCAGGGGAGAGGGAGCTATAATCCATTAACAAGGATTAAATCTATAAACTATGCATCCTGAGAAGTTATTTTAATTCTGTTTAGATTACTGTTTTTCTACAATGAAAAAATATGTAATTTGAAGGCTGGTGTACAATGACAATGGTTTTTCTTACCTTCTCTACCATCTCTTTGGTATGCATCAAAATCTGGAAGAAAAAGAGATGAACTGTTGTAAGATCACATTACCAAGTTACTATACGCAATGCATATCAACCAGGAAATAAGCTTCAGATTTCTGATTTACAAAATACGCCGCTATAACTACTAAATCCTGGACAAAAGAGTTTTTGAACAGAATAGCATGCAATTAATTACAAGCATTTTTCAGTAACATACTTTTTCCTTGTAGTAGGTCATGTTCTATCCATATGATTTAGTGTACACGGCAGGCTTACAAACAAAACAACAAAGGACAGGTTGCCTACCAGTAACTGTAGTTCTTTGGGTGGTCATCTGCGAATCCACACAAATGGGTTTTCTGCGCCTGCGCAGTAGATATTGTAACCGCTGGAATAACTAGGAAAGTCGCTTTGGTGGTAGGGCGCCCATCCTCTATATAAGTCCTATGTTTCCCTGCCCTTACCAGTTCAAAGTCCACCACAATGGAGCAGACTAGAAAGGAGAGCAGGACACAGCTGAGGGGAAGATGGGCAGACTAGAAAGGAGAGCAGGACACAGCTGAGGGGACATCTCAAACCGGGGCTGAGCATTGGGCTAGAGAAGAATCCTCAAAGCCGCGAGGTGGAGACTCTCGACATCAGGATGACAAACCTGGCCGTCGTGCATGGTCAGGAGGTCGGGACAGGACGGGACGGCAGGCGTCAGAAGCAATTTGACAACAATTGGAGGAGGGGGCGAACTACAGCTGTTGGGGCCGCCAAGGGGTGATCAGGATGGCATCTGATCAGTCCATTTTCATCTTAAAAACTACCCTGGTGATCAGTGGAAAGGGAAGAAAAGCATACAGCATCTTGCTGGACCATTGGAAGAGGAAGGCATCCCCTCTTGATTGATGGGATGGGATCCTGGAGCAAAACTGACAGCAATGAGAGTTTTGCGGGGAGGCAAAGAGATCGACCTCAGGGGTGCCCCAGAGGGAAGAGAGAGAACGGACGACTCTGGAGTGGAGTTGCCATTCGTGGCAGGAGTTTGGAGATCTGCTCAGCTTATCTGCCAGTTCATTGTCCTCCCCAGGCAGGGGATAGCCTGAAGGGTGATGGTCCTGAGCATGCACCAGTCCCAGTGAGGTCAAGAAGCGTGGATGACTTTGCACCTCAATTTGTTGATGTAATACATCACCGTGGCATTGTCAGTGAGAAGAAGCACCATTTGACTGGACAGGATGGACTCAAAGGATCTGAGGGCCTTCTGTACCGTGAGCATCTCCAAGGCATTGATGTGAAGGAGGCACTCCAATGTGGACTACCTTCCATGGGCCAAGAAATTGCTACAATGTGCGCCCCAGACGGTGTTGGAAGCATCCATAGTGAGCATCAACTGAGGCTGTGGTGGAGAAAAGGATATGCCTGTGCAGACGTTTGCTGCATCCAACCACCAATGGATGACAGCGCTCAGTATCTTGATCCACTTCCCAGGGTGGTCTAGGAGTGGACTGAAGACTTAGAGAAGCCATGACTGGAAAGGGCGAAGGCGAAAACAGGCCCAAGGGGCCACATATGTTGTGGATATCATGTGTCCCAAGGCAATCTGAGTGGTGTGGGCCCCGATCCGTCTAAGAGATGCAGGCCTGCATTGAGGATTTGACATTGGTGAACCTGTTGCGGGGGAGATAGGCTTTCGATGTCATCCAATCTAACTTTGCACCTATGAAGCGCACCCTTTGAGTTGGAAAGAGGGTGGACTTGTCTTTGTTGAGTCTCAACCCAAGAAAATGGAGCAGAGAGATGGCAATGTCTATGTGAGAAAGCAGCATTTTTCTAAAGGGTGCAACAAGGAGCCAATTGTCCAGGTAGGGGAAGATGATGACTTGTTGACAGATGCAGGCCATGCACTTTGTGAACATCCTCGGGGCCAAGGACAGTCCAAAGGGTAAGATCTGGTGCCGGAAAAAGGTGGGACCAATGGAAAAGGCAAGTAGGTTTTGATGTTTTTGATGCTTATGTGGAAATAAGCATCCCGAAGGTCCAGAGAGGTCAACTAGTCTCCAGCCTGTAACAAGAGGAGGATGGAAGAAAGAGTCACCATTCTAAATTTTTTGTACAGAAGAAAAGAGTTGAGGCAGTGAAGGTCCATGACTGGATGGAGACTGCCATCCTGTTTGGAGACAATAAAATAATGGGAGAAAAAACCGTTTCGAGACTGGGAAAGGGGAATAGGTTCGATGGCCTCTTTCTCTAATAGAGAGCGCACTTCGTTGAGCAGGGTGTCTGGGTGTGTGTGTGTGTGATGAGAATGGAGCCCCTTGAGAGGGGATGCTGAAGCTCTAGGGCATAACCCCTCAATACAATTTGTAAGACCCAAGAGTCAGATGTTATAGTACCCCATGAATGACAAAATGAGGCTAAACGATCCCCAAAGGGCTGGTGGATGGCAAAGTGCGCTGAACATCTTCAGAATCAGCACTTGCCTTGGTCAGAGTCCTTCTTTTGGAAGGGCTATTTGTAACCTGTTGGGACTGGTGCTTTCCAGAGGAAGAAGGAGGCTGAGAAAAACATTGGCTCTGGTAATCAGTGGACTGAGGCTGTTTGGGTTGGTTAGGAGGGTAAGAGGATTTCTGCCATCCCGTATGGTGATGGCACTGGAAGGGCTGCCGAGAGGTGGAGGACACACCGTATTTACGGGCGGCGAACCTCATTTTGTTCTTAAAGTCCAGTTTTTCATCAGTGTCTTTATGGAACAAGCCAGTGGCATCAAAGGGCAGGTCCTCAATGGCCAATCTGGCCTGGGGAGTCAGGTCAGAGGGCCTCAACCAGACATGGCGATGGAGAGCAATGGCCCCAGCCAGATGTTTGGCTGCACAGTCGGCCAAATGTCTCGCTGGAGAAGAGAAGGTTAAGAGGTGATATGATAGCCCTGTTTAAATATTTGAAGGGATGTCATATTGAGGAGAGAGCAAGCTTGTTTTCTGCTGCTCCAGAGACCAGGACGCGGAACAATGGATACAAATTGCAGGAAAAGAGATTCCACCTCAACATTAGGAGGAACTTCCTGACAGTAAGGGCTGTTCGACAGTGGAACACACTCCCTCAGAGGGTGGTGGAGTCTCCTTCCTTAGAGGTGTTTAAGCAGAGGCTGGATGGCCATCTGTCAGGGATGCTTTGATTGGGAGTTCCTGCATGGCAGGGGGTTGGACTGGATAGCCCTTGTGGTCTCTTCTAACTCTATGATTCTATCCGTTGAGAAAGAAGAGAGTGGACTTCCATGTGGATAACCAAGGTTATGTGCTTCTCATCTTAGGGAAGGTTGTCGTAGAGGGGCAGAGCTCTCTCCCAAAGACATTGTTGGTACTCCCCCATGCAAGCTGCATAGTTAGCAATTTTGATGTCCAGGATAGCAGCAGTATGACCTTTGCGGGCCATAGAATTCAACTTTAATCTTCTTTCTCATTAGGGATGCTGGCAGTCTTCAGTGTGAACCATAGCTGAGACACCTCGACAATGGCAGAATTAGGCCAAGGATGTTTCAATAACCAGGAATCATCTGAGGGAGTGATTCTATAGAAGTTGTCCAGCTTTTTAGTAGTGGCCTGGGTGGAAGTGAGAGTGGGCCAAGACTTTCTTCGCCATTGAAGGTACAAAGGGAATGGAGGCAAGAGTTGGTGCCTCGCCATGTATCTGTTGGTGGACAGGGTCCAGAGGCTCAGTCGGTGTGGACCACATCAATGTTAAGGGCCTTGCCCATGCAGATAATGTGTTCCGTGAAGGATACCACGTCACTCGAAGGAGAAGAAGCTTCGTGAGATATCAAAGTTTCAGGTTGGCGAACGTGAGTATAGTTGGAGTCAGAATAATCAACTGACTTGGAAGAGACTGACAGCACTTGTTGGTGGGCCTGGATCACTGGTACAGAAGGCACTGCAGCAGATGCACAGGCCCAAGGCTGCAGAACTGGGACCTGCTTGGGTTGGGAATAGGATGTGAGGCAGCTGTGGAAGGGGAGAACAAGATGTGCTAGGATTAGTCGAGGGTGCTTGTGAAGGAGGAAGATGAGGTTGCTCGGCATGGAACTCCTGAGGGAACCAGCCTGCACAGACTTCGGACGGATCCAGGGGGAGAAAATACATCCCAGTGAGTTTGTCAAAAAAGAGGTCTCTTTTGGGTAGCCAGTGGAGACATCGTCAGCGTCAGAGACGAAGACCTCTGAGGTGGCAGAGAGACAGTCCTGCGAGGTGGGAAGCCCAGAAGGAGATACATCACAGAGATTTCTCCAATTCACCCTCTGAGAGAACATAGGGCTCGAACACGGGTCTGGAAGGAGGCCAGGGAAGGTATTCTATGGTGTGGACCTGAGAAGGCACAGGGAGCTCACTTGGTACAGCGTTGATGGTTGAGGTGGTACTGGTTGTCGGCTCGATCTTATCTGTACAGGACCGGTGGTCCTGGTAAGCATTGAGGCCAGAAGGTGGATGAGGCTTTTTGTCTCTCCAGTGAGAGGAATCTTTGTCCTTGTCCTTGGAGGACTTATGCTTCTTTTTGTCCGGTTTAGAGGATTCAGAAGACTTAGATTGCTTCGGAGAAGCATGGGCAGATGTTTGCTCTGCAGACTTCTTGCACTTTCCATGCTGTGGAGAGCCTTGGCCGACCGTTGGAGGCTTATCATCAGCCTGAGAGGCCCCGGAAGGATTGGAGGATTTGGGTATAGAGGACGGAGCGAAGTCTTCCTCTGTACCCAAATTCTTTCTTGCCTAAGGCGTGAAGGCCTTGCAATGGGAGCAAGCGAAGGTGTTATGGGCCTCTCCAAGGCACAGAAGACATCTGGAATGGCCGTTGTGGCTTGGAATATTAGTTCCACACTCTGCACACCTCTTGAAGGATTGAATGGACATACTGTCCAAGACAAAACTCCCGAAGGAGATCCGAAGAAACAATCCAAATCAGAATCCAAAGAATTGTCGAAGATAGAAACATGGTCAAAATTGAAAGTGAAAGAGAGTAATTCCAAGTGCTGTTCCTTGAGCTGCTCGTGCAGCTGACAAAAAGGAACTGGTAAGGGCGGGAAGACATATAGAAGATTATATAGAAGATGGGCAGAGCTACTGCCAAAAAGTCTTCCCTAGCTATTCCAGAGGTTCCAATATCTACTGTGCAGGTGCAGAAAACCCATTTGTGTGTGTTGCAGAGACCACGAAGAACAAATAGAACTTCTCAATAAAATAAGAAATCCATTGACCCTTGCAAAGACACCTTTTACTGTCTATGATCAAGCTGGCCAGCAGTAATTTGTATTACTACAAGTATATGTGAAACATGGAAGCAAAGCTACTAAAATACACACTGTAACTGTGCTTGAATTACTGGTTATTAAAACAATGGAAGAGAGTCAGCATAGTGTAGTGGTTTGAGCACTGAACTATGACTCTGGAGACCAGGATTTGATTCCCCGCTCAGCCATGAAACCCACTGGGAGACCTTGGGCAAGTCATATGCTCTCAGCCTCAGTGGAAGGCAATGGCAAGCCTCCTCTGAACAAATCTTGCCAAGAAAACCCCATGATAGATGGAATTACTGGTTATTGAAACAATGAAACATTTAATGAACATAACTTTTTAAGCCTTTGATAGACTGAGAGCTGTAGATAAGGCTCACAGAAATAGTTCTTTTTTCATATTCTCAATTGTTTAGGATGACCGCCAGACTTTCTAGAAACCAGAATACTGCTGGCAATGTAAAGAAACTGCACCATGTGGTCTTTCTATTCTATCCAGGCCGTCTCATTATCACAACAACATAGGCAGAAGAAATGGTACAGTAACTTCATGCCACAATCAGGATGAACCTACTCTAAAATGCCCTAACATACAATTGTATGCCCTAACATACAATTCAGCACACGTGTTTGTCTCTATAGCGTACTTCTACCAAAACCTCTTTTCTCACAGTATCCTGTGGATTAACTGGGTATACTGCTTGGTTTGATCAAGAAGGAATCCCTATCCCAAGCTATCCCACCAGGGTAGAAAGGCCTTCCACATCTTGTCATATTGTTTACTGATACCTTCCTAGAAGCCAACACAGTAGGCAGAAGCACTTTCAAATACCCTGCAATCATAACAGTGGTGACATTTTTTTTTCTAGAACTGTGCCACTAGAAATAATGGAAAAATGATGATTAGTATTGTTAAGTATGCCTTCCTGCTTGGAACAGTTAGAAGAGACAAATCCTTCTCCTGAATCAGAGGCAGCTGATCAATAACTGCCTCTAACAGAGAAGGATACACCCATCCTCAACTCAAACAACTTTGATTTTGTTTTTAGTCTCCTGAAATTTATAAACCAGTAACTAGTAAGACATTCCTGACAGTATTAGTTCCTTCAAAGAAACTAATGATTCACTATGGAGAGTACTGTCTATTATTCGGAAAGATAGTAGCGAATCCAAGCAATTACAAGAAGGTCAACAAGGCAAGAAAATTTCTTCTAGTGATAAGGCTAATATTAACATTACCTATTCTGATAGAGCTTCATTTGTGAGTGCCAACGGGTTATAGGCTTGCTAAATTCATTAATAAATTAGTTGGCAGTTATATTTCATAGAAACACCTGCATATTTATCTTCTCATTACCAATTGGTGGATAGAATTTTTTTCAAGCACATTTCAAAAATCTGCCAACTTCAAATATAAAAAATAAACTTTACAGTTAATTTTTCCCTTAACAAAGTACAGCTGTTGAGAATAATTGTTCAAGATCTTACCCTGTAATGTCAACTACAGCAGAACAAAGAGTATTTAATTAGCAAATCTATCCAGTAATTCAACACCTATTATATAAAATGCCTTTGTGATTTTATTCAGGATAATTTGCTAAGAGGGTTATTACTGACATTCAGATGAAATTCAAAAGTCCTACGCAAGTAGAGTCATAATAGCTGTAATGATCCCCCCAATCAAGAGATCCTGTGTCACACAAGGCTCTTTTGCAATGCAGTAGCTGATTTCCTGACTTCTTAATTCCTGGTCTCAGCCCAGTGAGAGCCCTTCATGCCAATATTTCAGTCAGCAATACATGTTTAATGGGAATCTATTAAAATACCTAGAACAAAAGTGACTTTTTGTTAAAAATGACAGCACTGCGATCATATCAATCATTAGAACTGTACAACGTAATGATGGATTTTATGATGTGGTTGGAAAAAGGAAAGGGACAGAATAAAGAAAAATCCTTATTGTTTTCTGTGATGAATATTTTGTGTTTCATTTCAATTTGCCTGTTCCTTGGGGGAATTTATTTAGAGCAAGACAACTCCATTTGGTTCATCATGCTTTTTCTTCCTCACCCTGCCCTATTAAAAGTGTACACAACGGCCACTACATAACGAATTGCAGTTATTAAATTCTATCAGAGTTCTTCCACTAAAAAAAAGATAATTCCAAAGTGTGTATGAATATTGTTGCCTACTTGCACACACAGCTACTATAGGATCATTAACAATTCTGAAAGGTGTGTAATATTCAGAGCAGCATGGCAATTGTGAATGAATGTTCAGAAAAGACTGAGGGCTACATCATACACTACTGAGTTAGTATATGCATACTATGAACCCATGCTATACAACAAAGATATATATTATTATTATTATTATTATCATCATCATCATCATCATCATCCCGCCCATCTCCCAAGGCTGGGACTCAGGGTGGCTTACAACATTTAAAAAACACCATACAGTTAAAAAGATACAAAATAATATATTAAAATAGACTTAAATTACCACAATAATTAAAACAAATTCCATACTAAAATCCAATTTAAAAAATTAAAATGCTTTAAAAAATACATTAAAACAATAAACCAGCACCCCATCACCTGCCTTAAAAACTTTTTTTTTTAAAGCCTGTCTAAACAAGTAGGTCTTAGCCTGCCAGTGGAAGGATAACAAAGAATTTGTGATGGTGGTGGGATGGAGAGAAGGGCCTCACCTGAGGATCTCAGAGCCTGGGCAGACATATAGGGAGATACGGTTTACCAAATAACCTGGACCTGGGCTTTATAGGTCCTCACCAGCATTGTGAATTGTGCCTGGAAACAGATTGGCAGCCAGCGGAGCTGTTTCAACAGGGGTGTTGTGTGATTTCTATAAACTGCCCCTGTTAGCAAACTGGCTGCAGCTCTTTGGACCAGCTGAAGTTTCTGAACACTCTTAGGCAGCCCCATGTAGAGCACACTACAGTAGTCCAAACGTTATGTAACCAAGGCATGTATCACTGAGGCCAGATCTGGTGTCTCAAGGAATGGGTGCAGTTGGTGCACAAGTTTTAAATGTGCAAAAGCATTCCTGGTAACCGCAGAAACCTGGGCTCCCAGGTTTAAAGCTAAGTCCAGGAGTACCCCCAAACTGCAAACCTGCATCTTCAGGGGGAGTGTGACCCCATCTAAGACAGGCTGGATCCCTATTTCCTGATCTGCCTTCCTACTGACCAAGAGCACCTGTCTTATCTGGATTAAGTTTCTATTTGTATGCCCTCATCCAGTCCATTACTGATGACAGACACTGGTTTAGGACCAGGACAGCTTCCTTGGATTGAGGGGGAAAGGAGTAGTAGAGTTGAGTGCCATCAACATTTATGCAGTAGAGATCTTATTCAACCACAGTTCTGCATGGTATGTGAGTACCTTGTGAAGTCAAGATGGATAGAAATTGTTATTTGAGAACAAACACTTAAACTTCATCTACCAGGGCAAACAAAATTGCAGTCAGAATTGACAGTATTTTCTGGACCCAATGAGAAATCCCATCTATTGCTTCGTATAAAAAATGTTACATGTCCAAAGGAGTTTTTGTATGTGCAGCATCAAATGTGTACCATTCAAACACTGAAAGCCATAAAACACAGGGTGGGTTTTTAAAAATCAAACTGAGTATAATAAATTAAAATATGTAAATTTCCTGTATTGTGGGATATTTCCCAAATTTGTATGTCATCCTAATGGAAGACATTTTGATTTCCCCCAAAAACTTCTCATTTCCTCATTCCCTGATCTCTCTTATACTCTTCTATTATGACCTGTAAGTCACCTACTCCATAAAATTAATCACTCTGTGAACAGTCAGTAAGAATTATTTTTCCCCTCATGGAAAAAGCCTGCCCTAAAACTATGAGCCTTTCCTTCTGGAGTATTCAAGGAAATTATGTCTGAATAAGTACTGAAAAACAAATCTACTAGAGGTTCATTCAAATCAGCCATGCGCTTCTACTGCATGTTGCATGTGCCATGCATGTCCACTTTTCAGGGACATACAATCTGGGGATGGGAATCATTTCTCTCTAGTGCAGAAGATTCACTGGATCACCCATCAATTTTTTTACAACTGATATGTGGCATAAACAATTACAACTTACTTATTGTATTTTTTACCCTGCCTTTCCCAAGAGTTGCTGCCAAGATGAGATTCAAGGCTGCTTACAATAATTTAAAAATGGATCAAGAAACCAAGGAAGATGGGAGCTCTATGTTAGAGGCACAGCCAAGCTTGTTTATAACTGGCAGTAACTCTGTAGTGCAAAGTTATGACTCTGGATCTCTCTTTCCAGCAAAAGGCTAACAACAGGAGGAGAAACGATATAAGTCAAAAGCTTCCCTTGTCCTAATCAGTAGGTCGATCTATTGTAATTTTTTCTGAGACTTTTGGTTTCTCCCACCAAAACTCAGAAATATTCTTAGCTTAGATTAGGGAGGAGTTGTTGCTAATGCCTGAGTCTGGTTAAGTACTGAGAACCTTCAGCTTCAGGACTAAATTTGTCAGGCTAAACTGATCCATTCAGCAAATGAAGCTTCAAGGGAGATCCTTACTCTGAAGCTTTTCATTCTCCAAAAAGAGAAACTGGGAAGAGAATGACTCAGTTCATTTTATTTCTCCCATACCATCCCCACCTGTAGTAGTGAAGCCAGCTAGGTACAGAATAGATGCATCAAGGAGTTGGCTAAGGCCTGCTTTGCTCTCTTTTCCACTCATCTAACTGGGAAAGAGGAAGGAAGAAGTAGAGCCAGCTTGGGACTCCAAGGGATCTCCAAACTATCATAACAGAATGGAGAAAATGTGGGAGGAGCACTGTCCCTTTCTTCATGAAATGAGGATCACAGATAATTGCTCCATGTTTTTCTCTGAACAAACAATGGGGTGCATCATATCGGGGATGGGGCTTTGGGTGACATCATCTCACCCAATTTTGCTTCCAATTCAGTTACTGTGCCCTGGTCCCTTTCCTTTGACATCACCCCTTCCCACACATCACTGTTACTAAGGTTCTATTTTAAGGATCTTGGGTTGTGGGAACAAAGACCACAATTCTATGAAGAAGAATGGAAGAAAAATGGAGGTTAATTCTTAGCTAGATTTACATAGAGATATCTTGGCCTGCACATTTGACTTCTGGAATGAATTCAATGAATGCTATACTGACAGGTTTTGGTGAAATTAAAAGGCAATACGACAATAGGGAGAAGCTACCCAGTTGCATATTTTCAATTATTCTAAGCTTAAAGTATACCCTGTCTCTATGGCCAGGTTATTTGCCAAAGGAGAAAGAGATGCTGTTTCTGAGCAATAAAAAGTCATATTATGCACTTTCCCCTCTTGATTTGCTGTTTACCAAAACAAAACTGAATTTTACTGACCAGAGGAAAGGAGACCCATTAGAAAACAGGAAAATGTGGGGGCGTCAGTGGATGTAAAAACAGCTGTAATCCAGGAGAGAAGTATCATCTTTTCTCATTTTGATTCTACTTTTTCTGATTTTTCCTATTTTGGGGGCTTAAAACATCAATTTATGTTTTAATGTCTTGATTTTTGACAAAGGCTCCAGCTTTAAAACTGGTTACATTAGGGCTTTCTAGATTGGCAGGAAAGTGTGACATGAAGTTGCCTTTTCCTTAATGCTTAGCAGCTGCACCACAGCCTTTAGATGGAGCTGCGCTGTTCCGCAGTTTTTAAAAAAGAAGCTGGGAAAACCAGCACCTTTTTAAAGGCGCTTCTTCTCCCCTAAAACGCAAAAAAGCGTTTTCATGGCACACTTTCCCTTTTTCTCATCTAAAGGCTAGAGTTTCATGCAGCCATGAACACACTTCTTTTTGCCAATCTAGAAAGCCCCAACATTCACTGTGGAGTCTTTCACACACCATTTAACAAACCAACTTCTTTAATGTTATTTTTAATTTATTTTGTTGAGGCACTGATTTCACTGCCTAATTTTAGTGGCTCTCCTCATCTCCCTCTGGACTAATTTTTCTCACTTGATATTCCTGGATTTATCTTCTTCAATCTTCAACTAAGGCTTAAGGTGGGGTGCAGGAACTTATACAATGGATGATTTGGCTCCCAAATGAAGCCTCTGCAAGTCCTGCTAAGTTGGAGAAAAAAAGAGTTTTCTTATGAGAAGGCACTTTCTGCAACCTGTTCTAGTTCTCAAAGCAACAGAAAAGACTAAGCAACCTTGCCCTGTCAGCCATGAAGGTACACTAGGAAGCTGTAGGTTAGTCATAAGAGCAGCAGCAAGTTTTGAAACTCTGGTCCCCAAAAATCACCACCAGTAACTAGAGCAGCATGTGAGCTCTTTAACTTTCTCTTGCTCTGAAAAAAAGAAAAGAAAAGAAATGGAGAATCCTCAAAGAGTGCTACACAAAAGAAAGAAATGGGAAGAAAAAGAAGACACTGCCTTTCCTCTTTTGCCCATAACGTATTAGCATGGGAAACTGGGAATAAGTGAGAGGAGGGAGAGAAAGAAATAAGAAATAATTATTTGCCAGGTTCTGTACAGCACAAAAAATCCCTACACAGGACCAAGCAGGTTGAAAATGCTAAAGTAGAGAAACCAATCAGCAATCTAGCCCTGCCTCCTATTTAGATGGGATAGACAATGTTTGATGGATGGTTGATACCTATGCTACTAGAAAATGATCACAGTGCAGCTCTACAACAAATAACCAAAGCTAGGAGATCTCCAAAGTATAAAAAGACACCAGAAGATTTTGAATTGTTGGCTAAAGATAATTCTGCATTAAAATGCAATAAATATGGGGTCAAACACAACAGTTACTTTGAAAATCTGAATCTCTGAATTGAATTTGAAATACACCCATTGTAACCACAATTAATTTTGATACTCAGAATTCTCCAGATAAGTTGATAAATGAAAAGGATGAACTCTTTAGAAGCTGTTGACAAAGTAACTATAGTAGGAAGCTATTAGTCTCTGATCTTGCTTAGGTCACCAGTAATAACCAGTAATTTAGGACTCCATGTGAAATATACATACATTTCAATATTTATCTTACACCAGCTTCATTTATTCAGGTAAAAAACTTACTTGCTTGGTTGGTTCCTTTATATGTATTGTACATCGCTCTAAGAAGTAGAATAATTTATTCACTTCTTAATTGCTAAAAGTCAGAATATACTGAAGATTAGCAAAACAAACAATGTTTAATCTTTGAACTTTACACTACAGGAACCCATTCTGAATACTGGCTTGTCATGGGGAAATCGGATTAAAATTGTTCAGTTTTTCTATTCTTTCAATCCACCTACTTCGAAGAGAAAGATACAGCTCAACAGGAATAGACTTGATTTCCTTTAATGGAAAAACCTTAATTACAAATCCAACTAAAACATACTTCCTCCCTAAATCCATTACTGCCAAAGACATGCTGAGGATTTTTTTTAATCCTTAATTTGTCATTTAGACCTACTGTCATCCTATTTGTATAGAATTCCAACTATGTTCACATAAAATTAGCTTTGCAAAACATTAATGTTTACAAATCCTTCAGTTATTCATCTACAGTCTGATAGAACAGATATAGCTCTAGTGTTATTAATAAAAATCACACTAACAGGTTTTTTTTTTCATTTCAGAACATCAGTAAAACCTTAATTTCATTATAAAGGTCACGTGAGAAAAAGGCAAACTCCTGCACTAAGGAAAACTTCTCTCTGAAAGCTTTTTTTTTTTTACAAAATTCAAAATATTTTATTTAACAGAATCATGTAAATAAATGTACTATGACAGTGTTAATTCAGCCCCACACTTTTAACGTTAAAGTCTAGTTAGTTATTAGAATTAACCAGCTGGCTCCCCCAACTAAGAACAGCCATGCACTACCACCCACAGAATCAATAAAGAGCTGTCAAGTCCTTCCCATTTCCAGGCCAGCTGAGGTTTCCGTAGATGGTGCCGCCAAGAACAGTTTGGATTCTTGGATCATGGGCTGCGGTTCCATGAGGAGGGACTTCTGGCAAGGGATGGACTGCATCTCACGCCAGTTGGCAAAAACGTTTTTGCCAACAGTCTGAAGAATCTGATCAGGAGGGCTTTAAACTGAGTTATGTGGGGGAGGGAGACATTATACTGGAAGGCAAAAGGGATGGAGAGAATAGTCCAAGTGGCATAGAGGGAACAAGGCAAACAGTGCAAGGACCCAACAGTAGGAGGCAAAAAAATGTGCAAAAGCAGCAAGTAAAGAGGACACATGGTCTTAAATGCCTCTCCACTAATGCACAGAGTATGGGAAATAAGCAGGATGAACTTGAACTCCTAGCACAACAAGGGAAATATGATATAATAGGCATCACTGAAACCTGGTGGGATGAGTCTCATGATTGGAATGTAGAAATAGAGGGGTATAACCTTTTTAAGAGAAACAGGCCAAGCAGGAAAGGAGGAGGAATAGCATTGTATGTCAGGGATATTTACACCAATGAAGAGATGCAGGAAGTCAATACTGGAAGCCAGGTGGAGAGCATCTGGATAAAAATTAAAGGAGAGGGAAATAACAGGGATGTCACTGTGGGAGTCTACTACAGACCCCCAACTCAGGCAGAGGAATTGGATGATGCCTTTCTAGAACAGATAATCACATACTCAGAAAAGAGAGATGTAGTAGTGATGGGTGACTTCAACTATCCTGATATTTGCTGGAAGTCAAACTCAGCCAAATCCTCAAAGTCTAGCAAATTCCTCACTTGCCTGGAAGACAATTTCATTGTCCAAAAGGTGGAAGAGGCAACAAGGGGATCAGCCATTTTAGATCTGATCTTAACCAACAGGGAAGACCTAGTTGATGGGGTGCAAGTGGTTGGATCCTTAGGTGGAAGTGACCATGTTCTCCTGGAGTTTGTAATACAGTGGAAGGGAGAAGCTAGGCATAGTCAGACACGCACTCTAGACTTTAGGAGAGCTAATTTCAATAAACTTAGAGAAATACTGGGAGTGATCCCATGGTCAGGAATACTAAAAGAAAAGGGAGTTCAAGACGGATGGGAGTTTCTCAAAAGGGAGATATTGAAGGCACAATTTCAAACAGTTCCAATGAGGAAGAAAAATGGAAGATATCTCAAGAAGCCAGGATGGATGACTAAGGAACTTTCAACTGAGCTAAGTTTTAAACGGAACATGTATAAGAAATGGAAAAATGGAGAAATCACGAAAGAGGAATTCAAACAAATAGCCAGCACATGTAGGGGTAAAGTCAGAAAAGCTAAAGCGCAGAATGAACTCAGGCTTGCTAGAGAGGTTAAGAACAATAAAAAGGGCTTTTTTGGATATGTCCGCAGCAAAAGGAAGAAGAAGGAAACAGTGGGGCCACTGCGTGCAGAAGATGGCAAAATGCTAACAGGGGAAAGAGAAAAGGCAGAATTACTCAACACCTTCTTTGCTTCAGTCTTCTCAGAAAAGGCAAAGGGTGCTCAACCTAAGGATAATGGAACAGGAGACAGAATAGAGGAAATTCAGCACAGAATAAGTAAAGAGGTAGTACAGGAATACCTGGTTAGCCTAAATGAATATAAATCTCCAGGACCAGATGAACTACATCCTAGAGTATTAAAAGAACTGGCAAATGTAATATCAGAGCCATTGGCAATAATCTTTGAGAACTCTTGGAGAACAGGAGAAGTCCCAGCAGACTGGAGGAGGGCAAACGTTGTCCCCATCTTCAAAAAGGGAAAAAAAGAGGATCCCAACAATTATCGTCCAGTTAGTCTGACATCAATTCCAGGAAAGGTTCTAGAGCAGATCATTAAGCAGAGAGTCTGTGAACACTTAGAGGCCAATGCCATAATCACAAAAAGCCAACATGGGTTTCAGAGAAACAAGTCATGCCAAACGAACCTGATCTCTTTTTTTGATAAAATTACCAGCTTGGTAGATGAAGGGAATGCTGTGGATATAGTATACCTCGATTTCAGTAAGGCCTTTGACAAGGTTCCCCATGACATTCTTGCAAACAAGCTTGCAAAATGTGGGATAGACAAGTTAACTGTTACATGGATTTGTAATTGGTTGACTGGCCGAACTCAAAGGGTGCTCAACAATGGCTCCTTTTCATCCTGGAGAGAAGTGACCAGTGGGGTCCCACAGGGTTCTGTCCTGGGCCCAGTGCTATTCAACATCTTTATTAACGATTTGGATGACAGAATTGGGGGCATACTTATCAAATTTGCAGATGACACTAAACTGGGAGGAGTAGCTAATACCCCAGAGGACAGGATCAAAACTCAAAATGACCTGAATAGACTAGAAAGCTGGGCCAGTGCTAACAAAATGAAATTCAATGCGGAGAAATGTAAGGTTCTGCACTTAGGGCGGAAAAATGAAATGCACAGATATAGGATGGGGGACACCTGGCTGAATGAGACCACATGTGAAAGGGATCTAGGAGTCCAAGTAGACCATAAGCTGAACATGAGTCAACAGTGTGATGCGGCAGCTAAAAAAGCCAATGCAATTTTAGGCTGCATCAATAGAAGTATAGTTTCTAGATCAAGGGAAGTTATAGTGCCACTCTATTCTGCTTTGGTCAGGCCCCACCTGGAATACTGTGTCCAGTTCTGGGCACCACAATTCAAAAAAGATGTGGAGAAACTGGAGCATGTCCAAAGGAGGGCAACTAAGATGGTGAAGGGTCTGGAAACCTTGCCCTATGAAGAACGCCTTAGGGAGCTGGGGATGTTTAGCCTGGAGAAGAGAAGGTTAAGAGGTGATATGATAGCCCTGTTTAAATATTTGAAGGGATGTCATATTGAGGAGGGAGCAAGCTTGTTTTCTGCTGCTGCAGAGACTAGAACGCGGAACAATGGATGCAAACTGCAGGAAAAGAGATTCCACCTCAACATTAGGAGGAACTTCCTGACAGTAAGGGCTGTTCGACAGTGGAACACACTCCCTCGGAGTGTAGTGGAGTCTCCTTCCTTAGGGGTCTTTAAGCAGAGGCTGGATGGCCATCTGTCAGGGATGCTTTGACTTGGAGTTCCTGCATGGCAGGGGGTTGGACTGGATGGCCCTTGTGGTCTCTTCCAACTCTATGATTCTATGGTGAAATTAAGCTGCAGACTCCACTCCTGGTGGTGCCCTTCAGCAGCACTTTTAGTACACCATAAATATACACTGGCATAGCTATGCTGGATCAGTCAGCTCGGCAACTGGCTTTGTAACAGGTGCCTCTGCTTTGGGTTCACTCGTTGCACTATCATAGATAATCAAACCCTTCAAGTCAAAAATGGGAGAAAGTTCTGTATCCTCTAGAGGAAAAAGTGGCTGTACTAGGGCCAATACCTGAACAACTGACTGCACAACTAACTTTATGCAAGCATAGTTCCCCAAATACTAACCTGTCTAATTAAGATATAATTAGAATGATATATGAATAAAGCCTTGAAACAAACTTCCTAACATACTGACAGGTAGGAGTTCATCCCATGGGTAACTTCAGGTATTCCCATCTAAGCTAGTAATTTATACAGGCAAAAAGCAAAATAAACATTTTCTTGGTGTTGCCTTTTAATTCCAACATTAACTTCATTTGATCATTAACTATATGCAGAGCAGTAGCAATACTGCTTTACAATGTTTCAACAAGAAGTCTTAAATCATTACCACACACATATTAGTTCAAATGCATAAATACTGTGTACAGAGGCTGCAGGCCAAAACACCGAGGGAGGAAAAGATTCCCAACTTGTGAAGTCAAAGGCTTTCATGGCCAGCATCCATAGTTTTTTGTGGGTTTTTTTTGGGGGGGGGGGGGGCTATGCAGCCATGTTTTAGAAGAGTTTATTCTTGACATTTTGCCAGCATCTGTTGCTGGCATCTTCAAAGAATACTGGCATGGAAGCGAATTGGTGTGTGTGTGTGTGTGTGTGTGTGTGTACTGTGTGACCCTGGGTAGGGAGGAGTGTTTCCCATGTTAATCAGTGTATTCTTCTGTGGGGTTCACAGATGCATATTGTCCGGTCTACCAGGTTTTTTGTTTTTTTTTATTGTGTTCTGTTTTGTCCTGGGTGATGGTTGGATTTCATGTGCAGGTGTCTGTCCAAATGTGTAGGTTTTCTGTATACTGTGTGACCCAAACGTTAATAAATAAATAAATAATGATAATAATAATAATAATAATAATAATAATAATGTTTTATTTATAGCCCGCTCCTCTATAAACCA
Organism: Urosaurus nigricauda; assembly: GCA_034509955.1. NCBI lineage: Eukaryota > Metazoa > Chordata > Lepidosauria > Squamata > Phrynosomatidae > Urosaurus > Urosaurus nigricauda. Next base: position 87,538,423 of record JAOEGL010000003.1, read on the forward strand.
ATCAGAGCGGATTACAATAATTAAAAAGGCACAAGATAAGACAATTCAATAGCCCAGAGCCCAACCTCCCACCCCTTAAAATTAGATTAAATTGGTATCAAGTTAAAATTAGAAAACAATTAAAACATAAACAATATGAAGGCAACTCGTCATTCTATGGGTGCTATAACTGTCACATCATGGGTCAAGGTGTTAGGAGATGGTGAGGGAAGACATGGCCCGATTCCAGAGCCGGGAGTTAAGGGATTTCTGGGAAGGCCTGATGGAAGAGATGTGTCTTTATGGCTTTTTAAAAGCAATTGAGGGATGTAATAAGACGAATCTCATCCAGCAGGCCATTCCACGGTCTGGGAGCGGTGGCAGAGAACATCCTCTGGGAGGTCTGCGACAGCCTAATTTTCATAGGCTGTAGCAGATTCTTCCTGGATGACCGGAGTGTGCAGGGGGGATCATATGGGAAGAGGCGGTACCTAAGATAAGATGGACCCAAGCCATGTAGGGCTTTAAAGTTTAAAACGAATACCTTGTACTGTGCCCGGAAACTAATCGGCAACCAGCGGAGAGACTTAAGCACTGGTGTTATGTGCTGTCTCCGCTGGCTCTGTTTGTAGATGACTAGGACATCATTTTCTGTTGTGATGTCTTTGATTTCGAATGCACTGCTTCCTTGAGATTTCTGTTGTTGTAAACTGTCCTCAAGTCAATCTTGACTCATGGCGACCCTATGTATGAGACATCTCCCAGACCCTCTGTCCTCCACCACTCTGCTCAACTCCAGCAAATACATACGCGTGATTTCTTTAATAGAGTCCATCTATCTTGTATGTGGCCTTCCTCTCTTTCTACTTCCCTCTACCTCTCCTAGCATTACTGTTTTTGCCAATGATTCATGCCTTCTGATGATTTGTCCAAAGTATGACAACCTGACAATCTTGGCTTCCAGGGAGGCTTCCAACTTCATCTGCTCCAGGACCCATTTGTTGGTCTTTTTGGCTGTCCATGGAATCCTTAGCACTCTTGTCCAGCACCACGTTTTGAATGAGTTGATTTTTCTCCTATCCTCCTCCTCAACTGTCCAGCTCTTAAATCCATACATGGCAAATAGGGAATACAGTGGCTTGTACAATTCTAACTTTTGTGCTCAGTTGTATATCCTTGCATTTATGGATCTTCATTAGTTCTTTCATAGCTGTCCTTCCTATTATTAATCTTCTCCTGATTTCCTGGCTGCAGTCCAATGTTTGATACCAGGTATGAGAATTCTTTTACTATTTCTATTTCTTCATTGTCTAATTCAAATTTGTGTAGGATCTCTGTGGTCATTATTTTTGTTTTCTTAATGTTCAACAATAGGCCTGGCTTTGCACTTTCTTCCTTGATCGCTCTTAGTAGTTGTTCCAGGTCTTCGAGGTTTCCTGCTAGTATTATGGTGTCATCTGTGTTATCTCAGATTGTTGATATTCCTTCTTCCTACTTTCACTCCTCCTTCTTCTGTGCCCAAGCCTGCTTTTCTTACAATATGTTCTGCATATAAGTTGAACAAGAAGGGTGATAAGATGCAGCCTTGTTTGACCCCTTTGCCAATTGCGAACCATTGTTTCTCCATGTTCCGTTCTGACAGTAGCCTCTTGTCCTGAGTACAGATTCCTCATGAAGACTATCAGATGTGTTGGCACTCACACGTCTTTAAGGGTGTTCCATAGCCTTTCATGATCTATACAATCAGAGGCTTTTATAGTCTATAAAGCACATGCTGATTTTCTTTTGGAACTCCCTAGTGCGCTCCGTTAAGCATCTTTTTTCACAATGTGGTCCCTAGTGCCTCCTCCTTTCCTGAACCCCCCTTGGACCTCTGGGATTTCCCTCTCCATGTGTGGTTGGAGTCTATGTTGTAGAATTTTGATCATAATTTTGCTTGCATGGGATATTAGTGCTATGGTTCTACAGTTACTGCGATCTTTTGTGTCTCCTTTTTGTGGCTGGGGATGTATATTGATCATTTCCAGTCTGTCGGATATTGTTTTGTTTTCCATATTTATTGACATATGTTAGTTAGCACTATAGTTGACTCTGTAAATGTGGACTGCAGCAGCGCAACTGGAATATCATCTGTTCCTGGTGACTTGTTTTTTACCATTTCTCTTATTGCAGCTTCTTGGGTTCATCTTCATATGGCTCTTCGTTCCACGTGTCCTTAATTCTGTCATCTCTTTGAGACATATCAGAACGTTTCTGTTCCTTCCTTTTAGAAAACAGAACACAACACAACACAAAACATGTTGGTTTCCTACAACAGGTATGGGTAAACTGTGGCCTTCATTTTTAGGTCCAAAGGCCCCCTCACCAGGGGATAGAAATATTTATTTCAAAATGCTCCCAAAATGTCCTCTAGGGAGTGATGGGCATTTCTATAACATTTTGGACCATTCTTGGCCAATTTACACTCGACAGGTCTTTTTTTGAAACAAGAAGAGACTAATGCTCACTTCTTCTTGTTAAAAAAAGGCCTCTTCTCTGCACAAAGGGCCCAGAAAAGGCCAAAATCACAGTGAAACCATTCCCCAGAGACCATTGGAGAGGATCTATTATTATTATTATTATTATTATTATTATTATTATTATTGGTGTGGTAGGGGTGAGGCCCTCCAAGATCTCCTGGGTAGGCTAGTGGACCTTCCCACTCTTCCACAGTTGCACAATGTAATTATTATTAATAATAATTACATTGGGGCGGGTTACAACAAGGATTAAAACAATATCAAGTAAAATATCCCATCCTTTCCCTTACCACCCCCCCCCTTAAAAAGAGATTAAATCACAATTGAATTAAAACAGTAACTAGCTAAAATAGTAATAAAAACAAGATTAGAGAAAAATGGACCCAGCCAAGGTTATGTAGAAGTAGAAATAGAGAAGGAAGGCTGGGAGAAAAGGCCACTCTAAAGCCTAGATTTGGAGCCGGGGAATGTTTACATTCTCTGGGAAGGCCTGCCGGAAGAGATGTGTCTTTAGGGCTTTTTAAAAGCCTTCTAAAGATGAAATAAGACGCATCTCATCCGGCAGGTCATTCCACAACCTGGGGGCAACAGCCGAAAAGGCCCTCTGGGAGGTCTGCACCAACCTGGTCTTCATGGGTTGCAGCAAGTTCCTCCCAGAACAAGTACAATCAACACAAAAAATTAAAGCTTTCCATTCAGCTAGTGAGTGTAAAGTCCAGATTCTTAAAGAGTTCCAGTGAGGGCAGAAGGTTGGAAGCTCCAGATCCTTGAGATAGGTAAGTTACAGATCACTTGGGAAGCAAAGTGATGTCTGGTCTCAGTGACACTTTGCCACCACGAAATATGAGGAACAGGGCACATTGTACCTCAACGCTACCAACTCATTGGCCTGTTCACACAGTAGACAAAACTATATGTGGCATAGGGTTTTAATGTTTTTTCTTTTTCTTTCATCAGTTGTGAAACTATTAAAGGCAATTCCCAGTCAGTACCAGAGGAGAGATGGTTGAATGAAGATTCTCAAACACTTTCAAATTCTTCTTAACTAATAGATACGTGAATCAAGGCACATAGGTCCTAGACTGGATGCAGGCAAAACAAATTCCTATATTTCCTGGCCATGCCTAATTTACCCCAGTGAGCAAGAATTTATGGGTTTTCAGCATCCTTGTTCATGTGGAGACTCTCAAGATGAAATAGGACTTCATCTCTTGTTTTTTTAAAAAAGGCAAGCCCTGGTCCTGCTTCACCCAGTTGAGAAACAAAGGTAAGTTGATGAGTTAGTTATACTTCTTAAAGTGAAACAGCCTTACCAACTGTAACGTAGATTTAATTTCTAATGCTTTTCTTCCAAATTGGGCCAAGGCAGCTCATATCTTGCCATTGTTGCAGGTAGAACTATTGCATACAACAAGAACTCTCAGCAGCTGCTGGGAAATTTATAGCTGCTCATCCTAGAGACATCAGGCGATAACAGTTGGCCCTCCTTACCCACAGATTTTTTATCCACGGATTTGAGCACACATGGCTTAAAAATATTTCCCAAAAGTATAAATTCCAAATAACAAACCCTGATTTTCCATTTTATATATGGGACACCATTTTGTTGTGCCATTATATTTAATGGGATTTGAGCATCCACGGATTTTGTTATCGATGGAGGGTCTTGGAACCAAACCCCAGCGGATAACAAGGGCACACTGTAATTGGTCAATCCTTCTCATTTAAGCCTTGGAAAGAGATGTTATCTTGTTACTGTACTGTTAATGATGGAGGCGCATCCTCAGCATCCATCAACTCCAGCTGAGGTGGGGACCCACATGACTTGAATGTCCACATCAGCTTATTTACCACCAGCTGCCCAGATTCTGGGAGAGCCAGAGGCATGTCTAGGTCTAATTCTTATGTATCAGATTCATCAGATTACACAGCAGAGTTATGATACCTCCCAAATGAAAATGAAAATGAACACACACCATGGTATACAGCCTGTGCTTCACCCGAAACCTCGTGTCGAGTTCACTGATTGATACCAGTCATAACGCTTCCTTCTTTTTCTTTGGTTTTTTTCCCCTTAGTATTCCTCTTTGTACTGAAGTCTGACCCAAGGACTGAGGGATCTGTAATTCTGATGGCTCTTGAACCAGAACTATAGAAATACAGTGGTCCCCCGGGATACGAATCCCCCGGCTTACGAAAACCCCGGGATACGAAAGAGCCAGGGCCGAAATAATGGCCCCGGCTTGCAAAAGTATCCCCGGGTTACAAAATGGCCCTTTTCCTCCGAAGCGGAGGAGAAGGGACGGACTTTCGTTCCTTTTCCTCCGAAGCCAGGCTTCGGAGAAAAAGGGACAGCCCTTCGTCCCTTCTCCTCCGAAGCCAGGCTTCGGAGGAGAAGGGACGGCCAGGAGGCCTCCGCGGCTGAGGCGAAAGGAAGGCCCAATCTGCCGGATCGGGCCTTCCTTTCGTTAGGCACGGAGGCCCAGCCTGGCTTCCCCAGCCAGGCTGGGCCTCCGCAGCTGAGGCGAAAGGAAGGCCCGATCCGGCGGATCGGGCCTTCCTTTCGTTAGGCACGGAGGCCCAGCCTGGCTTCCCCAGCCAGGCTGGGCCTCCGCGGCTGAGGCGAAAGGAAGGCCCGATCCGGCGGATCGGGCCTTCCTTTCGTTAGGCGTGGAGGCCCAGCCTGGCTTCCCCGAAAGGAAGCTGAGGAGAAAGGGGAAGCCAGGCTGGGCCTCCACGCCTAACGAAAGGAAGGCCCGATCCGCCGGATCGGGCCTTCCTTTCGCCTCAGCTGCGGAGGCCCAGCCTGGCTGGGGAAGCCAGGCTGGGCCTCCGCGCCTAACGAAAGGAAGGCCCGATCCGGCGGATCGGGCCTTCCTTTCGCCTCAGCCGCGGAGGCCCAGCCTGGCTGGGGAAGCCAGGCTGGGCCTCCGCGCCTAACGAAAGGAAGGCCCGATCCGGCGGATCGGGCCTTCCTTTCGCCTCAGCTGCGGAGGCCCAGCCTGGCTGGGGAAGCCAGGCTGGGCCTCTGCACCTAACGAAAGGAAGGCCCGATCCGGCGGATCGGGCCTTCCTTTCGCCTCAGCCGCAGAGGCCCAGCCTGGCTGGGGAAGGGAACCTTCCCTTCCCCAGCCAGGCTGGGCCTCCGCGGCTGACGAAAGGAAGGCCCGATCCGCCGGATCGGACCTTCCCTTCCCCAGCCAGGAGGCCCCCGCGGCTGACGAAAAGAAGGCCCGATCCGCCGGATCGGACCTTCCTTTCCTCAGCCAGGAGGCCCCCGCCAGGCCAGGCTTCAGCCAGGCCTCGGAACGGATTACCTATTTCCTATGGGAAATAGGCCCCGGGTTACGAAATTTTTGGCTTATGAAAAAGGTGCCGGAACGAATTAATTTCGTAACCCGGGGGACCACTGTAAATGGAAAGGACTTTCATGCCATCAACTGTTCCACCGATGGTGAAGCATCTAAGAACAAATACTCACTGAAACTGAATTAATTGACTTGGTTTTTGTCCATGAGATCTGAAGCATTAATGGCATTGTCCCAGGGAAGCTCTTTCAAAAATCATGGTCTGATCCTCCACGCACGTGTAAAGACTGCACAATGCATGTATGTATCTAGCATGTGTGCTTCCTTGAAATGTGAAAGACAATGAAAGCAGTCATCAGTTTGAGGAGTTTTCTAGCCACATCAAAGTCACTTTTTAAAAAAGCCTTTTGAAGCCATAAACCCATGATTGTGTTGGAAGACTGGGTTGGGTGATGCAATGAAAAAATAAAATGAAAAATTAAAAAAAAAAAGTGAAAATTACCGTGCTACCTCCAAATGTGGTAAGATTGGGGGTGAAGGACCCCCATGAATGTGGAAAAATCACAAGTAAAAAAAAATATTTCTTTTAAACTAAGAGAACACCTCTCTAGGAATCTCAGGTTCTTCAGTGCAATTTTATGGTCAACATCTGTCAGAAGTTGATCAGAGAATCAAGCTGGAGAACCTACAAATGCCTAGAGAAGTGTTTTCTCTAGGAACCTCTAAGTTCTCCAGCACAACTCTACAGTCAGCTGTCAGTAGAATTGCGCTAGAGGACCTAGAGATTCCTAGAGAGAACATATTAAACAAAACCACAAATAAGTCTGCAAAAGCCAAAGCTGCAAATGTGGAGGTCTGATTGTAATTTGAAATGAAGCTTAAAAATCAACAACAACAAAATACAGTAAAATAAAACTATGGAAAAGAGAAACAAAAGAACAAAAGAGAGTAATTCTGTAAGGGAATAGCTCAAACTCAAAAGACCAAGTCCATGACAATGATTATACTGTGGCCGATGAAAAGGAGCCAAGATGATTAAGTGGGAATACTGTGGGAGTATGTACATTGGTGGTGCTCTCACCAAAAGGAGAGGTTAGTACTAGATGTTTCCAAGGATGAGGCTTTGTGGGGACGGAATGACCTATTGATATTAGTCAGAGACCACAAAAAGGTCACTTTCCACATAATGAAAGCAATGATAACAGGGTATCAGGGCTAGGTACACCCCTTATCACATGCTGATTCAAGCCAGTTAAGGTCTGAAGAGGGCTAAAGCTGAATAAGTGAACTAGACTGTTATTCTGCAAAACTGCCGGTAAACTATAACCGTTTCAAGTACTTAATTTCTAAAATCAGCACACAAACATGGCTACTGATAAATTTCAAAATATTGTTTGAATATGGTACACAACAGAGAAAGAGATTTTTAGATTGTAGAGTATTTTCCATGTAAAACGCTCAACAGTAGTACTGCAGTTTACATAAGAAACAACCCAAGTAATACTTCTCAACACAGTTACAATAACAAAATTAAAAAGTTATAAATTTCAGAGTTTATCCGCCTCTCAACTTCTTTCAGACATTAGTGTCACATTCTTTCGTGAAACATTTGCCCACACAAATCAGTGACCAACAAACCTGATACATGGCTGTTAAAGTCAGACAGCAAGGCACCATACAATGACCTTTAGAAAGAATGATACTAACAGGTGGCTGGTGTTTAACAATAATTGTATTATGCTTCAACAATGAGGACAGCACACAGTCTTGTCATTTGCAACTGAAACAGCAGGAGTGTTGCAAAGCACTCCAGGTGCCTTCATACCCATCACCTCTCCCCCAAAAAAGAAAGAAAGATATTTGTGACCTACAGGCAATACAATAATTGCCACTGCTATTAAAATGTAATACTTCACACAATCCTCCACTTCAGTACCTCAGAGTAAGTGCTGCCACTTGCAAGGTATAAATCACATGCCTGATCAAAATAAAGGGGGGAAAAAACAGGAATCAACGTATATTCAAAATGTATTATTAAGATCCTGAATGGGGGGGGGGGATCTAAAAGCACTAAGTGATTAAATCAATTGCCCTTACTAATTAGATTTCTCTACATCAGGCAGCTCAAGTTACAGTTTTCATTGACCTTTAACCCTGAAACAAGTCGCTGTTTTGACAGCTGAAGAGAAACTGCAATCTTTTCCTCTCAAACAGGTTTGGGCCCTGATGAAGGAATTCTGTGTGGTCAAAAGAAGAAAAAAGTCACAGAAGAAGCCACTCAAGAAACACACCATCTCTCTTTCTATAGGCTGTCATAATGTGCTGCAAGACAGAAGACATCACCACCACTATTCCCTGCCACCACCATCCCAGCTGTAAAAGAATCTGGCAAAGGGCACCTCTGGTCTGAGCTGCATGCCAACGGTGTACTGGCACCCATGGAAAAGGGCCAAGCAGCAGATCAGTTTCCTGTCAGCTGCAGAAAGTGCTGACACTTAAGCTGTTTAAAGGTTTCTCATTCTTCATTTGAAAAATGAAAAGGCAGGTTCAATGACGCACTGGTTTGTCAACTAGGCTACCATGTCAGCAACCTATATAGAAAGCCACACTGTCAACTTTATTCCACACAGAAGAATAAGCAGATCCCAGTTAACCATAAATTTAGGGAAATAAATTTACAGTAACCTCCCAGAAGCAGGTTCTCACATCAAAATCTGATTTTGTATAAATCAGATTTTATTCATATACTTAAAAACAAAAATGTAAGCATGATGGGAGGCGTGGCTCTAAAAAGTACTGCAAGAATTCACTCCAGAACACAAGAAAATTGAAAAAATCAAAGAGTTCCATGCCTTGGTTACAATAGTGATCAAAACAGAGACAGCAGTCAGGAAATCAGAAGAAGACTGGGATTAGAAAGGGCAGCTATGAAAGAACCGGACAGTGTAAAGTCATAACTTAAACACTAAAGTGAGGACCATCCAAGCCACCGTATATCCCATTTCTATGTGAGAACTAGACAGCGAAGAAAGCAGATAGAAAGAGAATCAACTCATTTGAGATGTGGTGCTAGAAAATAGTGCTGAAGATACTATAGACAGCCAAAAGACAAACAAATGGATTCTAGAGCCGATCAAGCCTGAGTTCTCTCTGGAAGCCAAGATGACTAAACTGAGGCTGTTGTACTTTGACCATATCATAAGGAAAAATGAATAATTAGAAAAGACAATGATGCTAGGAAAGGTAGAACAGAGTAGAAAGAGAGGAAGATCACAGACCATATTGTTAGACTCAACCAGAGAAGATACAGGGCTGGGCCTGCAGGACCTGAGCAAAGAATTTGAGGACAGGAAGACTTGGAGATGTCTGATCCACAGGTTTGCCTTGAGTGAAAGTCAACTCAAGGGCAGCTAACAACAACAAACAACAAATGTATGTTTTGCCTACACAGGGGCGCATGGACAAGGGCAACACACTGTTAACTGACAACACCCATTTGAAGATTACATTTCTCCTGTGGTTAGTCTACACATAAGTGTACTGCATGCAGTGTTGCAGATTTTCATACATTTGTATCAGTGATTAATTGTCTTCACTTTCCTGTTCAAATTTACATCTGTTTGCATCTGTTCACCCTGCCTCTGACAAAAATGTGCAGGCATCAATCCATGTGAAGCAGACATGTGCAATAATGCCCATTTCTGTAGATTTCTGAGGATCCTCCAGTGAAAACAGTGAAGCTTTTTTTTCTGAAAAGTTTAAGAGTTTTTCAACACCACCACCACCCCGGCAGAAGCCTGACAACATTCTATTCAACTGAATGAGGAGTATTTTAACATGTAGTGTGTAGACTAGCCCTTGGACAGTTAACAGGGACATACTTTACTAGGAAAGAAAATGAGCTATAATACCAGTGTCATTTTAGGATGCATGGAACTGCAGACTTCCTATATTTTATTTCAAACATTTTACTATGCTTTTCATTACATACAAAATATTCAAAGCAACAGAAATAATTTTAAATTCAATGACAAGCATCCTGTTAGGGATATATAGATGTGTTCATTAATCATTCATGTCTCTTTATTTTTGATCACTGCTGATGTTGGCATTCACTCACCCCCACTGTAGTTGATAAAGCCACCCACTTCACCCTACTGTAGCTCTCTCTATGGTCATTAGTATTTTGCAAGAAGCGGCAGGGGGGCAGCAATATTTGGCTATGCCCTCATAGGCAAATGTGAAGAGACTACCTTTACCTGTTACAGCTTCCAGAGGGCCCCAGAAGAACCTAGCAATTGAGGTAATTCTTTGTAAACCTTCTCATTCCCTGCCAGGCATAGATTGGTTGTGATGAAAGCATCAGCAGGGTTTACAGTACTGTAGTTATGGGGAGGACATAAATGGGACAGCATAATGGTAGTTTAAACTACATTACATCAAACCATGTTTGATTAAGGCCAATACAAATTTTACATTGAAATATATATCAATGTACTCATATATAGATACTGTACGATCTTATTCATGCTTCACAAAATATGTCAGCCCCAAAGACTCATACCTGGATTTTAAAACCAATTGAAGTTTAATCTCTTGTAACAAATGGGTAATCATGTCCTACAAAAGTCTTGGTGGTTCACTAAACATATTCATGGTTCTAAGCCAGCTGAGTATTGCAGAAGCTACTATTCTATGTCACAGCCGTTCTTCAGTGAGTCCTGAGAGCTCAGTGACACTCTTTGGAAAGATGACTTAGTTCATCTGTCACTTGTCTTCCTGATTTGAACTATCAAAGAGATACCATGACTCAATGCAAGAGGGAAACTTACTAACTGACATTGGGACAGCCACTACCTTCCAACTAGACCTACAGTTAAAACTAGTTTTAATATTTAGAATCAATATATGAATGCTTCAGACATGCAGCTTCTTTGGTTTATCAACTTCCTATTCTTCAACTTTATCATCTTCCTATTCTAAAAGTCCAAAACACTTAAACTAAGTTCTAGCGTTTTTGCTTTGTTTTACCAAAGTCATGGTTAAAACCAGTATGGTATGTCATCTTTTAAACAGTGCTATAAGTTGAGCCAGAAGAAAAACATTTTCAGAATTCTAATTCATTCTTACTGTTTCTGGCTACAGATAATAACTATGAGCATTCAAATATATGTAATAAAGTATGGTTAATTATAAAATATCAAAAGGAAACTATCCAAAGAGAAGGATTAATATACTAAGTCAAAAGCAAAATAAATTGCACTTTTACTTTCCCTGAATCAAAAACATTCCCGTAACATTCACTTAATACTTATAGACCTGTTCTAAAGGACACACATTCACATGCTCTGAAGCTTGATGTGGAAAGTGATACTGTTCAGCAAAGGACACTATTATTGTGGCTACAAAGAAATGCAATACTCGTAGCAGAATTCCAGAGATGTTTCCTATAAAAGCACATTAAGAAGACTAATGGATCACAACACTGTTTGTCAAACTACACCTGAAAATGCAATGACTAAGCTTCAAATAAAATATATAAATACATATATATCACCAAAAAATTCCAACTAGCTTGAACATCAGAAAGACTATATTAACTTTTTTCTAGGAGCACCCAACGTCACACTTCACCTTGACTTTTACTTAAACAAAAGTAAAAAACAATGTGAGGGGGACACAATCTCCCCTCTCTAATCCTGTGGACCCCCAAAACCTGCTCTTGAGGGCTGGAAAACCCTTCAGAGTATGTGTTCAATACTGGAGAGCAATGTAGGGAGGAGGACTTTAAAAATCCCAGTTTTACTATGATTATAATGTATCATTTAGTTTCTTTTCTTAAATAACTGCTGTTATTTATAATTTTAAGTAAAGGATCTATTATCTTGCATTTATGAGTCTAACATTTTTTCAAATTTGCCAAAACCAAGCATTACAGTCTTTCAACAATAGTACTGAGAGAAACTAGGAATTACAATTAGATGTCCTAGATTTCTTAACAGTAATAACTACTCTCAGTAGTCTGTTTGTATTAATTAGTTGCAAAAAAAAAAATAACTGGAGAAATTGACAATAAATTAACATATTAGTTGTATTTGTATCTACTCCTTCATCTTGTGAGATAGGCTGGGCTAAGGGCCAATGACTTGCCAGATACCATATTGTGATCCTCATAGCTAAATGGAAATCTAAAGTTGGGTCTCTCACACCCAGCCTCAACATTCTAGACATTATACTACTGATCTTAAAAAGTAAACAGAAATGCTGATTATAAACCAAATCTTACATATGTCAGTGGACTAGGTAACACTATGTCCGAGCCATTTCAATGAAGAAATGACCTTTCTGAAAACAACTGGTGTGTACCACTGAAATGTGTGCACAAAGGCATGCTAAGGTTACTTTGATCACCAACATTCCACCAGCTATATGTCATTGCTGCATTGTGGCCATCAACATAGTTATCATTCCTGACCAAAGAATTTATTAGTGTATTAGCTCGTGTTCACCATGTGCAAATTTTGCTCTTGAACTGCAGTGACAGGCCAAATGCTTGAAATAAACAGATTGCAATCTTACTCTCAATTAATCCACACATGTCTGCAGCCATGGACTGTATTTGCAATGTCTTCAGAAGGCGAGAAGGTTCATAGCCATCTATGGCACAGATTATAAAGATATTTCACAACTAACAATGCTGGCTTTTTAAACTTGCACCTTGGAACAATATAAATTACCATAATATAAACTACAGTCGGCCCTCCATGTCCACAGATTCTACCATCCACAGCTTAAAAACATTCCAGAAAGTATATAAATCCCAAAAAGCAAGCCTTGATTTTGCCATTTTATACAAAGGACACCATTTTAATATACCATTGTATTTAATGGACCTGAAGTCCTAGAACCGTAGAGTCCTGGAACCAAACCCCAGCAGATACCAAGGGCCCACTGTAACATAAAAGACATAAACATGCATCACAAGAACAAATAATGTGAACTTCTATATATTAACACTATGGTAAAATAGTAAACCTTACCACAGTTTGCTCATAAAAAACACAGTTTGATTTGTAAACCACAACAAAAGATAACAACAAATACTTCTTCAGAATCACTGTCTCACCCTCAGGTTGGTTGTAAATGGTTTATGAGGCATCAGAACTGTGTGGCAAAACAGACCGCCCATTTGCACTGACTTGGGGGTGACATCATAGCGCAGTGTTTAGACATCACACACTCTGACGCCACCTCAAACCAGTATGAGGCTGCCTGCCTAACCACACAGCGGGCAGCTTTGCAGCGCCTCTGGAAACATGGTGTTTATATGCTGCATATCGCTAAGCTGTGGCAGCAGCAGAAAAGCCAGCTTTTTGCAAGCTCAAAAAGGAACGGCATTTTGTTGCTTCTTTTTGTGCCAGCAAAAAGTCAGATTGGGGTTGTGGCATGCAGTTGCAGCAGCCCCAACCCAGCATTCAAAGGGGCAGCATCAAGCCACCCCTTCAGGGCCTTCTGTTTCAGCCCTGATTTTCCTCTGAGAAATCAAAATTAGGAATTCTACTGTTAACCACAATTCGAAAAACAACTGGTAACTAAACACTGTCCAAAAACTGAGAACAAATCTGGAATTCTAGTGGAACATCCGTCCCTTTCTGATCACAAATATAAAATTGTAGTGCCACAAGAAATACTTTAATATTGATAGTTTGTAAGTGAGCAAGGCCACAACTATCTTAGAAGTAGTATTTTGTGGATTTTTCGGGCTATGTGGCCATGTTCTAGAAGAGTTCATTCCTGACGTTTCACCTGCATCCATAGCTGGCATTTTCAGAGTCTCTCAGAAGTACTTGTGGGTGAAGTGATTCACCACCACCACCACCCCCCGGCCACATAAGGACTTAGCTGCCTTATAAAGGAAAGAATGTGTTGGCAGGGGGTGATTAGTAACAGGGAATGTGTTGGCAAGTGCTAATTGGTAAGAAAGAGCTGTACTAGGAATGAGTCTGTATAAAGGCTTGTTCCTGCTGTGGCCCTGGGTCCCAATTTCGGCACCCCAAAACATTTTGGTTAAAATCTATTATAATAAAAGCTTATCTTGATGTAAGAAATGACTGGCCATTGCCTGCCTGTCAGACTGAGACTGTTCCCTAAAGGGAGACTAGGGTGACAAGTTCAAGAGAATTATAGCTTCTGAATTCATATAAACCAAAGTACAGATAACATGTCAGTCTACTGTTACATATTGCTTTTTCAGTTGTCATCTATGACTCTGTCATCACGACTTTAAAAAAGTAAACAATTAGTTAATTAATTTGCTGAGCAGGTGAGCATTCTGCCTCACCCATTGCAGCTGGATCTAGGAACTTATCAATTATAACCCTGTGTGGTTGGAAACAAGTCCTCAAAAGAATTTCTAGCTTCAGGCTTATGGTACTAGAATCTGGCAGCTGCTGCTGTTACCTCCCTTTACGAAGTCTGTGCTCTCCTCACTTCATAAAATCCCTACAGCTAGGCTGAATTGATTTAAATTGTCATGAAGTAATGGCACAGGAAGTAATTAAGTCACATTTCCATACGAATTGCTACAGCGCAGCAACCCAGGAACAGTGAATATGTGTACTAACCCTAATATAATGTAAAACCCAGACCTTACCACATCACTGCATTTAGTGTTAACACTATCAGGAGGAAAGAACCAAAACAGACAAGGTTTGCCCAGCACACAAGACCCACAATCTGTACAAAAGGTATCTACCCCAGTCTCAAGCAACATACTACATGAGTAAGGAAAAGTGAAAATAACCATTGTATCATATAATATTATCTGTACAATCCCCTATACAGGTCAAATAAATAAAATTCAATGCTAGTTCCCAGAAAACTAGGATTATCAGCAAAGAATCTGAAACAGTCTTCCATTTCGGACAAATTTAAGCTCATTCAGCCTTGTTGCTGAAAGTATACCTGATTTCTTGTACTTCCTCTACCCCAGCACAAATGTACTATTTTTGGTTATATTTTTCCCATTTTTAATTTTCAAATATATATACACATAAGAACTTTGTAAGAATAATTCTGATATTTTACATTGACATTTCTGACCAGCATAATTCATCAAAAATATTAGGCATGAAGAAAACACTAATTCATCTTACTATTCTAACTATTTGCACTTTAAATTCTAAAAGACTGAGGCCTAACTTAAAGGGAAATTTTCCAAAACTTTATGCCATAAAGTCAAAAGTTTCATATTACACAGTATAAATGAAAGATTTATTAAGCACAGAATCATTACATGAAATTCTACGAAAAAGACTATTAATAAACTGTTATTACCAACTGTTCTCAATATACACGCACATATACATGCACTAGAAAGAAATTAGACAGACAGAGAAAAACGGTGGAACAGATGGACACAAGATATATGACTTCACTTAACAGAAAAAAGGGCAGGAACAAATACCCCGTTAGCACTGACACTTGATAGTTGCGATAATCTACTATCATATATACCTTTCATGTTCCTGCCCAGTAAATGAAGTTGCCTGTCTTGGCAAAGAGTAATTTCCCCACTATGAAGACTGAGGCAATGCACCACTGCTATTCATTTCACAATAACTAACTAAATAACAATGCAACTGCATTCTCCCGGGATCTAGTAAAACACTGTTTAAACCTCAAATGTCCTTAAATGAAAAGAGGAGAATAGAGAAATAGTAATGCCCAAGTGACACTTCAATTCTAGGATGAAGCTCAAACCAATAAAACTGATTCTGAATTAGAAAATAAGAGTTTCACAATGAAAAACTGGAACCATTATTAGTAGTAATATTACAGCACAATGAGTGAATTCAAGGATAACAAGTAACAGGTCAAATAAGTATCTACATAAAATTAAAGAACAACTCTTGCAACCAAGAAAAGGTGTACTAAAAGTGTTCTTTAACACTATTTTAAAGGGAAGCATTTCAATTACCAAATCCTGTTTCATTATATTAAAACATTTTTACTGTACTTCCTTAATACCATCAGGCAGTTCCTTCAGAGTAACTTGGTTAAGATCTCATGGCTTTGTTGTTTTGTTATGTTCCTTCTTATCCTAGGGCTTTTTGGGCAAGATTCATTCAGAGGATTACCATTGCATGTAAGTTTGTATGTTTTGAGGATTTTTAAAAATTTTCACTTCTTTACTTTTTGGAAGTACTAGAATGGTCTAACAAAAAAACTAGCATGGATTATATTAAACTTGTTTTCTAATCATAAAAAACACATACAACATGGAAAAAATGTCCCTCAAGTTCATGATTCAAGACTTTTAGAAAATTAACATCCAGGCTCATACTCCTAGTAAATTTTCAAATATTATAATCAATGTCGGTAAAACTATAACCAATACTAATTTATGTATGTGTATTATCCTCTCCATTGACGCCCCCTTGTCGTGGTGGAGAGGCTTGAGTACCCCAATGAAGCTGTGAGCTATGCTGGCAGTGACATAAAAAGCCACTGGTAGGGCCTCCCATGCCAGACAGATCACAACTGAAGGGTCTAACCAAGAGTGTCAAAGGGCAGGATGGGCTCTTTAGCCTTATGGCAACCATCCTAGGAGAAGGAAAACTCCAATCCCAAACCTGGGCAGATGGTGCTCGTTTAACCCTGTAAGGTAAACCATCTAAGAGAAGGAAACTCTAATCAAACCTATGACCTGAGGATCTTGCTGCCACCGTCCTTGCTTGCTTGGCCCCAGCAGACAAACCTCTGGTTTAAAGGGCGAGGCCAGTTCTGTGCACACTGCGCTCCACAAGAAAAATCAATTGCACAGGCTCGAAGGATACATCCAACCACACCCCAAAAAAGTCCTGTAGCAATAGGTGAGGGACGAAACAGCAGGTGAAAGATGCACTGGAAGCCACAGGCGCAACCCTGCATTCAGGCATTTCAGGACTTTAGTCACTTGAGACTGATTAGGAGATGACAGTCTTGTTCGGCAGCATCCTGAATGACCAAGCAGCCTTTTTAAAGGAGAGCACTGCTTGCTCCATATGGAGAGGGGCCTAGAAAAGGTGGCCTAACGAAAGCTCGTCTCCATCTACCCGACTGGCGAGCCACAGTCAATGGGCATCTTCTGATGCGGTCAAACAAAAACAAAGATACAAAGGCACACACCAGCCTCCAAAGGTGCAAACAGACTGATGCTTGCATGCTGGAACATCAGAACCATGCAAGATTATGCGGATAGTGGACGTCCTGAGGTCATTCTGCTCTAATAGCCCATGAACTATCACGACTTAATATTGACATCGCTGCTCTTAGTGAAGTTCATCTCCATGAGGAAGGCAGCCTTAAAGGAGTGGTATCTTAAAGAGGAGACACCAAGTCAACAATCTTCAACAAGATGCCATGAGAGATAACTTCCAGGCAAATCTGCAATCAAAACTTGAAGACCATCCTATAGGTGCTTCTCCAACAGTGCTTTGGCAACATATTAAAAACAGTATCCTGCAGTCTGCAGAAGAATCCCTTGGGTTCTCTCTTAAGAAAAACCAAGATTGGTTTGATGAAAACAACCAAGAGATCCAGGAGCTGTTGGCTAAGAAGAGAACTGCTCATCAGGCACACCTCACTCAGCCATCTTGCCACGTAAGAAAAGCAGCCTTCCGTCTCGCATACAGTAAACTCCAACAAAAACTCCGAGACATTCAGAACAAATGGTGGATCAATTTAGCAGAAAAGACATAACGATGTGCAGATCTAAGTGATTCCAGAGGATTCTACGAAGCTCTTAAAGCAGTGTTTGGACCTACTTATCAGGTCCAAAGCTCCTTATATAGTACGGATGGTCAAACACTAATCACAGACAAAGCCTCCATCCTGAATCGATGGGCTGAACATTTCCAAAATCTCTTCAGTGCCAACCGAGAAGTAGAAGACTCAGCTATTCAACATATGAAACAACAACCGATGAAAAATGAACTGGACATGGCTCCCACTTTGGACGAGACCATTAAGGCCATACAGCAGATGAAAAACAGCAAGGCAGCTGGGACTGATGGAATCCCACCTGAAGCTTGGAAACATGGAGGTCATGTACTCCATGCTAAATTCCATGAGCTCCTTGTGAGTTGCTGGGAAAAAGGTGGACTGCCATCAGATCTCCATGATGCAATTATCATTCATAAGAAAAAAAGGAGCAAAATCTGATTGCTCAAACTATCAAGGTATAACACTGCTCTCCATTGCTGGAAAAATCCTTGCAAGGATACTCCTGAACAGACTAGTTCCTGCTATCGCAGAAGAACTTCTCCCTGAAAGCCAATGTAGCTTCAGAGCTAACAGGAGCACTACAGATATGGTACAGTGGTCCCCCGAGATCCGAAGCCCCCGGGGAACGAAATCCCCGGGACCCAAAATGGCCGGGGCTGAAAAAAAGCCCCCGGCCTACGAAGAAATCCCCGGGTTGCGAAAGAAAAAAGCAACCCAGGCCCTTTAAAACAGCGCGCTTCCGGTGCACTGTGCATTAACTAAAGCGGTCCCCCAGGTTGCGAAACACTTCCGGGTTACGAAAGTAATCCCGGAACGGATTACTTTCGCAACCCGGGGGACCACTGTATTTGCTCTTAGACAACTGCAAGAGAAATGTAAAGAGCAGAACAAAGGACTCTATGTAACATTTGTCGACCTTACCAAAGCCTTCGGCACTGTGAGTAGAAAAGGTCTGTGGCAGATCCTGGAATGACAAAATGATTATCTTGCTACATGAGGGCCAGCACAGACAAGTCAGATATAGCGATGATCTCTCAGAGCCGTTTCTAATAACTAATGGTGTGAAACAAGACTGAGTTTTCGCTCCAACTCTATTTATAATCTTCTTCAGCATGATGCTCCAAAGGGCTACAGCAGATCTCAAAGAAGAAGACCGCAACTATATACGTTACCATACTGATGGTAGCTTGTTTAACTTAAGCCGTCTGAAGGCTCGCACAAAGACTCTAAACTATCTAGTCCGTGAGCTGCTTTTTGCTTACGATGCTGCCCTTGTTGTCCATACAGAAGCAGCTCTGCAGCGCCTAACATCCTGCTTTGCAACGGATGCAGAGCTGTTTGGGCTGGAAGTCAGCCTGAAGAAAAAGGAAGTTCTCTACCAGCCTGCACCACAGAAAGAGCGCTATCACCCCCACGTCACCATAGGCAAATCTGTGCTTAAGTCAGTTCAGCAGTTCACCTACCTGGGAAGTATCATCTCCTCAGATGCCAAGATTGATAAAGAGATTGATCACAGATTAGCAAAGGCATATAGTTCAATCGGAAGGCTTCACAAAAGAGTCTAGAGTAACAAACACCTGAGACGAAGCACAAAAATCAGTGTGTACAGAGCCACTGTACTGTCCATTCCCCTCTATGGGTCTGAAACATGGGTCATCTATCGCCAACATCTACGACTCCTCGAACGCTTTCATCAGCGTTGTCTATGCACAATCCTAAACATACACTGGACCAATTATGTGATGAATGTTGCTGTCCTGGAGCAAGCAAGGATCACAGCATTGAGGCCATGCTATTGAAAACACAGCTGCATTGGGCAGGGCACATTTCTAGGATGGAGGACCACCGCCTCCCAAAAATAGTACTCTACAGTGAACTCGCCACGGGTCAGCGTAAGAGAGGCGCCCCAAAGAAGAGATACAAGGACTCCCTGAAACAACATCGGCCAAATTGATCATCAACAATGGTCTGCCCTGGTCTCATATCGGGAGGCATGGAGACGCACTATCCACAATGCTGCAGCCTCTTTCGAGAACTCACATCGAACGAGTCTCCAAGAGAAACAACAACGCAGAAAGAACCACAACTTGGAAACATCACCCAAGGAGACTTTCTGCCGTGCTTTCTGTAACCAGACTTGTTTATCTCGGATCGGCCTTTTTAATCATCAACGTGCTTGTAGAAAGTGTGGGATGAGTCCTTCCTGAATCTTTGTTAGCGAAGAAAAGACAGAGAGACAGAGAGATGTGTATTATATAAACTAGCTTCACTTGGGCTGGAACACACTTAGTTTGATAACTCCAAGTTTTCCAGTAAAGTTACACAGTTTTCAGAAGTTTGGAAGTTTTGTGCCCGCTTCCTCCAAGTGAAGCAACCACCACTGGCAAGATAAGTATGCCCACTACCATGCTGAGACACTGCAGTCCGCAATAGGAATCTGCGCATTCCATGGCTCAGTGGGACTGCAACAAGGAGGAAAGAACAGCCCTCTAACTCTGTCTCTCAGATTACTCTCTGTAACAAAAATAAAATTATAAACTGGTTAGTTCAAGGATACGCAAAATTCAATTCTGGCACTGTCTATCACCCCAAATATTATTTCTGTGGCCTCCACAAGCGCGCACACGCGTGCACTCACACACCATATTTATTTATTTAATTAATTCATTCACTTATAAAATTTATACCCCACTCTCATGCCTTTGGATCTTGGACCATTCTTTTTCAGGCAAAAGCTAAATTGCCTCTTCTGGTAGTCTGTGCTGGTCAGGACTTATCTAGAGTTCGGCATTCACTTCTGGGCATTTCATTTCTAGACGGATATTGACATCTTGAAGTGAGTTCAGACATGGGCAACAAGGATGATAAGAGATATTGAGAACAAAACATATTAGGAAAGGTTGAAGGAGCTGGGCAGGTTCAGCTTGATGAAGAGAAGACTGAGGGGTGACATGATTGCAGTTTTTAAATATCACAAGAATTGTTTCAGAGAAGAGGGGACCAGGCCTGTTCTCTGTTGCCCCAGAGGATAGAACAAGATCTAAATGTCTGAATTTACAGGAGCGTAGATTTCAACTGAACATGAGAAGAAAATTCTTGAAAGTAAGAAGGGTTCAGCAATGGAACGAATTGCCTAGGGTCTCCTTTTCTGGATGTTTTCAAAGGAAAAAAAGGCTAGACAGCTATCTGCTGAAGATGTTTCAGCTAGAGATTCTGCACTGAGCAAGGGATTGGGCTCTATGGCCCATGAGGCCCCTTCCAAGACTATGGGGGTTTCTAGATTGGCAAAAAGAAGTGTGTTCATGGCTGCATGAAACTCTAGCCTTTAGATGAGAAAAAGGGAAAGTGTGCCATGAAAACGCTTTTTTTGCATTTTAGGAGAGAAGAAGCGCCTTTAAAAAGGTGCTGGTTTTCCCAGCTTCTTTTTTAAAAACTGCGGAACAGCGCAGCTCCATCTAAAGGCTGTGGTGCAGCTGCTAAGCATTAAGGAAAAGGCAACTTCATGTCACACTTTCCTGCCAATCTAGAAAGCCCCTATGACTATAACTCTGGTTTGATTGAGCAAAAGGTTCGGAAACCATCACCTGCCACTACAAATTTTACTCTGGCTTAACTGAGTCAGCTCAAGCACTGTAATCAGTATCTGCTAGATCATGACTATCAAATCTCCCTTCTCCTGGTTCAGCAAGGCCTTGACCATGAGCCAAATTAGCATCATTGTCCTTGTTAGCATCATTGTTAAATATTCAGCACAACCCAGTGACATAGAAAGGGTTCATTCATATTTATTAGGAGAAGGAGCAGTAGTAATAGTAGTAATGATAATAATAATTCTCCAATAAATGTACAACATCAGTTAAAAACACACATCAATTTAAAAGAACGATTAATTACGTATTAAAATAATCCACATTTTAAATATATCATTTAAAAAATTAAAATTTAAAAATCATTTGGATAGGCTTGCTAGAAAAGACTGGTCTTTAATGCTGTTTTAAATTCGAACAGCATATTCAGCTGTGAAATCTTTTCCAGCAGGTCACTGGTCTAGGGCAGGGTTGGGGAACCTATGGACCTCCAGGTTCTGATGAACTACCATTCCCATCATGCCTCACCACCAGCCAAGCTGAAGGAAGCTGAAGATATAAACTATACTGAATTAAAAGTTGTGGGCTGTAGCCAATGGGAATGTGTAGTATGCTCTGGAGGTAGGTGGAAGCATGCAAGTCTGTCTTTCAGCCTCTATATACCAACATACCGCCCACACACGGACAACAAGATATGGTGATATTATACTACAGTGTGCTTGCGTCATATGCGGGTATGCCATACGCGGCTTTCAGCATACTCTGAAAGCTGTGACAGAAGTAAAGCCAGCATGCCCCAGAAGGGGTAATGGCGCACACAAGCCCTATTCATTTCAATGGGGCTCGAGCATACGTGTAATTCCCCTTACATGGGGGGGGGGGGTGGGGTCCAGAACAGATCCCCCGCATAAGGGGAAGGCCCACTGTATTGCATATCTAGTTACTTCTAGCAAGCAGAACACGCTATTCAATCTACTTTCTACACTTCTCTGGAGACTCACTGTCAAAAACAGCAAATAAGTTAATGTATCTTAGGTTTGGTAGCCTTTGTGTGTGTGTGTGTGTGTGTGCTTTTACTCTAGGCACATGCAACAGAATGTTTCTCCATACAAAAAATAACATAAATATTGAATATCTTTTTCCCAACTTCTAGTCCTCCATGCACAAAATAGTATATATATTGAAGGTGTATTTAGTCATGCATACATGTTGCCTACTGCTTGAAATTGATGTTTCTATGAACCAAGTTTTAGTCACCAATGTTCTATTAAAATATGAAGAGTAAAATGCTTTACACAAGCCATACTTTGTTTGGTACCACCAACTTGCCTTTCTTAATAAGGAGTTCTCCAGATGTTTTACACTGCAGTACTCACCACTCCAGATAACATGTCCAGTGGTGCAGAAACATGGGTGCTGAAGTCCAAAAGACCTGGAGGACACTAGACTGGGGAAAACTGCCTCGATCTTATATAATGAATTAAGCAAATACAAATGAGTAAAACCCACTTTTATTTTATGTACTACAATATAGTAAATTTCAGATAGAAATAAATATAATTAGCACTAATTTTTAGTGACCAGACGCGTTTTAATTTTGTTAATGAACACAAGATCTCTATCGCCATCTAGTGAAGTGTCAGAATAATTATCACACTACTGTTACACAAATTAAAAACTACTGAACAAAACAAAAGGCAATATTCAGCTTGAGATATTCTGCTAAGAGCAAATATATTATTAATGTATTACTTAAATACATTATTAAATCATGCCATCAACCTCTTCAATAATTATGCAGTGATAAAACAAGGAAATGTCTGAATGGAAGAATGAAAACTATTTGTTCTGTATTATTGTAAATTTTTTAAATGGTTTTATTTGTGAGCCGCTTTGGGTCCCTTTCTGGGAGAAAGGCATCATAGAAATGAAATAAATAAATAAATAAATCCAATCTATTGGTCTTGGTGCAGAAGCAGTTGTGGGTGAGGAAAGAAAAAGAACACAAATCAATGCTTTCAGTATTAAGTATTACATGAAAATTACTCATAAATCAACAGGTTTTAAAACCACCTCTGAGCATTCCTTGCTTAACCCTATATAATTCATGGGGTTCCCATAAGTCAACAGAAGAATTGAAGGCACAAATAGTACATTAGTAAAGTTTAAATAAGTAATGGTCACAGGTTGGTTTTTTCCCTTTACTTAGCCTACAATTTCCCTCAAAACACCATTAAATGACTGACGATCAATATATACCATTTCTCTTTCTGCCGCAAAAAGCTGGAAATTGCCCTCCAAACTGACCAGAATATTGTTTCCAGTTCCTGAAAACAGCATCAGGGTGGACCATGTGGGGTCAGAAGGTACCAAAATCATTTGCGAGCTATCCAGATTTTAAAAAATATTTTTATGATTAACATTTTATTTATTAATTAAATTATTTTTATCTGCCTTATAGCTAACGATTTCAGAGGTGGTTACAATAAAATCAATTTAAAATACTAACAATAATTTAAAAAAAATAAACAGTTTATAAATAAAAAACACATTATTTTAAAACTAGTTAAAACAATTTTAAATAGCACCTTGGATTAAATGGCAGCCTGGATAAATCAGCAGGCATGAAGGCTGTAATGAAAAGCCAAATTTCAACTTGGCACTGGAACGATCCCAATGTTGGCACCAACAGGGCTTTCAGGGAGAGGGAATTCCACAACTGGGGTGTCACTGTAGAGAGGATTTTCTACTCTGTCCTCCCACAATGGATTTTCCCTACTGGTGGGAACATAGGACAGCCCTTCCAATAGATCTCAATTCTCAGGCAGGTACATATGAGGCGTTCCCTCAAGTATAGAGGTCTCGAGCCATTTAATGCTTTAAAGCCATTTAGTATTTTGCACTAGCTACAATTTCTGAGTCATCTTCAAGGCAGCCCCATGTAAATGCATTGCAGTAGTCTAATCGAGAAGTTACCAGTTCATGCATAACTGTGGCAAAGTCAACTGTGAAAACTAAGTAACTCCACCAAACTCCAATATATGCCCAAAACAGATGGGCAAAATGACATGGCTTCAGTCTGCATTGGGGTGTGCCATTTACACTGCACACGCCTCGAACGCGGCCTGAAGCTGCACCAAGGCTCCACTAATTGAAAAAGAACTTGGCCAAAAAGGAGTGGATATAATCTACTCCCGCCGGTGTCCTGGTTCAGGATTGCAACAGCAGCCTGCATCAGGAGCAGACCTGTGCAGTCACTGCGGGCCTGGCATGATTAGTGCAAGAGCAGCCTCACTTAGCTACTTTGGACCTGTCTGCATGATCCCATACTTTACGAATTTCATGATGATTTTGTCTTTGCATCCAGTTACTTTCTATATCTAAAAAAGTGTTTTATCTACTCTAATGTAGGAATGGGAAGAGATGACATTTTGGTGACAAGTTACACACACACACACAAAGTAAACACCATATCAATCATTACTGACTCACCTCTCTGCCTTTGAAAGTCACCAGAGCAGCAAGAGGCTTTGCATAGAATCTGCTATAGGAAAACCCTAGGCATCCATACATGCTATTAGCTGTAAGCTTCAGTGCTTTCTGTCTTATATCATACTGAAAAGAAATATAGAAAACTTCACAATATTCAGTTAAACATTTCAGATATTGTCCCATATCCTCCCTTCCGTCTCAGACTCTTTTCTAGTCGTGGGAAGCTTGTGACCAGAGCAGGGAAGTGCCCTCAAAATTTTGAAATGAGCTGTCCCATCACCAGCGTGCTATTATTGATTTGAGGCTGAAATTTAAAGGATAGAGAAAATTTTCATCTCTTCCAGAAATAACCACCAAATCACTGTTTCTTCTTCAATAGTAGAAGGGAAAGAGCAGGTGCAGCTGTACATAGATCAACAGGCAGTGGGGAAAGTATAAGCTTACTATGAGACTGTTATCCTTCCTACCTGTTTTTTGGGGCAATGATGGGAAAAACCCAGGATATGTGGGTTTCATCAACCAATAGAATGTGTGTTGACTCCCTGACATTCATGGTCGCACAAGGAGTGGCTGAGCACTGCATATGGCATGAGCACTAATGCAGCCTCCTTAGCACCCATGTGTGCTGTACAGAGACACTTTGCTCGAAGCCTGATTTACTCCCTATGTTTTGTTGACTTGCTATCAAATGACATTCTAACAATAAAGGGGAAACAGATGTACATAACTCTTTCTTTACTGTCAAGTTTAGAGACTGAAAATTCTTTACTTGTGTTGGAAAGAGAAAAGTGTCTTTGTTTTTAGTGTTAATGACATGATAACTTTCCTTTCATAAGAAATTTGCCAAAACTCATGGCTAATTTCTGTAAAATGTATCATTTGTGTATCAAGTAAAAATGAATATTTTTTTAGCCATCCAGCTATTGTTGCTCTCTTACTCAATCTGTCCTAGCAAAAGAAAAAAAGAAACAAGTTTATCCAGCTAGATATCATTTACTCTTTTCAAGAAAAACTGGAAACATCATTACTCTTTCTTAAATGTAAGTTTCTTTTATCATGACCCACAGCTAAAACAGTAAGCAATTAACAATAATAAAATAATAATAATTTAATTAACAACTAATTTAAAAGTTGTTCCATGTTCTTTTACCATTTATTCTGCATTCAAACTACAGTTTTTCAGGAAATCTGTGCAATAAAGTAACAAAAAGCTTTACTGTTATACATACCTGTAAATAGAGGTCAGAATTTAAATCTGGCTGTTTCATCAACTGCTTCACCTGACGCCTTCGTTCAACTAGCTTTCTGATCTCTTTAGGCAAAATTCCCATGTCTAGAGATGAATCTGGTAATTCAGGAATTTCTTCTTCTTCTCCATCCTGTGATTCAGTTTGATATGTTAACACAACCAGAACAGATTAGTTCTCTAAATTGCTATTACTCAAACTTCAGCCAACAAATGTTCCAGAGCCCTAGATCAAAAAAATCCTAATGATTAGTCCAGAAGCTGTGACTTCCTGGGCTGGGGCAACAGATTGACCATGCAAAAGTTAAAAATGTAATTAAACTGTCAAAATGTTAACAGCATTTAAAAAAGAACCATTTAAAATAAAAAATAAACCTTTTAAAAAAGAAACAATATACATTTTTATTTATCTAATATTTTATTCAGTTACATATTTATTAAGGACAACTATCACATGAAAGACCCTTCCCCATCCAGCTATCAGGCATCAAAGTCCTCTTAAAACAGAAAGGTCTAGGGGCAGCCACTGAGAAGGCCCTCTCCCATGTTCCCTCCAAATGCACCTGTGAGGGTGGTGTGACAGAGAGCAGGGCCTCTCTAAAAAATCTCAAGACATGTGCAGGCTCATATAGAGAATGTATTTATTTATTTATTTATTTCATTTAAAATTTTCCTTTCTCCCAATAATGGGACCTAAGGCAGCTAACAACACATTTAAAAACAACACAGGTTAAAACTATATAATAATTAACAAATATATTAATTTGTTAATTAAACCAGTAGACATCAAAATTCAATAAAAGACCACAAAACCTTTTCTAAAAGACTTTAAGAACAGCATCACTGAAATGGTCCTTCTAATAAACTGTACCTGTTGTGTCCATTTTATTATTTATTTATTTATTTATAAATTAAATTGAATAGAATACACACTAAAACATGTTCTCATCACAAAATACATAAACATAAACATACCTTCATACAACCATATAACATAACATCCTCCACATACTTCTCTTACAAAGAAACTTCACTTACATTTTCTCTCTTCTCTACCTCATTCTCTCGACATAAACACGTCGATTTCCTTCGGGTAAACCCCTCCGTTGCATTAATTACATTATTATTGCTTATCAACTTATTACAATTTTATTTTGTCTGTTTTCTCCACTGCTATCCCTACGTTCTATAGGCTTTGACTGAATTATACCTCCAAATTTTCCTGCTATTTCCTTTTTCTCTTTACCATTATACCATTATTCATGTTTAAATTTTGTTTTGTAAGTTTGGCCATTTTTCTTTAATGTATACATAAAGCTTATCCCAATGCTTGTTATCTTCACACATATCTTCCTTTGTATTCAGACTACTATTTCTATTATCCATTCATCTTTTTGAAATTATATCAGATTCCATTATATCCATTAATCTGACTATCCATTGCTCAATTTGAATTGTTGTGTTAACCATCCAATATCTTGCGTACACCAGTCTGGCAGCAGATAACATATAGAAAATAATTTCCCCATTTTCCCATCAATTATATTTAATAACAAAATTTCTGGATGGAATTTCAGATTGACTCCTAATATTTCTCTAATTCCATCTTTTATCATTGTCCAAAATTTGTTAGCTTCAACACATTCCCACCATAGGTGAAAAAGGTCCCTTTTTCCTTCCCGCATTTCCAACAGTTATTCCGTCAATTACCATACATTTTTGATATTCTATCAGGAGAGAGATGCCATCTATAAATTATTTTATAATAACTTTCTTTTATGTCTTGACATGCTGTATATTTCAATCTTTTTTTCCAAGATGTTTCCCATTGAGAAAGTTTTAATGTTTTTTTACAATCTTTAGCCCATTTGACCATATATTCTTCTATTGTATATTCTTCTAAATGAAATTCTAATAATTTTTTATACATTTTCGATAACATGGTAGGTCTCTCCTTTAACAAAATTTCTTCCATTTCTGACATATTTTTAACAAATCCTGTTAACTTTTTATCCAATTCAAATCTTGCTTTCATTTGATAGTATAGAAACCACTCACACTTATGGCCTTCTGATCTGATTTGTTCCAAAGATTTCATTTCATATTCCTTTTTATTTTCTCTTAAGATTTCTCCATATGTCATATAATACTGGGTCAGTATTATAAAGGGCTTCGTGTACAGAGCACCACATAGGTAATTTTGGACAGATCCATCTTTTATATTTTTTCCATATATTGTATATTGACAAGATGGTTCTTAAAGTCTTGGTTCGCTTTAATCTTCCAATAATATAAATAGGTATGGAACCCAAATATCAGCTCATGTACTTCTAGTTTTAACAGTTTTTTATTCTTTAGTGCAATCCAAACTTTCAGCCATAATAATACACTTGCTTCATGGTACAATCTTAGATTTGGGACCACAAACCCCCCCCCTCCCCTTTCAGTTGTATCCTGCACATACCTCTGTTTTATTCTTGGTCTTTTCCCGGCCCAAACATATTCTGATAATTGTTTTTGCCAGCCCTTAAATATTTTATAATTTTTTAATTATTGGTATTGCTTGCAGTAAAATAGTAATTTTGGAATTATATTCATCTTTATGGCTGTCTTGTTCCTTTTTTATTTCTATAAGGTTAGTTTTATTTCCATTTATTATTAATATAGCTGATTGTTTTTTATAGATCTTATCTATCCACTTCCGGTAGTTTTGCCCAATTCCTATCTGTTGTAATATCGTTTTCATTAACTTCCAATGTAAGTTGTCAAAGGCTTTCTCCAGATCTAACAGTACAAGAGCTAGGTTTTTTCCCCCCATTATGCACTTCAAAGTATTCAATCGCATCAATTACATATCTTATATTTTCTTTCAATTGAAAGGACTGCAGAGGCCTAGAAAGACCATCAGCCTGGCCTCAGGTAGAGGAGCCCTCTCTCCATGCTACACCATCTTACCCAGGAGGAAGTGAAGGAGAGGCCTAGCAACACTATTAGGCCTGGCCTCAAGTTGAAGAGCCCTCCCTCCATGGCAACACCATTTGACCTAGGAGGGAGTGAAAGGACAGGCCAAACTCCATCAGGCCTGTCCTAGATTATGAAGCAGAGCCCTCCCTCCATGCCATCTGCCTTGGTCCAGGTGTCAGAGGGACAGAAGAACTTTTGGACCTGATCCCCTTCCCCATCACCATTCCCTTCTCCTTGTGTGTCGCTTAGACTGTAAGCCTGAGGGCAGGGAACCGTCTAATTAAAATAATAATTGTAAGCCGAAGAGCGGGATATAAATAAATATTATTATTTTTATTATTATTATTATTACTTGGTGCAAATCCAGTTTGTTCCTCGGTTATTATATCTGTAAGTATTGTTTTTAAACTATTAGATAGTATTCCTGCAAACAACTTACAATCATGGATTAACAGTGAAATTGGTCTATAACTATTTATATCCTCCTTGCTTTTCCCTTCTTTTAATAACAGTATGACATTTGCCTTTTCCCATGTCGGTGGCATTTTATGGTTGGTTTTAATCATTGTTAATTTAATTTATTTTTAAGGGGTGGGTGGGTAGCATTTTGCCATCTTCACCACACAATGGCCCTACCATTTCCTTCTTCTTTCTTTTGCTGCGGACATATCCAAAAAAGCCCTTTTTATTGTTCTTAACCTCTCTAGCAAGCTTGTCTTCATTCTGTGCTTTAGCTTTTCTGACTTTATCCCTACACATGCTGGCTATTTGTTTGAATTCCTCTTTGGTAATCTCCCCATTTTTCCATTTCTTATACGTGTTCCTTTTAAAACTTAGCTCAGCTGTAAGTTCCTTAATCATCCATACTGGTTTCTTGAGACATCTCACATTTTTCTTCCTCATTGGAACTGTTTGAAATTGTGCCTTCAGTATCTCCTTTTTGAGTAACTCCCATCCATCTTGAACTCCCTTCTCTTTTAGTATTCCTGACCATGGGATCAACCTCAGTATTTCTCTAAGTTTATTGAAATCAGCTCTCCTAAAGTCTAGAATTCGTGTCTGACTATGCCTAGCTTCTCCCTTCCAGGAGAACAAACTCCAGGAGAACATGGTCACTCCCACTTAAGGATCCCACCACTTGCACCCCATCAACCAAATCTTCCCTGTTGGTTAAGATCAAATCCAAAATAGCTAACTCCTTTGTTGCCTCTTCCACCTTTTCGACAATGAAATTGTCTTCAAGGCAAGTGAGGAATTTGCTAGACCTTGAGGATTTGGCAGAATTTGAATTCCAGCAAATATCAGGGCAGTTGAAGTCACCCATTACTACTATATTTCTCCTATCTGAGTGTGTGGTCATATGTTCTAGAAAGGCATCATCCAATTCCTCTGCCTGAGTGGGGTCTGTAGTAGACTCCCACAGTAAGATCCCTGTTGTTTCCATCTCCTTTAATTTTCATCCAGACACTCTCCACCTGGCTTCCAGTATTGATTTACTGGATCTCTTCACTAGTGTAAATATCCCTCACATATAATGCTATTCCTCTTCCTTTCTTGTTTGGCCTGTTTCTCTTAAAAAGGTTATACCGCTCTATTTCTACATTCCAATCATGCTATTCTTGAAGTTTCCAGTTGTATTCACTTGTGTTAACAGTTGAACGTAAGCTTATTGGATTATGATCAGAGTGTGTCCGCACTAGTATATCTGCCTTTTTTTTTACCTTGGTACATAAAGTTTGTGAGACCAAAAACATATCTAATCTTGCGAAGGATCTATGTCTTTCAGAAAAAAGGTGAATTCTCTCATTTTCTCTTTCTTGTGTCTCCTTATGTCAACCAGATTTAAATAATTCATTAATTTAAAAAAAAAAACCTTCAAAAAAACTTTTCAGGAGTTTACCTTGTCTTTCTTTAACCTTTTTACTTGATAGCCTATCTATGTCCGGGTTCAAGACTCCATTAAAATTCCCACATAGAATCACATCTTTTCCCAAATGATCTTGTATTACACTATAAACCTTCTTTCCTTTCTTGTGGTGCATAGATTACAACTAATACTCTTTTTTCCCCTTGAATTTTTAATTCTACACCTAAAAACCCCCATCTGAATCATTAAACAGTTCCTTTGATTCCAATTTTTGGTTGACATAAACAGCAATACCTCTTTTTTCCTGTTTAAATGCGAACACATATTCCACTCCAAGTTTATAATTCCTCAACAACCTGTCTTTATTTCTTATATGTATTTCCTATAAAATATTAATATCATATTTCAGCTGATTCAATTTATGGAATATTTCCCTCCTTTTCTTTTTCTCATTCAATCCTTTTACATTCCATGACAAAAAACTTAAATCTTTTATGACAGACATTATTTAATCCCCTTCTCTCGTCTGTATTTCTTCTTCTGTTATTTCTCCTCCCTCACTCCCTTCTCCTTCATCATCTTCTTCTCTTTCTCCCTCCTCTATATTTCTAGATGTCCCTTCCTTCCCATTCTCATCTTTATTTCTATTAGCTGATCTTAATTTTTCTTTGTAAGTTTTAGTTTGGTTCTCTACATCCTTCTTTATGTCTTTATTACATCTTTTCCAGAAATCTTTCGCTTTCTGAACAGAATTTAATTTATACCACCTTTGTTTATACAACACAGTTAGGCTTTCTATTTTTTCCCATTTGTATACAATCCCATTTTTATTTAGGAATGTTGTCAAAAATTTGTAATCTTGTCTCTTCATCAAAATTCTTTGGGCACATCTTTTAAAAAAATTATCTCCTCATCCTCTACCATAACAGATTTTCTATAGCTTAATTCTAGAATTTTGTCTCTTGTTCTTTTCCTCACGAAATAAATTACTATATCGTGAGGCCAGCCCTTTTCTTTGGCTATTATAGAGTTCGATCTGAACATTTTATTTATTTCTAAATTTAGTTCTTGAATTGTCTTTTCAGTGTAATCCACAAATAATAGTACAAAATCATCATCTAAATTTTCTCCTCTTATTTCTTTAATTCCTCTAATTTTCAGAGAATTCTCCCTCAATTTATAATCTTCCAATGCCTTCTCATCTAGTTGTCTCTCTGTCTCTTGTTTTTCTCTTTCTTTTGATTTCGTTACCCCCTCTTCTATCCTTTCTGGTCTCTCTTCTAGCTTATCTATTCTTTGTTTAGAAATGTTCATATCTTTTGTCAGATCTTCTAAAGATTCCCTTATGTCTGATGTCTGCCCTTAACATTTTTATTTTTTTAATGTTTTGTTCCATTTCCACCTGCATTTGTGTCTGCATTTTTTTCATTTCTTCTAGTAGAAGGGCTTGATCAAATGAGGTTGTTTTTTTTTTTATAAGTCTGAGCAGAACCCATAATTATTTTAGTTATGGACATGATTAATGTATATATTCACTTACTTAACTTTAGTCAAACCCAATATTTCACCCCTCTTCCCTTTTCTTCCAAAATCTACTAGGTAACTTCTTAATCCGACTACTCTCTCTCCTTACTCCCACGCGTTTGCTATGCCAAATATAGCCAAAAAATACCCACAATTACTAAGTATATCAGTGAAGACTAGGAAATATCTACTTCCTGGCTTATACCTCCAATGACCTTATCTTCCTTTAGGTTTAAATTTATGATTAAAAAGGCAATTCACTTCTTCTTCCACTCAACTCAGACTACACTCTTTCTTCCTCCTTCCGATAGCTTTTCATCATCCTTTCCCCTCTGCCTCCTCCCAGACTCCTTTCCCTTCCCCCTTCGCCTTGGAGTTGCTTCCCGGCTTTCCTCCTCCTTTCACTTCAGCCTCAGCGTCCCAGTCTCTCTCTTTCTTCCGCTTGTTGACTTTAGTCTCTTTCTTCTCTCGCCTCAGTCTCGTATCTCAGTACCTTCCCTTTCCGCTTCACTCCAACTCTCCTCAACTCAGTCTCTTTTCCTTTTTTTCTTCATTCTCCACGTCTACTCTTTCCGTTCTCTCACTTCAGCTTGCTTCCACGTCTTCTTCTCTCTTATTCTTGTCTCAGTCTCAGTAATCTTCTCTTCTCCTTCTCTCACCTTGCTCTCTTCCAATCCGCTTCAATCCACTCCAGAATCCACTCCAGTCCGCTCTTTCTGCTTCTCTGCTTCAC
The DNA here is from genome assembly GCA_034509955.1 of Urosaurus nigricauda. Classification (NCBI taxonomy): domain Eukaryota; kingdom Metazoa; phylum Chordata; class Lepidosauria; order Squamata; family Phrynosomatidae; genus Urosaurus; species Urosaurus nigricauda. The sequence continues at coordinate 87,571,408 of JAOEGL010000003.1, forward strand.
TCTCTTTCCCCAGCTTCCAAGCCAGATGTGGAGCTTAGTGCATTGTACGCTGCCTCCCCAAGCTTCTAAACTGGTCTAGTCTTTTTCCTTTTTTGTTCTCCGTTCTCTCATTTACCTTCTCTTCCAATGTTTAATAATTAAAGACAGTCCAAATACACAAAGTCCTTTATAGTCCTTTGTTATAGGTTTGTTATGAGTTTGTTAGAGCCTTGTAAAGTCTCCCTCAAATGGCCATCTCTCTAGAGGAGGCTCCTCTTTAATTCCACTTTTTTCCGACTCTGTCACCTCCTCCTTCTCCCCTCTTTTTCTTACTTTCTCTCATGCACACTGCTTATGGAGAACTTAAGACATGTGCAGGCTCATATAGGGAATGTGTTTATTTATTTATTTCATTTAAATTTTTCCTTTCTCCCAATAATGGGACCCAAGGCAGATAACAACATAATTAAAACACAGATTAAAACTATATAATCATTAACAAATATATTAATTTGTTAATTAAACCAGTAGACATCAAAATTCAATAAAAGACCACAAAACTTTTTTTAAAAGACTTTAAAAACAGCATCACTGATATGGTCCTTCTAATAAACTGGACCTGTTACATCCATTTTAGAGCTGAATTGTCTGATCCAAGAATGCTCTGCAACAATTTTCACTCCCATCTTCTCCAAGAAAGTGGCAGTCAGCATTAGTCTATAAGTAACTCAACCATCACAAAATAGTGGTGATTCTATGATTTAATGTCTGATCACTTTTGCTACTTAGGCAAATACACACCTCATGACCCACCAAGGAAATACTTCTGATCTCAAGCAGAAACTTTTAGGTTCTCTCAAAATTTCACATGCACTATCAAATAAACACATACCTCTGTCTTTTTGTGCACACTGGAAGATACTCTGTGAACTGTTGTAAAGCAGATATTAAACTCTTGAATAATTGAAGGGTACAAGCTATTGAAGTCTAAAAGCAAAATAAACTTGTCATAAAAACCTGAAATGAGAATGAGAGAGAGAGAAAGAGAGATTATGATGATTATGCAGGGTTGGTGAAGGTCCTGACCACAGGCTACAAGCAGACCTTGGATCCCTTCTGCTGCCCATGAAGCCCCCTCCCATTCTCCAAACATCCCAGCCACCCCCCAAAAATTGATTTTTAGATAATTTTCATCCCCAACACACAAAAACACACATCCTTCTCCACAAAAACACACACATCTCCGCCTACTACTAGCCCAAATATCTCAATATCTTATTTCCTAAAATGGCAACCAGAAGTGGCACAAGATCACTTTTGATCATCATTTTGAAAGGGACTTGGATGAGAAACAAACATATTTAGCTGTGCTGTGTTCATGTGCCTCTGTGACATACTGAGCATGTGATGAATTGGTCCTCAGTCCCCACGCAGTTGCCCAGCCCACTATACAAACTGCATGACAAAACAATATTTTTACTAGTACAATGTGAAAGAACAGCAGAATGGGGAGGAGTGATAGGAAATTACTGGTATAAACAAGAAAAAACAGTGACTTCATTAAGCAGTTTGCTGTCAGAACATTAGCTTACATTCTTTCAAAAATATTTCCATACAGCCTTTCACTAGCAGGCAACAATGATGTCTCAGAAGTGGAATGATCTAATCTTCTTGACTATCCAAAAATGAACATACAAATTTTATAGAAAACAACCAGGGGTAGCTGTGTTGGCCATACAGCAAATTCAATACAATCTTAACTAAGAAGAGAAATAGCAAAGTGCTGGCCTATGACTAACATCTTCATTTTTTTTCCTCCTGCTTAGTTTATAACACCTTGCCTAATGAAAATGCTAGTGAAGCTTTGAAAGCTTGCAACATGTGTATTGTGCATTGTGGTTGGCCAATAAAGCTATCACTGTGAAGTCAAAGACTTTCATGGCTGGAATCCATAGTTATTTGTGGGATTTTCGTGCTATGTGGCTGTGTTCTGGAAGAGTTTATTCCTGACGTTTAGCCAGCATCTGAGGCCGGCATCTTCTGAGAATGCTGGCATGGGAGTGAATGGGATATATAAATATTGTGTGTCTCTTGGTTGAGAGCATGCAATTTACTGTATATACTCACGTATAAGTCTAGAAATTTTAATCAAAAAATTGGTCCAAAAACAGTTGGTCGACTTATCCACAGGTCAATGTAAGCACTGTACTTTAACTCTTCTCTGAGTAGAGTGGTGAAAGGTGGGGCTTAGTCCATCCCAGGAGCACCTAAAAGAAGCACTTCTCCCCTTCTACTCTCTCACCCACAAAGCCTTTAAAGTAAGCAGAAACAGTTATGCCTGCCATAATTTCATAGGTTATTTGGCATTGTTTTCCTTTGCTTTGTCTTTTATATCCTTTGTTACAGGCCCCTAAGTTTCACCCTCGACTTACCCATGGGTCATATCAAAATCCCTAATTTTGACCCCCAAACCTGCCCTTGAGTTATACATGAGGTCAACTTATAGTTGAGTATATATGGTAAATGTTAATCTCTGTGTTGGTCTGTTGTTGAATGGCAAGGTCTTGGGGAGTCTATTTAATTAATTATCAATTGCTTGCTGGGAAATTCCCCTGACCTTGGGTGATTTTCATTTGCATGGGCTGGGTCTTGATTCTGATGTTTTTCAGGACTGAAAACACTGAAAATTTTAGACCATGACAACAACTATCAGGTCAGAATGCAAAGGGAAGCCATTGAAATACATAAACACCTGGACAACTTCAACAGGAAAGAAGAAACCCTTTAAGTAAACAAAGATTGGCTACCAGTCTTGAAAAACACCAAAATCAAGACCCAACCCATACAAATGAAAACCACCCAGAGTCAGGAATAAACTCTTCCAGAACACAGTCACATAGCCCGAAAACCCCACAAAGAACAAAGGTATCACTGTTTGGTGGATATTTATACAAATGTTATGTCACTATGAGATACTTAGCATAGTTGTCACCACAAAAAAGAAAATACTGTAAGAAATTGTAGACATTTGAAGAACGTGAGGGTATTTCATGTGTGTACTCACTCTTGAAATATTATCTAAGGTACAGAATAGAAACACAGTGGGCCCTTGGTATCTGCTGGGGTTTGGTTCCAGGGTCCCCTGTGGATATCAAAATCTGTGGATGTTCAAATCCCATTAAAGACAGTGGCAGAGTAAAATGGTGTCCCTTATACAAAATGGTAAAATCAAGGTTTGCTGCTTGAAATTTAATTCTTTTAAACAAAAATTAAAACTGTGGATGCTTGAATCAGTGGATAAAAAATCCATGGACACTATTGTACTTTGTTTACTGTTAAATAGGCAACATTCCGCATTCCTACCAATATTTTCACAAACCTTTTGGGGTATATGTTTCACTGTTGTGAATATCTTTCTTCAATTCCAGTAAGACCCATTCAAGTTGCTCAGAACAGTAGCTAGTACTGAAACAAATTTATACCCATAATGAACCAGTTATGAAAGATCTGAGTATTGTAGGGAGTTCATCTAATGATATTTAGGGCTTTGAATGTTATCACTAGCACCTTGAATTCAGACTGGAAGCATACACAAAGTCTGTAAAATTCCTTCAAAGCATGGATTATATGGGTTCTATTAACTGTTCTTGTCATCAGTCTAGCTGCTGTATTTTGCACCACTTGCAGCTTCTAAGCCATCTTTGAAGACTGCCTTGCCATAGTTTAATCAGGAAGTTACCAGAACATGATCTACTGTGCTAGGTTATCCCTAATCAGGAAAACCTGCAGTGCTGCCCTAGGCTTTTCAAGCCTCAGACTCCATATGGGCCTAAGTGTAATAGATAAATCCAAGAGTATTCCCAAACTCCCACAGATTGCTCTATTAGGGGGCATGCAATTCTATCCAGAGCTCATCAGCCAAATTCTCAGATCCATGAACCACTAGTTGACAAAGTTTCCATTTTAATGCATTCAGCTTCAGTTTACCAGCTCTCATCTAGTCACTATACCATCCAGGTTGGTTCATGATCTGACTCCAACAACAAGGAGTAGAACCAAATGTCATCAGCATACAGATACATTAGCTGCAACTTCAAAGTGATGCTCATGACACCCAACTGCAACTGCAATCCCAAAATTGCTAGTATCTTCCCCTAGCAGGTTCATATAGCTATTGAAGGGCACTGGAGACAGGACAGAACCCTGTAGCACCGCACAGTTTAACACCCATGGAGCTGAACAGGAATACCTCAATACAGTTCTCTGAAACTAGCCCTGTAGATCAGAGTGGAACCACAGTAATGTAGGGCCTTCTTCTCCCATTTGATAGAGTAGGTCCAATAGGATATTGTGACAGTGAGACACTCACCCAACTACTTTTCTCAGATGGCAGCTCAATGGGTCTTTTTGATCCCACCTCAACCCCCAATATGTCATGGGATGGCAACTATCCCACCAGTTTGCCACCTAATTTGTGACGCAGCCCTCGAATTCAGTTTTCATCTGTACACTAGAACTTTCGTCAGATGCCAGCCCTCTGGGTCTTCAAATTCCTCACCAGCTTGGCATCAATTACTCTTTGACAACCACACACCCACTATCTGATGTGTCCCAAACCTAAATGACCTTTCTCTCTCTTACCTTTCTGGTTATCTGTGACTTCATTAATCACCAAGTACTATGCAGGATAGCATAACAACACTTTATTTAAGAACTCTCCTTGTTCCTATCTCAGGTACCTAAAATCCCTTTCCAACTGCCCCATACCTATTCTAATCTCAGTGGCTCTTAACCCCTCAGGGTACAATCAACATCTCTCCCTATCTTGGGTACATAAACCCCCTTCTAACTGTACCTCATAGCAGTCTCTCCCAGACTCCTTGGCTGCTAAACCCCTCAGGGTAAAATAAAACTCTCTTAAAATAAAATTCTCCAAACACTGCTTTGTTCCTCTATTTATATTCACTCCTGGGAGCCGCTACCACCTTTTCCTGGCTTAGTTCCCATTGGCTGTTACCAGTGCTCTAATCTGCCTGTATTCTCTCCACAGATATCATGATTGACTATATCAAAAGCAGTTGATAAACCCAAGAAAACCATTAGGGAAGCACTCCTCAATGACTTTTACTTGAAGAACACTGGAAATCAGAGCAACTAAGGGTGTTACAGCCCCCTATCCTGTCCTGAAATCAGATCAAAATGACTCTGCTAAAACTTATCAGCTAAGAGAGGCAAGGGTTGAGCTTACATGCAGCAAAATAGTCTTATTCAAAGTTTGTTTCTTGTAATCAGCTGCAACAACTAAAAACTGATTCCAAGAAATGTGACCAAACCAGCACTAGACACTTCTCCAGACTATGTGATAATTGTAATGTTACAAATGAATATGACCAATGCATATGTATGTTTTCCTCTTCTAAGCAATTCTGGATAGATGAAATGAAAAACAGGAAATTTCCAGGGATGAGGGAAGAAGCATCATAAATTATGTCTGCCCTTCCAGTCTCCCAAAATCCACATCTCTCATGGGTACAAGTTCTTTATGATTGTACATTTTACTTCAATTCTAGCTGCGCTGTTTTCTATTACAGTAGTAGTTGTCTATCTATGTACATCAAGATGGCTCAACTAAAGGCACCAATTATTTGTCTATTATATACACTTTACATATTTGACATTTATCTACAAATTTGTACACAAAATTTCTCATTCCATATGCTCTACCAATATAAGCAAAAAACAATTTACTTGCACACAACAGCTCAATTAGGAGTAAAAACAATTTTCCTCCTCCACATTCAACTGAAGATATAGCATTCCCTCAATTAAAGCTAATGTTTCTTCCCTGTGTACCAAAATTGGAAACAATGGCATATTTACAAAGTGCAGCATTGCTTCACTACTCCTGTAAGACTCCCACTATACTGTAATAGCATTTGTGATTCATTAAAGAAAGGAGTAAGCACTTTAAAAAACCTATTGAATGGATATAATAACTTACTGTAACATAATTTAGTTTGACTCGATAACCTTTGCAACATCTAATACTACTACAAATAGTAAAAGCTTACCAACTTTTGGATCCAAAACTAAACCTCCAGAATACGCTGCCTTTTTTCGCCCCACCTTTGGTTTATTCTGATCGCCTTCAAAATCTTCATCTTCTTCCATCTGTATAAAAAAAAGGACAAAAACAAAGATCTAATCAGAATAAATTATTATTTCTAAAAATTAAAGGGGAAACTGATGAATGTGATTGCTACACACAAAAGAAAAATGGATGAAAAGGGTTATTTAAAAAAGATTAATAACAATGTATATTATTATCATTATTATTATTACATAGATAAAGGAGCTCTATACAATGAATTCAGAGGGATCACCATGTATGTGTATGTATTTTCAAATCGCCTGTCAACTTATGGAGATCCCATGAATTTCATAGGGTTTTCTTAAGCAAGAAATACTCAGCAGTGGTTTTGTCAGTTCCTGCCTCTGAAATACAATCAACAGTACCTAGTATTTATGGCAGTCTCTCATCTGAGTACTAAGCAAGGCCAACCCTAGTTTACTTCCAATATCAGACAGGATCTGGGGCCTTCAGAGTATTTAGGCCAAATAATCAGATGAAAATAAAAATTAACCCAAGCTTAGAGCCAAGCACATTGCCCAGAATAATTTAAAATAAAATCTTCACTTGTGAGCTTTAGAACATAAAAGTATAAAGCATGCATTGTAATCCTATACAGGCATACTTGGACATAAACCCAGAGGGCTAGATCCACCCTTACACAAACAATGGGACTTCCCCCTCTTCCCAAGGTAGTTATCTAAATATCACTATCCCTATCTGCTCTGGGGAGTTCCCAACACTTTGGAGCAGTGTGAAGGAACGTGCAAGAGTAGGAAAGGAATTCATCCTACCATTGGTCTTTGTATTGCTGACAATGGCATACTGGGTATTTCCACTCATGAAGTTTGCAGTGTTAATTGAGCCTTTTATTCTGCAGCCTCCTGTAACATAAGTGATCCTGTTCTGGAGTGATTTCCAACCCTGAGCAGGTAATCTGAGGAGCCAGGTCACTACTGAGTACAGGGGAGTATGCAAATCCAAGGGATCATTTCACCTTGTGTTCATAACTCTAAACTCATTCACTATGTACCTGCTGGTCAACGACCGAATAAAGTTTTATATATATCATTCACTATGTACAAAACTTAACATATAAAGATGGACACAAAGGGAGACTCACCTGTTTCTGTTGAGTCTTTTTAAACAGTTGTTTATCAGGCACAATGAAATTCTTTTCATAAAATGCATGAAGGAGCAAGTATTCATTACGCTCAGCTCGCCCACCCATCAATGTCCTTGACTGCAGGAAGAAGAGCCATATGAACAGCTTGAAATGGAAGTCAAAATAACAGTTATGAAATTGTTCTGTGTGTTCCCCCCCCCAAATGTTTTAAAAAGCTTTAGGTATATTTTATTTTTGCTCTATGTGTTATGCGACAGCACACTATCTTCATCTGACTTAGTCAAAGAAACACACTATAGGTTGAGTATTCCTTATCTGGAATTCCAAAATCCGAAATACTCCAAAATCCAAAATTGTCCACATGGTTGGATGGACAGGTTGCTTACCTTAATGGTATTTCTTCAAGTGGTCATCTGCAAATATATACAACTGGGTTCTTCTGTGCCTGCACAGTCGAATTTGGAACCTTCTGGAATCACTGAGCAAAGTAGCGCTTGCAACTTTTTGAAACTTTTTGGCAGTAGCTCCACCCCTCCATGTAAGCCCATTTCCTGCTCTTTTCCCCAGTTCCGACTTTTTTCCGCAAAGAGACGGAGGAGCAGAACCAATCATGAGAAAGACACTGAGGGGAGGAAGGGCGGGATTTGTATGTATTCGCAGATGACCACTCGAAGAAATACTGTTACGGGTAAGCAACCTGTCCTTCTTCGTGGTCTCTGCGAATCATACAAATGGGTTAGATTCACAAGCTTAGGTCAGCGGCAGAAGGTCATGACAACAGTTGTAAGATGAAACAAGTGACATTTACTGATCAACAATAAAGTGGTACAGTGAACCAAACACCTGTTTGTGCTTCTTGTTTCTAACATAGAAACTCAAAAACTGCCTTAACAATTATACTCAACTGAGTAAACATTAAACCATCATACTCCAAAGAGTAAACCTTTGAAACATTATGCATAAAGTGCAAACAAGATTAAATAGTGAACAATCATCTGAACTGAGATACTGCACCCAGGCCTGGGTGCTATGGCAAAATATCAGGTGTGTTCCACATCTGTCACTTCAAGTAGAAAAAGGCCAGAAGGCCGCATATCTCTGTAACAGTCAATTACCATGGGAAACGTGTAAAAAGCAACATCATACAGTGTGACAGGCAAACAAACACATAGCATGTCATAGACAATAAATATCTTCAGTAACATTAATGGAAGGTAAACATTGGTACAGACACTCAATGAATGGCAGAGAGTAACACTGCCCTCCCAAAGGCTGCTTACCTCTTGCTCTGGTGTCTAACCTGTAATGTTTTATAAAAGTCATTGGTTGGGACCAGACAACAGCTTTGCAGACATCCTCCAATGGCACCCCAGTCAGAAAAGCAGAGGATGTCATTACCACCCTAGTTGCATGTGCTCTGACACTAGCAGGGAGAGTTCTACCCGACAGTTCATAACAGAGGTGGATGGTACCGGCCACCCATTTTGAAAACCTCTGAGCAGTCACAGGTAGTCCCTTCTTTGGCTCTGAATAACACTGGAACAGTCTGTTAGAGCTGTTCCGAAGTTCTGTCCAGATAGAAGGCCAAGGCCCTACGAACATCCAAAGAGTGCAAGTGACGCTCGGTATCGGTGGTTGGGTTCAGGACCAGGGTCGGGAGCACAATGTCCTGGCACATGTGAAAGGCAGACACTACCTTAGGCAAAAAGGTAATGTCAGTACGGAGGACAACCTTATCCTTATGAAACCTAAGGAAAGGCTGGTCACTCCGCAAAGCACAAAGGGCAGAGATGATGGCTACAAGAAAGGCTGTCTTCCAAGTAACCAGCCTTAGATCCGCCGTAGCCATGGGTGTAGTGAGCAGGCCGTGAAAACAGCCAATCACAGAGCTCCAGGAGTCCAGCCAATGAGAAGCTGGCTGGGCAGGGCTATAAAACAGCCTTGACAGGGAGAGAAAGGGGGATTATTTTGTTGGAGTTTTGAGGGAAGAGCCATCTTTGGAGGGAGGGTGTGCTCTTGGGGTTCCTATGGGAACATTTATAGGATAGTTATAGGCCAAGGAAGGGTCTGAGAAGTCCAGCAGGGACTAGAGAGGCTTGAGGGAGTCTGAGAAAGAGGCTCAGAATAAGCCTGGAGGTTAAGGAAGCTTTTGGCTTTAATATTGGAGAAGGTTGCCTGAGTGGCTGTAGTATTATTTTTAAGGAACTTTTGTAACTAAGGAATAAGACAAACAAAGCTTTAAATATATTTCAATATTTGTTTCTTTATTTTATAAATAAACTTCATTCATGTTTTGAAGTACTGCTTGGCCTCTGTTAAACTATTGAAACACGCTACCAAAGATAACAGTGCCTCAGCAGGAGATAGGTGGTGGGTGAACAAGAAAGGGTTCACCACAATGGGTTTGAAGGGCTTGGATCCCAAACAAGACAAAACAATCTCATTGTTCCAAGCCGGTGTCGGTACCGAGACCAGCGGGTGCAAGTTGTTAAAGCCCTTCAAAAACCCCTTCACCAGGGGGTCCTTGAAGAAGGACGATTTCCCTTGAAATTGGAAATGGGAACAAACAGCAGACAAGTAACACCTGATGGAATTAAGGCAAAGCCCCGATTCCACCAGTGTCATCAGGAACTCCAACACGATGGGTGTTGACACCCTGGATGGAGAGAGGTTCCTCGAAGCCAGGAACTGAAGAAACATCCTCCACTTACAGGAGTAGGACCTCTTGGTAGCCGGTTTCTGGGCCGCCAGAATCACTTTCCGTATGAAAGCTGGAAGGGCCTCTAGGGCCAGAGTCTCCAAGCCACCAATGGCAGGTCGTCAATGTCCGGATGTCGAACTCGACCATCCTGAAGAGTGATGAGATCGGGCCTTGGCTCGAGCCAAAAAAAATACCTCTGGGACAGGTGAAGAAGGGATTGAAACCACAGCTGCCAGGGCCACCAGGGGGTGATCAGGATGGTGTCCGCTTGGTCCCTCAACATCTTGGAGATGACCCTCATGATGAGTGGGAATGGCGGGAAGGTGTAGAGGAATTCCCCTGTCCAGCTGTGGAGGAAGGCATCCCCCAGGGAGCGCGAGGACCAGTCCCGTGAGTAGAACTGGGTGCAAGGGAAGCTGTTCTCCAACGCGAACAGGTCAATCCAAGGTGTGCCCCATCTGAGGAACAAGTCTGCCACCGTCTCCAGATGCAGTGTCCATTCGTGGCATTGAGAACCTGACCTGCTGAGCTGGTCGACCAGGATGTTGTCTTCTCCAGGGAGGTGAACTGCCTGGAGGACGATGTCCCTCGGTATGCACCAGTGCCAGATGCGTAGAGTTAACTCCAGCAGTGTCGATGACCTGGTGCCTCCTTGCTTGTTGATGTAGTACATGATGGTAGTGTTGTCCATCAGGAGCTGTACTACCTTGCAAAGAAGCTTGGGTTCGAAGGCCCTTAGAGCTTTCTCCACAGCCAGCATCTCCAGGGCATTGATATGGAGGTCTTGATGGCACAGCTGCCACTTTTCTCTTACAATCAGGCCCAACGTATGAGCCCCCCAGCCTTCTAAGGATGCGGCCATGATGAGGATGACTTGAGGCTCCTGTGGCACGAAGGGCATACCGGCGCAGATGTTCTGGGAGTCTAGCCAACACAGGAGGGACCGGGCGACTGGTCTCGGTACCGTGAGCCATTTGCTTCGGATCAAAGACCAACAGGAACCAGGACTGTAGGGGTCGAAACCGAAGTCTTGCCCATGTAGTTACAAACGTTGTTGACGCCATGTGTCCGAGGGCCACCTGCATGTCTCGGGCTTGCACCCTTCTGCTGGAACGGCAGTGTTGGACGGCCCTGCAGAGGGACTGGAAATGGTCCTCCAGCAGGTATGCGGCACAGTCGTCGGAGCGAGGATGGCACCGATAAACTTGATCTTGGTCACTGGGGTCAGATGGGACTTTTCTAGGTTCCGTATCAGACCGAGCGACTGCAGCAGGGACACTGTAAATGAGATGTCCTGCAATAGGTCCTAACTTGAATCTGCGACGAAGAGCCAGGGGAAAAGTAGGAAAAAACTCTTGACCCTTGCTGATGCAGATAAGCCCCAACTGGGGCCATACACTTGGTGAAGACTCTCGGGGCCGTGGTGAGACCGAAAGGAAGGACATTGTAATGGTACATCTCTGTCCCAATGGCGAAGGAGAGGAACCTCCAATGATTCTCTTGGATGGCTATTTGAAAGTAGGCGTCCCTTAAGTTCACGGTCACAAACCACAAGCCCTGATGCAACAAAGACTGCAGGCAAGGGTTACCATCCGAAACTTCTTGTAGGACAAGAAGGCATTGAGCCCACAGAGGTCCAAGATGGAACGGAGACCTCCATCGGGCTTTGGTACCGTGAAGTACCGGGAAAAGAAGGCATGGGGAGCCTGAGCAGAGTCCAGCGGGGAAATAGCCCCCTTTTGTAGTAAGGTGCATACTTCATCAAGAAGGGTGGTTGAGGGAAGGGTCGATACAAATTCGAACTCGAGGGCATATGGATATGATGGTTAGAGCCCAACAGTCAGCGGTGATTCGGGCGCAGATGTTGCAAAGGGCCTAAGGAGGTCCAAAAAGAAGGGGGAAGTGGAGGAGGAGACAACAGAGCACGCAGGAAGGCTTCACTGACTCTTCTTACCGGCATCCGAGTCCTGCTTCGTTGCCAGGAGTCTCCGGTACTGAGACTGCTGGTGCCTGCCAGACGAGGAAGAGGATTGAAATGGAAACCTCTGCCTCTGTTCCTGCTGCTGGAAGTGCCTCTCTTGGGAGAAAGGACGCTGTCCCTAGCCAAAACCGGGCCGTTGACCTCCAAACTTCCTGCAAGGGAAGGCCTGCTGGGTTGTTGACATGCCGTGCTTCTTAGCCACAGTCTTCATGCGGTACTTATGATTGAGCTACTCATCGCTGTTCTTACTGAACAGGCCTTTGGCATCAAATGGCATGTCTATGATCGCGGCCCTCACATGCGGGGTCAAGTCAGACGCTCTTAGCCAGGCATGTTTCTCTTGAGGGCGATGGCAGCTGCCATTGACTTCACAAAACAGTCTGTGCTGTGTCTGGCGGACATGATGAGGAGTCCAGCCATGGCATGCGCCTCTTCCCTGAGTTGGTGGGCTGCAGGGCCTGTCTTCCGGGAGCTCATCAAGTATAGGGGACATACGTTCCATCAGATACTGGATGTATGCCCCCATGCAGGCATTGTAATTGGCCATTCTCAATTCCAGGGCCAAAGCCTCAAAAGACTTCTTCTCCAGTCCGTCCATCTTCTTGGTCTTTCTATCAGATGGTGAGGCTGGGGTCTTCGGGGTGAACACCCGCTGAGAGCCCTCAACGATGGCAGAGTTCGGGGTGGAATGGGAGTGGAGCCAAGTAGCCGACGTCGGAGAGATGCGGTACAGGGCATCTATTTTCCTCGAGGTGGCTGGGATCAAGGCTGGTGTCTGCCAGGAGTGCCTGGCAATTTTCCTCCAACAAAGCCAGAAAGGGAATGGCTGGCAAGGTCGGGACAAAACCCTGGATACACCTCTTCACCGGATCCAGCACCAATCGTCGACACGGGTGAATTCCAGCTCCAGAGCATTTGCCATCTTAATGAGGTGCTCTCCGAAATGTTGTGTTATCCGTGGGCAAGACTGGACCAGGCTGGTAAAAGTTCTGTGGAGACTGAGATCTCTCCTGCGCCACATCAGAGTCCTCATCTGGGGATGGAACAGAGGCCTCTTGTTCCGAGCCTTCGGGCTCCGAATCCAAAACATCTCCTAAACAGACTATGGATTCGGCTAGAGAATAAGGGACCTGCATACCAGTCTCTTTCCTCAGCGGAGCCTGTTCCCTCTGTGCCAAAACGGTAGCAGAGACATCGAGGGGCACCCAACACCGATCCCGACATTTCTCAGCAGAGGAAGAATCCCTTCGTCTCTCCAAGGTGGCAGGGTCTACAGCAACATAGTATGTGTCACTGTCATAGAAGAAATCCCGATGCTCGGATCCATGGGCCGAAATGGACCTGGCCATTGGTGTTTGAGAAGCGGCGGTCCTGAGAAGACAACTAGTGCTCTGAACTCAGCTTCGAGATGGACTCCTCCTGCAGGGGCTGCTGTTCCTCAGCCGGCTGCGAGGGGAGGTCCTGATGCAGAGAAGCTGCCGGTATGGAGGCGGGCTTCAATGCGGCAGTGGTTTCAGCCAGTTTCGAGCCATGCTTGTCAGCATGGGATCCCTCATTGGAGCCAAAGTTGGGCTTTTTTCTGGAGGGTCTCACCCTCAGAGGAATACTTCCTCTTGGCAGAGGCCTTAGTGCTTGACTCCATACGGGAGGAAGAGCCACCTACTGAGCCCTTAGAAGGTTTCTCCTTCAAACTCCACTCAACATCCCTCCGGTCCGAATCTGATTTGGAATTGTCCTTCCACTGTTTCTTAGAGGACTTAGACTTCTTATCAACCGATTTCTCAGACAAGTGAGCCTCCGTCTCACGGGGAGACTTGGAGGTTGGACTGGCAGGGGAAACAGATATCTTCTCCACAGCCTCTCAGGACATCTTCAATACCGACTTTGATGTCGAAGGCAGAACTTCTTGCGGGGCCAAAGCTTTGTCCAGGAGGAATGATTTAAGATGGGATGCCCAGTTCTTCCTCGCCTGAGAGTCAAATATCTGCAGAGGGCACAGCTCTGGACGTCATGAGTTTGGCCCAAGCAGATCAGGCACTTCTTGTGTGGGTCCGTCTGAGGGACTTTCATCCCACAAACAACATAGTTCTTAAATGGAGCTGGAGACATCAAATCCAATCCGAAATCCAAAGTGAGGTCAAATGAGCCAAGCGGTCAGAAACAGGAGCCGAGACGAAGACGAGTAAGAATGGTCAAAAAGCAAGCTGAAGATCGAAATCAAATTGAGCTAATCAAGAGTGATTCCAACACAGTTCCTTCGAGTAGCCTATGCAGCGGAAAAAAAGGAACTGGGAGAAGAGCAGGAACTGGGCTTATATAGGGGAGGGGCGGAGCTACTGCCAGAAAGTTGCAAAAAGTTGCAAGCTCTACTTTGCCCAGTGATTCCAGAAGGTTTTGAATTCCGACTGCACCGGTGCAGAAGAATGCATTTGTATGATTCGCAGAGACCACGAAGAAGAGATAGTGACATCTTTGCTTTCTGATGGGTCAGTGTAAACAAAGTTTGTTTCATATACAAAATTATTTAAAATATTATGTCTAAAATTACCTACAGGTTATATTTAAAGGTGTATAAGGAACATAAATGAATTTCATGTTTAGATTTGTGTTCAATCTCCAAGATACCTCATTATGTATTTGCAAACATTCCAAAACCCAACAAAATACAAAATACAACGCATTTCTGGTCCCAAGCATTTCAGATAAGGGAGACCCAATCTGTATCTTCACTAAACTATTTTAACAGGCATTTCATTCCCATGTATTTTATTCAAAAAGTAACTAGTTCTTATAAATAAAATTGCACATCAAAATCCAATATAACAATTGACACAGAATTTGTTGATGAAGTAAATTAAAGTTTACCATAACATTGCCAGCAATATTTGTAATTTGTAGGGCTAGTGGAAGAACATTCAGCTCACACATTATTTCTAAAATGTACTTGGCATCAAGCCAGGTGTTCTCCACCATGTAAAGTAGCTGACGGGAATCACTATGAAAAAGAAGAAACAATTTTAATAAATAAATGCTACATGCATTTAAGTTGCTATTACTATGTATATAAGTATATAAGTAAATTAAATTGTAGGCTTAAGTGTGAATACATTTTTTTTTTAATTTGAAGAAATAAGCCCATGCCTTTGAACACATGCAAACTGTCATTGTTTCACATAGGGCCTTCTCAACAGAGGCTAGGCTGCTGTTTTATTTCTTTCCACTGGCATACAAAGACCTTATATGTATTTTTCAGTAAGCCTTTTGACAATTGACTGATTTGGTACAGGCAGGACAGACCATCAATTCTAATTGCTGACACCAAAAGAATAATTTCATTTACTGACTTTTATTCTTTTATCATTCCTGTTTGTCAGAATATCTGACCAATCATACACAGTATCACAGTTCTTCCCCTCCCCCTCTTTAAAAGCATAATAATTCATGAAGTCATCTTCAGGAATACATACAACCTCATCATCCAAGGACACCAACGAAGATATTAAACAAGAGGCAAACCAAAATAGATCCCCATGCAATGCCAGTCATTCCTTCTACTTCACTTGTAAGTTGGACTTCTACCCCCTCCCCCCAAAAAACAAACGCCAAATCTTCTATATCCTTTCCTTCAGTTAATACTTTATTCATCACACCATTGGTATGCTGATATCTATCTTGTTACCATTTATGTTCCAAAAGAAGTGAATCATGACTTTTAAATATCCATCCAAAAGTCAAGTTTTCACTGCATTTGCCCAGAATTTTTTTTCTATTTTAAAAAGGGAGTGAGAGAAGCAGGTCAATCTAGCATGATCTTGCAAGTAGAAAACTCATGCTTGTTTAAATATCTGTAGATATTCTCTCCTAACAGACAGCTGTTTTTCCCCCTATTCTTCCTGAGTCTCTAAGTCACAGAAAAGTACTCTGGTGCCTTCCAAATGTTATGGATTACAACTCTGAGGGAAGAGAAGAGTTTCATATGAAAACATCTGGAGGGCAGCAAGCTGCCTTTCACTTCCATGAGTGGATTGATGCTAGTCACTGCTAATGGCTTTGCCATTTGTTTTAGTTACTGCTAATAGTTTTGCAAATTCATAATGAAAGTATTGCAGCCACATACCTGTACATATTTCGAATCTCTTCAGGTGGAATTGTCACTCTTTCCATTTTCAGAATCTGATTGACAAGTTCAGTCAAATGATAACTTTTACAACGGATCAGTTCCTTTGCTGAAATTTCTACATCACAGATCATTCTACCACAAGTTGCATTCTTTTCAGCAAATCCACTACGGCCCTAAATTGTCATGAAAAAGAAAGACACCTGTGACCAAGACAGTCTTCCTATTGAGACTGACTTTTCATGTCATAAAAATCCGAAGAACCCTTGGTCCTTGACACTTGCCTCACTTCTATCCTTGATACACTTTCCTTTAAATGAATTAGTATTAGGATCCCCAGTGTCCTCTTCTTATATGTGTTTTATCTTAGGTGTAGTGTTTTTATGTAAAGTTATTGCTATAAACTCACTCAGGCCAATACTCCTCTGGACACAAAATAAGCATTAACTTTATTTGCAAGCATGTGTTAAGACTGTATCTTTTCAAGCATATTTCACAGATCATATGGTTACAGTAGTCACTTAACTTTTTTTTACACTTTATTTTTATTAACATTACATTACATGTACAAAAATAAAAGTTCTTTTTTGCCCTGTGTATAATCAGATAGAGAGAGAAAGAGAGAGTTATTTACATCATGCACATTAAACACATATAAATTTCTACTGGGGACATTTTCTATTTTCTCCGTTTCTTCTTGTTCTAAACTTCCTGTGTTAACATTTGTGTGTGAGAGACAGCTTTTTGTAAGTTAAATTTCTTCTGATTATTATTATATCTCTAGTTAACTTTAGCATGTTTACTGTTTCATTAATTTCTGTGAAACCTGTTAGTATCTATGGCCCGATACAGACTGGTGCTTTGCGCCAGCCTGGGACCGATTTAAGGGCGCTGTAGGACTGGGTGTCCATACGCACCCAGCCCTAAAATTGGAGCCTGTGTGCCATCTTGCCGCGGCCCCATCCACACGGGGCACACGACGATGATGCAAGGGCATCGGTGCACCCAAATGGCACTCGCCGGAACCGCTGTCGTCATGGCACCTTTATGACGCACCTAAAAAGAAGGCGCTCTAGGCAGCTGGTGCAACACTGGCAAGGGGCAAAGATGGGCAGCATGGAGCCACCCATCTGTATCCCCCCCCCCCCATGTTTCATTGCTTTCTGCTATTTCCATGTATTTTTATAGTCTTAACTGATTTTTGTTTCCTATTCCTTCTCAGTTTTCCCTTCTGGCTTTCCATTTATCAAGTTCGTCAATCAGTCCATTTCTGCCATATCTTGTAGTTTAACTTAACTTTTTCAAGCCTAAACTGTTTCTTACTTCTTTTAAACTTCTTCTCTTATACTATTAACCTTCTTCCCCATTACCTGAACTATGAATTCCACTAAGGTACCCTGGCGTGAATTCCAACTGACAACTCTCAGAATGGAACAGATCTGAACTGCTCTGAACTGATTTTTAAACAGTCCAAATTAACCGCACTACACTCTCCTAGTGCCGCTATTCCACTTTAACTGCTCTGCTCCTGTTGCATTCTGAGATTTGTAGTTCAGTGAGGCCTAAGAGCATTCTGGCTGTGAATTCTAAATGCCTCATTAAACTGCAAATCCCAGAATGCAATAGGAGGCAGCCAGAGCAGTTAAAATGGAGTAGCAGCACTATAAAAAGGTAGTGTGGTAATCTAGTGATACACTCTCCTGAATCTGTCTCACTCCTCCCCTTTTTATAGTCACTCCTCCCACAGCAGCCCTTCCTTTACAGCCACCTTGAACCAGGATCGGCTGTTGGGGAAATCAACTCTGCCTAGTGACTCACCACATTCTTTTTTGCAAATCCATTATGACTCTAAATTATCATGAAAAAGAAAGACATCTTTAGAGATCGCATCTATACCAAGTTTCAGTTCAAGGCTAACTGACCCAATGTAGACTTCAAGCAAATGTTCCTTTCTCCTGTATACATACACAAACTACCTTATAGGGTTGTAAAGGACATGATGCATTATTACTCACAAACACTAATACAACTAACAAATTCACCAGCCTATGAATCTGCTTTTCTTAGTGAATAGCATCTAACTTAATCTGCAATAAAATGTAACTTGTTGCAAACTTGTTGCAAAAATACATCTTTTTACAAATCATAAACCTTATTCCCAATGGAACATTGTGTTTTTTAATATTGTTAGCCATCCCTATTGCTCTCAAAGGGCGGGATACAAATAAATTTTATTATTATTATTATTATTATTAGTAGTAGTAGTAGTAGTAGTATTAACATTTTCTTTTATGAGAATCACAGAAGGTGGACAGAATGCAAACAAATTTAACAACTAATAGCACAAGAAACATTGTAAAGGAAAACAAAGGTAACAAGTCAGCACCACTCTTTTAGGTAATAACAAGGGGTAGTCTTAGAATCACAGAATTTTAGAGTTGGGGTAACCACAAAGGCTATCTAGTCCAACCCCGTCATGCAGGAACACACAGCATTTCTAAAACCTGTCCATCCAACCTCAACTTAAAGACATCCAAAAACGGAGAGTCGACCACCTTTCAAAGCAATCTGTTCCACTGTCAAATTCTTACAGTAAAGAAGTTCTTACTACGGTAATGTTGAGGTGGAATCTCTTTTCTTGGTAATTTGAATCCATTAGTTTTTTTACCCTACTCTCTGGAGCAGCAGAAAACAAGGCCACTCCATCTTCTACATGACATCCTTTCATATATTTAAAGACAGTTATCATGTCCCCTCTCAGTTTTGTCTTCTCCAAGCTAAACACACCCAGCTCCCTAAGTGGTTCCTCATAAGCTTTAGTCCCCAAACCTTTGATCAAAGGTTGATCCCAAAACAGATGTGCCTAAAGGCATGGCAGGATGCTGCCCTTTTGTATGCCGGATCAGGGTTGTGGCAACCTGATCTGGCTTTTTTCCACCAAAAGGGAGTGGCAGAAAGCTGTCATGAAAGGGTGGCCCTTTCCCAGGTGCCACAGCTCTTCTCCATTCATGCACCACAGGAGCGTTCCCACACTGCCAACCATCTGGTTAGGCGGGTGGTGCGAGGTTGGATTGGGGGTGGAGTCCAAGTGTGTGGTTGGTTGCCACACTCCCAAGCCACCCCCAGCTGGCTTTTATTGCTAGTCTGTTTTACCCTTGGCCACTCTTCTCTGGACACATTCCAGCTTGTCAAAATACTTCTTGGACTATGGTACCCAGAACTGCATTGGCTTTTTTTGGCTACTGCACTACATTTTTGACTCATGTTTAGCTTGCGGTCTTCTAAGTCTCCTAGATATAGATATAGATATTGCATTTATTGCTTTCAAGCCAGGTGTCACCCATCTTATATTTGTGCATTTCATTTTCCCTGCCTAGATTGAGCACTCTATATTTATCTCTGCTGAAATTCATTTTGTTAGTTTTGGCTCAGTTCTCCAATCTACTAATGCCATCTTCAATATTAATCATGTCCTTTGGGGTATTAGCTAATTTGGTGCCATCTACAAATCTGAAAAGACTGCCTTCTATTCCATCATCTAAGTCATTTATAATGATGTTAAACAACACAGAACCAGGATAGAGGACGGTGGGAGGAATCCCACTATCCTCTTCTCTCCAGGATGAAAAGCAACCTTTGGTGAATATTCTCGATATTCAGTCTGTCAACCAATTATAAATCCACAAAACTATAATGCTGTCTAGTTCATCTGCTTGCCTGCAAGAATATCATGAGGGAGCTTGTCAAAAGCCTTACTAAAATCAAGATATACTACATCCACAGCACCTCCCTGTAACTCTACCAAGCAAAGAGATTAAATTAGTTTGGCATGACTTGTTTTTGAAGAATTCAAGCTGGGTCTTAATAATCACAGAAATCCTTTCCAAGTGCGCAAGACTGACTATTTAATAGTCTGTTCTAGAATCTTTCCCTATATCGATGTCAAGCTGTCCGGTTGGTAGTTGCTCAGGTCCTCTGTTTCTCCCTTTTTTCAAGACGAGGACAACATTTGTCCTCCAATCTGCTGGGTCTTCTCCAAGTGTTCCAAGAATTCTCAAAGATGATTGACAGTAGCTCTGAGATTATACCTGCACGTTCCTGTAGTTATGATGCAGCTCATCCAAAACTGGAGACATGCATTTACTTAGAAAAGCTAGGTATTTCTTTACCTCTTTAGCTATTTTGGGCTATACTGCATTATTTATTCCATTTTCACCAATTGCAGCAGTTTTTCTTTTGGAATAAGACTAATGCTTGTAAATTGAAAGCTGTATCTTGCTATTTCACTAGTTCCAACATGGATCCGAAGGAAGGGAGAATGGTTGATGAGCTTGATGAGTCTTTGTGTTACATCATGGATCTTCACCCCAGGAGACAAGCACACCATCCCAGACATCAGGCCCACACATCACTGCTTCTGTTCCTCACTATGGGGAATCACCTACAACCACCATGTCTCTTCTTGTGGGAATTGCTAAAGCTCTTCCATGCACAGACCCTTCCTAGGACACCTCCATGCCTTCAAAAACGTGAGGCTCTTGTTCTTGTTCTGGTGCCTCACAATTGCTTATTAAGGGAAGCATTTGGAATTGATTGTTTAGCTCCAAGTCTGAAGCATGGTTCTTGATAGTTCTGCTTCTATGTGTCACATTCCTCCACGGATCTTCCTTCTGTACTTCAGAACTAATGTCGTTTTACCCATTTCTTGTCATTCCAAAAAACATCACTTTCCCTAATAAGTCTAAGTGTAGATACAGAGGTGCTGCACCTTTTCCTCCAAAAAGGCAACTCACTTGCACTTGCTGCAAGTATATCACAGCAGAGTCTCCAGAAAGAAAACAAACCTGGCAAAGATAAAGCAGGATACTGCAACAACTCCATTACCATCCACGTTTATCATCCTATGTATCTAGTATCACAACTGTCCAGATCTCTCCCTTAAACTTCCCCAAAATGACCCTGAAAAGACCTCCCCACATGTAACAAGTACAGAACCCTTCTTCTTTTCCCGAATAGGACAGGCCTTTGCCATTGTGCTCAATGTGGTGCCTTCCACAATGGTTTGGACTACAATTCCCATAACTCTATAATGGCATGGCCAATAGTCTGAGATCAAGAGATCAGTAATCAAAACTATTACAAGGGATCTAAGTGGCCTGCATCTGCAATAGCATGTCACAGGTCAATACAAGAAAGAACAGTCAGTGCAGTACTACAGTCTGTTGCAGACACACACAAAAATCTTATAGCTTTAATCTGTAGTACAGCTGTTGTGACCAACTTACAGCTGTGATTTTTCTAAGTAATCCTAAACTACAAATTTTCAAGACTGCTGCAGCAATTCAGTGGATTGACAGACGTGCCCTGCAATACCTCCTTCAAACTTTTCTGAAGATTCAGAACAAGCCAACCCCATGACAACTGTTACATTACATGAATGCTAAATATTATATATGTGTGTGTTCATGTATATGTATCAGAATGTACATACAGCACAGAAAACTGTGTATTCATACACTGCATGATAGTATCATTGCTGTAATTCTAGAGTTTTCTCAAGAGCAGCACTGTGATAAAATCAGTATCTGGACAAAGCCAAGAACTTGATAACCATAAAAAAGAAGTAATAAGATAAAGAAGCCTAAATATTTTGTAGCAATCTGAAAAAAGAGGAATTGTTACCACAGATTAAGTCCATCTACAGAGTAAATGAGAAAAACTATGCCAGATGTAACAAGCTTACCCATTTAGCAGAACTAGAAAAACAACTATTATCTAGGGAATGATCTGCCAATTAAGCCAACATACATTTCCCCCACATGTGAATACACAAAAAAGCACCTCTATTAGTCATTAATCTGACAATATATCCATCTAGTTGAGACAAGTAAACTAAATTTGCTTGGCTTCGTCTCATTGTTGAAATAAGACACTCAACATTACTGAAATCCAAAATTGGTATGTAAGCCATGGAACAGGACTAATCAAAACAAATGAAGGAAGAATTCAAAATACAGGAACTAAAATAACTTATTTTTAACCACAAATCAATGAGACTTAAGTGACATTTTACCCCAAATTTTGGCATGTTTGATCGCCTCAGTCGACCTATCTTGGACCAATGTGGAACTTTGCAGAAGTTAATTCTCTGGAGAAGCAGTTCCAGATCAAAGCCATAAATATTGTGTCCCTTAAAAAGAGAAACAGAAATGAATAAGTACACAGAATGTCTATTGTATACATTTAGCTTAACAGAACAGAGAGGGTAAAATCCTATACTATCTGAAATCTTGTGTCATAAGGAATGTATTTCATAATTAGTGTCTGCATGAATGTTGCAGGGTGAAATATTTTTAACTGCCCAAAAACATGGATAAAGCAATAAAAGAAATACTTGAAAATTTCTCTTCCCAATTCTAAATCTGTAACTGCTAGGAGATCAAAGACGGACAGGTTGCTTATCTTTAACTGTATTTCTTCAACTAGTCATCTGCGTATTCACATAAATGGGCTATATCTGCACCTGTACAGTACAGCTCAGAAACTTCTGGAATCAGTAGGCAAAACTTAGTTTGCAACTTTTTGGCGGTAGCTCCAGCCACCCTTATAAAGCCCCTAGCTTTCCCGCTCTTTCCCCAGTTCCATAAAGTACACCGCATAGCAGAATAGTAGTATCTGAGAGAATTTAGCAATGAGCGGGATATGACTGAGGGGAGGATGGGCAGGATTTGTGAGAATTCGCAGATGACCATTCAAGAAATACAGTTACAGGTAAGCAACCTGTCCTTCTTATTCGTGGTCTCTGCGAATCACACAAATGGGTTAGACTGACAACCTTCAGTCAGTGAAGGAAGAAGTGTCATGACACAAGTTGTAAAGTTCAAACAAGTTGTAAATTTATTTAACAACAATACACTTTTGAACTTAAGTGTATTTGTCAGGGTCATTTGTCTTAGTTTCAAAGCATACATAATATGAAAGGCATTAGTAAATGTCATTTGTAGGTTTCAAAGACATAATAACAAACAATGCAATTGTCAGTGCAAGCTTTCTTAGTTTCAACAGCATACAGAACATGTAATGCAGTAAAATATATTTCAATATAAACCTGAAAGCAACATTGCCCTCCCACAAGCATCCTGTCTGGCCCTGATGTCCAACTATTATGTTTGATGAAAGTTGATGGCTGGGGCCAGACAGCAGCTTTTACAGACATCCTCCAAAGGCACCCGTCAGAAAAGCAGAGGATGTTACTACCGCCGTAGTTGAGTGGGCTCGAACCTGAGCAGGGAGAGTTTTACCTAAGAGTTCATAACATGAATGGATGGTACGAGCCACCCATTTGGAAAATCTCTGAGCAGTCACAGGTAGTCCCTTCTTGGCCTCCGAGCACACAAAAAGTCTCTCAGAGTGCCTCGAACCCAAAGTCCTGTTCAGGTAAAAGGCAAGTGCCCTCTGAGCATCCAGAGTGTGGAGCTGGCACTTGGCATCGGTGGTGGGGTTCAGGGCCAAAGTAGGCAAAACAATATCCTGGTTGATTTGGAAGACCGACACCACCTTTGGAAGGAAGGTACCTGATTTGTTATCTGGAGCGACGAATCTAGGAACACCCCCAGACTGTGAACACAGTCCTTTGAGGAGAATGTGACCCCATCTAGGACTGGAGGTTGTATCACAAAACCTGGATTAGGGGCTTCTACTGTAAGTACTTTTGTTTTGTCTGGATTCTGCTTTAGTCTTGTTTTTTCTCATCCAGTTCACTACCATTCTAAGACAGTCACTGAGAAGAGAGATGCCATCTGAGGTCAAAGCTCTCTACCTCCAGACAGGTTTCAAGCTCTCTCCCATGCAGCCCAGCGACTGCCTCACCCACAGAAGAATCAAGGCACAGACTGCTAGGATAGTCCTGGGTCACATGACCTCAACAACGTATGTCATCCCATGAGTGAGACTTCGTCTCAGACCGTTTCAGTCCTGGCATCTCCGTCTTTGACCCTGTATACAACCTTCTATCCAAATAGCTCACCATTCCAAGACCTGTATCCAAGTTATTGATTGGTGGCTTGAACCCAGCAACGTATGTGTCGGGATGCCCTCCATGCCTCCACAACCACAGATCACCTTGACCACAGATGCATCCCTCGAAGGGTGGGGTGCTCACATTTTGACCTTCACCATCAAGGACAAGTGGTCTGTTTTGGAGGGACAACTCCACATCAATGCCCTCAAAATGCTGGCAGTAGAGAAAGCTCTCCAGGCATTCCAATCGCTTCTTTCAAACAAGGTAGTGCTCCTCCTGACGGACAACACCACTATCACGTACTACCTTTGTGTTCAGAGATTCTGATGAAGCTCGTTGGCATTTGGTAGGAGTTACCTGCCAGCATCGTAATCGAAGACCATATTGGGATAATGGTGGAGGAAGTCTTCCTGTACAGAAGGTTCGACATCCATCCAAGTGAACTCATCCACCTCGGTCCCAAGATTGGCTCGATCCTGTAGGGAAGGAGGGGTTTGAGCTAGTGGACTATCTGCTCCTGTGTAGGCAGATACGTGCGGAATCAAAGTATGGGGTTAGTATCCCAAATTTCTCCTTCCAACTCAGAGACAGTATCAATCCGGACAATCTGGGAAGTGTCTCCCACCTGGGTCAGCTACGTCTCAGTAGACAGGATGGTTGGGGTTGGGCCCAACTGCTCAGGATTGGCACCCAAGGTAGCAGATGGAGCTGTGGTTGAAACTGAGCGCTCCTTATGCCTCAGTTTGACATAGGGCAAAGCTGAATGAGCCCATTTCCAAGATGAATCCTTGGAGGACTTATCCTTCTTATCATGGGATGACTTGCCTTCCACATGCTTCTGCCTGGAAGTTTTCTTAGGCTCTTCGCCCTGTTCTCTATCAGACCGAGAGACCTTATCTTTAGGGTATTTCTCTCTCGATTTTCCTCCAGATTCTGATTTTTCAGTCTTCTTACTGGAGGTAGCTGGACGAGCCACAAAAGGGTCTTCCAAGACAGGAGCAGAGGCTGGCTTCAGGGCTTGGTCCTAGAGGGCAGCCTTAAGTTTGAGGTCCTGATTCTTAAGGGCCTGAGTTGTCATAGGGGCAAGTCGTAATACATATTATGGTCTTCCCCAAGACACAAAATACAGAGGTCAAGGCAGTCAGAAGTGGGGATCTTTACACCACACTTGCCACAACACTTAAAGGAGGCCATTTTAATCCGAGTTGAAGGACCAAATCAGAAGACATAAGAATGGTGAGACAGTCCAAAGTCGATCGATCTGCAACAGCATCCAAACGAAATTCCAAGAGAATGGTCAAGAACAAGCTAAAAGGTCAAAACAAGCCATTATCAATACCAAAAGCCCAAGCGATACCACAGCAAAGTTCCTTCAAGTTGCTAGCACAGCAGATGAAAGGAACTGGGAAAAGACTGGGAATGCTAGGGGCTTTATAAGATTGGGCAGAGCTATCACCAAAAAGTTGCAAACTAAGTTTTGCCCCGTGATTTCAGAAGTTTCCGAGCTTAACTGTGCAGGCGCAAATATAACCCATTTGTGTGAAGTCGCAGAGACCACGAAGAAGAAGAAGAGGAGGAGGAGGAGGAGGAGGAGGAGGAAGAAGAAGAAGAAGAAGAAGAAGAAGAAGAAGAAGAAGAAGAAAAGAAATACTGGAAAATTTCTCTTCCCAATTTTAAATCTGTAACTGCTAGATCAAAGATGAGACCATATCATAAAATTATCACAAAAGGCTAGAAATAATAATTTGGAAGGTACTTGCAAAAACATGGCAAACCAAGGCAGGAATCCAATACACACTTACATGGGTGTAAGCAATAATGAACTCCTTGAGATGTACTTCTCAATAGACCACTTGCAAAACTTCAATCCTAAACAGATTTGCCAAAAAATAAATCTCACTGAACCAACTTTACTTAATTCCAGCACCCTTGTATTCTTCATTTGCCTGCAAAGAGTACACATTCCAAAACTATCCTCCTCTATGCACATCATTTCTAGATCTGTTGTTCAGCTCTTGGCTACAATTCATCCATACTATTTGCAGCTATTCCTTGCCTTAACAACTGAAAACCACTTTCCACTTGCAGAAACAGCATTCTGTTGTAGTATCCCTTTTTGGATTCTATCCCAGTTAGTCCACTGATTTTTCATTCCACTGTAACTGATGTAACTTTCATTGCTAACATATTTACCCTCAACAGTTTGAACATTTGCCAAAACTCCATCATCATATTAGAGCAGCTAAGCCAACAATAAGAGCAAAAAAGATTTCAGAGCAATAAGCAGACACAGGCAGTTACTTACCACAATAACATCTGGATCAATTTTATGAACCTTTGCCAAGAAAAAACCAAGCAGTGTCCTCTCTGTTGTGGCAATCTCTACTCTGGCATTCTAAACAGGACAAGACAAAAATAACCCAGATGTTAAAAGAAAGGTTTTTTGTTTGTTTGTTTGGCTTTAGTTTAGAAAAAGGGGACAAGAGCAGAAGAGCAGAAGGACAGAACAGAAACAGGACACTTGGATGATAGTCATTTTACGAAACTACCTAAACCGTTTCTACTTCATGTGGTCATAATAAGAACTGGAAGAGCCAGCCTGACTTCCCCCTCCCCCCGTCCTTCTGCCTTTCCTTTCTCCTTATGTGTCATTTCTTAACTCTGAAGGCAAAGACTATCTTACTACTAACATTATGGGAACCTTTTTGACAAAAGAGTAGGCTAGAAATACTTTAAATAAATAGTAAGTGGATAATAATCATGTACAGAAAGCCCTTCATTATTCCTATCAAAGCTGCTGTTCTTTTAAAAGACTGACTTTATCTTGTAAAAGATAGAATACAAAAACCAAAGCCAAAAAAAACCCTCTCATGTCACTCATACTTCAAATCTTAACAGGTACCATTCTGGCTTCTAATTGAAAGTGCTAAGTATAGCAGGCTATGTAATGGAATCACAGATAATTTAGAAGATAAAGCATCTATACAAAAATAAAGTTAAAATATCTGTCCCAACGTTTTCATCTCCAGTGCCTATGGGAATACGCCTCTACTCTGTCACCATGAGACCATCCTTTCCAAAGAGATGAAGGCTATAACATGCAAAGCAATATGAAAAAGAAACCATATTACCTTATTCTTAACCAGTTCTTTGAAGTTATATGGAAAAATGCAATCATTTGGTTTAGAAATAACTGAAAAAGAAATAAAAAATACACAATATGCAAACAGTTGAAAAAACTGCCAACATTCTGTACCTTGACTATGATCATTATTTTACAAGAAAAATTATACATGTTGTGAGACTCAACAGTATAGGGAAGTAACTATTCATTGTGAGATGACAACAACAAAGTTATTTAGCACATCCAGCCTCAGCAAGAAATAAGAAACCTGTGGGTCTCAGACTTCCCAGTATTATATGATCAGTTGCACCAGTAATATATGAAACTCAGCCACAGTTGACAGACAATACATCTAAGTTTACTGGTAGTTCTCTTTATAATTTGAAGAAAATCTATAACTATTTCCGACCTCCAACTGTTTAACAATGAGAACAACATGACTCCTTACCCACTGGACACTCATGATCCAAACAGCAGAGGAGGGCATTTCAGGTGAGCCAGTGTGGCACAGTGGTTTGAGTGTTGGACTACAACTATGAACACTGACTATCTTCATTTGAAGATGATTTTAATGGTTTTTTAAATTTTTAATTGTGACATTTTAATAATATTTTTATCTTGTGAGCTGCCTTGGGTGCCTTTTTTGGAGAAAAGTAGCATTTATGAGGGGGTATCGTAAAGTTTTAATGATCACCTTTTTAAAAAATTGACAGAAAGTTTGTTTTGATTTGTGGTTGTTAACTTATCTCTATATAGTCACTATCTAGATTTATGCATTTTTCCCAGCATATCTTGACCCTCCAAATACCTGATATTATATAAGTCTGCAGATTGCACCTTACAAGGGGATATCGTAAAGTAATAATTATCACCTGGACATTATTATGGCATATTGAGGAAATTTTGTCAGTGTCATCATTGGTCCCTAAGTACACGTTGCTGAGAAAATCAACTCATTGTATCAGTTATTTTTGTGACTGGCTCTGCCAGAAGTGACTAAAGTGTAAAATCCTTGCAGGCGCAATCTGGACACTTCTACACTAATGGTATTTGGAGGGTCAAGAAACGCTGGGGAAAATTTGTAAATCTGGATGGTGACCACATAGAGATAAGTTAACAACTACAAATCAAAACAAACTTTCTGTCAAATAAGACTAGAGTTCAACTCTCCACTCAGCCATGTAACCCACTGATGACCTTGGGCAAGTCACATGCTCTAAGCCTCAGGGGAAGGCAATTGCAAACCCTCTCTGAACAAATTTTGCCAAGAAAACCCTTTAATAGGTTCAGCTTAGGGTTACCATAAATTGGAAATTACCTGGCACACAGCAGAAGCAGCAGCAGCACCACCAACACATAAGGCACACAACAACAACAAAAACTCTCCTTTGCTTGATTTACACCCCACTCCCTTAAATATAATGCTGAAAAAAAATCCAAGTGAAGCCAATAACAAGAAGTTAATTTTGTGAGGAAAGACACATTGGCCTGATCTAGACGGGCACAAAGAGGCGCGATAAGGGCTAGAAGGGGCGCCTTTAGGGTTTGGGAGGGTGCAGCGTTTACACCCTCCCGAACCCTAAACCATATGGACGCCACCATTTTAAAATAACGGCATCCATATGGGCGCGCCATGACTGCATCATGGCGCACACAGCGTTTAGATACACTGTGTGCGCCATGACGCAATGGCGCTGTGGGAGGATGCCAAGCGCACCCTTTCCGCAGCGCCAAAAAGAACTCCGCAAGGGAGCTTTTTTTGCACCAGGTCTTTGGCATGGCTTTCAAACAGCCATGCCAAAGACCCAGGAAAGAAAGGGGCCGTGGTGGTGGCCCCTTTTTCCCCTCAGCACCGCCAAGGGAAGCGGAGTGCAGCAGGCGCCCAGGGCGCCTGCTTCACCCTGCTTTGAGGCCACAGGCAAGTGGCAGTTTGCCACTTCCCCACGGACTCCAGAAGCGGTGGGATTGGGCTTCTGAGGCTGCCAGTGCGGCAGCCTTGACCCTATCTCGCCGCTTCTTGGGGCGAGAACAGACCGCCCCTTTTGAGCAGTCTGTATCGTCCCATTGTGGTATGTCTGCTGGAAGAGATTAGTCTTTAATACTATTTTAAATGCAGACAGCATATCCAGCTGTCAAACCTCTTCCAGCAGGTGATTCAACAATTTGGGACCAGGTGATGAAAAACTTCTCTGATTAACAGTTGCCAGCTTGGTCCTAACTGACTGATGTTAACATCCTTCAAAAGATCTGAGCGTACTGGATGGATTATACAGGAGAAGGCAATCCCATTTGGAACCTGGACTCAAACCATGTTAGGCTTTAAAGGTACAATAACCATCACTTTGCACCTTATCCAGAAAGTAACTGGAAGCTAGTAGAATGATTCCAATATAAATGAAATATGATCACTCCTAGATGCTCAAGTTGATCTGGCTGTCAGGTTTTGTACTAACTGAAGGTTCCAAACTTGGTACAGAGGTAGCCCAATGTTCAGCATATTGCAGCAATCCAGCCTTCAGGTTACCATCTTTAGGTACCATCTTCAAGGCCAATGACACTTTTTGTCTTGCTTCCTCATCCCAGTCCCTCCTCCCCAAAATCTGCTTGTTGCTCCCTCAGCCCCATTAAGGGCCATATGCCCTTAATTTAACATTACCCCAACCCTGCTACCATGTATTGGTTCCATATCTTACATGTTTAGGTCCTTCTCAGCCAGCTTTAATCCTTCACCAAATCGTGTCATTCTTCCCCACGTACAATAGAACATTTCCTTATCATCTCTTCAGCTATAACTTCAGTGATCTCCTCCCATTTTGATGGCTGAAGTCCTTAGAACCACTCCTTGCTTCCTGATATATCAGCATTTCCTGGGTCTCTTCTCTCCTCCTCCCCCACTGCAACATCACTCTTCAAATCATACATTCCTATTTAGAACCTTGCCAATTGCATATTTACTCTCCTTAAATATAAAACCTTTGGTAATGTTGCCCAATCACCCCTTACATCAGACCGTATAACAATGGCAGACAAAATGTGGCCCTCCAGATGTTGCTGGAATGCAGCTCCCAACTTTCTTCAAGCTATGCTGGTTTGAGCTGCTGGGACATAAAAGTCCATCATCATCTGGAGGGCCACATCCTGATACTTACGGTAAAAAGCATGCCCCCATTTCTCCTTCACTGCAACATCTTCAGGCCTTACACTATACAATTACAATGCTATCATTCCACTTTAACTACCTATGGAATCTGAGGACCTGCAGTTTATGGAGGATCATTTACAATTCTCAGCTAGAGAGCTCTATTGACTCATGAAACTACAAACCCCAGGATTAAATTGTAATCACATTGCTATATTTGTGCAGTGTCAAAGGTCCCCAAAATTCTGCTCAATTTCGCTTGATGCTCCAGGCACATAGGCTACCACTAATCTTCCCATAAACTACCTATTCGATAATATCCTTTTTTTGCCTCAAGCTTCAACATGACCTGTAATGAAGCCTAAGTACCTGTAGACACATTTGTTCACATTTATTTATATTTATTTATTATTTGCCTTCCTCCCAAGTGGGATTTAAAGCAGCTTTTCACTTTATCCCCAATTATGACCTCCATATTGGTCACATGGTGAATTACTGGTTATATAGGTGAATTAGTCAGGTTTATTAATCTGTATTATACAGGTTAATGCACTGTAAAGTTTGGGAGGTGTTTAGAAGTCTTACAGAAGAGTCCTGGTGCTGGAGTTTTTGTCGTATTTTCACCTTATCCTGGACCTTATTACCAACCTAGCATAAAGTCACAAACTGTTCAAATATACAGAACCTTTCCTCAGAGCAATGGATTTAGTGTAGTAACTAAATGTAGTGAAGGACAAAAATAGGTTTTTATTCTCTAGTCCTCAGTGACTAGAAGGATGTATATTTTCGCTGCCTTCCTAGATTCCTTTCACTTACAGAAATGGAAAAAAAATGCTCTCAACACTTTCACCAGGTAGAATTGTGGAAATGTGACTGGACCAAGTCAACAAGAATGATGCTTATCACTTACACCTAAACCATTCAAAGCCATCATTTTGAAAGGAAAAAAGAGGGGGTTAACACTGGGTTTCTACTTATACTTACCACAGAAGTGAGTTTGAAAAGGAGGCACAGGTGGTGCTTTGTCCAGACAAAATTTATGATGTACTAAAACTGT
Source organism: Urosaurus nigricauda (assembly GCA_034509955.1). NCBI lineage: Eukaryota > Metazoa > Chordata > Lepidosauria > Squamata > Phrynosomatidae > Urosaurus > Urosaurus nigricauda. The sequence goes on from JAOEGL010000003.1 coordinate 87,602,782, forward strand.
AATTGCCATAATCTACACAGAAACAAAAAAGAGAACAAACAGCCTTAATGAAGCCAGTTTAAGTTCTTCCTCAGTTGCTAAACCTTTAAAGCAAAATGCTGTCTATTCAATAAACTATTCACACAGTCAGTGGATAACCTAATCAATAAATCTAACCGTAAATATTCAGCACTTGACTACATATTGTTTTTATACAAAATAGCTTGGTAGGACAAACCTCTTTTTATATGCCAGATAAAAGTTCAAAGAACAATGCATGTTAATTTTTTAAGGTGATAAATTCCTGCCCCAGCAGTTGCCAGTCTCCTACTTATTACATTCCAGGCAGGTAAGCCCATTTAAGAAATTAACAGGAAAATGAGAATATATCTCTTGCAACTTGCTCTCCATTCCCCCACATTTTTGAAAGCAGAGAGAAAAATATAATTTTTTATATAAATTAACATGTCTATAATGTGAGAACAGAGGAAAGTTAGCATATAAACAAGGCTGTTGATAATAATACAAACTTTGACAATTTTAAAAACAAAGAAAAGCATTTTCCCCTAGTATGGAGAATTAGCAATCCACTGAAGTTGACTGTCAATATGTGATAAAATACAGGGTTCCTTTTAGGATAGTTATTACTCAAACATCATCTATATTCATTTCTCCTTTTTTGTTCATTTGGCTTCTAGATCTTCTTCATACACTTAAAACCCCACATGGATGAGAAGAACATAAATTAAAATTATACATATGGCTCATAAATGAAATACCTTCACTATCTATCTCTCACACACCATACACACCACATTTCTGGTATACAACCTTCCCAAGCTGTTAATATATAAAATACTTTAATGAAGACACTTGGACATTGACTGGTTCAGAAAAGGTCCATAAGTGTTAAACTCAAAGCAGATTGTAAAATTACAGTAACAGAAAATACACTCCAAGAATTACCAGTGAAGATGTGTTTTCATACAAAAAAAATCCAGATCTGAGCACACACAGCTACAGAAATAGTAATTAATTTTCCAAGTAAATATAGACTGTTTTTCAGGAAAAAGTTCATGGCTCACCTCATTCTGATGAGTCTTTGTGTTCTGAACTGTCTTCATGCTAAGAGACATGATCACGAGAGGAGGTGGGGGAAGATCTTTCACCACATTCACAAAGTCAGGCTTCAATGCCACTAATTCTACTTTACACCAACTAACAGGCTGTGTCAAGAGTTCTGAGATAACACAGAAGTCATCTTTAAAATTCACATTTCAATGTAAAGAGTTCAGATAAATAATAATATAATCCTATTCTAACAAGGATCTGTATTGTTTTGAAAACTGTTAATTCTACATTTTATCTAATTTTGGTATTACTAACTGAAATGGCAAACCTAATCCTAAGCATGCTTACTCAGAAGTAAGTCTGAGTATTCATTTCTTACTAAGTATGATCAGGCTTTGATCCAAATAAGGAATCCCCACTGAGTCCAATAAGGCATACTATCATGTGTGCATAGAAAAGTACTAATACTTCCCACTTAAAACAACAGGATTTTTTTTTTATTTTACAATGTTTGGTCATAATCATCTGATAATAGAAATATTTGGTTAACAGTTAAGTGCATTGTAGCATACATGTTGTTAAAAAAACTAGGAAGGTAAAAAGGGAATCACAAATGAAATTATGGTTATTGTCTCATTCACAAGATAGGAAGGACAGGTTTGTTAGATGTATATGAGAAAGTAAGCAATTTTATACAAAGCTCATAGTCCAGGTAAGAAGAAAAGCAAGTAAGCAATCCTCAGATCAAGTTTAGTAGAAGGAAAGAAAAAGTTTAGAAGTAAGAGAGGGCAATTTAATAAGTGGGAGAAGGTAAGAGTAGGTGCCAAGTAAGGGTAGAAGATAGGCAAGTGTGATTTAGAAAGGGGCAACAAGAAGTTTGGTATAAAAGGATAAAGAGTTAACATAGTCTTAAAGACTTAAGGAGAGGGAACAAGGAAGGAAGCAAGTTCAATAAGGGATATCAACTTGATCCGAGGTTTGTGCAATTTCATTTTTAAGTTATTAGATATGTAAGGAAAACAATACATATCTTAAAAGAGAAATTATGCAGGTAGTATTGTATATAAAACAAACAAAAAACAAACAGCTTCATTTATATACCGCTTCATACCCTTAAGGAGTGTCTAAGCGGTTTACAATTGTAAGCTATTGGCCCCCCAACAATCTGGGTACTCATTTTAGCGACCTCGGAAGGATGCAAGCCTGAGTCGAGCTTCAGCCCTTTGCTGGTCTTTAACTCGCCACCTTATGGTTTTGAGTGAGTGGCTGCAGTACAGGCATTTAACCACTGCGCCACCATATAGTATGTAGTTTGTGTTATATTTGTGAAGTATGTTAGCAATTTGGATTTTGTTTGTCTATATGTCTATTTGTTTAATAAATAAAAAAACAGGATTTATAAATCAGTCCTATTGTGACTTACAACATTTTGTTCTAGTTTAGTTTGAATATGAGCCATACTTTTACTTTAAGCCATCACAGAAACAAAAGCTAAGCAAAATAAACAATTGCATTTGAGAAGAACCAGCTTCCAAAAATGTAATTAGCACCTTCCAAGTATATCTAACCATGTAAATCATCAAGTTTCAAATAATATGGGTTAAAAATATTATGAAAATCTGTGAAAACTGTAATAATATATTTTTCACTTTGATCCAAAATTGTATACATTCTAACAATTTTAATTTTAGAAATATTCCCGTTTTTCTCTCCAGTAGATGAATTTTAAGCAAAGTAAACTTAAAACATCACAATTCCATTCACAACAGCTATACGTATGATCACGCTACAGAAAATGATGTATTCCACATGAAATATGCATACGTGGATTTTTTATTTCCAGCCAGCCTGGTCCTTTAATCTTCCTGTTCATTAACAATAGCTCTAGACTGGAAGTGTTTGTTCCAAATACGTGGGAAAAAGTCTCTCCTTTCAGGTCTTGAGGAAGCCGTGAATGATCAGCCTGAGAAGTGAATTATATTGATTACTGTTTTGTTGCAACAGGGTTTTTTCCTAATTATTCCTGCTATGTAAGACTTGCCAATAGGAAAACCAGCTGCACTGAAGGTGGTTAAGCAAAAGCACCAAGCAATGAATATAAAATGAAGAGCACATCACCTATGTGAAATATACCAGATGCTTGAAAGGAGAAACAGAAATAGGCAGCTTTTATTCACCCATAGACCTACAATCAATGCATAACAAACTGTAAGTTTACTGAAAGGGATGGGAAACCTTTTGCCTTCTGGAGGTTTTTGTCTCATACCCAGAATTCCTTACTATTGATTATGCTGACTGGGACTTTGACGAGGAAATTCAAAATCTGGGTACCTGAAAGGTACGGGTTCCTCATTCCTGCACTGTTTCCTGCTTCAAGTAACCTTTTTATGGAGTGAGAGTGGGAAAGAGTCCTATCAACACTACAGTAACACTAGTTTTAGCCAATTTGCATTATAGGATGTACTAATGGTGAGGGAAGGCAGACAAAATCTGCCACTTCCAAACAATTTATTTTTCCAGTGCCTAACTTCTTTCACAGCCACTACACTCATACCTTTTTATTCCCTGCTTCCTCATTCTGGATAGTGGACATGGAATTCCTTCATCATCTTACCATCAAAAAAGAGTTTACAGTGCTTGCCAAAAGGAAAGGTGTGAAGTTATCTGCCACCTCCAAATACTTCCAAATTAGTCTAAAACACTGAGTTGGAAAAGTATATTTAAATATACATTCTTTTTTCCAAAGAAAGACTGTAAGACGCTAACACGATCAACTAATTTCGCAAGACAGCTTAATGAGAAATGTAGCTACTCTTATTTGCCTTGCAAAAGTTTAGAGCCATATTAGTTAACTAATACAGCTTGAGCCTCCCTTATCCAAAATGCTTGGGATCAGAAGTGTTTTGGATTTTTTGGGAATTCAGAATACCTGTATTTGCATATTCAGTTAGCCCTCCGTTTTCGCAGGGGACCCGTTTCGGACCACCACTTCCCCTGCAAAAGGGAAACTCACACATATTCAAGCCCCATAGGCTTGAATGGGTACACTTGTCTGGGAGCAGTTGCAGACGCACATCTGAGACACACGCCCCATTTTAATCCCCTCCGTTTGCTCCTTGTGAGAAAACGAAGATCATGGTGATGAAGTCCGTGCAAACGGAGGGGGAACTGTATGTACTTAATGAAATATCTTGGAGATAGAACCAAAGTCTAAACATGAAATTCATTTATATTTTATGTACACCTTATTCACACAGCTTGAATATAATTTTATACAATATTTTAAATAATTTTGTGCATAAAATAAAGTCTATGTACTCTGACCATCAGAAAGAAAAGATGGCACTATCTCAGCAACTCATGAAAAAGTTATGGGTTTTGGAACATTTTGAATTACAGAATTCCAGATAAGGGAGACTCAACCTGTAGCATCATAAACTGAATAATATTTGTACCATTGTAATTACTTTTAGAGAGCTAGCATGGCATAGTGGTTTGAGCACTGGACTATGATTCTGGAGACCACAGTTTGAATCTCCATTTGGCCATGCAAACCTACTGGGTGACTTCGAGCAAGTCATTCTCAGATTCGGAGGAAGGCAAAGGCATACCCCATCTGAACAAATTTTGCAAAGAAAACCCCATGACAGGATCACCTTTGGGTTACGATAAGTCAGAAACTACTTGAAAGTACACAAAAACAAAGTAACTTTTAAAATACCAGAATTTAATGTGTAGATTTTTCTAATACTGTGATTTTTTTTTTACATATAAGACACACATACCATTGCCCCTCAATTTAAGAATCGCTATCAGTGAAGCATCATAACACTATCTACTTACCGAGTATCTAACTTCTAAGTAGTCAGATTTTGCAGGAACATCTGGTATCTCAAAAGCATAATTCTTTTCCACTTTCTAGACAAAATATAGATGGTTGACATATTCATGAGGCATTGATGTGTAAAACTAGTGGTACTGTAAATGTTCCTCTCTCTAAAAAAAAATCACTTTTTCCTTATTTTAAATTTCAAAATCTGTGAAAGTCTTTTTATTATCACAAAATAGTTATCCGCTTCCTAAATCTAATTTAAAGATTGTAATTTTTCATAATTTTAAACTTTTGCATAATTTATTCTACTTCCTTCAACCGATGGAAAAGCAAAAAGGTACTAAAACTCCTATCTTCATCCAATGTCCACCTGATATCCCACACTAGGCAGTGGGAGGGGCACTATGACTAAATTTCTGCTTCTCCTCCTTCACTACTACCACTGACGTTAAACAGCTTTTTTGCTTTGGTAACAGAAACATTTTACATTTCTCTTGCAGCGTACAACATGCTGTACTTGTGTAAGGCAGATTTGTACTCTCCTTCTGAAGTAACTTTCTTATGTTACAAAGCAAACAATGAAGGCTTCTTAAATTATGATCTAATCCAAACAGGTGTTTCAAACTGGTAATTTACTGGTTGGAAAACTAAATCAAGTTCTCATCACCAAACCTGGAGTACCAGAAGGGAAGGGGCATGTAGCCCACATACTTCTCATCCCCAAGATCAACAAGAATGATTTATGAAGCATGGGATGATACATTCATAATAGCCCATTTACATCTGATATGGAGGGTTTCCCTGTCAGATGTAAATTCCTGTATACTACACTACAAGTTCCTGAAATCTTTCTTTTTCTCCCATGTAGCCAGTTCTATGCAAGTAAAAACCATGAAACTGCTCTCTAGTAAGAACACACTCACAAACTAGATGTCCTGTGATCACTTGCCCTAGATTTCATAGAACTCCCATACATAGAAATAAATTTTTTAAAAGCCATTTCCATTTGTAGAATATGCAAAAGGGGTAAGAACTTGATCATATATTCTAAATAACCCAAAAGCATACAATGGTAAGAAAGTATTTTGAGTATTTAAAGAACTGTATTTAAAGAACTTTCAACAACACTTGAAAAGTAAAATAATTGACAGAAAAAATGTTTGAATAAGAAAACACATCGGCCTACAACGCACCTGCATTTCTGTACAAATGTTTCACAATAAAAGAAGCAAATAGCACCCTTCCTTTAAAAAAATCTTTTACACAACCTAAATCTGATGGATTGTGTAAGAAATTATTCAAGTCTGTAATACAAACAACAGCTGTCCTATAGAACTTGAAGTAGCTGGGATACTGTTGTGAAGCTCAAGTGTTCTCACAAAAGCAACACATAGTATGGGCTACCATTTAGCTTTGGCTAGTAAGCCTTTTGTTAGAACCCTCACATGTTAAATATACATGTACAGAACATTGACAAAATCTAAGCAGAAAGATTCATGATTGTTTTGTGACCATCCCTCTTATTGCAGAAGTCCACTTATAGCTAAACTGTTTGGACTGAATTATACTGTACTCATTAACTTGACCTTATCTCTTGTAAACATGACACAGAGATTTAATAGACTAAAGCTTTAAAATTAGACAAGCTGCTTTATCACAATAGGAGCAAACAGGATTTAAACAAGAGTTAAACTAGAGTTAAACAGGAAATGTCCCGTGATAAACATAGGGATTTCCTGTTTAACTCTCGTTTAAATCCCGTTTGCCACCTAGTGTGATAAAGCAGATGGACTGCCCCTAAGAATACAAACATGGTTAATATGAGACAGTCATCATCTGTCACACTGGATGTCCTGGATATCATCCATTAAATGTTTAGCTATAACAGTTGACAGCAAGGAGGCACTGATATCATGGACTCTTTGACATTTCCTATTTACTTTTTGTCAGGTACCTCTCCTGTCTTAAAATGCCTATCCTGCCCACTTAAAATCATAACATTGTGAGATAGTGATATTAAACAAACCTTAGACTTGTACTTCATTATTTTGTATTTTTCTGCAACATGATCATTAAATTCTTGATATACATCCATCATAGTCACAGGATTCTCTGTCTCTTTCCCAGAAGATGTATCAATTCGCTTTAAGAAGAAGAAATTCAGCAATCATTACACCGGCAAGCATTTCACTCAAAGATTTTCCAAGTGGGCTAAGTTGATTATTTAGAAAAAATATTACAAAATATCCTAAAACAGAAGAAGCTACTTACTCATGGAACTAGAGGAAGAGAAGAAAGGTACAGGAGCTACTATTAAAGGGCTAAGCCAGAGAATTCAGAAAAGAAATGGACTTTGAATACAGTAAGGAGCACCACATAACCTTTCAGGAAATTTACAGCTAAAGTTCAACTGATATTATACATTAAAATTAATTAATGTATGGGAGAGAAAAAACTTGATAAAGGGTTAAGTATCCCAATCCTCTTTTCTACAATATTCCAGTAGTATCATTGCTTCTTTACACATTATCACCTTACAGCATCTATACTTTATTCTGCAATAAATCCTGGAAGCCTTCAACTTGAGTTTTATCTCTTTTAATACCTTCTGGCTGAATAACTTAAGCAGAACAGACCATTTATAACTGAGAAGTTTCTTTCAACATAAGTTTCCTGTCAACATAAAAAGACATACCAATTCACGTGGCAGTAGGTAAATAGTTCTCTCAATATTTTTTACTGTAACACAACAGCTCACATAGGACTTCGCTGACTCAATCCACACTTTACCAAAGAGAAATACCACTCCTAAGATGAGGGAAAGGGGTAAAGACAGAGACAATGTACGTTAATCAAAACAGCGTAGCACAGCTGCTAATGGAAAAGCTGCAATACTAAGAATTACTGAATAAACACACTAATTCACCCATGGGAACAGAATGATTTCCAATTTGTAGTCTCTAATTGACAGCTCCATCTGCTGAAAGTCAGTACTCCACAGTCAAGTGATTGCTTTAAGAGTCTTGTACTATGCAGGCATACATCTTGATGGTATGCAAGTAATAAACGCCACTTTTTTCGTATGTAAGGAGTCTTGAAACTATGTTTCCTCAGAATTTTCGTTTCTTCTTCATATCCTCTCTCTCTCTCTCTCTCTCTCTTGCTTTTTAAATTATGTTTTTATGAAGTGTTTTCTTTACATATTTACTTAAGTTTTTGATTTATTCATTTATTTTACATTTATATCCTACCATCTCCTGATAATAGAACTCAAGGTGGCTAACATATTTACACACAACATACATTAAAATTATAAAAGTCATTAATAAAAGTATTAAACATTTTATGAAGTTAAAACATTAAAATTCATTAAAAGACCAAATATAAACCTTAAAACAGCACCAATGATATGGTCCTTCAAATAACTTCCTAATATGCATTTAGACAACAGATCAATACAAGGAACAGTAAACTTTAAGGAACTAGCTGCCCAAACTTTAGCCATCTAGGACAATTACAATAAAAAAACATTGGGGACAGAATGGCACCGTGTGGGATGCCATATAATAGCTCCTTTTTTGAGGAGCCACTATACAACTTTCTGATGTACAGTAATAACGAGCAAAGGCAGTTACACGTACTACATTATGTATCCAACTACTGATGTTTGTGTGATTTGTATGAGAAAAATATACTATATTTAATCTATACTATTGATTATAAATTGAGCCATGTGCAGCATTGACACCATAGCCATAAAAGGAGTGTGAAAGACTGTGTCCTAGTTCACATGTAACACTAAACATGATTTAGCATCATAGGGATGAACGCCTACAAATCTTCTCTTCCTCCCCTCTCCGCTTCTTCTGTGGCCAAGAGAAAGATCTTACCAGCATTCAGTTTTTCATTTCACACAAATCCAGAATCACTGTTTAACTATGCAACCTCTAATCAACTGCTAAAGAAGCCAACTTTAATTCACAAGTTTGTGTTAAACCAAAACCCCTAGTTTACACCCAACAAAAAAGATGAGAATCATAGAAGCTAAATGCTGGTTGAGCCCTCCTCCTGCCCAAATGAAGCAGAGAGGGGCCAGAGGAGAAGCTTCATTAGGGCTTTCAGAGACTTGCTCAGGTACTTCTAAATCATAGTATGGGATTACATGCAAATATGGCTTGTACAAGAAATTTTTATCTATCCTTCAGCAATATGAGTCCTTCACATAACATAGTTAATGCTTCATTTGCTATAACGATCATGATTCTCTTAAACAAAAAGTTATGCCAAAATTTATTTTTCTCTACATTACTAATTGAAACCAGGTGCAGTGTTTATTATTCATCCTTGAAAAGTTATGATGACAGGATCTCTTTTCATAATCAAGGAACAGAAGCCTTTTCATAATTATGCACCATTCAGAAGCCACCATACAGAATCCAAGATAGGATTGAAGGCATTATACAGGGGTCCTGAAATAGTCTTTTCTCCCCTCAATTAGTTACCAATTTCACCAAAGCTTCAATGATCATTACCTATTATCACAAATCTTTTGTGTACAATCAGCATACCAAAAGATAACTCCTGACCACATTATAAATTAATGTTTATTTATTATTTTTTGTTAGTAAGTTTTAGAAACTGAAACATTAGCCATTAACCTTCATTTTACCCCTTCCTAAACTGGATGTCCATACAAATTAAGCCAAAATGACAGTAACGGTCTAGAAATAAAAGATCTGAATAAAATGGGGCTTTTACCTAAAAAGAAAACCTTTCAAGGTGCCCAGAGATTATTATTTACAGCCAACCAGTATGATTTTAATTGTTATTATATGATAAATAGCCAGAAGAACTTCCACATGTGAAACTGATCTGTATGGAGAAAATGACAAAGAATTAAGCACCTCTCCTTAGACTACAAATCACTTTATCCCAATGTCCTTTGCAGCGCTGAAGCCACAGATAAGTTTTGGAAACCCAGAGCTGGCTGCTAACATAGGCATACATTCAACAGTTTATTAGTCACCACAGTGAGAGTTCCTTCTCCAACCTGTCCACCAGAAATCCCAAATTTCCCAAATTTCCAGAATACATTTTGGGGTGCATGGGAGATGAAAAATTATCAACTACCAATTCCAATGATAAAAGCTGCTCTATTAATGGAGGTATCCCTTTGGATCCTAGACATACAACTCTAGCTATCCAATATGAAAGGAGAAATTTTACTTGACAAAGAGAAGGCTCTCACTTTGAGAAAAAGCCGCAGATACTGAGTTCTTTGAGAACTCAAATCCTTTTTTTACTTTAAGAGAAGCAAGAAAAAGAAAGAGGCAATACAGATTCATGTGAATCATTCAACACATAAACACACCTGGTTGATTATACTGATCTTCATAAGCATCCAGCCAATAGAACCTGAAGACCTGCTGCCCATCTTCCCCAGTTATTAGTGGAAGTTGACTGGAGTCTACTTGAATTTCTGAAGCTAGATGACCATCATCATTTTCATCAATTCTTTCCCAACAGGAAATTTCAGGGAGGGAGGAGTTTCTGAAAGGCAATAAATGGAGAAGGGAGGAAGAAAACAGAAGGTGGTGTATGAAATACTGTAACTGCTTTCTAAAGCATTATTTTTTTTAAAAAATTACTGAAGGTAAAGGTTCAATCCTCTTAACTGACATCAGTTTAATGCAAATGAAGTAACATTTCTGCAGAAATTGCTGTACTTTTGTGGAGCATGCAATCTAAGAAAATTTTCATAAAGAAATCTTGCTAGAAATTAAACAACAGAGACCAAAGAAGTCCCTAAAGTTCTCTTAGGCCCTGTACACAATGGCCTGAAAGGCCAGCATGAGGGCACAGTTGGGGTGTAACATCCTCACAACATACACTGACTCCACCCCCCACTGCTCCACATGGCACGCAGCATCTTGGCATGCCTCTGGCACTGCATCCATATGGCACAGTATTGAAAGAGAGCCATATAGCCACGGCAACATGGCTATGGTGCCCTTTCAAGAGCACAAAAAGGAGAAGCTTTTTGTGACTCCTTTTTGCACCCTTGAAAGACCAGATCAGACCGCAGCATCTGCTGCGGCCCCAATCTGGCTAGGAAAGAAGCGGCGTCCCACCACCCTTTAGGGGATGTCTGCACAGCCCCCTACATATACTTACACAAAATGTGAACCTGTCTTCTCAGAGTCTTCTTGCTGTGGTTTCTTGTCTTCTAATTTCACTGCTTCCTTCACAGATGCCATGGTTTCTGCTACAGTTCTGAGATCCTCCATAGACTCATCAAAGTCCCCATCATCAAAATCCATTATAGCTTGTTCATCTTCTGTAAGAATTTTGATAAGACATTTTAATAAGAAAAATTAAAGTATTGTGCATACACTGATTGCTATCTCATTTCTCCTAACATTCTATGTTGTATATTCCTGAGTGGCAGGGGCATGGCCTAAATAATCCTTGGGGTTCCTTCCAAGTCTGATTTTATGACCCCATTATATTGTTTCTGCCATATCCTTTTACGTACATTTTTCTTTCATTCCTTTTGTGCATGTGTAGAAAAGTGTAAGAGACAGAGCCCATTCTTTCTATGCAATGAGTGGCTAAAGTGTGGCTCTAGAGAATTCCAGGTATTTTTAAATAAAATACTTTTATAAATAATAAATTGCTTATAATTGTTGTGGAAACACTTATATGCAGCTGTAGGTGTCTTGACAGTGTACACTGTGTCCTATTTGGACACAGATATTCAAACTGAGGACATCAGAAGTGATATCAGGGAATCTGTGTAACATCAGAAGTGGACCACTACTGTAGATCTGCAGTACCTCGTACTAAAGAAAATTCCTTCACAAAAGGAAATGTATAGAGTCTTGCACTGAGGAAAGTATGCAGAACGATGCTTTTGTAAGATGTGCAGTATTTTCCTCCACACTTTTGTTGTATGTAACAGTATCTTCCATCACTACATGAGTGAATGGATTCATGTATGTGAGTTCAGAGCTGGAAGGGGACTTGAGTACCCATTACATCCTGTTAATTAAGGGCATAATGGATGAAGTGCACAATCAACACCCTTTGAATGGAACTGTAAATTACGGGTTATACTTCAGTGATATGAATGATTCAAACAAAATGTTCTATCATCAAAGTACAATACCTTTAGTATTATCCTCTTGTTTCATTTTTAGCAGATCTCCATTTTCTACAGGGTCCATTTTATTTTCCAGGGTAGAGTTCTCTTCTTTGACTACATCTGATGTGGCTGGGTAAACTGAATGCTTAGAATGAGATGAATTTGCTGCAGAAGCTTCTTTTGTGTCAGGAGTGACAGTCTTCTGAACTACAGAAGATGATCTCTGTAAACAAAAGTGATTAAAAAAGTTAATTTGAAATCTGTTTAGATCAGGGGTGGACAAAGTATGGGCTGCAGGCTGCCCATACTTGAGATCCTTAGCTCTTGTCCCGAAGCTCCCCAGAAGTTCTCGAAAGCACCCAGATTTTGTTCTGTTTAGCTTTTTAAAAGTTTCTATCAACATCAAAATAAAAGAAGTCAAGGTTGTCCTGCTACTACTTTTCTGTAACTCACCTTCCAGTCTAACGTGGGTATTTATGCAGATAAGTGCAATAGGTCTCCAAAAGAAAGTGCCTATATTCTATTATACCAAAGGGCCTAAGAATCTGCATTCCAATAGTCTAATTTCCACAATCAAAACAGAACCTAATAATTTATTTTGGGCCAGAAAAATTAAGCCTTTGATTTGACTATATGACATTCTATTTGTTTACAACATGGAAACATTACTGAACACCAAATAACCAGAACAAAATTTGGTACATGTACTCAGGGCAGAATTGTACATCTCATGTTCTGACAACAATTCAACTCATGCAGTCATTTTCAAAGCAAGTAAGACAATATACAGCCATCCCTTGAAGACTGAACACTGAATGAAGGTGAGGATTGGTGAAGCATCCTATATTCACATAAACATTCCCTTTTACAAGCAGAAAACACAACTCAGTCTAGGATGAGCCTAATTATAAGAGAGCCTTGAGTGAACAAGCCTTTCAGAAATTCTGCTGGTACAGTAAGCCTATTCAAAATTCATATAACTAATAACAAGAGAATATATGATTCCCTAATCTTACTGAGTACATTAACAAAACTGATATCATGAATTTTCATTTTCAATTTATTTGAAAAGCAAAGCAGATTAATAAAAAATAAACAATAAATATGTTTTAAAACAGAAAAGGGTCTTAATTTTTTTTATTTGAAACCATTACCTTGGAGGTTGCAGCTTGAGACTGCAGAGAAAAAGGATTTAATGGTGTACCAACAATCCTCTTCCTTTTTAGTACTGGAACTGGTGGTGGTGCTATAATGACAGACTAAAAAGAAAAAAACCACTGATTTAGTAGCATTTGCAAAAGAAAACAGGAGGGATATAAGTTTTATGAGTAGAAGAAATTCTGTTTTAGACCTACTTTATCATCAAGTAATTCCTTTCATTACAGTGGTCCCTCCACATTTGTTGGAGTTAGGGGTGAAGGAGCCCTGTGAATGTGGGAAAACCACAAATGACAAGACACTATTCTTTTTATCTGAAAAAACACATCTCTAGGAATTCTCCAGGTCCTCCAAAGCAATTCTATGGTCAACATCTGCCAGATGTTGATCATAGAATCATGCTGGAGGATCAGCAAATGCCTAAAGAATTGTTTTCTCCAGGACCGTGATGGTGAACCTATGGCACGCATGCCAGAAATATAACGCAAACCTATTTTTCAGGCCATGCGGAGGGCTGGGAAGAGGAAGAACAGGCATCCACCACTTTTTCAGGGCATGCAGAGGGCCAGAGATGGCACGTGAAGCTATTTTTCGGGGCACACAGAGGGCACATGCCTGTTCCTCCTCTTCCCAGCCATCCTGGGCCTTTAGCTGCCTCCGTACAGTGTGGAGGCTACGGGGAGAGAAGAAGGAACAGGCACACACCTGTTCCTCCTCTTCCTGGCTGTCCCAGGCCTTCTGCTGTCTCCAGAAAGTATGGAGGATGCAGAGGGAGGAGGAACAGGCATAAAAAACAGGCATCCTCCTCTTCCCAACAGTCCTGGGTGTTCAGCCACAAATAACAAAAACGCTGATGGCGCCAATAGGGACAAAGTGGGAGGTGAGGAGAAGTAGGGGAGGGTGGGGAAAAATCTAGGAATGTAAAAAGGAAAGGAAAAAGAGAATTGAAGTAGGGAATTGAGGGAGGGAAAACATCTAGGAGTGAAAAAAGGGAAAGGGAAAAAGAATTGAGGGGGGGATAAGGGAATAACAGGCATAAAATATAGGAACAGCTACTGGGCTGCAACGTAGTATTGGGTGACACTGAAGTCAACTCTCATAGAGAGAACAGTAGTGTCACCATAGCTGACACTTGTCAGCACAGTGCCAAATGAAGCAAAAGGTGTCCCTCTTTGAGAGACCATTTCACCATGAAAAATCTTTAGGTGTGACAGTTCAAAAACCAACAACTAGAGAGCGGGAACATGTCCAATAAAACAAGCATAGTTAGAAGCAACACTACATATGTAATTGGAACATGGAACGTGAGAAGCATGAGCCACTGAAAACTAGACATAGTAAAGAAGGAAATGGAATGCATGATTATCGCAATACTAGGAGTGAGTGAGTTAAAATGGACAGGAATGGGTCACTTTGACTCAGTCAACTATACAGTAATCTATTTAGGAAATGAAAAAACAGGAAGAAATGGGGTGGCTTTCATACTAAGGAAAGATATAGCTAAAGCACACAAAGGATACAACTCAAAGTCAGACCGTAAATTATCAATAAGGCTTCAGGGTAAACTTATAAACATCACAATAATCTAGGTATATGAACCAACCACAGATGCAGATGAAGAGGAAATTGAGAGATTCTATGATGGAGTCGAGGAAGAAATTGACAACACACCATCACAAGATTTCAAACTAATCATTGGAGACTTGAATGCTAAAGCTGGCAACAAAGAAGAATCAAAAACAGTAGGCAGATTTGGATTAGGAACGAGAAATAAAGCAGGAGAACATCTGATAGAATTCTGTGAGGCCAACACTCTATTAATTGAAAATACCTACTTCATACAACAAATAGGAGACTATATACCTGGACATTACCAGATGATAAACACAAAAACTAGATAGACTACGTAATTGGAAGTAGAAGATGGAGAAGCTCTATCCTTGTGGCCAAAACCGGACCAGGAGCTGATTGTGGCACAGACCGCAAACTACGTATAACAAAAATCAGAGTTAAGCTGGAGAAGAAAGCAAAAACCATCATTATACCAAAATATGACCTGAATAACATTTCAGATAAATTCAAGGACAATGTAAGAAACAGATTTGAACTACTGAGTATAACCGATGGGGACTTCTGTGGACAGAAGTCAAAGACATAATTAAGGTTGAATGCAAGAAAATACTAACAGTGGCCAAAAAGAAAGATAAGAAATAATGGATGACATATGAAACACATCATGCAATAAAATAAAGAAGAAAAGCAAAAGCAAAGGGAGACAGGAACGCCAGAGGTATGAATACAACTGTCCAACGTCTGACACTGCAGGGATAAGGAGAAATACTACAATGATCAATGCAGAGAAATAGAAAAAAACAACAAAAAGGGAAGAACAAGAGACCTCTATCAAAAAATCCAAAAAATAAAAGCCAAGTTCAAACCAAGACCAGGCATGCTCTATGGAGAAAAAAAGAACATAATACAGGAAGAACAAGAAGAAATAAGAAGATGCCAGAGGCAATACACAGAAGAATTATACAAAAGAGATAAAAAAAATGAATGATATTTGGAATAAGAAGCCATATAAAGACAAACCCCAAATTCTAAGAAGTGAAGTGGAATCTGCAATAAAGGAAATGAGGGGAAAAAAATCACCGAGAATATATGATATCCCAATTGAACTGCTACAGTGCTTACAGACAGATGCAACTTTAGTATGCCAACAAATATGGAAAACAAAGCGGTGCCCAACAGACTGGAAAGGCTCGATATACATACCAATCCACAAGGAAGGAGATACAAAAGACTGCAGCAACTATAGGACAATAACACTAATCTTGCATGCAAGCAAATTAATGCTCAAACTTCTGCAGCAAAGACTCCAGAGAGAAAGTCCAGAGGTGCAAGCAGGATTCAGGAAAGAAAAGGGCACTAGGAACCACACTGCAAGCATGTGGTGGTTAATGAAGAATACCAAAGAATTCCAAAAAAGAATTAGCATGTGTTTCACAGACTACAGCAAAGCATTTGATCATATAGATCACGAAAAACTATGAAATGCACTCAAAGACATTGGGGTGCCACTACATCTTATAGTCCTGGTAAGGAATCTGTACCAAGGACAAGAGGCCACCATCAGAACAGAATCTGGGGAAACAGAGCGGTTCTGAATAGGAAAATGAACAGTTAATAAGGATGGTCAAAGACGAAAGTGCAAGGGCAGGTCTGATTCTGAACATAAAGAAAACCACAGAAGAAATACACAAATTCAATCTAGACAACAAGGAAACTGAAATAGTTAAAGAATTCCCATATCTAGGATCAAACATTGATCCAAAGGGAGACTGCATTTAAGAATTAAGAAGTAGACTGGGAATGGGAAGGGCAGCTATGAAAGAACTGGAAAAGATACTGAAGAGCAAAAACATACAACTGAGCACTAAAGACAGAATCGTTCAGGCCATTGTATTCCCAGTTATCACGTACGGATGTGAGAGCTGAACAGTAAAGAAAGCAGACAGAAAGAAAATCAACTCATTTGAAATGTGGTGCTGGTGAAGAGTACTTAGGATACTATGGACAGCCAAAAAGACAAACAGATTCTTGAGCAGATCAGACCAGGGCTCTCCCCTGAAAGAAAAGATGACCAAGTTCAGACTATCATATTTTGGCCAGATAATGAGAAGACACGGATCACTAGAACAAAAAATAATGCTAGGAAAGGTAGAGGGTAGAAGAAAGAGAGGAATACCACAAACCAGATGGACAATCAGGGAGATTATGGACAAGGGCTTGCAGGATCAGGGCAAGGCAGTGGAGGATAGGGATTCTTGGAGATGTCTCATCCACGGGGTCTCCATGAGTTGGAACTGACTCAAGGGCAGCTAACAATAACAATTCTTTTTATCTGAGAGAACACCTCTCTAGGAATTTCCAGGTTGTCCAGTGCAATCCTGTGGTCAATACCAGCCAGATGTTGATCACAGAATCATGCTGGAAGACCTACAAATGCCTAAAGAAGTGTTTTCTCTAGGATTGAGATGGCAAACCTATGGAACACATGCCCTGATGGCAAGCCTATGGCACGTGTGTCAGAGATAGAGGACAGAGATTGAGATAGGGCATGTGGAGGGCAGGAAAGGGGCATGTGGAGGGCAGGAAAGAGGAGGGACAGGAGAGTGCCTGTTCCTTCTCTTCCTGGCTGTCCCAGGCCTCTCCGGAGGCAGGTAAAGGCCCAGGACTGTTGGGAAGAAGAGGAACAGCCCTGCACCTGTTTCTCCTCCTCCCACACCCTTCCAGCATAGAAATCCCACCCCCAGCACTGGGTAATACCCAGTGCCAGAAACTATTTTGGGCACTTGGTTCCTACTGCTCTAGGAACATCTAGGTTCTCCAGCACAACTCAGTGATCAACTTCCAGCAGATCTGGGCTGGAGGACTTAAGAGATTTCTAACGAGAACATATTAATCAAAACCGCAAATAATCAAATCTACAAAAATCAAAGCTGCAAATGTGGAGGGCCAACAGTATTTACCCTAGGCAAATACAGCTCCCTAGGCATTTTTCTTCTTTGAGTAAAAATGTTTTCTGTTTCCAGATACCCTAAGTATTATCAGGCTGAATTAGGATTTTTATAAATCCATAAAACATATCCAGAGATAACCATGTTGGCCATACAGCAAAATACAATAGCATGCAAAAATCACAAAACAGTGATACCTTTATCAGGCCTACAAAAATGCACAAAATACTAGTTGCAAGCTTTCAAAGCTCCCACTGGCTTCTTCATCATGAAAATATGTTAAAAAGAATACAGAAGAAGAAAAATGACCATGTGAGAGTCACAGGCCTACATTTTGCCAATATATTTTTTGTTATTATTAGTTAAGATGATCTGGAGGGATATCAATGTAGATAGAGGCCACCTTTCTCTTTGGCCTAAGAAAGGTATCACTGCTTTGTGGATTCTGGATGTTATTATAAATAAATAAATAAATATAAACTTTATTCTTATATCCTGCCTATCTACTGCAGCAATCAAGGCGGCTTACATGACTAAAATATATTGGAATGATACATACAATGTAGAGAGAGTATAGACATTAGATGGAACTATTCTGAGAAGGCCTTCCGGAAGAGATCCGTCTTGACAGCTTTTTTGAAGCTGTCTAAGCTGGTTATTTGGCGGATCTCCTCCGGCAAGGCATTACATAGTCTGGGAGCACCAGCGGAGAATGTCCTCTGGGAGGTTGCCATTAGTCTGGTTTTTATGGGTTGCAATAAATTCCTCCCAGACACCCAAGGGTGCAGAATGGATTGTATGGAAGTAGGTGATTCCTTAGATAGGATGGATTACAAATCCATATTTCCAGAATATATGTGAAGGTTTCTTTTTAAAAAAACAGTATCTTTAGGAAAACAAGTGTGCTTACAGATTCCTACCTCTGCATTCAGATCTTGGAGAATGTCTCCTAACAAATCATCCTTAGACAGATCAACAGTTTTCTGTAAAACAAGATAACTATGATCACTAAATCACAGAAGAAAACTCTTTGAGATCAAAGTCATTTTTTCTAATGTAAGCTAAGCAAGCTTTATAACTTTTCAGAAAAGTAAAGAGAAGCAGCAAATAATACAGAATGGAGTTAAGAATAATACATCATAATAATAAAAAGTTTAAATATAACAGATAATATTCCTATAAAAACAGAAAACTTACATCAGCATTTTTCTTTCCAGTATTGGCCATAAACATAGATTTAATAGTGTTTGGTTTTGATACCAGAGCCTTCTTCACGTTTTTCTTTTCATTTGTGGAAGCCGTGTCTCTTTTTCCTACCAATGTAACAGATGAGCAGTAATTTAAAATATGAAAAAAAATCTATTTCTGTATCAGCTTAAGTCACAAAGCCTATGGCTGTGTTCAGAGGTAACATCAAACCATGTTGTAACTTGACAAGAATAAATGTGACTTCCCCCTGCAAGTATATGCTCCTTCCCACTTGTGGAACAGCCGGAAGGAACTGGGAGGTTTTCTCTTCGTTTTAGATTAACTGCAGTTTAGCAGTGTACAAAATCTAAAACTTAATAATGGTTAGTAAAGACAAGCTTAGGGACAGTGTGCTGTAGTGGTTTGAGTGCTGGACTGTGATGCTAGAGACCAAGGTTCAAATCTCTAATAGTTAAAAATAACTACTCTTTGTCCAAGTAGACTTTGTCCAGCCAGTGGACTGGGACCTACAACCAAGCTAAAACAATTTTTTCTGCTTAAATTTGGATTAGCATGTTTTACCTCTACACCTTCCAAATTACTCCTGATGCAAAAACATAGAAGCTACTTGAAAAATGCATTGTCCTCTGCCTACAAGTAGCATGTGGCCTCACAGGAATGGTGACAATGCATTGCAGACGAGTATTGTTATTTATTATTTTATTTATTTTATTTATTTATTTTATTTATATACCGCCTTTCCAAAAAAGATCAAAGCGGTTTACAAAAGTGGATAAACAAGGGTTCTCTTGCCTCAGGCAAGCCCTGGTGGAGCTGGGCCTGCCTCTTCTCTCCCTCCCTAGGCAGAGGATGGCAGTTGGTATGGAGGGAGAGTCCTCTTGCCTCAGGCAAGCCCTGGTGGAGCTGGGCCTGCCTCTTCTCTCCCTCCCTAGGCAGAGGATGGCAGTTGGTGTGGAGGGAGAGTCCTCTTGCCTCAGGCAAGCCCTGATGGAGCTGGGCCTGCCTCTTCTCTCCCTCCCTAGGCAGAGGATGGCAGTTGGTATGGAGGGAGAGTCCTCTTGCCTCAGGCAAGCCCTGGTGGAGCTGCAAATTGTTGATATGCAAATGGACTTTAAATTTTCTGAACATTGAAAAACTCGCAATTCCCATATGGCCAGAAGGAGGAGGAGCCAGCCTGCAAAATTTACCCTACTCATAACATCTCAACTAAGGACAGAAACAACATAATGCAGGCATCTTACTAACATCTCAAATTTTTTTTCCTGTTTGGTTTGTAACATCTTGCCTGATGAAGAAACCAATGGAGCTTCGAAAGCTTGCAACAAGTATATTGCGCGTTTCAGTTGGCCAATAAAGGTATCACTGTTTGGTGGACTTTTGTTTGAATTTGCTAAATGGCCAACACAGCTACCCCTGCATACTCTTTGTCCAAGTTAATTTTAATCTAAAACAAGCCTTATCATGACCACACTGGGGGCAGGAGCTAGGCTTATCCTTGTAATACTACTACAGTTTAATGTTATATCCAAACTAGCCCTATTACAAATGAGAGATAAGAGATGGGCCCGAAAGAGCGGTGCAGGGCTGTGCCAGTACCAATCACACCAGGCCCATGGCAACCATATATGCCAGGCCTTGATCCTATCTGCTCCTTCTTGTCCCAATTCTTCCTGGATGGCGCAATGTCGGTGTGGCTTCTGGTCGCATTCAGAGCGTGCATCATCTGAACGCTACGCCCCAAATGTGGCAATAATCTGCATCATTTGGCCCATGTATTTCAGGCCGCAATTCAAGGTTTGAGATAATAGCTCAATTCTCACAATGGTTGGATTAAACAACCATGAATCTGCGTGAACATCAGTTTTAAGCCACCTGAAAAGGTTTGGGTTAAAAGTGACATATAGCGCAATCATTTGATTGAGTTTGCAAGTCACCAAAAACCATAACGCTCTAAGTAATGTGTAAACCCATCTCTGACAATAAGGTGTGATTTGTTAACCAACCACAAATTACCGTCTGAAACCATGGTTTGTAACTGGTTTACAAAATTTAAATCATCTGTTGTAAAATGCACAGGTACAGGTTGACCCTGACTTGCTTCCCTAACAACCCACCTAAAGCAAAAGGAATAAGAACCAAAACAGGAAGGAATAAGAAACAAAGCAAAAGTGGGGGGGGGGGCGCACTACAATAGATTTGTTTGATCATCAGCCATGCAATTCATGTCTTAAGCAACAACACGATGAATATAATGGCATCCAGATTGATCCTTGCATTTATCTATTCAATATCAATAGTAAGTCACATTGAATTCATGGGTGCATTATAGTTCTGGAAAGCTTTAAAATATCAAATAAAGTGCAGGAGCAAGTTGGTCTTCACCTTGCCACACTGTTCTTCCTGGGAAGCAGGACTAAAGCCAACCATTAGCCCCCAGCTAATGGATGACATTTAGAACAGAAATATCAAAAACACTTTATTATTATGAGAAGCTGGTTTACTTGTTCCTTTTCAATTGACTTGAAAACTGTGTTGCAAAACTACACAACCATGTGGAGCACCAAACAGCAGTGGGTAATACCTCAAGGGTAGTAACTAAAATGGAAACACATCATCATGTTGTCACAGCCCTAAACCATTTGTAATTTTAGCTGTAAACTAGCTGAAACAAGCCCCTGCCACAGACTGTTTTGAAGATGATCGGTTTGAAAAAACTATAGTTAATATTAAAAACAATCAGTCTGGAGTTGGACAACACACTAACCTGTGGCTCTTCAAAAGTAAAGGCAATTTCTCCCCGCTGCCACAAGAGAAGGAAGGAAGGGAACGCAAGTACTGTAGTTCTCACCACAAGTCAATCTTTCAATACTAATCAAGAGTTCTTCCTCATGTCCAAACAAACCAGTTTGTCCAAAAGCTCTCTCACCTTTATTAAATTGGTAAAATGGAAGCCATTCCAATTACTAAACAGCATGAAGAGCTATTGCCAGGTAAAATTTAAATTGAAACAAGAAGCATTCATTGGATGCAATAACCTACAGTCTAATTTTTAACAATTCCCTTTTAGGACTTGAGTAAAGATTTACTCACTTTTCTTGTTGGAATCAAGAGCATCATCTTCTAAATCTTCATCAAAAATCTCTCTGCCATCTTCAACATAACCAACCCCATCTGTCCAAAAATAATGCCATACTTTTTATAAGGTTTACTCACTTTTTACAAGGTTTTACTCATTTTTATTCACATTTGTCTTTGGAGCCAAATCCAGAATTTACCCGAATGAAAAGAGTAGCTATATTCTAGTTGATTTCCCATTATTCTGCCTTTAAAATCAATTTACAGAATATGGAGCCTCCCAATGTTGCTTAAGTACAACTGGCTCATCCCTAACCACTTACTATGCTGGAAGGGGCTGAAAACAGTCTAACAAAATCTGGAAGTCCACCAATTCCTCATTGCTGATATAAACCTCGTCTTTCTTGTCAGTTTAACATATATAAATATCCTCACTGAAGTCACTTGTGGACCAAAGCCTAACAGCCCAACCATATACATGTTTTAGCTGTGGCAGGGCAAGCAATGTCCTAAGCCTAGCCAAGATGAGACAAGCATCTTGCTCCCACAAAATTACACCCACCTCCAACATATACTTTACTAAATGCTGTTTTACAGTGCTGTGGCAGCCTTTCCCTAGATCTTGTGGCCTACAAGAGACACAGCCTACTGATAATGGGGACACTTCTGGTCCTTCTGTTAGTACCCCAGCTTTGAGAAGCACCCCATTTCAGTCCTTATTCCTTGTTTTAATAGTGTTCAAAGCCAATGACAATCACTTATGTAAAGTTAAATTCCATCACTTCGCAAAGCAATTTCTAAATGCATGGTTGGTCCTAGTATTACCAACCTTCTTCATCTTCCCTTAGATTCTGACAAACTCTATGAAACTTTTATTTAATTTTACAATGCTTCCCTAACCACATTAAGTACACACTAATGGAAGAATATCTGTTTAATGTCAGCCCAAATATAAAAATGATTTAAATCCGTTTCACAAACCATCATCGACAATCCAGTCATCATCCTGGCGTTCTCGAACAATCTTAGAATATTGCTCTTCATCAATTTCATCATAAACACTTGTGAATTCCTCAACCTGTAACAAGAAACTAATAACTATAGTAGCTGCTCTTTGAAGATGGACTAGAGAATGCAGAAAATCATTCTGATATTCGAGAATTATTTAGGGGCTTTTTAGATTGGCAGGAAAGTGTGACATGAAGCTGCACTTTCCTTAATGCTTAGCAGCTAGACTGCAAGCCCCAGGTGTGCATTTAAAAAGTACAGGGCAGCTAGACTGAGGTTTTTTTCTGTGGCTCAGCAACTACATGGGAAGCTGTCAAAACGCTACAAACACAGGCGGAGCAGCTACATGGGCGGCAAGGAACGTGGCTTTTAGCCGCGCTTTAAACATTTTTTTTCCCTTGCTGGCTGCGAATTGCGCAATTGCGCAGGTACATCATACAGTCGGAGCTTATCACATGGGGGAGTACAGGACCATTCCGAAAGAGGGAGAAAGTGAGGTCAGTTCGGAAATGCACGTGATTACGCACAAGCTCATCACACACAAGACAAGAGAGCATCTACACAAAAAGAAAATGCAGAGTCAATACGAAAGAATTCATCACATGTGAACATACTGGTCAGCTTTCTGTTGCAAATTAAGGCATCTTGGGAAATGGTAGCAAAGGCTCATGCGAGTTGTAGTCTGTGTTCTGTCAGAGCATTATATTGAGTTGTCTTGAGGTTTCAGCCCTCTGTCCAGGAGGGATTCCCATATGTCCTCCATTCTTGAGCAGAGGCCCCCCTTTTCCAAGTTGACCAGGCACGTCCTCCTTTGCCAGGACACGTCCTACTTTTCCAGCCTTCTTTTTGAAGAGGAAGCAAGAGGGCCAGGCGTGCTCTGGCCAGGCTCTGGGGGGTCTCTTCCTGGCTCCTTCCCTCCCTCCCTGCTGCCTTCCTCCTCCCTTTGGCTGAGAGAGTGTGACTTGCAGGGAGGAAGGGCAGCGGTGGTGCTCCAGGTCCTCCTGATGCTGGGCCAGGGCAAGCTGGAAACAGGAGGAGGAGGAGGAGGAGGAGGAGGAGAGGGACATGGGGCCCCTCTGCTGCCCTGCTTCCCTGCAAGTCACACTCTCTCAGCCAAAGGGAGGGGGAAGGCAGCCAGGAGAGAGCCCTGGAGTCTGGCCAGAGTGTGCCTGGGCCTGCCTTCTCCTCCCCCCTTTGGCTGAGAGAGTGTGACTTGCAGGGAAGCAGGGCAGCGGAGGTGCTCCAGGTCCCTCCCCTTCTCCTCCTCCTCTTGCCAGCTTGCCCTGGCCTGGCTGAGCGCCTCCAGTGCCCTGCTGTCTCCCTAGAAGTCACACTCTCTCAGCCAAAGGGAGGAGGTGAAGGAAGGTGCAGGCGCACTCTGGCCGGGCTCTGAAGGTCTCTTCTTGTCTTGGCACCTTCCCTCCCTCCGCACTTGTATCGCTACCTTTACATGGGTGCTCTAAAGAGACAGAGCCCCATTTAACCGTGCAACTACACCTTAGCCTTTAGATGCAATAGCAATGTTGCGCCCTTTTAAAAAAAGTAGTGGGGAAATCAAACTACTTTTTAAAAGCACTTCTTCTCCCTTAAAACTCCAAAATAGTGTTTTCATGGCACACTTTCCCTTTTTCTCATCTAAAGGCTGGGCTTTCATGCAGCCATCAACACACCTCTTTTTGCCAATGTAAAATGGGCCAGCTCCTTTTTAAAGCACTTCTTCTCCCTTAAAATGCCAAAATAGTGTTTTCATGGCACACTTTCCCTTTTTCTCATCTAAAGGCTGGGCTTTCATGCAGCCTTCAACACACTTCTTTTTGCCAATCTAAAATGGGCCATTTAGATCACATGTGGATGGCCCTCAGCATCAGGCCACCAGGTATCACTGTTTGCCTTGCTAACGCAGCAACCTTAATGAGAATAACAGGCAAAATTGGCTAACTTTGCCACACTCCACTGACAGAAAGATCAGAATTGTCAGGAGTGGTACAGAAAGGCTTTAATCCTCTTTCCCAGCAATCTTCAAAGGGAGAAATTGGGTATGCGTGGATGAAAGGGAATAGTGGGGCTGTCCTGGTATCACCAACTGGTCTATTCAACACTACCTCTGCTTACTTGCATGGTGTCCCACAGCGCCAAAGGGTTGCCCATCCTACATTAAACTGAGGTACATCAAGATGGGAAGGACAATCCCATTTAGATTAACTTTTCCCAAACCACTGGTGCATGTGTGGGCACAACCACACACACATATATAGGTCTGTCCCAGGCTTCTGCTCCACCAAATGCATCTGAGAAAGTAGATTTTAGTCTATGAAAGCTCATGCTGCCAACTTCTTTCTTTCAACTAGTTTCAAAAGTGCTACAGGATCTCTCTACATACTGATTCCACAGACTAAAACGGTTATACTGTATCTTTGAACTGAAACACACTCATACAGACTTTTCATGGTGCAATCACATGTCCTAAAAATACTAGCAGTTCAAGCCAGAACAATATTTTATTTACCTCATATTTTATTTTCTCTCCAGCCTTTGCCTTTTTTAAACGTTCTAATGCTTCTTGTCTCCCTTTTCTAGACTTCTTCTCACGCCGTGAACGTGAAGCTGTAAGATTTGTAGAATCATTTGTTTCTGAAAAGCATTTTTAAATGCATGGTTAATTTTTTTAAAAAGACTGAAAACAGACTGTAGGAATATAAACACACAACAGGTATGCAGAATATTGGCATACTAGTATGGCCATGACCAATAAAGTATCATGCCCCAAAATGTATGATACTGATTTTAAATGTGAAAATGATACCTCGTTCTACCAATATCTGAAAAACATATGAAAATTAATGAGAATTCCACTTTTCTCTTTGCATTTTCATTTCACTATTTTAGAACAGGTAACAATGATAAAAACTGCTGTCTTCAGATACCAGGAGAAAAAAATAAACAAAGGGTACAAATATTTTGTCAATTTACAAACCAGTTTCAGAATAAATTCTAACAATCTCACATACACATATTAAAGGCCAAGCAATCTATATTAATGCTAAAGGAAAAAAGAGTGTCTCAGTGGCCCTTACTTCATATACAGGAAGCACTTTTAATGTGCTTTTTATATCTTTGTTCACATCAAATATTTCAGTTCAATAATTTCTGACTATTGGAACAGCTTTTAGTGTATTTACAAATGTTTCTCCCTTTGTTTACACAATTTTAAGTGAAGAAAACAATGAAGAAAATTCAAATCAATTTAGGGCACTAGAACATTTTCTGGACATGATATTCAGTTTATCTGGAAATGCCACACATAAAAAAGGCTACTGAAAGTTGTGTGATCCATGCAGGCTTTGTAGTGTTCTCAAACAGCTAAGCATACTAGTTCTTGAAATATTTATTCATCTCTTATCATTTCCATTAACATGAGATAAACTACATTTTTCTACCATCTACATATGTTGCAAACATTAGCTTATTTTTTTAAAAAAAATTGTTTTAGGCACTGTACACCTGTCTACCACTATGTCAGCTACCACATATTTTAAGTAGTACCATTATCATAATATAATAGTTTTCCAGCGTTGAGGGCGGAGTCATCCTTCATGAGGGTTGGTTCCCCCTGTTTGCTCCAATCAGGCAGGACTATGACTTTTGGGCGTGTCCACCAGGGGAATCCATCCCCCTTGTTTGCCCAGTCTAGTTCCTGCCTTCGCTCCGTCAGGTCGTGTTTTCCTAACTCTCCTTTACTCACAAAACAAAATCTTCTTTATTCTCCTTTTACTCCTTACCTCTTCTCTCTCTGTGAGGGCCGACTAAGGTCCGAAGAGCTAGAGGGCCCAGGCATGTCTGGGGAATCTGGCCATGCTACCCAGGCTCTCCACAAGAGCCCAGTATAAAACTGTAGCAGCCCAGTATAAAACTGTCCCAATTTTTCTGGTAATTACATGAAATTTTCAACCTTTGGTTCAAATCATTTGTTAACAGTCCTTCCAAGGCAGTATGACACCCACATGTCCAAGGTTAAACAAACATTCCCACATACTGTTAGCACTACTTTAAGCTCAGTACACATTAACTGTAATGTTTTGATTGAATACCAGTCAGGATATTTTTCCTTATACATACACTGGTTGACAAATGTAATAAATAAATAAATCTGGTGAAATTATAAATATTTTGATAACTTTTGATTTCACATAGTCATTCTTTTAACATAAATCTCAACTCATATCAGCTTCCTAATTTTATATATCAAAATGCTTTTTAAGCCAGTAAAATTCTATGAATGCTTACTTGGGATTAGGTCCCACTGAATTCTATAGAAACTGTAACTGAACATGCTTAGGACTGTGCTGAAATAACCCTCAAAAGTAGTCCTTTTTCTTTAAAAGTACTGTACAGGTACTGGGGAAACGCTTATTTAACAGCAATGTGGTAATAGATTTTACCATTCATCTTTTAGCTCAGAACAACTTATAATTAACTCCTGCTCAAACACAGTCCCCTTGATTCTGATACTCTCCCTCATAAAATTGCTCCTCTAGAGAGAAGGCAGACACATCAAGGTTCATTATACTTAGGTTTTTTAATTCATACCCCAAGCATTACTGACACTTTGAAAAAGTAAAAACATTTTTTTTTCCTTTGGAGTAGATATGACAGACACACACCCCTGCAAGCTTGGGATCTCTTGTCTATCTGCGGTAAGAATTACCCTAGTGATCAGGCTATAAAGCTTCTGGCAGCAAGAGAGTTGGGCCTTTCTTATTTTTCCAGCCCACCAGCGTGCCACGCAACTACTTTACCATGTTCTTATTACCAGGCTGTTAAAACGTTTTGTGTGAAATCTGATGTATGCTTATCCAAAGGGCCAGCCATCTTCTCTGGACCTTTCTCTGAAGTAAGTGTATATAATGCTGTAGCTTTAACATTATGGCCTGATTATCAAGGCTTCAGTATTCCAACAGAAGGGGGGTGTACACTTTGGTTATTCCAAATGCTGTGTTAAGTCTCTTTCTTCTCACACCATTCCAACTGTTTTGTCCTCTCGCTCTTCAGTTTCAGATTCACACATTTCTCATACAACTGACATCAAGTATTTGAAGGACTGGCATATAAAACATTGATGGAGGAAGCTTGTTTTCTGCTGCTCCAGCCAGAGATAGGACCCAAACCAAGGGATTCAAATTACAGGACAGGAAATTCCAATAAACATTGAGTAACAGTTGTTTGACAGTGGAACAGACTGACTAAGGAGGAGATTTTTACTGTACTGTATTGCCATCTGTCAGAGATCCTTCATGTGTGAATTTTGCCTTGGTAGGGGGTTGGACAAGATAATCCTTCCAAGTCTACAGTTCTGTGATGACAAATATTGCCATGTTCCTCCTCTTCCACATAATTTTTAAAAAACTTTTCAAGTCAAACATTTTTCAAGCTTTACAAGTGAGGAGCTCCAGATCTTCAGCAACATTTTATTGGATAGGTGTCAATCTGTGCAGCCTGATGATGTAGACAGGATCCCTGGAGAAGTGAGGGCCACCACATGCATACTGGATCTTTGCCCTTCCTAGCTCCTGAAAGTTGCTAGAGGACTGGGGAAATGGTGAATGCTTCACTGCAGCAAGGCAGATTTCCATCCTGCCTAAAAGAGGCTGTGGTGAGGCCATTACTGAAAAAGACCTCCCTGGATCCCACTATCCTGAATAACTATCAGCCAGTCTCTAATATTCCATTCTTGGGCAAAGTTCAGGAGTTAGTGGTGCTCTCCCAAATCCAGGGGTTTCTGGATGAAATTGATTCTCTAGTTCCATTTGAATCTGGCTTCAGATGTGGCTATGGGAAAGAGGCAGCTTTGGTCACCTTGGTGGATGACAGGGAAGTGGACAGGGGGAGTGTATCCCTATTGGTTCTCCTAGATCAGTGACTTCTGATACCACCGACCATGGTATCCTTCTGAGCCACCTCTCTGGGTTGGGATTTGGGCCACTGTTTTGCAGTAGTTCCAGTCTTTCTAGGAGGAGCGGATTGAGAAGGTGGTGTTCGGGTTTCCTGTTCAACTCCTTGGCCACTTGCCTGGGGAGACCCACAGGGTTCTGTTCTGTCACCCATATTATTTAACATCTACATGAAACTGCTGGGTGAGGTTACCTAGTGTTTTGGGGTGGGGTGTCACCAGTATGCAGATGACACCCAACTCTATCTCTCCTTTCCATCTGATTCCAAGGAAGCTGTCTCTGTACTGCGCCAGTGTCTGCAGTAAGTAATGGACTGGATGAGGGCAAACAAATTGAAACTTAATGTAGACAAGAAAGAGATGCTCCCACTCAGTCGGAAGGCAGATCTGGGAATAGGGACGCTGCACTGGATAGGGTTACACTCCTGAATTCTCAGGCTCGCAGCTTGGATATGTTCTTGAACTCAACTCTGAGCCTGGATGCCTAGGTTTCAATAGTGGCTAGGAGTGCATTTGCACAGTTAAAACTTGTGTACCAGCTGTGCCCATTCCTTGAAACGTCAGATCTGGCTATAGTAACACATGTCTTTATTACATCCTGTTTCGACTGCTATTACACACACTATTTTGGGCTACCTTTGAAAACTGTTCGGAAACTTCAGCATGAGCAAAATGCCACAGCCAGAACACTGACCAGGGGCTGCTACATGGAACATCTAACTCCCTTGTTTAAAAAAAAAAAAAGCTTCACTGACTACAGGTTCATTTCTGAGCACAATTCAAAGTGCTGTCGTGAGCTATAAAGCCCTACACAGCTTAGGTCCAGATTATTTGAGAGACCTTATCTCCTCATATGAATCTGCTAGAGCCCTAAGATCTTCTGGGGAAGGCTTTCTCTTGGTCCTGCCACCATCACAGGCTCACCTGGTAAGGACATGAGAGCAAGCCTTCTCGGTGGCTGCTCCTGCCCTCTGGAATGCCCTTCCAAAAGAAGCAAGGCTGGCCCCCTCCCTGCTGGCCTTTTATCGGCAAGCAAAAACGGCTTTATTCAGACAGGCTTTTGATGTATAACTATGGGGTGGTTTGGATGTTTGTTATATAGAGTGGGTATCATAGTTTTAGTGTGGTTTTAATGCCTGTAATTTTATCCTGTTTTTAGATGATATTTTTAATTGTTTTATTGTAATATCTTTTTAGAATTTTTACTGTGAGCACTCTTGGGTCCCTTTCAGGGAGAAAGGCAGGACAGAAATCAAATCAAATCAAATAAGCAATGAAATAAACATTTTCTCATTTAGTAACTTCCTAAAATTACTCTTGTGGGAATGACTGATTTATCTATTAAATCAGTCTAACTCTGTTGTTCTTCCAAAGGATTCAACAACCATTCCATTGCTATCCAGCCTCCGAACCAATTGCATTTTTAAAAGTGCCATGGTCAGCTATCTCTATATTCTGGACATTTTGAAAGATGTAGTTTTTATCACTACAGTGCAATTGCCCTGCTGCTATCAGTAACTACAGTGACATTTCTAGTGTCTTTTCAGTCTCTAATTGAGAGCCACAGGTCATTCTGATTTTTAAAAAATTGCAATATATGACATTTGCATCTTTAGCAGAACAAAAGGGAAAAAAACATCTAGGTCTGCACCTCTTTTACACACACCCCAAGGGTAAACACCATAAAACCATGTGGGACTTATTTCCAAACAAACACTACAGGAAATGAGATGGGGGAATCTTATTTGCTTTATTCACTGTTGAGTGAATAACCCAGTTACTTGGGAATAAGACCCACTGAAATCAATGGGGCTACTTCTGGGTGGACATAGGGTGAATCTATGCCGTAGATTTAATGCAATTTGACATCACTTTAATTGCCATAGCTTCATTCTACAGAATCCCATATTTTTGTGAGCCACCAGCATTCTTTGGCGGAGAAGGTTATAGACCTTCTATAGGGCCACCTTTGTGTAGTGGTTTGAGCATTGGGTTATGATTATGGACAGCAGGGTTCCAATTCCTGCTCAAGCATAAAAACCCACTGGATGACTTTGGGACTGGCAAGTCACATTCTCTCAACCTCAGAGAATTGTAATGGCAATCTCCTCACCACAAGAAACTTGCCAAGAAAACCCTGTAATATGTTCACCTTAGAGCTGCCATGATTAAAAAATGACTTGGAACCAAACAACAAGACTACAAATCTCAGGATTTCACAGGGTGGGACTCCAACACTAAGTGGTGTCAAACTGCATTATTTTCACAGTGTAGATAAAACCACATATGTATGTGTGTACACACATACACACACACACATATGACTGCATGAAAGTTAAAATCATATAAGCCTTTGTATTCCATATTACCATGTACACTTTTGAGCTGAACAGTGGGGAAAGCAGACAGGAGGAAAATCAATAATTTGAGCTGTAATGCTGGAGAAGAGTGCTGAGGATACCATGGACGGCCAGCAAGACAAACAAATGGATCCTAGAATAGAATCATAGAATCATAGAGTTGGAAGAGACCACAAGGGCCATCCAGTCCAACCCCCTGCCATGCAGGAACTCCCAATCATAGCATCCCCGACAGATGGCCATCCAGCCTCTGCTTAAAGACCTCCAAAGATGGAGACTCCACTACACTTCAAGGGAGTGCGTTCCACCGTCGAACAGCCTTTACTGTCAGGAAGTTCCTCCTAATGTTGAGGTGGAATCTCTTTTCCTGCAGCTTGCATCCATTGTTCCGCGTTCTAGTCTCTGCAGCAGCAGAAAACAAGCTTGCTCCCTCTTCAATATGACATCCCTTCAAATATTTGAGCAGGGCTATCATATCACCTCTTAACCTTCTCTTCTCCAGGCTAAACATCCCCAGCTCCCTAAGTCGTTCCTCATAGGGCATGGTTTCCAGACCCTTCACCATCTTAGTTGCCCTCCTTTGGACCCGCTCCAGTTTCTCCACATCTTTTTTGAATTGTGGTGCCCAGAACTGGACACAGTATTCCAGGTGGGGCCTGACCAACGCAGAATAGAGCGGCACTATTACTTCCCTTGATCTAGACGCTACACTTCTATTGATGCAGCCTAAAATAGCATTGGCCTTTTTAGCTGCCGCATCGCACTGTTGACTCATGTTCAATTTATGGTCTACTTGGACTCCTAGATCCCTTTCACACGTCGTTTCATTCAGCCAGATGTCCCCCATCCTATATCTGTGCATTTCATTTTTGCGTCCTAAGTGCAGTACCTTACATTTCTCCGCATTGAATTTCATTTTGTTAGAGTTGGCCCAGCTTTCTAGTCTATTCAGGTCATTCTGAATTTCAATCCTATCTTCTGGAGTATTGGCTACTCCTCCTAATTTGGTGTCATCTGCAAATTTGATAAGTATGCCCCCAATTCTGTCATCCAAGTCATTAATAAAGATATTGAATAGCACTGGGCCAAGTACAGAACCCTGTGGGACCCCACTGGTCACTTCTCTCCAGGTTGAAAAGGAGCCATTGTTGAGCACCCTTTGAGTTCGGCCAGTCAACCAGTTACAAATCCATGTAACAGTTACCTTGTCTATCCCACATTTTACAAGCTTGCTTGCAAGAATGTCATGGGGAACCTTGTCAAAGGCCTTACTGAAATAGATCAAACCAGAAATCTCCCTGGAAGCCAAGATGATAAAGTTGAGGTTATCGTACTTTGGTCACATCATGAGATGGAATGACTTGCTGGAAAAAACAATAATGCTTAGGAAAGGTGGAGGGAAGCAAAAAGAGGTGAATGGACTCTATTCAGGAGATCATGGGTATGAGTTTGCAAGACTTAAGCAGAGCAAAGAAAGACAGGGAGTCTGATGCCAAAAAGCTACATTTCCCAGAATTCCATAGCATGGAGCCATGGCAGTTGCAGCAAGGTGACCAGATACCTTCCTTTTCCAGGACATGTCCTACATTTCAACCTCCTGGCCAGGAGGAATTCCAAAATATCCTCCATTCTGAGCATGATGCATGAGTTGATGTTTATATTCATGTTTTTAGTTTTGAGCATGTTGTGTCCTCTATTTTTCCTGAATATCCTACATTCTATGGTGCCTGGTCCTCCTTTGGGGTCAGGACATCTGGGTCCAAAACACACTGCAGAAATAATCCAGTTTGAGGCCGCTTTAACTACCCTGGATCAATGCAAGGGAACTCCGGGAACTGTAGTTTCGTGAGACATTTAGCCTTCTCTGTCAGAGAGAGCTCTGGTGCCACAATAAACTATGGATTGTTCATGTGTCTACTCAGTAAATTACTTACAGGTAAAGACTGGACTGCAGACTGAGGTCCACAACACACTGCAGAAATATTCCAGTTCAAGACTGCTGTCTCAGTGCTGGGGAGTCCTGGGAATTGTAGTTCATTGTGGCACCACAGCTCTCTCTCTCTCTCTCTCTGTGCTATGGAATCCTGGAAACTCTAGTTCATTGTGGCACTAAAGCACTCTGTCTCAGTGCTAGGGAGTCCTGGAAATTGTAGTTCATTGTGGGACGAGAGCTCTCTCTCTCTCAGGACTAGGGAGCCCCAGGAATTGTAGTTCATTATGGTAGCAGAGCTCTTTGCTTCAATGATAGGGAGTCATGGGAATTCTAGTTCATTGTGGCACCAGAGCGCTCTCTCTCTCTCTCAATGACAGGGAGTCTTAGGAATGGTAGTTCATTGGCAGTCTGTCTCAATTATAGGGGGTCCTGGAAATTGTAGTTCACTGTGGCAGCAGAGCCGTCTCAGTACTAGGGACACCTGGGAATTGTAGTTCATTGTGGCACCAGAGCTCTCTCTCTCTCTCTCTCTCAGTGCTGGGGAGTCCTGGGATTTGTAGTTCATTGTGGCAATAGACCTCTGTGTGTGTGTGTGTGTGTGTGTGTGTTAGGGACTCCTGGGAACTATAGTTCATTGTGGCACCAGAGCTCTCTGACTCAATGACAGGGAGTCTTAGGAATTGTAGTTCATTGTATCACCAAGAGCGGTCTGTCTCAATTATAGGGGGTCCTGGGAATTGTAGTTCATTGTGGCACCAGAGCTCTCTGCCTCAGTACTGGGGAGACCTGGGAATTGTGGTTCATTGTGGAATCAAACCCCTCTTTCTCTCTCAGTGTTGGGGAGTCCTGGGAATTGTAGTTCATTGTGGCACCAGAGCTCTCTCTCAATGGCAGGGAGTCTTAGGAATTGTAGTTCATTGCATCACCAAGAGCGGTCTGTCTCAATTATAGGGGGTCCTGGGAATTGTAGTTCATTGTGGCTCCAGAGCTCTGAACCCAGGAGGAGGACCCCCTCCCCTTCCATTCACTCCCCCTCCCTCCTCCCCCCTCCTCCCTCCCTTCCTGCAGGCGCCCATTTTGTCCCCTCCGTTCTATCCCTCTCCCCCTCCCCCGCCCCTCTCACCATGGCAACCGTCGCCAGCCCCGTCGCGCGCTCCTTCGCTCCCCTCCATGGCGGGAAAAGCGGCGCGAGACAGACAGAGACTACAAGAGAATAGAGCAGCAGACTCTCCAAAGGGCGGTTTCCCCTTCTGCGCTGCTGCTGCTGCCGCTACTGTCTCTCTCGCGCCTGAAAGTGGCGCGAGAAAAGAAGACCCACCCAAACTGGCCCGGGCAGGCCGGCAGCCAATCAGGAGCCGCGGTGCCGATGACGACAACACCCGCCCTCCTTTCCTATTGGCTATTCCGTTCCGTTCCTGTTCCAACCCAAGACTAGAGCTACCGGGAAAGGAGGATTCGAGGGGGGGGGGGAAACCTGCGCGCGCGGCTGGGACGTGAAACAAAGCCAATAATTACGCGCGCCGGGGTTTATGTTTTTGGTTTGTTTAATCGTTTCCAGCATTCCGATTGCAGCGAAAGGTGCGCGGGCGGGTAGATTTAGAAGGGAATTATGGCCAAAATGGCTCCTCTATGGATTCTGCTATCTACACTGCAGAATTAATTCAGTTTGACACCGCTTCAAACTACCCTGGCTCAATGTTGTGAAATATTGGGACCTGGAGTAGTTTTGTGAACTGTTTTTAGCCTTCTCTGTCAGAGAGCTCTCTGTGGTGCCGCAACAAAGCACAGTTCCCAGAATTCCATAGCATGGAGCCATGGCAATTAAAGTGGTGTCAAACTGTGTTAATTGTGCAGTGTGGCCACTTATTGAAAGGACTGGAAACAATACAGATCAGTGGCCTTTCTTCCAAATGGCAGATTCTTCTGGGAAGCCTGTTTTAATTTGCATTAAACTGACCCCCTACATGCTTCTTGATCCTGATTCCTCACTCAATGTTGTTATTATTATTATTATTTTATTTTTTATATATTTTATGGGTTTTTATATTTTATATATATATGTTTATGTATATATCCCACCTTCCTCCCAGTAAAAGGACTCAAGGCGGCAAACAAAATTTAAAAACGGTATAAAATATTAAAAATATAAACTTTAAAAAAAAATTCAAACAATTAAAAACATTGTTTAAAACATTATTAAATAAACATTATTTTAATATTTTTTTAAAATTAACTGATGTTTGCTGTTAAAAGTGTAGTCGTTTGCAGAATAGTCCTATGTAGACCTTGCTTTATCACACTAGGTGGGCAAAAAGGATTTAAATGAGAGTTAAACAAGAGTTAAACAGGAAAGTGTAGTCATTTGCAGAATAGTCCTATGTAGACCTTGCTTTATCACACTAGGGGGGGCGAAAAGGATTTAAACAAGAGTTAAATCAGAGTTAAACAGGAAATGCCCTATGTTTATCACAGGACATTTCCTGTTTAAGTCTCGTTTAACTCTTGTTTAAATCCTGTTTGCTCCCTAGTGTGATAAAGCAGCTACTCTGACTTAGGCCCAAATGAGTCCTAGGCTGCATCCACACTGGAGAAATAACCTGGTTTGGGACCGCTTTAACTGCCCCGGCTCAAGGCTATGGGATTCTGGGAATTGGAGTTTGTTGTGGGTCCAGAGCTCCGCTCTGGACCCCACAACATACTCCAACTCACAGAATCCCATAGCCTTGAGCCGGAGCAGTTAAAGCGGTCCCAAACCAGGTTATTTCTCCAGTGTGGATGCAGCCCTAATGTTTCATCAAAGTCCTAATATTGCCTGACTTTTCCCATGGCTTTCCTCATCAAAAAGTCAGACTCTTTGGTCCATCTAGCCTAGTAATTTATCTTTTCTCAACTATAACAGCACTACAGCCAGGGTTGCTGGATGTCATAACCACCAAGAAGACCAAGGCACTGAAAAACGTAGGATGTGACAAAAGCTAAAAACACTAACGTAAATATAAATTCCTGCTCCTAAGGAGATTATCACACTGGGGCCAATTCCAGAACCACTGGAAAATAATGGAAGCATAGTTCTATGGTGAGCTATAGTTCCACACACACAATCGCACTATAACAACAAAATAACAAAACAAAACCACAGTCATGTTCTGCATAAAAAAGCCAATCGCGTCACTCTATCGTTAGGGTATTGTCAATGGATGTTTCACGCGTGCATTATCGTCGTGCTGCTGCGCATGTCCGAAAAATATGGTTCCGTCCCAAACAGAACGAAATAAAATTTCTGTATTTAACAGCATGATATATATCCAGTTGAAATAAAACAGTGTCCTATACCTCACAATAAGACGGAAATCTACACTGAAAACAATCCTAGCAATGAGAGCAAGTTGCCTGTGCCGAAGTGCAGGGTGGGAAAAGTTCCCCAACAGCACACTTGTATCATTAGTAACTTCTGCTAATATTTAATTGGGGTTTTCCCTTTATTAAGAAGTTACGGGACAAATCCAGGTTATTCACGGGAGAAGTACTGGATGAGCGTGATATCATGGGAACATCTTTGCGCGATCACACTATAATGGCAGGAACATTCTGTTTTTTCTCCCATTTTATAACTCATCTGATAATCTCCTTAGTCATGCTCAAAATGGAGGACATTTGGGACATTTGGACAGAAGGCTGAAACGTAGGACATGTCTGCTAAAAGGAGGCCATTTGGTCGCACTGATTAGAGTGGAATGGGCAGAAATCATGGTTGTTTTTAGCTGGGAATGCCAGTGATTATTGAAAATGCATTATCAGCATTTGCGCTATTATCAGAAGGCATTTCCAATAGGTTTGATGCACTTTACCTTGAAGTAAGGGCTCATAAACTTGCAGATTTAGTCACTGACAAATTTAGCTAAATTAGGCTCCAGTTCACCCCTGAGGCATGCAATTAGGCTAGGAATACTCAGAGGTAGTTTTGCCACTTCCTTCTGAAATATAGCCTACAGCATTTGGTATTCATTGGCAGTCTCCCATCCAATTACTAACTAGGGCTGGCCTGCTTAGTTTCCAAGATCATACTGCAATCTGGTGCCTTTAGGGTATTTAAGCCCTCTCAGAGGACCTTACCTCCTAGTAAATGTGGTAAGGATTGCAGTCTTAAATGCAGAATCCATAATACTGAACTGCTACACCAGACTTTGCACTCCTTTTTCTTATCATGTTTTGATTGACAGAGCACACTAAGTTCTCCATGTATACATTCTGATAGGTTTTAGTGCAGCGGGACAAAATAGTGAAATTTTGAACCAGACATGCTTACTCAGCTCTTGTAAATGCGCAAGTCTGTTTGGCCATTCAGTCAATGCCAGATTTTTAGCCAATGAATTAGTTACATTTTCAAACCGAAACTGTTGCCATAGTTCCCATGCAACTTAGACAATAGCCTTTTCGCCATGGCCTAACGCTTGCTACCGGTAGTGAAAAAGTAAGCTCTAATTATTCCTTACTTGTTACTTCTTAATTTCAAACAAATTTGCTAGTTTTTGCTGATCTGCAACTAGGTTGAACACAGTGGATTTCCCCCCATATCTTACTTTGCGTTATAAATGTGCATGGTCAAGAGAAGGAGAAAACCAGCCAGCAAATTTGGATCATCCTTTTGTAAATAGCATTATCTTTAGCAGATTATGCTGACGTGTTCTTTAAACGTTGTTGGGTCAGTCGTATGGAACAACTTGGCACAACCTTTGCCCGCTTCTTTGACGGGAAATGAAAATCCCTGAATTTTATCGAGTTGGAGCAACTTCACATTTACTCATGAAACAAAAACAGTGGAGAGGAAAATAAAAAGCATGCACATTAGTAAGAATGGTGGGCCATCAAAAACGCAAGGCAGAAAAGAGAACTATATCTCCTTATTTCTACAAATGTCAACGAAAGGTGAGTGATGCTTCTATTTTTCTCTACCATATACCCCTTAATCATACATTGTTATAAACTAATTACCCCTAAACAAGAATATTTATGTTATTTAAACATTTATAAGCCATTTTTTGTCAAAGCAATGCATGTGAAACATGTTGCTGTATAAAATAAAGCAATATAAAATGTAAAGTGAAACAAAATAATAATAATAAAATGTATTTTAAAAAATAAAGCTAAGTTCTTTAGCACTGTCACCCTATCTCTCACAGAAGATATGCAAAAAGATTTTGTAGCAATTTTATGACTAACTGTGTTAAAGACGTTTATCTCAAATGTGCTACAAGATCCCTTTGAATATGGATATACCAGACTAACATGGCTATATCTCTGAATTCTCCTCTCACAGAAGATGTACAGAATGCTTAAGGGCATGCAATCAAAACTGATACATAATGAGAAACAATCAAATAAGTCATTAGTTGATTATAAACTTAACTTACAAAAGTTTACGTGTACATAATTACTGTAACAGGAACCTGCCCTTCTTTATTAACAAGTGTAGTTATTTGATGTCAGTGGTGTTAGACATTTGTTGTAAAATGAGTAACCATCCTATTCCAAGTGTTTTGAGTGGACAATGTGTTATCTCGGAGAAGTAGAGACATACACAGCTATAAAGAACTGTACTAGAAGAATATAGTATTTGAGTCTTACTTGGTGGTTTTATAGATACAACATCCCTATGATGTAGACTAGTGTTGTTGTTGTGTGCCTTCATGTCCTTTCTGATTTATGGTGACCATAAGGCAAACTTATCACAGGGTTTTCTTGGCAATTTTCTTCAGAGGAGGCTTGCCATTGGAGGTAAATGTAGAAGATCAGGAACACATATTAATGTAGTCCACTGTACACTTAACTTTTGTATCTGTTGCACAGAGACTAAGCTAATATAGAGTACACACCAAGATAAATTTGGTGACTGAGCACAGAACTTAATAAATTGTATAACACTGGCTAAGTAACAAAGATCCTCGTTGTGTGCCTTCAAGTCATTTCTGAGGCAAACTTTGGCAGGATTTATTAAGAGGGGATATGCCATATCTTTCTCTGAGGCTGAGACAGTTACCCCTAGTGGGTTTCCATGGCTGAGTAGGGAGCCTGGTCTCAGTAGTCCAACACTTAAACCACTCTACTACACTGGTTCTCAAGTAACAACGGTATTCTGTAACTAAAGGACCCTTAGTAGGAGTAAGTCTACCCCGTGAGTCTTGTGTCATTTCTTACCCATACAATTGCTAATATTACTACATTCTATATATGTTGGAATACATCCAATTGAACTCAGTGAAGCTTACTTCTGAATAGGCATGCAAGGATTATGCTTTAAACTTAATACAGTAATATTTAGAGCCCCATCAAGAATTCTTGCAAGACCAAAACAAAGAGTCTTCTTCCTAGATTCTAAAAGATTTACATATTCATTGTAGAATGAACTAGGAATAGAGAAACTTTGCAGAGAGGAGACCAAATTCCTTTGGTACTGAAGACATTCACGAGTTTCCTGCATAAATGAATAGATGTGTCCTGGTAACAGTGGGACTGCCATACCATCACAGAAGAGTCACAGTGTCATGTGATCAGGAAAGATCTAAATGCAGCTATACTGTTGATATGGTGTAACAAACATTATGTGATAAAATCCCTAGATTCTCCCCTTTCAAGCCCTACATGGGCTAGAACAAAACTTTTCAACCATTTCTATCTTAAATCCAACATATACTGCAGAAATAATCCAGTTTGAGATGGCTTCAACTGTCCTGGATCACTGCTAGGAAATTCTGGGAACTGCAGTTTTGTGAGATATTCGGCTTTTTCTGGCTCGATCCACACTGGAGAAATAACCCAGTTTGGCACTGTTTTAACCGCCCTGGCTCAAGGCTATGGAATTCTGGAAGCTGGAGTTTGTTGTGGGGCCCAGAGCAGAGCAGAGAACAAATGAGGATAATAAGCAAGAATAAGTCTAGATGGGAAGGGCAAGGGAAGGACAGTTGGCTGTGAATTGGTTCCCAGTTTTAGAAATCATGGTTTATGAACATGAAAACATTTTCTGAATGGGTTTCCAATCAATGCGTTGCCTTCAAACGAATCAAAGGCATTATACACCAAAATTCATCTGGCTCATGTTTAGCTTCCCATTTTCTTCCCTTTTCTCTGTCACCACATAAGTTTGTCAAACATTGATCCAGGTAGAATTTTTAGGAAATCTGTTAGGACTTTTTGTCAGAAAGAAAAGAAATTGGGCTTCTTGAGCAGGAAGAACCTCTATTGTGCACAAATCTCAAGAAAAAAAAGGTGTGCATCTACTGAAAAAACTACAAGAGGTAAAGATGACCCAGGCCCAATACAGACGGGCATGAAGAGGCACCTGGGTGGCGCCATTAGGGTTCAGGAGTGTGCATCGTTTACACGCTCCCAAACCCTAACCTGTAATGGTTCTGGAGCAATTACGTAACACCATTTACATGGTGTACGTAATGGCGCTGGTGCAACTGCACCGCTTCCGCATAGAGCTGCACAGTTGCAGTGGTGCAAAGGTGCTTAATGGCACCTTTTTTCTTTGCTGCACTGCAACTGTGCAGCAAAAAAGGAGCACGGTTTCCTCACTCCTTTTTTGTAGCGCAACTGCGCCGCAGTATCTAGCTGCTGCAGCACAGTTGCACAGCAAATAGAGGTGGTGCCAGACCACCCTTTTTGGGCTGTACCTACATCAGAGAAAGTTGTCCTGTGCAGGTTCAAGTCTCATGAAAAGAAGACTGCAACAGAGACACTTACTGGTGGGTTGAAAATACAGTACTGTATATCGGGTGAAGTGACGGTTATGTCAGGCAGGGTAAGAGCTGTCAAGAACTCCAGCAACACACTGCTTAAGATGCTGGCCGGAATATTGAAACCTGGCTGGGCTGGGTCTGTTGTTATTCATGTTCCTTCTAAGGAACTGCCGGTGTTCTTTAAGACTAATTCCCTTGTTCTATAGCTTTTTATCCCTATAATGAAGAAGCAGGATCGCATGGGAGCCATGCAT
The DNA here is from genome assembly GCA_034509955.1 of Urosaurus nigricauda. Classification (NCBI taxonomy): domain Eukaryota; kingdom Metazoa; phylum Chordata; class Lepidosauria; order Squamata; family Phrynosomatidae; genus Urosaurus; species Urosaurus nigricauda. Next base: position 87,644,011 of record JAOEGL010000003.1, read on the forward strand.
TGCTGTTTCTGAAGAGTCCAACAAGGCTGTAGGCAATGGCCTGGAAGATACTGGAGTGAGGAACAAAGGTTCCCCAAGTGTTTGCCTCCTCACCATCCATATCTTCTTCCAGGAATGAAAGGGCATCAAGGGAGTTTATCATACGACAGAATTTGGGGATATAATGCAATGGCAATCCGAATGCAATCATGGGGTTTCACGTTATTGCGTATTAGAGTAACTCATGCAATTTTGGGCAATGGGGGGGGTCATTTCTGAATGCATTCCAAACGCAATTAGAATTCACATGAATTTGCTAAACTAGAGAATTCACATAATTGCGAATTGGCTCCATTCACAATTGAGAGAAATTCCTCCCATGTGATAAACTCAAAGGACAGAACATGAAGAAGCTGAATAAATAAAATGAAACAAAAAAGCAATTTCAGAAACAGAATCAGAAAAGGCCATTCACAAACATTTAAGCAGCATTTTATTTATTTCATTTCATTTATATGCCCCCTTTCTCCCCAGAGGGACCCAAAACATTTAAAATCTCAATAAAATTCCCCAGAGAGACACAGACAAAACTTTTAAAATCTCAATAAAATTCAAAACAATTAAAAACATCTGCACCCAATATAAAATCACATAAAAATATACAAAAGTTAAAAACAAACTAAAAACCCACCTGCTCCATAAAAACCACCCTGCTATGCATTATATACCAAATGGCTGCTGCACAAAAGTGTTTTTACTTGCCAGCAGGGGCCCAGCCTAGGCTCCCGTGAAAGGGCATTCCAGAGGATGGGAGCAGCCACCAAGAAGGCTCTCTCTTGTGTCCTCACCAAGGGACCCTGTGATCTTGGCGGGATCGGGAGAAAGCCTTCTCCTGAAGATCTTAGGGCTCTTGCAGATTTGTATGGGGAGATACGGTCTCTCAAATAGTCTGGACCTAAGCCGTGTAGGGATTTAATAGGTCATGACCAGCACTTTGACTTGTGCCTGGAAATGAATGGGTAGCCAGTGAAGCTGTTCTAGCAAGAAAGTTACATGCTCCCTGTAACTGGCCCCAGTCAGCATTCTGGCTGTACTTTATTAAGATTAAGACACATTTTCAACACTTCAAAGAACTATCTGAATGCTAAATGATATACAATCAAATATCTGCTACAATTCATAGTGTAATTGGGTAGAAAAAAAATCTACATGATACCTGTAAGAATTAGTTTTCATAACTTTACAGCCTCATTGACAAGACAACAGATGAAAGATTAGGCAAGGGCCGAAAAAGACAGTCATAAAGGAGTGGCTCTGCTCCACCCCCTTGAGTGCCAGATCAGGGCCACAGCAACCACACGCTATGGCCCCAATCCGGCATTTTTCCAGCCCCAAAAGAAGTAGCAAAATGCCACTCCTTTGGGGGCAGAAAAAGCCACCCTTGCCACTGCAGTGACAGCTCTTTTGTGTTTCTTCAGATCAGCGTGTGTAAATGCACTGTAAAAATGTTGTGACATTGTCAACATCTGGGTGGGTGGGTGGGCGGCATGATGCTGGTTTAGGGGTGGAGTTGGGGCAGGTGGTGACTACGCCCCCATGCCACCCTGAAGCCAGCTCTTTATGCTAGTCTGTTCAGCCCCCAAGTGACTCTTCATGATTTTTCTTTTTGTGGAACTTTGGTGAAGGTAACTTATCCAGTTTTTTCTTTTATTTTTGTTTGCATACTATGCAATGTTCCTCTGACTTTTCCCACCTCCTCCTTTGCAAAACTCCATCCTGTTTCTCTCTGCTGCCCTTTCTTTGTTTGAAGTGACATTTAAATAATACTGTTTATCTATAAAGACTAGCTGTGAGATAGTCTGCTGCAGCTGGTTTAGTTTCTATTTACATTAAGGAGGGTTTTTCTTTTATGTTGCTAGAGTTAAAGCAATTGAGGTCTGTTTTCCATTATGCTAGCAGATCCAAAGTAGAGGCAATGGTTCTCTAAAACGTATCATTTATCAGCATATTGACACTATTAGAACTAGTTCATGCTGATCCTGCTAGTACGTTTGCACCAACAGTAATCAGTGTATGGATCCCATATGGATTGTGGGTTATAGTCTCAGTGATGGAACATAGTTCTGTTTAATGCAGGAAAGAGGAGTGATAATATATCTGAAGGACTGCCTGACAGAAGATGGAGCAAGTTTGTTTTCTTCTTCATCAGAATAAACAACCTGAACCAATTAATCCAAATTATAAGAAAGTAGATTCCAGATAACTATCAGAAAGAATTTCATGTTGATACAAGCTCTTTGACAGTGGAACTGACTACTTTCAAAGGTAGTGGATTCTCTTTTATTGGAGGCTTTTAAACAGATGTTGGATAGCTATCCAGTAGAGATTTATTAGTGTGGATTAGCAGGGGGTTGGATTGGATGACCTTTGGATTATTTCCAATTCTGCAATGTTGTGATTGGGTACTGGAACATAAGCAAACCACCAAGGAATTCCAGACCATTTTTGCTTAACAAAGTCCAAGCTTTTCAGATGATGTTATGGCTGGCTGAGATATTCGGATTGCTCTTGCCCAGTTTTCTGTTCCTACATAATTCCTGGAACCGTGATTATATTTCCCATAAAGCAGCTTTCTCTTTTCTTTCGCCTTAATACCTGTCCTGGAAAGTGGGAATTACATCCAAGAGTCTGTTGTCTGAAATTCCTGAAATATTCATGGAATAAACTCCTATTTACTTAGGACTGCAATGTAGGTGAATTTGTTTTGGTGACCTTCATAGAACTAAATGTGGCTCACAGTTCTGGGTAGATTTCTGCCAACACATTACTAAATCCCAGAATGCTAATTATGTAAAACATTCACACGTCATTCAGTGTTTGTTAGCATAGTGGAGGTTTTTTTAAAGCATACAGATGATGTAGTTTAAAAAAAACAAATAGCAAAAACAACCAGCAACTGAAGTCTTATCTTAGGCTTTCTCTTGGCTTCCACCAGTGATGTCCAAACTCTGGCCCTTCAGCTGTTTTGGACTTCAGCTCCCAGAAGCCTCAGCCACTGTGGCCAATGGTCTGGGATTCTGGGAGCTGAAGTCCAAAACACCTGAAGGACCAGCGTTTGGACATCACTGGTTTATACCCTTCACTGAGACATGGGAAGCCTATACAGAGTTGGACCATTCATCCATCTAGCTCAGTATTGTCTGCAAAGATTATTAGCAACCAAGATTTCAGACAGATATCTTTGCCAGCTCTACATGTAGATGCCAAAAACTGAATATGAGATATTTTACAAGCAGGGAGTGTGCTCTACCAGTGAATTACAATCCTAATCTATGTGAAAATATGCACATATCACTGCATTAATTCTGCTAGTAGAAGGAGCTGTCCTTTCAGCACCAGAACAGTGCTGCCATTGTGTTGTGCATATGAGTAAAAATTTGAGACAGGTTAGCATTGTTTCACTATGTCTGAACTGATCGTTCGTTTGTGACCCACTAAGTATTTCCTTCCTTTGAGAAGGAAACAGCATGAAAATGTTCTGAGTGTACATTTGGATCCTGATATAGAAATATCCCTCAGATTAATAGACCAGGAAATTCTGAATTTATTGATGTATGCATGATTGAATGAATGTCAGATCTACTTCGGTTAAAATTAGATCTAGTGATTGGGCCTTACAGATTAAAATTAGTGCCATAATGTTTGCCGCTGGTAGTTGAAATGTACAGAATCCTACCTTTTTAAAATATAGAAGAGCTCTTTTTTGGGATGCAAGAGTGCAAGTTTATTGTTGTTGCTGTTGTTTGCTTTCAAGTCATTTCTGACCTATGGTGACCCTAAGGAGGTTGGGGTTTTGTTGGCAAGATTTGTTCACTGGAGGTTTGCCACTGCCTTCCTCTGGGGGGCTGAGAGGGTGTGACTTGCCCAAAGTCACACACTGGGTTTTATGGCCAAGTAAGAAATCAAACCCCTGATCTCCAGAATCCTAGTCCTACGCTCATACCACTACACCACGCTGGCTCTCAAGAGTGCAGATAGAGTGCTAATATATCTTTTCTTGTACTTTGCATCCATTGCTCTATGTTCTATTCTCTGGGGCTGCAGAAAACAAGCTTGCTCTATCCTCAATATGGCACCTCTTCAAATACTTATTCAGGGCTATCACATCACCTGTTAAACTTCTCTTCTTCAGGTTAAAGATACCCAGATCCCTAAATCTCTCTTCATAGGTCATGGTTTTCAGACCACCATTTTGGTCTCCCTCCTCTGGACATGTTCCAGCTTGTCAACATCCTTTTTGAATTGTGGTGCCCAGAACTGGACACAGTATTTCAGGTGAGGTCTGATCAAAGCACAATAGAGTGGCACTATTACTTCTCTCAATCTAGATGTTATACTTATATTGCTGCAGCCTAGAATCACATTGGCATTTTTAGCTGCTGCATCACAGTGTTGACTCATGTTCAACTTGTGGTCCACTAGGACCCCTAGATCCCTTTCACATGTAGTCTTGTTAAGCCAGATGTCCCTCATACTATATCTATGCATTTCATTTATTCTGCTTATCTGCAGTACCTTACATTTCTCTCTGCTGAAATTCCTTTTGTTAGTGTTGGGCCAGATTTCTAATCTATTAAACAATAATCTGTATGACCAAAGTATGTGCAGTTTTGTGGGGAGCAGGTGATTTGCAACAGCAGTGAAGGTGAAATATGTACTGTCATAGATTACATGTAGAGATCAATACATATACATAATTTTCAAACAAACATAGAATATTAAACATGAAAAAACAATGAAAACCTATGTAAAGGCTACAAACCGATGTAGAGGATGCATGTGTTTCTTTTTTAAAAAACAAAATAAGATCAGGAAAAAGTGTACAATATGAAACAATTTTTCAATTCTGAATAATTCTGTTACAAGGGAGATTTGTCTGAAGGCTAAATGCACCTGTGTTTCTCTACCACACTACATATGGCTAAATAAAAATGGGCCGGGGGAAGTGTTCTGGTGGAATCCATCTCCATCCTCCTCCTGGGATATTCCATGTAACTCGGTTAAAGTGGTACTATGATGACAGTAACCAACCAGAGAGCATCATGCAAATCAGAACACTGTATCCTGTACCAACTGCTCTGTTGCTAGCTGGTTGTTATAGTGATAAACTGAGGCCTTGCCTCTTGGCTTCTCCTTGAAAGAAAAACCTTTAATTTCTCAAGGGAAGGGAAAGCAGAGAAGGGGGAGAAGGCGGGGGAGAGAATTACACAAGAAAGGAAAACATTATCTGGCTGAGAAGAGAATAGCACAGAGGGCATCATCGAAGAAGGAGCAGCAGCCGCCTTCACTGGCCATGCCAGTGCTTGCAACTAATGCTGAGTCAGAAACTGGCATCCTGAAATCCCTTTCTAATGAGCTTCCTTCAGAAACCATGGAGGAGCTAGAGCACACATGCCCTCAGCCTCGACTGGTAAGTAGGAGACAAAGGATGTCTTTATTTGTCATCCTCGGTGCCTTTGCTTGGCTAAGGTACAATAGAATGGGCTCAACACAATCTCGGTTTAATAACAGCCTAATCTATTTTAGCTCTTTCAGTTTATCGTCTGTAATGTGAGAATGGGGATGATGAAGGGTTAATTGTAACTGCTGCATTAAGAGATGCATTAGGGGATTGTAGCATGCTTCTGTGGCCAGTTCTTTTCAATAAAAGCACGCTGAGCTATGGAAAAATGGCATTTTTCTACCGGCCTTTGTTGGGCTCAGATTTGTAGCAGAACTCTTTATTTATTCCTTGCCTGCTCTTTGTTTCTTCTGCTGACTTCAAAATAAAGAATAAAAACAAAATGTCTGTTCACAAAAAAACCAAAAATCAAAACCTGCCCATTAGAGGAGCATTAGAGAAAAAATGTTAAAGGTTGCATCTTTCCTAAAATGTCTGATGTTACTCTGAAGCAGTTGAGCTCATATGAGTTGGGAGTGTGGCATTAGGTGAAAACCTGCATTTTTTCAATAATTAATCTCTAGGAACCATGCATGTACAAAAGCCTGCTGGCCTATAGAGTAAAGCTTCCCTCCCTCTCAGCTTGTCTAGCTCCCACTTTGACAATTTTCCTTGCCATGATTTTATATATGGATTTTCTATTAGGAACTGGCCTCAGTGTTGTTGTTGTTGTTTAAATGGAAACAATAACAATTATCTTTGGTGATGCTCCGAAGTTATTTGTTCCTAAGTTATATTCTCAGTATAAGAGATGCATATCACAGCAGATTATGATTTGGAAAAAGCACTATAAAAATATGGCCTCTGGCATGCATGTAACAGCATTAGAAGTTTGCTCCTAAAAGTGTACTTCTGAACCTACCTACTTAGAAGAAACTTCTATTTTTTCTCAATGGGTTTTATTTCTCAATAAATGTGGATAGAAGGGGACCACAGAACTAACATTTTGGAATGGAAAAAAGTATCTAATTCCACTGTAGAAGTCTTGGCCTCAGTTAGTCGGTGCCTATGTGTTTTGTAGTATAAGAAGTATGTTGGCCATTGCATGTTCCTCCTCCCATTGTCCATAGAAGAAAATGCTTTATCTTTCCTAGGAAGAGTGTATTCATCATTCCCACTACTACATCCTAGGATAGCTGCTTCCTGATAAAGTAAAACCCCGAAAGGCAACCAGTGTGCCAAGCTGTCACTATGACATAGGCAGGAGTTTGGCAATTCTGGCTGAGACTATTTGACACTGGAATCCAAGAGTGACTTGGTTTAGAGTATTTTTAAAAAGAAAAAAAATCGGTGAACATCGGGCTTCTATATCAATTACTATTAACATCTCATAATAATGTATGGACAGCACATAAACTAAATGTTTTATGGGGTTCAAATTCACATGTGAGATTGTTTTATTTAAGCCATGAGGGGAAATAAGCATTGCTTTGTACTTATGATGTCTATTTGTTAATATTTTTCTGCTGTAAGGAACAAGCTACTGATTATTCCTTGTCTTGCAAAACCCTGTTAAATTCATGGTGACATGATAAGTCAACAGGCAACTTGAATACATACACATATTAAGTAACACTACAAGAAGTGTGATTAAAGTAGTAGAGAACAAATTGTCACTTCAAGGGTTAATATAGGTCCAAAACACTGCAGAAATAATCCAGTTTGAAACAGCTTTGACTGTCCTGGCTGAATGCTAGGGAATTCTGGGAACTGTAGTTCTGTGAAACAATTAGCCTTCTCTGACAGAATGCTTGGTGCCGCAATGAACTACAATGCCCAGGATTCCGTAGCACTAAACAAGGGTAATTAAAGTGGTCTCAAACAGGATTATTTCTGCAGTGTGTTTTGAACCATAGAAAGTGATGTGGGACAGTCGTCGAGCACAGTCATCCTACATGAGGTTTTAGGTGGGAGTTGTGCATTGAAACAAAAACAAGAAGAACAGAATGCCTACAAGAACCTAAACAAGTAAGAGAACTTCCAAAGCACACAGTGACCATACAATACATACATACTGTAGTATTCACCAAGTAAAAAGGAGTTTAAAATCCAATAGAGCCAATTAAAACAGTATTACCCATATGAAAGCTATTAAAAATGACTTCAATTTTGTGCATGCCACACAAGAAACTTGATGTCAGAAAACAGCTCACAATGCAAATATCCTTGGTCTTGATTCTCCACACCAGCACCAGTGGAACAAGGTCATAACCAACAAATCTGGAGGACATCTTAAAGAAGTCAAGCATATAAAAAATATGCATAGATTTGAATCAAGGCTAGGGGACACTGGGCTAAACCCAATTGTTAATTCTTACTAGATCAAAACCACCAAAACAATGGGCCTCATATAACTGTAGACTTAAGAAACCACAATCATTCAGCAGGTCTTCTCTATTTGGAACTAACCATTGGCTTATACCCAGTATGTTTTATTGTACTGTACAATTTTCACAGAGAAATGCTTTCCAACAGGAACTTTGCTACATAATACAGTAACTTGAAATGGTAGTGACACAGTTGTATGATAAAGCCATACATTACTGAACCTCTGAACTGGCCTATTATTAGAGTTGGAATGTCAATAGTCAAATCACCAATCAATAGTATGCCACAATCTGTTTTGTTCAGTCACAGAGATATACACATATTCATTACAAAGTGAAAATAAGTCTGGTGCTGATGTTCAAAATGGAGAATATAAACATTTTTCAAAAGCAGAGTGTTGTAGGGTTGTCTTTTTTCCTGTTTGTGATCATTCATATGCTCCATTTATAACCAGAGATTTTGTGAGTACAAGTTACATGGCTTCTTTACTAGCTTGTTTAGACAATTTATACTTGCATTACAGATTCTTTAAAGGCCAAGTATGCACACAGGAGATTTATCTATATAGGAGCCTCCATACTCCAGAAGGAGAGATTGAACTCTTCCCTTTGTTGCTCCTTCCTCTCCCACCAAATCTCTAGCCCATGTGCAGGGACTAAAAGAGGAAAAACCTCAACTGGCTTTAATTGTGCTTATTTAAAAAGCTCCTTGTATGGGGCAATATTATGCAAAAGAAACAGCTGGGATTGAATTTTAGGCTTATCTTCCCACATGTAGGGTGACTTAAATACCCCAAAGGGCTCAGATTTTTTCTGATCTTGGAGACTAAGCAGAGTCAGCTTGGATGGAAGACTGCCAATGAATACCAGGTGCTGCAGGCTATATTTTCGAGGAAGGAACTGGCAGAACCATTTCTGAGTATTCCTTTCCCAAGAAAACCCTATGGCAATTCATGGGATCACCATAAGTCAACAGGCAACTTGAAGTCACATAGACTCACCCACATCTAGTGGTCCCACTTGGCATGGGGGCCTCACACATTGCCATAAGAAATAAAGTGAGTCTCCCCTGCATGTTACATGTCTAAATTGTTATGTAGCTTAGCTGTCAATTATTATTTTGGCACCAATGTGGTTCCATGTGTTAAGAAATACCAAATCTGCTACCATGCTACCTAGGGTGGGAAACAATCTAACAACCTCCACAGGAGGTTACTCTGTGTTGGCCCACTCCTTGCTTTCTTTTCACCGGCAGCTGAAGACATTTTTATTTAGCTAGGCTTTTGGTGGATGAATTTTACTTGTATAATGTAGTGTGTTGTTTTAATGTTTTAATGGCTTTCAGTGGTTTTAACTATATTGTTTTTAATTTATGTTTTAATATTAGTAATTTTTAATTATTTTTCAACTGTCTACACAGTCTTTTAGTTCTATCTTTTAAAATTATTATAAGCGGCTTTGAATGCCATTTTGGGAGAAAGGCAGGATATAAATCCCCTGAATAATAAATATCCACAGAAGTAATGAACAGAGGCATCATATGTTCTGTACCTTGGATCAAACATTGATCAGAAGAAAGACTGCAGTCTGCTGTAAAGAAATAAGAACACTATGAATGGGATGGGTAGCCATGAAAGAACTACACAAGATCCTGAAGTGTAAAGATATACAAGTGAGCACTAAAGTTAGAATTGACCAAGCCACTGTATTTCCCATCACCATGTATGAATGTGAGAGCTAGAGAACGAGGAAATCTGACAGAAAGAAAATAAACTCATTTGAGATGTGGTGCAGGAGAAGAGTGCTGGGGATACTATGGACAGCCAAAATGGATCTGTGAACAGATCAGGCCCGAACTCTCCCTGGAAGCCAGGCTGATGAAACTGAGGCTGTTATACTTTGGCCACATCATGAGAAGCCATGAGTCACTAGAAAAGGTAGAAGGCAGTAGAAAGAGAGGAAGACCACATGTTAGTCCCAGTTAGGGAAGTCATGGGTGTGAGTCTACAGGACCTGAGGAGAGCGGTGGAGAATAGGCAGTCTTGGAGATGTTTCATCCACAGGGTTGACATAAGTCAACTTGAGGGCAGTTAAGAACAACAGTGAATAGAGTCATCATATGTTCCATTCAAAGTTTCACTTATCTATAGGGATAAAATTGGAAATGATATCAGAAACTACCCTAGAGAGAGAATAGTGAGAAAATCAGTATTTAACCACGCCCCCCCCAAATGCTTGCAACTAAATTCTGATAATAAAAAGATTGATTTAATTATATCCTATTCTCTTCCCAAATGAAAGTCAAGCAACTTACAACATGAAATAAAACAAGGTACATTAATTAAAAATTAGTAATAAAAGTTTTTAAAAATTAAATATGCTACCATATTAGAACAACAACACTTTAAAACAATGTAAAATAATTTTAAACCATGACAAGAACAATAAAAATGGAACACACACATCCCATTAAAGAGCCTTCCACATAACCACATAGCTACCAAACCCTTGTTCAAATAAAAAGGTTTTTACCAGCCAGTGGAAAAAGAACACTGAAGATAAAATTCGTAAGATACCATTAGACAAAATAATAACTATTAAAAGTAAGTCAGATAATATCTTCATACACGATGAAGAACGTGTGTCCCCTCCAACTGTTACTGGACTATAGTAATCCCCCACTGCCATCTATCCTGGTTGAGGGAGTTGCAGAATATCTGAAGGGCTACACATTTCTCCATTCATACCTTAAAACGTACGCAGCAGTTATAATTATGCAGTTCAGCACCCATTAAGTATCTGCCTTTCAACTTTTGTTGCCTCATTACTGCCTTCCATTTCTTTGTAACAACCAAAATCTTACGAAAAGATTTTTTAATTCACAACTCATTGAAAACACAAGGAAGTATGATGCTTTCTACAAAACAAAAACATGGGCAATTGCAGGATCGATGTAGTTTGACACTAACTGTTATGGCTCCATCCTATAGAATCCTAGGACTTAGTAGTTTGTTGTGGCACCAGAGCTCTCTGGCAGAAAAAGCTAAATATCTCACAGAACTACCAGTCCCAGAATTCCATAGCATTGAGCAAAGGCAGTTAAAACAGTGTCAAACTGCATTAATTTTGTTTTGTTTTTAAAAATTTTTATTAAAAAGCTTTACATACAATATATACATATATTTACTATATATATTCCTTGTCGTCTTATCTATTACTATGCTCTCCCCCCCCCCCCATCCCAACTTCCTTTCTTTAGGAATCATCTATCTTATACAGCATCTTATTCTTTTTTCCTCATTTAATTATTCGATAACCTCATCCTCCTATCTTCACTTTAGTTGCTTCCGCTTCAAATTCATTAAAAGAGTGTGCATTAGTCTCCATTATTCAATCTGTAATACATATTTATCTCTTCTTACAATCTCTAGATTACGTAAAACCAATATTTTGCTTTGTAGTATTCATATACCTAGATCTTATGGCAAGTCATTAAACAAAAAATAGTATAATCCATCTCCTGTTGTAATACATTTCCTCATATTTATATTCCCTTTCCCTTGTTTCTTTTTTCACAATATTGAAACAAAGAGTCCCAGATTTGTAATTCTTCTTTTCCATCATCTCTTAGTTCATACGTTAATTTGTCCATTTTTATAACATCCAAGGCTTTAAATAACCAATCGTCCACCTCCGGTACTTTGTCATTTTTCCACCTTTCCGCCACCATCATCCTGCCAGTAGTTATTAAATATAGAATCTGTTTTAGAAATTTCCTTTCCTTTAATAAACTGCATTAATTTTGGAGTGTAGATGCAGCTTTGGTCAGTCTAGACCCTCAACTTCGGTATAAGAATGAATTGTCCGAACTCCTCCATTCATAAATACTGCTACAACCACATTGTCAATGCTGGTACACTGTGCTTGTTTATTAAATCCAGACTATATATTGCCAGTACAATCTTTATTCATGTGTCAGTAAATTGCTTGGGAATTACTTCCAGGTAAAAACATATGGGAGTGTAGACTTAGGTCCAAACCATACTGCAGTGCAGAAATAATTCAGTCTGAGACCGCTTTAACTGCCCTGGGTCAGTGCTACTGAGTTCTGGGAATTATAATTTATTGTGGTGCCAGAACTCTCTGACAGATGTCTCACAAAACTACAGTTCCCAGAATTCTCTAGCATTGAGCCAGGGCAGTTAAAGCAGTCTCAAATGATTATTTCTGCATCATGTTTTGGACCTTAGTCAGCAATACAATTCACTGTAATGCAGTCACATGTGATACAGGTGCTAGGCATAGATGTTAAGTCATGCAGATAACCTGCTCTTGGAAATTGTCCCATTTCAAAAAAGACGTGGATATGGAGTTTACTTTGTCAGCATCCTTGTGACATATATGTTTCACAGGAGAAGGAGGTGCCCATTCTTTTAGCAAACCTTATCTCCACTTAGGTTAGGCTGTTTGTTCATTAATAGTACCTCAATATAATTATTATTGTATAGCTAAGGATTTGCTAACATCACAAATAACCCATTCTCATAACATAATGTTCACTAATATTTCGGTAGACATGTCAGAAACGTGAAAGGAAAAGTCAAGTTCCTCTGCTTTGAAATATAAATAATCAGATTGGATGATAGATCTCTAATTTTTTAAAAAAATAAATGTATGTAGAAGGTACTTAAGCTTATCTCCATAAATTGTTCTATCTTAAAATAATTGTTAATCTGGGCATTTCCAATAATACAGCATCCTCCATTAGGCATTTTCTCCACTTACTTTTCCAAGTAAAATAAGGATCTCTTGGTATAAATCCACCAAATCAGCATTATTTTAGCCAATATCTATAGAATAAATGTTTTCCTATTGCCATCTGTTCTTCAGACTTAATGATATAATGGCTAGGGAAAAAACAAGATATTAATCTTTTGTCCTACAGTGAGTGGAGAAAATTGAAACTGAGGCCCTAAAATGTCAGGGTAAGTTTCAATGTGTATTCTTAGTTTTCTTCACAAACAACACTGTTTTATTATAGTTTGCCATTGCCTAATGTTTACACATACTTCAGACATATTTTGAATTAAGTGGGAATTTCTAATAAAATTATGTTGAGTGTGACCCTGCTCCATATTATTACATTTGTTAATATTTTAATGATTTATATAATAATTCTTGCTCAACACCACATACGGTCAATCAAATAAATAGGTGAATTACTGTAAGAGGGTGGGAAATAGTCTCACCTGAAAAAAGGAGGAAAACTGAGAGAGATTATATAGAAAGAGAAGAGTGTGGCAATAAACTAGGAAAGGACGAGAAGGGTTAGTTCATCCTTCAATTAGAACTTATATCCCATACTTTTCATGGCAGTGGAATTTCATGCATACATTATTTTTTCAAACCATATAAGGTGAATTTGACCTAAATCTAATTAACTTAGATGGAAGTTCTCATCTTGACTGGTTTGTGCAATAACATACTATCATATATATAGTTTTGGTGTGTTTGGGGATTTTTTTGGACAAATTTGAAGGACCAGCAGAAATTAGACCACAGAGACTTAAAAGTGGGTCCAGAACAGGAATACTATGGGCCTTAGGGTAAAGTTGTGGCATCAGAAAATGCTACGATTTACATCAGACACGGAGAATCTATGGAATCCAGATGTTTTTGGATTCCAACTCCCAGCATCTCCCAACATCCCTGACAAATTATCATACTTCTTTGGACTATTGCTAGTTTTCAACAGCATCAAACAGGCCACAGATTCTCCACTCCTCACTTAGGGAGCCTTTTGCAGGCTTCATGTATTGAAAATGCAGGAAATGGCCAGAATTAATTCACATTGTCAAGTTCAGAAGGCTGAATAAAATCTTTCAGTGCTCCTAATGGGGCATGAAAGGAATTTCAACTGCTGTGATGTCTGCCTTCCCTGAAGAAGACTGATGCTCAGAAAACCATCAACATTTCCTAGAACTTCTGGCAGGCTTCAGGGAGTGAGCTGAGACTTCCAACACCTCTCAGTGTCTTTAAGAATTATGGCATAAGGCCCATAGTAGCATTTAAAGCCAGCTGTTCTGTCACACTGAATGCGACGGTATTTTTTTCAGGGCCTATAGGCATTTCAGAGGACTAAATACCTAAGGTACCAGATCCTGTCTGATTGTGGAAGCCAAGAAGGTTTGGCATGAGTTAATACTTGGATGGGAGACTGCCAATAAAAATCAGGTGCACTGGGAAAACCACCTCTGAGGATTCCTCGCCAAAAAAACACCTATGAAATTAATGGGGTAACCACACACACACGGGCATTTCATTTGTCCTAACATAGCCAAACAACCCTGCCTGAATTTTATTTCAAATCTGGATATACTTTAACCAATGGATAATATCTTAACTTATTTGTGCATTTTAACATAATAGAGCTAGACATAGGCATATTATTAGATCTTGTTTGAACTAGACCTCTGAGATTCCTGAAAGCCTGCAAATACTTTAGAGCATACACAGAGCTCAAGGAAAGTGAAAGTTGTTCCATGTATGGGCCAGTCAGGCAAATCCTGACATAAGACAGAGCAACTACCAGGATGCCATTTAGTCACAAGAGGGGCTGCCTCATGCTTTAGACAAAAGCTCTCAGTGAATACTAAATAGCTTTTGCTGTGAACTATGTGTGCACAGTTGCTACACACCACAAATTCTCCAGTCCCCCACCCCTCTCTCAAATTGTTGTTTTTCCATTTTAACTATACATAGTTGTATATTTTAAGCAGGACTGAGTGAAATGTAACCCACAGTCACATGCAGGATCCCCATTGAGAACCATTCCCACTCACATGTTCATCCCAAATTAACTTTGTTTTACTGGGGGGGGGGGGGGGAATCCTTTCTGTGCTCTAGGAGCTGACCTGTTTAAGGCCTTTCTCCCAAACAGAACTTGTCCATAAATGAGTTAAGGTATAAAAGAAATGAAAATAACAATACCAAATGCTCTTATTTCCACAAAGTTCAATTGACAGATCAAAGTCTTGTGAAGCATGGGATCTCAGCTAATGCTAATAAGTATATGACATTTGCCTTTGAAGTCAGAATATTAAAATGGCTGCTATACATAGAAAAATTATTTATTCATTGAGACATGTCACCAGGAATAGGAAAAAGCAACTCCGCAAATTATATTTTGGAGGATGGAGGGAACTGAACTGTAAAAATGGGTTTTGAACTGACTGGCTATAATACAAACATTGAGTAAACTATGTCCACTGATGTCACTGTGTGACTGTGTGTCATTTGTGGCCAGTTCATTCTTCAGGGTTAGATCACTTGACTCTAAATCTAATATCTAGTTCTAACTAAAGTAGACTTCCTGAATTAGTTGCATCTGCATATGTGCCCACCTACCATTCCAGCAATTGATTCAGTAGGTCCACTGTAGTTGGAACTAACTATGGGTTTTAATACATCCTTCTGTCTTTTTTTTTCCTCAGCAGAATGTCATATTCTAGAAATTATATTTCTTCAGTTGCTCTTATGGGAGCACAGATTCCACTTATTTTAAAGCATTAAAAGAAGGCAATGGCAGTGTACAATTACAGTGCTACAAGTATTTAAACAAATACACATTGAAACTTTATTATGTCTTTCCACTGAAAATAATTTATGCTTTGGCTATACTATATGTTATTTCTTTAATAAATAAATGTCAAGTTTATTTTTAAACAATACTGTTTTTCTACAAAAACATCTCATATTTAATATATCTTACTATGGACACATGATTGTTCTACTTCAAGAGGATTCCTAAAAGAACAAGACAATAATCATCATTGACAGTGTGTTCTTGATCTTGATCCTATGTTTTCAACAGAGTTTGGAATATTAGTAGAATGAATCTAATTCCCTTTTTTTTTTACATTAGTGACTTCAAAAATCTATTCTGCTTCTGTTAAAGTAAATGGAGGGGGCAACTTAATTCATTATGATTCAAATTATATTAATCACTACCATATGGCTGAAACCATATAGTGTACTGTACTGTCTGGGTAGCAGCACAGACCACAGCACAGTGCTGTAGTGGTTTGAGTGAGCTCTGGATTATGACTCTGGAAACCAGGGTTCAGAGCCCTACTTGACCTTAGGCAACTCACTCTCTCAGCCTCTGAGGGACACAAAAGCAAACCCCACTCTGAACAAATTTTGCCAAGAAAACCCCAATATAGGATTGCCTTAGGGCTGTCATAAGTTGGAAACAACTTGAAAGTACACAACAACAACTACTATAACCCTTAAAATATATGATATAAAAATAGTAATACACAATCCTAAATTTCTTATTTCATTGGATATTATTACAAATATACAGCCATCCATTGCATATTCTTCCAGCAAGTAATAATGTACTGTCATTGATCTGTAAATCTTAGTGCCTATAGATGTTGTTGTTATTGGGTGCCCTGATGTCATTTCTGATTTATGGTGACCCTGCATTGAACCTATCACAGGATTATCATGGCAAAAATTTTTAGGGGGGGGGGGTTGCCTTTGCCTTCTTCTCAGGCCGAGAGAGTGTGATTTGCCCAAGGTCACCCAATAAGTTTCCATGGTTGGGGATTCAAACTTTGGTCTTCCAGTGTCCTAGTCCAATGCTCAAACTACTACACTACATTGGCTGTCTCGTGTAGACATTACCAGGCCTTTAATGTTGTTTTTAAATATTTTGAAGCTTAATTGTGGCTTTGCTGCTATTGTAAGAAATGATGTATGTTAAGAAATGTACAATGACTAGTCAGTAGCTGTGCACAACACTAGTAAAATCAATGGACAATTTTACAGTAACTCTAGCCCAAGATGTCTGAGGATTATTGCCTTTGCTCAACAGTAATACTAGCATAAACTGTGTCATAGGTATCATAGGAAAACTTTTTTGAATTCCCAAGCATATCCTATCAAACAGCTTTTCCTGTTTTATCAGTGGGGGAGGCTGAGGGACACAAAACAGGGCTATTTTCTTCACGTTATCTCCCAGGAAACAGCCTTTCCCAAGCTAAGTCATGATTGCTGGTTGTAGGCCTCAGACCATAGCCATTATTGTTTTAAGAATCCTACCTTCCTCTTTATCCCAGCATGAACTATGTCAGGTTGGATGTTTTGTAACTTGACCTTGCTTGGAAATAAAAGAACAGTTTAGTGCTCAACTACCACAAAGACAGAAGGGAAAAAGACAGTGATTAGAAAATAACAGAAAAAGACCTGACTGTATGATCATGTATAACAGAAAGGCAACACTGTGCTACGTGGGCAGTAATGAAAAAGACTGGTTTCCACAGAATCTAGTTTGCTTTAGCGATATTTAGTGTTTTGCTAGTTATATATATGCTTCTCACATATTTTCTACATGTAAAATGCCAGTAGCATAACTTTTTGCATGCGTTCATATGATGGACTGCAGTAATAAGAGGGGGGAAATGCCCTGTCCCAATCCTTTAACTCCTCTTTTCAATCTTTTAAAAAAACACTAGAGGACTTGACAACAGATCTACTAAATAAATAGAACAGTTTGTTTAGAACAGAACTTCTAGCAAGCATAGAGACAACATTTTGCAAGTCCCATCCATCAGTTGTGTAGCATCCAAATGTTCTCACTGACATGTATTTTTGTAAGGGTAAACAAGGTAACATCTAGGTAGCTAGAAAAATCACACTCTACAGTCTTTGGTCTATGTCCTCTCAAAATATGCTATGTAAAATGCAAAAGATTGGATTCAAAGTTAATCCAAGGAAGTTCATTGGAACAAAATGGGATTTACCTTATTCCTTAACTAACAATGATCCCCTCCAAGTATGTGCTTCCAATTCAACGGCCCACATCCAATCTTTTACAAGCTGACTTTGCTCATGGAACAGGATTCACCTTTCTCATTGCCCCCTATCTTTTGGACCTTCTCTTATACAAACAAATAGTAACATTTATTTTTCTTTGCATTGCTAATGAAAAACCTATGATGGAGAGGTAGATCATATTCCTTTATCTTCTCATACATTTCTATAATGTATTTCATTCAAAACAAACCTCTTGCGCTCTTCAGGTTTTTTTTTTCTTCCTCCAACTTTGTCTTCCACTAGCTTTTTTCTTTTGTTTGGAGCCCCTTAAGACAAACTAAACCTATTTAGAAGAGCATGCAAGTAATACATTTAAAGTAATTATTTCATCTGTAATGTGTTGCCTGGCTGGATGACAATGGATAGCATCACAATCTTTTATAGTAATGTAATGACATAATAGGCTTTGGATTTGCATTACAGGGATGACAGAACTTTTCTCTCCATTTCATCTGTCAGTGCCAACCAAAAGTTGGCTCTGGAAGTGTCCCTGCCCTCTGAAGTTTGTTTGGGAGTTCATGGTGAGCTTCTTTTGAAGAGTGCTCAGAAACTCTCAGAAGGAAGGAAGGAAGGAAGGAAGGAAGGAAGGCGGGCCCCCAGAACCAGGAGGAGATTTGTGTGTGTGTGTGTGTGCTTCAGATTGATCGCAAATGCACTCTTTTGCAATAGCAAACAATTTCTTTTGCAAAAGATTACTTTTGCAATCAATGATCCCCCCCCTAAAAAAAACACGATTCTGACTAGCGTTCCCACTTACTGGAAATGCTTCAGAATCGTGTTTTCCCAAAAAGACCACTTTAAAACTAGTGTCAAGAAAGCCCTGGCTATTTGCTTTTAACCCGGTCCTTTCCTCCACATGAAGATCGTAAATTGGTTCGAATGTGAATGCAGGTCGTATAGCCCACGTCACACTTCGAATCAGAATGTAGTGGGAATGGGGCCCAGGCCTTGTATAATGTGCCGGACTTTTATTTATTGTTGTTCGTAATACATTTTAACTGGTTTCAGTGTTATGATAGTTTAATTGCTTTTTAATTTTTAACTAAATTTATTTTAACTGTTGTAAGCACCTTGAGTCCTAAACTGGGGAAAAGATGAGATAAGGAAGAGGAGGAGGCAGTGAAGAGAGGTTCCCCTCCAAGTAACAGTGCTGTCTTTGGATATCCCTCACACAATCTGGGCCTCTTTCTTTCTTTTTAATTTTTAGTGTAAAACCAGCATTTTGCTCACTGCAATGCTATTTATGGGGTAATTTGGAAGATTTGGGGTTATTCTGCATTTTTGTTCTTAAAGCCATTAAAAAGTAATGCTGTACAATTGTGTCATCAACTGGTAACATAACAAGTTATTTTTGGTTCAGAAGTTTTTTTGTCACATTGTAGCAAGTGATAAATTAGTAATGTGTCAAATTTTGGATAGAAGGGTTGGAACTCTGAGTGCGAGCATCCTCAGTTTCTTCTGAGCAGTAACTGAGTTTCTGGTTCTCCTACACTTTGAAAATCTAACTAGATCCTAAAGCATGCTCACACCAATATAAGTACTTCCTTCTAAGTAGGAAATACTAAGCAATTCCTGTAGGTACTGGGTGATGCTGGGCAAGCCACAAGCTCTCAGCCTCAGGGTAGATAATGGCAAACCTCCTCTGAAAAAATATTGCTAAGAAAACCCCATGATAGGTTTTGCAATCTTAGGCTTGCCATAAATCAAAAATGACTTGAAGACACAACAACAACAGGCAGATATTTATTGGTGAGGACAAATATCTTGCCCAGCACTGTGGAGGCAGGTATAGGCTTACAAGTTCTAATGGAAGAGACAGCCTCTATAACGGGCAATTTTCATTTTTAAGTAAACATTTTATTCACATTTTGTACTATTTATTCAATTTCTTTACTATGTTTTTGTAAGCAGAAGCAAGCAGTGTGTGGAAAGCCCATTTACCCAGGTTAATCAGAGTTGGACTTCTGGCTTTAGTCATTTTAAACGATGAAAATTATAGAGGAGACAGTGGTAATTTTTGCTATTAACACAAATAAAAGTTTCAGTCATTTAGGTCAGTTTATCTGGGGTGGTTTTTAATTATTTATTTATTTATTCATTTATTAAAAACGGGTCCTACAATTCCAGAACAAAGCCTCTTAGGCTGGATAACATTCAGAGATGTAACATTTCTGGAAATATGAAGCCATGAAAAAAATATCCAGTTTTCTGGTTTTTTTCCCCCAGCAACAGGTTCCCCAACCTCTCAGTTTTTCTGTTTTTCCCCCTGGGCCTTCACATCTCTAAGAATATTAGAACCACAATAAATACATCAAAAGGGAAACTAATACTGTAACAGCAGAAAAACAAACAAGCTGAAAGTTGCTCCCATGTCAAGGGAATGGTAAATCTGCTCTGGGTTTTAGTTAGAAATTTAAAAGAGCTAGCCAAGATGCTGAATTTATTTTGGGCAAACTGAGGGCCGGAGCAAATGATCAATAAAAAGCAGCTCGAACCTGCTTTTCCCCAAAGTGGGTTGAGACCCTGATGCCTGCATGGCCCACTCCAAAGGTGGGCCGAATGCACACAGCCCAACTGTCCAGCACAGCAACAAGCCACTCTGCTGGGTAATTTTTTGTTGTTGTTGCCTTCCCTACCACACATGTGCACCATTGCACAAACATAGCACCTGCAACCAGCAAGAACCTCCCACATCTGCCCCGATGCCATTCCATTTCATGGGCATCATTTTGATCAGCCATACAGTCACACCTGTGATGCTGTGCAGGTACAAGACATTGGGGCACCAGTGTGTGAGCAATGCATTGGCAAAACACAATCATGGAGACACCCCCCTACATGCCCCTTCATGCCATGCCCCACTGCTGGACTTTCTGGTTTGTGGGTATTGTAATTATATACATCGGAGTTGATGCATTTTCATTTCTTTGCTTTGCTGCAACCCTACATTTGCATTGGGCGGTTTAAATGCAGCAGTGAAGATGCACATCTTCCGCACTAAGCCAAACTATCCCAGAGTCTGGCTTTTGTCTGGTTTCCACCCGCTTTGGATGTGCGCATCATCTAAATCCCCATTTTCAAAGTGGTTGGAAACCGCTTTATTTGGCCTCTCTTTTCCACCCCAGAGCCTTCACTGTGTACTGAAAAAAAAACCCAGACACATCTCACATTTTCTGCTGAGACTCCTTATGGGAGCCATGATGCCAAATTAAATTTAAAGCAGCCATGGAATCAGCATTCTCTCCAAAGGAGGCTAGGCTAGCACCTCCTCTTGCTCTTTTAACAGAAGACTATTCAAGCAGGCTTTTTGCATTAGACTTGCTGGTGAAGAAGTGGCTTTTAAAGTCTCTTCTAACTCTACAATTCTATGATTCTAAGCTCTGTGTGTCATACCTCTTTATTGATGTGTAGGGTAGGTTATGATTTGGGGGAAATGGTGAGCAGATGTAGGGCTTCTGATTTGCCTTATATGTCTAGTGTATCTTTCTTTCTGTCTATCTAGTAGGCCAGGAAGCTTCATAAATCCTGTGTATTCCCAGAGACCAGAAAAATACCAATTGCATCTACTTTTGGCTAAAGGGATAGGAGAGAAAACTCTTTTCTTTCAGCTTTTCTTACTACATCCATTTACCATCTGCTTCAAGTTTGTGTCGCCAGGGACTTCAAGTTACTTCAGTATACCCTTGAACCTTGTTTTACCAGTGCTGTGAATAAAATCTCCTTCAGTTAATACAGTGTGTTTTTAAATTGTTGTTTATTCAGTTGTGTTTTAATGTAATTTATTTGTGTTTTAATATAATTTTATATTTTATTTGTATCCATCTTTAACAATGTAAGCTGCCTTGAGTTCCAGTCCTGCAAGAAAGCCAGGGTATAAATCAAATGAAATCAAATCAATAAATAAGCAGAACTAGCAAATCCAGAAAGAACCTTGTCCTGCTCTGGACCCAGCTTGATTTGAAATGACTAAACAGTGGATTATTTGTATTCTTATACCCAACTATCAGAATGCTAAAGCTGGGCTATAATTACATTTCCATGATGCTATAAAAATGCTTCCATGTTCATTCTGTTTAAGACTCAACAGTCAAACCTTCTATCTCTATTCATTGGTACTGGGTGAGGGCAAGGGGCAAGCTACATTGTGTGTAACATTTATTGACTGACTATAGCCTTTGGTCTCTTTTTTTCCCTAATCTCCCCTTCCCAACCTTCTAGACTTTGTGTGCACCTGCTCCATTTGCAGGGGAAACAAGCTGTCAGTGTAAAGCTCCTCATGAGAAGCTAACCATTGCTCAGGCCCGCCTTGGTACACCAGGTGAGTTTTGGTTCATGTGATACAGATTAATTGAATCAGATACAGCATTCAGGCTTGCCCTTACAATTTTAAAAGGTGTTTTTAAAAATGGGCAATCTAGGTTACTGGAAGGTGATGAGGAGACCAGTAATTGCCATAAAATTTCATATTCAAATTGCATGGGACCAAAAGATGTCTAAATTCCTGGTTAGTCCATAGTTTTCATGAGTGCACACGCTCGTTCTATAAATGTAAAAGTAAATCCCAATATTCAATTATTCATGTTGACGTTTTATACGTGGATGCTAACATTTCCAGACCAATCTTGCAAATGTCTATACAGACATATAGGACTCAAAGTTTTAACTTCAGCTTATGGAAAGTGACTTCTGCTTTCAGGAGGCTTTCTATATTTATATCTCTTTTCAAGTACTCGTGTGTGTTTCACATTTAGTAGATTATTTCTACATTACATCCTCTGAATTAATAATGAATTACTTTTCCAATCTAGAGGGGGGAAAACCTGCTTAGATTTTGAAAATAGGTATACTAAGTGTTTGATTTCCATCTCAGTCATGGGTGACCTTGGACAAGTCACACACTTTCAGCATTAGGGGAAGGCAATGGCAAAAACAAATCTTACCAAGAAAATCCATGATAGGTTTGCCTCAGGGTTGTCATAGATTGGAAGCAATTTGAAGGCACACAACAGCAACATACCTCCCTTAACAAGGTAGATGTTTTCATGTTCTATTAGTTCTTTAACAGAAAATTTGGCACCAGAGAAGGTAATAGGAGGAAATATACCACACAAACAAGGAGCCATTTAATATTTTCCAGCAAATTTTAAACTTAAAACTAAAAAACAATAAAAAAATGTGAAATGAAAAAAAATCAATTCAAGTAAGCTCTTGCAAAATTTATTCAGGGATGTTTTTCTTTCTTTCTTTCTTTCATCAGCCTTCACTTTTCATGTGACTGTTTTCATAGCTAAACTTAGAGGCCTATGCTTTTTAACATCCCGGGGGGAGCTGAGGCAGACTAATCTGCTTTCCTCTACTCTCTATGTTCTGCTGTTCAAAGGATTTTCAAGACAGCTACTATTTACCTTGTTTCTTGTAGGCATGTCCACATAGTTACAGTAGGATTGTCTAGCGTGGAACATAATTTTCTCCTTAGGCTTTTTTGCCTTGTTTCCTGCAGACATGCAACCTGGCACCGAAAGTGTTTATTTCTCCAGCCCTCCTTCACTGTTCTCCCAATGCCAATGCTGCTTTAAAAACTTACATCTAGGCAGAGGACAAGAAAGAAATGGGAGTTGCTGGTTGGGAGGGAAAAGACTTTGTAAAACGGATCTTCTTTGTCAGAGGCTTTGTTAACTGAGTTGTATATGTAGGCAAGCTTATCATTGTAGCCTACCATAGGCTCTGGCACAATTCTGGTTTGACTAATAAATTGTTCCTTTGCTTCCACAGTGGACAGACCTGTCAGAGTCTATGCAGATGGAATATTTGATCTCTTCCATTCTGGCCATGCTAGAGCACTTATGCAAGCCAAAACCTTGTTCCCTAATAGCTATTTGTTAGTAGGAGGTAAGTGCAACATTCAAATAACTTACATTAGGATGATAATCTCTTCAGTACATTCAGCAAAGCAAGTACAGATATGTTCAGGAGGTTGCTGGTCAGAGTCTCCCCATTTGTAAAACATTTATTTTATCAATTGCTGTTAAAGAACTTGAAGAGAGGACTATCACTCTTATGTCCTGCTTTTGGGATCTGAGCATGTAGTTGGCCAATGTGGGAAACCAGATTCTAGCCTAGATAGGCTTTTTGTTTGATTCACCAGGCCACTTGATACAGTCTTATCCATGTGGTGTATGCTTAATTTCCCCCCTCCACTCTGTACATTATTGACACAATTTAGGGAGTTTAGTCTTCAATCCAACTTGGAGGTATTTAAGCAGAGTCTGGATGGTCATCTGTCGGATATGCTTTGATTGGGAGTTCCTGCATGGCAGGGGGTTGGACTGGATGGCCCTTGTGGTCTCATGATTCTATGAAGGTTAGAAAGAAATGTAAGAATAGATTCAATCAAGAATCAATTTCTGATTCACCCCACCCCATAAATATTGTAAAAACAGAATGGTAGCATGAGAGCCATCTTGATGTAGTGATCGGAGCATTGGAGTATGACTCTGCAGATCAGAGTTTGATTCTCCGCTCAGCCATAAAAACCCACTGGGTAACCTTAAGTGAGTCACACTCTCTCAGCTCTAGAAAACCCTGTGATAGGTTTAGCTTGAAGGCACACAACAACAGGAAGCATGAGATTCATTGAACATCATCCTGTCTTAAGTTTCTGTACTAAGATGTAGCGTTTCGTTTTCCCACCCAAATAATTTGTGTTGAATGAGAGCCACTGAGGAGTGTGGTCTTTGGGGCAGATGTTTCTATCTGTTTCATACAAAGTTGTGACAATAAGTTATTCTAGAATTGCCTTATATTTGGCTCCATTCAACTTGCCCATAATCAAGAACAGTTTTCTAATCTCTCCTAAGGAAAAGCATCCCCACATGATGCTGATGCCACCATAGACCTTATCAGACATTGGAAATTGGAAGTATAATTGAATGGCAATCCGAACGCAATCATGGGGTTTCACGTTATTGCGAATTAAAATAGCTCATGCAATTTCTGGCAAAAAGGGAAGTCATTCCGAACGCAATCATGGGTTTTACCTTATTGCGAATTAAAGCATTTCATGCAATTTCGGGCAGTGGGGGGGGGGTATTTTCAGGAAATGGGAAGTCATTCTGAATGTATTCCGAACGCAATTGGAATTCACGTAAATTCGCTAAACTAGCGAATTCATGTGAATTCGAATTGGCTCCAATTGGCTCCATTCACAATAAAAAGAAATTCCTCCTGTCTGATAAGGTCCTATGCTTCACTATGGGGATTGTGTTCTCAGGACCATGAGCAGTTTTCACTTTGCACCAAACGTAGTGTTTTGAGACAAGATCAGAAACTTCAGTTTTGTTCTCATCAGACAAGATAACTTTTTGTAAATGTTTGCTATGTCTCCTACATGCCTTTTTGAAAAGACCAAATGGGTTTGTTTCAGTAGTAATCTTCTTCCTACTAGCTTTCTGGAGTATCCAAGTGATAGTTGTCCCATGGACAGTTTCTCTCATCTCAGCTGCAGAGCTATCCAACTCCTTCAAATTGCTCAAAATGTATATGAGGGTAAATCTGACATGTGTCTATTTATGGCACATTTTCTTATCTTCTTTCCTATTGCTTCTTTTCCTGCTGTTTCTAGAAGGTTTTACCATTAGCATCTTGATTGCTTCTATTCTAATGCTTTCCCAACCCAGTCCCCGAGTTTTGGTGGACAGCCTTCTCTAGGCAAAGTCACAGTTGAGCCATGTTCTTTCTATTTTGTAATGATCAGTTTAGTGATCTGGGAGATACTCATCATTTGGTTCCTCACCAAAAAGACCCTGTTTGTTCTTTTTGTACAACTTTGTCTTGGACATATTTTAATAGCTCCTTACTATCTATGATAATATTTGTTTACACATGCTCTACAATAAACTGAGCCGTCTAGAAATAGCAGGGGGGGGGGGGGGAAAGCAATAGGAAAGAAGCTAAGGGAAAAAATGCCATAAATAGACACAAATAGACATAAATAGACAAAGTGAGCCTCAGGTAGGTTTTGAGCAATTTGATTTATAATAAAAATAATATGGAGCTCTTTGGAGTTCTACTTGGTTCTTTTTACATGATACATGTAAACGAAGATATAATTATTTTCCAGTTTCAACACCAGAACTGCAGATCATCTTGCATTGCGTTAACTAAGCCTGTGTCTAGGCATAATGCCTAGACAACCATCTTGTGTGACATCTTGTTTGCAACTTCTGTTTTCTGGGCTGTTTTGTTTTGATTTTATAGTCATGAATTAGTCTTATTTGGTTTGACACCTATAAATTTAACTCACAAAATAGCTTTGAAAAATGTTCTAATCCAACAAATGTGCTACATTTGACAAGGGCTGTGTCATCTGTTTTGAAATTTTCCTTGTGTGTATGTCAGTTTGCAGTGATGATCTAACCCACAAGTTTAAAGGCTTCACTGTAATGAATGAAGCAGAGAGATATGAGGCCCTCAGACATTGCCGCTATGTAGATGAAGTCATCAGAGATGCGCCATGGACGCTCACGCCAGAGTTTTTGGAAAAACATAAGGTGCCGTTCTCTTCTTACTTGCCATCTGGACAGGGCAGGGAGGAGGGGGAATCAGATTCCGATTAGTGATGTTGCTGAATGTTGCAGCTTCAGTTTTTAATATGAATTTGGCATGTTTGTAAACCACACTGGTACAGTATTTTGAACTGGCTGATTCCTTGCCTGCCCCCATCTCATAATTCTTTTCTGGCTCTCAGATTGTACTCTAAGATACAAAAAAGATAGCTCCTCTTTTTCACTTACGTGGCTATAGCAATGACAGAAGCAGGTAGGCAAATCTGTTTTCTCCCACCCCTACCTACCTCTATAGTAGTAATAGAGGTGCCAGGAATTCTGGGAAATGTAGGCTTTTTCAGGTGGCCTCCTGCTCCCTTATACTTGAGATGAGGACAGAGCCTATCTCCCTGCCACTACTGTATCAAGAAAAGGAGCAGATGTCAAGCAGCCAGATAAGAGACCTTAAGTGTGAGCTAACTGGAGGGATTGGAAAAAATATTCAGCTGCCATTACAATCCCAGTGATGTCACTAGGATTGCAACAGGATTTAAGTTTGATCTAGAACTGAATTTGGAATTAATCAAGCTAGTGTCTAACTTAAACTGTAGGAGAGTTGACTGTAATGGTTTCTGACTTGGGAAATGGATCAAAGTAGTAGCTTTTCTTTGTTACAAGACATACATCCGCCCATCTCCATTAAAACTGAGGCTTTCCTAGTAGGAAGAATGATAGGAATCCAGTCAATACATATCAAGCCCACACAATTGAGGAATGAACCATATAAATTTCTCTCCTCCATTCTTACATGATTAAATTTGCATTATCTCTTACCACTCTGATAGCAGTCTTGCCCTTCTTAACATTGGTATGCTGTTATTACAAAGCATTCTTCAAGTATGAGCATTCCTCCTGTACTTCACAAGCTCTTATTTCATGAATTGCTTTACACAAATCTATGTGCAAACATGTAAAAGATCAGATCTATTTAAGCATTACTTAAATAGCATTATCTATTTAAGCATTATCTATTTAAGCATTACTTTGAATGGAACATATGATTTAATATCCATATTGGCTGTAACCCTATACACACTTACCTTAAAGTAAGTTCTTATTCAATGTATTGGGACTGATTTCTGAGGATGGATAGATAGATAGATAGATAGATAGATAGATAGATCTGCACTGCTGTTCTTCATTCTACAGTTCCCATCAGATATCAGACCCAGACAGCAAGGCCAGCTGTCAGAGGAATAATCTTGCAGTCCAAAAACATCTGGAAAACACCAGGTTGAGGAAGACTGCTCTAACTAGTAATGTACATGAGCTGAAATACAAATACAGAAAATTGACTCCTGACAATATAATGTGGTAGTTCAAGATGTGAAGGTCCTCTACACACAAAGGTGGTGTTTTGGTTCCTAATAACAGTATATTAGTAGTGTTATTCTTGTTGAAGGATATGTATCCAAGGACTTTTGGCTACTTCATAGAATGTTAAAATTAGCAATCTTATCTCACTAGCACAGAACATTTTTTGTTTTATCTCAAAACCACTGCTCAGTCATAACTTGAGAATCATGCCTAGTAATTATATCATGGATACTCTTTCCATACATTTAGAGTTCTTCCGGTTTCTTAGCTGAGGGAACTGAGAAATAAGTTGTTCCAGATAAAATAAAATGAATTCCCCCTTCAAATGGATCATTGGTTTTCTCGTAACAGCTGCCCTGAAGTAGTGATAGGATAAGTGAAGGTGGGTATGATCAACTTTAGCTCCAGGACAGGCATTACATATTTGGTGCTAAAGCTAGCATTTGAAGTCTGAATTTACCCTTAGTCTCATGTGCTACTTATTGACCACAACAACAGTATAAAATACCTTTGTTCAGTTCTTTAGTGAATATCTTTTTTAGTTCATAGGCCATCTTATATATGCAAGTGAAGATGTAAGCTTCCAAAATAATAGAATTCTTGCTTATATGTTTTCCAGATTGATTTTGTAGCCCACGATGACATTCCATATTCTTCTGCTGGTTCAGATGATGTTTACAAGCACATAAAGGAGGCAGGTGGGAGTCAGTTTATACTTTTGGTTTATCTTTTTAGCTTCTAGTATGTTATTGTCTCAGTGTCACATTAACAAGGTGTAGACCATGGCAGTGGTGGCAAAGTGTATGTGTTTTAGGACTGAAATTCCTATCAGCCGTAGCCAACTTGGCTGCATCTCTGGTTTTGAGCTATCAAGCCATATACAGCTCAGGTCCAGGTTAACTGAAGCCTTGTATTCTCCTGTGTTTTGAGATCTACCGAGGAAGCTCTTTTCTCTGTCCCACCATCTCCAGAAGCACATTTGGTGGGAACATGGAAGAGGGTCTTCTCAGTGGCTATCCCCAAGTTCTCAAACTCACTTCCCAGAAAGGTTAGTCTGGCATCCTCCCTACTCTCTTTTCACAAAGAGGTGAAGACCTTTCTTTTTCAACAGGCTTTTGAGGACCACTTGTTTAGGTAGATGTGCCTTTTATTGTGTGCTAGGTTTTCTATTTATTATCTTTTTGTTAAGTTATTATCTTATTTATGTTTTTCTGTTTTTACTTTTTAACTTTTGTATTTTGTGATTTTTTAACTATGTTTTTAATCTGTTGTTAGCCATCTTGAGTGTTGTTGTTGTTGTTGTTGTTGTTATCTGACCTAAATTCAATTGTTAAACTTATCCTGTCCTATTGAATAAATGGAAACTTGTTAAGCCAATACTAATCGAAGTTCCATTCATTAAAATGGGTCTACTCTTGTAGGCAGCAATAATTGGACTTAGGCCCTGTGCAGACCAGCAGTTTGGGCTGCCATCAGCTGAAAATATATTTGTTTAATCAAGCATATTTCTGATAATTTTACAGTGTATATTTCCTCGTAAATATATAATCAAATTTAATAAAATATAATAATACTAAAATCTCCATTTCAGCATATACATATGTATACTGTATCAACAAAATCAATCTTAACTGACTTGTATAAAATGACATCCTTTTGCATGCACTTGAAGTTCACAGAGCTAGTCACTTAGTCATGGGTCTTCTCTGTTGTTATTTCCAAACTTTTTTTGTCTTTTTTGTCTGGGAAACAAAGGTATTTTTTATTCAAACAGGCCTTTGCTGTGTAAGCTCATCTCTGGCTATAGTTGGGACCAATTGAGTGGAGATTATGTCTCTTACTGTTCTGTTTTTAATTTTTTTATATATACTTTGTTTTTAATTAATTTTCTTATTGTTAATTGGCTTGAGCACATTTTTGATGAAAAGATGGGGTATACATAAGATAAAGTAAAACATCTATGACAGATAGAAATTGATCAAATGAGTAGTATTTTTCTTAGCATGAAGATAAAGTCATGGGGAAATGTGTAGCTATTCCCTGTGATTTTAGCTTAAAACACTTTCCAAAACATGCTATATTTGACTGCTCCCAGGCAGCATGGTAATTCAGAGTAGCTAATGACAGAGAACCCCCATCCTCCATAAGGCTGATTTAGGTGTTAGGAAGCACAGAGCTGCCATTTCTGTAAGTCTGTTTTCATTACCAATATAGTACCAAGTGTGACATGATGCATTATGCTGTATAATTTCTATTCCTTACTTCTGACAGCCAATTAGTTGAGGGAGGGCAGGGTAATGCACAGTGTGATGATGTCAAATCCCACTTGCTGTTATAATACGTTAATGGAGAGAAAGTGACATGGAATGATGGCAGTTCTATTTCTAGTAAAGTCTACCTTCACTCTGAAACCTGATGCTTTCTGAGAATCCAAGCTTCCCTCTGCCATTATATTAACCCACACTTTAAAGAATTGTATTGTCGTCCCCCTGATAATCTTTCATTTTAACTTCTAAAGGACAGTATTAGGTATGCTGAAGAGAGCACTGAGCTACATTTTGGGTTTCAATGTTAAGTATATGGTCTGCAGGGAGTTGGTGTGGTGTGTGTGTGTGTGTGTGTGTAAGTGCTTTCCTTGGCCTTTAAAAAAGGTTATAAATGTTTTATAGGTACTGTGAGAGTGTACATTGTTAGCCATAGTGCATTTCTCTTAATTTTGGTGTGTGCATGGCATTCCACATGTTCCCAGATGGACCATGCCAGGCTATCTACCATTATCTCCAAAATGGCTGGATAGTATCCTCGGACTTGCCCAACAGGTAGTTTGGGAGTCGCTAATGGGACTACCATCACCTCCAACAATCAGATGAATTGGCAATGTTTGTCTAGATTAGCTCACCTGATGAGCCAACTATCAACATAACTCCCTTCCCATTTCCCTTGATTATTGTCAGACCAGATTATTTCATCCCAAACAATCAGACACCTCTGACCTGTGACTAGTTTTCACCCTTAAAAACCCCTGGAAAACTCCCCTCAATGTGCTAGCCTAGATTTCATGGGGACATCATGTCACTGTGATCTCTGATCTAGCTCTGGTACTTCCGTTCAACCAAAGCTCTCAGAACGGCTGTGTCTCACCCCATCTCAACTGATTGGATTCTGGAAACAAGCCTCATCTAGAGTTAGTATCACCCGTAGTGCTACCTCAACCCTTTTCCATGCTAACATCTGCTTTCCTGAGCCTTGAATGAGTGAGTGTGTGCCAGTATTTTTGTGTGGTTTTCCCCCTGTCAATAAAAATAAGACTTTAATTGGAGAAGCCTGTCTCTGCTTCATTTCTTAATTCCTTGGTCCCTTGGTATACAGGTGGGAAATGATTTTGCAGGGTCCTTGTAGTCGGCCACCTCTCAATTTTGAGCTAAATAAAAATTCTCCTACATAGATTTGGCTACAACATCCATCAATTAGTTTGAACAGTTGTTTCCAATTCTGTCTTGAAGGTGTTTGCTCTAAATAAAAACATCACTTTACTTAGGTTTTGCAGATCTGCACTGCAAAACAAACCAGAGACACTTCTCACCTAAGATACTACAATATTTCCTTTAAGTCATCCATGATTCTAACAATAAACAATTTAAAATGACCTTATCACTTCTCTTGCTATCATAGTATTCAATCATAACAGTCATGAGAATTGTGTGAAACAGTGAACTTACTTTACACCCCTTAGAGGTTCTTCTACTTTCTTTATTGGTTTCAGAATTGGACCCAAGAGAACAAACTAAATTGCTGTGTAATCTTACAAACCTGGTTAATGTTATCAACACAATTAACAGTGCCAAAGAAGGAAGTAATTAAACTTTTCTCCTAGAGCCTAATAGAGAATACCACTTCAGGTTTGTCTCATTTGGGAATTCAGCATTACAAGGAAGCCAAATATCACAATCACCTTGTGATTGTTCCTCAGTCTTTTAGGGAAGAGATTGAGCATATACACCTGTCACTTCAACTGACCCATCTTTGTCCAGTTCTGGTACTTTAACAATAGTGCAGGCTAGTGAGTGGTAAATTTGTGAATCTGTTGAAGACATCGGAGTTCATTTAAAATTTTCTGAAAGGACTGTTAGAAAAAATCCTGTGAAGTGCATATGTGGTTTGAAAGGAACATGTTCATGTTAGGCTGGAGAAGTTGTGAAATTACAACTGCAGCTCAAGTGCACTTACTTGAGAGTAAACCCCATTTAACTTAATGGGACTTACTTCTAGGCATATCTGGTATACCTGCATGGTGTGGCAGTATGAATCACAAGCCAATGCCAATATGTGAAATATAGTCCTGTAGAGAAAATATGAATGCTCCTCCAGTGTCTGTATTCATCAGAGAGTTGGAGGCAAAATAAATTAGGTTGCACTTAGGTTCTACTAAAATCAATGTGAAGAGTTAGATATAATTGTACTTAGGGCACAGTAGAAACCTAGGGCAATTCATTTTATGTAAACCTACCCACTTTTAAAATAATATGCTTAAGTTTTTTAGTGTGTGCTGTGCAGAAAATAGAACAAACTGACGTTTAACTTTACTACTCAGTATGCAGTACTCCCAAAGTATGCCCCTCATGCTGTCAGTAATATGTTATAGTTAGGAATATTTAATACATTCATAAGCAATATGCTTATGCCAGTACAAAATGATTAACACAATTTTGTGTGTTTGTGTGTGTGTGGTTATGAAAAATGTTGTGTGTTCGTACTTGCTGTTACCAAAAATGCTGTGAAGTTGTTTATCCAGAATCAGATGCTATGTGGACCATGACAGAGTATACAATAGTTACTAAGGACTAAATATCCAGGACCAAAACTGGGTCATTCTAAAATAAATAATTCTTATAAGAAAGTTGAGATGTCATAATGACTCACTTTGCCTTCTCTCCTTTAATCAGGGATGTTTGTACCTACCCAGAGAACTGAAGGCATCTCAACATCAGATATCATCACTAGAATTGTGCGTGATTATGATGTCTACGCCCGTCGCAACCTTCAGAGAGGATATACTGCTAAAGAGCTGAATGTCAGCTTTATTAATGTAGGTGTTTGAATTTCTTGTCATGTTCAAAACTTAAACTGAATTTCAAAAAATTGGAGGGAGGGAAGGAAACAGGGGCTAAGTTTGTTTGGTTTTTTTATAAATATATTTTTGTAATTACAATCTACAGTTTGATCAACACAATTAATTAATGCTAAAGCTCTTTAAAGAGAACTAGTCTAGGGTAGTGATTTAAAGTATTGGACTAGGAATAAGGGACACCAGGATTCCAATCCCTGCTCAGATATGGAAATGCACTAGATGAGTCTGCGCCGCCCCTCTGCGTGCTGGATTGAGGCAAGGGCAACCACAGTGGCAGTCCAGGGGCCCCAATCCACTGCTTTTCCAGGCCATGGAGAAGTGACAAAATGCTGCTTCTCCATGGCCTGGAAAGGGGTATCCTTGGGGCTTCATGCCGCGTGGCCCCTTTCTCCCTGGCTTCACTCTCACGGCAATCTGGTTGCTGTGACTCCCACAAGAGTGATGCCTTTTGCGGCATTGCAATGAAAAGGAGCTGCCTAGAACAGCTCCTTCATTGCAGCACCGCAACCAGGAAGTTGCACCCTTGTGATGCCACTTCCTATGCACCCCATTTGGGCACTCAGTGGTGGTGCCGGCATCATGGTGGCCCCCAAGTGGACGGGAGGCCACCATGAGGCTGTCGCCATACTGCGCTATGGTTAGGGACTGTGCTACGCTGTCTCTAACTCTAATATCACCGCCACCATGCCACAAAGTGCCCGTCTGTATCGGGCCATAGATAACTGTGCATTTGGATGTGGGTAAGAGAATCTTGTGAACATATATATTAGTATCTTATAGATAATGATAAAATGCAGTGCCTGTTTCAGTTTCTCAAATTTGTGTTTGTGAGAGAAAACGTATTCACAGTCTTCGCCATCAAACAATGATATGTGGCTTGACTATTTTTCTTTCACAACATTCATATAGGCTTATGTAGGAAGAACATAGGAACCAGCACTGGACTGGGACTCTGAGAACAGGGTTTGAATCTCCTCTTTACCATGGAAACCTACTCAGTTACCTTTGGCAAGTCACACATTCTCTGCCTCAGAGGGAGGCAAGGGCAAACCTCCTCTGTACAAATGGTTCCAAGAAAACCTTGTAATAGGTTCACTGTAGGGTTGCCATAAGTTGGAAATGACTTGAAATCACACAATAAAAACAAGGCAAATCATAATGCATAAAATGCCATTTATTTTCTCTTTTAGGATATATCTGACAGAGGATTATATAATCACTTCCATTATATCAAACAGCTAGTTAGCATTCCCTATAATAATCTTTCTGCTTTGGAACACATGATAACAGAACGAAACATCCAGCCATGAAGTAGAGACTATCAAAGCATGTCTATGATATGGACAGATATGTTTCCTTCCGCAGTTCATTAACCACAATTAACCACAATATCTACAGAAAGGGTGGGAAAAGTGTAGGTTATGGGCCACAAGCAGCTAAGCAAAACTTTTTGGAGTGCCCTAGCAACTCCCACCCCGTCAAACATGTTTCCCCCCCAAAAAGTGACTTTCTCTCACTCCTTGTTTTTTTGTAAAGGCCTCACCTGGCCTAAAAATGCCCAGGGGACCTACAAACATTGCAATCATATCCCCCTATACCCAGAAGAGAGGACTTGGGGCCATTTGGGAGCAAAAAAACTCATATGTTTTTGTTTGTTTGTTTGTTTGTTTGCAGTGTTAGCAATTTGCCAAATTCTCCTGGGGACCTAATGCAAACCACTAGGCATTTGCAGTTGCCCACCCTGATCTACAGTGTCCCTGTCAAACTGAACAGGAGTATCACTCCTCCCTACCCAGGGTCACACAGCATTTATATACCCACTCTCTTCCATTCCAATATTCTCTGAAGATGCCAGCCACAGATGCTGGCAAAACGTCAGGAAGAAACTCTTCTAGAACATGGCCACACAGTCCGAAAAATCCACAAATCCACAAATCACTTCCTATGTCCTAGAAGGATTAAACTCAAGTCTCATATGTGAGGAAAAAGTGATCTTATTACTATACTTCAGTAGTGGTGGTGTGATAATGATTATGCTTTCCAGATTTTGCAATCCATTGACACACACAAGTACACACACATGGGGGTGAGGGGACTGGCCCCAAAGGAGAGCTTTCCCCCTTATTTTTTTAAATGCCCATGGGCAGCAACAGGAAAAGAGATGAGGTTTAGAAGAAAAACAGAAGAGATGGCAGAATTATATTTCTGCCTATCTCCATGTCCCAATCGAGTTCCAGGCCACACATGCTTATTATACACAGGCTTAAAAAGGAGAGGTTAATATTTTTTATGTATTTATTTATTAAAATGGCTAATTTAATTGCATGCTACTGTATTTGTTTATCATAATGTGTAATCTGACCCTCAGACAGTGGCATCACTAGGAGGTAAGGGGGGTGCAGACCACAGCAGATGACACCCTAAGAGAGGGGTGACACCACTGCTCCTCAAACATCTGTCTTTTGGCAAAATGGGCTGTGGCATTCATACACATCCCTTTAAAATTCTTTAAGAGATGGTAGGAGTGGGGTGAAGCTCAATGGAAAGAGAAAAGAGAGGCCTCAGCATTTTAAAAAATTAAAATGTCAAATTTCAAAATTTTAAATTAACTTTTTTGAAATTAAAAAAAAAATCCTTTTAAATTTTTCTTTAAAAACATCCAAATATTTTAATCAAATATTCACTATGTATATGTAAATTAAATGATGTTGTAATTTAAAGGTATAATTTTAATTTTCCTAGTTGTTTATGTCACAACTATTAGCATTACATTCAGTGGCATATGGAATTACAATTTATGAGTAACATTAGTGCAAAAAAGCATTACTAAGGTTTCTGTATGGTATGAAATGGGAGGAGTACAATGGGGGGGGGGGGTGACACCATGAGTTATTGCACCAGATGACATCAACACTAGTGATGCCATTGCCCTCCAATTAAATTCAATTTAGGATTTTTTCTCATGCTTTGTAGCCCCTTGATTAGTTTATTATCATTTATGTTTGTCTTTACCAGGAGAAGAAATATCGCTTTCAGAATCAAGTAGACAAAATGAAGGAGAAAGTAAAGAATGTGGAAGAAAGATCTAAAGAGTTTGTGAATCGAGTGGAAGAAAAAAGTCATGATCTCATTCAGAAATGGGAAGAGAAGTCTAGAGAGTTTATTGGCAACTTTTTAGAGCTATTTGGTCCAGATGGAGCCTGGGTATTTATCTATACATACATATATACATGAGCCAGTGTAGTTTTATTGAACTAGGACACTGGAAGATCATGGTTCAAATCCCTGATCTGCCATGGAAACCTACTTGGTGACCTTGGACAGGTCACATTCTCTCAGTCTCAGAGAAGGCAAGGGCAAAACTGCTCTGAAAAAATTGCGCCAAGAAAACCCCACGATAGGGTTGTCATAGGGTTGCCATAAGTCAGAAATGACTTGAAATCACACAAAAACTACATACATACATAGAGTCATATACATAAATTGTATATGCATATGACTGATGAATTACCTGCCTGACAATATAAACCAGTTTCATGTTTCTCTTAATTCACTGTTTGAAAAGCAAAAGCTAATACATTGGCAATTTTTTAATTATTGTGGTATTATGTGTCAGTATTATGTGCCCTCAAACTGGCATGCAAATTTTTTAAAATATGAAGTAATACTATAATAAATCTTATTCAAAAGAGAAGAAATTAATATTTTAAAGTAAAGTAGAAATAAATTTAAATTAATTTAAATACTAGGCAGAAAGAAAATGTTTTAAAAGCTTTATGGCATATCTAAATCTAAGTAGTCTCGCGTTCCTGAGGAGGAAGTTTTACAGAAAAGGTCCTGTCCTTTATCTCCACTAATTTATTTCCATAAGATATGAAAGATCTCCAAAACCAGTGAGAAGTAGACATGGGTACATACAAAGTCTTTCTTCAGATATTCTAGCGACAAAATAATCCATCCACTATATTTTTAACAAACTGCAGTTTCTGCACACTCTTCAAGAGCAGCCCCATGTCGAGTATAGTGCAGTAATCTCCACTGGAAAGGATTAAGGCATGGATTGCTGTTACCAGACCCTCCTTCTGAAGTAGGATTTATATATTTGCAATATGATGCATTTTAAATTTTAGTATTCTTAACAATACATTGGTACAAAATATGGTTGAGAGATATTACATTTTGCCTCTAAAGGGCAATGTAATATAGTTCCTTCAAATTTAGGAGAACAAAGATGTTGCATGAATATTTCCAGCTTGTTTATACTGCCAGACCACAAGGTGAGAAATGTGTAGCCATCCAATTGTGGGTGGAACTTCCAGCATTCTTCATCATCACCTAGTCTGACTAGGAAATTGCAGCTAAACCACATGTGGACACATGCTGGTTTCCATCACTGCCTACTCCCTGCATCACTGGCTACAGTTCTATGTTTCTCAAAAGGCTTTGGCTGTTACCTCAGATCCTTTAAATGTGATGCCAGGGATCACATAGGACTTTCTTTTTGTGAAGCATGTGCTTTGCCACTGAACCAAAATGAGGGATCTTTTGCTGTCCAGACAGTTTGCCTTTGAGTCCCGTTAGCTACAGTAAACATTACCAGTGGTAAAGCTTTATGGTAGCTGAAGTCCAAAATATCTGGACAGCCAAAGATTTAAGTTACTTTAAGTAATTTATTTATTTATTTATTTATTTTTAAAGCCATTTATACTTGGCTCATCAGCCACAAAGGCTCTCAGAGCGGCTTATAAATGTTTAATTGGACAGTTTCCTGTGCTCAGGCTTTCAATCTAAATAAGACAGGACACACAAGGAAAAGGGATTGGTCATGGGGGAAAGGAATTAAATCCAGCAGTTACTGATGATTCTTCTCTCCCTCCAAGGCCATCGCAGTGGAGCTGGGATGGAAGGAGGACCTTTCATCTGCTTCTGGGCCTAAGAATGGTAGAACTGCGCCTACCTCTTCTTTTTTCCATCCCTCCAAGGCCAGGGCAGTTGTGAAGACCCTCTAAGTGTCTTACAACAAAGGTTTTTTTTTTTTTTCCCAAGAGGAATCTTCTTAGGACTAAATAATATTTTGCATGCTAAAAACTGCTATTGATGTAGTCAATAGCTGATTTTTATGGTCAGTCCTGATCAGAAAGCTGCTTAATTTGAAAACTGATATTAAGGAGCTGTATTTCCAGCTTATTGATTTAGCTACACATTCCCTCATTAACTGAAAATCTAGGAATGGAAAGATTTTTTTTTACTGATGGAGAGTGGCAGCAACTGCAGGGCAAGAAACTGGAAGCAATTTTATGTGAAGGCCTTTACAGAACCAAGCCATATAAAATTACTCACTGAAGAATGAAATCAGAGGTGACAGTGTTCTAAAGAAAAGCTCTAATAACAGTAAAGTTATGGTGTTCGTGGAAGACCATGTCAGTAACTGCATGAGGTGAGCTTTTTAAAAAGTGATAACTTACTATTACAGTCACAATTGTTATTAACATTAATTTTCCATACCAGATGTATGACATCTGTGCTGACATCAAATGTTCAGGAATAGTTACAGGCATGCCCATTTCTAAGATGGTACAGGACCAACCATTAATATGGTGTAATTATAGTAAGTGTTTGGGAAGAAATATATTTTGAGCCCACTTACGGTTTCTAGAAGGTAAGGTAAGGGCAGAAGTGCATAATCCATTAAAAAAAGAAATTATTCCAGTATAATTTTGCTTCCTTTTCACCATATACTGAGTAGTTTAGATTATCCTTATGACAAACAGGGACAGCTGTTTATTCCTGCTTTGAATTGCTCTCAGCCTCACCGTAAATAAAAGCCCAGCTCCTGTCCTTTTTTCAGCATTATCTCCTATCTATGCTCATCCCCTTTGTATCAGAGGTCTAGGAGCCCCAGTGCTTACTCCAGTGTCCAAATAGGCTTGTAGTTGATAGTGTGTTCCTGAATAACTATTGCACACAGACAGTCTTAGTGATTATATGAAAACAAACTGTAACTTTAATTGTTGTTGCAAGTATAATATGTCTTAATCAAGTTCCAACTCAGTAACCATTTAATTATATCAGGTGTCAGGTAAAACAGATAGTTCCCATTCAGATTCTACTTCTTCTGAGTATTTTATCACACCAACCCACACAACCCCAGCCCTCACCTAATTTGGGTGCTGTTTGAACCTCATTT
Organism: Urosaurus nigricauda; assembly: GCA_034509955.1. Lineage (NCBI taxonomy): Eukaryota > Metazoa > Chordata > Lepidosauria > Squamata > Phrynosomatidae > Urosaurus > Urosaurus nigricauda. Next base: position 87,682,937 of record JAOEGL010000003.1, read on the forward strand.
AAACTGTCTCTGAGTTTCCTCCTTGCTAACTCTCCTCGTTCTTTAACTGACTGTTTCCCCCCTTCTCAGAATTCTTACCCCTCTCATACACTTCCACCCTCTGTCTAGTTTGATATCAAGTTTGATTGCAGGTTGCTAAGCAGATGTTTCAAAGGGTTCTCTGTCACCATCCTCTACATCAGTAATTCCCAACTTTGTACTGATGAGAATGCACTTTGGCCATTCCAGACTTTTCAATGACTGCAAAAATAGAATCATAGAATTATAGAGTTGGAGGAGACCACAAGGGCCATTCAGTCCAACCCCCTGCCATGCAGGAACTTCCAATCAAAGCATCCCTGACAGATGGCCATCCAGCCTCTGTTTAAAGACCTCCAAGGACGGAGACTCCACCACTCTCCGAGGGAGTGTGTTCCACTGTCAAACAGCCCTTACTGTCAAGAAGTTCCTCCTAAAGTTGAGGTGGAATCTCTTTTCCTGCAGCTTGCATCCGTTGTTCCGCGTTCTAGTCTTTGATTCTGCACTAATTAGCTTGGCATGGAGCCAGGTTCTAAATTCAGAGTGGACCAAATAAAATGGTAGAAATCAACTAATACCTAGATGTGTGCAGTATCCATTCAGCAGGACAATGTTCTTCATAAATGTATTTGGAAGTGAAGATGCAAGAGTAATTTGTTTTTCTCAGTTCCCCATCTTATACCCATTTTCCCTCTGCAATGCAGAAGTTTATGCAAATGACTGTAACTTATGCCCAAGAGTACTCCACACAAGAGTCTATTTTATGCCCCCAAAATTGAAATAATTATAATAGTTACACTATTATAGTGAATACTTGTTAATTATACAGCATGCACAAATATAATAAAAGATTGCACCTGGGCACTTTCACTTCTTTCTCACACTATGGATGTTATTACACGGGAGGAATTTCTCTCAATTTCAAAAGAAATGAAAGTGGGACCAGTTTGGAACTGGGTGAATTCGCTAGTTCAGCTAATTTATGTGATTGCGTATTGATACCGCATTGCGTTCAGAACTGCCCGAAATTGCCTCCCAGTGCCTGAAATTGTGTGTGAAAGTATCTCACACAATAACGTGAAACCCCACAATTGCCTTTGGAAGGACTTCCCATTGCCTGAAAATGTGTGTGATCAGCTTTCACGCAATAACATAAAACCCCATGATTGTGTTCAGATTGCCATTGGATTATACTTCCAATTCCCATTGTGTGATAAACTCCATAGTCTTTTATTTTTTTTATCACATCTGTGGTGCAAACACAAAACCTAGCTTTCATTTTGGAATGTTTTTTCCTACTCTCATTTCTGCATAGGAATCAGATTAATAATGGAAAACCTTTAGGTTCTGAGGCTGATAAATTACTACAATAAAATGTAAATATATAGTCTTCTAAACTGTACATTTTGGAAATATTTTGGTCTCAGGATGCAATTTTCCCTGCATACTAAAACACTTTTTTGCCCTACCTGCATACCCATGGATAGTCATCTTAGTATATCCATATCATATATATTGTCTATTTCTGTTTTTTTTCCAGAAGCAGATGTTTCAAGAAAGGAGTGGACGAATGCTACAAGCCTTGTCTCCAAGGCAAAGCCCCACAAGCAGCCCAACACGGGGACGCTCCCCATCACGGTCTCCATCTCCCCCTTCCCCCTGGCTTTTCAGGAAAACATCACCTCCTTCCTCTCCCAAAGCTGCTTCAGCATCCATCAGCAGCATGAGTGAAGGAGATGAGGACGAGAAGTAAGGAAAAGGGAGAAGTAGTAATCAGAAAAGAAAAGGAAAACGCACAACGTCCACTCATTCACAAGTGAAGTGAGGAGAAGAAAGAATTTAATAAGATGCATGAGATATTTCTGAAGAGGAAAAAGAAGCATATACAGATACAGAAGCACTGAAAATCTCAGCTACAGCACAGGTACTTGCTGATAGGAGGGTTGCCAGGTTGACAACACATGATGAAAAGATATGCAAAAAAAAATCAATATTGCCCAATAATTATGAACACTTTATTGTACTTATGTGATTGTTGCTGCTCGACTCGCTGAATAAATATGAGAAATCTTGCATTAGAGGAGAAACACTGGTTACCTGGTAAAATGTTGGAATTACAAGAATGAAAGCAAAGCAATCTCTGGGAGCAGCAAAAGCTCTCACAGTAAGAAGAAGAAGAAGAAGAAGAAGAAGAAGAAGAAGAAGAAGAAGAAACAATAATCCCAAAATCAAACCATGCCAGTAGAACTAAAATGCTCTGTCTTTCACAATGGACATACCTTGGATCTGCTAAAGTTTGTTGAATGTTGCTTGTTGAGCAGGCTTTTGTACATATAAACCAGGGTTATTTTAAGGCAAACACAATTTGCTTGATGAACTCTTACTATGTTTTCCTAGTGCCTCCAAAGCGACCTTTTCTTTTCTTGGTTGAGTTTTCTTCCAAGTTTTGTTAAGAAAACTGTGCATTCAATATGGTTTCATGTCTTGGAAATTTTGTTCATTAAGCCACAAATCAAGCTAGCCCACATGTAATGTTTTGTATCCACAGGATGGCTTTTTAACTTGTTTTCATAGATAGACTGAAAGAAAAATGTGCAAGCATATTATCTACAGCACTTACTTGGTTAATATGAAACTGGTTAAATTTCAAATCTCATAGGATTGCCTGAAATGTTGAGCCATTCTGAAGAAATGTTTCAGTTCTGTATATACATCAGGTGAGCCATGAGTAATCCTTTGAAAGCAAAAGCATACCATTAGAATTGGCTCTTCATCACCAATTTGAAATGGAACATATTTTACTAGTTAATTTCTCAGTAAATTATCTGTGCAACTACAACTTTCTGCTATTCTGCATATACATCTGATAAAAACTGCTTAACTGGATAGAAGCACCTCTCTCCATTTTATGTTCTAGAGCCTTTGCCCTTCTCTCTCTCTCTCTCTCTCTCTCTCTCTCTCGGGGAAAGATGGGAGACCTAAAACAAGGACCTAAAGCAATACAGTGGGAGGCAACCTTTTCTTCCAAACTCTCCAAACAGTGACAGCGCTAATAAAAAACCCTTCACATCTCCAACCTAAGGCTGAGACAACTACACCTCCCTCTGTACCATCATCACCATCACCATTTCTACAACCCTGAAATGAAGTTCCCAAATGTATCTTCCTCCTCCACACTGAAAGGGGAAGTAAAGATACAGATGTTTCTTTGCCAGCACAACACCTTCAAGCGAGGGGTCAGACTGATGCACACACCTCATGAAGCGACGTGTTGGGTGTTGGCAAAGTGTTCACATGCACATGTCTGTGATGAAGGATTATTACAGGGAAGAGTTAGAAAGTGGGAGAGAAAAAAGGGAAAAAACCGGGGACGGGGGGGGGGGGGGAAGCATTCCAGCAAAATGCCAGCCCTCAGGAGAGTGCCATGATTCTAGAAGCATGCCACTATTGTTGCTTGTGGAAGAACTCTTTTTGTTCTTCATCAGGAAACCAGAATGGGGGGAAGGATCGAGGGAGGGAAATAAAGAATGGCTGAGTCAGCAGGCAAGCAAAGCCGCCTCAGGCAGTCCTCTTCAGCAGTGATGTTAGTTGTTGAGATTTGGGAAGAAAAGTTTGGCTCCCCCCAGCCAAACCTCCAGGATAACTGATTATAATTTGCAGAGGATCCAGCGCACTGGGAGCATAGTCCATTGTATCACCTCAGGTCCTTGTTTTAGGTGTCCCATCTTCCCCTGGAGAGGAGAAAAAGAGAGAGAGATTGAACATAGCAAAGGCTGGCTGAATGGCAGCTGTTGTGCTCAGCTGTTCAGCCCACAGTGGAGTGGCATGTGATAGGCAATGCACAGCTCAGCCGGCCAGAATCTCAACCTGCCTTTGCCTTGGCTCCTGTGACACAACCGCTCCATTGCAGGAAGGAGGGTCTCACCAACCTTCAAGTCTTCATGGCCCCTCATGAGGACATTGCAGCCCCCTGGGGAGATACACAGAGTACAGGTTAAGAACCACTATTCTAGATGGCTACTTGTGCAGAGCATAGGTACACAGAAATAACTGCATATTCTATAGATTCAGCCTGGGGTCATTTTTGCCTTTACAGAGCTTATGTCACTGGAGTTTCTACCCCTATTATTAATATGCCAAAGTTGAACATGAGCAGCCCACCTTATAAAATAATCTCTATTTATGGAAAATAATGGAGCACTGTAAGGCATTCAGTCAGAATTGGTCTTCATTAAGTATGTTATATCAGCTAAGCCACAATAAACATGAATTCCATTATAGGCCCACTTCACCAATCCATAATTTTAAGAGTCTATTGCTATTGAATTGGTAGGAGCTGGAAAGTCTGCCATTAGCCTTTCATATTCTTATCTTTCTGAATAGTGAAATTACAAATTGGATTAGATTAATTGTGATCCTATAGGAGATCTGAATACTATTGTGACCTAACAATCTGAACATAACTTTCCACCCTCCAGAATTCCCATGTCCAAACAATTAACAAACATAGAAATTGTCACATTGCATGCCTGGTGACCTGTGTTTTACTTCTTGGCTTATAAACTGGCACGGTTGCCCAACAGATCAATGGCCTTGCCCATCTTTTCAGAAAGGTTACTATAGATAAACCTCTCCTGTACTTACCAAGCATTCATATTATTTATTATTTTAATACACACTGAGACTTCTAGACAATTTTAAAAAAAACAGTTGAAGGTTTCACGTTATATTTTTCAGATTGAATCATAACAAATAGCTCATTTGTCTACTTTACCTTCATCTCAGATTTAGTTGCATAGTACAACTGCCAGGAATGGAGGATGAAATAATTTCCCACTGTGTGTGTGTGTTTAGGGGTGGTGGTGGATACAAATTTGCAACTAGTTAAATACTAAAAGCAGAATGGGATTGGGATTTCAAAAAATACATACCACTTGTGGTGTTGTTGTTGTTGTTGTTGTTGTTGTTGTTGTGTGTGCCTTCAACTGGTTTCTGTTTTATGGCTTCCCTAACTGTTACAGAGTTGTCTTAGCAAGATTTGTTCAGAGGGAATATGCCTTGGCAATCTTAGGCTGACATAGTATGTCTTGCCCAGTGATTTTCCATGGCTGACTGGGGATTTGAACTCTGCTCTCCAGAGTCCTGTTTTTAACTGTTTATTTGTGCATCTCAAGGTGCTAATGGCAGTATCTAATCTTTGGGAGCTCATTCCCTTCATCTATAGAATCAGATATTGATACATGCCTCTCTTATCCAAAGTACATGGGTGCTTTTGAGGGGGGAAGGTGCTCCATCATCATCATCATCATCACCACCACCACCATCACCACCACCATCATCACCATCATCATCATCATCATCTCCCACCTTTCTCCCAATACAGAGACTCAAGGTGGCGAATGAATATAAAACAATACAGTTTAAAACAGTACAACAATATTAAAATAATATAAATATAAAAATTAAAAAATTAAAAAACAATTAAGCAATTTTAAGAATATAAGTTGTGAAAATACATACCATTAAAATTTGTATAGCCCAGTATTAAAAACCCAGTCCTTCTCAGCTAAAAGGTCTGACTGCACAGGAATGTCTTTACCTGGGGTGGGAAAAATAGTAAGGTTGGCACAATCCTGGCCTCTCTAGGGAGAGAGTTGCAAAGCTTGGGAGCAGCCACAGAGAAGACCCTCTCTTTTGTTTCCATCAAATGCACCTGGGAGGGTGGTGAGACAGAGAGACAGGCCTCTCCAGGTTATCTCAATACTCTGGGGGGCTTGTACAAGGAGGTATGGTCCTTCAGATAGCCTGGACCCAAGCCATTTAGGGCTTTATAGGTCAAAACCAGAATTTTGAATTGTGCCCGGAAATGGACTGGTAGCCAATGGAGCTGTTGCAACAAGGGAGTTATATGCTCCCTGTAGCCAGCTCCAGTTAATAGCTTGGCTGCAGCTCTTTGGACCAGCTGAAGTTTCTGAGCACTTTTCATGTTTGGCGAATACATGTATGACAAATAGTTGCAGTTTTTATCTATTTGTAAGCAATTATAATTTAACTTAATATATACATATATATATACTGTTTAAGGAGCTGTTGGTACAGTTAGAGCCAGGTTAGTGACACTAAAGCCAGCAACACTTCTTTTATTTCTAATAGCTTAGTCAGCTTTAAAAAAATATCCATCATTCTAGCTCACAGTGCCTAATATGCTCTTCCAAGGACTCTGATGTTTGCAAATGAAGAAAGCAAATCTGTCACTAGTCCCAATAGTATCCTGAGTTAGCTTACTCCTCACTTAACTTGCAGGAGGAACCACAAATTCAGCTCAGGTTAGCTGCAGTAAAAAGCTATTCTGAGCCAGATCTTTGGTATGTAGCATGCTTGCCTCCCTAATAATTACTGAGGCCAAAATCCAATAGTTACATCCAACTAGGATATAGCCATTTGAAACAATAGGAAGTCAGCAAGTGTGGACTTAGGCCAGTGTCATTGAGTCAATGAGTCTATTCCAGTTGGCACTAATAGTTTGATTCAGGCCTGTGATGACCCTGGGCTCACAAGAACTATGTCGCTACCTCAGTCATTGGTTCGGCAACACAGCTAAAGGCTGTGCTATAGGTTTTTTAAAAGTATATTTATATAAGCTGTTTTTATTTATTGTCCATTGGAAGTGTTTTGCCTTATAGAGTATAGTAGCATACATGAGTTGTCAACCAATGGGTGATTCACTTTCCGTCACAAGAAAATGGGAAGTTTTTGCCTCATCGTCTGCAGACAAATTCAAGTTGCTTTTGACAATAACAAATTAAATACCTCACCACATATACAGCATTTTCATTATTAGAGATATCACAGCCTCTTTGGTAACACACATCTGTGCATTATAGTAAAGCATAATTAAAATGTTCTGCTGTTGATCAAGCATCCACTGTTCTTTAAGTACATTCTTAGATAGTCTATTGTTTGTATTTCACACCAGTACAAAACTCTTTCTATCAGAAATAGATCACAGTGACATCTGCCAAATTTTCATGGATGCAATTAAACAAGAGGAAATATTGTAATTACTTTAGCAGGAAATGCTAAAGTAATTAAATTTTAAGGGAAGAACAAAGCAGGGCAGAAACACCACTGTGTGTGTGTGTGTATACTCTAAAAAGATAGGCCAAGATTCTGCACTGGTTCTATGGACCATAAAGCCCTGGAAAGCATAGCTCCTTTTCACCATGTCTGCAGCCAAGCTGTCAACTCTCTGCACTTCCATAGCCATTTAGTGGCTAGAGGGGCACCCACATAGTTTCAAGCCGTGTTTCTGAAGCAGAAAACAAAAAGGTGTCATCTTTTTCCTGGGCCTTTGGTATGTTCCACCCAAAGGCCCAGGAGGAAGATATTTGCTTTGGGCTTCTGGCTGCAGAAAAATGACTGGCCCTGCCTGGACATTCTCTGTCCTCCCCCAGCGATTAATTGGCTATGAAGTGAACTCCAGCCACTGACAGATCTGCTGTGTCCACTAAGGGAGTCACTGTGCAAAGGAGATAGTGAATACAGTGGGCACTCTGTATATCTCTGCTGGCTTTGGTTCCAGGATCCCCCATGGATACCAAAATCTGTGGATGCTCATGTCCCATTAAATACAATGGTAAAATGTTCCTTATATAAAAGGGTAAAAAATTGAGGTTTGTTTTTGGGCATTTATATTTTTTTGGAATATTCACAATCCCTGGATGCTTGAATCCATGGATGAAAAAATCCATGGATATGGAAGGCCAACTATACACTCATCCCTCCACATTTGCAGATTTGACTTTTGCAGATTTGATTAATCATGGACTTTATTAATATGTTCTTTCTAGGAATATCTAGGTCCTCCAACTCTATGGTCAACTTTAACCACAAGCCGCACCAGAGAACCTAGAGATTCCTAGATAGAACGCTCCACTAGGCATTTGTAACTACTCCCACACAATTCTATAGTCAGTGTTTGGCAGACGTTGACCACAGAATGGCACTGGAGGACCTAGAGATTCGTAAAGAGGTGTTCTTTCAGGTAAAAACATAGTGTTTTGTTATGTGTGTTTTTTCCACATTCATGGCGGTCCTGTGCCCCCAACCTCAGTTAATGTGGAGGGATAAGTGTACTTCCTTCCACAACAGCCTTAAAATCACATACTTGTGTTAACAGAAGTTGACTCAGTGTATGCCATGAGTAGGATTCTAATCTAATCATGATTTGACCAGAACTAGAGACATATATACAGAATTTCTGGAAGACAAAAGAGAGACAGGAATTTTTGTGGCAAGAACACAAAGTCTGATGAGCAATTCATACAGAGTGTACAGATTTATGTTTAGTCACACATGAAGCGGTTTAAAAAAGCCAATCAACCAACTAATGGGCCTTTAAAAATAGTATGAATAAAATGTTTTCCAGATTATTTATATCCTCAAGCTGTACATGGAAGTAAACGGTTCAATGAGATATTTATTCACTTTGCTCCCTTTATTCTATGTTTACATTAGGAAAACCATGCATCACTCACACAAAATCTTACTTCTCTGACTAAGAAAAATCTTTATATCACTTTTTTCTATCACAATTTTTCTGTCACTTAATCCAATGTGCTAATTATCAAACCCAAGAGTTAAAATATTATTTTCATTTTTCTTCAAAAAGTAAACCTAAGGCTCCCAACCTTTCAAAAAAGCCACCAGAGACTTCCCTGAGAGGAACAGATAACTTAACCATCTCTGCTAGATCAGACATTTTTAACAACCAGTCCTCTTTTATTGGAATCTCAATATTTTCCCATTTAAGCATGTACAACAACCTTGCTTTACAGTCATATATTGTAGTAGTCTTCCATGCTTCTTCTTGATCTGGTTGCCCATCAGCCCCAATAAAAATAGTTCTGGTTTCAGCTGAATATTAATCTACAAAATCTTGTATGTAAGTCCAAAATCTTTTAGCCATCTCATAAGACCACCACATTTGGTAAAATGTCCTGACATGTTATTTTTTGTACTTCCAGTATATACTAGATGTTCCCTTATGCATTTTAGCCAGTCTTTCATTAGTCAAATACCAATGGTATATCATTTTATTAAAAAATGTACTTGTGATCATAGCACAATGTAAATTTAAAATGACTCAATCACATTTTCCCCACTGTTCCAAAATATTGTGCCCATTTTATCAGGCAGTCTTTAACCTGTTCCTCTTACATTTTAACAAAAGCTTGTACATTTTACCAATCAAGTGCCCATCAACTGTACATAACTTAACTTTAAACTCAGACCAATGTGTCAAAGCAATAACCAGAAAGGCAGTATATGGACACATGTGGAATATTCCAAGCTTCCTTTAATCCAGGCAGCATTTATCATCAGTTCAAATATAATTTGGCTGAAAGTCTCCACATGAAGTGTCCTCCTCCACCATGGAGGGTTATAGACTGTGCATTGCCATTTCCAGCCTGGAAGTCAAACCAAGATATTTTAATGGGCATCAAGATTCCTGCTGAATATCCAGCAAGCAGTGGCTATAAAGAGAGGATCAGCTCATTTGGGCAAGTGACAATCTGCAGCTTCACCTTTTTCACTTAAGTGCTGGAACTTAAGTTCTGTGATTTTGTAGATTGTGCATTGCTAATTACCAGGGAAGGGAAGCACTTATATAGCAATAACAACTTCATTTATATACCACTTTATACTGTCTAAGAAGTCTCTTAGCGGTTTACAACTAGCTAATTGCCCTGGACAAGCTGGGTACTCTTGTTTTAGTGACCTCAGAAGGATGCAAGCCTGAGTCAAGCCAGAGCCCCTGGCTGGTACTGAACTTGCAACCTTACGTTTGTGAGTGAATGGCTGCAGTACAGGCATCTAAACACTGCTTATATCTGCTTTGCTAGACAATTTTCCTGTGCCTTTCTCCTCCTTCATTTTTCAGGCAACAGCACCTGATCTTAGGTTTTGTTGGTGTTCATTTCCTAGAAATCTCAGTCAGTACAGTTAATGGTTAGGAATTCTGTGAGTTATAACTACATTAAGATCTTGGGCCACACAAGTTTGGAATCACTGTCAAGAGTCCTTGGGTATAAATGAATTACTACAGAGGGGCCAATTTGCATCTATTAGCTTTCTCTGATATTTCTTTCTTATTCCTGGACTGACAAAGGAGTTCATGTAGAGAAGGTGAAAAAGTAGGTCTAGTTGAAAATTTACAGACATATAAAGCTCAGATCTTGAGTCCAACTAACTCACCAATGGGTGCTTAAACCAGGAAAACTATAAAGTGAAAGGGAAGAGATATTATATCTCTATCCTACTACATGTTTTTACTTACAACTCACAATTTCCACCAACAACAGTAAAACCAATAGTAAGAGCTAATGGGACTTGGGTTCCTTCTATTATATTTCCATCAAATAATAATACTACTAATAATAACCTTCTTAATTTGAAATTGGGTCCAGAGGAGAACAAGTCCACTTGGAGTGGACCAAAATCAACCTCCAGGTGATAAAATCCTCCTGATTCAGAGGCCATTCCTTCTGCTGGATTTTGTGTCTGATTAAGTAATCTACTTTTACATTTGTTGACTCTTCCAGATAAACAGCTATTATGGATTTCATTGTTTTCTGTGGCCATCAGAGAACCTGATCTGCCTCTCTGGTTAACAGAACTGACCTTGAACCTCCTTGTTACCAAATGTAGGACTTCATGGGCATGTTGTCAGTTGAAATCTGTATGTTCTAGATTTTCACCAAATGTACAAATGCAAGCAGTACCAGTCTGACTGCATTTAACTCTAAATAATGTATATAGTGTTTGAAGTCCAAACAAGCCCATTCCACTTGAATAGACTGACCTTTGCAGTGAGCTCTCAAGTCTGTGATTATATCCATTGTAATCACAATTGTTTATATGGGGGGGGGGGAGGCACACCCCTATTTAGGTGTTAATTCTGAGTCCTCCATTGTAAATCATTTTTCAAATACCAAGAAAGGTTCACTGCATAATGTCAATTGTTTCTTATCAACAACTGATGTGGTCTCAAAATTTATTGGAGAATTCTAATATGCTATCCTGCCCATGGAATCAACTGAATTGTTGAAAACAAGAGACCCATGCCAACTTTATTAAGTCCATTGATCTCTCTAACAAGGACGGACTTTCTTCTTTATTTTCTTTTTCTCTCTCCTTAGAGAAACATACAAACTTTACTCATGTCTGTCTAGTACTGGTGATGGATGATCTCTCTCTCTTTTTTGGTACATATATATTCTTTATATACTTTATATTTCCACAAAGATCCCAGTTTGTGGCCTCCATTTCTCAAGGTGTTGTTGTTGTTGTGAAGTTCTGTGGAGGGAAATCTATGCAAGCAGAAGTACCTTTTTGTATTGCTAAGGAATTCAAAATTTATCTCATTTGGAATGGTTTGTTCCGAGTGCCACATGGCCAAGAGGAGGAGTGCTCTTCTTGCACAGATATTCCTTCACAGAACAACACAACAGCAGCACCTTGAGAAAATGAAGGCCTGTGACTAATTTTATTTTTTTCCTCCTGTATGGTTTTTAAGCACTTCTGCCTGATGAAGAAGCCAGTGGAGCTTTAAAAGCTTGCATAATATATTTTGTGCATTTTGGTTAGTTGAATAAAGTTATCACTGTTTTGGGATTTTAGATGTTATTGTACTTATGTAGTGCTTTTTCATTTTAATTAGAAGCAGTAGCAACATCATCATCAATAAAAATGTTATGGAAATATTTTCTCATCTAGTTTCTGTTGGCAGTACAGAGATATTTCTAAACACATGAAAAGTCCTAATTTGCATTGCAATCAGAGGTAAGTAATGCCCAAGTTAAAATATGGCAACTTTATTCAGTTTTTGGCCTGAAGCCATCATTTCCTTTAAATTGCAGTGCAGAGCATTCCTTTCAGTCCGGATGGAAGAGTCTGATTTGTTGGTGTATCATCAGACCATCTATCACAGACACTGTCCCTTGAACCACACAATTTCTAATTAAGTAATGACTTCCAGTGGCTGAACTGCAATGCGTTTTGAAATTAATTTGTTGCAGAGTGAACTGGAAAATGATTTCAAGAACAAAGATGTGATCTGTTGGAACAAAATTTTAAATTGACAGATTAATATTTTCATTTAATGCCTCATGTTCTGAAGAACAGATACACTTAGGCCAGCATGCTGCTAGTGTGGTACACAAGCATAATTCCACTTTGTGCTTGCATGTGTATTTTTGTGGATCATTCAGTGACTGGTATTTCCTTCATCCCACTATACCCAACAAAGCTCCCCCACCCGACTCACTGTGTCACTCCAGTAGCTCTCCCCTAGCCATTCTGTTGCACGTGGATTGGCAAGGGGTTCAGAGACATGTCTGGCAGTGGGACCACGAGACTGTACATTGATTACATCGTCCTCTCAGATCTCAAGAGGACCCTAACAGATCTTGATAGATGTCCTTGCCCTGCTTCTGGCTAGGGGAACATAGGCAGACCATTCACAAATCCCCCCTGCTCTTCACCACTGATGGAATAACCATTGGGAAGATGCTACCAAAACAGCTCAGTGAAACCTGGGGCTGGTGATAGAGTTCCACATGGTGAACTATTATGCAATGTGCGATTGTGTAGGAGCTCAATCTTAAGCACACAAGGATGAACAGTATCAAGGTGTTACAGTATTGTGAGGACATCCTTTCTAGGTTGGCAGCAGCAATCAATAAATGATTATTCACTGTTGTATCATCAGCACATCAGCAGAAACTACTGATGGCAGATATTCTTCTGCTACTTGTAAATCTCATTCCTCCTTTCAGCATGTGCAATACAAAGAGAGCCAATGTTGTGCAGTGGTTAGAGTGGGGGACTAGGACTCTGGGGACCAGTTTTTAATCCCTAATCAGTCACATTGGTTGTTCTTGGGCAAATCATAGTTTCTCAGCCTCAGAGGGAGGCAGTGGTAAAAACCTCCTTTGAATAAGTCTTGATGAGAAAACCCTAGAATAGTGTTGACATAAGAATGGACTTGCAGGCACATTACAACAATAAACCCATCAATGCCCATAAACACTATGAGGGTGGAGGCAGTGAAACCATTTTGGGCCATTTTGCTCCTTGAAGAGAAGGGGAAGGAAAGAATTGGGGAGGAGAAAAGCAGCTGCAGTTTGTTGGAAGTTCAAGAATACTTTGAGAATCTCGTGCAGAACAGCAGAGTCTAGTATTCGTCTCCACTATGTTCTACTTGTATATTTACCATAACTCTTGTGAAGAATCTCCAGTCACATAAGCAGTGAAACAAAACCCTATCAAGCATTATCCCTGGATGAAATCTTTCACTGCTCTATACTAATTTTGTTTCCCCGTTGTGACTTACCCATTTGTTGTACGGTATTGCATGACAGTTGTCACATACTGGGATCTTTAGCATTATTTGCATAGCTATTTTTAGAGCCAATGTACATGTGTTTCACAATTATCACAATTTCATGCCAAAGCACATTTCACTTTTTAAATTTACTTTGAAATTATGAAAAATATTAGCACATACTCCCTACTCTCCTTTCTAAAATTCTTAATGTCATTTTAATATTATATCTAAAGCTGTGTGCTGCTGCGTTTTAACTGACATTGAAATTCAGTTCTCATAGGATTTGTAAAGAAAAGGGCAGCTGAAAAGAGGAGCTTTATAGCCCTCCATCCAATAGCAGGAAAATTTTTTTAAAGCCAACGAGGCCAATGATGGTGGGAGCTGTAGGCCAATAAGAGCAAGAAGGCAACATTATCTGTGTTCCTCTCTTAAATGCACTTCCACTGTGATGGTCTTTTAGAAGCCAGGTATATCTTGAAGGCACCAGATCCCATCTGGTCTTGGAAGCTAAGCAGAGTCAACTCTGGTCAGTATTTGGAGGTGAGACCATCAATGAATACCAGGTGCTAGAGGCTATATTTCAGAGGAAGGAATTGGCAAAACTACCTCTGCATATTCTTTGCCTAAGGAAATCCTATGAAATGTATAGGGTTGCCCTAAGTAGACAATTTAAAGGCAGATGCATACAACCATACACACACACACACACACACACACACACTTCTACTTGGTTTAATGACTGGGCCACAAAAACTTTATCTTGCACCATCTCCTATACAACTTATACAGTTGGCCATCCATATCCATGAATTATTTATCCACAAATCAGAAAGCAAACTTTTATTTTGCCATTTTATACTATGACATTTAATGGTGCTTGAGCATCCACAAATTTTGACATCCATGGTAGATCCTGAAACCAAACCCCAGTGGACACAAAGGGCCCACTACATAATCTATGGGCTTTTTCCTGTTTTGTTTTGTTTTTCATTCCAGATCACATGAAGTAAAGTCAGCTTGCAGACTAATATTATATTAGTTGGTAAATGGGTTAAGAGTGGAAGTGTCTGCCCATGCATATCCCAATGCTTCTGCACTCTTTGTTAATCATTCACTCTAGATACTAGGATAGGAAGCTGTCAAGCATTTTGTAGAAAATCATACTGAGTCCAAAATTTTTGAGAAGTCAGTAAATTCCTGTCTACTCAAGACTTAGAAAAGACTTATTGTCACATCTGCTTGCCGTTTTGACCATGTTTCTCCTCTCTAATCCACCCTTCATTGACTCCCCTTCTCCTTCCGCATCCAGTACAAGCTTTTGTTGTTGACTTTCAAAGCCCTCCATGGACTGGTCCCTCCTTATTTATCTGAACTTCTTTCTCCTTACATTCCCACTCGTGCCCTCCATTCTGGTAGTCAAGGTCTCCTGTCCCAGCCGAGGATTTCCACTGCCCTGTCCCGGATTCGTCCCTTCTCACTTGCTGCTCCTCACTCCTGGAACCTTCTTCCCCCACACATGCGCCTCATCACTTCTCTAATCAGTTTTAAAATTGAGTTAAAAGACTATATTGTTTAGGGAAGCGTTCCCAGATTTGTTTCCTTGTCTGCCCCAGGATGCCTTGTTTTAATTATGTATTAAGAAGCAGAGCCCTCCCTCCAATCCATCCGTCTTGGTCCAGGCCTCAGAGGGAGAAAGAACTGCTGGACCTGATCCCCTTCCCCAACACCATTCCCTTCTCCTTTCGTGTCATGTCTTCTTAGATTGAAAGCCTGAGGGCAGGGAACCGTCTAATTACAGATTGTATGTTCAGCGCTGTGTAAATTTACAGTGCTATACAAATGAAGGTTAATAATAATGTTAATAATAATAATAATAATAATAGAGGTTGTGGCTGTAGCAATATCTTGTTTCTGAGGTTCCCTGTGTGCCACTGTGGCAACATCCTTTGGCACCTGGCAGATAGACTGCCTCTCCATTTTGTTTTATTTTGAAATGAACAAAATTTATAAGCAAAATTCATTTTATTGTATTGTATTTAACAGTGAGGTGATATGCTGTAAAACAAAATAAAAAGGCTATACATTGTCAACTTTATTTCCCAAAATGCTTCTGAGCACCATGTGGAATTCTCAGATAATAAATGTCATGGAAGGGGAGAGCTGCAACCCAATGATTTCTTTTGAAGTATGCCCACTTGCCAAAGAAAGAAAGAAAGAAAGAAAGAAAGAAAGAAAGAAGATAAGCAAGTGAGGCTGGAGCATGTGAATATGTTTTGCCTGTACTGTGTGCACACACAGCACCCTAGTGTTAGTTTGTCACAACATTTGTCTGAGGCTACCCCAAAGCCCATAATATGTAAGATAATAAAGGCAAGCCTTTAAAAGTATTCTATGATTTTAAGAATGTTTGCTGTTCTCAGAATTACAAGTCAAGGAGTTCAGTCTTTTCAGGCATTTCAGCAATTGGAGCAGTGCAATTTACGATTAAGTAAGTGAAGTGTCAACAAAATCCTATTTATGCAAATCAGCAACCAATGCGATCCGATACTTATTTTAAGATGTAAAGCTATTCATCATTACTGAGGTGATTTATGCTGAGTTGACTTTTCTGATTTGGCTGTCTGAAGGGCTTCAGGTGTGCATAATATTATTGGGAACAGAACCAACAAGGAGAGTATTTTTTTAATATTCATACTGTACATGCAGATAAATAAAGAACAGCTAAAAAGAGAGATTTCTTGCATAAGGATGATCATTAACCTAATCAGGCTCTTTGTAAGTCAAACGGATGCAAATCAATTTTTGCCCAAAGTAGTTAACGCAAAGAAGTACCTACTAAGGTTTTAAAAAACCACTTGTACCATGAAACACTGTAGGACAAGGTGCAATGCGTAGATTGCATACCTTTGTGTTTTTTCAGTGCTGCCCATGCAGCCTACCTGTCTCAAGCAAATATGAAATAGATTTTAAGTTATTTGCTTGTGCCATTATCTATCTAAATCATCTAACACCTGAATACTACCATAATAGTACTGTAGAAATGGGTATTATACAGGCATTAATACCCATTTTGATATAAAAAACAGTATGCTGGAAGTTCCAGTGATAAGGAACAGGTTGTAAATGCAGCTGGACAATGTTCTGTATCAAACAATTTTCCAGATTGAGAGCACATATTTCACTATCAGTTATTAATTTTGGATATGCTGACTGAACATCAAATAAGCCAGTGAGATATAATAATAATAATAATAATAATAATAATAATTATTATTATTATTATTATTATTTATTTCTAGCCCACCCCTCTGAACAGGCAATTGGGGCGGGTTACAACAAAAAGATTAAAACAATATCAGTTAAAACGTCCCATCACATCCCTCACCGCCCCCCCCTTAAAAAGAGAATTAATCCACTATATAATTAAAAACATAAAATAAAACAAATTACAACAGTAAAAAGCAGCAACAGGGAAGCAGGCCTGAAAACCTAGGCTGTAAAGGGATGGAAAAGACACTGGAGAAGGACAGCTGGAGAGGCACTAAGGCCTAGGTTTGGAGCCGGGAACTGTTCAGATTCTCTGGGAAGGCCTGCCGGAAGAGATGCGTCTTTAGAGCTTTTTTAAAGCTTTCTAAAGCTGGAATGAGACACATCTCATCCGGCAGGTCATTCCACAGCCTGGGGGTGACTGCCGAAAAGGCCCTCTGGGAGGTCTGCACCAGCCTGGTCTTCATGGGTGTAGCAGGTTCCTTCCAGAGGACCGGAGTGTGCGGGGGTGGGGGGTTTCATGCGGGAAGAGGCGGTCCCTAAGATAGGATGGACCTGAGCCATGTAGGGCTTTAAAGGTCAAAACCAACACCTTGTACTGTGCTCGGAAACTAATTGGCAGCCAGTGGAGAGATTTGAGCACAGGTGTTATGTGCTCTCTCCTAGATGTTCTAGCGAGAAGCTTGGCTGCCATATTTTGGACCAGTTGAAGTTTCCGGGTTAGGCACAAGGGTAGCCCCATGTAGAGCGCATTACAGTAGTCCAAACATGAGGTTACCAGCATGTGTATCACAGTTTCCAGATCCCTTGTCTCCAGGAAAGGGCGCAGCTGGCATATCAGCCGAAGCTGGTAGCAGGCACTCACGATATGGAATGGGGCAGACACCACATAGGATGTCACAACAAAACCAAATAAAATTCCAGAAATAAGGACATCCAAAATTATAGGGGTGGGCAAGATTCCCTCTCAACCACTGCAGAAAGGGAACCTTCATGGTGAGTACCAATGTTCTGTTTACCTGCAGTGTAAAGAGGGCTATGGGACCAAACCAAGTGTTCCCCTCAGGGTGGGCCTAATCCATGGTAAATTTACTGAAAGATCATCCTTTGCAAGACATTCCTCCCAAAGGATACCTCTGCAGAAGTAGCCTTGTTAATTCTATAACGTCAAATAAAAGAAGATGAAGATGCACAGGTGGCACCCTTACAAATGCCCACCAGAGGTGCCGTACTGTTAAATGTGGCTGATGTTGCTGTTGAGTGAATCTGAATACTTTCCAGAACAGGGACCAAACTACACCTCTAAGCCCACTCAATACAAAAACAACCATCTAGACAGAGTGGTTGTCAACACTTTCTTTAGATTTCTGAAATGACACAAACAAATAGTTTGATTTATAAAAAAGATAAATTTGGATAAAAGAGGAAGCTATCCAAATAAAAAAAGTCCTATCCAAATAAAATTTTAGATCTCTGTGCACATCTAACTTGTGCCACTCAGGGACCCTACACACAAGCAAAAGCTACTAACAATAAGACCTTCCATATCAGAAATGTGAGATCTACTGATCACAGTGGCTCAAAAGAGGTCATTATTAATAATGCCTGTAACACCAGATAAGGATCGCAAGTGGAAAAGCGGTGTACAGAATTAAGCTTTTTAAATTTTGTGATATTTTTTCTTGAATTATTTCTAATATATTTCATAGGAATAATTCTGGAAGTAGAGGGATATTAATTTTTAAGAAAGTTTGCATTGCAGCATGAATGACGCTCACTAAATACTGGAAAAATAAGAAGACTCCAACCATTGCAAAGTTGAAATTAAAAATATATGAATTCTATACAATGGATAGACTTTCAATGTATGCAGTAGGGAAAACTAGGCAAGAATTTGAAAATAAATGGAAAGATGTAGAACAATGGCTAGATAAAGAGTAGCAATGATTCTTAAAAAAAGGGGTGATACCAGTGAAATGCATAACTAATAAGCAATAATATAAGACATGTTAAACAAATACTATACGTGATGGGCTAAAAAATAATTATTAAGGATATTTACTTTGGAGATTTGCTTTCATAGGTGGAACAATGCATGCAATTGTTGTAGTTTGAAGTGTATATAGACATGTGGATTCACAGGGATAAATATGGTGTGATGTACCCTCCTTTCCCCCTTTTTTTCTCTTCTTAATCTCTCTCTTTTTCCTCCTCTTTTCTTCGCTCTCTCCTTTTTTTCCTGTTTTTGTTTTGTTCTTTTCTTCTTTCTTCCTTCCTCTCTTTGTATCCCCTCTTCATTTCTATCTCTCTTTTCTTTGTTCTTATTTTTTCTTCTCAAATTGATTCATATTATATTATAGACAAGAACGTTTTTTATGTAATGTGAAAATTCAAATAAAAATTATTTAAAAAAGAAAAGTGGTGAACAGCAGGAAGATGTAACAATGAGACTCCCCTCAAAAAAATCTCTGAACATAGGGATAAGACACAAGCACCTTCCCTCTCTTTCCTTTCAGAATAGACCATAAAGCAGACACATGCTGCTTCAGCATATTTGCTTCAGAGTATTTATCTAAACCAGGAGGTTAAAATGCTAGCAGTGACCCCACCATAGCAGACTGTGGAAACGCATCCTTACATTAACTCCATCTACAAAAAAGGGCACCAAGTAGTATCATAAAATGCTTTGTAGATGCCTTACTAGCTAACAATATGATCTGGATGACATTGTCGTGATACCATTCAGCTGCCCCCCCCCCCCCAGTTGAACCTCCAAGTGTGTAACTGTAACCAACTTGGATTTGGATGAAGTATCCCTTTTTTACTTAACAAGTAGGGTCCCAGAGAGAGCAGCTACTCTTCCATTATCAGTTAAGCTGCCCGTATTCTCCAAAGTCATCAAAAATCAATTTCTCCCTTTCCACTCAAACTTTCCTCAATACTCTTGTGAGCAAGGATATCAATAGAAAGGTGTAACACAGCCTCTTCGGCCATGCTATAGTCAAAGTGTTGAAAGCCAGGGCTCATCTTGTCCAAAACCTTAACACAAACCTGGGAAGCTGGTTGTTTTCTGTTGAAGCAAATAGGTCCTTTCAAGAGATGTCAAATCTTTAGATCACTCTATGAAAAACAAGATAATTGAGACTCCATTCTTCTGCATTCACCCATTCTCCGCTCAATTTGCCTGACGGTTCAACTGACCCTGTACATATTCTGCTTGCAGTGAACTGAGGTGACACACTCCCCAATGTAAAAGTAGTGTTGCCTCTTTCATCTGGGACCAAGATTAAATTTATGTAAGCATTTACCAATATGTTCTCCATCTTGACCAACTGCCCTATAACACTGGAGTAGTCCACCAGTGCCAGACAGACTGTCCACAGATTTAACTAATCAATATTGCAGTCACTCTTTATCAAAGACTAAAGTTCCTGAACCCAATGTCCCTTGCATTGAGTCTCCCAACCACTGAAGCTGGTGTCGGCAGTTACATTATTTGCCTGGGTTTCTGAATGGGCATCACCATTCAGGCTCTGGACAGCCACCAATTCAAGGATATCCTGAACTTTGAGGGAAAGGGGAGTTGCCCACTGCTGCTTCTCTATTATGTCATCCTGGTAAGGCAGGAGGCACCACTGTAGATCTCTCAGGTCAAATCTGGCCCATGGTTGGCCGGAAGAACTCAACTCAAGGACCTTTCAGCCTTCCTCAGCAAAATAGCAAAGCAAACATGTACACTCATCCCTCTACATTCACTGGAGCTTGGGATGCAGGACCTCCATGGATGTGGAAAAACTGCAAATAGCAAAAACACTGGGTTTTTTTCCTAAGAGAACACCTCTCTGGGAATCTCTAGGTCCACCAGTGCAACTCTGTAGTCAGCATCTGCCAGACACTGACTACAGAATTACCCTGGAGGAGCTACAAATGCTTAGTGTTCTTTCTAGGAATCTCTAGGTCCTTCAGTCGACTTTTGGTTAAAGTTGACTATAGAGTTATGTTGGAGGACCTAGATATTCGAAGAGAAACCATATTAATAAAATCAATGAATAATCAAATCTGCAAAAGCCAAAGCTGCAAATGTGGAGGGATGAGTGTAGTGGTGTGTTCTGGTGAGCCTTCCTCGTCCTTCAGAGAATGCCCCTTCTTTCCTGAGTCCTGACTGAAAGGAGGCTAAGGATGAACCCTTATTGGACCATGTAGTGGAGGAGATATGCTGTTCCTCCTAGCTTTACAGGGGGAAGGATGAAGCATGGGGCCTCTTTCTGCCAGGCTCCACCCTTCTCAAACACCCAAACCTATGGAGGTCCTGGGAAGGTGCTGAGGCCTCAAAAGGAATGTCTCTTCTGAAACTGGACACATGAACACCCTTTAGAGGACTTGTATGAATACAAGTCCTCCTCACTAGATATGTGCTGACATTTCACATGTCTTTGGTCCATGCCCCTATTGGGCCACTGCTGCTGCTGCTGCTGCTGCTACTGCTGCAGACACTGCCACTGCTTCTCGCTCATCTCCTAACTCCTGGGCCTCAACCACTTGCTGAGCAATAAAGGAAATCTGTTTTCAAAGATTGAAATGTAGAGACTGGCCTTCAAGGGTCAGGGACATGAGGGAAATGGAAGGAAGAGCACCACTCACCCACATGGCAGCAGTAGGAACCACTGCTTTTCCACCTTGCTTGTGTTTGTGGCTCCTGGTCCAGGAGTGAAGCTTCACGTCTTCTCTGCCTCAGTGGCCTGAGCAAAAGCGCCATCAGATTCCTCCAGCAGGGTAGACTCACCAGATGCTGCCTGAATAGCCCTCGCCATCCCAGCCCCCTCATCTGAGGTGAGCTCTGAACTGTCGTCTTAATCCATCTTTTCCCTTCCCATTAGGGCAGAGTAAGTTGGGAGGAAAATCTCTCAAAAAATGTCCTATTAGCAAGAGTGCAGCTACAGCCCTGTCCCTCCTGTGCAAGGCTGGGTGGACTGTTCATCTGTGCCAAGTTTCCAGAAAACAAACACTTGTAGCCAATAGCCAGAAATACAGTGCTCATCCCTGGTCCAGCACATGGGGGGGGGGGGGGAACCTACAAATTCCCCACAAAAGACAGCCAAAGAAGCACTGTCCTAAAATACACCAAGCAGAATAAGGTCAGCAAGAAATCTTGCTATATTCCAAGCCAGACTTTCCAGAAAACCCAAGGATTGCTGGTCTCATATTAAGTTCATCCATGAGGCAAGGCACAGAGGAATTATTTTTGAAAATAGACTAACTTCGTCAGTATGTAATACTTGTACGTTAAATATACTGTTTACTCTTACACTGAATTGATTACAATGGCTTCTTGCTTTATCTACACACTCAATTTTACATTTCTTTCTTTTTCTTGGTGAAGCTTTATTTCTAAGATGTACAAATTGCAGCTTCTATCTACAAACAAAACAGATGACAGAAATGGAAGGCAGCAAAATACTATTACAGGCTGAATTTCTATATGAACAGCTCCTATCACTAGCCGTAGGACTCAATGTGTCGCTGTGACAGCCTCTTTGTGGGCCATTTGTCAGTTACTGGAAAGCAAATGGAGGCCAGCGAAGCCTGTATCCAGCATGGAAGGGGACATAATGAATGAGGGAAGTCCCCTTAAGTGACCTTAGGGCTGTCAGCAACTAGGTCACACTTCAAGGGCAGAGGGCTCTGTTTCACTCCCAGATGGCAGGCGAAGCACATAGCCGAAATATATTGATGCATCTGTCATTCCAGTTCTACCCAGCCAAGCAAATAGGTTTCCATCATCCATCAGGCAAGTCAGCCTATGAATGGGTTGCCATCAACAGGCAGGTATGTCTGATGCCTAGATCCAAACTCATGCTGCAGGCCAAGCCTACTCAACTATAACCAATAAAGTTGTGGCCTTTTGCATTCCAACAAAATGTAGGATGGGCCCATTCTTGCTTAAATGCAAAAGTCTGTACTGGTGTTGGGTCAACAGAGGTGTTTTATGCTTCATTGGAGTTTATCACACAGGGGGAATTTCCCTCAATCTCGAATGGAGCCAATTCGAATTCACATAAATTCGGTAGTTTAGTGAATTTATGTGAATTCTAATTGCATTCGGAAAGCGTTCAGAATGACTTCCCATTGCCTGAAAATAATAATAATAATAATAATAATAATAATAATAATACTTATTTACTGGCTTGCCTTCTCTCCCTAAAATGGTGGAGGGAGGGATCTTCCTCACAAGCAAGGCCTGCTGGAACTGGCTTGCCTTCTCTCCCTAAGATGGTGGAGGGAGGGAGGGATCTTCTTCCTCATAAGCAAGGCCTGCTGGAACTTGAATGACCCTTCATTGCCCAAAATTGTGTGATACTCTAATACGCAATAACATGCAACCCCATGATTGCGTTCGGAATGACTTCTCATTGCCCAAAATTGCATGAGATACTCTCATACGTAATAATGTGAAACCCCATGATTGCGTTCAGATTGTCATTGGATTATACCCCCAAATTCCATCCTATGATAAACTCCCTTGTTGGTAACTAAGATCCCATACAGTGTAACTAGCTCTCATTCTGTTTAAATCTTGGATTTTTGTCTGAGGAATATAGACAGAAATGTCAGATATGTAGGGCAAATACATGTAATGTTCTGAATATGTTGCCCATCTACTTACCAGTAGAAGTGCCAACCACCTTAACCATGAATACGGAAGTCACATTTCAATTTTCAAAGTAAATTGACTTATTGTTGTAACAAAAAAACAGTGACAAACGGTATCTTCAGGGTGTTTTTTTTTATTGCACAGTGAAAAAGGAAACAGGGAAGCAGCAATTACAGTGAAATAATAATGAATATGGAAGGACCTGCAATTCTAACACAATTTACAGGAAGGTACTAAGAACTTCATCTTCTTGGAACACATTGAAGTGAGTTCCATTCTCATTTGTATTCCAGCCACATAATCAAGTTCATATGAACTTCCCTTATATAGAGTCAGAACATTGGTCCATCTAGCTCAGTGTTATCTACTCTGACCAGCACTGCTGTGCCAAGGCCACAAAAGCAGAATTTCCCCTCTACTCTACCTGTGAACTTTTAAATGGGAGAAGCCAAGAACTGAACCTAGGGATGTCTACAAGCAGTGCATGTTCAAAATCATCACCTTTTGTGTCAAGCCATTGTTACCAAGTTTTCAAGCCATCCTGTCTGAATGAATTTGAAAAAAAAAAATCTAAGTGTGGTTTTAATAAAACCAAGATACTGTTACCAAAGTTTAAATGGCTATTGTATGCAGCAATGTTCAGCTGAATTCACTAAAAGGAAATTATGCAAACTGCCCCTTAGGTCGATAGGCTTACTCCAGAATTCAGTGGTTTAAACACAAAAACTTTAGCTTTTGCATTACACAACCTATAAATCAAACACTTGGCAACATTTCAACTGAGAAGGCAGTGACGGAGAAAGTTCTCAAATACCTTTGAGTCCTCAGTTCTCAAATTATGTGGGGCAGGGCATGTTGTTTCTGGAAAGGCAGCATCTATTGATGCCAGCTCCTTATCCCAGCCAATGTTTGGCACTAAAATTGCCACATTCTATACAGAAGAACAAAATCCTGCTGACTGACACCATGAATTTGTGGGAATCCAGTAGCAGACTGCTCTTCCTGGGAACAGTGATTGATTGTTGCCCTGTGAAGAAACCCCCTATCAGCTTGGTGTTTTGGAAAGGCCTTTTCTCCTATACTGAAACAAGTATACTTGCTATTAATGTGTTTCATCCTACCACCCACTGTACCTCTCCTTAGATAAAAGCTTCTCCCAGGATTTAAATACTTAAAAAAAGAGTATGCAGCAAAGGAGTTGTATGGGGCATCCAAATCTACCAACCACCCCCGGGGAAAAAAAACCCAACAAAAACTTTCCAAGAAAGGGCAGATGGGAAGCAGAACAGAGGTTATGTGCAATGTTTGTCTTCAGAGTACTAAATGGCCTCAAAAAACTATAGACAGAGACAGGTAAAACTGTCCCCCCACATGAGACAAACACAAATAATCCTAGTCTAATTTGAGAATGAATGAAATTCTGGAAGAACTGAATCATTTTCATACTTCCCTATAGCTTTAGGCACGAGTTGGAGACAACCTATTATATTCCATTTCTAGGGCTAGTACTGAATTAGTGGTTCAACAATCTTGCATGTACACACAAGCTCTTCACAGCAAACTGAGTGCAAGAAATCTCTAGTCCCTGCCAAAAAGCTGGTACTGGACATAGGACAGAAGGATACTCACTCTAGATGGCAAGGCTTGATTCTGGGATTACTGACCAAACTGAGAGCATTCTATTTTATCACATATTTTTTCCATGAGAACAGTGTCAATCCAATACATTTTCAAGACCACTAGATCTCACTTGCATTTTTAAATGTGAACACAAAAGGCATGCATTAAACACAAAAGACATAAAAATACAGGCATCCTTGACAAAACTGCATACTTAAATGTAGGCAGAAGCTAGAGGAGAAAACCAGGTTTATTGCTCAATTAACTGTGGGAATAGACTTTCAGATTTAAGGCAGTCATAATTATTCAGCTACTAGCATTAAATGCCCACAATATTTATCTTCAGTATTAAAAACAACCATCAGCACATTTAAGTTGTCATGAGTCATTGGTAATTATATATTCCAGTGACAGTATCTTTTAAGCATCTGTGGCAGGGTTTTTTGTTTTGAAGTTGCTACCAAATTATTCTTTGCTGTTTCACAAATAAGTCAGGAGAGAGTATACTCATGCACTGAACAAAAACTTTCCAAGAAAGAGCAGATGGGAAGCAGATTTCCTTTCCCATTTTTTAAAAATTGCTCTCTAGTGACTTTTAAATCAAAGTAAGTAAAGTGTAAAAAGGCCACATAGCTTCATTTTTGGATCTTAAAAGAATATGCACTTGCAATTAGAAATCCCTTTAAGTGCAATGTTATTTCATTGAATGAAACCGTTTTTCCCCTTCCCAATTTTTGGTCATATTTAGAAGTAACCACATCATGAAATTTTTTTGTTCTTATCTCAATGCTGACCAGAGGGACTATGCTGATCAGAGGGATGAGACCCAGTCTTATCTACTACTGCAGCAGTACACCAGGGCATGAAGTCAGATGCTAGTATTCGTTTTGTGGACGACTGAGCATTGACAGAAACACACACACACACACACGCAGATGCAAGTTTTGTGGACCAACAAGGGCTTCAGGTATCCTCTCTGATACACCATTTTGCAAATGTCTATCCAAAAGGGTGAAGAAGAAAATTATCCCATTGCATGGGATCCAAGGTATTTTGACCCTATAAACAAGAGATGATGCATGCACATTATTTATAGAAAGTGTCCCCCCCCCAGATTAGCATTTTCATATCTGACTTGTCAGGATTATAACATAGTGGTAATAAGAGTGGTGCAAACTACTGCTACATTACTGAACTAATGTATGCGAAACACTGTGGACACTCAAAGTGTGGCATGTATATGTTAGGTGTTATTATTACCAATCTCAGGATGGCAGAAGGAGCAATCCACCACTGATGGGTTTAGCCCGCATACCTGCCAACAGTGCAGAAGTCAATATTCATTTCAGTTATGTCCATTAAGACTCTTCCCCTTCCCAGTCAGCCTTCATTTGCCTGCCAACCAGATGAAAAATCCCTTCCCCAACAAGTCAGTAGTATTTTTGTCTATAAAGAAAAGGAGATGGTTGTTCTAAAAGAGAGCAAGGGAATTGTCATTGAGTAGGCAATTCAGGATGGCAAAAAAAAAAAAAAATCAAATCATTGTTAAAAATAAGGCAAGCATCATCTCACTGACGGCAAAAAAGCAGATTAGAGGATGCAAAAGGATTAGAGACAAATGAAGATACCGCAGATGATCACTGCTCGGCATGTCTCTGGTGAGAAGAAAAGACCAGACATTAAAACAGATTTTAAAAAGCTTTTAACATCAGGCAAGAGTGAAACAGAGGAAACGGAAGTAAAAGAGGGAAAGAAGCAGGAACACAAACAGGAGGTAAAGGGGAAGGAACAGGAGTTTGTGAAAGCAGATAAAAATAAGAAAAAGGGAGGAAAAGCTTTGAAAGAAGCAAAACCTTGCTCTCAGCAATTGGAGAGGGAGTCCTCAACACCACTGAAGTTTCAAGTGGCCAGTTCCAACCACAGAAAATCTGGTCTGAATACATTTTGTTCCATCAACAAAGCCAGTATAGCCACCAGGGTAGGGCTGAGAAGCCTCTTTAGTCTCTATGTGGGACAAACCTCAATATTAACAAAAAGATAGTCCCAGTGAGAAGTAGGTTGCTTCTTTTTAGCTTCATGTGGCCACAGATAACAGACCAATGAGTGACAGAGGTGGTTACAAGGGGCTACACTGTTCAGTTCCATATGAAGCTGAGAAAAGTATCTTCCTTCACCAATATATTTGGTCTAAAGTAAAGCAAGCAATTGCATTGAAGAAGATTCAACACTTACTGGAAATTGGAGCAGTGGAGGAGGTACCACAACAGTAGAAAAGTTCAGGGGTTTGTTCCATCTTTTTTACCATTCCCAAAAGCAATGGGATCTACCGACCCATCTTGAATCTTAGGTGATTAAATGGGGTCATCTGGTACAGAAGATTGAAGATGGAGATGTTGCAGACAATAAAAGAGAAGGACAGGCTGCATACCAGTAAACAGGTTTCTTCAAGTGGTCATCTGTAGATTTACATGATAGACTGGAGATCTGATGGTGTCAATAGATTGAAAGAAGCATTTCTCCATATTCCGATGGCAGTACATAACAAGTATTTCGATTTCAGTTTTAGGGAAACCATTTTCAGTTCAAGGCATATCTTTTCCATTTGATATCAGCACCAAGGGCGTTAACAAAGGTGTTAATTCCTTTGATAGCCACACTCTTGATAGCCTATCTCAGACAAAAGGGAGTGCATTTATAGCCCTACCTGGACAAAATATCGTTAAAGGTCAGGTTGACAGGAAAGATCTTGGAGGACTTGAAATTGACAATTCAAACTTTGGAACTCTACAGTTTTCTAGTGAACTATGAAAAGAGCCATTTGCTATCCACTTTGGCATTAATGCAATTGGAAGCACAAATCACTACAACTGTAGAATATCTAGCTTTATCCCAAGAGAGAAGGGAAAAATTGACAATGCAGGTAGGTTACTTATTAACAATGTGATGTTGCTGGCAAAGATAATGGGTATGCTGATTTCAAGGATTCAGCTAATACCTTGGGACAGGTATTATGCAAGAGGCCTCCAAAGGTACTTGATACCACACCAAAGGTCTACAGAAATCAAAGGTCATTATCAGGTACAGTACTGCTTCCACTTGCACTGAAGGAGGAGTTCAGGTAAAAGTTTGGCCCTGCCAATTTAGACAGAGGTGTTCCATTGGCAGACTTAGAGAAAGTGTGAATGACAACAGATGTGAGTTTAACAGATTGGGAGGCTCATTGTGTTATTCAATCAGCCAAGGAATTTGAACTTCGGTGAACAAAACCCCCAACAATATCAATTATTTGAAACTCAGGACTGTCAGGTTAACTTTAGTGAATTTTGCAAAATGTATGAAAAGACAGCATGTGCAAATCTGCATGGACAACATGACTGTAAAGGACTGCACTACCTTCCTCTCGTAACAGAATCAAATAAGCTGTGCATATGGGTGGAGAAAAATCTGAAATCCATGTCAGCAGTATCTAAAAGGAATAGTAAATGTAAAAGTGGATTATCTGAGCAGAAATGGATACATCCAGGAGAACAGAGCTTAAATACAGAGATGTTCCAAATGGTGAACAAAAAATTAGGACCCTTTCTAATAGACTTGTTTGTTAGGAACTTTCCTAATACAGTAGACTTGTTTGCCCCTGGCATGAATACAATGTTTAAAATATTTTATTCTTTAGATGGAAGCAAAAGTAAAGAGGCAGAGTCATGGTTGAAAGGTTTGCATTACATACTTCCTCCATTAAAATCATTCAAAGAATTTTTCTAAAAGTCCAGAAGGAAAAAATTACAGTGGTATTAATTGCTCCTTGGTAGCCAAGACAGTCTCATTTTCCATTTGGTGTCAGATGTTAGTAAAGAAACCACTGACTCTGTCAGTTTGCAAGGATCTCCTCAGACAAGGGCTAGTGTTACATCCTGATCCAGGATTGCTACCTCTGTTCGCTTGGACATTAAACAGAAATATTTAAAGAATCAAGGTTATTCCACTGAAGTTGTCAAAACAATAATGGCTTCAAGGAGAGTTTCGACACAAAGAATATATAACATGACTTGGAAAGTATTCACAGTTTGGTGCAGGATGCATTCAGATTCCTTTTAAAACGACACATTTTGGACTTTTTAAATGTAATAAGTTTGAAGAGAAATCACTTTCTGTTCACCTTCATATAAAAAGATTTTGGAGCAGTGCAACTCTGAAATCTTATCCTATGTTTCATTAATTCTGACATGGGATGTCACTCTAGTATTAAATGTTTTAACAAAGTCATCTTTCAAACCACTGAAACATTCTACATTAAAGTTATTATCTTTCAAGGTAGCTTTTTTTTGGTAGCGATCACATAAGTATGTAGCATTTGGGAGCTAGCAGCATAGTTAATGAATCCCAACTTGTGCAGGTACCAAGAGGACAGATTAGTGTTTCAGTGAGCCACTGCTATCCACTGGGGTTTTGTTCCAGGACACACAGACATCTCAAGCCCCACCATGAATGCTCAAGTTCCATTAAATACAGTAATGTAGTAAAATGGTGTTCCTTATAAAAAAATGGCAAAATCAAGCATTACTTTTTAGAGTTTATATATTTTTAAAAATATTTCCCAAACTGTGGATAGTTGAATCTACGGATAAAGAATCTATGCCTACAGAGGGCTGACTGTATATTTGGATCCATCTTTTCTACCAAAGTGCATAACCAAAAGGGTGGTACAGAAGCTATTTATCTGCCAGCCTTCTGCTTATGAACAAAATATTGGTTAGAGTGTAAACGGCATACTTTGGATGTGCGCAAAGCGATAAAAATATATTTTAAAGGACATTACAAATTAGACATGCAGGGTCTATCTTTGTTTCTTCTAATCCTAGAATATTGGGAAAGAGAGCTTTTAAATTAGTGATTGAAAGGTAGATTAAAGCTTGCATTTTTCTGTGCTATGATTACACACAACAGCCAAGGCCACATAATGTGTAGCTGCATTCCACTAGGTCAATGTCAACAATAGGAGCCCTGGTGGCGCAGTAGTTAAATGCCTGTACTGCAGCCACTCACTCAAAACCATACGGTTGCGAGTTCAAGACCAGCAAAAGGGCTCAAGCTCAAGGTCGCTAAAATGAGTACCCAGATTGTTGGGGGCAAGTAGCTTAGTTGTATTATTATTATTATTATTATTATTATGATTTTATATAGTGCTGTAAATTTACACAGTGCTGTACATACAATCTTATATTTAGATGGTTCCCTGCCCTCAGGCTTACAGTCTAAAAGAGACAACACAAAAGGAGAAGGAAAAGGCGGTGGGAAAGGGAATGAGGTCCAGTGGTTCTTCTCTGGGGCCTGTACCAAGGCAGATGGACTGGAGGGAGGGCTTGGCTTCTTAATACATAGTTAAAAGGAGGCATCTTGGGGCAGATGGCACAATCCTGGGAATGCTTCCCTAAACAATATAGTATTGTAACACTAGCCCTTGTTTGAGGAGATCCTTGCAATATTGTAAGCTGCTTAGACACTCCTTAGGTGGTATGAAGCTGTTTTATTGCTCATGCAATATCAACATGCAACACAGCTGGTTGGTCAAAACCAACATTTATAAAACATTATAAATTAGATAGATTCCAGTCAGCACAGGAGTCATATGGGCAAACAGTACTGAGGGCAGTGATGCAATGAGAGAAAGATAAACTACTCAATAACAGGGACTTGGATAGGTCCCATCGGTACTGGATTGCTCCTTCTAACATCCCCAAAATGAGTGGTTGGTATTCACTGAATTATCATTCTGGGTTTGCAGGAGAAGCAATCTGCACCCCTCCTTATATTAAATTTGTTAAAAAGGGATAATAATGACTGGTTATACAAACAAACACATGTAGGAACATTAGAATAGGCAAGGCAGTCCTGGACAAAATTACTGAATGGGAAGGGATTTGCAGTTTGGGGGGCATTAGAAAGCTCTGTCCTGCTTTCTGACTGTTGTTTACGTTTGTCCAGCATTAAAACATCATTGTCAGCATCATTCTCTAAATCTCTTGGCAGCCACTCCTTCTCAAAGTAATAGTATAATGAGTAATGGATTGATTTTAAGCCTTACTATATTCTAATTTCTGCAAATAACTAATCCCTGTGGAGACATGGGAATTCTCTGACCAGTTGGCAAGGCAGGAAAGAAAAAACTGAGAAGGGTTAGAAGCAACAGATGTAATGGTTTGGAATGCTGGAGGACCTTGCCTGACTGAGTTGGCACTAGGAGATAATCTACTTGTGTGGACTGTACCTTCAGTTTCATGGAGAATGCTGAATCCTGCATTGTTGGTTGGCACCCGGGTTAAACCCATCAGTGGTGGATTCTCCTTCAGCCATCCCAGAATGATAATTCACAGTGAGTACCAACCACTCATTTTACAGCTTGAAAATTACCTGACTCTTAAGAAAGGTGTGAAAGAGACAGTGATGTTATGGAGGGGGAGTGTGTTGGGGGTAGGACCAACCCAGGTGACACTCGGTAGGGCCCTTTTCCCCTTTTGTTGCCGACTGCTTTGTCCCCAGGTTTTCTCCGAGGAGTGGACAGGCACATGCACACCCTTCCTGTACTGGTTGACACCATAGTTAGTGATGCCACTGGCAACAGAGAGATTACATACTATCATTTTTTGAGTGCTACCTACCCTTGAGTTCCCTTTGGTTGAAATCAGACATGGTCAAATAAATAGTGTTGTTTTTTAAAAATGAAAAGGAGTGTCATTTCAAAACTATGAAAACTCCTAATGGAAAGCAGGGAAGAGATTTTCCCCTTTGGTTGTCTGTCTGCTAAATTTATCAAACTTTTATCCGTCATGAGAAACAATATTGAGTAAAATGAAAAGGAAATGGGAGAAGTAATTTTGTAGCAGACAAACAGCAAATAAAAAAGCTTTAAACAGCCTCTACTCCTGTAGCTCTTTTGCTATCAGGTATAACCTTCTAATATAGCTTTCCATAATCATTAAAAAAAAACCATACAGAACTCCATCCCCATCTAGGTTGGCCTCAAGCTGCTGTGCACTGAACAGGATCACAACTGTTCCACAGAATAAAATATCATATTCATTCTGTAGATATCCTGGGACAGCCATGCAACTATTTTATAATATCTGAACTGCATCCTATGGATATCAAACTGCATCAGCGGAAACCTAACCAAAACCACACTGAGGCACTGAATTTTTAAAAGTGTAAATGTACCTCCTAACAATACTTTTAAAAAATTCCTATCCCTTCCAAGTGAAATAAAAAGAAAGCTCGTCCTATTACTAATAAAAAATTCCAATTTCACAGATAGATTTAGGAGCCATTACATGTCTTCCCAGTAAGAGTGACAGGCTCTTTACAGTGGCCCAGATGTTCAAGAAGTTGATCACAATTGTCTTATTGTTCTTTAAATGAATTCATTCTAGCTGCCTAACTATCCCACCCAAATCTGTTTTTCCTTTAAATTATGAGTAACTGGAAATATACATAGATTTCATTTCATGTATGCTGGGTTTTTTTTTTTCTGAATGCAAAAGCTGAACGCACTACTCAGAAATACACATATGGCAACACTGACTCTTTTAAGAAAGGTAGCTATCATAGGCATGGTTCAAATTTCATGCAATAAGCCACTGACAAAAGGATGTACAAACAAAACTGGTTTCAGATCAGCTGAAATTGGGGTACTCAAACTTAACACCTAATGTGGCATTTTACTGAGTGTGAGTAAAAAGTAATAGATATTTAAACAATGTGCTTGAAAATTTGAATCATTAATTTTTCTTTGTTTGTTTATCAGGCCCAACTGTATTTAAATAACATTTTTGTTCATGTTGTCAAAATATAGTTTAAAAAATATACTAGAGACATAAAAGAATGGGTTTTGGTGTTCAGTTCCCACTTTAGCTTTGCTCCTATAAAAAGGTGTTATCAGAACTCTTGCTGGACTGCTTCTCAAGACACATTCTCTTTAGCACCATGACATTAGAGTCAGTGGTTGACTAAAAGCTATTCAAGCACGTCTTTGCTTTCAGCGTGAGAGTTTTGTTTTCACTTATTTCAAAATTGTTCTTAATAGGAGAAGCACTGTTTTGGACAGTTCTTCTTAATTTGTGCCTAAATGAACTTAGATATTTCTAAGTTCATTATGTTTACACTTATTGGTTCAATAAGTTTGTTTGTGTAGTCCTTGTTGTTAACTTCCTTGTACTCAGGCCAGGGTCATGGTAACTGCGGATGAGATATTTCCAAGACCTCCTAACCTCCACTGCTCTGCTTAGGTCCTGTAGATTTAGCCCATGGCCTCCTTGCGTTTATCCATCTGGCATGCAGTCTTCCTCTCTTTCTACTGCCTTTTAGGTTCCCTAACATTATCATCTCTTCTAGTGAGTCATGCCTTCTCATAATATGGCCAAAATATGACCCAGTTTCATCATCTTGGCTTCCAGGAAGAGTTCAGGCTTAACCTGTTCAAGGACTCATTTGTTTGTCTTTTCAGCCATCCATAGTATCCTCAGTACTCCTCTCCAGCACATCTCAAATGACTTCATTTTCTTTCTGCTGGCTCTCTTCACTGTCCAGCTCCCACACCCATACGTGGTGATAGGGAATATAATAGCTTCGACAATTCTAACTTTAGTACTCAAGTGTATATTTTTACACTTTAGGATCTTATCGAGTTCTTTCATGGCTGCCATTTCCAATCCTAGTCTTCTTATTTCTTGACTGCAGTCTCCTTTCTGATCAATGTTTGATCCAAGGTGTGGAAAATCTCTAACTATTTTCATTTGGGTTGGTCATTTCAAACCTAGTTCATAATGAAATGATTAAATAGTTAACAGTAGGATTACATATTCTAATGTTAACTACTTCATCCTTTTACTATGAACTGGGTTTGAAATGACCAATTCAAATGAAATTAGAGTCTGACCCCTATATTTTCAGTGGGGTTTCCTAAAACAATGACAATTTGAGGTAACGAATTCCAAAATCCAAATTAATCCTCTCTTCTCTGTCAGAATTTATTATAATTATTTATTAAATCTGGTTTAATAGATCTTGCAAAAACGTGATTAGATTTTTTTTAAAAAATAGAGTAACTATTGTGAAGTGAAAGTCTCAAACTGTTTTCCAGATAAGCAGGATAGATACTGAAGAAATGAGCTTTTAGTACTGTGGAAAGAATCAAGAAATTAACATTAAAACCTCAAGATCAGAAAAGCCACTATAGTGGTTTCTTAGATATTTTGCTTGTTTATAATGTAATGGACTGCATTGTGTCATATAAAAATGTAGAATTGTGAGTTTTCTAAGCACATATTCAACTACACTAAAATTTGTCTGTTACATTATATTGCTGTGTAAGACACTACTGTCGAAAAAGGAGTCAAAACAATCTTGCTGATTCTTAGGACTAGAAGCAAACCTTCAAAAAATAGTACCCTTTTACTATACAATTGTATATTCTAACTGCAGTCACAGAGCAACTGCTTTTGTCATTTGTGATTCAACACTAAGCATGTTTTGGCAAAGTAGTTATAATAACTCACACCAAAAATGCATATGGCAGTCTTATAAAGTCCCCTCTATTCTTGCTATTTCGGTCCCATAAAAGGTCTTTCTAAGGGAAATAATTGGCTGCTATAAATTAGGGGATTTTGACATTTGGAACTAAGCAGACTTCTTTCTGAATGCAGGTGTCACCCACCAAGGCAGAAAACAGTGAGTTATCGATTTGCTTTATACTTGGATGCATCCCTGGGTTCACTGCTAGGGTTGCTCCAATCATCAGCTTCTGGAGTAGTCTTGTAATGTCGCCAGGCTGACTTATTAAAAACTGGCAGTCTTTCAAATGATTCACTGGAAAGAGCCTAAAGAAAGAAATTAGAAGAACATGCTTCAGATCTCCACAGCATATGAAACATGAGTACACTTCATCTAGAAACTTGTCAATATTCTCAACTGAAGTATGTATGTCTTCTACATGCACTGGCACTTTCTCTTTGCTCTCAATCTACAATTTTGTAGACAATGGGGATGCAGTAGTATATTTATATTCTCTTGCTTTGGGTTTCTGTAAGTATCACATTTGAATATGAAATGACCTCCTACTCCTGGATAGCATCAGTCTAATATGAGCCCATTAATTCCAAAGGCCTAATCTGGAGTTTGTTTCAAATGTGAACTGTCCCACTGTACAGGATATAATTTATTATCCTACTACTTCCATATAGAAAGGTGTTTTTGTTTTTGTTTGCTTTCCTACTAGTCATTCAAAAGATTATGGAGGAAAAATATTAATAAAACAAAGGATGATCTTTGCTACCCAGTCACAAAAGTCTAACATTTATCTAGGAACTGGTTCCAAGAACGTGGGGAAAAACTTTTAATATTACAACTTAGGTCATATCAAGGGACAACACACACCTTTGCCTTATATAGAATATATTATACTTCACATTGTATAATATACAGTAAAACCAATGATGTTGAACTAAACTTTTACTTATGGTGCCTAATACACAGCATTAAAGCATTAGCACATGTCATAAACCTTTAGCAAGTACATTTCTCTCATGACTAAAAGTTCCATGACTAGTTAAAGGCTCAGGACATGCTTTCCTAATTTGTCTTCTTTACAGAGAAATAAAGGTATTACCTTCAAATAAATTACAGCATCAGTGCCTACACCTTCCATTGAGTACAGTTTGAGATCACCTTGAAAATATCTAGCATAAAGACGAGAGATTGGCAGGCCATATCCATATCCAGCCTAAAGGAGAAATCAATAATTTTAGAATTAAAAAGCCAACTGTTGCCTTTAGATACCATCTTTATCTAGACACTCCTGCTTGTCAGGAGGGGAAAGGGCACTGAAGTAGCACGTGGGCAGAGTGTCTCTCCTGGTGACCCCTACTTCTAAGCAGAACAATATTGCCAGTCATTGTCACTCACTACATTTCAATGGGAGGTGAAGACCTTTTTATTTCTAAATATATTCTCCCAGATTGATTCAAAGGGAAATATTTAGTATGTGCTGGCTTTAAACATGATCATGTTGTTGTTACTTTAATTTGTCATTTTGAGTTTGTTGGTTTTCTTTTATGATTTTTGAAATATGTTCAACATTTTTGCAGAAAAGCAACAAAAACACACTTTTTAAAGTGTGCAATTTTTCTCTTTCAAACTTTAGAATCTGTCAACATTTAAGGTTTTCAGGCTATAGAAAAATTATTTTGAATGTGGGAGAAAAAAAAGATGACAATCACACAAAAACATTTCTGACAACATGTACAAATGAACTGAAAATGTGATTGCAGAAGCTTTAGAAAGATGTGGATTTTGTTGTGCTCCTAAGGATGTAGTTACATTAGCAGAACTGACAGTGATCCACAAGGCATCCAAACTAGTTGATAGTCTTTCAGGAGTCTCCACAGTTGCATTTGTGCTGCAATAGCCCAGTCACTGCTCAGTGGTGCTGAGATTCTGATGGTAGTTTATTACTTGGGATTGTTATTCACAGCAGTCTCTAAACATAGGAGATGTGAAAAAAGCAAGAGCTGGAACTGCATCCTTCAGTTAGTCTACTCTGTTAGGTCAATTATTGTTGATAGCACAAAGCAATGAAAAGAAAAAAAGTTATAGTGAAAATAAGACTTGCAATTTTGTCGACAGAAAAGAATTACAAGGATGTATAGAGTCCTAACTATGCTCCCAAGTAGTCCTGATAGATGGTGCCTTCAAAATAAACAAAAATATCTACATATACTACTTGCAATAGAAGGAAAGCAGTCATAAAATGGTTCAAAAGGCAGCAGGTAATTGGCTCCTTCATGTTCTAAGAATGTAGTCTACATTCTTACACAGATGGATGTCCTCTTGATACCTGAATTCATCTAAATAACACATTTTAAGCAGTGATTATTCATAGCTAATAAATCAAATTTTAAAAAATAACCTGCATCTATGACATACAGACACATATGAAACTGAGGAGTATCTGGGGTTTTTTTAACATGGTTCTGTTGCTTTCCATAACACAACACAGAGAAGGACATCTTAATTGTTTAGGCTGCTGTCCTACAAACACTCACCTTAAGTCAGGTCCCACTGAATTCAAATAGGTTTAACATCTAAGTAGACATGTATAAGATTGCACTGTCAGCAATAAATTCTAGAACAGTGTGATAATTCTAACTACTTGTATATACCTCATGTAAGTCA
Source organism: Urosaurus nigricauda (assembly GCA_034509955.1). Lineage (NCBI taxonomy): Eukaryota > Metazoa > Chordata > Lepidosauria > Squamata > Phrynosomatidae > Urosaurus > Urosaurus nigricauda. The sequence goes on from JAOEGL010000003.1 coordinate 87,720,106, forward strand.
AGGGCAGGTTTTGGGGCCAAAATTATGGATTTTGCCATGACCCATGGATAAGTCGAGGGTAAAACTTAGAGGCTCCTTCAGTGTGTGTATGTGTGCGCACAGCGTGAGTGACTGTAATTGAGGCTTTTTGCTTCAGCATTTCAACTTTGCTTTCACCCTTCACTTCCCAGACAGCAGGGACCAGCGAGGGCAATAGAAGGACTCTGTTTGTTTGTTTAACAGCAATCAATCACCCAAGACTCTTTCTGCTTGGCTCAAAAGAAACTCTCTCCCCACCACATGGGGAAATCTGAAAAAGCTGCTCTCACATTACTATACTGAGTTGTAAATAAATTGACCTGGGATTTTGAAGTCAATTTTGGAGCATAAATTTTTAGACTTATAGACAAGCATATATGGTACGTAAATTTCCAAAATGTTGCCTGTTCATGTGTTTTATCTCCAAAATGTTTATCTGATTTGTATTTATTGTATTTGTGCTCTCCCTCCCTCCTGTAAGGAGTTCAGAGTGGCATAGCTTCTCTTTCTCCTCCTTCCATTTTATTTCACAACAATGCCGTGTGAAATATATTATGCTGAGAAAGAATGGCTAGCCCAATATCACCCAGCAGTTTTTTTAGCTGAATGGGTCTCCGAATCTGCTTCTCCCTAGTTTAAGATCACCAAACCACATACTAAACCTTCTCACAATTTTCATGAAAAAATAATGAAAAAGAAGAACAAAAAAATAACCATGTTTTATTGAAAACCTCAAAACCTTTTGAAAGAGAAGGGACAACAACAAACAAAAATAGATGCGAGCAAAAGATAAGAACGTGAGTGTTCATCTGAAATTTTTTTTAAAAATACTTTAAGATTTTCATCTGTTCTGTAATAATCCCAAATCTTCCTCATGCCATATCATACTCTAAACTTTGAAACCTATAATCTATTGTTGTGTATACTGTTGTATATATTGTATGCCATGTCAAATGTCTTTTACAGACAAAATGTAAGACAGGAATGATAATATCTACATACTACTCCTAAAAGGATCATCACAGGCGTTCCCAACCTGTGCTGCAAGGAGCCCTTAGTGCTCCATGTGCATGTCCCAGGTGCTCTGCAGCTGCTCCAAGAAAATGAAATAAATAAAAATTGAATAAAATTAAAGAATAAGAATATATTCTTATATATATACTCCTAATCACCATTGACTTGTAAGACATAAGGTAGGCCTCTTAGGGGCTCTGCCATAGAAATAAGGACTCAGCAAGTCAAAAAGGTTCGGAACCTATGGTCTATATGTAAGTGTACTATGCAAATTGGTGCACATTCATGATGAAGGTTAATTTATTCACTTTTCTGCACAAATCCCAATCTATTCACATCTATTCACCCTCTCTCTCTCTCCTGAAAATGCACAGCTATACAAATGTATGCAAACCAGATAGGCAGCCACACATGTGCATTTCTGCAAATTTCAGCAAATACTCTGGTAAAAACCATGATGCTTTAAAAAGCTCTGGAAGGGGAGGCTCCTGCAAAAAAACTGAACTCCTGTGATTTGCACGTGGCCAGATTACATTCTAATTGACTGGAACAAGGAGTATTTTAAACACAAAGACGTGTGCGAAGACAGAAAAAGAACAACCCTATATAATGAAAGATTTAGCTGAGCACGCAAGTAATGAAAGGAAAAGGTCCAGTCCAGATGTAGCATTCCGAATGAGAGCATGTCAGGGTCCAAATGCTTCTCCAACAGTCCCATGAATATTCCCAACCTCCCTTCACAGTTTACATCAATTTATGATGGGCAACTGTGGAAGGATAGAGGGACAGGTTAGTGTACAAGGACACTTTGAAGGGCTGCACCCCACCTTATCTGCTTGCACGTGAGCATGCACACACAAACCACCACTCAACTTTTCTGCCCCCAAATGCCCTCTAGTCAACAAGGGAGGTATTTTCACCATGTTTTCTGAGCCTTCCTTGGCTCTGAATATGCAGTGAACAGAGGTCAGTTACTGTTAGTTTCCTGTTTCAAAAAAGGCCTCTTTTAAACCTAAACTGGCCTGTGGTTGCCCCCCTCCCCCAAATAAGGTGCAAATCCCTCCCACACCAACAGAGGGCATTTTGGATCAAAAACGTTATTTTGAAAAATCTTGCAAAAAATTGTAAGAGACCTCTACAAGCCCCAAACATGGTGGAAATACACTCCAAACTCTCTAGCAAGCATTATGGGAAAAATACCTTATGGGTAATAGAGAGCCAGTGTTGTCTACTGATTTGAATGTAGGACTAGGACTTTGGATATTGATGTTCAATTTCCCACTTGGCCATGGAAACTCACTGGGCGACCTAGGGTGAGTCACACACCCCCAGCCACTAAAAACTCACGATAGCTTTGCTTTATGGTTGCCATAATAAAAGATTAGAAGGAGCTTTGAAAGGGCAAGTGAGCTTTAACTTTTACATTTAAAAAAAGCACGCTTAATACTAGTCCATTTTGTTCTGAAACAAAATGCCATAACAGCTGATTCGTAGTCCAAACTGGTGGTTGGTGACAGTTCTTTATTGAAAATCATGCTCCCCTGGCTATTACTCCCCCAAACTGTTCTTGATTGCTTTTCAGAAATATTCTGTATATATCAAACTAAAACCTTCTGGACTCTATTTTTTCACCGATAAGGAAAACGAAGGGCATAAGAACATAAGAACTCTGCTTATCTGTCTAAGGACCTTATCACACTAGCTCACAAATGGGATTTAAAGTAGATTTAAAGTAGAAAAAACCTGCAAATGTGATTTATCACACGACATTTGTGCAAACCTGAAATAACGTGAAAATAAAGCGAATGTAAAGGGGACAAAAATGACACCTTTTTACTTTTGGGAAGTTTGGGAAGATAAACCTCCTGCATTTGTAGGTTTTTCCTACTTTAAATCTATTTTAAATCCAATTTCTTAGCGGGATTCTTCTAGTGTGATAAGGTCCTAATAGAGTTTTCAATTCTAGTATTGTGTCCCAATAGCTGGCATCCAAATATCTATGGCAAACCCGAAGAAGACATCAGCACAGCAGCATCGCCCTGCTTGTGCTACCCAGCAACTGGTAATGAGAAGCACAGTGTCTCTAACGGAGATAACATATAGCCTTCATGACTAGTACAGCCACTGGAAGTCTTAGGTTCTGTAAATATTTCTAATCCACTTTTAATTAAATTTGCCAAAGGCTTAGGTTGAAATAATACAACTGTTGTTTTCACACAGCAGTATTGGCAGGAAAGAGACAAAACAGGCTGTTTGGTGGAAAAGATTTCACCTGCTTAATAGAACTTACCAAAGGAACGGCTCTTGACGGTTCCAAACTAGGCCTGGGTGCAGTTGAATACATGTAGTTAAAAAGACGGTCTATTTTCCTCAGTGGCACACCACCACCTTTATCACTTATCTACAGAGTAAAATCAAAGTTTCATTTTTAAAAAAAACAAACAAATTACCCTCTAAGTATACGACACACTTTGTATTATAAGGAGTACAGGTTTAATTATTTAACACTTTCATAAATACTAAAGGAAATCAGCTCCCAGACCCTATTCGCCATGTTACATATGGAGGTTACCAAAATTATTATGTACAGAACACAGTCCTCGAGCCTGTAATAAATTAGAAAAAGAGAAGATATTCTAAAACTTCAAATGTTAGATCTTCCATTTATCCAAGTGCACAAGTATCAATCATGCACAGATTATTTACAATTACTATCCTGATTATACTGTATTCTAAGCAAAGAGCAAAAACAAGCAAGGAGATCCACTGCAGAGGTGTCTGCTCTTTTTGTAGAGTACCTAAAATCTACAATGGAATATGAAACATACTTAAAATTCTAAGTGGAATGCAGTGCTTTTACTTACTATGAAAGTTCATTTTTCCAAGGTGCAAGGAGCAACCCATGAATTGTGAGTTAGCAGTTAACAGTCCAGAATTTAAGGCAGGAATAACATGAATTGAAATGTTCTAGAGAACTTTGTCTCCCATTCCCTTTACATCCTGTACAGTGGGCCCTTGGTATCAGCTGGGGTTTAGTTCCAGGAATCCCTATGGATACCAAAATCAGTGGATGCTCAAGTCCCATTAAATACATGGCATAGTAAAATGGTATCCCTTATATAAAATGGCAAAAGAAAGCTTTGCTGTCTGGAATTTACACTTTTTAAAAAATATTTTCAAGCTGTGGATGCTTGAATCAGTGGATAAAAAATCCATGGATACAGAGGGCCGACTGTATATACCTTTGCCTGTATATACAAAATATACTATATGTACAAAAAAGAAAAATCCTTCACAAATTTAGACTTAAACATGAAACAGATGAAATATGAAACATTTTCACTCAACAGAGAAGTCACTTTGAAGATTGCAATTTGCTCCTCTATGGACAAAGGCAAGAGATTAAATAACTAACAAAACAGGGAGAGAACTCCCCTGCAACACATAACTGCATGATTCCCATCTTGGATTTTGAGCAGAGCAATTGACAGATTATCAACACTTGTTAAACAAAGACTTTATGTAAGTCCACCTTATGCACTTCCGGGTCTCTAGCTACACTCATAGTAATCTCTGAAATTTTCTACCTCATTCTATTAACCAAACCTTCACATGAGGTGGATTTTCTTGTGCCCCTTTACATAGAAAACTGTTTTTAAGGCTTACCACTTAAAACTAAAATATTATTTAGCATGTTATTTACCTTTATTGAAAGATCTTCTTTACCCAAAGTGACTAAGGTTTTAATTGATGGATAGCTTTCACATTTACCTTCATGTAACTCTACTGTGGCTCTCATAGAGTTCTGAAAATTTAAAAGAAACATTTTTATCTATCGGGAGAATTCCATTGGGGGCTTCAATATCTAACCTTAACAATAATATTACAACAATAACACTAATTTTTGTTTTATTGTAAAAATTACTGATTGAATTCATCTTAAAAAAACACACAGATTGCAAACATTTGTGAACTTCATATTTTGGGCACTTGTGGGCAAGATTTCCAGTGCACACATGAAATTTCTCATAATCAAGGCCTGCTGCTCTAATTAGCATCATGACAGCTGCTGATATGAGTAAAAACAGCTCTTCCATTAATTCAAATACACTATTATCAAGTATCTGTATACGTATTATCCTGATTAGAGTGACTGTTACCAGAGAGCAAAAATGAACAAGATAGCCCATTGCTATCCTGAATGGAGGTTTCTCAATGGAAAAAAACCAACAACCCCTATGTTGTATAGCGAAATGCCCTCAGAAACTTCAAATGACATTGTAAGATGATTTAATTGAATACTGTAACTTGAGCTCAATCTGAGGAATGTAAGTGATAACTATTTCTATTAAATTATTTCCCTGAAGTGATACAGTGGTCCCCCGGGTTACGAAGGTAATCTGTTCCGGATTACCTTTCGTAACCCGGAAATCTTCGTTTCCCGGGGGACTGCTTTAAGGGACGGACCGCGTGGTTTTTCCCTTTCTTAACCCGGGGTTTTGTTCGGCTCCTGGGGGCTGTTTTGCGGCCCCGGCGGTTTCGGCTCCCGGGGATTTCGTTCCCCAGGGGCTTCGTAACCCGGGGGACCACTGTATTTGAAATACAGTGAGACCCTGTTATCAGCTAGTGTTTGGTTCCAAGACCCTCGCTGGATATCAAAATCCATGGATAATCAAGTCCTATTAAATAGAATGGCATTGTAAAATGGTGCCCTTTATATGAAATGGCAAAATCAAGCTTTGCTATTTGGAATTTATTCTTTTTAAAAAACATTGTCAAAGCATGGATACTTGAATCTGTGGATAAAAAAATCCATGTTTTGCCTAGCATCAGGTGTTGGTTGTAAAACATACTCTAAAATAAACACACTGTAAAGGTAAAGGTGTCCCCCTTTGACGTGATTGTCTAGTCGTGCCAAGCTGTACCTTCCAACCAACGTGGTACCTATTTATCTACTTGCACTTTTACATGCTTTCAAATTGCTAGGTTAACAGAAACTGGGACTAGTGACGGGAGCCCATTCCGTCACACGCTTGGGTCTTGAACTGCCAACCTTGAGGTCATCAGTTGGTATCTTAACCGTTAAGCCATCACATCCATCTGTATTTTACTGTTGAAACACACTTTACTGTTGGGTAAAAACCATCCAAAACCATTGGACAATTTCATTAAAAAGACATTACACACATTATGTGTTATCAAACTGTTATGTAATAATCCATTATTTAAGATTGATTTTTATTAAAATATAGTTTGCTCTCAAAGACATGTGAATTTTCAATTAATTTATATTCTGTCTAACTGTTCCCAGTATAACTTTCCAAATTTCCAACTTCTATATGAAAAGAAGAGACCCATCAAGTACTTCATTTATTTATAGATTTAGTCAATTATATAGACTAACTATGAAACCAGTAAACACTGTGAGAGCTTTATCACACTAGTTTTTCCAGTGCATTCAATGAGGAACCAAACATTATTAGTCACCTTCCCTAATGGTTATTCTGCTTACCTTAAACAATTCAAAAAGCATATGAAACAAATGTGACGGTACATAGACAACTTGAATAGGCTTGCCTGGTGCTTTAGCTAGAAAACATAAACAAAACCTTTAGTTAACTGAAAATGCAATTAAATACCCTTTCTTTCACTTATCTAAAATACTGAAAATCTATCACAGACAAAGCATAACACTAAACATTTTTGTCATTTCCTTTTTAATGTCTAACAATTTAAAAAGAAATGTGGACTCCATCAGATCAAATGTAAATCTTGTCATTGAGAAAAGATCTGCATGAATCCAACTGCTAGTTCCAACTACAATAAATCCACTGAACTAATTACTTGATGGTAAATCAAAATTATGTAAATCAAACTGATTTAAGGGATTTGCTTTAGCTGATACTAGCACTTGGCTTTAGTCCACCATCTTCAAGAAGCCTAGCATGAACAAATATAAAAAGCTGCCATGTACAATGTTCCCTAATGTGTCTGGCCTCAATTCTCCATCTGTAAAATAACTGTGTTGGTATCATGCTTGGCTGGCTACAATGCTTGGCCTGTGTGGAATCATGGACTCAAAAGGTTCTCTTCATGACAGTAGACTCAGTGACCCAAGAAAATGCCTTAACTAGTTCCAATCCCACAAAGGAGCTTTACACTTGTGTTTTTTGAACTGCAGTTCCCCATGTGGAATGGTGAATCTCTTTGAAACAAATGAAAGCTTGAAAAGCAGTTTGTGATGTGGCAGAATGGACTGTCACTCAAAATAAAATGTGAAGTATTTCCCTCAAAACATCCAACACTCTGATTGTCTCTCATACCCTTTAGATCCCATCCCATGAAATACTTAAGAAGTCCACCTATAATTCCAAAGATAAACTAATTATTTGTTGTGACCAAAGAGGTGAAAACTGGAAAGTAGAGACTGTTTGTTCATTACTTCCCATTCATTTGGCATACTTTTCACCTCATAAAATCCCCCACAATTCCTTAAAATTCACAAAGGTCAATATACTTAGTAGTGCTAAAAAAGAAGTAAACTTCAGCCTTACCATTGAATTCTTCAATTTCCAAATCAGGAGATACCAGATAATACTGCTCACACAACATCTTAGCAGTTGCAAAGGCATCTGAGAGGGGGGGAAAACAAACAAAACAGATTTATACAACTTTGCAAGCATGTCTTTTGTATATCCAAAAACTTGGAAAGCTGTAATTTTATTATACTTCTTGTCATAAGACACTGCCTGTGAGGACCAAGAAACAGGCAATAGGTGAGATCCATAATTGGATTTCTTAATGCTGTTTGTTTTTATTTGCACCATAATGCAATAAGAAACAGAGCTTTTGCCAAAAAAGAGCTTCCACATTTGTTTTGTAACTTTGTTACTTATGTTTTAAAACAATCATACAGCTTAATGTTTTTGAGATTCAGCATAAAAAACATAAAAATATGTAAAGCTACAGATATCAGATAGTACAAATTAAGCATTTTCCATTATGGCCTCTGTCTAAGTTAACAAACCTAGTTGAGCAAGCTGGTTGCACAGCCCAGCTTGTTTCTAACATATAATGAATACTAATGCTGCATTTAAAAGTACAAATTACTAGGTTTCCTGATTCCCATCAATATATGGCACTGATACAAAATAAAGATAAAAAGTCAAAGTAACTTCATAAAGTCTTGAAAACTGCATTTTCTGCTAACTATGCTATACCTCCATCTAGTGACAATAAATGTCAGCACACTACACCACCTGCTCTCTCCATGAGAACTACTGCTTAGCTTGCCTTTTTACTTCAATAAGGAAGTCATTTCTTCTCCTGCACATGGAGACTTCCCTCACTGAATACTGACCAAGTGAAAGGCACCTTGGAATCATTTTGTGAAGAAATATCCAAAATAATGAATGAAGTAGCCTGTAAAGCTATATGCATTCAGATATTTTAAGTACTGAAAGAAGAAAGCGGAGAAGAACACCAGAATCCTATAAATGCAACAACTGTTAAGAGGGGGTATCCAAAGGTTTTAATGATCACCTTTAAAAAAATTTGACAGAAAGTTTTGATTTATAGTTGTTAACTTATCTCTATGTAGTCACTATCTAGATAGTGCCAAAAGTGACTAAAGTGTAAAATCCTCATCAGGCGTAATCTGCAGGCTTCTACAATATCAGGTATTGGGAGCGTCAAGATATGCTGGGAAAATTGTATAAATCTAGATAGTGACTACATAGAGATAAGTTAACAACTTCAAATCAAAACAAACTTTCTGTCAAATTTTTTTAAAGGTGATCATTAAAACTTTTGTATAACCCCTCGTAGAAGTGAAAAGAGAGAGAAATGCTGGTCCAAAACACACTGCAGAAATAATCCAGTTTAAGACCACTTTAACTGCCCTGGCTCAATGCTAGAGAATTCTGAGAACTGTAGTTTTTATGAGACATTTAGCCTTCTCTGTCAGAGAGCTGTGATGCCAAAACAAACTACAGTTCCCAAAATTCCCTAGCACTGAGCCAGAGTAGTTAAAGCAGTCTCAAATTGGATTATTTCTGCAGTGTGTTTTTGAACTTAACTTCCCTAAACCCAAGCTAATAGGTTTTGTACAAGTACTAATGTCTTATAAAGAAGAAATGCTGGCTTCCTTCAAACCAGAACTAGCTGATTACGAATCAGACCTGGGAATGCATGTTCCTTCCCCTCTCATTCACTATTTCCTTTCTCACTTCCCCTATCACCTTTTACCATGTTCTTCTGTTACAGCTGCACAGTTACCAAGCAGGTAGCAAATTTTGATTTTAAGTGCACATGTAAAGCTTATAATGGGGGCAAGGGGAACAAGAGAGAGAGAGAGAGGTTTATAGCTATTGTGATTATTAATAGAAGGATTGCACACAAACACCCTTATATTTAACATTCAAAGTAACCTTACCTTCTACCACATCAGCCACGTTACAAGTAGGATCAATACTCCCAATATGTTTTGGATGTGCAGGATTAGTGACCCCACCAAAAAGCAGTGCTACAGGGATAAAAAAAGGGCAGAAATTGACTGAAGCAGTGTTATTTTTTAAACAATGAATGATAAGGAAATCTGGTTACTTAACACAGAGACACACTGGCTTCTCAAATCCTTGTTGCTGTTGTGTGCCTTCAAGTCATGGCCGATTTATGGTAACCCTAAGGCAGACCCATCCTGTGGTTTTCTTGGCAAGATTTGTTCAGAGTGGAGTTGCCTTTGCCTTCCTGAGGCTGAGAGTGTGTGACTTGCCTAATGTCACCCAGTGGTTTTCCACAGCCGAGCAGGAATTCAAATCCTGATCTCGAGTCCTAGTTCAACACTCAAACTACTGCACCACACTGGTCCTCTTCTCACATTCCCAAATCTTTACAATAAGGCAATAAATCATACTAAATGTTTAGTTATTGTGGCAAAAAGCATGGTTTTCATGGTAAAACAAGAAATCCTAATGCAAGGAGGCCATGTGAGACAATTGTTCTGGATTCCTGTCTTGCCATAGTACACAACATATGTGATTGTAGCTGCAACACAGTGTAGTGAAACAGAAAGCACTGGCTGTGTTGTAAACATAGTAGATGCAATCTGAGACAGAAAAAGAGAGATCGCCTAAAGTATGATCACCTTACTGTACAAGTATCTTTAGCTGAGTACAGCAATGTAATTAAGTATATTAAAAAAAAAACTGGAATGGCAAACTACAGATAAATCTCCATATTGCTAAGTGATGCTTTTCTGTGTCATCAGACTCAAACAAGGATATATATCAGCCTTTGAATAGAAATTGGCTTTACCTACCGTATATACTTTTTTGTAAGTTGAAAAATATATGCCAAAAAATTGACCCCAAAATCATGGGTCGACTTATATATGGGTCAATACAGTAAAATACTGCTCAGAAAGGTCTTAAAAGAATTACCACCCAATGCCCCATTCTCCCTACTTCTGTGGCTACTGCTGAAACAAGAAGAGAGAGCGTGTGCATGTTCATCTGTATGTCCGTCTGTCTGCTTTGAAAAGAGCTGCTGCTCCGGCAAGGAAAGAGTGTGTGGGTGTGTGGTGACGTTGCTTTGCTGATGCCCTTGCTTTGCCTTTTACATCCTTTGTTACATGCTCCTAAGCAACTTATCCATGGTCATATAAAAATCCATAATTTTGGCTCCAAAAATCTTATCTCAACTTATACATGAAGTCAACTTATAGGCGAGTATATACAGTAATTCTCACTAGAGAAAATATACAAGATTAGTAATTTGCCACCAAGATACACAGCTCAGCAGTGTCTGTTGCTCCATACAAGTTTCATACCTAATACTTGCATATTGCTGCCATTTGCTGGTAACCAACCCCATGGATCAAATCTGTTTGTGGTCTACAAATCTTATCTCTTGTTTTAGCATACTTTCTTTCCCCTTAGAAGTTTGGAAATACCCTTAATAATGCATGGTGGGGGAAATCTGCCAGGCTGCAGGAACCACACCTGCAACTCCCTCAAAAGCACACCCAAATCTATCCAGTATAAACAGAACAAGAGAATTTGCAAATTTTATACAAGAATGGTGTTCTCTCTCCCTCCATCCTTTGTTGTCCAGAGGAAGAGGGTGGAAAGAGAGAGAAAACAATTGAGAACTGGGTTAATTTCTTGAAGAACGTTTATACCAGTTAAAATAGTAACAACCAACTATTTCTTGTTAACACATTAAATGGACAAGAGGCATGATTTGCACAGAATAATTTCAACAGTCAAGATCAAGTGTGATATACTGTTAAGATATTATGTACCACTTCTACAACAGCAAAAAAATGCTTTCTCCAGTTTGATAGCTTGGTTGGGGAGAAACACAGTTAGTACAGTCAGGCTGACAAAACAATGCAGAGGTTTCCTTAACTGATGGGCAGTGTACAAGTCAAATGCTACTCATATTGTTTGCTCTTTTCAGCATCTGCTGACACTCAACTCTTGGAGATACCCTGAATGACACTGCAAGCAGTGCAGAGGTTACAATTACTTTCTGTCAAGCTAAGCACAAGCTATGTGCCCCTCCACTTTTTTTTTTTTTTTTTTGCCAAGCAACAACTGCTGAAACTAAAATGCAGCTTTTTTAAAAAAAAATCCCTGCTGTACCCAGTTATTTTCTATGGAAACTGTTTCCACAGACCCACCATTTGCCCCTCCCAAGCAGCTAAAAGAATAATAATCTAGGAATATCTGTTTGGCACAATAAACTAGTTTCCCTTGGTCTGCCACTGCCTGTTCCCTTATGCCAAATAAAATCTCAAAATGTTTTCTCTCTTTTTACCTCTTCAGCCCTTTATACATAGAATCCTCCAGTTCTATAGACAAGATAGAATGCAGTGCTAGAGAGGACCAGATGAATGACACCAACTACAATTGTTCCAAATTCTGAATTTAACTTTTGCAAACCAGTATTTTGTATAGCACTAAAAATGGACCATAGTGATGCAAATCTACCTACTGATAGATTTGAACCTAGGACAGCCAGGTTCGAACCTCCTTGTGTCAGCAATGCTAACTAGATGTGCTTGTGCCAGTCTTAATCTAAAATACCTCACAGAATAATTGCTGTGAAGATTAAAGGGAGAGAGAGAAAGACCAATTTGTATGAATTCCTTGAAGAAAATACAGAATAAAAATGAAATAAAATTAATACAATAATAAAAGTATCGAGGATCAAAACAGGTGGGAGGGAAACCTACATCTCCAGCTTCTTCCAATACATATATTAGAACTACATATGGTTCAGCAAAACCCACTTCAGTTTTGTCTCTGTAACCACAAAGTTCAGTTACCAGTCCAAGATGAAACAAAGCAAATACTTACTGTGTTGATTAATAAGCATGCGAAATGAGATGCGGTTGGTGTAGAACCTATCTAGAAAATACTGGATGTTACTGCTCACAAAGGGGTCAAAGCCATACTTTTCCTTGTATTCAATCACTCCTTGAGCCATGGTAGGCACTACATCATTGTGTCTGTTCCTGACTTTAATTAAGATATCTAAAAAGCTGAAGAGAAAGAAAGAAAAAAGAAAAGGTGCTTCATTAACTACAACGTTTGCATTTACAATTCTAAAATATTCATTCACGGTACAGAACTATTTCAGCACTATCATGATGTACTGGAGGAAAATTACAGGACTGCACCTGAAGATCTGCCTATGTGAAACCATTATTTGAACTTCAGCCTTTCTCACCTGCCTACTCTCTCTCCTTTCTGATCTGTTCTAGCTTTCATATTCATCTGAACCCACTCATTTCCATCCATTTCTTCCGTTTTTCTGGTCCTTTTGCCTCCTTAGGCCCTTCTACTCCTTCTCCCTAAACCTTCCCATTTCCCATACCCTGCTCCCTACTTGACAGTCTCTGTCAGCCTTTTACCTGAGGACAGGTCTGCCAAAGACATCACAGCCAAAGACATCACTACCAACACATCCCTTCATGATTTACTATAGATATGACAGAAATTTAACTATGTCCACCACATATTGAAATATGTAACATGTGTATTTTAAATAATGTTGCTGTAGGATAGTTTTGCCAGGCAAGTAAGAGCAGTCAGTAAATTGTTTCTTTAAGCCTGAGATTCTGAGTACTCCTACTTTCCAGTATTAATATAGCTGAGTACTAATATTCTAATATTCCTCACTTTATGTAAGGGGATGGGCAAACAGTGATGCCTCAGAACAGGTAATTCACAGCAGTATGAAAAGGCACCCAAAAGGGACTACGCTATTGCAGTTTGACTATATCTAAATTTGATGCCACCATGGACAAGACATTCATCATAGTGGCTTTTAGAGACAAGCACACATGAAGTGTGTGTATTTGTTTATGCTAGTACAGTAAGATTTTTTTCATTTTTAAAAACCATATTTGGAAATCTAGGGGTTTGGATTGGTGTAGAACTAATACCATTGGTTTCAATAGAAAGTTGGGATCCATTAGTACATCTCATTTTTACCTATGGTAGAATTGTCAAGGGACTGCCATCATAATTTTAAGAGAAGAAAAAGATGGAGAGAGTAGGAGAAAAAAGAAAAAAGGAAACAGTAAATGGCAAAAACAATTACATACTCTAGAAGTATATTGTGGGTCTTATGCTGCCAGTTAAGGTTAAAGGCATGAAAACACTGAAGATCACTGTTTTCTGCTATAATGAAAACCTTGATGTTGTATAAGAATCTTAAAGTTAAATTTGGATCAAGTCAAGATGAGTGTGAACACTTACTTGCGACTTTGTAATAGTTCTTGCTGAACACTGACACCATCTAATTCTCCCTTTTAATTCAACATCTTCTTTGCTAGCTACTATTACCTTCAATGGTAACTTGCAAATACAACTTGTGACTACAAACTGGCTTGGCACTAACATTGTTAGTTAGAATGCTGCCGCAGATATAATCCATAAATGATATTAAACATTAAAGGAACAGAAGTTGCATGCAAAAGTGGACGAGTCAAGTGTCAGTAAGAGTCTGAGCAATTTTACTGGATTTTTCAGTAATAGGTAGATGGTGACTGTGAAATAAACAATATAGCCTACATAACTCTTCATACCATAACAACATATTAAAGATTAAATACTGGTTAACTATTAACCTCTGTTTACATAAAACCCAGTGCAATTATTTAACCTGTGACGTACTTGACAGAACAGCTGAAAACAAAAGATTAACTGATATTTAAAATAAGGCATGACTATTGTTCACAGTTGACAATACATTTATTTGCTTAACATTTTGAATACAAGAAAGAGTATTCAAAGAGCAATGAAGGGGACTGTTTTCTTAGATTTCACATATAAAACCAAGAAAATCTTTTTATAGTAGCACTAAAAAAAGAACAGAAGGATACAGTTTAATATATTGATCTGAGTAAAACTCGTATGAAGCATTTATGTAAAAAACATAATACCGTATCTACTTGACTATAAGTTCACCTCATGTATAAGCCGAGGGCAAGTTTTGGGGCTGAAATTATGGATTTTGATATGACTCATGGATAAGTTGAGGGTAAAACTTAGGGGCATATAGCAAAGGAGCTAAAGCTTGAAGCAAAGCAAAATGACATCAAAGAACTTAGAAAATTCCAGCAGACATAGCTCTTTGTGCTCACTCTTAAGGCTCGATGGATGAAAGAGTAGAAGGGATCAGTGCTTCCATGACAGATTATACTGGTTCCTTCTTTTAAATAAGAAGGTAGAGTAAGGTACAGTACAGTACTTACATTGACCCATGGATAAGTCAACTCAGGTTTTTTGGGTCAAATTTTTGACCTAAATTTCTAGACTTATATATGAGTATATACAGTACTTTAGACAGTGTATATAAAGAGAGCAAATGACTGATTAGCAAAAAACAGAATGAAGCTTTTGCAAGAGGAAGGGGATCTGAAAACAGAAGTGCCCAGTTTCAAAGTACAATAAAAAGTATATTTAAAAATGGGTTATTATTCATTCAAGAATATTTTAACTCCTACCACCAGAACTGCTGTTATTATTCAAAAAGAATTGTGCAAAACCAAGTAAAAACAGCGTTACTTTTGTACCATTCTTTCTGAACCATCTTGCTATGAAGAGAAGCAGATGCACGTTTCCCTGCCTTCTTTTCCCTCTATGGACATACATAAGATCTCTGAATCTAGTCCTTATTGGCTCTTCTTCATCCCTTCTCAAAAGCTTCAGGGTGAGCTGTCTGTTTTGACTCCCCCCTCCCACAGGACCTAAGTAGATTTATTTGATGAAACATTCTTTGGTACTTCTTACTACAGTATAAGTCTTCTTATTCATGTATAAGTCTAGAAATTTAGGTCAAAAAATTGACCCCAAAAAACTGAGTCGATTTATCCACGGGTCAAAGTACTGTATCTTAACTCTTATTTAAAGAAGGACCCATCCTCTGGTGAAAAGGAAGAATATAATCTGTCCTGGAAACACTGACCCCCTTTACTCTCTCATCCATCCAGTCTTAAGAATAAGCACAAAGAGTTATGTCTGATGGACTTTCGGAAGTTATTTGACATTGTTTTGCTTTGCTTCATCCTTTAGATCCTTTCCTGTATGCCCCTAAATTTTACTCTCGACTTATCCATAGGTCATAGCAAAACCCATAATTTTGCCCCCAAAACTTGCCCTCAACTTATACATGAGGTCAACTTATAGTCGAGTATATACGGTATTTTAAATTTAATATGTTTCAAATACAATTATTTTATTAGTAAATTAAATGTCTCCAGAACTTTAGAAATGGCTAAAATCCCAGTCAACTACTAACATGTAAATTGGGATTCTGCTGAAAACCAAAATAACAGGTTTCTCCTGAATTCATTTCAAGGGAAACAACTGACTTAAGCATGATTATATGCATTACCTTAGTGATCTCCTCACTAAAACTATATATGTCTTTACATATCCTCACATTCATTTATCTCATTTATTTATTTATTTTATATTTCGCTTTTCTTCCAGCAGAGGATCTAAGTCTCGCAGAAGAAAATCAATTGAAATCTACCAATGCAATTTTAAAAACAATTAATATATCACAATTGTTTTATGAAAGTTTAAAAAAATAAAACACACACACCAATGACACAGTTACATACTAAAAGCCTGCTTTAAAAAGAAAGGTCTTTGCCTGCCATGCAAAGAAAGCAGGGGCAGAGCCAGCCTAGCCTCCTATGGAAGGGAGTTCCAGAGAATGGGAGCATCCACCAAGAGGGCTCTCTCTCATGTCCTCACCAAGAGAATGAAAGAAAGACTTCCCCAAAATCTTAGATTTCTAGCAGGTTTATATGGGGAGATACAGTCTTGGAGATACTCTGGACCTAAGCTGCATACTGCTGCAATGCTCATAAGCTGCTGTACAACATACACTATAATACTGCTAGAGGATTTGGCTTTCAATCTAATAAACCATAAATACATCAAAGGAGTATAAGAGGGTTTCAGTGAGGACATAATGATGGCAAAGTTGGCAAAGAGATCATTATTTTATTTCATTAACTTATTTATATCCTGTCCTATATCATGGGAACACAGAGCATAATAAAATAAAATCAGATTTAAAACAATTAAAACAGTAAAAATATTTTAAACAAATTAAAGACATATTAAACAACTTTGCAAGTGAAAACAAGAAACTTTACATCCAATTAAAGCAGTTTAAGACACCTTAAAGTCAAGTATATCTGCATAATTGGATTAAATCAATTAGGCCCCAAAGATTCCAGAACCATGTTTTTATTTGGCTCTGGAATGAAACCATTATTGGTCCTTACATGGCCTCTAAGGACGCTACCACACCAGAGAAATAAAGTTTGACATCACTTTAATTGCCATGGCTGAATGCTATGGAATTCTGGGGTTTACAGTCTGGTGAGGCACCACAACTTTCTGACAGGGAAGGCTAAATATCGCACAAAACCACAAATCCCAGACTTCCACAGCATTGCATCACGGCTGTTAAAGTGGTGTCATATTGCTTTATTTCTGTAGTGTGGATATATTTTAAGAAGAGGGTAGTCCACAAATGGAGTGCCACAACAGAAAAGGACATTTTCAATGACCTTTTACAGTGTATTGTCCTCCAGCTTCAATCCAGAGATGGTCCAGAGACAGACATAAATACATTGTGCCTTGCTCATATTATTTAATTTTGTACTTGGTCAAGCCATTGGAATACATGAGCATTTCATTTTCTTTTCAAGCTAGCCTGTCTCCATAATGACTGGAAGACAAGCTTAAAAGTATATAACCAATGGATAGAGCTTCAGAGCTGTACAGTTTTTTCCTCTCCCTGGGGTCAGAAGTAAAAAGAGAATACAGTGGTCCCCCGGGTTACGAAGGTAATCCATTCCGGATTACCTTTCGTAACCCGGAAGCTTTCGTTTCCCGGGGGACCGCTTTCGCGAACGGACCGCGCGACCGATTTAAAGGAGCTGCACGGTTTTTTTATTCGTATCCCGGGGGATATGTTAGAGGTCCCGCGGCTTTCGGATCCCGGGGTTTTCGCAACCCGGGGGATTCGTAAGACGGGGGACCACTGTAATGCAAAATCAGCAAAACTATATGAATACTCTTAATTTTTTTTTTACTTGTTAAATTGCTATGAATTATACAAGTTAACAGAAAACATTTCTTAATTACAGAAGTCATGCAACTCACTCTCCTTGTTGACTGGGACCATATATTTCACTAACATTCCAACATGGGAGCAATTTTCATAATTACAAGTTTTGAATATTTGAGTGTAAATGCTAAATATTTAACACAAGAGGGGAAATTATATATAATTTAATTGTCTTAGCTTTAATTACAAATATAAACTCCCTCACTTTCCTATCAGTTTCATTCTCTCTGACTTGTGCTGAGAAGTTATACTAATACAAAGGGCTGGCCAGATGTAAATATAACCTTTTCTTTCAAGTAATAAAATCATGTCCATTTTCCTTGCAGGTACTTTTCTAACATACATTTCTGATTGTGAAAGAGTGCTCCTCTTTCTAAGATATTTTACTTGCCATTTTCCTGCCTAATCAGAAAAGCTTAAGTACCTTTGCAAATTCCTCATGCAGTTTTCAAATGATCCATTACTCTAAAAATAATAACTGAGAAATCTGAACAGTAACAACCTAATCCCAAACCTCAAAACCTTCAAATTGCACCAAGAGGGTTTTAACCTCCTCACCTGCCTTGCTGATTGGACAAGCACCCCTTCTCAAAAATTATTTAATGCTTAAAAGCTTCAGCTAGATTAGAGCCTGCTGATTCTTTGAGGATCTGGGAGTTAAGGCCAAGAGAAGTCCATTCCTCTACTATACTGCATCGGGGGGGGGGGGGATGTGAGGTGATCTAAGTATCAAAGCACATCCTATTTCTCTAACATATAAACTACAGTAGGATGGAAGAAAATGTGGTGCACCAGTCACAATACTGGACTGGGACTTGGGAAAGGCAGGTGCAAGTCCCCAATGACCCACAAAACTGGGTCATCATGAATCATTTATGTTCTCTCACTCTCATCTACAGCATATAATAGGGAGATGATGACCCATATATGCCACCTTGAGACCACTGGACAAAAGGTGGGATGTAAATGTAACTAACAAACATATCTAATAAATATATGATTGACTTATTCGCATATGCAGTACAGTTGTCCCTTGCTATCCGTAGGGATTTGTTCTGGACCCCACTGCAGGTAGGAAAAAACAAGGTACCTTAAGTCCTGTCCTCAATGGGCATGTGTGAATGCCTGTGCACACAGCCACATGCAGGCACACCCACTGAAAAAGCCAAAGCTTGCCATCTGTGGAAGCTCAGATCCATGGATGGCAAGTCCGTGGTTGGTTTGAGTGCACTGTAATATGTCTTAGGGAAACAGCTTTTTTAAAAATTTAACTCATTTGTGACAATGAAATACAGGTTGAGTGCCCCTTATCTGATAATCTGCAATCCAAACTCCTCCAAAAGCTTTTTGAGTACCCACGTGACAACGCACCTGCTGTTCACAAGGCAGAAGGAGATGGCTGGTGGCCTCCCCGGAGAGCTAAATTTGTGATATTTTTATCAGTGAGGCTGGAGAGAAACACAAGGGTGGTGAACCTGGAGAAAGAAATGAGGATCTGTGAAATGGCTGGAGGAGTGGATTTGTGCCAAGCACTATGCTTGGATTCCTGCCATTTCACAGATCCTCACTTCTCACTCCAGCCTCACTATTCTCCCGTTTCTCTGCACCAAAAAAAAAAAAAAAAGATATGGTACAGATCTCCAGGAAGCTAGCCAGTGTTTCCCTGTAGTCTCACGTCACTCTCCTGCCTTGCAAATACAGTAAGTACTATACCACTTTTATTCCAAAAACCAAAATCCAAAAAAATATGAATTTTGAAACACTTCTGGTCCCAAGCATTTTGGATAAGGTATACTTAACTTGTATTTACTTGTCCCAATTAAAACAAAAATTGTTCATTGAACTACAGCATCTGCATTCTAGTAGATTATATCAACAGTATTAACTTGTCTAAAATGAGACAAACCAATCACTTACTTATCTAAAACATGAGGATCTTCGGGACTTTTGTTTTCATATTCTAAAAGTTCAAGAAAGCTCTGCATATACCTGTAACAGCACATGAAGAACAATATTAGCATAAACACTACTGGGGAAAAAGCTTGAAAAATATAAAGTGTTTACTGAAAACACGTTAGGCTGCAATCCTACCCACACTTACCAGGCAACCAAGTATGAACTAGCTTAACCGAACGTCTATTCAGCAAGTTGTCAGGCAACAAATTTACTGTTTGATCAAAATTGCATTTACTTCTGAACAAACCTTTACAATTGTACATGAGGGCAGCAATCTAAAGCAGATAGCTTCTTCCATCAGTGGTAATTCAAATTAGAATTTTAGAGTCCTGGAAAAACAGGCAATATAACCCCTTTTCAAGAGCAAAAGTCATTCTATGTATTATTCTGATTTTGCAAAAAAAACCTACAAAACACTCACTCAAGAATACAAACATACACAAAATTTATCCTTGTGTCATTTTTGCTTTACTAGAATACGGTAATCTTATAAAAATGTAGCTGTAATACGTTTGCAACCAGAGCATAGTTAGGGACAGAGAGAGGAAGGGAAAACCAAATTGAACTTTTGGGTAAGGGAAGAGGACTGGAATGTATATCTTGAAGGAAGAGTCTAAACAAGTAGAGTATGCAGCAAAAAGTCAGCCAGTGAATTGGTTACATGCTAACAAATGACTGTGCAGCATAGCTCACTGTTATTGTTTGCAAACCACAGTGTTAGGTTCATAGAGATTCCTTGTTTTTTGTACTTACCAACTCTGAACTAGCTTAACTGAAGGCCTATTCAGCAAGTTGTCAGGCAACAAATTTACTTCCCTCATGGTATTAGCAAGCCGCACAGGAAGTTCTTTCCGTAGGAACATATACGATGTTTTCTCACATGCATTATCACGCCCTGTGGAATGAAAGATAATATGGATGAAGAGAAATAATTTGGAGTTTGTTGTTCTGTTATTAAAATATTTTTGGAAAATTCAAATGGGACACAAAAATAAATATGCCAACAACTATCAGGTCAGAATGCACAGGGAAGCCATTGAAATCCGCAAACACCTGGTCAACTTCAACAGGAAAGAAGAAACCCCTAGAGTAAAAAAAGTTTGGCTACCTGTCCTGAAAAACACCAAAATTAAGACCCAGCAAATTGCAAATGAAAACCACCCAGGATCAGGGGGGTT
Source organism: Urosaurus nigricauda (assembly GCA_034509955.1). Taxonomy (NCBI): domain Eukaryota; kingdom Metazoa; phylum Chordata; class Lepidosauria; order Squamata; family Phrynosomatidae; genus Urosaurus; species Urosaurus nigricauda. The sequence goes on from JAOEGL010000003.1 coordinate 87,740,940, forward strand.
TTCCCAGCATACAATGGACCACTAATTAAACAGACACAAATTCTTCTTGCATATCCTCCCACCCTGAGGCCTTGCCATTCCACAACAGAACAATACACAAATTAACATGTAAATCACTCCTCCCAACCTAGAGTCACACAGTGTGTATATGAATATATATATATATATATATATACACACACACACACACACACACACCACTCACTTCCATGCCAGCATTCTCTGAAGATGCCAGCAAAACATCAGGAATAAACATGGCCACATAGCCCGAAAAACCCACAAAAAACTATAATATGTTTTATTTATCAAAACCAGACTTCTAACCCAGGTTTTTCTTTTTACTAAATCTAAATTATATCAGATTGTTACAAATTCCACATTCAGGAAGAAATCTTTACTGAACCTCATACATTTGGCAATACCAACAGACTGCAGTAATCTATCTGCTTGCTGTTGTTGTTGTTGTGTGCCCTCAAGTCAATTCCAACTTATGGCAACCCTAAGGCAAACCTATCACGGAGTTTTCTTGGCAAGTTTCTTCAAAGGAGGTTTGCCACTGCTATCCTCTGAGGCTGAGTGTGTGTGACTTGCCCAAGGTCACCAAGTGAGTTTGCAAGGCCAAGTCAGGATTCACAGCCTAGACTCCAGAGTCATAGTACAACACTCAAACCACTACACTACCCTCATATTTGGATATATCTGTTCATTAGTTAACACATCATTAGCTGAACAACAACCACCAAATATTTGTGGCTGGCTGTAATCGAAATATGAAACTAAAGAAAGAATAAACTACTTGAACAAAACACACACACACACCCAAAAAAACAAAACATCTAGCTCCAACGGCATGAATGCTATAATGCAGGGAGGTGTGGGCTCCATTAAAACTCTTAAGCTCTAGATGTTTGAGAAGTAAAATGAGGTACAAGTATAGAAGCAATTATATGATACACAGAGATTATAACAAAAAATAGAGTTCCATTCCTGAAAAAATAAGCCATTAATTCCACAGACAGCAGCTGTTTCCATTTTTAGATTATTTTTTATTAGAATTCCAAACTTATCTTTCTTTTATACGGGATGAAACTGAGGTCCTTTGCTGGTAGTTGGAAGCTACGTTTTAATGGAAAATCAACAACACTGACAGTACAACTATATACGTATTCTCTTAGAAATTAGTCTACTTGCCAATGGAGCTTAATTTCATGTAATTCTGCTTAAAATTTCAGCCTGAACATGTTAGAGATCACAGATGCTGGTCTTGTGTAATTTAAGAGACTTGGAAATTCCAATTTCAACAACAATAATGTTTATTTATAACATACTTATCATCAAGAGGGGAGAAGATCCATAGGGTCTTGGTATTTCTGTAAAGACCTATAGCTTAACCGTATCCCTGGCTATGGCAAAAAGTGCTTAATACTAGCTTCCTCTGTTATACAAGCCATGTTCTCTTGTAAAGGATAAAGATTTGGCAAACGTTATGAACATTTCTATAACTTCAAAAAACAAAAAATGATGAGCTCTACATACATAAACCCTGGAAGACAAAGAAACAACTCCTGAAAAACATTGAGAGCATAATTCTTATTTTAAAAGATTTATATCCTACCACTGAATAAAACTCAAATGGCAGCTGGGAGCAAGTTGCCCCACATAATGACAGAACATCTAACAATATCTCAAGGATTGTTCCAGCATGTTAATTTTAGCTTTTAATGAAGATCCGACATCATATCTATATCTATGTCTATAATATTGAATACACAGTTGGCCCTCCTTATCCATGGATTTTTTTATCCATGAATTCAAGCATCCACAAAAAAGTATAAATTCCAAATAGCAAACCTTGATTTTGCCACTTTATATAAGAGACACCATTTTGCTATGCCATTGTATTTAATGGGACCTGAGCATCCATAGATTTTGTTATCCACAGGGGATCCTGGAACCAAACCTCAGCAGTAACAAGGCCCCACTGTGCATATATATATGTGTGTGTGTGTGTGTGTGTGTACACACACACACACACAAATTACAGACAGCATATACGTGAAATGACCTACAAGGTGGACCTCAGTAGTTCTAATGCATTTTCTCTTTTAAAAAATGAACTAGTGCTTTTAAATTTGATTATTTCTTATTACATGACTTTGTTTCAAGATAGTTATCTGGAAAGAAGAGAAAGTTTGCTTGTTCTCCTTATCTTTTTAATGCTACTGTTGGGTTAGTGGCACAGAGCACACAGCTCCATACAGCAGTAGGCTGCACAGAAGAATTTTAGCATGTTCAGCTGTAAAACAAATGGCTAGTGTTGGGTTGAGAAAATCAAGGGTGTGAAAAGGAAGAATTCATTTATAAAAGGACGGACAAATTGCAGTTGTGCAGATGATGTCGGACTACAACTCCCACTAATCCTTGCCAGTTTACCCAGTGATTAAGAATGATGGGAGTATTAGTCCATCAACCTTAGGAGTATCATTTTGCCCATTCCATTTACTGTATTTTACCCAGCCTTGGTTTGGAAGGTAGTTCCAAAGATGAAATGTTGGGTACATCTCTGAGTAAACTTGTCCCATGGAAATCAATTTACCTTTGGTGTGTGCTTCATTCTCATCAATTTCAGTGTGTCTGGTTTTCATCTCATTACAACTTTACAACAAAATCTTATACATGGGTACTCAGAAATCCCGCCAAGTTCATTGGGGTTAACTTGCACCTGAGTGCATACAGAATTGCAATGTTGTTAACACTTTCAAACAAGAAAGCATCTGGTAAAGATTTATTCATTATTACTTTAAACAGAGATGCACTAGGCAGTTCCCAATAGCTAGACATCAAGGCTTCACACTGGAGACTATACATATTTTTATTTCTCTCACCCCCTCCGTAAGAGCAGACAACTCCACACTAATATTCAAAAAGGGCAGGTAAACTCACAGACCTGTGTTTTACCTGTAATGAGCTGTCAGTATTCCACTTTAAGCAAGAGAAAGATTGCAAATGTGTTAGTCATGGTCACAAAAGACAACCGCCTGCAAAATGAACAAGTGCTGCAAGGTACTGATTAAGTTATGTTCATGCAGCCCAGGAAATAATGTTAAAAGCATTGCTATGCATATAATAACTAAGATTTGCAATTTGAAAAATCCTTAAGTGTAGTGCAACTGGCACAATCAAGGTCACACTTTTTAAGGCAGTCCCATTATAATCAGTTCAACAGCACATCATTCAGCATCTGTTCACAGATAATGTACATTGGCAGGATAGAGCCCAATCAGCTTTTTCCCCTTTAAGTACTCAGTTTTTCTCACTCCTTTAAGGCATACCTAACAATGCCTTGTTACAGCTAAGTAATTTTTTGTTTTAGACTTGATCCTGCAAGTATTTATTGATGTATGCCTTCACTTGCTCATCTGCATGCACATAGATGGTTGTTGCAGGGGGGGTTTGACATAGGACTTTTTGTCAAGAATTAGAAAATGATATAAAATAGAAGTCCTTTTCTGTCATATAATTAATGTATTAAAAAGGATTTAGAATTCCAAAACTATCTGCAATCATTTAACTCTACTTTTGTGGCATGCTGACTTGGAAGGCATCCATCCAGTTGCATTAAGAAGACCATGTCAGGCTACCACAAGGAGACTAAATTTTCATTAGAGTTCTCTGAATCATTACTGCAGTGGTACATGGGCCAGAAGATGATGACTCCTCTTCACTAGACGTTCAAGTCTTTCAAATTGCAAGCAGCAGTCTCTCACATCCAGGGCAGAATCACCTAAGAGAGCCTAGCACTGGAGCAGAGATATCAGGGGAATCAGAATTAGTTCCTGAAAGGAAAAAAATCAGGAAAGGAGAATGAATATCTAGGTAAGAAACCTGTGGTTTTTCAGGTGTTGAGGTATTAGCTCTAAACAACATTGCCAATGGTAGTGGTTCTAGTTAAGAAACATCTGAAGGATCACAGGTGGCTACTCCACAGCAGATTGCCCACTACTTCCAGCAGTCCGCTCCTGATTTTTTAATTACAGTCAAGGGATTGATACTGTTAAGTCTGCAGTAGCTCAGCATGATTAAAAAAGTAAAGGTAGTCCCTTGACATGAATGACTAGTCCTAACCAACTGTAGGGGGTAGTGATCATCTCCATTTCTAAGCCGAAGAGCCAGCGTTGTCCAAGGACTGCTCTGGTGGTCATGTGGCCAGCATGACTGCACCGAATGCTGTTACCTTCCCAATTAAGTGGTACTTATCTATGTACTTGCATTTACATGCTTTCGAACTGCTAGGTTGGCAGAAGCTGGGGCTAGTGACAGGAGCTCACCCCATCATGCAGCCCTTGGGCCTCGAACTGCCAACCTTCTGATCATCAGAACTGGCGACTTAACCACTAAGCCACCACGTCCCTTTAAACATGATTAAGACAATCCTAAAATACTGTAATATGAAAAAGAAATAATGAATGAATGTATTTTAATTACAAGAGGTACTTTTCTTCAGTTTTTCCATTTTTTAATTTGTGCTGCAAGGCGTTTTGTGCTACTTTCAAAGCTACTACTCTCAATAATGTCTTAGCTCAATAAAATATATAATCACAGCCCTTTTCATGAGAACAGCTGGAGGTAACGAAGCACAATAAGTGTGTTGTGAGATCACTTCTGAGCAAAAACAATAGAACAGTCCTAAGCTGAACTCTACTAAACAGTTTACATTTTTCAGGATGAGAATTGATTCCATGTGATTGTAACTTAAATCAACTAATCAGCTACAAGTTGTTTTTAAGCCAATTTTTTAAATAGTTGATAGAAAAGATATAACAGAATGTAGCCTGGAACACTTTTCCCTATTTTTGAACCAGAAATTAATTGTGAAACAGCAGAAAGGAACATTTGGATGAAAAATTACTTACCACATCCCATAAACATAGAAACAAAGTACATATTATCAGGAGATTGCTGATTTATTTCCCAGATCTAATCTGAAGTGCAGAAATAAAGCAGTTTCACAATGCTTTAACTGTCATGCTCAATGCTGTGGAATTCTGTGGTCTGCAATTTGCTGTGGCACCAGTTTTGACAGACAAAGCTAAATATCTCACAAAACTACAAGCTACTGTGTATTTTAGTTGGGGAATACGTTGGGTTTGGACAAAATACAATTTGGACAAAGCAAAGGCTGGAATTGATCACCATAGTGTAAATATCCTCATGCAGAACTATGCCATGCTGAACCACAGACTTTCTCAACATACCTCTGAAGCCACTCCACAAACCCATTCTATGCTTTGTGGTGAGCAGACAGGACCAGAGAAAGGTCTGGCTATATCCCCATAGCCAGACACTAAATGATTACTGAATCACTAAGACCCTGAGGGATACAGTGGATCTCAGTGCTGATGTCATCATTTTGCATCTGGCTATGAGAATATGGTGGCTTAGTGGATAAGATGCCAATTCTGATGATCGTAAGGTCAGAAGGTTGGCAGTTTGAGTCCCAAGTGCCGCATGATGGAATGAGCTCTCATCACTAGTCCCACCTTCTGCCAACCTAGCAGTTGGGAAGGGGATGTTGGGTACTGCAGAGGCAGGTATGGAATATCAATCCCTGCAGTGACTAAAAAAGGATATCTCCATATGTAAGTAAAACTTATGCATGTGTAATTAACAGAATTCTGGGCATAGGGTTTTTTAGCTTAGTTCTTGCTAATTCTGCCCAGTAGCTATGGTCCTTCCTTTTGCTGACTTATGAATTTAGACTTGTATACCTGTTATATCCTAGCTCAATGCCAGGGTAACTACAAGGGAGGAGGGGAAGCTAAAAGCCAAAACTACATACTCAGCTAAGGGAGCCCTGCTAGCACTTCCAAAGACTTCTCAGTGCCTCCTCACTTAGCAGGGCAAAAGGCTACTATTTGTTCAAACCACCTCACTTAACATGATCTCTTTCTTCAGCGACCTTGCAAAAGCAAACATTATTTAATTGCCCACATCTAATCATAGAGTTGGAAGAGACCACAAGGGCCATCCAGTCCTGCCAGTCCAACCTCCTGCCATGCAGGAAGATATATATGACAGATATACATTAAAAAGCAATATAGCTTTTGTAAGCTTTATCAACAATCAATACTGTACAGTGTGATGTAAAATGTCCTCCACTACACTATTAGCCATTCACTTTCAATACAATAATTTCTACAATAATTCAACCACCTTTTTTTTCTAAACTAAGAATCAAAGTTATTTCTAACACCTGTTGTCCTCTGCCTGGTTACCAGTAAAGTTTAACAGCTGGGGGGGGGGGGATTTCATTGAGAAAATGATGGAAGCAGGAAAAAACTTTTATTTGGAAAGCCAAGAGGAAAGAATTAATGAACAGCTTTAGGACCACTTCATTTAGGGACTTAAAGAGGGACCAAACATCTCCGATGAAAAAAAATGCAGAAAAACTGAGAAAAAGTTCATGTGAATGACTTGTTTCTCCATCTAGCCAGTAGCAAGTGGTTTGGTGAAATGGCAATACTCTGAAGACCTTGGCTGTCACAAAGAACTTCAACAAACCACAGATATATTGAATTATGGGTTAGCATTTTATAAAGTCTCTTTCTCACACACACGATCAAAGATTTTACATATAGTGCAGATCATGCACATGGGCAACAGTTGTATACACTGTACAATTAATTCCCCAAGAAAATATGGCTTCTCTAACTCATCACTTCACACTTTAAATATGCCAGATTCTACAAACTTTTGCAACTTAGGATTAGTACACAATATGGAGAAATATACCTTGGGTTACTGAATATCTGCTACTGAGTAAATGGCAGTGAATTTAATAGAAGACATTTTAAAAACAGGAAACAAACTGAATGCCATACAAAAGGAAGTGATGACAAAAACTGAACATCAAAATCAATTTGAGAATTCAATACTTGTCCTTACCAAATTTTCATATAGGTACGTGTATGTACCTAATGTAATGTGGTAAGCAGTGCATGGCATCTTTTATTAGAAGACATCAGGAACAGGCCACTGTGAAAATTACACATTTCCTACTCAGTTTCTTTTTCTACTACACATTGCCAAAGAAGGGAGAAAAATCAAAGTCCTTAGCCCTTAGTTAATGGGCTTTTAGAAAGTTGAAGTTCATCTTATTCCTAAAACTGGAATTTTTGGAATAACCCAACCCTGTTGGAATTTTTGAAAACCAAAGTTTTTGCACTGCTCTTACTGTACATGAAAATCAAGCCCCTTCCAGAACAATGAAGATGTTAAACTCCATAACAATGTTTGTGCATATTTGAAGAACCTCCACATTTTTTTCTCTTCAGCTAGCACAAAGGTAAGTCATCAGGTGGAAATAAAATGGAGAAAAATATTTTTGCTCATACCTGCATGTTTACTGCATGGCAAATAGATGAAGTATCTGCCTACAATAACGATTTCTCTCCACAAAGAATTTGTTCATTTGACAAATGTATTCAAGAGTTTATGCTATATTAAACAAGGAAGTCAGGAAAGTCACAGTAACAGAACAATCTAAACTGTCAATTTCATGCTCACACCCATTTAAGATTTTTTTGTATAAAAGAAAAGGCCTATAATGCAGTCAACTTTTTATGAGAACTGATTTTTCTTAATTAATGCATCTAATCCAAAACTTCCCATTACAGAAAGATACACATAAATGGGCTTCTTTTCTACCTCTGTGAATGACATGTCTGCTTTTCTAATCTTGAAGAAAAATCATACAAAGAGCTAGATAGGTACCTGGGCTATTTAAAAAAACACTACAAATCCTTTATATTTGTTAAATTGCTGTACGTTTGTTAACTTGCATGTCTATTACAATTTATAATCAGTAATGAGAAACACAGCTATGAGTACAGTTATCAGCAGTGTATAAGGATTATTTCTAGCCAGTCATTGAATTACAACATTTATCAAGGACACGGGGAGACAAACACGTCAGACAAGTAACATGTTCATTCTCTCTTCTCTAAAGTAATGTGAAACTATACAAAAAACAAGCTGAGAGGAATTCTGTGGATATAACTTAGCCGCTTCTGGTTGGAGCCAGGAAAATTTCATTAGACAAATATACAGACATTATAACCATGCCTACTACACATTAATTTTTATATTTTAATGTTACTCCAAGCTAAATAGCAACGATTGAGCAAAACACCTACTGAGTTCCATAACCACAGGCTAAAATGCAGCACACTGCTTCTTAGCTTGCACTTACTGTCTCTGTAAGCTAATAAATCCCATGCAAAGGCTACAGAAATCTTCTCAGTAGTAGTTTAAAAGCATGTTACTCACTGGCAGAAAATACAAGAAAACTATTCAGTGCAGTTTGCAGACAAAAACTACTCTCTTGGATGTAGAGCAATCTATTAAATTGAAATACGTTTAGATATTTTAATTTTTTGTTGTAAGCCACTCTGAACTCCCTGGGTAAAAAGTAGCATGTGCACTTAAATATAAATATGCTTCTGGTTCTATGTGTATACTGATCCTGAGGATAATTATCCAATGGATAAAGACCACTTTATTTGTATATATGCTTTCAAGTCACCTGGTGATTTATGGTGACCCCACAAATTTCATAGTTTTCTTAAGCAAGGAATATTCAAGAGATGTTTTTTTCCTGTTCCTTCCTCTGAAATTTAGCCTAAGCACCTGACATTTATTGGCTTTCTCCTATTTGTGTGCTCACCAGGACTGACCCTGCTTACTTTCTAAGATCAGACAGGATCTGGTACCTTTAGGTTATTCAGACCAGTATAAGGACCAATTTATATACCACTTTTTAAACTATAGTTTTGGTTGTGAAAATTGCATGAGAAACAGAAGGCCAGTATCGTGTAGTGGTTTTAATGTTGCACTAGGAGTCGGGAGGACCAGGATTTGAATCCCTTCTCAGCCACAGAAACCTACTGGGTGACCTTGGGTAAGTCACATTCTCTCCGCTTCAGAGGAAGGCAATGGCAAACCTTCTCTAAACAAATCTTGCCAAGAAAACCCAATGAGAGGTTCTCATTAGAGTCAGCATGTCAGAAATTACATGAAGGCACATAACATTATAACTAATTTATCTTTTAAAAATGAAGTAATTACATATAAAGCACACATTAGTGCATTAGTGCTGTATCTACAGCACTAACAGTGATAAGACCATGTATCAGCACTTATGTTTCTAATGCTGACGTATAGCTTCTATTGTAAGCTGTCACAAGAGAATTAATATGTACCAATGTCCCTTAAATTTGCAACTTTGGATCTCCAGCTACTACTCAACAACTATCATAATCAGTCACAACTAATCATGCTGGCTGGGACTGATGGTAGTTGTCATCAACTATCATCTGAAAGCTAAGACTGAAAAAGTAAAGAATGGTATTGGTGCAGCAACATATTTGTACACTTATGTCACCAACTTATAATGGACCAACAATGTAATTCTCATATCTTAATATACAACCAAAGAACCAGCAAGGTTCAATAGCAGATAAGTCCCAATATATTTCAATTAAATATCTAGACAATAGTACAAAGGACTGTCATGCTGTTTTTCCAGGGAAGCAATAATGTACGCATTGGGGTTTATTTAACCAAACAGTTGCTTATTGATTAACATAATGTAATGCTTTTGTACACACTACCAGATCATTCAGGATGGAGCTTGTTATTGATTAGCATAGGTTGCATACATAGTAAAAGGAATGAGTTTCTAGAACTATCGAACAACCACTAAGAGCAGGAATATAAGTTGTACTTAAACAACTGCAACACTTATGCTTCTATAAAAGATTGTGTATAGTCTTATGCAAATACAGTACTACCTATATTAGCTGGGGTTGGGGTAAAGAACCCTCATGAATGTGGAAAAACCGCAAATTAAAAAAAAAAACAGTAATACAGTTGGCCCTCCTTATCCACAGATTTATCATCCACAGATTTAAGTATCCATGGCTTGAAAACATTTAGAAAAAGCATAAATTCCAATAGCAAACCTCGATTTTCCATTTTATATAAGAGATACCATTTTGTTATGCCATTGGGATTGAATGGGACTTGAGCATCCACAGATTTTGTTACCCATGGGGGATGCTGGAACCAAACCCCAGCGGATAACAAAGGCCCACTGAGAGAACCCCTCTCTGGTTATCTCCAGGTCCTTTAGAGCAACTCTATGGTCAACAACTGCCAGAAACTGATCACAGAAATGTGATAGAGGACTTACAAATATTTAGAGAAGAGTTTTCTCTAGGAACTTCTAGGTTCTCCAGCACAACTCTATGGTCAGCCTCTGACACAGTTGCTCTAGAGGACCTAGAGATTTCTAGAGGGAACACATTAATCAAAATCGCAAATAATCAAATCCGCAAAAGTCAAAGCCACAAATGTGGTGGACCAACTGTAGCTTTACATTTAGTTCCACTTTTTTAAAGCAATGATTTAGCATAAACCCTGCCTGCTTGATACCCTACACAAACTGCGATTTCTATAGTTTCTGTCATCCCAGCCAGCATACTTTAAACTGTAATACAGCCTTTCTATAAGAAGAATATACCTTCTAAGTACAAATGGGCACTTAGATCCAAATCTAAACGTAGTATTTTGGTTCTAGTGGCTATCAATAATTGTGAGTTCAAAACAGTGACAATTCAAAAATTAGAACAAAAATGAAATGGTCATTTAAATTTCTTTTCCACTATGAAACACTGACTGCAAATCTCCATTTACTTACTCTAGATCTTACTGATCAGTTCTGGCATACAATTCTGGCACTTTGTAGCAGACAGATTTAAGCTACATGAACTTGAAAAGGAAAAGATGCAATAGTTATTTTCATAATTATAGTGTTAATATACCTTAGTTGTTTTACTATATAGTGGACACTGATAAAAATCTGGGGCAAAAATATCAAAGACACCTTCTGGAATAACGCATACACATACTTTATACATCGTAGAGGTATAAGTAAAACATTTAAGACCCATCTCACAGATGCCCTCCAAAATGACTTTGATTGGTTTGAGAATAATATAATTAATGGAAATAAGTAGTTTGTTGGTTAGAGTTTAAATAGATATACTGAAGATAACAGATCAAATATTGGATTTAGGACTAAACTACAAGTGATATTTCTTTGCACTTGACATGCATGCCAAATACCTGTTTCCTTGGAATCACAGAAAGAGAAGGAATTTAACTCCTTCCTCTGTAGTCCAGTCAAAAACCTGTCCTCTCAAACTACTATTTTTATTAGGGGGAAAATTCATTATCAACATGTGGAATCATTTCATCTAAGCTTGCAAAGTGAATTCTATGCAAAATCTATTGAAATTAATTTAAGTTCCAAAGCAGCAGGCAGACAAGTTATATAAATCCAGTTATCTATAGTGCTATCACTGCATTATCCCACCAAACGATCACCAAACAGGACCCACAACATTTTGAAATCTGTGGGGCATTGACCCATGAAACTTCTACCACTAAAGAAAGAAGCAAACACTGCTGAAATCCAATGGAAAATGATTACATAACAGAGTAATTCTGACTGCCAATATATTACAAAACTGATTTGAAAAAGAGGAAGAATAATGGCATCTCTCAGTTTCTCTTGAAAACAAGAAATTACATGAAAACATGCACCTAATCTTACATGAACAGTCTCTGTTCAGTGATCCAGAAAATCCTAAGCAATTAGCCTGAGAACAAATTATTTCACAGTCTCAAGAATGGACTGTAGCCAGCTAACAGAGAAAGGGTTGCCTCACAATTGTTAATCACAAACGTTACTGACACCTGTTTTTAAGAAGCAGATCTTAGCATAAAGCAATAGCAATAGCAGCTCCATTTATATACCACTTCATACCACCTAAGCAGTCTCTAAGCAGTTTACAACCGTAAGCTAATTACCCCCAACAAGCTGGGTACTCAGATGCAAGCCTGAGTCGAGCCTCAGCCCTTAGCTGGTATTGAACTCACAACTTTATGGTTTGTGAGTGAGTGGCTGCAGTTCAGGCATTTAATCACTGCGCCACCTGGGCTCTTATCTTATACAGTTTGCCCTCGGTTCTTGTGGAGAATGTGTTTCAGACACACACACCCTGCAAAAATGGAGGTGCGTACATATTCAAGCCCCATACGTTTGAATGGGGTTGGTATCCGTATGCACATGCACCACTGAAAACAGCAGAGGTCACCCCTCCGCAAATTTTCAAGGTCGCGGATCCTAGATCCGCAGGTAAGGAGGGGCAACTGTATATATTTAAACTTAACTAAGATGGTTAAGAAACAGTAATAGAGAGGTAACTAGCGAGGTGCCACAGGGTTCTGTCGTGGGCCCAGTGATATTCAGCATCTTTATGAATGACTTGGATGATGGAGTAGAGGGCACACTTACTGAATTTGCAGATGACATCAAACTAGGAGGATCAGCTAACACCCCAGAGGGCAAGATCATAATTCAAAATGACCCTAACAGATTAAAGTTGGGCCAAAACTAACAAAATGACTTTCAACAGGGAGAAATGTAGGATGCTACATTTGAGCAGTAAAAATGAAAAGCACAGATACAGAATGAAAGATACCTGGCTTGAAGGCAGTACATGCAAAATGAAGTCTTAGTGGACCGCGGTTGAACTTGAATCAGCAATGTGATGCGACAGCTGATTCCAGCCTGCATCAAGATAAGTATAGTGTCTAGATCAAACGAATTAACAGTACCACTCTGTACTGCTTTGGTCATACCTCATCTGGAATTTTGTGTCCACTTCTGGGCACCACAATTCAAGTAGGATGTGGACAAGCTGGAGTGTGGCCAGAAGAGGGTGACCAAAATGGTGAAAAATCTGGAAACCATGCTCTATAAGGAGTGACTTTGGGAACTGGGTATGTTCAGCCTGGAGAAGACAAGGTTAAGGGGTGAAATGACAACCATGTTTGAATATTTGAAGGAATGTCATATTGAGGATGGAGCAAGTTTGTTTTCTGCTTCTCCAGACGCTATGACATGAAGCAATGGATTCAAGCTACAGAAAAAGAGATTCCACTTCAACATTAGGAATAACTCCCAGATTCTAAGAGCTGTTTGACAGTGGAATAAACTTGGAGAGTGGTGGCCAAAAGAAAAAGCCCAAATCATAAAACTGGGCCTAGGCTGGATACCAAGCTGAGTTCCTACACCAACCCTTATGTAAACTGTTGTATTTCAACTTACTTTGGCTAACATGGTTGGAAATTTCACCCAGCTTCCTATTTGACTGCCAGAGGCCAAGATTTTTAGCTTCCCCAAGCAATTGTCTATTCTATCCTTCTTTTTCCGTGTTATCAGCACTGTTTGGTCCCAAGCAGTTTTACACTGGATTGTCAGGCTAACTGAAGAGGCACACAGGATTTATTCCATATACATCATGTGGGGAGAGCTCATCCAAGGGTCTCAGATATTATTACAGTTCATTCCTCTGGTCACTAGCATAACATTTTGCAATTACAGATTACCCATCTGCCATCATTAGCTATATCACTTTCTTGCATTCTCCTAGGAGGTGGACTGGGAGCTTCTCATCAAAAGCAGACAATCACATTTTTCTTTATAACTAATAAAATAGCAGTCTGTTTAAAATTCACTCCAGGGTGGGTCTTGTTCTTCCTTTGACATCTCCCACCACTTCTATGGCTGACAAAATGAGGATTATCCAGACTGCAAGTATTGCAACGAACCATCTAAGTCCCTAAAATACACTAGACTTCCGGTTATCCAACATAAACGGGACCGGCTGATAGCTGGATAACTGAAAATGTCGGATAATCCGGAGGATTCAAGAAAAGCCTTGAAATCGCTATGAAAAGTATTGCAATCATTTTGAAAAGCCTTGAAATTACTATGAAAAGCCTTGCAATCATTTTGAAAAGCCTTCAACTCACTGATCAACAGCTTGTTCTTGGGCCTGTTCAGGCTCCTTGCCCATCACGGCCACCATTTTGGGGCGTGTCTGGGGGCGTGTCCTAATTCAGCCGACGTCGGATAATCTGGAATGTCAGATAATCCAGAATGTTGGATAATCGGGACTCTACTGTAGCTTGATCTTGAAAACAATCATGTACATGTAAATCTGGACTATTCGTATCTTCAGATCAAGCAGGACATAATTGATATAACACATGCTGTTTAAACTTCCAAAAACAGAAAAGTCAAGACCCAAAATGTCACCAAAATATTGCACAGTAAATCAATTATTTCTTTAATTTACAGGAAAACTATGACAGTGATATAAATCTAGCATTAACATGAGGAATATTTTAAAGATAAAATTATATCCTAATAATAATGGAAAATAATAATGACATGCAGTTATTAACATATCCTTGTGACCCTTTTACTTATGGAAGAATATGTGACAGGTATTTAGTATTTAGACAAACCAAATTTAAAAATGAGATTAGACTTTGTTAGAGTAAGATTACTGAAACTTGAAGCCTTTCCAAACTGTTTTCACTATTTATGCTAGTTATTGCACTCAATTTAGATAAGGAAAACTGACAACAATGTTTGACTTTCTGATTTTCAAAGAGTCTGAAAGAACAGCCTAAGACAAAATTGAACATTAACCCAACATTTATATGTTAGGCTGATCTATCAAATTTCCCATATAGATTTAGGCCAAAATTGACATTTAAAAGTAGAATCATAGAATCATAGAATCTGATTTTTAAAATTTCTTATTATCAAATTGACACCACACATGTTAAAACAATAGATAAATACAAACACACACACATATTGGATTATAACTATAAATAAAATGTCATTAAAAAGTATGTAGGTACAAATAAATGTCTTGATTCATAAATATCTTGTCACAGTAAATAATGCATATGGTCTACCATTTTCATGATTTTTTTCTTCCCAAATATTTTATGCAGCAACCATCATTCTGTAAATCAATTTTTTCTGTACTTCTTTCACAGAGAAAGAGAGAGGTTTAAATCTAATTGTGACATGCAACTAGAGAAGATCTATTAAATCAATTGCTAAATTGACATTTATAGGAATTCTACTGGAACAGTGGGTCTACTCTAGCACGAATTAGCAAATGGATTGCGGTTACATCTAGAACCAATATGGTGCAGTGGTTTGACTATTGGACTAGGATCTGATCCACAAAATCTTAAACTATAATAAATCTGCCAGACTTGTTGTGTTAAGTCAAAACACTCCTCTTTCCAGTGCTTAGGTAAGTTTTCTTAAGGTAAATAAAAACCTTAAGTTTTCATAAGGTAAATAAAATATATTTATATCAAGCTGTTCCTTATGGCCTTTCAGTGAGACAAGCAGCAATATTCTGAGGCAGCCACAACGGAGAAATAATGCAGCTTAACCACTTTAAGCACTGCGGTGCTATCCTATGGAATCCTGGGATTTGCAGTTTTATAAGGTCTTGCTGGTGCCTCACAGAACTACAAATCCCAAGATTTTGTAGCCACAGCAGTTAAAGAGGTGTCAAACTGTATTATTTCTGCAGTGTAGATGCACATTATATGTCTACAAACTGCACTGTTACAATGAAATAATTTAAACTCATGATTTCTTTACCAAATTGATTTATGGATTGGTTGGTCTTTTGCTGTGATGTAAACCTTTTCAAGCAAGGGAGTCAATCTTTCAAGAAAAAATAAATCCATATCACCCATAATTGGCCGTTTTCATTCTTATTCAAATTAGAATCAAGCTCATCTAATCATTGTTATTAAGTAGTATTAGTAACAGTAGTAGTATCCTACTTTTATCCCAACATTGGGATTCAAAGCAAGTTATAATTTAAAAGAAAAATACAATCAAAAGTATACAAAAAGTGAACATTAAAACAGAATTGAACCAAATAAAATGCTATTTTAAAAAGATAATAAGCTATTAAAAACAGTTCAGCTTAAACAGAACACTCCCTAGCCTGTTCTTTAAAATCTTTGTTTTAAAAACCTGTCAGAATAAAAAGGGTTTTGCCAGCTGACGGAAAGATAGCAAGGAGGGGGTTATTATGGCCTAACTAGGGAGGGAGTTCCAGAGTTAAGAGGCAGCCACCAAGATGGCCCTGTCTCATGTCCCCACCAACAGTGCTTGCAACAGTGGTGGGACTGAGAGAAGGCCCTCTCCTGACAATTTCAAAGCCCCAACTGGCTCATACAGGGACATATATACTATACAGTCTGACAGATAGCCTAAATCTGGGCCATATGGGGCTTTAGAAGACATAACCAAAGACGGGAAAAAAATGGGCTGTGCACATTCTCACTGTACTGTCTTCCAAGTTGCTTCTGTTTTGTAAACAAAACTAACAGTAGAGAAGATATTATTTTGAAATACTGGGGTGGGGTGGAGGTTCATAAGTTGACTATCTGGAGTTATATGCAAAAGGATCTCATAGCACCTTTGATACTGTGCGAAAGAAGTTGTAGCATAAGGATTCATAGAGTTTTGTAGACCAGGTCTACAAAAGGTTCACCTGAGGGTCATCATAAAGTCAGAAATGACTTGAAGGCAGCAGAAGCAGCAGCAGAAACAACAGTGTGCTTTTTTTCCACACAGTTAGTTAGTGCTACAAGATGCCTTTGCATACTGATATTCCAGACTAACAAAGCTATGCCTCTGAATTCTGTCTGGAGTTAAGTTACAGAGAACATCCATGAGAATCAATATCAGTGAACATGCTGAGAACCAGATAACTAGACACACACCTTTATTTTTCCAAGGTGGGACTTGTCATATCTACTTATGATTCAGCCAATACAGACACACAGAAAACATTTATGTTCCAGAAAATCCAGGGTAAGGAAAATTAATTTTTCAACATGTCCTAGCCATGACTAACATCTTTTTGGGTGAGCCTGGGAATTGTAGTTCAAAAAAGTAATGTTCTGGAAAAGCAACAATATATGCTTGCTATTTGCATATTCTAATCACCTTCTAGGAAGCAAATGCTTGTCCCAGTATGAAAGCAATTATGTGACAGTTGCTCTTCAAAGCAAGAAAAGCTTCTAATGATCCTAAAACAAGTCTCTCCTGATTAACCACAGCATCACAAACAACCATAGTTTACAAGACAGCAGTACTGTACTAGAGGCAGTGTAAAACAAGAACAAGTTTGTTTCTAACTGCTTTTTCAGACTAGGGGGCAAACAGAATTTAAAGAAGAGTTTATTTATGTTTATCATAGGACATTTCCTGTTTAACTCTCGTTTAAATCCTGTTTGCCCCTAGTGTTGACCTGAAACACACAGGCCAAAAGAAGACTGTGCTTCGGTCCAAAGGACTGGATCAAAAAGGAATCAGTTGCCATGGTTCTTTCCTTCCTGGCTGTCTGCTTCACCTCTATGGGACTAATGTCCAGAACTGTAGTTATATTTTTGTAGTTACAGTATCTTCTGTAAACTAAGCTCTTTAGAAAAGGCTCTTTAAAATCATTCCTGCTGTTAAGCATGTTTTCATTAATAATAACAACAACAATCATAAATTACTATGTTGTTTACAGCAAATAAAATTCCTACTGCCCCCGAAATGATTCCTGCTTGCTACTATAGCTTCTTTTGAAAGTATGGTACAAAAAGATACAAAATGTGCACATTATATCACATCACCCAAATTAACAAGAATGAAAACAGGTAACAGGTACAGAGAGTTTGCAGAAAATGATGAGGACCAGTAAACTTTAGTTGGCTGTAGAGATAAAACACATTAAGCAGAGTGTGGTTATGCTGAACAGGACCAAAGAAAATGAGAGAAAGCTTTTTGAAACCCCAGAGGTATGCCAGGAGCTAGCTGCAACGAAAAGAGAAAAGATATTAAGGAAATAACAAATCTCACTAAGCCTGAATTTATATTTCTGTGAGGGTATGTTTGAGCTTTTATGTTTGGTCACGTCCTCCATTTTGTGGTGCCTTGAAGTTGTTTGTAACTCTTTAGTTTTAGGACATTTTGTAGTGCCTTGTAAGTAACCCTATGGTTTTAGGAAGGACATTTTGTGGTGCCTTGTAACCTTTAGTTTTAGAACATTTTATGGTGCCTTGTAACCCTTTAGTTTTAGGACATTTTGTGGTGCCTTGTAACCCTTTGGTTTTAGGACATTTTGTGGTGCCTTGTAAGCAACCCTTTGGTTTTAGGAAGGACATTTTATGGTGCCTTTGTAACCCTTTAGTTTTAGGACATTTTGTGGTGCCTTGTAAGTACTCTTTTGGTGTCAGGATATTTCATTTGGTGACCCTCAGGGTCCAGAACCTGAGAGACACTGACTACTAGAGCTTAGGACGGAGGTCCCTGATTGGCTCGAGCCCTTACGTCACGTCACACACACTAACGGCTCTGTCACACACACCGCCTCGAGGGGGGGCGCGCGCGAGCCGTTACGTGTCGTGACGTCACACACACACACACCAGGAACGGCTCCCCTCGGTCAGTCAGTCAGTCACACACCGCCTCGAGGGGGCGCGCGCGCTGGCGAGGGAGGGGGAAAAAAAACAACAAGCCAGCGGCGCGAGAGCGGCAAAAAGGGAGGGGGAGGGGTAGTTTGAAGAATAAGAAGAGGGGTACAGTACAGTCACGTGACGTGACTGTCTGTGAGAGAGAGAGAGAGAGAGAGAGAGAGAGACTCACCGAAATCCAAGAACTGCTTGATCGAGAGCGGCGAAGGGGAGAAGCGGGAGTAGTACTCGATCTGTTTGGGGACGGGGCTCTTGAGGAGGGCCCCGCATAGCCTCATGGCTGGTTGGTGGTGAGAGAGGGGTGAAAAAGGAGGACGAAAGGGCGCGCGCGGCGACGACGACGTCGATGATAACTACAACAACCGCCGCCTCCTTCTCCTCCTGGACGAACCGGCCGAGCAACAACCACCGTCTCTGAGGAGGGAGGGAGGAGGACGAGGCGGTGGTGGCGCGTGCGGAGGCTCACGCGCGCAAGGCCCCGCCGCCGCTGCTGAGGGAGCGGGGGAGGCGATGATGATGATGATGGAAGGCTGCCTCAGTCTCTCAGCCGTCACACGACATATTAATAAACACCGGCTTTTACTGCCTCGCCGCCGCCATTACCACATTGTCACATTCAAGCTCCCCGGTTGTTTGAGAAGCAGCGGAGACGGCCTTCTCTGACTGCTGGGCCCTTGTTGTTGTCGCCCGACATCCCCCACGGCAGCCGGGCCAGCTTCTTATTCTTTTTCTCTTCTCTAGGTTCAAGCACCGCCTTGCGATTAAGAAGGAGACGCCGCGCAGGCGCCGACGACGACGACGGCCCACAGGTTGGAGTCCGACGCCGAGGCCTACAGGACGGAGCCTTCGCTGGGGGAAATTCCCTCAGAAGCAGCAGCTCCTCTGTCCTCTCCTCAGAGGAGGAAGGGGAAAGCCCTGTGTACACTCCTCCCTCCACATTAGCGCCTTTTTTAAAAAATATATATTATTCATTAGATTTGCTTATTTTAAAAACATACACTAAATGTAAAAAAACCATCATCATCAACATCATGTTTTTACAACAGTATAACATCACATCAATCTTACTAAACAAATATATCAACTTAGCTTGGAAAAGCCACAAAAAACATATCAACCCATCTGGAATATCAAACAGTTTGATTTAACAAAACATCTAAAAATAAAGCTGACTTCCCAGTATTTATTTCACGAAATACTTCTACCTATTTATATTGACTTTGCGTATTCCATAAATCTTGATTATCAATGTTCATATATATATATATTACACACACACACATATACTTAAATTGGTAATTTTCCCTTCAAATATTTTAGTTCATTTTCTTATATTTCCTACCTTTATCTATTTCTTCTCCAATTTCTATATCTTTCTTTTATTTTGCTATGTTCTTAGCTTTCTTTTCCAGCTTTCTTTGTCCAATCTTTGTATGTTAATTATTTTTTCAGTTTAAGTTGTATTTCTTTTATGATTAAGACCATTCATTATTAAATCTTTCTGTTCTTTGAGACCTCTCCTTCACCTCAGAGGGAGAGAAGGCCCAGCAGTATCTGCTGAACTTGATCCATTTCCTCACTACCATTCTCGTCTCCTTTTGTGTCATGTCTTTTTAGATTGTAAACTTGAGGGCGGGGAGCTGTCAAATCTATAAACTGCTTTGAGAGCGTTTCTAAAGAGTGGGTTATAAATACAGTAAATAAATAAACTATATCTCACCGACTATGAGACTCTAGCCATATTCATTTGCTGCTGTTTATTTTCTTGTTTCTGAAGGAACGTGTGTCAGCAAACTGACCCTGTGCTATCCTTAAAGCAGTGCTTTTTAATCTTGGGGGGGAATATGGTGAAAACTTGATTTCCAGGATAAAAAGGCATGCATGGTGACTGGATGTCATAACTGCAAAGGAGGACAAGGCACTGTGAAATGTAGGACATTCAGGAAAAATGGAAGACATGATCAAAGAAAAGCTAAAAACAAAAATATAAATTCATGCTGCTTAGTGATGTTCAAAATGCAGGGCATTTTTGAATTCCTCCTGGATGGAAAGTTGAAATGTAGGACATATCTTGGAAAAAGGAGGAAGTCTGGTTACCCTGAATGGATGTGAAGCTATTTGTTGTCAACTGTCTTCAAGTGTAATGTGATAAACCCTGTCTGGGGCCCGAGTTTTTAAAAATATGAGCGAGTTATTCCTTCTCATGATGTGGCCAAAGTACAACAACCTCAGTTTCATCATCATGGCTTCCAGGGAGATTTCTGTTCTGTTCAAGGTCCCATTTGTCTTTTTGGCTTTCTGTGGTATCCTTGGTCTCAAATGAGTTTATTTATTTCATGTCAGCGTTTTTCACTGTCCATGGTGATAGGGTATACAGTGGCTTGGATTATTCTGACTTTAGTGCTCTGTTGTATATTTTTGCACTTTAAAATCTTCTCTAGTTCTTTCATGGCTGCCTTTCCCATTCCTAGTCTCATGTGGATGGAATAAGTTTGCCCCCTCTCTAGAATTCCCCTTCTGGGAAACTCAGGCAGCATCCACACTGGAGAAATTGTTGGAATAAAGAGTCCCAAGGAAAATGTACAATGTGTGATGGCCAAACACTAGCCAGAAACATTGGCCAAACAGGCGCTGGCTGGGGGAATTGGAACATTCCGTTGACAGTTGGTTTTGACAGTTGGGCTGAAGATTCCATTGGAGTCAGTTGACTGTATGGCTTCTTCTGCTGATAGATGGGGGACTTTATAGATGTTTGTAGATAGCTCTGTACGTATTGTAACTTCTAAGAATAAAAGCCTCATTGTAGAGACCTTTGTCTACAGTGTCTCTTCAGTTACTCTGGAAGAGGAGAGGTACTTCTCCAACTCACAAGCTGCTGCCTACAGTACAGTTGCGAAGGTGATCCTGGTGCCAAACGTATCCGTGGTACCTCATCACGGACTGCGCTACAAACGCTAACAAGTGTTATGAGCCCAGTGTGCGCCAGTGGGTCTGCCTAAGCACCTGAGTGAGAAGCTGTTTTGTGAGCAGTTGTCCAGAAGAGCAGTTCAAACTGTCTGAGGGCCGGAAGGCAAAGAGTTAAGGAGCCTAGCTGCTGGCTGTTGCCTCCTTATCATCAGCAGATAGTGAGAGCTGGGAAGCCTGCTAAGGCTGAGCGTTTATTGTCAGCATGGAGTTTGCTAAGTTCCCGAAGTTAAATGATGAAAATTTCAGCCAGTTGGCTATATATGCTGAAGGAGTTTTGGTAAGAGAAGGACTTTGGGATGTTATTGAAGAAGGTCCAACTAGGGAAAATGCTGAACAAGACAGAAGAGCCAGAGCTACTTTGTGTCTCATTCTGGAGCCCAGTCAGTTAGACTGTGTGAGGGGTAAGGTATCTGCCAAGGAGTTTTGGAATGCACTGAGAAATGTGCATCAATCTGACTCTGCACTGTCCAAAATGCTCTGAAGCAAGAGACTGTATGCTTGTAAGATGCAAAAGGGACAACCCCCAGAAGAGCATCTGTCCACCATGCAATATTTGTTCCTGGAGGCAGAAAACAGAGGAATAAAGTTGGTTAAAGAACAAAAAGCATACATCTTGCTAGGCAGCTTATCCAGTGAATTTGATCACATACTGTACAGTTTGCAGGGAATTCCAGAGAGCGAGCTCACAGTGGACTTGGTGTCAACACGTGTCTTGGAGGCATGCCAAAGACAATGTTTTGAGAAAGGCATTCAGAGACAGCAACATGCCAAACCAAGGTCAACATACACACCATCGGAAGCAGTTAAATAAGCCGAGAGTGCAACTGTTTGTAAAGTTCAGCGATGCTACAGCTGCATACAGCCAGGTCACCTCAAGAGGAACTGCAAGAAGCCATCTGATGCCAGAAAGAAGAAACAGCACTGGACTCCTGGGAACAGGAAGGGAGCTGTTTCAGCAGTGAAGAACAGAGACTGTCAATCCCATCTGGCTGTTGCAGCCAAATACCTTTGGCTGGTCGACAGTGGTGTGACACATCATTTGGTCAACCGAAAATCCTTGCTGAAGAACAGGAAGCCCTCATGTGTTGACTGTATGGGTTTGGCTGACGGCAGTTCAAGCCAAATAAGGGACATGTGCATTTTCCTGGGTTTGCCAAGGACTTTGGGAATGTGTTGTGTGCTCCCCAATTGCAAAATTGTCTGGTCAGCGTGTCCTCACTGACCACAGATGGGTATGTCCTACATTTTGAGGGGGATGAGTGTGTCATCACAAAAGGGGGGCAGGTTTGTGCAAAAGGACACAAACACAACAAATTGTACTTTCTAGATGACCATGAAGAGTGTGCAACAGTGAGCAATGTGCCACTGCACTCAAATTGTGCACACTATTTTCATAGTGTACTGGGATACACTAGTTTCACTAGTTTGGGGAAACTGGGAAGTGTTTGTCCTGGGCTGAAGTTGAATGACTGCAGGAACCATCTGGATTGTTCTGTGTGCAGCAAGATAAAGCTTCCTGTTGCCAAGAAAAGCAAATGCACCACCCAGAGGTCTTTCCAAATGGTGCATGCTGATCTAGCCAGTCCCTTCACTAAATCTGTGGGCAATAGTAGATATCTGATGGTTATTGTTGATAGGCACATCAGATACTCCTATGCCTACACACTCAGGGAGAAGAATCAGGTCGCTGCCACATTCAAGAACTGGGTGGAGATGGTGGGAAAGGATAAAGGATTAGCTAAAGGATTGCATGCTGCTTGATGCAGGGGCCCCAGAGGGACTTTGGGGGGAGGCAATCCTGGCTGCCTGCCACATTACTAACCAGGTATGGAATTCTGCTGTGAAACAAACACCCTACTTAATATTATATGGGAGGCCACCCAACCACAGCTACCTTAGGGTGTTTGGACAGTATGCCAATGTCTTTGTTCCCCAAAATTTCAGGAAGAAAGGTGACCCCAAGTGGCAGAGATTGATGTTTGTGGGGTATCAGGGGAACAGTTACAGGTTTCACTTGGGGAAGGGCCCCATCCTGTTCTCCAGGAGTGCAAATTTTGAAAAACACTCTGGGTGGGAGAAGATCCACACGAACCAGGAGGTGTTTGTGAGAGTGAGACAACAAGGAGTCAGTACTGAAACTGGAGGGTTGAGAACACCAGAGGTTAAGCCAGATGGCCAGCCTAGCACTTCCAGGGAACCTACAAGTACACAGACCTCACCCATCACTACTAGAAAGTTTGAGAGAATGCCATCTGCAGATGCAGAGATACAGACAAGTAGTGACAGTGAGGATGATAGTAGGTGCACAGAGGTCATAATTCCCAGGAGGACTCAGAGAGTCAGAAGGCCACCTGACTGTTTTGTGCAGAATGCCAGAGTGTGCACTGTTGTGGCTGATGAGCCAGAGAGCTACCAGGAGCTTCTCATCTATTCCAGGAAAGAGTAGCAGAGATAGTTTGAGGCCATGGAGAGTGAGTTCTCATCCCTGGTGAATAGGGAAGTATTTGAAGTAGTAGAAAGGCCAGGAGACTGGAAGGTCATAGGTTGCAAATGGGTGTTTAAGAGAAAGGAGATGCCAGATGGAACCCACAAATATAAGGCCAGATTGGTGGCTAGAGGATTCTCTCAGCAGCATTTTGAGAGTTTTGACAAGACGTTTTCTCCAACTGCAAAGCCAGAAAGTCCCAGGTTATTGTTAGCATTGGCTGCAAGGAAGGGCCAGATAGTAAGGCACTTTGACTTTGAGACAGCTTACCTGAACGCACAGCTGGATGAGGAAGTGTACATGGAGCAAGCACCAGGGTTTGATGATGCCAAGGAGGGCAAGGTGTACAAGCTCAGAAAAGCTCTTTATGAGCTTAGGCAGCGTGTGCGCTGTTGGAACCTCTGTATCCATGAGGAACTGGTGAGGCTGGGATACAAGCGCAGTGTTGCAGATGCTTGTGTGTACACGAAAGGAAAGGAGGGGGTCACACTTGTGATTTATGTGAATGACCTGTGTGTGGCTTCTTGGACTGAGCAGGAAGTTAAGGGTGTGCAGGAGGAGTTAGTAAGGACGTTTGTGTCGAAGGACCTTGGAAACCTCAAGGCCTACCTTGAGATTCAGGTGGAAAGAACACAGGATGGTAAGATCTTGCTAAGTCAGACCAGAAAGATAGACAGGCTGATAGAGAAGTGTAGCTTAGAAAGTGCCTAAGTGGTAAAGAGTCCCATGACTCCTGGCTATGCCAGTAGTGAGTCAGACAAAGTTTTTGAACATCCAGATTTGTACAGATTGGTGATAGGCATTTTGCTTTTTGTGGCCAATAACACCAAGCCAGACATTTCTTTTGCTGTAGGTGTCTTGAGCAGGCGAGTCAGCAGTCCAAAGGTAGAGGACTGGACAGCGGTGAAGAGGCTGCTCTGATACCTGAAAGGGAGCAAGGAAAGGAAGATAGTGCTGCAGGGATCTGAAGCACAGCTGGAGTGTTTTGCGGACAACTCTTTTGCCTCGGAGTTACAAGACAGAAAGTCTGTAACAGTTTGCTAGTCAAGTATGCAGACAGTCCAGTGGTTTGGAGGAGCAGAAAGCAGAACTGCGTGGCAGTGAGCACCTCAGAAGCTGACTTTGCTGCACTGTCTGAGATGGCAGGAGAAGTGCAGTGGGTGAGGGAATCGCTGGAGGACTTGGGTGAGAAGTGTACAGGCCCAACAGTTGTACACGAAGACTCACTGTCTTGCATTGCCATGTCTGAGGCAGAAAATCTAAAGAATAGGACCAAGTACATAGGGGTATGTTACCAGAATGTGAGGGAGTTGGTGCAGAACGGTGTTCTGAGTCTGGTCTACATTAGTTCGGGGGACAATATAGCAGACATTCTCACAAAGGCCCTACAGATAGACAGATACGAGAGGTTGTCAGTACAGTTGGGCATGGCACCGTTAGTGGAAGCTCAAAACCCGAGGTACTGTGGTACGGGAAGGTCCAAAGAAGCACACTCCATGTTAAAGCCAAACTTTATGCACACATTGTTCATTGTGGAGGGGCTTGTTGGGATAAAGAGTCCCAAGGAAAATGTACAATGTGTGATGGCCAAAGACTGTTCAAGCACATCAGCCAATCAGATGCTGGCTGGGGGAATCTGAAAATTCCACTGACAGTTGGGTTTGGCAGTTAGCTTTTGACAGTTGGGTTGAAGATTCCATTGGAGTCACTTGACTGTGTGGCTTCTTCTGCTGATAGATGGTGGACTTTATAGATGTTTGTAGATAGCTCTGTACATATTGTAACTTCTAAGACTAAAAGCCTCATCTGAGAGACCTTTGTCTACAGTGTCTCTTCAGTTATTCAGGAAGAGGAGAGGTACTTCTCCAACTCACAAGCTGCTGCCTACACTACAGTCGCAAAGGTGATCCTGGCACCAAACGTAGCTGTGGTGCCTCATCACGGACTGCGCTACAAACACTAACAGAAATAACCCAGTTTGACACCAGTTTAACTGCCCTGGCTCAAGGCTATGGAATTCTGGGGGTTGGAGTTTGCTGTGGACCCAGAGCAGAGCAGAGCAGAGCAAACAAACTCCAACTCCCAGAATCCCATAGCCTTGAGCCAGGGCAGTTAAACCGGTGCCAAACCGGGTTATTTCTCCAGTGTGGATGCAGCCTTAGTCTACTTCCAGCGCTTGGGTGAGGAGGAAACGGGGACTGAATCTGCACTGCAGAAATAATGCAGTTTGACACCACTTTAACTGCCGTGGCTCCATCCTATGGAATCCTGGCATTTGTAGTTGGTTGTGGCACAGAGCGCTCAGAGAGAAGGCTAAATATCTCACAAACTACAAATCCCAGAATTCCATAACGCTGAGCCATGGCAGTTAAAGCAGTGCAAAACTGTATTATTTCTGCAGTGCAGATTAGGCCTAAGTGGAGGCATAACTGAGAAGTTCACAAGAAAACCATTCTGATCTTTCCCTTCCTTTCCTCTCCGTTGGTAAATAAAAACTTTTTTTAAAAAAGTAAAATTAATATGGTTTGGGATACTGAAGTACTGGCAGGGCAAAAGCATTAATGTGCAAATGCTGCAGGACAAAGCCAGTCATCTGAAAACCAGAGAAATATAAGAATGTCACAATAACTGCAGTCCCCGAGAGGTGGGGGCGTATACATACCAGTACACAAATAAACACTTCTATTTTTAATACCAAATGCAGCAGGACAACTACCTTGGGTTCCATGGCCAAACAGTAAGCAAATGGTTCTAAATTCAGAGAGATATTAGAATGCTGCAATATTGCAATCATGCTACAGTTAAATAAATTAATTAAACAAGACCTGCACAAACCATACAATGGAGGACTGAGAGAAAAGCAGGGAGGGAAAAGACCCATAAAACAAAAAGCACACATGGCATGCATGGTACACAGGGCTTAAAATGGGAATGCTTGTGAAATGTAATGAGGATAGGGTATTGCTAAAGTTAAATTATGGGCTTCCTGTTTCTTGTTCTTTGTTTAAATGCTGTATGAAAGTACATGCAGAAAGCTCATTGGCCACCACCAGTTATGGGAAAGAAGGTGGGCTCAAGTACTCTCCAGCACCAGAAAACAAAAAACACAAATGAGGGATGCAGTGATATTAAACTGGCATTGTACTGTGTTGCACTGATGGTGCAAAAGCAGGGGGGAAATGCAGGCTAGTGTGATAGACACCACAGACATCAAGGAGTATCAGTCAGACTTGTTCATATATTGTTGTATAATAATAATAATAATAATAATAATAATATTTATTTATATGCCGCCTCTCTACAAGATGCAATTGGGGCAGCTTACAAAGATTAAAACAACAACAACAACAACAACAACAACAACATCCAATTCAAATCCCTCAATCCCCCCTTAAAATAAAATTAAACATAAACAACATAAAGTATACAACACACTTTAAAATAAATGTGGCTGTGGTGAGGTTGGAATTCAGCCATTAGATTTCAGGGAACTATTCAGGAAAGGCCTGCCAGAAAAGATCCATCTTTATAGCTTTTTAAAAGCTTTTTAGGGTGGTAATATGACAGATCTCGTCTGGCAGGCCGTTCCACAACCTGGGCGTGATGGCTAAGAAAGTCCTCTGGGAGGTCATGGACAGTCTTGTTTTATAAGGCTGTAACAAATTCTTTCCCGAAGATCTAAGTGTGTGGGGAGGATTATATGGAAGAAGATGGTTCCGAAGATAGGTTGGACCCAAACCATTTAGGGATTTAAAGGTGATAATCAACACCTTATACTGACTGGGCCTGGAAACTAATGGGCAGGCAGTGGAGTGATCCTTAAGATCGATGTTATATGGTCTGTTCAGGATGTACCAAAGATCATTCTGGCTGCCATGTTCTGAACTAGTTGAAGTTTCTGGACCAAGCAGGAGGGTAGCCCCATGTAGAGTGCATTGCAGAAATCAAGGCATGAGGTTACCAGCGCATGTACTACGGTCTCAAGGTTCTTGACTTCCAGGAAAGGGCTCAGCTGACGTATCAGTCGAAGCTGATAACAGGCACTCCTGATCGTCGCATTCACCTGATTTGTCATGTCAAGCGATGGATCTAGGAGCACCCTCAGACTGTGAACAGTCCTTTGAAGGGAGTGTGACCCCTTCCAGGACTGGAGGTTGTATCCCAATACCTGGGTTTGGAGCTGATACCGTAAGTACCTCCGTTTTGTCTAGATTCAGTTTCAATTTGTTTTCCCTCATCCAATCCATTACTGCTTTAAGATAATCATTGAGAGGAGAGATGCCCTTTGAAGTCAAAGCTGACAACCGAGACATGGAGAAATATATCTAGGTGTCATCAGCGTACTACTAATAATAAAATAAATAATAACAAATAATAAAATATATTTATACCCCGCCCCTTTGAGATCAATCAGGGCGGCTAACAAGTGATAACACCCTGCCCCATGCCTCTGGATGATTTCTCCCAGCGGCTTCATATATATTTTGAAAAACATCGGGGACAGGATGGCACCTTGTGGGACGCCACAATTAAGCCCCTTCCTTGCTGAGCAACTGTCCCCGAGCACTACACTCTGGAATCTGCCTGAGAGGAAGGAACGGAACCACTGGAGCACAGTGCCTCCTATTCCTAATCCTCTCAGGTGACTCAAGAGGATGTCATGATCTATAATGTATGGTTTTAAATACTATAAACCGCTTTGGTTGCTGTAGCAACAAGCGGGATACAAATAAAAAAATATTATTTTATTATTATTATTCATGAACTATGGAAGATAATATTTTCTGGGCATTCCCAGCAACCTCTAATAAATGCCATTTCACATGAAGTTTGTTATTGCCACTACCCATTATTTATCTCAGAATCATAGAGTTGAAAGAGACCACAAGAAACCTTAACTCCACTGCTCTAGGAACCTCATCTGCAAGGGAAAAGATGGCTATATACCCAACATCCCTGGCCATAGAGGATCATCTTTCTGCTATAAGATGTGGGGAACTGTATGCTACAGAAGTGAGCTAGCCCACAGGCATTTCCAAATCAATTTTTGTGCCCCTCTCAAGGCCACATTCTTCCCAAAATCGACTAAAGCAAAAGCAAGCTGCCACTGATACTTGATTGTATCTTGCTGTGGTGCAGTTTGTCACCAAATATTCAGTGGCAAACTCAGGAGATTATGGCATTAGCCTCGCTGCCAGGATAGAACCAGGATGTAAGTTTCTTAAGGCAGATCTTGTCACATTCCCCCATCACTGGGCAGTATGCAACCCATATGCAACCTGGGCTTCTCCAGGCTTGTCCTGCATATTTTCAAGAATGGGAAAATCCTGTTCTTGAAAAGCTGCGAGAGAAGCCTGGGTTGCATATGGGCTGCATGCTGCCTGGTGATGGGTTAATGCAATAAGATCTATCTTAGGAAAGCTACATCCCAGGTCTATCCCAGCAGTGAAGCTAATGTGATAATTTCCTCAGCTAGAGTAATGCTTTGGGAGAAGATTCTTTGGGACTCTTGTCTGACTTCAGCCCAACCCAAACAGGCACAAGAAGTGGGAACTGGAAAATGCTGCTGCCAGCAACCAGCTCTGCTATATAGAGCCATGTGTTTCCTGAATACTGGCTTTGTGCCTGACTGGTGTGGATGCATTATCAACAAGCTATACCATGATTCATTGGTGCATTTCCAAGGATAATATGGACATGTTCTAATTGTCTGTACTCGTTTCTGTGGCTCTTGTTGAACTACCAACTCTACTGCCATAAGAGTAGAGACATAGTCATGTTAGTCTGAAATACCAGTATGCAAAGGGATCTTGTAGCACATTTGAGACTGTGTAGAAGAAATTGTAGCATAAGCTTTCATAGATTTGGTCTACTTCTTCAGATGCATGGAGTGAAAATCGCCATAGGTTCACAACAGGGTTACACTGGCATCAAGTTGGATGGCATCTTTGATACTAATTGTCCAAGTAGGGAGGGGGCTCCCTGCAGTGAAAGAATGAGGTGCCCCCATCTTCTCAGACTCTGGACTGTGACATAGAAGCAATCTTGATCGAAAGCAAAACCAGGAAAAAAAATCCATTTTTAAAGGTGCTTACTTGGAAGTATAATTGAAATTGTCATTTTTGTATCTCTTCCTCTTACCATTTTTTCATCAGTGAGTTTAAGTGCTTGTGCCATAGAGCTTTTCTGTCATACTCATGATATTTGTGTGTGTGTGTGTGTGTTTTAAAATTCTGGCATTTCATAATTTTGCTAATGTATATAAAAACATGTGTTACCTGGATAGGATATTTCTTGCAAGACATTTTTGGTTTGGATCAGGGTTATTTAATTCTGTTCTGAACTAAATTATTCACTGTGACTGTTCTTCATCTGTAAGTTTTTAAGGAAAATATATTTTTCTTCATAACCTACCACTGGCCAGTGGGCATTTCATGTAATCTGTTTTAGTTCATATATTTGAGAGATATGTCAATAGGGTTAAATTGTAGGATAACACCCAGAACAAGGAGAGGTTACTAAACATTTTGCTCTAGATATTGTAACCTGCATATTGTATTGTATTGTTATTGTATAGCTATTGCATAGTTCATAACATTCCAGAAATGCACTCAGGCATTATCAAGTTCAGAATATCCAAAAATGAAAATAATACTTCCATTTGTAAAATTAATAATGCTGACCAATAACATGGGGAGTGTGCAAGGCAGAAGGGACAGAGATAAAGAAAAATGACAGTCTGAAATAATATTCTACAAAATTACAAAAAACAAAACCCCCAAACCTAGGGAAACAAGATGCCAGGGAATTACACAGTTACCCCCCCCCCCCCCTTAGTAACATGGTGCATCTGTTTCTAACAAATTATACCTTCAGTGTTCATTTTTCTCAACAATATTCTATGAAAAGCTGCAAGGAAAAATACAGTTCTTTTCAGTTGGATTATAGCAATAAATGGTCAAAAGGTATAAGAACCACCAGGATATCACTTTCTATATATTTTGCAAAGAGAAGAGACAATGTCATTATTCATTCTCTCCCAACTTTAAAACCCATCACTGTTTTTCAATCACTTATTCTTTTGCCTACGATGCTTAAAAGATCGGTAGAATGCTGCTGAGAGGAACAGTCAGCTAAAATAATGAATACACAGTAAAGGCTATATACTGCAATGGGGAATCTTTGCCCCTCCAGATGCTCTTGGGCAATAACTTTCATCATATTCATGATCATAGGCTATATTGTCTGAGTCTAATGGGAGTTGGAGAAGCTGGTTTGATATAAAACAGATTAAAATGTTATCTTTGACCTTTTCCTGAAACAGTGACCTTTAAATATACACATGCACTATTTGTTGATACTCTGCCATGGATCTGAGGCTATCTGCCAGTTTTGTAAGGGCAGGAGCATGTAGCTCTTCTGTGAGGTGCAGCAAAATCTAGTGGCAGTAACTCACAGGGCAAATATTTATTAAAGATGAATGTTTTACTTTTACTTTTGTGCCTCCCTGACAGATACAGAAGAAGTATTAGTATATTTCCGTTTTACTTCAAAGGAATAGAGTGGGCCCTTGGTATCTGCTGGGTTTTGGTTCCAGGACTTCCCATGGATACCAAAATCTAGGGAGGCTAAGTCCCATGATACACAGTAGCATAGTAAAAGGGTGTCCCATATATAAAATGGCAGAATCAGCTGTTGTCACACTTTAAGATGGGGGTAGCATAAGGCAAATGGAATTGTCCCCTTTGTGTGTGTATGGGTGTAAACTTAGCTCCCCACCATGTATGTGGGGTGGCTTTTAATGAAACAAAAGGTGCCCCATTCATAATTACTGAGAACTTTTGGGCTGCAGAAGCCTGCTCTTTGCATTTTTCCAGAGGCAGGCTCAAAAATCCATAGAAGTGAAGGCAAATAACCACCCAAAGGAAAGGTATTTTTACCATACATCAAAGGAGTCACAGACAAAATAGGGAAAGTGGTGAGATAAAACAACCTGCAAATTATCTACAAACTGACCAAGAATATCCAGCAAATGCTGCTCAGTG
Organism: Urosaurus nigricauda; assembly: GCA_034509955.1. Taxonomy (NCBI): domain Eukaryota; kingdom Metazoa; phylum Chordata; class Lepidosauria; order Squamata; family Phrynosomatidae; genus Urosaurus; species Urosaurus nigricauda. The sequence goes on from JAOEGL010000003.1 coordinate 87,772,929, forward strand.
AAAGACAGGAAAGGCCCTCCCACGACCACAGGAGATTACCACATACCGTGCAGCTGCAGACAAGTCTACATAGGGACCACAAAATGTAGTGTTCAAACACAAATCAAGGAACATGAGAGACACTGGAGATTGGGTCAGCCAAAAAAATCAGCAGTAGCTGAACACGTTACAAACCATCCGGGGCATAAAATGCTGTTTGGAAACACTGACATTCTGGACCATGCCAACAACTATCAGGTCAGAATGCACAGGGAAGCACTGAAATTCATAAAGACCTGGACAACTTCAACAGAAAAGAAGAAACCCTTCAAGTAAACAAAGTTTGGCTACCAGTCCTGACAAAATCAAGACTCAGCACATGTAAATGAAAACCACCTAGGGTGAGGGGGGTTTCCCAGCAGACAATAGATTATTAATTAAATAGACATCCTGAGATGACACCTTGCCATTCCACCACAGAAGAATACACAGATTAATATGCAAATCAGTTCCCCTCAACCATCAGTATATATACCCCACTCTCTTCCATGCCAGCATTCTCTGAAGATGCCAGCCATAGCTGCTGGCAAAATGTCAGGAATAGAATTTTTCATAGTCTGAAAAACCCACAAAAACCTGCAGGCTCAAAGGTTGCAATATGGTGGTGAGTTTTGCACTTTCTACATGCACAGAGGCAGTGTGTTCTGGTGTATTTTCTCTGGACTTTAGGTCTCTCTCTCTCTCTCTCTCTCTCTCTTTATCTTTTTGGGCTGGCTCAAATGCAGGCAAAAGGGTGGGAATGTTCAGAAATCTAGTACCCTACTGTACCGTTATCAAGGAGGCCACCAAATCCATTTCAGCTCTCTCCTTGTGCCCCATCCTGCTGTATTGTGCTATCAGAAAGACTGCTCCAGGACACAGTGGCTCCACAGCTAACCTAGCCCTTGTGTGTCCTCTGAACCTGGCTCAAGATTCTTCTCAAAGTCATCTTCAGCCAAGGGCCATGAGGATTTGCACCAGCTTAGTCCTCCCCCCCCCCCTGTCCAACTCATGTGGTGACTTCTCCCACCCACACCCCAGTTGTCCTTTCCTTCAAACTCTCTCTCTCTCTCTCTCTCTCTCTCTCTCTTTCTCTCTCTCTGTGCCACCATAGATGTGTCTCCAGCTGTGCTATACACATGTCCTCATGTCTGTGCTCCCCATTCTGCCTTGTCTACCCCCCTTCCAATGAGCCACTGCATTCAGTCAGCCCTTGGATGGATACAGACAGACAGACCAGAGAGAGAAAGTTGAGGAGGAGATGTAAGGTTTAAAATTTGCAATGTGAGAAGCTGTACATTCAGAAAGGGCAGAGGGAGAGGTAAGGAGTGAAGCACATGTCAATGGAGGATGAGGAAGAGGAGAAAAAAGGAGAGAAGAGATGAAAGCTGAGGAAATCAGAGTGAGTGATCCAGAGGGAGAAATCCTGAAATCCATGATTCTGCAGCTGCATCATTGAGGCCAGGAGGGGAGCAATGGGGAGGGGGTGTGTGCAATTGGGCACCCTGAGCTACTCCCCTAAAATAAAATTCTCGAAAAGAGAAAGGAAGAGGGTGTCTTCTACACCCCACCATTGGACTTGTAGCTGGGTGCCTCGTTCTGGCTGAGGCCTTTGGCCATGTAAAGCCACTTGATTTCTTTTCTTTGTGGCTGCCACATTCAAGCCCCTCTTGTGCAGGGTGACTAGATGTCTAACCAAGAAAAATGGAGGACATGACAACATAAAAGCTAAAAACACTATCAGAAATAGAAATTCATGCTTCTTAGTGCTGCTCAGACTGGAAGACATTTTGGAATTCCTCCTGGACAGAAGGCTAAAATGTCTGAGAAAAGCAGGGTGTCTGATCACCCTGCTTTTGTGCAGTCGTTCCAAAGTCAAGTGGTTTTATGTGACCAAAGACTTTAACCAGAATGAAGTGCCCAGCCAAAAGACACCAAGCCAAAGTCATTTGAGTGTTACCCCCTCTGAAGCGGGTGTGGTGCACACCCTCTTTTGACACCACTGCGTAAACCCATTTTCTTTGATTACCCTTGAATAAAAGAACATTGAAACTAGAATATTATATCTGGTTTCACTCAGTTCGCATATACTAATATTCCACTTCATTCATTACAAACGTGGAACTGGGAAGGTCAACAGTACATGCATGAATCCCAACTGTTATCTGTGATCATACATAGTTCATACATACCATATGATAAAGAGCCACATTGGGATCACATATTCCTATCTGACAATGCACTGAACCAGGAATGTGAATGAGGTGAACGTGAAAACTTGCATAAATGTTGATGTGAAAACACCCTATCCAGCTGTAGCAAGTTATATTGATTCTATGTCCACCTATAGATTTCCCCTTATGGCATTCTGCTATTGAAAGCAGCTTTACTCTTCATTCTACCATATAAAGAACATCTTCTGTCCACTTCTTGTTTTCCATTTCAGTTTTTTAACTAAAAAGCATAATTTTGCCAAGTGATTTGCATCATTTCTATCTAAGAATTCAATTGCTGGGAAAGGAAAAAGTAATCAGAACTACAAATATTAGCATTACACAGAGACAGCAGAGCTGTAGAGCCTTTAAACAGTATAATTTAAATGCACCTCCTGCCATCTTTTCAATGGTAACACAACATGGAAGTGTTTTTTAATCACTGTGCTCTACACTTCTGGCTAAAACATCCAGCTGACATACAACTTGAAACAGTTTTACCTCCAAGACTAGAGAAAGCCTAGAATTCTTATTTCAAACAAACCAAAGGATTAAAGGTGAAAAGAGATTATGTTTGTTTTGGAAATAAGTCTAAAATAGATTGTATTGTTGATCTTCAGAAGTCACAGAAAAGATCATATTTAGTACAATACTGAGGGGACAGAACAAGTAGCTCTTATTTGTACTGATGCCTTCAGGAAAACATTTAAAACACAGGACAGAGCAGAAAAGGAGACTTACCCTGTTCTTTTTTTGTGTAGTGGAAGAAATAAAGATGAACATTTAAAAAAAAAAGAAAAGGCTTAATACTATCTTAAATATTAGGCCATACTTGTCATGTAACCTGATTTATTACTCCTATAGTGGCCTACCCAAAATTATTTCCTATTGAATTCAGTGAGGCTTAGTCCCAGCTGCCTTGAAGTCTAAATGTTTCCTAGGTAAAAATTAGGTTTCTTGCAAAATGTTTAACATGCAAGCCATTAATGTAAAGAAATGTGTTCCAGTTTGTGAAATAAGTGAGGTGCATGATCTGTTATGCATTTGTCCACAAGAAAAATTATAAACCGTAAAAACATGTGCATTAGTACCTTTATTATGAAAACCCAAATAGGCTCAAAGTTGTGAAATCTCCAGATCTTTTCATCAGGCAAAATCTTACCCACACCAGGAGGCTGGGGATGGAGAGAGGGCAGAGAAAATAATGACTTGATACTGAAGTACAGTATTGAACTACCAGATATATCAAATATGACAGAGCAGTAGCTTTCAAACAGTTTTTAGAGAGTTTTGGCTTCCTTGGAAACACAGTATTTTTCTCAGTAAGGACAGTTACAAGACAGCTTGCAAACCTTAAAAGTGGAGATGTAGCTTATTCAAACGGCTGTGTCATGTAGATGTTTATGGTGAAACACCCAGTTAGGATCCAGTCCTCCAATATTAGTAAAGAACATATTTTTCAGATTATTATATGAACTTCATAGTATACGAAGAATAAAAAGATACACTATCCCTATTAGTATGAGGCATGAGTACAATAAAAAGTCAAGCATATACATGCTTGTTGGAATCAAGAAGTAACAGCTCTATCACTCTTCTGTCTCCAGCTATATTACTCAATCTTGTATTTCCTTTTCTGTGCACAATGACAATAACAATATTGCTGACCTTATTGAGTGAGCTACAAGAAACAAAAAATAAGTAACAAATGTAAGTGGTGCCGTCACTCTGCAATAGTTTATATTCACCAAATAATGTAGTTTAGTGTAATCTTAATGTGACTGTAGATTCTTATTCTTTTTCAGAAATCAACTTGATTTCTAAAAATAGGAATTAGTTATAAACTTGATGTATTCTATTGTATATTTACATTTGAAATATTGTACATTAAAATTATAAGTTCCAAAAAGTCTAATATTCAGGTTACCATGCCTTAAAAAAAAGTTGATGTTAAAAAAGAAAAATTGGTAGAATTCCCAAGCTTATTCTGAAAAATACAAATTAGCCATTATTTTTCTTTTGGATTCCATTTAGAATATGCAACTATTTTTATACAGCCCATAATGCTGGAAAAGGAGTTTTGGGGTGTGTGTGTGTTTTGTTGTTGTTGTTGTTATTTTTATATATAACATGGAAAAGAGTAAATAAAATTCGTATTTTCAAATCAATTTTCAGTTGTTCAGGGGTATTTTAATACTGCATCTTATTTTACTGAAAACAAGTAACAAGATACTTAGATTGCAATGATTGACCCTACTGCATGGGGTTAAAATGCCAACTTACCTTTCCCAGATTCAGTGCTAATATGGGAGGCAGTCAGGTTCTATCACACAGCTAAATTGCCGCCTGGATCCATACCGGATGCAGCTGGAGTCCTGTAAGCCACTTTGGTGGCCATTTTTAGAAGTCTTTTTCAACATGGAAGCTTCTGACTTCTAAAAATGGCTGCCAAAGCGGCTTACAGGACCCAGGCTGCATCCGGAACAGACCTGGGCAGCAATTCAGCTGTGATTTCTGTGTAACAGGACCTGGTTGCCTCCCAAATTAGCACTGAATTCAGGAAAGGTAAGCCAGAGTTTTAACCCCATGCGATAATGGCAATAGCACATTTGGACATGTCACTTAGGGGCATGTCGCAGACCAAATGAGCTGGTTTTCCTCCACCTTCACATCACCCTGTCTTTACAAGACATGACCAAATCCCAGTTTGAGTGTGGATTGTCTTCATGTGAGAAGATCAGGTTCACATCAAATCCAGAGCATCATTCCCTTAAATCAAAATTTAAAAACCTTACCTTTTGCTCCAGATTTTTCCGGGAAATCTGGTCCACAGTTATGCCAGGCGGCTGTTTACACATGTGTCCCATTATGTCACCCGGCAGCACTACCACTGGTGCATGTCACTCTCTCTGAGGTCACAACAAAGTGTCCAGCCCTGTGATCAACACTGGATGCTTTATTTTTTTTTAATCTGGAGGGAGTAATTTACTCTGGCAGTGGGCAGCACAGCAGAATGCACATGTAAACAGCTGCCTGTATTGCAACAATATGCTCAGGTAAGGGGGGGGCAGGAAATGGGGCAGCTTTGAGGAGCAGCTCAGAGTACTCTGGCCATTGTACTATGGGGGGGGAACCTCAGGTCACAGTTGCTAACTATTCCACAATATAAAATGCAAGAAAATGAGTTACCAGGATAAGCAGAGGTTTGAAAACCAAGCCTTATAAGGAATGATTAAGGGAGCTGAGTATTTTAACATGGAGAGGTGAAGACTGAGAGGTGACATGAGAGCCATCTCTCCATACTGAAAGCATGTCACATAGGAGTTTATCATACAACAGAATTTGGGGTATAATGCAATGGCAATTCAAACACAATCATGGGGTTTCACGTAATTGCGTATTAGAGTATCTCACGCAATTTTGGGCGGGGGGGTCATTTTTGGGAAATGGGGAGTCATTCTGAATGCATTCCGAATGCAATCAGATTTCACATAAATTCACTAAACTAGCGAATTCACGTAATTACGAATTGACTCCATTCATAATTGAGAGTAATTCCTCCCATGTGATAAACTCCATAGAAGATGGAGCAAACTTGTTTTCTGAGGCTCAAAAGCTAGAACACAAATCAATGGATTCAAATTACCAAGAATTAGGGAGAATAGTTTTTGTCGTTTTTTTTGGGCTATGAGGTCGTGTTCTAGAAGAGCTTATTCCTAATGTTTCACCAGCAGCCATGGCTGTCATCTTTCTCTGAAGATGCCAGCCATGGCTGCCGGCAAAACATCAGAAATAAACTCCTCTATAGCATGGCCTCATAGCCCAAAAACCCACACAAAAAAAGCTGTTCAACAGTGGAATAGATTACACTGAAGTATGGTGGACTCTTTGGAGTTATCTTTGGAAAGAGATTGTATGGGCATCTTTCAGGGCTGCTTTAGTTGTGTTTTCCAGGTTGAGCTAGACTGTTGCTCCAATATCCTATTTTTCTATGATAATAGATGATTTCTGACATGCAGACTTGGTAGAGCTATGTATTGATCAGCAACAGTAACATAAATAAAGAACAAAACTAATAATAAACATTCAGGTCTGTAATGTGGCCCCATGCCTGTTAACTTTCCTCCCTTGTTTGGAAAATTTGCAAAGTGGAATCCCTGAATGGCTGAGAATGGTGAGAAATCTACAATGGTGAATTTAGTATGCCATCTAGTGACCATTTTGATTGCAACAGAGACAGTATAAATTTCTCATCACTTTAAGGGAAATTGCTCATTTCAGACCATAGATATCATACAGAAATTATTAGGTTAAATGATTGAAAGGAATGGGACTTTGTTATCTGGATGTCTTCTAACTGATTAGAAAGTACAGACACCATCATATTACACTTAACTTTCATTTCAGCATGGAAAACTACTAATAGAATTATTAGCCAAAGTGCTACTTGTAGTTGTCCGCTCATCTTTGTTTTCCATATTTGTTAAAAGATTTTAATTAGAACTAAATCTAAATTTAGTTAGAACTGAATCCCATTTTGGGAGAAAGGTGGGATATAAATCCAATAAATAAATAAATCAATAAATAAAACAAAGCTAGAATAGATTCCTTAAGTATAGTTTGAAGCTGCTCTGTTGATATGCCATTGTCATGCCTGGTGTAGAAGCTGGAGATTCAGAAATTTGGGGGCACAATGCAATGACAATCCGAACGCAATCATGGGGTTTCATGTTATTGCGAATGAGTTATCTCACACAATTTTGGGCAATGGGAGGTCATTCCGAACGCAATCATGGGGTTTCACGTAATTGCATATTAGAGTATGCAATTTCAGGCAATGGGAGGTCATTTTCAGGAAATGGGAAGTTATTCTGAACGCATTCCAAATGCAATCAGATTTCATGTAAATTCACTAAACTAGCAAATTCACATAATTGTGAATTGGCTCCATTCACAATTGAGAGAAATTCCTACTGTGTGATAAACTCCATAGAGGAGGAAGCAGAGGAGCCCAGCCTTGAGCCTGGCTCCAGTTCTTTGGTGCCTGTTCCAGCAGAGACTGCTGCCAATGGAGACAGGCAGGATTATGTTCCTCTGTAGTTAGAACATAAACTTGGATTAAAGTTATACTGATGGGTTTTCCCTGAAGTTTTATTGACATGATTCAGTCATACAAAACATGATTTGCATTAAATCCTTTGACTGCTTTTGCTACATCTCTCCTTACTATAAATGCCACCCCATTTCTTCTTAGATTTTCATTTCCTGCGTAAAATATTGTGTAATTATCTGATTCAAAGTGTCCTGTTCCTGTCCACTTTAGCTCGCTCACCCCAAGTATTGCAAAGTTTATATATTTCATTTCTTGTATGTGTAGCTTCCCCTGATTCATGCTTCTCACATTCCGTGTTCCTATAATATATGTTATGCAGCTCTGGACTTTCCTTTTACCTACATCTCAGCATGTCAACAGCTGAATGTCTTTTCTCAATTGGCAACAGCTTCACTGGCTACCAGTTTGCTTCTGGTCACAATTCAAAGTATTGCTCATGACCTATAAAACCCTATACAGCCTAGGTCCAGACTATTTAAAAGATTGTATCTCTCCATATGAACCTGCAAGGACTCTAAGATCTTCAGGGAAATGTTTTTTCTTGGTTCCAGTACCATCACAGACATGTTTGGTGAGGACATGAGAGACAGCCTTCTCAGTGGCTGGTCCCAACCTTTGGAACTCCTTTCTATGGGAGGCTAGGCTGGCCCCCATCCTGTTTTCTTTTTGCTGGCAGAAAAACCTTTTCTTTTCAAGCAGGCTTTTAATTTATAATTGTGCCCAGGGAGGCTTCTTATGGGGTGTTTGCTTGGGTATGTTTTAAATATTTTTAATGGTTTTGTATTTTTAACTTAGATTTTAAAGGATTTTACATTTCTATTTGTTCTGTTAATGTGATCTTTTAGAAACTATAGAAGTCTATGCATATTTAACTGGGGGTTAGCATCACTGAACACAGAGAGACTTACTTCTGAGTAAATGTGCATTGGATTTGGCTATGGCGACTAAATATGTATAGATTTGAAGCAAAATTCCAGTGAAATCAGTCAAAATGACTTCCACAGAAATATATTCTCACATCTAGTGCCCATTCATACTACTATTCCACTTTAACTACCATGCGCCCATTCTTTGCATTCCTGGGACTGGTAGTTTAGGGAAGCTTATTCAGAATTCTCAGTCAGAGTGTTCCAGTGCCAAAATAAACTACAAATCACAGGATAAAACCTTGGTAATTAAAGTGGAATAGCAACCATATAATTGTGTGGTGTGAATGAAGCCCAGGTATTAGCCAGAAGGTGTTAGATATTTGTTTGTCACATTATTCAGTACCCAAGTAGCAAAGAGCTAAACAATGAAAAATATCCCAAAGACCAGACATGCTCATACTAATTGCAAACTTTATACTGTACAACATATGTGATGCACTTCCAGCTAATAAATTAGAATATTCTGTCTGTGTGGGAAACAGGAAGATGGAGAAGCAAGCTATAACAAGAGAAATTATTTTTGCCTTGCTGTGAGTTTTCAGTCTTCATGATTCTGATTCTGCTTTGTGAAAACAAAACTTTATATATACAGTAATACAGACTGAACTTATAATGATACGAAGACCTGCTAAACAGCAAATACATTGAAATTGTTACCTAATTAATCTATTTATTAATTATATCATGATGGCCATTGAATTTTTCCTCTTCACCTTCTTATACCAAGCTTTATCTGGACAAAAAAGAGTAATAATCTAAACTGGGTTATATAGAAGCATGACAGGTGGCAAGTTGAAGCTGGATGTTTCATTGAAAATCAGAGTGAATGTTTACTCTTTTTTAAAAGTTGCAAACCCATACTTTAATTTATGGCTGTAAAGGACCTAGTGCATAGCAAACTGTCTGTATCCAGAGCAACCAAATCGCATATGAAAGATTTCTATTGTACATAACACACAAGCAGTGGTTCCTAATGCCATTGACAACAGCAGGTAGGCTCATGGTAACAGTGTAATAGACAAAAGATAATGGAACTGGAATGCTGAATCTAAAGACCAACAAACAATCCAGAGATAATGAGTCGGGGAAGCTATGGGTCACAAGAAATTGCAGGAGAATCTCCATGGCTATATAGGCTGGCTAAACGTTGCCTCTTGTTGCTTGACAGCCTTACAGACATAAGATTGGTTATTGTGTTTCCGATGATATTGATATTCCATTTACATTCTTCATGGCAAAATCACTGAGACCCAGTTTCATGGACATCTCATCTCTTTGTAGACACATACATTAAACTTGAATGTATGTTTAAAGAATAGCTGTAATAGCAACAGTACATTCAGAGGGCTTTCTTTTATAACAGTAAGTTCATAGGGTAGTTTGTACAAGGGTGTCATGTACTTCACAGTGGCTAATTTTCTAGACAAGGAGCTATTCAGTTGAGAAAAACTCAGATAATAAGACTCCTACACATGGTTCTGATATTCCTGTACAGTGAAATCAGATGGAATAAAACTAGCACACACTGTAAGTGTAGGGTTCCTTAGCTGGGTGTTGTTTGCCCACAGTACTGACTCGCCAGCAGACCTTGAAAGAGTGTGCATATGACTCCAGATGCTATCCACACTAGCACTGTAGTTGTGTACTTTTAATGGTTATGTAGAGGAGGGAAATTCAGCAAGTTTGGCATGCACTACGTAACAAAGAAGATGTGCAGAAATTCCCTCTTCCACACAGTCAGTAAAGGTATAGGAGCCCTGGCCAGTTTTCACTCTGGCAATCCTAATTCACACTCATAGTACAGGGTAAAGTTGTGTGTTTTTTCATACATTTCAAACATTTTCATATATTTAATTTTGCTTTTGATAGCATCCATTAGAACAGGTAACCCTGCACACATCAAAAATATTGCATTGCAATATTTGTGTCCCACTATTACCATATTGCAAATGAGTAAAGAACTTTATCACACAACCCTGCCATTCTGCCACAATTGCACTAATTTAGGAATGGTAGCATACTGGTTTGGCATCATTTCTTATAACACTTTTCCCATAATAGCACAATGACAATCCAGACTGATCTGTTTTCCTCACTGCCTTTCAGGAGGGGGGGGGGGCAAAAATTGCTGCTGCCAACTGCCTCCCAAAGCTGGCTGCTATGTGAATATGCACACAGCAGCCAACTTCAGGAAGTTGTTGGTAGCTGTGACCACTGTGAAAGAGAGAGGAGCAGAATCATGTCCACTCACACCATATGACTGAGAAGTGGAACTGCAGCCGAAGGGACCTATCACACATAGGCAGTAATGGAAATGGCAGCAAAACTGAGAGCCTGTTGATGAATTTTGCCTGTCAATGAAAAGATGCACTACAGTAACAACTGGAATACATGGAAGCAGCAGGATGGACACAATGATATGGGATAAATACCCGCCAAAGATGCTTTTCTCCTGTTAAAATCCCACTTTTCTAGCTTCATGTGATAAAGTCCTAAGAGTTGTGGGGCACAGAGTAGAGTAGACCAAGATCCAGTTGGAGATAACTTGGAATATCAAGGAGAGCATGCCCCTATCTCCTATGAGATCATGCCAGAGGAGGTAGGGATGATCTTTACAGGAACAGCAGGAAGACATTAAAATGGCCACAACCTTGTCCAATAAGTGGTTCATTTCTCCCTTGCTTATGATTTGAAAGTAGCCATTCATAATTCAGCCATAATTTTAGGTTGTATTCTCTAGGTTTAAACAAGGGGTCGGAAATTTTTGGCCTTCCAAATGTCAAACTACATTTTATTGGCTATACAAGGTAGCAGTTTTGTAAAGTAAAGTGCAAAATATTTGATGGGCCAAAAAAAAAACAACCCTAGGCTTGGAATGCAGATATTTGTGGAAGCATGTCTCACCATTATGTCCCTGCCTGGTCATTTAGATTGGCTGGGGGAAGCCTCCTCATTGTCTGACCATTTGGACCAATATACCATGTGTAGCTGATGGAGAGGGCTTTCTCAACTTTAGCACCCCAGTTTTAGAATTTCCTCCCTTTATAGCATTTACATTTCTTAATATTCCATACCACTTAATAGTGAAGTGAGCACTCTATAAGTGGTTTACAATCTGTAAGCAAACTAGAGCCCTGGGATTGAACTTAGAACATTGTGGTTGCATTACCAGCATTTAACCACAGTACCACCCGGGATCCCTTACAAACCAAACTCATGGCAATATTTTAGTGCCAAGTAAAAACTGGCTGTTCAACCAAGCATTCAACATCTAGTTAAATCAGGTTTTGCTCTGCGGTCTTTCAGTTCATTCTGTTTTGTTTGTTTAACTGAAATTTTTAAAATTATTTGAACTGATAGAATTTTTAAGGTAATTTTATTGATTGTGTTTCACCCTAAGATCTGTTCATATAGGATGGGTTAGAAATACTCAAATAAATAAATGCAGAATGGTGGTAGGACTCATGTTTCAGCAATGTTTTTATAAATAGCACTTACTGCAGAGCATGAAATTCTGTGCATTTATTTATCCATCCTTCAATGCATATTTGACTAATTATTGTTCAATATTTGAAGATGTATTGCATGGTTCACATTGCAAAAGAAGTCAGTAGCATTTTCATAAAACCCTTGAATGATAGATGGTGCCATGTATTACACAGCCCAGACAAAAAGCATTATCTCACATATTCCAATATTATTGTTCTTATGAGAAATATTTAAGACCCATAAGGGAGTTTATCTGGGGAATATTTCTGTGGAATTACAGAGGGGCAGGGAGAGTCCACTCAGCAGCAGATGAAAGTTGATGAATACTGGCTTATTTACAACATGGAGAATGTAAGCTCTTGGGAAACTGATCATTAGTGATATTTGGCCAGACAGAGGGAAGAAATTTAAAGCAAACACACTTTCTGATTAGATCCATTTTCCCCATAATGTTCTACAACCTTTACTAGAAGTTATGTTTATAGTTTTGATCAACCAAGTAGCTAGATTTATATCATGATAATCTGCCAGAAGTGAAATGTCCATGGCCATTCAAAATCTACTTTTATTCTAAGATCCTTCTTCTGGGCAGTATTAATTGGGTATATCTCAATGAAGTCATTGGAGTTTATCAGACGGGGAGGAATTTTTCTCTATTTCGAATGAAGCCAATTCGATTTCACATGAATTCGCTACTTTAGCAAATTCACGTGAATTCCCATTGCATTTGGAATGCATTCAGATTGACTTCCCATTACCCAAAAATGACCCCCCCATTGCCCGAAATTGCGTGAGATGCTTTAATTTGCAATAAAGTAAAACCCATGATTGCGTTCAGAATGACTTCCCTTTTGCCCAAAATTGTGTGAGATGCTTTAATTCCTAATAATGTGAAACCCCATGATTGCGTTTGGATTGCTATTGGATTATACTTCCAATTTCCAACATCTGATAAACTCTATTGTTGCAATAGAAATAAGGTACAATACCAAATGATAATATTTTGTGAAATAAAGTGTATCTTCTGGAATGGATCCAAAGATTCCCTTCCTCCAACAGAATGCCAACTTACTCTCACAGAAAGACACTTTCCATTAATAGAAATAGTACTTCATCTGGATGAGACTCTGGCCTGGAACAGATGGTCCAGAAGGAGCAGCCAGAGTTGCAATCCAGCCAGGACTATGGTGACAGTATGGCCTGCTCCCAAAGTGGGCTGCCACCGCAATCCCAAACCATCACTGCTAGGTCCTACTTCCATTAGTTCTAATATCTCAAATATTACTTCCCATTTAACCGAGTCAAAGGCTTTTTCAATATCTAAAAATATCATTCCTATTTTCTTTTTATTATGATTTTCATTAAATAACCTCTCCAAGTTATTTCAGCCTTATTGTAATCTCAAACAGTACCAGAGCTTCATCTCTTTACTGCACTGTTGGATTCAGACAGCCTTCTCCTACTTTCTCCATGCATCAGCTTCAGCAGAACCTCTGTCAGAATGTCATTCCAAACCAGAATGAATAAAATAGCTGGTATGCAAACGGATCTTGTAACACCTTTGAGACTAACTGAAAGAGAAAAAATGGTAGCATGAACAATTGAGCCTCCAGAGAAGTCTGTAAAAGTTCAGGCTACCAATTTGTCTTCAGTTAGTCTCAAAGGTGCTGCAAGATCCTTGATTTTCCAGAGTAACACAGCTATGTCTTTGAACAATTGTTGATGTGAAAGACACAGACCTCAACTTCAGATCCTGTGGTGGGGGATCAGTCCCAATATTTTCTTTCAGAAGATTTTAGTAGATTCAGACTTACTGATTAGAATGAATGATCCTGTTTTCTCAGCAGGCCGTTGCTTGTCAAATATGTCTGTTGCTTTGCCCTTTTTGTTGATGGATGAATCTTTAAGGACATCTTAGGAGAAGCCTTGTTCTATTACTCCTGCTTCATGCTCTGTCAAGATCTGACACTGAGTACAGGAAATTTCATAGATACAGTTTAAACATCCAATTTCCTGTTCAATTACTGCGATCTAGTTTTCTCTGAATAAATCATCCCCACACCTCCCTATAAAGAGGATAAACACTTAGATATTAGATATCATAAGGTTTATGCCACTTCAGCATTCTCCCTGCGGATTTTGAACCATCAACCCTGTTTAGATAGAAATCAGTTCTTTTTACAGGATAAAATGGCTTTGTTAATAGAACATTTAACTCAAGATTTTTTAAAGATGCTTGTTCATTTTATGCTGAAGTGAGCAATGTGGTATATGAAAAGATAAATTAAGCAAGATGTACAACAGATTCTACTTCAGAATCCCTAGTTGAGTCCATCATTCAGTGTAGACAAGTGTGGTTCTCAAAGGTGCTACAAGATCCTTTGGCATACTGATTTTCCAGACTAACACAGTTATGTCTTTGAACAATGAATGTGACAGATATAGACCTCAAACTCCTTTGGATCTTTTACCCTAATAATGAAAAACCAGCTAGTTTTGACACAATACACAATCTAAACTCACACAGGACCCCATCACACAGGAGACAAAGTGCCCAAATCCCATGGATAAACGGAGTTTAGATCCCAGGAATATCCCACAAAAGTAGAACTGTTTTCAGACACATCTGGCTAATTGAGCATTAACCCAACATTAACCCATGCAGAAAGTGGGCAAAATCGGCTGTTTTTTACTTTCGGGAGAATTGGGTCAGGTTCTGCATAAGTGCATGTCATCTGAAAATCTTCCATGCAATCGTGCAACTTTGCTGGAAGTACTGTATATACTCATGTGTAAGTCTAGAAATTTAGATTAAAAATTGGCTCCAAAAAACATGAGTCAACTTATCCATGGGTAAGTACTGTACTTTAAATCATACACACACACACACACACACACAGAGTATATATAACCATCCTCTGGTGAAAGACAAGATTTTAATCTGCCATGGAAGTACTTACACCCTTCTATTCTCTCATGCATCCAGCCTTTGCTTTGTCATTTACATCCCTAAGTTTTACCCCTGACTTATCCACGGGTCATTTCAAAATCCACAATTTTGGCCCCAAAAGCTGCCCTCAACTTATACATGAGGTTGACTTATAGTTGAGTATATACGGTATAATAATAATAATAATAATAATACATTTTATTTATACCCCGCTCTTCAGCCAAAGCTATCAGAGCGGCTTACAATTTGTTAATTAGACAATTAAGTCCCCTCAAGATGGTGGTTGAAGGGAGGGCTCTTCTTGCTTCCAGCAGAAGGCGGCCTGCCTTTCTCTCCCCTCAAGATGGTGGTTGAAGGGAGGGCTCTTCTTGCTTCCAGCAGGAGGTGGCCTGCATCTCTCTCCCCTCAAGATGGTGGTTGAAGGGAGGGCTCTTCTTGCTTCCAGCAGGAGGTGGCCTGCCTTTCTCTCCCTTTTTCTTTTTATGCCTTTTTCTTCCCTGATTTCCCCATCTGATAATCTCCCTAGTTCTCTGACTCACTTGGTCCTAATTCTATCTTACTCTTCCTCATGTTCCTTATCTCCACCTTACAGCACCTCCCACTCTTTCTCTTCACCAGTCACCAGCCATGTGAGAACTGATGCAACGTTCTTTTAGATGCGTTGCACACGCCATGATGCCTTTGCGCCGCGGGAGAGCGCAAATCGCGCCCTTCCCGTGGCGCAAAAAAGGAGCTCCAAACGGAGCTCCTTTTTCCGGGTGTGTCTTTGCTGCGGCTTTTAGACAGCCGTGGCAAAGACCCAGGGAGGAAGGGGCCGTGGTGGCGGCCCCTTTCTCCCTCCCCCCCTCCAGAAGCAGGGTGCAGTGGGTGCCCAGGGCGGGATCTGGAAGTGGCGGGATGGGGCCGCGGAGGCTGCCGGTCTGGCAGCCTCGGCCCCATCCCGCTGCTTCCTGGGGCAATTGCAGACCGCCCTTTTTGGGTGGTCTAGATTGCCCCTAAATGATATAAGGTGATGATTCAGTTGCTACAGACTTTGCTAGAAGCAACTGTGTACTCTATGGGTTAATGCTCATTATGCAATATGGCATAAAGGCAAGGTAGTCTTATGGACAGATACACTGGGTCCTTGGTATCTGCTGTTTTTTGGTTCCAGGACACCCAGTGAATATCAAAATCCATGGAGGCTCAAGTAGTAAAATGGTGTCCCTTACATAAAATAGCAAAACCAAGTTTGCTTTTTGGAATTTATATATTTTTGGAATATATTCAAGCTGAGGATGGTTGAATCCATGGATAAAGAATCTGTGGATATAGAGGACTGACTTTATTTTTCTGGCTTGAAGTTATTTCTGATTTCTGCTTATCTGAAGACATAATTTGACTATGTTTTATCCAAGTCCAGTATCAGGTTTGGACTGTTCCTTTCATTCTTTAGCTTAAATTCTGTTGTTAGCTTTGATTAGAGTAGATTCATTGAATCAATTGAATTGACCAAGGTGTTGATTTGTCATTCAACAGCTGATTGGGTCTACTCTGCTTGGGATTAACGAACAGGATCCTAGCCTTTAGGTGTTGAAACGGTCTTAGCATTATACAGTGAACATACAGCAGGATTTAGACCCACACGGAGGTTATTTGTTTAACACTAGAAAGAAGATTGAACATATACTGTTACTGAAAGATTTATCAGATGGATGGTGAAGTCCATGATGTTGGTATATTGGTTAGTAGTTACCTATCTTGTGTTCTGATCATTCATCTAGAGCAGCGGTTCTTAGCCTGTGAACTGTGCACCCCCAGGGGCTCACAGTGTCCTCACAGGTGGTTCATGGAAACCAACTCTCCCCCTTTCACCTTCCCAAGGTCTGTTGGGCTCAAACTCTTGCTGAAAAGTGAAGAGTGAAAAGGAGAGAGGAGGAAGGGGAAGAGGAAAAGGAGAAAAATGAGAACTCCATCTCTCCCACCAACCCAAGCAGCAACAGCACAGCTCTGCCTCCCCTCTCTTGAGCATGTCTCTGCCTTCCTAGCCCTCCTCACTTTAGTCAGTCCCAGCCAGGCATCCCTCCTCACTCACTGGCTCTCTGGATCCTTCCCTCCCTTCCCTCCTGCCCACTTCCTTTTGCTGGAGTGCAAAAACTGTGTGAAGAAACTGTGTTGTGCAGAATGATTATCTACTCATATGTACTTTTCTTCTCTCTTTTGACACATGAGTAATTTTAACGTTCTACTGTGTCAGCTGAATTGAACAAAGAGAAATGGGTATACGTATAAAAGAAAGAGGGTGAGGCTACTTTCACAAAATCCCTAGCCATAGAAGGTTCTCTACAGCTAGAAAAAGATACTCTAAACAAAGATAGGTGTTGCAATGTATATCTGGTCACTTGAAGAACCACATTTACATGTAAGTAACCTCTTCTGCCTATGTTTCATATGTACATATACCTAATAAAATATGAGGACATGAGGATAAGATTGAGTGACATTAATATTAGCTTATTTGCATTATTAGTCTGATTCAATTTATCATCTTCTGATAAGGAGTGAAAACAGCATGGCATCTAAGCAAGCCCAACTCTTTTGAGCACTTCTTTAGCACTTCACAATTTTCTAGAATCTTTTTGGAACCACAGCAAAGTAAAATACACAATCAAGTTGTACCAATAGTTCCTTCAATCTCTGAAAGTTATCACATGTACAATAGGTTTATATACTTCTTTTACACATTTTTCTGTCAAACAACATTGATTATTTCAACTCTTTTCTCAGCCCCCCAAAAGACTCTCTTTCTCGTTAGCCTCTACATAGGTTCAGATGTTATACATTGTGGTAATTATTTCCAAATCACAAGTGCAAACACTCACCCTGATTGGAAAATTAGCAGATTTCAAACTCGGGTAATTTGTCCTTAATGAGGAACTTGTTGAACTGAATTTAACAATTATCTCACTCCCTTTGCTGGCTGAATGTAGTAGGGTTATGGGAAGAGATCACACATTCATCCATGTATTCTCGGCCAAAAGGAAAAGAAAGGAAAGCTATAATCACATGAATATTTACTTGGATATATGTTCCATTGAACTGAATGGGATATATTTCTGAATATGTATGTATAGGATTGGGTTGCAAAAATTCTTCATTACTGAACATGGCACTTTATCAGTCCTGTGCTTTTCTGGAGTTGTTAGAGCCTGTGATTAATGAATGTGAGACATATCTGATCACTTTCTAGAAACTTGAAGGTGGTATAATGGAACTGTACTTATCCGTGAGCACTATACTATCTATTCAAATAGTTGGTTCCACTATACTATCTAGTCAAATAGTTGTTGCCAATTTTCTAAGGAGTACAAAAACCTGAAGAACTTATTTGTGTTATAATATTTGAACACAGAGATAACAACTCCTGAAACTATCATTTTACCCTAGACCAGTCGTTTGATCCTGATTAACATTTCAGTCTTATACTCATTCACTCAGGAAAAAGCCACCCTGAGTTCAAGAGACCTTACTGCCAAGTGTACTCCTAGCACAACAAGGGAAATATGATATAATAGGCATCACTGAAACCTGGTGGGATGAGTCTCATGATTGGAATGTAGAAATAGAGGGGTATAACCTTTTTAAGAGAAACAGGCCAAGCAGGAAAGGAGGAGGAATAGCATTATATGTCAGGGATATATACACCAGTGAAGAGATGCAGGAAGTCAATACTGGAAGCCAGTTGGAGAGCATCTGGATAAAAATTAAAGGAGAGGGAAATAACAGGGATGTTACTGTGGGAGTCTACTACAGACCCCCAACTCAGGCAGAGGAATTGGATGATGCCTTTCTAGAACAGATGACCACACAATCAGGAAGGAGAGATGTAGTAGTGATGGGGGACTTCAACTATCCGGATATTTGCTGGAAGTCAAACTCAGCCAAATCCTCAAAGTCTAGCAAATTTCTCACTTGCCTGGAAGACAATTTCATTGTCCAAAAGGTGGAAGAGGCAACAAGGGGATCAGCCATTTTAGATCTGATCTTAACCAACAGGGAAGACCTAGTTGATGGGGTGCAAGTGGTTGGATCCTTAGGTGGAAGTGACCATGTTCTCCTGGAGTTTGTAATACAGTGGAAGGGAGAAGCTAGGCATAGTCAGACATGCACGCTAGACTTTAGGAGAGCTGATTTCAATAAACTTAGAGAAATACTGGGAGTGATCCCATGGTCAGGAATACTAAAAGAAAAGGGAGTTCAAGACGGATGGGAGTTTCTCAAAAGGGAGATATTGAAGGCACAATTTCAAACAGTTCCAATGAGGAAGAAAAATGGAAGATGTCTCAAGAAGCCAGGATGGATGACTAAGGAACTTTCAAATGAGCTAAGTTTTAAACGGAACATGTATAAGAAATGGAAAAATGGAGAAATCACGAAAGAGGAATTTAAACAAATAGCCAGCACATGTAGGGGTAAAGTCAGAAAAGCTAAAGCGCAGAATGAACTCAGGCTTGCTAGAGAGGTTAAGAACAATAAAAAGGGCTTTTTTGGATATGTCCGCAGCAAAAGGAAGAAGAAGGAAACAGTAGGGCCACTGCGTGCAGAAGATGGCAAAATGCTCACAGGAGACAGAGAAAAGGCAGAATTACTCAACACCTTCTTTGCTTCAGTCTTCTCAGAAAAGGCAAAGGGTGCTCAACCTAAGGATAATGGAACAGGAGACAGAATAGAGGAAATTCAGCACAGAATAAGTAAAGAGGTAGTACAGGAATACCTGGTTAACCTAAATGAATATAAATCTCCAGGACCAGATGAACTACATCCTAGAGTATTAAAAGAACTAGCAAATGTAATATCAGAGCCATTGGCAATAATCTTTGAGAACTCCTGGAGAACAGGAGAAGTCCCAGAAGACTGGAGGAGGGCAAACGTTGTCCCCATCTTCAAAAAGGGAAAAAAAGAGGATCCCAACAATTATCGTCCAGTTAGTCTGACATCAATTCCAGGAAAGGTGCTAGAGCAGATCATTAAGCAGAGAGTCTGCGAACATTTAGAAGCCAATGCCATAATCACAAAAAGCCAACATGGGTTTCAGAAAAAGAAGTCATGCCAAACGAACCTGATCTCTTTTTTTGATAAAATTACCAGCTTGGTAGATGAAGGGAATGCTGTGGATATAGTATACCTCGATTTCAGTAAGGCCTTTGACAAGGTTCCCCATGACATTCTTGCAAACAAGCTTGAAGAATGTGGGCTAGACAAGTTAACTGTTACATGGATTTGTAATTGGTTGACTGGCCGAACTCAAAGGGTGCTCAACAATGGCTCCTTTTCATCCTGGAGAGAAGTGACCAGTGGGGTCCCACAGGGTTCTGTCCTGGGCCCAGTGCTATTCAACATCTTTATTAATGATTTGGATGACAGAATTGGGGGCATACTTATCAAATTTGCAGATGACACTAAACTGGGAGGAGTAGCTAATACCCCAGAGGACAGGATCAAAATTCAAAATGACCTGAACAGACTAGAAAGCTGGGCCAGTGCTAACAAAATGAAATTCAATACGGAGAAATGTAAGGTTCTGCACTTAGGGCGGAAAAATGAAATGCACAGATATAGGATGGGGGACACCTGGCTGAACGAGACCACATGTGAAAGGGATCTAGGAGTCCAAGTAGACCATAAGCTGAACATGAGTCAACAGTGTGATGCGGCAGCTAAAAAAGCCAATGCAATTTTAGGCTGCATCAATAGAAGTATAGTTTCTAGATCAAGGGAAGTTATAGTGCCACTCTATTCTGCTTTGGTCAGGCCCCACCTGGAATACTGTGTCCAGTTCTGGGCACCACAATTCAAAAAGGATGTGGAGAAACTGGAGCATGTCCAAAGGAGGGCAACTAAGATGGTGAAGGGTCTGGAAACCTTGCCCTATGAAGAACGCCTTAGGGAGCTGGGGATGTTTAGCCTGGAGAAGAGAAGGTTAAGAGGTGATATGATAGCCCTGTTTAAATATTTGAAGGGATGTCATATTGAGGAGGGAGCAAGCTTGTTTTCTGCTGCTGCAGAGACTAGAACGCGGAACAATGGATGCAAACTGCAGGAAAAGAGATTCCACCTCAAC
This sequence comes from Urosaurus nigricauda, assembly GCA_034509955.1. NCBI lineage: Eukaryota > Metazoa > Chordata > Lepidosauria > Squamata > Phrynosomatidae > Urosaurus > Urosaurus nigricauda. The sequence continues at coordinate 87,793,741 of JAOEGL010000003.1, forward strand.
ATTGGGAGGAACTTCCTGACAGTAAGGGCTGTTCGACAGTGGAACACACTCCCTCGGAGTGTGGTGGAGTCTCCTTCCTTAGGGGTCTTTAAGCAGAGGCTGGATGGCCATCTGTCAGGGATGCTTTGACTTGGAGTTCCTGCATGGCAGGGGGTTGGACTGGATGGCCCTTGTGGTCTCTTCCAACTCTATGATTCTATGATTCTATGATTCTATGAGAGTGCATATTATTGCTCTATATGCCTAATTTATTGCTCTATTATTACTCTGTATGTCTAATTTGGAATAGTAGTCAATGCAGTCATAGCTAGTTGCAGATGAAATTGTGCATGGCAAACACTGGCCTGGAAAAAAAACTATTTAAGAGAGATAAAACATTTTATATTAGATCAGGGACAATAATTTGTTGACCTTGTTTTGGATTACAAACCACTTATTACCAATGCTGGCCAAAAATATCTAGAGTGCAGAAGGTTTCTCATGTAGTAGACCAAGAACAAACATTGAGCACATTACTCCTACTTCTGTACTCCTTATTTCATCCATCATAATGCAAGAGTTCTAGCATTTTGTAAGCCATAGTTTTGCTAAAAATATTCTGGTGGTTTGATATCCTGATAAGTAATCAAAAGATAAAATAATCTTGATTTGGAAGTTGGAGGAAATAAGTCCTTGAAGTCTTCCTGGATTACAGCACCCATTTCACACCGATTCATTGCCTATAAGGATAGTTTTTCGAGTAGTTACCTTGTCACTGATTGGACATATAAATCAGAACTTATCAGAAGCTAAATTGCAACAAGGCAAAGAAACCTTGGGTTTTCCCATGTTACTGGCCTATATATAGAACCAAAAAAGAATAAAAAACAAAAACAAAATGAAGTTGTAGTTGTAATCTTTTATTAGGATAGAGACTAAGAACAAGGTAGCATGCAGTTCAATAAAGTCAATAATTGTCCCAAGTGGGAAGGGATACATGTATTCAGTTCTTTGGTTTGCTCTCCTATTCTGCCTCACAGAAACAATAGAACCTAGGGAAATGAATATTTCTTTGCTCCTTCCTTTTGCCTGCCCACCATTGCCATATCTTAATCAACTTCTGTACCCAGCATGCATAAAATGCCAGTGAAACTATGCATGTGTTTAGGATCAGTTTTTAAACAGTTTTCATTACAGCTGGGATAACATGAATTGTGATTTAGCTATCGTAAAAAAAACATAAAATGCATATTTGCTTTTATTTTTTTTCTAATATAACTATTTGAAATTTGGGTGAAGATCCGTAATTTCATATATAATTTCATGACAAATTATGGCAACTCTGTCATGATGTTGGAAGATAAGTCATCCTGCAATCTAACTTTAAAGTGATTGTCTTTATTCACCATGAGAATGTCTTTACCAAACACCAACTGTATTTACCAACCCACAGATTGTTCATGTGAATTTATTCCATTTGTGTTAATATCATTTTCATTGCCATGGTTTGATAGAAGTGCCTTTGCAAGTACAGCAGATTCATTGATCAGAGTCTAAGCAGAGAGAGGCAGCATCCTAGATAATGGGTGTTCAACACTTAAATGTCTGATACATCATTTTCAAAAATGTTGCCCTCAACATCAGTCTTGCTTTTCTGTTTCTCTCTCTTAGTTTCCTGGTCTGGACCTGGTGGTAAGTCCAGGTCATCATATCTTTTCCTGTAGACAACTCTTGAGATCAAAGTTATGAGAAACATTTCCACAATGAGCAGTTGCTGGTTTATATCTGACAAATAAGAAGGAAAAAAAAACAGGACCAGTTTAAAGACAGACAGTGAATTAAAGTGAGCTCAGACCTGCTTGTAGTAAGTTGCTGGAAGGACAAATGTCTATGTAACTCAGCAATAGCTGGACTTTTACACTAGAATTGCAAAGAAGGAGCAAATTTCAGGTTGAATTTCCCCAATCTGAAATGCTTGGGACCAGAAGTATTTGGGATTTTTTTCAGACTTTGAAATATTTGCACATACAAGATATCATGGGGATGGGTCCAAAGTCTAAACATGAAATTCATTTATGTTTCATATACGCTTTATACACATAGCCTGAAACTAATTTTATCCTCAATTTTTAAAAATAATTTTGTGCATGAAACAAAGTTTGTGTATGCTGAAACATTAGAAAGCAAAGGTTTCATTATCTCAGCCAGTCATTTAAAAAATGGATTTTGAAGCACTTAGGATTTCAGAATTCTGGGTAAGGGAGACTCAACCAGTATTCACTTTCTTTCTTGAATCCCCAGAGTGTAGAGAAGTGTTCTAATTCTAATTTCATGATAAATTATGGCAACTCTGTCATGGTGTTGGCAGATAAGTCATCCTGCCCTCTAACTTTAAACCTGATAGTCTTTATTCACCATGAGAATGTCTTTTCCAAACACAAACTAATTTACTAACCCATAGATTGCTCATGCTGCTGGGAAGCCGGCGCTTACTGCCCATTTGTTTCGGCCCTCAGTTCTACTGAAACTAGATCTGGGCAGAATCCTCTTTTAAGAGGTGACCTAGAATTGTCTGTAGGTGTCTAAGAGAAAACATGTATAATTGCACAGTGGCTGATCTTGGTCTGGAATGTGGCTTATAAATGTTAAGAAGAAAATAATAATTTTATCAAACTTCCCATATAAGCAGAGCTTTGCAAGTTATTTTAAAAAGCAATTCATATTTTAAGTGCTATATCCCCCATCCAAAGCTGTTAGCTACTATTATATTTTTTTTTAAAATAATCTCTGCTTTCTTAAAAGTAATTATATTAAGTGAAAGTAACTTAAAGCAATACTGCAGGCCACTGATCCCCACCACCACCATTCCCTTCTACATTTGTGTCAATGTAGCCTGAGGGCAAGGCAACTGAAAATAATAATTGTAAGCCACTCTGGACTCTTTCACACAGGAGGAATTTCTCCCAACTTCGAATGGAGCCAATGCGAATTCACATGAATCCCCATTGCATTCAGAAGGCATTCAGAATGACTTCCCATTACCCAAAAATACCCCCCCTTGCCTGAAATTGCATGAGAAGCTTTAATTCGCAATAAAGTGAAACCCATGATTGTATTCGGAGTGACTTCCCTTTTGCCCGAAATTGCGTGAGAAGCTCTAATTCGCAATAACGTGAAACCCCATGATTGCGTTTGGATTGCCCTTGGATTATACTTCCAATTTCCCACGTCTGAAAGAGTCCTCTGATAGGGTGCTGAAGGGCAGGGTATAAATACAATTATTATTATTATTATTATTATTATTATTATTATTCTAGCCACTTCTTTGTCACATGAGCACCCATAAGAATACAAGAGACCCAGCATGTCAGCTATTGACAATACTCTCCTCCTACCATCTAGGGAGGTCACATTCCTGTAACTATAAAAGTAACTAACAAGTTATAATTGCATTGCGAAAGAGTAACATTTACCTGTGTCAAGTCACAATCATAATACAACTTAGTTATGCTTTGATTATTGTAAAAAAAGGAATGAGTCACTACTAAAAGCAATTAGTTGCTTTGAAGTTCTGGCTGTATGCTACCATAAAGCAGCATTTCTAAGAAACTGGATGCAAATGTAAAACAAATAACCATTAAGTAATCAAGTGTTACCTTGTGCATCAAATCCCATGGTCTTGAACACACTTATCTAGAAGCAAGTTCCATTTGTTTCCACATGGGAATTACAAATACATTAAGTGTGCTTGAGACTGCAGTCTGAGAGTGTTTTCATACATGAAACTTAAAATTGTCTTTGAGATTCATTCAAGCTACTTATGTGAACATTTGATTGCTCTTAAGATGATATATAAAAATGTAATACAGATATTTGTAATTCAAATGAGCAGTCTGGCCAGTGCAGCTTTTACATTCACATTACTAAGCAACTGAAGCAAAGACACAAGGAAAACATTCTTACAACACAAACCTATAAACGTTTACATGTCAATGAATTGTAATGAATTCAGTTGCAGTGTCTGAAGCTAGACAGTGGGTGAATTCAAACAGGGTGGATGTGATGTTAACTGTCCCTGAAAGCATATGGCTCTTTCCACATTTTAATTCCTAATTCACATGTTGTACACATACATTATGAGTAATGATTCCTGTGGTATTGCACCACCCCAGTAGCCCTTTTTATTTTGTGTAATCAAAGCAAGAATTTCAATTTGTTCCAACTGTTCTCCTGGTCAGCCATATTTCCTGGATGATTTCTTTCATGTTTGGCCATTGGGGACACGTGCACATGCAGCCCTCTGGTATCCCATTCTGCTAAAGAGTAGCAGCACCTCCTAGTTTTTCCCACCCTAACCCCTTTCTCTCTCTCTTTGGGGGTGGGGGGGAGATGTGAAGTGTGGTATGAGTAGGAATATGGAAACCAGGTGCAAAACCCAGCCAGGTTCTTTCTGTCTGCAGAAAGAATGGAAAGGGGGGGGGGGGTTTAAAAAGCTACAGATCCAGATCAATGTAACCTCAATCCCATGATATGGGGGCTTATTCCCAATAGATTTGTGAAGGCAACCAGAGGCATACTGACAAAGGAACAAGATTTGCCCCCCTCCACCTTTCTGACTCCTTACTTCTTATTACTTACTTCTGTCAGGCTAATGAGGCATTGTACAGCTTGGATACTGCAAAGATTTTGGATGAAGGGACAGACAACATTGATAATGGCATTGATAGATGACCCACAGAATCATCACAAAAGATAATTCACATCCCCATTATTCCCAGTTTGAAATAATTAAAACAAGTGGAAGAATGTCAAAAATATTAGAGACCATATGTTATGGGAATAAAGAGAACTTTTCTGAGAAGCAATTTGAATGGCTATACTGATTTGACATGAAACAGTTTATAAAATTTTGAAGCATTCATAACTATGGGAAGTATATATCTGTGTGAAGTTTTGCTCACTGTGAGATTGGTAGTTGGTTCTTTCTCACATCTCTCCCAAATGAGCATGTCCAGTGGGGGTGGGGGGGAGTAGGGATGCAGATTTGCAGTTTAAATTCATGTAACTTACAAGCTCCTCTTGCTGAAGATGAAAGTGGAGGTACACAAGCAATTACTTCCTCCATAGCCAGTATGTTGATGATGGTTGCTTGAAGCTGACTCAAAATAAGGACAAACTACAGGAAGAGAAAGAATGATTATACAAGATAAAAAGCCACTTTTGTTTGAGAGTAACTGTGCTTTAATGAAATAACACATGTTCCATCCTTAAAATAAGGCAATAACTCTTCCTAGGGAGAAGACACACAAAAAGGTTGTGCCTTTGCAGTCATCCCTTAGGAGTAGATCTGGGAAAGCAGTTTTGGATAAGAATAATTATAAAGATGTGCTTAAGCTGTTGATATGTTTCAGCTGTTTTGATATATATAATTTTTGGAAAATTAATAGAGTTTGCTATTTTTGTTAGCTAAACGTGGATATTATATTACAGTATTATAATTATGAGCTCTATCCAGTGTTTCTTCAATGGACTTCTAAACACACAGTTAAACCCTTTCTTCTCCTTTTCCTGCACCCTTTGTATCCCCATTTGCTTTGGATGGGATGGATCTTGGAAGCACATGAGAGGCTGCACAGGGAGTGGGAATATATTTGTTGGCAGACAAACAAGATTGAATTTCACCCACTATTATTTATTTATAAAATATTTGATGAAATTATGACTGTGGTATGTTTAGGGCATTTATGTCTGGTCTGATATATTCATACTGTTACAGTGATATTTATATGATGATTGCCATGTTATTTTGATTGCTATTGTGAGTTGCTTTGAGAATAATTTCTGTAGATGGCAGCATTTAGATTCATGATGAAAATAATGATAAATATTTTTGCCCTTGATTTACAGTTTATGTACATCTATGTCATTTCTTGGTGTTGAACTATATGTTTTTGACGGTTGTTTTGTGGGAAACAAAATACTATTCTTAGAAGAAGAAAAAAAATCAATAATTCTGTTCCATCATATTCGTACTGCAGAATTATGGGCAACACCACAATTACTAGCATTGTAGTAAGATTCCTCTGTTAGGAAAAAAACCCTTTTGTGTAACCTTAAATGGATGTAACCTGTAGTCTAAACAAACAACCACACTAACCATACTTGCTGTTGCATCAGAATGTATTCATATACCGTTGTCAGATTCAAAACAAAGGCCAAAGTGATTTTATGTTTAATGTTTAAGTAGGGCATAAACTTTTCACAGCTGATTCACTCAGAAAGAATAATGGCTCAGAGGTTATATGAACTCACGTCTCCCCAGATGAAATCCACAATATCATAGCGGCTCTGGGCCATTTTTTTAAAAAAGTATTATGGGTTGGACCTAGTCTAGGGTACCTAAACATAGGTTCCACTGAAAATTGTAGTAATTTAAGTATATGAGAATACAAGAAGAGCTAGCTTGGATCAGAACAAAGGTGCATCTGACCAGCATCCTGTTTCCAGCCAGATGCCTATGGGAAGCCATCAAGCTGGATATACAGGTCATAGCCTTATCCTGCTGCTTCTGGGGCATACTGTCTTTGGTCCTAGATTATGATTCCTGACTAATAGCCATTGAAAGTCTTATTTTCCATGAATTTGTAAAATTTCTTCATTTAAGCTACTCAAGTTGCTTGTCACCATCCCATCTTTAGAAAAAGGAAGATGTCAGTTGTCATTTAAATTACACCTTATTGTTTTAAATGAGAACAACATTCAACTGCTTTATGTTGTAGTCCAGTAACAGCTGTCTGCAACATGGTACTCTTAGATGTTTTGGACCATAAAATTCCTTAACCCCAGCAAACATGGTCAACAGTCAAAGATGATGGGGACTGTAATCTAGTACATCTGGAGGGCACCAGATTAGGGATGGCTATCCTGTACCTATTTAGGAAGCAGTCCTATTGAACTCAGTGAGAGTTATTTATAAGTAGACGTGTACAAGATTGCACTGTTACTCTGATATCAGCCTCATATTCATATGCATGTAGGCAGACCATGCATACTGAAATGGTGTGACAATCCCATTTTGATTAACACTTACCATATTATTTAGGGATATATCCTAGAATCTGAGTATTGTATTGCAGCAAGATAGCCCACCACCACCCACAAAGCTTCCACCATGTAAATAATGTAAAGACATTATGAATTGTAAATGTTTCCATTACTCAAAGATTTATTAGGGGGGGATTATCATATTGTAGGAATGAGCTATAAAGATAAATTTTGGACAATGCCAATCAAGCCTTTTTTTAAAAACTTGGCTTCCCTTCTTCTCTATCTGCAAAATTTGCTGGGCATTTTCTCCAAACTATCCAGATATATTCAGGGAATGAATGGAGAGGAGAAAATCCAACAGTGTCGATGTCATTGGTGAATTACACCATTGAATACAACTTTCAGATGCCTCTTTTCAGTTTGCCACATCAAAGTCTTAACTTTCTCACCTGATAAAGTGCAAATTTAGGAATAATCTTCTTGCAGTTAAGGAGAACTCGTACTTGTTGAAACATAATTCCAATTGGCCACAAGGCAATGATTGTAAGGACACCGATGAAGCAGTTAATCCATATGGCAGCTCCACTGAGAGAAAGCTGAAAGTCAAAATAACTCAATATATCGATTATATATAGTCCATGTCATATTACCATCTGCTTTCAGGCAAAGATTACTCATGCAAGAATTCAAATGTGTGGTCCTTTTAAAAGCCAAATTATAATGAAAGTATTGCATGTTTGCATCTATATCTGAAGGCTGTTGTGAAGAACCATCCAAAGCATAAATGAAATAAACAATTGTTCCAATTAGAACAACAAAGGTAGCAAAATAATGGCTAATCAAAGAATGGATAATTGCATTTTAAGCACTCAGCTTTTCCCATAACAATTGATGTGAGGGTCAATCACAACAGGGATCACAGGATTAAACATTTCTTCCCCTGCAATCCCATCAAAATGACATCCCCAAATCAATTTGTTCATCCAAGGAATGAAATTTAAATGGGTGCCTGTGGGTTTGCCTTAGCATTAAATAGTTCTGATTGCTTATGTTGATGCACTCAATTTTTCATCAGTTCCCCATAGTTATTGCTGTCTTCTGTACTCTGTCCCATTCTGTTCCAAAGAGTCCCATAGGGTAGGGGAAAGATGGGAGTGTAACTAGGCTAGCAAAATTGGGTTCTTCAATTAGTGTAAGCAGAAGCAATTTTTGCTAAGTCAATTCTATTGGATACAGTCCAGTGAAAACTCCACCACCCTCTCAAGGACATAGCAATATTGAAATTGAAATTTTGCTTGTTGGAGGGCTAAACATGAACTTCTTCTGTGGATGCAATTCTTCACAAAGGATTGATGTGGATGCATGCATGTTATTGCCCACTGAATATGGGGCTTGAGTATCAGTGTTGCTGTTTTTTCCATTCATGAGAGGGCCTAGGACCAAACTACCATGGATTCAAAGAGTCCACTGTTCCTGGGAGGGACCACATCCTATCTGATCTTGAAAAGCTAAGCAGAGTCAGTCCCAGTTAGTACTTGAATAGCAAATTGACAAGGAATACCAGGTGCTATAGGCTATACTTCAGAAGAAGGCAATAGCAAATCAACTCTGAATATTTCTTGTCTAAGAAAACTGTACAAAATTCATGAGGTCAACATTAGTCAACAAGTGATCTGAAGATGCACAGACGTATATACAGCTCTGCACCAACTGCAGTTTAAATACTAAAATTCTAACTTAAGAGAGGTTTTTGCTCCTCTCCAAGACAATGGTGACTTGTGTCTACATTCCAAGAGTCATTTTTTAAATTCAAATCTGTTTAGTATTCAAGTATTTGTTATTCAGCTCTGTCAGTTTTTGATATGTACTCCAATCATCCACTTACATCAGAAAGATTGTAGTTTCCATTAGTCCAAAGTACTATTGATAGGAACATTAGTACAGGGCGGAGGAAAGCAAATTGAAAGGTCCCCAGCTTCAGTAAAAATAACGTTCTCCTGTCAAATTAAAAAAAAAATAGGAGAATAAATACCATTTCAAAATCTAATCAAAGACTGAGGCAACCTTTTTGATTCACTGACATCACTGAATGTATGGAGCTTAGCACACAGCAAAATAAAGTGATAACTGGTGTTATCGCATGGCTTTTGCCCCCAAAACTGCCGAAGTGAGTTCAGCAACCAGTATTGGAGCCAGGTTGTACCCAGATGACAGTTTTGGGGGCAAAAGCCATGTGATAACACTGGGGGCAGCCCGAATTTGGCTTGAATTTGGGAGCGGTAAATTACTTTATTTTGCTATGCACTAAGTTCCTTTGGAAAAATTCTTGTAGAATCAAATCAAAATGACTGCCTCTGTCTATGACATAGATAGCAAAGAAAAATGGCATTATGAGGCCATAGAAGCTCCCAAAATACAATATGAAATTTCCTGATATCTGCTGTTCTAAATCTTAAAATCGTTGGACTGTAATTTAGGGAATGTCTAAAGGACGTGAATAGTGTCATTATATAGCTCAGTCCCTGATGTATCTTGATGGAATCATGAGTTTCCATTACTGTTTTAGTCTTATATAAGTGAAAAAATAAAGTTCTTGTCTAGCTTTCTGATTGGTTTATCTCCTAAAATCCTGTCCGGCATTTAATAGGGAAATGTGTGAAAAGATTATGGGGCAATACTCACTGCCTCTTCCCCAACATCCCCATGGACACTCTCTGTCCACATTTGGATGTTAATTGTATGTGACGCCATAAGTATTGACTGCTCTGGACATTTCCTTGAATGTGCTCTTAAACATCAGACCATGAGTCAAATCATGGAAGAAAAGAGAGGCATAGTGGTTAGACATAAAATAAAATTGTTTTTCTTCAGTTTTCTAAGAATAGTATAACTGAGAATTTTTCCCCTTAGGTAAACAGGAAAGCTTTATCTGCCCCCAAGATCACAAAACTAAACCAGGAAAGCTGTACCCCTTTCTAGGTCTCCAGCACTTTTAATTCCCAGTGAATTTTTTAGCATTGTTCTTAGTGCTAAAATGTCCAGATGTAGAACAGAATAAAGGAGCTGTTATTTACTGAGCATCACAAAGAAGATTGGGAGCAACTTCTTTTGGTTCCTCTAGATGAGATGGACTAAGTATACAGGACCAGGTTTAACTTAAATGAGAGTTCACTCTAAAAATGTGTTTTAATGTCAGGAACACGGGCTAAGAACCTGAGTATGAATACTATTACAGAGAATGCATCTGAGGCTATTTAGACAGACCTTCACATAACTGAAAGTGAGCCCATTAACAACCAAGAAATCTTGATATCTTACATTTTAATTTTTTACTGGATTGTATTTTTTATTTAAAAATAACTGCTGCTGCATTTGGTCCATGCCCTATGATTCCCACTCTGACTTGTGAAATAATCAATTTACGATGTCTAGAAACCTATCTTTGGATTGTTTAGTATTGTATTTGAGCTGGTAACAGCTATCTCAGTAGTTCACAAGTACTGTGATCATCTCTAACTTTACATTTTCCTCCTGGAGAAGGACAGTGGGTCCCTGATTTCCACTGGATTTTGGTTCCAGGAACCCACCATCGGACACCAAAATCTATGGATGCTCAAGTCCCATTATATATAATGGTGTAGTCAAATGATGTCCCTTATATAAAATGGTGATGAACTGAAATGTCTTTGTTTGGTTTTTTTTTTTTTTTTTTGAAATTTTAAAAAATATGTTCAAGTTGTGACTAGTTGAATCTGTGGATGCCAAACTTGTGGATACCAAGCGCTAACTGAACTGGGTAAGACAAGGCCTGCCTTCCCTTATTCCCACTCTTCAGCATTGCCCTAAAAGTCTTTGTGTCCTGTGACCCTGTTCTGGCAATCCTATAAATCAACACCCACCCACAATTATGTTTTTCCTTCCTCTCTTTATTTAGCTCTCCAACCTTCTTCACTTTGCACTGCAGACACTCTTGTTAATGAAGGCAAGCTGGTATTTAATATACTCTGTGCTATATTAATGAACTTTGGCTTAATATAATTGCTCAATTAATACAGCCATAATTGCATAATAATGATATAATTACAGTGGCAATTTTATTCCTGCAAATAATTACAGAACTATAAACAGTACAAACAAGTGTACAAATGAGCTGGCAGATCACCTCTTCTTGCTTTCTCAAGGAAACTAAGAAACAGTTCAAGTCAAGAGCATGGCAAGCTTCTGACACAGGCCAAGATCCCGCTCATGTACAATTATACCAGCAAAGCTAAACCAGAGTTATGTTCAATTATACTGTTGTACAAGAAGTCAGCTGTGTGCAGTTGCAGGTGTCCTGCTTGTGCTAGCAATCACAGTGTCCCAAACACACAGTTGTTTGTACAACAGTTAAGCCAGCATAACACCACTTGCCCAACCCTTATTTAGATACTGTGCTTGTACAATGGCACAATGTGTTTGTGCAATGATAGTTATGCCAGTGTAAGGTACCAAATGGATTGGACCTAGAGGCATGCTTTTGTAACTTCTCTACTCTGAGCCACTCTGAGAGCCAAAACAGTCCTCCTAATAAGAGATGTCAGATTTGACATTGGTTTATTACAAAGCAGCTCTATGGAGGGTGAGGTGCTAAAGAAGGACATTGGAATCCTTACTTCCAAGTCATTTTCACAATCCAAATACTACCCTGAAACTGACATTTTTGGAAAGGTTGATAGTTCCATAGTGGAGCCTTTTAGTATATGGGCAGAATTTCAAGCTAAGATGTTTTTCAGTAGAGGCAATGCAGAGGAATATTGTGTTGGTCGAAGGGTCTATTATATGTTATGCTTCTACTGCCACTAATGCAGACCATCCTAATGAAAATCAGAATGCAGAAGGTGGAGGTAGTTGGCCTATATGGGCCACACTGTACCATGTCCTACATGGTACATGCTTCTGTTGAACATGTTGTTGGGGAGAATATAGTCTCTTCCTCAGAGACCATATCTATTACATCAGGGTCCAATAAATTGTCCAACCCACAGTGGCTAAGATTAACTGTGTGGAGGCTGAGCAACAGTCTCTAAAGAGTAAGGGATACACAGAGCTAATTATGAACATTTTGGCTTCTAGGTGAAACCACTTAGAGGGACTTCCAAAAGTGGAGTGAATGAAATTCAGTATTAATGGAAGAGGTGCAGACAAATGGTATCTTATCCCTTTTGCAGAGTGGAACTGATAAAAGGGTTAAGTCCTAAAACCTTGAACAGACAAACAGCAGCTTTGTCCTCTGTATTGTCAATAGGAGGGAAGCCTATGGCAGCATATCCTCATGTTAAGCACTCTTTAAGGGGAGCAACCTTGCAGGAGCCTCCATTCTTTAATCATTCACATACAGTATTAACAGATCTGAATTTAATACTGAACTTTGCTTGCTGATGGCCCAGGTTCAATCTGTGCAATCCCAGCAAGAAGAAGCAAATATAAGGTGATATAAAACACCTCCAGTTGAGATTTTGGAAAGCTATCGTCCATCCATAGTAGACAATAATGCTGTAACTAGACAAACGGACTTGAGATAAAGTAACTTTCCATCTAGTACTCTCTACTCTTCAAAAGGGCATATATAACTCATGTTGATTCAACTTGCTTTATCTATTATTCAGCTCACATTTAGAGATCTGATATGTGGGTAACTAAGTATTTAGGGCAGGGTATCATACTACCAGCCTCACAAATTATCTTGTGGTTGGGACATCACAGAAATGACAGATCATGGTGTTTCTTTGTTGGGAGCAGATGTTCTCATCCAATATATCATAAGCACCAGAGGAAACTGAAGTGGGAAACTGTATCACATCCAATAAGCATTCCAAGATAGCAGCCATCTAATATTTAAATATAACAGCTATATTTGGCTTTAAAATGTGATTGAGATATGAAATCTCTGCCATTGAGATGAATCCTTCCTACTGTGCGCCCACTGGATCTCATACACAAATTCTTCACAATGCAACATGTCTGCCATTTCTAGTATATTCCCTTAGAATGCGCTGCTACAGAGATATTTGGGGACCATTATAACGCACAGTATCAGTTAACAACAGGGAAAAGAAAGGTCCAAAATGCCCAGCAGCCACTTGTCAGATATCCCAGCTAAAATGACTGTAGAACATTTGCTAGACAAATGATCTTCTGAAACACTTTGGCTGCATCTGCACTGCAGTAATAATATAGGTTGACACCATTTTAACTGCCATGGCTCAATGCTATGGAATTCTGGGAACTGTAGTTTGTCTTGGCACCAGAGCCCTCTGACAGAGAAGTCTAAATGTCTCACAAAGCTACAGTTCCCAGAATTCCACAGCACTGAGCCATGACATTTAAAGTGGTGTCAACATGGATTATTTCTGCAGTGCAGATGCAGCCTTAATACGTTGCCTCTGTGGTCGCTGTGGAACAAAGTCCTCTTTGCTTCTGGCTCCCTAGCTAAAGGTGAAGATATGATCAAGCTAAATTTAGAACCTGCCCTTTTCTTGAAATAACATCTTGATTATCCCAAAGGCTTTCCAGATCAAATGTTTTGCTTTGCTTTGCTTTCCAAATGACATGCTGTATTTGGCAGACCTGCTAGGAATCAGCCATTCTAATATAAGATCATCTTTCAGTGTGCTTGCCTTTTTGTGTTTGATGTATGGAAGATGCAATCATCTAGCCGCCTTGGCAAGGCAACAACAATAACAAGATCAAGATCAAGGAGAACTTGAAACAGTGACAGCTGGCACTGTACATGTTAGTGATGCAATAAATCCATGTTGAATCTTAGGAGTTTATCATACGACAGAATTTGCAATGGCAATCCGAATGCAATCATGGGGTTTCACATAATTGCGTATTAAAGTATCTCACACAATTTCGGGCAATTGGGGGGGGTCATTTTCGGCAAATGAGAAGTCATTCTGAATGCATTCCGAACGCAATCAGATTTCATGTAAATTCGCTAAACTAGCGAATTTACGTGAATTCAAATTGACTCCATTTGAAATTGAGAGAAATTCCTCCCATGTAATAAACTCCTTAGTCTGAATTTTAAAGGAGCTACCCAAGATGCTGAACTAGGCTCAAAATCTTGCATTACTCCTGTAGTTTGATTGGTAGCAGATTTGCTGTTTTAGGATATTATCACATTACACTCTTAAAACATTGCTAATTCATTTTAACTGCTCTGACTGCCTCCTGTTGCATTCTGGGACTTGTCGTTTAGGAAGGGGCATTTAGAATTCTGACCCAGAGAGCTCTTAGGCCTCACTGAACTACAAACCCCAAAATGCAACAGGAAGCAGTCAGGGAAGTTAAAGTGGACTAGCAACTTTTTGAGAGTGTAGTGCAATAATCTACTTACTAACATTTATTTATGATTTTATTTAAAATATTTATATCCCACCCTTTATTCAAAGATCTCAGGGCAGTGTACAGTAAAATCAATCCGACAACTTTAAAAGGCTGCAAAACATCAAATAATTAACAAATTAAAAGACAAGTTAAAAGAGTTAAAAGTGTTTAAAATACATTAAAAATATTTGCATGGGTTGTTCATTTTTGGTTTTACTTTATTTTGTTTTGAAAAACCAATTAGGCTGCAAAAGCTTTCATGAACAACCATGGGAGCAACCAGCTGGCATGGCTTGGGGAAAAAAAAAACTACTTTCATTCTACAACTTCCACAATCTTCCATCCAACATGTTAGCTGTCTATGCTGCCCCCATTTTCTTATCATGAGAACATCTTGGGGATAGACGGAAGCACAAGATGCAATGGAACATTCCTGGAAGCTTTCAGAAGCTAGTGCAAGCACTTCAGTGCATATTCCATTTGGCACAATTTTCAGGCAGAAATGAAGATCTGTTGTTTTACTGTGTCACGATGTACAGGACATTGTCCTGCCTTAGCATTCTGAACTGATAAGTTTAAAAACAAAACTCACCCAGTGATGCGTATATATGGGAGGCAAAGGCAACAGCAACAACAAGGACCTGTACTTATCTTGAAGTGGTCATTCTCAAAGCGCCTGAGGAAGAGTTTTTGACCGCCACATTCTTTAATCATCATAAGCAGAAATTTGTGGATAACTATGGCAAAAAATCTATCAAAAGAAAAAAAAGAACCCAAGTGTTAACATTTATCTGGTAGCTATGTGCATCACAAACTTGCCCCATACTATGCACAGCAGGATGTACAAACATCCACACCAAAAAAACTCATTGTTAGGTGGGAGTAATATATTAAGTAGCAATGAAAGCATGTCCTACTAGTCAGAAACAGCAAAGAATAGTGTATTTGATACATCTTTTCATTCACTTACCCTAACCTGGTGCTTATCTGCTATGCTGAACTACAACTTCCAGCCAATGGCCATGTTCCCTGGAGGAGATGGTGGCTGAAGTGTTCTGTTAATTAGTGTTGCTGCTAGTACTTGAATCCTAGTATCCAGATTTTCTTTTTCTTCTCTCTACCTTCCTATCTCTTCCTTTTTCTCTTCCTTTTTTTTCTTTGTTCATATATAACATCATTATTATAGCAACACCCAGTGCTTCCCTGTCTTGATTCAGGCAGCAGATTTGGGAAGCACTTTGAAAGGGAAGCAAATTGGAGTTCTGGGTGGGAACAATTGGCAGTTTGATGTCCTTGTGTGAGCTCCAAGACAGAGAAAGCTTAAGTGGCAAAATTAACTGGCTAGGAGGCAAGTTCCAGCTGGCAAATCTCTCTCTGGACATGCGATCCAAAGATCCAAAGAGATGTTCCTTGGAGAGAGACTATGGGATTTGTAGTAGTCTGAAGAGGGCTTCAGGATTAACACCACACTCAGCTGCCTAAGTGAGCCTCTAAAGGACATTGGACCTCAGAAAGTCTGCACTTTCTCAATCACCTTTAACTACTCAATTCACAAGTGAAGAGAGTTCTTCTGATTGGTGGTGAAATTAAAGCCTCTGTGAGTTGCCTTCTTTCTCTAAACAAGATTTGAGATAACAAGGCTATTTGCAAGATTTTAGCTTAAAAGCAACAAGTTAAACAAGCTAAACAGGAACATGTGATTTCTTACTTTTTTATGACTTGTCCTTGAGAATATTAAATTCTGCATGCAGTATTGATGTCCTGGATCTCTTCACTGGTGTAAATATCCCTGACATATAATGCTATTCCTTCTCCTTTCTTGTTTGGCCTGTTTTTTTTAGAAAAGGTTATATCCCTCTATTTCTACATTCCAATCATGAGACTCATCCCACCAGGTTTCAGTGATGGCTTATTTCCCATACTCTGTGCATTAGTGTAGAGACATTGAAGACCATGTGTCCCCTTTACTTGATGTCTGTGCATGATTTTTTGCCTCCTATTGTTGGGTCCTTGCCCTGTTTGCCTTGTTCCCTCTATGTCAGTTTGACTATTGTTTCCAGCCCTTTTGTCTTCCAGAATGCTGTCTCCCTTCCCCACATAGCTCAGTTTAAAGCCCTCCTGATCAGATTAATCTTTTTCTTCTTTTTTTCTTTCACTTTTTCTTTTCCCCTTGTATTCTTCTTATTATTTCTGTAATGTTAATGTACTTTTAAATTTTTTTAATAAAAACATTGAAGAAAAGAAGTAAAGGGGGAAAATTAAATTCTCATTTAGGTTTTTTAGGTTTTTCTAGAACAGTCTAAAGAATTTTGAGTTCTTGCAGGATGTATCTTTGGGGTTTGCCAGGTGTGGTTGCCTCTGTGTCCGTTTGTTCCATTCTTTTGCAGCCATTTCTTGGATCAACACAAGAGCTCTTCCAAACACTTTTAGAAGACAAAAGAAAAAAAATTCCTTGGATTTGAAAGATAAATCTCATCCTATTTTAAAGGGAGTTTATTTCGACCACACCTACTTAATGCCATTGAACACCTACTTAATGCCATTGGATTAGGTTTGGAAAAATGAACTTATTTCTGACTTTTTTTCCCAGCAAGTGGCATGAGTATATAAAATGGATTGCACATTAAATGATAATGGATAAAGTTCACAAGATATTCCAATATTGCATTATGTTCCAGATGCCATGCACACTGTTCTTCATCCTTCCTTTTATATGCAAAAACTGGCAACTCTTGACACAAATCTCCAATTTGGGAATCATTTCTATACTGATTTTTTCCCCTGCATTTTTAAAAAGATTTTCAGGGTGCACCATTAAGAAAGGACTTGTCTAAGGTAAAAATCTTGTTTTGTAAGACATTATTGAGAAATGAAGATATCCCCATTGCTCCAGATGTCAGTGAAAAGAATGTAGGAGCTTTTAGGGCACAAATTAAAGAATATAACTCTCTTTGCATACATACAGTTCTTCAACATTCAGTTCTTTGTTTAGCTAGCATTTTCTACACTACCATCAGAGACTGAGTTAATGTTATTTTTCTCACTTAATAAAACCTGATGAGGGATTTCGTTTCTATGGAACAAAGAGGAGTTCAACAAAATAACTATATGTTTGTTTAATGCTAACAGTTATTAACACTGAAACAGCCCTGAATTTCAGAAATACCTGTAAGAACAGGAAAAAACACGTACACTGCTGCAGTAAAATCGGTAAACATTGTTGAGCGAGGAATCCACATCCCAATGCATGATGTTGTAGCTATCACCTAGTGAAAAAAGAAAAGCATTAGGAATGGCTCAGATAAAACAGCTTTATGAAATTATATTAAATTATTATATCCAGATGTTTTGGATGTCAGATCCTAGAATTCCTACTGTTGGTTGGCAAAGCTTGCTAAGTCTTCTGGGAGTTGAAATCCAAAAAACCTGGAGGGTCAAAGTTACTGCTTTATAGGATGAAGTAACATTTCCACAATTCTAAAATTTGATCAGAGCTATAACATAAGAAAAAAAGTACTCAAAGAACCATCTCTCTCCAATACTGGGGTGCTGGGATCTCTCTCTCTCTCTCTCTGGATGTTTTTTTTTCTTTTCTTTCCTGCATGCTTCTGTTTCTTTCATGATTAAAAAATAACATATAGCAATGTCTGTGGTCTGGATAGTCATCTTTGTGATTAGTGGAAAATTATCTACTCTGCAAATGCATTTGTTGGTTTTAACCATGTTGGAGAAAGAAACGGGGGGGGGGGGGGGAGGGGCTTTAGATCTCCATATGACCAGAGATTGGGAGGGACTTGGATTTTAAATAAACAAGTAAATAAATAAAGTGATGAAATATATAAATAAATAAATAAATCCATCCCTTGGATTCAAAGCCTCCCTTGATCTACCATCCTACTGACATTGAGGCTCCAACATCAGAGATCCAATATTGGATCATCCTCTCTGAATGGTGACCTATCTTCCAAAGTTTGATGGGGGGAAACTGATTTATCTAATAGCCTCAAGATTGTCCTCACAGGGAGATACAGCATCATAAGACCTTATCAGATGTCGGAAATTGGAAGTATAATCCAATGGCAATCCGAATGCAATCATGGGGTTTCACCTTATTTCGAATTAAAGTACAGTATCTCATGCAATTTCGGGCAAAAGGGAAGTCATTCCGAATGCAATCATGGGTTTTACCTTATTGCGAATTAAAGCATCTCACGCAATTTTGGGGAATGAGGGGTCATTTTAGGGTAATGGGAAGTCATTCTGAACGCATTCCGAACGCGATAAGAATTCACGTGACTTTGCTAAACTAGTGAATTCACGTGAATTCGAATTGGCTCCATTCGCAATAAAGAGAAATTCCTCCCATCTGATAAGATCCCTAGAATCATAGAGTTGGAAGAGACCACAAAGGCCATCTAGTCCAACCCCCCTGCCATGCAGGAACACACAACCAAAACATCTAAGACAGATGGCCACAAAAAACTCCAAAGACGGAGACTCCACTACACTCCAAGGGAGTGTGTTCCACTGTTGAACAGCCCTTACTGTCAAGAAGTTCCTCCTAATGTTGAGGTGGAATCTCTTTTCTGTAGTTTGCACCCATTATTCTGCATCCTAATCTCTGGAGCAGCTTGCTCCATCCTCAATGTGACACCCCTTCAAATACTTAAACAGGGCTATTGTATTGCCTGTTAGCCATCTCTTCCCCAGGCTAAACATAACCAGCTCCCTAAGTCTTTCTTCATAGGGCATGGTTTCCAGACATTTGACCATTTTGGTCACCTCCTCTGGACACACTCCAGCTTGTCAACATTCTTTTTGAATTGCAGTGCCCAGAACTGGACATAGTATTCCAGGTGAGGTCTGAAGAAAGCAGAATAGAGTGGTACTATTACTTCCCTTGAACTAGACACCATAGTTCAATTAATGCAGCCTAGAATTGCATTGGCCTTTTTAGCTGCCGCATCACACTGTTGACTCATGTTCAACTTGTGGTCTACTAGGACTCCTAGATCCCTTTCACATGTAGTCTTGTTAAGCCAGGTGTCCCGCATCCAAAATCTGTGCATTTAATTTATTCTGCTTAAGTGCAGAATACATTTCTCCCTGTTAAAGTTCATTTTGTTAGCTTTGGTCCAGCTTTCTAATCTTCTAATCTCTAATAAAGTTCAGTGTAGATTTTGATCCTCCTCTTTGGGGTATTAGCTATTCCTCCGAATTTGGTGTCATCTACCAGTTTGATACGCATGCCCTCTATTCTTTCATCCAAGTCATTGATAAAGGTGTTGAAAAGCCCTGGGCCCAGAACAGAACCCTGTGACATCCTAGAATCATAGAATCGTAGAGTTGGAAGAGACCACAAGGGCCATCCAGTCCAACCCCCTCTGGGGTATTAGCTACTCCTCCTAATTTGGTGTCATCTGCAAATTTGATAAGTATGCCCCCAATACTGTCATCCAAGTCATTGATAAAGATGTTGAATAGCACTGGGCCCAAGACAGAACCTTGTGGCACCCCACTGGTCACTACTCTCCAGGATGAAGAGGAGCCATTGTTGAGTACCCTTTGGGTTCAGCTGGTCAACCAATTACAAATCCACATTAGCCCACATTTTACAAGCTTGTTCGTAAGTATGTCATGGGGAACCTTGTCAAAGGCCTTACTGAAATCAAGATATACTATATCCACAGCATTCCCTTCATCTACCAAGCTTGGAATTTTATCAAACAAGGTCATTTCTCTCTAAGATAAAGAGGACATTTCTCTCCAGGATAAAGAGGAGCCATTGCTGAGCACCCTTTGGGTTCAGCCAGTCGACCAGTTACAAATCCACCTGTCGCATTGTCTAACCCACATTTTACTAGCTTATTTGCAAGATACATAGATATATAAGTTTACCGCATAGGGCTCCTGGCACGGAAGGTGAACGGCCCAAAAGGGGCCGGGATGGGAATGGAACGATGAGGGACGCATTTTACTGAACACAGAAAGTCTCTCACTTGTTCCATTCCCTTCCCTTCTGTTCCCAATTTGTCCCAAAATGTGATTTTTGGGATGGATTGGGAACAGAAGGGAACCTGTGAGGTACTTCTTGTGTGCAGAAAAATGCATCCCTCACTCATTCCTGGCCCCTTTTGGACCATTCTCTGACCATTCCAAGGAGCCCTGTGTGGTAAACCTAATAGATGTAGGATTACACACTTCACCCAACTTTTAATTAGTGCTAAAAACTTTTTCTAGCTAAGGAGGGAAATCAAAATGGTGAAAAGCATATAAACCATGCCATCTTGAGGAGCAGGTTAGGGAACTGGATTTGTTTAGCCTAAAGAAAAGGAGGTTAAGAGGTGACTTGATAGATGTTTAAATATTTGAAAGGATGCCATATTAAGGATGGAAAAAACTTGTCCTCTGCTGCTCCAGAGACTATCACACAGAGCAATGGATCCAAACTACAGGAAAAGAAGTTCCACCTAAACGTTAGGATGAACTTCCTGACAGTAAGAGCTGTTCAACAGTGGAACAGTGGATTGCCCTCCTTAGCTAGAAAAGGGTTTTAGCACTAATTAAAAGTTGGATGAAGTGTGAAATCCTACATCTATTAGGTTTATCACATAGAGCTCCATGGAATGGTCAGAGAATGATCCAAAAGGTGCCAGGAATGAGGCAGGGACGCATTTTACTGCACATGAGAAGTCCTTCACACGTTCCATTCCCTTCCGTTCCCTTCCGCTCCCAATCCATCCCAGAGGTGGTGATTTTTGAGAATCATTAACCATGAACTATGGTGGAGTCTCTGTCTTTGGAGTTTTTAAATAGAGGTTGGATGGCCACCTGTTAGGAGTGTTTTGATTGTGTCTTCTTGCATGGAAGGGGGTTGGAGTGGATGTGGTCTCTTCCAACTATGATTTTATTATTTGATTTACATTCTGTCTTTTTTCCAATAATGTGATTTGAGGCAGCTTACTATAAAATAATAAAAATATGTAAAATGAATACAAAACACAATTGTAAGCATTTTAATAAAACAAACATGAAGCACATGTCCAGTTAAAAAATGCTTGTCACAGTGAGTGGGATCAGTTACCAAAGGCCTAATTGAATGAAAAAGGTCTTTTCCTGAAAACAAATGGGTCTGAAAAGGAGCTCTATTTAGCCTTCCTAGCAAGCGAGTTCCAAAATCTGGTAGTGGTCTTCTGCATGCAAAACATGTGCTCTCTCATTGGATTATAGTCCATCCCCAAGGGGAATGCAACACCCAAAAACTCATAATAGAGACATCTCATATTCAAATTCTTTGCTCTAAATCTGAGAACTAACAGCATTTCAATGGTAAGATTAATTCATTCCACTTACTGGAGCAGCTGCATTTATCCAAATAAAAATTGATCTTTTGGAGGGAGGAATTTTGTGGTAGATGTAGAAAACCTCCTCCACAAAAACCAGGTTGGCAGTCAGTGTCATTAAAGTCAGCATGGCAAACAGCAATATTCCCGTCAAGCCGAGACCTAAAGGAACAAAAAGGAACTTAAACAACAATTACAGGCAAATATGCTTTTCCTGGACTAAGACATATAGGATTTTTGGTTCCCTTCATATCACATTTACTTGCATAGTTCAGAAAGAGTTTACCAGGGCCCCATTCCCACTTACAGATAAATCATTGTGCGATCCTAGATGATGGATTGATTCGACAGGGGAGTGTGGTTCCCACTACATTTGCCCCAGTCGCATTTTTTCCCCACTACCTTTGCCCTGATCACATTTTTCCCTCCAAAATAATCCACTTGAGGTTCCCATTCACAAGTGAATTGATTCCAAATGATTCGGCTACAGCTGGCCGAAGGGGAAATTTGAATCAATTCCGATCTGCATGTGGTTCACACTTGCGCAGATTTGATTTATCGAAAAAGAAGTGGAAAAAATTAGTGTCAAAAAGATGCAGGTTAAATGGCTCTAGAGCATGCCCCCCCCCTCTCGGAATCGCTTCAGCGATTTGGATTAAGTGGGAACCAGGGTCGTTTGAACTGGTTCAAACTGATTCACGATCCAGTTTAAAAGGTAGTGGGTATGAGGCCCAGGTAGGCATTTTACAACAGCTGCTGCTACACAACAGAATTAATGCAGTTTGATACCACTTTAACAGTCATAGTTCCATCCTATGGAATCCTGGGATTTGTAGTTTGTTGTGGCACCAGAACTTTCTGACAGAGGCTAAATAACTACAAATCCCAGAATTCCATAGCATCATACCTTTTAGACTGTAAGCCTGAGGGCAGGGATCTGTCTAATTTAAGATTGTATGTACAGCACTGTGTAAATTTACAGCACTATATAAATAAAGGTTAATAATAATAATAATAATACCATGACAGTTAAAGCAGTGTCAAACTGCATTAATTCTGCAGTGCAGATGCAGCCATCATCACCTAAAGCGTTATAAACAATGTACCCAAATTTCTGCTACCGGTATGTCTGCCATATATTTTTTAACAACACAAAAATATTAGCATTTCTAACACAGAGAAATTGTGCTGTTAATAAATTAAGGTAAGGTGTGTAACATATAGGAGAGCCAGCGTGGCATACTGGTTTGAGTGTTGGACCACAACTCGAGACCAGGATTTGACTCCCAGTTCGGCCATGAAATCCACTGGGGGACCTTGGGCAAGACACACTCTCTCAGCCTCAAGGGAAGGTAACAGCAAACCTCCTCTGAACAAATCTTGCCAGTAAATGATAGGTTCACTTTAGGAGCACCATAGGTTGGAAAGGAGGCAAACAACAACAAATGTGGAGAGAGGTGGTGTGATTTAGGAGATTACCGCACTATATTCTTATAGTGCTGCTATTCCACTTTAATTGTTCTGACTGTCTTCGGTTGCATTCTGGGATTTGTAGTTCAGTGAGGCCTAAGAGCTCCCTGGCTGAATATTCTAAATGCCCCTCCCTAAACTGCAAATCCTAGAATGCAACAGGAGGCAGCCAGAGCAGTTACAGTGGAACAGCAGCACTATTAGAGTGCAGTAATCTGAATTGCATGCTGGAAGGGATGTTAAAAGCCTAGGTGGAGGTCAGAGAGGGAGTTAGGGTATGAGTTGGAAACAAAGTGAGAGATTATGAGTGCTGGTGTTAGGAATATGAGGGAGATGTGAGTTGGAGTTAGGGTCAGTCAGGATTTAGATGTAAATTACAGTCAGCCCTCTGAATCCATTGGTTATGCATCCATGGATTCAACCAAAAATGGCTTGAAAATCCAAAGATCAAACCTTTCACCATTTTCACCATTTTATATAAGGGATGCAATTTTACTGCACCGTTGTATATAATGGGACTTGAGCATCCAAAGGATTTAGGTATCCATAGTGAAGGGGAGGTCCTGGAACCAAAGTCCAGTGGATACCGAGGGCCCACTGTAATTAATCTTTGTTCAACTTTCTAATGCATTATTTTTGTATTAGACACATATGAGTTATTAGAATGCTTTTGTTCAGACACACATTTTCTGTAGTGGCAACAATTATTGAAGAGTGGTGGTGTCCAATAAGGTAAAATCTTGCACTGGAAGCACAAAGCATCTAGTATGGTATGTCCCCACATTCAATGCCATAGTGGGAGGAGGTCTTCACATAGCTGGCAGAGGTGGGGATCAGTGGCAGTCCTTGAGGAGGCTTCATTTGCAATTCCACCTTGGACAGCAACATGTTTCGGCCCAGCCTTGTCTCACTCCCAGGTATATTCAGTGTTAAACCCATGCAGGTCTGTTGTTGTCACATCTTATATGGCATGATCTTTTGGCTCAGTATTTCAGACTTTTTTAAAAAGCTTATAATGAGGTAATGGTTAAAAAGAGAATAAGATCTAACATTTGCTGACTTTCATTTATCATTCATTGCCACTACAGCATAACAACTCTTCGGGCAGCATTAAACTTTGCCATTGTACTGTAATTAGCTGGCAGCATAATAGGATTTTCTGCCATATGGCTGCTTATACTATATGACTATTACTCTGAACATGATTTGTGTTCTGTGTTTTGGTATCTGTATTAGGTAACAAGAACTCCCTCCTTTTCTTGCATGGTTATATTATTATATTATATTATTATATTATTATATATTATAATTATTATATTATTATATTATATTATTATTATAAATTATTATAAATTATTATAAATTATAAATTATAACTAAATATAATTATTATATTATAAAATATAATATATTATAATATTATATTATATTATATTATTATATGTATTAGCAGATATAAGTAAGGATATATGTAATAGTTCCATGGCATATATAGAAAGCAATGATCTGCCTTCACTTCTCCCTTCTTAGGTTTCAAAGTCTAGTTCTGTTTATATTCTTTATTTTATTTCCTTTTTATTATTAAAGCACAGATAAAATAATAACTATTGGATACAGCATACACAAACAAAACATACAAACATACAAAACCAGATAACCACATATAACATATATAAAGTTGCTATAATCTCAGATCTTGAGACAATTGTTATTGCTTCTTGCTATCTAAAAGAATTTTCTCTAAAACTGACTTCCTTGCATAACTTCATCAATACAGTATTTTTATTACATTATGATAAGAAGTTTAGTTCTATTATCTACTTTATACAGTTTAAATAGGATCTATCATAGATTACAAAATGTGGTTAACATAATCTGTTTATATTATTTAATCAAGCAATCCTATATTGTCTGTTCAGAAGTAAATTCAGTTGAATGGAATAGGCCTTTGTTATAATGGTTTGTGGGCACAGATCCAAATGCTGCTACCCTGTTATGACTCTTTGAACACAGAAGCCACCATGTGAAAGTTTTCTCGATCCCCCCTTCCACTGATGCTGAGCTGGATGGGACCCCTGGAGACCACCTATTCCAAATACAGTAGCTGCCACCACCTGATAAATTACCTTCTCCCCTCCTTAGCAACACACCAGGACTTTGCTAAGTAATTCCACACATATTTTCCCTTGCCAGCTTAGGCAAGAACTAGCCAAGCTTACAGTTTCCAAAGACTGAGGCCAAGAATTACATAAAATGATGGGTTTTATAATCTTTTTACACAAAGGATCTCCAAAAATGCATTGTATTGGCCAATCTTTACTCTAAACTCAAATGAGTCTCAAGCAATCAGGCAATGAATACATGAATACATTATAATGCACTTATGACTCATCAGCCCACCTAACAAAAGTTACTTTTTTCTGTCAACAAAAAATGATATCAGAAGCCTCTGTACAGAGTTACACAGTTGCAATTCTACAATCTGATGTTTATGTTTCGACTTTTACTTTGGCGCCTCCGCTTGGAGCAAAAGTGGCATCTTGTACTTTAAACATCCTAAACATTCTCTTGTTTGTTCAGCAACCTTCACTTGGTCCCAGTTTATACATGACAGTTTGGGTTTTTCCATTCTCCCAGAAATCAGCATTCTAAATTTTGGTTCAAGTAGCCATTTTAGTTCACCCTTCTTATGCACAATGTTAACTAAATATTGATTATAAAATTTGTCCACCACAATACCAATTTAAAAGCAAGCACCCTACTATTCCACAGCTGTAGATTTAACAGGTTTGTAAGACTGCATGTTGTTCCATGTCTCTTATCCTATTTATGATTTATTTTTTAAATATATATTTGTTGTTGTGTGCCTTTGAGTCATTTCTGACTTATGGTGACACTAAACCATATAGCTTTCTTTGGCAGAATTTGTTCAAAGGTGGTTTGCTCTTGCTGAGAGAATGTGATTTGCCCAAGGTCACCCAGTGGGATTCCATGGCCAAGTTGGAATTTGAACCCTGGTATCCCAGTGTCCTAGTTCAACACTGGAATCATTACACCATGCTGGCTCTCAAATATTTATATCACATCTTATGTGAAGTATGTAAGCAATTATTTGTTTGTTTTTATGTCTGTTTAGTAAAATAAAATAAAATAAATATTTATATCACATCCTTTATTGTGGAAATGCTTCCACATTAAAACCATGAATAATTCTAATAAGATAAAAAAACATATTAAACAAGGCAACTGTTAAAACAGCTTTAAAAGCTACAACAGTTTAAAACTATGTGCCTGTACATTTCAAAGTAAAATCTAATTCTACATCGACCTCAAGATCTTAACTTTATTTTTCTACATAAAGTGGATTATTCACTCAAGCATGTGAGCTCAAAATTTTATACAGCTTGTCCACAAGTGCTACAAAACCAGTTGATTGCCAATAAATCTTATCTATGATTGCTGAGGAATAAAATAAGTATTGCAATTGTAAATCATTTACTAGGCAAACACCACATTTTTTTCTTTTTAGACATCATCTCTCTTTGATCATAGCAGTGTGGAACCTAATGAGAAGGAATTAGTTTGTTTTGTTTTTTAAATGGTCCAAGAAATGGATCTCCAGCATCATAGCTAGTTAAACACTTAAGGGTTGTATCCAGTCCTTTCTGCCCACTAGAGGAATGGAAACCACTAATGGAGTGGCTTCTTCTCTCACATACTAATTTGTATCTGGATTCCTTTCAAATCTTTTCTATGCCATTAGGATACACTTCAAAGAGGTGAGCTGCCACTGCTGTTAAGTTTACAGTAGAGTGTAAAGCAAGGAGTCCCATTACAAGCCAGTTGCATAATATGGGATCAAGCTAATCAGACCCTAAACGGCTTGGGTCCAGACTATCTGAAGGGACCGTATCTCCCTGTACAAGCTGGCCCAAGTGCTAAAATTGGCAGGAGAAGGCTTTCTCTCAGTCCCACCATCTTCACAGGTGCAGTTGGTAAGGACTTGGGAAAGAGTCTTCTCTGTGGCTGCTCCCAGATGTGGAACTGCCTGCCACGGGAGATCAGGTTGCCCCCCTCCCTGCTCCTTTTTTGCCAGAGCTGAATCATTTTTATTTAGGTAGGAGTTTGGTGAGTAGATTTTATTTGAGTAATGTGGTGTGCTGTTTTAATGTTTAATGGTTTTTACTGTTTTTAACTATGCTGTTTTTAATCTGTAGGACTCTTTCACACGGGAGGAATTTCTCTTTACTGCGAATTGAGCCAATTCGAATTTCTGTGAATTCGTTTGTTTAGCGAATTCACGGGAATTCTCATTGCGTTCGGAATGCATTTGGAGTAACGTTCCATTTTCCGAAAATGACCCCCCTTTGCCCGAAATTGCATGTGAAGCTTTAATTCACAATAACGGAAAACCCATGCTTGCATTCGGAATGACTTCCCTTTTGCCTGAAATTGTGTGCGAAGCTTTAATTCGCAATAACGTCAAACCCCATGATTGCATTCGGATTGCCATTAAATTATACTTCCAATTTCCAACGTCTGAAAGAGTCCTATGTTTTAAAGGTGATAGTATTTAATTATGTTTAAACCTTTGTATTCAATGTTTTAGCTCTGTCTTTTAAAAATATATTGTAACTTGCCTTGAATCTCATTATGACAGAAAGTCAGGATATAAATCCTGGAAATAAAACAAACAAACAAACAAACAAGGATTACCAGGTGTCCCTTTTTAGAGGGGATGTTCCTCATTTGGAGAACAGAAAACATGTCCCATTATGGACTAGCATGGATTATAAAGATTTTTTATTTGTGTTCCTGCCTATAACAGGCAAGGTAAACAGGAGCTACCTCCAGAATCCTTTAGGGAGAATGTGAATAGCTAAGACAGAGGAGTTTATCAGACGGGAGGAATTTCTCTTTATTTCGAATGGAGCCAACTGGAGCCAATTTGAATTCACATGAATTCGCTAGTTTAGTGAATTTACATGAATTCCAATTTCATTCGGAATGCGTTCATAATGACTTCCCATTACCCGAAAATGACTGCCCATTGCCTGAAATTGCGTGAGATGCTTTAATACGCAATAACATAAAACCCATGATTGCGTTCAGAATGACTTCCCTTTTGCCCAAAATTGCATGAGATACTTTAATATGCAATAATGTGAAACCCCATGATTGTGTTCGGATTGCCATTAGATTATACTTACAATTTCCATCATCTGATAAACTCCAGAGAGAAGAGGGGAGAATAGATATGTCTGCCTCACCAACTATTCCCAGTATGTTTTTTAAAAACATAAATCTGTAAGTTTGGTCACCAAGATGAAAATCATGAGACAGGCAGAGGCTGGTGAACCAAAAAGTCATCCATACATGCATTTGGGAAAAAGCTTTCAAGTGGTCCATAGAAACTTAAAAATGTTTTTGTTTACTTTTGCAAGATTTGGCTTAGGTCATTCATTTCACACATACATATTGTTAATTTTTTTAAAAGTTTGCCAAAACATGTTGACCTGCTGTGTGTGTGTGTGTGTGTGTGTGTGATGTAGGAATCTATCCCTATTCTTCTCATATTATTCGTGCCTCTGGTACTAAATTTTCTGTTAAAGGAGTAGTGTCCAGGAAGGAACACATCTATATTGTGTTAACTGAGGTATATCTGTACAGTATTTAACACAAACTTCAATGTTCCCTTTTACTCCTCTGGTAAATGTTATTGTATCCTTCCAATTTCAAGAATTGTTTGAAAAGTAGATCACTTCAAAAACAGTAGTAACACACAGACACAGACACATGCTTAACACTTCTTTAACAAGTCTTTTTGATCATTCTGGAAAACAACAAAAGAAGGAGCTCTTCTCACAGATTTTCTGTTTTGTTTTATTAATCAACAGTTTGAAAACTTACTTTCCAATATTTCTTTGGAGAATGGGCGCTCATCTGCAGAACAGGTAGGATCTAGTGTGCTATTCTTTTTCGCTTCTTCCATTGCAGGAACTTCTTTTTAGGGACTTGTATCCTTGTTTCCTCTTTCAGCTTCTTTTTTCTCTCTGACTGCAACAAGCCAGCCGTAAGCAAGACCAAGAACAGCCTGCTTCTAGTTTCTCTTTGTTCTTCCAGTCAAGCTCCACTGGCCAAGTTCTGTGACTGACATGACAAACATTAATATTTTAATTTTCTAGATGCCCTGCTACTTTCAAATTCCATAAGATAACAGTTAACTAAACTTAAATTAGCAAAATCCTAGGATTAGTAGCAAAATAGGATTAGGGACAAACCACAGGCAGCCAAATAAAAAGAAGCCAAAATAGAAAGAGACAAGGAAATCTGAGACTTCAAGGGCTGTCTGATCTTACTAGGATGTTAGGTGTGCCACACCTTTTCCACCAACTGTTATCTCCTACATTGCCCTCCGCAGGGTGCAAGGTTGAAAATGCTCTGGTTTTGCACCATTATGTTCTGTACAAAGAATGCCATTGTTCTTTGTTGTTTTATTAGCACCCCCTTTTCTTCACCCATAACACAGATTTTAGTATTCTTCATCTTAGTAGTTTAATATTGCTCTTCTTGTTGTCAGTATGTCAACTATGGATAAAATATGAGAAAGAACCAATGATAAATCAAATATTTATTTAGTGGTGTACATTCCTTCTCCTCACAGAACCATTTCCAAAGTCAGCCCACAAACTCTGAATCCCTGACAGAGATTGGAAAAATTACATCTTTGGATGACAATGCCCCAAATGCCAAAGCCAGTGGCCATAGTGGTGAGGAATTTGAGGAGATCTAATTCATTAAAAAAAAAAAAACTTTTCATGCTCTCTTTGAATATTGAAGAAGATGTTGATCTCATTCCTCATTCCCTTGCTTGTAACTAGCAGGACCTGTGAACCATTCTTTTGCCATGTGTTCACTGAGAACCTCCCCTTACTTACAAAGTTCACCTCCTGTATTATGCAGTGAAAAACAGGTAATATCAGGCAAGCTGCAATCCACGGCTGCATCTGCACTGCAGTTTGACATTGCTTTAACTGTCATGGCTCAATTCTCTAGAATCCTGGGAACTGTAGTTTATTGTGGCACCAGAGCTCTCTGACAGTAAAAACTAAACACAAATCTCACAATTCCATACCACCCTCCGAGACAATCTATTCCACTGTCAAAGTGGAATTTTATTGTCCAGCTCTTACAGTTATTAAGTTCTTCCCAATGTTTAGGTGGAATCTCTTTGCTTGTAATTTGAAACCATTGATTTTCCCCCCTACTCTCTGGAGTAGAAGAGAAATTCACTCCATTTCTTTATGACACCCATTCGG
This sequence comes from Urosaurus nigricauda, assembly GCA_034509955.1. Taxonomy (NCBI): domain Eukaryota; kingdom Metazoa; phylum Chordata; class Lepidosauria; order Squamata; family Phrynosomatidae; genus Urosaurus; species Urosaurus nigricauda. Next base: position 87,824,270 of record JAOEGL010000003.1, read on the forward strand.
ATATTTCAAGATGGCTATCAGATCACCTCTCTGTCTTCTCTTTTTTTAAGGTAAAATTCTAAAATTCCTAAGCCATTCCGTATAGGACTTGGTTTCCAGACATTTTACCATTTGGTTGCCCTCCTCTGAACATGTCTCAGCTTATCAAAATCCTCTGGAATTGTGGTACCCAGAACTGGACACAGTATTCCAAGTGAGGTCTGGCCAAAGCAGAATAGAGTTGGACTATAACTTGTCTCTCAGAATACAAAAATGTAGGCTATGCATTCTGAGGAAGTAGACTGAAATTTACAAAAGATCATTCTGCCAAATTCTTTCATTCAGTTAGTATCAAAGGTGCTTCAAGTTCTCTCTATCAGGATACTATGCTCTTGTTGATACAGTCTAAAGTTGCTTTGGCTTTGAACAGTCCCCATATAGGACAGTACAGTCCTCCCTCCAAATTCGTGGGGATCCATTCTGGACCCCGTGAATTTCAAAATTTGCCTGTATTCAAGCCCCATAGCTTTGAATGGTCGCATGCTCATGCGTGTGGTCATGTGCACATATCATGGTCACATGCACCATTAACTTTAATGGATGTTGCCCCTCTGTGAATAATCAAAACCACAGATCTCGAGTCCGTGAAAACAAAGGGGCGACTGTAATAAAATAGTACGTTCTAGTTGAACGCACACTTAATCTTCAGATTTACCACCTCTTTATGCCCCAAATAAAAAAATGCCAAGTACTCAAGATTGAATACTTTGCCATTTTATATAGTACATCCCACAAGTGCTGTGCCTGAAGAGTAAAACAATGCAGTTATAATGAATTAAATAATGATTTGCTGCCTTTCAGGAGAACACCAAATAACTGCCAGAGACAGCTCTTTTGCTTTCTCTAAGGGTAAATCTAGTCCATACTAAGAATGAGGAAAATAAATCTACTTTCTGTGTGGGGAAAAGTGCCAATCAGCCATGTTGCTTATATTATTTTTGAGCTATGAAAATACTATAATATTGGATGAATAGCACTGTGGGCCTAATTATGGACTATACACAAATGGGGAGGACATGATCCATCAATAATTGACTTAAAGTGAGGGAATCTGATCCACTAATAATTGACTTACCTATTGATTTGAAGCTGCTGGATTATATTACAATAGCTATAATAGTGCACTGGAGAAGAGCTGAAGGTGTTCCTATTCATGTGGAATGCATTTTTAGGACATAATATTTTGGCATCACAATGCAGGGACTATGCATACGATTTAGGATAGTACATATTTTTATTTAGCACCAGGAGGTTGAATGTTGCTAAAGATATTGTATTGTGTTTATCGGAGACCTGTTTTAGGTCTGCCTATGTTCTTATATGATATTAACATATTCTCCTATTAACTCTGTATTTTACTGGCCTGTTAGTTCCTGCATCTTTTTAGTTGAAGTGTATTGGTAATGGAGAAGAAAGAAGGCATGAAAACTGGTCACTTATATCCTTGTCAGACAGGATATATATCTTAAAAGCTAAATATTATGGCCATAATTGAGCACAGATAGGTATGGTTGAAGTCATTGAAATGGGAAGGATTAAGTATGCCTTGCTGCTGGAGTGGGTCCTATAGCTCTAATTTTAAAGCTCGATGACTGGATCACTCACTGTCTGATAATAAAAATGTATTACATCATATGTAATTTCACTTATTAATGCACGGACAAAGGATTTGTCTTCTTCCTGCATAAAGAGAAATACTGTTCATTACCAGTTTTTGGTCCCATGTTGAGCAAACAAACCTCATCTTATACCATAAGCACCATCAGTCAATAGTAACTTAAAAGCACCAAGTACAGAATTGTTTTTTTTTTTTGGTCTGTTCCAGTAGCGTGCAACACTGTGTTTATAGTAAACTGGTAAACTGGTACGCAAGAAATGTCATATATTGGAAAAATATACACCTGATGTTCCAGTGCCATGTTGTGGTATTTTAAACCATTATAATTGAACTCTACATGGAGTATTTAATACCTTAAATTACATGCTTCCTCTAATTTCAATCTAGCTGTTCTAATAATACCAGAGAGGTTTGCTTAAAGTAATTTGAGAAAATAAAATTATAAATAAAGGGCATGAATCATCTTAAATTAAGCAATAAAGCATTATTTCTGTGAAGGAATTAAGCAGTTGTTTATATCCACCACACTGGAATCAAAGGGACTTTTTTTGATTTGAGATGTTTTCCTGTAATTGCCCGAAACATAAATGTTAACAGATAAGCTATTCTGGTGTACAGAGATTGACCTTTTCAAGTATGCAGTCTTTGCTGATTCTGCTTAAGTGCTTGGCAGTATTAGATACTTAAATGGTCCTCATTTCAGCAGTGACAAAGGTACAGTCTCTGGAAGATAGAATGTTGATAAGATTTCAGATCTTTCCTGGACTGTACAACTTCCTGCTTTAGTTGTTTCCTGTCTGAATGTTCTTCCTTGCATATTGAAAATCAGTGGATCAATCACAGGGAAAGGTACAAACTAGCCTTTTCTTTATTGTGCTTTATTTCTGAGTGCAGTGTTTCCTACTCTTTCAGAGGAACATTCCACTATATAAGCACACACACACACACATACTTTTAGTATAAAGATCTACAGTTCATTTCAGCAGTAGTCTTCTTAAGAGGCAAGCCAAAAGGTTCAACACATGCAGGTGACATCAGGATTTTGGACTAGTTGGGCCTCAACATACTCCTCATGAGATAGAACAGGCATGGGGAACATGGGGACCTCTTACAGTTATTGGACTGCAACTCACATAAATCATGACTAGACTATCCCAGTCAATAGTCATGGGTATTGCATCCCAACAGTGCATAGAGCATCCTTAGGAACAAGAGGAAAAGCTACTAGTAACTAGGGACAATTCTCGGCTAAGATGGACTTACTTATTCTCCTCCAGTTCATGTCCCCCTCCTACTCTATTTTCCAAATCAACTGAAATATTAGTTTATTTTGTGAAAGAAACCCCTGCAGCTGGTGACTTCTCCATCACTGGATTTTAAAGGTGCTATCCCCAATAGTAAATTCTATTATTCAATATGGTCAGCACTTCAAAGAGGCACTTTACCAAAATCCCTTTACAGTACCTCTTTAAAGTTCTGGCTAAAATTCAGAGCAGATTTCCCATCTCAGTGATAAGAAGCCACCAGCTTGTCACTGGGAAGGTGTCTGGAGAATGCTGCTATTTTCAGTCAGTAAGTACATTCTGTTGCATTTCCAGAAGTGAGCCACAAAAGCTGAGTCATTGAAGATGGGAAAGAAATACTGAATTCCAATTCCTGTAATAATTTTTGTCATGGTCATCAGTCGGGGATGCTTTGATTGTGATTTCCTGCATGGCAGGGGGTTGGACTGAATGGCCATTGGGGTCTCTTCCAACTCTATTATTCTATGATTCCATGATTCTAAGCTTGTTCGCAAGAATGTCATGGGGAACTTTGTCAAAAGGAAAGAAAGGGATAGCCCTGTTATCACTGTAGAGCCTTGAACATGAAAAGGGAGCACAGACACAGGGGCAGGGGAGAGTTGTGAAGGTATGTTGGAGAAGAAGGAGCCAAGGCCAGGCCAAAACACCAAATGCCCTTGCCCATCAAGGTACATAGTACCAAAGCCAGAAAAGTTGCTTTGGCACTTGAGACAGCATAACCCTTTCTCTGCCAGTAAAAATTCAGATAACCAGCCATTTGCTGCCTTTCATGACTTCAAAAATCGGTTGCCCAAGGCAGCCGCGTCATGGAAGCAGCTGAGAAAAAGGTACAAACTCCAAAGGCTAAACTGGCAGGCTCATCAGAGCTTTGACACTCCAAAAGCTTCAGAAAGCTGATTCTGATGGAATTAACTGGTTGGCAGCTGCAGAACTGAAACTTTGAAAGTGGCTTTATGAAAAGCTGATTACTTAAAATGGTCTTACATAAGCCAACAAAGTATAATTATATACACTGTAGGAAAGACACTGGAGTCAAGTTCAGGCAGCTTAGATGAGCTTAGCTCTACTTTATAATTCTTTGGTTTCGAATTTTACCAGATTATGTATTTTCCCTTTAAATAGTTAAGTGGCATGTATTATAACAATAAAACATGTTTAAAAACGGGAAATACCACAAACATCAAACTGATATTAAGTCCCTTAACTTTTTGAAAGAATATGTATTAACATCAAATTGATCTATTTTAATCAACATATTCAACTTCAGGAATTTGTATTGCACAAAAGGCATCTGCATTTTAGACTGAAATAATGAAAATTAATATGGCTAATTATACTTCACATTATTATGCAAATCCTACTGAGATTATTCAAATAGCTTTAGAATAACAAAATCTTATAGATAAGTAGTAGAATAAATAAATCCCTTTGTATTGCAGAGAATGTTAACAGCTGAAATTTCAGATTTGCACCAATTTTACTTTAAACATAATTTAAATTCTATTAGGTCCAAAACAAGCCACAGAAATAATCCAGTCTGAGACCATTTTACCTATGCTAGCTCAGTGCTATGGAATCCTGGGAACTGTAGTTTATTGTGGCACCAGAGGTCTCTGACAGAGAAGGCTAAATGTTTCACAAAACTACAGCTCCCAGAATTCTCTAGCATTGAGCCAGGGCAGGTAAAGCAGTCTCATACTGGATTATTTCTGCAGTGTCTTTTGGACCTCAGTTAAACAGATATTATAAGTTAAGAGGGACAGGTGTTTTCTTAAACTGAAATGTGTGACATAAAGAGAGAGATGGGATTTACTGATACATGCTATACAGTCCTACCTCTGTTTTCACTGAATTGGGATCCGTGCCCCCCGATTATCCGCAGGGGGTGAATGGAGGGAGTTAAAATGGGAGTGCACCTCCATTCAAGCCAATAGGGCTTGAATATGCGCATTTATTCATTTTTACGGGGGGGGGGGGAGGTGGTGGTGTCCAGAACAGATCCCCTGCAAAAAAGGAGGGGGGACTGTACTTACAAACTATAATACCATATTCTGCACTTTGGTTGCAGGTGCTTTACAAAGTAAGGAGTTTATCGCATGCAAAAATAAAGTTACTTATCCTTGGTGGGATACAGTCACTTATGGGATGCAATCGGGAATCATCACACGAAAAATGGCAGTGATGCTGCCGGGCAACTGCATCCTGGCTGCATCCAGGCTCCCAGCTACTCTTAGCCTGCTGCTTTTCAAAAACAGGAGCTTCCCGTGTTTGCAAATTGGCCAGCTAAGCACGGCTGAGAGCCTGGATGCAGCTGAGATGCAGTCACTCAGCAGCATCAGCCATGCAATAGTTCCCAATTGCATCCCGTAAGTGACTGTATCTCAGCAGGGGTAAGACGCTTTATTTTTGTATGTGATAAACTCTTATGACAGGTTCATTGAATTGTTTTATTTTGTCTCAGATATGGGACATTATTATTCCAAAATACTTCTTAAAGGTGCATCAGTCTCTTCATTTAACTTTACAAATAGTTTATATTTGGGTCCACCCAAGGGTTCCTGTAAATCTAAATGAAATTTCATTTCAAGCAATCACTTTATTTATATTCCTCATTTCTCTCAACGATGGGATTCAAGGTGGCTCAAACTCCTGGTCCAGATTATATTCCACTTATTTTTGTATGATATTTCCATATAGAGGTGATCAGGTTTACACTGCATTTGGGGGTATCTAATTCTGTAGGATATGGGGGCATGCATTTAAAAAGTGGTATAGTGAATTAGAACTTGAGCTCAGGCCGTAACATTTTGGATGCATCTTCACTTTTTTTAGCGACATCTAGCCTTGAAAATTTATATTAATGAACTCATACTCCAATAATTTTGTATAATGTATAAAATTAGTCTAATTGATATCTCACTGGTATGTCGACTACAGCAAGCTTTTTAGAGTATTATTCCAAAGACTGTAAGATACAGAAAGACAAACTTTGTAGATACTGGCTCAGAAAACCTGTTCCCTTGGCTCATGCAATTTTACTGATTAAGGTACTTCACCTTATTTGATTTATCTTAAATAACACAGGACCATTGAGCATTTGTGCTTGAAAATTTATTCTCTGCCTAACGTACTACTCTGGAGAAGATTTCTGAAAATTTGATTTCAGTATGAATTATGTCCAGAGGGTGGGGGCAGGCCTGCCATAAGGATAGTCATTTCCACAGTTGCTTAAGGACACGGGGTGGTAACAACGTTCAAGGACAGAATTGCCTGTGGTATGCAGCCTGCCTTATACAGTATCTGCTAAGAAAGAGTGCTGCCTGCAAATGTGGTGGAGCACAGTGTTCCTTCTGCTATGTTGAAGACAGATTAAATGGGCCAGGCCAGTCAGCTTATATACAGGGAATAAGAAGCGATGCCATGTTGTTTTATTGCCCAGGCAAGAAAATGCCTCAGGCAGGTCTTGTGTCCATGTGATACCATAATCACCCCAATGCAGTCACTCTTAGAATATGAATTTTATTCTGATTTGAAATATAGTTTACTTCCTGATTAGTTTACTGAGGCGTCCAGAGATACTATTTGTCAAAGGCACCATGTAATTCATTGTCTCTTGATTTGTTTATTTGGACAGCCAAACAAATTATGTAAAATATGTGCAGTTATTAATTAATACATAATTAAGCAGGTAGCTAATTTCATTCTAATTACTACACATATAAGAGCTCAGTTGGTTGACTATACTGGCCAGTCTGGATAAATTGTATGAGCCTTGTTTTTCCACTTGCTAATTTATTTGTTATGATTTCAAACTGAAGGGGACGACATCACAACAGAGATTATTTCTCTGAATTTCATCTGGGATTTTCAGGGTTAAAAAAAATGCCAGAGCAAAAATGAAAAAAAAAACAAACCCAGAATCTGAATGAACAAGCAATTGCTTGTCCTGAAGAAGTTAATAATCCACATGAAGCGAGGCACCTGAACTTGTGCATTGTAATAGGACTTTAATAGCAGTGGTTTCAAACACATAAGTTCCACCTTATCCCTAATGTAGATCTTAGATCACTGCTATTATGTCACCAGCAGAGTTAATGCACATGGTCCCTCCCTATTCACTCTAATCGATGCATTAAGTAAACTGGAAAATGTCCACAGGTAAGTAATGGAAAACAATTTAAATTGAAAAAAAGAAAAGAAATAATGACCTCAGTATCTGCCTTTGAAATTTTATTGTCTCAAAGCCATTCTCTTCCAGCTATTTGGTTTGCTGCCCTTCACAATATTGTGCAGCATCTTCTTGAAATGATGATTTTGGTCATTCTGAGAAAGGTTACATAGGATGCAATCCATGGGACTTAGCCTGTCAAACTGAAGACAAAAATAGTCTGTGTGAGCTCACATCATAAGCGCTACAATGTATGTGAAAGTTTTTTTTTCCTGTCTTGCTTTCTGGTGGATGGTGTGAATATTTGGAGAGTCTCTGACCTTCAAGACGGGCTTTTCTGGTTATTCAGAGGATACCACTGAGAGGAGAAGATTGGCCTGCCCCCATTATACAGAGATTCTGTGAAAGTAGGTTTTTTTTTAATTTAGAAAGAAAGATTTTTTTAAAAAAAGAAATCCTATGGAGTATAGTAAACAATATTATATGATAAGAATAGGGATGGGTGAAAAATTCATTTCAGTTAATTTTTGATAAAAATATAACACATTTCTTCATATTGAAAATGGAAAGCATTTGTGGAATTTGTCATTTTTTAAATTAAGGTGGAGACACCAAAAATGACTATTGATCTTTCCAGACCCAGGGATTTAAGTTCTCAGTGCTTAAAAGTCTGGGTGTGAAGCATTATGCTTCCCGCCATTCTAATGTTGAATTTGGGTGGGTCTTTCTTTCTTTTTAATCTGACAGACTCCTTGTCTTTAACACATTTACAACAGGTGGGTACAATATTGGTCTGCCCTTGATAGAAATTGCTGTATCAATTGCATTTTGCCAGCATAAAATTGGGATAATTTTGTTTCAGTTTATCTTCAGTGTATGAAGAATTTAGCAAAATTCACAAATTGTCTTCTTATCCAAGAAAGAAAGAACTTGAAGTGTAAAGATTCAGATTTTGGAGAAACTGAAACTGGGGAGACTTTTCTGTCATTGAGAAAAGATATGATGTGCTCAACAACAAAATGGTGTATTGATGTGATTTCTAGAGTTTGGGGAAATTATTTTTTACCTCCTCCTCTCACAATTGCATGGGTTGTACCACCTCATAGTTATGCTGGCTGGGATAGTCTGCGAGAAATAGTTCAAAACCATAACTTTTCCAAGCTCTGACAATTCCAGTATGCAATAAAGCCACATGTAAATAATTCCTAAGCTATCAATTTACATATGACTTTATAAAAAAATTTAAACCAATATAATTTTAAAAGTTATAGCCAAATTCTATTTTTGTTGTAATACCTGAAATAGAGGATCTCTGCTGAAAGGGTGAAAGGTTGCTGAAGTTTACAGTGTTGGCACTGGTAGGTCTTGGTTTTTATTTTACCATACAAAAAACATTTCTGTTACCCTGGAGTACATCCTGGAAAATCAGGAAATAGCAGCCACTTTTTATTACCACTGAGGAAGGGGTTGTTTGTTTATTCCAGAACATACTACAGCAAAACCAAAAAGATGTCTATAGTTCTATACTTGCAATTAAAAGTGGGTTCTTTGGGAATTCCTCCTCCACCTTGTTGGATGGGGGAGGGAACCACAAGATCCTTTACTCCAACAGTACCATTTTTGGAACACAGTACCTTTTAAAAATAAAATATTCTCACCCAGGCCTCCCGAGCCAATAGTCAGAAAAGACACAGAAGATAATTTATGATTCACTAATTGTCTACAGCATCATGATACCTGAATTGGCCAGATGTCTCCAGAGCCAATAGTGAACAAAGACAGAACAGTTACAAAATCTGAATGATATAAGCTATGTTATTTATCCTCTTCCACACCTTTTACAGACTTCAGGTGAATGCTTAGGTGGTGCCAAGGGACACCAACTGTAAATATTTGCTGTGACAGTGCTCATTTTTCTTCAGTAGTCTGGAAGACCCATTGTTAACTTGGAATCCTTTTGCTTTGTCCCATCTACAGCAAACACATGGAATCAGCTGTTGAATGGTATGTAGGTTAATCCAACTGATGAAATGGCTTATATTAGACAGAAGTAACTAGAGGAGTTAGACCATCACTATTCCAATCAATACCTAAATACAGTAACTCAACAGCAAAGGCTCCAGATGTAGAGGATTATAACACATAGTGTAATGTCTAGTATAGTTTTGAAAGTCTACAATTCATACTGACCAAGTATGGATCAGATCAGTACCACATATCCCAAGCGGTCAACTAATATATGCTTATATTAAGGTCTGCTGTCAAAGAAATACTGATTATACATATCAAATTATGTGAAAAATCAAGTTAGGGTTGAAGTCTATGTAAAGTGCTAGAAGCAAGTTGACCTTCATTGCAAAATATATCTGGAATCCTGTATCAGCTTATACTTAACTAGGTACCTAACCAAGTAACTTCTACTAGTCTGATCCCCTTCCTAGTCTGACAGAAATGTCATTGAACCACACTCCGATCACCAGTAGAATGGACCTCCTTCTACCCATGCAGATGATGCCCAGTAAAGTAGGTCAAGGGGTAAAATTTGATCATGGCAATAGTATCTAAATTATGACTAAGTGGCAATTGTGAATATAAAACAGTTAAGGTTAGGTACCTTTTTCATGTTCATGATCACTACTTAGTCATGATTTTGACCATTACACCATGATCTTTATTCCCAACCCATTTTACTAGGCATCAACTGCATGGTAAAGGAGGTCCATTCTGCTGGTGAGTGAAGCATGGCTGAATGATGTTTCCTTCAGGCTTGGAGGGGTTGGGCCAAGAGAATTTGCTTACTTAAGTACTTAGTTAAGTATAACTTGATACAGGATTCAGACAATATTTTCATTTTACATGTATAGTTCATAAAAAGAGCTCTGCTGGATGAGACCCAACATTATCAGTGTAGCATCCTACCCAAAATCTGTTGTGGTACTAGCATTCAACAACTAGTACAATGAGGTTTTTCATCCCCTTTCCTGTAGAGTGCTCTTTGATACTCAAAGATTTTCACGGAGGCTTGGGGAGGAGTGAGAGAAAGGATTGCTTTCCCTTCCAGTTTTACTGATGCAAGTAGTTCCACCAGAAAACTCACTCTACTGAACTTTGCTCTTTGTTTCCAAATCAGATATCCATGGGAAATTAGCGTAGCTTAGCCAGAAACTGGTAATTTTGAGGAATGCTGTCTCTGAAACCTGGAGATAGCCACCATGAATAGTAACCTCATCTCTCCACACACACCTCACTCACCTCACCCTCTATTTGATTTTCTTTTTCTGTTCAGTTTCCAGAGAAGATTCTCTATAAGCCACAAAAACGGAAGGCCCTCTCCTTTTGTTACTGTGTCTGTCCCACATTGCAAGAGAGTTCGCACCATTTCCTGCCATGCATAGAAAACTGGGTTGTGAAAATACCTAGCCATCCTGCCTGACCATCCTATATTGAACTTCATTCACTGAGTTGTCTACTGAGGCAACTTCAAAAACCATAGATACGGCATTTGTGATAAGACTCTGGTCAAAAAGAGAGTTTTAGTATTGGTTCAGTTTTTTGATATTGTCAAATATGGTTGAACTCTGAAGTTGAGAGTGTTGCATTGTTACATTTTGATTTGTCACACAGTATGACTGCTCTGTGCTGTTATCATGCTATAAAACCCTGGGCTGAATGCAAATTTCCCATCAATTTAAGAGCCTTCCCAAGGAATCATGGCCTCTGTCAGTGCGTGTATGCTTGCTCCGTTTCATTCACATGTCTCTCTCCTATTGCCTTTTCTTTTCAGTTGTACCTAAAATAACCTCTTTGCTTCTATCTGTACCGTATCAGTTATAATGTCCTCCTCCTGCTGCCTACTTGTTCCCTGATTACCACTGAATTCACATGCTATTTGATAAGTGCAGGTATCTTCTTTTTCTCCCTTAAAAAATTGGAAGCAGAAAGTGTTCCTAATTCTGTCAAGAAAATGACTTTCGATCCTCATCCCTTGCATATTATTCTTGTGGGGGTCAGATGTGAATCGATTCCTGACGCTGCTTTTTTCATGGCAGTAAAGTGGTAAAATGTGGAGTGCTTTGGAGTTAGAAATGTAATTGTGAAGACATAAAAATTGTATCTATAACCATCACAGAGATATTTATCTCGAGATGACTGTCTCAGTGTCCTTCAGAGCAATAACTGCAAGAACTGAGAACATAACAGAAGGAGCTGAAATGTTATGACTCATTTACTCCTAACAAGTCTAATATACTTCAACGAAAGCGTATTGCACATGGCATAAGGGACTCTTTGATACCCTGGAAAGAGCTTCAAAGGCCATTAAAATAAAATACCAGCCATTACTACTGCTCAAATATTCTTCAACATCTAAATTAAGCCACCAATAGCAAAGATTGTAATTGCGTTATTCTCTTTGATTCCTTGTCACTCACAGAAATGTCTATGTTTTGCACACTTTTTGTCCTACAGGAGAGAGGGAGATAAACCAGGCAGATAAAACATATTATTTTTATTGTCGTGTATAACTTTACTGTTGCAGCATCATTTAAGATGTTAAATGCACACTCTTTCAATGCATTAAAATATCTGAAATTGCTTCCCCTGACTGGAATTCAAGAGGCAAGTTTCCAGGACACAATACAGAATGTCTTTCTGAGACATTCTGAGAAATTTCACAACTAAGTAACCTAACATTTGAGATCGAGGCTGGAGTTCTGTAGGTAGAATCCTAGAATTGTACAGAATCTATAGAATCTTACAGTTGGAAGGAACCACAAGGGCCTCTTGTCCAGCTCCCTACCATGCAGAAATGCACAACTAAAGCACTCCTGAATGATGCCCATCCAGCCTCGGTTTAAAGACTGCCAGAGATGGAGAGCCCACCACCCCTTGAGGCAGAGTAGCAATTCAAACTTTGAGCATACTTGCATCCCATTCGCCCATAAAACAGAATGCATATTCCCTTTTCCAAGGTCACTCCTCCTTCCAACCCCAAGCCAGTCATTATCATGGGACTGAACTTGAACCTCTACTCCTCACACTGTATGCTATATACTATAAGCATGCAAAGCTTATCTCTAGCAGCTGTGGCAGGCAATCTGAGGGACTCGGATCTAGACAATACTGCTTTCCAATAACAATAGCAATCTCTCACATCTCCAAGTGAAATGGCTAAAGCAGGGATGAGAATCATGCAGCCCTTTCAAACTCTCAGCATTTGTCACTATTGGCTATATTGGCTAGGATTCCTCGGAAATGCTGTTCAATACCCTTGGAGGGGGCCATGTTTCCCACCTATGACCTAAAGTGTGGGACCCTTGTCCATTCCACTAACCAATAAAAACATGTTTTTCATCTTAAATTTATATTGCCATTATTTGAACAAATTTCTCCCAATGACAAAGGAATGGTTTTGTGAGGCACAGACAAAATTAGAACTTACTCATGCTGCTGTTCAGTTTGATTCAATTGAATTAAGTTTGACAGGCCTTTGCTCGTCTAGCTTGAGGTTCAATAAAATGTGGTGAAAATATCTACAAATGGCTGTCACCTATGTGAACGAGTGTAAAACTAATTGTAATTTTATATTGGATGTGGAAAGGTGATATTTTCTTTTATTCTCTTTTGTAGCTGTTTTTCTCTGTTGCTGATTATGCACACGCACACACAGCAGTGTTATATGAAATAGACATAGACACAAACAGAGAGAGAGAGTTTACGTTAATGAATGAGAGAGAAAAATAAGACTAGTCTAGTCAATAAAAGGTTGCTGCATGAAGAACATTAGTAAAAGAAGAGGTAATAACTTTTTCAAATATATTGCTTTTTCCAGTGCTATTGAAAGAGAAGTGAGAATATTCTAGAAGCTACAACACATTCACACAGAGGTTTAAATCTGCCTCAGAAATCACAGAAGCTGTCATAGAGCTTAAGATGGGAAGAAAACCAAAATCAAGGTTCTATTCTTCTGCAGTAAAGCTATACTGTAGTTTAAATTAGTATGGTGCAGCTGAACCCTTATTTAAAATGTGTTCGCACTGACATCACAAGAAGAGAGTTTCTTTGTTTAATGGCACTGTCAGAGCAGTACACTTTCCGCTGCAGCCCGTTGGAGTTAGACCTTTTAATAGAAAGTGACAATTTAAATTGCCATGAAGGTGGCCTAATGGTGCTTCAAACTATTCCTAGCTGATGCTGCAGTTGGCTGCAGACCAGTGTATCAAGAAAAAGGTAAATGGGAGTGGGAAACAAAGTGATGAATAATTAGTCATTCCTTTGTTCTTTGCTATAATAATAGTAGCCATGATTAACTCTTTTGCCTGTATTGTTACCTCCACTGTAGCTCTGCACTGGTTAAAGCACCAGCATCAAAGGAAACATGATTATTTTTCCTTTTTCCCCCCCTCTTTTGGCAGGTAGGCTGTATGGTCTTTCCGCTTTTTGTTTTCCTGCTTCTCTGGCACACAAAATGGCAACAGTTCATGCAGTTTGTTTGCTCGAGGTCTGGTCTAGCTACTGTTAAAAGATTTGTTTGTGTTTCTGCTATTTCCCAGTCAGCATGGCAGGAAATGGAATAAAAAGCCACAAGGTTGTTTACGGTCCATGAAAAAGAAATGGTGTGGTGCGTGCTGTGCAAGGAAACATTGTGCTGTCTTCTTGCAAGGGAAGCAAAATACAAACACATCAGAAGCTGTGGTGGTTGCCATTTGGTTCCCATGCTGTGGGACTGGGTCCAAACAGTGATGCCTAATAGTTTCCCTGGGGCAAGCAGAATCTACACATGTGCTAGGAAAACAGTGATGTGCAAAAGTCCCATAAACTCCTTTTGCAATGAGTGTGCACATTTCACGCCTTGGATAGCAATATTATTCACTTATTTATTTACTTCATTTAGATCCTGCCTTTCTCCCAGAGGAGGCTTCCAGACTGACTAAATTGAAAAGCCTTCACAATATTTTTTTAAAAAATTAAAATTACCATATAAAACAGTATATAGTCTTTCTAAAAATGATACAAAAATGAAAAAGATAAATGAAATATCCCAATAAGAAGCTTCCCTGCCTACACATTAAATTCCCATTTAAACAGAAAGGTCTTTTTCTTCCAGCAAAAAGGAAAACAGGGAGGGGAACAGCCTAGCATCCCATGGAAGGTCATTCCAGAGGGTGGGAGCATCGACTGAGAAGGCTCTTTCTTGTGAAAAACCGGAAGAGGTGAGTGGATCACCGAAGAAAGACATGGTAGAAGGACTGAGTAACCAGAGAGGAATGGAGAGAGGAGATGGTCAAAAGTAACCCAAAGAAGCAAGAAGTCAGGATTTCTATTCAGGATTGTATCCTCCACTGGAAAAAGTTGAAGTAAAAATGTAAATAGTATATGGTTATAACCAAAGTAAATAGGAGCTTTTCTTTGAAGAAGGATTTAGCTCCCATAATAAGGCAATCAAGACGCTTGTTTGAAATAAGGATTAAAAATACTGAAGAAATCATGCATGCATGTGAGTATACTAAATTATTAATTTTAACACTGGATGTTTTAATAAGTGCAAATGGATATGGGAATCTTTTCTTATTTTAGTGCATAGTGAGATTGTGACAGTTAATGAGTTTAAGAAATATTTTAATATTAAATTTACATTTTAAAAAAAAATAAGTGGTATATGTATCTCTTTCCAGTTGCACTGCTGCAAAAGTGGCTGCTGATCTGTATCTCAAAGAAGCCAGCATTCATATTGGATTGCAAGTGTGTGATACCCTAGTACCATGTCCAAACAGATATAATCCTTTTAGCTAAGAAAGTTTTTTTTAAAACTTATGGTGAAGTGCAACTATTGTCCCCACCTAATATAATGGGTGTAAATGCAAAGATAAACTCTAAAGCTGCAGGGTGCCCAGATTGCATAACTGTAAAGGAGGACAGGCCCCAAAATGTAGGACATTCGAGAAAAATGTGCGTTACCAAAGAAAATCTAAAAACATTCCGATAAAGATACATTCATGGCCATTAGTCATGCTCAGACTGTAGGACATTTTGACATTCCTTCTGGACACAAAGTTGAAATGTAGGACATGTCCTGCAAAAAGGAGGACTTCTGGTTATCCTGCCATAGCCAACATGAAGTAACATTTGAGCTTTGCTCATAGTGGTGGCCTTGCTAGGTTTGTTGTTTTGTATATAACGAATGGTGTTAACTGTTTGAATATGTTGTGAATGTGAAGTGCCTTTCTTTTCTAGTTTCTCTTAAGACTTCTTTCTTTCTTTCTTTCTTTCTTTCTTTCTTTCTTTTTTTTTCATCTTTTTGAAAGCACATCCTGAAAAACTAGAACTAATCCTGGAAGTCATTGGAGTATGATGGAGAGGGATATGAAAACCTGAACAGCAGCAAGGCGAGGTCCTTTCTCTTGGGAAGTAGTAGACTGTGAATAGAGTAACTGTTGAACTGTCTGTTTCCCTAAAGTATTTATGGAATTGGATTGTTATTGTTGTTGTTGTTGTTGTTGTTAATATTATGGTTTTAGAAGAGTAGTTGGAGGCCTGGTTGTTCAAAATAATATTGCACATTTAAGATTTTTGTCTATGGATAAAATTTAGAAAACTGCCTGTTGAATATTGTTGTTGACGGGTTTATAGCTTATTCATAGTTATTTTTTGCCCCCCATGTTCTACCTGTTTGTGATTGTGGTTGTCTGTTTAATTTTTGTTAACCTTAGCCATTCCCTTTCAGACAGACAAGTGGGTAAAAAAATTGAATTTTCAAAAAAGTCCTTCTCTTCCTAGCTCAAAACAGGGGCAAGCAGGGGCAGAGAGGGAAGACTAAATTACATGAAGGATTTTGCATCTTAATTCTTGGTAAAGTTGTAGCATAATATTATAATGTACATTTAAACACCAAAATGTGATCTTGTCAACAAAAAAAATCTCTTTCCTCCAGTCTGAAGTAGTACAGTCTAAAAAGAACAAGCAAGAACAAGCAAGCTTGTTTGCTGGGGCTCCAGAGAACAGGACCCAGAACAATGAATGCAAGCTCCAGGAAAAGAGATTCCACCTCAACATTAGGAGGAACTTCCTGACAGCAAGGGCTGTTTGACAGTGGAATGCACTCCCTCGGAGTGTGGTGGAGTCTCCGTCCTTGAAGGTCTTTAAGCAGAGGCTGGATGGCCATCTGTCAGGTGTGCTTTGACTGGGAGTTCCTGCATGGCAGGGGGTTGGACTGGATGGCGTTTTTGGTTTCTTCCAACTCTATGATTCTATGATTCTATGAATATTATAATCTTATGAGTCCTTGGTTATTGTCATGTATGAGCTACCATTTTGCTATGCCACTTCTGCCCATTCCAGCTAAAGCTTATTTTACCCCGGGGGGTAAAAAATCCCCACTAAAATAGGGATTGGGAGAGTGAAGGAGGAACTAGGCTGTGCAATGAAGCAGGAACAGCCAATCTGCCATTCATCCATAGAATCAATCTGCCATTCATCCAAAGTCAGCTCATTTACCCATGATTTATACTCTTGTTGAGAGCATGAACCAGGCATTTCCTCTCCTTCTGAGTAAAACTACAGAATATCCCAGACAGCATGAGTAGGTGGCTGAAGGATTCTGAGAGCTGTAGTCCAAAAATGTAATTTCTACAAGTTCTGTTAAAGAAAATAAACACCACCACCCTCCAGTCTTCTAAGGAAAAAATTCTAAATAGCATCCATATGCTAATATTCACTGCATCATGCTCATGGAGATTTTTTTTAATAAAAAAAAGCAGAACATATTTTGAAAATAATTTGTTAAGAAGGAAGGTTTTTAAAGAGCCTTATGCCAACATTTGCTTTTCTATGATGTGGAAGAGGAGGCAAATATAATAAAAACAAAACTGTCCTTGAGTGAGATGAATGTTGAGTATCTGTTCCATTGTATTCTTATAACAAAGAAATATTAAATTGTCTGTATCATATGTTTGGGGTCACAATTGTTGGCAAACCTATTCTAATTTTATTTTATTTTACTGTATTGTATTACTTAAGAAATGAGCTGTTAAACTTTCTTCAGTTCTTATACATTATTGCCACCTATTGGCAAAGGTTTCAAACCAGAATGATCTAACCAATTATATTAAAAAGATCTGGAAGCTTCTCTTTGATCGTTTAATTTATATTAATTTTCTTCATTATTACTCCAACAGCCTGTGGTCTTAAAAACAACTATACCCATGTTGTTCGCTTTAGACCAAAACTCAACATGCATAACTCTGAAGAGCAAAATTAGGTAATATTTCAGTAATGCTGTATGAGCTGTAAGCCAGTGCATACTTTTAAAACAAATATTGGAATTCAGTATGGGACTTATACTTATGTAAGTGGACTTGCATCTATGAGAAACAGAATTGAGCAATTTCACTACATCCCTATTCAGTAAGGGGCTGCTGTGACATTATGACATAGGGAGGTGACCATTGTGCAACAGTCCCAATGTGTTTTGCACATCAGTGTGCATAGGGTACTCACATTGCACATTTGGACAATGGCTAGGGACTGCCAATGCACATCAGGTATTCCCAATGTGTAGTATGACAATGTTTAGTGCCTGATGTACATTGGTACTCCAGCTAGAGATTTTCATTGTGCATTGGCAAAGCCCAATGCATCTCAGATCATCTTTGATAGTGTCAATACACATCTTTGCAATTCACTAAGAGGGATCTGTAGCACAGCTGCTACACATATGTGTAAAATTACATCGCATAGACCACTATACAGAATCATGGCCACTTAAAAAAATCCTCAGTATAAACTTGCTACTGGAATAATTTTTTGTTATGAGCCTATCTGAGACAGAGATATTGTTTGTGTGTGTGTGTATTAGCTTCATGGATATCCTGCAGCCCACCTTTGAGAGCCAGTATGATATAGTGGTTTGAGTGCTGGGCTAGGATAGTGGGAGACCAGGGTTTGAATCTCAGCCACAGAAACCTAGTGGGTGATCCTGAGCAAGTGACATGCTCTCAGTCTCAGAGGAAGGTGAAGGCAAACCACTTCTGAACAAATTATGTCAAAGTTGTTATTGAAGTTGTGCAGGGCCAGGGAAGGTATGGCGGTAACAGAGTGAACACATGTTACAAAAGAAGAAGGGATCGATATTTGAAACCTATCCCTTATTCTGTTCACTCTGTTTCCCAGGATAATGTGGGGAGTGCACCAATCGTTCCACAATCCCTTAATCTGCTCCTCTGCAATGTCAGGTCGGCCAAGGGGAAAACCCACATCATCCACGACCTCCTTGTGGATGAACAGGCCGACCTGGCATGCTTTACTGAAACCTGGCTGGGAGATGCCAGCACTGTAACATGGGCGCAAGCTCTCCCAGCTGGTTACACGGTCAGTGAGCAGATAAGGGAAAGTGGGTGAGGGGAGGGTGTGGCTTTAGTCCATAAAACCAACCTGACCTTGATCAGGAAGCCTGTTCGGAAAACAACCCACATCGAGTGTGTGTACCTTAGCCTGAAGACAAAGGATAGCTTGGGGATTCTGTTGGTATACCGGCCACCCCGTTGCCTAACGGACTCCCTAACCGAGCTGACTCAGCTGGTCTCTGAGTTGCTGTTGGACTCACCCAGACTTTTGGTCTTGGGTGACTTCAACATCCCTCTAGAGACCAGCCCATTCAATCTATCTGAAGCGACTTGGGAGCTCATGGAATCCATGACAAGCATGAACCTATCCCAATTGGTCGACAGGCCTACTCATTGTGCGGGTCATACACTCGATGCGATTTTCAGTACGGAACAGGAGTATCCGTGGGCGGAGGTAACCAAACCCTCCGCATTGTCATGGACGGACCACTTTCTGATCAAGATGGAACTTAAGGCCACTTTCCGCTCCCCCCCCCGGGGGTGGCGGACCCATTAGAATGGTCCACCCTCGAAGGCTGAAGGAACCAACTGGCTTCCAGAACACTTTAGAGGGTTTAGTGGTTGGTAGCACCAGCAACTCTACCGAGACCTTGGTGAATACTTGGAACACCATCCTTCCCAAGGCTCTCGATACAATCGCTCCCGAGCGTCCTCTCCAACCTGCTCCTAACCGTAAGCCCTGGTTCTCCCAGGAACTCAGGGAGATGAAGCGGGTTGGACGACGACTAGAGCGCAAATGGCGGAAGACTCGGCTCCTGTCCGACAGAACTTGCCATAGGCAGCATCTTCGCGCCTATCCGGAGGCTTTGCGTGCAGCGCGGAGATCCTTCTGCTCTGCACGCATTGCGTCTGCAGAGTCCCGTCCAGCGGAGCTGTTTAAGGTGGTTGGGGAGCTGACGCAGGTTCCCCCTGCGCCAAATCCCCTACTTAACCCTACAGTGGCCTGCTGTGACGCATTTAACATCTACTTTGCAGACAAAATCTCTCGGATAAGGGCCAACTTAAACGCCAATGTTTTAGCAGCATCTGTAAATGGGGCACCTAGCAACTCCGTTACTGTTACTTTATTGGATGAGTTTCAATCTGTAAATACTGATGATGTGGACAAGCTCCTTGGAAGCGTGAGGAAAACAACCTGCCCTCTCGATCTATGTCCAGCATGGCTGGTCGTCCAGGGAGGGGACACATTGAAGACATTCCTTAGGGATGTAATCAATGCGTCCCTCAGGGAAGGCACTGTTCCTTCTTGTCTGAAGGAGGCGGCCGTAAAGCCCCTCCTGAAGAAACCTTCCCTTGATCCCCTGGACCGAAACAACTATAGACCAGTTTCCTTGCTGCCATTCTTAAGCAAGGTGATCGAGAGAGCAGTCGCCTCCCAACTCCAAGCTGTCTTGGATGAAACCGATTATCTCGATCCATTTTAAACCGGCTTCCGGGCAGGATATGGAGTTGAGACTGCCATGGTTGCTCTGACAGATGACCTCCGCTTGAGCATTGATAGGGGTAGTGTGACCCTACTGGTGCTCTTGGATCTCTCAGCGGCCTTTGACACCATAGATCATGCCATCCTTTTGGACCGGCTGAGAGGGATGGGGATCGGAGGAACTGCCTTACAGTGGTTCCGTTCCTTTCTCTCTGGCAGGACCCAAAGGGTGAGGCTCGGGGACAGTTGCTCCTCCAAACTTGAAGTAAGTTGTGGCGTCCCGCAAGGCACCATTCTGTCCCCGATGCTATTTAATATTTACATGAAGCCGCTGGGTGAGATCATTCGGAGGCATGGAGCTCAGTGTCATCAGTACGCTGATGACACTCAGATATATTTCTCCATGACCAGATCATCTGCTCAGACCTCAGATGGCGTCTCCTCTCTCAATGACTGCCTGGCAGCAGTAATGGATTGGATGAGGGAAAACAGATTGAGACTGAATCCAGACAAAACGGAGGTACTGACGGTCACCGGCCCAAAACCAGGTCTGGGAATACAACTTCCGGTCCTAGATGGAATCACACTATCCTCGAAGGACCCTGTTCGCAGTCTGGGGGTGCTCCTAGACTCGTCACTTCACATGACTAGTCAGGTGAATGCGACGGTCAGGAGTGCCTGTTATCAGCTTCGGCTGATACGCCAGCTGCGCCCTTTCCTGAAGATGAGGGATTTGGAAACTGTGGTACACGCTTTGGTCACCTCACGACTAGATTACTGCAACGTGCTGTACATGGGGCTGCCCTTGTGCCTAACCCGGAAACTTCAATTGGTTCAAAACATGGCAGCCAGATTAGTTACTGGGACATCTAGGAGAGAACATATAACACCAGTGCTTAAATCTCTCCACTGGCTGCCAATTAGTTTCTGGGCACAGTACAAGGTGCTGGTTTTAACCTTAAGCCCTACATGGCTCGGGCCCATCTTATCTCAGGGACCGCCTCTCCCCGTACGATCCTCCCCGCACACTTCGATCCTCTGGGAGGAACCTACTACAGCCTATCAAGACCAGGCTGGCGCAGACCTCCCAGAGGGCCTTTTCTGCGACTGCTCCCAAGCTCTGGAATGGTCTGCCGGATGAGATGCGTCTCATGACATCTTTAGATTGCTTCAAAAAAGCCCTAAAGACGCATCTCTTCCGGCAGGCTTCGGTTCCAGACTTTGATTTCCTGCCTACTCCCATGTTTCTGATCCCCACTTATGACGTGGCCACATAAGGAAGGGTTAGGATGTCACTATATGTTTTTAAATAATTACCATTTTAATCACTGCTGGTTTAATCTATTTTTAAGGGGTGGGAGGTTTGGAAATGGGTTATGGGATTGTTTTAATTTATGGGTTTTTTTTACTTGTACCCTGCTCCGAGTGTATGTACAGAGGAGCGGGCTATAAATAAACTACTACTACTACTACTACTACTATTATTATTATTATTATTATTATTATTAAAATAAAGAAATAAATAAAGCAACAGCCCTCTGACAGGTTTGCCTTAGGTTCACCATAAATCAGAAATAATAATAATAATGATAATAATAATAATAATATTTATTTCTATTTCTCACCTCTCCATTGATCGAGGCGGAATTACAGCAGAGTAAAATACATAAAATACACATTCAGTTAAAACAACTCCATTATAACAATACTAAATAAACTCACAATATAATTACGTATAATAATAAATTAAAACAGCCAAATGCAGTTGTTCTGTGTCATAGTTTGTGGTCTACACAAGTGCAGCCTTCGGTAGCATCTAGTCTAATATGTCTGATGGATAGGCCCGCCGGAAGAGATCCATCTTAAGTGCTTTCTTAAAAGCATCTAAGGTGGTAATAAGATGGATCTCCTCCTGCAGGTCATTCCATAGTTTTGGAGCAGTGGCTGAGAATGCCTTATGTGAGTTTGACACCAGCCTCGTCTTTTTGACTTCAAGCAGATTCTTCCCTGTTGTTCTAAGAGTGCGGGGCAGATTATATAGGGAGAGGCGTTCCTTCAAGTAACTCGGGCCCAAGCCATATAGGGCTTTAAAGGTAACGACCAACACTTTGTACTGCTCCCGGAAGCTGATCGGCAGCCAGTGTAAGGATTTTAATACAGGGGTAATATGTTCCGTTCTAGGAGTCCCCGTAAGCAATCTGGCTGCCACGTTCTGGACTAATTGAAGCTTCCGGACTTGATACAAAGGAAGCCCCATGTAAAGCGCATTGCAGAAATCTAAACGAGAGATTACCAGCGCATGTATCAATGTTTCAAGGTCCTCCTTTCCCAGATAGGGACGCAGCTGGTGTATCAGCCGAAGCGGGTACCACACACTCCCGGCTGTCGCCTCCACCTGAGAAGTCAGGTGGAGAGACGAATCCAGGAGTACACCCAAACTGCGAACTTTGTCCTTTAGGGGAAGTGTGATCCCATCAAGAACAAGTTGGTAAGCCTCCATCTCCGGGTCGAAGGAACCTATCACAAGTACCTCCGTTTTCTCTGGATTCAGCTTGAGTCTATTTTCCCTCATCCAGCCCATTACCGACTCCAGGCAGGCATTCAGAGCCGAGATGACTTGAAGGCACACAATAGAAGCAGCAGCAGCAGCAGCAGCAGCAGCGGATTGTGCTCTAGTCAAGTAAATCAAGCATGCCTAGAGAGGATCAATATTGTGCCTGCTGGACTTGCCCAATACTTGTCTATACTGTACATGCCTGAACAGACTCTTTATGCATCATCTTAACTCCTAAAATCAGATTTTATACATAGAACTTGTTGAGCATGCTGTTTACATGAATGCAGCCCAAAGTTGCATGAAGTTATTTTTAAAACTAACAGTACAGGTACTTGTTACTTCTGTAAAAGTTACTTTTACTTTCTAAAAAGTAGCATGCTGTTTGTTCAAGAGTAAAATCTTAGTAACAGACACGCCTTTAAAACTATTATTTTAAGCAAAGATGGCTTGAAAGAATAGAAAACGAATGTTGTTGGATTGCAACGCTCAGTATTCCTCACTAATAATTACGCTATGGATCATAAGAAGGCAGTCCAACAAAAAATCTGGCGTGCCACATTTTGTCCACTGCTGGCATAGCAGAATGTACAATACTTAGCACACAATGCAGCACACTTATTCGTTGTAGAATGTCCCAGTCTTAAGATTTCTGTGTAGTTCAGAGGGATAAACATATTTCTTTGTTAAAAATTTACTCTAACTGAAGTAAATTAAATTATTAGTGGATTATGTAAATCTGTAACATATCAAATGAATATTCATTAACAGAAAAATAGTCTGGTTTTTATTTTTTCACATTATCAATACACATTACAACATCACACATCTCTATATATGAGTCTATGTAATTTTTCTTTTTCATTTTTTACAAAGTGTACAGGAAGGAACATAGCGTATATAACAAGCATTTTTACAGAACAATTATTTATATATATATTTTTTTAAATGTACCGTTTAAAACATTGAACAAAAACATCAATTTCATAGCATTTGCTAATTAAATAAAACTAGCCTGTATCAGTACATTTAACAATAACTAGGTTTCATTTGCTCTTTATACAGACACAATTTACAAAATCCATTTGACTAAACTCTTAATTCCATTTTTAAACTTTAAAAATTATGCTCCATGACAAGTATTTATGATTCCAAATAATGTTAAAGAAATAAGAAGTTGGCCTAGTTTTTGAGTTTTTAATATGAATTATGATGCCCAATATGGGTAATACTGTTTAACAGACTAGGAGTTTGAGCTTTAATAGATTTTAAGAGGCTTGGAAATCACGTTATGTAAAAATTATTTAGACATTTGGGATTTCAGTGAAAAAAACGAGGCACCTATATTTTGAAGGTTATATGGGCTATCTAGATCCTGAAAACACTTATTTCTGTAACTACAAGTGCCTTCAGGATCAGGCTTTAAGGACTCAATCCTACAAAAGTTGCAATGCAGAATATTTTCAGGGTTCCACACAACTCTACAAGAGCTGCTTTACATACTGCAATATGAAGATATGATCTATGGCCATGCACGTACTGGATCTGCTGTATCAAAACTCATGGGTGTGCTTGTATTCCAACGTTTCCAGGATCTGGTGAACATGCAACAGTCCACACACATTAAAAGGTTCAAAACAAACACAGGTGCACATAAATCTGACAGCCTTAGATTTGGAGAAAGCAAGATGTAAATTTCATGTAATATACTGCTGACTCATATGGTAACTCAGCTTTTCCCTTATATAAACCAATCAATAAGGGAACACTAAATATCTGAAGGAATGCAGATACTGCACTTTCTAACCACATACCATAAGATATAAAACTGATTTGTTGGGATATGAGGTTTCTGGTGAAAGTAAGAATAGGGAATGTGTGGTGCAAAAGGTGCTCATCTGGAACTTGCTGTTCACTTTCAGTATATTTGATCAGTGCATGTCTAGGACGAAAAGAAAAGAAAAAAGGAACCAAAACACACACAGTTGTGTCACAGCTATTTCCTCTTCTAAATGCAACAAGCATGGTGCATATACCATACCAGAAAAATTAAATTAATTTGCTTGCCACAAAACAGGAAAGAAGCTTTAGTTGGAGAGTACGGGTGATCACTGCAACATCTTTCCTAAAGTGTATTAATAAAGATGAGGAATTGGCTGAGATCTAAAAAGTTGCTACTTAAGCTATAAGTATTTGAAAGACTACTCCTTTTTTTCTGGAAGGAAAAACTCTGTGCTCCTACAGAAAATATAAGAAAAGCTGTAAGAAAACAAATGATTCAAAAACACACACCTGTTTTTATTCTATACTGTTCAGTATCTCTAAATAATGTATAATCTCTGAAGATTGTCCAAAAGTGCTGGTAGACAGTTGAAAATGGGATTGGACCAAATATTTCATACAGTTTGTGTCTTGTAATAAAATTGCATTTAATCTGGGGGTAAACTTAACAACAGGAAATTGAGTAATTTATCCTATCAACAATTTAAACAATAGATTTCAAAACACAAGGACATTTGTAATACAAAGCCAAAAGGCAAGAGAAGCAGATAATACTTATGAAAAAGTGCCTCAAGTTTTTCTTTAAAAGTCACACCTATTGAAAAGAAATGCTCCCAGCAACCAATGTATTTACTTATTAGAAAAGAGTTAAACATTATATAAAAAGAACCTCAAATAATGAAAAATAGTACTGAGTGTAACTACCATAATGAGTATTTTGTCACAAGTTCCTTAAATATCAATGGAAGAGTTAAGTGGGTTTTATGACACAATGCTCTATTTTGACATTAATGTTTCTCTGGTTATTTTATACAGTTCTCACTATGACTTCTTTAGTAAGAGCAAATTTGAAATCTCTGTTTAACTCATGACAAAACTGAGCTAATACAATCACGGAATATGAACCATTCAATAAGATAAATATTGCAGAGAACTAAAGTGGCTGAAAAATTCAGTATGAGACAGAATTTATTTAATAAATGCAACTTTATTGTTGCCCTCCTTCCTCATTTATTAAGCAAACGGAAGAGAATTCAGAACACACTAATGGACAAAATGTATAAAAGTCAACTATAAGCAATAATCCTATCTGTATACAGCACTAAATCAAATGCACAGTATTTTGTGTGATTTGCTTTAAAATACAATGACTGCCTAGAAAGCATATCTTTTACACACACCCATCCTAAATCCATATCTAAAGGAGTCCTTATGGCAACCCAATGTCTTTATGATGCCGCATAATATGTTGGTTCTTCTCTGAAGGCCGTCGGAAGCCTTTCTTGCAGAAATCACAACGATGGGGGTAGTCTTTTGTATGAATGGAAATAACATGCCGCTTGAAACCTGAGGCATCTGTAGTGCTATATTCACAATACTCACATTGATAAACTTTTCTACCACTGTGTGTTTTCATGTGTTTTTTTAGTTCCATTTGCAGCTTGAATCCTTTCTTACATCTCTTGCACCTGAATGGAAGATCCTTTGTGTGAACAGAAAGAATATGGCGACTTAGAACAAATGGATCTGCAATCTTAAAGTCACAATGTCTGCATTGGTGTAATTTTTTGCCTTTGTGAATGGAAACGTGCTTTCTCAGTTCTGATGGCCTATGAAAGCCTTTATCACACATTTCACACTTATGGGGGTAGTCTTTTGTGTGAACGGAAATTATGTGTCTTTTTAAATCGCTTGAGTTTGAGCTTTTGTGGTCACAGTGCAGACACTGATGTGTTTTGCTTTCTTGATGCATAAGAATGTGCTCTTCCAGCTCTTTGGTATCTGAAAATATCTGAAAACAAATGTCACATTTGAAGGGCATTTCCTTACTGTGTCTAGTCTTTACATGAGTTTTCAAGTTGGAAGAGTCGGCAGATCTATACTCACAATATTGGCATTGATAGGGCTTTTCACCAGTGTGGATACGCATGTGTTTCTTGAGCTCTGAAGGATGCCGAAATCCTTTGCCACATTCCACACAAATATGGGGGAAGTTTTTGCTGTGCACAGCCAGAAGGTGTCGATTCAGTAATCCCTGCTCTGCTGTCTCATACTCGCAGAACTTACACTTGTGCACTTTGTTTGCTGCTTTGTCCCTGTGCACCATCTTGTGTGTAAACAAAGCTCCAGCATGAGAGAAGCTTTTCCCACATTCATCACATTCAATTAGCTTCTCAGTCTTAGTAATGAGCTTGTGACTCTCCAGATGGTTATGCAAACTTAACTTTTTATTTGTAGTGTAATCACAATCAGTGCATCGATATTTTTTCTTTGCAAGGAGATGCTCTGGGTGGTTCTTCATATGCCTTTTCAAAAAGCCCCTGGATTTAAACTTCTTCCCACAAATCATACAGGGATAGACTGTCAAAGGATTGCCATCAGGCCCAATTATTATTGCTGCAGAATAAAAGGGGAAAGCAAATCATGAAAAGAGTATCCATTCTGGTCAAAGGCAATTTACTTATACGTGTCTACTAACAACAATGGACACAATTGTTAGGCATTTCAAAATGCTATTGATTTCTATGGCAGAATTAAGCATGTGATTGAATCTTTCAACTGGTATCAGTAAAACTTCAATATCTTTAACACTGTCTGGATGGATCCAACACAGATAGGGAAAGGCTTGCAGCACTTCAGTAACTGACAGCAATGTCAAGTGCAGACGTCTCCTTCAATGAGAAAACTTAAACCAGTTTAAAGGAATACCATGACATATCATTATATGCAGAACATATATTCTATTAAAGTTATCATGGAATTGGTAATCTTTCCATCACCTGCCTCATATTGGTCATATTTATGACAATAGTTTCCAAAACTGTAAATAAAATATCCACTGTTGGAACTGAACTTGTCTACAATTTTTGTTTGCTTTGTATACCACAGAGCTTCTAAACAATGTATTTAACTAAAACTAAATATAAAAAACAACCTAGTACATGCCTGGAATACCTAGAATTTGATATGATATTTCAGTCATGGGGCTATAACAAAGAACTGTTGCAGCAATTTCCCTCATCCACAAACCGTGCGCCCTAGTGCGTTATGTAGCTCTTAGGGCTGCCAGGAAGACAGTGCTCATGGGCATAGTATCAACCACACCTATAACAAGTCTGTGCTGGAACACTACAGCCACATCTATCCTCTCTCATTATTTGCATCGTAAACTGACGACATTACTAGACAACAATGTTGCAAAGAATTTCCCGGTTTAGTCTCTTATGATCTTGTCCACAAACAGTAAATCAAGTACAAAGCATGTTGATTATTGCTTTTATAATCTGTGATGGTAGGAGCAAGCTTGTTTTCTGGGGCTCCAGAGACTTGGACCCGGAACAATGGATGCAAGCTCCAGGAAAAGAGATTCCACCTTGACATTAGGAAGAACTTTCTGACAGTAAGGGCTGTTCAACAGTGGAACACACGCCCTCAGAGTGTGGTGGAGTCTCCTTCCTTGGAGGTCTTTAAGCAGAGGCTGGATGGCCATCTGTCAGGGATGCTTCTCCCTGTCAACCAGCACATCAGGACTACTGAGGCTACTTTTTTACTAAGGCAATTTTTTTACTAAATACTTTGTAAATCTCCAAAACCCAGGGTCTTTTAACACTTCTGGCACTATCCTCTTGTGCATGGATAGTGCAATTCTGAATATCTCAGAATATGTTTGCTATTACAGGTCCAGCTCCAAGAAGAAGAGCCCTCCCTCCATGCCATCTGACATCATCCGGCCGGGGAAGAGTGAAAAGGCAGGCCCAGCTCCATCAGGCCTGGCCTAGATTGAGAAGCAGAGCCCTCCCTCCAGTCCATCTGCCTTGGTCCAGGCCTTAAAGGGAGAGAAGAACCACTGGACCTGATCCCCCTTCCCCACCACCATTCCCTTCACCTTTTGTGTCGTGTCTTTTTAGATTGTAAGCCTGAGGGCAGGGAACCGTCTAATTAAAATAATTATTGAAAGCCGCTCTGATAGTTTTTAGGGCTGAAGAGCTGGGTATAAATACCATAAATAAATAAGTAGTCAATGTAAATATCTAGATATAGCTAGTTGGTATGTGCATTAATATATAAACAAATATATACATACATACACACACACACACACACACACATATATATATATATGAAAACACATATTCCTGACAAAGCTTAACCTTCCAGTTCCATTACTTCCCTCTTCTGGTCTAAACTGAACAGAACTTGTTACTTTAAGATCATCTAAGCAGCACCAAATGTTTCTGAAAGCCAAAAAGTGAGATCCTGAGCTTTAACACAGCTACCATAAACTGAATGCATTTACATTACAATCATTTTTAAACATATCTATAAAATGCATCTCAATTTTTTTTCTTTTGACATGCAATTAGTTAGGAGAATAGGTGAATATTCACCTGTTTGGTACTGTTTGGATTCTAGCCTCCTCCTCCTTCTTGGTCTTTGTTTTGCTAATCTTCCAAGCCCAGAGGTCTCATCTATGTGTAAGAGAGCGCTTGCAGTTCCATTTCGGTTTTCAACTGCATCAGTGTTATTACCTAAAGAGGATTAAAAATACATTGTATCACTACTCAGCATATCAAAGATCATTCAAAACAATGACTGTTTTAGTGATGATCACATTTTAAAAATTAAGCTTGAAGCTTGAAGAGTCAACTCTGAAAGTCTGTAAATGGCTATTCCACTCTTTTTCACCACATCACCACTTCAATATCACGATGTCATACAGAAGAGTCATACAGCACTCGGGCAAAGACAAACTAACAATTGATCTTAATGAGGCTGCTGCCATGCAGCTTGAGAATACTGCAGTCAAGTGGGAAAGGCTGATCCAATTGCCAGATCCATAAAATCTTCTCCTCCACATGTTAATACAGTAATTGTCCCACACACTTCATTATGGAATAAGAGGAAACCACAGAAGCGGTTGCCACACTGTTGGATATGTGGGACAGAAAAGGGCTTCAGGTAGAAATTTCAAAAAGAAAATAAGATGTGATTAATGTGACAAAAGTACAAATTATTGGTGAAATTTTAATTTTACATTATCTCAGTATTTAATTCACTGTTCTGACTCAATGAATTAAACGTGTTTTAAAAAAACAAAAAATTCTTATCTTTCTCTTTTAAAAATCTTTTTCTCTTAAGCTCCTGAATTTGTGTCTCTCTGCTCCGCAAAATCCCTACTAATTCTTTTTAAGATCATTACTATCCACTTCTGCAGTGGCCAAAACCCTAAAAGGAAAGGCATTTAAAAGGTTCCAAAGATTGTGTTCAGTCTTCAGTTCTACCATTTAGAATGCTGACATCTTAAGGTTAGTGCCTAGTGTAATCTTTTTCTGTCTTATACAGTGCATCTGCATCATACATGGGAGCAAGAAGAAGAAGCATGCACCAGAAGAAGCCGGAAGGGATAATTATTTTTGGCTCAAGCATATGCAGAATTCCCTTACATGGGGGGGGGGGGGAGAGTTCGGAACGGATCCCCTGCGTAAAGGAAGGGACCACTGTATGAGACAACTGGCATAAGTATTTATGAACAAGATTCAAATAACATATATGTATTCATATAAATTCTGGTACAAAATATTAGGCACTCTCTGAGAAAGTCCGCACTTCTTTCCTCCCAAATAGAAGGCTGGATACTAATTTACAGATGGAAGCACGTACTCTTCAAATACTTCCTTTGATGATACAACTAAATCCTACCAAAACAGAAAAAAACCCTTGATCAAACAAGTTGGAAGCTAATGTTCTTTATCTTCAAAAATTGCAACATCTGCAAGGGTGTTATGCTAGCAAATAATCATACAGCAGACACATGGCTAGTGACCATACCATAAGCAGCTGCCCAAGCTATTGGCATAAAACTTTTGATTTCGTTGTCATCAATTGGTTGCTCATGAGCAGCTGCTGCATCTTCCTCTCCTACTATCACTTCCATATAGACCTCATCAGAAATTTCTGCAACATCTAAGAGAAAAAGAAACACTATGTAGTATGACTTTTATATCATTTTAAATAAATCCGTACCCCCAAATAAATGCCACATACTTACTTAAATCTTCATCTTCATGTTGAGAGTCATTTACTGCCATATAAACCATTTTTTCCCTTGGAATACGAACGCTGCTATTTTGATTAATTAACGTGTCTCCATGGTCATTTTCTGATTCACTTTCCACAATGTCTACTGTGCCTCCTAAGTAAAAAGAATGAGTCAAAGTATTTTGTAAGAACCTATTTCTATTTCATTTATGGTTTACATTTAAGGGGAAAAATTACACAAATATCTAGAAAAGAGCAGGTTGGAAAGGACTGAACCAGCAAAAGAGTGATACTGTGAAAGTTGTACAGCACAATCCTACATTATTTATCCACAAGTAAGCCCATTGAACTTAGCTGGTGAATGTGTACAGAACTGCAAGCTCTGATTAGGACTCAACATACAGTCTTTCTGGAGGGACATTCTGAAAAGGCTGAGGGATTGCCAGAACCTTAACATTGGCCCAGGACACACAGGCCAAAAGAAGTGGCTTCCAGCCACTTTGGGGGCATGGCATTTAGATGATGCACATCCCCTAAGCAGCCAGAAACCAGTCTGACACAGCACTCCAGTCCAAAGGACTGGACCAAAAAGGAAAATTGGTTCTTACCTGTGAGATGTCCATTTTCAGCAATGTAGGTGGAAATATCGTATATCATGGGCTTATTCTGTCTTGTTGCTCCGAATAGGCAGGAAAAAGAGACTTGAAGGGGTCACCACCAGAGGTAGCAACCCCCACCATCTCTCAGTTTGATATTATAGCCAAGGATACAAAATAAACTCAGAGAGTATGCAATGCAAATATAGGTATAATAAATAGAAACTATCATAAACTCAAAGTAAAAGTAACTAACAACCATCCTTACAGACCCCAAGAGAAACAGCCTCCTCAGTTAGGGGTGGGAAGTATATTTCCACCTACATTGCTGAAAATGAACATCTCACAGGTAAGAACCACTGTTCCTTTTTCCAGCGATGGAAGTGGAAACATCCTATATCATGGGGCTTACCAAAGCTCCCCAACCAACTGGTGGGTGAACTGAGGCATATCACTTATATGAGTACCACAAGATATATGTCTTCAAAGGAAGCCTCTTTTGATTCAAGATAACCCAATAGTGGGGCATGTAAATGTGGAAGATGAAGGCCATGTCACTGTCCTACATTTATCTAAGACGAGTGTGACTGTTGCTAGTGCAGAGGAAGTAGACACACTGTAAATGGAGTGATCAACAACTGTTCCCAGCAGAGACATCCCAATCTTCTTGTAGCATGTTAAAACGCATCCAAGGCATGCCACAATTTTACCAGTTTTACACAATTTCACTTCTTTTGATTGTGACAAAAAGATGCTGAAATCATTTCTTGAATCAAGTTATTAGAAAAGTTGTTTTTGCCATCAGTGACCTGGATTGGGTCAGTCCTTTGGTTCACATGCACCTTTAAACTCGTAATTTGAATCGGATTGAGCTGTTCATACTTATGGGTGGGAAACCCAAATACAAATGCTATTGGTTGTAGTTCAAGCCAGTTTATACTGTGGGGTAGATTTTGTTGATCCCACTTTTTGGTTGTTGTTGTTGTAGATAGTTGCCAAGGCAGAAAAGAACCGATCATAAATATAAGAAGAATAGAATAAATATTAGAAGAACTATTAAAATCTTTAAAACAAAGTAAAAGAAGGAGGAGAAAAGGAAAAACACAGCTTACTAGGAGGTGAGGCAGGAAAAAGACTGAGGGATAGTGGGGGTTGCTACCTCTAGTGGTGGCTCCTTCAAGTCTTTTTTTTTTTCCTGCCTATTCGGAACAACAAGACAGAATCAACCCATGATATAGGATGTTTCCACTTCCATCACTGGAAAAAGGAGCCATTTTAATCTGGCTCCTGTGCCACGTGGCTTGGGACTGCAGGCAATGGCCCACTTTGGGCTGTGTGGTCACCGTAGTGCCAGCCTGATCACAGCAGAGGCTTCTCCTTCCCAGTCGTGTGTTCTGCACCTTACATTTTCTAAAACTGACTACCAGCAAGCTATGTATTTACAGACTGAATGTTCTCCATATTTTTTTGCTTCTATCTTATGACAGCTCTCAGAACTCAGCTTTGGTTCTAGGACCTCCAAGTATTGGTCTTAAATATTTTTTTAATTACTTACCTATATCATCTTCTCCAGGATCAGCCTTAAAAATGTAGACTTTGATGACTTCTGGGCAAATGCCATCCATTTTACAAGTATCACCTTCAGACTCTGATTTAGTATCAACAGAATTGTCCACTTCTGTCTTGACAGCTTCATCCACTACAGAGAAAAGCAATAAAATGATGTAATATCAGCCTTCCATAAACAGCTTGCAATAAAACAGAATATCCGTTGAATTTTAGAAGTACTGAAAAGTATAAAAAGACTAACTAAACATCATACTAAAAGAACCCTTTGTATAATAAATTATTGTTTACAAAAAACTTGTAATGCAGTGAATCAACAAACAAGGTAAATAAAAAGCCCAAATGTTCTTCTGTATAGTTTCATAATATATATATATATATATATATATATACTGACATTTTAATCTTGGCCAAACCAAAAGAAATGACAGGTAGCAATAGAAATGCCACACTAAATAAGAGTATTTTGCAGTTTACCTTTGATCCATAATGTAGACATCCAGGGTATTTTATTCTGATCAGGGTGACTTAGTTTATCAAGAATTATCCAAGCAATATGCATGTAGCATCTATAATCCAAGTAATATGAACTATAGTCCAAACAAGCAATATTAATCTAAGCATTATGCATGCACTTAAATTGTCTTTCATTTGCCATTAGGAACTGTCAAGAGGAAGTCATGGTTATGTGCAACATCAAACCCAGATAAAAGAGGGCATGAGAAAACTCAAATGCAAGGCAAGAATGGTGCGGGGGCAGGGGGTTAAACATGATCCTACAGCTCAGATCTGTATCAAGGTCCATATGAATGTGGAATTTAAAATGCTTGTTTTCATGTTTCGCTATAAAGCAGTTATACATTGGAGTAGACTACAAAAAATTAAGGATCAATCTCCATGCTTAAGAACTGGTGGAACTTGTTTAGAATGCTTAAGGCAAACCATGAAGTAAAAGGGAAACTTTCACTTAGCATAAATTCTAGTATAGACATCATATCTAATTATGAAGGGTGTGGATTTACATGTTTTACAAGAGAGAAGCCAATTATTTTTTCTGATTTAATTATTCTGGAAAATGGTGATATGTAATGAGAATCCAATGAAGATACATATTTATTATTAAGAGCTAACAGCTAACTCGAATTGATCACCACTATACAAATATACACAGCTGAGTTTCTGCCTTCAAATAAGCCCTACTCCTATGATGTGTCTGGCAATGAATACTGTTGTCAACGTAGAAGTGCCAAGACATTTTGCCATTTTACTGCAATGACTGAACCTCGCTATGAACTGTTTTCTGTTTGGAACACTAGGATGAGAAACAGCTCTTATCCAGTGTTAATACATTATTCTAGTTGGTTACAACTTTTAGCACAGATACACACAAAATATTGGACACAATTATATTATAAATATGCAACTGCAGATATCAGAACACAGTTGCCATTTATTTATTTACTTTTCACACTTCCACTAAATCCTCCTATTCCATTATCCTTCTTTTGCTAACAGCCATACACTGATCCTCTTGCTGTTCGGTCTTGCTTACTCTTTGATAGAAAAGGAAATGATAAAGATTCTATATAATGATAACAAACATGCTTTTTCCAGAACTATTACTGCTTCCATCTCAGTTCTAACACTCTATCAGCAAATACTGAAGGTGAAACAACCGTATTTATATTAGATTTTCACTACAGTTAATACACAGGATTAGAACACAACCTCTGAATTGAGGGATTTGTAGGTAACACTTTACCCAAATACTTACAAGAAATCATAAGGTAGTCTTCACAGTTGCCTTTCTCATCATCATGTTCCACAGGTATTCCAGTGGCATCAATTACAGCTTCAGAGGCACAGTCTGCAACCAGCACCTCTGAAACTACATCCTCTCCCAGGGCCCCTGTAACAATTTCTGCTTCTACAACATTATTATGATCATGAACAACATGTTCCATATGTCCAACATCAGGTATGTGCATTGACTCATTTGTGAGCACATGTTCAGGTACTGATATTGTTGAAGGTGTGATCTCAGAGGATAAAACATCTTCTGGAACACTGCAGTGTGCTAATGACACCTCTTCCGTGACATCACTGTCCAGCACTGGTTCAGGTATAATAACAGTCTGAGATACATCTGCATCTTCAATGATGTCTGGACACTGAACATCTTCTATAACAACGTCCTCAATGACATCTTGAATTACTACTGAATCTGGATCATCAGGAACAAAATTATGAACAGTTATATCAGACTCCTCCACATCTGATACATATACAGTTTCCTGTATTTCAACCACAATTTCATTTCCATTCATGTGTGTTCCATCAGCACCTGAAATATATAAACATAATCAAAAACATCATACCAGTGTAACTCAAAGTTTCATGAAAATCAGCATGCTTTTCTTATTATTCTAGGGATATTTCTGAAACTTTTTCCTCACTGCAAAAATGTAAAACTTGGGTACATCTAACCTTCTCTCCCTATGCAAGTTATACATGTTTCACTTTTATGAGACATACAGCATATGGTTAAAACGTTTACTTCTGCACTTTTAACTCCCTATGGCTATTACTGTTCTTCCACCATCATTTTGTGGAGGAGATGTTTGGAAATGGTCTGAAAGCCCTAAGTTTGACTTAAAATGTGTTGAATACTTTGGAGAGGAAAAAGAAATGGATAACCTGAAATAAGCAGGTTGTGAAATAGCTGTGAACTGCTAACTTACCTTCCAACTATATAAATTTTCAGCCTCAAGCCACCTTTCAAAACGAAGCAAAAACTATACTGTATTCAGACTTGGGGGGGGGAGCCCTTCAAATAATAATGGTCTAGGCTGGTGTCATTTAGCGGAAAAAATTAATAAACTATGACTTGACAAATGCACTTAGACAAAGCAATCTTAACGTTATATGTCACCTCATGGCATACCTGTAGGATCAAAAAATGCATGTGCATCATGTGGCTGTAATTCAAGTCCATCTTCATCCATGGCCTTTAAATTTCATCAGTCACAACATCTAGAAAATAAAAATAAAGAAGCTGTCAATTAGTCTTCTATAGCTATAGGTAATATATATACAAGTTCAGTGGGTTACCTTGGTTCAAATTTTTAAAGAAAAAACACATGGTCGAATAGATTTAGCTCCCATGGAGTTTAACTTTTGCCCCAATACTGCAAAATAGACATTATGGGGTACAATGGACTGCTTATAGGGTGAAGCTTCCTCATGGCTTGCTATAGGCAGTGACTGAAATACAACTGTGCTGGGACAAGAGTCATGTCTTTAAGGAGGGGTATCCCCCTCCTACTGGGGTTCAAAGACTTCTCATGAAAAACTACTCATAAATAATAAGTTCTTTTTTCAGTTGTACCTCAATATTCATAATAAACGTCCCAGTACTGATATGCTAAACTACAAGCAATAAACACTAACTACATATTTTCCAGTGTAATACACCAGGCATAGTAAACAAAACTACACCATACATTTAAACAAGGTATAAATAATAGTTCCAGATGCTTTAAAAGTTTTGTTTTGCTCCAGTACTGTTGAGTACAGAATTTTTATTACAGTAGAATCCAGTGTACATTTCCATGCAAAAACATTATCTCTTTTTTCCACTCACCTTGCTAAAAGAAGCATAAAAATTGAATTTGCTTTTCCTTTGATAATACATGAGCTAGGATATTTATTACACACACACACACAAAACCCCACTCCAACAACCCTATGTCCCTGGCTGATAAGTGTTATATACCCTTCCAGTGTTGGCTGATAAGTGTTATATACCCTTCTAAGAGGTAAGTCCCACTGTGTCCAAAGGTGTTAAAAGTCAGATAAATAGGCACTGAATCGGAGCTTTCAGGGGAGACAACGGCTGTCCCACCCCCACCCCCTCAAACAAGTTTGACAATCTTCTGTTGCTGAAAACTGTTGTCTAATCTATTAATTTTTTTAAAAAATTGTTAACTGGTTTAATTTATTATTCTAGATCAGTGGTTCTCAAATGGTGGGGTGGGACTCTCAGGGGGACATGAGACTTGCAAGCCCTGATCCCTCCTCCTCCTCCTGCCAAACTTTTTAACGTGTAAAATTTACATGTGTGTCAAGTTAAATACTGCATTTACTTAAACAAATGTTCTAATTTGAATGTGTAATTTCCTTTTAAAAAATTAAAATATGAATATATATATATATATATATATCAAAGTGCAAATAAAAATATGCACACTAAATAAACAAAATATTTTTATTTATATACTACATCTAGGCAAGGGGTGCAATGTCTGCATAGAAATGTAAAGGGGGAGGGGCATCCCAAAGATATTAGACTCTCTGAATACGCTTATCTAATTATTGCATCTATTATAACAAGTAAAAAAACACAGGGCAGCCTACGACTAGCAATGCGTGCATGCTCACATGTATGTCTATATGTTACTAGTTGTACGCTGCCCTGTGTTGTTTTTTATTTCTTGCTACAATAGATGGAATATATTCTTGTTGCACCTTTTAGACTAACTGAAAGAAAGAAGACGCTAGCATGAATTTTGTAAACTTGAGCCTATTTCCTCAGGGGCATGTTTATAAATGTTTATAAACAAGGGCACAGTCTGAAATTCTCATATGAATGAAGTTCTCATCACCACTGTTGATTATCTAGCGAAAGCTGATCTTCTGAACTAACAATGTGGCTGGGGACAAGATTTTGAAATGTATTAAGCTTATTTATGGGAAGATTTTGAGTCCTCATTTTAGTGACATGTCATTCTTTTTGTATAACAGGTGAACGCCCCTTTAAGCAAGGTATAGCCCTCCCTAATGAAATCAAGCGCTCCAGAGAATTATTCCCCATACCACAGCATCACTGATTAAGGCTGCATGCACACTGCAGAAATAATCCAGTTTGACACCACTTTAATGGCCATGCCTCAATGATAGGGAATTCCGGGAACTGTAGTTTTGTGAGACATTCAGCCTGCTCTATCAGACAGCTCTGCTGCCACAACAAACTACAGTTCCCAGAATTCCACAGCAGGGAGCCATGGCAGTTAAAGCAGGGTCAAACTGTATTATTTCTGTAGCTCGGATGCAGCCTAAAAGGCATCTCATCCCTGGCCATGAAATGTTATTACTGACACAATCTGAAACAGAGTGAAGCAAGGAGGCAACTTGTGTCACTGAGAGGATGGTTATGTGTGTGTCTCGTTCTACTCAGAGATGAGCCAGTGTCCAACTTCTAGGGATGGGAAGGCAGAGAAAGAAATAAGAGACTTAACCTACATCCGCATTGGAGAAATAATCCAGCTCGACACCGCTTTAACTGCCATGGCTCAATGCTCTGGGATCCTGGGAACTGTAGTTTTGTGAGGCACTTGGCCTTCACTGTCAGAGAGCTCTGATGCCATTATGGCTCAATACACTGGAACCCTTGGAATTGTAGTTTTTTGAGACATTCAGCATTCTCTGTCAGAGACCTCTTCTACGCGAACTATAACAAATTCCCAGAATTCCATTAACACTGGGAGTGAAAGCAGTGTCAAACCAGGTTATTTCTGCAGTGCAGATGCAGCCTAAAAAGCCATCTCCCTAATCACTGCGTCTGCAGAATTAATCCAGTTTGGCACCGTTTTAACCGCCATGGCCAAGTGCTATGGAATTCTGGGAACTGTAGTTTTGCGAGGCATTTTGGCTTTGCCTATCAGAGAGCTCTGGATATGCGGAGAGATCCTGTAGCATCTTTCAAACTAAAGGCCAAAACCACACTGCAGAAATAATCCAGTTTGAGACCGCTTTTAACTGCGCCAGTTTAAGGCTAGGGAAAATAATAACAACAATAATAATTTTTTATTTATATCCCGCCTCTCCCTGAGGATCGAGGTGGGTTGCAAGGAGAAACAAAAATAACAGTAAAATACATTATACATTTCAAAATAAATTATACATATCAAAACACATTATGCATATCAAAATAAAATAACACAATATATAATACCGATTAAGATTAATTAAAAACCAAGTACTTGAGGCGAGATTGACAGGAGCTGTCAGTAATTAGTGAAATTCTGGGGACTGTAGCTTTGTGAGACATTTAGTCTCCTCTGTCAGAGACAGCTCTGGTG
The DNA here is from genome assembly GCA_034509955.1 of Urosaurus nigricauda. Classification (NCBI taxonomy): domain Eukaryota; kingdom Metazoa; phylum Chordata; class Lepidosauria; order Squamata; family Phrynosomatidae; genus Urosaurus; species Urosaurus nigricauda. Next base: position 87,863,117 of record JAOEGL010000003.1, read on the forward strand.
CCGCAACAAACTACAGTTCCCAGGATTCCCTAGCACTGAACGAGGGCAAGTTAAAGCGGCGTCAAACTGGGTTATCTCTCTGCAATGTGGCTGCATCCACACTGGAGAAATAACAACCTGGTTTGGCAGTGCTTTAAACTCTTTTTCTGGCTCAAGGCTATGGAATTCTGGGAGTTGGAGTACGTTGTGGGGCATAGAATGGATTGCCCTGGCTCAAAGCTATGGAATTCTGGGAGTTGGAGTATCTTGTGGGGCCCAGAGCAGAATGCCCTGGCTCAAGGCTATGGAATTCTGGGAGTTGGAGTATGTTGTGGGACATAGAATGGAATGCCTTGGCTGAAAGCTATGTAATTCTGGGAGTTGGAGTATGTTGTGGGGCCCAAACACCAACTCCCAGAATTCCATAGCCTTGAGCCAAGAAAGAGTTAAAGCGCTGCCAAACCGGGTTATTATTTCCCCAGTGTGGATGCACTCTGTGTTTTGGACCTAACTGAAAGGAACACATTGGGCTTATCGTGATTTGACTGCAGTTATCTCTGTGATTCTATGATTCTATTATGTGGTGACATGATGATGAATGCTTTTTGACCAAAACCCTGGCTGCAAGCAACCCTATCATCATCATCATCATCATCTACCAATGTTGTTGCTGTTGCCATGATGATGAAAACATGGAAGGCTGAGAAATACAGCAGCGGGGACTAATTTTATTGTCTTGTGTTTCTGCAGTACATTTGGAAGCGTGTGTTTCATCGTGTGGGCTTGAGTCGACTACTTCTTCCTCTCTCTGAGGCGTTGTTTGTTGGCTGTCATTGATTCGACCACAAACTACAACTCCCAGGGTTCCACAGGCCTAAATGCCTTTATATATGGATCCCTTTCGAACGTGACTGACTCTGAGGGGGAGCCCTCCGTTGTCGTCGCCGTCGCGTCGGAGGGCAAAAAATGTGCAGTCAACAAAACAAAGTGGAGAAGGAAAGAAGGAGGGAGAAGACGGAGGAGGAGGACGGAGGAGGGCCGGGCTTCCCTCAGGCGCCGTCCCCGCCCTGCTGCCCTTCCCTTCTTCTATCCTATTCTATTCTATGCCATAGGGCCGCTTGGGGCCTGGTCTGGAGTTGTACTAATGAAGCACCCAAGATGGCGCCCGCACTCGTCGCGCGGGCGCCATTTTGTTTCCTCACACAGACTCTCCCTCACAGAGACTCGGCCCACTAGGCCTCAATACGACAACAAGGCCCTCAAAAAAAAAAACCAGGCCTCGTCGTCGTCGTCCTACTAGGCCCCGTTCCCCAATTTACCTCAGTCTCTCCCTCAATCCCTACACAGACTAGGCCTCTCTCTTTTTTCCCCTCAGAGAGCAACCATTCCTGTCACGACGAGCAGGCCTCACTTGAGGCCTTCTCGCGGCCTGTGGTGGTGGTGGTGGTGGTTCCAGGCTCGGGCCTAGTCGTCGTCGTAGCGAGGGAAGGCCTCAGGCCTGCTGTCCCCCCACCTTTTGAAGGCCTTACCCGGGTTTGCGGAGGAAGGCCTCGGCCGGGGCGGCTTCAACGCAGTCTCGGCGGAGCTGGGCCTTGCTGCTCGGTGCAATGGCGGGGCGGGCGGGAGCAGCAACGGAGGGAGGAGGAGGAGGGGCCGAGCGCGGCGGCGGCGGAGATGCTGAGGGAAGAAGATGAAGGAGCGGCGGACTAAGAAAAAAGCGAGCTCCCAGGCCTGGCCGCCACCGTCAGCACGTCACGTCACCGCCCGAGAGAGAGAGCGGCCAAAGGCGGAAAAATAATAACAAGAAGGGAGACATTATTATTGAGACAACGACGACGACGACCGTCTTCTCCCTCGCCTTTTTCGGCCTCAATCCCAACTCGAGCCTGAGGAGAAGAAGAGACCAGGCCCGGTCTCTAGTAGTAGTAGTAGTAGTAGTGGCCGCCCCTCACGTTCCTAATCTTGCGGGCCCTAGGCTCAAACCCCGCTCGGGGATCATCCGGCTGTTTCTCGGTGCCTAGGATGGAAGGAGGCCGGCGGCGGCGGCGGCGTTTAGGCCTGGAAAATGAAATCCCCCCCCCAGCGTTTTTGGGGTGTTTTTTTTTTTCCCCTCTCAGGCGCCGCCACTGTCGGACTCGGGCCCCGCCATTTCAAAAAACACCCCCCTCCTCCTTTTCTTCTAGCACTTCGGGGGAGAAATGGATAAATTCATTTTCAAACCCCTACCCCCCCCCCCGCTGCATTTTTGAAACGGGGGAAAAAAAGAGAGGGGGGTCCTGCTTGTGTGGAAAAAAAATTAATAATTTTAATATATCCACCTCCCGCCCCAGTCCTACTCTCCTTGGCCTAAAACGGTGTTTTTTTTAAAAAAACAACTCAATTTATGTGCATCGCTTGGAAAATGGATTTTAATGCTGTTGTTATCATTCTAATTGCTATCCATTATTTATATAGACCATCAGTGTACATGGCGCTTTACAAGGGAAAAAAAAGAGCAGTTCCCTTGGCTGTATATTATTATTATTATTATTGCCATCATTTATTTATAGACCATCACTGTACATGGCCCTTTACAAGAAAAAGAAGGGGAAAAACACTTCCCATAGGCTGTATATTGTTATTAATATTAATATTATTCTAATTGCCATCATTTATTCATTGACCATCACTGTACAAGAGGAAAAAAAGCAGTTCCCTCAGGCTGTATATTATTGTTGTTATTATTATTGTAATTGCCATCATTTATTCATAGACCATCACTGTACATGGCGCTTTATAAGTAAAAAAAAGCAGTTCCCTCAGGCTGTATATTTATTAATAATAATAATAATAATAATAATTACCATCATTTATTCATAGACCAACATTGTATGTGACCTTTTAGAAGAAAAAGGGGAAAAAGCAGTTCCTTCAGGCTATATATTATATTATTATTATCATTCTAATTACCATCATTTATAGACCATCATTGTACATGGCGCTTTACAATAGAAAAAAAAAGCAGTTTCCTCAGGCTCTATATTATTATTATAATAGCTATCACTTATTTATAGACCATCACTGTACATGGCCCTTTGCAAGAAAAAGAAGGGGGGGAAAAACACTTTCCACCAGGCTGTATATTATTATTGTTATTATCATTCTAATTGCCATCATCTATTTATATTCCATCACTGTACATGGTGCTTCACAAGAAAAAGAAAGGGAAAAAAGCAGTTCCCTCAGGCTGTATATTGTTGTTGTTGTTATTATTATCATTCTAATTGCTATCATTTATAGACCATCACTGTACATGGCACTTTACAAGAATACAACAGTTTCCTCAATCTGTATATATTATTATTATTATTAATTATTATTATTATTACGATTCTAATTACCTTCATTTATTTATAGGCCATCATTGTACATGGTGCTTTACAAGAAAAAGAAAAAAAAAACAGTTCCCTCAGGCTATTATTATTATTATTATTATTATTACAATTCTGATTACCTTCATTTATTTATAGACCATCATTGCACATGGTGCTTTACAAGAAAAAGAAAAAAAAAACAGTTCCCTCAGGCTGTATTATATTATTATTATTCTAATTGCCATCATTTTTCTAGACTATCACTGTACATGACACTTTACAAGAAAAATAAAAGTTCCCTCAGGTGGTATATTATTATTATTATTTATCATCATCATTCTAATTGTCATCATTAATTTATAGACCATCACTATACATAGCGCTTTAACAGTTGCCCTAGACTGAATATTATTATTATTATTATTATTATTATTAACAACTTATATCCCACTATTCTCCCTCTATAGAGATGAGGACTGTACATGAAGTCTATTTGATCAGTGTCCTTACCTCCTAAATTTTCTTAATGCGTTTTTCCCCCACAGAGGTGCCTTACCTAGATAAAGAAAGTTGGGTTGTTTTTTTCAGGGATTAAGGTAAAATAAGACAATATATTTTGTGTGAAAACTTGCGACTGTCAGGTATCACTGTTACCTATGTATGTGCTGTTAGTTGGAAAAATAAAAAGGAGTATTAAAAAGGAAAAAAAATCTTTCTTGTAAAGCAATGCTGGGTATTATTAGTGGTGTAACTACTTAATATTTAAAATGAGTTGTGTTTCACTGTTTGGAAAGCTAGTGTATGTTTTCAAAAGACTTAACAAACATATTCAAAAAACAATGTGAAGAGTTGTTTGATCTCTCTGCTGCAGCCACATGCCAAGAACATTAAGGGGCAAGTATATCACATTTCATATTTCATTTATTTTTGATTTTAATGCACCACCTATTTCCCCCCCACACACACACACACACACACACACTTTTTCAGAAAAAAAAAAAGATCCCGCAGAGATTATGGGAATTTGGGGGTGGGGGGTGGGATTTTTTGCCATTTTGTTTTATTTTGTAGAAGCTTGTCTACATTTTTAGTGGGGTTTGGCAATAATGAGTAAAGTCTGAGCCATGGGTACCGCGAAGGAACCGGTAAAACCCCCTCTGATTTACTTTCTTGACTGCACCTATCCACCTGTAATGCAGTCTTCCTCTTTTCTTAGTTCCTTCATCTTTATCAATCATCATTGTCTTTTCAAGTGAATCTTTTCTTCACATGATATGTCCAAAGTATCACAGTCTCAGTTTAGTCATCCTGGCTTCTAGGGAAAGTTCAATCTTGATTTGCTCTTCAACTCATTTGTCTTTTTAGCTGTCCATGGTATCGATAGAACTCTTCTCTAAGCACCGCATTTCAAATTAGTTGATTTTCTTCTTATCAACTTTCTTCACTGACCACGTTTCATATCCATATATAGAAAAAGGAAATACGAAATACAATGGCATGGACAATCCTAACTTTAGTATTCAATGATGTATTGACAGTTGAGGATCTTGTCTAGTTTCTTCATAGCTGTCCTTCCAGGTCCTTGCCTTCTACTGAGTTCCTGACTGCAGAAAACTTGAGCTATTTCAGTGTCTTCATTGTATACTTTAAAGATATATAAATCATCTGTGATCATTATTTTTGTTTTCTTAATGCTCAACTGTAAACCTGACTTTATTAGACACCCACTTTTTTTAAAGAGACAAACCACTTCCAAACTGTAAATAGTACAGCCTACTGTGAAAGGAAAAAAGGACTTCCACTATTGATCACCTGTATAGGTCTAAATCCTATTGTCCTGAGCAGAGTAGACCTGTTAATTCAGATTTATGTATTGACTTAGCAGTTGATAACTGAATGGTTCTACAGAGAGAACTACAGTGGTCCCTCCACATTCGCTGGGGTTAGGGGTGAAGGACCCCTGTGAATGTGGAAAAAACACAAATAAAAAAACCACTATTCTCTTTACCTGCAAGAACACTTCTTTAGGAATCTCCAGGTCCTCCAGTGCAACTCTGTGGCCAACATCTGCCAGAAGTTGATCACAGAATCATGCTACAAATGCCTAGAGAAGTGTTTTGTCTAGGAACTTCTAGGTTTTCCAGCACAACTCTATGGTCAATGTCTGGCAAGTCATCCTGGAGGACCTAGAGATTTCTAGAGAGAACATATTAACTCTCTGATTCTATGCAATCCACTAAAGTCAAAGCCCACAAATGTGGAGGGCTGTCTCTATAATAATTAATGTAGAGAGGAATAAAAGGAAGAACAAAAGACCTCGACAAGATCTGAGAAATCAAAGGGATATTTAAACCATGTATGGGAACCCATTAATGAACGAGTACAAAGAGAAAAGAAAATGGAAACAATACACTGAAGAAGTACATAAAAGAGATGAAAAGATGGAAGATTAATTCAAGGAAGAACCATTTGAAGATGAACCTACAGTTTTAGAAAGTGAAATGGATGTACTCAGAGCATTTTGGAGAATTAAATCGCCAGAAACAGATGGCATACCAATTCAGTTGCTTCAGACTGTAGAGATAGAATCTACTCTAGTTCTTACCAAAATATATAAACAAATATGGAAAACAAAATAATGGCCAAAAGATTGGAAACATTCATTACACATTTTAGTCCCCAAGAAGGGGCACAAGGGATTATAACCACATATCATTTTCCTAATCCTGCATGCAAGCAAAGTGATTCTCAGATTTCTACCACAAAGATTTTTACCATATAAGGAGTGAGAAATGCCAGATGTCCAATCTGGGTTCAGGAAAGGAAGAGGTACTAGGGATCATATTGCAAATTTACGTTGGATAATTGGGTTTTTTTATTGTTATGTGCCTTCAAGTTGTTTCTGACTCATAGCCCATATCATGGGGTTTTCTTGGCAAGATTTATTCAGAGGTGTTTTGCCATTGCCTTCCCCTGGGGCTGAGAGCATGTGACTTACCTAAGGTCACTTACTGGGTTTCATGACCAAGCCAGGAACTGGACCTTGGTCCCCAGAGCATACCAAATAATTTCAGACAAAAGTCAGGCTGTGCTTTATAAATTAAAGCAAAGCCTTTGATCGTGTAGATGATGACAAACTGGATTGCTCTTAAAGAAATGCACATGCCACAATATTTTATTGTCCTGATGCACTTGGGAAAAGTGGCTATCATTAGGACAGAATGTGGAGAAACAGAATGCTTTCCAGTTTTCAAGGTCAGGCTATCTGACAATTTGTACACTGTACATATACCTAAAGCAGGGTTAGACTTGGAGGAAGGAGGCAGGATAACTGGAGGAAGGAACATCAATAATTTTAGATATGCAAACACTACTACTACTACCAGAAAATAGCAAATACTTCAAATGTTTAACCAAAGAAAGTCAAGGAGGAAAGTGCAAATGCAGATTTACAGTTGATAATTAAGAAAACAAAAATCATAACCACAGTTGATTTACATAACTCTAAAGTATACTATGAAGACTTAGGGGATTGTCACACAGAGGTTTACCATTCCTGAGACATTGCTAAATAATCCGTAAAGCGTGAGGGTGTGATCACCAGTCTCACTTGTCCCCCATGATTAAATCATGGAGGCGTGCCATCATTAAAGAATTCGTGGAGCAGCCATTTACCTGGATAGCGGGAACTTCTGTTAAGCAGAGAAATGGCTGCTCCGTGAATACTTTAATGACAGGATGCCTCCATGACGATTTAATCATGGGGGACAAATGCAACCTGTGATCACATCCTCACATTTTACAGATGATTTAACAACATTTCAGCAAGGTAAGCCTCTGTGTAATAATCCCCATTGAAACAGTTCAAGATCTTCCATAGATTATCTGGTCATTAACTAGAATGCAGACTGCAGTCAAGAAATCAGAAGTGGACTAGGATTTGGAAGGGCAGCTATTCGATGAAGTTAACATGGGGCGAAACAGACTGCCCCTTTGTGCCGGCTTTGGGAGAGCATCAGAGTGTGCACACGCTCTGAATCTGGTGTTATGCCGTCCTCCTGACCACATGGGGGGCGGCTTTGCAGTGCTTTCGCAGCAAGGCGTTTACATGTGACACAAGCATGGCACCAGAAAACCAGGCTTTTTGCCAGCTCAAAAAGGAGTGGCAATTTGCCGCTTCCTTTAGTGCCAATTAAAAAAATCCAGATTGAGGCTAAGGTGTATGATGGCCGTGGCCCCAACCTGGCGTTCATCAAGCTATCCCTTCATGGCCGTCTAAGAAACACTTCTCAGTTATAGAACACATTTTCACACTCCATTGTAATTCAGGTCCCTTATAATTGGGAAGCATTTTTCATTTCCATGTCTAAGAGGAAACATAGGGGCATGTCAAAGAAAATATGCCTACTTCTATTTTGTTCTTAAACTACGCAGGCTATGTGTAGGAACGGTATCAAGAATATTACTGGGAACAGACAGACTGTGTTTGGCTATAAGAAAAAAGTGGAACATGAATAGTGTAGATTTAGTAGGAGAGCATGTGTGCAGTTTATAGGCACTGAGGAAACTGCAGCTGTGCTGCTGCAGTAAGACTCTTACAGGAGTAAGCCATACACCTATGCTCAAAAGTGAGATGGCTATGGTTTGGCCCCCAAGAAAATGAGGTAGAAATTATACACTTAACAGGGAGGAGAGTTCAGGGATAAGCTGTAGTTTTGTACAGCAAATACATTGAATAGGCTTCCTCTGAACACGGATGGGTAAAGTATAGCTTTGTAACAAACCTTTGTTTTGCAGATGAAGAATTGCCTTTCCAGGAAGCTTCAGTGGACAATCCTTTGTCTTTTAAATAGGTTGCAGCCCTCCTCAGTTTTGTTTAACTTAATAAAGTGCCTGTTCTATAAAAAATGAAGTTGAGTGAATGAGGAATGGGAATTTGTGCCCTTCGTTTTTAAAGTGATTGTTTATTTCTTCTAGTATTCTGTGTATATTTCTAGACCTGCCAAATTTGTCCACCCCTGCATTCATCTAAAATTTTGTGGGTATAGGTGCAGCTGTCGCCACACCCACACTCCAATATCTCTCCATTGAAATGTATTATATTTATTTTGTGTAGTGTGTTTAGTGGCATTGTAGATTATTTTAGATGTTTTAGTTTTTTGAACCACTTTAATCTGACAATGGGATGCTGTGGCTCAAGTGGTTTAAGACATTGACTCTGTTGATTGCAAGATTGTCAGGTTGGTAGTTCGAGGCCCAGGTGCTGCATGATGAGGTGAGCTCCTGTCACTAGTCCCAGCTTCTGCCAACCTAGCAGTTCAAAAGCATGTAAATGCAAGCAGACAGATAGGTACCACTTCTCAGTGGGAAACTAGCAGCATTTGGTGGTCTTGCCACATGACGACCAGATCAGTCCTCAGGCAATGCTGGCTCTTCAGCTTAGAAACTGAGAAGAGCATCATTCCCTGAAATTGGTTACAACTAGACATTCATCTTTACCTAATGTGACAAAATTGTGTGTGTGTGTAAAAATAAAAATATAAAGCATTTTAAAACCACCCTTCATCTTTATGTATACCACGGCACTGGTATGATGCAAGGGCATGACTAAAACTGATTATACAAGATAAAAAACAGCATAACTAAACAAACCATTCAGAGGTTGTTCAAATAAAAGAGCAGACTAATCACAAACATAAAATGCATGGGCAAATAAAGCTTGGGCTTGTCACCAAACAAGATAGTACCTGCACCGTAGTATGGCACAAATTAGTCACTCCAAAAAGGCTTGCTTGCCATAGTATACCATGGCTATGAAAACTAACTGGGTGGCCTTGAGTAGGTGACACACTCTCCACCTCAAAGGAAGGCAAAAGCAAACCTCCTTTGAACAAATTCTGCCAAGAAACGTTGTGATAGGTTTGCCTGAGGATCACCCTAAGTCAGAAATGAAGGCACACAGCAAAAAAGTAGTCATCAAGACTTGCCTGTGTGTTAAGAGTACATTGCAAACATGAACTGCTGCCAAAATAATCCTTGTTGAGGAAAGGTTTTATTTGGAGGTTGCAGCTGGCAAAGCAACCAAAACTGGTATAAGATTATGGGGCGAAGCAGATGTGGGGCCAGGAGTGGCCTCTGACCGCGATCACATCAGAACCATGGCAACCACATGACCCGCTTCCAAAGCGAGCTGCCACCAGGAGCCAGATTATTCCGGCTCCTTATGATCTGCTCCAAAGAACCAGACTGCTAACTTCAGAGTGGTTTCCAGCTGCTTCGGAGATGTGCATCTTTTGAATGCCACATCACCACAGCAACCAGAAGCCACCTATGTGTTTTGGGCCTATGTTAGCAACCAGAAGCCACCTATGTGTTTTGGGCCTATGTTACCAAAATTGATCATGCAGGTTCAAGGAGCATCTAAAGCTACATACCTGCTCTTCTGAGGGAATACAATCTTCTTTGGAACCCAGCTCTGAGACACTGAGATCCTCCACCTGTCTTGACATTCATACTAGGTCAGCATTTGCACAGATACACCAATTCAGATGGCAAAAGAATTGAAGCTATGTTCCACAGACACACCCACAATACTTTCCTGTAAACTGTGATCTAATCCAGGTGCTTAAATGTAATGAAAGATAAAATACAATCCTGCAAGACCTCCAATAATGCGCATCCCATGGGGTTGAGCAGCAATCTATTTCAAATTGTTTCAAAATAGACTCTGGATGTAGAAGCAGAACAGCTGTATCATTGTAGTCCCCAAATGTAATATGCACAATTGGCTAGCCAACATACATTGATACCAAAAGCTAACACAGAATAATGAGAATCATCAAGCTTGTATGCCATCTCTTCTGTCAGACAAGTTATCAGGGCTTTATCAATGCCGATCTAAGAAATTTACCTCTGGCATTTTGCCCTCCAGATGTTGCTGGATCACAACTTCCATGAGACCTAGTAAAGGTTTATTAAACCTCATGCTACAATTTCTTTTACACAGTCTGAAAGGTACTGCAAGATCCCTTTGCACACTAATACTCCAGACTAACATGGTTATGTCTCAGAATACTGAGGGAAGATGAGAGTTGCAGCTCAGTGTTTGGGTGGTCACAAGTGGTCTGTATCTGATTTAGTTAATCCAAGACATCAAAAAGAACCTGGAAATGAATTTGTTTTCACAGAGGATATTAAAATCTCCAGGGTTCACGATTTCTCAGTGTCCTCAGAACCAGGTCTTTCAAGGAAACCAAAATGACTCCATCTCCTAAGGACGTATTACCAAAATAGTTTCCTCTGGCTAGATCAGTTCTGGCCAAAACATGGCTCTACAAATGTTGCACTGCAGTTTCCATCAGTCCTAATAGCATGGCCAGTTGTGAGGAAAGGTGGAAGTTGCAGTCCAACATTTGGGAGGTTACACTTTGCTCATATCTGAGGCAAATGGTAATAGCCAAAGTATCAACAATGCAGGTTGTCAGCTGAACCTCTCCCTCTTTCATCTACCCATCAATGGTGCCCATCAATGCACCCAGATTTTACTCAGACTAGAAGGTGCCCAGAGTGCTTTCAGAGAAATGATAATAGCAATAGCAGCTTCATTTATATGCCACTTCATACTGAACTAAGCAGTCTCTAAACAGTTTACAACTGTAAACTCTGCCCCCAACAAGCTGGTGACCTTTAGTGACCTCGGAAGGATGCAGGCCTGAGTCGAACTTGAGCCCCTGCTAGTATTGAACTCACAACCTTATGGTTTTGAGTGGCTGCAGTGTTAACCACTTCGCCACCAGGGCTCCTGAGATCATTTTCAGAACTTTCCCCTCTGTGTACTTTCAGATGTGACAGCAGGTCTTCACCTATTAAACATTCAATTTAACCATGTGTTAAACCTGTACTGGACGGTAACCTGATGGTATACTGGCAAAGGAATGGTAAGGCCTAACCATGGCTCATCTCTTGGATCCTAGAAAGTTCCTACCTCTTAGTCTGTAGCACCAACATAATGCGGGATGCAGAAGACTGCCACCAGACGACATTATTTCTGAATGTGCTCATTTTCTTGACTACTAATGAGTTCTTAGATGGACTGTAGTAATTTTGGACATAGAGACATTCTTAGAGACATAGAGACATTCTCTATGTCTCCAGAATGTCATGACAGATGTACAACCCACATGGCTATACAAGAGAGGACCTCACAGTCCTCTCTATTTTCTCAAGATCTGTGTTTTATTTTTCTGGATTTTTCAAGTAAAAACATTTAACAATTATGAACTCTCAGGAAGGAGGAAGATGAAAACTTGGCAAAGAAAGTGTGTTGAACAAACAAATGTTTCTGAACTGACAGTTTAAGCCTTTAGGAAATGGATAGTGGTGACCACGTTGAAAAACCCATTTCCTTCTGAATAACTAAGTTTGAATCAGAAATTATAAGCAAGTGTACAAAAGATTATAATAATAATAATAATAATAATAATAATAATAGTTTATTTATAGCCCGCTCCTCTGTATATACACTCGGAGCGGGGTAAAAGTAAAAAAAACATAGATTAAAACAATCCCATGACCCGTTTCCAAACCTCCCACCCCTTAAAAATAGATTAAACAGCAATGATTAAAACAGTTATTTAAAAACATATAGCTACATCCTAACCCTTCCTTATGTGGCCACGTCATAAGTGGGGATCAGAACATGGGAATGTTCAGAATTTTCCTGCACCCAACCCTAAATGTCTACTTGGAAAGAAGTCACACTGAGTTCACCACATCTTACTGCCAGGAAAAACGGACATTGGTACTTACCCGTGATATGTCCATTTCCAGTAGATAAGAGCCCCACATCCTGTAATTTGGGTTATGCTCCTTCCACTTACTCCAATAGGCAGGGCTGAAACTTGAGACCTTCTGGTGACTCCCACGTGGGTGGAGCTAACCCTGGAAGGCCAGTCGTACAAAAGCCGAATGCTCCAGAAAAACATAACAATTTAGCTACATATCAAACTATACAGGATTGGACAGTGACTGAGACAGCCCATGAGCAAACTCACTTGCTCCCCATAGGAAAGAACTATGTGGATTATGAGACATCCCAATGCCAGCACCCCTGAGGGTGGGCCAGGATGTGGGGCTCTTATCTACTGGAAATGGACATATCACGGGTAAGTACCAATGTCCGTTTTCCCAGTAGATAAGACCCCCACATCCTGTAATTTGGGATTTACCAAAGCTGATCTAACCAGGGTGGGTGGTGCTGGCCCTTCAGTTACATAGGTTTAAGCACCTGCTGCAAGACAGGTCTCAGCCAAACCAAGCTGTCAAACCAGTGAAGCCTAATAAGAGTGTATGATGGCTTCAATGTGGCCACCCTGATGGTCTTTGCTATAGGACCTATGATAGCTAGAGGTGCAATGCACCTGCACTCTTTGGTATGAGTGATTTGGTTTCTGGTGGTAACCTCCCAAGGATCCATGGTCAGGAGTAATGCAGGGCATGGTCCACTTGCTAGGCATGGAGGCTGATGCCTTCTTGCCCAAAGCACAGGGCTAAAGGAAAACAAAGTGGAGTGTCAGAGGTACACAGCTGTTTCTCCTCTATGGGTGGCTGGCTCCCCAGCATGGTGTATGTTTCACATTCTTTCCAGTGACTGGGAGAATGAAGGAGAAGGCGACGGAATATGATTCTGAACCCTGAGGTTACAGCTATTATATTATTAACCTTAGTTTATGTAGTGCTGAAAATTTACATAGCACTGTACGTAAAATCTTGTTAATTAAAGCTCACCCTAAGGAGGGGGTCTGGGTCTGATTCTGTCTGAATTGCCATTGGGGCAGTTCTAATAACATTTAGCTGCTAGTGTGATCGCAGGACCCCAGGCTCTGATCCGCTCTGTGCCAAAGGGGGAACAATCCGGAGGGGCCCCAACCAGGTAACTGGTTTAGAGAGATCTCCTTGAGGAACTATGACTGTTAGCACCCTCGGGACCGTGAATAAATCCTAGAAGAGAAAAGGTGTTGTGTAGCAAGGCAAGCAACAAGTCACCTGAGGGACTTGGGATGGAGATGGGATGCTATCCCACCTCGGCCCTTTGCGTGTGTCACAACAGCGAGGTTATAAGTGAAGTCTGGACATGGCTGTGGTGAATTACAAAAGGAGAAGGCTGAGGTTTTCATGGAGTCCTGAAGGACATCAATGCCAATTTATGTGTTATAGACCAGAATATCTGTTCTGAGGAAAAAGCAACTGTTTCCATTATATTCTCAGAATTAACAGCAGCAGGTCTGGTTGAGGGGCTGCCACTGTATGGCACTATATACCAATACCAACTAGTATTGGTGTAGAGAGATGGAGAGGGATCAGGCTCACCTTGAGATTGGGAAGAATGTCAGGCATGGGAGCCCTTTCTTCCATGGCCAAAAACCCATTTCCCGTTACTAGGCAGTCTAGGGAAAAAATAGAAGCTAGTGATCCCAACAGGGAGAAGGATCTCCAGTTAAGCCCCCAGGAGTAATCATGGTGGATTTCATGATCAATCAGCATGGAACCTGATCCGATATGGGCCTATGTCAGCTTCCACCCTATTCCTGATCACCTGGTCAATTGGTTATAGCCATTAAGGTGATGTTAAGGTGATTTAGCTTGACACAATGAAGACTTACCACTCTGAAAGAGGAGTGCTCATGTCTGACCACCAACTTATATTTCAGAACAGTGTGCAGTTTTTCACTGGAACATCTGTGCACCTGTGTAAAATAAGACTATTTCCATGGTTAGGCAAGGGGGTTAACCTTTATGTTGAAGACACTGGTGAGTCCATGCAGATGCACTCAGTTAGCGAGGCCTGTTGTCAGGATTGAGTCTGATTTCATCCACTAAAGATATTGTCTGGAGGATTAAAAAACCTTCCAAATTCATGCAGCAGACTATCATCAACCTATAGGAAGGCTGAGGGCTCTCTCCACTGAATGAACCGCTGATTAAGGAGTCATGGAAGATAACAGAACATTGGCAAGGTCTCTGCTATCTGCTATCCAATTTCGAGGAGAGGAATTTCTCCACAAAAGATCTGTCAAAGAAAAACAAACTTCAATTTTAAAGAGTAGTGTGGGCCCTTGGTATCCACTGGAGATTGGTCATAAGCCCTTGCATGGATACCAAATCCATGGAAGCTCATGTCTCATAAAATATAATGTCACAGTAAAAAGGAGTCCATTATATAAAACAGTAAAATCATAGTTCTTGTTCTTAGGGTTTTGTTTTGTTGAATATATATATATATATATATATACATACACACACACACACACACACCCCTACAAGCTGTGGGTATACAGAGGGCTGCCCACCCACACAGTGGCTAACCTTGTAACAATAGTATGCAAAGGGATCTTGTAGCACCCTGAGACTTACTGAAAGAAGAGATTAGTAAACCATGTAACAAAAGGAACCAGCTGAATGGCAAGTCCATCAGCAGGCATTCTTAATTAAAATGTAACTCTTTAGACTAGTTAACAGGTAATAGTGGTATTCTTCTTTCTGGCAGACCCCTCAGGGCTCCATAGGATTGTCTGAATGGAATTTGAAGCAACCCCTTAGTAGAAAAACCTGTTTTATTGTTTCAAATACTCATGGGGGGGAAAGAGGAGGGGAGGAATGGAGAGGAAGTTGTTTGTCTCCAATTAAAATCTTTCCTTAACCCCTTGAATTACAGCCAACCTTTTCAAGGAGCTGCATTTTTATTTTTAAATTTCCTTTAACAGACATCTCTCCTCTGAAAGAAGGGATGGAGAGGGGAGCCAGGTATCCCCTGAGGATAGCTAATGGTCCCTGTGTTTATCGCAGGAACTTGGACCCCCTCTTTCACCCCTAAAGGGGGAAGGGCTTGGCTGGTCACCTTAATCCAATATATATCTATCACCTCATCTGAGATGATCTTCTCAAAGATCCTCAAATGTGTGTAAGCTTTAGAGATCCACTCAATGACCAGAGGAGGGAAGTATCTTTCTCTCTTGCTTGAGTCCCCCTGCTTATTAAACTCTAAACAAATCTGTATAGATAAAGCCTATGCTCTCATTGAGAAAAGCTTAGGCTGATACCAGTTTGCACAACGGAGATGATGATGATGATGTATGTGTTCCACTCTTTTCCCAGCAGTGGAACTCAGAGTGGCTTCACAACCTTAAAAAACAGTACAATTAAAAACATTAACAAATTATTCAACATCCCCACCTGTCCTCAGAATAGAACCATGTGCTCCTCCTGTGCTTTAGGCTGCCCCAGCTAAGGCAAAGTGAACTCTGGCCTTAATGGAGACAGGGATGGAGGCCTCTGAGGAGGGAAGAAAAGTCATCATGTGGCTTTTATGGCTACCCTCTCCCTGCAGAATTAGTTTCCAGGCACCTTTTCTGCTCTGGTAAAACAGGCAAAAAGGGAAGGGAGGATGACCAGAAACAGAACAACTCTGAGAAGGAAGAAATATAGTTGCATATGGCCTATAGTCTTATTTTTGAAACAGACAGAACTCCAAGATGGGGTTTAGAAGCTTAGCCCTTTCAGTCTCAGGCTCCATTATAGAGGCTGGCTTGTTCCTCAACTCCCTTCCCCTTTGCATAGGTGAACTGGGAGGAGCACATAGGGCTGCTGTGGGACATGGCACCCCATTTCCTTGAGATATGCCTGGATCCTGAGAAAGGGCCATCTCTGATAGAAAGGGCCTCAAGAGTGCCACAGTTTGGGGCAGCCTAACACCATAGGGGGTGAAGGGGACTCTCCCCATCCTTCCCACAAGTCTTCCCCTTCCCCCCCCCCCCCCTTTTTTTTTTTTAAAGGATTAAAGCAGCTGTAGTGAAGAAGTTGCAGAGCAACAGCAAACACATCCTACTGGAGTGATAGGCAGGACAAGACTGGCCTTCCAGGGTTAGCTCCACCCACGTGGGAGTCACCAGAAGGTCTCAAGTTTCAGCCCTGCCTATTGGAGTAAGTGGAAGGAGCATAACCCAAATTACAGGATGTGGGGGTCTTATCTACTGGGAAATGTAATAGGATTGCAGTCTCTATGAAGTACACCTGTGTAATTTAAAGTGACTGAAAAATACATCTGAAACATCTTCTGTTGCTCACTTCTTGAAAAACATGAAATATACATTAGATTTCAGTGGGCATACATGTGAAGTGTGCTTGACCAAAATTACTACAGTCCATCTAAGAACTCATTAGTAGTCAAGAAAATGAGCACATTCAGAAATAAAGTTGTAATGATGATTACCAATTAGTAACTTAAAAACTATGAATAGGCAAGTGAGCTATCAGCTATTCTGCAAAGTCAATGAGCAGACATTTAAATAAAGCAAATACATAGGCTCATTTTGGGGAAACAGACGAGTTTAACAAGTTTGCTCATAGCAGACATGGTGAGATGGTAGCTGACCCCTTTCTCACATTTTGGTACTCCTACCCAAGCACCAGAATCCAGTAAGTCAATTCAGAGATATAGACATTTACATAGCTACCACTAAACCCACATCTGTATTTAAAAAAAAATATGAAGTCGTGTCAATAAATACCACTTTGAAAGTGCACACATTCTCCCAACACAACTAGGAAATTAAAAAGGACTTAAACTCCCACTGTCTCATTTTTGGAAAAGCACAGTCTGGAGAAACATGTAAGCTGTTTTGAATTCTTGTAAGGATATTGGCCCCCTAGAAAGCAATACAAAAGCTAGTAACTTAACATAATTCTGCACAAGCTCTTTTAAAAAATGGGAGGCAATATCTGCACTCTTGTCAAGAAACCTAGGTTATCATTATGTCAAAAAATATCCACTATCTGCATGTCTGGGATTTCATTATAAAAGTATTATATATGTGTGTGCAAGATACATGAAATAAGTGATTCTTAACCATTTAACTATAAATATAAGTAAAATGCAGTGATTTGCAGGAAGAAAATATTTGCTAGAAAGCTGAAGGCCAAACAAAACAAGGTATTGGGAAAGAAAGGGACTCATCTTCCAAGGAGAGTTTATTTTCTTTTTCACTGACAATCTTTTCAATTTTTTTGTTATTCAAGGACTTCTAAGAATTAAATGAAAAAATAAGCCATTTTTATTTCAAAACAGATTATGGGATATCAACTTACATGGTTTAAAGTTAGATAAACCAGCTCCAAATACTCTCAAAGTAACATAAATTAAACATGAGACAAGTTTAGGCTTGCTAAAATTGTGGGTAACTAAAATCATTTTTGCCAATTGGCTTATGTGTTTATTTTACGAAGAGGTTTGACTTCCTGTATAATGTGGATATTGGCTGTGCAACAGCACCCACATCAAAAATTCGCCCCAAGAGTATGGAAAGACACAGTATCCTTTACAAACTGGAGCACTAGTTTCTGCTGTTCAGTCATCATCCACTGTTGGCTTGATTGTCACTCCTCTTCTAATCTGCCCCCAACCAATTAAACTGGGGAAAAAAGGAAAAAGTTCAATTATTTAAACTGGATTTTAAAAGGACTACAATGAAAAGGAAGGTTTAGGCACAGAGCAGGCTCTGAACATGTGAGTAAAGTACAGGATTATCAACTACACATGAACCCCATTAAGACTTTTTTGCAGCTTTCCCTTCTCCCTTTTTTTTTTAAAAAAAACAACAACATTTCAAGTGTTTTTTGCCACTCCTGGGGGGCCTTCAGGAGCAGCACTTAGTGCTCCAGGAGAAGGGATGTGAAGGCCTAGAAAAAAGCTGAAAAAATTAAGGAAATAATTTTTTCTCTCCCCCCCCCAAATATTTTTCCCATAAAAATGGAAGAAATGGATTATGGAATGTTTTCTTTTCAAATGATTAATATATCTTGAAGACAATGTGTTCACATACTTCACATGTCCCAAAATCGTTTCAAAAAACAATGTGAGAATACGATTTTCATATACGTCTATGTACAGTATCAGAACACTACAGTTCCTCGTCTTGGTTTCCTTTTCTTTTTATGAAAATATGTTATGTGTACTTGATACTATGAAGAACTAAAGGAAACAAAATAGTATAATCTGTTTAATTGATGTTGATATTTTCTTCTGTTTTATTGTTTGCTTGTTTTTGCCTGCTCAGATTGGCAAAACCAAAGAGGCTCCTTATAGCTGAGAACTTTGTAGCTGCATTAGTAGCAAAATAAATAAATAATTTAAATCTGTAATGATATTATAAATAAAATGTAAGCTTGTCCCTCCACATTCTCTGGGGTTAGGAGTGCAGGACCCCTGTGAATGTGGAAAAACCATAAATAACAAAAACACCATGTTTTTATCTGAGATAACACTTTTATCTGTAGGAATCTCTAGGTCCTCCAGTGCAACTCTGTGGTCAACATCTGCCAGACACTTACAATTGCACTGAAGGAGCTACAAATGCCTAACAGACTTTTGGTTAACATTGACTATAGAGTTGCACTTGAGGATTTGCATATTCTTAGAGAGAGCATATTAATCCGTAAATAATCAAATCCGCAAAAGTCAAAACTTCAAATGTGGAGGGACAAGTGTACTTTCAATACATCAACTTGATAACATATATATTTAAATTTATGTTCCTAATGTAACAAAATGACTTACAATATGTAAATGTAAGCTAATATTGTAATATAATTCCGGAAGTGGGGTGATATTTCCTCAGGGGAAGACCCTCAAATGCTGAAAATGGAAACCACAAGGGCCCACACGTCACTTTGCTGGAAATGCAGACATGGATCCCAGGCCTGCCAAAGCTGTCCACCACTATTCTAAGGCTGGTATATGAGAACATTACAACTCATCTAGTAATGATTTAATGGTAGGACTGAAACTGCCTACATTAAACTGAAAAAGCACTTTTATCCATGGAATGAAGAGCTGCTGATTTTCCTTTCCAAATGGATCAATTAGCCTACCTTACTTGTGGGGATGGGTGTCTAACTGAATGTATAGGTTCCTCAAGTCATCTGTCAACTTTTGGAGCACCCGGAATTCCTAGGCAGTCCCCTTTCAAAGTACTAACCAGGCCTGACGCTGTTTACATTTCAAGAGTGGATGGGATCTAGTACCTTCAAGATTTTAAATAGTCTCTATAGAAGGAAATTCACACAGGGATGACCAATATCAAAGTCAAGTGCAGGTTGTACACAACGGTTGACTCTCAGAAAAGCTGTTTTTCCCCTGAAAAAAGGAGTTGTCACTGAGCTTCCCCACCGTTGTGCAGAATAGAGGGAAGTTATTGCCCTTAACATATAGACACCATTTAGTTTGCTGTCATGGTTTCATCTGCAGGCAAATGCAACCTTTTTGTAAGTACATCACTAAACACCTGTCACCTTCCAAAGTGGACGTAGCTCTAAAACTTTAATTTATTCTCTTTTTTCTGCTATATGTGCTATATAACACGGATTTGTGTTTGAGACAGTCTAAAGCAGTACCACAAAAGGTGGTGGCCTGCAGAACAATGTTGGTCTGCAGCAAGTTTCAAGAAAGAAAATGTTCGTGGCCCCTGGACACAAATATGGAGTGGTTTCTGGCACACTGTAAAAAAAAAAAAATTACATGCCAATCCACCACATTAATAACTCGAGAAGTACTGCTTTAAGCACTGGCAGTGCAATATTCCATCTTTCGAGAGATTTTAGTGCTGTATTATTCCAAACAAACTTACCGCCAGTGTTTCTCAACTCTTCGGCTAAGGGCAATTTTTTCTCCTACTTCAGTGCACACAGGGTTAGTTAGAACTATTTTGCCCAGATCAGCTTTCACTGCGCTGACCCGTCCCCCAGTTGATAATGATCCTATGTTTACCATTAGGACTTCATTTTTGGATAGTTTTTGCACCTGAAAATGCAAAGGATCTCAAAGTCAGATAAATTACAATTAAGGAATAAATCATCCCTTTCAAATATCAAAAATGAGAAGCACTTCATCCCCCCCACACACTATTTTCACATAGAATGTCTAACTAACCTTTGCAGCCTTCTTGTCTCCCTCAGTGCGAACACCTAATAGTCGTCTCAGCAAGAAGTAGGAAATTTCAAGTTCTGTGAATATCTCAGGTAGTGCTCCAACTGCACCAAGAACCTGCCCTACCATTCGATCAGCTCTGCACAATGTTGGATCAATCTTGGTGCCGACTCCTAGAAATTAAGTAAGTCTGACTATATGTAAAATATGTCACACATTTTCATGCATAAGATTAATTTATGCAACTACAGTGAGGACAGCACTGAATGCCGTAAGAACAGAGGCAATGTTATTTCATATTTGGTGAAAGCTATGCAACTGTCAGATTCTCCCAAAGTTTGCCAAGTTACTTAAACCAACTTATATCAGTTCTTCTTTTTCATGTTCTTTGGCTATCAGTAGACATGCTAAAACTAAAAAGCATACCGTCTTGCCTATCCTGCCAGCAGTTTTTTAAGTGCAAATGTTATATGAGTGTGCATTTACTTTAAGCAGCATTTAAACAAAAAATTGTGGCTGTTACATGATTGGCAAAATACTATATTAAAAATATTGGGAGTTATCATGAAAAGAAATTATTATTTTGTATGTATTTTCATAGATATGCACTAATTTGTGCAGCTTCCTCGAACTTTTAACAAGAAGGACACAAATTAAAAACATACATACCAATAAGGCCTCCTGGTACAGCATATTGCAGGTCATTGTGTTCTGCAAAAAGTGATACAATTTTGGAGAAGATGGGCTTGCACATAAGTTTTCCTTCACTGTCCTTTGAGACAATGCCCGGTCTCACCTCCAGCTCCTGGCCTACCTAGCAAAAGGTTCAAGAAAGGAGTTTATTATACAACATGATGGTCTAGGCAGTGTGACACTAACTAATAGCAAGAAGAGTAAATTACTGATATTACTATTTGCAGCAGACAACTAAGGCACATTTTGTAGAGTTGTAATATTTCACTTTGTCCTCTGTTTTGTTTCAAGTTTTCAGTTTCCCCATAGCTCTATATAAACATAATAATTTAGAAATACCAAAATTCCCAGTTACTGTAAATCTGGATAAGAGAACCTCACAAGTTGGTAACGCAGAGTGGCATGAAGAGTTTAAAATATAGTTGGGGCTCATTATGTTAAAGAAAAGGCCAAGTAGTTCACAAGCCATACCAAAGGTCTGAAAAACTATGTTTAGCCTTCTTTTGGGCTGGTGCCAACAGATTCTGTGCTTTCCCTTTCTTTTTCAGCAAGATCTTGGAAGACAGCAATGGAAATAAAGGCATTACCTTTAATACACCTTTCAGAATACTGCCACCAGCTACACCTCCTTTCAAGTCATCAACTTCACAACCAGGCTTGTTGACATCAAAAGATCTAATAACTGGGGAAAAAAAACAGGCTTGATCAGATACACAGTGAGCGATCACATGTTGAAACTTACTGCAAGAAATGAAGTTTATCTAAACAATATTTGATTCCATACAATGTGACTGTGGTTCAGTGGTTTGTTGCTTGAGAAGAAATATCCTCTTCAGATAACAGAAATCCTCTTGTAACTTCTAAGATCAGATATGATAAGGTACTTTGAGGGTATGAGGTACAAATGCAAGCTCATACACTCATGTAGTAACTAACTGGTAACATCTGTCATATAAATACACTTTTTAATGGGATATATGTGAATGACCTAAATATATATCTGCTAAATTCTAATCTTAACTTCAATGTTATTTAATTTTTAGAATTAAGATTAAGAATTTAGAAAGAAGATACAGTAGCATTTTGAACAAGTCAACAAAATCAGCTGAATTTAGGTGAACATGTTCACTATGTGAAAATATAATACATATCAGTTACTAGTCTTATGCACTTACACCAAAAACACTTATCTTTACAACACTATTCTAAACAGATAGTTTAGACTATATCATTAGAAGGGGATGTAATTCCACATCCACCAACCTATCCAACATACCTATAAGCCTTGGCTCTGATGTGAAGTCTCTTAAGGGCACTGGAATTTTCTTTACTATGTATTCACAAACAACTTCAATGTTGTATTTCAGCTGGGCTGAGATTGGAATAATTGGAGCTCCTTCTGCAACTGTACCTGTTTGGAAAAAAAATACACATTACAATATTTTAAAATAAACAGCGATAGGAAGTAGCTATATTGTGTCAATTGCTCCTATTTTTCTCTACTGTCAAGGAAACAATGCCGAACTGTTGGGAGCACATACCCTTTGCAGCCTCCAAAACAGGAATAAAGAAAGAATTCTTTAATATGTATTTATTTTTTATTTATATCTTCATTATCTAACAGCTCTCACAGATTTGAATCTGTAAAAGCAGGATGGTTCTCTGGAACAAAAAACTGGCTTACAATGAAATCATAATAAATGGCAATACATTAGTAATGGTTAATGAAAGGCAGGCATCTGAGAAAGAATGGCCAGGATCCAAAGAAAGTAGTGTCCAAGGAAGCTCTAGAGGTCCTCTCTGGTTCAAAACACACCACAGAATTTTTTTAAAATTAAAATATTTATTAAATATTCTTTATTGAAGAAAAAAACACACTACAGAAATAATCCAGTTTGAGACTGCTTTATCTGGCTTGCCTCAAAGCTAGGGAACTCTGGGAACTGTAGTTTTGTGAGACATTTCGCCTTCTTCGTCAGAGAGCTCTGCTGCCACAATAAATTACAATTCCCAGGATTCCCTAGCACTGAGCCAGGCCAGTTAAACAGTCTCAAACCGGATTATTTCTGCAGTGTGTTCTGGACTTGTGTCTTTTGAATAAGAATTCCTCATACCATATGGTCCATTACTGTTTAAATAAAGCAGACTTTAAAAAGCAATTCACTAGCCAGCACAGGGAAAATGGGGAAGAGAGAGAATCATAAACTCCTTGAACACATGTTATTTTATTACTATACCATGTAAAATTTGGCATGTGGAAGATTGGAAGGTTGGCAGTCTGAGGCCCAAGTGCTGCATGATGGGGTGAACTCCTGTCACTATTCCCAACTTCTGCCAACCTGCACTGAAAGCATGCAAATACAAGTAGATAAATAGGTACCACTTTGGTGGGAAGATAACAGCGTTCAGTGCAGTCATGCTGGCCACATGACCACTAGAGTCGTCTACAGACAATGCTGGCTCTTTGGCTTAGTAACGGAGATGATCACTACCCCATAGTCAGTTACGACTAGACATTCATGTCAAGGGATAAGATCAGAGACAGGTCAAATTTGCATTACGTAAGACTGAAGTAATAAACTCCACCAAAAAAAACCCCTATTCATACCAAACCCAGATTCATGCCTAGTTAAGTACAGTATTTAATAGATTAATGATTGACTAGCCTGCCTTCAGCTTCAGAAGGAGGACGAGATAACTAACAATGAGATAATCTTGCTAGAGACAAAAGAGGCTTCACTTTCTTTTAACTTGAAATGACTGAGCATTCTCAGGAGTATATTCCTGCAAGAAAACATGGGGTTTGCATTTTTTCTCTACCTATTGAACTGAACCAACCAAGCTCTTTCTTTTGGGAAAAGGGGATACTTTTATGCCTGGAAAGCTTTTTATGGTCCTATGTGAAACTCTGTGAACTATTAAACAGTAAGCCACATTACATTAACTAATACATAAACTACACATCTGACCAATGTATACAGGGTGGGCAATTTCAATGGGAGAAGGGTCCAATTTCCCCCAGAGACACACTTATCATGCAACACAGAAAATCAGCAACAAATTGCTACAGAAATGCTTGGAAGTTTCAGTTTTTGGGGGGCTGGAATGGCCTTGGCTATATGTTCGGATCCTACCTCCTGACCATTATTTGAGGTCTCTAAGAGCAATCCATTTCCCCCCAATATATTATTGGTGGGGAGAGTTTCACAAAAATATTTGGGGGGGGGGAGGAATGGCCCACATGCAGCTCACAGGTTGCACTTTGCCCACACAATGTGTTGCTGTTGTATGCAAGGCTAAGAGCATGTGACTTCCCCAATATCTCCCAGTGGGTTTCATAGCCAAGCTGGGAATAGAACCCTGGTCTCTGGAGTCATAGCCCAACACTCAAAACTATATGCCGTGCTGGCACTGTATACCATATACAATGTACACCTTTTGTTTATATACCTATACATCTGTAGTCTGGGGTGATCTTGGACCCAGGACTGTTCCTGGAAGGCCAGGTTGCTGCGGTGGTAGTGGTGACCACCTTTGTCGGCTTCAGCTGGTGTTCCAGCTGTTCCCCTTCCAGGGGAAAGTAAATCTGGCCACAGTGGTTCATGCTATAGTTACCTCTTGATTAGAGTAATTGTAATGTACTCTATGTGAAGCTGACCCTGAAAAGTCTTCAGAAGCTGTAGCTAGACTTGTGTCAGATGTGCATATTAGAGACCATGTAACATCTGTCTTACAAGCACTGCCCTAGCTTCCAGTGTGCTACAGAGTTCAATTCCAGGTTCTGGTGCTGACCTACAAAACCTTAAAAAGTTTGGGACCAAGATAAATAAAAGAGCTTCCAAGGAAGTGAGTCTGGCTTCACCTGTTTCAAGTTTTCAGTCAGCAGATAAAACATTGCTATTCTGCATGGCTTTTAATGTTCACAATTGCTATGTTTTAAAATTGTATTTTAGGATTGTTTTTAGACTTTTTAAAACATTTTAAAAGAGTATTTAAATGTGTTTTTAAATGTTTTTATCTTTTCATTGTTTTAACTCTTTTTAGTTATCAGCTCAGGAGCCATTCATGGCAGGGAAGTGACAGTGAAATACAGGCATACCTTAGTTTTAAAAGCCTCTGGCAAAGACACTCCATTTTACTAAGTATTTTTATGCCCCTTCAACCACTGCCCTTTTTTTCCTTATCCCCTGTCTTCTTCAAAGTTTTTCAGCAGCATTAGCATCAGGAAGATGGTGAAGGGATGGAGAAATACAATACTTTTGGTGTCAGGATTTGGGAGTATGTCTACAATGAATATTTTAATTAAAAAAAGCTTGAGCTTGGTAAGTATAGGATCCTACTGTGGCTGTTAACTGCTGCCTACAACAGGAAAGGTAAACTGTATGAACAGCATGTATGAGCAGCAAAACAGAGAGAAAAGGGAAAAGCAGATAAGTCTGTCTCATGAGCTACCCCAGCATGTTAAGCAAACCAAAATGGAAATCACAAGAAAAGTGGAGGCTGGTGGAAAAAAAGGGCATCCCTGGACACATTTTAAAAGAAACCTTCAAGTTATTTCTAGATGGTTCAAAACATTTTACTTCACCATTGTTTCATTTCACATGTGCATATTGTTATTTTTGGATAAAAAGCTTTCTGATATATGTTTTGTGGTGCAGAAATCCATCCCTGTTCTTTCCATGTTATTTCTGCCTCTGGTATGAAATTTTCTGTTGAAGAAATGCCCAGGAATACACCTATTTCATTAACTGAAATACAATTACACCTCAATTAATTAAGTGGATGTGTTCTTGGGCTGTACACTTTGGTACCAGAGGAGTAGCTGAGGATTAACATGGAAAGAATAGGGATGGGTTCTTATACTACAAGTAGACCAGTTCAACATGTTTCAGCAAACTTTTTATACAAAACAAATATTATGCACAAGTAAAATGAAACAAGCAGGTCAGGTAAGCTTAGTAAACCAAACATTTTGAATCGTCTACAGACCACCTGATAGCTTCTTGCAAAATGCATCCTGGCATGATTTTTTTAAAAACTTTCAACAGCCTCCATTTTCCTTAGGGTTTCCAGTTTGGTGGCAAAACTTAAAGATCTATGCTTTTTCAACATACCAGAGTAGCAGATGAGACAGGTTCATTTGCTTTCTCCCTTTTCTTTGTGCTTGACCTTTGATACATACTCAGTAAGTGATTCTGGAGTCAGGCGTTCTAGCATCAGGTGGTCATCTTGCCTGTTGTATGTTAACACACACAACTACAGTAGGATCACCTAGGTAGAATCCTATTCTTTTTTAGGTCAAGATTTAATGCATTTTTTTTTTTTACTGCAAACACGCTGCTAACAAGCTGAAAGTCTGCCTTTGTTCTGCCCTCCTTCTCCATCCTTGTAATGCCAATGCAGCAACAAACTTCCAGCTAGACAAGAAAAGAAAAGAGTGGCTCATCTGGGCTCCTATACATAGATTTTATAAAAAGAAGCTTCTTTATCAGAGGCTCTGTTAACTGATGAATACCTCTATCTCAAATGAATAAAATAAAGATCCCTATGGAGTTATCACTGATATGTAAGTTGTAAAATGATTCATATGTAATCCCTGAAAATTTGGAATAAGTCTGAGACTTCCAAATGTAATCAGTATATATAACTGGTTCGAAGTTTTCATCAGCTTGCAACTCACCAAATAAAATAGTTACCATTGTGAGATTGCTGGGTGTGTGTGCAAGGAGCGCACAGCAAAGGAAAGAACAGATGGATCTATCTGCTGAGGCAAAGTATTGTAAGATTATAACATCACAAATGGGAAAATGTTGTGAGAAAACCAGAGAGAATGATGTGAATGTATGTGAAGGACATGTGAAGAAAGCACTTGAAGGTCTGCTAAGGGACCAGGGCAAAATGCAAGTTGCAATGACAAACAAGGAAAACTAGAGCAAACAAAGAACTTTCAATGACAGAATTAAAGGAGGCTAAAATATTATCCGGGAACTAAAGAAATGCCATATCCAGTGCGTTATGGAAGTATTAACT
This sequence comes from Urosaurus nigricauda, assembly GCA_034509955.1. Classification (NCBI taxonomy): domain Eukaryota; kingdom Metazoa; phylum Chordata; class Lepidosauria; order Squamata; family Phrynosomatidae; genus Urosaurus; species Urosaurus nigricauda. Next base: position 87,890,150 of record JAOEGL010000003.1, read on the forward strand.
CCGTTTGACATTCCCACACTTTGTTATGTTACAAACTGTGAAAGATTTGCATATAACTTGATTGATACCACTTGGATACAAGATACTCAACCCTGTGAAGATACAAAACAATTTTGTGATTCTACAGATAAGTAATCACCAATCTTGAACATGTTAGGAAGTACTGGCTTGTAAGGAATTATAATATGATGACAGTTTCTAAAATGTCACCTATGGTTGTAGTATCCAGGCACCAAGGGGCACTACATTTCATTCTGTACCTTTCACTCTGAGAGAGCCAGCAAGGTGTAGAGGTTTGAATGATGCACTATGACACTAGAGACCAGGAATCGATTCGCAGTGCAGTCATGAAAACCACTGGTTGACTATGGGCAAGTGAATGCTCTCAGACTCAGGGGAAGGCAATGGCAAACCCCCTCTGAAAAAATTTGCCAAGAAAATGTCATTATAAGGCCACCTTAAGTCAGAAACTACTTGAAGGCACACAACAACAAACCTTTCACTCTTATATAGCAAGAAGTTGTAAAAAGACTAATTGCTGCAGACAATAATGGCACAGTTAAACAGTCCTTCCACCAACACCATTTCCAGAGGCTGCACAGAAACCACAGCTGCAAACAAAGCTTCCCAGCTAGTACCCGATAGCTGTACAGCACAGCACTGTTACAGATCACCTGATGTGATCACATACCTTCAAAAAGTCGATGGTAAGCCAGAAATAATGTACAGTTTAATATATGAAAACCAGTGACTTTGTTCTTAAGTCTCTGCTGTACTACAGAACACATTGCTGAACCCTTTACTTAGCATTAGGAAAGGATTGCTTACATTTCAGACCTCAAGGGCTGAGTAGAAGTTTTTTTTAAAATGTTAATCCTCTAAACCCTACTACAGTGATCTTTAGAATTCTGAAATGAGTAGTAAATTGTCATATTTATCTTAAAGAAACAATTAACACACAAAATCATGTTTTGGAATGCAGTTAAGAGTTTAACTCAGGATTTCTGTTAAGAGTGCACTTGCAGTACAAGGACAAACTTCATGGCAAAGACGGATTTTCTTTGGAAACTCACCTTGCACAAATGCTAGAATTTGCTCATATTGCTCCTTGGCTTGGCTCTCTTTTACCAAATCAATCTTATTCTGTAGAATCAGAATGTGTTTCAGTTTCATAATTTCTATAGCAGCTAAGTGTTCTGAGGTCTGTGGCTGAGGACATGACTCATTGCCGGCTGGAAGACAGAGAGATACAAGTAAATACATGCAGCAAGGTATAGAAGTCTGGTCCAGGTTCCTTAATGAAAGACCAAGATGCAGAATGATCACCCCTTCTAATGTCTCTGAGTGCTATTTCTAGATAGGAATATTCTGAACTTTTAATACTGCACCTTATTACATAATTACTGAAGAGTGATCATTGTTTACTGATGGAGTTAATACTAGTCCTCTAACCTAGTTTGCAAGGAGTAGTACTGGAGAGTGAAGAGCCATTCTGAGACTTCTAGCTTGCATTTGAATTGCATTTTATTACAACAGAGTTGTTAAAAAACCCGACATCTGGATTTTTGCATATTTTTAAAAGGCTTGGGTAAGACATTGTTGCTCTCACTTTTTGACATGATTAAAAATAGATATACAAAACACACACATGAGCTTTAGGGTACAAGCAGAAAACCTTTGAAGAGACTATTACAACCCAAGAATAAAGGAAAAAATGAAATTATAAAACTTTCCACTAATAAAAGTGTAGGCCATTATTGCTTCATATAGAAAGAATTAAAGTAAACATGAAACTGTAGGTGCAGGATGCTAGCGATACATGAATTGGTTCTTTTTAAGGAAACAACAGACAAATCAGTGGAGAAGATGTCTGGACTGGGACCAAGACAGAGGTGAAAGGAGAGATTTAATTTTTTAACTCCTGCTGCAGTGACAATCTGGAATTTTGTTCCCTATAAAACCAAATGCCTCTACTAATCTGGAAGAAAAGCTACCATTGTAATCTATAAGGAATCTTCTGCCTAATAAATAGAGCAGGTACATGAGTTTTGCATGGGGCAGCCACAATCCATATCAAAATCACAGGAGGCAAAGGATAAAAGCACTCCAATTGGTCCCCTTTCTTTAAGATGACATCACACAGTCAATAAGCATATTATGGACTCAAGTTACACATTTCATGACATAAAATTCAGATATGTCAGCAGTCCCCTGGCAAAAGCATAATAGTGGCTCTCAGATGAGTAAGTATGCAACATTCACTTTTGAAGAATGTCAGTTGTGTGCCTATTAATTACACACAACCACAGATCATCCTCTACTAAAATGCTAGTTATTCCAGCTGAAGTCAATATTATGCACCATGTATTTCTTTACATAAGATTCATTAACTGTGAAAATGCTAGCCAGCTATTAAGATGCCACAGTGATATACCAATACCAAGTGTCAATTTCCCACGCTAATAATTACCTATTAACAACAGAGCTGCATCCATGACAGCTGCTCCGTTCAACATAGTAGCCATCAAGATATCATGGCCAGGACAATCCACAAAGGAGACATGCCTGAAATTGAGAGCAGCAGAAGAAAAAAAATAAGTTGTATTCACAAGCAAAGTGATAAGCCTAGAGTTAATAATTAGAAAGTATGAAGAATTAAAAGCACACAGCAGCCATGCATTAGAGCAAATGTACAGAACAGATTGCTTTCATAAACACCTCTTTAACACAAGCGTTACTATCTTCTTCCTAAAGAGATTGTAGAACTCTGACTGGCTCAGTTTTTAAACCTTTTAACAGTATATGTGCTTCCTTATATATTGTTTTTACTTTACCAACTATATAATCTCACTCACTCTGAGGCTATTTTAATGTGTTAAATAATGCTTCCTCCCTCATCAATGTGTTTAGAAAGTAGAATTAATCAGACAAAGCATAGCAATATATTATACAGCAGTACTGAGCAATCTTTTTGCAGTTTCATTGCTTTATTTAAAATTTGATTTAACTGTTCACTCTTGAAGCCAAGCTACCAGTTAACTTGCCTATCCATCCAAGCAGGGAAGGTTTGAAATGTATGAGGCACTTGATCAGTCCTCACTGCCCCTCTGCTCTTAGGAAGGAAGGCACTACCAGTATTAGACTCACCACCACCTGATTCACTCTTTTACAGAGAAAAGAATCTCTATTACACATCACATCCAACATTGCCAGAAGAAACCCCAAAAGAAACTCAAATTGCTAATAACTTCTTTGCTTTAGCAAAGTTCTGGCTTACTAAGGGCAAATCTGGTAACAGATCTTCCTGCAAGGATAAGGGGCAGCAACTAACCAAGCATGTTAAACCACTTTAGAAGGTATCCTGTTGGACAAAGAAAGCTAAACTCTAGAACAGCAGCCCTCCAGATGCTTTGGACTTATGACACCTCCTCAAACCTAGCTAAATAGCAAATGTTGAGAATTACGGTGGTCCCCCGGGTTACGAATCCCCCGGGGTATGAAAACCCCGGGATCCGAAAGAGCCGGGGCCGGAAAAACGGCCCCGGCTTGCGAAAAAAAACCCAGGTTGCGAAAGGAAAGCGGCGCGAAATTCAAATCGCACCTAGTTCTTTCCTATACTTACAGTGGTCCCTTGGGTTACGAATGTAGGGTTACGAATAGGAATTGCAACACAATATCTGGATGGACACATTTGCCCACCCCCATTCCACAATGTAGAAGAAATCTTCAGGATTTCAAACCAGCAAAACACAACGTCTCGTCTTATGAGCAGCTCAAGATATAATTGTTGTGAGGGGAGCCCCAACAATCACTTTCAAGCTCCCATCAAATGAAAACTAGCTGCAGATATGTTCAGGGCATATATCAAAATTAAGTAATAAAACTGAGAGTTCTAATTATCCTCCTACTGGAGAAAAAACAAACAAAAGCAAAACTATGGAGAGCTACTAAATCATTCATGCCGAACTAGTCCTGTCACCTGACTAATTTAAAATTCCCTTTGGTCCCAGGAATATCTGTAGGGAATTCATCAGGTGTACTGCTCCCACAGGATCGGTAACATTCTGGTCGAGAGCAACTTGGATCATCAAGCTTGTAGATCTGTAGAGAAAAGGCACAATGAAGGTGCAGTTTACCAATGGCTAGTAAAGTGTTTACTAAAGAATATAAAAGAATGACTGAAATCAAAATAAGCAGTTTACTAGAGGCAGGGTGGTGACAAACCTTAGCATTAGCATAGCCCAGCTTGATAGTGATGTTTCTTTCCAGTTCATTTTTGAATCTGACAGTATGAACTCCAGAAATGGCTTTTACTACTGTTGACTTTCCATGAGCCACATGGCCAATTGTACCTAGATTTTTTAATAAAATGTTTGTCAGTTTCACAGAAATCTTCTACAAGGATTTTATCAGTCCATCAGTATCACTCTTAAAAGTTCATCAGACTACCTCCATGCACCTGAACTAAGAGATCCTTTAGCCATGGTACTATATACCATGTCACCCCTCCTTTTTCACAGGGGATCCATTCTGGATCCCCTTGCGAAAACTGAGTTTTGCTTATATTCAAGCCCTATTGGATTGAATATAGGCGTGTGCGTGTGCTCCATTCTTTCCCCCTCTGTTTGTCCCTTGCGCATAAGCGAGGGATGAAAGTCTGAAGACCGCAAGAATGGAGGGAGGACTGTACAGTTAAGATTCTCTCTGTCCTACAAGTGATTTGATCATCAACAATCTAAAAAAAAAGTTAGACTTGCCTTCATGTGATCACCCAACAGCTTTTTTTGGAATTTTTATTTAAATTATAATTCATAGATTTAACAAATCCAACTCTTTTTACTTTTTACCCATCACTCAACAGCCTTTAAAACAGTTTTACTTCCACACGTATCTTAAAGCAATTATTTTAGAGTCTGACAAGTATCTAATCCAGGCTTATTAACTGCAGCAACATATTTCTTCCAATAAATAAATGAAACTGAAATTTGTTCCCTCCTAATTAATGTGAGAACAAATCGGGTCGGCTGAAATCGTCCTGCATACTTTACAAGAAATGCCATTTCTGTTTTCAGTAATCATACTGAAATTCCCCTCTTAATACATATGATTCTGAAGAACCCTCTGTAAGTTCTCAAGAGTAGACATTCTTAGGGTGTTGTTGGACTGCAACTCCCAGCATCCCTAGCCACCATAGTCAAAGCTGAGCCTGCAATCCAACAACATCCAAGGTTTCCCATACCCACAGTAATATGCTGAATGAAAGTTTGGTTTTTTAATATTCAAAAGGAAAAGACAAAATATCTGTGTGACCACTTTGAAAGTGTTAACTTCACAATTACGAACATGTAAAGCAACTACACTGCTACTACACAAAGATTTTGGATGTCAATATGCAGAACAGGAACATCACAACATACAAAGGAAATTATTTTTGAAAATGCTGAACTCTCAAAAGCCTTGTATGACATTCAAAGGAAAATGTTAAACCCTACATTGGCTACACTATAGCTCAAGGATAGAATATATGTAGCTTCAAGATGCCATTGAATTATAACCCCCCAGTCTTTCATTACTGGTTATACTGGTTAGGTTCAACAACCAGTTCAACAACATCTAGATGGCCAGGAGTTGCGTTGCTGTAGTTCTTAGAAATGACTTAGCTGAATATTACCCCAACTATTTAGGCACTCAGCAGCCTATAACAATCTTTCCCCATCTGCTGCTCTCCAAACGTGTGAGATTATAACCCCTTCATGCGGAACATTGACCATGCTGACTAGGTGATGGGAATTGCAGTCCAAAACATCTAAAAGGCATTATGTTGGTGGAACCTGTATACAGTATTTTCTCAGAGACAAATACTGTGGTCTCATTTGAGAAAATTATCCCAGGCGCAGCATAGCAAACTCAGCTGGAACAGTGCAAGAAAATGAGATCACTGGCTAACAAAACATGTTGCTGAAATACAGCTTAAAACACATAGAGCAAAGAAGATCAAAGTATGAACCAGTAGGTAGAGGGGAAACCAATAAAGGTGGCTTGCTAGAAATGCAGCATTACTTTGAAAAGGACTTATTTTTTTGTTCAACACAAGAAAAAGCTAGAGAAAAATTAAAGTGAAGGGAGACTAATTTATTAAAACAAACGGAACAAATTCAGATCATAAAGTATGTACAATGTACATCCCAAGAGGAGTATGTTCATTAAAGCATTGTTAAAATAAAGAAAATAGATGTCTCTTGTATTAACTAGGACAAAATACAAATTATTCTGATTTGTTGATGAACAATAATTAGTCCATATACAGAACTGCAAGTCCTTATTTCTTAGTAAAAATCAATAAGCCTTTTGTAACACACATCCCATTTTGTGCTCAGTTGAGACTTTAATGTGAGAAGAGAACACAACTCTCACAGCTCTTTCTAAAGCCACTTCAGTTCATAATGAAACCCATGAGTTCAGCCAGAACACAATCAATATACTTCTATCTCCACTAGTAATTTTTTGTAACATACCTATATTAATTGTTGCTTGTCTGCTGATGACTTCTGGTGACAGAGGTGTCAACTTAGTAACATCCTGCAGAGAAAAGATTCCCAGTGACTCCCAAAGATTTAAAGGAACTTCTTTAGCAAATATATTACGTTGTATATATTTGGAGAAAGAGCTGGAAATTTTAATATTTGTTTTTCTCCAGAATACAGTGAGAACGAAAATGCAAAGCTCATTTCTTTACGGTAAGTCTGTATTTAATCTCTCCCTTTATAAAATTGTATCTTATGGCATAAATTACCCATATTATAATTAAATTACAAAGTTCTACAGAAAACGCTGACCCCTAATTGGGATGCAATTTATATCTCATTTATGTTAGAATTCAACATCCTAAGAGTAGCTGGATAAAACTGGATTTTAATAATAATAATTAATAATTATTATTTTTATTATTATTATTATTATTTATATCCCACCCATCTACAAGATCCAATCGGGGTGGCTTACAAAGTTTTAAAAACAAACAAACAAACAAACAAACACCATACAATTCAAATCCCTCAATCCCCCTTTAAAATAAAATTAAACATATAAAGTATACAACATAATTTTAAAAAATAATTTTAAAAAATGTGGCTGTGATGAGGCTGGATTTCAGCAATTAGATTTCAGGGAACTATTTAGGAAAGGCTTGCCGGAAGAGATCCGTATTTTTAGCTTTTTAAAAGCTGTTTAGGGTCGGATCTTGCCTGGCAAGCCGTTCCACAATCTGGGCACAACAGCCGAGAAGGTCCTCTGGGAGGTCATGGACAGTCTCGTTTTATAAGACTGTAACAAATTCTTCCCCGAAGATCTAAGTGTGGGGGGAGGATTATATGGAAGGGTTTTAACCTTTTTGTAAAAAATGCTTCTGGCAGCAATTTTTTAAAACAAAGTTTGGCTGAACAATATTTAAGCACTTCTGTACAGACAACTTCTGTCAGGTGTTTAGTCAGTAAAATGGCTCAAAACTAACGAAGCTTGTCCATGGAACAAAGTGATTTACAGATTGTTTATGCTTACATGAACTTAGGGAAGGAAACATTCCTATTTCACATTGGTAAAACCCAAACTAAGCTCAAGAGTACTTCACAAAACCACTTATTCATTTCTCCAAACCTCATCATATAGCTGCAAGACAATAAATCCAGCTGCTAGTCACCTAGAACAGACTTGCTGAATCAATAGTTAAATGTAAACTCTGAAACCATTCCCATTGATTCAGTGTTTTTGCTTTGGTTCAAAGTAGCAACTGGTTTTAGGCTATGAGAATCATGCATCCCTTCAGATGCTGCTGCAATGCATCTTCCAGCAGCCCATGCCAACAAAGTCAACATGAAGAATTCTGGGAATTGAAGTCCAATTGCTTCTCAAGATCTGCATGGTTTCCATCCCAATTTAGGCCTAGATGACGTATGGTCCTGAAAAATACACAGTGTAGGCAAGCTGCACCTTCCTTTTGCAAGTCATGATTTTAGACAACTTATGATAAAACTTCTGACACATCAAAGTGTGTGTGTCTGTGTGTGTGTGTTGTATGGCTTCAGGTCATTCTGACATATGATGACCCTAAGGCCATATAATGGGGTTTATTGACAAGATTTGTTCAGAGGTTTGCCATTGCCTTCCCAAGGCTGGGAACATATGACTTGGCCCAGGTCACCCAGTGGGTTTACAGAAATATAATTATATCAAAACTGTCATGAAAAAATAAAAAGTACAATCACTACTGCTGGTAAAAACAAGATGACTGCCATCTTGCTTGCAAAAAATTAGGCTGATTCTGAATACCATGCAGGTAGTACCTTCGTCCAAACAATGGCAACACCTCTTCAAATATAATCAAGGGGCAACTCTCTTCCTTGTCTCATCCTATCCCCAACAATTTCTGTCGCCCCTTCCCTTGTACACCAAGTAACAGGCGAAAGCTTAAAGAAGAAAATACCCTCCATGAACGCACCCGTGGATCTCAGTATGTGGCTGTATCATTGCAGTTCAGCCCTCATAGGACCCATTTGTTTGTCTTTACGACCATCTCTGGTATTCTCACAAGTTTTCTCCAGCACCACATCTCAAATATGTTTGTTTCTTTTTTCTTTTTCTTTTTACCAGTATTATTTCATTAGTAAGACAGGCAACTGCAGCGCTTGCAGCAAATCATGCTTCCAAGTCACTTTCTGCAGTATCTAGAAGAATACATGGTCAGAATAAGTGAGGCTCTGCCACAATAGGTTCAGCGCAGACTGAACAGCGTGGGGCATATTTTCTGTAATAATCATCCACACAATGTGGCTGATTGGCCTTGTCCACAATGAAGGAGGCCCCCTGAAGAGGTTTATGGCACACCATGCAGGTGAAACACTGAGGGTGGTGGGGGTTGCCTGTGGCCCTCAATATCCGATCTGTGATTGTCTGCTTGCACACACAGCACGTCTCTAGGCTGCCCACATAGCACTCCTCACAGAAGGGTTTTTCATCCACATTAGAGAACTGCTGCCCCTGGAATTGCCTCTTGCACTTGAAACAGGTGAAGCATTCCACATGGAAAAGCTTGCCCAGAGCATGGACTGCTGGTTGTGTTCATGACAGAGCCTTATTGCACAGACCACACAACTCACTAGTAGAAGCTTCAGCATGCGATGGGTGGTCCACATCCTTCATGACCATCTGGGTTAGCATCTCCAGTTCCTCCAGCTTCTTCATGGTCAGGGCAAAATTGACTCTGGGTGGATCTGACCTGGTGTTTGCAACTCACATCTTGCATATCTTGCGAGGCAGGTGGCTGTCCAGCAGGATGTGCCTTCTCCTGAACCTGGGGCTTTTCCCACTGAACCCGGAGTTTATTTGCTTCTTATCTGCTTTCTTCACTGCCCAGCTCTCACATCTGTACATAGTAACAGGGAATACCATGGACTGGACGACTCTGATTTTTGTGCTAAAGTTCAGTATCAAGTTCGGGCTTGATCTATTCTGGGACCCTTCTGGTTTCCTTTTTGGTTGTCCACAGTATTCCCTGTATTCTTCTCCACTACCACATCTCAACTGAGTTTATTTTTCTCACGATCCTGCTCTCACATCCATATATTGTCACAGGGATTACAACAGCTTGGACTAGCCTCACTTTAGTGTTTACAGTTATATTTTGACACTTCAGGATCTTGTCTAGTTCTTCCCAATCCTAGTCTTCTTATTTCTTCACTACAGTCTCTGTTCTGATCAATGTTTGATCCAAAGTACAGGACATCTTTATTTGGATTTCCTCATTGGAATTTATCACACTTGTGAGATACCGCAGGAAAATGGGATTTAAAGTAGAGTTAAATTGGAGAAAACCCGAAAATGCCTGAAGTTTATCACACAACGTCGCTGTTAACGCAAAACAATGCAAAGTTAAACTGAAGTTAAACCAGACAAGAATGGCAGCCTTTTACTTTTGGGAAATTCCAAAAGTAAAAAGGTGGTATTTTTCTCCGCTTTAACTTCGGTTTCACTTTACGTCGTTTCACTTTAGCAGCAACTCGGTGTAATAAACCTCCCGAATTTGTGGGTTCTGTATACATTTGGATTTAAGTTAACCTTTGTTTGAATCCCGTTTTCCTGTGATATCTCACCAGCATCTAGGTTGAATTTATGCACATCCTCCATGGTCTTTATTTTTGTTTCCTTTATGTCCAGCAGCAAGCCTGCTTTGGCGCTTCCTTCCGCGAAAGTGACACCACAATGTGGACCCCGAAGGAGAGTGGATGAGACATGAGAGCCAGTCTGGGGTGTGGCGGTTTTAAAGTGTTGGGACCGAGACCAGGGTTAGAATCTTGGCTCGGCTATGGGAACACACTGGGTGGTCAAGTCACACTCTATAGTTTCATGTGGGTTTTTTGGGCTGGGTGGCCATGTTGTAGTTCGTTCACAACGTTTTGCTGGCAGCTGCAGCTGCCGAGTTGGAGTTTGTTGTGGGCCCAGAGTGGAACTACAACAAGGCTGCACAACACACAAAAAACCATGATGGATGCCAGCCATGAAAGCCTTCGACTTTGCAAAGTCACACTCTCTCAGCCTCAGGGGAGGCCAAGGGCAAACCTCCTCTGAAAAGAAAAAAAAACTTATGAAAAGGGGTGGCCATAAATCGGAAATGACCTGCAGATGTTTAGCCTGGAGAGGAGAAAGTTAAGAGGCGATATGATAGCCCTGTTTAAATACTTGAAGGGGTGTCATATTGAGGAGGGAGAAAGCTTGTTTTCTGCTGCTGCAGAGACTAGAACGCGGAACAATGGATGCAAACTGCAGGAAAAAAGATTCCACCTCAACATTAGGAGGAACTTCCTGACAGTAAGGGCTGTTCGACAGAGGAATATATGGCCTTGGAGGTCTTTAAGCAGAGGCTGGATGGCCATCTGTTGGGTATGCTTTGATTGGGAGTTCCTGCATGGCAGGGGTTGGACTGGATGGCCCTTGTGGTCTCTTCCAACTCTGTGATTCTATTCTTCCTTTATTTGGGTTAGGATCTCAAGCTATGAGCCGTTTCCCAAACTCTTGACATCTCAAAGCAAAGAATTTGGGGTGAGGTGCTGGATCCTTCGTCCTGACAAAGCTTTGCCCCCAGTTCATCCCAGGACTCTATTTTTCCACTCCTGAGCATACAAGCAACACCCTGCCTTTCATAGAAAGGCTTGGCCCCAGCCCCAAAGAAGAGCCCCCTTCCCTTCTGGAACCACCACCCCCCCCCCCGCTTTCCAGTCTCCAGAGCCCCCCACTCCAGCCCCCTCCTCCTCCTCTCCCTCACCAAGGTGCTGAGGTCCTGCCTGGAAAGGTGCGGCTGCCCCAGAGTCACTCCGGCCTCGTCCCCCGGCGCCATCTTGCTCGAAAGGAAGGGTCAGGGTTAGGAGTCCGCCCAGAACGCCTGACTCCTCGCCGCTACGACAGCAAGAGACACCCTCAGCCTTCCCAGCTCCGGGAAACGTCAAAGAAGGCACCCTTACGCCGAAGATTTTTGACTCCCACTCTATGGAGCGCCTCGGAATAAAGTTCTCCGTCCGTTCAGGCAGTGGGTTAGACAGCCCTCTTTTAAGGACCCCGGGCTTGGCTGATGCAATGCATGGAACCGGCGCTTGGAGTGGGCGGGGCCTGAGGAGGAGGGGCGTGGAATAGACATGGGGCGGGGCCTCCTGAAGCCACGCCCTCGAAGGTCTCTAGTAGCACTAGAGTGCTTCTCCACAGGTGTTTTTGGACTTCAACTCCCACAAGCCCCAGCCACCTTGGCCAACGGCCAGGAAGTATGGGAGTTGAAGTCCAAAAACCTGTGGGACTACTGGGAGGCCATGGCCAAAGAGTTTATTGGGATTTGGGAATCATATTGTGGCTTATTATTATAGAGTGGATGGAGGTGTTCCAGTGGTGCTCTATAGCAGTGGAGCTCAATAAGTTATACAAAAAGGGAGCGGTTAATCATGTTGAAACAGATTGAGGCCTAAAAGTGCATATTCTACACTGTAGAAGCAATGCGGTTTGACAACGCTTTTAGGTGCTGAGCAAAGAGTCTGAGGCTGCATCCAGACTAGAGAAATAACCCGGTTTGGGACCGCTTTAACTGCCTTGGCTCAAGGCTATGGGATTCTGGGAGTTGGAGTATGTTGTGGGGTCCAGAGCGGTAAGGTAGAAGGCAGAGTGGTAAGGTAGAAGGCAGTAGGAAAAGAGGGGGAGCATATTCCAGATGGATAGATGCAATCAAGAAAGCCACAGCCCTGAGTCTGCAACACCTGAGCAGGGCTGTTGATGATAGGGATGATTTGGAGGTCTCTCATTCATAGGGTCACCTTGAATCAAAGTTGACAGCAGTTAACGACAATAAGACAAGTTTATTGTGGCAGAGGCTGCCACATACAGATCAGACTGATTCATGTATTCTTTATTTGTAACACTTGTCTGTTGTTTGGTATCCTGAAATATCTGTGTACTATACTTCACATCAACATACATATTTATTGCAGTGTAAAACCATTCAAAGCAATCATTCACAATTATTATTTGAAAATAGTAATTAATGGTGGGTGAAACTGAGTCCCAGGGGTGGAATTTGTGTGGCAGCATAGCCCATGGAGAGGAGTGGAGGGAGCTGCAGTCCAACAACATCTGTGGCCACATGGTCTCCATCTCTGTGTTTTCTTGTATAGAAGCCCGTGTTTAGAATTCATCAACAAATGACTATTCGCAGTGAAGGAAAGGATGGAATCAGCCTCTGCTTGATAAAAGATGAGGAGAAATAGTTGTGTGGGAAGAAGGGATGTCAAGCATCAGAGTATTTCTTATCCCATTCTGTCCTTTTGCTAGTTCATCAGTGTAATGCAGAATGTTTTCACAGCTGTCCAAAACACACTGCAGAAATAATCCAGTCTGAGACTGGTTTAACTGGTTCAGTGCTTGGGAAACCTGGAAATTTATTATAGCACCAGAGCTCTCTGACAGAGAAGGCTAAATCTCTCACAAAATGACAGTTCCCAGAATCCCCTAGCATTCAGCCAGAGCAGTTAAAGCGGTCTCAAACGGGACTATTTCTGTAGTGTGTTTTGGACCAAAGACTAGTCTCAAAGCAAAGCATTGAGTTGGCAGGCTTTTCTAGCCATGGATTACTGTACTTCATAGTTTCTAGATGAGTCAGAGTTCTGAATTCAGCTTAAGGTTCCAGGCAAGCACATTTTGTTATCTGGTCTCTTTCTAAGGATTTTTTTTTTTACCCTTTTGCTGACCTCTGAATTGTTTGCACAGGTGAGACTCTGGGACTCTTTTCAAACTACTTGTAAAGTTTTTTATCAGTTCAGTAAATATATCTATCGGATGTACACCTGGAATTGGTTAGTCTGCAATCAGGACTCTCAATCCTCTTCTGCTTCTATTAAAATAGGTTTTAGCCTTGGCTAGTTAGTCATCATTAAGTGTTGTAACATATAATATCAGAAAATAAACATTTTATGGTTCTAGCCAACTTCACAATGATGTTACAAAATAAGCCCCATTATTTTACAATCATGACATCATAATATATCCATACAAGAAGGCTGCTGATTGAACAATCTCTGCTAGCCATTCTCAGATATAACATTGTTGGTTTGTATAGAACAGATTCCAGCAATTACATATATAAAAATATAACACAAAAGAACCAGTGTGGTGTACTGGTTTCAGCATTGGACTACAACTCTGGAGACCAGGGTTTGAATCCCCACTCAGCCATGGAAACTCACTGAGTAACCTTGGACAAGTCACACTCTCTTAGCCTAGAGGAAGGGAAAGGGCAACCCTTGTCTGAACAAATTTCACCAAGAAAACCCCATCATAATTAAAAGTAACTTGAAAGCACAAAACAACCAAACACAACACAAATAGTGATGTCCATGATCATAAAATTATAGAGTAGGAAGAGATCATCCAGTCCAACCCCCCCTGCCATGCAGGAATACAGAATCAAAACACCCCATCTAGCCTCTGTTTAAAGACCTCCAAAGAAGGACACTCCACCACGCTCTGAGACAGTGTGTTCCACAGTCGAACAGCTCTTACTGTCAGGAAGTTCCTCCTAATGTTGAAGTGGAATCTCTTTTCCTGTAGCTTGCATCCATTGTGCTGGGCCCTGTTCTCTGGAGCAGCAGAAAACAAACTTGCTCCATCCTCAATGTAACACCTGTTCAGATATTTAAAAAGGGCTATCATATCACCTCTTAATCATCTTTTCTACAGGCTAAACATACCCAGTTCCCTAAGTCGTTCTTCATAGGGCATGGTTTCCAGACCCTTGACCATTTTGGTTGCCCTCCTCTGGTCACACTCTAGCTTGTCAACATCCTTTTTGAATTGTAGTGCCCAGAACTGTACACAGTAATCTGGCTGAGCCCTGGTGGCGCAGTGGTTAAATGCCTGTACTGCAGCCACTCACTTAAAACCATAAGGTGGTGAGTTCAAGACCAGCAAAGGGCTGAAGCTCGACTCAGGCTTGCATCCTTCCGAGGTCGCTAAAATGAGTACCCAGATTGTTGGGGGGCAAATAGCTTACAATTGTAAACCGCTTAGACACTCATTAAGAGTATGAAGCAGTATATAAATGAAGCTGTTTGTTTGTTTTTTTGTTTGTTTCTGAGGCGTGACCAAAGCAGAATAAAATAGTACTATTACTTCCCTTGATCTAGACACTATACTTCTGTTGATGCAGCCTAGAATCACATTGACTTTTCTAGCTGCAGGATCACACTGTTGACTCATGTTCAACATGGTCTCTACTAGGACTACTAGATCCCTATCTCACATACTGCTGTCAAGCCAGGGGTTTAATTTTTTCTCCCTAAAACCTGTAGTAACTTACATTTTTTGGTGTTGAAATTCATTTTGTTAGTTTGGGCCCAGCTTTCTAGTCTATTCAGGTCATTTTAAATTTTGACGCGGTCCTCTGGGGTATTGCTCCTAATTTGGTGTCATCTGCAATATGCTCTCTATTCTTTAATCCAAGTTATTGAGAATAGCACTCGGCCCAGGACATAACCCTGTGGCACCCCACTGGTCACTTCTCTTCAGGATGAAGAGGAGCCATTGCTGAGCACCCTTTGGGTTCAGCCATTCAACCATGATAGCATAGTAATGCTCTGTACTGCATATGAGTCATCTCTAAATGGGCATTAACTAGACTTAACATTAATAGTGGGGAGCCTATCACGTGCAACACTTCTTGAAAAGAAATTTAAAAGCCTCTCAATATAAATTGCCAGCGTTTTTATGTGCAAGAAAGAATCACTGATTAAAATTATTTTACCCATGGTTGGGATGTATACTTATAAGAAATGTGTCTACTTTTTTTATAATTTACCAAATTAAGTCTTGCCTTGTGTATTTATACATGTACATATACATATACATTCAGGCATGATGTCAATGGTGTGTGTTTTGTTTTCTGCGAGCATTGCATGATCCAGCTGAACTATGCATCTGCAACTTCCTTGTAGCAAAATAAGTTGTAGGTTTGGCTCACATTATTCTAGGTTCATTGCATAGGCACTGGATCAGCAGGAAGACTTGGCAAAGTCCCATGATATCTGGCAAAATCTAGATGGCATAAATAAAATGCAGTATGAATTGGAAAAGTCTCACCCAGTTCTCATCTCTGAATTGTTTATGCAGGTGGGACTCCTGATGATCAGACTAATGTCAAAGTTCTACTAGCAATAGAAATAGTGAGTGTGCATATTGGTTGTAAGTATGCAGTCAATACTGTAACTATGCAACCAGATCCATAAGCATGGATCCTCTTCGGGTTTTATTAAAATAGATTTTAACTGTCATTGGTCATTATTGTTGTAAAACACTGTCAGCGTCAAAACAAGCAAACAAATATTTTAAGGTTCTAGATGACAACACCCCTCCATTTCTTTAAGCCTGACAGCTTGTGTGGATTGTGCCTTTTTTACTACATTCTGGACAGTTTTGATATTAGTATAGGATTTTGATTATTAATCCTTCAGATAACAGCATAGACTTCAGAACTTCTCTACAAGGGTGAGTTTTGGTACAGAGATGTTTGAAGAAGGTCACAATCCTAAATACATTAAACTAGGAATAAGTCTCCTTAGTCATAATAGAATGTATATTTTAGTAAATACTGTATGTACAGTGGAGGGCTTTACCGTCAGTGTTGCAACCAGTCATTCCAGCGTAGCCTTTAATGTCTCTTAATTGTGTGGTGTGTAGACTGAGGCTTCAAAAGGAACTCTTTGTGAAGTTAACACCTGGATCTAGCCTATATCCTTCAAAAAAAAAGAAGAGAGGGCAAGATGGGTTCTAAAGTCCATAAGTAAGTGCTTTATTAGGCCTTACATGCTGTAACAAAAGTCATCTTTAGGGATTGTGTGAGCAATATAAAAAGGCAATATATGTACATACAATTATGCAACAAGATTAAAAGATCTGTCATTTGGTTTCAACTTCAAAAACATGGATATTATCACTAAATAGAAAAGGAGACACACTGTGCAATTCTATTAATGCATCCACAGAAGAGATTTCTATTAAGTTTAATAGTACATATTAATAATAATAATAAATTTTATTTATACCCCGCTCTTCAGCCAAAGCTATCAGAGCGGCTTACAATTTGTTAATTAGACAATTAACTCCCCTCAAGATGGTGGTTGAAGGGAGGGCTCTTCTTGTTTGCAGCAGGAGGTGGCCTGCCTTTCTCTCCCCTCAAGATGGTGGTTGAAGGGAGGGCTCTTCTTGCTTCCAGCAGGAGGTGGCCTGCCTTTCTCTCCCCTCAAGATGGTGGTTGAAGGGAGGGCTCTTCTTGCTTCAAGCAGGAGGTGGCCTGCCTTTCACTCCCCTCAAGATGGTGGTTGAAGGGAGGGCTCTTCTTGCTTCCAGCAGGAGGTGGCCTGCCTTTCTCTCCCCTCAAGATGGTGGTTGAAGGGAGGGCTCTTCTTGCTTCAAGCAGGAGGTGGCCTGCCTTTCACTCCCCTCAAGATGGTGGTTGAAGGGAGGGCTCTTCTTGCTTCCAGCAGGAGGTGGCCTGCCTTTCTCTCCCCTCAAGATGGTGGTTGAAGGGAGGGCTCTTCTTGTTTGCAGCAGGAGGTGGCCTGCCTTTCTCTCCCCTCAAGATGGTGGTTGAAGGGAGGGCTCTTCTTGCTTCAAGCAGGAGGTGGCCTGCCTTTCACTCCCCTCAAGATGGTGGTTGAAGGGAGGGCTCTTCTTGCTTCCAGCAGGAGGTGGCCTGCCTTTCTCTCCCCTCAAGATGGTGGTTGAAGGGAGGGCTCTTCTTGCTTCCAGCAGGAGGTGGCCTGCCTTTCTCTCCCCTCAAGATGGTGGTTGAAGGGAGGGCTCTTCTTGCTTCCAGCAGGAGGTGGCCTGCCTTTCTCTCCCCTCAAGATGGTAAACATATAGATAAGAGCTGGTATACCATTAACAAATATAAAATTATAATTCTTTGAAGGCCTTTAAAGTTATGAGCTAATATTCCCCCCATTCACCTTTCTGAATGAGAGTGGAGAGTGCATTTAACACCTTGAATGTATGTTATGCAATATGTGAAACAATGTTTTCTTATGAAGAAATGAATAGACCAGATAACAGTTTGAAATGGAGAGAGAGAGAGAGAATGAGAAAAAAAAATACATAAGTATGTCTGTCCTAGTTGCCTGGATGCCATATACAAGTTGCTTTGATCTCTTTGGAGGAACGGTGGAGTCTAAATAGAAATTAAATAAATGTGAGATATTATTGCAACTTTGGCTTTATCGGTTAAAAGATCAACTAAGGGTCAACAAGATTAAAAAACAATGAATGAATGAGAAAAGGATAATGAAGAACATATTTTCTTTCTAGGATAAAAAAAGAGGCTTATGCCAAGGCTATTTACATGCATAGTAACTCTGCAAAAGAAGTTGTAGCATAAGCTTTCGTAGACTTGGTTTACTTCAAGACTACCAAAGCTTATGCTACAACTACTTTTGGAGTTAGTCTCAAAGACCCCTTTGCATACTGGTATTCCAGACTAAGAAGTTTATCAGATGACAGATATTGGAAATATAATCGAATGGCAGACCGAATGCAATCATGGGGTTTCACGATATTGCGTGAGAGACTACCACATGCAGTTTCAAGCAATTTCGGGCAATGGGAAGTCATTCCAAACGCAATGCAGTGTCAATATGAAATCACGTAAATTTGCTGAACTAGCGAATTCACTCATTTCCAAACTGGCCCCTTTCATTTCTTTTGAAATTGAGAGAAATTCCACCCATGTGATAAACTCCTAACATGGCTATGTCTGAATTATACCGAAAGATGTGTGATGTGTTGATAACTAAAATAGTGGTTTTCACTGTGCAATGCACTGCACTGAAGACAGACTGTATTCCAAGGCTATGTCTCTCAAATCTACCTCATGATCATATAGCAACTAACTCCTGCAGCTTCCTATCTGATTTAATGTGTGAACCAAGAGGAGAAGGGGGAAATGAAAATAAAAAATGAGGAGGGGTGTGGAACACGGTAACCAGATGTCTTAAATGCAAAGGAAAACAAGGCATCACAAAATGTAGGATGTTGAAGAAAAATCCAGATGTAGCTGTGTTAGTCTGTAGAATCAGAGTGTAGAGAGATTTTGCAGCACCTTTGAGAATTTCTGTTGTGAAAGAAATGGAAGTGAGGCCAGTTCGGAATTGAGTAAATTCGCTAGTTCAGTGAATTTATGATTGCGTATTGACACTACATTGCGCTCAGAACTGCCCGAAATTGCCTCCCAGTGCCTGAAATTGCGTGTGATAGTTTCTCACGCAATCACGCGAAACCCCATGATTGCGTTGGGAAGGACTTCCCTTTTCCCCGAAAATGTGTGTGATTAGCTTTCATGCAATCACGTGAAACCCCATGATTCTGGTCTCATTTCCATTTTTTTCGAAATTGAAATTCCTCCCATGTGATAAACTCTGTAGAAGGAAGGAGTTATCACACACAAACAGGATTTAAACAAGAGTTAAACAGGAAGTGTCCCAGGATAAACACAGGGCCTTCCCTGTTTAACTCTCCTTTAAACCCTAGCGTGATAAGGCATTATATGTGTCAGTTGGTGCTTAGGTTATTATTATTATTATTATTATTATTATTATTACACATGAGGAGGCGCCCAAAATGGAGGGCAGCTTCTCAGTCAGTCAGTCATTCACTCATTGTGCGTTTGTGATTGGTTTGTGACTGAGGCGACGTCGACGGTTGCTAGTGTTGGCTGTTGTCGTCATGACGTCATCGCGGTGGTGATGGCGGCGGCGGCGGGGCGCACCTTCATCATGGCGGCTCCTCCTCCACTTTCAGGTGGCGGCGGCGGAAGTGACGTTGAGCGCTGGGCCCAAGAAGCGGGGGGGGGGAAGATGGCGGCCAAGGCAACAGCCTCCTCGATAGTGATCCTAGCAGTCAGTGAGGAGGAGGAGGAAGGTAAACAACCCTCAGGAGGGAAGAAGGGAGGCTGAGCTGGAGGAGGAGGAGGAGGAGCGCCTTTATGTTCCCCAGAGAGGGCCCCCCTCTCCGCAGGCTCCGCTGCTGCCCCAGGAGCAGCCTCCTCGGCGGCGTCTCGCAGGGAGCCCCCAGGTAGGTGGCCGGGAAGCAGCAGCAGCAGCAGCAGCAGCAGCAGCAGCCAGGGATCAGAGGGTTCCCTAGTTCTTCCTTCTCCTCCAATGGCCTACAATGGAGCACTTGGACCCTGCTGGGACCACTGGAGAGTATAACGAGGCAGGCAGGCAGGGAGGGACTGCAGAACAGCAGCAGCAACGCCAGGCTAACATATATATATAATTATATATATCTATATATATCTATGCACATATATGTGTGTGTTTTGTACATACATATATATATATAATATGCATATATGTGTGCTTTATAAATATATATGTATGTTATGTATATACATATATTTGTGCTCTCTCTCTCTATATATATATATAATGTGTGTGTGTGTTTTAGTGTGTGCTATATATATGTATTACATGTGTGTGTGTTTATTCATGTTTTATATATATAGATATATCTGTGTGTGTTAAGCATACACATATATGTGTGCTTTATAAATATGAAATATATATGTGTTATGAATATATACATATGAGTGTGATATATATATATATATATATGTTATACATGTGTGTTTTATACATATTATCTATATGTTATGCATATACATATATGTGTTTATATATATATATATAATATATATATATATATTTGTGTTTTATACATGTTATATATATATATATGTTATGCATGTACATATATATATGTGTTTTATAAATATATATACATTATGCATATGTACATATATGTGTGTGTTATGAATATATAATTATATACATGTTATGTATATACATATGTGTATATATATGTATGTATGTATATAATATGTATATACATGTATGTGTGTGTTTTATATTATATTATGTATATCTTATGCATATACATAGATGTGTGAGTTTTTAATATATATATATATATATATATATACAGAATGATATACGTATATATGTGTTTTATCTATATATTATATTATATATATGTTATGTATATACGTGAATGTATGATGTATATATGTGTGTGTGTGTGTTAAATGTTATGCATAGACATATGTGTTATATATATATATATATATGGATCGAATTGGCACCCTTCAGTTCTCTAATTAATTCTGTATTCAATTCTGTGTGTATATATTTGCAGTGTGGGGAGTTTCTGCTTCTCTTGCTCCTTCTTTTTATTATGTAATGTCTCTGGGTTCGAAGCATCTTTTCCTGTCGCCTGTTTTGATGTCCCTGAGAATAATGTGATGATCCTGTCTTTCCCTTTCCAATTCCTCAAACATCACTCGTGACAAACAGGCTGGGAAGAAGATGGGCCCATGTTTTGGCCCTACACGTGAGCAATGTAGTGTTGTTTCCAGGAATATTGCACATCGATGTATACAAAGGGCACTTGTGGCACCTTTAAGACTAACTGGTAAAAAGACGATAGCATGAGCTTTCATAGACTTTACGTCCTCAGATAGGGTGCACATGCATCTGAGGAAGCAGACTCAAGTCTACAAAAGCTCATGCTATTAACATCTCTCTTCCAGTTAATCTCAAAAGTACTACAAGATCCCTTTGTATACATGGGAGTGCAGTGTCCCTGGAAACAGTGCTCATGCACAGGGCCAAAGCATTTGCCGCTCTTCTTACCAGCCGCTTTATCATGAGTGATCTTGCACACCTGTGGGTCCCAAGCTTTTCTGTGCCCTGCACCCTAGGAAATGTTTGATTAATGTTTGCACCCCTACAAAAGTAATGTCACATTTGAAGATGAAGAAGCCCAATTTTCTAATTTTTGGCTCACAAATTGAACCACATACAATACAGTGGGTGAACACATTTAACTTTTAAAAACTGAACTTTTAACTCGGTGCATAAAATGCAAACAAATCTAAATTTAGCAATTAGATTCTCATGTATTCAGGAAAAAAATGGTAAACATTAAAATCAATCCCAGTCATGAACATACAATTCAATGGCTTCTTTGCTTCTGCTTCTCATTCATGATTTTGTCAAAGGTGGGACTTTCTTGCTGACTGTGATTCACACATATGCTGTGGATTCAGGTAATTCCTAGATTTTGTCTTGACTGACAAACTTACACCCACTGAAAGTACAGGCACCCCAGGTTGGGAACCCCTATTTAAGACTAAGAGGGCTTTGAATAGCACCTCTGGTTGGTCTCATCTCTTGGCCCATCTGATCTTTTGGACTTCAGTGGACTTCCCACTGTCCCTGACAATTGGCTATGCTGGCTGGGACTTCGGGAGCTGAAATCTAAAATGTCTGAGAACCTATGCTTACAGTGCACATCATATGGACAAGAGTATTACAAACTTCTGCTCAGTCATAGGCATCTTGATTTAATCCTAGTTTGCAAGGTTCTCTACTTCAGTTTAGTTTTTGTGAGGGAAAATACCATACCATATCTAAAAGATTCTGCTATGGGGTTATGCCGTAGTGATTGTATTTCTGTTTTGCTGTGGAATCTTCATCTATGTGAGCCTTGATATTTAGATGTGTTACATTTTATAACCTGTGAAATAATGATAATTGTGTTTATCTTTAGCTCTTTTTTTAAAACTAAAACTAGGTTTGTCAGCCAATTAAAGAGCTCTTATTAAATATTTCTGAAGAATAATAAAAGCATTCTCTTTCATTATTTTCTAAGATGGCAGTTGCCATTTGCCATTGTTTAATTACTTTTTTAAAAAAAAAAAGGTCCAGATATTTTAGTCTTTTCTGTTCTTATTTATTTATCTGAATAACCAACCAAATGGGGGCAATGTTAAGTTTCTTCAATGTCACTTCAGAGATTAAGATTATAATTTTGTAAACCGAATACTTTCAGAAGTTACTAATAATTTCTGAAGCTCAGTTCTCAACTATGGAAGATCATGTGTAGATTTAAACTAGGACACATCTAAAATGTTTGACCACATTACACATTTCCACCAATATTAAATAACCTTAAATGAAGCCCTTTAAACCTTTATATGGAGAAGGCATAATTTTGGAAGAAATTGTTGAAATCACATTGCTTTTTTGTGATAAGCAGGATATCTTACATATATTACTATGTATATTTTTTGAAGATCTTTCCAGATTTCAATGGGATTCTTTTCAAAAGTGTATTGCCTTCTATTAGTATCAACTTAATATAGAATATTAAAACATTGTATAGCCATTCTTTTTTTGCTTTTGCTTTTTGAAAGTTTTTTCTTGTTTTCTCCCTAAATATTGTAAACCATGATCCTAATACAGTAGCTGTTCCTAGTTACTAAATGCCTCAGCAATGTAATCACAGATGTTATCATGTAGCTTCTAAGTTGTTTTTTTCTAATTGACAACTTAATTCTATCATTGCAGAAGCCTGAATGCTGGCTTAAATGCAACACTGAATTGCTTGGCACTGAAGATTTAAAATTGCTGTAATAATTTTGTTGTGGCAAGTAGAAGTGTCAAATAAAATGAAAAATCTGGCATTAACTCCAACAAACTTGTAGAGTAGGATACATGCATTCTGGTTTTTATATGATTGCACTTCATAGCATAATTCAGTCAGTGACATGGACATGTGTATTACAGATTATGCATCTGAAATCAGAACGGTTTCCTGTTTTACATTCACAGTGGCTCAATTTTAAGCAAGAATCTTGAAATAGTGAAAGATCCTGCAGAACTTTCATAGCATATCAATTTGTCTCCAGCCTCACTGTTCTGGAGACAAGAAATTATGTTTAGTGTCCAGTGAGTATTTTCACACCAAGTCTGATAGAAGGTATATTGTCACAAGCAATCTGCCATCATCAGTAGAACGTATTTGTATGCTGGTTTGTGAAAACAACATTTCCCTCTATGTAATCACTATATATGCATTTATTATTGTGATTGTGCATCTGTATAATGTACCTTTAAGTGTTGCCCTCAACATGTAAAAAACAAACAAATCCAAAAATAGTTCTATAGTTTTGTTCACAATTTATCTGCAAGTGCACAGATTGCTTATTATTATTATTACTACTACTACTACTACTACTACTACTGTATTTTATATCCTGCCCTTTTCTCAAAACTGGGATTTAAGGTGGCTCACAACATTAAAAACAGTACAATCAAAAGTGTACAAAAATTACTACAATATTAAAATAAATTACATGTGTAAAGAATAAAATACAGTTTAAAATATACAAACATTAAAAATACATTAAAACAATAAAGCCCATTCTTTTAAAACTTTTTGTTTTCAATACCTGTTTGGACAGGTACGTCTTAGCCTGCTTGCGGAAGGCCAACAAGGAGAGGGCCATTAGCTCAGGGCTGTGACAAGAGAATCTGCTGTCCTGATCGGAGTTCTAGTAATGGATCAAGAACAGTGGCATCTTGTATGGTGCATTATTCTTGAGTCTTTTCTGGTTACGAAATGTTATTTGTGTCAAAAGGGCTAGTTCTCTAATGTGGTCCCCAAGAACATATATTTACAAAAGTTAGTCTAGAAATGTCTTCAAATTACTGAAAAGTAGTTTTGGAAAATGTCTGCCATTTATATATAATAATTATTGACTGTATATCTTATTTTGATAAGAATGTTGCACTCCACCTTTTACTCAGATGTCATGCTTTTACTCTGAGTGAGTGTTTTCGCAACAAAACAACACAACTATTATTGCAGTCTAATTTTAACACACTGAATGGATAGATGGAATCAGTTCTCTGTCTGTGATCTGATTATGCATCACCCAGGGATTTCAGGTTGTTGATCTCTGAAAAGAGGAGACGAAACCATGGCTTCTTCTGCTAGGAGAGAAATAAACGAGTCTTTGACTTAGATGTCATGCTGAACAACAGAAACCAAATAGGAACAATCAGGAATTGTGCTTTAGCTCACTGTTATAGAGTCATCTAATCGTAGAGTTGGGAGAACCATCTTGTACAATCTAGATGCTGCAGGATCTCCAGCAGGCAGCTGTCTAGACCCTTTTTGAAGATGTCCAGAGAAGAAGACTGCACTGCCTCTCTAGGTACTTGATTCTATCGCTGAATCACTCTTACTGTTCAGAAGTTCCTTCTAATGTTCAGTTGAAATTTGTTCTCCCGTAACTTACGACCATCAGATCTTGTCCTACCCTCTGGGGCAGCAGCGAACAGGTCTTCTCCTTCCTCTCTGTGGCAATCCTTCTAGTATTTAAAAAGTTCAGTCATATCATTCCCCAGTTTTCTCCTCCTCAAGCTGAACATGCCCAGTTCTTTCAACCTTCCCTCATAAGGTCATAAGGTATCACCCTTATTGCTCTACTCTGAACTTACTTCAACTTGTCTATATCCTTCTTGAAATGCAGTATCCAGAACTGAATGCAGTATCCCAGATGAATCCTGACCAGTGCAGAATACAGTGTAGGCAGAGGCTTCAATTTACATCCTTTCACAGCAACCGCAAATCCTACAGTCAGTTGTACATCAAATAAGCCATGTTCAAGCCTGGCTGTACATAAGATTTGAGACTGTGGTTACAGGGCTATGAGGCAGTTCTGCATTTGTAAAGACATTTTCATGGACAAAAGCCAATAGAGTGGGATGGGCAATTGTGATCCTCCAGATGTTGCTAGACATCTTCTCCCATACCACACCGTTGGATATTTTGGCTAGGGCTGATTGGAATAGTAGGACAAAGACATCAGGAGGGGCACTGTGGTCCAGTCCTACAGTAGAGGCAAGAAAATCCTCCCTGTAATCCATCCACTGTAACTTGGAGTCAGTCTTTGTGTTATACACAATGTTAAGAAGATCATATCTGTGAGCCTATGATGTCTTCATGTTCAGCATGATGTCTGAAAAGGGGAAGCTATGCACGTGTTCATAAGCTCTGTTTGTGACAGGGAAACCTAGTTGTGTGGGATCATCTGGAGAGCATAGTCAGATGTCTTCAGATGAGCTAAACATATGGATATCAGGGTGGGTCTCACGGGGCCTATAACATTCAGCATAGCAGCAGACCCTCCTGAGGCTCCTTAACTGATACATCAGAATACCGGAGATGCATAGAAAGTTAATGCAGATAAAGAGGAAGGAACAAGGAAAAGCAAATTAAGGAATTAAAGTATTTCAAGCACCAAAAACTTCCAGAAGAGAGAGGTCCTATATTTCATGTTACCTCTTTCATGGATAAAATAAAATTGAGAGGTAGTATGTCTGTTGGGGGAAACAATAGGGCTGCTGTTCCCAAAACTCCCTAGAAGTTCCCAAAGCAGGCTGTGCACATCAGAATCAAATATCTGATGAACTGTGAAGAAGAAACAAAATTGTCAAAATATGTCACTAAGAGATATTAAGTTGACATTTGATTGTCCACTGTGGTTCAGCACAAATTAGACAATTCCTTCCATCCTGTGCCTTTTATTAAAATATTGGACATAAGTCTACTTAACAGTAGCTGGTACACAGAACAGGTGCAATACGTAATGCTACAAAATGTCAGGTTGATGGAATTGCCTATTGTCTAGGGAAAGAAGGACTTGCAGTAGCAGTTAGGGATTGACATGTAGAGCAGTAAGTTTACATCTAGTGATAATAATGATGAACTATTTTCTTATGTATCAGTTTTCAGGGATACATCTTTTTGCATGCATTTGTAACCAGAATTGCCTTATTTTTAAAGTAGGCAGTTTGCGGGACCTAAGTAGGACTGCTGATGATAGAGTGACTTGGAGGCTTCTCATTCGTAGGTCACCATACGTTGAAGTCGACTTGACAAAGCAACAACAGTTGTTCACCATACTGCAGTAGCTTTCAACAATGAGGGTTCAAATTTGATAAAGAAATAGTAACGCGGACAGATTCCTAAAGGTTTTCTGCTATGATTTTTATTTTTAAAAAATAAAATTGGTCAATGTTGTAGTGGAGAGCCATCATGGTGAGCATTAGACAAGACTCTGGAGATCAAGGTTCAGATTCCTGCCTGGCTGTGGAAACCCACTGAGTGACATGGGCAAGTCACACTCTCTCAGCCTAGAGTAAGACAAGGAAACCCTTTGATAGGTTCCCTTTAGGGTTGCCATAAGGCAGACATGACTTGAAGGGACACAAGAAAGATTTGTTAAGTCATAGGATTTCAGGGTTGTGGATGGAGGAAAACTGTACTATATAGTAGGATAATAGGAAATGTGAAGAGTCTGAATACTGGGAAGATTCCTAGAGTACACAACCAGCCTGTGGATCAAAATGACAAGACAGCATACCTACCTTTAAGGAAAATATTACTGCACTATTCCTAGGCAGGTGTCCACCCAGGTTCTTCTCTTGCTTTTTGTATATTTTGCCATTGAATCTCAGATTCACTGAATTTGCAAAGGAGCCAGCTACCTGATGTTTGCATTTCATATCTGCAAAATATTTGTTACTCTTAGTATAGTATTTTTATCATTGATTTGCATTTGATACCTTTTTTGTCATTCCCACATGGTTTCAAATGTAGCCACATGGCTACTCTTTTCATGCACAATGCGTTTCTGTAATAATTGTATCTTTTGTGTTCTCTTTAATATTTATTTTTTATTATTATAAGTAAGCAACTATGTACAAAACATGACACAACAATAAAGCAAAATAAAACAATTCATCTCACAACTTTGAATTATGTTGCGGGTCTCTTTCCTGGGTTCCGCTCAAAATAAGTGTTCAGTTTAAAATCCAGTGTTGTCCTTGTGTGAATCTAGTCTAGAATATCTGACCAGAGATTCAGATGAGATGCAGGTTGTCTTATCTTGTTTCTATCTTTATTTACAAAGGCAATGAGTGGGAACCATTTATCCATGAAAAGTCCTGATTTTGGTTGTGCTGTGTAATTTGCCATTCTGTCACACACTTTTTAAAGTAACCATAAGTCCTATACCTTTTCCCACTACATATCCAGAGACACCTCCCATGTTTTGTAACATCTGGCAATTTCTAGACAGGCTGCTGTAGTGAAGAAATCTATGAGATTTTGTTTCAAATTTGAGTTTGTGCCTACATATATTGATAACAAAATTTACTTCTTGGTTGGTAAGCAGTGAAATTTGTCCAAGCATCAATTGTCAAAATTTGTTGATTTGGGGGCAGTCTAGCCACATGTGTAGAAATGTGCCGTTATCGTTACAATCACGCCAGCATTTGGAGGCAACATTTTTAACTATTCTGGCTAGCTTCAGTGGAGTCAAATATTATTTGTGTATAATTTTCAAAGTGTTTTCTCTAATCAATGCTGAGCTGGGTTTAAAAGGGGTGGAAGAGCAAACTGTAGTTCATTTTGAAGTGGGAATTGAAAGACTCAGATCTGTTTTACAGGTTAGTTCTATGCTACAGATGATTTGGTAAGAGTGATCAATCAAACAGTTGTAGATTAAAGATGTTAGTCCTTTAGTGCTTTGGGAGGAGGGAACACACCGTGCCTCAAATAAGGTAAGTGATCTAGGTGGTGGTCCTCTTTCTGTTAATTTGTGCGTAAAAGCAATTATCTGATGGAGACAAAAAAAGCTAACCTTTAATAACTTGAAGTTAGTTCATCAATTGTTTTTGGTCTGCCATTATGAAAAAGGTCTTGGACAAAATATACACCTTGTTGTTCCTGTCTCTGGAATTGATTGAATTTATCAGAGGAATAGAAAGACTTGGTCAAGGAAGGGATAAATAGGATATAAGGATCTGGTGCTAGAACTTGCTTCCATCTTGACCATATCTTTACTGACATTTGTAGTCATGGATTTTTAATGTTTTTAATTACTTGTGAGGTGGGTTTGTTAAAGATCAAATTAAAGTCGATTGATTGTGGGCCATTCATTTCCATGTTAACCCTGTGTATGCTCTGATCTTTCTTAGTTAAGTGAGGGATTTGACTAAGTTGGAATGCTGCAAAATACATTTCAAGGTCAGGCATTGCTAACCTCCCTTTTTTAGTGGAGAGGTACCCCATGGATTTCCTGAATCTGGGTCTCTTAAGCAAATATATCAATGAGTTTGTAGCTGAACAGATTGTTCCTAAGAAGTGTCTCTGCGCTGCCCCTGGAAATGTTGAGTTGGGGACACGGTAACTGCATGCCATGCCCCCAGCCTGGCAGTTCCGCAGCACAAAAAGCAGCTGCAAAAAGCAGCTCTTTTTTGTGCTGCAGAAAGGGTGCATTAGCTGCCACTGCCATGGCTCTTCTGTGGCTCCTGCCGTTCAGTGGGGTGTGCAGCATCACACCAGCACAGGGGCGGAGTCAGGGCATGTGGCATGCTGTCGCCATGCCCCCACTCTGCCCCCATACCTATATTCCGGTCTGTTTAGGCCCTTTCAGTTTTGTCTGTGGTAGTAGAAGTGGGATAGATTTAAATAGGACTGGATATAAATTATTTGCAAAGCTTTGTGTTTCTTTGATAGAAGACCTTGTTATTCACTGTTTTGTCCTGCCTTGCTCAATATCTGATGAAGCATATTTTAAAACCTGATGTGATTTAACTGATTTTATTTTTGCTTTGGCTGTTTTCAGGAACAGCAGAGGCAAAGATACAAGGCCTAGAGATGTTGCTATAGGTAAACAATTTTTTAATCCTTTATCGTTCATTTGTGACTGATTTTGTTATATTTTGGAAGAAACTGTGACAGTCTTAATTCAGTTGGAACATATTTCTTTGATTAATGTTGTCTACCTGATGGCAGACAGATGACAAAGGCTTAGCCATGCAAGGATAGGACAAATGTGATTGCCAAGGACATAAATGCATCCTAATCAATTTAAGCTGACACAGGCTGAGAGCACAGCTACACTTTTGTCCTATCTGTGCTTCATTTTCATTAGCTGCATACATAAAACTAACTAGTTGCTAAGAGAAATCTTTTTGAGATGTGGTGTCAATATCAGAGATACTTTCATAACTGTCTTTGCTAATATATACTGTTTCTATAGACGTTTTAATACATTTGGCCCTCCACATTAGCAGCTTTGACTTTTGCAGATTTGATTATTTGATTAATATGTTCTCTAGGAATCTCTTAAGTCCTTCAGCTCAAGTAGACCATAGAGTTGGAGAACCTAGATGTTTCAAGAGAAAACAGTTCTCCAGGCCTTTATAGGTCCTCCAGAATGATTCTAAGATCAACATCTGGCAGATGTTGACCATAGAGCTGCACTGGAGGACCTAGAGATTTGAGAGATGTTCTCTTAGGTAAAAATAATAGTATTTTTTTATTTGTAGTTTTTCCACATTCACAAGGATCCTTCACCCCAATCCCAGCACATGTGGGATCCTTCACTCCTAATCCTAGCACTGTGCATTCATTAAAATACCTTTAAGGGCAGTCATAAGCCACTTAATTTAGAAATGTCTTCTGAGGAACAAGACACTTAACCCAGTTGTATGGATACTTCTGCTTTCTCTCTCTCTTTTGGTCTCTCTCTCTGTCTCTGTCTCTTTCTAATTTATCTGCCTGGTTGTGCCTATATTAGTCATTCGTGGCACACAGCCAATCTAAAAAATGGAGAAAGAGTGTGCACAAGTGATCCTTAATTGCCATTGGTAAAGAAGTAAATCCACAGCTTCTAAATAGCAACTCCAAGAAAAAAAAAGCTGATTATTGATTTAATGTTATTTTTATAACATTCTGTCCCTGTGTAATAATATGCAATACTAGAGAAAGAATTGATGCACTGAGTCTTACATACTTGATGCTTGGCAGAAGATCTGTATCAACTACTGGATGTTGCTTTGTTGTTTTTCGTGTATTTTTATAAAATTTACTAGGTAATTGATCACCTTGGAAGCACTTTTTCTGGATCCTCCCCAGTTTGACAAATTCCAATTTTATGCATTCTTTCTTAAGGGATTCACTTTTAAGTCCTGAAAGTTTAAATGTCTTGAAAGTGATGTTTCAGTTAACATCTCAAATGTCAGACTTTTTACTTTGTACACATTGATTTATGGCTTCTTCATTGTTTACTAGAGAGCCCACCTTTTGGATTTGCTACTGAGTATTTTACTTGCATTGCCTTATCTTTATTAATGTGCATTTGCCATTGTGCATGTAAGACTTGCCATATTACCTTTTGTTACATTTTATATTTTGTTTCTACCTGTCTCATACTCCAGTTCGTTATTATACTGAAAATGTAGTCTTTTGTTTACAGTACTTGTATTTGCAGTGCTGTTTTCATATTTATCCATCATATTGATCACTTGCATCATGTTTCTTCACTTGTTAAATAGTGCAATAAATGCTGACTTTTGTGCCATACCTATATACATTTATTTTAAAGTCCAACCAACATTTCTAAAGATTATTTTTTTCATAAATTCAAAAGCTGGATATAGTCGAGATATACCAAATGTTATGCTTGTTTGTTGGTTGAACTATTGTTTTAAAGAAAATTAATACAATCGCCCCTCCATTTTCGCAGAGTTGGAATCTGCATCCTTTGCCTGTTTGTAAGCAGCAAACAGAGGGGGACAAAATGGCGTGTGTGCCACCATTCAAGCCAATGGGGCTTAAATATCACTGATTTTCCAGGTTTTTTTTGGGGGGGGGGTGTCCCGGAACAGATCCGCTGCGAAAACAGAGAGGCAACCGTAGTTTGTTTTAGCTTTATTCCATTTCACCCTGTCAATTGCTAGTAATTGCTTTATTTTCTGATGAAGCAAAATGCTTTCTGCTCCATTTTTTATTATCTCAAATTAAATAGGGGTGTTTATTTGGACTATATCTTCCTTTCCCTTCACTAAACTGTACATGTGTAGCCATGCCAGTTTTCTCTAAAACTGTTGGTTGTGATATGTCCAAATAACACTTAGGATCTTTAAGAAAGCTCATCACACCCCACTAATCAGAACAGATTCTGGTTGTACTCCCCGCCCCCCATTTTACTCCTTTGTTCCCTGCTTTCATCCATCTTGTCACTAATGCTTAAAAACAAATTTCTTTCAGTTATACCTAGTTATACTATACTATATATATATATATATATATTAATATACCTGAAAAAGAATTGAATGCATAATTTTGAAATGGAAAATTGTTGCAGGCTTTTCAGAGTGATCATGAGTGAACATAGCTTCTAGAACTGTGAAGTTAAGTCTTTAATCCTTTAACATTAAAACAAATTGGATGGAAAGTATTGTTCTTGCAAATAAACAGTAAATGTAGGCAGAAGGAAAAATGTGTATTTTTGGGACATGTTTTGCTCTCTGCTATCTTGTGAAATCAGATTCTTATTTTGAGTGGTATAACAATTACCAGGTGATGGATGCACAGGAGAAGGCTGTTAAGAAGTTGACCTGAGGCTATACCAAATTGTACTACCTGTGATTTTTCATTCATTTAGTGCTAGTGGGCCTAGAACTGTCTCAGCTGAACTCCTAAAATCTTAATGACATCTGCCCCGGCTCTGTTTATTAGAAAGAGTATATGATTCACAACATGACACGCAAATAAGCCTGCTTTTTTGCCTCTAGCATCTCTGGTTTAGCTCTGACATAAAATTCGATCTCAGTTAACATGTTTAATGCAAGAGTCTGGTAATGAAGGAGCTTAAAATTACAGTATTTATAATTGCTGCAAGTGACTTTCATAGACAGGTTTCTTTTCAAAGCAATGCGACATCTCAAGGTTACTGTTACAGTTATTTCATGATTTTTAATATTAATTGTAACAACTTCTTATTTGCATTTTTTCAGGTGATTCATGGCAGGGGACGTGGAAGGATTTAGTTCCTCCATCCATGACACCAGCGTCTCTGCTGGGTTCAGAACACTGTATGAGGAGGGATTGCTTCTTGACGTCACTCTTGTTATTGAGGATCACCAGTTTCAGGCTCATAAAGCATTGCTTGCCACCCAAAGTGATTACTTCCGGATTATGTTCACTGCTGATATGAGGGAGCGAGATCAGGACAAAATCCACTTGAAAGGTCTGACTGCCACAGGCTTCAGTCATGTTCTCCAGTTCATGTACTACGGAACCATTGAACTGAGTATGAGCACTGTTCATGAAATCCTGCAGGCTGCCATGTATGTCCAGCTTATTGAGGTGGTGAAGTTCTGCTGTTCTTTTCTCTTAGCAAAAATCTGCTTGGAAAACTGTGCAGAAATTATGAGACTTTTAGATGACTTTGGTGTAAACATCGAGGGAGTGAGAGAAAAGTTGGATTCCTTTTTGTTAGAAAATTTTGTGCCTCTCATGGCTAGACCAGACTTCTTGTCCTATCTGAGCTTTGAAAAGCTCATGACTTACTTGGATAATGATCGTCTGAGCAGGTTCCCAGAGATAGAACTCTACGAGGCTGTTCAGGCTTGGCTGCGACACGATAGAAGACGCTGGAGGCATACCGACACCATCATTCAGAACATCAGGTTTTGTTTGATGACACCATCCAGTGTTTTTGAAAAGGTTGGTGTGTTTGAAAGCAATAGATAGAATTCATCATTGCGTTTAGGGCAGCATGCTGTTCATGGGTAAAGTTCCCAGAATTAGGAGAAGGGGAAAATAAGACGCTGGTCTAGAAAATCGAACATTGAAATCATCAGTGTCTGAAACAAGTGCCATCTAGCTATTAAAACAAAAACAAAAACAAAATCTCTAATTGCAATCTAGCAGGATTTACAGCCAGGAAACAGGTAGGTTTGCAGCTTTTTCTGATTGTCAATGACAGGCAAAAACCTCACACAATTACAGTCAGGGCTGTGCTCATTTTAACAGTGAAATTAATTTTGGACACACTGCCTGCCTTTGTGGTAATACAGCATAGGTACGCAGATCTTGTATTTAAAAGAAAACCACACACCTTAAAGTCTTTAGATTAATTCTGTATAATAGAACTCATTTTACTGGAAAATGGAAACAACTGGAACTTTGCCCTTGCTCACTTAAATTCAACAAAATCAGTGCAAGGACTATGCTATAAATTCTGAAAACAAAAATAAATAGAAGACTCTTGTTTTAAGTTCAAAAAGATAAAGTATTGCAGAGTACAAGTGAACTCATCCCTGCCCCCAACCAGTCACGCTTGATTGGGTGCAGAGTTTAGAATAAATGGTCTTGCAACAGGAACTAGGTTCAGTGCTATTCTTTCTGTTCACTTTCTTCCATGCAGGCAGATGCAACAGACATTCCCCCCGCCCCATCTGTTTAGATTGTGGGATTGAAGGTTCTTGTCATCTGTCAACCAATTTGGAGGGCCTTCTCATCACCTAGTTGCCTTGGGCTTCCAGCATGTGATAAAGGGTACAGTCTATGTAGCAGGTTTAGCATCAGTACTCCACCTAAGCACTCTTAAGTATTAGAATCTCAGGATTTGTACATGGGAGAACGAACAAGCTCTATTAATTCTTTTATGCATTTTTTAAAAAAATAGACAAAATAGTAAATATGTATTCTCCTTAGTGAGGAACATATACTTTTCATTGTCTAGGCACATATCCTATCATTTCCTTAATATTACATGTAAGACATCGCACATCTTAAATCATACTTTTTCATCATAGCAAACATTCACTAAGAGGCAGCTATGTAGTCAAACATTTATAAAGAATCAAACTTTTATGTGTCTGCTGTGGATAAAAAGCACAGGCATGTAGCTTCCATGGAAAATAATATTCCATAGGCATTTATCTATCCAGGTAAGAAATATAGCTTTTGTGATAGCAGAGCTGTTTCCTCCTGGTTTTTTATGGATAGTTATCGACTAGGAAGAGCAGTGGCATTGCCAGCCCCAGTGCCACCTGCTGTGGGGGGCAGGGCTGATGGAGGTGGGGTCAAAAAGCTGCATTCACCCCTTCTTCTTCACGAGGAGATTGCCACTGCCACAGAGAAGCAAGGCTAGATGTCCCAGGTCTTGTCCTTTTTTGCAGTGATATCTCCTCCTGAGGAACGGCTGTCATGGGGAAGCAGGGCTGGTGGTGCTTGGCCTTCTCGTTCCCCTCCATGGTGGTGGCTTCCTCACGATGAGATCACTGTTGTGGCTTGCAGTGGAGAAGCAGGGTCAGATGCCCTAGGCCTTGTCCTTTCCTGTGGTGGCAGCAGCTCCTCCTGAGGAACCACCACCACTGTAGGGAAATAGGCCAGAGGTGCTTGCCCCTTCCTCCCCAGTGGTAGGACGTCCCAATCAGATGTCATCCCTGTTCTGGGGTGTTACCCGGTGTGCACCCCCACACCCCCTTAGTGATGCCTCTGAGGAACAGCATTTGTAGCCTAGGAACTGTTGAAGATAGCTATGTCGTTCCTCACTGAAGTCTGTGTAACAGCCTGATTTTGTGCCTTGGGAGCTTGATTCAATTCTTGTTTGTCAAGTGACAGATTTAACTAGTCCTCTTCAATTTCACTTGCCCTCATTTGCATTGGGAATTGAGATTTAAACTAGGCCAGTATTTGAGGATGTTCTTACTTGAGAATGTTATGCTGACTGCCTGCCGACAGATTACATCAGCCATCAGGCATAGATATTTCTTCTTGCCAAAACAATACTCTGTTTTAGTTGTTTAGTTATACACTTGTCATTTATTTAATATTTCCCCTCAGACTTTTTCTTCTTTAATTCTTTATTTTAAATTAAACAGTTTCATGGCCAGAATGATCTAGTAGGCTGGCATTGTTACACAAACATTTAACTTTTTTGTTCTAAACTGAGGTTTGGTAAAATGCAGCTCCCAGAACTCCCTAGGAGGGTTGAGGTTTGGTAAAATGCAGCTCCCAGAACTCCCTAGGAGGGTTTTTTTTTTAAAAATGCTGCCGAATCCCCCTTAATGACCTCTAGGAGATGCAGAAGACCTTTCTACTATGTTTGGGAGGGCCTATGACCCCCGAATGGTCAAACAAAATTTTTGCTTTTTTTAGTCTCTCCCCCCCCCCCCCGCCCAATATTCTATGAGAGTTACTGAGGTGTTTCCATCATATTTTGCAGGTGTCTAGGCCAGGAGAGACCATTTTTGAAACAGGAAGTGACTTCTGCTTGTTTCATGTTAACATGATTTTCACCTGTGCCTAAAATGGGCCAGGAATGTGCCAAAACCTAGAGAGAGTTCTCTTCATGTCCCCTATATAGCTATGGGAGCATTTGAAGTTTTTTTAAAAGTTTTTTTGTGGGAAACAGGTATGGTAGAGGGGTGCAGACCTCCAAGGTCCCCTGAAGGTCCAATGTGGCTTCTTGCCCTTCTACAGTTCAATTGCCCACCCCTGTTCTATACATATACACTTGGTTCAGTAATATGCAGGCTTGAGTGGTTTGAATTTTGCAAAGTACAAATCAAATTAGTGCTCTGCCTTTTAGACAGGAGCGAGAGCTGCTGAGTGCTAATTATGATGAAGCTTATTCTGCTTTTGTATTTATCTTATTTCACAGGGATAGATAGTGAAAAAGGAGGCTGAGTTCTCAGTTTACTTTGAAGTAGCAGTTTAATGCTGTTTCTCTTCCACCTTTGGTCTTTTCCAGTTGCAAGAAATGGGTAGTGGTAGTAGCTGCGAACTGAGGTTGGATTGAGGATGGTACTCTTTCAGGGACAGGTGTACCAGAGGTTAAACATGAGTCTTTGGAAGAACTGCTTTTAGGAGAGCTGGCTGGGGTTTTTGGATCAAGCAGGAAACAAGGTGGGATCCAGGAAGACTATCCAAGCAGAAGTAGCTTGCCTCTGGGACTAGATATGTTAATACTTCATGTCTGGCAAGGTTTGATTCCAGGAAGAGATATGAAAGGCTGGGGTAGGAAAATGGGGACTAAATAGGTGTCAGCCATATTACAAGCACTGAATAATTTTTGTTGCATTTTTTGCTTTACAAGAAAATGAATGTCTTCTCAATTTCATTTTTCTGGTTGTATAAAGCCTGTGTTATCTTGGACACAAGAGGATGAATAAGTATAATTCAGTGCCTTTGTGTAATCAGATGTAATTCTACATTTGCTATTCAGCTGCCACTAGTATATAGTTTTCATTAGAACGATGAGGTTCTATACAATTTTGTAACAGAGCTATGTTAGGTTAAGGTGTCACACCAGTTTGACAGTTTTTTTTCTTATCACTATTTGCAGGGCTAGAATATGATGAAAAGAATTTGCAAAATGCATACATCTCTGTATGTTTTGATTATGAATTAGAAGAAACTTCACTCATGTGGTTAATATTAAATTTAGGTTTTATGGCAGTCACAGTCCTTATTACAGTTATCTTCATGCTAAGCTAGTTTAACAAATACATGCTTTAGGTTGACTTATGTGCTGTAAGTTAATATAATAAAATAACTGAAGCTTTAAAAGGCCAAGCTATATCACCAAGAGTGATAAGTATATTTCTAACACTTAACCCTTAATGCCACATTTTTGAAATTTTATTTAATAAATATGTTCTATTCTGACTGTTGTGTACTGTAGTCATTGGTTGTAAATATTTTATTTGATATATTTCTTAACATTTCATTTGGTTTTCCTACATAATACCTTATTGTTTTGTGGCCTCACTCCATTTTTATTTTGATATATATATATATATATATGGATGGCGTGTTTCTTATTTTCTGTTTCCATTTTTATAACTTTATAATTATACAATTTTATAATTCCTTTGTCAAATTCTTGCATCTGTATTCAAAATAGTGCTGTCTTGATATATGTTCACATACTCAACCCAGTGATTTACAGCCTTTGATCTTCCTAATATTTTGGACTCTTAAGATGTCCTAGGCAGCATTACCAGTCATCAGGAATTTTAGGAATCGAAGTGCAAAACATCTGGAGGACCAGAGTTTCAGAACCATTGTACTAATTTATTAAAAAGGTCTGTGGGGGCCTATACTGGCATCCCCCCTCCAAAAAAAAGAGAGATCCTTTTTTTCTCTGGAGCAGCCAACAAGACAATGCAAACTATAGTGTTGTCTGCTTGTTGATGTGTGCTTTCAAGTAATTTCTGACTTATGGCAGCGTATAGCCTTGCCAGTAAGGTATGTGATAGAAGAGGACTCTGGTATGAGGAAGGGCTGTTCAACCAAGCTGAAAATGAGACAAGAGTCATCATTTTGATTCATCTTATTAGTAAGGAGAGAACTTTTGTTGTGTACATAACAGAAATACCTTATTTAAAAGGGCACTTGTTTAAGGTTGCCACTTTTGGAAAGCTGGGGAAATGGAAATTGGTCAAAGGAAATTGTGATGAAGCTGTTTGTGTACGTAAGTGGATTTTTTGAGATTTGACTGTTACTGCAGGACAGTCTGCACTTGTGGCAGCTAGAGCAGAGAAGTGTCAGAATATGTGTAATGTAGTGATGTACACATATCATACTGCTTAATTTTGATAATCATAGTGAATTTTCACAATTATATAAAAACACTACAGTTGCTAATGGTTAAACAGAATAAAATGACTCTGTATGTGATAGCATTGTTTTATTATGGTGAAAGTAACTGATTTCCTGCAATTCATTGATTTTTGAATTCAAACAACTGGAATCATCTGTTCATATAAAAGATGCTGCATTTTGATGGTTCAGCACATTGTGACTGGCTGGACTTAGTAGCCAATTATTAGTAGTTCTTCTGTCAAGTCCAGCAATGCCACAATAATACTGCACTCAATAAAAATGAGATTAGTTTACAAATTAGATCTCATATACAGAACTATGTTAATGAAAAGAAAGCTATTGTAAAATATTAATTTTGGTTTTGGGTAAAACAAGACTTTAGACACATCATAGAAAGTTTATGAACAGAGACCTCACTTCTCTATTGTGCCACTATAGTTAGAAATGAGTGTTTAAAGAGGTTTGACAACATTTGCATTTCAATGATTTTGTAATGTTAAACATTTACTGTAATGTAACTTATCCATTTTAAAACTTGGTGGTTTTTTTAAGGTGGTCAGGGAAACAATAAAATTTTAGTGGCTGCCCTGATGTTCCAGAATAGTTATTTTGTGACCTGTAGAAGAAGCGTATCTGTGAACACAAAATGGGATGGTGTAAATCGTAGTAGAAGTTAGACACTTTCTAGTATTCACTTGTTACTGTGATTGCCATGTTGTATACAAGTTCAAAGGATTAAAATTTAAACAGCTATATGTTTGAACTTTATGCCCTATTCTTTGTGCCCCTATATATGGCAGCATGGGTAATTTTCTCTTAATGGAAATGTTTTGCTAGGTTTTTTCATACACCTTCTCTTTGATTTGAAATTAATTTCATCTTCTTGATTGCACAACTTATTATTAAATACACCTAGTTTTACATATAAATATTTATACCCAATTTTAAGTTTAAATTGGGTATATTAGCTGTGTCAACACTAGGTCAAGTTTTTTAAAAAAATTAATAGCAAGATTCAGTGCCATTGTGTATGGTATGAGGATGAAAAAAAAATAGATTTCTAATACAGGTCATTGTGACATAGATTCAAAAGACACTGCAGAAATAATCCAGTTTGGGACTGCTTTAACTGCCCTGGCTCAGTACTAGGGAATTCTGGGAACTATAATTTTGTGAAACATTTAGCCACTTCTGTCAGAGAGTTCTGGTGCCACAATAAGCTACAATTCCCAGCATTTCCTAACACATAACCAGGGCAGTTAAAGCGGTCTCAAACTGGATTATTTCTGCATTGTGTTTTGGACCATTACAACTCTGGAGACCAGGATTCAATTCCTCGCTTGGCCATAAAACCCATTGGTAACCTTGGGCAAGAAATATGTTCTCAGCCTCATTGGAGTGCAATAGAAAATCCCTGAACAAATGTTGCCAAGAAAACTCATGAAAGGGTTGCCATAAGTCAGAAACAACTTGAAGGCACACAACAACAATAATGCAGGTTGAGTCTCCCTTATCTGAAATGACTGGGACCAGAGGTGTTTTGGATTTTGGGTGTTTTTTGTTTGTTTGTTTGGTTGGTTTTTGGTTTTGGGTGTTTTTTTAAATTCTGGAGTACCTATATTTGCATATATGTACATCATGAGATACTTTGGAATTGGGACCCAAGTCTAAACACAATATTATATTTGAGTTTCATAAAATCTTATACACATTGCCCAAATATAATTTTTTACATTTTTAAAAATAACTTAGTGCACAAAACAAAGTTTGTGTATTATGAACCTTTGGAAAGCAAAAGCGTCACTATCTCAGCCACCTGTGAAACATGTTCTGGTTTTTGAAAGACTTCAGAATTTCAAATAAGGAAGACTCAATCTGTATATATCTTTATGTAGATTTTCTGCACTTCTGTTGGAGGAATGACAGCTGTGCATTGCATTAAGTAGTTTTGATAAGAGCAGTTGTTGAACTGATGAAGACATATCTCAGAATAGATTTGGAAAGCTTCATTGTGTTGTTCAGTTAGCGTGACTTTGGGGGAAGTTACATCTACAAAAGTGTTCCACATTTAACTTTAACACTACTTATGGGGCCTGAGACTTTCCTTGCAAACTAACCTCACTAAAACATGTAAAAAACTCTTCATTGTCTTAAAGGAATACAGAGAAAGTGCACAAATATTATTCAACTTTGATTATTCTTGTCATAAATTTTTATACAATGCCTAGGTATCATGAGGCTGTTCTGCTTGTGATTTTGGTTCTAAAATAATAAATCTGGCTTGTGATTTTGATTCTAACATGTTTCATAGTAAATTACATAGTATATCCAAAGTGGTTCTGTTTATAGGGGTGCATGTGTGTACTTGAGAGAGTTGGGGAGAATCCTCTTCTGGGGAGACCCTTCTCTGTTGTACCGCTCTCACAGATACATCTGATAGGAACATGGGAGAGGGTCTTCTTGGTGGCTGCTCCTAGTTTTGTGGTACTTCCTTCCTAGAGAAGTTTGACTGATTCCCTCCCTTTGCTATTCTTTTGTAGGCAGGTGAACACCTTTTTTGTTTGAGTAGGGCTTTGAGGGCCTTTCCTACCTGTGTTCTTTGCATTTGTTGTTCTTTTTCATGCTTATGCTTTTCTCACCTTTGCTTTTATTTTTTGTTTGATTATATTTTTAAATTTTGTATGCAGTAATTCTTTTAGCTGTATCTCTTTTCACTTTTGTAAAGTGCCTTGCAAACTGGGAAATTCATTCATTCATTCAATAAATATTAATAAATAACAAGAATAATTAAATAATATAATACAATATTAAAATATATTAAGGGTTGAATATGATGATGATAGTGATGTGTCCCTTCTTGCTATCTGCTACTACAACTAGAAAATGCTACATTTATGCAAGGTAGAAAATGTAATGAAGTCTTCCAGCTAGTTACTTTTGTTATTGGTAAGTGATTCCCTGTTTGTCTTAAGTGGATAATTAAGCCCTGAAACTTTAAATGAATGTTTTTGAACTGTATTGCTACATTGACAAATGGTCGGTTAAAAATTCAAGTTCCAAACACATTTGATCTTTAAGATGTTATTTTTGCAAGTTGAGGACTTGAAGAACTCTGCACAGAGAGACCTCATCCATCTGATTGACCATCCTCTTTCCCATGCTTACCAGCTAAGTTCCTTTGGGAAGACCATAAAGTAGAGTATGAAGGCAGTAGCCCTTTCTTCCTGCTGTTTGCTAGAGATATCTGTTGTTATAGCAGAGATTGGAAAAGTTGGTTCCAATCAACTAGAATCACATATTGGCTCTTGGATTATGGGAATTGTCAAGTAAGGAATGGGCAAAACCACCTCAGAGTATTCCTTGTCTAAGAAAACCCATGGGGTTGCCATAAGTTGACAGGTGACTTGAAGGTTCGCACACGTGCGTGTGTGTGTGTGCGCGCGCACACACACACACACACACACACACACAAATTCACCTTTCTATGCTTTGTTCTGTTCTGCCTCTTAACCTGTAGTTGCCATATAGCCATTGAGAAAGGTGTCTTCCAAGAATTTTTCTAATCTTTTTAAAGCAGTCAGAATTAAAGTCTGTTGCCCCACTAGTGACATTGAATAATACTTCCTTTTGTTTATCCTAAATGTCCTTGCCACTAATATTACTGATTATTTATGGTTGTAGCAGGAAGAAAAACATCCTTCCAAATATATGTTTGGAAGCAATTTAAAATTCCACCTCTATGATTCTATGATTCTATGTGTGTGATAGTATGGACATCATAGGGCCAGAGCAGAAATAGCTGAAAAAGTGGCTGCATCCTGGGTTTTCTGAAAGCAGGTCAAAACCCTGCTGTCTCCACTGCTCTCTCAAGGCGCGTTTAACACCTACAGGCTGCATCACTTGACGTCAAGATGCGCTGTGTGGTTGTTTTTTTGTCGCCTCCCCACCATGTATGCACATCACACAAATGCATCGCCTGCAATCCAATTAATTCCCTCTTCCCACCCAGATGCCATTCCATTGGATGCCCTGCCTGTATGATTGGTCACATAGTCACATGTGCAATGCATATCAGTGCGCCCAGTGATACATTGGCAAAGCACAATCATGGAGGCCCCTCAAATATGTGCCCTTCAACACTTTCACCCCATACCCCCCCTCTTGAACTGTCTGTTTTGTGTATGTTGTAATTATATCCATTGAATTATCAGGCATCACATTTTTGCTTTGCCACAGTCCAATACTGGCACTGGGCTGTTTATATGCCAGTGTGATGATGCG
Organism: Urosaurus nigricauda; assembly: GCA_034509955.1. Classification (NCBI taxonomy): domain Eukaryota; kingdom Metazoa; phylum Chordata; class Lepidosauria; order Squamata; family Phrynosomatidae; genus Urosaurus; species Urosaurus nigricauda. The sequence continues at coordinate 87,932,330 of JAOEGL010000003.1, forward strand.
CATATTCTGCCTTGAGTCAGAGTAGCCCAACTTATTTTTGCCCCATTTTTTAGCCGTGGAGCCCAAATTCATTTCGCTTTCCACCTGCTTTTCCCTTTTGTGTTGTCTAAACAGCCATGCTTCAAAGTGATTAGAAGCCGCTTTATTTGGCCAGTGTGGATGACCCCATATTCTACTTGTAATCAAATCCACACTAAAATATTTATAATATATGAAGCCACTAAATTCATCTGTTTTCTTGTATTTTTTAAAAAATGCCCCACCCTTCTGTTATAAAAATAAATAAAACTTTTATTCTACCCAGTTTTTCATGAGAACAATCAAAGTGGCTGTTCTTCTCCTTCTCTCCACAATTACATATTGTACATGATACAATGTAAAAACATTTAAAGCAGTTGTAGAGTTCCTCCAGAGCAGTTAAGGCAGTCAAGTCCAAAGTGTAAAAGAGGAAAAAGAAATACTTGTACATAAGAGAGACTGCCTAATATGTTGTCTATATTGAAGTCCATATTGATTTAGGCTTGTTCTCTTTTTAATCCATAAATAATTTGTTCCGTGGAAAATATTTGTATTAGGAAAGCTGTGGTAGCTCCCTGCCCCCAGTATTTATGAACTTCTGAGGACATCTAAAATATTTACGTATCTGTTAATGTAATAAGAAAAGTTATACACAAATAATGGCTGATGTAGCTCCATTTGAAATTGTGGGTATTCAAAGTTCAGAAAATTCAAAATTAATGTTAATATGTTTTATGCTAATAGATGGTGGAAGTGGGGAGACAGGTGGTTTAACTCATTCTTAGGAACAGCATTTCTAAAAATATATTTGTCTTAATGCATTTTGTCAACTTTTTGTCTCTATGTATGGCTGAAATGTTTGCAGCTCCTTAAATTATGTACATTGCAGCCTTATACGTAGATGTGTGTCAGTTCAGCAGTATGACTGAAGAATGAGCTTGTTCTAGATACTTATCTCCTAGAGTCTAATGATTTGTTAGTTTGATCCTGTGCTCAGATTAGTGAGGCTGGGATTATAAACAATAATGAATGTGGAAGAATTCAAGTTCACAGTCTCTGGTTTCAGTGATAAAAGATGGCTCTTTGCAACCTTAAATCTGTAACAAGTCTACTTAAATCTGTAACAAGTCTACTTAAAACTACTACTACTTGTATATTCTATGTCAGAGAATACGATAAGGGCCATCTTAATTTTATAAGAAGCCATGAAAAGCTTCGTATTGGCTGCTTCTTGTACATTGGAAAGTACAATTAAAGGTTGTCAGAGCAGTCAGATTGTTGAACTTTACAGATTTAAAAGATTAGTTATAAGAGATTAATATATGAGATTAATAAAATTAATAGTATATGAGATTAAAATAATATGAGATCAGTAAGATTAAAGATATTCAGAATATTTGGTTTAAATAGTCTGTATGGTCTTTAAATGGTTTTTATAAATATTGGATTGGAGTTTAATGATATAGAAGTAGAATGTACAAGGTCTATTGCTGTAAATTGGCAAGAAAATATTGGGGTGACGTGGAGATTACAAATTTGCTACAGAAATGTAATGATGAACAAGAAGGAAGTAGGGTTGCTTTTATTAGTAAGATCTTGTAAATATAATTATAAAAATCTTATATGTATAAAAACAATTACAAATTGAATGATGAAATTTTACTAGAAAAATTACTGTTAGAAGATTCAAAGAGATTGAACTGATAGATTTTTTATTGTTAAAAGAATAAGGAGAATATTTTGTTAATTTACTGTAATTAGAAATATTGGTTGTATTAAAAAAAAAGATTGTTGAACCTTGCCTGGATCTTTGCACTTTTGGGTTCAGTGGTAACCAAGAGGCATGGATGGCATGATTGACCTGTGTGCCTGAGCAGCAAAGGATCACAGTGACATGAGAAGGCCTGCTGGATCATTGAAATACCTAATCAAATGTGACCGCCTTTAATGCAGTGTCTCTTAATTTTTAGTCACCAGCTATTTCTGACTTCAGCTTCTAAAATCCCTGACCGTAGACCATGGCTAAGATTTCTGGAAGTTGAAGTCCAAAACTTTTGGAGGACCAATATTTCAGGGGATTCACTTGGCAAACATTTGAACTCTCAGAAAATAATGGAATTGTGAAGTCAAAGGCTTCCATGGCTGGCATCCATAGTTTTTTGTGGGTTCGGGCTATATGGCCATGTTCTAGAAGAGTTTATTCCTGATGTTTCGTCAGCATCTGTGGCTGGCATCTTAGGTATTAGCTTACAGTTGTAAACCGCTTAGACACTGTTGGTTCAGTATGAAATGGTATGTAAATGAAGCTATTTGTTTTTGTTTGAAACATCAGGAATAAACTCTTCTAGAACATGGCCATATAGCCCGGAAAACCCACAAAAAAGTAATAATGGAATTATTTTAGATGCCATTTAAATTGTAATTGGGTTCCAAACAATTTTTAAAAAACAAGAGTGATGGCCTATTTAATCTAGGCTTCCCTCACTTGGTGTCCTCTGAATTACCGGTATATGGGGTTATGGGAGTTGGTAGTTCAATCCATTTTGAGGGCACCAAGTTTACGAAGGCTGGTCTTAGGTTTTCTATTGAACTTTTCAGAGGTTCATTGTCAGAAAGGTCTGTGAGGGCAATTTGATACAATAATTGTGATTTCAGTAATTATGAATACTGTGAATATAGAATAGAATAGCAGAAAAGTGACAGAAGTAAGAGCCAGGTCCTCAGCTAGTAAGTTTTTGTTGTACTTGGGCCATGATTATACCTCAAGGTTTAATGCTGTAAAATTAGGCAGTATTGTTTGAAGATAATTCTTCTCCATATTAGTTTGGTCAATACGCACGTGTTTTGTTCTGTCCTTAGGTGAAAACATCGGAATTTTATCGTTATTCCCGGCAATTGCGGCATGAGGTGGAACAAGCTATGAATTACTTCCACAGTGTGCACCAGCAGCCTTTGATGGAAATGAAATCAAATCGTATCCGTTCTGCCAAACCTCAGACTGCAGTATTTAGAGGAATGATAGGACACAGCATGGTAAATAGTAAGATCCTCCTCCTACACAAGCCCAGGGTCTGGTGGGAGCTAGAAGGCCCACAAGTACCTTTACGACCAGACTGCCTTGCTATTGTAAATAACTTTGTATTCTTATTGGGTGGGGAAGAATTGGGACCAGATGGTGAATTTCATGCTTCTTCGAAAGTGTTCAGATATGACCCAAGGCAAAACTCTTGGTTGCGAATGGCAGACATGTCTGTACCACGCTCAGAATTTGCTGTTGGTGTTATTGGACGGTACATCTACGCAGTGGCTGGGAGGACAAGAGATGAGACATTTTATTCAACTGAACGTTATGATATTACAGAAGATAAATGGGAATTTGTGGACCCCTATCCGGTCAATAAATATGGGCATGAAGGAACTGTTCTTGGAAACAAGTTATATATCACTGGTGGAATAACATCCTCTTCCACTTCAAAGCAGGTGTGTGTGTTTGATCCTAGCAAGGAAGGGACTGTGGAACAGCGAACAAGGAGGACTCAAGTGGTCACTAATTGCTGGGAAAACAAATGTAAAATGAATTATGCAAGATGCTTTCACAAGATGATTTCTTATAATGGCAAGCTTTATGTTTTTGGAGGTGTCTGTGTAATCCTGAGGGCCTCTTTTGAATCTCAAGGGTGTCCTTCCACAGAGGTTTACGATCCAGATACTGATCAATGGACTATTTTAGCTTCTATGCCAATTGGCAGAAGTGGTCATGGTGTGGCTGTACTGGACAAACAGATAATGGTTCTTGGGGGCCTTTGTTATAATGGTCACTACAGTGATTCAATTCTCACTTTTGATCCTGAAGATAATAAATGGAAAGAAGATGAATATCCAAGAATGCCCTGCAAGCTAGATGGCTTACAAGTTTGTAGCCTACACTTTCCTGAGTATGTTTTGGAACACGTTAGGCGTTGCAGCTAAAGAAAAAAGAACCAAAAAACTATTTATATGTTGATGGGATAGAGGGGTAGGGAAAGGGAAAGCCAATTTAAATCCACTGAAGATATTATCCTGTGTAATATACCTCTTATATTAATAAAGAGAAGAAAAGAGCGTACAGGGAATGCATTAATTAGGAATGCCAATAACTGTGGTTTTGTATTAATGTTATTTTTGACATGCCCTTACTGTGTGTTTTAAGAGGGAGAAAAATAGAAATTCTTCCATTTCATGTGTTTTAAACCCATATAATATATTCAGTCTGTGTGAGTGAAGACAATACATGCTTCAGAAAGTTCTGGAATATACTGTATTTGCAAGGTGGGTCGAAAGCATATATATTGTATTGTGCATTTTAACTTTTTAAACTGTCAGGACAAAATTCAGCAGCCTTACTAGAATAGTCTGACTTCAAATGTAGCAGTGAAAGAGGCCTTTCTGTTTGTTCCTGTACATTGCCTATTCTTTAAAAAAAATATTTATAAGCCGCCTGATGAAGTTTGACAGCCCTCACTTTGGCTATAGTGAGAATTTGAACATTTTTGGGGTTTTGCATGATGTTTCTCTTCATTTTATGCAGTTCCAGTAAGTCTGCTGAAAAGTATACATTTCTTAAAAATAACACTCAAAAGTTTTCTACTAAAATAAATTCTAGGCTGCCTTTTGTTTGCATTGTGGTTTGTGAATAAACTATACCTATGTACACATACACATAAGAACAAGATAAAATGCATATTTTTATGTGCAGTTTAAAAAGTCTATTTTTACCTAATACACAGATATCATCTATATCTACTGAATTTTAGCTGTAATAGCACCCGTTCATGTATTTTAACTTGTTCGGTGATTGGAGGCTTATTCTATCAATATAAAGTTTTGTATTTGGTATATACTGATTGATTCAGTAACATTTGAAATCCTTTTAAAGCTAATTATATGAAGTCAAGGCTATACTTTTTAATGTTTTTAAAAATAAGGCAGAGATCCCAGCTCATATTCTCAGTACTTTATTCTTGAAATAATATCAGAGATAGGGATAATGATCCCTAACTCTGCCCAGCATAAAGGGTAGTTGTGCTTTCCCTTAGACATTATAGTTAGATGTATTAAAATGGAACAGTATATTGCACTGAGTTACTTTGTTTTAAAAAAAATCTGTTGGTTTCGGCAAAATTATCTTGAATTAACTTGAAAAATAACCACTGATTTCACAGTTCTTGTAAGTATGCCTGAAGTGTTTGAGCAACTGTCTCTTAAGAGGATTTTTAACTTGTAGATATATTTGTAGATTAGTGATAAGATCACTGAAAATAAATCTGAGCACTGAGCTAAAATCCTGAAATTTAGTATCTATCTGTTTAAAGTATCACATGTGGAAATGTGAAAAATCTTTCCTCAGCAATTTCAGGGGTACTGACTGGACAGACTGTTGAGAGAAAGCTTTATGGCAGCTCATGCAAAACACTAAGGCGGAAGCACTATTATTTCGTTACAGTCTTTCCAAGTTGGAAATCACTGTAGAACAAGCATATTTTGTATTTTGGGAGCCCAAAGGTATGCACGTTAGAAATCTTAAAAATCTTCTGTATTAAACAGTAATACATTTGACTAAAGAAAATAAATGAACAACTAAAATTTTATAAACCTATCCTTTACAGACAATTATTATAAAGCATTTGTACTACCATTTCACTTCACTAAAAACTTTTAAGGGGATAATGTAATTTACAAAATGAAAAAGTAGTATGTGATTTTTGAGAATTCTTTTAGAGAAAGAGTCTGTTGAAGAAGTAACCTACACTTTTATTATCTAAAATTATAGCTCATTAAAAATGATTACTTGACCAAACTTCTTCATTGACTTCCAACAATTGGGTGACCATTATTAGCCAATATTTGTGTGTTCAGAAATATGAGATTACATGTTCTTCTAAGCAGAAGTATCTACAACCTTTATGGTGCATGTACACGCAGATGTGTGTGAGCATGTGTGTGCTCACACACACACACACACACACGTTCTCAAAATTGTATTTTATAACAAGCATATTCATATCTGACTTTGTTTAATTTCATCTTGTCTTGACAGATGGACAAAGATATAAAGTAGACAGCCTGTATCTTCAAATGAAATTGGATTAAAGCAAAATTGGCATAAGATTCAGAAAGTTCTAGTCAAAATTTTCCTGCCCATCCTAGTACACTAATGGTGCAAACTCAAGTGTTTTAAATAAAGGTTCATAAGCATTCGTCTGTTCAATCTGTAGTCCAAAGCTTCACAGTCCAGCAACAAATACATTGTGTTGCACATTTCAGCTCTAAGGCAAACACTCTCCATTAATTTTGTTATATTGTTTATCTCTTTCCACAACTGGACCTGGCAGAGCTGATAGTGTGCAGATGATATACACCCTCCTTATTTCTTGTCACATTAAGAGAGCTCTGGACAAGACAAGACAAGATAACACAACACTCATTTGAATCCAAAATCATATATGAGCCTACCTACCAACGCAGGATATGAAAAAACTGCTGTTTGAGCATTTTAATTTTCCATATTGAAGGCATAGTAACACCTAAGAATTGCAAGACACTGGAATTCTTGATGATAACTCTCTGTACCACTCCAACCTATTCATTGAAATCATAACATTGGTCCATGAAAAAGAAAAAACAAATTGGACAATACATTAAGATCAACTGAAATGCCACAGAAATGTCTCAGTATGAACTTGAAAGCTTTTACATTTTTTGTCAGCTTTGAGTGTGTGTTTGTGTGGGGACAATTCTTAGTAGATAAAGTTTAAATGTCCTTGTATTCCCTGATATGATTCTATTGTATGACTATATTTTCTGCTGATACAATGGTGTATCTTTCTATACTGATTTTCTGCATTTTAAACTTTTTAAGCTAGCAAAAAACTTAATTGCTGAACCTTCCACCCATACCATTGCCCATACCTTCTCTCCATTAATCCTACCCATATACCACAGTGACAGTTTAAATTGTCTGTTCACATAAACAACCATATAAAGAGAACCAAGACAATCATGTAAAAGACAAAAGAGTGAAGGGTAGAGCAGGGAGGGAACAATGAGGGTGATGTTAGTATAACATTGTTTAAAACGGCTATTCAATGTAAGTTTGAACAGCTACAAGTGGACCATAGATTTAGATTCTTTTTGCCCATATCTCTCCTGTTGAATGCTGTTTTCTCCTTTGTAGCAGCCTCAGTGAGATTCTCTGTTTTATGTGCAGGATTGTGAGGGAATTTCCATTTTGCCTTTGGTCAGTAGGTTTCAAATAGGAAGTTACTTGCCACCAAGTAAAACCTAAATCTGATTCACTCATGATAAAATCTGCACTGACTGCTTGAAATTCTGCTCACCAGGCAAAATTTGCCTATTTTACCAGAGAAACACATTTATTTTTATAATGGTTTAGAACGGTATGGTAAAGTTTCAGGCAGTATACCATAGAAATATGTGTGTGCATGTCTTCAAGATGCCAGTTGACTTACGGCAACCCCATGAATTTCATAGGGTTTTCGTAGTCAATGAATGCTCAGAAGTGTTTTTGCCAGTTCCTTCATCTGAAATAAAGCCTACAGCTCTTGGTATTTGTGGGCAGTCTCCCATCCAAGTACTAACCAGGGCTGACCCATGCTTAGCTTCTAAGATCAGGCAGGATCTGGTGTTTAGGCCACACCATAAAAATGTACTGCTTTTAAAGGTGCAGGACTGGTTTTGAATTTGTCAAAGGACCTGTTTTGCATTTAACACAGACCCATGGCTTAACTACATGTGCAAGTAGCAGCAAACCTTACACTTCAAATAATTCCCCTTAATTCATATTGCTTGTGAATTTTGATTAAGCCAGCACCAAACTATGAGTTAACAAGATTTCCCTGAGTGTGGATGTAGTGCCAAACTCTATTAGTCTTAGAAGCAAAAGCATCTAACTTCCTGGCCTTTCTGGGGGTGGGGGAGTTTGCATACTCAAAGTTCACTGCCAGTAGTGCATGCAACACGAGTGGTTTGGGGTTATGTTTAAAATAGGCCAAAATCAATGTGCACATAGTAAACTATATTGGCAGTACAAAGGTACTTCCTGTACATGTCTTTTAAGTGTAACATTTGTGCATCAAAGATGAAACATGACGTGCTTGAAAAACTTGTTATCAGCTTGGAGTGATGGCTTTAGCAGGCTGGTTCCAAAACATAAAATGCATTATACGAGCTTTCAAAACTTCACTAGCTTCTTTATTGGGCTGAGATGTTAAAAATCACACAGGAGAACACAGCAGTAAAAGACAGCTAATAAAATTTTAGTTCCATTAGCAACAGAGAAGTAGTAACTTCTCTTGAGATTTAGCTGTCCCTGGTTGTTCTTCACAAGGCCTGTATTGAAATCCAATTTTCCTGTCTCTGATTGCTCTTTGTTCGTGGCCACCACGTGACAATAAGGAGACTGGCCTCTGTCTGCACTGAAATCCCTCAACTGACCACGTTTTGAGACAATGTGGCCTGTCATTCCAACACCACCATTTTTCTCCTGTATGATTTTTAATATCTTGACTTGATGAAGAAGCCAATCGAGTTTCAAATGCTTGCATGCTGTATTTTATGCTTTGGATTTGGCACAATAAAGGTACTGGGTGCTTGTGGATTTTAAATTTTGTTGTATTTTGCTGCAGAGGCAACATAGCTACTCCTGAATATATTTCCCCCTGTATCAGCTTTGGTGTCAAACAACTGGAATAATTTTTTAAAAAGTGATTTAGCATCTAGGGTCTGTACTCCGAATGTATGCCATTTAAAAAGTTCTGACTTTAGGTAGTTGGTTTTAGGGACAGCTTTCAGCATTACAAAGGAGTTATCAGAAATTATGCATTTGATCTAAACTATCATAGCATTAAGTATGACAGTCTGAAAAAGAAATGATAGATGGTGTAAAAATATTTTAACAAGTTATGTAGAATTTGACAGTGTTTATGATTATTATTGAGCACCTGCTCTCCATTCCATTGTAAGACAATTGTTTAAGGCTGGCCACCTACTCCTATGCATGTTTAATTGGAAACAAACCCAGTGAATTCATTGTAGCCTATCCTCAAGCCAGTGTACATGGGACCATAGCCTTATTTCATCTAGTATCCTTCATATTTACCCAAGATCATCCTGTTTAACCTTTCTGCATATTCACTCTTATTTCTGTCCTATATAGCAGATGAAGATAAAATCAAGGACCTAAAGAATATTATTGTTATTTTATCCTGATCATGGTTTCAAAGCTATTTGTCAACATTGTCTGTATCAGTGATGTTTAGCCTATTTACTGTTAATCAATTTGCCATCATCTAGTTTAAAACTTTGTGCATTGCCTAAATATGCTTGCTATTAATAGAGAAAAGTGTGGCGGCGTGTTGTGGAAGAACTAGTTCTTTCACTTAGACACTCCCCTCTTTTTTGTACACTGTGGTCAGTATTCTGTATCACCTGCTTAATTAAATATATTTACCTAAGTAACCTTTCCTGGCCCAGCCCCCAGTTTCCTAGTCCAGTTTAGATTTACTCATCTGTAACTGTTCTATTTTCACAACACAATTCTTACTCCTCCTTTCTCACCTACTTTTCCAAACACCAGCTACATGTGAAGGAGGTCCATTCTGCTGGTGATAAGAGCATGAATGAATGATATTTGCACCAGGTTTGAGGTATTGAGCCAGGAGTGGTTACTTCAGCTGCATCCGCACTGCAGTACCAGAATTACATTGCATTGAGCCAGGGCAGTTAAAGTGGAATATTCTGCAGTGTGGATGCAGCCTAGCTGCCCTGGCTCAATGCAATATAATTCTGGGAATTCTGGTACCACAACAAACTAAGATTTCCAGAATTCCATAGCATTGAGCTGGTGCAGTTAATCTGGTGTCAAACCAGATTATTTCTTCAGTGTGGATGTAGCCTCTGTTACTTAAGTAGCTGTTACAGCATACTGGCATGTATTATTAAAAGGGCATTTGAATTTGTCAAAAGTGGGTCCAAGCTTTGGTGGTTAAGTGCATGGTGTGATTGCTATTTCCAAGTTCAGTCCTTGGCATTTCAAGGTTCAACTGCAAACATTCCTGTTTAAAAACCAAGATTGCCATTATCAGCCAGTAGGAACGGTACTCGGATAGATGGATCAAGGGTCTGAATCAGCATAAAACAGTTTATATTCCCAGCTGTGCTTGGAAGTCAATGTTTGGTTTAAGTTCAAAGTCTTGTGGTTTCCACTGGAACTGGTGATGTCAGCTGGGATTGTTAAGTAGTGCCAAAATAAATGGTCAGGACAACTATAAGCTCAGTATGGACATTAACCACAATCTAACAGTTTAAAGTACTGTTTAATCTAAATTCAGTGCTCTTAAGTACCCTGAACTATATTGTGGCCAACTATTTCACTACCAAGGGCTGCATGTGGATTTCACCAGCTGTAGAGAAACAAATTCTACCTTGGCAGTTTTCTAGGTGCAAAACTGGGTGCTGTTCATGTTCCACTAAAGGCCTAAGGCTCTCCTGAGGTCCCAGTATCTTGGACCTAACCAATGTTTATACTTTATACTAACAGAAAAGCTGACACCTGAATTTTAGTGGTATCAGTCAGTCATTTATAATTGAAAAGATTTTGCAGTTGTTTTCATAGTCTAAGAAGCCTTAAAAGTTTATCTTCAGATTCACACATCAATACAGCCTATTCATGTATTTCCCTTGACCAGAGGTACAGAACCTACAGCATCTGTGCTTCTATTTTGTGCCCATCATTAAGAGCCCCTTTTAAAAAGTCTGCTTTTTCAGTAGACTCTGAAGGATAAAGCTTGCAAACACATAGACACCAAATAAAAACATAATGGCATGTTTTGTATTAGCATTCTTAAGCCAATTTGGCCACTACTAGTAACCACTTGTGTAGGATCACAGTTTTAAAACATCAAAACTATAAAGTTTTGTCACTACTAGTTATGCTTATTTTCTAAGGCAATTTAATGGAGAAATTCTATTTTCCTAATAAATTTTGTTTCCAGGAATTGTTCCTGTTCATTCTGCAGAAAAGTTGTTTTAACAAGCATGTTTATATGTGGAATAAACTGTAACAGCCAATTAAGTGAACTAAAGTCCCCAAAATTGAATGTTTAAAATGTCAGACTGATAAAAATACGTGTTTTCTTATTATGTTGTGTCATTAATGGCAGCTTTTTGTTCAGGTGTTACAAGCAAAGAAAAAAGTGAATTGCAATCTGGGTTAATATTTTAATTTTTACCATGTTAATTTAATTGGGATCAAGTTCCAGTCATAAGTCTACTACCTGAAAAACAACTGTAGAACTTAGATACCACTGAAAGAAAGTTTAGAGAAGAAAGCAGCAGTAAAAATCTACTGAGAGCAGCAGTGACCCCGAGTTAAACGTGTATAGTCCAGTATTGCTCTGCAGTTTGAATGATGTGGCAGATATTTCATAAACCATGTTCCTGATAGGTTTATTTGAAAAGGTTTTCTTCTACCTGTGCTTTAGCAACCTGAAATATTTTGTGTAAACATACACTCAGTTGTGCCCACCAGGATATTTTTTTCTTGTAACTCTTTCAGAGCTGCTGTGAAACTCTTTTTTTATAGAGGTATTTTTTCTTTCTACTGGTTTACAGAAGTTAATTTCTCTCATGCTGTGAATGCATTATGTTCAGACATGCATTGTGTATTCTATTGTTTTTAAACAAGATGTAAAAATTGTATATAAATTAAAATGTAAATAAAATATTTTTAATCTTTATGGTCATGGTGTTTTGTTTTATTTTTATATACAATATTTTTAATACCTACCCCCTCCTCCACAATATAATCAATATAATACGTTTGGTTGGTTCATTATTCAAATTGAGCTAATTTATGCGTTTCTTGTTTTCCAAGCCTTGTTCCACATTCCACCTCTTTAAGACCACTTTCATTACCTTTATATATAACTGACTGAATTCTAATTCTTCATTCTATTCTATTCCCCCTTTTATCTATTTCATTCTACCCATTTTAAATAATTATAACAATTAACAATATACCTTTATATCAGTCCTGTAATTTAAAGCCATGTTTTAAACTTCAGGTTTTCCTCTTCTTTAAATATCATTAATAATGAATTCCTGTGTATAATATTATATCGCCCCAGTTCTCTTCACAGAATTTTAACATATTACTCCAATCTTCTTCATACTTTTCCCATGCTTTTTCCTTTATTAATGTCAGTTTATCCATCTCCATTATTTCAAGACATTTCAAAAGCTGATCATCCATTGTTGGAATTTTGCTGTCCTTCCATTATTTTGGCAAAGGCCATTCTAACAGTAGATATAAGATATAATATACATTTGGTATATTTCCTGTCAACCTCCCCATCTACCATATGTAAAACATAGTATTCTGGTTGCATCTTGATTTTAATTTGAAATACCTTTTGTATGATACTACGTACTGTATGTCCAATTTCTTCGTTTGGGGATACGTCCACCACATATGGTAGAAAGTCCCTCTCGTTTTGCCACATTTCTATGTGCCTTATATTCCAGCTTTTTCTCTCTCTGTGGTCATGCACGTTGGTCTGTTTAGAATAATACTGTGAAACTATTTCAATTAAATGCTGACATAACAGTATTTGTCCACTTGTATTTTGTTAAAATCAACAAAAGTAAAGCTCTGTAATACCCTATTGACTGGAAATCAATGGGATGTAATTGCACATAATTTCATTCATCCTTTTTCTGCTATTATTTTGAGACAATAGATTTGCATAATATCTAATCACTGAAAGCATTATATGAATAAACAGTACAAATAAAAAAAAGCTGAGGGGAATGGGTGGATTAGAATTCTTTAGTACTGAATGCAGAAACAACCCATGTGTACTGGGTTGCTACTTCAGCCTACCTGATGTTCTTAATTTAGGTAGATAGTGAAGCACTGAGTTCAGCAGATACTATATTAATAGTATATGATTGACAGAATCATATTTTTTATATTTATTTTTACAGTTATAATATGGAAAGGAAATACTGTACTACTTTTTCCTAAAATTTGGTTTATCCACAATCTAACCAGCCAACTGAAACATCCTGGCATCACTTTGAAGCATCACTTTCAAATATTTGGATAACCTTGGCTCTTTATATCTTCTGGTTTCTTCTCCATTCATACCGGTATGAATTTAATTCACTTATTACCTTGGTTAGCAACAATCATCTTCATTATTTTCAAAGGGGTAGTAGTCTTATGAGGTTGCTGTAGCAAAAAGAAATGGATGTTGTGGTACCTTAAAGATAAATTCATTACAGCATGAATTTCAAGGACAAATCTACCTTAGTATCAACTTCCCATAAGGCATTCTCTGCGACAGCCCCAAAGCTGTGGAATAACTTACCGGAAGAGATCCGTCTTATTACCTCATTGGATGCCTTTAAAAAGACTATTAAGATGGATCTCTTCCGGTAGGCCTATCCACCCGACCAGGTCTAATGGATCGGGAATGGATGAATAGAATTAGATCAAATATAGACATACTGAGATTGACAAGAATGAGAATATATGCTGCAAGTTTTGTTGATTATGGAGTTTTAATGTTTTAATATTTTAATTGTACTAAACTATGTTAGTATTTTAACTGTTGGAATCCCGCCTCGATCCGAAGGGAGAGGCGGGAAATGCAAATAAATATCATTATTATTATTACTTGCATGCATTTGAAGAAGTGAACTATAATAAATTTGTTAGTATTTGAAACATTATAGGACTCTATGCTGTTTCTGGTGCTTTATTATGATTCTCCTGATTCCAAAGAATAATAATTCATACAATATTAATGGTCTGCCAAGGTTGTGTTTGCACAGCAGTACAGCAAAACACTAGACATGAACAATTTTGTTTTATTTTTTTAAAAATAAATTTTATTAATATTAATCTTATTTCTTGTATTATTTTAAATTATGGGTCTTCAAATTAGAACGTCAAAATTATTCCACTGAATTGTGATGGTGTCTGAATTGCTTTCTTGGCCTATTTGTTAGACGGATGTTGGCACCTCTTTGAAGAGAGAAGATGCCCTCCATCGTCAGCAATTAGTTCTGGATATTTTGTTGGTCTGTAAGCAGGCTGTAAGTGGCTGGAGGACTCTGAGAGTTGTAGTTCACTCTGTGATTCTATGAAAGTATCAACTTTGCAAGGCTTTGATACAAAAGGATTAGGGGGGGATTAGGATTAGGGGGGCAATCCTTTTAAGAGACATGCAGGAACACAATGATATTTCATCTGTCAGGGAAAGATGCCACCTGTTGGTTACAAAACACATGGCAGGCCCAGTTCTTCCAGTGAGGAAGAAGCAATAATACAAAGAAGGCAGGAGAACAATTTCAGGAAATATGGGAACACTTTGCAATTGAAATGAAAAAGACGAGGAACAAGATCACAGTGTTAGAAATAAAAAACACAAGACTGGAAGCTAAGATGGAGGTCAAGAACCAGAATAAAAAAATTGTATGCAGTCCTCAGACACTTGAGGCCACACTGTGAGTATCAAGAGGTCCATACTTCTTCCAGCCTTCCCATTTTTTTATTTGTTTTATAAAGAGCAGATAGCTTTATCATGAGTTAGACTTCTCCAATATCTTCAGTTCGTAGTGATCTGGCCCAATCATATAGTCTCACTGCTTCTTGCTCCCAGTCTTCATCTGAAAACAGACTTTCATTCTCAGCCAGTGAATGATCACTTCCTGAACGATCACTTGAAAATGCACGATCTAGCTCCTCCTCCTGAGTGACAAAAGAATATACTAATAAAAGAAGAAATTAACATTTTGTAATTATTAGTCTCTCTCCCAATTAAATCCTCCTTGTTTTTGGTACTGTTAAGGGTGTGCAAACCCACTAGTCTAATAAAAAAATAAAATTGCATTGGGTTTAATTAACCTATGCATTTTTCAAGCTGTATAGATCCCTCTATAATCCTCCTCCTTCCCCTGAAAATCAAACTTTATTTTGAGAATATATGATCCAATAGTTAAGTCTTGGATTTGGGACACCAGAATTAAAATGCCAGTTCTGCCCAAGTGTTCTATTACTCTCCTTGCCACTCTTAAGTGGGAACTAATCATCCTTTGTCTCAGACAATCTACTCAAAGGAATGGTTTGAAAAATCTGGAATAGAAATAAATGCATGTTAAATTAACACATACTGAAAGACTATAGACATGATGTACAAAATAACCTTCCACACATAATGTCTAAGTGGCATGTTCACTACCAATAAAACACTTTGTTCAGATTCAATAGTTTTCATGTTGAAATTAGGAAGTTGTACATAATTCTCCCTCAAGCATGTTCAAGGAAAAAAAAGTAATTAAGCACAATCGTTGTCTGTTTCCTTCACTTTTCTGATGTGTCATTTGTATAAAACAAAATGCTGTCGCTATCATAATAACTGAAAGGTCTTGGAATGTCCTAACAACAAAGGAAAGTTTTCAAAGAAGAAAAAACACTGGTAGAATCTTAACTGGTGATATGGATCAGCACTTATTTGAACATTTTTCATTCTTTATACATGCTCACCTCTTCTTTCTTGTTCCTATAGGCTTTCCTCATTTTTTCCACCTTCTGCCGAGTTTGGTATGAACGACGTTCAGAAATTCTGCGGACTGACATTCGATCTGCTTTTGAGAGACGGGCAGTTGTGGGACATGGTGTTGGAGATCTAGAAAAGAGCTTGTGTTTGAACACTTCTTTTTGGTTTGTTTTTGTTTTTTACAAAACTTTAACAACATTCAACAGCATGAAATTATCTGGATCATAATAATGTATTAATCATGGCCATACGTGGGCAGTTGAGGGTCAAGTCATGCATGCATGCAAAGAGGGAGAGGGAGAGGGAGAAGGAGAGGGAGGGAGAAAAGCTTATGAAGTTAATGAATTCACCATAAACTGACAGGCAACTTGAAGGTGTATACAAACACACACACAAACGGGGATATGATCAGACAGAAAACTGGTTTCCCAGAATGCGGGATGACGCAAACAGAGGGGAACTAATTTAAAATCCTTGATACAGTTCATATGCTAAAAATGAATTAATAGCCATATAGAATCATAGAATCATAGAAATTTAGAGTTGGAAGAGACCACAAGGGCCATCCAGTCCAACCCCCTGCCGTGCAGGAACTCCCAATCAAAGCATTTCCGACAGATAGCCATCCAGCCTCTGCTTAAAAACCTCCAAGGAAGGAGACTCCACCACCCTCCGAGGGAGTGTGTTCCACTGTCGAACAGCCCTTACTGTCAGGAAGTTCTTCCTAATGTTGAGGTGGAATCTTTTTTCCTGCAGTTTGCATCCATTGTTCCGAGTCCTGTTCTCTGGAGCAGCAGAAAACAAGCTTGCTCCCTCCTCAATGTGACATCCCTTTAAGTATTTAAACAGGGCGATCATATCACCTCTTAACCTTGTCTTCTCCAGGCTAAACATCCCAGCTCCCTAAGGAGTTCTTCATAGGGCAAGGTTTCCAGACCCTTCACCATTTTAGTCGCCCTCCTTTGGACCCGCTCCAGTTTCTCCACATCCTTTTTGAATTGTGGTGCCCAGAACTGGACACAGTATTCCAGGTGGGGCCTGACCAAAGCAGAATAGAGTGGCACTATTACTTCCCTTGATCTAGACACTATACTTCTATTGATGCAACCTAAAATTGCATTGGCCTTTTTAGCTGCTGCATCACACTGTTGACTCATGTTCAACTTGTGGTCTACTTGGACTCCTAGATCCCTTTCACATGTCGTCTCATTCAGCCAGGTGTCCCCCATCCTATATCTGTGCATTTCATTTTCCGCCCTACGTGTAGGACCTTACATTTCTCTGTGTTAAATTTCATTTTGTTAGCTTTGGCCCAGCTTTCTAGTCTATTCAGGTCATTTTGAATTTTGATCCTGTCCTTTAGGGTATTAGCTACTCCTCCTAATTTGGTGTCATCTGCAAATTTGATAACTAGGCTCTCAATACTGTCATCCAAGTCATTAATAAAGATGTTGAATAGCACTGGGCCCAGGACAGAACCCTGTGGCACCCCACTTGTCACTTCTTTCCAGGATGAAAAGGAACCATTGTTGAGCACCCTTTGAGTTCGATCAGTCAACCAGTTACAAATCCATGTAACGGTTACCTTGTCTAGTCCACATTTTACAAGCTTGTTTGCAAGAATGTAATGGGGAACCTTGTCAAATGCCTTACTGAAGTCAAGATATACTATATCCACAGCATTCCCTTCATCCTGCATATCATAGACTCATGTCTGCTCCAAAACTGGTAGGGATTCCTGCACCTTGTGGATGGAGTAAGAATGGCTATAAGCCTTATTCCATCTGATACAGGCCAAGAGAGTGCAACTATTTGTGACTGGCCTATTAAAAAGCAGCACTCACTTGGCCACGAAAAGGTGGAAACTGCTACTTCATAGTCTTCCTTTTTGTTATTTTCAAAGGAAAGTAGATGTTCCAAAGTAAACCAACCAACCAACAGGATAACTACCGATAAACATTTACCTGATTTGACAAACTGCCAGGACCTGAGCACGAGATGTTTCTTCATTCTGTGGCCTCAGGAGCAGAAAAGGCAGCTCCAGCCTAAGTCTCTCAGACAGCTTCCTAGATTGTGCATATTCCATGATGTCATACATTATCATTGTTCTGGGAAAGTTTTCTAAAGACAGCTTTCTCCAATAGTTATGCCTACCCCCAACATATGCAGGGGTCTCATCCATGTGACTGACATACTAGAGAGTCATAGAAGAACAACAGTTATGAGAACGTTATACAGAATTTCTTCCTAAACTTACATTTTTTGTGTACAAACATTCACTTTAGTCACCCTCAGTCCATGAAAAAAAGTTACAATTCTATTTCCATTACAGAGGAGTAAACATTACTCAATACAGTGAAAATTACTTTAGAGAAAACATAGATACGGCTGCTCTATAAATGCTTCCTTCTGTAATAATCTTCGTAGGATATGTTTCCGGTTGATACATTTAACTGAATTCTGAAAACAATTTCCTATACAATCACAGTATAATTGCTGAAGTGCAGCTCTTTCGTATGTTGGGCTTGTTCTGATGTTACATCTTCCTCTGAACCCTTCCTTGATTTGCAATTGAGAGCAGCTTGTGAATCCATTCCCTCCTTCTCACTTTGCCACCTGTGTGTCTTCATAATTTATACTGTCATAACCTATCTTTATAAAAACTAAAACTGAACTGACCTGCTTTTTCATTACCTGATCCCATAAATGATGTGGAGAATGAATCTGTGATGCTTACTTGGACATAATCTCTTATTGTAGCAACATCCATCTGATCTATTATTCCATATTTCTTATACTGCATTTCATCCCATAGCATTTGATTGTAATATTTCCGATACCCCATTAACTTGCAAGCATCAATAGCCGCCTGTCAAACATTAGAAAACATAGAACAAAACAGCCTCAACTTCACTATAATTCCAAACCATTTGTGAAATGCTCGTATGTTTTAGCACTATGACAAACCTGGTCTGATTTAACAATTATAATGAAAAATCAGCATCACATTTACAATTTAAAAATCCTGAGAGCATTTGAAGGTGCATTTTCCAAAGCGCAGTTTGTATAATTATTTGGAAGTAACCCTATTTCAGTAATGGACGGGCAGGTGCACTGTCTTTCTCAATTGACAAACCTGATATAAGATGCAACAGAGAAAAACAGCTTCATTTATATAACGCTTCATACTGAACTAGCAGTGTCTAAGCATTTTACAACTGTAAGCTAATTGCCCCCAACAAGCTGGGTACTAATTTTAGCGACCTCGGAAGGATGCAAGCCTGAGTCAAGCTTGAGCCCTGGCTAGTACTGAACTCATAGAATCATAGAATCATAGAAATTTAGAGTTGGAAGAGACCACAAGGGCCATCTAGTCCAACCCCCTGCCGTGCAGGAACTCCCAATCAAAGCATACCCGACAGATGGCCATCCAGCCTCTGCTTAAAAACCTCCAAGGAAGGAGACTCCACCACACTCCTAGGGAGTGTGTTCCACTGTCGAACAGCTCTTACTGTCAGGAAGTTCCTCCTAATGTTGAGGTGGAATCTTTTTTCCTGCAGTTTGCATCCATTGTTCCGAGTCCTGTTCTCTGGAGCAGCAGAAAATAAGCTTGCTCCCTCCTCAATGTGGCATCCCTTCAAGTATTTAAACAGGGCGATCATATCACCTCTTAATCTTCTCTTCTCCAGGCTAAACATCCCCAGCTCCCTAAGTCTTTCCTCATAGGGCTTCATGGTTTCCAGACCCTTCACCATTTTAGTCGCCCTCCTTTGGACCCGCTCCAGTTTCTCCACATCCTTTTTGAATTGTGGTGCCCAGAACTGGACACAGTATTCCAGGTGGGGCCTGACCAATGCAGAATAGAGTGGCACTATTACTTCCCTTGATCTAGACACTATACTTCCATTGATGCAACCTAAAATTGCATTGGCCTTTTTAGCTGCTGCATCACACTGTTGACTCATGTTCAACTTGTGGTCTACTTGGACTCCTAGATGCCTTTCACATGTTGTCTCATTCAGCCAGGTGTCCCCCATCCTATATCTGTGCATTTCATTTTTCCTCCCTACGTGTAGGACCTTACATTTCTCTGTGTTAAATTTCATTTTGTTAGCTTTGGCCCAGCTTTCTAGTCTATTCAGGTCATTTTGAATTTTGTTCCTGTCCTTTGGGGTATTAGCTACTCCTCCCAATTTGGTGTCATCTGCAAATTTGATAACTAGACTCTCAATACTGTCATCCAAGTCATTAATAAAGATGTTGAATAGCACTGGGCGCAGGACAGAACCCTGTGGCACCCCACTTGTCACTTCTTTCCAGGATGAAAAGGAACCATTGTTGAGCACCCTTTGAGTTCGGCCAGTCAACCAATTACAAATCCATGTAACGGTTACCTTGTCTAGTCCACATTTTACAAGCTTGTTTGCAAGGATGTCATGGGGAACCTTGTCAAATGCCTTACTGAAGTCAAGATATACTATATCCACAGCATTCCCTTCATCTACCAAACTGGTAATTTTATCAAAAAAAGAGATCAGATTTGTCGTAACCTTATGGTTTTGAGTGAGTGGCTGCAGTACAGACATTTAACCACTGCACCACCAGGGCTCCTAGACATTCCACTAGGAGGTCAAAAATCCTTAAATCTGATTTATGCAATCTTCTTTCACAAAGTGAATAACAAGCCTATCCTTTACAGTAAAAGAAAAGTAAACACATGAACCTTGATTTGGGAAGGAAAAAAGGACAATGTGGAAACTGTCTGTGACAGGGAAACAATAACAATAAGAACTGAAAGGAATCTAAACATCTGTTGTTGTTTTTTATCTGAAATCAAAATGGATAATTAAAGATCCAGTGTGGTGTAGTGGCTTGAGCACTGGACTATGACTGGAGAGCAGGGTTCAATTCCTAGCTTGGACATGGAAACCCATTGGGTGACCTTGGGCATGTCACACACTATCAGCCTTAGAAAATCCTGTGATAAGTTCACCTTAGGGTTGCTATAAGTCACAACACTAATTTCAAACACAACCTGAGGAGGTGGTGTGACATCTCCTAAAATGAAAACTGCAGCCAGTAGATACATGCTATTTTCCCACAAGTTTTCATTTCACAGCTCTACATGCAAGCTGAAGTCTCTTTTAAAAAACACAGGATCATTACTTCAACTTGAAAAAGAAAGAGTTTCAAACTCCATTTTTTATTCTCTGTTAAAATGTGAAGAACAAAACCTATTTATAAAAACCCTCTAGTGAGTACAGTATATCAAATGCAAAAGGAGCTCTTGTGCACAGTGGTTAAATGCCTGTATTGCAGCCACTCACTCACAAAGCACAAGGTTGTGAGTTCAATTCTAACCAAAAATTCAGGGTCAACTCAGCCTAGCATTCTTGCAAGGTCACTAAAATGAGTACCTAGTTTGTTTACACATTTTTTACACATTGTAAACTGCTTAGGGAGTGCTTAAGTGCACTAATAAGCAGTACAGAAATATGCTTGCTATTGCTATGCTATATAGGGAATCAAAAACCTATCTCTGGTCAGTCCATATGGCTACTTAATCCTTATTAAAGTAAGGATTATTTATTTAAATAATATTATTTAAGTAATATTAATTAAAATACTGGGTTATTTACTAGGGTATTCCTTGCCACTCAACACTACAGACCAGCAAAAGTGCAAACTGATCTTGGATGAGTTAATTATTTAGGCAACAACTCCTAGAATGTGCCAAGTCAGTATCACCAGTGGTGATTATGGTCCAAAAATTGTAATTCTTTAAAGCTGTGCTTGTAATAAATCTGGACACAATTTTTCAAGGCTGCATGGTGGCTTTAATAATTGTTGTTTTATTTCTCTCTCTCCTTTCTGTCAAAATGGGACTCAAAATGGTAAATAAGCTGAACAGTGGGTTTGTTTCAAATATGTTTTTAGGATTTGTGTTACAGTTGTTTAATCTGTTGAAGGGCTGGATCCAGCAGTGTCAACCCACTGACCAAGGCACCTTTGTTATGAGAACCAGGATGGGAATTATTCTTTCCCCCACCTAAAATTCTGTATTACATTAAAATCAGCTCTGGAATCTATCTGGATCAGATTTTTGGTAGTTAAATATATGAAGAGGCTGATGATAGGAAAGGCAATAGTACAGCCATCCAACCCTCCCCACACCATCTTTCCCCACCCCCATTTTTTAAAATAGCTGATAAATCCTTCCCTAATGCCCTCTAGAGGCTCTGGGGAGAAATATCACTATATTCCACCCCTCTGGCCTTTTAAAAGTTGTTGTTGTTATGCACGGTCAAGTTAGCTTAACTAATAGTGACCCTATGAATGACAACCCTACAGGAAATCCTATTATCAATAGATCTGTGCAGGTCTTGCAAATTCTGTCATGGATTCCTTGATTGAGATGATCCACCAGCAATGCCATTTTCTCTATTTCTACTTCTTTGAACTTTACTGAACATTATCATTTTTCCCAGTGAGACATGTCATCTCATGATACGCCCGAACTATGATAGTCTCAGTTTAGTCATTAAGGCTTCTAATGAGAGATAAGGATTGATTTACTCTCAAGCTCATTTATTTGTCTTTTTGGTGGTCCATGGGATCTTCAGAACTTTCCTCCAGTATCCCGTTAAGGGCCTCTTTTTCTCATACCAGAAGTGACTTCTGTGTATTTCTTGGCTGGGGGGAGGGGGGGGCCTCTGTCTTAGGCCTAAAATGCACTAGAAGTCTCAGAACAATGAAGACATCCCCCATATCTAGAGGGCACAAGAGAGTGTTCGAGCCAAAAAGAAACTTTAAAAATGTTTTCCTGTGGTGGGGAGAATGAGGAAATTGCAGACCTCCCAGATTCGGCCCCTACACACAGGGGAGCATCCTACCCCTTGATTTTTGTATGAGTCTCTGGAGCTGCTTCCACACTGCAGAATTCATTCAGTTTGACATCACTTTAACTGTCATGGCTATATCGTATGGAATCCTGAGATTTGTAGTTTATTATGGCACCAGTACTCTGACAGAGAAGACTAAATATCTTACAAAGCTACATATCCCAGAATGAGCGGGGGGGGGGGGGGGGAACATAGTGTCTCAACTTGGCCACAGGATGAGAGACCACACATGCTCAGAACATGGGAGAATGGAAGAAATATAATCATTAGTACAGTTCTGGAAGAAAAAGTATTGTATTTTTATAACTAACAAAAATGATTCTTCAGTAGAAGATATAAATAATAATAATAATAATAATAATAATTATTATTATTATTATTATTTATATCCCACCAAATCACAGGGAATCCAGGTAGGTTACAGCAATAAAAATACAATTAAAAATACAATCAAATTCAAAATAATCTCTTTCCCAACCCCCCCCTCCCATCCCAGTGCTAAAACAAGTCAGTTGTATGACCATTCAACTAACATAAAGTCAATATCACAGAATATCAAATAAGACTCAGTAAATAGAAAATGATCAAGATAAATAGCCAGTAAGTCACCTCACTTGTTGATGTTATTACTGTCTTCCCACTGATGTACTGATTGCCATGCTTTGCTGATTTGCAAAATATCTTGAAAACAATAAAAGGGGGAAAATCAGATCCAGCAAATCTGAAAAAGGGAAAAACACCATGAGGATTGCAGAAAAGCTTATTGTCATATTCAACCATGGAAAAGGCCATTTTCACTAAATTTTTTATTTAAAGAATATGTTTCACAACTATTTTAAACATTCTTTTGCAGTCTACATTAACAAAGGCAACCAAAAGAATTACATCCTCAAACCTTAGTGCAGTATGTTCTCCTGAAATAAAGAGAACTGATTTCCATATTTCACTTCAGTCTAGCATAGGTTTTCAAATTACTGTGTTTGATAGGACTCATTTCCTGGCTGTGTGAAATTTTCCACTAGTGAATTTTCACAACCAGCATGTGAGGACAGAGCAGTTTTTCTCTACTTGACTCAATTTGGATAGACAGTGCTAAACATATACCAGAACTTCCAATCCCATCTGAATCTATGGGTGAAGTCAGCTTTATGTCTCAAATTAGCCAAGGGAAACATGGCCTTATTGGATAAAGCAAAACAAACAAACAAACAAAAACAAAAAAACCCAAAAACCAGTGGTAGTTGGCTCATACAGTGAAAACTGTATATATTTTCCAAAGGTTTTTGTTCAGAAAACACTTTTCTCTTCAAGAAAACATTTTTCTTCCCCAAAGACATTTGTTTTTGCATGGAAAATACAGCTTTTTGCCTCCCAAACCCTGGTGTTTTGTTCAGATAACGTAAACAGTATATTTTGCAAAGGAAGCAGAATATTAACAAAGAGTGTTCTCTGCAGTTAAATGTATTTTTTCCCCACTCAAAATCAGTTGCCTTTCTGTTTGACTGGCATACACGAGTGTGTTTAAGCCTGCAATGAGAGGCATACTTATTAAGAAGCAAAGTCTAATTTTAAAATTAAGTGAAGTCATTTGGTAGGGTCTTTTCTACTGTATGACTCTAAGCTGGTGAGGGTATGTCTGAATGCCCTGCCCTATGTAAAAACAAACCTTCTACATGCTAAATGCTAGGAGATAAAGGAGAAAGGATCTAATTATTCTTCTCCTTGGTTGATTAGATTTCTGCTTTATGGGAAAGGGGTGTTTTTAATCTAAGAACAGCATTCAGACATATGATCTACTGATTGTTTGTGAGTTTGCAACAGACAGCTTTTAAGATTAATTGAGCATAGGATTAATAGGATGGATGGGGGACACCTGGCTGAATGAGACCACATGTGAAAGGGATCTAGGAGTCCAAGTAGACCATAAGCTGAACATGAGTCAACAGTGTGATGCGGCAGCTAAAAAAGCCAATGCAATTTTAGGCTGCATCAATAGAAGTATAGTTTCTAGATCAAGGGAAGTTATAGTGCCACTCTATTCTGCTTTGGTCAGGCCCCACCTGGAATACTGTGTCCAGTTCTGGGCACCACAATTCAAAAAAGATGTGGAGAAACTGGAGCATGTCCAAAGGAGGGCAACTAAGATGGTGAAGGGTCTGGAAACCTTGCCCTATGAAGAACGCCTTAGGGAGCTGGGGATGTTTAGCCTGGAGAAGAGAAGGTTAAGAGGTGATATGATAGCCCTGTTTAAATATTTGAAGGGATGTCATATTGAGGAGGGAGCAAGCTTGTTTTCTGCTGCTGCAGAGACTAGAACACGGAACAATGGATGCAAACTGCAGGAAAAGAGATTCCACCTCAACATTAGGAGGAACTTTCTGACAGTAAGGGCTGTTCGACAGTGGAACACACTCCCTCGGAGTGTAGTGGAGTCTCCTTCCTTAGGGGTCTTTAAGCAGAGGCTGGATGGCCATCTGTCAGGGATGCTTTGACTTGGAGTTCCTGCATGGCAGGGGGTTGGACTGGATGGCCCTTGTGGTCTCTTCCAACTCTATGATTCTATGATTCTCTATGAGCACAGTAGGATTTATGTGTGAATGTATTTGATGGGACTTGTTAAGGAAATTCTCTAGGAAACATGAGCCACAGTTGTCACTGCAGATTTTTCAAAATTGGGCATATATTGCACGAGCTAAACTTAAGCCATTTAAATGTAGGCTTCTGACTCAAAAAATACACCCAAATATAGTCTGGAATATGTGGCAGAGAACTACTATTTTTGTAAACCAAGTATCTAAAACCTTGTAATGATTTAGTTATTTGCTTTCAGCATAAAAATAAAGTTCTTCAGGCTAAAACCATACTGCTAATTCTTTTCACAGTAAACTCTTACTATAAGATTTAAAATCCCTGCAATTCTTCACTTATTACTATTCTTACAAAGATGCTGCCACATGATAAAATAGAATAAAAAATTGTTAATTTATCAATAGTAATCATTAATCTCTAGTCATTCTTCTTTGGAATAAAAATACTCCGCTGAAATCAATCTATGTGGCAGTATAATAATGAATAAAGACAAAAAAAAGTGTTAAACTGAACAATAATAATCTTGAATACCAGTGTACTGTTACCTGAATCGGACTCTATACTGAAGAGTAGGGTCTTTAAGAAGTTCAGCCTCTAAAGGACTCACTCTTCTCAAAATCTCATGGCTAATGCAGTGTTCCTGAAAGAAATAACTTCTTGTTCAATTACTGTATATACTCATACAGAAAACTAGAACTTTGAGTCAAAAAATTGACTCAAAAACCTGAGTCAACTTATCCATGGGTTAATGTAAGTACTGTGTATTTAACGCTTATAAAAAAGGGGTGAAAGGCAAAAAGTGTAATCTGCTCTGAAAGCACTGACCCACTTCTGCTCTCTCATCCATCCGACCTTTAGTGGATGGCATTCTGTTAAGTTCTTTGGCATCATTTTCCTTTGCTCCATCTTATAGATCCTTTGTCACATGCCCCTAAATTTTACCCTCAACATATACATGGGTCATATCAAAATCCATAATTTTAGTCCCCAAACCTGCCCTCGACTTATACGTGAGGTCAACTTATAGTAGAGTATACAGTATACTGTAATATGCAGTAACTTTTGTTTTTATGATAATCTTTGTTGTATTACTAAGAAACTCAGATGCAAACTCAAAACTATGGTTTTGTAGCAAAATGAGCCTACTGGGATGCAAGAGAGACATATCACCATGTTGAGTTTAACTTCTATATCTGCAAAAGCAGACATAATGTTCAGGGAGGAAAACCTATACTTATATTAGGTTTTAAGATCAGCAGATCATGCCATCTTCAGACAGAGCAGCAACAATATCCAGTCCAAAAAAAAATCTATTGAGGGCTGGATTGTCTTTTTACTCTTGTTTGGGGCAAGGAAAACTATGAGAATAATGAACCCACTCTCAGTCCGCAGGTGTTCCTGGGCCCAAGAAATATTGAACTAACAGCAGTGGGCAGTAGAGTACAAGAAGCCAACAGGGGAAGCGGGGAACTTAAAATATGCATCTAGGGGGAATGGCCCATGATCGTAGATGTCTCTACAATAATGCACAAAGCATTGAAAATAAACAATATGAACTTTAATTCTCAACACAACAAAGCAAATACGATATAATAGGTATCACTGAACACTGGTGGGATGAGTCTCATGACTGAAATGTAATAGATGGGTATAACCTATTTCAGAGAAATAAACCAAAAAGGAAAGTTGTAGTAGTACCTTATGTGTCAAGTATATTTACACTTGTGAAGAGATCCAAGACTTGCCAACAACACACATGAAAGGGATTTAAGCATCTTTGTAGACTAAAGCTGAATATGAGCCAACATTGTGATGTGGCAGCTAAAAACCCGAATGTGATTCTAGACTGCATCAAGTACAGAGTCTCAAGGGAAGTAATAGTGCCACTCTATTCTGCCTTGATCTGATCTCATCTGGAATACTGTGTCCAGCTATGGGCATCAGAATTCAAGAAAGATACTGATAAGTTGAAAGGTGTACAGAGAAGGGCGACCAAAATGGTGAAGGGTCTGGAAGCCATGCCCTATAAAAAACAGCTCAGGAAGTGGAGAAAAGAGGTGACATGATAGCCATGTTTAAATATTTGAAAGGATGCATAATGAAGAAGGAGCAAGTTTGTTTTTTGCTATTCCAGAGATTAGGACAAGGAGAAATGGATTCAAACTATTATTATTATTATTTATTTTATTTATATAGTGCTGTAAATTTGCACAGTGCTGTACATACAATCTTATAATTAGACGGATCCCTGCCCTCAGGCTTACAGTCTAAAAGAGACAACACAAAAGGAGAAGGGGAAGGTCGTGGGAAGGGGATGAGGTCCAGTGGTTCTTCTCTCCCTCTGGGGCCTGGACCAAGGCAGATGACTGGAGGGAGGGCATGGCTTCTTAATACATAGTTAAAAGGAGGCATCCTGGGGCAGACGGCACAATGCTTCCCTAAACAATATAACTTAATTGTGAAACTGGTTAGAGAAGTGATGAGGCGTACATGTGGGGGAAGAAGGTTCCAGGAGCGAGGGGCAGCAAGTGAGAAGGGACGAATCTGGGACAGGGCAATAGAAATCCTTGGCTGGGACAGGAGACCTTGACTACCAGAGTGGAAGGTACGAGAAGGAGTGTGAGGAGAAAGAAGCTCAGACAGGAAAGGAGGGGCCAGTCCATGGAAGGCTTTGAAAGTCAACAGCAAAAGCTTGTATCGGATGCGGAAGGGGAAGGGGAGCCAGTGAAGGGAGGATAAGAGCAGAGAAACATGATCAAAGCGGTGAGTGGATGTGATAATACGGGCAGCTGATTTCTGGACAGAGATTAAAGGATAGAGGTGAAAGAGAGGAAGCCCTGTCAGAAGAAAGTTACAGGAAACTACAGGAAAAATACAGGAAAAGAGATTCCACCTACACATTAAGAAGAACCTCCTAATAGAGCTGTTCAACAGTGGAATATGCTGTCTCAGAGTGTGATGCAGTCGTCTTAGGAGGTTTTTTAAACAGAGGCTGGATGGTCATCTGTCAGGCTTTGATTGTGCATTCCTGCATGGCAGGAATGGCCCTTGTGATCTTTTCCAACTCTATAATTTAATTAGTACTTTTTAGTAGCTTTGATTCATACACTATTTATTCCCAAGTCCAAAAGGTCCTAGGACAGATCAATCCAGAAATCTCCCTGGAAGCCAAGATGAATAAACCGAGGCTGTTGTACTTTGTACATAACAGCTTCCTTGGAATCAGAGGAGAAACAGAGATGAGTTAGGTATCATCAAAATACTGGTGACAATGCACCCCCAAACTGCAGATGATCTCTCCCAGTAGGATACCATGGTCGAACGTATTGAAAGCCACTCAGAGATCCAGCACAACCAAAAGGGACACACTCCTCCTGTCCAGTTCCCTGAGTAGGTTATCCACCAAAGCAACCAAAGTTGCCTCCATCCCACTTTGAAAGCAGAGAGAGTGATAAGAAAAAATGACCAGCAAATAAAATGACTCAAATACTTCAGGTTAAACATCACCAAGTATAAGGACCTACTGCGGCACAAATGGTGTGTTTCAGAAGTTTAAACAGTCTTTTCCTTATTTGAGTCCCCCACGTCCTCTGAATAATGTGAACTGCAACCTCTTCTTCAATCCTGCGAGGAAAAAACAAGACATAAATTGCATGAGCACTGAGTTAAATTTCTATGTGAAATAGCTTAACAATTATTTGAATAAAAACAATGAAATCACAGAAATGTGTAGACTGAACTCGAGTTACCAAAGAGTTAGCAATATTTTAATAAGGGGAGTTGACCCTTGACCCTTCCAGCATAGCATCTGATTCCATCCTGGCCTCTGAGGGAGTGAAAAGGGAGGCAAACGCCATCAGGCCTTCCCTGAAAAAGCTGAGGCAATGGAGAGACACACACGACACACACGACGTTACCAAAGCCTCAAGCTTGCTCTCTTGGGAAAGGAATGAGAAGGAGGGGGAATGAGAAGCAAGGGATAGGTATCAGGCCTTCTAAAATACTCCCCCCAGCACCACTTTCCCTAGAATCCCTGCCTTGAATGGCTTGCTGTGAAGGGGGTTATATGTTTGTGATCAGGTCTTTGAAGCCAATGCTGGCAAAAAATTGTCTACCGTGCTCAATGAATCATTTCTGCCGCCATGAAGCCAACTGGGGTGACCTTGGGCAAGTCACGCTCTCTCAGCCTCCTCAGGGGAAGGCTGTGATTCACACACATATATGTTATGCTGGAAGATAAATGTTTATATTCACATGTATATATAATGTTCATATATTATCCTGGAATATAAATGTTTATATTCACATGTATATATAATGTTTATATATTATGCTGGAATATAAATGTTTACATTCACATGTATATATAATGTTTACATGTTATGCTGGAATATAAATGTTTATATTCACATGTATATATAATGTTTAGATATTATGCTGGAATATAAATGTTCATATGTTATGCTTTTTAGTGTTTTCTGCATCCACACTGGAGAAATAACCCGGTTTGGCAGCGCTTTAACTCTTTGTCTGGGTCAATTGCTATGGAATTCTGGGAGTTGGAGTTTGTTGTGGGCCCTTCGGGCCCACAACAAACTCCAACTCCCAGAATTCCATAGCCTTGAGCCACAGAAAGAGTTAAAGCGCTGCCAAACCGGGTTATTTCTCCAGTGTGGATGCAGCCATCTGACCCACATTCATATACATATATATATATATAAACAAAGGGCGCCTGCACCTCCGCTTCCCTCTTTCTCCCAGAGGGTCATCCTGGTCGTCGGGAAGGACGATCCGAATAGTGTGGGATACAGCCGAAGCCATTTCCCTCCGAGGCCTAGCTGGAGTCCCTGAGACTCTCCATTTTCCTGCGGTTGCCTAGATACCAGGATGCTCCGGCGCGCCGGAAATGACGTCGGGCGCCGACTTCTACCGTTCTATGCCTAGAGCGGCCCATGCGGGGGAGGAGGGAGGGACGCTTGCTCGTCGCGTCGCAGGGCGTGTGACGTCATCGCCGCTGTCCCCTATGCTGCTGCTATGTTCAAGGTGAGTGAGTTTTTCAATAGTGGTTTTCTAAGGAGGGAAGGAGGGAGTGGGGTCCGTTGCCATGGAAACGTGCCAGTGAGGTGGGAGGTGATAGTGGCATGAGCAATGGTTGCCAGGATGATGGCAAATTCTCTGTTTTAGGAATGTGAACAGTTTGGGAATGGCTCCTGACTTAAGAGTCCAACCCAAATAAAAGGAAGTACTGCATAGGTTGGGGACACTGAAACAAAACAACACCTGGCTGAACAAGACCACATGTGGAAGGGATATAGGAGTCCAAGTAGACCACAAGTTGAACATGAGTCAACGGTGTGATGCAGCAGCTAAAAAGGCCAATGCGATTTTAGGTTGCATCAATAGAAGTATAGTGTCTAGATCAAGGGAAGAAATAGTGCCACTCTATTCTGCTTTGGTCAGGTCCCACCTGGAATACTGTGTCCAGTTCTGGGCACCACAATTCAAAAAGGATGTGGAGAAACTGGAGCGGGTCCAAAGGAGGGCGACTAAAATGGTGAAGGGTCTGGAAACCTTGCCCTATGAAGAACGCCTCAGGGAACTGGGCATGTTTAGCCTGGAGAAGAGAAGGTTAAGAGGTGATATGATAGCCCTGTTTAAACAAAAACAAACAAACAAACAAACAGCTTCATTTATATACCGCTTCATACCCTTAAGGAGTGTCTAAGCGGTTTACAATTGTAAGCTAGATCTGAAGTCACATTGAGGAGGGAGCAAGCTTGTTTTCTGCTGCTGCAGAGACTAGGATACAAAACAATGGATGCAAGCTGCAGGAAAAAAGATTCCACCTCAACATTAGGAGGAACTTCCTGACAGTAAGGGCTATTTGACGGTGGAACACTCTCCCTCGGAGCGTGGTGGAGTCTCCTTCCTTAGAGGTCTTTAAGCAGAGGCTGGATGGCCATCTGTCGGGGATGCTTTGATTGGGAGTTCCTGCATGGCAGGGGGTTGGACTGGATGGCCCTTGTGGTCTCTTCCAACTCTATGATTCTATATAGATAAAAGATTGATTGATATGTAATCAGTCCCATGAGGGATAGAGACATATCCCACGAGGGATAGAGACGAATGCTAGGATATCCAATGAACATACAGGGCTGTAAATGTTTAATCCATGAAATGCAATTTTTAGTTTCCTTTGTTCAAAGTTCTATAAAAAACTGGAATCACTTTGGAATCGAGGCTCCAGAATCTATTTGGATGTATTTCCTTCTGGGGTCACTTCAGCTAAATAAACTATGCTTCCTTTTCAATCATGACTCCCGGATCTCTCTAAAGGAAAAGAAATCTACAACACTAGGAGCTTTTAAGGAAAAGGTTGGCCTTGCCAGGGATAGGTATAAGGGCTTCTATGATACTTCCCCTCCCCAGCCCACTTCCATCGAATCCCAGCCTTGAATAGGATTTTAAAGATTTTTTTAAAATGCTTTATTGAAAAAACGTGTAAAAAACACATCACATTAAAAAAACAACAGACAAACATCACATTACACACACTATACTCATTTCGCATTACACAATGCACAATACACATTACAACTACATTAATTTTTTAAAAATAAAGACTTCCAAACCCAAAGCACTGGATATTTCCATCTATATTTGTTTCATCTCTTTTATGTTTTAAAATAATGCCTTCCAGTAAAACATATCACATTATGTTGTTAATACAAGCGAAAAAGAAGGAAAAAAGATTTGTTTCCTTTATATCATTTACCCAGTTATTTAATTCCACCGACAGTTGGGCTCTGAACCTCAGATTACTTGATTTATAAAACATAACATAATCTATTTATTTATTATATTTATTTTTATCCAGCTCTTTCTGCAGGACTGGGACTCAGAGCAGCTTCACAGCATTAAAAACGTTACAATTAAAAACATTTTTTTAAAAAAAAAGTACATTAAAAAGGAATTAAATTATTAAATGATACAACCTATATCAACAAAAATACAGCTGAGCCATAGTTGGTGTTCTTAATATATCAGCAACAACACAATACAGTACAATTTCTTTTCAACTGTTTTTTCCTCCAAACAGAAAGAAAAGGTTCATAGATTTTTACTCCACTTGTATAACTTGGGCTGCATCCACACTGGAGAAATAACCCGGTTTGGCCCCATTTTCACTCTGGGCCCACAACAAACTCCAACTCCCAGAATTCCATAGCCTTGAGCCAGATAGAGTGAAAGCAGGGCCAAACCAGGTTATTTCTCCAGTGTGGATGCAGCGTTGAGGTACTTTGTGAGTCCAATATTTGTCCAGGAATTTCACAACCGGATTCCATTCTTCTTCAGATTTCCCCAGACAGTTGGATTTGAGCAGATAGGTTAACTTATCGTTTTCTATTAGTTCATATATATTTTTGAAAGTCTTGACAACCATCTCTAATCAAGATCTATCTCAAAAGCCTCTGGAGAAAACGTGTGAGTTCCTGAAGAAGGAGGGAGCAAGCGCAAGGAGAGACAAAAACAATCCTCACAGAGCCAGAATTGTGTGCATGGGAAACTCTCTCCTCATCCCTCTTAGTCTACATTTATGCTGAAGAATTAATACAGTTTCACGCCACTTCTTTAACTCCCAAGGCTCAATGCTATGGAATTTTGGGATTTTTCGTTTTCTGAGACATTCGGCCTTCTCTGTCAGAGAGCTCTGGTGCTGCAATAAACTACAGATCCCAGGATTCCACAGGATGGAGCCATGACAGTTACAGTGGGGTTGAACTGCATTAATCCTGCAGTGCAAATGCAGCCTTAGTTTGTAGTTTCTGAACAAAAAGAACAGGAAAAAGGTATTCATTACTTAAAACAATGCAGTCCGCCCGCTAACGCGTCAGTCTGGCAATAGAATACAGCTGTAGTTTTGCCTAGTCTGTTATATTCAGTTCCAGTCATGGAGTCTGATACTGGTGGCAAATCATATTTTTGGTAAAAGGCTGTGCTAAGATTTCTTATGAGGCCCACTATCTCTCCCGTGTGTGGTTTATCTGTGTGGGGTGCAAACACAAGTATTTTTAAGCTGTCTAATGGATCTTAGGTCCAAAACACACTGCAGCAGCCATAGTCTTGACCTTAAGTGAGTTCAGTTCTTGTAGTTCAGTTTCTGTTCTCTCCCTTTAACAAGAGGCAAATAATGGCTTAGCTGTGACAGCAATCAAATTTACATGGAGTGAAATAAATAACAAATCATGCTCTTGATTGTTGATGCATCTCTTACAGTAATGTAACAGTTCTGCAGTTATTTAGTCATAAACATGCCCTAAGTTCAATGGTGTTTACTCTCAAGACAGTAGATGTATTATTACAGCCTTAAAATATGTTACTGCAGAGTAGGCTTTTTGAACTGGAAGCAACAAAATCACCTTTGGTGCCTTAAAGACACAGGTTTATTTTGACTAAACGTTCAGTAAAAATTAATCAGCATCAATAATGTAGTTTATGCTTTGTCATTTTTGTTACCTTGCAGCAATTATTGTAGAAACAAACAAAGCAAATCCTTCTTTGAAAGAAATAGAAATACAGTAGAGTCTTGATTATCCCATAAATGGGCGGGCTGATAGTCGGATAGCCGAAAATGTTGGATAATCCGGAGGGTCCAAGAAATGCCTTGAAATCACTATGGAATTGCAAATGTATTGAAGTCTTATTGCAGTAACAGTAAAAGTAAATGTAAAGAAATCACTGCTCAACATTCTGCTGTACAGTATAAACAGTTCAGTCCTCTGAAAATTTAAAGAAATCACAGCAGTCACAACGTTGGATAATCTGGAATGTTGGATAACCGAAGGACGGATAATCGAGACTCTACTGTAATCATCTGGCTTTTCTTTGCTAACGAAGATTCAGGAAGGACTCAAGGTTTTCAGACTGGCAACACACTTTCTACAAGCATGTTGATGACTAAAAAGGCCGATCTGAGATACACAAGTCTGGTTGCAGAGAGCACAGCAAAAAGTCTCCTTGGGCGATGTTTCCAAGTTGTGGTTCTTTCTGCGTTGTCGTTTCTCTTCGAGATTTGCTTGGCATGAGTTCTCGAAAGAGGCTGCAGCATTGTGGATAGTGCGTCTCTATGCCTCCCGATGTGAAGCCAGGGCAGACCATTGTTGGTGATCAATTTGGCCGAGCTTGAGATGTTGTTTTAGGGAGTCCTTGTATCTCTTTTTTGGGGCCTCCCTCTTTTGCTGGCCCATGGTGAGTTCACCATAGAGTATGATTTTTGGGAGGCAGTGGTCCTCCATCCTAGAAACGTGTAATACAAATATATCAGTAATCTACCTTCAATTTTTTTAGCACAGGTGACTGATCTTCACAGACACTGTGCATCAGTTAAGCTTCAAGGTGGTTTTGCTTCTATTATTGAGGCACATATAGGGCTGTTATAGACTACTTATTAAAGTAATTAACGATGCCTAATTGACTGATCAGAAGAGTGTGTGTTTACATTCCAGATTATCCAACAAATAAATGTAATATTTGTTAGTTCTCTGTTCCATCTTCTGCCTTCCTACAGAGGGAGCTATAGGCTTAAACTCTGAATCAGAAGGGTGTTCTGTAAAGAAAAGACATAATCCCCTCAAGTGAATTCCTTCAAGTGGTTTCATACATACCAATTTTTGATGCAGTTCATATTTCTGATCAGTTTCTGAAAAACAAACACATGTGCTCTTAACATATCCATACATCCATAATGAAGCAATTTTTTCAAATATATATTATAATTCTTTTCCTTCCAGTATTAACTGGAACAGTATCCACTGTTCCAAAATGTCATCCCCCCCAAAGAATCCTGCTAAAATGTATTATTCATGATTTTGAACATTTATTTTTTGTGTCAAACATTACCTTCCTATTCTCTTAAAGGTCTTTTTTTTTTGGTCCTTCCTCAATTCTCCTTCACTTTTATTACTAGTGTCAAAACTGAAATTAATATATTGACAACCCTGTTTCTACTTTTGAATGCTCCTTGTCCAGTCCATTATACCAAATAACTTTTTCAACACACCTGTTCACAGAAACTGAGAACATGTTTAGGTCTTTTCACTTTAAAAATCCTAAAGAGGTTTATGATACTGTAGTGCTAAGAACAAGAAAATGCAATCAATTTACATAATAAACAATAAAATGATGATAACATTTTGAGAATGATGACTTAAGAATGTGACTAAAGAATAAAAATCCAATGGAATAAGATGTAAATTGACTTGAATAGTGCTTACAGTTAAAATAAAGTTAGGATTGCAACCTTAATGTAGTAGTAATTGAATGAAAGCAAATTACACAATAAAAAGATAACCGATTACCTGTTACCACCTCCTGAATACCGTGTATTTTATTACTAATGCTTTGGTTTTTAATAGAGAAAAAAGTAGCAGTATTTATGGTTTGTACATTGCTTTAGGACTGCCATATGTTGAAAATGACCTAAAGGCACAAAACAACAATAAATTAAACAGTAAGTTAGTAGAATATAAGTATTAATATAAAATTTTGATAATGCAATTTCCCCCAAGATCTAAGTGGCATCAGTTGCTCAGGTAATTCGTCCATTCTTTTTGTATGACCCACTGTAACAGTGCTTTTCTATTCAATTATATGCTGTGACCATGATATAAAAATTAACAGGTGGAAGTTTACAGCCTTGAACTGAGCTAGTGGGGTGGGAAACCTGTATGTACAACATCATATCTCCATGCCCTAAATAACTGTTTCTAAGAATTGCCAACTTGCTGAAGGAAAAGGACTGAAAAGTCTTAAAGGAGATTCTGAATTATGATTGTGTTTTTTAAACCCTACAGTACAGTCTTGTACATGCTTCCCCAGAAGTAAGTTCCTTCAGGTTCAGCGATATTTGATTTCAAGTGCAATAGGATTACACCCGAGGGAGGCAGGGGTATTGTACTTTGGTCACTTATTTGTGTTGTGGCTTTTCTATGGGTGTGGGCAACATGTGTGCCACAGACACCTCTCCAGCTGTTGTTACAGATTCTGTCAAGGTTCCCTGTTCCCCACTACTGAATATGCAGTGAATTTTTGATGTCACAATAATTGCTTTTCACTATAAACAAGGCATAAAAGGTTTCTCATTTTTAGAAGCTTGATTTTCCTACTACCACCAAATTGCTACTTCTCTGACTGTAAACAAAATGTGTTTGTGATTTTGTTGCCATGATTGGTATCACCCTGAGGGTTTTTGGAGGGCTATACTGTGGTTCCCTTGTCTCTGAAAATTGTCTACCACTTTTTAAAGAAACAAACTTTTACTCTTATTGTTTAAATTGTTCAGTCCAGTTCAGCAATGCTATGTACAGATTGCAGCATGAGTGAAGGTTATGTACTTAAGAATTTTTTACATTTGTTTTGAATAAAAAGATGGCTAAATCTTCTGAGAACTGAAAGCAATGTTTTCTTCAGATTATTTTTTATTATTTTAATACAATCAATCTAATTTACAGTCAAAACAATAATACAGTCATATTGGATATTAAAGATAAAGAAGTGGGGGCAGAAAAAGAGGGGACAAAAAGATAAAAAAGGGAAGATGGATTAAGGAAGAAAAGAAAAAGGACAACAAAAAGAGAGAGAGAGAGAGAGAGAAAGGAAATAAGAAAGCCCATACATATTAGGGATCTGACCCCCAATCCTGACTGTAATGAAGAAAAGAAAAGAAAAAAAGAGAAAAAATGTATTAGTTTACCATTACAGATCTGACTAAATAACCCTAAAATTACTAATAACCATAGCTTCAGATTATTACAACATCTAATTTCTTCTTTTTCTTATTTATTTGTTTCTATTAAATTACATAAAATACAATTTATGTATTAAGTGTAAAATAAAAATACACATATAACAGAATTATGCACATTTAAATATTATTTAAGAATTAACAAACTTATAAGAGCTTTACCACAAAATTCCCTCCCTATTTTAAAATCTAGAACTAATTTCTAAAAGTACTTAACACCTTCTCAGGCTCCCAATAATCTGATTTCATTGCTCAACATTTGATTTCTTATTGCTCAAAAAGTCTATACCTGTACTGTATATGGTTTCCAATCTTTCAAAGAGTCTTCAATGGGCTTATCTTTTGGAAACCATCTTAGTTTGGGCATTTTAGGTAACTCAACAACTTTAACAATCTATTCTTCCATGATCAGTACTTAGTCCATTTCCAAGTTTGAGCAAACATATTCTTGCTACTGCTGCCATATATCAAAGAAGTGATCCACGTTTATTATCCAGGTTTTTTTTAATCCATAATTCCCAACAAAAACATTTCTGGTAAGATTATGAAATTTAGCTTTCAGATTTTTGTATTAACATCTAAATCTTAGGCCAGTAACTTTTCATCTTCTTACAAGTCCACTAGGTATGTAAAAGGTGTCTTCCTTATCTTGAAATCCCCAACATTGATTTGAAATGTTCTGGGCCATTTTTGACAGTATATTTGGCACCAGGAAGCATGTGCTCTTACAGGCTTACCCTCTGTCCTAGATTCAGAAGCTGTTTATACACCTTTTAATTACATGGTGATAATCTTTACACAACTCTAAATAAAACTCGTTTTCTCTAACCTGTGGCTGCATTTCTTTTGCTTTGATTAAATTTGTCCTTCAGTTGCATGCAAGCAAACCAATTAAGATCTTTGCCTCCCTTAAAAATCTCTCTCGTGATTTAAATTTCCAGCTATCTTGTTCAAAGTACAAAAGATCATCATAGAGCAACCATCTCTAATTTTTAACCCATTCTTTCATTAAAAAAGAAGGCTTCCTGAAGTGAGATGGCCAATATTATCTTAGGAAAAGTCTGTGTTCTTAAACTTACTGCATAAATAATACAATTTGAACCACTTTAACTGCCTTGGTTAGTTATTTGAGATTGTTAGTCTTCTCTGTCAGACAGCTCTGATGTTGCAATAAACTACAATTTCCAGGATTCCTTGGCAATGAGCCAAGCCAGTTAAAGTGATCTCGAACTTATTTCTGCAGTGTGTTTTGGAGCTCTCTTTATATTTATACTAAACTTGTAGGAGAGCCTTTCTAATACAATGATTTTTTTAAAATTCAGCATATACCTTAATTTTATTGTGCCAAGGACAACCATGCTAACCAAATCTTAAATTATGGCCTTCCATACCAAAAGTCTTGCATCTCTAAGTATTACCCATTCTTTTGGCCATACAAAACAACAGGCTTTTGTAACATAATTTAAACATGAGGGACTCCCAAGCCTCCCCCTTCCTTATCATTGTGCACTGTTGTACATTTTATCAGGGTTTCTTTGCTTGCCACCAAATCTTGAAATCTCTTTTTGTCATTGCACAAAAGTATTCCTTTTCTTATAATCAGGATCTTTTGAAAGAGAAATAGGTCTGGACAAAACATTTTGCCTTATTGCTCCAATTTTACCCAAAAGGGACAAGTTTAATTTCCCCCATTTAAAGTCACTTTCAGTTTCTTTCCAGAAGTTTTCATAGCTTTGAAATAATAAACTGTTGTTCGTGATTATAAATACCAAATATTTAATCTCCCTTTTTCTAGTTCAAAATTAGAAAAAAGAAGGTAGTCAATTGTCCTCTTCTGAAGTCATATTTTTAGTCAGCAATTTTGTTTTGTCACAATTCACTTCAAATCTGGAGCACGT
Organism: Urosaurus nigricauda; assembly: GCA_034509955.1. NCBI lineage: Eukaryota > Metazoa > Chordata > Lepidosauria > Squamata > Phrynosomatidae > Urosaurus > Urosaurus nigricauda. The sequence continues at coordinate 87,971,163 of JAOEGL010000003.1, forward strand.
CCCAAACACCATACTTTTTTTTCCAAAAGAGGCTTCATTGAGTCCAGCTGATTTCATGTCATTATCACAAGATCATCTCCGTAGTCTCTCAGTTTATACTGTTTTTTTTAAAACTCTCATCCTATAGATTCTGTCTTCGAAAGCAATGTTTTTCATATTGGACTTTCTTGGAAGCTTATCATGGTTTGCTGATTTGCCGACACTGTCCAGGTTTATCTGCTAACATAAAGGTGACTAACATACTAACATCCACCAATGTCAACAAAGATAAACTATGGATGAAACTGAAGATCGGTCGTGGTCAACATGTTTTTCTGGAAGCTGGTTTGCCCAGCTTCTCTCTTCTATTGTGGACTGTAGCCAAAGATGTTTTCTAAAATGTGCCCTTGGTTTGTGCAGGACAGCAGTGGGTCACAATATGACATCAAAGATGACTGCACTCCTGCAGAATATACAGATTCATTAGTAGGTGAATTGGTATAGTAAGAGTTCCCTGAGTTGGAAAGTTTGGAAGCTGAAAATGTTGACTACTTTGAATATTTTATAACTGAGTAAATGCAAGGTTTTTAAAAAAATGTTCTATGAATGTGAATAATAGCTCTTTAAGATATCTATGTTTTACCAGATTTTTGTTGCGCTGTGCATTCCTACAAGATGTGTCAGTACTTGTGGATTGGGGGAATAGATGAAATATACAAAGAATACCTGTAAAAAGGTGTCTTTTTAAAATGGCTTTTAAAATATGAACAGACTACAAACAAAACCAGGTATTCCAGAAATATTCATTATTATCCTCCAAGTAGTATATTTTAGATAACACTAATGAATAATTATGGACTAATTATGATTTTTTAAAAACTTCAGACCACTTTTTATATGACTAATTGTTGATCCTGCATGCTATTTTAAAAATATATATAAAAACCTAATGTGTGAAGATGGAAAATATTAGTGTAGTAAAGAGTACCATCTGAATCAAGGTCTGCCTGCATAGGTGTTACTATTTGAGCAGTTCTGCCTAAAATGTTGCATGTACATCAAAGAAGCACAGTAACAGAGGACAGTAATAAATGTTGCAACATCTGATTGTCCTGATCTGGAAAAGAAGCCACTGTCGGGGCACAATTTGGAGAAGCAGAATGGTTTCCCATTGGCAAGGGAGTCAGACAAGGCTGCATTTTATGATCTCATCTGTTTAATTTATATGCAGAACATATCATAGGGAAAGCTGGATTAGACTCAGAGGATACAGTCATGAAAACTGAATGAAGGAACATCAACAATTCATGATACACATTGTACCATATTATATGCAGAAAATAGTAAAGAAATTATTGCACTAAAATAGTAAAAAATAATTTATATATTTTGGCTTAAATAATTAATAAAATGGATGCTTTAGTTAAGAAAACAGAAGAAGGCTAAGGCTACATCTGCACTGCAGAAATAATCCAGTTTGATACTTCTTTAAGTGCTGTGGCTCAATGCTATGGAATTCTGGAAATGGGGAGTATAGTTTGTTGTGGCACCAGAGCTCGGTGACAGAGAAGACTAAATGTCTCACAAAACTACAATTCCCAGAATCCCATAGCATTTGAGCCATGGCAATTAAAGTGGTGTCAATTTGGATTATTTCTGCAATGCAGATGCAGCCCTTGTAAAATGTGACTGCATGGTTTTCTGTCTTTTATTTCAGTAGTGTCCTTTGTTCTAGGTGCTTGGTTCCTGTGCAGTAGTCTAGTTCCACTAAAATAGATTGTTACTCAACAAGGTCTTATATACCATCTCTCTAACAAACTAAACAAGTACTTAATGGACTGTGCCTCTCAATTTACATGTAGATTTGATATGTAGTGTGTGATCATGTATCTGTATTATATATTTAACATAGCAACATAAAATGCATATACTTTTGTTATATTTAGGTAAAGCAGTTGGTGGCTGCTCCTGCTAGCCTGAGTTTTCTTACTGTCCAGGTATATGCTGCTGCTCCAGAGAAAGAAGCTTCCAAAAAGAACTTACTGAGAGTTGATGAGGTAGGATTTGTTCCTCTCTGTAAACAACCGGCTGAGAATACTCCCCCCTTCCAGTTTCCCTGGGTATATTCATAACAAAGAAGGTTTTTATATCCTTTTATCTGAATCTGTTCACACAAAGATGGGTTTTGCAGTGAATAGTATTTTATAATGCTTGTTTATTGTAAATTAGACATGGGTTGAGAGTTTCCCAAGCTCTTAGTTTCGTCGCAAAGTAAATAACTGTTTGTTTGCTGCTTTTCACAGCTTTCACTCTATACCAGTCCAGCACCAAAATCAAAGTATGTGGAAGATCCACGAACACAGTTGGAGGAAGGAATTGGTCATGTGCGGCACTCCTTGGAGCCATATACAGACTGGTTTCAGGTACAGTAGTTTGTAATCCTGAGAGAAGTCCCAGCAACTGAATAATTTATGTCAGCATATAGCTTTTACTCCATAAATTTTTGAGAGTGGAACTAGTCTTCCTGTATATTGAAATGAAATTGAACTAATCTCAGTATTATCATTTCACTAAGGCCTGCTGTCTTGGCCTGATTTTTCCATTTTCTAAAAATAAAGCTGGTTGACTAGGCAAACTACCCAACATAGTTTTTGTGTTGCTTTTGTTTCCTGAATAAACTGAACGCTAACATCTATTACTCACAAATCAATTTGTGATTGAAAATTTCCCATTACATGCATCCCTTGATATTCATGAGGGTTAGAGGCAGAGGACCTTCGTGAATGTGAAAAATCGTGAATAACTTAGCCCTGCCCAGACATGAATGATACAGAGTCCTCTCCCACCAAGAGCACCACCTGTATAACTCTCTTTGCAACGTTGCCACATCTTGCCTACATTCCCAAGCCCTTCCACTTATGAAGGGTTCCACAAGCTTACGAATCAATTGACTTTTATCACAGATGAGAAACATCTCCCCAAAGCATGTTTATTTGCTCACTGCTAGAGAAAGACTATCTTTCACTAGCACTGGTCAGGAAAAGGCAAGCATTTTGTGCAAGGAGAGGTAGATACAGTGCAACCACTCTCTCTCATCATGGAGAAAGAGACTCTTATGCTGTAAAGGGAAAGGGGAGCTTTGGGAAAGGGGGGGCCTGACATAGTCATCATCATTACATTGATACAAATGCATTCTTCCTCATCTTTTATGGAATTGTTCGAGTATTGCTGAATTCTGTTCTGTCTGCTCTACTACAAAAATGAGTGAGAGAGCCTATGCAGCTCTTGAACTATGTGTTGCTCATCCTTGCGCTGTACCTACTGATATTTTCCTCTTGTGCATGGGTAGTAACATATACCTGAAACCAGATATAAAGAGAATTATTCATTTGCTAAAAGAGGCTGTAAAATGACTTTATACCAGTTCTCACTGAATCTGTAGCAAGTCTTAAATCTTGTTGTTTTGTATTAGATAAATATGTTGGTGTTCATTCTGTCTTCATAAGGTATCTATTTTGTAGCTGCATGGTACCAGCCAGTTGTTTATGAAATGGATTTAATGATTCAAAGGAAGATGAACAAACCAAGTCAGAAAAACACAAACATGCAGATTAAAGATATACCTCAGTTAATACAGTAGATGTGTTCCTGGGCTTTACTTCTTTAGCAGAAAATTTGTTAGCAAAGGCAGAAATTATGTGGAAAGAAGAGGGATAAGTTCCTACACCATTAAAAAGAAGAGCATTTTGCTATGTTTCAGCAAACCTTTTATTCAAAACTAACAATGTGCACATGTGAAATGAAACAATTAGATCAAGCAAATCTTGCATGAGTAAGCAAAAACATTTTGAACTTCTAGAGGTCATTTCAAGGCTTCTTTCAAAAATTATTCAGGGGTAACTTTCTTTCACTGGTCTCCAATCTATTAATTTCCATTTTAGAAATTTGGAAATGTTTGTGTTGTGGGAATCACTGGATTTGATTCCTTTCCATGTGCTATTGCCATTCTGTTGGAAGGCTGGAGCCAATGCATAGTTAGCAGTTCTGCCTATTAATTATACATTGACTTAATTTCTGCAAAAGTTCTATTTAAATATATTGGAAATAAATGTAATATTAAGTGCTGACAGCACAGGAATGTTTTACCATTTCCCCCTTTGCTTTAGGATTTTTCTGGTAAAGCCAAGCCCAAAGTAGAAAAGGCAGCTGAATATGGTAGAGGTAAGATCAGTTCATAGTTCCTGTACTGTATCTAAACCAGCTGTAGTTAAATGGCAACACCATAATAACAGTGTTTTGTATTCTGTTTTATAATTACGGTACACGGAATGTTTTGCTTTATGTTTGTGACCATTGTTTTACAATTATGACTATAATCATATGTCTCTCTTAAAATAACAGTGGAGGATTACATAATTTTGCATCATAAAAGTGTCATGTGGATAGCTTTTAATACAATTGGCCCTGTCAAACAACTAGATTGTATCTAGGCATTCAAGTCAAAGAATACTGTATATCATCAACTGGTGAGCAGTTAAGCTTCATCTTGAACAGGGATATAACCTGCCTAATGGTGCAGGGGAAAGTGGTTAAGGTTTAACTTGGTTAGTAAATATGACTGACTGTTTTGTTATTTATAGTATATAATAGTACGGTACTATACTTTAATTGTATATTATAAAATACATAAATCTACTATTAAAAAAATCCATAGTACCATTGAGCTTAATTGAGAAAAATAAACTTCTGGCATAATCTTTTGTGAATTCCAGTTCCTCAAACGCATCTGATGTGGTATAGAGAGAGATGAGTCTGAGAAGGGGCTCTTCTTGTATCGGCCTTCAAGGACGGCTGAGGGAAAGTCATAGTATTGTGCCAAAGTTATTGGAACCAAGTATGGAAATGGTGATAAGACATAGGTAGCAGAGAGGAATGAGTAAAAAGTGGGTGCTTCAGCACGCAGAAGCACTTTCCATTGAGGCAAAACCATCATTAGGTATAACTCAGCATACTTCAGAGGGTGAATTAGTTGTTGTAGCAGTGGGGAAAGTGACACATACTTTGTGAGGATAATGGGACAGTTGATGTGATACAATGATTAACATGTTGAACTGGTACATGAATATATAAAAACTCATTTGAGATGTGGTGATGGACAAGTGTATATCATGGACTGCCAAAAAGAAAAACAAATGGGTCCTTAAACAGATTAAACGTGAACTCTCCCTGGAAGCCAAGATCATGAAACTGAGGTTGCCATACTTTGGCTACATCATGAGAAGGCATGACACAGTAGAAAAGACAATACAGTTGGCCCTCCTATCCATGGATTCTTTATCCACAGATTCAAGCAACTACGGTTTGAAAATATTCAAAAAGTATATAAATTCGAAAAAGCACCTTGATTTTGTCATTTTATAGGGCACAATTTTACAATGGGACAAGTGTAATGCTAAGGAAGGTAGACGACAGTAAAAGAAGAGGAAGACTGCATGCTAGATGGATAGACTCAAATCAGGGAAGTTATGGGTATGAATTTACAAGACCTAAGCAGAGCAGTGGAGGATAGAGGGCTAGGAAACAATTTTAGGCTGCATCAATAGAACTATAGTGTCTAGATCAAGGGAAGTAATAGTGCCACTCTATACTGCTTTGGTCAGGCTCCACCTGGAATATTGCGCCCAGTTTTGGGCACCACAATTTAAAAAAGATGCAGAGAAACTGGAGCGGGTCCAAAGGATGGTGACTAAGATGGTTAAAGGTCTGGAAACCATTCCCTATGAGGAACGACTTAGGGAGCTGGGGATGTTTAGCCTGGAGAAGAGAAGGTTAAGAGGTGATATGATAGCCTTGTTTAAATATTTGAAGGGATGTCATGTTTGGGAGGAAGCAAGCTTGTTTTCTGCTGCTCTAAAGACTAGGACCCAGAATAATGGATGCAAGCTACAGGAAAAGAGATTCCACCTCAACATTAGGAGAAACTTCCTGACAGTAAAGGCTATTCGACGGTGGAACACACTCCCTCGGAGAGTGGTGGAGTCTCCTTCTTTGGAGGTCTTTAAGCGAGAGGCTGGGTGGCCATCTGTCAGGGATGCTTTGATTGGGAGTTCCTGCATGGCAGGGGGTTGGACTGGATGGCCCTTGTGGTCTCTTCCAACTCTATGATTCTATGATTCTATGAAGCCACAGGGTTGTCACGAGTTGGGGCTAACTCAAGGGCAGTTGACAACAACAAACACATGAAGATTCTGGCTCAAATCCCCACTCAGTTGATGCAGTCATGGATGATTGTGGGCTAGTCACTACCTCTCTGACTAACCTACCTCTTGAGATGGTTTGTGAGAATAAAAAAGGGATGAGAATTACTTACACTGCTTTGATCTCCTTGGAGGAAAAGTGGGATAGAAGAAAAATTAAGCAAGAATCTGATTGTAGTTATACCAGTGTTTTGTAGTAAGAAAGAGAAATACAAATAATACTTTTTGGTTATATTATGGTAGATATTTTCTGTGTGCATTTGTGTAATATCCTGTGGCCTACTTTTATTTTAGAAGGCTATGAACTACTCAAAAACCCACCTCCAGGATTTTACCCGAGGCTTGGTGTCATAGGTTTTGCTGGTGTTATTGGATTGTTCCTGGCTAGAGGTACGTGATATTTTGCAATATCTGTATTTGCTCTGAATTTACTCCTCCAGTGAGGCTATGGCTAGAAAAAGATGATAAATTAATAAATAATCTTTCTTTCTTTCTTTCTTTCTTTCTTTCTTTCTTTCCCGCCTCTTCCTTCTGGGATCTAGGCGGGTAACAACAGTCCAATAAAACAGATATACAGACAATAAAAAATTTCCCTAATCCCCTTAACCCTCCATCCTTCTGTTAAAATTACACATGAACATCAAGATACAATACAATATCCCCAATACAGTGTACATAGTTACAAATTTTGTAACTAAGGATCGACACAGTTCGAATTATTCCAAGAGACCATCAGGAGAGGCGGTGAAAGAGTGAATGGATCAATTTGGTTATTTCAGTTGGAGGTTAGTCTGGGAAGGCCTACCGGAAGAGATCCGTCTATGATTCTATGTAATATGGCGGATCTCTTCCGGCAGGTCATTCCATATTTTAGGAGGGTCATTCCCATATTTTGGGAAGGACCTGTTCCTGAGGAACTCTTTCTAAATGGCTAACACATGACATAAGGGGGTGGGGGGCAATTAGACCAGTTTTATTATGTTATTATGTTGAACATGTAGTTCACATCCTTGGAAGTTACTAAATAAAATAGTGCTTGAAGATCTTGAATTCTTACTCAGATTGCTACGTTTAGAAAGCTAATGAGCAATAACTGTGTGGACCCACATTATTTCCCCTCATAAGAAGAAGCTGGTAACTTTCTTTCGCTTCTGGCACACTTTGGTTTCACTTTAAAAAATCATAACCCTCATCTTAATAAGTTGAGAGAACAATTTGAAATTATATACACAGGATCTTCTAGAGATTCAGAAACCAAGATGGAGTGCCCTTGTGTTTACCATCACATTATTCTTTGTTATACTACTCTTCATATCCTCACCACCCTCCCATTTTACCTGATTGAATCCCATTGTTTAGCCATCCCATCCCAATTTACTGTCAAAATAATTCCTATGATGAATTACAATGTGTAAATGTGCATAGCTTAGTCTGGCCAAAGAATACACAGGCTACTTTATTTAGTACAGCAGTTTTCAAATAAGTGATGCTGACACTGTGAAAAGTAATGTATCTTCTGTGAAACAGGTTCTAAAGTCAAGAGGTTTGTGTATCCAGTAAGCTTCACAGGGATTTGTGCCTCTCTATACTACCCACAACAGGCCATTGCTATTGGCAAGGTTAGTATCTATGGGTTGATAACACTTTCTTCCTGTTTGTATACCTTTTTGTGTCACTTCTAACATAGGAAAAGCTCTTGTCTGCTTTTCTTACATCTTGTTTCTTGCAAGTAGTTTGCATTAATAACTTAGTCTGGAATGTCAGAATGCCACAATATAGGGTGATCTACTGTACATACATGACTATAATTCAATCTCATGTGTAAATTGGCTTTTTGGGGGGCTAAAATGGGATTAGTCAAGGGTAAAACTTTGAGGCTCCTCAGATCCACGGTGGCTCTCTGGTGTTTCCCCACTTCTGTGCACAGAGGTCACCTCTCTACTGTGGTGTCAAAATCCCACCAAGGAGCAGGGAAGCCAAGAAGAATACTTTTATGGTAGGCTGTCCCAGAACAGACTCTTCACCACCCACCTGCCCTCAGTTGTCTACAGCCTGCCCACTTGTCTCCTGAAGGGTGGAGAGAAGGAGGAGAAGTGGGCCAGCTGCAGACAACCTCGAGTGGACAGATGGTGAAAAGTCCATCCAGGGAGAGTCTACTGTAAAAGAAGCATCAGCCTCCCCACTCTATCTGCTTGGGAGCAGCGGCTCTTCCAGAGTTCACAATTGAGGCAGAGAGTGGGATGGCGGACAGTGCTCTTTGACAATAAAAGAAGTGCCTGTTCCATCCCACCACCACTCCTGCCTAGACAGTGACTCTTTTTGGAGTTCACTGCTAAGACTGAGAGAGTGGAAAAGCGTGATTGGCACTTTTTTTACTGTCAAGAAGCATCAGTCCATTCCACCCCCCACCCACCCCACCTACCTCAGCAGCAGCTTTTATGAAGTTCATTGCCGAACAGAAAGAGTGGGGTATGGTGGGTGAATAGCATATTTTTTATCATCATTGTTGTTGTTGTTGTTATTATTATTATTATTATTATTATTACTATTATTACTATTACTACTGTATTATTACTATTCACTTTTGCTGTCAGAGAAACACCTATTGCCCTCCCACTTTCCCTTCCTCAGCTGTGTCTCTTTTGGAGTTCACTGCCAAGGCAGAGAGAGCGGAGAAGAGTGACTGCTATATTTTTATGACATCCTCTGCTGTCCCCACGGCAAAGAAATCCAAAACAGCTGTCTTCGCCATTTTTGAAGCAGTATAACCAAATTGACCTGTATGTAAGTTGAGCCAGGATTTTGGGGTCAGTTTTTTGGCATAAATTAAAACAGCTGTCTTTGCCATTTTTGAAGCAGTATAACCAAACTGACCTGTATGTAAGTTAAGCCAGGATTTTGGGGTCAGTTTTTTGGCATAAATTCTTTGGCATAAATTCTTTGTTTTGTTGTTTTGTACTATTGTGTCAAAATGTCAGTTAGATAGGCTTTAAGTTTTTGTAAATGTGTATTCTTTGATTTATCTGTGAAGTTTACAATATGAAAAGACTTTGTGGGCTGTTTTCTCATATTTAAAGTTCATCAGCCTCTTCCTTAAATCTTGTTTTTATGGTGCCACACTGCAAAGTTATGTAGTTCTCTGAATTTCCTTTCAAGATTGAGCTCTTCCTTATTCATGTGCTCGCTTGCTTGTTGAATGGGACTGAGAAGTTTAGCTTCCTTACCATAGCTAATGTTGAAGAAACATCTGTTCTAGAGAGCACCCTTCCCAGCAGATGTTTTTATACTGTAATGCTTTCAGACATGATACAAAAGAAGCAATCTGCTAAGTATTTGCTGTTGTGTCTGAAAGCTTGATAATATAAAAGCAAGAACTGTATTTGTTTTTATTACAAGTTATTTGTTTCTTTATTTTAACCTATAGTACAGTGCTCCAAAAATCTGAAATAGAGTGCCCTTTAAAAAGGCTGTCAAGATGGACCTCTTCTGACAGGCCTTCCCTGAATAACTCACTCAATCACCCATTGATATGCATCCCCTTACAGAATATCCCAGGATACTCACTTCTTTGTTGTTGTTTGATTGTTTTAAATGCTTGTATGTTATTTTATCGTTATAAGGGAAGTTTAAATTGTCATGTTAGAGGGAGGGATAATGGGGTTTTAATCTCATATTGTTGCTTTTTTACTTTTACTATAAGCTACCTCGATCCTGTTGGAGAGGCGGGATAAAAATAAATTATTATTATTATTATTATTATTATTATTATTATTAAATGCCTGTTGAAATTGTATGTTTGCTTCCTAAACTAGATGCCAGAACAGATAGCCTTTAAAAGATGCTTTTAGGGCATCATCAGAGTGTGGCATTTACATGCCACATGCTCTGATGATGCCCTGAAGCCGCCTGGAAGCCAGGCAACCACCCAGATGTGGGTGGTTTCAAGATGCTCTGGCGATGCGGCTTTTAGAGACCATATGCCACTGGAGTGGTTTGCAGCTAGCTTCAAACCACAGCAGGGCAGGGAAAGCCAACTTTTTGCCAGCTGAAAAAGGAGCAGATCTTTACTGCTCCTTTTCTGGCCGGTTTCAAGATGGATTTGGGCCACGGTGTGTGGTTGCCGTGGCCCCGATCCATCTTCAGAAGGGGCAGCTTCAAGCCCATCCCTTCAGAGCCATCTGTTTCGCCTCTAGATAACTGGTTGCAACCTCCCTATTCTCCCACATATATTTATGGCTTAACAACATTCTACCTGAGTATTTTTTGTAATAGCACAATGCATTCCAACACATTAATTGCTGAACCATAAAACAAAGTGCTTTATTGATTGAGTACTGAAAGTAATTGAAATGCAAAGACATTATGTGCAGATAAAGCACAAGCTGTTTACAGGCTGGCGTCGTATAGTCTCATTAATGATTAATTGGGGTGGCTGTATATCAGCTTTTGCAGCTGAAGTTTTGAGTTGCTCTTTTTAGATTTAACTGTTTCTTTCAACTTTCTTATGAAGAACTAATTTTTACCTTATTTTCTAAAGCCACTGTGTGCTTCTTTTAATTATCTTTTTAGTGAATATTTATGTATACTCATTTTAGGCTGTGATGCTTTTTTATTGTTTTCATTGCAATAATAATTTGCAAGAATCCACAGAAATAATGTTTCCACCACTTCCCCCATCCTCAGACCCTGACAAAACCTCTCTAGTGTGTCTAGGGGATGAAACAGATGGGCAGGAAAAAGTGGCTTGAAGCTGCCTTTCCTAAACCCACATTGAAACCCCACCAACCGCACCCACTGGCTACCAAGGCAGCTGGAGTACTCATGTCATGACCACATGACATGCCTTCAAGCCAGGAAGAAGCAGAAAAAAGCTGCTTCTTTTTGAAACAGCTTTTCTCTGCATAAGGTGCCTAGAGAACACTTTGCTGCTGGCTTCAAGGCATGTGTCATCTAAACGCCATGCCTTCAAACCAGCCTGAAAGCACCTCTTTTTGCCTGTCTGTTTAGCCCCTAGGATCCTTCTTGAACCTTCCAAAGTAGAGATGGGGAGTGATGAGGGAGAGGGCTGATTTTCCTCCATGAATTTCCTTTAGTTATCTTATATTAGAATCAAGACCAAAATCAGTGGAATGGAATGGCTCTAAAATGTGTTTCACAGAGGCAGTAAAAGTGAAGAATAACATACACTGCAGGAAAGGCTAGCAAGAAAGAGGTGGTTTGACCAAATAAGGGGTGAAGGGGGAAAGAATTTATAGTGGCAGAGTCTTGGAAATAATTGAAAGCAGTATCAGAATTTAAATTAAATTAAAATTAAATTAAGGTTGAAAAGAATCTGAAATAAAAGTACCCCTGACAGTGACAGAAGTGTAGGAGGGTTTGGGTGGCAAGACTGTTGGCTTTGTCTACAGCATTCAGCTGCAGTCAGCTGTATTATTTTTGTGACAATTTGAATTGTTAAAAGTAGTACATAAGTTACCATTTAAAACTAGTGTCATTTGATAGCATGTTTCAGAGCATGTTTTGTTTGCTTTGTGCTGGGTTTTATTTTTTGTTCTACCTGGTCTACCTCATGTTCTGTTACGGTCATTACTATCGACACATATAAATATTTGATAAAGTAACTCTGATAGTGGTATTGGCAAAGCTGAAGATGTTTTCATTATTTGTGTTGTATGTCTGTTAGATGATAAACTGAGAGAGTCATTTTGACCCATTTTCTGTCCTTATATATATAATTACATATAAAACTGATATTAGAAATCAAAATTCTATATATAGGTTGTCCTTTGTGCTTTGGCAACAGAACTTTAAGGGGAACATTTTGAGAGTAGTTTCCTGTACAGGTATCTTATTGGTATAACTGGTATAACGTTTTACTGGCTAAGGTATAACTTCCCTTGTATTCATTTAGAAGGGTCAATTTTGTTATAGCGACATTGCTAAATGCAATATAAATGACTCAGCTAGCAATCCTGATAAAGTTTCTCAGTAAAAAGCTCCGAAAGCCTAAGATAGAGTTAAAATTTTAGAAACATGACTGTTTTTAAAAATCCAGAAACATGGCTGACTTTATTGAATCTCTGGCTTTTGCAAGGTAACTGGTTCCCAGCTGTACAATTGGAGTCTGCAGGCATACATAAATATAGAATCTCTCTGGAAAGATACCCCCAAAAAGAAAAAATCTGCAAAAGCAAGTGACAAGGTATGGCATACGTTTTTGCAAGACCCCTTTGTTGTACTCCTTGTTCTGATTTGAAATGTCTTTCATTGCTTCATGATTTTAGTGTGCAACAGCTGTGCAAAAGATATCAAATCAATTTCAAGTGCCATTCTGCTGCTCCTAATTCAAATCCTCTTAACTGCAGAAGACAAGTTACTAGAAATCGTAGTTCCCCTAGTTCAGGGGATCAGAAATTCCAGTAATATGCTATTGTTGCTTTTAACTGAACTTACTAAAATAGATGTAGTGTGATATGTCAGTTGAACTCTCTGTACAGTGTGTTGGTAACTATTGTTGATCTTCCATCTTAATGGGTTGTATCTAGTGCTAACCTTCCACCAGCTAAACAGGTTCCACTAAAGGACTGAGTTCCACCTCCCTTCTATACCACACTCATGCCCCCATCTGAAGCAGAGGTGAAGTTCTTATTCGTCCCATGTTTCTTTGAGTTGTACTATATCACTTTAAGATCATCATATGTCAAATATCAGTGATCCTATACAATAAACAAGGGGGCTTCAGACTTTGGAAAAGAATGCAGGTACTATGTGTTAGGAAATCCAAAGATTAACAGCTGCAGAGAAACATCAGTTTCAATGAGGATAATGTTGATAAGGGGATTTTAACCTCCCATGTATGATCCATCTCATTGGATAACAAGGAAGGGTTTAAATTTCCCAATTCTTTGTGGATGGGCCAGGCAGCCATTTACACATCACCTCACTTTGCATGTAACATCTGGGGCCCAAGTGGTTCCCCACCTATCTGGTGTGTGCCTATCTACCCTTCAAACTTATCTATTGACATAGAACTTCTGTGCCCTTGTGAGTTGTAAGCAATACAAATACATACAGTATATGCTTCAAATGCAATTAATGCAGTGAATTTGAAGGGAGGGAATCATGTTTTTACAGAGGGTAGAGGTAGGCTAAGGAACCAGACATCATAATTTCCTGTCTGAGTAGATAAATTCTAAGATGTTCCAGATGAGATGATATAAGGATAACCACACCATTTTTGAAGCAGTTATTGCACATTGAGGGTAAAGTCTTCACAGCAAATATTGATGCCTGCAGTTAAGCCAGTTAATATCAGAAAATGTGTACTTAAATAAAACACACCCATTGGAAGTAATATAAAACCTTGTTAAGACTTTCCATTGTCAGTGTAACTTGTTCTAAATAGTGGGGAGTGCTGCAATCACTAGAATGTTCTGAAAAGATAGAAGTTTGCTAGTTTTTAAAATGATCCTAGAGCTTTCCTACTTTAGTCATCTCTTCTAGCTGACAAAACAATTCAGAAGCAATAACATCATACAGCTGCCTGAAATAGCAATCTCCACTAGTGGTTTCTAGTGATGATGGACTGCAATCCCCATTATCCCCATTTAGCATGTTCATTGATTGTGCTGAGTAGGAATTATATTTCTTGTAGTCTAAGCCATCTGGTGTAGGAAGACTGGCTAAAATCATGGTGTCGTGATCAGAAATAAGTGACAGTGAGCCTTGAGCTTGTGCCTACCTTCTCCCTCTTTGTCCTCTGAAGGAGAAGATAAAAGCTTTCTCTTTCCTGCTGTAATTCAGAAGGCTATGGATTGTTTTTAACACAGTAAGTTTAACAAGCCAGTTCAAACCACAATTTCAATCTTGGTAAGAACAAACCATTGTTCCCTGAGTTTTGATGTAATGCGGAACTATGGTTTGTTCTAAAGTAGAAGCCATTAAATCATGTGATGATAGAGAGGTAAGAAACCATGTCAAAGGCTGAAGTTTTTGTGAGGTGTTGTTCAGGTGTTCTCAACGAGTAGCGTGTTAGCTAATCAGATTGGTTAAGCAGCCATTCAAAATAGTAAATACATGACTCTTAAATGAAAAGTACCTAAGAAAAACAGTCAGAATCAATCCTAAATGCATATAAAATCCTAAAATGTATATAAGTGAGTTGGAACCTCCATACATAAAGCAATCCTTCTTCCTATATATGTCTGCCCAAGGGGAGAGATCTGCTGGAGAGGCCCTATTTTGTGTCCCACCAGTTGAAGCAATATGTTGCAGGAGGAATTGATGTGTGTTTTCTCTGCTTGTGCTGCCTGATTTGTGGAATACTCACTTTTTAGAGGTCCAGTTGACACCAGTTGGTTTCTTTTCTGGAGGGAAACATGGCTTTTTATTAAAGTCTTTTGCTTCCATTTACTTTTCAGATGTACATATACATGATTTTAATGGGTTTAACTCTATGCTGTTTTAACTTGTGAAATTGTTTAATATGTCTTTATTTTATTTAAATTATTTTTCTTTTACATTGCTGTTATCATTATCATTTATATAACACCATAAGTGTGCATGGCATTTTACATGAGCTGTTCACAATTGTTAATTTGACAGTTCCCTTCCCTGAGGCTTGAAATCTAAAAAGACACAGCACACAAGGAAAAGTACATGGCAGATGGGATTAAGTCCAGTAGATGTTGGACTTCACCTAACTGTGATGTCCAGTCTCCTTCCAAGACCACAGCAGTGGCAGCTGGGATGGAGGAAGGGCTTACTGGGGACAAGGCAGTTTCTGAGGGCAAAACATAATGGAGCTGTATCTACTTGTTTATTAGGTTATTTGTTTCATGCCAATATAGAATTTTATTTAATAAATAAAAATGAACTATTTCCCCTAAATAGTGTAACTTGTCCTGAGCAAGCCTAACTTGCTTTCTTTTCCATGTATCTTATTCACTCAAATTATCTCATTAAATCACTCCAAGACAGAACTCTTTTGTCCAAAGATTAGGCTAAGAAATTTGAGTCAGTCTCTTTGGAACATATGGCAATTATTTTTCTGAAAATCCAAAATGACATACAGTGGGGCCTTGTTATCTGCGGATGGCAAACTTCATTGTCCCCAATGCTGGTCTGTGCACGTGGCTGTGCTAGAGTCTGCACACACATCGTGCTGCCAGTAGGGACTTGAGGTCCTACATTTTTTCATATCTGTGGGATGGGGGTATGGAATAGATCGCCCATGGATACCAAGGTCTCACTGTATTTGTTATTTTGTGCATCCAAATAGTTTTGGAAGAATTTCTGTGCTTGTTAAGTTGTCTGGCTTTTGTGCCAATGTAATGTTAATCTGTGTGTCTTTAAGGCTGATGCAGAGAGTGACAAAATGGTGAAAGTACAAGAAGAAAAAGCAATAAAATAGTATTCTCCACTGTTTCTTATTTTAAAAGGTAAGCTTAAGTTATTATTAAGCTATTAAGTTATTATTAAGTTATTGTTCATGGCAGTAATTTTAAAAACCTTGTTCTTCTTGTGAGGAAAACAAGTGGTAGTGAACAAAGAAAGGCATTACATGTTCGTTGTGGTCTCTGTGACTCATACAAATGGGTTATCCTGTGCCTCTGCACAGTGCTTCTTGTGTAACGTTCTAAAGAGTTTTGGTGGTAGCCATGCCCAGCTTCAACAGCCATATATGTGGGACTTCTAGTCAAAATCTACCAGATCCTTTTCATCTGCTGCTGTAGCTATCTCATCAGGAAGAGGAACGTTCACTCAAGGTGGAAGATGTCTTCTGAGGCTTGATCACTGGTTTTGGCTTTCTAGCCACACTATCCCTTGGGGCTTTCTCAGAATGACTGGCTTCTTTTAAGAAATTCATCAGATATAGAGTGAAGATTCCAAGCTGAGATAAGTATTAAGAGATGCCTTCAGTGTTTTGGATGATCCCCATATCATTGCCTTGCAGTTTTAACACTGCAAACCAGATGCAACAAAGAGTTCAGCCTTAAAGCTCTTCTGTGTGAGCAGGCCTTGAAAACACAACAGCCTATGCATCATCAATAACCTTCAAGTTTGAGAGATAAAGTGCTTGATATTGATTCTCGACTTCAAAGAAGTTGACGTTGAATATGGAAAAGGTGGCCTTGGTCCTGATGGATGTCACTTCCTCTAAATGAAAGTACTTTAGTGGAGATCATCTGTACACCTTCTGAGAAGGCCAGAGATGGTACCTGAGACAGGTTGTCTCATTATCCATCAATGCAGGTCTCTCAAGGTGGAATTAGGCTGGTCTAAAGCACAAACATAAGAAGAAGAAGAGATCAAAGTTATGCTTCTGGCCTTATTCCTCTGCATGCAGCTGAAGCAACAGCTGTAAATGAGCCATCTACTTTCCTTCAGAGAGCTGCTTTATGAGGCAGTGGTGTCTCCTTTGCTGGCTTTTCTGAAAAAGTGTACTGTGATGACAGAGAGCATCTCCATCCAAAATAGGTCAGATGACCATGTTTCAGGGGGAGATACAGTTTCTCCTTCTCCTATTTGAGTCTCGATTCTAGAAAAATCTCTTCCATCAATTCTATCTCTACATCAACACCCAACATTGGTACTAGAATACTTTTATTCTAGTTCAAATATTGGTTCTATTTCTTTGTATCGGTACTACCAGGGTGGTTGACACTAACAGTCGCATCCATGGGCTTCCTATAGCTGATGAAATAATGGCTAGTACAGATACAGATCCTTTCTTGGGAATCCTGCTCTTCCACTAGGAAAAGACATTCTGGGTGATATACTTGAGATGCAGGATATGCCACTCAGATCATTCATATTCTGCTTTCCTAGCCTCCGTTCAACAAAGTCAATCATTGGTTGATCAAAATCCTACTAAAAGCAGTGCGTCTCAAGATCATGCCATATCTCAGCAAGCTCAAGCCCAGGATACCACATTTAGTATGAAAGAAAAGTTCTCTCCTTCTATGATGATGATGATGATGATGATGATGATGTTTTATTTATACCCCGCTCTTCAGCCAAGGCTATCAGAGCAGCTTACAATTTGTTAATTAAACATTTCCCTGCCCTCAGGCTTACAATCTAAAAAGACACGACACAAAAGGCGAAGGGAGAGGTGGTGGGGAAGAGGGAAAGTCCAGCAGATCTTCTCTCCCTTGGAGGCCTGGGCCAAGGCAGATAGACTGGAGGGAGGGCTCTTCTTCTTTTAGGCAAGGCCTGTTGAAGCTGGCTTGCCTTTCTCTCCCTGAAGATGGTGGATGGAGGGAGGGCTCTTCTTGCTATCAGGCAAGGCCTTTTGGAGCTGGCCTGCCTTTCTCTCTCTGAAGATGGTGGATGGAGGGAGGGCTCCTCTTGCTTTCACGCAAGGCCTGTTGGAGCTGGCCCACCCCTCTCTCCCTCATGATGGTGGATGGATGGAGGGCTCCTCTTGCTTTCAGGCAAGGCCTGTTGGAGCTGGCTTGTCTTTCTCTCCCTGAAGATGATGGATGAATGGAGGGCTCTTCTTGCTATCAGGCAAGGCCTGTTGGAGCTGGCCTGCCTTTCTCTCCCTGAAGATGGTGGATGGAGGGAGAGCTCTTCTTGCTATCAGGCATTGTGATTGTGATATTGCCATTGTGAGCCAGACCATCCATCTTTCTATAATGTCTAAGACTATAGGGTCTGGATCCGATTCTGATTCTGTGATTGGGCCTACCAGAAAGTCACCTCTGACTTGAGTTAGCTGCCATGGACCCTTCCTCCCCAACTAATGATATCAAAGCATTTGTTGATCAGATGTTCCTCATGGCCAAATCTCTTGATATCAAGGTCCAGTAGCAACTCATTCCAATTGATGATCTGGTTGTCTAATAAATCCAGTTATAAGCCATTCCTATGGTTTTACCAGTGCTTCTGTACCTCATGCAAATCATCCAGAAGTCTTGATCGATACCATTGTCCATTCCATCCACTTCCAGCAATTTAGATACTCTCTACAAGGCTGATTATATATCCATTGTGCCTCTAGAGCAGCATCCAAAACCTAATTCCATCATTGCAGATGCTGCTTAATCAAGAGCTTCACCCTGTGAAGCTTCTACACTTGTGAACAAGGAGGGTGAGAAGCTTGATGCTATGGGGAGGAAATTCTACTCTTTGGGTGGTCTTGTCTCTATGATACTAACTACAACCAACTCCTTGGGGGAAAAATGAAACTGTTTCTAAACAAGCTCAGAAACAAAGATCACAGGATGGCTTCTGTCCTGCAGTTGGTGATACACGTGCTGTCAGGTCATCAAATTTCAACTGCTGGACATATTACTGACTGTGTGGGCCAAGGCAATGTCACCATGCTCGGCATTGATTATCAGGTCTTTTTGTGCATCAAATCTTCCATTTGATGATGCTGGCTATTCAGTTTGGAGACTGACTCCAGATTTGGACACACTCGTAGGATATGGTCCATCATGAGGAAATTGAGATTCGGTCCTGTTGTCCAGGCTTCCCCTAGGTTTCAGCATTTAAGCCACAAGTATAAATATTTGCAATGGTCATACCGTCCATCAAGATACCAGTTTTGATGCAGTGCTCAAAAATCCTCTGCATCAGACCAGAAGTACAAGTCTGATCAGATGAAGAAGCAGCCCAGTGATGCCTCTAAGCAGCAACTTTGACTTTCTGTCAGATGATTCAGTGGATGCCAAGTCTCCACACTCCACACCACTCTTCATCCTGAAAGACCTGGAAGTCTCCATCCACTAAACCATTTAGTGCCTCCATCTCCCAGACTGCTGTTCATCTCCCAGACCACAACTTACTGTTCCACCAATGCCTTCCCTTCTGTTCCATGATCAGTCCCAAAATTTCCATTAAACATGCAACTCCCATCACCACAGATTTGTGGGTGCTTGACATCATGAGGAGAGACTATGCCATCAAATTTGAGTCTTATCATCGAACAGAGCTCTTCTGATCTATGGCTTCTTCCATTGTTCTATTCCAAGAACCAGACACCCTTTTGCAAAAAGGAGCAATCGAGACTGTACCCAACTCTGAGGTTCGTTGGGGAGGTTTCTCTTGGTACTTTATGATCACCAAGATGATGATGATGATGATGATTATTATTATTATTATTATTATTATTATATATAGCGCTGTAAGTTTACACAGTGCTGTACATACACTCTTATAGTTAGACGGATCCCTGCCCACAAGCTTACAGTCTAAAAGACAACACAAAAGGAAAAGGGGAAGGTGGTGGGAAGGGGATGAGGTGCAGTGATTCTTCTCTCCCTCTGGGGCCTGGACCAAGGCAGATGGACTGGAGGGAGGGCTTGGGTTCTTAAAACATAGTTAAGAGGAGGCATCCTGGGGCAGATGGCACAATCCTGGGAATGCTTCCCTAAACAATCATAGAATCATAGAATCATAGAGTTGGAAGAGACCACAAGGGCCATCCAGTCCAACCCCCTGCCATGCAGGAACTCCAAGTCAAAGCATCCCTGACAGATGGCCATCCAGCCTCTGCTTAAAGACCCCTAAGGAAGGAGACTCCACTACACTCCGAGGGAGTGTGTTCCACCGTCGAACAGCCCTTACTGTCAGGAAGTTCCTCCTAATGTTGAGGTGGAATCTCTTTTCCTGCAGTTTGCATCCATTGTTCCGCGTTCTAGTCTCTGCAGCAGCAGAAAACAAGCTTGCTCCCTCCTCAATATGACATCCCTTCAAATATTTAAACAGGGCTATCATATCACCTCTTAACCTTCTCTTCTCCAGGCTAAACATCCCCAGCTCCCTAAGGCGTTCTTCATAGGGCAAGGTTTCCAGACCCTTCACCATCTTAGTTGCCCTCCTTTGGACATGCTCCAGTTTCTCCACATCTTTTTTGAAATGTGGTGCCCAGAACTGGACACAGTATTCCAGGTGGGGCCTGACCAAAGCAGAATAGAGTGGCACTATAACTTCCCTTGATCTAGAAACTATACTTCTATTGATGCAGCCTAAAATTGCATTGGCTTTTTTAGCTGCCGCATCACACTGTTGACTCATGTTCAGCTTATGGTCTACTTGGACTCCTAGATCCCTTTCACATGTGGTCTCATTCAGCCAGGTGTCCCCCATCCTATATCTGTGCATTTCATTTTTCCGCCCTAGGTGCAGAACCTTACATTTCTCTGTGTTAAATTTCATTTTGTTAGCGCTGGCCCAGCTTTCTAGTCTATTCAGGTCATTTTGAATTTTGATCCTGTCCTCTGGGGTATTAGCTACTCCTCCCAGTTTAGTGTCATCTGCAAATTTGATAAGTATGCCCCCAATTCTGTCATCCAAATCGTTAATAAAGATGTTGAATAGCACTGGGCCCAGGACAGAACCCTGTGGGACCCCACTGGTCACTTCTCTCCAGGATGAAAAGGAGCCATTGTTGAGCACCCTTTGAGTTCGGCCAGTCAACCAATTACAAATCCATGTAACAGTTAACTTGTCTATCCCACATTTTGCAAGCTTGTTTGCAAGAATGTCATGGGGAACCTTGTCAAAGGCCTTACTGAAATCGAGGTATACTATATCCACAGCATTCCCTTCATCTACCAAGCTGGTAATTTTATCAGAAAAAGAGATCAGGTTCGTTTGGCATGACTTCTTTTTCTGAAACCCATGTTGGCTTTTTGTGATTATGGCATTGGCTTCTAAATGTTCACAGACTCTCTGCTTAATGATCTGCTCTAGAATCTTTCCTGGAATTGATGTCAGACTAACTGGACGATAATTGTTGGGATCCTCTTTTTTTCCCTTTTTGAAGATGGGGACAACGTTTGCCCTCCTCCAGTCTGCTGGGACTTCTCCTGTTCTCCAGGAGTTCTCAAAGATTATTGCCAATGGCTCCGATATCACCTTTGCCAGTTCTTTTAATACCCTTGGATGTAGTTCATCTGGTCCTGGAGATTTATATTCATTTAGGTTAACCAGGTATTCCTGTACTACCTCTTTACTTATTCTGTGCTGAATTTCCTCTATTCTGTCTCCTGTTCCATTATCCTTAGGTTGAGCACCCTTTGCCTTTTCTGAGAAGACTGAAGCAAAGAAGGTGTTGAGTAATTCTGCCTTTTCTCTGTCCCCTGTTAGCATTTTGCCATCTTCTGCACGCAGTGGCCCCACTGTTTCCTTCTTCTTCCTTTTGCTGCGGACATATCCAAAAAAGCCCTTTTTATTGTTCTTAACCTCTCTAGCAAGCCTGAGTTCATTCTGCGCTTTAGCTTTTCTGACTTTACCCCTACATGTGCTGGCTATTTGTTTGAATTCCTCTTTCATGATTTCTCCATTTTTCCATTTCTTATACATGTTCTGTTTAAAACTTAGCTCAGTTGAAAGTTCCTTAGTCATCCATCTTGGCTTCTTGAGACATCTTCCATTTTTCTTCCTCATTGGAACTGTTTGAAATTGTGCCTTCAATATCTCCCTTTTGAGAAACTCCCATCCGTCTTGAACTCCCTTTTCTTTTAGTATTCCTGACCATGGGATCACTCCCAGTATTTCTCTAAGTTTATTGAAATTAGCTCTCCTAAAGTCTAGAGTGCGTGTCTGACTATGCCTTGCTTCTCCCTTCCACTGTATTATAAACTCCAGGAGAACATGGTCACTTCCACCTAAGGATCCAACCACTTGCGCCCCATCAACTAGGTCTTCCCTGTTGGTTAAGATCAGATCTAAAATGGCTGATCCCCTTGTTGCCTCTTCCACCTTTTGGACAATGAAATTGTCTTCCAGGCAAGTGAGGAATTTGCTAGACTTTGAGGATTTGGCTGAGTTTGACTTCCAGCAAATATCAGGATAGTTGAAGTCACCCATCACTACTACATCTCTCTTTTCTGAGTATGTGATTATCTGTTCTAGAAAGGCATCATCCAATTCCTCTGCCTGAGTCGGGGGTCTGTAGTAGACTCCCACAGTAACATCCCTGTTATTTCCCTCTCCTTTAATTTTTATCCAGATGCTCTCCACCTGGCTTCCAGTATTGACTTCCTGTATCTCTTCACTGGTGTAAATATCCCTGACATATAATGCTATTCCTCCTCCTTTCCTGCTTGGCCTGTTTCTCTTAAAAAGGTTATACCCCTCTATTTCTACATTCCAATCATGAGACTCATCCCACCAGGTTTCAGTGATGCCTATTATATCATATTTCCCTTGTTGTGCTAGGAGTTCAAGTTCTTCCTGCTTATTTCCCATACTCTGTGCATTAGTGTAGAGACATTTAAGACCATGTGTCCTCTTTACTTGCTGCTTTTGCACATTTTTTTGCCTCCTACTGTTGGGTCCTTGCACTGTTTGCCTTGTTCCCTCTATGCCACTTGGACTATTCTCTCCATCCCTTTTGCCTTCCAGTATAATGTCTCCCTCCCCCACATAACTCAGTTTAAAGCCCTCCTGATCAGATTCTTCAGACTGTTGGCAAAAACGTTTTTGCCAACTGGCGTGAGATGCAGTCCATCCCTTGCCAGAAGTCCCTCCTCATGGAACCGCAGCCCATGATCCAAGAATCCAAACTGTTCTTGGCGGCACCATCTACGGAGCCAGTTATTCACCTCTGCTATTTTCCTCTCCCTTCCTGGACCATGCCCTTCTACCGGGAGTAGAGAGGAGATGACAACCTGTGCATCCATCTCTTTCAGCTTCCTTCCCAGAGCCTCATAATCCCTTTTGATATTCTGAAGGCTGTGCCTTGCAGTATCATTGGTTCCCACATGAACCAAAAGAAGGGGATAACGGTCAGTAGGCTTGACAAGTCTTGTCAGCCTCTCCGTCACATGATGGATCTTTGCCCCAGGGAGACAGCACACCTCCCGAGACATCTTGTCAGGCCCACAAACCACTGCTTCTGTACCCCTCAGCAAGGAGTCCCCCACCACGACCACGCGCCTCCTCCGAGGCTTAGCAGTGGCCGTTCCTTTTCGTGATACTCTCAGGCTCTCCTGCTCTGTCCCTGATGTCTGTCCCTGCTGCTTTTCCTCATCATCTCTGACAACAGAGAGAGATTCAAAGCGATTCTGTAGCTGCAAGCCGCTCACAGAACGTTCCCTGGTTTCCTTACTTCTGTGTGTGACCTTCCTCCAAGCATCTACCTCTGTTGTATGTGGAGTGACCTCCTCCGCCCCAACAACTTCCTCTGTCTGTTTCTCACCCAAGACATTCTGGTCTAATCTGTTCAGGAGAATCTCCTGCTCTCTATGATGCTGGAGTGCAGATATCTGCTCCTCTAGCTGCTGTACTTTCTCTTCCAAGAGGGCTACCAACTTGCACTTGGGGCAGGTGTAGTTCGCCACCTCTGTAGGCAAGAAGACAAACATCCCACAGGTGTTGCAGGTGACTGCAGCAGGGCCTTCAGTGTCCATACTGAGAAGTCTTAAGGAGGCACTGAAACAAGACTGTGGGCTTCCCTTGCTAGACTTGGCCTTTATTCCCAAGCTCTGTCACTGAGTCTTTATAGTCTTTAACTTACTTTTGAGCTTGGATAGAGAAGTGATGAGGCTTATATGTGGGGGAAGAAGGTTCCAGGAGTGAGGGGCAGCAAGTGAGAAGGGATGAATCCGGGACAGGGCAGTGGAAATCCTCGGCTGAGACAGGAGACCTTGACTACCAGAACGAAGTTCAGACAAGTAAGGAGGGGCCAGTCCGTGGAGGGCTTTGAAAGTCAATAATAAAAGCTTGTACTGGATGCAGAAGGGGAAGGGGATCCAGTGAAGGGAGGATAAGAGGGGAGAAACATGGTCAAAGTGGCAAGCGGATGTGATAATACATGCAGCTCAGTTCTGGACAGAGATTAAAGGATGGAGGTGAGAGAGAGGAAGCCCTGTCAGTAGAAGGTTACAATAATCTAGTCGTGAAACCACTAGGGCATGGACCAGAGTCTTGGCAGTGGAGGCTGAGAGGAATGGACGGATTTTAGCAATGTTGTAAAGAGAGAATCCACAGGTCTTGGCGGTGGCCTGAATCTGGCAGATAAATGACAGAGGAATCAAAGATGAAACCAAGACTGCGGGCTTGCTGAACCGGATGAATAGAAGTGCCGTCAACAGAAACAGAAAAGGAGTATTGAAGGGTGGGCTTAGGTGGGAAGATGAGAACCTTTGTCTTAGACATATTGAGCTTCAAGCGCCGATGTCGCATCCACTGAGAGATGGCAGCCAGACAAAAGGAGACTTGCTGTTCAAGCCCCGGCAAAAGGTCAGGAGTGGAGAGATATAGCTGAGTGTCATCGGCATACAGATGACAGGAGAAACCAAAAGAACTGATGAGTTTACCAAGGGATAATGTGTATAGAGAGAACAAAAGGGGGCCCAGGACAGAGCCCTTAGGAACTCCTACAGATAAGGGAACAGAGGAGGAAGTCTGACTGTGGCCACTGCAAAAGATCTGTCTGACAAGTAAGATTTAAACCAGTTGAGAACAGAGTCAGAGAACCTGAGGTCAGAAAGTAAGTCAAGCAAGAGACAGTGATCCACAGTGTCGAAGGCCGCAGATAAATCTAGAAGAGTGAGAATAGAGTAGAGGCATTCGCCTTGGCCTGCAAGAGATCATTTGAGATCTTTGTGAGGGGCGTCTCTGTAGAGTTCCGTGGGCGGAAACCAGACTGAAGAGGGTCCAGGATAGAGTTGGCTTTAAGAAACTCAACACAGCGAGAATAAACTACCCGTTCCAGAACCTTAGAGAGGAAAGGCAGAAGAGAGATCAGATGATAGCTAGACAAAGAAGAGAGGTCGAGAGAGGGTTTCTTCAGAATTGGGGAAATGAGAGCATGTGCCATGTGGCTACTTAGTGCCAGCCTATGATTTTTATTTCACAGTACAGAGTGGACTTGAGGACTTGAGTTAATACTGTGTTTGAGAAAGCTGTACTTCATTCATTCCTTAACTGATTGTATGCTACCTCTGTACCTTATTGCTGAATGTCTTCAAATTCAGCCTTACTTCAGTATTGTGTCTTGCTGTTTCAGGAATTCTCTCTTCCTTTGAAAGTGTGTCAGTTCTGTCATTCTTCTTGTATGACATATTGAAGCAGTGTTTGTTGTGGTTATGACTGATGACTATGTCTTTTCAGTAAATGTTGAGTCACAGAGATCACAAAGATGGAGGACAGGTTGCATACCTGTCACCATCATTTTTTGAGTGGTCATCTATGAACTCACACAACCTTACCTATCCTGCCCTTGGCTTTTCTTGGTGGTTCACATGGATGGCTGTGTCAGTGGCCTATGGAACTGGCAGGTTTTGGTTGGAAGCTCCTTTTATATGGCTGCAGGAAGTCTAGAATGCTGCAGAACGCTCCAAAAAAGGCACTGCACAGGTGCAGGATAACCCATTTCTGTGAGTTCACAGATGACCACTCAACGAACTACAGTTACAGGTATGCAACCTGTTCTTTCCTATTCTCCTGAACTTAAAATTAGTTTAAATCTTAACCTTGGTTAATAGAAACTAGTCAGATGTATTTGATATTAGTTTGATTCCACTAACCATAATTTAGATTAATTGTAGTTTGTTTATAGTTTTTCTGTGTTTGTTTAACACAATAAGCAGATGGTGCTTCCTGCGCCATTACCAAAATAATTCAGTGCAATTTGGATACTTTGAGTCTGACTTTTGGGAGTAACTGACTTTCAGTGGACTTTGAGCCTGACTTTTGGGAGTAATGAGCACAATTTACTGCTCCTCATGGAGAGGAAAATGTTTTAAGCAGCCCTGAAACTAGCCTAATGTCTGACCTGGTTATAAGAGATTTTCATATATTTATCTTTGGATGTAGAATAATACATATATGTGAAAAAGAAAGTTCACTTAACAAATGCATAGATATTTTCAATAAAAATAGATTTCTTCTCCCATCTCCTCCCTTTTTGGGGATTTTAGAGACAGTTACTCAAATAGAACAAAACACATTTTGTACTGCCACTTTTAAAATCATTAGCTGTGTTTTATTACATTTGTTATCTCTCCTGACCATTCCAAAGGTATGGTGAGATGTTTAATATTTTAACTAGAGCAATAAAATGCTTTTAAAAACTTACTGTTCTGACACACTAAAAAGTTCTAACTCAGTAAAAGCATATCTTTTTAAATAGGAGCACAAAGTATAAATCATTCTGGTGGTTTATCTCTAGAGCATCAGTTCATATATTCTGTCTAGCTGCATAAGTGCACTGGTAGAAATCATGCTTGGCAGTGCCTGGCATTTCCAATCCAAACATTTTGGATAGGACAGAGAGAGATCTTGGAGAGCTGATGCCAATCAGAGAAGACTGTATTTGTCAAAAGGGGCAAATGGTTTGATTATAAAGTTTTGTATTTTCTCTTCTTCCTTTTAAATATTATGTTAAAGCTCAGGAAGAGCCACAACTATCCACTGGAGTCTCAGATAATAAGATGTCACTTTCTAAACTATTGAATATTTCAATGTTTGACTCTCTCAAAGTATTTTGAGATAAAACAGGGACTGGGGCTGAAAAAAAAATGTTTTACTCAAACTCCTTTACTGATAACAGATCTACACTGTTTTGAGAAAGTATCAAGGGTGCCATCTCAGAATAATGGAGAACTCATTTGTAAAATATGTATGTTTCTCACAAACCTCTATATAGCAGAAAGGTAAACTACTACAGCTCTCTGCACCTCTGCAACAGCCAGGTCACCCTTCCCAACATCTCCTATTGTTCTTCATTGCCATCATATCCTGCTTTCCATGTTTCTTTCTTCCACACTATCAGGTCACTCTATGTTCTCTAGTTGTCCTGCTTCTACCCCAGTAATGGGCACAATATGCTGCTCCATATCAAGAACAGTGAGGTCTGTTCCCCCCTCCCTCTCTTTTCTTCCCCCAGGGCAGCCAGGGATTCCTCAGAACATAATACTGACTTCCATCTGCCCAACGTCTTTATGCCTGAGAAATCTTTGGTTTCAGATGGAACCAGAGATATTTGGGGAGTTAAAGATATGAGGCAGCTGAAGACCAGTTCCACATTCCTAGTTGTCTGGAAAATAGAAGCAAAGAATAGGCTGTCCAGGGACAATGGCAGCGACTTTTGCCAGGTTTTGGATTATCAATCTACAGGGGTCATCCTACTCCCTCCTTGGCAGATCAAAGAGAACTGTCACTGTGGTTCCAATACAATTCTCACTGGGAGGCAGGGCAAAAGTTTTTAAAGTTATTAAAGTGTTTCATTACCATTTATAAAGGAGCTGTGTATATTTTCCCTATCTGCAAAATCAGCAGTGTGGAAATGCTTCCTCTAGATTGCCTGGTAAGGAAGGGCAAAGGGTGCTTTATCTGTCTAATCTCAATCTGTTTCACACTTGTTAGCAATAAAAATGATTAACATCCTGACTGGCAGGGAGCTATCTGACAGCCATGGGAGGAAATCTCCCTCTCTTTCCAGCCTCCTGTTTGGGATGGAGATTCCACCTTTTCCTCTGATGTTTAGATCAGCACCTAGAGTAAAGCGAACATTAAAAAATGACTTGGGGAAAGATAGAGATTAAAATACCTTAGTTGTGAATTCCTGTGGACATAGCAATTACTTTGATCCATCCATAGCACTAGCAGCAAGTACTAGGGTACATTTGGAAAGGTAAAGCTGTATTTTGAGTATATTCTAATTTTGTATTCTTTACCACAGACACATTTGTATCACTATGCTTTTTTTACTTTATATTGATAGATTCGTTCTTGATATCATTGTGTTCTTTAATATAGGAACCGAACCAAACTGAGCCAGTCTTGTTTCTGTGAACATAAGTTCAATCAAGCCTTTTCACATATGTAAAGAAATAGGAAGAAGTTATTGCATTTGGTTCAATATATCTAGAAACACTGGAAAGGGAGCATACCACTTATGAGTCTCCAGGTGTTGTTGCAGTGCAGTCACCTTCATCTCTTACTATGATACTACTCCCTAGAGCAGATGCAGGAAGGCCTGTTCTCATCACCCACTGCCTTAGGGAATGGATCTAATCCCCACTGCAACATTTCCTTCTCTGTGCAGAATTCCTTTCCCATCCACATATGTTTATGTAGGAATCAAACTAGATGATATCCGTAGTTTTCACCTGCTGCTTAAAGGATGGCCCCATGACATGGATATATATAGAGAGAAAATTGCCTGAAAAGGTGATAGGTTGAGAATCATCTGTCAGGTCCAGGAGCCTGCTTAGGAATCAGGAAATCTTTCTAGATTTAACAGTAGCCATCATGGTCAAAAAATGTCCTGCATTAGGCAAATGTACAGTTATATATATTTCATTCTTTAGATGCTCCCAGTAGTATCTGTAAAGTTAACTGCTTAATAATGTTCACCATATCAACCTCTTAGGTTCAGCTGCAGCATCAAAATTCCGTATTGCTGACATGTGAAGATTTTTTTCTGGCACATTTTGACCATGATACTGCCTCTCTTAGTTCCTTATGAAAGCTGCAGCATCAAGCAATCTTTAGCCCTGGTTTTAACCAGGAGAGGTTGTAGGGAAAGGTATACACAGGATGCTATGTTTCACTTAGATTTCTTCATTTGGCTAAAATCTTTAAAACTAATTGTTGATTTAAACTGAACTGGAGCATCAACTTTGCCAGGCTCACCAGCTATCCTGTCCAGTGAAAGTCTTGAATATATTGCACTTTATTGTAAATTATTTTTAAAAATTAACTCATTTTTTTCTTTTCAGTACAAATGAATAGAGAGCTTACAGAAGATCAGCAGTTTCCTAGAAAATTGCAGCATTTGTAATGACCATGACTACAGTTTACCTGTGTCTTAGATGCAGAAAGAATGGATCTTGCAGAGTGTCTGAAAAGCACCGTGTCTGAATGTGAAAGGACACAGACGTGCTTGTTCCAGTTATGCTCTTCAGATTGGAGTTCTGTGGTGTGACTCAGAGCCTGCTTCAGGACCTGCAACTATAAACTGTAATCCTGACCCAAACTTACAAGGAAGTATGTTCCATTGAACTTAGTGGGATTTAATTCCAAGTAAATGCTTGGGACTGGGCTGCAAATTGAGCCTCAAAATGCCCCAACCTCTTGTTACTATTTATAAGGCTTAAATAAAATTAAGATTTGAAAATACTATTTTGTTCCCTCTTTTTCTCACATTCAATCATTTAGCTATACCCTTACATTGTGTTAGCGAGAACAAAGCCTATTTGTGTTATGGTGGGAGACAATGAGCTAAACAGCATCAAAACTGTGTCTAACAGTAAATTTGCAAATTTGACAACTGAAACATAAATACAATGGCCGCCTCTTTTGTTTGAGCCTCCTCGCCTTTCTCCTACAAATCAAACTCTTCTGGATGACAAAAATTAGTGGGAAATGTATAATGGAGCATCTGTGAGCTTCTCTCTATAGATTGATGGGAACAGAACTCTTTGTGTTTTTTGTAAAGGATTTTTTCTTGCCTCAGTGCACAGCTCAGTAAGGGTCAAAATGCTGAACTGGTGAGAACTTGCTATAGCATAGCTAATGATTTATTCTTGGGCAGCTAGAAAGGAGGACTATAGAACAAGAGAATGCAGACATCTTGTGTAACAGATAAAGATTTATTGCTTACAGGCATTTTCTATGTATTATGTCCAAAGTGAATATAACCTGGCAGAATTATAAAAGTACTAGCAAAACTAGCAATAAAAGTACTGAGCAGTTTTGTAAATTCTAGACCATCAAAATGAGAAGAATTTTATTTTTTTTATTGTTTTTAATGGGATAGCACTGCCAAATACCATGCACTGTTTTATGTGATTATTTGTGGAGTCCTTCTGTTACAATTCAGGAAGTGGTTAGGTGGTCTGGAAAATCCTATATAATTGTTGTTCTGTGTCCTATTAAATAGAACAATTGCTTGCCAGCTGAGTATATATACAGAAGAGGGAAACTACACAATAGGCCTCAGTCTTGCAGACTACTGAGTAATGTAATAACGCCCCTGGCTTTTTCTAAAAAGCCCCTGCTGTTCTTAATCTTCTCCCTGCCCCATGCTGAAACACAGGCACTTCTGTTTCCATGCATGGCATTTCAACACGAACAATTTACTTCATTAGTTGGGCTTCTTTCCATCATAAAGATGTGTATTTGTCACCTTACTAACTTCAGTTTAGATCTTAGCCCACAATTCTAAGGATTAAACAAACAGAAATGAATAATAACAACATGCAATAGTGTAGGACATGTTCTAGGCCAATTGCCTAGAAGCTGAGCCATTTTCATTTTGAGGAAATCATTTCCTTAAGAGATTTAGCTCAAAAGAGTATTGATGTATCGAATCAATGGTCTGTATAGTTCCAGTAATTGCCAGCTAGATACATCCAGGATAATAAGGGCATGAAGCCACCATCTTGTTTGTCCTCAATCTGGTATATTGTCTCTAGGCAATATATTGATTTAAGTTTCGTAGCTAATTGGCTCTTTTTCCTCTTCTGTGGCTCCAACCAGTGATTGGACTACATTAAATTATATAGAAATATCCCTTTAAACATCTATATATTTCTGATTAAGATGGGTAACATCTTTAATAAAACCCACAAATTAAAATGATGAGTTGATATTTTGTATAACATTTAAGGATGTTTGCCAATATTCTACATCAGCTGTTTAGTTGCTGTATATGTGTGTAACAAAGTAATGTTTCCTGGCTCAACTTCCCCACCCCACCTTAACAGCCAGCTGCTAAATAATATGAAGGAGGTCTGTTGAGCTGCCAATTGGGGCACAAGGAGGAGGATGTTTCCAGCCTGGGCCCACCAGTGAGTGAGGCTGCAACAAGGAATTTTGATAGGTCCTGCTTCTGATTGTCACAGTAAGATTTCATAGGCTTACTGAATGCAAAGCAGTTATGAGTCCATAACTCAAGAATACAAATCCATAACTGTGATACATAATGCCAGCCATCATCTGTACTGGTTTGTAGGTGACATGAATGGAACTTACTATTAGATCACTTACAGCAATGTCCCATTGCTACATTAGATTCTGTCTTCAAGCACTGCTAATGGCATAGTTAAAACCACTAAAGCTCCAGGAATCTCTTCATATAGAGCATTAATTTTTTAAAAAAATCACTTTAAAATATTAAAAGGGATTAAAGGTAGTTGACTTGTACAGCATTTCTATAAAGGATCATAGATCCACCTAGTTAGAAGAGACTGTAGTGAACAGGCCATGGATATAGCCAATCACAGAACACCAGGTGTCCAGCCAGTGGGGAGCTGGCTGGGCAGGGCTATATAAGAGCCTAAGCAGAGAGAAAGGGGGTATTTGATTGGGATTTGGAAGGGAAGAGACCCCACAGAG
Source organism: Urosaurus nigricauda (assembly GCA_034509955.1). Lineage (NCBI taxonomy): Eukaryota > Metazoa > Chordata > Lepidosauria > Squamata > Phrynosomatidae > Urosaurus > Urosaurus nigricauda. The sequence continues at coordinate 88,002,707 of JAOEGL010000003.1, forward strand.
GGAGGGTGTGCTCTTAGGTTCCTGAGGGGACAGGTATAGGTTCATTCTTAGACCAGGGAAGGGTCTGAAGAGCCTGATAGAGAAATAGATAGGCTTGAGGGAGTCTAGGAGAGAGACTCATAGCAAGTCAGTTGTGATACTGAAGATAAGGTTGCCTGAGAGGCTGTAGTATTAATGTTTGAAGGAACTTGTGTAACTGAGAGATAAGACAAAGCCTTAAAGATATTTCATATTTTATTTGTTTATTTTATAAATAAACTTCCTTCTTGTTTTGAAATACCACTTGGCCTCTGTGAACTATTGATACACGCTACCAAAGTTATCAGAGTCTTGTTGGAGATAGGTGGTGGCGAACAGGGACGAGTTTGTCACAGAGACCACAAGGGCCATCCAGTCCAACCCCTTACCATGCAGGATTATACAAAGTACCCCTGACAGAGGGCTATCCAGCCGCTGTTTAAAGGCCTCCAAAGAAGGAGACTCCTCCACCCTCTGAGGCAGTGTTTTCCAGCTCTTACTGTCACAAAGTCTTTCCTAATGTTGAGGTAGAATCTCTTTTCCTCTAGTTTGAACCCATTGCTTCATGTTCCAGTCTCTGGAGCAGTGCAAAACAAGCATGTTCCATCTTGCAGTTGGTGTCCCTTCAAATATTTAAACAGCCCTGTCATATCGCCTCTTCACCTCAAGGCTAAACATAGCCAGCTCCCTAAGTTGCTCCTTATACTGCATGGTTTTCAGACCCTTCACCACTTTGATCACCTTTCTCTGGACACACTTCAGCTTGTCAACATCCTTTTTGAATTGTGGTGCTCAGAACTGGACACAGTATTTCAGGTGAAGTCCAACCAAAGAGTGGTACTATTACTTCCCTCTATGAGTCTGGTGCTGATTTACATAATACTCCAGTAGGGTTCAGTGGTAGCTTCTGAGACTACATCTGTGTCATTACTGTTGTGATTGGTTGTGTGGATATAATCAAGGGCAGAAATTCAAAGGAGTGTCAAACACTGAAGAAAAGGCAGGTATCGATGACAGACTTTAGCTAAGCTTACTATATACAGATGGGTATTAGAGTTAATTCTCTATCAGTTGAAGCAGGGAAGTCCTGGGAAAGTTTTGCCACTGTCTCCTGCTGACTCTTATCAGTTTTTTTTTTAAGCCTCTAAAAGAAAATGCTCCGTCCACTTTTGGAAACGAGCTCCCCCTCCCACCATTTAAAAACTGAGTTGGTTGGGTGTTAAAAAATAAGACTTATTTCCTGTTTGAGTAAAACCACAGAAGCCGATTTTCTTGTTCTCATGAAGCATTGTGGTATATGAGCTGTTATGTTTATGCAAGTATAAAGAAACACTTGGCCGACATCATTCTATTCTGTGATTGCATATTATCTTATAGTTCAAGTGTTCAATTTTACTTTGTAATAGAACTGCTGGGACTAGCATGACAGTTAAAAAAACAAACTCATATTCCTGCTTATGTAATTCTTCACATTATTGTCCTACTGAAGCAATCTGAATACTATCATGGAACTAGAGCCAAAAGTACGGCAAATGATTTCTATGTCATTTGCCTTAAAAATGTATGGCCCAAGAAGAATCTAAAGAATCTCAGAGTTGGAAGAGACCACAAGGGACATCCAGTGTAACCCCAGAATTGTCATGACGAATAAAAGTTTGTATTTACTGTTAAGAAAATGATTCCTTTGCTTGACCACATTTTTTTGGTTAATAAGACATTTTAGAGTACATCTGCCAGGTTGTATACAACCAAACCTAAAACCATAGACCATAATAAATCCTTTGACGAACAAAAATATAAGAACAGCTTTGCTGTATCACACTGAAAGTCTGTTAAGTAGAACATTCTGTTCTCACAGTAGACAACTTGGATGTGAAGCCCAAAAGCAGGATATGCCCCACTTCAGTTTGTGTTACTGCACAACTGTCTTTTACAAACATATGGTCCCTGATCTTGGAAGATAATATAAGTTAGCCATCATGATCAATAGCATTTAGCAAATGTATTATTTTGATCTGTGAAGAAAGAACCATTTTTTGCCACGTGATAAGAAACAAAGTAATAGTCTCATATTAAAAAATTCTAAACCACCTTCCTTACACAGACAGACAGACAAAGTACAGGGTATAAAGGTTGTATCTATTAGATTTGATAGTAATGATTAAACTAGACATTGAGTAGTACCGTCTTAGGCAGACTGTGTTTTACCACATCCAGGATTTCCTGACAGGTGCCTATGCTAGGAATACCTTTACAAAAGTTAAAATCAAGGCAAAAGATTGGCAATGAGTTGTCTTGAGGAAATGTAACACAGAATGAGGCAAGTCTATTTTCTAGTGAATACAATTCTGTCCCAAAGTTGACGGTATATTTTAACCAATTCTTGTATCAACAAATCACCACAGCTAAACAATAAAATTTGGTTTCCATATTAAGTGTTACTGAAGTCCTAGTGCCTGCCCTCCAGTGTTGGTGGTACATTTTGTGGAGCTGATTTTGCACTCTTAGTACAAAAATACTCTCTTTTTAAATGGATTTAATTTCCTTTTTTACGAAATGGACATTTTCAACATCTTTTGAAACTAGCAAAGTATGGACTGTGTTGTTATTTCAGGTGTTTATAAGTAGGCCATTGTTTGTTTGTTCACCCTACCAACAAATGACAATAGCATTTCCATCTGTGCTTAGGTACAAATTCTATCTTATTAGCCGCTTGGTTGCCTATGCTCATAGTTTAGAATTGGTTGGAACAACAGGAATGTTGTAGGCTCACACCAGCAATCTCTTTTCCCCATAATGAGTGCATGAGCTGCTTTATAGCCAACAGACACTGCAAAACCAGCAGACTGTATGGAGGGATTTTGTGGTTAAGACCGTGAAACATTTTTGCCTCCTGGCACCGTTTACCACTCAGCCCTTACCAGTCCATATCGTTATCAGTCAGCCTTTCATATCCACAGATTTAACCACCCATGGCTTCAAAATATTCAAAACAGAGAAATTCCAAAAAGCAAACCTTAATTTTTCCATTTTATATGGAAAACATTTACTAGGCCATTATATTTAGTGGGACTTGAGCATCCATAGATTTTGGTATCCATTTGGTGTGTGTGTGTGTGTTCCAGGATACCAAGTGGATACCAAGGGCCCACTGTATATTTATTTATGAAATCTGGTTTTGAGTTTCATCACTGTCTTTGTAGCTTTCAGTAACTTTGAATCCTAAACCTCAGCTTCCAGTATCCAAAAGTATGATCAGTTTTATGACTGAAAACCACTAAACCAGTATGCTTCATAACTATACAGTTGACAGTTCCTGTCTTTCTCTTTTCATCTGAGTATACAAGGAAAATGCTTGGAAACAGCTTTTGCAAGCCATGTAAAGTGTCACAGACTCAGTAAGGATTATAACAAGTTGATGGGGAGAGGGAAAAGGAAGGGATGGTCAGAATGCTGCTTGATGGGTCTGTGAACTGATTGGCAAGGGAAGAAAAGTGAAAATGTGATAGACTGGATGATTTCTCCATTGGCTCATACTGCTTGGTTGTAGTCAGGACAGAGCAATTCAACCCAACGTTGAACTTTTATCACATGGGGAAAACTGAGGGTTTAAACAGCAAAAATAGCATGAAAAATTGTGCATTTGCAATTAACATTTTTGAACACATGGTGATTAAAGAGCCATTATCCCAGGAATGAACAGGCAATAAACAGCAACAAATAATTAATGGGATTTCCACATGATTTGTTGCTGTTTATTGCCTGTTTATTCCCAAGATCATGGCACTTTGTGACGTTGTGTGAAAATGTTAATTCCAATTGTGGGATTTTCCCTGTGTGATGGGGAATCAGTAAGATGGCCTCCCTTCTTTTTCCCACCATATTCAATCCTTTATCCCCCTACTATCTTGTCTGCTGCCAGACTGGAACATTCTATATGAGACCAGTTAACTTTCTCCAGAACTGTATTATCTTGATCTATATCAAAATCTCACAGAAAACATTGTCATTTCTGATTTTTGGCAACCATAAGGTGAACCTATGACAGGATTTTCTTGGCCACATTTGAGGGATTGATGGATTCCGATGGCTTTCTTCCATGGCTGAGAGTTTGACTTGCCTACTGTCACCGAATAAATTACTATGAGCTGAGTAAGGATTCAGATTAGGGTCTCCTGGAGTACTACACTCCAAACACTACACCATGCTGGTCTTGAAGTTAACGGTGGACAAAGATGAGGCAATTTGAGGGACAGCATTCCAGGCTTAGTAAGGAGGAGATAAGTTTTAACAGAAGCAGGAAACATTTCATGGCTGTGTAATACATCATGAACAGGACCAACTAAAACCCAGATTAAAAGAGGATACCAATTTACTAACATGAAAAACATAGTTTATTATGAGCAAAAATAATTTAATAACAAAAATAATAGCAAAAATAATTACAAAACCCCTACCAGTGTCATTATGACACTTAAAAGAATGAAGTTATACACAATATACATTTTAGGATCACAAATATACTTATAGGAGAATGGAGATAAGCACCTCAACTGACTCTGCAACTGTCACCAACTGTTAGACTGGAGTCCTAAAACTCCAACGCACAATTTCATTTATGCCACTGATAATGAGCCTTTTCAATCAGGGTCCATACAAACTATTCCAAAATAAAGTTGTTGAAAACAAGGCAGGAAGAAGATATTAAAAAAAGAAATAATTGGGAAAATTTGCTATTGTTCTGACAAAACTCTTCAATCTTCAGTTGCCATCTTTATCAAATACTCCTTGTCTATTTTGAAGAGTCTCCAGCCTTCCTCAGACGACAGGTCAGAAGCTCCCCGTCGCTTGTAGAACTTGATGGAAGGTTCATTCCACTCTGCCACTAAGAAATGCATACTGCTACAACGACACTTGACAGCCATCTACGGAAAGCACAGAGGGTATGAACAACAAAAGGGATTTTTGTGTCCTAGAGCCTGTTAGCAATGATTATTTTGTTTCATTGACTCCATACTGAAATTATTCTTCATGCTCCCCAAGTGTCTTCCCCTTGGAATTGCCCAAGAAAATTATTTCAAGATAGCTTCTTGAAATACTATATGCCTAGTATGCTTACTAACCACTTTGAAATCCCAAATATTTACAGAGTAACATAAATTAAAATTAAAAACAATTTTAAAAATGACCACAGTACAACACAAAATATCTGAATGGCATGGTGGACAACAAAATACATAGATAGTCACAAATTCCAAAAGTATTGTGCTATTTAATTGGGATAAAGTTATGGGACCCTGGAATAAGGCCGAATCTGCACTGCAGAAATAATGCGGTTTGGCAGTGCATTAACTGCAATGGCTCAATGCTATGGAATCCTGGGATCTCTAGTCTGTCACGGCACCAGAGCGTTCTGACAGAAAAGGCTAAATAATCTCACAAAGCTACAAACCCCAGAATACCACAGCACCGAGTCATGGCAGCTAAAAGCAGTGTCAAACTGCATTATTTCTGCAGTGCAGATTTGTTCGAAGTCACAGTCTTCATTGGCACATGACTTCTTGTTTTTGCTGGATTTGTGAGGATGGCAAATCTATCATTCTCAGAATGATTCAGAATGTTACCACACACATTTCTGTGTGCTACTATGTGGGTTGGGAACGTTATTGAAGTAGTAGTTTTTATGAGAGATCCATCAGTTGACTACGTGTTACCCATGGGACATTACAGAACCTTGAATGAATGTCGTGTCAGCTACAATACCCAGTGGTATTAAGTGTGGTCTTGTTTAACTGGACATTTTAGAAAATAGGTTCCTGTTACATGATGGAAAACTACCAGTGACTATAATCAGCCTTCCAAATCCACAGATTTTGCACCTGCAGATTCAACTATCCATAGCTTAATTTTTTTTAAAAAAGTTTAAATACATTTGTCCCTCCATATTCGCTAGGGTTAGGGGCACAAGACTTCCATGAATATGAAAAAACCACAAATATCAAAACCACCATATTTTTACCTGAAAGGACACCTCTCTCGTAATCTCTAGGTCCTCCAGTGCAGCTCTGTGGGTTAATGTCCGACAGACACTGACCACAGAATTACGCTGAAGGAGCTACAAATGCCTAGTATTCACTCTAGAAATCTCTAGGTCTTTCAGTGCAACTTTTAGTTAAAGTTGACCACAGAGTTGCATTGGAGGACCTAGATATTCCTAGAGAGAGAACTTACTAAGCAAATCTGTGAATAATCAAATCTGCAAATATCAAAGCCACAAATATGGAGAGATGACTGTATATCTCTTGATTTTGCCTTTTTATATAAGGGACACCATTTTACTACCTCTTTGTATGTAATGGGCCTCAAGCATCTATGGATTTTGGTATTCCTGGGGATTTCTGGAACCAAACCTCAACAGACAGTAAGAGTACTTACCTTACTCAGATTCTTCAGAATTTCTGAACCAATGCCCAAGCCTAAAAAGGAAAGAATTGCAGTTTTTAGTAATGTGTTTCAAAGGCTTACATCTCTAATTTGTGTATGATATTCCTTAATTACCTCTGTACTCATTCATCACAAAGAAATCTTCAAGATATAACAGTTTTCCAATCCATGGATCATAAGTGAAATAATACATGGCAAAGCCCACGATACTATAACCTGCAACAACATGATACATTTACCATTAACAAACATACCAATATATTTAAAAAACAATGTTAGTATACTGTAAGTCATACATGCATATGCCAAAATGGACATTCTGAACATGCAAAATTAACTTGTTGTGCTACAATAGGCAAAGTTTATAATGCAATTTCACCAGGACTAACTGTCCAAGTAGGGTAGAGATTCCCAATGAGTAAAAATGGTCTCAGAATGCTCCAAAGCTAGCAGCACATTTATTAGGTATAATTAGCAGAACATAGCTTCTATAATCAGGAACTGCACTACCGTAATAGATGGAAAGTTGTGTTGCCATTATTCAACTATTACAGTTTTTCTGCTAGAGATGCTCAGCACACATTCTATTCATACCACTTTGAGATACAATTCAGACTTCTTCAATTTTACACGGCAGATCAGAATATTATTAGTTATTTCAGCTCGGTTTCCTTTTAAATTTTGAAACATCAGATTCACAAAGCAAAACCTTTCATGTTTGTCTCCTAAGTCAATTTTATGTCCACTTGTACACAATGCACTCACTCTTTAAGAGAGACTGCAGCGTTGCTTTGTCTGCGACAGCCCGGTTTGAAACTCAGATTTGATCTTTTATTAATGAAATGTTTTACACGTGTGACAAGGCACAGAGCTACACATAGGATTTCTGATCTACCGAGTGTTTTGCATATGCTTTTTCACTTTCTTTTCGAGGTCAATGTTTGGGAATAATATTCATCCCTGGAGACCTTACCTCATATATCATGATCATCTACTTTATTGTGTAACGGATCTTTTAGTTACCTCCCCGCCCATCCATGTACACGGAAGGGCCATGTACATGGCGAAGCTAGAGACTGTAACCTGAAGATTGGGGACAAATTAAAGAAAACATGTGATTCAACAGGATTACAAAGCGATAAATTAGGGTCAAACAAGAACAACCATGTAATGAAATGAATAACAACATTATTATTACTATTATACCAGGTTTTCCATGGTCTTCAAAATAGCCGAACATTTCAGAAGAGACAATGGATTGGATCCAGAGCTGGCTCCCACTAGCGGGCACACTCCCTGAGTGCAGTGCTCAGTACACTCTAGCCAACAAGAAAGGCAGGGGAGGTGATTTTTGCCAACTCCCCCCTCCCCCTGCAACCCCCCCAATACCACCTCCCACAGTTCCAGAGCATATATTCTGGAACATATTTCAGGGAGGAAGAGTATAGGAAGCTGCAGGGGGAAATCAGCAAAAATTGCTTCCTTCCCCATGCTGCCATTGGAAATACTCTGTTAGATCGAAAGCCCTCTGCAGACAGAAGGAGTTCTTCCATTTGCGGAAGGCAAGGTCTGGATCCAAGCCAACATTTTCACATTTCAGTAAGCTTAAGCATTCACCCTCAGCACAAGGCAGATCTAAAGACTCACATATTGTCCCTAACATTATTTAAGTTGTTGTTTACAACCTGTTCTTTTATATTAGAGGAACTAAAAAAACCCTAAGCTTCACCTTCAGGAGTCCAATGTTCTTTTGGCACTTCTGCAACGAGGCAGTGGTAGAAAGGGTGTTCTCCAAAGCCATCCTCAAGTAGATCTACAGAACAACAGCAAATGGATTGTCTTGATACCACTTTCCTTCCCTTGAATGACTTTTTTAAAACAAAATTGTAAAAAGAGAAGTTGATTGATAAATATTACCTTTTTCAGTCAGTACTACTTGATCCTCCATGTCTTCATATTTAGCAAGTGCCTGCCCAAAACAAAACACAAAAGTTTTGATAGTTTTAATTGGTCTATGTCTTTCTTGTTACATACATATCCAGAGAAAACCTGTTTATTTTTCCTTTAAAGAACACTTCTTTTACCTACATAAAATACCATGCCTGCTGCTGGTATAAAAAATGTGAATATTCAGGAAATAACTATCTAGATCATGGATAGTCTACATCAGGAAAAGAACAGCAAAAAGAAACCGAAAAAAGAAAGAAAAAGAAGACTGAGGCTGCAATTTTATACACACGTCTTACTGAATATAACAAAGCTTATTTCTGAATAAATACTGATAGGATTACCAGAGAAGCCCTGTGCAATATCACCTCAGAGCACTGAACAAACACAATGGGACTTACTTCCAAAGTAAAGATTTATGGACGTGAGATGCAAACATGCTTTATGAACTTGGAATGCGAAGAAGAAGAGCATGAACAAAAATCCAGTTAATGAATTTAAGTTAAACAAATGTAAACTCATGTTAACGTTAGGAAATGTTCCTTGCATTAAAAAGTCCCCCCCCCCCCATAGCAGATTAAGTCTGACTAAGGTTGGATCTAATCCATTATAAATAGGTCAACCTCTCTTACAATGAAGTTCAACCAGAGGAACTGTTGACTCACTTTCCATGACGTTTTCATCCCTTGATTTACAGCAGTGCCTTTGTGATGAGGGTGGAGACTGTACAGCCTCTTGCACAAGACCAGGGAGGGGATGTTTTGCTAACTTGGAAGGGCAAAGTGTTTGTCCTCACAAGAAGGTAGGTTGTTTAGGTATGGCACAAACAGTTCTCACTACGAACAGGTCTACCTTTGCCCCCAGTCTGTATTTTCCATGGCATTTTCAGTGTAAGATGGATTATGGGACTCTAAAGGTACACACAGCTCCAGCTCCCAGAACAATTGATAGCTAATGGAATCCCACATTGTTTACTGACACTTAAGTCCCATTCAGTCCAAAGGGGCTTGCTTCCAAGTAATTAGGTATTGAAGTTGTGGGTGTGGGGAAGAGAGCCCTAATTACTCCAAAGACACTAGGATCTAGTTAGATCATGGATGATAAGCAGGGTCAGCCCTGTGGGCCTTTGGAATTCACTGGGGTTTGGTTCCAGGACCTCCCCCTCCTGTGGATACCAAAATCCGTGGATGCTCACATCCTATTAATTACATAGTAAAATGGTATCCCTTATATAAAAGGGCAAAATCGAGGTTACTTTTTAGAATTTATATATTTTTCAACTATTTTCAAGTCGTGAATGTTTGAATCCATAAAAAAATCCGCAGATGTAGGGATGATTGTACTTGGATGGGAGACCACCAGTGAGTACCATGTGCTGTAGGCTGCATTTCAGAGAAAGAAACTGGGAAAACCACCCCTGAGGACTCTTTCACACTGGAGGAATTTCTCCCAACTTCGAATGCAGCCAATGCGAATTCATGTGAATTCGCTTGTTTAGCGAATTTACGTGAATACCCATTGCATTTGGAAGGCGTTCGGAATGACTTCCCATTACCCGAAAATGACCCCTCCTTGCCCGAAATTGCGTGAGAAGCTTTAATTCGCAATAACGTGAAACCTATGATTGCATTCAGTGACTTCCCTTTTGCCCAAAATTGCGTGAGAAGCTCTAATTCGCAATAACGTGAAACCCCATGATTGCATTTGGATTGCCCTTGGATTATACTTCCAATTTCCGATGTCTGAAAGAGTCCACTCTGAGTAATCCTTGCCTGAGAAAAACCCATGGAAGTGATTTGAGGGCACACACACAAACACACAGCTGCCATCAGCACTGATCCACTACACAAACTTCTTGAAGCAGCTGTTGACGTGGAGCAAGAAAAGCAAGAGCAAAGTTCTCCCCCTTCTTGCTTTTGACGCATCTTTATTTCCATCTGTGCATGCGCGCATGCGTGTTTTCTTCAAAGTCTGAAGGCATCTGGAGTTAGATGATTATTTTAAAAAAACAATACAAAGTTTTGCATGAGTCACCAAAGTCAGCCCTCCTGGCTGTGTGGCAATAACCCTGAAACCTTCCCCTTTTCGGTTCAGGCTCCATTTCCTTTTTAGGACAATTCTGGTTGCTTAAAAAGAGCTCCTTTTGAACAGAGATGGTGGGGGGATGCTTTTTGTGGACTACACCTCCTAGAATTCCCCTTTTCTGGTGGATACTGGCCTTTGTAGTCCCTGAATAGGAATCACCCTTTCCCATCCAACATCTGCATGTTCCTCATCCCCTTTTTGTTTCTTGTGTGCCTTCTTCAAGTTGTTTTACAACCTAAGGTGACCCTATCATGGGGTTTCCTTGGCAAGATTTCTTCAGAGAGGGTTTGCCATGGCCATCCTCTGAGGCTGAGAGTGTGTGACTCACTCTGGGTCACTCAGCAGGTTTACATGGCCAAGCAGGGCTCTCCTGTCTAGTCATCAGGTTTTCTTGGCAAGTTTCTTCAGAGAAGGTTTGCCCTTGCCATCCTCTGAGGCCTCATTCCCACTATCTTTTAACCTGGATCGTGATTTGGTTCAAATCAGTTCAAACGACCCTGGTTCCCATTTAATCTGAATCGCTGAAGCGATTACGAGAGGGGGGCCATGCTCTAATCCATTTAACCTGCTCCTTTTTGACACCGATTTCCCCCCCACTTCTTTTTCGATAAACCGTTTCTGCGCAAGTGTAAAACTGCAAGCGGATCGGAACCAGATCAAGTTTCCGCTTCGGTTGGCTGGAACCGAACCATTTTGAATCGATTCGTTCGTGAACGGGAACCATGAGTGGGTTATTTCGATGCCAGAAAAACAACAGGGGCAAACATAGCGGGAACCACCGTCGAACCGATCCGTCGATTCAGATCGCGTGCTGATGATGTATCTGTTAAGTGGGAATGGGGCCCGAGGCTGAGAGAGTGTGACTTGATCAAGGTCAGCAACCCAACTGTTGCAGCTGGCTCAAGGCTATGGAATCCTGGGAGCTCGAGTTTGTTGTGGGGCCCAGAGGGGACCCTGGCTCAAGGTTATGGAATTCTGGGAGTTGAAGTATGCTGTGGGGCCCAGAGCTGGGCTGGTTGTCTGGCTCAACTGCTATGGAATTCTGGGAGCTGGAGTATGTTGTGGGGCCGAGAGCTGGGCTGATTGTCTGGCTCAACTGCTATGGAATTCTGGGAGCTGGAGTATGTTGTGGGGCATAGAGCTGGGCTGGACTCTTAGTCTAGCTCAACTGCTATGGAATTCTGGGAGTTGGAGTATGTTGTGGGGGCCCAGAGCTGGGCTGGTTGTCTGGCTCAACTGCTATGGAATTCTGGGAGTTGGAGTATGTTGTGGGGCCCAGAGCTGGGCTGGTTGTCTGGCTCAACTGCTATGGAATTCTGGGAGTTGGAGTATGTTGTGGGGCCCAGAGCGGAGCTCCGCTCCGCTCTGGGCCCACAACAAACTCCAACTCCCAGAATTCCATAGCAGTTGAGCCAGACTAAGAGTTAAAGCGCTGTGGAAGCGTGTTCCTCCTCCTCTTCCCTGTACCTTGATGAGGCGTAGGAGGTCTGCGCAGTCCCCGGGCCTGGCGGGGCGGATGTGGAAAGACGAGGAGGAAGAAGAAGAAGAAGAAGAAGAGGAGGAGGCCATTTTCGGCGGCGCTTCCCTTTGCGTCCTCGAGTCACCAGTCCCCGGTAGTTGAAGAGCAGGAGGAGCAGCTTCTTCATTCGCGACCCGGGCGCCCAAGAGGAGGCGGAGGAGGCCCTTCTGGGGCAGTCAGGCAGACAGCATCCCAGACTCTAACACCACAACAACAAGGCCTCACTCTCACACACACTGGAGCCTCCATTATATGTAGGCCTCTGAGGCCCTGCCTTCCCCCGGCTCCGTCCAATGAGCACCGTCCACCCCTCCTCCGCCTCTCTGTCCTCATCTTTCTGGGAAAAGATAATTAATAATAAGGGCCTCCTAGTCCTCCTCCTCGGAGGACGGAGAGCGCCGCCTCACGGGCTTCAGTTGCTACTACTAGGCCTCAGGCCTAGACTGAGTGTCTGGCTCCCTCACTGTGAAGATTGGGCCTAGTCGTCGCACAAGCACATTCTCCCACCCACCACCAAGTGGATAGGGTCTCTCTGACTGGCATTTCTTCCACGGCTTGAGATAGATAGATACATAGATAGATAGATGGTTCAAGACCTGGGTGAAAATAATCTTGAGGGGTGTGTGTGTCCACACACTTAACAACAGACACATCTCTTTTTCCCACCAGGACCACAAGTATAGGCAGTTTCATCTATGTATCTATCCTATCCTAACCCTATCATCTATCTAATTTATATTTATATATACCTATCTACCTACCTAGTTATCTATCTATTTCTCTAATATATATCTACCTACCTACCTACGTTATCTATATATCTGTCTATCCATCCATCTAATATATATATCCATCTACCTATCTATGTTATCTATTTATCCATCTAATATATATTTATATCTACCTACCTATGTTATCTATCCATCTATCTATATATCTAATATATATTTATATCTACATACCTACCTACCTATGTTATCTATTTATCTAATATATATTTATATATCTACCTATCTACCTATGTTATCTATATATCTATATATATAATATATATATCTACCTACCTACCTATGTTATCTATTTAATATATATTTATATATCTACCTACCTACCTATGTTATCTATATATCTAGTTATCTAATATATATTTCTATCTATCTATCTATCTATCTATCTATCTGAGATGGCCTATACTTGTGGTCCTAATGGAAAATTAGATAGCTAGACAGACAGACAGATAGATAGATAGATAGATAGATATTTAGGTTTGTCAAGCTGTGGAAGGTTCAAGACCTGGATAAAAATAATCTTGAGGGGTGTGTGTTGTACACTGTACACACACACACATCTTGCTCTTTTCCACTAGGACCACAAGTATAGGCAGTTTCATCTATCTATCTATCCATCCATCCATCCTATCTGTCTAATATATATTTCTATCTATCTCAATTATATCTGTGTAATCTATCTATCTATCTATCTATCTATCTAAGACAGTCAATGTTTGTGGTCCTGGTGGAAATATATATACACACACACACACACACACACACACATTCATCCCTCCATATTTGCGGCTTTGCTATTTGTAGCTTTGATTATTCATGGATTTGATTAATATGTTCTCTCTAGGAATCTCTAGGTCTTCCAGTGCAACTCTCTGGGCAACTTTAAAAGTTGCAGTGAAAGACCTAGAGATTCCTAGAGAGAGTACTCTACTAGGCATTTGTAGCTCCTCCAGTACAGTTTTATGGTCAGTGTCTGTCGGACTTTGACCACAGAGTTGCACTGGAGGATCTAGAGATTCCTAGAGAGGTGTCCTCTCAGGTAAAAAGATGGTCTTTCTGTTTTTTGCAGTTTTCCCATATTCACGGGGGTCTTGTGCCCTTAAACCTCGCGAATATGGAGGGACAAGTGTATATATATAGAGTGAGATGTTTTCAAGCAGTGGAAATACACACACAGAGCAGTCTTATATCTGTTTACCTCAGATTAAGCCCCATTGAACTCAGTGAGAATGGCTTCTAAACAGACATGAATATGGTTTCACTGTACAAAGAAATGGTTATAAAATGGTGTTGTTGGGCTGCAGTTCCCAGCATTCCTCACTATTGACTATGTGGATCATGGCTGATGGGACTTGTTGACCAACATTTACAGAGCCACTTGATTTCTGCCTTTGATGTATTTTTAAAAATATTTTTATTCAGAAACAAAGAAACAAAACCAAACATAATTCTCAACATTTCAAACAAATTGCATATAATTTCCTTTTAGTATTCTTCCACTTAACAATTTTTTATCCCTTTTACATTTTCCAATATTCTTTCAATATTCAATATTTCTGTCCTTGTTTTAGAGAATCCTGTAGGGTCATTGATACCTAGAACTTTTGCTTACTTCCATGTTCCTGTTCCTAAATAAAGATAATTCTTCCTCACCATGTTATTGCAACAAACCACAAAACCGGCACTCTGTTGCTTCTTTGAAAGCTTGCCTTCCAGATCCAGAAAAGAACAACACATTCTGCACTCTATTGCTGGTTTCGCCTAATCACCTTCTGAAACTAGAAAAATCAGTAATTTTGTTTTTCTGGATTCAATATATTTCCAGTCTTACTGGCGACACAGTTTAGACAAAATGCTTCCAAGGACCTAACTAAAACAAGAAAGAAAAAGGAAACAGTTATTGTGACACCACTAATCCTCCCTACACACTGTGGGAAACAAACTTTGAAAAATAACAACCACAAGAAAATTTATCCTGAGAAAGCACAACTGGAAGACAGGAATTTGCATCAGAGGATTGGTCTGTCTAGGCCTGTATAGTCAATGCAGACTGTCACATGCTCTCCAGCTTCGGACAGGATTCTTGAGAGGATTAGATCCCAGATGGTCTCCCATCCAAGTACCAACCTGTCCTAACCCTAGTTAGTTTTGGAGGTGAGATGTGTTCAGGGTGCCTCTTTTTATAAATGGTAGTTTACACTCATGCTGAAAGTCCCATTAAACACATGCCTACCCACATTAAGCCGGCATGGTGCAACAGTTTGAGTGTTGGAATGTGAGTCTGGAGACCAGGGTTCGATTCCTCGCTTGGTCATGAAACCCACTGAGTGACCTTGGGCAAGTCACGCTCTCTCAGCCTTTGAGGAAAGCAAAGGCAAACCTCCTCTGAACAAATCTTGCCAAGAAAACCCTGTGATAGGTTGGCATTAGGGTTACCATAAGCAGGAAATGACTTGAAGGCACACAACAACAACAACAACAACAACAAACCAACAAAACTACAGCTGAGACAACATCTATACAAAATGTAGGCAAATCTCATCTGAACAAGCCTTACCAGGAAAAGCCTGGTTTGCATTAGGGTTGCCGTAAGCTAGCACACAACAACAACAAAGAGAGGCCTAGTAAACAGCCCATCTATACTAAGTGGAGAGGTGGCAGGTTCATCGTAAGGAATTCTTAAACGCACCCAAAACATCAAAACAAAACAAAACATGAAATCCAGAAAATAGTGATAGCTTTACTGGCTAGGCAAAATTCACAAAATACATAATGCAAGCTTTCCAAGCTCCATTGGCTTCTTCATCAGGCAAAAGATTTTTAAAAACAAACATACAGGAGGAAGTTTATTGCTGCTAATGGGCTGTGAAGTTTTACTGTCCTTTGTCTCAATCCCCACATGGCCAAGAATGATGTGGCCTCTGTCCACATTGAGATTTCCCCCAGTGTGATCGTGTGGTTTGAGTGTTGGACTGAGACTCTGGAGACCAGGGTTCAATTCCCAGCTCAGCCTTGGAAATCCACTGGCTGACCTTGGGCAAGTCACACTCTCAGCCTCTGAGGAAGGCAAAGGCAAGCCTCCTCTGAACAAACCTTGCCAAGAAAACCTCATGACAGATTCCCCTTAGGGTCACCGTAAGTCAGAAACGAAGGTGCACAACAACAACAAACCAACAAAACTACATCAGAGAGACAACATCTATACAAAACATAGTTCTCTGACTCCCACAATCTCTTTCTTCCTCTTAGGTGCTTTTGTACGAAAATGTTGCCTGAAGAAGAAGCTGGTGGAGCTTCCAAACCTTGCACAGTGTGCTTTGTCCTTTTTGGCTGGCCAATAAAGCCCTCATTCTTTGGTGGGTTTTGGATTTTATTGTGCTAACCCTGTTTTTCATAGGTAGCCTCTTTCACAGCTACCCCAGACAATGGTCCAAAACACACTGCAGAAATAATCCAGTGTGAGACTGCTTTAACTGCCCTGGCTCAGTGCTAGGGAATCCTGGGGATGGTAGTTTATTGTGGCACCAGAGCTCTCTCTGACAGAGAAGGCTAAATGTTTCACAAAACTACAGTTCCTATAATTTCCTAGCATTGAGCCGGGGCAGTTAAAGTTGTCTCAAACTAGATTATTTCTGCAGTATGTTTTGGACTTTTATTAAAATGCCTTGTGGCCTTGCAAGATACTCGTACAACTTTGAATGCTTAAAATAGTACTTTACCACTCCTGTTTAGGAAGGCATTCCAAATTATTGGTTGTTAATCTGTTGCTCACTTTGTTTTTATTGTATACTATCATTTTAGAGATATAATAATCATGTAATGTTGTTGTTTTCGATTGGCAGGTTTATAGTCTCTTATTTGACCATTACTATGCAAAGTGTATTTTATTTGACCTTTACTATGTAAAGCGCTACGCAAACTCTAAAACGCTCCATAAAGGATGCTTTAATTATAAATTGTTTAATTGTATTTTAAATGGGGGGTAGGATTGGGAGTTATGGAATGTATATTTTCATGTTGTAAGCCACTCCGGTTGCATTGCGCAGAGGGGTGGGATATAAATAAAATTTATTATTATTAGAAATAAATGCTAATAATAATAATACCAGCAGCAATAACACACCTTTCTACATTGAAATCATTCCTTTCATGCATTGAAATCATTCCTTTCATTCCTTTCATTTTGCTGAAATGAAGGCAAATGCCTCACAAAAACTACAGTCCCTAGAACTGCCTAGCACTGAGCCCAAGGTTATCTGCACACAGTGTGTGTTTTTGGAGCAAAAGCCATAAGCAAAAGGGAGTCACCCCTCTTTCTGAAGTGGAGGAGCCCAGCTCCCAGTGGAGGAGACAAGCCTTGGGAGGAACCATTTGGGGGAAGAGGGGTGAACAGCAGAAGCAGACAGAGAGATCTGCTAAGACTTTGACAACCAGCAGGGCTGAATTCCTGACCGAGGCGTGGTGAAAAAGCCTTCCAGCAACAGGAAGCTTCAGGCAGGGTTGCAACTTGCAATTGCAATTTTGCAAAGGCCAGTTTCCAGGTTGGGGTCTTGCAGCAGCTCCAGCAGCACCCAGCAGAATGCTGTCCCGCAGGTAAGGCCAGCAGCAGACTATTGTTCTTGCTTCCCTTGGGCCTCTGCGGCTGAGTTTTTGTGGGTTTCTGTTTTGCAAGAACAGAGAGAGAGAGAGAGAGAGACCGTGCCTTGCTGTGGCTCTCTGGATCCCATGGCCAGTCCCTTCCTCCTCTTTGCCTGTCTTCAGCACTAGGGTCAATAGCAACAGCAAGAACATTTGTATACCTCTTCTTATCAGTGCACTTAAGCCCTCCCTAAGCAGTTTACAATGTGGGCAATGTGGGGAAGCAGACAGAAAGGAAATCAACTCATTTGAAATGTGGTGCTGCTGGAGAAGAGTACTTTAGGAGGATACCATGGACAGCCAAGAAGACAAACAAATGAGTTCTTGAACAGATCAGACCAGGGCTCTCCCTTGGAAGCAAAGATGATCATAGAATCATAGAATCACTCATGACAACCCTGTGGCATCATAGAATCATAGAATCACAGAGTTGGAAGAGACCTCAAGGGCCATCCAGTCCAACCCCCTGCCATGCAGGAACTCTCCATCAAAGCATCCCCAACAGATGGCCATCCAGCCTCTGCTTAAAGACCTCCAAGGAGGGAGACTCTTGTAAGCTTGTAAATACTCTTGTAAATACTGTAAGCCGCTTTGATTGCTACGGCAAAAAGCAGGGTACAAATAAAAGTTTTATTATTTTTATTTATTATTACAAGCTGCTCTGGGAGCCTTTTTGGCTGAAGAGCAGAGTATAAATACTCAAAATAAATAAAATAGGAATCTCTAGGTCCTTTATTCCAGTGCAACTCTACCAGAAGTTGACCCTAGAGTTGTGCTGAAGAAGTTCATTGAGAAAACACTTCTCTAGGCATTTGTAGGCCCTCCAGCACGATTCTATGGTTAACTTCTGGCAAATGTTGACCATAGAGTTGCACTGGAGGACCTGGAGATTCCTAGAAAGGTGTTATCTCAGGTTAAAAAAATAGTATTTTTAATTTGCGGTTTTTCCTCATTCGTGGGGTTCCTTCACCCCTAACCCTAGGGAATGTGAAGGGAGCACTGTATATGTATATGTAAATATATTTAAGCTACGTGTATGATGTTGTAATTGAAAAGTATTTTAATTGTGCTAGTTTTTATGTCAAAACTATTACAATTATATTCAGTAATATACAGGAATTATGGTTAATGAGTACAATTAGTATATCTATCTATATTAAGGATTTTGTATGGTGTGTAATGGGAGAAGGTCACTGGGAGGTTGTAACACCATGAGTTACTGCACTGGGTGACACCAAACCTAATGATGCCACTGTCTTAATGCCCAGTTTTGGGCATTTGGCCTTCCTTTCCTTGGATGGGAGAGGAGCTTCTAGAGCAGTGGTTCTCAAACTTTTTTTCATCCTTGTTGTGATCCCCTTCACATCTCAGGCACATGCTGTTAGCTTCAGGGAAAGTAGTGGCAAACCACCTCTGAACAAATCCTGCCAAGAAAAGCCCACTGGTTCACCATACGTCTTGAAGGCACACACCACCACCGTTACCACCACATGGACGTCCCAACTCCTCCTTTCTCGCTAGACGTATGGGAGTAAACATATTTTGTTTGTTTAGTGTGCACACTGCACAGGGTGACCAGAGGTCCTCAGGACGTGTGCTACATTTCAACCATCAGCCCAGGAAGAATGTCTAAATGTCCTCCCTTTATAGCATGACTAGGAAGCAGAAATTTATGTTTATAGGGGTGTTTTTGGCTTTTATGTTGTAATAAATTTCCTCCTAGTGTCCTACATTTGGCACTGACTTGTCCTCTTTTGTGGTTAGGACATCTGGTCACCCTGAGCGTACGTATTTCCGTTTGCACATTCATGTATATTCATATTTTAACATTTTATGAGGAAATAGAATTTTTAAGATGAGAACAGTTTTACTGAAATTAATTCAGTACTGTACTTTACTCTGTTGTTGTTGTGTCTCTCCAAGTCATTTCTGACTTATGGCGGCCCTTGGCAAGATTTGTTCAGAGAAGGTTTGTCATTGCTTTCCCCTGAGCCTGAGAGAGTCCGATTGGCCAAGGTCACCCAGTGAGTTTACATGGCAGAACAGGAATCGAACCCTAGTCTCCAGAGTCTTAGGCCAAAGCTAAAAAACCTATGTCTTGTGGAGTTAACTTGGAAATTTTACACAGCCACACTCGCGTATACAGCTCACAAATATGTACACACAATCAGTCATGCTGTTTCATTCTTTCACTCACAGACATATTCATTTACTTTCTCACACATACAATCACACAGGTACATTGATTTTCTTCTGTCTATGCAAATAGAAGGAATAGAGGGGATTAGGGTGTCCAAGTCTTGTACCTCCCTAGAAGAACTGAGGACCCCCTTAGGGTTCTGCTCCACAGCTGAGAACTATATAGAGTTCTGGCATCATAGTGTCTATCTGCACTAAGCCATTCTAGCCTTTTGATGCCACCTTTCACAATGGTGGCACAATCCTAAGGAATCCTGGAATTTGTTTTGGTGGGGCACGTAGAATTCTTTGCTGGAGCTCTCTAAAGGGCAATGCTTCTGTAATTTGTAATGAGAGACTGGTAGCCACTGCAGAAGTAAAGCAATTTCAGACTATTAATTGTCATGACACTATCCTACAGATTCCTGGGATTTATAGTTTGGTGAGGTATTCAGCCTGGTCTGTCAGAGAGCTTGCTGCCTCACCAGACTACAAATTCCAGCCTTCTGTAGGATAGAGTCTGTATCTGAACTGCAGAAAGAATGCAGTTTGACAACACTTTAACTGACATGGCTCAATGCTGCGGAAATCTAGGATCTGTAGTTTTTTGTGACACCAGAGCACTTTGACAGAGAAGGCTAAATATTTGACAAAACTACAGCTCACAGAATTACAACAGCATTGAGCCAGTTAAAGTGGTGCTAAATTGCTTTATTTCTGCAGTGTGGGTATACCCGTGACCCATGCATTTCATAGGGGTTTCTTAGGCAAGGGATATTTAGGGGTGGTTTGCCATTGTCTTTTTTCTGACTTAGCCTACAGCACCTATAGCATTCTTTGATAATCTCCCATCAAAGTGTTAACCAGGCCTGACCCTGCTCAACTTTAAAAAATCCCTTGAAAACAAAATACAACCCTTGAGCCTTTAGTCACCTATCTTGTGAAGAGGTGGCCCATGGTGATGTTACAAAGGTTGTTGCAAAGGCTAAGCCTCAGTAATATCATTAAGCCGTTGCACATTAAGCATCATCCAGAGTTCAAACTAAAACTCCAATTCTAACAAATAAGGGAACAGTAAATATACATTAACTGTTCAAAATAATGTTCTTGTCCTGAGATTCTTCTCCTTCAACCCGAGGACCAGAAAAGAGGGAACAAGCCCCAAGATCTGGGAACTCTAGTTATCATCATCACATTGATATACTAATGCTGATATTCTGTGATTGATGCAGAGGCACTGCATATCTTGCGCCAGGAATGGGTAAGAGTCCTAAGCAAGACATTGTGGCAATGTGCTTGGGTGTGTCACTGATGCAGCTTTTAAAACAAAATTTCTCCTTCCTTCAAAGTCAGTGGAAAAGGAATTCTTTGTATGACATCGGTTGTGCCATTGACAAGGTGTGGCCACAAACCGAGGGTGTATAGGAGTCAGCATAAGTGTTCTTCTCTCTTAGGCTACTATTATCTCATACACAACTCAGGTTTTTCATTGTCATATCTCAGGTATTCCTATAGCATTCCTGTCATGGTAGTGGTATACCTTGTGTTCTGTCAGTATAGTGGGGCTGTTCATGTATATCAGGGTGTATCAGATGGCATCTCCTAGCATGTCACACCATTGGCCATGTGGGCAAGAGTTAAGGTGGGAGTTAAGAAGCCAACAACATTTGGAGTGTTGTACGAGTTCTATCACTATTCTTCATCATCTGGGCCAGCAGACCTCAAGGACTGTGCCCTTAGTGTATACTATGGTGATACCATTGGTGTTTGACAGTGTTCAATTCTCCTTTTGGTGCAGAGTGTTTACGTTACACAAGGTCTGTCCTGTCCTGGCTAGGAATCTGACATCATCCACCAGCGGCTCCCAACCTACTCAGAATATGGAAGAAGGTAATATCATTGCTGTGCAACACATGAAATACGATCAGAAAAGTGTATCTGCTCTTACAGAGTATCCTATAAAAGAACAAGATAGTTGTAAAAGTGACACTGTACTTTGTGGTTTTATCTCAGTACATCTTGGAATCTGCAGGATTGTGAAGGAGGAAATATAGTTGCAATTATTTTTAAAAAGTTAAATGTTGTGACGATGGGAAAAATTTATGATGAGAAGGAATATTGGGCTCCTGGCACCTCATTTAATGTAAGACTTCCCTTTCCAGCAGGAACAGAGAAAATGATCACATAAATAGGGGATAACATAGAATTGAGCGTGAAGGGGAAAAAAATACAATTATTCAATATTCTGCAGTGCTATATATTCCTGAAAAAATATGTGGCAGAATATAACTTTGGAGTGAAAATAAATTATTACTAGAATAAAATAAGTTAAGAGGCAGTTGTGAATGCTCTTGTGTTACATGACTGAGTGCAGTAAGGGCAGAAGAATAATGCAAGAAGTTTTTTCTCCCCCACTTTTTATTTTATTTTACATTTATGCTGTTAATCTAAATCGCTTTTTCTCCTTCACAGGGCAGTTACCGATTCATGTGAATAATGGTGTGTTGTGGTAACCTGTATGCATTTTAATTTGACATTGTATCTACTGCTGTCTTGCTCCTATCAATCTTTGTTGGAAGGTTAATGAAAAATCCACATTCTTATTTTCTGGCAACAATTCTCAGTCACTGTTGTTGATGGTACTAAATGATTTCAACCTGTAAAGCAAAAACAGCATGTCTTATTAATCATAATATAATATATGTATCTTTACAGCTTCTTCTGTTATGCATGTTGACAAGATGTCAGGAAGATAAGAGGTTTTTGTTTTGTTTTTTTGGTATAGATTTGTGTTGTTGGTTCTGGAAGGCGTCAGTATCTTGTTAGCTCCCTAACCCACAGTATCAAGTGCTCTAAAACTCTCTTAGGGACACTACATTCTTTTCTTCAAGGGTCTGTCTATCTCACCAATTTTTCTTTGCCTACTTTATACCCTTCCTTTGCTTCCTGGTACTCTTCCTTTGTCTGATTTTGCATAATGTTGCATTCATAACAACTCTTATTGCAGTGATAACAGAAAATGTAAAGCACTCCACATGCTTTTCTTAGTCAGAGAAAGTTCTGAAAGAACAAAGCAGTATGTAAACAAATGGGAATCTCAACATGTTTTATTTGTAGTTGTTTAGAATGCTGTGTTCATGTATGCCTTCAACATTAAGGTCTCTAAAGAGCTACATAGTTTTGTTTTGGCTGACCAGAAAGCCTTATATGAGTCAGTGTGTTGCTGTCAGCCGTATTTCTTTCATTCACAGTTCTGCTTATAACCTATAAAACCCCATACAACTTAGGTCGGGGCTATCTGATAGATAATATTTCCTCATGCAAGCCTTTACAGCTCTTGAAGTTGTTGTTGTTGTTGTTTTGTTTTTGGATAAGCCCTTCTTTCAGTCCTAGTAGCTTCACAGGAATGGTTGGTATGGATATAAGACAGGTCCTTCTCAGTGACTAACCCTAAGCTCTGGCTTTCCCTCTGTAGGGATGATAGAATGGCCCTTTCTTTGTTTTCCTTCTGTTGATCAGTGAAGACTTTTTTTAAAAAAAAATTGACAGATTTTTGGAATAGATGGTTTGTAAAGAGAAGGCTTTTAGGGAGGTGCAGTATAGTTTTAAATATACCATTTTAAAATAGCTTTTAATACTTTTACCCTTTTTCTGTATCCATAGGGGAGGGGTGACCTGCAACCAAACCAAACTCAGCAGATACCAAGGGTCCATTGTATATTTGTATTAAAGCTGTTCCAAAAAAGAGTTTCCTGACAGTGAAATATGAATATCCCAATAACCCTGCTTCAAGTACATCTCTGATGTTTCTCCTTCTCTTCTTGCACTGTTCTGGGCCACTAAATAGATAATCGATCTCATTACTGCTTTAGTGCACCACGATGCCATACTGTAAATTCTTATCCAACTAAATCAAGGGCATGGTTGCCTCTGTGAGTTAAACATGTTTGTCTTTTGTGGATCAAAGCAAGTTCTGAAAATGATCTGGTTTGTTTAATTTTTCTTGCAACATCTAGTTTACAGGAGTTGAAATGTACTTTTTGGCGGTGTTTGGTAAATTGAAAACTTTAAGTTCAATATATAAATTTTAAAAGCCCTGCTACAAAACGAGAAGGCATGTGTTTCATTATAAATTTTGTCATGGTCTACCCTGCTTAGAGAGCCAGTTTGGTATAGTGATTTGAGTGTTGGACTATGACTCTGGAGACCAGGCTTCGATTCCCAGCTTGGCCATGAAATGCACTGGATGACATTGAGCAAGTTACATGCTCTCAACCTCAGAGAAAGGCAATGGCAAATATCTGAACAAACCCTGCCAAGAAAACCTCATGATAGGTTTGCTTTACGGTTGCCGTAAGTCGGAAATGACTAGAAGGCACACAATGAAAACTCCCCTACTTATAAAGGCATGATTGGATTATTCCACTAGAGCAGGAATGAACTTGACTGAGTTTTGCTTTTCAGATGCTCTTTGCATGACTTTGCTTACACTTCTATTACTTAGGAGATTAGCAGAAACTTCTGATCATTGTTACACCATCAGGTATTTCTGACTGATCTTTGTTTTCTTTCAGTGCGAAATAAACTGAGAGAGATAGTAGGAGCATCTACTAACTGGAGGTATGAAACTTGTAAACTTCAGGGTTTTTTTTGTAGTTTTTCATACTATATGGAATAGCACTGCGATAGTGAAAAAGGCTGCCATACATCCTTCAGAAACTGAACTAGCTGTTCCTTGAATCACTGAGGATCTGGGGTTTTCCAAAGGGCCATTTTAGTGTCTTACAGCAGAGTAGCAATAACAACCAAGAGTTTTAAATGGTAACAACAATTTTTATTTCTTTTCTGCCTCACCTCAAGACACAGGGCAGGGTACAACTTGTTAAAATACAGAACACAATTAAAAAAAGAAAATACATAAAACCAGCAGTCAAAATACAGTACTATAAAACCTTTAAAGTACACTCATCAAAATACATTCTTTAAAATTTATAAATTTCATCTAACAGATTTTTGAAGTTAATGATGGATGATGAATTTTATCTAAGTGCACATATTATCATATGATTAATCTTTCAGAGCAAACTGTAGCTCTTGAGAAAATGTCCGTGTCATTCTTCCTATATTGCAAAAAATGGTTTGAATTGGGTAGTAACTTGCCTGAGGTCTTAGCTAAACTTAGGGAGCGTGCAGCATTTGCACGCTCCCTAACCATAGGTGTTGTCATGCAAAGCCTTTTATTGTAAGCATGCCGCCACAACTGCACAGCTTTTAGATGGAGCTGAGCAGTTTCGGCAGCAGAAAGGCACCCAATGGCGCCTTTTCCTTTCATTGTGCCGCAACTGCAGGACTAAAAAGGAGCAGAGTTTCCCTGCTCCTTTTTTGCTGTGCAGCTTTGCTGCTGCATCTAGCTGCTGCGGCGAAGTTCTGCAGCAAAAAGGATCGGCTACAGACCACCCCTTTTGGGCGGTCTGTAAAGCCCCTAAGTCATGGTTAAACTAAGTTTTGAACTGATAACTTCCAGCTAAAAATGAGTGATTTTAATAATTATGTTAAAGCAGCTGTTGGCCCTAGGTACTGTTTTCACCTCTCGTTTAGAATAATTTGGTTTGGTTGCTTTCCTGTCCCAGTGACCATGTACAAGCAATGAATGAACGAAAAGCCTTACATACACTCCTTGCTCAAAGCCAAGCTGACTTGCCCCCAAGGAAGATGAGTGACAGCTATATAGAAGTTATTCTGCCTTTGGGAAGCCAGCCTGAAATAAGAGAAAAATACCTTAATGTACATAACACAGTCAGGTAAATAAAGTTCTATTTTTAATTTTATTTTAAAAGAGTAGACAGCTGTGTATTTGGGGCCCTAGCATTCATGCAATTTTATTTATTGTGTGACACTTTTATTTTAACAGGTTCGGCCGAATTCTTGAAGATCTTGATAGCTTAGGAGGTATGTAAGAAATACTTTTCATTTATCTAGTGATCTGATGATTGGGTAATGAGCAAGTTTCTCTTTAGAAAAACGAGCGCTTTACATTTACCATTTGGAAATGTAAAGTCCATTACCATCTGTGACTCACAACATTTTGTGAAGTTGAACAAATGTATTTTACAGTAGGTTTTCTATTGGGACTATGGCTGACCTGAGATTAGAACTCTGTCATTTGGATCCATATCTAGCATTTCCCCCCCACTGAATTGCTGAGATGTTGTTACCTGCATTGTTCTTATAAAAAGCAATTGCTTTTTTCAGAGAAGAAATGGTTGCAATCTTTTGTCAAGTATGATGATAGGTGAGGGAGTATATGTATAATATTGGTCTGTACAATTTCATACAATTGCATTTTGCCCTTGCTCCTTCTTATTTCTGATAATAATCATCAAGTTAGCTGGCTTAGATTAGAGGGGAGTGTTAAAGGCTACTGTGTTAATCATTTGGAAGTCCTTTCAATTTTTTGTCATTGTTCTGGTGATTTACTGCTTGTAGGAATGAGGAATATGGTTGAAGTGGAAGTATGTATGACACATGCTTTGTGTTGCCTAGTTGTGCATAGTCTTAAGTCTCCTGCAGTAGTGCTTCATCTGTAATTACATGAAGGAGGAAATATGGAAGGAGCTCAAAGATATTTTGGGAGCACAGAAGTGATTACAATTCTGTAAATCCATTATTTTAACTTCAAGCTGATTGCTGACGTTAGAACATAAATTCAACGTCTGAACATATCTGAGGGTGGTTTCAGACATTATATAGAATAAGGTTGTCATAAGAGAAAGTGCTTCCAGTACTTGGGAATTGGGAACTTGCACATCCCTGCCCCCAACAGTTTGATGTTTGAATTCCTCTCTTGAGTTCTGATCATAAATCATAAATCATTCTTCTAGGCAGAAGAAATAGTAATGCCTACTTCAGACACTTCCACAGAGAGCACAGAAATATAAGTGTGCATGGGTCCACAGACATTGCTGAACTTGGAAACTATTTCATTATTTCTAGGATTATTGTTGTTGTTAAGCGCTGTCAACTCAATTTCAACTGATGGCGACCCAATGAATGAGAGCTCTCCAGGTCCTCATGTTATCAATAGCCCTGTTGAGGTATTGGAAATTCAAGGCCATAGCTTCCTTGATTGAATCAAGCCATCTGTAATGTGTTCTTCCTCTTTTCCTATTGCCTTCTCCCTTACCAAGCATTATTATCTCTTCTAATGAGCCATCTCATGATATCTCTGAAGTACAACAGTAGTTCTATTGGCTTCTAGGGAGAGTTCAGGCTTGATTTCCTCTTCATTCTGTTTCGTTGTCTTTTTGGCCATCTGTGGTATCCATAGAACTCTCTTCCAGCACCACATTTCAAATGAATTGATTCTCTCCCTTTCTTCACTGTTCACTTTTCACAACCATACAAATTGTTGCTATAAAAGCATGCCCTACACCTTGAGAGAAATCGTATACTGTACTTGAAGGGAGGAGAATTGTGTGGCCCATCAGATGTTGGATGGTAACTCCCATCATCCCTTACCATTGGCTATGCTAGCTAGGATTACTTATGGTTGCCATCCAAGTACATCTGGAGGACTGCATACTATCCACTCATCTCACCATAGCATGAGTGGCAAATGGACATGTAGACCCCTGATTTTGAGTCACATTGGCAGAGTTTTTAAGAATACCTTTTTAGATGTATGTGCCACCAAAACTGGGAATCGCTTGAAAGTGCATATTTATATTTCTGCAGTCCATCAGCTTAAGCTCTTTATTTGACTGACTGGATCATTATAACAACACCATGAATGAGATGTTTTATAATCTTTTCTTGTTTGTTTGAACTCTGGATGACACAAAGACCACATTGTAGCAATGTACTCTCAAAAGAAAGCATGTTTTAGAAGAAAATACTCCTTAGATGAAGACATTTTATAAACTCCAGGAATAATTAATAGTCTTTCTTATTACTTTTTTACAGTTCTGATTTGTTATACTCACACAAAACATGATGCTGCTCAGAGATCTCCTCTGTCTATTGTTACAGCACTGGTGGATAAAATTGGTATGTGATTAATTCATTAATTAATTCCTGTTCTGGTAGTATACACTGTAGGTAGATAAATGTTGCATGTTACTCATCTCTACAGTTGAATAATTGGGACAGAGGCAGGCAAAATTTCTGATCCAGAAACATGTAGAGACCTTTTAATTTAGGCAGGCTTACACCAACTGACTGTTGCCAGGGGTGCTGGTGCTGGTGGGTGTTGCTATATCTTAAAATTTCTTTCTACATTATTAGGTTTATGGGAGCAGCACATTTATCCAGATCGTGATATCAAGTTTGTTGGAAATGTTTCATGGGTAGGAAGGACTTCAATGGAAGTGAAGATGCACATGCTTCAGGTTAGTGATAGCAAATTATTTCAAATAACAAAATTAATAAATAGAAATAAGAAATTCTTGATCTGATTAGCTACAATGCAGAGCTTGTAAATCTTATTGGCATGGGATTGTGAAAGATGTATTAAAAAAGGGGAGAGTTTTTTCTAAGTTCTAGCTCAATAATGGAATATATATTTTCATAAGAGGGCTGAGCAGATGGGCTAGGATAGATTCTGGCCCCAGTGCTCAGTTGGGCTGGTCTCCAGGTTGGTGCAGGGATAGATGGGTGTTTACACACCTATCCCCATGCCAACTTGGAACCCACTACCGGCACATACTCCTTACCTTGCCATGCTATTGCTGGTACTCAGAACCCCCCTGTTGTAGCATCTTACATGGAAACAGAGAGCACCTGGCTGCACCCACATGGCCAGGTGACCTGTTTTTGCATCAGACACAGTGATGTTGAATGGCTTCTAAGTACAAGCAAGGTAAGGAGTGAAGGGAGCCATGTAAACAGCTGGAGGTTATCATGGAGTTGCCAATAAATTACATGGCAAACCAAGAGTCATATTACCTTTGGTTATTTACCCCTGGTAAAAGCTATTTACCCGGTATCAAGCTGGATTCACTGGATCCATGTCCAATCTACCAGGATCAGGCCTGATCTTGGCCCTGGCCTTTTGGCCTGTGTTGTCTGAACTAGACAAAGCAATGGTGGGGGTAATACGAGTCTTTTGGCCTTTGTGGACAACCCCTTTGTCAATAATGTGATGAGTACTTACAATTTTGTTGAAAGTTGAGTTATAGAAGGACTACAAGAGCTCCTAGCAAGAGCCCTTAGCAAGAGCCCTTACCAGTAGCTACTCTTTGGCCTGATCTAGATTGGCAAAAAGAAGTGTGTTCATGGCTGCATGAAAGTCTAGCCTTTAGATGAGAAAAAGGGAAAGTGTGCCATGAAAACGCTTTTTTTGCGTTTTAGGGGAGAAGAAGCGCCTTTAAAAAGGTACTGGTTTTCCCAGCTTCTTTTTTAAAAACTGTGGAATAGCGCAGCTCCATCTAAAGGCTGTGGTGCAGCTGCTAAGCATTAAGGAAAAGGCAACTTCATGTCACACTTTCCTGCCAATCTAGAAAGCCCCTTTGTATACTATACTATGACTTATGGTGGCTTCAGGGTGAGTTTGTCTTTTTAATTTGTTTATTTTTTAAAATTTTAATATTTTATTATATAAACCACAATAAAACAGACAAATAGACAAATTCTTACAGATGTAGACAGACAAAACACCTATACAAACTGTACTATCGGTATTGAATTGCCTACAAAGAGCTACAATACAGATATCTTAAAGCATCTATTTTTGCTTCTTGTACAGTCAGATAAAATATATCTTGATATTGACTTCCTTGCATAACTTTGTCACTACCATACTTTAATTTTGCAAATTTACTTAATTTGGATTGGCTATCTACCTTAA
This sequence comes from Urosaurus nigricauda, assembly GCA_034509955.1. Classification (NCBI taxonomy): domain Eukaryota; kingdom Metazoa; phylum Chordata; class Lepidosauria; order Squamata; family Phrynosomatidae; genus Urosaurus; species Urosaurus nigricauda. The sequence goes on from JAOEGL010000003.1 coordinate 88,032,168, forward strand.
TTTAGATTGACTATCTATTCTTATCACTTACATAATAATCCATCTTAGTTCATAACAGTAAGTATACATATTCAGTAGTAGCTGATAAATATAACAGTAAAGTATAATTCTCTATTTAACATTTGTTGTACAGATTACACCAATCTCCAACCTTTTTTCTTACCAAAATTTGTGAGGCATTTCCGTTCAGCTAGGGTATCTTTACCCCTTATACTAGCTGTGAGAGTATCCATGTCCATTGCCTCTCTAATTTTGACCAACCATTCTTCCCCCATAGGTATTCTATCGGTTTTCCATACTTGTGCGTATAAAATTCTAGCCGTTGTTATCATATACAATAATATGCGGCCATGTTTCCTTTCTATATTTGCCTCTAATTGCTGGCCATATTTAGTAAGAAAACTTGAAGATGCAGTTTTATTTCAATCTGAAAGATTTCATTTATTAATTCTAAGATGGTTTTCCAGTACTGTTTTGCTATATGGCAATTCCACCGCAATTCCACCACATATGTATGAAGTTACCATTATTTTTGTGGCATTTGCAACATTTAATAGAACTGGTCTTGTAAACTGCATTTAGTTTGGTCCGTGTCAGATACCATTAATGGAACATTTTAAGGTAATTTTCTTTGTAATTTTGGCATAAGGTGAATTTAGTGGTTTTCCTCCAAGAGCTTTCCCACTATTCAAAATCTATTGTTTTACCCATATCTTGCGCCCATTTAGACATAGTATGCTTAACTACTTCCATTTCCAGATCTTGTCTTTGAATAGTTTATAATACTCCGTAATATGTTTTCCTTCTTTATCAAATAGAATCATAGAATCATAGAATTGGTTTTCTCAATTTCATTCTTTTCCCCAGAGAAGCTTTGCAACTTTTGGATTTATTTAAATTGACTACAGAGTTGATTATATCGATACCAATTGATATTTTTATTCTCGTCTCTGAGTTTTTCGATGGATTTCAATTTGGGTGCCTTCTTATCTTGCATAGTTATGAGATCTTGATATTTTATCCATTCTATCTTCTTTTATCGGATGAAATAGGGCCTCTTGGGGGGATACCCACAAAGGGATTTTCTGAAAGAATTGTTTTTTAATCTTAAGCCTCATTTTAATAACGGATTTCTTATTATGTGGTGATCAGAGTTTTTGTTGGCAAGAAGTTTGTCGAACCACATGAAAGTGTGTAGACCAAATTTTAAATTGCTGCCTTCTAAATGAAGAAGGTTCTGATTTTCTAACTTTATCCAGTCCTCCAGCCAACTTAAACAAGTGGCATAGTAGTATAGCTTCAGTTTGCATAAAGCTATGCCACCTTTTTTTGTCTTCAGTTACATTTTTCCACTTTGTTCTGCCCCCCCCCCCCAAAAAAAACTTAGTTCTCTTTGCCAATTTGTGAAATAAGATTCATTTGCTATTATAGGTAAATTTTGAAACAAAAAATGAAATGAAAATTAATTTGTTTATTTATGGTATTTATACCCTGCCCTTCGGCCCTAAAGGCTCTCAGAGCAGTTTACAATTATTGTTATTTTTAATTAGACGGTTCTCTGCTTACAGTCTAAAAAACCATGACACAAAAAGGAGAAGGAATGGTGGTGGGGAAGGGGTCCAGCAGTTCTTCTCTCCCTCTGAGGCCTGGACCAAGGCAGATGGACTGGAGGCCTGGAGGGAGGGCTCGGCTTCTTAATCTAGGCCAAGTTCAATGGAGTGGGCCTGCATCTCTCCCTCCATGGCTGGAGTGCACCAGATGGACTGGAGGGAGGGATATGCTTCTTAGCTCAGGCCAGGCCCGATGGAGCTGGGCCTGCATCTTTCCATCCATTAATGGTACATCCAAATGATTTAGTATATTGGTTTTGGGTGTAGGTGTCTGTGGCTACTGCCAGATTGCAGAATTAATGCAGTTTGACACTGCTTTAACTGTCATGGCTTCATCCTATGGAATTCTGGGATTTATAGTTTGTTGGACTATCTGAGGCTAAATATCTCACAAAACTACAAATTCCAGAAATCCATAGCATTGATCCATCGTAGTTAAAGTGGTGTCAAACTAAATTAATTTGGTAGTGTAGATGCTGGCACAGTGTATATCTTTGGGGTTTGTTGAATAATCTAATAATAATAATAATAATATCATCTTTATTTATATTTCCCACCTCTCCCATGGATCAAGGCAGGTGTAATGCAAATAAATCAATATTACAATGTATGCATAGATATCTTAAAAAGTCAGTCTTTAAAATGATCTAACAAAGCCACTGCCAGTCCAATGTTCAGAACATCCAGGGGAGATGGGGTATTACCCAATGTCAGTTATGCTGGATGAAATGGGTAGGCCTGCCGGAAGAGATCCATCTTAAGTGCCTTCTTAAAGGCATCTACAGTGTTAATAAGATGGATCTCTTCTGGTAGACTATTCCAAAGTCTGGGGGCAGCAGCGGTGAATGATCTATCAAAGGTTGATCTTAACCTGACTTTTGGATACTCTAATAATTTCTTTCCAGATGTTCTGAGAGTGCGGGCGGATTTTGTAGGGAGAGGTGTTCCCTCAAGTAACTTGGCCTAAGACATATAGGGCTTTAAAGGTGATGGTCATTTGTATTGAGCCCAGAAGTTTATTGGCAGCCAGTGAAGGGATCTTAATACTGGTGTAATATGCTCTGATCTAGATGTTCTAGTGATCAGTCTGGCTCCAGTACTTTGGATCAATTGAAGCTTCCGGACTTGGTACAAAGGTAGCCCCATGTAAAGCGCATTACCGAAATCTAACTGAGAGGTTACTAGTGCATGTACCACTGTTTCAGAGTCCTTCTGGGCCAGGTAGGGACGCAGTTGGCGTATCAACCGAAGTTGATACAAAGCAATCCTGGCCATCACTTCCACTTGAGATGTCAACTGTAGAGACAAGTCCAGGAGAACTCCCAAACTGTGAACTCCATCCTTTAGGGGAAGTGTGACCCCGTCCAGGACTAGTTGACAAATATCCTTGCCTGGACCAGGGGTATCTATCACTAGTACATCCGTTTTCTCTGGATTCAGCTTGAGCTTGTTTTCCCTCATCCAGCCCATTACCAACTCAAGAAAGGCGTTCAGAGGAGAGATTCCATCTCCTTGTTATTTTAGTGTATTCCTAAAATTTGTAACATTTTATAACTGAATTAGTGTTTTGGTAAACATTGAACTGAATGCTTATTGTAGATTTATTGTAGGATTTGTATTTTGTGTCTTAATTGGTTTATTGTCCATTAAGGTTTCAGATTGTCTGTCTCTTGGTATTTTAGTCACATTCTGTCCCTTTGATAGGGTAGGGATTGATGACATCTAGACCTATACAGTGGTCCCCCGGGTTACAAAGGTAATCCGTTCCGGATTACCTTTCGTAACCCAGAAATGTTCGTTTCCCGGGGGACCGCTTTAAGGGATGGACCGCGCGGCCGATTTAAAGGGGCCGCGCGGTTTTTCCCTTTCGTTCCCCAGGGATTTCTTCGGATCCCGGGGGAATTTTGGCGGTCCCGCCGGTTTCGGCTCCCGGGGATTTCGTTCCCCAGGGGCTTTGTATCCCGGGGGACCACTGTATAAAGCATTCTTATTACTTTTCAATGTAACTGTCCAACATCGATCTTGAATGCATTCAGTTAAAGCAGTTGTTCTTTTCAGAGAGGGGATTCATACAATGTGAGATCAAGGGTGCAATCTAGCAGAATTTCATCCTTGAAAATACAGTATTAAATGGGTTTTCCAAAGGTAATGCTCTTTTTGATGGTGATTATATGTGGTTGTCATCAGATTGTGGCCTAATTCTGGAGTTATCATAGGGTATTTTTGATTTCTATTTTCAGGGATGATAACAGTGAGAACATGTGAATACAGTTACTTATCATTTATCTGTATAGAAAGCAATATATATTATAATAAAGCAGTGCTTTTAATGAAACTGGTGTCTTCTTTTTCTTCCACCTGTGACAGGAATACTTGAAAGTTCTAATAGAATAGGAGGGAAAAAAATCAATGTCTTCATTGTATTATCAGTTGGAACTGGCTAGCTCATCAAATGTGATTTACCTCCTATTGTTTCCTTTTAGTTAAATGATGGTATCTACAGCCCTGTGTTAGATGCAACTTTTGTCATGGTGGCTCGTGATCCAGAAAACAAAAGGTAATGCTTTCAACAAGTAAGTGAAAATAATTGAACAGTGAGAAGAGATATAACCTTTCTAATTGAGGACAAAGAAGGGAATGGAAACAGGCAGGTAAAATAGGAGGTTTGTTCCTTCACCTCTTTCACTCTAGGGAATATTTTACTTAATTTCTCGTGTAGTGTGGTGTAGTGATTTGAGTGCTGGACTATGATTCTGAAGACCAGGGTTCAATTCCCTGCTCAGCTGACATTGGACAAGCCACACGTTCTCAGTCTGAGGGGAAAGCAAGGGCAAACCTCCTCTAAACAAAACTTGCCAAGAAAACCCCATGATAGGTTCACCTTAGAGTTGCCATAAGTCATAAACGACTTGAAGGCACACAACAACAACAGAATTTCTCATGAATATGATTAATGTTCTGAATCAGGATGGAAATATGATTTAACGCTTTGCAAAACAAACTGGAACCTAAGTGTAAATGTACTGTAGCAAATAGATTTAAATGGACTACATAGCAGACTGAGGGTAAGATTCAGTGTCAAGTCATAAGTATGTAAGGGAAGTAGTCTTTCTGAATAGCAAAACAGTGGTGGGACGAAAGGATGTTTGGGTTTTTCAGCTGTTTGAATTTACCATTGAAGAAAATAATATTAAAATATTAGCTTCTTCTACCATAATCTGTGTTTCTTTACTTCTTAAGAGCCTAAAAGGATAAGGAGAGAAAAGGGAATTTTTATAGAATTTACAGCATGTTTGCATTTATGTGTGGAACCCACACTTCTGCCTTCTCTTCAATAGATCTGAAGCAAGTTACCTAACTGTTAGTTTCACTTGTTTGCTTCTGTATGAAATGAATATCCATTATTCTCCACTCCATTGTGTAATTACTTCCTTGTTACTTAGGGGCTAAACAGACCGGCCAAAAGGGCTGGTGTCAGGGTGGAGTGACGTTGTGTTGGCCGCACAATGCACGCCCCAACTCTGTTCCCAAGCCACCGTCATTCTGGACTCTTTGAGATGTGGGAAATTGGAAATATAATCCAAGGGCAATCCAATTCAATCATGGGGTTTCACGTTATTGCAAATTAGAGCTTCTCACACAATTTCGGGCAAAAGGGAAGTCACTCCAAATGCAATCATGGGTTTCATGTTATTGCAAATTAAAGCTTCTCACGCAATTTTGGGCAAGGGGGGTTATTTTCGGGTAATGGGAAGTCATTCCAAACGCCTTCCAAACGCAATGGGGATGCACGTGAATTCGCATTGGCTCCATTCGAAGTTGGGAGAAATTCCTCCCGTGTGAAAGAGTCCGCTGACTGACTGACTGACCCAAGTTATGGCATGCCTTGGGTGCAGTCGTCAGATGATGCATGCCAAAAGGAGCGCTGGAAAGTGCCGCAGTGGTGGCAAAAGCACCCTTTTTCTGGCTCCAAAAGGAGCGGAATTTTGCCACTTCCTATGGGGCGGAAAAATGCCGGATCAGGGCTGCAGCATGCGGTTGCTGCAGTGGCAAGTCACTCCTTTTGGGGCCATCTGTTTTGCCCCTCACTTTCTCAAAAGTCTAGGGTGCCCACCAACTCAAAAAATGTTGGAGACCCATGAACATGTCTTGGTTTGTATAGGCACCACTACAAACTTCAAACCACTACTTTTTCAGTTTAAATAATGCATGTTTTTGGTCCCAAACACACCTAAGTAATAATCCAGTTTGAGACAACTTTAATTGCCCTGGTTGAGTGCTGGGGAATTCTGGGAACTGTAGTTTTGTGAGACATTTAGCCTTCTCTGTCAGAGAGCTGTGGTGCCACAATAAACTACAGTTCCCAGGATTCCCTAGCATTGAGCCAGGGCAGTTAAAGCAGTCTCAAACTGGATTATTTCTACAGTGTGTTTTGGATCTTTGATGGTAAGCCAATGTTATATGTGTATGATGATGTTGGACTGGAGCCAGGGTAAGGGCTCATTTTTTTCCATGAAAACTTTTTGTTTTGAATCTATTTCAAATCATCTGTCTGTAGGCCAGCATTTGTGAATCCATTGATTCTTGAGACCCCAGAGGAGGAAAAAATCTTCAAGGAAGGAGAATGTATGTGATGCATTCCTTTGGTTAGTGGGGGGATTTCTGGCTTTGGCAATTCTTAAAATGAGGAATGTTGAATTTTGTAACAGAAGGTAGCATGAATTAGACATTCTTACACTTCCTGTTGCCACTTCACTTTTATAAAATTTAGGGATGCAAAAGTATACTTGTAGGGTTCTTGCTCCCCTCTACATTTATACGTAATTTAAGATGTTGTGGTTGATCAAATTTAATTCTTCTCATTAATTTGTTTCAAACCTGTGATCCAGCCATACTAGTGTCTATCATCATTTTCATGTGTTGATGGCTGAATGGGATGTAAATGAAAAATAATTTGAAATGAATAATTTATGAAATAAGGGATGGTGGTCTGAATTGGGTCAAAAATCATTATTGGTAGTTCTCTTTCTCTTATTTTTCATGTAGTATTGAGATCAGGGAGGAACTTCTATGCAGTTCCAAGGTACCTAAATGGTTGACCTGGAGCTGTTTCCCGTGTTGCAAATTGCAAGTTTTCATTAGCTCATTGGTTTCTAGATTTAATCCCACACTGAATCTTATTAAGGTTATGTCTATGCAGTTGTACTAATAGATCTGCCCTTCTCAGTAATTGTGGGCTGCCTCCTCACCTGTATGAGCTTTAGTCCTCAAATGGGGAGACAAGCAGAAAAAGTGGATTAGGTGTGGATAGTGCTGGATCTGAGAGTGGCAAGGCCTTCAGATGTGATTAGTTGCTTAATCTCATATGATGTTAGTTCCAACTAGGAGTCCTGAAGAGCCTGAAGCAATTCTGGATCATTTTGGAAATGGATAATGCGTTCCACTGTCTCTAGCCTCTTTCTAGAGGATGGATTCACACATGAATATTAATATAAAACTCCTGTTTCAAGTGACGACTTGCATGGGGACAGTGACCATCAGATTTAAAGCACATTGGGATATGATTCTTCCACATCATTTGATGTTGAACTCACCTCTGCTCAGATCCACAAGACTTCCTCCAAAAGAAGAGAGGCAGCAAGATTATGTGTCAACCCCATACCACAAATAGAAAATTTCCTTCCCCCTGAGCACAGCTGAGGGTGCTTGTCTAGATGATACTCTGTTCAAGGGAGCTTCTATAGGGTGTGATCCACTGCCAGTTGTCACGAACTCAACCCCAATTCTGAATATCCCCTGTTCATCCCCAGAACTTAAGGAGTTCAGGGCCCACATGGGCCCTGTGTTGAAATGTCCAGTTAATAGCATGAGTCCTTCCCCCAGAAGCATATACATGCTTCAGACCTAGAAAAAAATAAGAGTTTCTGAGTTTCTGTAAGGACTATTGGTCACTTTTGTCTTGGGTCATAAACTATCTCGGTTTTATTGGGAACACACTCAGTCCAATACCTACGTAGTAGTAGTAATAGAAGCAATAGTGTGTGTATTTAAGTTGCCTGTTGATTTATGGCAACCTCATGAATTTCATAGGGTTTTCTTAGGTAAGGAATACTTAGAGGCAGTGTGCAATTGCCTTCCTCTGAAGGTAGCCTACAATACCTGGTATTTTCTGGTGGGCTCCTGTTCAAGTATTAATCAGGGCTGATCCTGCTTAGATTCTGTGATCAGATGGAATCTGGATCCTTTAGAACTATTTCAGAAATTAAACATTTAAAGAAAAAGGTAGCTGTTTTCTTTTGTACTAGTGTACTCTGCAAACAAAATCTTTTATACAGCTCGAAGTGTGCTTATAGATACGTAAAGCATGACACAATCTGCTTGAAAGAAGAGTGGCTAGAATTTTAATCTTATTGTATTTCATTTGTTTTATTATCTTTCCCCCTCTTAAACTGATTAGCGAACAAGTCAAGAAGAATTGATTCCAATAAAGCCTCCTTACTAAAAATGGCTCCTACTGCAGAAGAAAGAAACATTATTCACACCTTGTTTCTTAATACGCTGGACCCAAGGTAGATGATAGTCTCTAATGTGTTGATTTGTGTATTCTTGCATGTCAGGGGGTTGGACTGGATAGCCCTTGTGGTCTCTTCCAGTTTTGTGATTCTATTATTCTAATGCTTATAGTTGCAACTTAGGGCTGGGTTTACTGATTTTGAATGATAAAAGTTGCTGCTGATTATTTCAGTTTCTCACTTACCATCACTGATGCATATCCTTTCTAAGCTTTGAAAGTGAAAGGCTAAATCCTGTTGTTAGTCCTACCTAGAATAGACCCATTGAATCAAATGTGGAATGGTTAAATCAAGACTCATGTAAGTCTCACTGAATCAATGGATCTACTCTAGATGAAACCAATGATTAGATTTTGCCCAGAGCCTTTACACCAAAGAAAAAGGTAGTAATAACAGCAAAAGAATTAACAGAGTGCAAATATTTTCAAACTCCTCCATATTAATAAGGCTTGGCACTTCTATGCACAGTTTACTGAATGTTTATGTAGGGGGATTGGCACCTTCTATGCATAGGCTAGAGGGAACCACAAGGTATGCAGAAATACCCCTCACTTTTAATAAAATCAAGGAGGGGTACTCTCAAAAGTAGTCCAATGAGGAATAAACATTCTCACTCACCATAAAATACTGGCAAACTGTTGTGAGAAGGAATGGAATAGAGTGTCTTGGAACAGATTATGGCTATCCCAAATAGGAATCCCAAATAGGAGTATTCCAATTGTGAACATAAGCATTCTAGAATAAGTTTGCTGCTTTACCAGTCCTATGTAATCCACTGCCCATTTTTCTTGACATTAGCCAACCAGATGGCCCTGGGAAGTCCATAACCAGGAAGTTGGAGCAGATAGTCTTCTTCTGCAGTTGTTCTCCATATCTGATTGTTTAGGGACAAATTGTCTCTGAATCTGGAGGTAGCAGTCATGATTGGAGGAACTGAATTTTTTAACATTTATTTTTGTCTTTCCTTTTTAAAGCCATGTAAAGATTACTGTCACTATATCTTGTGGCTGAATTCTGTAAGCAAACAAGAGCTTGCTTGATAATACTGGCATGAGATGACAGCTTTGCAATTTCCGCTCTTTCTTTTTCATAGGACAGTAAGTTTTCGGAGTCGTGTGTTGCCGCCCAACTCAGCTTGGATGCAAGATACATCATTAAAAAGTCTGGAGATCTGCCATCCTGAGGTATCTGCATTTTTAGCACTTTTAAATGAACAAGTTAGGTTCTTTTTGCTCTTGATTAATAGATATTTGACTCCTGATCAAAACTGATATTGTGCTTTCTCCAACAGATACATTGTAATTAAAATTTATAACTTCCAGTAGCTTTGTAAGATAGCTCTTGTATACCAGTTTATTATTTGATCATACTGATAACTGGATCAGTTATACAATTATGCATATATACACATGCTCAGTTTGTGCGTACCACTTTATACCAGGTGCTATTATCTCTAAATTTTCCTGCTGCCTTTGGTATAACATGTATTTCCAGAATTATGTGTCCTTGTGGTAGCACAAAAATCAGCAAGCATTTAGTTCTGCAGTGTATTTTAGACACAGGTCATTAATCAGTTAGTTTGGGCCTCCATATACATGCTGATCACTTATTTAGAAGCAAGTGTCATTGCTTTTGGAAGAATTCTGCTTTCAAGAAAGAGTGTAATTAAGATTGCTGTCATAAAATGCTGACAAATACACTGTAATGAGGATTTGTATTTCTTTTTCAAGCAGAGGAATCTTACTTTAGTAGCTTTATAGCTTTTACTCTTTTTTCTTATATTCAGTTTTAAGGATATTAATGGCTCATCTGTATACTGTGCTCTTTTTAGATTCACAATTTATACTTTCCTGAAGTGGCTACAAATATCAATGAAAACTGAATTAATAAAATTCTACAACCAGTCCATTTAAAATACAACATCCTAAAATTGTAAATAAAATGTGAAATCTAATAAATACAAGTACATTTAGAAAGATACAGTGGTCCCCTGGGTTACGAATCCCCCGGGGTACGAAAACCCCGGGGTACGAAAGAGCCGGGGCCGGAAAAACGGCCCCGGGTTACGAAAAAAAACCCTGGATTCCGAAAGAAAAGTGGCGCGAAATTGAAAAGGTGAAAAGTTTTTTCCTATACTTACAGTGGTCCCCCGGTTTGCGAATTTTTTTGGCTTACGAAAGTGGTGCTAGAACGGATTACTTTCGTAAACCACTGTATATAGGTAGAGAAGGAATGAAATCGAGCCATGAGGCAGTCAGCAATAGAGTCTGAAGTGGAGATGTAACTGTAACCCAGAGAAGTTGCTGTGAGGATAGCAAAAAGTCCAGACGTCTTTTTATCTTCTCATTCTAGGAGAGGACAATTTATGCACCCATTATTATAGTCCAGTTTCTTTATGTAGCTACAGCTCATATACTGCCAATTTTCTACTCTTTGTTAGTGTTTTCTAATAGTCTGAACAGCTGCTTATTTGTTCTTTTATTGATATCTTTATGGAGAACTGGAAATAAAGCTATGTTTAAGGCAATATGCTCTGTAAGATGTTGCTACCAGTCTTTGCTGTTTCTGTCCATGTTTCCGCATATAGAAACGCAACATTTTTAACAGAATTTTTGGAGGATTTCTCATGAGAAAGGCATATGAACTTGGATGGGCTTGTGCCTACAACTTTGGGTAAGTTATAAGCTGCAACAAGTTTCAGAGTCATGGAGAGGTTGGCCCTCACACATCTTCCTTCTCTAGCAATGGGTGGGGAGAACATCTCTTTTTCTCTCTCTGTACAGCGTAAGCAAGGAGACTGCTCACATATACTCATTTCTATTGCAGATCCTATGCAATAGATATTTGGGCTATCTTTATAGGAAATGGTATGTGGAGTGTGACCTGCATAGTAAGTGAAGGGTCAAACTGTGTGGGACAATAAATGAATATTCACCATGCTGGACAGTAAAGGTCTTAGTAGCTTCAAGCACTTCTTACTCTTTTTTCATAAAATAAGACTTGTTATAATTATAATACAGTTTCTACTATGATTCTTCTACATAGTAAAAATCTGCTCCTGATTGCTATAGTGAATATCTAATTTAATTCTAAGTGTCAATAAATTTATGGATGTGGATGAGAGCTTTTGATTTGAAAAGTACACATAATTAGTGATTCTGCACTAATTCACATTTTATTCTAATTGATAATTGTTAAGGCTTCAGAAGTAAACAAGTGCTGTTGACCATCTCAACACATTTCTTTCCAACTCATTTTGAGCAGGGCGTTGATTGCCCTTTTATACTGCTATTTACAATGAATCTGGCAGTCCCACAATCAATAATGGCAGTTCAGGATCATAAAAATATAATAATGTAAGGAATATGTTCTGGTCAACAGCTGTGAGGGTTTTCTTTTAGTGAGGATGGAAGTTACATGGTTCAGGTGGAAAGCAGTCAAAGTATGAGGGAATCACTGCTACCTTTAGGGCAGGAGAGGACAAGCTCCAGGGTTCTGGGGCCATTTTTCTGGTCATAGGACTCTCACCAGTACCTCCATATCAAATTAAGAGGGGACACACTTCGTTTTGATCCCTCCCCCATAAATTATCAGCTAAAATGAGGTGTGGGCCCCTGGCTCATGCCTTGATCTACAGCAGTGTTATTCAAAGTTGTGGTCCATGGATTGGTGTAAGTCCATGAGCCTTTAGCTGCCAGTCCATGGCAAGTTTTGGAAGAGTGTTATAGTGGTTTGAGCATTGGACTGTGACTCTGGAAGCCAGGGTTTGAGTCCCCGCTTGGCCATGGAACCCCACTGGGTGACCTTGGGCAAGCCACACTTTCTCAGTCTCAGAAGATGGCAACAGCAAACCGCTCTGAAGAAACTTGCCAAGAATATAGCTTCACCTTAGGGTTGCTGTAAGCCAGAGACAACTTGAAATCACAACAACAACAACAACAATAGATCAGAAACTGGCTTAAGAAAACTATTGGAAGTTACATTGTTCATATAGTTCTTTTCCAGCCACTGTCTTTTGGAAAATTAGTCAAATCATATTTCAGATAGGTATGATTTGGGAGAAAGAGTATGAAATTCATGGAGTTGCTGTAAGTTGAAAGGTGTGCTGAAGGTACACCCATACATGATGTTAGAAGTTCTTTTGTGATGGTTGTGAAATTGCTGTGATAGTCCACAGTGTTCTGCCATCATATCTGTGGGCTGGTTGACATTTCAACATGCACTAGTCATTCCACTTATATGCTATGAAATCAGCCCCTTGTAGAAGTCCTTCTAGGTTGATTTTGACTGAATAAGATACTAATTGGAGGCTTTATATGCTGTTGTAGACACATTGTCCTACAATTAAAACTTAGGAATTTGCACACAAGTTAGACCTTAATGTTTTGCTATGAGTTTGTGTAATTTTGATGCTTTGAAGAAACCACTTTGCTAAATAGCCTTCATTGAACTTCTCATTAATATCTGTTGGATACCTTGAACGTATCTGTAATAAAACCTTCTTTTGCTTATTACGCTAGCATATTATTAAGTATTGTTTTCAGGTTTGCTTTCTAAAAAATGGTTTTTCGTTCACTCCAGAAACTCCAGACCTTATGTGGTAGCTGTAGATGATATTATGTTTCAAAAACCAGTTGAGATTGGATCATTATTGCTACTTTCTTCCCAGGTAATAACTTTCTTATATTAAATAGTCTTTATGGATCACATTCATGTTGACATTACTCTGACAGTGAGCAATGCCAAGTCAGAGATTGTCATGTCTGCTTTGTTCAATACTTATTTGCAATTCCAGTAATTTTTTAATCCTAATTTTTAAAGGTATGTTACACTGAAAATAATTACATCCAGGTTCGGGTGCACAGTGAAGTTTATGATCCAGATTCCCGAGTGCACCACACAACCAATGTCTTTCATTTCACATTTATGTTAGAAACGGAGATACCAGTTATTGTTCCCAAGACATATGGTGGTAAGTAGGCATTTGGATGCCGCACTGCAGCTGTGTGAATGATGTTATGTGATTAATTTTATTGTGTTGTAGGTGTAATCACTTTGTAGAATCGTGTTGAGTTTTGCTCACCATGTTCTTCTTTATATCCCTCTCCTTCTCCCCCTGAGTTTATGTGATCATGAGGAATACTGCATACTAATATATGTGGTTTTCAGTGTTAAAAGTACTTCAAATTTTATTTGAATACAGGCAAGAAGTTCATATGCAATTTTTAGTATTTTTAAATACTGATCTGTCAACATCTTCACTTTTTTATATGAACTACCTTAGGTAGAAGAGAGAATATTGTGTAGTGGTTTGAGCACTGGGTTTATATGATGCACACCCCAAAAGTAACTGGAAGCTGCACTGAGGCCGCCAAAGGGAGCCTGAAGCCACTGCAGTTTAAACTGACTCCTGGTGGCTTGGGACTGCAGGTGGCAGCTTGCTTTGGAAGTGGGCTGTGCAGACACCACAGTCGCAGCCTGATTGTGGCCAGAGACTACTCCTTCCTGATTGTCTGCTTGAACCTATGACTTAGAGACGAGGGTTCAGTTCCCCGCTTAGCCATGGAAACCCACTGGATGACCTTGGGTGAGTCACATACTCTCAGCCCAAGAAAACCCAGTGATAGGCTCACCTTAGGGTTGCCATAACTCAGAAATGACTTGAAAGCAGACAACAAAGTGTAACTAGTCAGACATTCCCAATGATAATGAAGATAGTGTTCTACTTGTTTTCATCCCAACTGTGGCAAAAGATGAGCTGAAAAAGAAAGGAGAACCTGTAATTTGTAAACAAGGCATATGATCAATGAAGAAAACCGAGCATTTCTGACCAACAAACTATTATTTTAGGGTGCTTTAGAAGCATCAGTGAAGATACTTCCAGTTTGACAGATGATGCTATAGTTGACCTAATTCCTCTCTTCTTTTTGTTTCAGAATCCATGTTGTATTTGGATGGGAAACGGCATTTTGAGTCAGCTATAAAAGAGAACAATGTATAGTTATCAGTGAAGTGGATTACAGCAAAACTGGCATTTTTGGGATTGCCTTGGACGTTTCTGGAACATGCTTATCAGAGGAAGATGGGACAGCATATCTATTCTAAAAACAGTATCATGGAATGCAGAAAGACTCCAAAGCACTTAACTTTTTATTCTGATATTATACTTCATTTCGAAAGACTTTTTGCCTTTTCCGCAACTCCGAAGTGGTGATCCATATACATTTAAATTCTGTAGCACTGCTAGATGATTAAAATGAGTTGTGTTTATCCACATCAACTGTAAATGATTACTCAGTTGCATGGTGTGAAAATCAAATCAAGATCGAGTGAGACCTCACAAAGGGATCTTGTAGCACCTTTTGAGACTAGGTCTGCTTCCTCATAGACTTCTCCCTGCTTTCTAATGAAGTCATAGATTTGTCTAATGAGATTTGTAAAAATCTCCTCTCCTGTCCATTTATTCATCATATGGTCTGAGAATATGGTCTGGTTTTCACTGCTGACTGCTCTCCAGAACAAACCATAAACCATTTCCTAGTGGATCTCATAGACTAGATCCCAAACAGACAGGCCTAAAGGAGTGGAGTGAGGCAACACTGACGCCATTTGTGCCAGGACCATGGCAACTGCATGTACCTGGTCCTAATCTGGGCCGCCACTGTGGTCCTGAACCAAGCCAGCAGAAGGAGTGGATTCTATCCACTTCTTCTTGGCCCAGTTCTTTTTCATTGACACGGCCTTGGCAGACCTACAGGTTGTGTTCAGGGTGTGCATTATCTAAATGTCAGGCCCCTAATGCAGCCTGAAGCTCCATCATTTTGCCTGTGTGTTTCGGGCCTTGGTCTACTTCTTCATCTGCTTGAAGTGAAGTTCGCCTCATGCATCTGACAAAGTAGATCTAGTCTACAAAAGCTGGATCTACAAGTTCTTTCACACAATCTCAAAGGTGCTACAAGATTCCTTTTCATACTGATATTACAGACGAACACCCCCACTGAGCCCTTGGTTAGGCCACTTGTGGCCTATATAACGTATCACTCGTGGTGTGGTTATTCTGAGTGTAAGAGATAAAAATGGTGGAGTGGGGGCTTGGCAAATCAGATGGTACATATTGTAAAAATCTTCTCTCCTTATACAGTTGGCCCTCGGTATCTGGGAGAGCTGTTCTGGATCCACATGGACACCAAAATCTGCAGATGCTCAAGCCCATGCTGCCCCTCAATGACAGCATGCACCACGCCATTTGGGACAGCCCCTGTTATCTTGTGGCTGTGTGTACATTCGGCTGTGCCACTGTTGGGGACAATGGAATGTAACGGCAGCACGGCCACATGCACATGCAGCTATGGGACAATGGGGGTTGTCCCTAATGGCTCCGTGGCCATGGGCACATACTGCCATTGGGAACAATGTGGGCTTGCCATCCGCAGATGCTCAGATCTGCTTATGGCAAGTTCACAGATACCGAGGGCTGATTGTATTTGTTATATGGCCTTAGAATATCATAATCTTTAAGCTGCTGACTGCTCTCCAGAACAAATCATAAACCACGGAGAGTCAGAAAAGGCTAACAGATGAGTACTGATTGTGGCCTAGGCTTAGTTCATGAGACAGTTTTCACAAAAAAACTACAGCCAGTTACTACTGCCATGGGATGCTACTTCAAACTTGCTTCAATTTCATCAAGAATGCACCATGACTCCAGCCTTTGATACACTCTGATCATATACTGAAATGTTTTACTAAACACTGTGTATGCTTTAATAAAAATATAAATATTTAATTGAAATTACCTATCTGTTCTAAGTTACATCAGGTACAGGGATACTGATGTCTTGTTTTTAACTCTTTTGTTCATATGGCTGATATGGTTAAGAAGTTGGCTTTCAAATTGTGTCCTAACTAAACCAGAAGTTAATTGGGAGCTGATTAGTAAAGGCAGACAGTGGATTCTGAAAAATTGTCTACCAGTTTTGATTGCCATTGTAGTGTGAGGTTGCAGAGTACAGATTGTAGTCTAACCTCAGTTCATGATTCAGCAGTCCAACCCAATACAGGCAACTATAAAGACATGGGGCCAGTTTTTGCTTCTGTGTCCTCCTGATCAAAAATCAGCAGACAAGTGCACTGAAAACAAAACTATGAGTAACATCCAGGTTTTGGGGGGGGGGGGGGGTAAGGGTATTTTCAAGTTTTCTACCACTACTGAAAACCAGGCTTTTGACAATTTTAGAGGCTCTTTTGGGGGGGGGGGGAGAATGGGGATTAAGGAGAAGCCTGATAGGCTACCAAAAAGAAAAGAAAAAAAAAAAAAAGAAAAGAAAAAAGTGGTTCTCAATGTGTAAACTGATATTTATGCCTAACAATCAAACATGTTAAGTCAGTAGGCCTTACAACTTTGTGAGCAAGTTGCAGTGAATTCACTGATCACTCAGTGCCTTCCTAATGTCTAGGTTACTTTACTGTGATAAATATTAACAATGGACATCACTGATGATCATTTGCAAACTTTAACTGGTGCAGAATGCAATGATCTGTCTCCTGCCTAGGGTGGCACATAGCATATTTACATTGATGCTTTTCCTTTGGCTTGTCTTCCTCTCTGTTGAGCATAACTAAAGATGCTAATTTCATTCTCAAGGTGGAAACACTAGGACTTGATTGTTTTCCAGTCTCTGCAAAAAATGGATGGGATGACTTTTTAACAGGTGGGCTTTTTAGCACTGGACTTACCATGGTTTTCCATATGAAGCAAAACATAGGTAAAAGGTTTTGGATTACTGCAAATGGATTAGGGTCAATTATTTCTACATTTGTCAGTTGTACTTCAGATATTTTGGTCCATTTTGTAGTAGAGGTTAACTACCATAATATTCTTTACAAGTGTTTTGCTGCTAGACATTGTTGGGCTGATTCTCAAGCAGCACTTTCTTCTGTAATTAGACATCATCACCTTAGGTATAGCCTCCTTGGGGTGGAGAAAATGCAGACTACCCACCCAGACTGACTACTGAATATTCCATTCCTATTTGAGACAGAACCTTACTTACTGTTGAAATTCTTCTTCTAGAAAACAAAACAAAATGTCCAGATCCCCCTTCAGTGAGGTCACTGTTTTTTCTGAGAAAGCCTCTTAGTCACATCTACCCCAACTTATTAGGTCAGGTTTATAGAAATATGGTTTATTTCCTTTCATCTTCAGTTTTTTTTCCCCATCTAATCTTTTATGCTGCTTGCATTTTAAAGTATTAGTCAGTAAACTATTCACTCAGCTGTAGAACTTCCAAAACTAAGAAATTTACTCCCCCTGGTGGAAGTTTGAAATACAGTCTTGACAACTATGAGTGGGAGAAGTTGTGCATCACAACCTTGGAAGTCCTTTATCTGAGAACTGGTGAGTATGAAAAAATGATAATCCTGACATTTTATTTTAGTATTTTAAAGGATGTTTAATTTTACTTACTTTTAAAGTATTTAGCTTATACTTGGATTGAATAGGTTCTGAAATTCCCATTGATATGAAATATGCATGTGGAATCAGTATGACACCTTTTCAGGATTGTTTCTTTCACTTTTTATGTAGAGATTTCACCTCACTGATTGTAATTCAGTCCTTGCTACATTGTCCGGTAAGTGGATCTACTTCCTCGGCTAGAATCTCAGCAATGAGCAAACAAGTGCACTAGAAACTGTCTAGTAATTACCCTTCAAATCCGGGTCTACCTTCTGCAAAATCCCCTCCCCCCAATTTGTTTTTCATGGTTTTCAAAGTAGTAATCACAGAATATTGAAAAGCTGAATAACTGAATCTGATTATACAATTATTATATGATTTAGCTTCTGTGATTTCCTGAAATGGACCCTTTCAGAATAAGCTAAAAACTAAAAAATGACTTTGTGGGGAATACTAGTGAATTTTTGCTAAATATTTTCCCCCAATATTAAAGTGAATTTGGGATTATACTGGAGACTGTAGAATCTGTAACTAAATCTACAGTAATTTACAAAATTTCACTGAACTCTGAGTAAGGTGCTCATTTCAGCCTAAACATACAACCAATTTATAAGTCTTGTGGATTCATGTCTTAGTATGTTAAGAGGCATCTAAATCTGTGAGAGGAATATTGCATGCTAATATTTGAGTAGTGCGTCACTAATGACAATCATTCTATTTTAGACTCCAGCGCCTATACCCTCCACCACAAACTGACAGGCAAGCAATTATCAAAAGTAGCAGAACTTTATTGACAATTTCTGAGTTGTTGTGTTGTAGGAAAAATGCAGTTAGTTCACTTTACCAAAATACTTCAGTTTTCCTGCAGGATCCGGAATTATCTGTTTAAAGGGGGAAAAAGTGTCATAAAGAAAACCCAGTTAGTTCTGCTGTTTTGTGACACATATGCTAAATACACTGAAATGAAGCCTAAGCTGATTAGGAAGTATGTATTAATGACATCACTTTGTAATGATTTCCCTAAATTAACATCTGTGCTCAATTAACCAAGGCCTGTATACTTAGAGTCACCATATTCACAAAGCATCTTCAGGTTTGTTCTATCCATATTTAGAAAGCATGGCTATAGATGTAAATGCACTTTGGTATGGCTGCCCATGTGTGCACATGCTTGAACCTACTGTTGATTTTTCATATATTAATTTTCCTAAAATGTTTTATCCTACCTTTATTTTAAATAAGAGAGAAAACTATACCAAAATCTATTAAGTATAGTTTTTATAGCTACATGATTTCTATAAATTATACAGCCTTACATAAATACAGTGGACCCTTAGTACTGGCAGTATATCACCATGCCCCATATAATTCACTGACAGTGTGTGCGGATGCACATGTTGCCACCACTGAATAAAATGGGGCTCTTTCATATATTGCTTTCATTACAACCTACTATGATGCTAGCTCCTTGTAGATCAACTCTGTAACATGTAAGCTCCTTTTGAAAGTACAGTGGTCCCTCGGGATCCGAATCCCCCGGGGAACGAAATCCCCGGGATCCGAAACCACCAGGGGAGAAAAAAAGCCCCCGGCCAACGAAAAAAACCCCGGGTTGCGAAAGAAATTCGCAACCCGGATGTTTTAAAAAGCGCGCTTCCGGCGCGCTGTGCATCCGAAAATGCGGTCCCCCGGGTTGCGAAAACTTCCGGGATACGAAGGTAATCCCGGAACGGATTACCTTCGTAACCCGGGGGACCATTGTAGTCTTATCCCACCCACCCTAGCACAAATGAAACAGTACAAACTAATATATCCCAGAAAACCAAGGAAAACAGAAAAGGAGAAGTAAAAGGGAGGTCCTAGCCATAATCTTCTGTACTAAATAACTGAAATTGTTATTTCCTGATGCAGAATTGTATTACTAACATTCTAAGGTTGCTAAGTTACAAATGATAATTAAATTAGTGCTGTATCTTTCCGAAGCACTAGTGAAATACTGACTTGAGTAAATGTTAACAATTTGAAGTTCAAAGCCCTAAATTCTGTAAAGAGGGCAGCAGTGTGATGGAGCACATGAAATATCACAAAGGGCTCAAGCCAGTTTATTTTTTTCTGCAGGGTAGGCAATTAGGTAGTAAATAGCACTCAAATTATGCCTGCTGCTTTTGGTGTGGTGATGACATTCCTTACAGCATACAGCAGGAGCATTTTTCAAGTGAAAATAACAACTGTTTTTCAAACAATAATATAGACTTAAACACAACTTACTGTTTCACTGCCCGGCTTCCAACCAGCAGGGCAAACTGAGAAGGCAAGGAAAGGAGATATTAATCTGATGTTTTTTTAAAAAAACTGGTGTCCTATTCATGTTTTGGAGATTAGCTCTAATGCAGCCCAATATCTATTATAAAAATGGGAAAATCAGATTATGTCCTAACCCCAAAACATACAAAGACCAAAGGTAATTGGGGAAAAAGCATATCCATAGCACTTTCTACACACTAATTTGCTTTTAATCCAAGGAAAGTGAAGCAGCTTAATCTGTGGAGAATAAATCCATGGGACTACAGTAAAATCAAATTGTAAAACTCTTGGTAAATTTAATTTCACGCTCTTCAACAATTTGCTGAATTGGTGATGTAAATAATCTTGAGAGAAATATGGAAAGCTTGTTCACTTCAATTTTATTATAGACCAATGTGTTTTGTCTGTTCATCACTGGAATTTTTTTTCTGTTTATAATGGTGGATTTTCGTGGCTGAGTTCTGGGTACTGTAAATCTAGGAAATTATTTTGCCTACCATGTAAATGCCTTATACCAGTGATTCCCAAACTTTGTACTTCCAGATGTTTTGGACTTCGGCTCCCAGGATTCCTGACTGTTGGCCAAGCTGGCTGGGGCTTCTGGGAGGTGAAGTCCAAAAAACCTGAAGGGCAAATTTTTGGGACTCACTGCCCTATACTTTTTGTAGGAATTCTTATCTGAACACAGGAAATAAAGGTGGCAAAATGTATACTGCTGCTACTCCTTTTGAGATGGTTTCCAAACAGTACAGATAGGGAGAAAGAACTGCAACTTAACTTGGAAGTAATCCCTTACAATGTAACACATTACTTGTAACAGTTTATTTTTGGTGATAACGAGCACCAAACACCATTACTCTTCTCGAATAATGGAACAGACTCTTAAAAGTTTCCCCTAACAATCAAAACAGGGTATCCCCCATTACTAATTATGCAACATGGGCACCTATTTTAAGAACAATTCAAGAACCAAATATAAGGGCCAGGTGGTTGTAGCTGCCCCACCACTGGATAGGAAGGCTGTTTATCTGTTTTTTTTAATGGGGAAAAAAGGGCAGTGCAATGCTTAAGGCACAAGTTACGATGCTAACAATAACAAGCTGCCTGGGAATAACAAAATGAATTACTTTCAAAAGCAACATTCCAGCTCTGCTGCAATTTCAGAGCTGCTAAATCTTCAAATGGTGAAATTTAATGTAAAAAGCTATAGGATACAAATCTAATAATTCTCATCTTCAAAGAACTTAAGAGTGGATATACCTTCTCCATGTTTATCAGTGTACTGGAATGCTTGCACTAGACGAAGAGTTTCATCCACAGATCTTCCAACAGGAAGATCATTCATTGTTATTTGTCGAAGAATTTTCTTGTCATCAATAATGAACAGGCCTCTGAGAAAACATGAAAAAATACAAGAGAAAAGTCAGTCCATTCACTTCACACATATATCAAAAGTCCTCTGTGATTAATATAATGGGAAGTGGAAATACAGGTCGAGTCTCCCTTATATGAAATGCTTAAAAACAGAAGTGTTTCGGATTTAGGATTTTTTCAGATTTTGGAATATTTTCATATAAATAATGAAATATGGTAGGGATAGAACCCTAGTCTAAACATGAAATTATGTTTAAATTATTATGTTTCGTATACACCTTATACACATAGTCTGAAAGTAATTTCATACAATATATTTTTTAAAATTGTGCATGATCCAAAGTTTGCGTACACTGAACCATCAGTGAGCAAAAGTGTCACTATCTCAGCCACCAATGTGGACAATTTTGGATTCTGGAGTATTTCAGATTTTGGAACTCCAGATAAGGGGTACTCAACTTCTAATGGAAATAATAATGAACAAAAATGGAAATAATCCTTAATTTCTCCATATTTACACCAGCAGGAGAAATAAGTAGTGAAGAGTTCACATTATACCTAAGAGCATGTCCTTGGTCTTCTAAATATACACCATAATCTTTTGAAATCTGATGTGTCAAATCTGAAAGAAGTGGTATCTTTAAAGGTCCAAGTCCTCCTTGTTTTCGTGGTGTATTAATCCTATTGTAGAGAAAATCAAAAATATTTCAGTAAGAATTGTTTCATACTTTTTGTATTTGTACAATGAATTTGTGATTTGATATTTTTTTTGCCCAAAATATCATAGAATCATAGAGTTGGAAGAGACCACAAGGGCCATCCAGTCCAATCCCCTTCCATGCAGGAACTCCCAATCAAAGCATCCCTGACAGATGGCCATCCAGCCTCTGCTTAAAGACCTCCAAGGAAGGGGACTCCACTACACTCCAAGGGAGTGTGTTCCACTGTCAAACAGCCCTTACTGTCAGGAATTTCGTCCTAATGTTGAGGTGGAATCTCTTTTCCTGTAGCTTGCATCCATTGTTCCACGTTCTAGTCTCTGGAGCAGCAGAAAACAAGCTTGCTCCTCAATATGACAGCCCTTCAAATATTTAAACAGCACTATCATATCACCTCTTAACCTTCTCTTCTCCGAGCTAAGCATTCCTAGCTCCCTAAGGTTCCTCATAGGGCACAGTTTCCAGACCCATCTTAGTTGCCCTCCTTAGGACACACTCCAGTTTCTCCACATCTTTTTTGAATTGTGGTGCCCAGAACTGGACACAGTATTCCAGGTGGGGCCTGACCAAAGCAGAACATTACTACCACTTTCAGTTCCATTAGAGTAAACAAAAATTTACAAAAAGTTTGCCATATAGCATTGCCACTGACCTATAAGTCTCTTTAAAGTAAATGTTTCATTGACTATCACATCATAAATGATTCTATGATACTTTCTGAATTCTTTTTACAAGAGTTGCAAATGTAAATTCCCTAAATGGCTACTTTCCCCCCTAGCATCTAGTTCTGCATATTAGCTTGGGAATTTCACAAGCCTGATCCAGGTGCATCTTTGCCATATCCTTATGTGCACAGTACTCCATAAATAGATGTTTCATAACACCACGTTCCCCATGCCATTGAAAGAACACATGTGAATGGGTACCTGAGGTTATGCAATAGCCGTGATCACATAATAACACACAAACAAGATGAACTGGACTGAGTTCTAGGTTCCCTAAAATTCCTTGAAACAAGACTTTTTGATTTGCACATAAAACTAAAACAGCCAGCTATTACTGACTTGCATTAAAATGGAGGGGATAAAAGACATACCATGCTAAATGAGTGAACTGTGAATCTACAGAGCAAGCTATTACTTCAGCACCAATTGATCTGAATTCTTCAATTCTGTCACTGAAGGCAATTATCTCCGTTGGACACACAAATGTGCTAAATTAAAACAAAACAAACGATTACATTCTAAATTTCAAAGAGCTAAAAGAAAAGTTTATTTTTGTTACATGTCTAAAGTATAGATAAACTGATTTCCTAAAAGCACAAATAAACTGCTCTAAACCACAGATAAAATGATTTCCTGAAATTACTACATTTCCAGCAATGCATAAAAACAAGATTTGTTTTACTGTGACCTTTATATATAAGTTAATTAACATTATCTTCTAAACATTTCTGATAGTTGTGATGCTGGAATAAAATCCTTGCAGTACCTGAATCACAATATACTGGTACTCTGTTGGCCTAGCTGTTGATTTAGAGTAATCTTAGACTGTTATTTAAGTACCAAGTGTACAGAACAGGAATCAAAATTTCATTTCCAGTCTGCAAGCAACAGTCAAGATCTGTTGTTTTTTACACAAGGACTTTAGTTTTTTATACTAGGATTCCAATTTAATGCTAGCAGGATTAAAGTCTCCATTAACACAGTTTTGACAAATACTTTTGTGCAACTACCAGTAGTTATACAACCATTTGTGCAAGAAGCAGTGCAATGGTTTTAATGTGGTAATAGACTGGATGAGGAAAAACAGACTGAATCTGAATCCAGATAAGATGGAAGTACTTGTTGTCGGGCCCACTAACCCAGGTATAAGCATAAGTCAACCAGTCCTAGATGGGGTCACACTCCCCTTAAATCAAATCAAGTAAATGCGAAAGGAGTGCTTGTTATCAACTCCAGCTGATATGTCAGCTGTGTCCTTTCCTGGAACAGAGGGATCTGGAAACTTTAGTGCATGCTCTACATGGGGCTACCCTTGTGCCTAGTCCGGAAACTTCAATTAGTCCAAAATATAGCAGCCAGAGAGGTCACTGGGACAGCTAGAGGTGACCACATCACTCCTATCTTAAAATCTCTTCACTGGCTGCCTATTAGTTTCCAGGCACAGTACAAGGTGTTGGTTATGACCTTTAAAACCCTACATGGCTTGGATCCAACCTATTTGTGGGTTCGCCTCCTTCCATACAATCCGCCAAACACACTCAGGTCCTCTGGGAAAAACCTTCAACCAATAAAGACTAGGTTGACAATGGTTACCCAGAGGGCCTTCTCATCAGCTGCTCCCAAATTATGGAATGGCCTGTCAGAAGAGATCTGGAATATCACCAATCTTGATGGCTTTAAAAGGGCTGTCAAGACTCTTCCGACAGGCCTTCCCTGAATAATTCACCTGGTCGCCCATGGACACAGACCATCACAGAGAACACACTAACTGCCCATCCCTCTGACTGGCTTATTTTTAATTTTAATTCTTTTTAATTTTTTTAATTCTAGTGAGTTTAATTGTTATTTTATGGTGGGGGGGGGGAATTAATGGGAAGCATTTTTATCTTCCACTACCGAGATCAATGAGCTATTATCTTCTTGCACGGTGAAAACTGAAATAAAGGCTTATTTTTAGTCCTGAACTTGTTGAGTCAACACATATGTAAGTTTCATTAATTCAGTGAGTCTACTCTAGTTGACACAAAAAGACTAGGGGGCAGTGAAACATGATGCAGTGATTTCTGTAAATCTGAAACAAGTCAAGGACTTCTGTGTGCACAAAGGAATTTTCCATCATGCAAAAGTGTATTGTTTTGTAATAAACAGAGCTCCTCCAAAAAAGCTTACTGAAGACTGAAAATGTCCAGCAGCCTCCAAGAACCACTGCACTTTGAAGAGGTCAATTGCTGGAGGCGGTGGGGAGTTGAAAAATTTGCATGTTTGAGCCCCATGCATCTCAAAAGTACTCTTTTCTCCTCAACCCTCCCAACATCTCTCCCCACTGTGCCACATAATGCTTAAGGTTAGGACTGGCTACCAGTTCCAAATCTATACCTGCATGGGTGTGTTTGTGTTTGGTTTTCACCCCTTTTAATACTCAGTTGATTGGCCTATTCAAATCCCCTGAGCATTTCAAAAAACCTAAAAAAGCCCCATGTTTTGCTGTAAATTATCTGTGCACTGGAACACATATGCTTCTATTACAAGGTCACAGCCATTCATGTCATGTTTTCAAAGCATTTTCCACAGCTTACCTCATTGGATAGGGAGGCTTTAGTTATATCACTCCAAGCACAATTAAAATTATTCTAAGAATCTCAGAAATATTTATAAAATGCTTCCTTTTGACTTAGAATATTAGGCAGCAAATGCTGAATTTTCATGGACAGAAAAATGAAACTGGAAGAGGGAAGATCTCCCTTTCTTCCTGTAGCCCCTCTGGCATCCCTTTCCAAAAAACTGGGAAACCATCTGGAGCTGATTTTGGTGTAGCACCAAAGCACTGCAGTGGGGAAAAGAGGTGAACTATCACACTGGTGATAAACAACAGCTTGACAGTGAATTTAAGACAGTTATCTAATTTCACTTTCCCCTGTTCAGAAGCAGAACTATGTCAGAGCCACAGTTCAAGATTTACAGCATAACCTGTCAGCCTTCAATCCCCCCCCTCCATTTTACCATTTCCAACATGACAGCACAGTAAAATCTTTAATAAAAACTTCTAGAGATATGTTTTAATCAAGAGATATTGCTCTCTAAAGTGGCAACAATACCTCCTATAAACGTTTTGGGTAACAAAAATCTTGTTTTGAAGATATTTATATACTATAATTGCAACAGTTTTGCTTACAAGTCAAGAGGATAAAAGAAGAAAACAAGGTATTTTCCTTCATAATCTGTCAGTTTCAGCTCTTTAAACTCTCCATTGATGACTGCTGTTCCTTCCCAGTCAGGTGCAGGTTTAGAAACTGTAAATAAAAAAGAACACAATCAACCTTTTCCCAAACAAGCACACAATCTAGGTACACATAAGGGATTTTTCTCTGGTCAAAGAATATGAATTAAAAATGTTTCTTCATTGTTGTTCTTGTTGATGAAAAAATAATTTCCTTTTTATAGAGACAATCCTGGAAAAACTCAAGGGTGATTTTATTTCAGCTTTGACTCTTATGATTTTTTGCAACACCACATTGGTTCCTAGGAATTGGTCTTCTAATAAATACACCAGTGCATACTGCACTTACAACTTTGTGCTTATGAGATCCACAGATATACCAGGGCAGATGTATTATTGCAGAGAAACATTGCCTTTTCAAAACTTTTCCTTTTGTTAAAAAATGCACACATTTCAATTGAAACAAACAGATTTTAGGTTTCCTAAAACCTATTTGAAACCCACTATATTTTAATTTACAAAAAGTTACTGCAATCGAAACCTGGATTTGCAAACATACTGGTACCTGTTATGTAGGCCCCTTTTGTAGTTAATATGATTTGGATATAATCTGGATTAGAAAAGGACTGAAAAATACTTGAATTTAAATTGCTGTAGAAGAAATGTTGACTAAACAGTAATGGTACTATAATGTAGTGCTGAAAATTTTCTGTATCCAGTTCAATAACATTCAACCTTGAGACAAATATAGTGGGCCCTTGGTATCTGCTGGGACTTGGTTCCAAGAGCAGCTATGAAGGAACTAGACAAGACCCTGAAGCATAAAGATATATCAATAAATACTAAAGTTGGGATTGTTCATGTCTCTGTATTTCCCATTTCTATGTATGGATGTGAGGTGGTCAGTGAAGAAAGCCGATAGGGAGAAAATCAACTCATTTGAGATGTAGTGCTGAAAAAAAAGTTCAGCGAATACCCTAGACTGCTAAAAAACAAACAAACCCAAAACCGGACAGATGAGTCCTTGAGCAAATCAAGTCTGAACTCTCCATAGAAGCAAAGATGACTAATCTGAGGTTGTTGTATTTTGGCCATTTTGTGAGAAGAAAGGATTTGCAAGAAAATATTATAATGTTTGGTAAAGTTAAGGGCAATAGGAAAAGACCCTATGCCAGATGGATATATTCAAGAGAACCTGCAAGACCTGAGGAAGATAGCTGGTGACCAGGAGGGCTGCCATAGGTCAAAGTCATCTTGAAGCCAGTTAATAACACCTTAGCAATTTGGTAATGCAAACTAAAAACCTATCATTTGTAATTCAGTCCTGTTGTCCTTCAAAAGACAGGAAAAACTTCCAAAAATACAGTACTGTATATTCATTCATTGTGATAATACAGTAGCACACAATGTGCTTCTACCATTTCAAAATGTTTTAAACTAACATATTTTCTGGATGCAACAAAGCTTTCCTTCAGTCATTTGAACAAACTGTGTCTCCTGTCTCTCTGCACTTTTAAACCAGTAAGGTTTGCATGACGTGTCCTCTTCCAAAAGTGCTTTATCAACTTAGGCAAAGGAAAGCAAATACATGGAACAAATAAGGAGGTGTGCTGGTAGTGCTCATTTCCACCCTGCTAGGAGTGGGGGAAGGGGGAGAGAGGGGACTGCTTAATGCTTGGTTTTTTTTTTTAGACTGACGAACATTTTTAGCTTCACACTGTTTTTTTTTCCCAAGAAGGAAAGCTGATGAAGCCATATGCAAGTAGCCTGTGGCAATTCAGACAGAACAGATTTATTGTGGCATATAACTTTCTTGCCATTTGATGACTGCAGCAGAGTTTCTGCCACAAGAGATCTGTTAGTCATTCCAGTCTCTACACAGACAGGCCCATGGTGTCATCATCCTCTGCAACCAAGAAGCCACATTTTAGCTGAATGCTTTTCTTCCCTCCTTAGAAAGTGTCTCCCTTCTGCAAAGGGACATGTCTGCTTTCCCTCTTTGCTGCAGCTTTCCTACCCTCCTAATTTTTCTCACTCCCTGCCTCAAGACGCTGCAAACCTGACACAGGAGAATCAGAGTGGTCATCATCATCATCATCTGTCTAAATTGTCACAGGCTATTTGCATATGGCTTCAGCTTTCTGTCTTAAACAATAAAAACAAAACAAAACAGTGTGAAGCTAGAAAAGTCCATCAATAGTAATAACAATAAATTATTCTCCCCCCCCCCCAAATTTGGACACTATTATTACTAAATGTGGATAAGTTCCTCAATAATAATAATAATAATAATAATAATAATAATTTATCCCTCTTTCCCCCAAAATTGGGACACAAAGCATACTATTCTTACTAAAAAAGCAGGGTCAGCCCTGGTTAGTACTTGGATGGGAGACTGCCAATAAATAACAGATGGAAGGAACTGGCAAAACCACCTCTGAGTATTCCTTGCCTGAGAAAACCCCATGAAATTCATGAGGCCTCCATAATAAATAAGTAAGTTGACTCCACAAACACACACACTGAGGCTATTTCTGCACTGCAGAAACAATCCAAGTTGACACCGCATTAAATGCCATGCTAAATACTATGGAACACTACAGTTCCCAAAATTGTCTCAAACTGGATTATTTCTGCAGTGTGGTTTTGGACCTCAGGCTGCATCCACGCTGGAGAAATAACCCGGTTTGGCACCGCTTTAACTGTTTTCTGGCTGAAGGCTATGGAATTCTGGGAGCTGGAGTTTGTTGTGCCATTTGCTACGCTGGGTTACTGCTTATTTAGTAATAATAATATTCTTTGTGTCCCAATTTTGGGGAAAAGAGGGATATTATTATTATTAATTATTATTATTATTATTTTAAATTATTAAATTTAAATTTAATTTAAAATTAAATTATTATTATTATTATTATTATTTTCTGGCTTTTTATTGTTTTGTTTTGAGAAGGAAAGCGTGATGAAACTACATGCAAGTAGCCTGTGGCAATTTAGACAGATTATCATCATCATCATTAGTGAATTTTTCTAGCTTCCCACTGGTTTTTTTTAAAAATTGTTTTCTTTTAAGAAGGAAAGCTGTGATGAAGCTACATGCAAGTAATCTGTGGCAATTTAGACAGATTATTATTATTATTATTATTATTAGTGAATTTTTCTAACTTCACACTGGTTTTTTTTTATTGTTGTTACACACAAGCAGTCTGTTGTGGCAATTTAGACAGATCACGATCATCATAGAATCACAGAGTTGGAAGAGACCACACAAGGGCCATGTAGTCCAACCCCCTACCATGCAGGAAATCCCAATCAAAGCATCCCTGTCATCATCATCATCAGTGAATTTTGCTAGTTTAACATTTTTTATTGTTGGTACATGCAAGTAGCCTGGGGCAATTTAGACAGATGATCACCATTATTAGTGAATTTTTCTAGCTTCATAGAATCACAGAGTTGGAAGAGACCACAAGGGCCATCCAGTCCAACCCCCCCTGCCATGCAGGAACTCCCAATCAAATGTTCACACTATTATTATTATTATTATTATTATTTATTGTTGCTACAGGCAACTAAGTAGCCTGTGGCAATTTAGACAGATCATCATAATCATCATTGTCCCTGTATCAACTCAGGCACACACAACCCCCTCAACAAACTCCAACTCCCAGAATCCCACAGCCTTGAGCCAGGGCAGCACTTAAAGCGGTGCCAAACCGGGTTATTATTATTATTATTATTCCCCCAGTGTGGATGCAGCCTCAGCTCCCCTCCCCCTTTTGAGGCATGGAGGGAGGGTCGTGATGGTGGTGCCCCCCTCAGCCCTCCTCATGAGGCGCCATGGAGGCCCCTCCGTCGGGCAGCACGTACTCTTGGCCTTGCTGAGGTGGAGCGAGTGGTCCTTGACGGTCACCCTCCCCGCCTCGCCCGGGTACACCTCTCCCCCGGCGTAGTAGTGGCACTTGTTGGTCTCGTCGCCGCCCCAGCCCTGCTGAGAGGGAGGAGGAGGAGGGGACTCCGCCGCAGCAGCAGAGGCCCCTTCAGCCATCGTCGTCATCACCACCCCAGTGGCCACCATGAAGCACAAAATGGCCGGCAACGGCGCCCCCATCATTCTGAGGGAAGCCAACCGTCGCCTTCTTCTCAGCGGGGTCTCCCCTCCAGGCGCTCCCTCCTCAGCCTCCATGGCCACCTCAGCAGCAGCAGCCTCGCCTCAGTGGGCCTGGGCCTGCTCACTTCAGGCCTGGGGGCGTGCTGCTGCTGCTGCTTCTAAGGGGCGGACCCTGGGCCTACAAAGGCTTCAGAGAGAGAGGGAGGTGCCCATTAGGGTTTCCTCAGCCTGTAATAATTACTACAGTAATAAAAAAAATCATCCATTGTGTGTCTGTCTCCTTCTTCTTCTTCCACAAAAACCACTGTCTAAAGCACAGTAGACACTTGTCCCCCCAACATTTGCTGGCCTGAGGGGCACACAGGACCCCCCCTGTGAATGTGGAAAACACAACACTAATAATAATAATAATAATAATAATAATAATCATGATAATCATAACGGGGCTTTCTAGATTGGCAGGAAAGTGTGACATGAAGTTGCCTTTTCCTTAATGCTTAGCAGCTGCACCACAACCTTTAGATGGAGCTGCACTGTTCTGCAGTTTTTAAAAAAGAAGCTGGGAAAACCAGCACCTTTTTAAAGGCGCTTCTTCTCCCCTAAAACGCAAAAAAAGCGTTTTCATGGCACACTTTCCCTTTTTCTCATCTAAAGGCTAGACTTTCATGCAGCCATGAACACACTTCTTTTTGCCAATCTAGATCAGACCAATGAATCATAGAATCATAGAATCATTGAGTTGGAAGAGACCACAAGGGCCATCCAGTCCAACCCCCTGCCATGCAGGACCTCCAAATCAAAGCATCCCCGACAGATGGCCATCCAGCCTCTGCTTAAAGACCTCCAAGGAAGGAGACTCCACCACGCTCCGAGGGAGTGTGTTCCACTGTCGAACAGCCCTTACTGTCAGGAAGTTCTTCCTAATGTTGAGGTGGAATCTCTTTTCCTGCAATTTATATCCATTGTTCCGCGTTCTAATCTCTGCAGCAGCAGAAAACAAAGTCAAAGGTTTCCATGGACAGAATCCTAATTTGGAGTTTATCACACGGGAGGAATTTCTCTCAGTTTCGAATGGAGCCAGTTCGCAAGTACGTGAATTCGCTACTTTAGCGAATTTACGTGAATTCTGATTGCGTTCGGAATGACTTCCCGTTTCCCGAAAACGACCCTCCCCCCATTGCCAGAAATTGTGTGAGATGCTCTAATACGCAATTACGTGAAACCCCTTGATTGCGTTCGGAATGACTTCCCTTTTGCCCGAAATTGCGTGAGATACATTCATACGCAATAATGTGAAACCCCAGGATTGCGTTCAGATTGGCATTAGATTATACCCCCAAATTCCGTCATATGACAAACTCCATAGATTTATTGTGGGTTTTTTTCGGCCTAGGCGGCCATATTCTAGAAGAGTTTCTTTCTGAGGTTTCGCCAGCATCTGGCGAAACCTCAGAAAGAAACTCTTCTAGAACATGGCTGCCTAGGCCGAAAAAAACCCACAATAAATCTATAATACACTCCTCCGTCCATATTTGCAGATTTGATTATTCATGGATTTGATTAATATGTCCTCTCTAGGAATATCTAGGTCCTCCAGTGGTCAGCTCTATGGTCAACTTTAACTAAAAGTTGCACTGAAAGACCTAGGACCTTATCAGACATTGGAAACGCAATCATGGGGTTTCACGTTATTGCGAATTAAAGTATCTCACGCAATTTCGGGCAGAAGGGAAGTCATTCCGAACGCAATCATGGGTTTTATGTTATTGCATATTAAAGCATCTCACACAATTTCGGGCAATGGGGGGGGGTCATTTTCGGGTAATGGGAAGTCATTCTGAACACATTCCGAACGCAATTGGAATTCACGTAAATTCGCTAAACTAGAGAATTCACATGAATTCAAATTGGCTCCAATTGGCTCCATTTGCAATAAAGAGAATTCCTCCCGTCTGATAAGGTCCCTAGAGATTCCTATAGAGAATACTCCTTCTGTGCAGTTTTATGGTCTTTGACCACACAGTTGCACTGGAGAACCTAAAAATTCCTAGAGAGATGTCCTCTCAGGTAAAAAACATGGTGTTTTTGTTATTTGCGGTTTTTCCATATTCATGGGGGTCTTGTGCCCCTAACCCTAGCGAATATGAAGGGACAAGAGAGTATTTTATTCATAGCCCACCTCTCACTGAGGATCGAGGCGGGTTTACAACAAACAACAAACAACAACAACAACAACAATAAAAAAATGCAATATACAATTAGATATTCACATTTCTAATTTATCCCCCTATCCCAACCCCCCTCCCAATCATAAAAAGTAATAAACTAAAAGCAATGACAATATAAAATATATAATAAACAACAATATATGAAGGGAACAAAATGATAAAGTGAGAGTCATAGCATGTTGCAATGAGCTCTGAAGATGAATCTCCAGGGTCCTTTATTTATCATGTAGGCTTATTTTGCACATTGCAGTTAATATGATCTAGATATAATCTGGATTAGAAAAGGATTTAAATTGCTGTAGAAGAAATGTTGACTAAACAGTAATGGTACTATAATGTAGTGCTGAAAATTTTCTATATCCAGTTCAATAACATTCAGCCATGGGGCGAATATAGTGGGCCCTTGGTATCTGCTGGGATTTGGTTCCAAGGGCAGCTATGAAGGAACTAGACAACATCCTCCTGAAGCATAAAGATATATCAATAAATACTAAAGTTAGGATTGTTCATGCCTCTGTATTTCCCATTTCTATGGATGTGAAGTGGACAGTGAAGAAAGCTGATAGGAAGAAAATCAACTCATTTGAGATGTTGTGCTGGAAAAAAACCTTCTGCGAATACCCTAGCATTGAATTATTAATACAAATTAATAATAAACAAACATGTCAATCACTGGGCTATTACATTTATTATCAGCCTTGAATGTTGTTAATATCAATTGTAAAGAAAAAATAAAAATTAACTAAAATTGAAGGCAATTGGAGGCGAGACTTCTATCATTCTAGGGATAGATGGGGGCCATTAATATCAGTAGAGGGGAGGCTAATCTGAAAAGGCCTGCATAACAAAAACACTTTTTTTTTAACTTGAGAGAACCCCTCGCTAAGAATCTTTAGGACCTCCAGTGCAATTCTGTGGTAAACATCTGTCAGACATTGGCATTTATCACACAATGGGATTTTTTAAAAAACCCACAAAGAAGACATGCAAAAGCGCGATTGGTTTTCAGACATGTTGAGGTTAATGCAACATTAAACTGGCTAGAAAGTCAACAAAAAACAATTCTTTTTTACTTTCGGGATTTTCCAGAAGTAAAAAAGAGTCATGTTTTTTCATTATAGCCAGATTAATGTTGTGTTAATGCACTTTAACAGCAACGTTGTCTGAAAATCAATTGCGCGTTTGCATGTCTTTTCTACTTTCTGTCCTGGTTAAGGTTGGGTTAACCTGGATGCTGTCTGATAATAAATCTGCTTTTTTGGGTCCCCCCCCCACTTTATATCCCGTTTTGCACAGGATCCCT
Source organism: Urosaurus nigricauda (assembly GCA_034509955.1). Classification (NCBI taxonomy): domain Eukaryota; kingdom Metazoa; phylum Chordata; class Lepidosauria; order Squamata; family Phrynosomatidae; genus Urosaurus; species Urosaurus nigricauda. The sequence goes on from JAOEGL010000003.1 coordinate 88,065,785, forward strand.
CCTGTGTGATAAACTTCATTGACCACAGAATTGCACTGGTCAACATCTGTCTACAATTGCCTAGCAGAATGTTGTCTCTAGGAATCTCTAAGTCCTCCAATATAACTGTGTGGTCAACATCTGTCAGACATTGACCACAGAATTGCATGAAACTGTATGATAAAAGGATTGGGGCGGATTATCAACGCGCCCCTTCCCCTCCAAAACAGGTGCCCCACCAGTAGCATCCCTACGATTGGTGTCACCTCCCCATTGACCTCCTCCTCCTCCCATTTCACACCACACAGACTCCTTAGCCATGTTTTTTTACACCAACATTACTCGTCAGTCGTCATTCCCATACATCACTGAATGTCATGCTGATAGTTGTGACAGAGACAACTAGCCAAATAACAATTATATCTTCAAATTACAATATCATACACACAACCTTAATGTATTAAATGACATAACTGTACCTAAATTAAATGTACCTAAATTACTTAGAAGGAGGAGGAGTGAAGATAGGAGGAAGTGTATTTCTGCATGGCAGGGCATTGGACTTAGTGGCCCTTGAGGCCTCATCCACCTCTTATGATTCTATGAACACTGACAATCTAAGATATGTGGATGACACCATACTAGTAGCAGAAAACATCATGGACTTGGAAAAATTGCTAAGGAAGGTCATGGAAGAAAGTGTAAAGGCAGGTTTACTGCTGAACATAAAGAAAACAAAAATAATGTCACAGAGGATCTACATAAATTCAACCTAGATAATGAGGACATCAGTATAGTTAAAGAGTTCCTATACCATAGACCAAACATTGATCAGAATGTGAACTGAAGCCAAGAGATAGAATCATAGAATCATAGAATCATAGAATCATAGAATCATAGAGTTGGAAGAGACCACAAGGGCCATCCAGTCCAACCCCCTGCCATGCAGGACCTCCAAATCAAAGCATCCCCGACAGATGGCCATCCAGCCTCTGCTTAAAGACCCCTAAGGAAGGAGACTCCACCACACTCCGAGGGAGTGTGTTCCACTGTTGAACAGCCCTTACTGTCAGGAAGTTCCTCCTAATGTTGAGGTGGAATCTCTTTTCCTGCAGTTTGCAAGAAGGCTAGGAATGGTAAAGGCAGCCATTAAAGAATGAGGCAAGATCCTAAAGTTTAAAGATAGAATTGTCCAGACCACTGTATTCCCCATCACCATGTCTGGATGTGAGAGCTGGACAGTGAAGAAGGATGACAGAAAGAAAATCAACTCATCTGAGATGTGGTGCTGGAGAAGAGTGATGAGGATACCATGGACAGCCAGAAAGACAAACAAATGGATCTTGAACAGATCAAGCCTGAAGTCTCTTTCAAAAGCAAGATGATGACATTGAGGCTGTCGTACTTTGGCCACATCATGCAAAGGCATGACAATAATGATAGGGAAGTTAGAAGTTAGTAAAAAGAGAGGAAGACCACACGTCAGATGGATAGACTCAATCAGGGAGGTCACAGGCCTTAATTTATAAAGGCCCTAAAGCAAAGCTGTCGATAGGGGATCTTGGAGATGTGTCATCTACAGCGTCGCCATGAGTCGGAGCCAACTGGTGGGCAGTTAATAACAAGAAGAAACCCCTGTAAAATTCATGGGGTTGCCATAAGTCAGCAGGTGACTTGAACTCATATGTACAAATACTAACAGCAGTTGGTTGACCAGTCACTGTTGAGATCTCTCAGAAGGAAATTTACAAAAATAATAACAGCGCAGCCCTTGTTTACAAAAACAACAATGCATACTATTATGATCTGAATCTCATCTGCTTGTAGCTTTTGGGAATAGAATATCAGACCAGGAAGGAAGACAAGGAGGGATGAAAGGATATCATAGCAAACTCATTCATCTTATAATTTTAGTTGGTTGTTATGTGCCTTTGGGATAATTCTGATTTATGGCAAACCTATTCTAGGGTTATCTAGGTGAGGTATCTTCAGCATTGGTTTGCCATTGCCTTTCTGTTAGGCAGCAAGAATGCAGCCAGGCCAAGGTCACCCAGTGTGTTTTCATGACTGCTTTCTCACACTGGTTCTCAGTGTTTTTTAGTATAGTGTTTTCAGTAAAGACACACAATTGATGATATAATGATGATTTAATACTATAGAGCATTTCTTAGAAATTAAATATAAGTCACTAATAAAAGCTATGAATATGCATGTTGTTATGTGCCTTCAAGCTCACTTTGACTTATGGCAACCATATCCTAGGGTTTCTTTAGCAAGGTATCTTCAAATTAGGTTTGCCAATGCCTTCCTCTCAGGCTGAAAGAGTGTGACTTTCCCAAGGTCATGGAATCTTAGAATTTTAGAGATGGAAGGGACTGCAAGAGCCATTCTGTTCAATCCTCTGCCATTCTGGAATATACTACTAAAGGACTCCTGAAAAACGCTCCTTTAACCTCTGTTTAAGGACCTTCAAAGACAGAGGGAGTACAGCTCTCTCCAAGGCAGTGTGTTTCACTGTCATACAATTCTTACATTTAAAAAGTTCTTCCTAATGCTTAGGAAGAATTTATTTTCTTTTAATTTGTATCCAGTTTTTTGTGTTCTAGTATCTAGAGCAGCAGAAAACAAGCTAATTACATCTTCTACACGACATCCCTTTTAGTATTTAACGATGCCTGTCTCCTCTTGGTCTTCCTGAAGCTAAATACCCCTGACTTCCTTAGCCATTCCTCATAAGTCTTGGTTGGTCATCTTGGTCTCCCATCTATGAACACATTCTGGCTTCTTGAACTGTGGCGACCAGAATTAAATACAGATTCTAGGCGAGGTTTGACCAAAGCAGAGTGGTACTACTACTACAATGGCGGCATCATCATCATCATCATCATCATCATCATCATCATCATCATCATCTCTCACCTTCCTCCAAGTTAAAACACTAAAAAAACATGCAAAATACAAATTTAAAAAAACAATTGAACAATTCAAACAATTAAAAATATTACATTATTAAAATTTAAAGTTTACAACTCTTTACAACAAAAACAAAACAGCATTCCTATCATGTGAAAGCCTGTCGGCATAGAAATACCGCTAGAAGGACAGCAGGAATGGAACCATTCTGGCCTCCTAGGGAGGGAGTTCCAGAGCTTGGGAGCAGCCACTGAAAAGGCCCTTGTTCCCACCATACGTGCCCGAGAGGGTAGTAGGACAGAGAGAAGGGCCTCTCTTGATGACCTCAATATTCTCGGGCCTTGTACAGGTCCTTCGAATAGCCTGGACCCAAACCGCAGGACACTGTTTTGGCCATTGTATGACACGGTTCACTCAGATCCCTAGATACTCTACTAAGATCCTTTTCAGATGTACTGCCTTCAAGCCTCCAGTGGGTTTCCATGGCTAAGCATGGATTCAAATCTTAGTCTCCTGGAGTCCTTTGCCCACTTAAACCAGTACACCAGGCTGGCACCGAGCAATGAAAAAGTTCCACTTTTCATGAGATATCTCTCAAATTTCTTTAAATGATATTTCAAATAGCTATCACATCTAGTGTGCTGAAGTTAAGAAATGAAGGAACTTTTATGTCAGTGTTTACTATTTCATAATTTTAAAAGCAGAAATGGTTTACAGGATGTGGAGACCTCTCTGCCCTCATTGTGCTCTGCCACTTACATTGCTGAAGTTAGATGCTAGTTCCCAGTTCAAAACAAGGGTCCTGCCATAAATTCAGTGACAACAAAACAAGTTCAAAGAAGGATTCATGCATATGTTCATGCTAATCACTATTTATGGCAAAATTATTCTTTGTAATCAAAACTATTGTTTTTGTACAATGTTCTTTAGTATGTGATGATGAGTGATCACTTTCTAGTAAAGCAGCAAGTAAGGAAGGAAGGGGGTGAACCCAATCCTAGCTATTGACTTGGAAGTGAGTAACTTTCTGGATAATATGCTTCTAACTAAATGCTTAAGATTGATGTTCATGGCTCAAGATCATCAATGGATTTTTAGCAATATTCTGCTGAAGCTAGAAATTAGCTCTGTGAAACTGGTTACTTTGAAACTGAAACTGAACATTTCAACAGATATACGGCATTCTTCTTCTTAAAGAAAATCTAGAATGTACAGGTATATCTATTATCCTAGGGAATAAAACTATTTAGTCCCAAGGAGCTATTATGCTCAGTAGAATGGATATAATTAAAATTACCAGTTGGCAGATTAAATGTTTGGCTCTCAGTAAGGCATACTGTAGATTGAGTCATGTGCAGTGACTGCAAAATGTCTCTAAATAGGAATTCCACACAAATAAAGATTTGGTTTACTGAGCAACATTAGCTTTTAAAAAATTTATCTTGTCTACAGACAATTTCTCGCAATGTCAATTAGTTAAACAAAACTGAAAAATAAGATGAATGAACAAAGGAGAAAAATCTTTTTGCACTTTATTCAGAATACATTTCTGATTATTGTATTTGAATTTATGGGTGATACATGTTCATGTTTTCCAAATCTGGTCATGGCTCAACAAAACTCATAGGGAACTTAGTTGATCTGATTTTTATGGTGCTCACAAGGAATAGGTCAATAATTTCAGATATAGTACCAGCTATAGTACCTATGGAAGAGAATTTGGATCATCCCACTTATATACAATATTATCTGTGTATATTATACAAGCAAGACCTGCACCAAAAAATGAGAATGCCTAGAGATGGACTGGAAAATTGCTCATGAAAAACAGAGAAATCAAAGATGAATGGAGCTGGCACTGGATGCAGCTGTGTCCACCTTATCACCATCACACCTTTTTAAAAAAAAACAAAAAAAAAAAACCTGTCACCAAATGGAAGGGGAAAAAACAAAGCCAAGAAAATGGAAAGGAAGAGACAAAAATAGACATAAAAATCAAAATAAGACATGGGATGCTCTTGAATAGAGCACATGGAGCTCTCTACTGTTGTGCTTTTCAGTGCTGCACCCATGTTTTATTTTAGAAAGCCTTGATCATAGTCTTCCATTCCATTCTATTTGATAACATTCCAGTTGGTGAGCATTCTGTGACTACTAAATACTCAGCCCTCATTCAGCTGTTGTGGGAGGTGGAGTGCCCTCTTAATGGATCTGGAAAAAGGTAAGGAGAAAAATTGGAGATAAAATATCTTTAGAAACATCGCCCCACGAAGCCTTTTTTTGGAGAGAGAAAGGAAGAAATAAAAATTGGCTTAGATACAAAAACCTAATAATTAAAGAAGATAATAAATTTAGATTTAAAACAGAAGAAGAACTAAAAAATGAAAATATAAATTTGCATTGGTATTTGAATTGGCAGTTAAAAGAAAGATTTAGAGCAGATACAAAGGTAAATGGTATCGCAACTGAAAAATCTGAAATAGAAGAGATATTAAAACTAGAAGATAAAGGTTTACTTTCCAAATTATATCAATTTTTGTTAAAAATAGAAATGGAAAAAGAAACTATAAAAAATAACATGATAATTTGGTCCCAAAATATTGGTAACAATATTGATTTAGATCAATGGGATATACATGGACAAAGAGATTAAAATACACAAGAAGCCAAGATATAAGGGAAAATTATTATAAAATGCTCTTTCGATGGTATTTATCACCAGACAAACTAGCAAAAATCTATGGAACAAGCGATAAATGCTGGAAATGTCAAAAAGAAAGAGGAACATTTTTTCATGTCTGGTGGACTTGTAAGAAAACGAAAAAATATTGGGAAGGAGTCCATAAAATAATCTGCAATATGCTAAATTTAAAACTTGATCTCAGACCAGAGCTATATTTATTAAATATACTAAACTTAAATTTAGAAAAAAAATACGGTAGAACAATATTTCACTTAACTACTGCAGCAAGATTGGCATTTGCTAGAAGATGGAAGGATGAATCAATACCAGAAATAGACGACTGGATCATAAAAGTCTATGACCTGGACGAAATGGACAGATTATCGCGCTTACTGAACAACGGAAACTTAGAAGAGTTCAAAAAAGACTGGGAAAATGTCACTAATTTTCTGCAACACAAATACGGACATTTAGCAACAACTGGACTTATAGAATAATAAAAAAAAAGGATGATATAACAATCCGGCGGCATAAAGAAAAATACTAGCAATAAGAAAATTTATGAATATTGTTTAAGATGTTGAATTCATACACTTAATTTTACTTATGATACTTGGTGAATGTTTTGTAAAACTAATACTGTATCATACTTAGTCAAATACAACTAATATAGAGGTATTTAAAAGACAACTAAATATATTTGTAACATACATTGTTGAAAATTTATAGCTTTAGATAAGTGGGAAAGGGGGATCACAAAAGACATTATGTTAATTGCCTCACTCAGGAGAAAGGAAGATTCTTTGTAAGTTTGTCATGAGTATTGTCTGATTTATGTTGTCATTATTATTTTATGCTTTGAAAGAGAAAGTAGTAGGAATTAGAAGGTTTTAGTTTAAGTGAAGTAAGGTTCAAGAAAGTATATACAAATATAGAGAGAGCTCAGCAAGAGAGAAAGTAAGGACAGTAGTAGAGAGTGTAAGATAGAAAAGAAGGTAAATAGGAAGAAGTAAAGTTGAAGTAAAGATGAAGAATCAGAAAAGATCATGATTTAAGAAAGGTAAGGTAAAATTAACGATAAGCGATATATTTATAGTGTTTTTTTATTTTTATTGTCAATATTTTGTCTGTTTTGTCTGTTTTGTTCTGTTTTGTTTTTTGGTGATGTTTTGTTTTGATTGTTGGTTCGTTATGATTTGAGTGATTGTTACTTATGATGTTTAAGGATATTTAATCTTTACAACGATATTTAAGGAAATGTTATCTTTATTCACTGTAAAATTTTTTTCTTGTTTTGTATGTCATAAATATTACATATTTGTTTAATAAAAATTTTAAAAAAATTTAAAAAAAATGTGTAACCTAAAGAATTTTCTAGAGAGTCTCTGAAAAATTTAAGGTTATGTTAGATGTACCATTATGTAGGCATTTGGATAGTGAATTTTCTGTTGATACATACAAGTAGGGACCTGACACACTATTGATGCTAGAGGTCCAACCACTCCAACCCTATTCCCACTTGCTACCATTTCTTACCCCGTTCACCCAGTAATGCAAAGAGTCTGTGCTCACTGAGCATGTTCATTCATAGTTTTGCTACTTCCCCCCAATTTTACTTGTTTATGTTTCTTATTCTCTATTTTGTTTATTCCCTTTTCATGTTGATATCTACTGCTGCAATGCAATGAAATTGTGTTAAGAAATGTTAATTGGCTGTATAATATCAGGAAGTGACCTGTTCAAAGAGGGTTCTTTTCTACTGTTCCTTTAATGCAGCTTTCTTCCCTCTGGCACCCTCAGAAATGTTGGGCTGTAGTTCCCAGCATATAGCATAGACATGGTTGCATCTACATTGAAGAATTAATGCAGTTTGACACTGCTTTAACTGCCATGGCTCGATGCTATGGAATTCTGAGATTTGTAGTTTTGTGAGATATTTAGCCTTTTCTGTCAAAGAGCTCTGATGCTGCATCAAACTACACGTCCCAGGATTTCATAGGATGCAGCCATGACAGTTCAAATCATGCCAAACTGTATTAATTCTGCAGTGTGGCAGAAGCTTATAACGGCCAAGGAAAGCCATTTTACTATCTATGTATCTGTGTGTTCCTTCCATTATTTATATCACTGAATTCTTAGAGTGTTCTTTTGGTGTCCCCTGCTTTGCCCCCTTCCCCCAATCTAGAGAGTTGTTTAGGCATTGTAAACCTCAAAATCTCCAAATATGCTGTTATCTCTCTTTTGTATGTAAGTACTGTACTGTGATTTTGGCTACATAACCCAGGAAGACATAAATCAGTATTATGAGGAAGGATTATTAAGCCTGAAACAAAATATTCACTGACTACCATTCATTTCCATGTATGATTCAAAGTGCCAGTTATGTCCTCTAAAGTCCTGTATGACTTAGGTCCAGATTGTATGAAAGCCAATATATCTGTATATGAGCCTGCACAAGTTTTAATATTTTAAGATCTTTGGGGGAAGGCTGTCTCTCACTCCTGCAGTCCTGCTGCTTGATAAGAGCACGACAAATGAGTTTATCACATGGGAAGAATTTCTCTCCATTTTGAAAGATATGAAAGTTGGGCCAGATCAGAAATGAGTGAATTAGTTCAGCTAATATTTTAAAATGTTAAAAATAATTATTTCTGTTTAGATGTACTCTTTTTTTAATTCATGTTGTGAGTTATATTGGCCCCATGTCAAGAGAAAGGTGGCATATTAAATGAATACATAAAATGAATACATTCTCTCCATTTTGAAAGATATGAAAGTTGGGCCAGATCAGAAATGAGTGAATTAGTTCAGCTAATATTTTAAAATGTTAAAAATAATTATTTCTGTTTAGATGTACTCTTTTTTTTAATTCATGTTGTGAGTTATATTGGCCCCATGTCAAGAGAAAGGTGGCATATTAAATGAATACATAATGCCTATGGCCATGAATATGTTCATTCCACATTGGTCTATTTTCAGTATTCTCCATCTCCTGGTGTGGATTGGGGAGTGGGTTCTATCAATTTTTAAAAAAAGATTTTATTTTATTTATATCCTGCCTTTCTCCCAGTAAGTAGCAAATTCAATTAAAATATTATTTTTTTTAAAAAAAAATACATTCAACACATTACATATTAAAAATACAACACTCCCACTGAACAGCCTTCTGTCCCACCCATTTAAAGGCTGAAGGCCTGTTGGTGAAAAGCAAGCAGAGAGAGGGCCGATCAAATCTCCCTTGAGAATGAGTTTCATGGTTTAGGAGCAGCCACAAAGAAGGTGCTCTCCTGTGTCCTTATCAGACAAGGCTGTGAGGTTGAAAAGTCTCCTCTGAAAATCATGACACTTAAGCAGTCTGATTTTCACTTCTGCAAACCTCAGGGGTCACAGCAAGCATTCTGATACCTCCCTCTCTTGCATGGTGACATTGTACTTATATGAGGAGCTGGGCTTGGATAACTGAGTTCATAGTGATAGAATGATAATACCTTAATTATGTGCTAAAGCAGAAAAGCAGAGTCATGAGAAATTTTGCATGCACACATGCCAATTTTGACATGCACATGTGCCAATGTTCTAGCACAAACCAAGATGCCAACTCTGCCTGCACATTTATTGAGGAAATGTCATCACAAGACCTAATGGCAGCACATCATCCTCCAATGTGATTTATGCCATACTATGTCATCAATGACCATCAGCACTCTACATCTGGCGAACAGGCTAGTCCCTGTGCCAGAGGATAAACAGACATAAATCAGACATTAGGAATGGGAATACACAAAAACTGGTGGGAGAACATTTCAATCTCCCTGGGCATTCCTTCTCAGACCTCAGAACAGCAGTCCTTGAATGTATGAACTACAAAAGTAGGTTGGAAAGAGAAACAGCAGAATTGGAATTCATCCATAAACTACAGTCCCTCTGCAATGGATTGAACAAGGACAATGGCTTTCTGCCTCACTACACACATTTCAACACTATCTGACCACATCCTCATGGGAGCGTCTTACACTATTCTCTCCACCTGCAGGCTAGTTTCCAAGGCCAAACCGGTCTTGCCATCTCATTTCCATATCCAATGGCTATGTCTTTGTCCAAAAATGACCACAGCTAAAACTGGACTTGCTTCTTCATTTCCATACCCAATGGATTTTGAATGTGTATTGACATTCTCACATACCTATGGTATATGTATGTCTGTCCCTGGCTTCCACTCCACCAAAAACATCCGAGGAAATAGACTATAGCCTATGAAAGGTCATGCCAACTTCTTTCTTTCAGTTTATCTCAAAGGTGCTACAAGATCTCTGTACATGCTGTTTCTACAGACTAACACAGCTATATCTTTGAATTCTAAGATAGGAATAGTTACATTGCTTGCCTATATCTCTCATTTTTTTAAAAAAACAATTTAACCTTTACCATTAGTAGCTCTCATGTGTGAGAACCATATGGTACTGTATTTACTAGCATATGGTAAAGCAGCAAGATTTTTTTAGTGCCACATGACTGGACCTTAAATTTCATCTAGCACAAGTTATTGCTTGAGCACTAACAGAGGGCAAAACTACCTCTTTCTTGAATTTTAATAAACAAAACATACTAATGCCAAAGGAGCAAAAGTGGAAATCATTACTGCTGCTATATGATACGTTTAAGTTCAGTGTATTAGTTATTATGAATAATGGCAGGGAAAGCAGTTTTAAATACATAATTTCTGCTCTGAAAAAAGCTTGTTATTTATTGGACAAAGCTAGAATATTGTGACTGGTATACTATCATGTCTTAACATGCCACGTGTTTCTGTCTTCACTATAGTCCATGAGTGGGATAAAGAACCATGGATATACAGGAATGGTTCCAGTAAAAGGGAAGTAAAGTGGCAAACTCAAGTCAGTCAATTTTTAGTATTTTCCGTCATAGGACTCTTTCAAACGAGAGGAATTTCTCCCAATTCCGAATGGAGCCAATGCGGATTCGTGTAAATTTGCTTGTTTAGCGAATTTACCTGAACCCCTGCTCCGTTCGGAAGGCATTCGGAATTACTTCCCATTACCCGAAAATAACCCCCCCTTGCCCGAAATCGCGTGAGAAGCTTAAATTCGCAATAATGTTAAACCCATGATTGCATTCGGAGTGACTTCCCTTTTGCCCGAATTTGCGTGAGAAGAATTAATTTGCAATAACGTGAAACTCCAGGATTGCGTTTGGATTGCCCTTGGATTATACTTCCAATTTCCTATGTCTGAAAGAGTCCATAGTGTCTATGTAACACATATATAAGTCTGAGCCTATACACAAAAACTTTGAAAACATCCAGATTCCAGCTGCAATCCTGTTTCTTCTACCTTATGTACATGTTTATATTGCTTATTGATTTCTACTTTGTTTACCAGTGTACCTGGGGCTTTCATTTAGAAGCTTATATTTCGACATGTTGTATTGGTTTACATAATCCTTGGTCTTTTGGGGCTGATTTTTTTTTTTTTTACAGAGAGAGTATTCTGATTCAGCTCTATTTGAGACTCTTTCAGGTTGAGTATATTTGTCATGCCCAGATGTATACTCCACATCTATCTGTGTGACTGTCCCATAATCAATATTCTTCACTGATGGACCCACATCTCTCATCTTAGAGAGGGCATGCTCATTGCCCTGCCAGATATTATGGTCAATATGGATGCCTATGAACTAGGAAATACATTGATGTGTTTCAGATTCAAGGTTGATGATTGCAAAGCAGCAATCCCTCTGCATTAAGATGTTGGTTGTGATTAGGGTGACTGAGATCTGCTGACTCTCCTTCCCCTTCTCATGGAGTGTATGACAAAGATAATGTTAGAAGGTACCACAGCAATGTAGTATTTCAACAAACAAGGAGACACTCATAGAATCTCTTGTTGCTCATTTGGCTCTTGTGTGTCTATCATCAGACATTTCTGATACCCACTCACATGGCAAGGGAGGATAATAGATGGACAGACTGGCTGAGGTGGTCTGACAGGGAGGTCCATGAATGGATCCTCAGCTTGATGCTCTGTCACTCTCTCTTCTGTCACTGAAGAAAGGTACACATAAACTTATTCACACCCCACTTGAACTACTGTGGTACTTTAGGTAGACAGGACAGGTGTGAGGATCAAGATTTACCAAAGCTTCCTCCTAATTGTCTCATGATGGCCCAAACAGACCTGGTTTCCAATTCTCCATTGGAGTGTTTTCTGGAGTATTTCTGTCTGGTTGGGATGAAATGGCTGCTTTGAACAATTGCTTAATTATGTATGTGGAGATGGCAACCTGTAGGCTAACATCATGGAGGATCTGTTCCAAATTATTTGGACTATGTAGGCTGCCATTAGAAATCTCTCTACTATGTGGCCTTATCACTTTAAAAGGATATTTTCTGTATTTATGCTGAGCAACACACTGTTAACCCTCTCCGTTGTGTTTGCTGTTTTATCTTTCATTCTCATGGTGTAAAAAAAGAAGACTTGGGGTTTTCTTTGTTACCTTGTTGCTGCAGTGCTTCCTTGGTCCTGGCATCCTCATTGGGCTCTCTGTTCAAGTTTCTAGAAGCTAATTTCCTTTGTTGTCTCCAGAATCTCCTCTCATATAGGTCTCCTTCATCTCCATCATAGGTCTGCCTGTGGTAATCTCCTGGCTCACTATGCACCTGTTTCAGCCCTTCAGCTCAGCGTCATTAGATTTTCACATCACAAGATGGCTTTCTTGATAACTATAACCACTGTAGTGCTAGTGGATTGTGTACCTTAGATTGGACCAGACATATATTACTCAACACAGAGACAAGGTGATGTCTAGGCCTGCCTGAGTTGGTTTTCCACTTAGGCCACTAAAGTGATTCTTCTGAATTACTGTTGTAGTCCTTTGGCACTTGATGTCTGCAGGGCATTGGTCTTTTATATTGACTGAACTGTGCCTTTCCATGCCACCCAGCTGTTGTTTACCTGCCATTCTGAGCCAAAAGGGCAATCCTTGTGTTTACAAATATTTGCCAAGTAGTCTAGAGAAAGCTGGCTAAGTTGCCACTTTCTGTACTTCCCTGTGGTTGCTCTATGAGAGATACGGCTGTTTTGACCACCTTTTTAAGGAGTGCCAGAACTTGCAGTAGAACTGTTGAGGTAGGACTACCTGGACTCAGTCCTCCACTTTTATTCAGATAAGAGAGTACCTTGGTGGACTCTCATTCATCACCTTAAATCAAAGCCAACTTGACAGCAATTAACAACAAAACCACCTTGATGCTTGTGCCAAGGCAGATAAGACTTTTGGAAGAGCCATGCTATCATCAGTTTTCCCTCTAATGTGCTTTCCCCCATGCTTCCTGTGGTAAGTTTGCAAATTGGTGCTCATATCTGTGAGGCACTGGGACTACAAAAAAGACCACAATCACTGTTACAAGCAGCTAGAAAAATGGTGGCAGTGACTGGAATAAATGTATAAAGAATAAATGTATAAAATGTATATATCATCACAAGGGGGAGCTAGTAGTATTATTTATTGTTTACACTGCTCCTACTACCTACTGTTGCTTATACAGTACTTGCTGTTGTTATATTTATAATGTCATCTGAAAAGGCTAACAGGCTGTGTAGTGTGGGACTGGCCTCCATTTGCTTACTTTTACTCCCTGCAATCTGTCATCTGATGCCGGAGGTGGTCACCTTAACTTTGCCTAATGGTAAGGCCAGCTTTGGTATCTTTTCACAGTTCCGATGAGTCCAACCAGGGACTTCCTGATTTCTTAGCTAATACCCTACACATCCAGGAATAGACAGTCATTGGACAAACTTAGCTAAAGCAAAACAGAAGTTTGAATAATAGACGCTGCATAAATAAAAGTTATTAATCCATGCGAAAGTCTATGGAGTTTTAGAATGAGTTGGAATTTTTTTTCAGAAGCAAGTAAATATATTGTTATCTAGTGGTATGCAATGTTTCAATAGGTGGCAGTGTTCTCTCATTTTTACATTTAGATGGTAGCTTCCAAAGAGAAAAATTGTAAGATAATGGGCCAAGCCCAAATAACAACCAAAACTATGTTGGACTATTGCAGTATCTTTTCTGTAGAGCTGCCTGGTGTGCTTCTGAGGTCAATCTGACAAAATAATTGTTGTTTTCTTTACAGCTTTACATGCTTTTTGTGGGGCTGGGATATCTGAATGACTGCTGCTCATGCCTGCCTGCTTAAAATTGTCTGGGGAAGCTCTGCTCCACATCTTCCTAGCATCTGAGATGTGCTTCATGACAATGACATGACATGGCTCCTTAGTAAGCGAGTATCAGGTCTAGAATTTCCTCAGTCGGAAAGTTTGCATAGACTCTCCTCCTCCTAGTCTTCAAGAAGATCATCAAGACATGCTTTTATGCTGAGCTATCCCTAGAATTTTGTTTGATGACATGAGGAGGAAACCCCATTTAAATGTGAGTTTAAATATGTAGACCAGAATTCTATTGGGTAGTTACATATGCATAGCTCTCAATTTCTTTGTATTCACAATCCCTATGTATCCCCTCATTTAGGAGACACATAGAGGCCGAGAAAGTCCCCTAATGCCCATTTACCAGGCAGCAGTCACTGCGATTGATGAAGATCTGTTTCCTTGTCACTCAGGAAGCAGCTGCCTGATGTTCTCACCTCCCGTTGCACAAGCAATCTCTGCTACAAGGTGAGATAGCAATAAGGACCCTGTTTCTGCTTATTACAACAGAGATAGCTTGTGCAAGGGGGATAGGAATGTTGGTCATTTTTTTGAGTGACCGGGAAGCAGACCTTCATTGATCGCAGAGGCTGCTCAAGTGGGGATTCTTGGGCCAGAATTCAGTACGCAGCTACATAACTGGCTCTCTCCTAAGGAATTCTGGGATTTATAGTTTGGTATGGGTCATAGAATTCTCTAGTGCCGTGGTTCTCAATTTGTGCTCCAAGGAGCACTTAGAGCTCCCTGTGCACTTCTCGGGTGCTTCACAGCCACTCCAGGAAAATGAAAGAAATAAAAATTGAATGAAATTAAAGAATAAGAATACATTCTTATATATACTCCTAAACACCATTAATTTGTAAGATATAGAATAGGCATCTTAGGGGTTCTGCCATAGAAATAAGGGCTCCATGAGTCAAAATGGTTGGGAACCCCTACCCTAGTGAAATCCCCTGAAACACAGTGTTAGAACTCTCTGGCAGAGAGATTTGCTAAGATTTGCAAATCCTAGGACTTCCTAAAACGGAGCCACGCCAGTTAAAGCGTTATCAAACTGTTATAATTGTGAAATGTATATACACTCTCTATAAAAATTCCCTTCAAGCAAAACATAGCTAATGGGGAGGTGGGAAGTTATAGCATGCTCCCCTACCTGAAATGGATATAAAGGTTTGCCTGGGTGGCCTGAGGAAATCAGTGCACTCCAGAGAAAGCACCACCAGCAATTCTGCAGGGCTGAGGGACCAATTAAGATGGTCCACCCCAGGAGGATTCTTGATCCAGGTGGATTCATGATGGCTCTTGGGGAGCTTCCTTTTACCTTGGCGATTGATCCTGTAAAGTCTTGGCTAATCTATGGAAGAGGGAAATGGCCAGGGCAGTGGGCATGATTGCTTCTAAGCATCTCTCCCATGAAGGGGAGCCAAGCAAGCAGCCCAGTTTATCAGGGAGCTGGTGGCAATGAAATGAGCAGACAAAGATTGGAACAACAATGGTGGAAGACTCAGGGTGAGTCTGCCTGAACATATGCTACAGCTCATTGGAAAGTCTATGCCAAAGCAGTGGTGGCAGTGATGAAGTCCTTCTGCACTGTCAACATTGCATCTGCAGAATGTCATTCAATAAAGCTGTTTTAAGTGGTCAGGGGCCTATAACTGATAAGGAAGACCTTGACACGAAACCGAAACATTTATGATTGCAGCACATATTGCATAAATTACTGTCTTGAATTTTCAAGAGTTTAGTCAACTGCATGTAGTTAAATACCCAGTGTCTCAAACTAAATTAAATTAAACTAAATTAAATTTGGCTGAAAAATCACAAACTCTTATTTGTATTTACAGACAGGAGATGAAATATAGGTTTTACTCCATACCTTGTGACAGAGAGAGCTATCCCTTATCTTGTTTCAGCAGACAGTAATATTTCAACTGTCTTGCTGCAGAAATTACCCTAGACTTTTATTATGGATGTTTTTTTTAAAATCTGAAGTAAACCATATACACCCAGACAGTGAGGAATACTGCTCTTTAACCATACTTTTTACTTTCTGGCATGATCAGTAATAATTAGAAAATCTCATCATTTCAAATGCACACTGCTTTTTCATGACAAGTTGTGCTCAAACATGGCTTGCTCAAACATTAGAAAATTAAAATATAACATTTCAGTATGATTCACTAACACAAGCCCCTAAATTTAAATAACTACACAAATTAATACATATTGAGATTTAAAATCCACTAAGAAATCATACTGGGATCTACTTATGGAAATACAAAATTACAATCCAAATAGCACTAAAAATAATATGTCATATCCAAGACTAAATTCCCCAGCAACAACTTATCAGCTCTGATAATTTCTGAGTACTTTCATTAGGAAGCAGCTTTACAGCTGAAACTACTCAAGAACCTTGCTTCCCAGATCAGATGGAAATGAACCAGACAGAGGAACTGGTGAAAAGCTCAGTCAAAATTGTGACCCAGATTCCATTTTGGGGATCAATGGTTGCAAGATTTATGGGTTTGGTTTAGGGAAGAAAGGTGAGTAAAGGGAGACATGATAGAAGTTGTTACATTTAGGACTGGGTGTGAAGAATGCGGGAAAGAAATGCTTCTTTCCTTCTCTCTTAACACTAGAACCCAATGAAGCAAATGATAGTAATTCAAAACAGGCAAATGATAGCATGTCTTTGAACTCACAGTCCATAGTAAAACTATAGAATTTGATATCACAAGATAAAATGATGATCAACTTGGATGGTTTACAAAGGGCATTAGATCAATTAATGGATGATAAGGATATCAAAGCCTAATAAATCTTACTGGGATGTACTTATGTAGAAATACAAAATTACAAACCCCTGATATTAAATCTGACATCAGAAGTGCTATTCCTCTATATTAGTTGTGGGAGAATAACGGTAGGAGAATGTGATTGTATCCATGTCCCACTTGTAGGAAAATCACAGGTATCTGTTTGGCCATTTTGGGAATAAAGGTTGGACTAAATAAGATTTTGGTGCAATTCGGTAGCTTCTTAGGACTCAACGGGCTCATAGCTGGATGGCCAAAAGTATATGAGATTGGAAGCCTTACAAGAACATATAATGAGGAGGTAAGGATGACTCCATAGCCAATCCTAATCATTCATAAACATGGGCCAGAATTTGGTTTGGGACATCTACATGTGTACATGTACCTTGTTGGTGCAGATTTGATTTTTGGGTGCTGAAGGTGTTGGTATTTCTATTCTCTATGCACAACACCAAAGCTCTCTCCCAAATTACTTTAAAGCCCCAAAGTGACTTCATACAGGCATTTTGTGCTTCAGTGTGAACAGGCATTGTACCAATAATAACAATCATCTGAAAAGGTTATGTTTCAAGCTTTGGCAAAAGAGTATATGGAAGCAGCAATATTAAGCCAAAAACATTGTTCTGTTAACAGGACAAATGGGCTTGGATGCTACGATCAATTTTTTAAAAATAAAAATAAATTTTAAAAAATAATTTAAAATCATGATTGCAAGTACCAAGTCCATAGGCTTGATTATTTTCTGTATTTGTGGCAGGCATGGAATTCAAATCTGATAAAATTTAACTCACAGCTTCATTTTCTGGACGTTTTCGGCTGCTGCTCCCAGGCTATGGAATGACCTACCGGATGAGATGCGTCGTATTACATCTCTTGATTGCTTTAAAAAAGCCATAAAGATGCATCTCTTCCAACAGGCCTTTCCAGAAAATTCTTAACTCCTGGCTCTGTTAGTGGGTCAAGCTCCCCCCTCAATTTTTAACATCTCGACCCCTGATGCCCATGCAATTGATTGTTGTGTTATGTTGTGGGAATTTTAATTATATTGTTTTTAACTTTGATGTCAGTTTAATCTAATTTTTAAGGGGTGGGTGGTTGGGTATGGGTCATTGTAAATTTTACCTTTTAACCTTTACCTTGTATTTTTAATTGTTGTAACCTACTCCGGTTGGTTGACAGAGGAGCGGGCTATAAATTATTATTATTATTATTATTATTATTAGTTTTACTAATTCTAAATAATACTTTTAACCAAATAATCCATCCAAATTACAAATATATATATTGACTCTGAAAAGTAATAAAAAGAATTGCAGCGCTAACATGTCAGCACTTGTATTATGATATTACAAAAGCTTACAATTTGATCTATTGATCTGCACCCGTAACAGTAAAATCTGAGCTGTACTCTATTATGCAGAAGAATATTCATCCATTTGGAATGATGTGTTTGGGAACATGAAATCTTGGCTAGTAATATTTCCTGATTCAGTCTACTTAAAGAAGGCGAATGCAGAGTTGAATTTGCAATGGGAAAGCCATTCAAGTGGATGAGCACATTAAACTTTGCTTATGCAAGCTTTGCTAAGTGTTAGTTGTATAACTGAAGAGTGATAATAAATCTGGAGGTTTTTTGGTTGTTGTTTTTTTTAAACTAGCTTCACAGCTAGTATTTAAAAGTATGGAAGAAAATGAATGCATCAGTTCATAATGGTAGCATAATCAAATCACAGCATTGTCCACAATGACAGAGACCAGTTCCATAGTAAATTTTAGGCCACAGTATTTTTATTTTAGAGTAATATTTTGTTTGTGGTATGAATATCCAACTCTTCCTCCACAAAGTCCAGTGCTATATTTCAGTTTATACAGAATAGAAAGTATAAGTATTAGAGGACAGGATTAAGTTGCTACATGATATGATAGCCCTGTTCAAATATTTGAAGGGATGTCATATTGAGGAGGGAGCAAGCTTGTTTTCTGCTGCTGCAGAGACTAGAATGCGGAACAATGGATGCAAGCTGCAGGAAAAGAGATTCCACCTCAACATTAGGAGGAACTTCCTGACAGTAAGGGCTGTTCGACAGTGGAACACACTCCCTCGGAGTGTAGTGGAGTCTCCTTCCTTGGAGGTCTTTAAGCAGAGGCTGGATGGCCATCTGTCAGGGATGCTTTGACTGGGAGTTCCTGCATGGCAGGGGGTTGGACTGGATGGCCCTTGTGGTCTCTTCCAACTCTATGATTCTATGATTCTATGTATTCCAGTTCCAAAAATACTGAGACGTTACAGGACTGCTGTGCTTACTTGGGTCTGTCTATGGAAGGAGGCTTATGGCATTTTCTAATGTCTGCATATATCCACTTTGAGTAAAATCAAAGAGATAGCCCAAAATCCCATGTTCCCACCACAGGCCAGACAATTTTTCACAGACAAAAACTCAGCTGCTGAGCCTGACTCAGAAATGGCAGTACAGCATTTTTGATTTCCACACAGGCATATGCCCAGAAATAGGAACTCTAGGGTCAGAAAGTTATCAATTAGTTAAACATTTTTTAAAGAACATGGGCAACTTAATTTTTTTTTACCAACAGTGATTGACCTAAATTGGAATTTCAGCAGTAACTTAATTCCAGTATTAAGGTCTTGACTAAGCTATTATTGAATGAGACATAGAGAAAGAGCTGAGTCATTTAATATTCCTAGCTGGTTCTTTACTCAAAGGTGAATTCTCTTGAATTTTTGCAAAACCAATTATTATTTAAGTCAGAGAATTACAAGTTTTAGGTCACAGGATCCAGCTTAAAGAAGGATGTATGTAAAAATCAGAGGTTACAAAGGTGTGAGAAAATAAAAGGAAGAGTGAATTTTCATGGAGTGGATGAGAAATGGGATTTTCAAAAATTTGTGTGAATGTTTCCTTTTTTCCAAAGCACAAAACAGAGACAAGAGGTGGAAGTGGGAATAAAATGATGGATGGAATTTTCTGTTTCATGCTGGTCATGCTTTTAGTGCAGGCATTTAAAATTTAATTAAATGACAATTTAAATACATCAACATAAACCATAACATTAAATTTCTCCCTTTCTATCAGGAACCTAATGAATTAGTTGTTAAACACATTAACAGTTTTTATTAACTTTCTTCCCTCTGCTCCTGCTCCTGCCCCTGCCAAGGAAATGAGCAAGAGAAAAAAGTTTTCTCTCATTCAGGTATATCCCTGCCTTTCAGGACAGTCATTGAGAGCCATCAGCCCATAATTTTCAAAACAAAGGATATTCATTAAGGAAGTAGATCCTGGAGAGACCTTATTTTCTGAATGTCATTACCATGAGATAGCCTAAAGGCCACAAGATACTGTACTCTAAAGGTAGGTATGTAAAGAGCTCTTGTAACACCTTTGAGACTAACTGAAAGAGAGAAGTTGGTAGCATGAGCTCTACTTCCTCAGATACATTTGTAGTAGACTTAAGTAGACTTAGGGATGTTGTGACTCAAGTGGTTAAGACACTGACTCTAGTGATTTCAAGATCGGCAGGTTAGCAGTTTAAGGCCTGGGTGCCACATGATGGCATGAGCTCCCATCACTAGTCCCAGCTTGTGCCAACCAAGCAGTTTGAAAGCATGCAAATGCAAGTAGATAAACAGGTACCACTCTGGTGGGAAGGTAAATAGCATTCTGTGCAGTCATGCTGGCCACATGATCACAGAGTATTCTTTGTCAGCGCTGGCTCTTTGGCTTAGTAATGGAGATGAGCACCGCTTCCTATGGTCGGATATGACTTGACAACCTTGTCAACGGGGAAAACCTTTAACTTTACCTAAGGAGACTTAAGTATACTTAAGTCTACGAAAGCTCATGCTGCCAACTTCTTTCTTTCAATTAGTCTGAAAGGTGCTACAAGATCTTTCTATACGCTGATTTTACAGACTTACGTGGCTATATCTTTGAATTCTAAAGGTAAGGATACTCTAAAACTCCACTATTGCTTCTTATTGTCCAAGTCATTCCTGAACTGAAAACTGATGGTTCATGAAATCTAACCACTTCTAACGTATAGTGGAAAACAATGTGGGATATATTCTGAATATCCTAAACATAAAATATTATACTTCACTTTTTTACACAATATAATTTGCTCTGTTTTATCCACTGTTCATTCATTGTTGGAGGTATTTTCTGCCACATCTTGCCTTGTTCTTAAAGCTTAGGTCCTTGATATTCAACATGTGTGCAAATTGAAAGGATATAGCCATCTCACTGGTACTACCAAACTACATATGACTGACATTTTTCTCATGTATGAATTTGAGCTATGGACTGGATGTCCTTGCAGAAAGGGTGTGGAGAGTAGTCTGGCTTTTAAACATAAAAATAAAAGTATGCCTCTCTTGTCTCATTGAAGCACGCAAGCCATTTTTAGCGAATTGACTCTTCAAGCAATTGATCTTGATCCTCAATTTGTTAAGCATCTGTCTCTTTTAAAAGAAATAATTTCTGTCTATTCTTTCATGCCAGGTAATAATGGAACCCACTTATAAAGGTACATCTAGTACAGTAGTTTGACCTTCCTTGCTGAAGCCACGTATATTATCAAGGATGCAAACAATAATACAAAGTCACAGAGATGGAGGTATTGGATTTGATTTGATTTTGTAAAGTTAATATTCATCTGACAGATGAAGTGTTATTGAAGAACATGGAGCTCAAAAGTGCATTGTTATGCTGATGATAAACCTACAACTCCTTCCCTGCATACAAAATGAATGGTGCATCTTGGAGGTGACATGGTGCCATCAGTACCTCTAGGGATTTCTTTAAACCATGTAAGGTTTTTTTTTGTTTGAGCTTCATCTTTTAAGATGCTTTATTACAAAGAGAATTACAATTAATTTGTCAGATTATACAGTTATCTGTTCAAAAAATGAAGAAGATGATTTGAGTCCTTGGACAATACAGAATGAGTCATGATTGGAGGGGAGAAAACAGAAAGAAGAATTCTTTAATGTACCTACCATAAGGGGAAAGTCAGTGGAGTGGAGGATTTATTGAACTACATAACATCAGTTTGAGTTACTATTATCAAAGCAGCACAGATGGCCAGACAAAGGAGCATATAATAAAATAAATAAAAAAGAAACACTCAGTGATGCTAGAACAGATGTTATCAGGCTCCTTAAATATTTCTAAAATAAATCTGTTAAATGGCCTGCTGTTCTAAGCAAAAGCAATGTTACAGCATTGCAAGTCTGCATTATTAAAAAAACGGAGAGGTTAGACACTTGAGGTTTGGAGTACCTCATATTCCCATGGGTTGTATATAGTGAATTTCCCATTGTCTGACCTACTCACAGCCTGCTTGTTAGTGCTAGCCACCTCCATTTTTTCCCCAGAATATCTAGCATTCTTTTTTTTTTTTTCTATGTAAGAAGTTGCCAGTATCTAGCAGATTCAGAATGGCACAAAGGGATGCAAGGAATATAAAAGGAAATTTAGGGAAAGAACAAGGAAACAGTGTATAAAAGATGTAAAGATAGCTCACCTGACCGAAGGTAATAGCCAACTAACCCTTTCTGTCAATGAAACAGCTTTCACAGGGGCGGGGAAAATTTCACTGGAGGGGTATGTCCAAAGTATGTGGGAGTAGTGTGTGTGTGGAAACTGAACAGTAAAGTATGAAATGCAAGTATAATTAATTATTTTGAGTAACAAACAAACAGCTTCATTTATATACCGCTTCATACCCTTAAGGAGTGTCTAAGCAGTTTACAATTGTAAGCTATTTGCCCCCCCAACAATCTGGGTACTCGTTTTAGCGATCTCGGAAGGATGCAAGCCTGAGTCAAGCTTCAGCCCTTTGCTGGTCTTGAACTTGCAACCTTATGGTTTTGAGTGAGTGGCTGCAGTACAGGCATTTAACCACTGCGCCACCAGGGCTGAGTAGAAACAAAGATGTAAAACAAATTATACACTTGTAATATAGAAACTGTCCGAAAGTATATTTTTGTGTATGATTGTGAAAGAAAGGCAGTGAAGAAAGTTGACAAAAAGAAAATTAACTCAATTGAAATGTGCTGGAGGAGAGATGTTGTTAACAGCCATCACATGTTATGTTAATGAGAGACCTCCAAGGTACCTTACAATCAACAGCCCTATTCAGATCTTGCAAACTCAGGGCCATGGCTTCCTTGATCAAATCTATCCATCTGTAAAGGGGCCTCCCTCTTTTCCTACTGCTTTTACCATGCCAGCCATTATTGTCTTTTCCAGTAAGTAATGTCTTCTGATGATACAGCCAAAGTATGCAGTCTCACTTTAGTCATCTTCTTCTAGGGAGGGTTAAGGCTTGATTTGCTCTAGCACCCATTTATTTGTACTTTTAGCAGTCCAAGGTATTTGTACAACTCTCCTCCAACACCACATTTCAAATGAGTTCCATCTCTTCCTATTAGCTTTCTTCAGTGTCCATGGGCCTGTACAGACTGCTTGAAAGGCCAGCCTATGGGTGGAGTCAGGGTGCAGCATCCTGATGATGCTTGCCCTAACTCTGCCCCAGGGCACCATGGTGGTGTGTGCTACTCCAGACAGCGTGCAGCATCATAGCGCACCTGGGACACTGATAATGCAACGCTGAAGGGGTGCCCTATAGCCGTGCTGCCACGGCTATAGGAGTTGCTTTTTGCGGCTCCTTTTTGAGAGCTTGGAAGGCCAGATAAGAGCCGCAGTGTGAGGTTGCCGCGGCCCCGATCCGGTGTGAAAAAGGGAGATCTGTAGAGCCCCTCAGTCAAGGAAGTACACATTTGACTTTGTAAAATGTATCCAGGAATAACATTTTCTTTCACCAGACTCTACTCTGGCATTTTGGTGGCCAGATTTACAGATTTATGTTTTGTTTTGTTTATTCAGCATGTTGTGGGTAGCAAGATTACCTGCTCTGCTTTATTCTCTCTGTTTTGCTATTGACACATGCTGAGTAAGGGATTCTGGTGGCAGCTGCTGTTTACATTGACTGTTGTTGTCAAATATACCTGGCTACAGTAAGATCAGTTAGATCTCTTTCTCAGTCCAGACTTTGTTTATTGCATTGTTTACTGCAAACAAGCATATGTAACTTGAGACCAAAAGTCTATGTTTCCCCAGCCCTCCTTCACCATCCTTCCAATGCCAATGCTGCTAAAAAAAAAACAAACTTCCAGATAAACAGATGTGAATGAAAAAAGGATGGAAGGGGTGTGTGTAAAAAGACTTTGTAAAAACAGAACTTCTTTGTCAGAGGCTTTGTTAACTGAGGTTTGCCTGTATTGTGTGAAGGTACTGTTAGATAAAGCAGTCTGATTTCATGGCTTTAATCTGCTATGTGGATTTGGAGATAATGAGTAATGCAACTGGTTAGCAATTGAAAATGGTTCAATTCACATGGTGCTTGCATTTCTTAATGACATTAATAGCATGTTTTCCAGCATGTGTAATACTTGACTGCTCTGGGTGTATTTAATATTTAATAAAAGATACAGATTTGAAGCATGTAAGATCTCATATTAGTGCACAAGATGGTGCTCTGTGCTTGCTTCAGAAAGAAAGTGTAATATCTTTTCCATATAAAGTTCTGACATAAAAGTGACATGCATAATAATACTAATACTCCTCCTGCTAATAATACAAGATAAGCCTATGGTATTCTGTGAGAAAAAACAATGGCACGGAGCTTTCGCTAGACTGAACTGCTTAGCGTCAACTGGCATTTGATTACACAATTGAATTGGCTCCTAGCTTGATTTACACAACAGTAACAGGGCAACAATAGTTTTAGCTAGCCATGCCAAAGTAGTGGAATTATTTGCGATGAGGTTTCATCCAACCCAGGAGAATAGAAGAACAATAGTGTGTGATCTTGTTGCTATTATTAGTCCTAGGCCCTCGCCTGACAAATAAGAATATCAAAACATTCTGGACATAAGTTAAAAAGAATGAAATAGATGATAAATGGCATAAAATATGCTTTCATTATTTTCAAGCAAAGCTGCAGAAAGGAATGGGAAGCTCTGTGTGTGCATGTGTGTACATTGGGGAAGCACCTCCTCCTCCTCCTCCTCCTCCTCTTCTTTATATCGCGCTTTCCCCCCAAACTTGAGACTTAATGTGGCTTATAATTTAAAAGAACAATACAATAAAAACATACAAACATGAGTATTAAAATAATATTAAAACACATAACAAATGTGAAAAGAATAAAGTGCAGTTAAAAAAAGATAAAAGTGCTTAACATTTAAAAATAGTTCAGTTAAAACAATACAACACCCCCAGCCTGTTCTTTAAAGACTTTCTCTTTTAAAAGCCTATCTGACTAAAAATGTTGTAACCTGCCAACAGAAAGACAACAAAGAGCAGACCATTCTGCTCTCTCTGGGAAGAAAGTTCCAGAGTCTAGGGGCAGCCATTGAGAAGGCCCTCTCTTGTGTCCCCAGCAACTGTGCATGAGATGTTGGTGAGTTTTAAATGTTACTTTTTACTGGAGTATTCCAGTTCTTAACTTTTGGTTTAATTGTATTTTAATATGCTTTTACTAATTTGCAAGCCCCTGGGATTAAAAAAAATGGTATGACAATGAAGGGTGCAATGTTATTATTCTTAAGAATAACAGTAACAAAACATTATGTAAATCAATGTTTCTCAGGGTATCTGATGTGCAGAAGTTACTATCATTTTTCCTCTCTAATGTGCCCATAACCAGCACCATATTCGGTCCCATTAGCTACAAGTGATTTTTTTCTTTTCTGGAAACTCACCATGGGCCAGCAGAGGATGTTTGATTGAATGGCAAAGGTCCAGGTACTGACACTTTGAGTAGTACAGGTATAGGTGACACCAAGTGCTACAAGATCTTTGGTTTCAGTTTGCTGCGACAAAAGTAAATCATATAGTACAGGTTTACTCATAAGTTATTCTGAGGTCAATGAGTGTCACTCCTACTAAGCGTCCTTAGAAGTGAAACCAAATTTCTGTCAGTATCAACTGTTGGCGTGATTTGCTCTTTTCCAGCCTAAGACTCCTTCTCTTCCTTGAACTCTGGGGGGTGGTACAGACCGCTCAGAAGGGGTGGTCTGGCGCCACCTTTTTTTGCAGCGCAACTTCACCGCAGCAGCTAGACGCTGCGGTGAAGCTGTGCTGCAAAAAAGGAGCGGGGTTTCCCTGCTCCTTTTTTGTGCCGCAGTTGTGGTGTGATTGAGGGAAAAGGCGCCATTGGACACCTTTCCGCTGCTGCAATTGTGCAGCTGCATCTAGCAGCTTCATGGTTGTGGTGGCTCCATTACATATGCCATCTAAACGGCATTATGTAATGGTGCCTGCATCATTAAGTAGTAGAGTTTGGGAGTGTGTGAATGCTGTGCACTCCCGAACCCTAATGGTGCCGCAGCAGTGCCTCTTGCTGCCCATCTATTTTGGACCTGGGAAACTAACTAACAAACAAATAAACAGCTTCATTTATATACCGCTTCATACCCTTAAGGAGTGTCTAAGCGGTTTACAATTGTAAGATATTTGCCCCCCAACAATCTGGGTACTCATTTTAGTGACCTCTGAAGGATGCAAGCCTGAGTCGAGCTTCAGCCCTTTGCTGGTCTTGAACTCGCCACCTTATGGTTTTGAGTGGGTGGCTGCAGTACAGGCATTTCACCACTGCCCCACCAGGGCTGATGTTCAAACTTCAAATGTGTATGATAGCTACTACGGCTGCTATGAACTTAAACAGAGAAGGATAAAAACCAAGACCTGTTTCATACTACACAATTATAGCACAACTATAGACTCTTTTGTAAATGTAATGGCAACATCCAAATTCTGGGTTTTGTAGTTTAGGGAGATATTAAAAATTGCTAGCTCAGAATTCTAAATACTGCACCTTAAACTACAGGTCCCAAGATCCCAAAGGACAAAACCATGACGGTTGAAGTGAAATCTTAGCATTATAATTATCCAGTGTGACAAGGACCCAGAGCTGTCAGCAAGCCTTCTTCTGAAATTAGAATATGGTGCATAAATGGCAAGGAATAGGACCATGAAACCAAGCTCTGCCATTCAAAGAGCAGTTGCCAATAATCTGGGACACTGGCAGAACCCAGAATTAACACCTAATCTGGACCTTCTTTAATGGAATATGAATTTTTTATATTCTAGTGCTTTAAGCAGCAACTGAACAGCCGGGTCCACTAATTTTAATATCCCAATGTAATGTGGTACTGGGAAATTAGTGGAAAATCAAAATGATGTGGCCCATGGCCACTATCAGACATGTTTTAGAGCACTGGTTTTACTTGCCTTCACTGTTAGGTAAGACCTCAAGAGTCCAGCAATAAAGAAGACTGCTGATTAGAGGGCACCTTGCCCAGGAGACTCTTAAAAACACAATCCTGCCCTCCAATTCAAGACTGACTAGGCTTTTAAGGAAGACAAATGTTCTCATGGGATTCTCTCTTTAGAACAATCTAATGTACAGTTTGGAAAGTTTTATTGTGATTATTATTTTTGCATGTCCTGTTACTCCCTTCTTGACATTTTGACTCTCCTTGGGTCTCCTATTCAGTGGAGGTCACAAAACCATTCTATTGAGAAAGAAAAGGTCACACAGTGTACTTGCCAGTGTTCCATTATCCATCTAATCTCTTGCATGCTTCCATTGTTATGCTGGTGGTCTATCTTGCTGATCTAAAACGGAAAAAAGCAAAACAAAAACCAGTGACACACTTTCAAGGTTATACAAGCAACAAAATACATAATGTAATTTGTATTCATTTTATGATGCATCCTAGTAACAGAGGTTGACATAATAGCATGGTGGCATGGGGGAAAACATGTTGCTGCTTTTCACATTATTATTTCTCGTTTTAAATTTGAGTTATGAAAAATATTTCCAGAAAGTTTCTATCTGTTAACACTTCTCACTTTGAATTGATTTACCCTCCTTTTCATACAGTGGCCTCTTCTATGACTGGAACAATGCGTTGTATTATGTCACCATCTCTTTCATGGACAGAGTTGCAAACAATTTTGTCCTCTGCTCTTTTGTCCATCCCAAAATGGCACTTGTTACATTCGTGTTTTCTTTGAATACCACCCTCTTCCTTCAGCACATCCAAGTAACTATTACTTTCTCTTTGAAACAAAGCCATCTAGATACATGCAACTGCAGTGGCATCATCCCTGAGAGACAGGGCTGAATTGAAATTCTGCAAGCATAGGAACCTCTACCGAGGTTGCTATAGTGCCGCTGTTTGCAGTGTGGTAGTTGAAAGTCTGTAAAAAAAAATCTACCTGCAATTATCTTTGTTCAGGAGGCTTTTTTCTTGACTAGTGTTATGTGTTTCTACAAAGAAAAGGAGTGATGCTTTAGAACAGATATTTTATCTTAAGTGCTGGGAGGAGATCTTGAGTTTGTTTACACAATTGGAGTAAGGTCCAGTTAAATACTGTGCAGAATACTGTGTCACTAAGCATTAGGAATTACAAATTAAGTCCTCGCCATTGCTCTCAGAGATGATGATAATGATGATGATGATGATGATATTATCTTTTATTTTACCATTTGCCTAATAATGGGACTAGAAGTGGCTTTTACAGATTGAGAAGATCAAAATGATTTGGCATCTCTGTCAAACTAGATATTAAGAGAAATGTCTATTTGTTAGAGTTAGAACCCTTTGCATGCCAATGCTTGCTAATTGCCAGTTTTTTTTTTCAAACTTCCTGTTTGCTTTTAAATGTCCATTCTCTTCCTCCAGTCATCATTTTCTCTTCTGCCTTTGTTTCCCATAAGACTATGTGCTTGATTATGGACAAGTAATTTTGTAAATAATGCTACTTTAATACATTTTACAAAGAACACAAAGCTGTTTCTTTCTCTGCTAGACACCTTCTCTCCCTTCCTCTCTTTCTCTGGGACTGGAGATTGTTCAGCTTCTGCTTTACTAGTTTGATTACTTTGTTTGAGAGATCCAGGACCATTTCTCACATTTTCCAAGAGTATTATCTAGGATTAATCTATGTTCTCTCATACAATGGGATTTCTTCCTCAAAGTTACGTGTTTCAAAAAATTAATCTGTTCACAAATTATGTCTGCATTTACCTTCCTATGATGTGTATCGCAAAACAAAAGGCAAGATAGGAAGGTGCAAAAAATAACATAGTAAGACTAATAGACATCTATTAGTGGGGAAGTAAAAATGCTAAACATTAGTTTACTCTTGCTTTGTTGCCTTTATGAAATGGCTTATACCTGAGTTGCACTGAGCTTAACAATGCAAGTAAAACTGCTCATTGTTGACTGACTGGCTTCATTCTTGTCACTGGACCTTTTTTCAAAACATATCACAGGGAAGGTAATTTTGCTTACTTTTGAGTCCATGTTGTTTGAATATCTGTCCATTTAGATCCAGAATATTGCTGGAATTGTGTATGAATTGGCCTTGACTTAATATATATTTCTGTGTTAACACAGACAGGCCAGAATTGTATAAGTTATATATGCAAATTTAAGTCCACTGTATACCTGCATGTCTTTTCCCCCCTTTTGCCATTGTAGAGGTTGGTATCCTCTTCTACCCTCTTCAGTCACCAATGAAGCCCAATCATGATTTTGCTGTGATAGTCCCTCTGAACAGCTGGTTGATATTAGCAGAAGATACCATTGCTCTGCATCTATCCAAATCAGGACTACTAGCACTGACCCTGGGGTGAGTAGTCCCTCATGGACTGGAACTTGCAGCATTCTTCACCACTGGTTATGCTACCTAGGGCTGCTGGGTGTTGCTGTTGCAATCTAACAACATCTTGAGGGCCACATGATTCCAATCTTTGATTTATGTTATGTTCAGTCAAATCTTTCTACATGGCATGTTTCTTTCTTGATTTCTTTTTATTCTTAATAGTGCTTGCCCTAAAATTTAACAAGGGCCAGTTGAATCATTAAGGAGAATGCGGCAGACATCTCAGGAAGCAGATGCTTGGGGTCAGGGAGCAGCAGCAAGATTTTGGAAGAGAAAGACTTGTGGGCCATATGGCCTACCCTGCATTTCTTAAGCTGGCCTAGTGCCTGAGATGCAGTGGAAGGGCAGGCTCCCATTACCAGTGCTGAAGTAAAATTCAGCTGTCAGTCGGTCAGCTTTGGTAAATGAAATGGGAAGAGAGCCATGTTACTTTTGTCTCAGGATGCAAAATATTTTGGGCTGGACATGAGTTTACCAGGATAGCCTTTCCTGATATTCAGCCTCAATTACATTTTAATGAGAGTGTAGCTCTCACTCAAAAATGTTAACTGATATCCACTTCTCATTTGTCTTTTTAAAGGTAGGAAGAATCTCAGAAGATACATTTGCTGGGTTAGTGATGGAAGTCATGGAAACACTTGGGCTTCATTTTGCTTCCACTTTAAAAAAGGTTACCATTGACAGAGCAGGCAATGATATTGGCTGGCAATCAGTGCTTTACTTGTGCTGTTAGTTCATTTCAGTGTGTGTGTTATGTACATATGTAGCCTCTTGTCTCCTATGTGTATGTAAGGATTTCATTGCTAGGAAAAATTCATGATGGTCTGTTTATGATGGCTGCTTATATTCAGACTAGAGAGAACTAGAGGAAGAGAGGAAGACCAATGCCAATGACATCATGCTTGGGGAAGAAAAAAAATGGTTGGCCTTTCTCTAGTCAACTTGTCTTAGGTAGCAGATCTCAACCACTTACCTGAAAATAAGTTCACTGAATATAGCAAGTTGTTTGAGTAGAAATGCATGGCACTGAGCTATGCAGCACATTCCAGGGGATATTCCGAGGGGATATTCCTAGTGTTAATGGAGCCATCAGTCTGTAGCAACAGGAAAGGTCCACCAGGATGAATGCTGCAAATAAAACCCATTTACTCAGTAGTCTTTGGTGTTGTT
This sequence comes from Urosaurus nigricauda, assembly GCA_034509955.1. Taxonomy (NCBI): domain Eukaryota; kingdom Metazoa; phylum Chordata; class Lepidosauria; order Squamata; family Phrynosomatidae; genus Urosaurus; species Urosaurus nigricauda. Next base: position 88,096,335 of record JAOEGL010000003.1, read on the forward strand.
GTCTTTCTTTGCACCCTGAGAAAGGAACCAGAAAGCATCATGGATTTTATTTTCCAAAATTAAAATGTTAGCCTATGACTTTATTTTTAGACTAAACAGTCAGAGATAGCATTTCATATCTATCCTGTCACATCTATGTTATTTATAGGCTTCATATTCACCAAAATATATTGGATATGGGGTTATTCTGTTTTATCTTCACAAGTCTGACTGTGGTTAGAGACAGAACCTAAGATATCCAGCAACTCTGAAAAATGACATTATTGAAATAATCCACATTATATGTAAAGACAAGTGATGCTGAGTTCTTAGTATGTGCTTTTGGATTTCAGAGTTCTGTGTACTAATTCCTTATTCTGCTGGGAACTTTTCTGTATGACTTAGGAGAAAATGTGTCAGCTGTAGTTCTTGAACTTTGCCGAAGATCTTGGGTCCCTTCACACCACCTACTTGTAGTGCTATTATTTCACTTTAACTGCCATACCTCCATCCCATAGAATCCAGGGGCTCATAATCTGAAAGCATTAATGTGCTCTGTCTGAGAACTCTGAATGCCCCTGCAAGTGCCAGGATTCTATATAACAGAACTATGCAGTTGAAGAATAGCTCTACAATTGTGCTATGCGAATGGGCCCCTGTTAAAGGGTTGGGCCAGGGAGAAGGGTCACAAGACTTGTTACATCTCTGAAGGGAGCAATTGTGTTGGGGGGGGGGATTATTGTACTCAGTCTTAGTTGAAATGAATATTATTGCTTTCATTCATTTCTTATTTTTCTAAATTTTATTTATTTATTGGTTATATTCGACCTCTCCTTTAATGCATTCAAGGCAGCCTATGTTCAAGACAGCTCTCATTTTCCATATGTATCCTTCCACACCCCCCCACTAACAAATCTGTTGCAAGGAAGAAATGGTTGAGAAAGATTAATGTATCCAAGGTCACTCTGTGAGTTTCATGGTCCAGTGGGAACCAGATGTTCTCAACTCTGGTTCAACAACTTAACTGCTACCTCACACTGGTGCTTAGTTGTTCTGAGTATAGTGTTTTTAGTAAAGGTAACCTATTGGTGATGATATTGGTGATATAATGATAATAGGATCTTGTAGCACCTTTGAGACTAATTGAAAGATAGAAATTGGTAGCATGAGCTTTTGTAGACTTGAGCCTACATCCTCAGATGCATGCTATCAACTTCTTTCTTTCTTTTGGTTAGTCTCAAAGGTGCTATAAGATCCCTTTGCATAGCGATTTCCAGACTAACATGGCTATGTCTTTAAATAATGACAGAATATCATAAAATATTGTTAGAAGTTAGATGGAAGTCACTAATAAAAACTATGAATATTCTTCTTCTTATGTGCATTAAAGTTGACACAGACTTATGTCAACCCTATCATGGGGTTTTCTTGGAAAGATTTATTCAGAGAGGGCTTGCCATTGCTTTCTGTAAGGCTGAGGAGGTATGACTTGCCCAAGATCACTCAGTGGATTTTCATGGCCAAACAGGGATTTGAACACTCATCTCCCAGAGTGCTGTCTGACACTCAAACCACTACATCATGCTAGCTTCTCAGGATTATCGTATATACTCGACTATAAGTCAGCCTCATGTATAAGTCAAGGGCAGGTTTTGGAGGCAAAATTATGGATTTTGGTATGACCCTTGGATTAGTCAAGGGTAAAACTTAGGGACATGCAACAAAGGATCTAAATGATGAGGCAAAGGAAAACAATGCCAAAAATTATGGCAGGCATAACTGTTTTGGCTTACACTAAAGGCTGGATGGGAGAGAGAGTAGAGGGAGGTCAGTGCTTCCAGGAAAGATTGCACTCTTGCCTTTCACCAGGGGTTGGTTCCCCTTTTAATAAGAGTTAAAGTATAGTATTTACATTGACCTGTGGATAAGTCAGCCTAGGTTTTTGGGGCCAATTTTTTGACTAAAATTTCTAGATTCATTCATGAGTTTATCCAGTATGCTTATCTTTATTTATGTTTTAAATGTCTGGCTTTTAATTATAATGATATGAACAATCACAAAAATCTGAGACTGAATCACATGAGGAATATTGCAAAGTCTGCATTTCAGGCATTAATTATATGCAGCAATACAAGAAGGGCATCTGCCTCACTAAAGCTGCTCTTTTCCATTTGACTGTGTACAAGGTCTTCATGTTGTCCATGTTCTTTTCATTGAAGACTTTGCTGCCTAAGCATTTTCCACATAGAGGAAGATCTTCCCATTTTGATCTCTTTCCCATTGGTTTCTCCCTTGTGTGCAGGAAATTGATTCTCTCATTCTGAGGATAATTGACAGTGATTGCTCTTAATCTAACATCTGCCACAGTCCAATTTCAGCTTCCTTTAATACTATGTCTGGCTTTCTTTGTCACAGTTGCTTTCCTGAGAAGTAATCCACATCCCTGTTCAAAAGACCACAGTCACTATAAACACAAGTCAATAACTTCATGTATTGCTTTAAAGCTGAGCAATTGCTGTTTGAACCGTGGGCTGGCAAGTGAGATAGTCCGTCACTCTGATAGAGCTAACTTGCATTGCTGTGTCATGGGAATGCAAGAGAACACTGCCTGGTCAAGGGCCAGACTAAGACATTTTGCTGCCTAAAATAAAGGACAAGATGGCAATCCTCCCCATTCTGTATGTAAGAATATACCATGTGTTATTTATTCTAGCTGCATTCTATGGACTAATGCTGTGAGATTATGGCTGTAAAATATGGGTAGCTACTCTGGGTGCTCAAAGTAAAGTGAAAAGAAAAACTTACTTTAAAAACTTGCTTCAGGAAATTCTTCAAAGGTAGGATGGGCAGGGGGAAAAAAATCTAACACTGGTTTCTGTGTATGTTTACCTGCTCAGGAAACCATTATGCAGTGTCTATGTGCTGCATGTCTATGTTTAGATTTTGGAGAAGCAGGAAGGAGATAATACCCAAGCACAACAATCCTCATGTTCCACTATCAAAGAAAAGAGGAGAAAACAATTGAAGAAATACGTCTGCCTATCCCTCCCCCACCACTGGTTCACATGACTTTGTAGAATGTTGGTGCTTTATATTTCAACACCCCTTCTTTGTACAATCCCACCAGATCCTTCTTCTCTCACAGACCTTAGAAGTGCACCTTGAGAAATGGTTTGACGGGAATATCTGCAATCATGTCCTGCTTGGAAATACTTAATTCCAACAATAACTATCTCTTGCATGTCTCCCACAAGTTGTATTTTACACCAGTGGGTTTTCTGTATCTGTAAGTCTTACATAGCTTGGTTGTTTTCCAGGATCTGCATGGTCATTGGTTCAGATACTCATAAATGTTTGGGTTTGGTCTAAGGAAGTAACTTCTGTCTTCCTCTCATGTTTGAATTCAAGGTGATGTCCTCAAACAATATTCAGTTCAATTTCTCAGTTTAGGCAGTGTGTGACATCCTCACAACCTGCTTCATCTTGACAGCTTAGAATCAAGTCACCACCATGTCAATGTATAGGTCTGAATATCAGTTCTGTTCTGTGTGTAGAGAGGAATCAGCTCAGCCATGCATGAAACCTCAGATAAGCATCTAGCTGACTTTCACATTTCATGCTTTTATAGTTTGCATCAAGACTATATATGTTTTTTGGAAATTTGCACATAAATGACCTGTCTTTTGATTTTTCAAATCCAGAAATTTCCATCATGTAAATTTATGCCTTGATTTCTCCATGTGGAAAGTCTGCTTTTACATCTCTGAGTTCACCATGCATCTTTACTGAGTGGTATTGAACTTAACAGTGTCTTAATTGCATGACATAGGGCCTGTACAGATTGGGAAAAAGGGCAGACAGAGGCCGTCCATTTCTCCCCTAGACCGTGGCTGCGCCAACCAAACGGTGTGGCAACAATGCACTGGGAAAAAGGAATGGCAAAATGTGCCTCCTTTCTCCACTGCTGCTGAGACACCATAAGTGCCCCTGAACCGCACTGTTTGTATGCAGCTCATGAGCCACATCATCATTATATGCAGCGTGTAAACGGTGGTGCACCAAGATGGTGCCCATGGCGCACAGTAGGGCTCGGGAGCATGTAGATGCTCCACTCTTCTAAGCTCTACTTTTGGCCCCAGACTGGCGCAAAGTGCCGGTCTGTACCGGGCCAAACTTCACTAAGGGGTACATAGAGTCTTCTTGTTATTGCACCTCTCCCTCCCCACTTTGGTTTAGGTTACTCATTACAGCAATGTGTATGCATCTGAGGAAGCAGGCTGAAATCTATAAAAGCTCATGCTGCCAACTTCTTTCTTTCAGTTAGTTTCAAAGGTGATACAAGATCTCTCTGCATACTGACTCCACAAACTAACACAGCTACATCTTTGAATTCTGTTACAGCAATGGTATTTTAGTTTCCAGCACCATGTATGAAAGCTGACTGAACTAGCAACTGAGGGCCCTTTCACACAACACAATAATAATACTTTGATTTCAGTTTAACTACCATGGTTTCATACCTTGGAATACTGGGATTTGTAATTTAATAAGGTATTTAAAATTATCTGCCAGAGAATGTTAGTGCCTCCCCAAACTGTCAATTCCAGTATTCTATGGACTTCACCATGGGCAGTCAAAGTGGAATCATATTGCTATAATTGTGGTAGTGTGGAAGGATCCTGAATCACACTTCAGTGGAGGTGGCAGGAGAGTGTTCTCTGCTATTCTGGAGGCAGTTGGTTAATCCAGGAGGTCCAGAACAGGCTTTCCAGAACAAGGGAATGGCTCTGGGGCTCTGGAGGAACAGACCTCCAGTATCTGCTGCCTGAAGCCATTATCATACTCTTCTTAATGGCAGGGCCTGGCCTGACCTGGGCTCCTTTTCTTCCAATTGCTAATCCCCTCAGTTGTTATTCAGCAATGGGAGCCTAATGAACACTATGTGGCAGGTTTGCTGAGGGCTAAGTGAAGATGGAGAAGTGTACTTCCCCAGCCTCCTACAACTTTCCTGCAATACTATACTGTGTCTGGCTTTCTAATACTTTCCGTCCTTATGAGATGGTGAGTCATGGATGGCCCACTGTGTATGTTGTGTTATGTATGTAGTTTGTGAAAGTGGGAACTGGGACTTTGATTGCCTTTCTATAAGTATATTTTGCTGTCATATCAAATGAGACCTTTGGTCCATGGGATACACTAAAGGACAGAGCTTGAAAAAGTTACTTTTTTTGGACTACTTTGTTGTCATGCTGGATGATGTTCTCTGCGCACTGTAATCTGAAAAAGTTAGTCTGTGAGTTTAAATCAGCCCTCTGAATGTTAATGGATTATAAATCCCAGCAGCACTAGCCACCATAGCCAATGGTGAAGAATGCTGGGAGCTATATAGTGCAACAACATTTTGGGACATGTTTTCCACCCCATTTTAAATGCAGAAAATGGTAACTGGGGGGGGGGGGCAATGTGGCAGCACTTTCACACAGTTGCCTAATAGGCAGATGGTAAAAGAAAATCTTGAATCTATAGTCTGAATTCTGTTGGCTAGTGCCAACTAAAGTAGACCCACAGAATCAATTGCTGAATAGTGAGTCCACACATAGGTAAATCCTATTGTTTTTACGGCTCTACTCTAGTTGAGACTAACAATAAAATTCAGGATAACGTGTTGCTTTGTGTAATCTACTTAACAAGCAACCAGACTCTCTAGATGGAAAAATGCCTGTTGGGATTTGTTGTCTTAAAAGTTTACATACATTTAGAAAATGAGATGAATTTTAATCCTTGTGTGATCATAATCTGCATAGAAGAGATCCTTCCCATTATTTCAGAGAAATTTACAGGCCATAGTTTGTAGTTTCTGTCCAAATATCTTAGCTTCTCCAAGCAATTTTGGGTAATGCAGTCTGGAAATATTTTTTCTCTCTAACAGGTTTCTTGGTATATGTGTAAATGTATGTAGTGGAGGTGTCTTGGGTTTGCTAATGAAGCTAAGGACATGAATAATATTTGACTTTACTTTACTTTGGAGTGATGTTCATTTGTCTCTGTAGTCATTTGAGAGCAAGCAATCAGTGTGTGTTGGCAATCCAAATCCTATCTTTAGGTTTATTATTCCACACATCTTCATCATCATCATCTATTGCCCTATTTTAAAAAAATGTGGAATCTAAATTTTGTTAAAAATGGGTAGCTAGTGATCACCTTTATTTGAGTAAGAACAGTGTTTTAAAATGACATGACCATGTTTCCAGAGTGGGTTTTATTGGGTGTGATCCATGTAAGAATGAGTGATATTGCTAATGTCATTTACTTGCTAGCCAGTAAACCTTTCAGATGAAGTCCTATTTACAACTGCAGCTGCTATCTGAAAAGGGACTTTTCATTACATTTATTTTTTTAGATGAGGAAGGGAAAGAAACAAACAATTATGTCTTAGGACTGACTCTTTTCCCCCTACAGCAATAAATAGAACATGACACAAAGAAAACAGATGACAAAGAGCAGAACACAGAATGAAGCAAGCTTGGGTCTAATAAAGGATAAATGGCATTAACAAGAGGGACAAATCTAACTGAAAGGTAAAAGGCAAATACACAAGCTGGTTGAATTAATTTAAAACATTCTAGTTTCCTACAGTCAAAAGAGGTATTGAAAATGGCCAGAAATGTAACCAGGAAACAAAAGTCAGGATGGTGATGTTTACTGGTTATTAGAAATATTGTTTACATTTGGTTTTGTGAGGAGCTTCTGTTGTTTCTGCCCAATGCTCAACTGGGGGGTGGGGAGAGACACTGAGATATGCATTGGCACATTGTGCAATTGTTCCTCTACCCGCCTGTTTTTTTTTTTTTTTAATGCCTGCTTCAAATTATGGGTTTAGTGTCATGGAAACGGCTTCTTTATTTGGAGAGCTACTGCAGCACTATCAGAAGCAAACAGAGCGTGCAGAGAAGAGAGTGGGGTGGTGCAAACTGTCTGCGGTCTAGTCTGTCTGTCCAACATTACCTAACGTTCTTTCAGACACTTTTTAAAAAGGTCAGAAGTTCTGCAAATACCTGTTGCATTACTCTGCAGTATATCACAAATCCTTCCAGTGTTGCCATGTGTCACCCATCCAAACTTCAGGGTCTTGTATTTTATAATAAATCGGAACAATCCCACATTTTACTTATAGAGGGTTGTCTACCGGTGAATAACTTTGCAAAGGTTCATGAGGTATATATTTATACAAAAGTCATGCTTTTCCATTTAACAGAGAAGAATTTTGATTATGACTTGTTTGTTTCAACTGTGTTGCCTATGTGTTGATAAAAAAAAAATACCATGGCAGTGATGTGTTACACGTGTCAACTGTGGTGGTGGAAAGATGGCAGGCATAACAAATAATGCATTTTTGAAGAATGGGAGGAAATATATTCTTATGTCATTATTGAATTTTAAAAAAGAATCATAGAATCATAGAATCATAGAATCATAGAGTTGGAAGAGACCACAAGGGCCATCCAGTCCAACCCCCTGCCATGCAGGAACTCCAAGTCAAAGCATCCCTGACAGATGGCCATCCAGCCTCTGCTTAAAGACCCCTAAGGAAGGAGACTCCACTACACTCCGAGGGAGTGTGTTCCACTGTCGAACAGCCCTTACTGTCAGGAAGTTCCTCCTAATGTTGAGGTGGAATCTCTTTTCCTGCAGTTTGCATCCATTGTTCCGCGTTCTAGTCTCTGCAGCAGCAGAAAACAAGCTTGCTCCCTCCTCAATATGACATCCCTTCAAATATTTAAACAGGGCTATCATATCACCTCTTAACCTTCTCTTCTCCAGGCTAAACATCCCCAGCTCCCTAAGGCGTTCTTCATAGGGCAAGGTTTCCAGACCCTTCACCATCTTAGTTGCCCTCCTTTGGACATGCTCCAGTTTCTCCACATCCTTTTTGAATTGTGGTGCCCAGAACTGGACACAGTATTCCAGGTGGGGCCTGACCAAAGCAGAATAGAGTGGCACTATAACTTCCCTTGATCTAGAAACTATACTTCTATTGATGCAGCCTAAAATTGCATTGGCTTTTTTAGCTGCCGCATCACACTGTTGACTCATGTTCAGCTTATGGTCTACTTGGACTCCTAGATCCCTTTCACATGTGGTCTCGTTCAGCCAGGTGTCCCCCATCCTATATCTGTGCATTTCATTTTTCCGCCCTAAGTGCAGAACCTTACATTTCTCCGTATTGAATTTCATTTTGTTAGCACTGGCCCAGCTTTCTAGTCTATTCAGGTCATTTTGAATTTTGATCCTATCCTCTGGGGTATTAGCTACTCCTCCCAGTTTAGTGTCATCTGCAAATTTGATAAGTATGCCCCCAATTCTGTCATCCAAATCGTTAATAAAGATGTTGAATAGCACTGGGCCCAGGACAGAACCCTGTGGGACCCCACTGGTCACTTCTCTCCAGGATGAAAAGGAGCCATTGTTGAGCACCCTTTGAGTTCGGCCAGTCAACCAATTACAAATCCATGTAACAGTTAACTTGTCTATCCCACATTTTGCAAGCTTGTTTGCAAGAATGTCATGGGGAACCTTGTCAAAGGCCTTACTGAAATCGAGGTATACTATATCCACAGCATTCCCTTCATCTACCAAGCTGGTAATTTTATCAAAAAAAGAGATCAGGTTCGTTTGGCATGACTTCTTTTTCTGAAACCCATGTTGGCTTTTTGTGATTATGGCATTGGCTTCTAAATGTTCGCAGACTCTCTGCTTAATGATCTGCTCTAGCACCTTTCCTGGAATTGATGTCAGACTAACTGGACGATAATTGTTGGGATCCTCTTTTTTTCCCTTTTTGAAGATGGGGACAACGTTTGCCCTCCTCCAGTCTTCTGGGACTTCTCCTGTTCTCCAGGAGTTCTCAAAGATTATTGCCAATGGCTCTGATATTACATTTGCTAGTTCTTTTAATACTCTAGGATGTAGTTCATCTGGTCCTGGAGATTTATATTCATTTAGGTTAACCAAGTATTCCTGTACTATCTCTTTACTTATTCTGTGCTGAAATTCCCCTATTCTGTCTTCTGCTCCATTATCCTTCGGTTGAGCACCTTTTGCCTTTTCTGAGAAGACTGAAGCAAAGAAGGTGTTGAGTAATTCTGCCTTTTCTCTGTCCCCTGTTAGCATTTTGCCATCTTCTGCACGCAGTGGCCCTACTGTTTCCTTCTTCTTCCTTTTGCTGCGGACATATCCAAAAAAGCCCTTTTTATTGTTCTTAACCTCTCTAGCAAGCCTGAGTTCATTCTGCGCTTTAGCTTTTCTGACTTTACCCCTACATGTGCTGGCTATTTGTTTAAATTCCTCTTTCGTGATTTCTCCATTTTTCCATTTCTTATACATGTTCCGTTTAAAACTTAGCTCATTTGAAAGTTCCTTAGTCATCCATCCTGGCTTCTTGAGACATCTACCATTTTTCTTCCTCATTGGAACTGTTTGAAATTGTGCCTTCAATATCTCCCTTTTGAGAAACTCCCATCCGTCTTGAACTCCCTTTTCTTTTAGTATTCCTGACCATGGGATCACTCCCAGTATTTCTCTAAGTTTATTGAAATTAGCTCTCCTAAAGTCTAGAGTGCGTGTCTGACTATGCCTAGCTTCTCCCTTCCACTGTATTACAAACTCCAGGAGAACATGGTCACTTCCACCTAAGGATCCAACCACTTGCACCCCATCAACTAGGTCTTCCCTGTTGGTTAAGATCAGATCTAAAATGGCTGATCCCCTTGTTGCCTCTTCCACCTTTTGGACAATGAAATTGTCTTCCAGGCAAGTGAGGAATTTGCTAGACTTTGAGGATTTGGCTGAGTTTGACTTCCAGCAAATATCCGGATAGTTGAAGTCCCCCATCACTACTACATCTCTCCTTCCTGATTGTGTGGTCATCTGTTCTAGAAAGGCATCATCCAATTCCTCTGCCTGAGTCGGGGGTCTGTAGTAGACTCCCACAGTAACATCCCTGTTATTTCCCTCTCCTTTAATTTTTATCCAGATGCTCTCCACCTGGCTTCCAGTATTGACTTCCTGGATCTCTTCACTGGTGTAAATATCCCTGACATATAATGCTATTCCTCCTCCTTTCCTACTTGGCCTGTTTCTCTTAAAAAGGTTATACCCCTCTATTTCTACATTCCAATCATGAGACTCATCCCACCAGGTTTCAGTGATGCCTATTATATCATATTTCCCTTGTTGTGCTAGGAGTTCAAGTTCATCCTGCTTATTTCCCATACTCTGTGCATTAGTGGAGAGACATTTAAGACCATGTGTCTTCTTTACTTGCTGCTTTTGCACATTTTTTTGCCTCCTACTGTTGGGTCCTTGCACTGTTTGCCTTGTTCCCTCTATGCCACTTGGACTATTCTCTCCATCCCTTTTGTCTTCCAGTATAATGTCTCCCTCCCCCACATAACTCAGTTTAAAGCCCTCCTGATCAGATTCTTCAGACTGTTGGCAAAAACGTTTTTGCCAACTGGCGTGAGATGCAGCCCATCCCTTGCCAGAAGTCCCTCCTCATGGAACCGCAGCCCATGATCCAAGAATCCAAACTGTTCTTGGCGGCACCATCTACGGAGCCAGTTATTCACCTCTGCTATTTTCCTCTCCCTTCCTGGACCATGCCCTTCTACCGGGAGTAGAGATGAGATGACAACCTGTGCATCCATCTCTTTCAGCTTCCTTCCCAGAGCCTCATAATCCCTTTTGATATTCTGAAGGCTGTGCCTTGCAGTATCATTGGTTCCCACATGAACCAAAAGTAGGGGATAACGGTCAGTAGGCTTGACAAGTCTTGTCAGCCTCTCCGTCACATGATGGATCTTTGCCCCGGGGAGACAACACACCTCCCGAGACATCTTGTCAGGCCCACAAACCACTGCTTCTGTACCCCTCAGCAAGGAGTCCCCCACCACGACCACGCGCCTCCTCCGAGGCTTAGCAGTGGCTGTTCCTTTTCGTGATACTCTCAGGCTCCCCTGCTCTGTCCCTGATGTCTGTCCCTGCTGCTTTTCCTCATCATCTCTGACAACAGAGAGAGATTCAAAGCGATTCTGTAGCTGCAAGCCGCTCACAGAACGTTCCCTGGTTTCCTTACTTCTGTGTGTGACCTCCCTCCAAGCATCTACCTCTGTTGTATGTGGAGTGACCTCCTCCACCCCAACAACTTCCTCTGTCTGTTTCCCACCCAAGACATTCTGGCCTGTTCTGTTCAGGAGATTCTCCTGCTCTCTATGATGCTGGAGTGCAGATATCTGCTCCTCTGGCTGCTGTACTTTCTCTTCCAAGAGGACTACCAACTTGCACTTGTGGCAGGTGTAGTTCGCCACCTCTGTAGGCAAGAAGACAAACATCCCACAGGTGTTGCAGGTGACTGCTGCAGGGCCTTCAGTGTCCATACTGAGAAGTCTTAAGGAGGCACTGAAACAAGACTGTGGGCTTCCCTTGCTAGACTTGGCCTTTATTCCCAAGCTCTGTCACTGAGTTCAAGTCACGGGGCCTATAGTTATGTAGAGAGCTCCTGGCTGAAAGCTCCTTCCAAAGGCAAGTCTCTGATTCACTTCCTCTGATGCTTCAGGCCGGCTCCTCTTCTATTCTCTAAACACCTCCTTGACTAGATAAAAAAAAAAAAATCAAAATTCGCGCGCCGTTAGGCGCGCGCTTCTGCTAGCCTTGAGTAGCCTTAAGTAGCCTACTTAAGTGCTGAGATTAAGACTATTAGGTACAATTCCTAGTTTATTAGTTCCAGTTTGTGCTGCTTTTTTTCCTTAGGAGCAATATAAATTATTTGGTAATTATGAGCTAGTTGGTAGCAAAGTACCATGATCAAATTAATTGTATGGTATTATACTTAAGCAGGCTAAAAATAGAAAGAGCTGATGGACCATTTTAATAGCATACGAATGTGACACTAACATGAGACATTACCATGAATGGTGTCACCACTGTAATGCCCTCCAGTTTTTGCTGTTCTGCTATATCTCCACCTCTTCCTGACCCTGAGCATGAAATGGAAGCCCGCACCTAGCTAAAAGGCAATGTTTCTGCCACTGATGGTGTATGAGTAAGGCAGATAAGTATAAAATGAAAAAGCTGGGAAGAGGCATTTCCCTCCTTCTCCTGCAAACCTTCAAGTCACTCTTACCACCCATAAATTGGGTGGGATATTATTCTAAACTTTGGAGTTTCATATGTGAGATAGGAACTAATCCCACCCATCCCATCCCTGTCTAAGGGTTTACCTGTATTCAACCAACCAACAGAAAGAGAAATCCACTTAGAACCTTGAGAGTATATGTTCAACCTAAAGCAAACCAGGTGTTGATGTGTTCCAATGTAGTTTCTGCTGTGACTGTTTGTAACCACAACATAGCTACCAGGATTGGTTTTTAGTTATAGAAAGATACCCTAAAATTAGTCCTGGAAAGAATTTCCCTGTGCTGTTGGTTGGTTGTTGTTTCCCTTCATCCTAATTTCTAGTTTCAGGTCAATCCCTGAATTTAACTTTCTCCCAGTTGATTAGGTGTCTAGCTTTTCCATTGCAAGGGAATTGCATTTAATAACAGCAACCTATGGTGTTGTGGTTTTCATTTAAAATGATTGTCTATCTATGTTCCTGTTTGACAATGGTAGCCCCCCAGTTATCATTATACCAAAAAGTTGTTATGGAGCTTCTCTATGGAAGTCCGTTAATGCACCATATTTAGATCTTTTAGCAGTCTCAACTTAAATCAGGATTGTCAATTTGAGGGTGGTTTACAGAGGGTGAGTTACAGATTTGGGGGAGCTATTATTGGACAATGTACAGTTTGGGGGATTCTGGGACTGTATTTCAAAAAGAACATTTTCTAACTTCATTTTCATGCTTTAAATCAGTTTCATCCTGTTTCCATATTAATCTGTAATTTAAAATTCTATCACGTTAGTATTTAAACATGCATTATTGAATGTCTTTGGATGCACTTGTAACCATGTTTATCTTAAAATACTCATTTTGAAACATATTTTTTGAGCCAAGATTACAGCATGGGTCTAGGAGAAGTGAGAAATATGAAAGCCTATTCAATGCTAATGCATAAATCAATCCAGGAGGTGTGTTAACAGATTGGTTTGCACTGGAATTCGTTAAAACTGATTTCCTTTACATCTCTGCTTACTGTGAACAGTTTGGTATCCCACCAACTGCTGTAGGCTGGTGCTCTTGGGGTCTTGCCTAAAATTGTTGTTGCTGAAGTAGAACTGTCCCATGTGGATGTGGCGCTGAATATGAAAAAAGTGGTGATTATGTCAAATGGGAGTCCTTTGCCATTGGCTGTAACAATATATTCAAATAGCAAACTACACAATTTCATAAGGTTAATTTCATCTGTTCCTTCTTTATAGAAGTTAAATTACTTTTATGTGACATCTTCTTACACAATATTTTATTCCTTCCTAATTTTGCAGATAGACCATTAATGTGATATGGCTGCTTTAATGGGACAAGCAACTTTTTAAAGTGAAGGTCCAGCAACCTTTTGCAGGTGCTGTTTAAACACTGAATTGGTTCATTTAAATGAATTGATTTCTGATGGGTTTCATTCTTGTTGCAGCAGTCTGAACTAAGGAATGAGTCCCAAGGGCATATATTGGCACACTTATGTCATACCGGAGAAGAAACAATTTAAGTATAATCCTTTTCTGTAAGATGATGCAGTGCTACATACATGTTGCTCATTTCAAATTCCCAGATGGCAATCCTGTTTTGATGCAGCTGATTAATAATTTTGCTAAAATATCTGTGTATTCAATTAAGTGGTCCATGTCACAAATACTGCCAGTGGGAGAAAAGATGGACTCTAATGTATTTAAAACATGGCAGTTTCAAGATTGCCCAAATTCTATTACTTATTTGGGTATAATTATCCCCAGAGACTTAGATGATTAAGTTTAATATAAGTAAGCTGATAAAAGATATTGCATAGGATTTAGTGAGGTGGGCAGGCTTAAAGATGAATCTGTGGGGTAAGGTAAACTACTAAAATGAATTTTATACCTAGAGTTGTTTATGTTATTAGTGCAATTCCTCTACTTATTTTCAAAAGTATTTTCAAAACCTAAATTCATTGTTTAGTACATTTTGGTGGGGACTCATCACCTCCTAGAATTACAATTAAAGGGATACACATTCCTATCGAAGAGGGAGGATTCAGCCTTCCAGAACCTCTTACAAACCACGGGGCATATCTGTTATTGTATTAATTATTTAAAGTAATTAATCCACCATGATCAGCTTTGAAGTCTTCATTTCTGGCATGGACAGTGATTGGTTCTCATTTTACAAAAAAGGGAACTATTTTGTCAACAATTTCAATAGTTAGAAGTGTGTGGCAAATTTTGTCTCATCAATAACAATTTGATCCATACACTGATGCCAAATTGATTTAATGGGGGAAATCCAGCTTTGCAAATTTGTGAGGAACCATTTTTATGGAAGGTATGGGCCAACAATAGAATTACTACCTTAAATCAGATACTTAGTGTTGATTATGAATTTTGCCCTTTTCAGTTTTACAAGAACAGCTTAAATGACCTTTATCAGCTAAATGGCAATATCTACAAGTGAAACATTTGTTACAATCCAGGTTTGGCACTGCAGCTTTAAATGCATCAGAGGTTCCCTTAGTATTAAAGACATTAACTGAATCCAATCTAGTATCCAAACAAACAATATATATATATATATATATATATATATAATTTTCTGTTACCTTTGAATAAACATGACATGTGAGTTTTACAGCAAGAATGGAATGGATAACTGCAATATCCAGTTGTGGATAATTGATGGCCATTGGTTATATAATCTGTAAAAAGTATGGCTATAGATCTCTGACTTTGTATTATACAGGGTGGGTTCCCATATGATTTTACAAAAATCACTGATTGGGATATATGGTCATTGTTCCCATTTGAACAATGGTCATATAACCATTGGGTTCCGATCCTCCTTTGATCGATTTCTGTCGCGATAAAGTGAGGCAAATGCAAAACAAACAAACAAAAACTGGTTTTCCCAGGCACTAGTTTCCTAGCGATTCTTTTGAAAAGAATCAATTCCGAAGTGTGTTCAACAAGTGGGAACAACAGATGTGAATTGCATCATTCTGGAGGGGAGGGACTAATGGCAGAGGGGTGTTTACCATCCCTCTTCAGTTTTTGATAGATCCACTCCCCCCACCAGTGCTGCCTTTGTGCTTGTGGTATGACCCATGGGTACATGATTTTTTAAAAATAAAATTGATAAAAGATTTGATTAATTGATTTTGCATCTACTTGAAATCAATGAGGCAAGTAGTTGCAAAACTAATGAAGTGAATCTTCTATCAATTTTATTTTAAAAAAATGATAGAAGATTTGCTTCATTGGTTTTGCAACTACTGGGTGATCTGATGGCAGCTGATAGTGAGGTTAGTAGTTGCAAAACCACTGAATTGAATCCTCTATCAATTTATTATATATGTATATAATATATATATATATATATATATATATATACAGTTCCGAAGCTGGGCTGCCCGGGCTGCTGCTTATATCACTGATGACTCACAGATGATTGACATGCATTTTGAAGCAGTGCAAACTAGTGGAGATGACAATCATGCCAAAAAAAGAGAAGTGATTACAATGGGATAATGAAAATATCTGCTTTCATAGTGGGAACGACGTACCCTTTGGAATCGATTTACCAACATGGAGTGAAGGCGAATTGGAAATTGGTTTAAATGTAAGTGGGAATGAGCCCACAGTAGAAACTGCTCAAGAAAGAGCTTTCTAAATCAGCAGATTGCTGGAGATATTACTGCTAATGCTTCCTTAATTATATGTTTTGGAGTTGTTTCATAGTAGCTCCATTTTGGGAAGAAGTAATCACAGGGAGTAAGGCTCAGTACTGATGGGCACTTTCTGGCATCCTGGGGCCAAAACTAGGGTTCGGGAGAATGGAGTGACAGCACGCTCACGAACCCTAGTATGTAATGGCGCCTCCATGATGGCAGCCTCCCGTCCACACAGGGGGCGCCATCATGACGCAACCACAGTGCAGCATCTGTGCTTGTGTCATCAATGCATGACAGTGTGCCAGTGGTGCACTCATGGCATCTGCTGTACCAGCGACATAGGGGAGGAGTGGGTTATTAGGGTCCAGACCCCCCCTTCAAGTGATGCAATTTGGGTATAGTAGCTTCCCAGCAGCATGGGAAAGGGGAAGCCTGGGTTTCATTATGTAAATAAACTTCTTTTACAACAGGGCAAACCAGATCATAGGAAAGAGATGCGAAATGGATAAATCACCTAGACCCTCAGCCCTCAGAGGTGACTGTCTTCTGTCATCTCCTTTCCATTTGGCAAGGACTGCCCTGATTGATGGGTGATCAATCTACATACATGCCAATGGGTTCCTAGACCAAAAGATGGTATCTAGCCTAGCAAGCATTCTTCTTCTGGCCAATAGCTGCCAGCAGCTTGAGCAATATTGCCATGGCAACATGCTGTGGGATTATGGATGTTGTAGTTCAGAGAGTCTCTCTCTCTGGCTGAGCTTTCCAAATGCCCCTCAGCAAACTGCAAATCCTAGAATTTGATAGGATTGGGGGGGATCTACACTGTTGAAATGATACACTTTGACACCACTTTAAGTGTTGTACCTCCATTCTGTGGAGTGCTGGGGCTGGCATTGCCAGGGGCAAGGACTGATGAGCATCTCCCTCTGCTTCCTTGCTATTGGAAAATGCTACAGTGTCAGGGAGCTCTGTTTGCATGACGATTCAGGAGCACTTCCTCCCAGCCTTCACTCATAGGGGTTGTTTTTCCGTTTGAGCAACTTTCAGAACAGGTAAGTACTTGACATTTATCACAACTTTATTATAGGAAAAGGGGTGAAAGTTATCAAATTGCCTTGGCATATAGAAATAAAGCCATTTGTGGAGGAATTATATCTTATTGTTTTGAAAGCCTTTCATTACTGTACTCACAATTACAAGAAATTGTAAATCCATCATGTAATAAAATATACTGGTTTGTCAACTGTTCAATGAATGGTTAAACTAGTTTTACATTTTAATGCGTAATAATAAGTCTGACATAAGCATTACATTGTTTCTGGATTCCATCCCTTTAACATAAAGGATTGCGTATGTGAGGATAAATTTATGAAATAAAAAAAAACCCTGCATATAAACCTCAACCCCTTTTACTTTGTCAAGAAACAAGTTCAAATTTTAATTTAATTTCTATTAAAAAACCAAAAATTTCTTCTTAAATTATGCGTGCGAATGTGTTGCTGGTATTAATACACTCTTAGCAATCATTATTTAAAGTGCTTTATTATTATTATTAACCTTTATTTATATAGTGCTGTAAATTTACACAGTGCTTTAAGTTTTTTAAATACACACACACACTGACTCATTAACTTGTTCATTAACTATACTTTTATTGTAGAATTATTTAAAATTTTTATTGTAAATGTGGTATAAATTTGCCACCAATCTCAAAATGTAAAGGTAAAATGAAGAAAAACCATGTTTCAGTTACATGTTTGTGTTGCGACGCTTGGCAGGGATACATCAGGGCTATAAATACCTGCAAGAAATTGGACAAGGACTATTATTATTATAGTTGTTGTACATATTTTGAAAACGGGTTTTAAATGTCCATACCAGATGGCAGCTATCTCTATCTGATTTCTCTACATTAAATGTTGTAGTTTATATTGCCCTCCTATTGTCTAGCTCATGATGGATTGTATAGGGATTTTTACTGGGAATTGTTATTTTAGTGCTGTTGTAAGGTGGGAGGGAGATGGGGAATCTCAATTGTTATATTTTGCCATGTTTTAATTTGTCGATCTATCTGATTTTTATTGCTTTTTAACTGTTGTTACGTGCCTCAATCCAATATAGGGAGAGGCGGGATATAAATAAATAATAATAATTGTATATATTTTGAAAATGGGGTTTAAATGTAAAAAATACAAAAATCTGTTTATTACTTTAATATCCTTATGTATTTGCAGCGTGTTCCCGCCACCCCAATAAATGGTGGCACTTAGTCTGCACCCCCCCTTCCCAAAATCCTGGCTACGTCCCTGGCTGAATCTACTTTTAGTGGGTTCTTTTTGGTGAGGAGGGAGGCTGCGTGGTTTGGCTTCTGTGGCCTCTCTCAGGAGCAAAAACAGGCACCTCCATCCCACCCTTTTGGGGCGGTCTGTCGAGCCCCTAAGTTTGGCTTTGGGAAGTTCCTTGATATTCAGGGATGTGCATGTTCCTTTGAATTATTTACTCATTTCTTGGAAATTAACAAATTACCAAAGTAAGTTATTTTTTGCACCCTTTTGACTGCTAATAGATTGTTATTACATTAGTGGAAAGATAATTTTTCTCCACCTGTGATTCAGTGAATAGATGATCTAACAACTCTTGTAACATTTGAAAGACTCATGTAAAGACGAACTTTACAGATGGACCTATATCTGGACATTTGGTTAGCTTTTATAGAAACTTACGACTAATGTAATATTTCTTCCTTCTGTGTTTTATTTTCCTGCTTTTCTTATACCATTGTATGAGATTCCCTTTGAATGTAAACTAGCATTTATTATTATTACTATTATTATTATTATTATTATTATTATTATTATTTAAAAAGTATGAACACTTGTTACACAATTTACACAAAAGTGTAAATTCCCCTCCAGAAGTGGTTGGACACTTTTGTCTGAGATGGAATGGCCATATTTAGAAATTCAACACTATTTTATATGTATATATATATTAAACATGGTGCTCATCATACAGCATACATGTAGATGGGCTTGCACATGTGTTTGCTCAGTGTTGCAATTCACTAATAAGTCAGCAGGACACAACTACCATGTAGCTCCATGAGGGTAAAGTTACACTCTTGTCTCATCAATACAGGATCCTGGCAGTATCTCCACTTATCTTTATTGCATGCTCTATCACTCTCACTTTCTCATCCTAAAACCCAAGGAAGGGTTAAGAAACACTTTCACATAATATAGAGCACTTGAAATTTAATCATAGTGATGGAAAGCTTTCATTTTCCCCTTGTGAAAGCACAATAAATGTGATAGCTGTGAGTTTTTCAGCCTAGAATAGAGGAAAATGCCTTTTATTACAACTTCCAGACCAAGAACTAAGAAGGTGTGAATTGAAGGCTAGAAGCAGCTGTGTTCTACATAACTCTGGCCAGGTAGGATGCCTAGGAAGATGCTTTAATTGTACCTAGTTTTTTTAAAATAGATGTTTTACAAAGATCAGACAGGTTACTCCCAATGCCATGGTGAATAGAAGTATCCGTTCTACATGCACATGGAAGAGCATTACATATTACTACTTTTTGCATGTGTGAAAACTCATTGATTAAAATTCAAATTAATGCTTCTAAAATAGCACTATTGCCAGTGTGGGGAAGAAGGTCTGAGTTTGGACAATGACTCTGGAGACCAGGGTTTAAATCCCAGCTCATGGAACATGGAAACCTCACTGGGTGACCATGGGCAAGTCACACTGTCTCAGCTTCAGAGTAAGGCAAAAGCAATCCCATCTGAACAAATCTTGTCAAGAAAATCCTGTAATAGGTTTGCCTTAGGCCTGCCATAAGTTAGAAATGACTTGAAGGCATACCATCACCACCACTAACAGACTGCACTGTATGTGTACTTTTCTTGGAGTAAGCCCCTCTGAATACATTGGACCCTGCTTTTGAAGGACTGTGTGTAGGATTGCAATGTACTACCTATAACATTGCACTCTCAGCTTCTAAAGGTCCTCTCTCTCTCTCTCTCTCCAATTCCTGTTTATTGAGAAAGATGGTATTGGATGGAAAACATTTGTTGTTGTGTGCCTTCAAGGCAACTCCAACGTATGGAAACCCTATCCCAGAATTTGCTTTGGAAGATGTGTTCATAAAAGGTTTGCCATAGACTCCTTCTAAAGTTGAGAAAATGTGACTTGCTGAAGGTCATCCAGGGGGTTTGAGCAGGGATTCAAACCCTGGTCTCCAAGACTTTTAGTCCAATGCTCAAACCACCATACCCCACTGGCTGGACATGTAGTACAGCCTTAAAAAGTTAGTTATTTGGAGTATGACTTAAAAATCTTCCAATCAGGATGCTCAGTGCTGAATCTGGGAGCTATAGTCTAATAAAGGAACTTTTCCAAGCTCTGATATAGAGGTGTAACAAAAACCCAAATTGATACTGAGATGGAATCACTCTATTTTAAAACCAAATCTGGTTGTCATGGTCTACTCCCTTTAAGCTCCCATCAGAAATTTCATTTTTGAAAACCAAACATTTTCACTCCAGCTTTCCCCTCTGGTCCACTACCGTGTTTCCCCAAAAATAAGACAGTGTCTTATATTAATTTTTGCTCCCAAAGATGTGCTAGGTTTTATTTTCAGGGGATGTCTTATTTTATCCGTGAAGAACAATTCACATTTATTGTTTTAAAAAATGAACATTTATTATATACTGTATATATATTTATATACAAAAACTTTGCTAGGTCTTACTTTCAGGAGATGCCTTAAATTTAGCAATTCAGCAAAACCTCTAGTAGGTCTTATTTTATGGGGATGTCTTATTTTCGGGAAAACAGGGTATACTCTGCTATGTAGATAAGGTGAAGAATCTGGAATCAAAAAGAAATAATGTCTGAAGAGCTGGACTAATTATATGTGCTCCTGTTCTTTTATTTAACTTTAAAATGAGCACACAGATCTTGACATTCAAGGACATCCTTTGAATTTGTAGTCCTCTCTGAGAGATCTGTGTTCATGAAGAGATGAATAGGTTTTTCAAATGTATATTCATTTCTTTTCTCTCATTTTTTCCCTGGATATTGTTCCCTCTTTAATCATTTATGGTTGATAAGAAACAAAGGACAGCAATAATTGACACACCTGTGTTTGTCAGCTCTGTGTGTACTTGAACTGCTGTGCTGGTTTCTTGAAATGTAATGGTTGCCTTCTTGCCCAACATGAAATCTTTCTAGCATAAAAGGAAACAAACCACAAATGGGAAAATTACTCTACAATGTGTTCTCTCTCTATAAAGATTTTCCACGAAGGATCCCAAGTCCTTCCACATCTATTTTGTTACCATACCTGTATGGAATAGATGCCTTGGGTCTTTGTAAGATTGTAAACCAAACTACAATTTGAGATTTCAACTCAATTTAGAAAACTAAAACAATTTAAAAAATATCCTGATACACTCTATGGAATACTTTTGTCATTTCCAGAAAAAGACTCATGAATGGAGTCAGAATACCGTAATATTGACTAGAAAGCAGAAATGATCTTCTCCTTTTATGCTAAAGAGTAAATCCAGCTGGAGAAGACACTGGAAAAATATCTCAAGATTCTCACCATGCCCATAATGACAGTCTGAGGAAGGGCCACCTCATAATGGGGCATTTGAGCCTTGGCAGCTCTCTGGAAAACATCCAGCATTCACACTGTTCAAGGAATATATCCATGTGAGTGGGACTCCAGTGTCAAGGGAGTAGTGGTACGACTTTCTTTCTTAAACCACAGCTGCACCAGTGCAGTTATCCTCACTCAGCCAACCATTTCTCAGTCGTTATGTATTCTCTACCTGCAGATGGATGGTTTGTGTATGCTTTGAGGACAGCAGAAGTCTAAAGGTCCATGAGTCAATATGTAAAGATGCAATCTATTTCTTTGGAAAGCCAAAATCAGTAATGCTAGCCTTAATCTCAAATACTACAGGGGACAGGTTGCACTTATAAAATGTGAAAGGGAGCCATTGTTTCTCATAATTGTGACATTGTGATCTGAAAAATGCGGGACAAAAGTGCCAATCTGAGGTGTGGAATTCAGATGATGCATGCCCCTGGACTGGGCTGAAACTACGCTGTGGCTGCCTAAGGTGGCCCAAACCCAACAACAAAAGGAGTGCAAAAAAGCGCTTCTTGCCGGTGGTCCATTGCAGACCGGGGCGGGGGGGGGGGGCTTGGGACTGTGGCATCTGGTCACTGCAGTCCTATGGGGTGCATGTGTGGTTGGAATTTCTGGAAGCCACTCCAAATCGTCCATTTGCTTGAGGCCTCAGTCACCCACAATCACACTGAAAGGAAAATATGTATTAATAGGGTAGGAGCTTTACTAGTTACTTTGGTGAAATAGTTCCAGCAGTTAGCTTCATCAGTAGCTCTTTATTTGGAAGCTGAGAACTGTGGTTTCATTGCATTTATCTGTCACTATGACTTGGGCTTTTAGGTCTGCCATCACTTTTTTTCAGCCAGGCTGAAACTTTAGCAGTTTTGACTGTCTAATAACCTCCTGAATGGAACTAAAATGATTTTATTATGGCTATTTTTCAGGCAAAAGATAATGAGAATGAGAAGCCAAAGTATTTATCATTTTGACTGGGCTTACACATTTTCCCCAGGATTCCTTACTTTGGCCTACAATAGTTGAGTAATTTTAAATGCCTCTCCTGTCTCAAAATAATCTCTGTTCGAATTAGGCCAAGTCACACTATCTCAGCTTCAGAGGCTGGCAATGAAAAGCCCCATGACAGGGTTGCTATAGAGCAGATCTGTACAACTTAGCAGTAGCTAGGGGCCAAAATTATAATAGTTTGACCTCTTTGGCCACAGATAGGGGTGTGTGTGGAGGTGCCCTTGGAGCCCCATACCACAGCTGCCTCAGACTCAGAGGGCACGGGGAGTGGTGAGGTAGTTCCCTCTGGGTCCCTGGGACTCAGAGGGCATGCGGGATGGGGGGGAGATGGTGCACTCTGAATTCCTGGGACTCGGAGGGCATGAGGGGTTGTTATATCCTCTTAATCCCTGGGACTCAGAAGGTATGGGGAGATCAAGGTGTTGGCCTCTGCTACGTGTGCAGTGGCAGCTATCTCACAAGACTTGGAAGGCATGGGGGGCAATGATCTGGCCAGATGGGAGGGATGGAAAGGCAGTTCGCGCCCCTGATAGTTTAATTGCAACTGATAGTTTAATTGCATGAAAAAAACAACAACTAACATGTATTTAATCAGGTTGCAAGCAGTCTTGATTATTTTTAGAATTTGGTAAACTTCATCACTCAAAATAATAATAAAAATAATTAGGTAATCTAGAATAATATTTGGCTGAATCAATTTAAATTTGGGGAGCATGCACTTTTTGAAGAATATTCATTAAAGAGAACATGTCTGAGATGTGTTTGTGTTTAAAATCTAGGCTATAAACCTAGCATGAATTTTTAGCTTTGTAGTTTTTGCAGTTTTCATATCTGTGCTCACCTGGATATGGAATTGAATGTAAGCAGGTGATGTTGGTACTGATGTGAAGGGTATCTTCCACTGAGAATAAGCAACAGAATCAAGAAAGAATTTCCCATTCAGTCCTCACTGACAAAAGTTTATCGGGAATCCATTAGTTTATCTTAAAAGAAAAAATTTCTCTTATATCAATCAGAATGTAAGCAGGTGATGTTGGTACTGATGTGAAGGGTATCTTCCACTGAGAATAAGCAACAGAATCAAGAAAGAATTTCCCATTCAGTCCTCACTGACAAAAGTTTATCGGGAATCCATTAGTTTATCTTAAAAGAAAAAATTTCTCTTATATCAATCAGAAATATTATTGCACAACAACAAGAAGGACAGCAAATTGATGCAATACAGACAAGGGCTCCAGCTGGAAGCTTAGTTTTAAAGAACTTATAGGCAAAGTTGTTGGGGAAATCTGCAAATCCTTTAGATAAAATAGGGGAAAATTAAACATTTCTACAATTGAAAAACAATAATCTAGGATTGTGTGTGCATGTGTGTGTGTGCGTGTGCTTGTGTGTCCACAAGGGGAGGGGCTGATGAGAAAGAAATGACAGTTCTTACAATTTGTGTGGAAATTTTTTTTTGCTTGTAATATTCTTTGTGATCCAATACAGTTTTTGTTTTGCTTTCATGTGTTTATTTGTACATAAAATTTAAACTATACCTAGACAGAGATTTCTGGACAGTCAGAATCTAGTGCTTCTGTCCCACCAGAGTCACTTGAGATACACTTTCTCATTTTTTATCTGTGTCCAAGAAGGCATTTCTTTATCGGCACAGAGATTGAAGACTGTACTTTAGGATGCAGGCTTGCTGGCATTATTCATACTTTTTATCACCTCCCAGTTAGACTCTTGCAATATGTTCTGCATGGAATTATACCTTAAATCAACCCAGAAATAATATAGAAATGGCTAGCTGTCTAGTAAAGAGTGTGACTCACTGGGTGTCTCTGAAATATCAATGAAACCAGACTGATAGCAATGAAAGATTAGTAGCACTGTAAGATTTCTCATAAAAATCCAATTTCAGCAAAATATTTCTAATGTAAACAACTGCAGCAAGAAAAGGAAATTGGGAGAAAAATTAACTTTGGTCTGATGTTTAACATCAAGCTTATCTGCTGTATCCTTGGAGAATCAAATTTTCATTGATCTATAGAATTCTGGCCTCAAGGTCTAGAAGATAGCATGAATGAGAAGTGAGACTAACTTTATTACTTCATCAGTATGCAGAATCAATATTTGATAACAAACCCAAACACCAATAGTCTAGGTGACACATTTTGCTCAAATTTTATAAATGCGATTATGATGAGTAACTTTGGTACTTTTAGCAAAAAACTTTCTGCTGGGAGAAAACACCAGGGTCATTTATCATTCTAGGCATGCCTGCTTGTGCATTTCCTGTCTAGATTATGACAAAAGCACACAGACCAGGAACTAATGGAGTATGCCTGCTGGATTCTGCTGCTTCAGCTATCAGGGCTGTCTGTCCACCCCCTCTCCCTGCAAGCCTTTGTGGCACCAAAAAGCTGCTTTGGAATGCTTCCCAGTCTACTGGTGTTGGTTTTTGGGGCTCAATGTTGGTTTTTGTCTTTAAGGCTGGCAGGATGTAAAAGCATGACATTTCTTGACGAAAAACAAAGGTAGATAGAGGAGTTTATTGCACAGGGGCTCCAGGGACCAGTCTGAGAATGGAACAGAAGGGGCCAGGAACGAGTGGGGGACAAGTGAGGGATGCATGTTATCGCACACACAAGTCTCTCCCCCCTTCCGTTCCATTCCCTATCCATTCCCAGTCCATTCCAGAGGAGGAGATTCTTGAGAACTGTTCAAAACAGTTCTCAAAAATCTCCACCTCTCTGGAATGAACTGGGAATGGACTGAGAACGGACTGGGAACGGATAGGGAATGGAACGGAAGGAGGGAGGGACTTGTGTGTTTGATAACATGCATCCCTCACTCGTTCTCCCACTCGTTCCTGGCCTCTTCCGTTCCGTTCTCAGACCGGTCCCTGGAGCCTGTGTGATATACTGCAGACATACAAACAAAGAGACAGATTGATTCACCCAGGATGTTTAATTTATTGAAACAACATAGGAGGATCAGATAGAGGTGTTTTCTTAAGTGAAGGATATACATCATAGCAGATTTTCCTCAACTCCATATCTTGCATTTAGCATGCTTTGTTTTGTGACTGGTCATTGGAAGGCAAATATTGGCTTAATTTGCAAGTCACTTTGCTGAGGCATGTGTGCCTGCTGTGTTGTGGATCTGCTGTGAGGAAAACGGGTTCATCCTTGGGAGTGCATTTTCCCTTTAATTTTTAGTTCGATCCTTAGTGATTTGCTCTCAAACTTCCTAAAAGTGGTATTATGAGGTCTTCAGTATTATACACGAAGGACATTTTTTTATTTTCTTACAGATGAAAAGTCTAATTAAAAGTAAAGGGAGAACTGCGTTTGCTTTCAACAAAATGTTTTCTTGGTTTATTCATTATATTGTATTATGCGTCTCAGTGTAATTTCTGACCTTTCAGAAAGAAAATCAGTCTTCCTGGGTGCATTAGTGCTCTTTTCACTGTACCTTTCTAGGTGACCTTATTACCAAATACTTTTTTACAACAATTTTTATAAATGAATGTAAGGGTTTCTTCCATCTGAAAGAATGAAAAATAAAATTTCCACTTTCCCCAACTAATCAAGAGGTTCTATTAAATTATAAAAAATGCTTTCCCATAGCACAACAATCTATTGATGCAGAATTCATGAATAAATATCTGAATATGAAAACTCTTCTCTGGAACTCTGTGCTGTTAATTGCCATTGAGTCAGCTTTGACTTATGGTAACCCTATGAATAAGAGCCCTCCAAGACATTCAGTTATTGCCAGCTTTGCTCAGATCTTGCATACTCAGGGCTGTGGTTTCTTTGACTGAGTCTATCTGTAATGGGGTCTTCCAAGCACCAAGTTTAATGTCACTTGGTGTGATAACTCCTCTGGGTAGTAGCAGTAAACCTGGTTTTTATAGGATGCAGTAAATTCTTCCCAGAGTTACCTGGGGTGGATTATACGGAAGGAGACGATCCTGTAGATAGGTTGGACTCAAGCCATGTAGGTCATTACCAACACCTTGTACTGCACCCAGAAACTAATAGGCAGCAAGTGTAGCGATTTTAAGATAGGTGTTATGGGATCACTTCTGGTTTTTCCAGTGACCAACCTGGCTGCCATGTTTTGGACTAACTGAAGTTTCCGGACTAGGCACAAGGGTAGCTCCATGTAGAGCACATTGCAGAAGTCGAATTGTGAGGCTACTAGTGCATGTACCACAGTTTCCAGGTCCCCTGGTTCCAGGAAGGGATGCAGCTGGTGTGTCAGCCAGAGCCGATAATAAGCACTCCTGACCGTCGCATTTACCTGATTTGACATCAGGAGCAACAAGTCTAGGAGCACTCCCAGACTGTGAACACAGTACTTTAAGGGGAGTGTGACCCCCATCTAGGACTGGTAGATGTATCTCAATACCTGGATTAGGGGCTCCTACTGTGAGTACCTCCAAATGGATTCAGTTTTCGTCTGTTTTTCCTCATCCAGTCCATTGCTGCCTTAAGACATTCATTGAGAGGCGAGATGCTATTTTTAGTCAAAGCTGTAGACTGAGACATGGAGAAATATATCTTTGTGTCATCAGCATACTGATAACACCCCACCCCATGCTTCTGAATGATCTCTGGGATAATCAGCCCTGGTGGCGCAGTGGTTAAATGCCTGTACTGCAGCCACTCACTCAAAACCAGAAGGTGGCGAGTTCAAGACCAGCAAAGGGCTGAAGCTTGACTCAGGCTTGCATCCTTCCGAGGTCGCTAAAATGAGTACCCAGATTGTTGGGGGCAAATAGCTTACAATTGTAAATGAAGCTGTTTGTTTAACAAATTGTAAGCCGCTCTGATAGTCTTGGCTGAAGAGCGGGGTATAAATAAAACATTATAATATTATTATTATTATAATATTAATATAATATGCATTAGGAGCAAACAGTAAAGTCTCAATTTAAAACACCATATGCTAAAAAAGGAGTGTGGTGGCTTAGTGGTTCAGACGCCAAATATGATTATCAGTAGATCAGAAGATTCGAGGCCTGAGTGCTGCATGCTGGGGTGAGCTCCCATCACTAGTACCAGCTTCTGTCAACCTAGCAGTTCGAAAGCATACAAATACAAGTAGATAAATAAGTACCACTTCAGTGGTAAGGTAACAGTAGGGCACTTTGCGCCACCTTTAGGTTTGGAGGGGGGCGCAGCGTACACACCCTCCCTAACCCTAAAGTGTATGGGCACCGCCATTTTTAAATGGTGGTGTCCATACGAATGCACCATGATGGTGTCATGATGTGCGCAGCGTTTAGACACGCTGCACACGCCATGATGCCTTTGCACCGCGGGAGGGCGCCAAGCGCGCCCTTTCCACGGTGCAAAAAGGAGCTCGTAAACTGAGCTCCTTTTTTGGCACGGGTCTTTGCTGCGGCCTTTAAACGGCTGCGGCAAAGACCCGGGGAGAAAGGGGTTGTGGCAGTGGCCCCATTCTCCCCTCAGCCCCACCGAGGGAAGCGGGGTGCAGCAGGCACCCAGGGCTCCTGCTGCACCTCACTTTGAGGCCGCGGGGAGGCAGCAGTTTGCTGCTTCCCCGCGGCCTCCAGAAGCGGTGGGATGGGGCCGCGGAGGCTGCCGGTATGGCAGCCTTGGCCCCATCCTGCTGCTTCTTGGGGCGAGTACGGACCACCCCTTTTGGGTGGTCTGGAAAGCCCCAGTGTGTTGGTGCTGTCATACTGGCCACATGACCACCAGAGCAGTCCTCAGACAACACTGGCTCGGCTTAGTAACTGAGATGAGCACTGCCCTCTACAGTCAGTTACAACTAGACATGCATGTCGAGGGACTACCTTTACCTTTACCTTTACGCTAAAAAAACCCAGGGTACCTTTAAGCACCAACTTGCAGTGAAACTTCTGTGTACTTTCATGATGGCTACCACTTATATTACTTGTTGTCATTTGGTTTCATCTGAGCTCTTTCTCAGCCTCTTTATGCATAACTTCTAAAACAGCAGATGCTAGGATTCAAGCTTTCCTGCATGACTTGTTCTGTGAGCTAGAAACCCTTTCTTCCTTACTTACAACTGAAGATGTAAAGCTGAGTGCAAACACTCCAACTAAAGAACAAGCCACAAGAAAACTGAGGCTCGTAACAATGGTGTTTGCTTTTAATTTCCAAAATTAACACGTATGTCATATTTTAAAGATCTATTTAGAGCAAACATGTAGTTACTGGTGTGGGGGGGGGATTGTAGGTATTGCCTCTCCAAATAAGTCTCCCCCCCCCAATGAAATTTTCCTTCAGTCCTTGAGTTTCTAGTATAACTTCAGTTGTATCTTTAGAAATACAGTCTAGGCATCCAAAGAAAAGAGGCAGACTTAGTTCCCAAGGGACTGTGTACACAGGAAATAGAAGTGAATGATTTTTAGCATTTCACTCTGTGATGCTAGAAATTAGGAAAATGAAAGAATATTTCTTTTGGGTGGGCAGAATTCTTATGGATGAGGGTCAATCCCCCAATAGTTACAGTCCTTTTGAAGTACTGTTCAGTCAGCATATGGCCTCTGACTGAACTCTGCACCCCTTGCTTTCACATTTGCATACCCCCAGCTTATATTTGCCATTGCCTCCAATATTGGGATTGCTGCTGATATTGGGAAAAAATGGAGCCATTAAAATTTGGTTCTTTTGTAAAACATCTATTTTTCTGCTCCTTTTCCTTTTGGTAGTAAAGACGATGCTCTGTGTTTCGAAGACAGGAGAGACCTCATGATATTAGAAGGGGCTCTGGTAAGTTTGACCCCTGTTGGGTGGAAGGGTGGCCACAGTTGCTGTTGCTGTTGTGTGCTTTTGAGTCATTTCAGATTTATGATGACCCTAAACTGAACCTATTACAGGGTTTTCTTGGCAAGATTTTTCAGGGGTTTTTGCCATTGCCATACTCTGAGGCTGAAAGAGTGTGACTTGCCCAAGGTCATCCAGTGGGGTTCCATGGAAATAGAAGGCTCCTAGCGCTAATAATCAGACAGTGTTAGCTATTCTAAATAGAGGGTAACTCCCCTGATAAGAGTGGGGCCCCTATTCAAGTTGTGTGGGGCATGGGGAGGTATGACGGTAGGAGTAAGGACCAGCGTTATAAGGGAAGGCAAGATCGATACTTAATACCTATCTCTCCTTCCAGTCCTTCTCCTAACCTAAGGGACCTGAGGGTCACTCCAGCCGTACCACAAACCCTGTCTCTGCTCCTGTGCAATGCCAGGTCCATTAAGAACAAGACCCACACTCTTCATGATCTATTAGAGGACAATAACTGTGACCTGGCTTGCATAACCGAGACCTGGCTTGGGCCTGAAGGGGATGCTGTGTGGGCCCAGGCCCTCCCTTCCGGGTACTCGGTGAAGGACCAGAACAGGTTAGGTGGGCGGGGGGGGGGGGTGTTGCCTTGGTGCACAAAAACACCTTGCCTCTAACCAGGAACCATGTTCGTCAGACTTCCCATATCGAGTGTATTTACTTGACCCTGAAGGCTAGAGACAGTCTAGGGATTCTGTTGGTCTATCGGCCACCCCGTGCGCTAACGGACTCCCTTAACGAGCTGACACAGTTGGTCTCGGAGCTGGTGATGGAGTCTCCCAGGCTCTTAGTCCTGGGAGATTTCAACATCCCCCTCGCGGCCAACGTAGTTCCACTCGGTGCGGCTCGGGAATTCATGGATACCATGACAGCCATGGGCCTGTCTCAGCTAATTACGGGTCCAACGCATTCTGCGAGGAATACACTCGATTTGGTTTTCTGTACGGACATGGAAAATCCGTGGGTGGAAATTACTAATATTTCCGCCCTGTCATGGACGGATCATTTCTTGGTGGAGGCAAGCATCAAGGCATCAACCCAGATCCCCCCCGGGGGTGGCGAACCTATTAGAATGGCCCACCCTCGGCTGATGGAACCTGATAGGTTCCAAGAAGCCCTAGAGGGATATATGGTTGGAAGTGACGGCGACACTGTTGATGCCCTAGTTAACACATGGGATACGGATCTCTCCAGGGCTATACACAGTATCGCTCCCAAGCGCCCTCTCAGGCCTGCTTCCAAAAAGAAGCCTTGGTATACGGAAGATCTCTGGGACAGGAAGCGGGTTCTGTGACGGCTAGAGCTCGTCTGGCGGAAACACCAGCGTTTATCCGACAAGACTCTCCTAGACCACCTCTTGGAGGACTATGGAGAGGCGACACGAGCAGCTAAGAATTCTTTCTATGCTGCTCACCTTGCGTCCGCGGAGCCGCGTCCAGCAGAGCTGTTCAGGGTAGTGAGGGAGCTAACTCAGCTGCCCCCTGCCCCGAACCAGATCCTTGAACCTACTAAGGCCTGCTGTGACCAATTTAACAACTTCTTCACGGATAAAATCTCTCGGATAAACGAAGGTCTGGATGCCAGTGTTAAAACAGAAACCAGAATAGAGGCGTCCAGAGCTTCCGTGGACTCAGTTGCACTGGATCAGTTAGAGTCTGTTAGTACCGAGGATGTGGACAAGATCCTTAGAAGTGTTAGGAAAACAACTTGCTCTCTCGATCCCTGTCCCTCGTGGCTAGTGGCACAGGGGGGTCTGGTTGTCACATCATTGTTGCGCCGGATTATAAATACATCCTTGAGAGAGGGGCAATTTCCTGATCACCTCAAATTGGCCACAGTAAAACCAATATTAAAAAAGCCCTCTCTCGACCCCCTGGTTCATAACAATTATTGGCCAGTTTCGCTACTGCCATTTTTGGGAAAGATGATCGAGAGGGCGGTTGCGATCCAGCTTCAATCGATCTTGGATGAAATGGATTATCTAGATCCATTTCAAACCGGTTTTCGGGCGGGCTACGGGGTTGAGACTGCCATGGTCGCCCTGGTCAATGATCTCCGTCTGGGCATCGACAGGGGGAGCGTGTCCCTGCTGGTGCTCTTGGACATCTCAGCGGCTTTCGATACCATCGACCATGGTATCCTTCTGGAGCGCCTGGCAGAGGTGGGAATCGGAGGCACTGCGCTCCAGGAGGTTCCAGATGGTGCAGCTGGGGGACATTTGCTCCGATAAGAGGGCCCTCAAATCTGGGGTCCCTCAAGGAGCTATTCTGTCCCCCATGCTTTTCAACATTTACATGAAACCGCTGGGAGAGATCATCCGGAGGCATGGGGCGCGGGGTTATCAGTACGCTGATGACACCCAAATAGTCTTCTCTATGTCTCCGACTGATGCAGTGACCAGGGATGGCGTCGCTCCTCTCGTGGCCTGTCTGGAATCGGTAATGGACTGGATGATGGAAAACAGACTCAGTCTGAATCCAGAGAAAACTGAAGTACTTGTGATAGGTTCTCCCAGCCCAGGTATGGAATTGGTTCCACCTGTCCTGAGCGGGCTCACGCTTCCCGTAAAGGACACTGTACGCAGCTTGGGGGTGCTCCTTGACTCGTCGCTCCATCTTAGCTCTCAGGTGGATGCGACAGTCAGGAGCACCTGTTTTCAGCTTCAGCTGCTGCGCCAGCTGCGTCCCTACTTGGACCAAGGGGACCTTGAAACTGTAGTACATGCTCTGGTAACTTCTCGGTTGGATTTCTGCAATGCGCTCTACATGGGGCAGCCTCTGTACCACACTCAGAAGCTACAATTGGTGCAGAATATGGCAGCACGGCTGGTCACTGGTGCCCCTAGGACCTGCCATATAACACCAGTATTGAAAGATCTTCATTGGCTGCCTATTCGCTTCCGGGCTCAGTACAAAGTGCTGGTTATTACCTATAAAGCCCTAAATGGCTTGGGCCCAGAGTACCTGAAGGACCGTCTCTCCTCACATAATCCGCCCTGCACACTTAGATCCACTGGGCAACAACTGCTAAGAGTTCTGGAGGCCAGATTATCATCCACCATGAGGAGGGCGTTTTCTATCTCGGCCTCGAGCCTCTGGAACTCATTGCACATCGAGCTCCGCTTGGCTGCCTCTCTCACCCAATTTAAAAAGGGGTTGAAAACATATTTATTTGAGCAGGCCTACCCCTGATTTTGTTCTCCCCGCTGTTATTTTTCCCTGACTACTAGCCGTGTCGCCATCGTACATCTATATTGGGTTGATATTGTTATGATACTGTTGGAATGTTTTAAATTGTGAATTTGCTGTGCACCACCCTGATCTGTGGAAGGGCGGTATATAAATAAAGATTTTATTTATTTTATTTATTTTTATTTTTTATTCTACTTCTTTCCTCTGGAATCATCATCATCATCATCATCATCATCATCATCATCATCATCTATGATCAACAGATCCAACAAAACTCAAACATAAAATTAAAAACAACATCCAAAAGGAATAAATAGTATAGTAAAAACAATAAAATAATTGCTATCAGCATTATCTGAAATGCACAGAGAACTCTAATCCTCTTTGCCTCTGAAAGAAATTTAGCAACAGTCAATGTTACATTTGGTGACTTATCCTCCACCAAGAACCTGAATTATCCAGGCAAGGAAAACAAATGGAGAGAGGAGGAATAAAGAAAAACATGGGAGGATAACAAATGTCAGAAAGAGACACCTGGACTCTCTGTAAAATTTCATGTTGCATCACGAAAGCTTTGCTGGGAAGCCCCTGTTCATTTGAAGATCACTTTACTTGCAAGGAAAAGTACTGCAGAATATTGCAGTTTCTGTTTCTAGCTAATGCCTTCTCATTTTACATGCACCCAAAGCAAGTCCTTAAATGGGAAATGAAGGGCATTATGACTAAGCAAATAGAAAAGTGTGTACTGCCTCTTTAGATGGAGAAACATCCCAAATTACTTATCAGTTTTACTTGGGGAAACGTGTGCATAGCAATGAAGAAATTGACAAACAACAACAATCCTTTTACTTGATAATGGCTTTATTGCACGAGTGAATGGATCACATAGCCTTGAGTGCTTGGTGAACTCCATATTACTTGTGGGTTAACTCCAAAACATTACACTTCATTGACAGGGAAGCATGAGTCTGTCTCAAAAACATCTGGGTTTTATTTTATTTTTTTGAAAATAATTTAGGTCCTGTTCAGACTGGCCATTAAGCTTGGCCTGGGGGCAGAGTTGGAGCAATGTGTCCAGATGACGCATGCCCCGACTTCCCTCCCCAGGGCGCCATGAGGTTGTGTGCTGCTCAACATGGCGCATGGTGTCATGGTGCTCCTCTGGCACTGCATCCATATGACACAGCACCGAAGGAGTGCCATATAGCAGCGCTACTGTGGCTATGGCACCTTTTTTAGGGCACAAAAAGGAGCTGCTTTTTTTGCAGCTCCTTTTCACACCCTGGAAAGGCTGGATTGGGGTCACAGTGTATGGTTGCTGCAGCCCTGATCCAGCTGAAGAAGAAGCAGCTGGAGGCCACTCCTTAGTGCAGTAGTTTGCATGTTGGACTGGGACTCTGAGAAACCAAAGTTTGAATCGCTGCTCAACCATGAAAATCCACTGGGTGACC
The DNA here is from genome assembly GCA_034509955.1 of Urosaurus nigricauda. NCBI lineage: Eukaryota > Metazoa > Chordata > Lepidosauria > Squamata > Phrynosomatidae > Urosaurus > Urosaurus nigricauda. The sequence goes on from JAOEGL010000003.1 coordinate 88,130,310, forward strand.
TTGGACAAGTCACACTCTCAGTCTCTGAGAAAGGCAAAGGCAAACCTTTTCTGAACAAAACTTGCCAAGAAAATCCTAGAATAGGGTCACCATAAGTGAGAGTTAACTTTGAAGGCGAACAATAACAATGATTCAAAAGCATAGCTATGTTAGTTTGTATAATCAGTATGTAGAGAGATCTTGTAGCACAACTGAAGGAAAGAAGTTGGCAGCATAAGCTTTCATAGACTAAAGGAATGTGTTTGAGGAATGCATCAGGAGGAAATAGACTTTAGTCTACAATTTCTTTCCTTCAGTTAGTTTCAAAGATGCTACAAAAGCTCTCCAAATAACAACGATAGGAAACTCCATTTGGATAATGCCATTTTACAGAACTATGTGAAATATTGTATGCAGACACACCCAACTAAAATGGTGGCAGGCATGGGTGTGCTCCGCCTGTACCCTGGTGAAACCAAACCTTTGAAGTACCCCAAAATACTTAGAAACTGAATGTAAAGTTAACAAAAGGGGAAGTTTTATTTAAAGGACAAAAATAAAAGGTGTTCTCCTTCCCAGCATTGCAAAACTTGAAAAAAGGGTTCTTAAAGCTTAGGGTTCTGATGATCTTCAAGAAGACATCCTTCTGGTAATGAACTGGTTTGATTTCCTACTTCGCGAAGCTGGTGCAAGGTCTTTCAGCTTCTTCGTCAGTGGTGTTTGGTAACTGCTTCGGCTTAAAGTGTAAGGAATTCCTTTCCTACCTGCCAGGGTCTAAATCAGCCACCAAAAAACTGCTTGCAACAGGCTCTCTGCAGATCTGACTCTGCAACCTAGTACTGAGCTTGGTTGGCTGGGGCAAACCAAAAACTGCAAAAGGGCAGGGAGTTCCTTCAACTCCTCCCAAAAGTAATACAGTGTGCCATTCCTACACCAACACTCTAAGGGCTAGACCAATATAAAGAAAAATGCAGTCCTTGCAGGACATCACATATTGTCTTCCTTTGGAGGCAAGATAGCAGATGCAAAATGGTTGCCATTCACTTTGTGGTAATCACGAGATATGGTAGAGGATCAAAGGACACGGCAGCCATTTCTTTCCAAATGCCCAGTTGCTGGCTGAATAGTCATTTCTTGCTGACTTTTGCAGTCTGCATGGATGGGGAGACTATCTAACCAGAATGATAATATGGTTTAAATTCCTCTTCCTCCCATTAACACACAGTTTGTGCCCAGTGAACTAACTTGTAGGCCACTGCTGAAACTAACATACAGCTGAGCACATCAAGGCCACTGTTTTTATAGTAGATGCTATTAGAACTAGGCTTATGAGTACCAGCTCTCCTGTAAGTAGGGATGCCAAATGAAATAAAGGACAAAGCTCCTACCCCTTTAAAACTTATGTAGTAAAAATGAATTGCAGCAGATATTGTGAGTAACACCTCCTAAAATTCCTTCTTTTGAGCAAGGGGCAGGACTCCTGTGCCTTATTTCACTTGGTGACTGTACCTGTTAGTACTTAGATCAGGTCTCAACTCAGACAGGTACCTTTAAAAATATCCTTGCCTTTTGGAAAACAGTGCCCTTATAATGAAAAACATCGATAAAGGCATCAACTGGTCTGCATGGTAGTGGAAAACTCTTTAAATGCTGGCAGGGGAGGTAACTGATGCAGTGGCTAAGCCTGAGAAATGTTCCATTGCCAAGTTGCCTTAGAACTGCCTGGATAAATTGAATGGGCATCGCTAGGGTATGTCAAGTCAATTTGCACCTGTCATAGTGGTATTAATGGATGATGGGGCTCTGTCCCCTGGTGAATTCTGTTCCATAAACCTCATAGACTGAGGAAGAGTTGGGCAAATGCTCCTGTGCAGCTGCTCTCCCATTCTTTCCAATGAATCATGTGTAAGTGTTCTGGTAGATAATGCTTTCTGAGTCAAGTTTATTTTCTGTCTTCCATGGTGTTGCCCTTAATGGTGCCTATCGTTGGCTATGTCTGAAGCCTGCTCTTGCTTGCCTTATGTTATAGCCACCTTTGGCTGTGGATTTGTTTGTTAGTGGTAAACACATTGAGGTAGCTTTGCAGTGACACCTGGGCTGCATGCCATGCCTAGGATACATACTTCAGCAGCAGCCAAGGGGGAAAAATAACCCCACATCTAACTACCTTTTTTATGTTGCTGTAGCTCAAGCAAGCCCAGAGGATCTAACTGTTCCTTTTCCCTTAATTTTTCATATCACAACTTTTAGCACAGGATAATCAGCTATTCTGTGTAAATAGCTATTTCCAAAAGGACCTAAATCAAACTAGTTTTTATTGTCCTCTTGGGAGAAATATGCTGTGCATTTTAAGAAGCTCATAGAAATGCTTCATATTTTATTCAGGTTTAGCACTTTTCATCTTAAGATTTGGAAGCACTTCTCACACATTAATTATAATTCCTATTTACAATTCCCTGTGAATGAGGCACTTTTTTACATGGAAGAAACAAACAAATCACCAAACCAGAGGAAAGAACAGTGGCCAATGCATGTGACTACACTGGCTTGCTGAGGCTACATTAGCAATGAAATCTATCATATGAATTTTTATAATTTTTGATGTACTTGACAATGTTTTCTGCCCAGTTTCTTCACATCATAGTGCCCCAAGGCTCATTCTTTTCAATCTACTCAGACTTCAAGAACAGTCTCAGAAGAAGGAAAAGAGCTTGGAAAACATGCCATGCCCCTTCCTTGTCCAAAAGATTTCTCCTGAAGAATCCCAGCAGAGACTCTTCCTACACTGCCATGCCTCTTCCTTTATAGTATATTTCCTAATACAGCTTAGCAGTGATTCTTCTTTCCTGGCCTTTTGCTGGCATCTACACTGCAGAATTAATACAGTTTGACACCACTAACTGCTATGGCTAAGTGCTCTGGAATTCTGGGATATGTAGTTTTTTGTGGCACTAGAGCGCTCTGACAGATAAGGCTAAACATCTCACAAAACTACAAATCCCAGAATTCCATAGCATTGAGTCATGGTAGTTAAAGCGGTGTCAAACTGCTGTAACTCTGCAGTGTAGAGGCAGCCCTTGTCTCTACTAGGTAGGTCTTCAAGCCATTTCCCATTTCATGTCTGCAAGCAAGTTCTTGTTCTTCTTGTTAGGCTGTGGGCACTGTGGCAGTGTTTTGGATAAGGGGGTTAGTAGTGTTACTCTCTCCTCATCTTGTTGGTCAGATGTGAAGTTAATATAGTTTAATGTGAAGTTGAAGGCTTTCATGGCCTGCACCCATAGTTTTTTGTGTGTTTTTCAGGCTATGTGGCTATGTTCCAGAATAATTTATTCTGGATGTTTCACCTGCATCTGTGGCTGGCATCTTCAGAGAATGGTGGCATGGAGGTGTGCGGGGTATATGGCCCTGATACCATAAAAAATGTTTTAGAAATACCTTGTCATTCAGATACATTAGGTAGGATCCAGATTAGTTATACTTAGAGCCATTTGATGTATTTAACTCTTTTACTCATCTCAAGTCCTTGCAAGATACTTTCAAGTCAAGTCACAAATTTGGGAGCCAATTTTTAACATAAAAAAAGGAGGCAGGGTGTATTTCTCAGAGGGGAACAGCAAGTATGTTAAGCAATGGGCTTGAGGTGGGAGTTGAGGTACGCTTGGCAGCACATAAGAGGAGCCTTCTAAAGCTTTACGAAAGTTTTAGAAGAATCCTTCCGCCTCCTGCTCATTGACTACTGGTATCACATTTGCTGTTCCCCTCTCCATAAATGCACCCCATGTTCTGGGGACAGGTCTTGCCTGCTGCTTGAAGTGAATGATGCCAGCACGTTGGTTGCTAAAAATATACAATTTGTAAGTCAAGCCACTACATCATTTATTGCTGAGCTGAGTCTAAGCAGAGTCACTGAAGTGACTTGAGTCCAAGATGAGTCTGAGTCAGTCAACTCAGATCTAAATCACTGTTTGGAGCAGACCTTGAAATTACTGTGATGTGTTCCTCATTGGGAATACTCTTACTCTGGCTAGAATCAGTCTCTTTTACTACAAACTAAACTTTTCCTCTCAGATAATTTTAATTAGACATTCATGTCTGAAATGCAGAAATTATTATTAGTTCAATAATCTTCTCATGACCTATTGAAATATTTAAAGTTCTGTTATAGGAAAATGCATTACTTTATTTGCTTAATTCAGTGAGCAGTAAAAAAGGGTATTGGGAAAATTCTGTTTTTCTTTTCTGCCAAGAAAAGTTGCTGGCTTGCTTTCTACAACTTTATATAGGCATTGCTTCCACCATATCACATGATGAGATTTGCTTGAAAGTAGATAAATCCAGGGAAAGTTACTTATATGGGATATCCATGATATGATTATCTGATCCATTTTTCTTCTTTTAAGATGGTTCACAGAGGATTCCTGATTTGGTCTACCTTCTCCTTAACAGTGATGATGGCTCTGATATCAGTGGGATTCCACACTTTAAAGGAACCATCCAAAGCTGAGTCTCTTTTGGGGATAGTGCTTAGTACATTGGAGAACTCTTTGGCCCATTTTACATTGGCAAAAAGAGGTGTGTTGAAGGCTGCATGAAAGCCCAGCCTTTAGATGAGAAAAAGGGAAAGTGTGCCATGAAAACACTATTTTGGAGTTTTAAGGGAGAAGAAGTGCTTTAAAAAGGAGCTGGCCCATTTTACATTGGCAAAAAGAGGTGTGTTGAAGGCTGCATGAAAACCCAGCCTTTAGATGAGAAAAATGGAAAGTGTGCCATGAAAACACTATTTTGGAGTTTTAAGGGAGAAGAAGTGCCTTTAAAAAGTAGTTTGATTTCCCCACTACTTTTTAAAAAAGGGTGCAGCATTGCTGGCCCGTTTTACACAGGCAAAAAAAGGCGCTTTTAGGGCTAAAAAGCCCGCATTTAGGGTTAGGGAGGGCGTAGCCTTTACACCCTCCCTAAGCCTAAAACGCATGGACGCCGCCATTTAAAGATGGCGGCGTCTACACGGTGGCGCCGTACAAGCGTCATCACGTGCGCAGCGTTTTGACACGCTGCGCACGTTTTGACGCTCTGGCGGCGCGGGAGGGCACCAATCGTGCCCTTCCCGCGCCGCAAAAAAAGAGCTCGATCCCGGAGCTCTTTTTTGCGGCGGGTCGTTGCGGCGGGATGAGGCCTCTGGGGCTGCCCGTGTGGCAGCCTAGGCCTCATCTCGCCGCTAGAAGGGGCGAGTTTGGACCGCCCCTTTTAGCCAATGTAAAAAGCACCCCTATTGCATCTAAAGGCTAAGGTGTAGTTGAACGGTTAAATGGGGCTCTGTATCTTTAAAGCGCCCATTTAAAGGCAGCGATACAAGTGCGGAGGGAGGGAAGGTGCCAAGACAAGAAGAGACCTTCAGAGCCCGGCCAGAGTGCGCCTGCACCTTCCTTCACCTCCTCCCTTTGGTTGAGAGAGTGTGACTTCTAGGGAGACAGCAGGGCACTGGAGGCGCTCAGCCAGACCAGGGCAAGCTGGCAAGAGGAGGAGGAGAAGGGGAGGGACCTGGAGCACCTCCGCTGCCCTGCTTCCCTGCAAGTCACACTCTCTCAGCCGAAGGGGGGAGGAGAAGGCAGGCCCAGGCACACTCTGGCCAGGCTCCATGGCTCTCTCCTGGCTGCCTTCCTCCTCCCTTTGGCTGAGAGAGTGTGACTTGCAGGGAGGCAGGGCAGCAGAGGGGCCCCATGTCCCTCTCCTCCTCCTCCTCCAGCTTGCCCTGGCCCAGCATCAGGAGGACCTGGAGCACCACCGCTGCCCTTCCTCCCTGCAAGTCACACTCTCTCAGCCAAAGGGAGGAGGAAGGCAGCGGGGAAGGAGGGAGGGAGGGAAGGAGCCAGGAAGAGACCCCCAGAGCCTGGCCAGAGCACGCCTGGCCCTCCTGCTTCCTCTTCAAAAAGAAGGCTGGAAAAGTAGGACGTGTCCTGGCAAAGGAGGACGTGCCTGGTCAACTTGGAAAAGGGGGGGCCTCTGCTCAAGAATGGAGGACATATGGGAATCCCTCCTGGACAGAGGGCTGAAACCTCAAGACAACTCAATATAATGCTCAGACAGAACACAGACTACAACTCCCATGAGCCTTTGCTACCATTTCCCAAGATGCCTTAATTTGCAACAGAAAGCCGACCAGTATGTTCACATGTGATGAATTCTTTCGTATTGACTCTGCATTTTCTTTTTGTGTAGATGCTCTCTTGTTTTGTGTGTGATGAGCTTGTGCGTAATCATGTGCATTTCCGAACTGACCTCACTTTCTCCCTCTTTCGGAATGGTCCTGTACTCCCCCATGTGATAAGCTCCGACTGTATGGTGTACCTGCGCAATTGCGCAATTCGCAGCCAGCAAGGGAAAAAAATGTTTAAAGTGCGGCTAAAAGCCGCGTTCCTTGCCGCCCATGTAGCTGCTCCGCCTGTGTTTGTAGCGTTTTGACAGCTTCCCATGTAGTTGCTGAGCCACAGAAAAAACCTCAGTCTAGCTGCCCTGTACTTTTTAAATGCACACCTGGGGCTTGCTGTCTAGCTGCTAAGCATTAAGGAAAGTGCAACTTCATGTCACACTTTCTTGCCAATGTAAAAAGCCCCCTTTGAATCTTTGGAATAAACCTTGCTTCATTGACCACAGAGACACCCCCTGACTCCAGTCTTATTCACTCCTGTTGGCTCACAATAAATTTAGAACCATACAAATTAAAAATAAATACAAAGCATTAAAAAGTATAAAGTTTAATAACCAATTCAACAGTTTATTAAAATTAAAAACAATTAAACATTAAAATATTAAAGTGCATTTAAAAATCTATATGCTAACCTTAAAGTCTGGATTGCACAGCATTTAAAAGCCCAGCCCTCATAAGTTTGGAAAAGCCTGATGGGACAAGGGTGTTTTTACCAGCTGCTGAAAGAAGAATAGGGATGGAGCCAGCCTGGCCTCTCTAGGGAGGGAATTCCAAAGTCTGGGAGCAGCCACTGAGAAAACCTTCTTTCTTTTTGCCACCAATTGAACCTGAGAGGGTGGTGGGACAGTAAGAAAGGTCTCTCCAGATGATTTTAATGCTCTGCTGGGCTCAAAAAGGGAAATACAGTCCTTCACATAATCTGTATAAGGCTTTGTAGGCCAATACCAGCACAGAGGCTGGAAAGCCATTTTCTTTTACAATCACCTAGAATTAAAATATGGATTTATCACATGAAGTCTAATTAGGAAATTAATATTAATTACTTTCAATGGGGACAGTGTCTTGCTTTGTGCAGGATTTATTAATGAGTAAAACCCTATTCAGTTCTAGCCATGTACTTTCTATATTGTAGCAACAGATCTGTTCTGCTGGCCTCAGTCCTTTGAATTAGGTTCCATCTGGGGTGTGTCCCTCATCTTGATATATGTGACAATTTAATGCTGGATACAAAAGGGTATGGACATGTATGTTTACTATCAGATCTCAGAGACACAACTTTGAAAGGGGAGTGGCCAAAGCTCAATGCAGAGCTATTCAGAGGTGTTTTTTTTAAAGCTGTTGCTTAATTATTAGATTTATATCCTACTTTTAACCAAAGCTGGGATTTGAGAACATCTCTAACATCCAGACTGATTAGAAAGATCAGATTGTCCCAGGTTTTGTTCCTGTTCTTTCCATTGTTATTTGGGAGATCCATACACATTTTGTTTATCCCAGAATATTTTCTGTCAGTTCCTACTATGAGTAGAGACTTTTAATACCAGTCTCCCAGGTCAGTTTTAGTTTCACCTAGTATAAAATCACAAAGAAGATGAACATAATCTGAGACTTTTTAATCAATCTGGATGCACACACAATTAAAAACAGATTCCAATAAACACACAATTGTACATATTAAAATACAGTTGAACTCATCATAACATTAAAAATTAAAAAAGAAATGAGGTTAAAGCTGCTTAATAATAATAATAATTATAATGAAAACATTTAAAGATCTAGCAAGTCCACTCAATGTTCTTGTCCATATCAGCCAGTCAATTACCAAAGACCTGCCTGACTAAAAAGGTCTTTCCTTTCCACAGTCTCAGAGCAAGCACCAAGAAAGCCCTTTCTAAAGTCTTCACCAACACGTTGTTGTTGTTGTTGATATATATATATATATATTTATACAGTATATATATATATATAGGAGGTGGCAGGACTGAGATAAGGGTTTGTTTTGCAGATCTTAAAGTTCAGACACACTTATGTAGGATAATTATGTTTGTTTGTTTGTTTGTTTGAGCTTTATTGCACGGCACTTGGAGAATGGGAACGGAATGGAACAGAAGGGAATGGAACAGGGGGAAAATGTGGGTTATCACAAGGGAGAACATCGCTGATACCGCCAGGAGTCCCCAATCCATTCCCTAGCCATTCCACATCAGCCAATATTGAAGGATGATTTTGAACCATTCTTCAGAATCGGCTCCTGTGGAATGGTTGGGGAATGGATTGGAGACTCCAAGAGGCATCAGTGGCATTCTCCCATGAGATAACACACATTTTTCCCTTGTTCCATTCCATTCTGTTCCCATTCCTCAAAGTGCCATGTGATAAGCTTATAAGTTTTATTTATACGCCACCTTTCTCCCAGATAGGCACCCAAGGTGACTTACATATAAAATTAGATTTTTCAAATAGCCTGAAGACAAGTCATCTAGGGCTTTATGTATCATAACTAGTATTTTGTGGACTGGTAGTCAGTTGAATTGTTGCAAAAGGGACTTTATGTACCTTTTAAGTTGAAATTGTTTTGGGAGATGGGAAGAATATCAATCAATCCATCCATCAACAATAGGGCATTCTAGATTGGCAAAAAGAAGTGTGTTCATGGCTGCATGAAACTCTAGCCTTTAGATGAGAAAAAGGGAAAGTGTGCCATGAAAACGCTTTTTTTGCATTTTAGGGGAGACGAAGCGTCTTTAAAAAGGTGCTGGTTTTCCCAGCTTCTATTTTAAAAACTGCGGAACAGCGCAGCTTCATCTAAAGGCTGTGATGCAGCTGCTAAGCATTAAGGAAAAGGCAACTTCATGTCACACTTTCCTGCCAATCTAGAAAGCCCCAATATCTCTAAGCAGATGGGCTTAAACACTAGAAGTCAACAGTCAATGCAAGGGAGACATTTGCAGTGATAATATGATCCCATAGAGTCTGTTGATGTGCTTAGGACTGGGATATATTTTGGTTTTAGAATTGAAATTCTAAAACTGTGTGTGCGTATGTGTACACAAACACACACAATTCATTCAATTTCCTCCTCCTTTGATTTAACAAATGATTGGCACATGTGTAACCAAATTCTGAAGTCTGCCATGTTTAGGTTAAATTAAATTTGCTGCTTTGGAACATATTTTATATCAAAGGAATATGACAATCTTGCAAGAAATAATTATAATTAATCTGTAATATGTTTTCTGGAATCACAAAAAGGAGACTAATTCAAAGTAATAAATACAATTGGAGAGAACTGATCTGTTTGTAGATATTTTACAAAGAAAAATGGGATAAATTCATCAGATGAATTATTCAGGATGTATTATTTGTTCAGCTCTGGTGGAATTTATTATACATGCAGATTTGCTTGTAGAAAAACTATAGCAACTGCCCTTCCATGCAATGAACAAATTTTCTTTTTATTTCTTTAGCTTTTTTGGGGGGTAAAAGTTCAGCTGTAATGTCTAAATATTGTAGTATCCTAGCCACAGTCCAAACACCTGATGCAGTTTTAGGCTTCACTTAGCGGACTCACAAAGCAATGGCAGGCTTGGCTTCGGAGTGTGTGTGATGTGCTCAGTTTCACTTCTCCCTCCTAAGAGAAGGGTGACTGGGGGAGGGAATGAAATGGGTAAAAGGACAAAGACATTTTCACTGAACTTTCTAAAGCTACAGCCTTTCACTTCTGAAGGTTTTTTAAAAAACAAATAAAAATTACTAGAGCAACTGGAGTGAAATTCCACACAAAATCTGCCATGGCCAAAAAAGAAAAGGAAAAAAAAGAAAGAAAAGAAAAGAGAAGTGAAGGGAGCATACAAAATCACATCTCTATTTAGGGCTACCACAATACATAATTATAGAGGTATGATTCCACTTTAGCTTTCCCTTTGATTTCTCAGCTCTTGTAAGCCACTTGAGTCCCTTTTGGAACCATATGAAATAAATAAATAAATAAATAAATAAATAAATAGGGAAAGTTCTTGTTCTTCCTTTTTTGTTGTCATCTTCTGTTTCTCTACATTGATTATTGCAGTGATCCTCCTTGTCCCTGCTCACAAGTCATTGAACAGTTGCATTCAGGGTTCTGTTTCTTTTTCTGTCACTTTTTATAGTACTTTTGCTTCTCATATGACCTTATCTGCTACAAGAGTTTCATCTGTCACCACTAAGGCTTCTCTTTCTTTTTGACTAGAGAGTTTGTCTTTTTGCATTCCTCCCTAACAATGTCCTTGGTTTACTCAGATCTCTTCTCCAGCATCACATTTCAAATGAATTAATTTTCTTTCTATCAGCTTTCCTAGCTGTCCACCTTTTCCAACCAAACACAGAAATTGGAAATGCTATGTTATGCACAATCCTATTTTTTTTATTCAGCCCAGTTCTTTCATAGCTGCCCTTCCAAGCCCTTTTGATTTTTTGACTACCATCTCCATTCTTATTTATAACTGAGACAAGGTATGAAAAATCTTGAACTATTCTAATGTCTTCATCATCTACTTTAAAGTTATGTAAATGATATGTAGTCATTGTTTATGTTTTCAGCTGTAAGCCTGCCTTTGCACTTTCTTCCTTGAATTTCTTCAGTAACTGTTCCATGTCTGGGCTACTTTCTGCTGGTAGTACCATGTCATCTACATGGCTTACATTTTTGCAGTTCCTTCCTCCCATTTTCACTTAGACTGTGTCTGAGTGTAATCTTAATGCAGAGTTAAACAAATAGGATGATAAAATGCAGCCTTGCCTGACCTCCTTTCCAAATAAAAACCATTCATTGTCTAGATTACACATAAGGAGCATCAAATGGTATAGCATAGCCATTTTAAAGACCTGGTTTTAGTCCAGAGTTCTTCTGGGCCTGTCAATTAGACTTGATAGTGCAAAAAATTTTTTTTACATTATCTATCAATTTGACGGGGATGTTTTTCAGGTTGTATTTTGGTATGATGGTTGGTTTAGTGTTCATTTTAAGCTTTACTCTAATTTTTTATATTAGCAGTTCACGGTCCATGCAACAGTCTGCTCCTGGTCTTGTTTTGGTAGAGAGAATGGAGTTTGTCCACTTTCTGCTTCCTATAATGTAGGATTGTGTATTCACTAATCATACTATAACATAAAGTAGCTAAATTTTGTGCAGCTGCAATTAAAATCTGATGGGTCATGATTTGCACTCTGGATTAGTAACTGAACTTCTAGTCAGGCTTTTTCAGGATTAGCTGGGCTGTGTCCCCTTAGAGATGATTATCTGCATTTGCATTTTAAAAGAATTTTTATATGTATTTGTACTTTTATGAGTTTTGTTATTGTATATTGTATTTTGTTGTTTTTATGCTGATCTGTGACCATATTTATCATGCAGTCTATTTGATGTCTAGATTGGCCATCCGGTGGTGTCCACGTATATAGTTGCCTCTGGTTACTTGAAGAATGTGTTCGTAATGAACAAACTGTTGGCCTTGCAAAAATTTAACCAGTCACTCTCCTGCACCATTTTGTGATTCTAGGTCAAATTTTCCTATAATCTTTTATTCTGCTTTGTATTCTGCTTTTGTTTTTTAATCACCTTGATTAACAAGAAGTTCTGTTTTGGTGTGTGATCAATTTCCTCCTAGACTCCAGCATGGAATCTTTCAATTTCTCCTTCTGTTTCTGTAGTCAGAGATAAAACCTGGATTGAAGTTATATTGACGGGCTTTCCCTGAAGTATTACTGATATTACTTCAAGAGCAAGCTTGTTTAATGCTGCTGCAGAGAATAGAACCTGGAACAATGGATGCAAGCTACAGGAAAAGAGATTCCACCTAAACATTAGGAGAAACAGTGGAACACACTGCCTTGGTAAGTGGTGGAATTTCTTTCTTTGGAGGTCTTTAAACAGAGGATGGCTGGCTATCTGTTGGGGATGTTTTGATTGTGAGTTCCTGTATGGCAGGGAGTTGGATGGCCCTAATGGTCTCTTCTAGCTCTGTGATTCTGTGATCAGATTTTACATTATATCCTTTGACTGCTTTTGCTATACATATTTTTATATTTCTTGTTATGCCATGTCTAGTTTCTCCTGATCCATGCTTTTCACATCCCATGTTCCTATAATATGTACTGTGCAGCTTCAGATGTTCATCTTTGAGCATGCCAACAGCTATACATCCTTTCAGCCTGAGTCCAGCTGCATCATTAGCCACAGTGTTACTTGTAGCTAAACTCTGCTGTATCCCAGTAGTTTGTTGAATGCCATCCTTTTTGGGCATTTCATCTTCTGGCACTATCTTTTGTTTCATTTTGGATTGTCTCATCATAGGGTTTTTGTGATAAAAACATTCAAAAGGGGTTTACTCTGTCTTGTTTTTTGCTGTACTAATAACAAGTGTTAGGTTTGCTGGCACTGCTATTGTCTCTCAGAGATCTTCTTCCAGTATCACCATCCACTGGTGCTTCTGCCTGGAATTTGTTTGACACATTGGAGATTATCACACAGGAGGGACATGTCTTTTCCCCCTCCTTAAATCCAGCCAATCGCATGATTGGGGATCACACCCCAACATGCTTCTCCTGTCCTCCCATGGGTAAAGTGTTATGGATTCATCTCTGCGCATGTCTCCCATCAGTAAAGTGTCTTGGAGTTGTCATTTGGTATTAAGGATGGGGGAAGGATGCTATCCCTCTCGTGTGATAATATATATTCAGTCTGGTTCCTCAGTAAAAGCCTGTCTGACATGAGGGACTCTGCTAACAGCACTGCTGCTATCAATATAGCCTCTTGACTCACAGGAGCATACAATACCACCTCCGCAGAAAGGTAGTGCCATTGCTGGCACTAAATATCCCTCCTTAAACTACAAATCCCAAGATTCCCTAGGATGGAAACATGGTAATTAAAGCAGAATGATAATGCTGTAATTGAACTGTGTGAAAGGGGTCCAAGATTATTTTCTTAAACATGTCTACTCTGAATCTGGAGCATAACTACTCTGGATCCAATGCTAAATTTTTATGGTTATTCTTTCCTTATTTGTATACTCAACACTGATGTTTATATGCCCTAATGTGATAATATTACATATATAATATGCATTGTCAATTAATAAAGAGAATTTAAAAAAATTATAAGGGGGCATTGCACACAGAAAATGTATCTAGGATAATTGGGGGGGGGGAGGGTAGGGGATTAGGAACATTTACTTACAATGGCACCAATAATGACACCACAACAACACACAGAAGTGCTGCATTTCATGTTGATCAGTGAAGTGGAAAATGTGATAAAAAGCATCAAGAACTGTAATGCGGTAACATTAAATACTATGGCACAAATTGCCAGTCTGGAAGAGTAAAATACAATTTGGGAAAAAATGTGTAAAAGCATTAAAAACTATGCCTTAACTAGATGGGGGTGGGGGTGCTGAGAAGAAATGGAGAAAAACTCTAGGATGGATAAGAGTGGTGACAAGGAAGGTGCAGTGTGCAGTGGGTGGGGTTGACAACACCTGAAAAGTCTCCAGAGAACAACAAAACTGAAGAAGAGGCTTTGTGGAAATCTGAGAAGAGAAATCATGGGGGACCAGCCATAGTCCTGTCATACAAAATGCACACACACAGAGAAGGAAAGCCTGGTATGCAATGGAGATTTGGAGTCTAAAAGAGGTTTAGCAAAGTAAAGAGAGAGAAGGAGAGAAGGCTTGGAGCCTAATGGCCAATCTTGAAATGTAGGTACACTGCCTTTAGGAAGTCTGAGAGCAGAGGAGGCCTGGGTCAGTGACAAATGGGAACCTGAGCCATTTGCTTTGAGCCAGCGTTTGAATGCTAAAAATGTCTTGAGTTGCAAGGAATTGCTTTAACTTTTCAATAATTGTTTACATGGGATTCTGTCTTCTAACTCTGATTTGTCTATTTTCTTTCTTTCTAACACCACTGGAGTCCATAATCTGGACAAGGAAGACGACCTATCTTAATTTCATTAACAGGTGACAATTACTATCTGAAATCATTTTGCAACAGTGTGTGTATGTGTCATAACTTCTTGGCTGCTGTGTCCTGTTAATTTTGTAATTACGGCTGCTTCTCTCTCCTGTGAAGCTACAAGAGTGTTTGTGTGCTGTAGGCTGGCTTCAGTATGGTGTAGTGGGTTGAATGTTGGACTATGACTTCGGAGACCAGGGTTCTATTCCTGATCATGAAACCCACTAGCAAGTCACAGTCTTTCAGCCTCAGGGGAAGGCAATAGTAAACCTCCTCTGGACAAATCTTGCCAAGAAAACCCCATGATAGGCTCACCTTAGGGTTGCCGTAAATCAGAAACAATTTGAAGGCAAACAACATACAAGACACACAGGCTGGCTTATTATGGTCCACCAATCTCCACTCTGAGGAGATTATGGGGGTAATATCCCTTCTACCCCTAGCCTGCTCCCCTTAGGTGGGTAGGAGGATGTTGTCCCATTGCAAATATTGAAGTGAAATTCCGCTCCTCATGTGGTTGTGTACCATCATTTACTTCACCTAAGGAAGAAAATTTGGGCAAGATTTGACTAAATGCCTTGATTTCTGTGGGAGCACAGAGGCATGAGTGAGGGAGTATTTACAAAAAAACCATATGGTTTAGGGCTGGGGTTTCAATTGGGGATTCATCAATAGGGTTATTGTCCCCTTTGAACATCTCCAGGTAGAACTGAGATATAACACCATCAGAAACAGTGCAAAGTGTGTGGGGATCATTGTTGTTGAACTGAAGCTCCCAGTATTCCTCATCATTGGCTGTGCCAGATAGGGCTGGTGAGAGCTGGAGGTGGAGTTTAACAACATCTGGAGAGCCATATGATTCTGACTGCTGATGTGTAGCCACTGTCCAGTGTAGATTGGGGCGGGCAAAGTGCAGCCCTCCAAATATTGAATGGCATCTCCCAGCTTTCTCAGCTAAGGCTGATAGTAAGCACAGATCAGCAACATCTGGGAAGCTCCCCTTTGCCCACCCCTGTATCTTTGTGCTGCTTTCATATATTGTTTTCCAGAGTCTTCAAATGTTTGATTATTTATAAGCATAAAAATGGGTGTTTATTGAACCCCCAGTTTATGATAGTAGATGGCTGCCACATCACATCCAGCCACAGGGCTGAAGCTTGAGAGGTGTGCAACTGAAAATAGGTTTTAAAAACAGACTGCAATACTCCACATTTGCAGACCCCTGGGAAGTACCACCATCATAAAGCCTGCAGAGTTTAGCTCAGTTCTTTGGTGATCACTTCTCTTTAATCTCATGAAGCTCTGGCATCTCTTCCTACCCCTACCAACTCATCACGTATATAGATTGGCTGAGCACTCTCCTTTAGCACCCAATTCTGCTAATAAGGTGATAGCAGCAAAACATGATAGCAGTGAGTGAGTTGATAAAGCAAGGAGAATATTTAGAGATGATGCTCAGTTTATACTTGCATTTTCTAAATCCTTCTTTTTTTTTACCTGTTCGGTAATATCTAGTGACATCAAGGGTCTCCATTTCAGATATTTGTGTCCTTTTACAATGTTGCCTATTAGATTTGCAAAATTGAAATCATGCCAATCTAATCTAATCTAATCTAATCTAATCTGTTTCATGGAGTCTGTGGTTCTGTCAGATGCTGGGTGGATGTTGAAGTTTACTGGTGATTTTTCAAATTTTTGTCTATGCCACAGTAGCATGCATGACACATTGTAAAATGAAGTCATTATCTCCATATGATATGAACAATACTGTGTCTGAGCAGAAGATGTAAGCGAGGCAAGGGAGACATTGCCAATTTTTGCCTTCAAATGTGCTCGAAAGAAATATGATTAAAAAAGAATGGAGCAAAAATTAAGGTGTTACTTTTGAACCATCCTTTTTGGATCATCCTGTAGTATTTTCTTCCAGGCATCCACTGGATGTGGTACCGTCTGATCTGTACGTTTAGCTGTACAAGAAAAATACTTGCATACTCAAATACCTTCTTTCTGAGAACATTCTGATAAACCAGAACATAGCTATCACTTTATTTTTGACAATGTAGAAGGCATACGTAGGAGATTTAGTAGCTGAGAAATGCATTAACCTCATGCAGATTTCGCCCTACATATCAGCAAGGACTGGAAGAGACCTTGCTGCTACAACAGCTGTTTCTTAGGTCCATCCACACAAATCCCAAAATTCTCCCTCAAACCATTTTGTGCCTGCTGAGAAGGCTTTCTTAAATCCACAAAAAGAAAGATGTATGCTCTATTAACTTTTAAGATCTACAAAAGGAGCCAAATTTCCTACTCCACCTAATTTACCTAGGAAAAAGGATCTGAATTGCACTTTATATCTATTTTTTCAAATATTGTTGAAAGTTTGAGTGAGTTTATAGAGCAAGGAGAGCAACTTTCTTCAGTTGTATTTTAATATCTGATTTAATAAGTGAGTTTTTACCTTTGTCTTTGAATAGCCTCCTTGAAAATCTCATGGGCACACCAAACAAGCGCTGAGCAGTTGGGCTGGAGGAACATTCATGAGCATTTATTCAAACATATAAGTTTTGAGACTGGATTAGTGAATTCAGTTAACTCATAAAGCATTAACTGAATGAGCCATCCAGCCTTTTGTGCCAGTATTACTTGGTGCTACATCTCAGGCTCTTTCACACTGTATGATTACAGCACTATCGTTCCACTTTAACCGCCATAGTACCATCCTCTGAAATCCTGGGCTTTGTAGCCCAATCAGAGGGTATTTAGAATTCTTTGCCAGAGAGGTTGGGTACCTCTCCAAACTACATATATCAGGATACCATAGGATGTTGCCATGGCATTTAAAGTGGATTTGTAGTGCTATAATTATGTAGTGTGAAATGGGTCCTCAGTGTATCAAGGCATTCCTCCATATATTTTCTCCTGGATCCCTTCTTTTCCTCTAGAGCAGGGGTGAGAATCAAGCAGGCTCTTAGACACATGTGCCCCAGAGGGCTGTTTTTTTAAACCCCTGGGCCCTTCCTAAATCATCTAGCCCACAATCATTCCAATCTTGGAAGCTAAATAAAGGAGGAAAAGAAGAGGGAAACAGAAATTATAAGGGAGGGAAAAAAGGAAAACAAGAGAATGGATTTGAGTAAGGCGGCTGAGAGATGTTGTTTTCAAATATTCATGCAGCTCTTTTGTTTTCTCCAAAGGTCACAATAAGGATGGGACGTAAAAGTAAATCATGGATGGGATTTTTCATCTTCATTCTGGTAAGGCTTTTACTGTAGTAGAGCAATATAAATTTTAAAGCCAGAGTAAAATTAGCTTTTTTGTTAAAAACATCCCTCTTTCTATTAGGTGAGCCTGTTAGTCCCTTTATACAAATTTCCCCTTATTTTATATAACAAGCCAGTTAGGCTGCAATTCTAGAATTTAGGGGCTAAGGTGTACATATTTTGAAGGTAAGCCATCTATAGAATCATATTCCCTGCTAAGGAACAGATGTATAGATTTTAAAACTCTATTGAACCTAGGAGGAACTGGTTTTTGCTAGATATCTGACTGGAGAGAATTTGGCTGGCCCACATGATTATAATAAAGCCTTCCCTCTCCTGTCTTCCCATCTGGCGTTGTGTAATGCTGGTTGTTTTGGCAGTCATGAAAACCCTCCATGCCTTAGCACTCCAGTCCCAAGTACTGAAAAATGAAAACTTTAAGAGAGAGAGAAAAGGCATTGAATGAAAGTATATCCTCAGAAACTTCCTAGACAAAAACTGGGATACAAAGTTTGCAGGCAACATCAGAGAGTGGTTAAGATGGCAAACATTTGCTGGAATCCTATATCACATTTTATTTAACATAACTTTATACTTAGTTAAGTAGCAGAGGTGCTAAGAAACCCTGTTACTGAATTGCAAGATATGTATTGGGTCAATGGCAGAATGCCCAATACATGCTGTTGCATTACCTCCATTGCACATCAGTCCCAATTTCCAATGGTTCCAAGTACAACAGTCCCATTGCACAATGGTCACCTTGGCAGCTTTGCTATGTAGTTACATAACAGCACCCCTCTGCTGTATATGGACATAGCAAAACTGCTCAGTTCCAATCCCCTCATCTGTAAGTCCATTTACAAAGATGTAACTTCCGTACAGGATTCTGGCCATTGCCAGACAAATTGGGAAGAGCAAGACTGCATTCCCTCCTGTCCTCTTCCCACTCTCTGAGTTAATGAAGTTCAAACTACTTTTGCCCTTTGTACTCATTTTGCAGTAATTGAAGTAAATTGTGGACAAAGGGCAAGAGAGGGAGGAGGAGAGAGAAAGGGGGAGGGGAAAAACATTTTAAAAGCAGCTGGAAAGAAATGGGACTACAGAGGATTAATTAGGAAATCTGTGCCAAATAGGTTGGAAGATATATGAATGTTTTCATGAGCACACAACATGCTGACTCTTTGAGGGAGTTTAATTCCTCCTCCAGTAAACATCTGGAATTATATATGGAGGCAAAGAAGCATGCTAGAGTCAGGTATGAGTGTCAGTAGAGGACTGGATGTGCAACAAAACAAAATGAATGAAATAGGGGGGGGGCACCCCAACTTGCTTTTGAAAGGTAGTAGTCTACTTTGGCCCTATGTCTGTTTATACCCATACATGTGTTTTTCAACTGCTTGCCCAGTGGAGCTATGGCCATTTGTATCATGACCCTAGATAAGCCATTATCTGTTTTACCCTTTTAATCTTATGTGTTTTATAATAATGGCTTCATATTTTATAAAGGGCAATGGCCTGCATAATGAATAAAGGTATGTAATAGATTCATATATCAGAAAACGTTTTTTTAAATGTGTGCTTTATTTTTTTTAAACCTGTATAAATAAATACAAAATGACAAAGAGATTTATGTTTACTAAACATTGCATTTGATTGTATGACATTACACAGTGTCTGTCACAACAGGTTGACTTAAAATTGTGTCCTTTCAGTTGTTGGTGCATAATTACATAACTCTGTAGGATACAATAAGTCCTGAAGCTGCATCCAGCCACCCTTTTTCAGTGAAACCCCTGAGTGCTTACAATTGCAAAAGAGTGTTAGGGGAGCCATTAAACCATAGTGGCTGAATTCTGGGAATTTTGTAAGGGAGGGGGGAAAAACGAGGAAAGGTAATCTTTCAAGACATAAAATAAATTGCAGGCTTTTTCTAACTCTTTTCCTCCCCTAAGACTGCTATTATCTTCCCCAGTGGCTGAAGAATCCACAAAACTTTCTAACAAAATAATAATAATAATAATAATAATAATAATAATTTCATTACATTACTTAGTCACCTGAGATTCTCCTCCTCCCCTCCATGCTCACTGAAAGCTTGATGATATTAATATTCATGAAGTTAATTTTTGATGCACAAGTGGTTTCAACATAGATTAAAATTTCATCCCTGGGTCTACCCAACATGAATGACAGAGCTAGATCTGACAGTGCAGGAAGAAAGGAGCATGATGATATCTAGGTTCACTCTTGCTTTTGTTCAGCAAGCCTAAAGATGTACCTTCACGTTCCTAATATGTTCATAGTTCATAGTTCTGTACTGCATAGTTCTGTACAGGTTCATAGTTCTGTACTTCAGGTTGAGGAGATCCAGATATGTATGTGCATTGCATACAAGTGTCCAGTAGGATTATGCTTTCCACAGAGCATGAAGAGGAGGGATATAATCAGCCACTATACAGAGTCCAATGCTCTTACCGATGGAAGGTCAACTGCCAAGGTTCTAGAAGTGTATTACACCTCAAAATAAAAGTATTTATCAAATCTAACCATTTTATAAATAGACATTCTATTTATACTTTTCCAGTAAGTGCTCCTTGTTTGCAGCTAGCTCACTTGCTGGATTTCACCTATTGTTTTAGAAGAAAAGCCACAACATTCAAGAACATCCTGCAATATGACCAGTAGTATAGAAAGCTAGCATTGATCAGACTAAGCAGTTGAGAACTGCAGTTGGTATGTGAAACTCATTCTCTGAGTGTTTGATATGTGAATGTTGTGACTAGCACTTGATGTTATGTTGCACCAGGAATGGGGAATATGTGGTGTTCTGAAAGCTGTTAGACTGTAACTCCCACGATTCCTCACTATTGGCTATTTTGGCTAATGCTGTGGGCAACACATCTCCTACTTCTGCTTTTCATGGGTTTCGTCCAAAGATTTCTTAACATTGTATTGCAGGCCTATATTCCAGTTTTCATGTTCTTTCCCTTACATATTCTTCTGCCGTGGCTGCCCACACTGGGGGAGCAGGGCTGTTGAAAGGACTCTAAATTAAAACTCTGACTTTTTGGTACTCCAGTTCAGAAATGTCATGTACAATGAACAAAGAATTAATTCGTAGGCTGAAGGGAACCAAGAAGCATTATTAGATCATGGACAAGCAATGCCAAGACTTTTCCATGTTCCACATCACTAAAATATTTGTTAGTCAACAAATGACTCACAATCAATTTACAATTCTGTTCACAATTGATTACATTATAGGCAGCTCATGGAAGGTCCTCTAAACAGGTTCCTAAATAGGAGGTCAGGTGAAGAAGTAGTGGTGTTCTTTGAAAAACACATTGCAACAGTTTGCACAGTTTAAGGGGGAAAGTGCTGGTCATGGAAATTTCAAAGAATTTTCACTTTTGTGAAAGATAATGTTTGTCTTGGCCTCAAAGAAACATGTTAGAAGAATAAAGACCACCCTTTAATAATCATTGGACTGGTTTGTGAAAAAGAAAAGAAATATAATTACACCCAAATTAAAGCTAAACCTATGGCATTGGTTCAGATCCAGTTTAAACATTTTGACATTAAAAGATGTGGTTGCAGCAAACGGTCATTTAATCTAATGAGACAACCTATTTCATGACGTGTCCACCCTATTATTAGGCTCTACAGAAGATCCTTTATTCTCTTGATTCTACTACTTCCAGATACAGTTACCTTTTATCTGATACAAGAAAAGGCCTCCTATTCATATTACTCCCAAAACTGTGAAATACATTCTTGACTGTTTTTAGCACAGGTTTTGAAACAAATCTTTTTAATTTGACATTTAAAGTTGTCTTAAATGTTCTTGCTGTGTTTCTGTTTTTAATTATTCATGCAGTCTTCTAATTTATGTTGTATACTGCCCTAAATATCTTCATGGAAAGGTACTATACAAATGCAAATAAATAAATACATAAAAATTAATAATTGGCACAAGTACCACATTTACACCTCTGCCTGTTATGTTTCATAAGGTGAGTGAGATGTCATGCCCATGCTACCATTATGCAAACCTTTGCTTCTTTGGCAGAGGGAAAAGGCCTTGCCATCAAGGTGGAATCCTAGGATATTTAAAAGTAAAAACAGAAAAAAGTATAAGCGTGTTTGCAGTGTGTCTCATTAGAGAGCAACAGTGGTTTGCCACTGCAAACTTAAAAAAAGAAGGCCTTTTCCAAAGCAGAAGGCATGGCATTCTAGTAGACTTTAATGCCTAGAGGTGATGGTCAAGAAGCAAGTTAAGAACTGTGGAGGAAACCGACAGACCTTGGCACATAACTACAAACGAAAACACTTTTCTACATGTTTTATGTGGCATATGTTTTGGTGGACTATAGCCCATAGAGGTGTTACTTTTGATGCAATATACTAACATTGCTCCACACCACCTGGTGGAAATTTCCTACATATGTTTGACTTGAATATTATATTTGGCAAAGTACAGAGGGAGCCAGAGTTTAAAAATAGCCAGGCTTCATTTCCTTCTGAAGGACAAGAGAAAGCTATAAACTAGATTTATTGTCTGAATGAATGTTACATTCACTTCTTCTCTGTCACTGTTTGCACAGTAGCACTGTTATTCTTGAGGGTCTAATTCTTCCCATTGAGGTGCTGCTGCTTCCTAGATTCCAAAAGTAAATGTAGGTTGCCGCTACACCATCCCTCAAAATTTAAATCAATCTGATGGTGAAGAGGTACTGTATAATCATATGTTTATGTGGCTCAGAAGTCAGTTCTGAATCCTGACTAGAATTGAGCCATTGAATTACTGACATTCTTTTAAGTATTGATGTATTGATTCAGTGGAACTAACTTGGAACCAGCAAGTGGATTTTGGTCTCAGATTGCTTCATATGGAGGTATAATTCTAAGAAAGTTCTGTCCAAAGACACCCTAAACTAGGGTCACTCTTACATGAAAGAAAGGGAAATATCTGAACAGATGTCACGTGGAAGATGGAGAGAACTTTTACTGTTCCAGAGACTAGAGCATGAACCAATGGATTCAAATTGCAAGCAAAGAGATTTTAACTAAACATTAGGAAGAACTTTCTAACAGTAAGACCTGTTTGACTAAAGCACTCTCAGTAGTGCTTTAGATATGTATTCGGGGGGTTGGACGCTACCATTTATGTGGTGGTATGGGTAGTGGTGCACCAGCATGATGTAATAGTTTGAGCATTGGACTACAATTCTGGAGACCAGGGTTTGAATCCCGCTCAGCCATGCAAACCCTCTGGGTGACCCTGGGTAAGTCCTTCTGTGAGACTGAAAAAGGCAAACTCTTAAACAAATCTCACTAAGAAAACCCCATGATAGATTCACCTTAGGTTTGCCGTAAGTTGGAAATGACTGAAGGCACAGAACAACAACAAAAACAATAACAACAATAGAATGAAGCAGAATGAAACCAGACTCATGGAACCTGAGAGACACACTAAGTATACCAGCATCTCAACAAAAAATCATTTCCCTCACAACAGTTAGTTGAACCATATGTAGGTATATATGTAGCATGTGTGTACATACATACATATGTGTGTATGTATGTTGATGAAGATGACATTAAACCAAAACTAACGGCTTCTTTTCCTATGACTGAAAGGCAACATAAATAGATGGGAACTCATTATGCTCATTCCATTTCAGCCAATACGTCTGGACTTGTTCCCATTGTTTCCAACAAGAACATTGAATAATGTCACCTGGGATGAAATGAATTTATATCCAATCTGGTTATAGTGGGCCCTTGGTATCCCTGAGGTTTGGTTCCAGGATCTCCCATGGATAACAACATCTGTGGATGCTCAAGTCCCATTATATACTAAGACATAGCAAAATGGTGTCCCTTATATCAAATGAAAAAACACGGTTGCTATTTGGAATTTATATATTTTAAAAACATTTTCAAGCCGTGGATGCTTGAATCCATGGATAAAAAAATCCATGGATACAGAGGGCTGACTGTATTTAAAAATAATTGAATAGTTTGCATATGATATTCAACACTGTGACCAGAGATGGGCAGTTTATGAGGTACTGGGCTATTTAGCCTCCTCAACACCTTAGTTCACCACTCCTGACCTGCTACTCATTTACCCTTCACTATTCTCTCTAAAGAGGGCCAGTGTAGTGTAGTGATTTGAGTGTTGGACCATGACTTTCGAGATAAGATTTCAGCTCCCTGCTTAGCCATGGAAACCCACTGAGTGCCCATTGGTGAGTCATAAAGTTTGAGGCCCAGAAAACCCCATGATAGTTTTGCCTTAGGGTCACCATAAGTCAGAAACACTTGAAAGCACACAACAACAGCAATCATCTCTAACGTAGGGCAACCCATGCCTCAGAAGCACTGGAGTGCAAGTTGCCATTTAAAGTAACAACTATTATTTCACATAGTCACCCCCCTCAGCCTCTTTGGAAGTGACTAGACTAAATGGCCTCATTTTAAAAAAGGCTATTTGGGGGCTCAAGTGGATGAAGGAAAAATATGGTTTAAATGGTACTCCCACTCTGGCTGGGATTCTAGGATTGTGATTTGTCATTATTGGACAGATTTAGGTGTATGGTTGGGGATCTTGGATTTGATCCTAGGGGTCCTGGGATGGCACCGAGGTCCTGGGAGATCATGTCCATCCCATAGGCTCAGCTTTGCCCATCCTAACATGGACTGATGAACTGGAAAATCTCAGGCACTAGAAAAGATGGTAGAAATTTCTGCTCTGACTCCAACTGGCAAGCAAATTGCAATTGTTTTATAATCCTTCTCCTTAAAAAAGTCATTTTTCATATTTCTATTTATCAGGCAGTTATTTTGTGCTTTCATGCTCTATAGCCTGTAAATGACACTTTTTGTTTTTTGTAATACCCTTCAAAGTTTTGTTTGCTGGTTCATTACTCCGACAGCTCAGATTGGTTTTCTACTCTACTGTAAACTAACAATAGTTGTATGAAATGCTATTACTATAGGTTATGTATTTCAGTCAATAAGGTAATTCACAGATTTAACTTTTAATTTCTGCTCAAGATAACAGCAATACACTTGCAGTCCTCACAATTGTGTCCGTTATTTTTTGGGGGTAGGGTTTCAGCCTCAGCTTTATGCAACAAAGAACCAGTTGAAGATTTCTTCTGACCCTCTCTTTGGCTCTGTGTTTGGAAATGCTGGATACTACAGCTTCCAGTGTTTTGAATTCCTAGCCACAACCTGGGGGAATGGAGAACATTTTGGGGTCTTTTGGTTTATCAGACTGAGGCTTAATGGAGCTTAGTGCCTGGTTCTCTAAGTAATACAGGATACTGGACAAGTCAACAAGATGACTTGAGGAAGGTTCAGAGCTGGACAAAGTTGCCTCTGTTCCATGGACACCACTAGGAACGTGCGAGGGGTACAAACAGCACTGGGTGACCTCTTAGAAAGGGGTGTCACCCACTGTGCCAGTGAAAAGGGGCTGCTTCCCAGAGCTGTTGGTACTGCTGACCAAGTGGGAAAGTGAGTCACCTCCCTCTCTTCCTTAACCAGCAGCTCCATCAGATCCAGAAATGCTACAGGTTGGCAGGAAAAGCCTGCCCGCAGGAGTAGCTGCTAGTAGAAAGCAGTGCCTTCCAGATTTACTGACCCTTTGTCTTGCTGTGCTGCTCTGGTGCACCCACTGCCATGGCACCTCATTTTGCTCTGAGGTCAGAACAACTACGATCACATGGTTGGGCACCTCATTGTGAGTTCACTGATGCACTCACTGGGTGTTATAGCAGGACAGATGTGCAACCAGCCACCCAGCAGTAGAACAGAGGGCTCTGGATATTTCTGGAATTTCCAGATCAAAGAGGGAGTTTTAAAAATGTATGTTAAGAGGGGCACACCCCAGTTCTGGTGCTGTGTGTGTGCTTTTTGAAAAGACTACTATAGCTGCCAGTATTTCAGCATCATTAATGCTAAATGGAATCACAGAATCATAGAGTTGGAAGAGACCACAAGGGCCATCCAGTCCAACCCCCTGCCGTGCAGGAACTCCCAATCAAAGCATCGCTGACCGATGGCCATCCAGCCTCTGTTTAAAGACCTCTAAGGAAGAAGACTCCACCATTCTCCGAGGAACTCTTGAGGATACAATGAGAATTTGACATTAACTGCAACAACAATCCATTCTTGATGCTGGCAAGCCTCTATAGATCTAGACTTAATTAATAAAGTGTTTGGCATTTTGAAATGTTCTGTTTTTTTTTTTTTTTTGCTAGAGAGATTTTCTTCATTTTTTTTAGTTTTGTCCTAATTTAATTTTGATTATTTTCAGAAGTAGTCTTCCACTAGACTCAGACTACTTGTAAATGAACTGAGAGTGAACATATCTCTAGGAAGATTAGTGTGAATGAACTTGCCAAACAGAATCAATTAGTTTTTGTTTGTTTTTTTGTTTTCCCGGGGGGGGGGGATATCAAAATCCTGTTCTGACCAATGAGCTGCAGTAAAGATAAATGCTTAATGTAATAATGGCATTTTAAGTCATAAGCACTTAAACTAAATGGGTGATACTCTGCAATGTAACAACATACTGTGTAAGATTTAAGCTCAGTGGCCACAATCCAGCAAAGAGCTGGTGTTTTAGAGCCCCATTAATTCCACTGAGGTTTAAATGTGGATATCTTCTGTTGCATTCCTTGCTGTCTGTTTGAGAGCCAAGTTTGAAATTCTGTCAGACTAGGAGTAAGCATATGTGTGTGACAGTGTTTTTTTAAGCTTTGAAAAACCAACATCGAGGTTTGTTGACAAAAGGATTTGATAGAACATAATCTTAGGTAAGGAGGAAAAAAAATCCATAGATGATTACGATAATCAAATGAATCATTTAAAGTTTTTACTCCTGCTCATGCTGCATACCCATGTAAGTTATATTCCAGGGCATACAGTGGGAAGGAGAAATTACCCCCCCCCCCCAACATCTTAAATTGTATTCAGCAAAGCATGACTAGGTTTAGTTCTTTACCACATATTATATGAAGAACAAAAATGTTATCAAATTCATTGAGATTTCTAAAAGAGAACTTGTATTACAGTTTCCGACTGATACTTCACATCGTCGTGTGTGTGTGTGTGTGTGTGGGGGGGGAGATTTCCATTTTGGGAAGGAGAAATATTTGTCAGAAAGCCAAATGTCTCCTGCTTGAACACCCCTCATGCTGGCAAGGATAATAAATATTTTTGACTGAAACAAAACATTGTAACTTGTACATATGTACAGTTAACAAAGAGATGAACAGTAGCAAAAGATACTCCAGTATCAAAGCGGAGCTTCAAGGCTGACTAAGTGATATCTGAAAAATGAACAAAAGAAATTGTAGATAACCACCACATTACTTCATTATTGCCATTGGTGCAATGTGCTCAGCCTCAAACCACAGGCGCTTGGGAATACCTATCAAGGAAAGTAAAAAAAAAAAAGAAGAAGTTTGTTTCCAGAATTATAGGAGATAATTTGGAGCTCATTTAAGCCCTTAACAAGTCCCTTTGAGAAAAATATGAATGAAGCCCTAATAATAACTGAACACCAAAGATAATTCCAACTTTTTCCTCTAGTGAAAGTACTATTCTTCATTGGAAAGTTATTTGTGGAAGTCCAAATCGATATAGTTTCTCAGTAGTGGCATTAATAGTCAGTCTGAATTGCTGCAGGGTAGTGATATATATGAACAAGTATAAGTGACCCACTGCTTTTTGACATGGCCTTGGGGCAAAAGCCCTGCCTGTGCTGGATCAGCAGAAACCATTGGGACAAGCTGAAGAGGGATATAGAACAATCCTTGTAAAAGAAGGTTACGCAAGAGACCTTTACAGGCCAACTGGAGAACAAGTGAAAGACAAAACTCTAAGAAGAATATGGTTTTGGATTTCAAAGGTTAGTAGACCAGTTCAATTATGCTAGTATCTACTTGGAGGGAAGTCTTAGGTGCATCCTCACCAAGTTCTGTCCCAGATTTTCAGGCAGCATTTTATGATGCTGTTAAAACATTATAGGAAATTATTGCTAATGTTTTCATTAAAGTTTATCATAATTTCTTATAGATTGCAAAGTGTGAGTATTGTAAGGAAATACAGATGGCCCTCCATACTGATGCATTTTGCATTCACAGATTCTGCATCCATGGTTAGAAAATATTATTTAAATACTCAAAACAAAACAAAACAAAAGTTGATTTTGCCATTTAAGTAAGGGACACCATTTTACTATATTATTTTATATAATGGGGCTTGAACATCCATGGATTTTGGTATCCATGGTGGGTCCTGGAACCAAACCTCTGCAGATACCAAGAATCCACTGTATTCTATTAGTCATGTTGCAGATAATGAGTCTGTTCTCAAAGTCTCACAGATGTATACTTTTCTGGCATAGATCATTTCCAGGATTTTAATTATCTGTCCATAAAATTGGTTCCCATCTGTCTTTTGTAAGAACAGGGATAGAGTAAATTCTGTTCCACTATTTTTAGGGCAACTGCTTTTAATGTCACCTTAGGGAAGACTGCAGTATTTTAGAGTTCAAAAGCCACTTCTTCCAAAACAGCTCAATTCATTTCCACGACCCATGGTCTATAGTAGATATTACAGAAATGGAAATTACTGGTTGAGGATTGTGGCATGTTCTGCTTGTGAATGGCTCTTATTTTGAAGTATCTGAACATTCACATTTCCTTGATGAAATTTAGGCATCTGAGGCTTGTTTCATGGATTCTGGTAGTGAAGTGTTTTTTCCCCTCTAACTTGCCACTAAATCTCTAGCACATTGAAGAGAGTGCTACAAAATATAATATTGGTAAAATAGATCTCTTAAATGAGACAAACACATTCAAAGACTGGAGCTGTATCAGAGAACTAGAATCATGTGCATGTATGTGTCTTAAACATATGATTAATTCTCATTTTTTTTTAAAAAAGAAATGCTACAAAAGTATGTTATATTAAAAATATATTGGGGATTCATTATATTTTAAAATATAGATTCAGAAAAAAGGCAACTGCAACATTATCTATCTTGACAGTGATTGCTGTATTTATCCTTGTATTAATTAGATCTTCTTGGTCTTTCTTGTTTTCTTTTGTGTGTCTTTACAATATAATTGCATATATATTTCCATTTGGAAAAAAATGGGAGGAAGAGGGCAAGAAAAAAGGAAGTTAGATGAGATGGCTAAGATCCATAATAGGTGACTCACTGACTTGAGTTATTGCTAAACTGAAAATTTTCCAATAGCCTCTGTGTCCAAAATATACACTTACTACTCCTTCAGCCTTGACAGTTGACCTTTCACTGTGCTGGTACACTGCCGTAAGGGCAGCAGCATCTGCAGGGTATCCTATTTAATAACCCACTTCTATTTTCTTATCTCAGGAAGCAACACAAATTGACACTTGCATTGTATTGGGTGAATGTAAATTTCACTATACTTTTTTATGTGAAGGCCAAACGATGTGCAGTTATCCCCACCCCACCTTCACAAGCTGTTTTGGATGCTCCTGGTTTTAATTTGAAAACAGACATCCAAACCCAATTGTTATAATCAATATGATTTTCTTCTCTTGGTAATATCTAGGTTTTTTTTTTTAAAAAAGAAAACAAACCAACTAGTCAGACTGTTGTAATTTGGTCAACTACTCGGGTACTATCCATATCCACCATTTCAACGCACTCTATTTCCTCCCGGTTCTCAGGAGTTTTCTTCTCTTTCCGCTTTTTCTTGGATGGTGGCACAAAAGTCAGTATCACAGGTAAAATGGCAAAGCAATGAAAGAAGGTGACTAATGCTATCAAAAACAAGCACCTGAACAGTGTACGGGTCAGATTTGAAGGCACAGCTGCGAGAGGAATCAGACCAACAAGGTAGCAGAGGTAGCTCTGTAAAATAGCTACCCCGTGCACTTCTAGGGCATTCTTTACCCATTTAGTTCTTGTGAAATCTTTGCCTAGGACAAAGGTCGACAAGAGAGGTGCACAGTTGTCAACTGTATAATTAATCCCATAAATTAAGCACAATACAGAAATACAGTCTAAGTCGACTTTCCACAAGGTCATAAAACCTATAACTCCAAACTCGACTGAGGCAACGGTGAGCGTGAGCCATACATTGATGAGAGAGTCTGCCACCAGAAATGCAGAGAAGAAGAGCAGGAATAAAGCACTAATGCAGGAGTTTTGCAAAGGGGCCCCCACATAGGAGGCGTAACGATCCATGTATACAAACGATGGGTTGAAAACAATGAATTTAACCTTTGATTTGAGAGAGAGCTTTCTTAAGGTTTCCAGGAGATGATAAAGCTCTTCTCGTTTGGTTTCCATTGTCTTAGCCACCAAGAACATTCTAGAGGCCACAATGTCAACTTCATTGTTGTATTTCTTGGAAAAAATTATATCCTCTGAAAAATGGGCAAACTGAGGTGCTTTCAGGAAGGAGTTCCTTAGCATATCTGTGAAATTCTTTTTGGGTAATCCAGTTGATATGTTGAGTTTTCTAAGGTAATTTAAATAGCTCTCAAACCAAGATATCCTCACAAACCCCTTGGTGTACTCTAGCATATCTTCTTGAACGGTTATGTTCCAGTATTCTATTGATTCATAGATATAAAACCCAATGACTGGGCTGTAATTACTGAAGTACTTCTGCTGAGCTGCAGTATACTCCATGGTTCGTGTCGCAGTTGCTACAATGTTACTAAGGTCTGACTCTTCATTGACCTGCAGGTAGCCCATTAAGGCAAAGGAAATATAAATAAGGTAAAAGAGAACTACAAAAGGCTTGACGTAAGTGTTCGTTATCCAGTCGCAGTAATAACGCTTGAGGAAACATACCAAAAGGTGACTTTCATAACTGTTTGCCTCCTCTGACTCTGCTGTGTCCTCGCTAAATTTGGCTGTCAGAAGAAATCTATACCAGGCTGGCTTCTCTTGTAAGACCTCTGGCTTTGGTACCTTTCTGCAGAAGATACTATGCTGGTAGTTGTTTTCTATGTAGCCAGTAAACACGAGGCTGGAACCATAAAAGGAGAGCACATAGAGGTAGTTGAAGAAAATTGCAATACAGGAATTACAACAGAAGATCCTGGCTGCTTCAATGTTAGTGAAGGGGCTGGCACCTATTCCAAAAGTGACCAGATACATGGCAGTGGTGAGAGAAAAGGAGAGCATGGAGTCTGCAAACACAGCTGCAGTTCTCTCTTTCACATGTTGGTCTTCTCTAGTTTTCCTCCAGGAGGACAACATTTCAAAAGTTCCATATAATCCATGACCTGGAAGACAGAAGAAAGCCACTATTTAATTTTAGAAAGGAAGGATGAAACTAGCAAAGATGAATATGTGTAATGAATGGTACATTCATTTACATATGCTATTGGAGAAGCAATTGTCTTCCTGGAGGAAAAACACAAACAAAATTGAACACTGCCAAGGTTCTTTTAAAGGATGGAACTACAGGAATTGGTGCGAGTGAGATGTGCCAGGAGAAACCCAAGTTAGCTGCCAAGAAGAATTATGCTAACAAGTCCACTTATCCACATTAGAACTAAATTAAATGTTTTACATCCCATGTTTTCATTCTGAAAAGATTTAAGAGTTGTCTAAGTTTAGGGAACTTCAACTATATGCTATTGATTTCAAAGTAAAACACTGAATGTATATACGAAGACATTTTTTAAATAATGAAAGATGCTGTAGAGATTAACAAGAAGAGTTATGGCATAATCGTTTACCCTTTTTTGCATGTAGCATGGTCAGACTAAATTGCAAAACCAAGACCAACTGTGCTTCACTTTACTAAATATTCTCAGTGAAAGTTTAATGTCCAGTTACAAAATGCTGCTATTTCTTCCTCTACAATTCTGTAATGAAGGGGAAATACATGGAGAATTTATATCATTTTGAAAAACAAGTTCCTGGTGGTTGTGTTTGTACAAATACTGAAAACCACACATGTAATATATACAAACGAGAAGCTCTCTCATACAATACAAATCACTAAACTCCAGTTGGCAACACCTGGTAGATTGGGAAACCAGTGGTGATGATGATGATATTCATGAGAAAGAGAGAGAAAAAAATCTTCCTTTCTACCTTTGCTATGCTATGGGTGATTTTATACATCTTTTTGATGTTTTCCCTTACCTTTTAAAATCTAAGCTAAAGAGCTCTGAACATTGTACCCTTTCCTCAAAGGGGAAAGTTGCTCTAAAACTGTAATGAATTTGGAAACGCTTACACAGGTCAGAGTTTCAGACTCGTTATCAAAAATCCTGCATGGGTACCTAAACCTCTGGGCAGCACTTCTTAATCTGATAATGACAGGGTTCAGTTTCAGATCCATAGGCATTCCTGAAGTAAAAGAAACCCTGATGAGATCATGCAGACGCTAAGGTAATTTCACCTTTTAAAAAGTTCATTTAGGAGAGCACAGAAGTAGCTAGGATCTGAAGGCAGCCTGAGCATGTTCCATTATAATAGTCTCATACTGACAAGAGCTTGGTCTCCATTCCTGTCCATTTGGAATGCTAGAGGGTCACCATCATTTGTAATCTTGTCATATGAAAGCACAAATAGATATGTAAATAATACTTGCATCCTACTTGGAGTGAGATGTTTGCTATTTGTCTTCATTTTCCAAACTGTTTTGTAGTAGCTTCCACCAGGCAGGTCATGACTGTCAATTTGATAACTAGCACAATGCCCCCATTAAAGCTAATTGGGAGCACTGAAACTCCCCAGACATAAAATCTAGCAAAAAGTACAACCGGTGACTGACATCCCATTGTTAATTATGTTTTAAATAGTTATGTTCTATTCTCAGTAGGGAAAACTATTAAGCTCACTTTCACTGCCTTTGTAAAGGCAGCTTGACCTTTACAAAAAGGAAAGGAAAGAAAAACAGATTGCCTGCCAAAGTAAGAACCAAGAAGTTTAATCCCTTTATAGTTTCCCTATGTACTGTGGACAACTCTGACTGAAAATTCTATGTATCACCCAGAAGAATCTGTCTTCTATTGAATAAGTCATTCTAAAAGCAAATTACTGCATACTATAACTCTGTGATGCCAGACATTTAAATTGTAGTTTGTTACAATTTTCTACAAAGGTCTCCCCATAATAAGGCCTGACACATTAAAACACATCAGTTATCTGTATTAATTTGTGTGTATGCATTGTGTCTACCTTCAAGTTGTTTCTGACTTAAAGTAAGGCTATCATAGAGCTTTCTTGGCCAAATTTATTCAGGAAGAGTTTGCCATCACCTTCCTATGAGGCTGTTAAAAGTGACTTACTCAAGGTCACCCACAGCTAATTGTAGATTCAAGTTCAAGTTCAGACCTTAGTCTCCTGGAATCCTAGTCCAACAGTCAAACCATTACACTTAGGTAGTCTTTAGTTCTCACTAAAAATGATGCAAGGTTTTCACACATCACCATCACCAGCATAGTCAGTAGTGAGGGGTGATGGAAGCTTCAGTCTGACAACATTCGAATACGTTTCCTCACCCCACCATATAAATGTGTAGACAAGGTGATGGGGGGAGGGGATATATTTGGGCTGAAAGTAATGCAGGACTATGGGAAGGATGTATGTTAACTATTCAGGAGGATTTTGTTTTACCTACAAGTCGGAAAGGCAACAAAATATAACTAAGTGGAGTGCTCTCTGTTCAGGATCTTAGACTCCACATTCTGCCCCTCTTCGATCTTCTATTTTTACCCACTAAATTACAGTGGGCCCTTGTTATCTGCTGGGGTTTGGTTCTAGGACCCTCGTGGATAACAAAATCCATGGATGCTCAAGTCCCCTTTAATACAATGGCATAGCAAAATGGTGTCCCTTATATAAAATGGCAAAATCAAGGTTTGCTATTTGGAATTTATACTTTTTTTTAATATTTTCAAGCTGTGTATGCTTGAATTCGTGTATAAAACATCCATGGATAAGGAGGGCTGACTGTAGTGGATCACGATCTTTGATATTTCAGATGTTTTGGACTCACCAGATTCCTTATCACTGGCCATTCTGGGAACTGAAGAACAAAACAATGCTCTAAATTGTCAGATAAGCATTCTGTTACTCAGCATGCTCAATCCTTATCAGAGCTCCTTTCACATGACACAGCTTATGGTTTTACCTTAACTGCCATGGCTTCATCCTATTGAATCGTAGGGTTTTTAGTCCAATGAGGTTTTAAAGCTCTCTGGCTCAATATTATAAATGTGTCTCCATAAACTACCAGGATTTCATAGCACACGATTACCCCTGGTTATCACTCAGAACTCAAGTATAATTTGGGGGGCCCAGTACAAATTTGACTAGGACTAAATGCCTAAGGATACTAGACTTTGCAGGCTCAGTCCTGGTTACTAGTTGGAAAGGAGACCTTCCTAGGGATGCTAGAAAGGCTTCCTCCTTGTTGTCCTTTCATTAGAAGGCTTTTAGAACTTATGGCTTTTTAGAACAGGGCAATAAGAGGAGACTATAATATTTTAAGTCATACAGGCTTTTAATGTATAATCTTTATCAGGGAGGCTTTTATATGGAGAGTATGTTCTATTTATGTTTTTTAACATTTGTATATTTAATGTAATATATATATATATATATATTTGCAAAAATGATTTTAATTGTTTAAAAATATTGTAAAGTTTTTATAAATAAAGGTTAACAACAACAACAACAACGTGATTTTGTGAGCTGCCTCAGGTGCCTTTCTGGGAGAATGGCAGCATATAAGTGAAATAAACAAACAAATAAATAACTCTTTACATTGTTTTAAAAATATTGTAAAAGTATATACTTTAAATTGTTTTATAAGGTTAACAGTTTAACTTTACTTTAATGTTGACTTCTAGTATGTTTTAATTTTGTTGTAGTTATTCTAATTTGTAAGAGATCTTTTGAGTCCCAGTCTTGGAAAATCATCATCATCATCATCATCATCATCATGATCAATAAGGTTTTTGGTCATGATAAGAATGAGTGATTACACACACAATGGTGGTATATGACACTATGTGGTTAACTTCCTTAATCTACAAGAGCATCCACAATTTCTACTTCGTTATTGTTTTCTACAAGTTGTCTACCAATTGCCAACTGCCAGTGACAGAGGTATAAAAAAATTACAAATAAAAAAACCCTACTGTTCTTATTGTTACTAAATATTAAATATTATAATGAAATTATTTTCACAGTCCACAGTTGGTTCAGTAGGAAAATTCTATGAACACATCTGGTATTCAAAATCGCAAATTAATGAAACAAAAGAGAAAAATATTGGTTCATTATGTATTGTACCACAGTATATACTTATACTGTACACTGTATAGTAACAGATGTTTTTGCAGAGTGACATGAACACATTAAGATTGTCATCATTATATTATTCGATTTCCTTAGGGAAAGAAGACTTAAATTTACTGGTGAAAGCAATAAAGAATCATGGAAAGATAAATGGGAAATTGTGATTAAGAAAGTGGAAGATAGTGGGGTATGAAGAAGTTACAAATATGATCAACAGTATTTTCCACATCTCCAATAATGACTGTTAATTTGTTTGAAATGTATGTCCGTCAATGCTGTTTCGGGAGGGGGGGTGAGGGGAAAAAAGTTTAATATGAAATGATGATTGTAAAATTGTGATATGTATTGTGTAATAAAAATTTTAAAACTTAAAAAAAATAAAAGAAAAAATATTAAGATTGTCATAAAACAACATCTTTCATGTTCTGGCTGGACAGTCTGATCTAATCTAACTGGTAATCACCAACTAAAATCAATGATGTTTTTGTTAACTTACTATTCAACAGCTGAGTCAATGGGTCTATTTTAATTGAGACTAGCAAATGAATGTATCCCTCTTTGTTAACATTTTGTTCTTATTGTTCAGTCCTTATTAATTTATTCTCAGTACAGCCCAAGAGGTACAAATTTCAGTCTAGTAGGTTAATTAAGTGGGGCTGAGAACAAAGCTTTCAGTTAGGATAAGAGGACATTTGCTTTTACTAATGAGTACACAAATTGTTTTAATGATATTTGGTTGCCATTTACTGCTCTTCAGTGAATCTCGGGTCAGCATACAAAAGTACTATCTTGTGAACTGTATCACTCCTCTAAAAATATTTCACTGGGCTAGGGACAGTACATATCAGGTTTCCTTTACTACCACTTAGGGTTGCCAACAGAGATTGTCTACTGAATAATTTGGCTTTTTGACCAGAATGATAAGTGGTTTACCAAAGTGCCCTTTGTCTTACTTAAAGTGACAACATTTCTGTACATTCCAGGGGAAAAAAACCCCTCATGGATATCAAGCTGATGGGCATTTGGAATCTTTCTCTTTATCACAGTAGACCACCCTCTTTTAATAGCTATCTTGAATATTCTTTTTTCAGCTCCATGGAACATAATATTTCCTCCACATGCTGGAACAATTCTGCAGTGCCTCAGCTACAGAGAACCTTTTATCTGGAGGAAGAGAAAAATCTGACCTGCCGATAAAAGATATGGTAGCACAAGATGGACAAAAAGATTATAGTGTTATAGATATTCGAAGAGAACAGAAAGGAGGGGGAGGAGGGGGAGGAGGAAGGGTTGGAAACTGGATTTAAAATCTTCAGAATCTAACATATCTGCCTCCCTTGTTATGGCTCAGAATCAGTGCTTCTCCCTCTCTCATGCCTGAATAAATAATTCATCTCCTACTGAACAGACATTAAACACTGAGCCGTCAAAGTAAGAAAGGCACACCCCATTGTTACCTCCAGGAATTAAAGAACACATTTCAAAAGGTCCAAGCCCACATTTTTTTCTTTTGAAGCAGATACAGTTTCTTATATTCAAAGAACGATGAAGGAGATCTTCTTGATTACGGCCATGAACTTGCCCCTGGGGCTGTAGAAAAGCAGAATACAGTGCAGGTATCTAAGGGCATCTAATCTTAGTATTATTCCATACTATTATTAGAGGACTACAGCTGTAGACTGTAGAAAAACCACAACCATTTTGTTGGGATGTGTGCACAAATACAGAAACACTGTGGTATGGGCAATGGAACTACACTGAGTTTCCTTGAATATCAGCTTCAGAAAACACTTATGGACTAATCCAACGGGGCACCTGAAGCAGTGGAGGATCATCCATTGGTGAGGATCTAGGAGTCCATTGGTGAAGCAACACTCCCATATAGGGATGGGATGCTGAACATTTCTGGGCTGGAAAGATGAAACAGTTGTGAATGAAGGGGAATAACAAGGAGGTTTTAACAGGTTAGAGCTGTGTAAATCAAGAAAGCTAGCCATTCTCCCTGTTAGCCTCCAGTTAGTCTTCTGCCCTGCTCCAGTGGTCTTGTTGTAGTGTTGAATAAAAAAGACTTTACTACAAGTCAGGCCAGTTACTGTAATTAGAAGGGAGGTGACTAAATGGCTCTGGTTAGCTCTGGGTTGCATTGTTGTTTCCTCTTCAATTCTTTCTGAGGTCTAAGTCAGTTCTCTAACAGAGGAGTCCAGCTTGGGCTATAGAATTATCATTTCTTTAGAGTCTCTCATGAAAAGACAGTCATTTAAAAAAAACCCCCACATAAGCAAACTTAGGGTTATTCATACAATGAAAATAATCTGGAATGAATCTGGGTTGAATCTTTGTTGTTTACATGCATCCTGAATGCACTCAATTCAGTTCTGGGGGAAGGCTGCCAAAACCTCACTTAACCTGGGATAATCAGTAAAGGGTTTTTTTCCGGGTTTTTAAAATAAGATTCATATCCTTGCCAGTATGAATAAAGATCTGAATAGACCTGGGATTTAACCCAGTATGCCCAGCTGTGTCTTTCCCCTCCAATGAGGGAAGAGGAAAACTCTCCATCTCTCATTTCCCCCTGCTCCCACAGTCTCTTGGCAGCCAGTGGCTCCAGGGAGCAGTGGGAGACATTGCTGCCACTGCTAATGCCTTGAGAGACCAGCTGCGGACAGTTTCTCTCAGGGGTCATTGGAACCCTTGGCGGAGTGACAGGACTGGCGAGCATGTCTGAGCAACCGAACATGGAGACAAGTAAAGAGATGCAGTTCTGATGAAAAAATGATTTGAATAACAATCCCAGAATACATGCTTATTTGCATCATCCCACCAAAAAAAAAAAAAAAAAAAAAAAGACATCAGAATGAACCCTTAAATGAAATAGTATGTGTGCCCTAGCATCAATAGTTTTTTTTTTTTACTGTTGAACTTCCTTCCTTATTAAAATACAAATTTTGTGCACTGAAAAATGCTTGCATTTAATCTAAATACTATAAAGGACATATTAATAATACTAGAAGCAATAATTATGCTATTAATCACTTAGTATTGATAATAATTTGCTGCTGTTATTTGCTGCCAAGTTGGCTCTGATTAATGGTGACCCTATGAATGAGGGACCTCCAAAAGCCTTGATCATGAATAACCCTGCTCTGGTCTTGTAAACTCAGATCTCTGGCTTCCTAGATTGAATCAATCCACCCATAATGTGCTCTTGCTCTTTTCATTACTGCCTCCCACTTTCCACAGTATTAAAACATATTTTAGTATGACACATCCCCATTCTATGATAGTTTATACAGTCGGAACTCTGTATCCACAGATTTTGCATCCATGGATTCAACCTGCCATGGCTTGACAATATTAAAAAACAAATTCCAAAAAGCAACCCTTTGAGTTGTTCATGAAGAATGCTATTTTACAATGCCATTGCACATAATGGGATTTGACTCTCCACAGATTCTAAAACCAAGCCCCAGTGGATACCAAGGGCTCACTGTAATGGCAATTTCAGTGTAATAGGCAGTTCTGACTAAAAAATGCACCAACTGAAGGGGTTTAGGATTAGCCATCATCCTTTGCCACCACCACAAATGCTCGACTCAGGCTTGCATCCTTCAGAGAAGATGCCAGCCATAGATGCTGGCGAAATGTCAGAAAAGAACTCTTCTAGAATATGGCCACATAGCCCAAAAGCTCCACAAAAAACTATAATTATAATAATGCTTCCATGATGAAAACAGAAGCGTCCCACTTTAATAGTGCCATGAGCGATCCCACCAGGGGGCTCCTGTCACAGCTTGGTGACGTTTGGGCAACAGGAGTCCAGGTGTGTGAAAAACTCCTATGTCTGCTGTTCACTGTTCAGGACTGCAATGGTGTCCCAGATCGGGGCCATGTGTGTGCGGTTGCTGCTGTCTCACGCTAATTGCCCCATCTGTTTGAGGCCTTTACCACTTTAAATAACTTTTATATAAGTATTCTGATGATAAGGTTATACAAACAATTAATGCCTTCAGTGTTATATACTCAAAATCATACCAGCCAGACACTATGAGATGTTTCCCCCACCAATAGTGGTAAAGCTGAGAAAGATTAACAGTTCCTTGTGTTACACCACAAGGTGTAGCTTTCTAGGATATGTCTTCTTCTTTATATCCTAAAGAGCTAATTATGTCCAAGATGGTTCATTTGTCTAATAATTACTTTTTTTATTCACTGGTGTGTCCTTCTCACTGCTGCTATACAAAATAGAATGCTAAAGGTTTCTGAGGCATATGTGAGAGAATGATATTAATGATTTTTAATTTAACTGATGAATATGAGGACACACTATTATGTTATACTGTGGCCATCTGGTATATTTTGAACTAGTCTTGAATTTTCTCATATGTCATTGTTTAGTTTTAAGTGAGACATTAAAACTTTTTTTGCCCTGTTCTACCTTTTAATTGAACCCCTTCTTTGTTTATGAGGATGGTTGTCTCCTTTGTTAAAAATGTGTTCATATGATCTTGTTTTACATTTTTGAAATTAGTATGTTGCCTTGGGCTTCTTTTTTTAGGCTGAAGGTTGACTCATAAGCAGTTAGCAGTTTTATAAATAAAGAAATACAATATTTGTCCTTTAAAATGAGTCAGATGACATTCTTCTGAACTTACGTGCAATGCCAGTAAATTCTCTGGAATCAAAGTACATCTGTGTACAATGGATGGGAGAAGGATTGGAACATAGTTTAAGAAAGTCTTGCAGCCACAGGTAATTTAGCATACAGTTCAATCCTAACTACAGTGTAGTGCAATGCTTACAGTGGCCCCCAGCTTTTGGTCCTCCATTTGTTTAGTACTCCAGAAGCTCTAACCAACTTGGCCAGCAGTTAGGAATTATGGAAACTTAAGTCCAAAACATCTGCAGGACCGAAGGTTGGAAACCTTTTTTTTAATAGAAAAGATGTCCTAAGATTTAGTGGAACAAGACTCTTTATGAAGCAGAAAAGGCATAATTCAAGAGCAAAAGTGTTTGTCTGTTTCAGATCTCTTTTCTGCTGGCTGATCTCAGAGACTTGGCATCCAAGGGAGCAAAACTACTTTGTTACCTAAGATCTACTGGTGAAAGATTAAATTTAGCATTTCTAAACTGAACATAGGGCACAATGCAACTAGATTTCCTCAGCGAATGCAGCTATATTTCCTCAGCAAACAGAAGTCTTCCATGAGCAAAACAGAAAGGACAAAATTTGCAGCAAAATTTCCCTGCAGCACAAATTGGATCCACATTTTTTGTTATGGGAGGGAACAATTGCTGAAAATTGCCTCCATACCATTCCACTGAAAGAAGTTATCTCTCAGGTGAAGAAAAGTAGTTGGATTCTGCCTGTGTCTTCCCACAGCCACAAATCATTCCTCAGAGGCTGCATTAATACACAATTCATGATGATGTGTGGTATTGTTCAGTATAAAGTAGGTTCAGCCTCCTGCTTGTATAACTACTATTGTAACAATAATTTGCTTATTGAAACTGTAATTGCTCGGTATGGTGTAATGCACATATTTTTGCCCGATGCTATCAAAATGCTACCAATACCCTTTAAACCACTATTGGAATTTTCATGTGCAGTGACACAAACCTTTGTGACCATTGCCCTCTTTTTGATGCGATTCTGAGCAGTATTTATATAAACAGGGAATGTTTTTCATGACA
This sequence comes from Urosaurus nigricauda, assembly GCA_034509955.1. Lineage (NCBI taxonomy): Eukaryota > Metazoa > Chordata > Lepidosauria > Squamata > Phrynosomatidae > Urosaurus > Urosaurus nigricauda. Next base: position 88,170,787 of record JAOEGL010000003.1, read on the forward strand.
AGTTTTTTAAGCAGTGCTTCCTAACCTATCTGAAGTGGGACACCAGCCACTATTCCCCCATCTTCCAGTGTGCCAGGGATAGGTTCCACACTTGTGCTCTTTGTCAACAACAGTTTCTTTCTTTCTTTCCTGTAAACTTTTTGGGACCAATCCAGGGACACCCACTTTGATTAAAGTAATCAAATCCAACATATGCCTATCATTTCCATATGGTAAACTTCTAAAGAGTTCACACATTGTCTAAAAACACTGAAAGGCTTGGGAATGACAGGCTTGTTTTTTTACAAGTGAACAGAATACTGACTGCATATTGTACCCCATATCTCAGCTACTAGAGGCTACAGATTTTTTAAAGGTTTGGCATCTGGACCAGCTAATGGTCTAAAGAGCCACTGGGTGGCATGCCTAGAATTTCAGTAAAACCTGGCCATCCAGATAATATGACAAAGCTACATTCAACTGTCTGAGTTACTAGTAGCAGGAGCATTAGATCTATCCTCTAAGAAATGGGTAGACAACGTATGGTCTATAACTCATTTTTACGGCCCACTATTGCATTTGCTGCTGTTGCCTTCAAACACAGTGGTGCTACACTGGTGCCAACATAAGTGAGTCACCCAAAATCGTAACACACTAAGAGATATCTTCCTGGTCTTCCTTTCAGGAATCGAAGTAGATATTTCCCCCTGCAATCTGGTGGGGCTCTCGGTAAAGGTACCTTTCTGTGCTATAAGAGCCACAACACCTACCACTGAAATCTGGAACAACCATAATAGCAGGATAGCTGGAAGACAAATGGCTCATAGTGTTGTAAATCTTGCCAGTCCATGAATCATGATTTAAAATCAATGTCATGCAGCTGTCTTCATTTCTTTGCATTCTGTGCATTATTCCAATGTGGCTGCACTATCTGTTTATATAAAGACAATACAGTGACGGCAATTTTATTTTCAACCCATTTTGTAACAGTCACACAATGGGATTTCTTTTTCACTGCTGCTGCACACTAGGCTTGATCTTTGCATTGAGCTATCCACAATGACTATGTAGTCTTTTTCCTGGATGATCACAGACCATACAGATCTTATCAATGCATATTTATCTCACCATGCAACTCTTGAATCTTATTTTATCACATTATTACTCATTCACCAGTACTGAGTAGGAGTTTTTGGAATAGTGTTTCCTTCCCATCCTGAATAATTTGTTATCACCAGAAAACCTGGACACCTTCTGCTTACTTCCTTACTCCAGATTGTGTATGAATCATTAAGTAGCAGTGGTGCCAATAACATGTTTTGTTGTTGTTCTTAATAGCCATTAAGTTAGCTTTGACTTATAGAACCAGTGTGGTGTTGCAGTTTGAATCTTGGATTATGATTCTGAGAGAATAGGGTTTGGATACCTACTTGGTCATGGAAACCCACTGGGTGACCTTGGGCAAGTCACACTCTTTCAGCCTCACAGACAGGCAATGACAAATTCGTTCTGAACAAATTTTGCCAGGTAAACTCTGTTGCATTCACCTTAGGGTCATCATAAGTCAGAAATGACATGAAGATACACAACAATAATAAATGAGAGACCCCCAAGACACCCCCATCATTAATGGCTTTGCAGATTTCGAGGTGCCCGAGGGCTTGTTCCATCTATTGTGAGAAGTGTACATTTATTTTGTTTTATTTGTTGTTTTCTTTTGCATGGTCATGATTTTAACCGCTTTTAATTATATAGTTTGTTAAATGATATTTTGAAGTTTTGCATGATGTGATTTTTAAAATTATCTCTTTTTACATTTGTAAGCTGCCTTGCATTTCAGACTGGGAAAAAGATAGGAAAAAACATCATCCTCACCATTATCGCTGAAATCATTTTAGTTAATCTAAGTTTATGTTTACAGTGATTCCTCCACATTTGTGGAGTGAAAGACCTCCATGAATGTGGAAAAACCACAAATAAAAAAATCCCTATTCCCATTACCTAAGAGGACACCTCTCTAGGAATTTCCAGGTCCTCCAGTGCAATTCTATGGTCAGCATCTGCCAGAAGCTGATCACAGAATCATCCTGGAGGACCCAGAAATGCCTAGGGAAGTGTCTACTCTACGAACTTCTAGGTTCTCCAGCACAACTCTGTGGTCAATGTCTGGCAGAGTTGCTCTGGAGGACTTAGCAATTCCTAGAGAGGACAGACTAATTAAAACCACAAATAATCAAATCTGCAAAAGTCAAAGCCGCAAATGTGGAGGGCCAACTGTACTTAGCTAGGCAGCAGAGGTGCTAAGAACCCCCCCCCACCAACACTAATGAATTGCAAAGATGTGTATCAGGATACCAGTAAGACTACTCCATGCAACTCAGCTCAACATGCATTGGTGTGCGATTTGCATCAGTGTGTGATGGGCATTCATGCACAGTGAGCACTGAACCCTTTGCCAGCCACATTGTAACATAACAGCAGCCCTCAACTGGGTTTGGATGTTATGAAACTACCTACTATATATTCCTACATATGTCAGTCTGTATATTCCCACATATGTCAGTATAAAGTTGTTCATCAGCTTCTTCACTAGGCAAAAGTTATTTAAAAATTATACAGGAGAGGTTGAGCCATGACGGTAAAGTCAAAGGCTTACATTTTGTATCAGATGCTGTTTATGTTGTAGTTTAGTTGTTCTGGAAGGATTTCAATGCAGACAAAGATCACTCCACTTGCTGGTCATATGGAAACCAGGAACAAAGGGCAATAAAAAGCAGGTAATAAAATTATAACTCCATTAGCAAAGAAAAGGAACTTTTTTTGAGCTCCAGGTTTTTCCTGTCCTGTGCAAAGCTAACTGCTCCTTTCTTAGACAGAGAACACCACATTTCTCAGTATGTACCTGCATTGTTACATCTGGAAAAAAAATCAGATGTTCTATAGGTAAAACTTGCCAATTGTAGTACAAATGAAAGAGTTTAACTTTCTTTCCTGCATGGAGATCCCTCCAAAACAACCGAACTACAACAGAAACAATATCTGATACAAAATGTAGCCCTGTGACTCTACCATCACCTTTCTTCTCCTGTTTGATTTTTAAACATCTTTTGCCTGATGAAAAAGCTGGTAGAGCTTTTAAAGCTTGCATGATATATTTTGTACATTTTGGTTGGCCAATAAAGTATCGATTTTGGATTTTGTTGTATTATACTTGGGGCCCTGTTAATTTTCTTTTTCTCTTCTTTAAAAATATTTTTATTAAACAAAACAAAACAAACAAACACTAAAATTTATATTTCTGGGGATCACACAAGAAAAAATAATCTAAATAACAAAACATCTAAAACTGTTAAAAACAAATCTAAAATAAAATAAAATAAAATAAAATGAGACACAGACAAACGAAACAGGGAAACAGTGCCTTCCAGCTTAACTGACCCTGGTTCTTCAATGATACTAATCTAACTCCCCCTGGTTTATTTAAAAGTCAAATACTTAGAATAACCTCAAACTCATATTCTTTTATTATAAGTAAAAGTAAAAATCCTTACACAGAACTAAATGAGAATATTTAACTGAATAAAATCTCTTATCATATCCCTTTTCTAAAAGCCTAAAACCATAACAGAACCTTATTTTTTCATATAATCAATCAGCATTTGTTATCCAATGTTTTCTCATGTATCAACACAGTTAACTTATCCATTTCTACAAAATCATACAATTTTAACAACCAGTCTTCTCATATTGTCACTTTCCATCATGTACACAGATCATTCTAACTGCAATTATCATATATTGCAGTAGTCTTCCACATATCTTTTCCAACTGTTCACCTAAAAATCCTTATAAAAATATTTCAGGTTCCTGCTTAAGTTTAATTTTATTAATTTTCAATCTGTCAGTACCCCTTAAAGTCAACAACAACTGGGTGTTTGAATCTTTAGGGCAATGAATCTGTTCCACATTTATGGGCTGCACAAGAATCTGTTCCAAGTTATCAAACTGTATCCTTAAATTGAGCTCTGTACCTTGGATAGCTCCTTTAAAGTTTAGCCCAAGACCTCAGGCATATCTACTATCCCACAGCCATCAGAACCACTAAATCTTTTCTTATCTCTGTTTAATGAAGACTGGAATCCTATCTATAGTTAGGAGTAAACCCAGCTGAACACAGAGGGTCTTAATTTTGAGTAGACATGTATAAGATTTCCAATTTCCTTTTAAAAACCTGGAGCTAGAAATGAGTGTGTTGAATGAATAACAATCCAGTTCATTGATAATTTCTTTGATAATTCTTTCTTTCCTTTTGATTCTTAAAAAAAAAAAAACTTTTACATAATGGTTCAAGACTCCATGCCTTCCCCCCAAAATCTGCTGTGATCAAACATGTTTCCATTGTTTAACTTTTTATTTTTTTATTTTTAGCAAGATGCTCCACCAATTTGTTTGTATGTGTATGTGTGCATGTGTGTATGTTAGAGCAATTGCCATTAGCTTTACCAGAGTTTGTGCTTGTTTTTCCTTCTTCCTGTTTTGGGCGAAACTGTCACAGTTCATAATGAGAACCTTTTTGCCTTTTTAAGATTCCTTAGCATTGCTTGTTAGCTACACTGGAAACTCCTGGATTTGTATGCATCTAATCTAAGCCTTTTAGTATAGTGCTTTTAAGTAGCCTACAAAAGTGTCCTGAAGAGGTCTGACCCTCCTAACTCCTTCTTTCAAGTTCTTTCCCCCTAAGAAGTTTCCTGTTTTTAAATTAAATGTCACCATGTTGGAGGTTTCTAGGTGACTTTCCACTTTCTTTTTCAGTTGAAAAGCTTTATGGTAATTGACAACGCTTAACATCTTGCACTGCTTGGGGGAATCAAACATATAACCACCTTCTTTCTAGTTGGCTCAATGGCTGTTCTAAGCTGCAGTACTTCGTCTTATTTATATACATCAATATAGGAACAATTTTGTTTATCTGTCAAAATATTGTCTAGTAGTGAGAACACACACTCCCAGGCAGCATTTGTAGATAACTATGAAGCATAATTTGGGGTTATAAAATACACACTAGGATTTCACAAATGAAAACTGGGATGTATGGCCAAACAAAATCAGAGTATGGTCAAGATGGCAAATGTTATTAATAAGGAAAAACAGAAAAGCTAGGAGAGATTGCAGCAGTTTGCCTTTGCTTGAGCCTACTGGGAAGGGTAAGATTCTGCTCCCTTCTCTCCTATCCCCTCAGCTAGGTTAACTGAGTACAGACTGTATTTGCACTTTGAATTCTGCAGCAATTCAAGTAAGCAAAAAGGGGTAAAATGGGATAAGGAGATAGAGACTGGGACCTTTTAAAAGCAGCTGAAAAAATGGTATGACAGAGGATGAATCAGGGCTGCCCTTGCCAAATTGTGATAATTTGAGGGTATGTAACATGCATTTCTGAGTCAGCATGGCATAGTGGTTTGACTATTTGACTATGACTCTGGAGATCACGATTCGATCTTGAACTTGGCAAGATTTTGAAATCTTTCCAAGAAAACCCCACTGTAGGTTCACTTTAGTCGCCATGTTGGAAATGACTTGAAGGCCCACAACAAGAATAACAATATGCATTTAGAAAAACTGAACCCAGCATGAAGCACCAAGTTTCTGTGCTTTTCCTTTCCTCTCCTCTTCCTGAAGATCATGTCCACTACAGGTTGACCTGTAGTGGGCAGAATGAGACAGGAACCAAAATGCTTTGGTTCTTGTCACTTCCATTTGTTCAGTACACCAACATCCTTGTTATTTCTGTTCTCTCTTTCAGCATGAAAACTGAATTAACAGTTTCCAAATTAGACAGGCACCAAAAAACTATGTCTCTCTTCCTCCCTCCCCAGCTTTCATCACATGTCTATGCTGAAGTAACCAGGATGACAGCAATGGAGAAATAGCAACCATGAAAAAGAACTAGAGATCTGTGCTTTCAAATGGTAGCAGTGGACTTCTGCAAGGAAATCGTATAGTTTGGAAAAGTTACTCTTGTGGGCTATAGTTACCAGGGTAAAAAGCATTTTCCAACTTGCCTTGAAGCTTCCCACCCTGATGAAAGTGAGAAACACTTTCCATTATATTTTTGTCTACATTTTCCTCTTTATAAGCTCCCTTGCCCATTTCCTCCTCTGACAACCCTCTTTTTTGTTTGTTTAAATTTTGCTGCTATGGAGTGTCTATCAATTGGGCCCAGCACAGTAGTGATGTCCGCTGGTAGTTTGGGATCTGAGCATATTGGAGAATAGCACATCACCTTCTTCATTTCAGGGTGAAGTATACTCTTTTTGGGCCACAATCATGATTTTAGAGCCATGTGCAAGTGGCTGACAGAGCATCTCCTATCAGATGTCATGCTCTCTGCATTCAGAAGAGCCCTGCATTAGCATCTCTGGACTAAAAGTAATCAGTAGTGGGAAAGCAGGGTCTGTTGGGGTTAATGGTAGGGATATTGACAGTGTTGCAGGATAACATTAGGTACTGTTGGCACTACTGGTTACAATTTGGTAGTTGTAACAGTTTGGGTAATAAATCAGTAAAAGCAAGGGGTACTGGCGTAGGAGCATCTATGGCATGAATCCTATTGGTAGCCCCATTGTGGCCCATTAAACCAATTGCTGAATGGTGACACAACACTTAGGTAAATCCAGTTAATTTTAGTGGATTTTACTAGTTAGGATTACCAATACAGTGAGGCCTACAGCACCTGTGGTGGTTGCACAAGAGGCCTTCAAGAGCGGCATGCATTATGTGGACTATCCAGACATGAGCTTTAGCCTGCATTTCTGTCATTATTTACTAACCAGAAATCACAGTTTAAAATAGTGGAAAACAAACTCATTTCTTTGTGTATCTCTAAACAAAACACATGAAGAACTGAGAATTCAAGATGGTTTGCTTAGTATTTGGCTAAACCACAATGGCAAGCCAAGGATCTGTTTATGTGGAACTGAATTCTGGTTGATTCCTCACTCTTGTGGGAGAAGCAGAATGGAAGTGGAAGTATTCAAGCCTAGAGTTTTCTGTGGTCATACTCCTGATCTTGGATGCAATCACCAATCAAATATTCCTATCATATTAAACACGATATACATAGTATATTAAACAAAACACTGCTCCTTATATCTTATACTTTAAACCTATACCTCTAGCTATCAATATCTCTACATGCCCCTAACTACCTTTTTTTTAAAAAAAATCTCATTTTCTAATACTTATTCCTATTTAGCCCATACTTTCTCCTTCTTTGATTTCACTTCCTATTTCTCCTACTTCCCTTCTAGCCTCTCCTTCTAAATTATCTCTTTCCAGTTCTCCCTCTTTCCCTATTCCTCTTAACACCTCTTCTCTCCTAGCCATCTGTTTCTCATCCTTCCTTTCCTTTCTTCCTCTCTTCTACCTTCTTCACCTACACATACCTTCAACTACTTACTCCACCCTTCTAAAAAAGAACATCCTCCCTCTTCTACTACTCCTACGTCTTCTATCTCAAACTCTTACATTGACCTCTTTCTTCCTTAATTTCTCGTTTTGTCATAAACCATGTCTTTTCTTGCCATTCTACTATTCTGATTCTACTATTTTCTGTATTTAACTAGTTAACTTTGATATTTAGAGAAGCAACTGCCTGATGTTTCTACCCCCACCTTGCGCGAGTGATCTGTGGTGTAAGGGGGATTTGTGACAGGGGTCCTTTTTGTGCCAGTTGCAGCAGTTTTTCTCGAGTCAGGATGGGGTGGGAACGTCAGGAAGCTGCTTCTTAATTGACAAAGGAATGGAGACATGTTGATCCCAGCAGCTACTTACTGGCAAGTGAGGTTTTTAGGGAGGTGACACACCAGAATTCACTATGCAGAAATGTCATTAAAGTAATACATAATACACAATGGTTGTATAGGGTCCTGGTCGTAATTTACAATGCAGGAAGTTCCCTGCTCTCTGCCTCCACTTGTTGCTTACTCTCTAAAGTTCAAGCAAATAGAAAGCTCTCTTCTGCTAAACATCTCCACATGCCTACAGGAGGCTACGGACCATACACTGCTATGGGTCCACATTCAGGAAGACACTGTTGTCTATTCTGGCTACTCTCCTCCTCTGCTATTGGGAATCTTTCCCCCCTCCAGTTATAACTTCACTCCTACTGTAATGTCATTAAGGCATGGGAGTCAAGATATGGAGTGTACTGCAGGCTATATAAGGAGAAATATGCCAGTTGCCAGAGTAATAAATACATAGACAATAAGCTAGGATCAGATGCCAGCAGAGCTGGGATTGGATGCCATCCATCTCTGCCATCCAGCAGAGATGGATGAGTCCACGAATCTGGCTCATAAAAAACCTAAGGTGCAGAGACATACGTTGTTTCCTGACAAATGGTTTGGTAGCATGGAATGAAGAACAGAATGGTGGGTTGCTAAGCAACTTGAATGGAGCATGGGAAAGAAGAGGCATTTCAGATGGTTTCATTTGTCCTTTCTGTTAGGTGCATTTTCTTGGATTTGATCAGAGAAGGGCTACTCACATGAATACTTTAGCAGAAGTTGAGTGGGGACTGCTTGCAGGGGTGTTTATGTAGAGCTACTGTAAGGGCAGCATTTCCAGTTAGAATATAAAGAAACCAGGCTAATTCCATAGCTATTTCCATTTCTGAGAAAGTCACAAACTCATTATCTACTTCAGCATCTGACCAGGAAAAAACTGCATGCACTTCCCCCAGGTTTTCCTCCAGAAATAGTAGCTGAATGCAATGAGGATAAAGCCAAGGTTGTGGTTAGGCTATTGGCCTTGAACCTCTGAAACCCAGAGTCAAAGCTTTGGAATGAAGTAAGTAATTATGCAACAGAAAAACCCCCCCTGATATTAATGTGGCAAGGATAAAAGTACACTAATTTGATCTGTGCTTCCTGAATTCTTGGAGCAAATGGTGGAATATGGATATAACAATATTTTAAACTGCAGACATGGAAAGTGACTCTAAGGGACACCATCCTGGCTTGCAAAATCTAACCCGTGTGCAAAGTGCTGGGTTTAATTTCTTTTAAAATGAATTTTGTTTTAAAGTCAAGTAAATACATTTTCTAATTTAATCCACAATAGGAAAGCTTTAGTGGGTTATAACCTCCCCACATACCACAAATGCTCTCCAGTAAGAACCTGTGGGAGATGAAAACATGTACAAAACCAGAGGCACCTCAAGAGAGAAATGAAGCCATCCATCATTTAGTGTGACAGAACATTAAAACATATTTCAAATTCCCAGAAGCAATGTTTCATTTTCAATCTCAACTCAAAGAAATAAAATAGTTTTATTGTTGATAGGCTATATTCCTAAATGAATTAGTGCTAGCAAAAAACAATAAACCAAACTCTAAATTTGTATAAACTTTTGGAATTATACTGGAATTAAAGCAGTGGGCTTCTGCTGGGAAATAGCAGAGCTAGGAAAAGTTACTTTTGCAGACTACAAGTCTAAGCAGCCTTAGCAGCATATCCAATGTTAATAATTACAGTCTAACAATATCTGGAGGGCTGCATGCTTCCCAACTCTGCTTTAAGATGAATGTTGTGTTTCTGGAGTTGCTCATTTCATTATGTTTTCATTGTCTTTTGTTGTCTGTTGTATTTTGATATATTTTTAGATAATAACTATGTTCTCTGAGCCTTGGGAAGTAGGAAGATTAGAAATGTAAATACATTTTAGACAGCAAACAAACCTATCCCACATATGATTCCCAACAGTCTTGCTTGTGTTGAATTAGTTTACAACAGAAATAAGATTTTAATTGATTGAGAGCTTATCCAAACAGTTCTCCAAAGGGAAAATCTCCCAAACATATTCACTGTTCTTGCTTTTGCAGTTTCTTCCTCATGTTCTAACCAGCACTCAAGGGACATGAGATTGGGAGATTGTCTTGTTCAGGCTGTTGTCAGTTGCAGCACCCTGTTTTCAAAATGCTAAGATCTGACACTGACATGACAGCTTTCCTAAACTCTCAGTAAATCTGCAGGCAGAGCTGGAAAGTGGTATGTACAACCGAGCAAAATAATGGAGCCAAGGAGCAGTTCTATAGTAAAGGGATCGTATTTCTCTCTTGTTGTGAAATTCAAAAATTCTCTTCAACCTGCAGTCAAGAAAATTGATCCTGCTCATATGAATTTTAGTGTGGAAAATTTACATGATAAGTGATATACTGTAATCTCACTGAATCCCTGAGAGAGTCTCAATGAATCTAAAATAAAATCTCAGTGAATCTCAGAGATCAGATGAAGAATGGCTGAGTTACATTAGATTACATAGCTTTGATGAATTATGGCTCCTAATTGTGACCATTCCCGCTTTCATACCTATGTTCCTTTTGGAAATCTAGATAATGTCCAAGAAGGAGGAGGAGGAGGAGGAAAAGGAGTGGGAGGAGCAGGAATAATCAAGTCGCGTCCAATTATAAAGGGCGGCTCTCATCTCTGTTACTAAACTGAAGAGCCAGCATTGTCAGAGACTACTCTGTGATCATGTGGCCAGCATGATCGCTCACAAGGCTGTTTACTTTTCCACCAAAGTGGAACCTATTTATCTACTTGCATTTGCATGTTTTTGAACTGCTAGTTTGGTAGAAGGATCTGAAATGTATTTATTTTTATTTTATTTGGTTATTTTTCTTTTTCTGTAGCGCATCTACAAAAAAATTAAAGAAATAGAGTGGGGAGTTGAAGATTACAGAATAATTTCCTTTCTCCTTAGCCTTCTGTAATGCCCATCTCGAACCCATTAACCATGTAAACCCTGCAGCCTACCTCACAATACACATCAATGGGGAGTGGCTGAAACCTCCTGCATGGGACTTCTCTGAGAATGGGAATAAAATGTTGCAGCTGTTGCTGGAAATTGCCAATCCAGAATAATAGCAAGGACCATTGGACCTTCCTTCCTTCCTTCCTTCCTTCCTTCCAGTCCTTAAATACTACAGCTATAAATATTGGAAATGCTAGCAGTATTTTCCCCATCTGTTTTCTTCCAGAGTCAGAGAAACAGAAAGAGGGAAGGGTGAATGTGTGTGCATGTGAGGCAGGGTAGGGGGAGGCAGGAAGGGAAGGGCATCTCTTATCTGTATGCATGGCAGGAGTGAATTGGCTATATATTTAGAAATATATTTCCACTGCACAGTTTTTGCCCATCACATCTGTAGCACGAAGGGTGATGCTCTCTGTCCTTTTGTACATAAATAGAGGGCAGCTGCTGCTCTGTCTGTTACAAATGTTAGAATGTGTGTGTATGAAATACAGGGTTCTTGATTTGTGTCAGGAAATGGAGGAGAGGTGTTACTGTGGGGGAAGCGGGGATGGAGTTGGAAAGACCTGGGGAAAATGTGATTGCATGGAAGGAGAAATTAAATAAGTGCAATATTTGCTAATGTATTTTTTTGCTTGGATGGCATGGTGAGCTTCTTAACTTCCAGTTTCCACAGGGTTGAGTGCATGGTTTAATTCCTCTCCTAAACCAAATGTGCTTTGATCCCAGAATTTGTACTAAACAGCATGTGATATCCTTAAGTAAAAGATCTTTTTCTCTCCCTCAGGTGAGAAAATGTGTGTTGGGGTGGAGTCCATTTCAGACTGCTACGATGCAGGTTTGGCAGATGGTGGAAAGGCTTTAGCCCTTTGCTCTGTGCTCAGGCCCTTAGCCAAATTGGGTCAGTCATGCTGGCTGCTTTTGAAGGAAAACTCCTGCAAACAATGGCCAACCACATGACAGCATCATGACTTTGATGCTTATAGTGCAATCCTAGAGAGGAGGAGAAAGCCTGATGGCATTCTAACATACAATCATCACAGCTTTGTAGTTGCAACTTCTGCTCGCACAGTCAAATCCTGGATACCTTGTTATATAAGTCTTGAAAATGTGAAAGAGTACTGCAGTACACAAGTAGTTTGACCCAAACATGATGGTGTTCCTACTGAAATCATGGATGCTATTTTATTTTTAAATATTTATTTATTAAAAAAGCTTATCTACTGTCAAGGCCACCATCTACTGTCAAGTGTGACCCCATCTAACACAGGCTTTGGAACTCTATTCCCTGATCTGCCTTCCGACTGACCAGAAGCACCTCTGTCTTGCCTGGATTAAATTTCAACTTGTTTGCCCACATCCAGTCCATTACTTAAGACAGACACTGGTTTAGGACCAGGACAGCTTCCTTGGACTGAGGTGGGAAGGATTAGTAGAGTTGAGTGTCATCTACATATTGATGACACTGAATCCCAAGACTCCATACAACCTCCCCCAGCGGTTTCATGTTTATGTTAAACAGCATAGAGGAAAACACAGAACCCTGGGGGACCCCGCAGGTCAATGGCCAGGTTGTCGAGCAGGAGTCCCCCAGTAACACCTTCTGGGTTCGCCTCTCCAGGAAGGAATGGAGCCACTGTAGAACAGTACCTCCAAGCCCCATCCCAGAGAGGCGGTCCATAAGGATACCATGATCAATAGTATCAAAAGCCACTGAGAAGTCCAGGAGAAACAACAGAGACACACTTCCCTTGTCCAGTTCCCTCCGTAGGTCATCCACCAAGGCGATCAAGGCTGTCTTTGTTCCATAGCCAGGCCTGAAGCCAGATTGAAATGGATCTAGATAATCCATTTCATTCAGAAACCCTGGAGTTGGGAAGCCACCACACATTCCAAAATGGTAGGTTAGGTTAGACACTGACTGATCGTTCTTCATTATTGTGGGATCCAATGATGACTTTTTTAACAGAGGCCTCACAACAGCCTCCTTTAGGCAGGATGGAATTCTGCCTTGTTGTAGGGAGGCATTGATTACCTTCTTTACCCACTTAGCCAGTCCCCTTCTGGCCTGTTTAATAAGTCAAGAAGGACAAGGGTCCAAGATACATGTGGTGGCTTTTACCTCTCCAAGGATCCTGTCCACATCATCAGGCTGCACAAGTTGAAAAGTATCCATTAACACTGGACCGACAGGAGTCAAGGTTACATCCACTGACACTGTATCAACTGTAGCATCCAATGTCTGTAATTACACTGTCTAAGGAAATACACATTGGTCACCCAATGGCAATGTATCTCTTTCTTTTCTTTGCCTACAAACAGCAGTGTGGAGGACCTCGAAACAGTAGCCAGAACAACTATAGGGGCTGTATCTGCACTGCAGAAATAATCCAGCTTGACATCACTTTAATTGTCATGGCTCAATTCCGTAATGCTATGGAATTCTGGGAAAGCTCCAGTGCCACAAGAAACTACAAATCCCAGAATTCGATAGCATTGAGTCATGACAGTTAAAATGGTGTCAAACTGGATTATTTCTGCAGTGCGGATGAAGTTTAGGAAAAGAAAGAATCTTGTGGCAGTTTAAATCTCTCTTTGAATATTTTTGTGCCAGTCTCTTTGGACCTTGTCAAGCTGAAAGGTAAGCTTGCTTATCTCCTCAGGAGTGGTCTGAGACATTAACAAGAAAGATGACAGGAAAAGAGTACTGATTGTGAACAGAATGGAAAAGCTCGGAAAGCAGAGAATAGAAAGCAGTATGGGAAAAGCAGTTAGGATGAATTTTGAGAGCAAGTGGACTGTGGGGAAGAACTGGGTGTGAGGGAAGATAGAAATAAGAGCTTAGGAGAGACTGGAGAGCAAGAGAGAGTTGAGAGTGAGAGAATGAGTACTGCATTAGAACTGAAGAAGGGATAATATGACAGAGTGAACAGTAAATGCAGAAAAAAAAAAGTAAAGCCAAGAAGTTGCAGGAATAAGAATAGTCTCCAAGAATAAACACTGTAGAAAATGAGAATGGTAAAAGAGCAAAGGGAAGGGAAAGCTGTTGGACCAGGATGCATGTGTGATCAGTGATACAGAAAGAGGAAAAACATGTGAAGTAGGATATATATGGGGAGAAATGAAGATATAAAGATAAGCAAAACATACCGGTAGCTAAAAAAAACCAAAACCCAAAGGAAAATATATTAAAAACAGCATACCTAAAATAGAAAAATAAATAAGTAAAGGGTAATAGGTATGCCTCACAGATTTGGAAGTGAAAAGCTAAGCATCAGAACTATTGTACATACTCATGCATATATCTAGAAATTTTAGTCAAAAAGTGACCTCAAAAAACCTGCGTCAACTTAACCAATAAGTACTATACTTTAACTCTTATTGAAAAAAGGAACCATTCCCTGGTGACAGGCCAGAGCACAATCAGTCCTGGAAGCACTGCTCCCCTTTATTCGCTCATCCATCTAGTCTTTAGTATGAGCACAGTTAATATCTGCTGCCATTCTATAAGTTCTTTGGCACTGTTTTCCTTTGCTTCATCCTTTAGATCCTTTGTCATATGCCCCTAAGTTTTACCTTCGACTTTCCACAAGTCATATTAAAACCATAATTTTGGCTCCAGAAACCTCCCTTTTAATACATGAGGTTGACGTATAGTTGAGTATATATGATAAAACATTTGTAGTTAAATATTTTTGATTGATCAAGACATACATTTTGGCCACAACCTCTTCTAGGCTTTATTCAGCATGCTAAAATACTTCATCTAGATTTAATTTAGTGACAGAGGGTGCATCCTGACATATTAAAAAGTCCAGAAAGTCTTAGATTTTGTTCCTTTTCTTTCTGATTTTATTTTGGAGATTCATACTTTTTTTTAAAAAAAAATATTCCAGAATATTTTCTGTCAGCTCCCAGTATGATCAGAGACATTTTATAAAACTGGAAAGAATGGGGACAAATAATAATAATTTCTAGCCCACCCCTCTGAACAGGCATTTGGGGCGGGGTACAACAGGATTAAAACAACAACAATTAAAATAGAACAATCCCATCCCCACCTCCCACCCCTTAAAATAAAATTAAACCAGCACTCAGAGAGGAGATAAGATTGGAAATCAACCTAATATCTGAGGAACAAGTTTTCCTTTTCAGTTTAATTTGTGCCACAAATCCAAAGAAGTAACTAAATATCATTGTGGGGAGCTGTATATTACACATAAAAATGTAAAGATAAATGTAGTCCCTTGACATGAATGTCTAGTCATAACCAACTGTAGGGGGGTGGTACTCATCTCCATTACTAAGCCAAAGAATCAGTGTTGTCCAAAAACAAATCTGGCAGTCATGTGGCCAGTATGACTGCACCAAATGCTGTTACCTTCCCACCGAAGTGGTACCTATCTATCTACCTGCATTTGCATGCTTTCAAACTGCTAGATTGCCAGAAGCTGGGACTAGTGACAGGAGTTCACCCCATCATGCAGGACTTGGACCTTGAACTGCCAACCTTCCGACTGTCTGATTGTCAGAACTGGCGTCTTAATTACTAAGCCACTGCATCCCAACATATTACACATAAGAAAGTTATCACTTCCTTGGTGGTTAACAATTTCCAATAAATTAACCATCACTGGTTCTTTATGCAACGGCTGTGATTTTTTTTTAAATATTAAAGAAAAGGTTATGGATTTAAGTAAATCGGTATTTTAAATTATCATGTAATACTAGGGTTGCTAGATTAAAATCTGGAGATGCCTCCAGTATCTTTAACGGTTATGTAAAAGAGTGAATGTCAGCATATGTTGCTTGTAATGCAACCAGTAACAAGCAATATTGGCTTAAAATACCTTTTCTAAGTAAAAAGTAAAGATATGGGAATTATCTCCATTTTTAGTCTGGCAGCCTTCTGTCATATCATGCAGAGTAAGTCCCAAAGCTGTATTTATTTTTCCTAAGTTGCCTTATTTGCACGTGTAATTTCTTTAACAAAGTATTCAACATTCAGCATTTTACATAAAGGATATTGTTTTGAAAGTCTCAGATGCACAGACTGGGAGAAAAATTCAGGGATTGTCTTAAAGGGCATGGGGCTACAGCAACAATAGGGACCTGGCTGGATCAGCACCATTTCTGTTAAATTACCAATGCTGGGTATTGTAACTGTTGCAGTTGCAGTTTTAAATTTGGCAGCAAAAGTGGTGGCTCTGTATGGTGCAAAGCATCTTTTCATGCCATAGACTGGTACCTAGACTGTAGCTCTGAATGCCTGTTCCCTTCTGGAATGGAAGAGAGAAAACTGTACCTGTGCCTGTCTATATGCGTGCACATGGTGTCTCTTAAATTTAGCAGTGCTGTTCTTAACACAGCAGTGGCAACACTGGTAAATAGGGACTCACAAAATGACTGGTGCAACAGGACAGAACTGAATGTTGAATGTGGAGCATACAGTGTCAGATATTGCCACCATTTTGCCATGTTTTATATAAAGGATATTTTCCCCCTCTGCAAGAGTATATTCACACAATACAGTAAAAGGAAAAGCACACATTCATTTTCCACCATAGGTGTAGTAGGTATCTGAGGTCTAAACTGGTTTTTCATTTTTTCTTTCTTATCTTGTTTTTACAGTTCTTAAAGTTGGAATAGAGGCAACAATTTCTGACAGATGAATAGACACTAACTCAGAAAAGTCAGAAACTATTGGTCTCTATTTGTGGGAAGAAATCTCTTGCCTGCATTGTGCTAAGAAAAGAGGTGTCTTTTTCTTTGGCACAGTATGGTCTAGAGATACACTTCTGAATTGCCCAACTCTGCCTGAATTTAGAACCAAAATTGATGTTAACCAAATAGGGTCAAGAGACATCTGGAATGAAGGAGACAATTAAAATCTGAACACTTCCGAAGATTCATTAGCACTTTAGACTTGGACTGATGGTGTGAATCCAAAAAATGATACATTTCTCCCCAGTTGCTCCACCTAAGGAAATACCAGGGTGGGGAGAGCAGAGACAGAAAGGAAGGACTTCCATTTTGTGATAGCCCATTCTAGTTTCAATTTACCAAAAATGCATTTGCCATAGATCTCCAGTCCCAGTACTCTGCAGTAGTAATGCAGAGGTAATATGCCACAAGAGTAATTCAGTGGGTTGTTTTTGTGTCCACTAATTTTTACTCCCAAGAGCAGGAATGCCAAAATAGTTTGGTGGAGCCTGTAGGACTTGTGGAGTTGTAGCATTGAAGCCTGCTTGAACAATGCTGGATATTTAATGTATTTAAGTCCTTCTATTGTCAATCTGACACTACAGTGGTCCCCCGAGATACGAATCCCTCGGGATCCGAAATCCCCGGGACCCGAAACTGCCGGGGCCGGAAAAACGGCCCCGACCAATGAAAAAACCCCGGGTTGCGAAAAAAATTCGCAACCTGGACGCTTTAAAACAGTGCGCTTCCGGCGCGCTGTGCATTGGTTAAAGCGGTCCCCCGGGTTACGAACGACTTCCGAGTTACGAAGGTAATCCCGGAACGGATTACGTTCGTAACCCGGGGGACCACTGTATATGCTCCACATTCATCATTCACCCTGTCCTGTTGCACTTTCTGTGATGTTGGTGCCAAATGAGCAGAAAGCAAGCAAAGCCTTACATTGTTTTAAATTTATACTAAGTCCCTAGTCCCCTGGTCCATTGGGCCCTTGCTATCGGCAGATTTTGTATCTGCAGACTGAAACAAAGAAACATTTAAATCACAGCAGAAGCAGGAAGATTGTGTTTAGAGCTTCCTACTACTTCTCAGACTGGGTGCTGTCAATCATAGATATATTTAAAGTTTAAATACTCTTGAGCATCCACTTTTTTTTAACCATGGGGGTCCTGGAACCAAAGCCTTGTAGATACCAAGGGCCCACTGTATTTCATTAGCCTTTTCATATAAACTGCCAATTATATTTACGTAGATTTATCAATTGCCTATAAGCCCAATAGCAACAGCAATAGCAATTACCTTATCAATGCACTTAACTCCCTAATCAGTTTTAAAATGTTTCAGCTAATTACTCCTAATAAACTGGGTACTCATTTTAGCGATCTATGAAAGGATGCAAGGCTGAGTTGCTCCTGAACCCCTGACAGGTATTGAACTCACAACCTTCTGGTTTGTAAATGACTGGCTGCCTCCAGGGCAGTGGTTAAATAATCTGTAAGTCTGTTAGTCCAACAATTGGTAGGAGTTTCACAAGCATTAGTCCCCTTCACAAGAAAGTCTTGTGTTCATTCAACACGTGAAATGACAGTGGGACACAGTGGCTAGGCCTGGTGCCAAAGTTGTGCTTGTTGCCTTGCCCCATCTCTAAAGTCCATGTTCAACTCCAGCATCCAGTGAGAGAACCATGTGTGTGTAGAGCTGTGTAGAAGGAGAGATCCACATGAATATGGATCTTGCTGGATTCTAGGTCATGTGAGGAATTCCTTACTACAGTTACTCACATAGTTGCACATATTGCAGGGAGTATGGAAAACTGGCATGTACAGTGACAAGGATGAGATTTGTCAGTATAATCCTACTCCCTGATTATTCACTTATCTGGGGCCCATTCACCCTATCCAATTATAGTTCCATATTCCAACATCCTATGGAATCGTGGGATTTACAGTTTAGGGAGGGGTATGTAGAATTCCTTGCTAGACAGCTCTAGTACTTCATGAATCTATAGAATTCTAAAATTCCATAAGATATTGCCTGGACATTTAAAGTGGAATCATAGTGTTATAATTGTGTACAGCAAATGGGTCTCTGGTGTGTGAATGGAGGTTTGTTTGTTTTTTCTATGGTAATGTGGGCCATACTAACTGAAAAATCATATATAGTACTAGAAAAACAGTATTGCTTCTTCACAGGAAGAAGAGCTAGCAAAGTCAAGGGATAGCCCCAAATGGGGAAATTTTAAATACATTCATGGCAAGAGGGAAAATAGTAAGCTAGTGGCCAGAAAGCTGAAGGTGTGGGAAGGCAAATAAGTGATTAGTCACACAGGGTTCTTTGACAACACGGGCTGTTTGAATATGGGTATGATTGGTCAGAAGCACTGAACATTTTGTACTGCTTTAAAACAGATAGACAACTCTCTTGTCTCTAGTAAACATCTAATTTCTTGATAACTAGTATCAAATGTCATATTTTGTAGAGAGATAAAGCCATTTCCCAGGCTGAACTGATTCTAATTAAAGATTCTTTGGGCCTTGCTACATGCTGGCCCTTCACTCTGCAGTCTAGTCTTTGTCAGTTTTTATTAAGTCATGCAAACCATTGGAAGGATTCAAATGAACCAGCCGATTTTGTTCTGACAATTACTTAGAGTTGAATTACTTGCCTGAAACTTGTTCCTGGAAGGAACAAAAACAAGCCTGTAGCTGCTGCTGAACAATGGAATACTCAAAATTGGAAGATTTATCACAAGTTAATCTGTTAGAAAGTGAGGATCATAATATATTCATAGGCAGCCAATTAAAAATATGAAAGGTTGTCCTCAAGTAACAGGTATCTTGATCATTTTTTCCTGACACTATTTTAAAAAATTATTCCATGTGTCATATTCTTTAGATGGATTTGTACATTAAATTCCTACAGTCAATGTTTTACTTTCTTTAACACAGATTGTGGTACAGGAGGCTATGTTTGGTACAAATTGTTTCATTATGATCAAGACATTATCACTTTACATTTAGACAAATTTACAGGAAATTACTAGTTTCCTGACAACACAATTCTGCAGTATATTGCCTTTTAAATGGTGTGGTATTTACCTTATATTTTTGATGCCATTTTGAAATAGAATAAAACAATCATTATTTTTTTATCCTGCCATCCTTACTTTTTACTGAACACCTTCCAACCACAAATGCTTGCTGCGAAGGATGTTCCTGTATTCCTTTTCAGTTAAAATGTAAGAGTTGAACATGCATATTACAGACACATTTTAGTAGACCTAATATTCAGTCTGGATGCATTTTTGTTGCCAAAACAAGAAACCACCTGAGAAATGGACAATGCATCTACAAGATGTGATGAAGCAATATGAGCTCATTTATGCTAAAACATAAGCAAGCACTGTAAATTAAATTTCAGGCTTTGAATCCTTTATCACATCACTGTAATGAATATGTTGCAAATGAGTAATGCTGTTAGCAAAAAAGGAGGTACCAGTGGTCTGCAGTACTGTTTCCTCACCAGCACTTATGAATGAAGCAAAATCAAACAGGGATTTCTAAAAATATAATTCAAAAGAGCATTTCATTCCAACCTCCTCTCTCCCTAGAGTAAAAAAAAAATACTCTAGTTAGAAAGCTACTTATAGATTTGAGGAAAAATGGACTCTTGTGGCACATATAAGACTAACAGGTTTATTTTAGCATTCATTTTATGAATTACAATGCACTTTTAACAGATGCAATCATCAAAGACATTGCATCTGAGGAAGTGGCTTGTATCCACAAATTCTTGTGCCAAAATAATCTGCTAAAGGTGCCACAAGACTCTTTTTCTTTTTTGAAGTGAAACAGATTAACAAATCTACTTGTTTGAAAAGTGACTGACTTGGAGCTTCAAAATACAGTACCTTGTTTCTTTTAGGTTCTCTGATGAGAAATGACCTTTTCCTGCACCTCCTTGAAAGTTGAGATATATATACTGTATTGTATACTGAGTATGTGAAAAGCATATTTCTGGCCTTATTCACTAAGGCAGCTACTATTTTAAAATTCAATATGAGAAGCTGCACAAGATTGTGTTATGAAGCTTGGCACCAAAGCAAACTAAATATTCTACAGAGAAATATGCATTGGATTTGATTTTCTATCACTCTCTGCTACCTAATGCTCTGTCCTAATGCCTATATTTTTCATAGCTGTGGTCATAACTATCTTATGGATCAGCCAAGGTTCCATTAAACAGTAAATGAATAAAGTAAAGAATAAATGACAAATAGTCTAAATATTATGTGTTATTACATGAACTGGTATTCAGTATATAAGTGTCACACAGAAAGTAGAAAGGCTCAGAGGCATTCTAAGGACTTGTTGGCTGCAAAGTTAGCACAAGTATGGTCCCTCATTTCTGAATATTAATGATTAAACAAACTGTGGCCCTTGCAAATGGCCTGGATTCTCTTGCCTTGTCCTTTGCTTTCATCTTGGCAGCTTTGGTTTGAATAGTAGCTTAAGACAGATAGTTATTTCACAGAAAAAGACTAATTAAAATAGCAGAATAAGAGGGAGTTACCTAATACGATGAAGGGAATTCCAAGGAAAGTAGAATTGTATTTCCCACCAGTCAGATTAATGATTCCAGCTGCAGTGAGAGTGGCCAAACTCACAGTTAACATCCCAAGGAGGCCAAGCCAGGGTTTGCTGCGGACACAGTCTTGCATGGAGCAACAAAGCATAGCCAAGGTTACCACAAGGACCAGGCTTGTGGTCAGGTAGCGTTCTGCTACCCTACTTGTCTTTTGGAAGTCTTCTTGAAGAGATGATGAAGTGAAAGGATACATTGTGACATTCTGGTTGGATTTCTGGAAAAGTTCAACAGTGTCACAGAAATTGGATTCCCATTTTTCTGCCACCATATCATTCAGGGAGTTGATTGCCTGCAAGTAATATGTGAGCTGAATGGCTTCGGCAGACTTTACCCGGTCTTTGCTGTGCACGGTGACACCACCAAGCTGGTTCCCATTGTATACTTCCCTGCCATCCTTCAAGTGTGTGATTGGATAAGTGATAGCAAAATTCGTTTGGTTAGACAAGCGAGCAGCCTTCAGTTCCTTTAGTATGTGCACAATGTCATCCACTATGCAAGACTTGTCATTATTTAGGATGCAGATGTGAGCAAATGTGTAATTGAAACCTGGTCTTTGTACTTGGATCCTGGTCACAGCAGAGTGCAACTACAAGGGAGAGAAAAATCACACACATTATTTATCATCTGATAATCTTGTATTATAGCAAGCAGAACAGCAGAAGCTTCATTGACACAGCCTGTTTCTTCTTATCTAACCAACCAAGAAGGTTTTACTGGCAGTAGTAATCAAAAGAACCTGCTGAAAATGGAAAACATGCATGAAAGCATTGTTATCATTCCCCAACACCATTCCCATAACTCAATTAGATTCTGGCAAACAGAAACACTGTATGTCTCAGTTTCTTGCTATACAGTATATGTCTCCTCATCCCAACTCTTATATAAACAACTGTGTTTGAATTTACAGCAACCTTGTACTAACTGAAACTAAAGGAGTCTTCCAATATAATCTGTTTGTGAAGGCAAATAATTTTTCCATGCTATTTTGAATAATTGTATTACTATACTTATATAGTGATGATCAACTTGCTTTTTATTAGAATGTTGAGGTCCACCAGAGTTAGGTGAAGAATACTGCCTTAGGAGAATGGACATGCATTCAGAATTAAGAAAGTGAGTTCATATGTTTTGCACATGAAATAATTATTAGCGCCAGAACAAAACTCACAAATGCTTTCACATAGAACCCCACTCCTAATGATAACTCCAGAATCACAGTTTGTGCAGCACAGCTTTCTTCAGCTTCCCTCACTTCTGCACTGCTCCTCACCACCCAAAACTGGCTCCAGCTGGCATCTCATCCTTAGATTTTGGGGATGCATGGGGCAGGTACAGTGTAGGGGAGTATCATATTCTTCCGTATTTTTCAGGAACCTTCAGTTCCATCATCAGATGTACACCACCAGATTCTGGACCATGTTTTCTCCCATTATTCTTTTCCAGAAATATAATTGTGGGAGGGTTTTAATTACTGCTTTTGTTGGACAAGTGCCAGTCAGAACCACTACCAGTTGACTGCAAATCACCCTGAGATCTACCAGTCTGCTCATGTTTGCTGTAAGAGATGACTGAACACAATGCCCTTCTCCTGTCCAACAGTGAGGAAGAGATGATGAGAATGTGAAACTTATCTCTGGCCAAAGGTCTGTGGAAGCTGAGTGGACTTTTCTGATGTCTGAATACAAAGTGCACTGTGCAGTGACTTTGGTTTATGAGACTGTCTTCTTGAATTGCTTTGTTGTTATTGCTATTTCGGATCATTTTTTTGGAAGCTGCTTTGACCTTTGGAAAGGTGAGATATAAACCTTTAAAATAAATATGGGTGAAGAAGGCTGGAAGCTTCTGGATAGCACTTTGAAGGTAACAGATAGAGGGAGCAGGAAACTCCAGGATGAAGCAGGCTTTGTGGTTCAAGGGCATCTGAACAGAATGAATGGAATGGAATCTTTCTAAGGTCCAAATGGCAGTATGTGAAAAAACAACAACCTTGATTTCTATTTAAAAATAGACAGCAAATAAATAAAAAACAAGTGAAAGTGTGAAACAGAAAGGAAGCTTGTTTTTACTGATGCAAACCTTCAGCACTCTGAGATACATAGGGTTTGAATTGTTCTGAATAAAAACCGCTGTCTCAGAGACCACATCTAATTAGAGAAAGAAAAATGAGAAGGTTGTACTTGAGAAGATATGAATTATTAAAAAAAACCCAATACTCTCTGGGTTTCAAATGATTAATTTTGTCCACAGCTTCTATGACAATTTATGTTTACACTTAGGAAGGTGTTGAGTTATAACAACATTTAATTCAATAACCAAGTTTACTAGTAGTCCTTAACAGTGTGATGATCAGTTAGAATAGAGGCAGAGACAAGTAATTTTTTTCATCCAAATTCTGAATGTGGGATCATAGCTTTTGACATGCACACCAATATTTTGTACACTAGATACAAGTACACAGCTTTCAGCAATGTTTCTTCTGTTTCAGTATAATACATATAATAAGGAAAAGAGATTGCTTATTTTTAAGTCCAGATAACAAAAATTTATCTGTTTTAGTACAATGATGACAGTTTCCACTTTGTCTTGGCCCCCTCATCTTCCCAACATCATTAAACTAAATACAAAATGCATTTTTTCCTTCCAAGAGTGGTAATATAGTCTGAGAAAACAGTACATAGTAGATTTGTTTCCAATTTCTGCTTAGAATTCCTTTTTTAACCCCCCCCCCCCCAAATAAATAGTCTTTCATATCCTCCATTTTTGGGTGGTGGGGGGGAAAGAAATCTTGCCTCTTTAACCCGAGATTGCAAAGAAGTTGGATAATTTGGTTTTTGCCTTAGGTTACAAAACTAATCTGCAAAAGTTGGAAATGATAAATATAGCCATACCTTTTCACTTTAGCTGAAGTTGAAGAACATGCCCTATTTAGCAGGGCTAATAAGCCCTACAAACATCTGGGGGGAATATTTCAGTTATACTGTTGCATTATAAAAACATAATTATACCTTCTTGAAGATGATGATTATAAGGGGCCATCGGATCACAGGAAGTTATGCCTTTCCTGATCAGCAAGAACTGCCATTACTACATATGAATATTCCCCTTGCAGGCTGTTCTTGTTATATATACTACCAGTGTATTTACCATCTCAGTGGGACTTAGCATTAGACCGTCATTCAGAATGTTCCCCGATCTGTATATACCCACTAAGCTGCAAAGGTTTTTTGTTAGAAGGAGTGTAGTAATTCTGCATTTGGGAAGTTATTGTGTTTGCGTTAGGTGTTGTTTTGGTTTAAAAATGGAACTTGGTTTGAAAATGGAACACTTGATTCTTGAGAAGTAACAGTTAGAATCTGTTAGACAATGTTGTAGAGCACTTGTAATATAATTTATTAGAGGTTGACAATTCCTTTCGGATTATGAGCATGCTGCTCGCCTGGTGTTAGGTTGAGACTACTGGATTATCCCACTGAATTTGTTGTAAGGAAGAAACTGCCTTATATTATTTACCATCTGGCAAAAGGCCAATGTGTTTGTACTGGTGCATGGTGGCTCAGAGCACTCTGTTAAACCAGATGGCAAAGCATGTGGTTAGTGAGTCTTGTTGGTGAGTATATTTTGGCAGCTGCAGTTTAGCAGCTATGTCCATTTGATTTAATATAGCCATCTACATTTGAAGGGTGTTCACTTGAAAACTCTACCAACTGCTGATCTCAGTTTAGAATGGACATACTTTCCTTTTTTTTTTTCCCTTTTTTTTTTTTTTTTTTGCTAAAGCTTTGGAAATTGACCTGGAGAAACAATGGAAAAATAATAATTACATGACATTCATGCTGTTAATGCCAATTTACCTCTGGATGAGAGGAAGTAAAAAGTTGTAGTTCTGTTAGGAGCTTCCAAATCTTTAGTCCTGGAATACTGTTACTTATAGTAGGAACAAACATTATTAGAAAAGACAATAATGCTAGGAATGGTAGAGTGTAGTAGAAAGAGGAGAAGACTATATGCAAGATGGATAGACTCAGTCAGAGAGGCCACTGGACAGAGGACAGAGGTCTTGGACATGTCTCATACACAAGGTTGTCATGAGATGAGGTTGACTCAAGGGCAATTGACAACAACAACAAATGCAAAGGGATCTTGTAGCACACTTGAGACTAGCTGAGTGAAAGATGTTGTAGCATAAGCTTTCGTTTACTTCTTCAGAACATCCTTTGATCTTATTTATACGTGACAATGTACAAATAGGTTTAGTGATACTAACTGTAAGTCTCTAAAGTATACCGTGTAATCTATTCTACATCTATTTCCTAGTACTTCCTGAAGTTTTCTGTTCTTGTTTGTGATTCCATTTATATTTCCCACTCCTAAAAACAGTTATATTAAAATGAGGGTAGGGCTGTTGTGTTCTTCAGTGCATGGAACATATTTATTAGTTATTTAATATTAGATACATTTATCCCTTACTTTCTCTTCAGTGAGCTCAAAGTGGCATACATGCTTATGTTTGTCTCTTCTTTATCCTCACAACAACACTGGTTCTTGTAAGTGGATTCCCCAAGTACCACTGTGAAACTGGATTCCCCAAGTACCACTCCCACACTCCTACTAGTGCACTGTGTGTGGGAATGTGCAAAAAAAAAGTAGATAAGCTTTCTTCATTGTCTTTATGATGCTCTATCCTAAGTCTTGAAATAGTGGCACAATTCTTTTTATTTTACTTTGGTCATATGAATCCCTTGAGATTTCAGGGTGGGATGGTCCAGGAAGCAAGCACTCTTCAAAAACATCACATCTTACCGATTTTTCACTTTAACCACATGAAACAATGTATATGTAAATACATTTAGGCTGTGCACATAATATTAAAATTTAAGGGTAATTTAGATTTTATTAGTTGTTTCTTTCACAACTATTACCATTACATTCACTGATATAAAGGAATTATGATTTATGAGCAACATTCGTACAAAAAACAAAAACAAAACATTACAAAGGATTCTTATGGTTGTCCAGGAAAGCAGCCAATGGATTGCTGATAAAGGCTGAGGCCAGCTTTGCAAACAAATCCAAGGGCTTTGCAGCAGCAAGGAACCAAGCCCTATATTACAGTACCAGTCCAATGTCCAATAGAACAGAGTCATGGGGCTAGCCAAGGGTCCAGGATTACAGAGAGCAGGTCAGAGAGTCAATTCCAGGGTCAAGGGTTCCAGGTCAATCTGTAGTCCAGGAGGCAAGGTTGTAGGCAACAAAGTCCAAGGGAATCAGAGCAAGATGCTTTTGCCAGGAAACGCAGATAAGCTCTGACAAAGAAGCTCAGTTTCTTGCACCTGTTTATATTGGTCCAGTTCCTAATCACAGGTGCTTAGTGATTGCTGAGTGTTTCTCATATAATCTCCTGGATCGACAGAGGCATGCCCTTTATGTCCTTCGCTGGCTAAAAGTAGGTACCTTCTCATCCTGCTACTCTATGTCTCCCAGGCCTGGAATCTTTGCTGGGGGGAGGCTGGGCTGCGTTTTTTGGCTCAGCCTCTTCCTCTGAGTCCTCCGAGTCCTCAGCTTGGCTGGCCATGGGTGTGGGAGTAGGTTAATGTGTGTGTGTGGGATAACACCATAGGTTATTACACCAGGTGACACCAATTTTAGAGATGTCACTAAGTAGAAAAAGTATTAATTCCTCCTCCACCACATATACAGATTCTTAATTGCCACCCCAGTGTTGTTGTTGTTGTATGCCTTCAAGCTGTTTCTGACTTACGACAACCCTAAGGTGAGCCTACCACAGAGTTTTTGAGGCTGAGAGCGTATGACTTGCCTAAGGTCAACCAGTGGCTTTCTATGGCTGAATGGAAATTTGAACCTTGGTCTCCAGTGTCATAGTCCAAAGTTGAAACCACTATGCTACACAGACTCTCCAGCTGTTTTCCCTAGTAGAAGTGATTGTCAGTAGTTTTGTTGCATGCATTTATGCATAATACATACACAGACCCTGGGATGCCTTTAATAACATTTAGACACATTCACAGATGAGGCATCCATCAACAGAGATTAGGCATGATCATTAAATGGAAAATATTCAAGTCCAAAGCCTGCATGGCTCTGAATTCTGAATACTGAAGACAGGAAATGCCTGGGACTTTGTAAGAACCCTGCTGTGCACTGCCATGACCCAAATCAGGGCTAGACAGACATTTTGTACAGTCCTTCAGGAGGGCTGGATTTGGTTCCAGGCCCAACGTTTTTCATCCTCTCTTAACAGATATAATCAGGGAAGGGGGACTCATTTGGGGCACTTCCCCACTTTGCTATATCTCCTCTGCTATCCATCACATCTGGACCTTTTCCTGGTCTTGTTTATTTTTCTTTCTCAGATAACAGACCTTTGGCTCCCAGGTGAGCCAAAAATTGAGTCAAGAGAAAAACAGTGTCATCACCAATAATCTTCCTTCCTCCCAGGCAAAGTTCCCCCTTTTTCCTCCAACAAGCTTCTGTCTAGTCTTTGTCACACATGTGTAAATCCCACCAGGGAAGGGATGATAGTTCAAGCAGTGGGTGAAGAGTGAAAAAGCAACTGTCCATGCCTATCTGCTCTGTTCTGAGCATATGGTTTGAGGTTGGATATAGATCTTCAGCTCACAAACTGTTCTCTGGAAAAATGGCTACATGCATTACAATGTTATGTGTGCCTGTAAGCGCTGCCTTTCTCTCAAGCAGTGTGCTTGCAGCCGTATGATACAGCCTATTACAACAACAGAGGAGAATCCCCTGTTGCTGACAGTTGCCAACACCTGCTGACTTATTATGATTAGGAAAGCCCAGGAGATTTGAGACCTGGGGGGCTATTTCTGCCCCACCTTGTGCAAAAGTCCTTCCCATTGTGAATAGCAGCAAACTGCATCCAATTTTCACTCATTATTTTGGTTTCAATAACTCATTTTTTTCTAAAGAATTCATTTTAATGTCTTCTTCGTCTGATATAAAACATGAAAGGTGCTGTAAATGTGAATTACTACAGTACATACTAATTCAGTTGGACACAGTATATTAAAGCAATTCCCCAGGAAACTTTTTAGTTTAATGACAGCGAAAGATGCTTAATTGGGGCAGAATTAGGGTACAGTTAATCGACACAGAATTGTTAAATGTGGATGCAGGATTTGAAAATGGTGCAGTGGAAGAGCTTACTCTGATTGAGATGTTTTATAATTCCAAATCATTGTCAAGAATTTTTTTAAAAAAATAAAATGTTAAAAAGAACAGTTTAAATGGGTTTTACTATAACCTGTACGAAGAAGTTGATACTGAGATACAAAAAGAGCGGATGGCACTGCTTAGTCATTGCTCATAATTTAGAAGCTTGCTCGGTATAAATAACTTTAGACACAATAACACTGCACTCCTACTAACACATTGCAGCAGTGAAGATTTTACAATGTTACCCTTTGCCAGGATGTCATACATATTCCTCCCTGTCCCTCAATTAAAAACAAGTAACCTCAACCTCAAAAAGTATGTTAGACATTCTTTCAGATTATTCACTGATGAAAACAATGAAAGATTCACCTTGAAAAACTATGGGTGTACGCATGCTGGTGAGGCACTTGCTACAATTATCATGCCGAGCCTCTTATAGTTTTCTAAAGAGGAAGGTTAGATTGTACATGGTAGGCAGTTGGAAAACCAAGAATCAGATCTGGACATCCAAACATTGTCTCATTGCCCTTCTGTTCTCTTTTAGTTACGGACAGACGTGTTTGGGAGATATTTATATATGCATACACACACACACACACACACACACACATACACTGTATATACTCATGTATAAGTCTAGAAATTTAGGGCAAAAATTGACCCAAAACCTGAGTCAACTTATCAATGTAAGTACTGTATCTTATCTCTTATTTAAAAGGAACCATCCTCTGGTGAAAAGCTAGAGTATAATCTGTCCTGGAAGCACTGACCCCTGTATTCTCTCATCCAGCCAGCCTAAGAGTAAGCACAAAGAGTTATGCCTGCTGGAATTTTATAAGTTTTTTGACATTGTTTTACTTGCTTCATCCTTTAGATTTACCCTAGACTTATCCATGGTCATAGCAAAATTCATAATTTTTGGCTTCCAAACTTGCCCTTGACTTATACATGAGGTTGACTTATAGTCAAGCATATATGGTATATGGTATAGGTATACATGTATTGGTCCTTCTCCTTAGTTTTGGATGAGAGGGCAAGGTACCAATAATTTAAGATGAGCATTGCTCATATTTTCCTCACAATGACTTAAGAGAGGCAGCATGCTGGTTAGAGCTTTTATGCTCACTCAACTCCAAACACCAGGGACTGCAAGTTAGTACCGTGTTTCCCAGAAAACAAGACAGTGTCTTATATTAATTTTTGCTCCCAAAGATGTACTAGGTCTTATTTTCAGGGGATGTCTTATTTTTCCATGAAGAAGAATTCACATTTATTGTTGAACAAAAAAAGAGAACATTTATTATATACTGTATTATATATATTTATATACAAAAACTTTGCTAGGTCTTACTTTTGGGGGAGGCCTTATATTTAGCAATTCAGCAAAACCTCTACTAGGTCTTATTTTCTGGGGATGTCTTATTTTCGGGGAAACAGGGTAAGTAGGACAGGGGAAACAAGCATCAATCCAAAACATTTCATTATTTTAGACCATCATCCTATCTATTTGTTTTAATCATTTATTTGCTTTGTTCATCTGACATTAGTTTAGATCATATTTTTAACAAACTTTTTAAAAATCTGTGTAAAGAGACCTTTACATTTTATTTAACTTGTCTAAAATGTAATTTTTCACATAGACTATCATTTGGGCAAGTAGCTTAAGATTTCATATTAAGTAAATTTTAGTCACTGGTAGGTAAGATTCAACTACAGGTTGGAGACAGGATCAGTTAAACTATTATGTCAAATATTCAAGTAGGGTTCTATCCCGGTGACATAATCTTTGAAGTATATATTGTGGAGCACCATCCTTTGAAGGAAAAAGACCACTCACACTTGTGAATTTAATTGGAAGGGCACGTTACATTCAGAATCCCTAAAATTGTGTAAATGATTTGAACAATTAAGTGTTCACATTAATGCATAATTATAGTTCTGTGCGCATAGATTTTCTTTTGGCAATTTGACATGAGTACTGGTAGTTACAAAAAAAAAAAGGTAAGAATTCTTTTTACTCTTATGTCTTTTTCTTCTTCTATGATTAAAGCTGCACATTTATTAAAATTTGGATATCTCCTGCAAAAAAGATTATCTAGGAACTTATCTATGTGGGATGTATACCTATTATATTACTTTCATTGCATTCCTTTTAAAAAGTAGCTCAAAGGAGAACATTGGGCACTTTGCCATTAGTAAGAAAACAGAGAATAGCTGCAGCAATAACACAATATAGGTATGGAATGCTGTTCACACTGAAGAGACTTTCATTAATGGAATAGGATGAGGTAGAAGGAAATGAGCAAAACTTTACAATGGTCATCAAATAATGAGGTCAGGTCTGTTTGAACATGTGAACGATAACAAAAGAAAATGAGACCTAAAATGTAATTCACATAGACTGGTTAAAGACCAAATGCTGTCATAGAAAAAAACACTACCCCTGTTTAGAGACCCAAAGCCACTAAAAACTCAATTTGTATCAGATAATTTGCTAGAAGCATTTGAGTATATATATATTTAAAAAGAACATTCTATTACTTCTGATTTATTTACAAGAGTTGTGACTGTAATAGATAGTGGTGATTGCAAGTACACTCTCGGGTAATTAACTGACACAGATTATAATAGATTTGGGAGATACAGACCCACAGTTTTTGCAAGGTTTTATCATATTTTCTCGCTTAGAATTGGAATATTTTAATCAGAGCTTGAAACATTTTCCAAAAGTAATTCAATGTGTTACTAATTTTTGAATGGGATCTGGTTAATTGTTGTAACTGTCTTTGGAAAAATAGCACCCGCATTGTGCATTATTGTCTTGTTAACACTACTGTTTTTCAAAATTTTGCTAAATTTAGAATCCTCCACAACAATCTCACCCAAGCCCAACAGGGACTGCACTTGATTCCTTTCTGTTCTCCAAAAATGGATCCCTTATTTTGTATTCTAGTCTTTATTAGCACTAAAATATAAGAAATGCAGGATGTGGTTTCTCTGGAAAACCTACCATATACACTCATGTACAAATCGACCTCATGTATAAGCCAAGGGATGGTTTCATGGTCAAAATTTTGATAAGTCAAGGGAAAAACTTTGGGGGGGGGGGCTATAAGAAAGATGGAAAGGGGGAAATACCACTTCTGTTCCTCCTTCTCCTTTTCTGGACCTGATTCCCAGGTGCTGGAGGAGGGGTTTTAAACATCGGATTGAGAAAGAAAGCAAGTGGATTTAAACTGAGAGTTGTTTCCATAGGAAGCGAGGCCTTGTAAAATGGACTGGAAAGATGGTTTTAAAAGGGGAGTTGTTTCCATAGGAAAACAGGTCTTGCAAAATGGATTGGAGAGATGGTTTTAAATGGGGAGTTTTTTTCCACAGGAAACCAGGTCTTGCAAAATGGACTGGAGCGATGGTTTTAAATAGAGAGTTGTTTTCATTGGAAGCCATTGGAAAATGAACTGGAGGGAGAAGGAACTGGTGTTAAATGGAGATTGGGGCATCAGGCTCACTTGCTTTAGGACCTTTCTAAGCACTACTGGTGTACTGACCCTTATTTAAGTCTACCCAGAATTTTAGGGTCAATTTTGGGGTATAAATTTCTCAACTTATAGTCGAGTATACAGTGGGCCCTTGTTATCCGCTGAGGTTTTGTTCCAGGACCCTCAGTGGATAACAAAATCTGTGTATGCTCAAGTCCCATTAAATATAATGGCACAACAAAATGGTGTTCCATATATAAAATGGAAAATTAAGGTTTGATATTTGGAATTTATACTTTTGGGGAATATTTTCAAACAGTGTATGGTAAAATCCGGGGATAAGGAGGGCCAACTGTATAGGGTAATAGCTTTTTGAGAAGCCTTCTGAAAGTATAATTTTCCAGTACACGAGTGCAATCTAGAGATATGACTCTACAGCTCTCTAGATCTATAGCTCTCATGCTACTATAGTTCTGGAGCACTCTAAAACCATAGCTATGTGCAGCAGGGGAAAATTACATCATTAGCATTTCCAGGAGGCTCACCAGACCAGTCTTAGTCTTCTGGAAGAGCTATAAACATCTTGCGTGGTTTACATTTTGGTGTGAGAATGACACATGACAGAAGAAGAGATCTGCTGATGGCTTTCCCACCAACATGTAATGCAGCTGCTCCCATTCTCACTGGGTGAGAAAAGGAATTCTTGTTAGCATTTTGATAGATAGATTACATGTTTTCTGGTCTTTACTGCCAAAAGTACTAAATCACAAGTCATGTGTTACACTGTAACTCATGACTTCCAAGTCCTACTTTAAGAGTTCTCTTTTTAAAAAACATACACCCTCTAAGGACAAATTTTCCAGTTGACTATAAAAGTGAAGATACTGGCCCAGTTCTCTAAGCCTGGCAGGCCTGTGATCCACCTGGGCAAATGGCTGTATTTCTTTTAGGCCTCTGTCTTAATCTCTTCAATCTCATTTTAAGCTCCTGTCAGAGTCACTATAAAGGTGGAGAATCTTTGGTCATCTAGATATTTGGACTTAAACCCTCAGAAAGCCCCATAAAGAATTCCAAGAGTTATGGATTATAAGAGCTGCAGGTCAAAAGCTCTGCAAACCAACATTGACCCAGGAACTGCCATGAGACATTGGGAAAAATCAGTCTTGTGTCCCATATTAGGAGAAAGGAAGGTTATAAATTAAATCAATAAACAAATGTCACGAAGGAGATTCTTTTCTTTCAATAGTCTTTGGTAGGCTTATCTCTCTGTGGTAGTGGCACTCAGAGCACTCTTGCATGTTTATTTTTAGCCATCTTTTAAATTTCCCACAATGCACCAGAAAGATGATAGGAAGGAGCATTATGGGGGAATTTATAACAGATTCAGGTCAGGAAAATAATAATTCTAGGAGTTGCTGGCAAAGTACATTTCTTTGTACAACGACCTGTGAAGACGTGTGTGTGAATGTGTATACTATATGGCATTGATACCTAATGTGGTTCCTGTCTGAAACTGGGAGAGTGTCCCACAATCAATAAGAGATGAGACAGAAATTGAGCAAGAAAATAAAAAAGGAAGAGGCTCAGTAGTCAAACCACTGAGCTAGCACACCGAGGAAGGAAGGAAGGAAGGAAGGAAGGAAGGAAGGAAGGAAGGTAGCCCCATTAACTATCCCCTCCCCTGTGTGAGGAACAGTGATAAGATTTTTGGAAACGAGTGAATACCTTTTAAAATATACAACCCACAATGAATTGCATAAGATTCTGGCAAATATGCTAGTGAACTAACCCTGATTGTCTTGGTAAAATGATGTTTATAAAGCGTTATAAGGCTTTCATAATTCATAATAAATTATCCTGAACATTTATGTGGGAAAACAAGTGGTAATTCTGATTCGCATGGACGAGAATAGATTGAGAACCTGTGATGATGTGTTGTTGGAGTCACTTCTCTGTTATGAGATTCTACATGCTCCAATAACCATCTTGGTGCTGTAAACCATGAAAACTATGAGTTAATGAATTCAAGCTACTTATGCTCTTAAAAAGTGATTATCTGATCAGATGTTTGATGATTCTGGCCAAGATCCTATTGCTACCTCTGGGGACATAGTGAAGGTAGAAGTAAACAGATGAAGGTGACAAGGAGGAAAAAGCCTATTGCACCAGCAATGAGAGTAGAACACTGCCCATCCAATGTAACCTGTTTCTCAAATCCCTTATTGGGTGTGTGCATGTGATATCCCCTGAACCAAGGCAGCAGGGGACAGAGTGGCTTCATCTGTGCAATGATGACCTGTGCAATGGGACAAGTGATTAATCAAGCCACCCTCCCATACTATCATGGCTCTGTGGACACCCAGTCAAAGCCAAGCATTTCAATTATACACAAACTAAAGGGTGTTACAATCTTATGGCTACTAGCCATTTAAACCAATCAGAAAACATATAGTATGTCTCTCTGTAAGTACAGTTGGTCCTGCATATCTATGGATTCTGCATCCATGGAGGGAACCATCCATGGCTTGTAAATATTTTTTTGTAAAAACCCAAAACTAAAAAGCAAACCTTGATTTTGCCATTTTATATAAGGGACAGCATTTTACTGTACCACTGTATATAATGGGACTAATAAGACTTGAGCATTCATGGATTTTAGTATCCATGGGGCATCCTGGACCAAAACTGAAGTGGATACTAAGGGTCCACTATATTTTCAGGTGCTTTCTAGAAAGGAGAAATATTACATGAATGATATTTTCCTTACTATGGATTGTCATCTTTAATTTAAAAAGGAAAGAAACTCATAACAAATAGAATCAGCATCCCTGGCAGCTGGTGGTTCTGATGTCAGTTGGGTGGTCAATCTATTTTGCATTTTAGTTTTAAAGAAGGACAAATCCAAGTCACTGCCATTGATCCCCAAAATAGGTTTTATTTTTGGAGTCAGTTTACTACCTCACTGATATCAGAGCCACCAACCACCACTAACCAAAGTACATTGCAGGCAAAGGTTTTACCTGTTTATCTCATTGGAGATTATCGGGGGGGGGGGGGGGGGACGGGCCAGGGAAGGGAGTGAAGTGGATTGTTCTCCCATCTTTATCCCATCCTTATCGCAATCACATGAAACAATATCATACACATTGCACTTATCTGGTGATTATCCTGTCAGTGAAGTAGAATTGTCCTTTCATTACTATTAACGGGTTATTCCGTTAATGAAAAATGAAGGGAAATGATGGGACAATTCCACCTCACTGACGGGACAATGACAGAATCAGAGTGACGTCATCAGAAAGATTTTTGTGTGATTGTGGTCAATTGCACTTCAATGTTGGGATAATGACTGGATAAGCGGGACATCATATGAAAGTTCTTCGTGTGATAAGGATGGGAAAAGGACGGTACAAGGACGTCCTTTTCCCCGTGTGATAATCTCCTTTGTCTCGTGTGATTCTTAAAAGCACAGCCCATGCTTTGTGCTGCTCAAAAGCTTTGTCCTATCCCTGCTTTAAGCTGCTCCAAATCTTCCTGAAAATAAAAGCCATATAGCTGACTGGTTTTTGACCTCACACTTTTTCATAATGTATGCCCCCAAAGCAACATCAGTCTTTACGTATGAAACTCTTACATTTCAAAAGGCCTTACTTAGGTCTTTTAGGCTGCATTTGCACTGCAGAAATAATACAGTTTGACACTACTTTAACTGTAATGGCTCAGTGCTATGGAATTCTGGGAATAGTAGTTTGTTGTGGCACCAGAACTCTGACAGAGAAGGTTAAATTTCTTACAGAACTACAGTCCTCAGAATTCCATAGCACTGAGCCATAGTAGTTACAGTTACAGTGGTGTCAAACTGCATTATTTCTGCAGTGTGGATGAAGCCAAAGGAATTAGTACCAATTTGCATGATGTAAGAGGAGATCAGAACAAGATACAACAATTTATAAAAGGTGTAACAATAAAATAAGATTCAGGACAATTATTCTTGGCTCTTCTCCCTCAACATAAGGGCTTATCTGTTCCTCCCCCTTTCTGCACATAGCCTACGATTGTCTGCTTAACTGTCATGGCTCCATGCTATGGAATCATGGGATTTGTAGTTTGTTGTGGCTCCAGAGCTCTCTGACAAAGAAAGCTAAATATCTCACAAAACTACAAATCCCAGAATTCCATAGCATTGAGACATGAAAATTAAAGCAGTATCAAATTGCATTATTTTTGAAGTGCACATTGGGTTCTTGGCATCCTTTACCCTTTCCCAATATATTTGACAAACATGCTGATCAACAAATCAAATTGATTTAATAGTGTTTTTTTCTTGCTGCATTCTGCTCAAGGAGAACTATTTCCTCCTCCTTTTAAAGATCCTTCTATACACATATCTAAGATGGGTTTGTCTCATTTTACCTTTAAAAAGCAAACAAACAAATCAAAAGAAGACAAAAGCCCTGAAAAGTACTTCAAAAAGAGATAGGTAAATGACACGAGGAATTTCTAGCCAATCAGTACTGTGCAGAGATGACTTCTCAAGTTCACTGTGTCACATGCATGGAATCAGTTTTGCTCAATTCATGAAAGAAAAAAGCTCTTCTAACCCTAGTACATGTCTGCTTCCATGGCAATCTTGCTACTCAAACTGTATGTCTGTATGCACCCCAAGAGTACAACTAGCTGCTTTCCTTGTCTTATAGTTGAGACAGTGCTTCCATGAGGCATTTATATGAAAGAGGATGTCTTAAACTAAACACAAATAGGGAACAGCTGGAAGTCTGCAGAGAAAACTGGGCAAAGGGGAGCGGGGAGAGGTGTTGTTCTTGTTCCCAGATCTATTAGCAAGATACTTCAAAACATAAGAGGAAAATGATATCCAAACATTCAAAACATTGGCGTACAACACACAAAGATATACCATCTGGGAAACTGGTAGGTATTTTAGAAAACACACGCACAACATGGATTGTATCAAAGTCTATTCTGTTCCTTCCCTTTAAGGTAAGCAAATTGCATTCCTACTGGGGAAGGTCAGGAGCATTCCTTTGCACAGTTATATAATCTTGAAAGCCTGTAAACCTTGTTGTACAACATAAAACCACGGTCAAGTCCATGGCTGAAAAATAACAGAATGAAACTAAACCCATCTGCTCCAGTAAACACTTCCCTTCAAAAGGTATCTATTATAGAAACACAGTTGCCCTTCCTTTTTTGTGGGAGATCCATTCTGGAACCCGTTGTGAAAATGAAAAAAACACACATATTCAAGCCCTATTGGCTTGAATGGAGGCATGTTCCTGCGGGGGCATGCAGGCATGCGCTCCATTTTAACTCCCCCCTTTCTCCCCCCACAGATAATCAAGGTGCGCAGATCCCAATTCCGTGAGAACAGAGGGAGGACTGTAGTCACCTTTTAAACCTTAAAAGTTCACATAGAAATTCTGATCCTAAAGCAGACTTAAACAAATCGAGCATTGATTCAGAACAGAAAGAGATTGCTGTAGGTTTCTGTGAGCTCTGAATGCCTTCCAGTTTTGAAAGCCCTTTGCCATGACTCTGAATCCTGTTGTACTTGATAGTTAAAGAAGCAACAGAAAATTTTAAAATAAATACCGTATGAACTCAACTATAAGTTGGCCTCGAGTATAACTCGATTACAGGTTTTGGGGCCAAAATTATGGATTTTGATATGACCCATGGATAAGTCAAGGGTAAAACTTAGCGGCATGTAACAAAAGATCTAAAGGACGAAGCAAAGGAAAATAATGCTAAAGAACTTACAAAATTCCTGCAGATTCGTACTTCACACGAAAGGCTAGATGGATGAGAGAATAGAAGGGGGTCAGTCCTTCCAGGATAGATTACACGCTTCCCTTTCACCTGTGGATTGTTCCTTTTTTAATATAAAAATTAAAGTACAGGACTTGCATTGACCTGTGGATAAGTCAGTCCAGGTTTTTGGAGTCAATTTTTTGACTAAAAATTGTCGACCTATACATGCATATACAATATGTGCACCAGAGAAGGGAAAATCTGTGGCTGGTGGATCTGAATATGTTTTAATCTTCTAAAGGAAAGTTACCTCACATACCATTAGGGGTTGGCATCACTGGCAATGTCAAAGCCCATACTTCAACAGGCAGCCCACTGCTCATTACTAGAGATATATATCTCTGTTCCTGTTCCTCTTACCACCTACTTATCCACTTTGTTCAACTTAGAATAGCTACTTTTTGGAACTATACAGTAACTGCCAGAATCCCAAAGCCTGGGTGAACTTCTGTTAAATTTATTTTATTTATTGCATTTACATCCCACCTTCCTCCCCAAATGAGAGCCAAGGTAGCATACAATAGTTTAAAAGGAAGTAGACTGAGCTCATGCTATAACTTCTTGTACACAGTTAGGGGCTGTGCAGACTGGCATCTTTGGCTGACCTGGGGGCAAAGTTGGGGCATGGTGTCTACACAATGCATGCCCCGACTCAGCCCTCAGGCTGGCATGACACCGTGCACCACACCATATGGCATCACAGCGCTCCTCTGGTGCTATGTCTATACGATGCAGTGTCAAACGAGCGCTGGAAAGCTGCATGTTATGGCACCCTTTCCAGGGCACAAAAAGGAGTTGCTTTTTGTTAGTCCTTTTTGCACTGTGGTTGCTGCAGCCTTGATCTGGTGCAGATAGAGGTGGCTTCAGACCACACAGTCTGTTAGTCTCAAAGCTGCTGCAAGATCCCTACTCATATTAAAAAACAAAGACAATTAAAACATTGATTACCAAAGGTAAAAGAGAAATAAAATTTCAGTATTATTAAAAATTCAGTTAAACCAGTTTAAAACACTGAAACAGTTAAACTCAACTGAAGCTTAGTTTTGGGGATTATGGGAGTTATGCACTGAAAGTTCTGCTCAGAAGGAAAGCACCAGCCAGTGACTGGCGTGTGAGCAGAATTTGTCCCTATAGAGGGGCAGCAATTGGACAACTGCAGGGAGGAGGAGAGGAGCCCGCAGAACTTCTGAAAAATGTGGAGCCACCATGGCACTGCAGGAATGGAACTTGCAAATGAAATTAAATACCCTGGCTAAATTCTGGCCTTCATTCTAATGTTAACATGTTGGAATGAGAAGTTGTAGGATTAGGATTGCTACCAATGCTAGGTTTAGATAACACAACACCAAGCTAATTTGGTTGTTAATGAGGAATGAGAAAGATTTTTTGTGTTTCGTACAACTTTCCCATTCTCAACTTAGCAGTTTACCTGTTTACAACTAGTTGAAAAAATATGTTTATTTTTGCTTTTGTTTTTATAACATTGTACGTGGCATTTTGTGGAGAAATATGGTACATCATTACTCCAAGTTATGCTGTGTCACTAGACATGTGGCAATAAATAGCTCGCAATATAAAATTAGTGTGATGGATATATTTTGTTCCAGCAGAGTGAGTAATCTGACAAAAATAGAAAAACATTGCCAATATGACAGCCTGACACTTGTGACACTACAGCAGAACTATAAATTCTGCCCTGTGTTGTTTACAGATTGACTTTGAGGCCAAGGACAAAGAGCAACCTGTGGTTAGAAAAACTAAAAAGGATTCTGCATGTTGCTAGGGTTAAAAACTCTTATGACAGGAGACATTTTTCTTTACAAAGCCCGAACCCCCTGGAGCCATGCCATTATATGAGAGCATTATAGGAGAACCTCAGGTTCTCTCATTAAAGAGAAAAATTATCCCCTCAGAGCTTTGGGGGGAATGTTGCAAATGTCAGTGGCAGGCATCCCAACAGGCAAAATTTAAGAGGCTGCTTCAAAAACAAATCTAGTTCAGGGATTCTGCCTTAGTGATTTGTGATCACCTGAATTCAAGAAGGTTGCTTTGGCTACTGATTTCTTTGAAGCCTCCACTGAATTGGACAGAAGGTATGAAGGTGTATTTCTTTAGCTTCTTTTTATAAGGTACTTGGAACAATGGAACCCAAACAGGTAACAAAGAAGTGAAACCTATTTTGGAGGTGGGGCTAAGAACTGTGGCTAATGCCTTTAAAGTTCAGAGTAGATCTGTCATTCCTCTGACACTGGAGCCACTGGCAGTTACTGGTGAATACCACCAATGATTTTAATAGTGGTTTAGCATAAGTCTTGTTCTTTATGAGCAACTGACAGCTGCAATAAAATGTTGCAGTGTATTGCCCTCCTCCAGGAGGATTTTCCTTGTTCATTGTCCCAGAAAGCGAGCCTTGTAGCCTTCCGGTTGGGCATAATTTAACAAGAAGGAAATTATCCTTTCTTCTAACACACCCTAATGAATTCAGACATACGAGGGGGTGTCCTAAAGTTTTAATTATCACCTTTAAAAAATCGATGTAAGGTTTGTCTTGATTTGTGGTTGTTAATTTATCTCTACGTAGTCACATCCAGATTGACACATTTTTCTCAGTGTTTCTTGACCCTCCGAATATTATTACTGTAGAAGTCTGCAGATTGAGCTTTACGAGGATTTTACACTTTAGTCACTTCTGGCGCAGCCTGTCACAAAAATAAAGGATGCAATGAGCTGATTTTCTCAATATCGTGCACTTAGGGACCAACTGTGACACCAACAAAATTTCATCAATATACCATAATAACTTCTGGGTGATAATTATTACTTTACGATTCTCCCTCATAAGGCACAATCTGCAGACTTCTACAATATCAGGTATCCAGAGGGTCAAGAAACGCTGGGAAAAATGTGCAAATCTGGATGGTGACTACATAGAAATAAGTTAACAACTACAAATCAAAATAAATTTTGTATGTATAGCACTGTGTATTAATAATAATAATAATAATAATAATAAGTTCTATCAAATTTTTAAAGGTGATAATTAAAACTTTAGGATACCCCCTCGTAGCTAGATTAGCCTGAAAAATAAGTAAGCAAGCGGATCTTGTAGCACTTTTGAGACTAACTGAAAGTGAGAAACTGGCAGCATGAGGTTCCATAGACTTGAATCTACTTCCTCAGATGCATGGGATGGAGTGAAGGGTCCAGGGACAAACCTAGAAAAGCCGGGTGTGTATGAGAATGTATGAAACTGGCAATAGAAATACAAAACTTGGTGGGTATGGAGATGAGATACTACTAGCCTCTCTTGTTCAGTCTCAAAGGTGCTACAAGATCCCCTTGTATGAAACCTTTCCTTGAATCATAGAAT
This sequence comes from Urosaurus nigricauda, assembly GCA_034509955.1. Classification (NCBI taxonomy): domain Eukaryota; kingdom Metazoa; phylum Chordata; class Lepidosauria; order Squamata; family Phrynosomatidae; genus Urosaurus; species Urosaurus nigricauda. Next base: position 88,211,798 of record JAOEGL010000003.1, read on the forward strand.
CATAGAATCAATGAGTTGGAAGAGACCACAAGGGCCATCTAGTCCAACCCCCTGCCATGCAGGACCTCCAAATCAAAGCATCCCTGACAGATGGCCATCCAGCCTCTGCTTAAAGACCTCCAAGGAAGGAGACTCCACTACGCTCCGAGGGAGTGTGTTCCACTGTCGAACAGCCCTTACTGTCAGGAAGTTCCTCCTAATGTTGAGGTGGAATCTCTTTTCCTGCAATTTATATCCATTGTTCCGCGTCCTAGTCTCTGCAGCAGCAGAAAACAAGCTTGCTCCCTCCTCAATATGACATCCCTTCAAATATTTAAACAGGGCTATCATATCACCTCTTAACCTTCTCTTCTCCAGGCTGAACATCCCCAGTTCCCTAAGGCGTTCTTCATAGGGCAAGGTTTCCAGACCCTTCACCATCTTAGTTGCCCTCCTTTGGACCCGCTCCAGTTTCTCCACATCTTTTTTGAATTGTGGTGCCCAGAACTGGACACAGTATTCCAGGTGGGGCCTGACCAAAGCAGAATACAGTGGCACCATTACTTCCCTTGATCTAGACACTATACTTCTATTGATGCAGCCTAAAATTGCATTGGCTTTTTTAGCTGCCGCATCGCACTGTTGATTCATGTTCAGCTTATGGTCTACTTGGACTCCTAGATCCCTTTCACATGTGGTCTCATTCAGCCAGGTGTCCCCCATTTTATATCTGTGCATTTCATTTTTCCTCCCTAAGTGCAGAACCTTACATTTCTCTGTGTTGAATTTCATCTTGTTAGCATTGGCCCAGCTTTCTAGTCTATTCAGGTCATTTTGAATTTTGATCCTGTCCTCTGGGGTATTAGCTACTCCTCCTAGTTTAGTGTCATCTGCAAATTTGATAAGTATGCCCCCAATTCTGTCATCCAAATCATTAATAAAGATGTTGAACAGCACTGTGCCCAGGACAGAACCCTGTGGGACCCCACTGGTCACTTCTCTCCAGGATGACAAGGAGCCATTGTTGAGCACCCTTTGAGTTCGGCCAGTCAACCAATTACAAATCCATGTAACAGTTAACTTGTCTATCCCACATTTTGCAAGCTTGTTTGCAAGAATGTCATGGGGAACCTTGTCAAAGGCCTTACTGAAATCGAGGTAAACTATATCCACAGCATTCCCTTCATCTACCAAGCTGGTAATTTTATCAAAAAAAGAGATCAGGTTCGTTTGGCATGACTTCTTTTTCTGAAACCCATGTTGGCTTTTTGTGATTATGGCATTGGCTTCTAAATGTTCACAGACTCTCTGCTTAATGATCTGCTCTAGAATCTTTCCTGGTATTGATGTCAGACTAACTGGACGATAATTGTTGGGATCCTCTTTTTTTCCCTTTTTGAAGATGGAGACAACGTTTGCCCTCCTCCAGTCTGCTGAGACTTCTCCTGTTCTCCAGGAGTTCTCAAAGATTATTGCCAATGGCTCCGATATTACCTTTGCCAGTTCTTTTAATACCCTTGGATGTAGTTCATCTGGAAGTAGTATGCAATTCTGTATTGCCATCCCAGGATCTGCACATTTTCAGCTTTATCATGGAGGGAATGGTTTGGAGAGTGGGAAAGGAAACAAGTATCCATCACTTTTTCTTCCTTCCATAAAATATCTCTATATACTACAGAGGCTTGTTGTTTTGCGTAAGTCAGAAACAATGTGAAGGTGCACAACACACAAGTACTACAGAGGGATGTGTTTTAGACCCTAACACTTCACATACTTTATTATAAGTAGTCAGGACTACTTCTGATATCATCACCCTTCCCGTAATTGCCACTACAACATTCTGCATACCCTAACAGGTCACCAGTCATTGTAAGGCTGGTTGTTGTTGTTGTTGTTTAAAGAAAACTTTTACAAAAATATAATATGTCTTCACACTCAGATGGCCTCTCAGTATGTGTTTTCGGGTTACTCTGATTACTCAGTAGCCCAAACTGTTAAATATTTGACTATAAGTTGACCTCATGTATAAGTCGAGGGCAGGTTTGGTGGCCAAAATTATGGATTTTGATATGACCCATGGATAAGTCAAGGGTAAAACTTAAGCACATGTAACAAAAGATCTAAAGGATGAAGCAAAGGAAAACAATGCTAAAAAATTTTACAAAATTCCAGAGGACATAATTGTTTGTGCTCACCCTAAAGGCTGGATGGATGACCGATCAGAGGGAGGTCAGTGCTTCCAGGACAGATTATTCTCTTGCCTTTCATCGGGGGATGGTTCCCTTTTTAAAAAGAGTTAATGTACAGGACTTACGTTGACCCGTGGATAAACTAGGTTTTTGGAGTCAATTTTCTGACTAAAATTTCTAGACTTATACAGTATATACAATGGTCTGAATGTGTGAAATACATGCAGACAGGGCTTTATGGAGTCTGCAGTTCCTCATCTGAATAGTACAATAGTACAATTCAGCAGTTCTTTTGCATAGTACAAAAGCAGGTACCAAGCACAGGGTTTAGAACCTTAAAATATTGGTCAGTATTTTACATGAGCTACTTAATGTAGCTGCTCATTCATGACTGTTCCATATTCATGCCTAGTCACGATTGTGATACTATTGCCACAATAGTAACTCCCCCCCCCCAAGTTACTAGACCCCAGCTGCAGGGAAAGAAGGAGGCCCATTCTGTCAGTGATCACAGCAAGAGTACATGATGTTTCCACTAGTTTGGGGAGTCAGGCCAGCAGAGGGTTACTGCAGCTGTTGCCACACAGCAGAATTAATGCAGTCTGATACTGCTGTAACTGCCATGGCTCCATCCTGTGGAATCCTGGGGTTTGTAGTTTGTTGTGGCACTAGAGCTCTCTAACAGACAAGGCTAAATATCTCACAAAACTACAAATTCAGAATTCCATTGCATTGAGCAGTGGCAGAGTGTCAAACTGCATTAATTCTGCAGAGCAGATACAACCTCAGTTGAGTATACTTGACTAAATAGCTGATGTAGAACACTGGCCATAATCTTTTATACTTTGCAAATTGATAGTCCTTATGGAAACGTGTGTGAAATATCTGGTGAATTTTCAGAAACTGTTGATAGGTAAGCAGGATTTCCAGAGGACCATAATAAGGCGCTCAGATTAGCTTTTTGACCTCAGGATAAGCAAGAACAGAATAAATTGTGCAAACAAGCATGTGGGCATAAATTACCAATGTAAACTGATCTTTGAATTCAGTCTTAATTTGGCAATGACAGATAGATGGTCAGAATTTATATGCCATCTTTCCTCCAAGACGTCTGATACAGCATACATAGTTATTCCTACTCATGATGAAAAACCGTGTGGGTAGTCTGAAAAACAGTGATTGGCCCAAGTGACCTTCCTGACAAATTGGAATCTGAACTTGGCTACCTAACCACCCCACGCCAGCACAGACTATCCTCAGCTCTGCTGATAGGTTTTACTAATAAAAGAAAAATATAGTCTACTTCTGGAATGGCCATCATTTTCTCCTGTCTTCAATATAATGCTATTATATTGAAAATATACATGTGCTTCATCATCTCTACTGTTTACCAGTCTGTTTCTGGGCCCAGGAGTAGTTGTATTAAATCTCAGGTTACCTGAACCATGATTTCCTGCCATACATGATTTCCTGCTCTACTCAATTCTTGAGAATTCATCCAGAATTGTTTCCACAGGTCCCTCCATTAAATGGCTACTAGGGGAGGTATTTTCAGTGGTAGTACTGTCTCTGTGTCAGTTTTTTTCCCCTGGAGCCTTTTTTCCTCTCAAGTTTTTAAAAGCTCAAGATGAAAGTGTTTTAGTGCTTCAACCTGCATGTCTGGCACTTTTAAGTTTGATACTCTTCCTATCTATCTTTCTATCTATCTATCTATCTATCTAATTTTATTTTCTTCATTTTCACTGTGAGTCAGTGGTGCCACATGCAAGTGATGTACTGTACATAAGTTTTAATATTAATATTCCATTAATTTCTAGCAATGCCCCCCATATACCCGTACACAGGCCTATATTTTTATAGTATGAAAGATGGTTTTATGCTGAGAAATCTCAGAATAAGATCTCCCTCAGTGATATGATAGTTATTTGTGTCATTTAAGTGTCAAAGAAAATTTGCATCACTATCCTGAATACATATATATGACAGGAAGGCCTGATGCAGCCATTCATCAGAAGTGGCTCCTTTCACCTAGGGTGATCAACATTCAAAAGGGGATCTTACTAGAGGAAACCTATGTTTTTGAAGCTAAAATCAGAAAAATACGTGTTACAAAATTGTCGCTAAATTCTGTTTTGTGTGTGTGTGTGCCTTCAACTTCCCTGTTGACTTATGGTGACCCCATGAATTCCATAGAGTTCTCTTAGGCAAGGAATCCTCAGAGGTGGTTTTCATTTGAAATATAGCCTATAGGACCTGGCATGTGTTGGTGGTCTCCCATCCAAGTATTAACCAGGACTGACCCTACTTAGATTCCAAGATCAAACAGGTGCTGGTGCCTTTAGAGTACATGAGATCTTTACTCTGCATGATATATGGATTAGCTATTACAGCAGCACCATTAGGCAGAGCAAGGAAACCAATTCAGGGAGTTGATCTTGCGAGTGTACAATAGCCGCAAATGGTATTTTTGAAATATTGTATTTTTACTGTCAGGGAGAGTGCTGCTCAGATTTTCAGTCAAACATATAAAAGTAAAAATTGACTAGCCTTGGACTTTCTTTCTTTATCTATTTATCAATCCACATGTATATACTGCCCAATCAACCTATTCCTCTACGTAATTTACAAAATTTTAAAACATAAAAGATTAAAAATCTAAATATTAAATAAACTCTTAAAATCCACAGCTATACAAACCAAATAAACACAATAAAGACAGCAACAATCAGCAAAATCATTAAGAATCAAAATAATTAATCAGCTAACTGTTTTGGGCAATGAGGATGTAACAAAGTTGTGTTTCTAATATAAGATAATGACTAAAGAGCAAAATTACTTTATTAGTGTAACAAATAATGAATTCTAGTAACTTTCAAAAGTTATTTTAAAAGAGCATTTTGCACCATTCTCTCATCAGACCTAAGGTCCCCCCCCAACCCTATTACTTTCAGAAAGTAACATATCCCTCCAGAATATGTTGAAAACCATTCCGCAGGACAGAATAATCACTTCCTTAATAGCTGCTCCATCCAGCCTGGACTCATTCTCAGTTTACTGACCCTCTTGGAGTCAATTACTGTGCAAAGACACTGAGTCACGGTGTCCACAGCTTTACTTGGATTAGAAGAAAAAGGGAGCCAACACTGACTTTTATTCACATACTGGGAATATCTCAGTCCAAATTTCTGGGTAAATGGCTTGCTGTGGAACACCATAGCAAAACTGTCAAGAGGCAGAACAACTACTTCCCAGCTCTACTTTCTGGAATCATCCATCCAACTAGAACTGCATTGACTGCAGTATAGTTTTGTGGAGGTCTGTTGTGAGCCAGGCTGGGGAGTAGTGGTGATTTTGGGGTTACTCCTCGTCATACTCCAGAGTAAGATTTTTTTTCTTAATGTTACTCCTACTTTTACTCCTACTCTTGTAAAGTCCTCTTACTTCTTTACTCCTCACTCCTACTCCCTAGCTCTGGGGAAAAGCCCCAGGTGCTTTGCAAAGCTCTCTCTCTCTCTCTCTCTCTCTCTCTCTCTCTCTCTGTGAAGTGTCTCTCTTTGCCTCCCAGTACCTCCTCCAGTGCGATATAATATTTTTTTTTATGTTTGCATGTACAATATAATAACAGGAAAAATGAGTAACAAGTATATTTTGTTATTTCTTATTCCTACTCCTATTAAAAATCTCTTACTCCTTTACTCCTTAATCCTACTCCTCCTCCCAGCCCTGGTTGTGGGTAAGATAAAGTGGATCCTATGGCTGGTGAGATTAAAGGCTCTGAGAGGTCTAAGAGAAGCAAAAGAGTTCTCTCTCCCCCCCCCCTCCATATTCATCTCCTTGGGTAATCAAGACCAGCTACAAAATAATAATAATAATAATAATAATAATAATAGCAGCAAAAAATCTCGATGTCTGGAGTTGGCCAGCATCTACCTGCTATGGTGGGAATCACTATGTAATTGACTTGAAGTGATAATAGTGATGTGTCATAACTCGAGAGACTGGAGGAATGTCAATTGAGAATGCATCACTACCCAGCTTTACCCCAAGTGAGGAAACTCCAGTGTGGCCACGTTTCTGCCTCCAGGCCACACTGTATCAAACGATATCCATTCCTGACCTTCAAAAAACTTCATAAAACATTAGGTTTGTTTACTAGTATGAGTAACACCTAATCTGTTCTAAAGTAGAATCATTAATCAATTGAAGTTACGTTAAGTGTTTATTCTGGATTGAATTCTGGATTCTGGATTGATTCTGGATTCTGTTGATTGAACAGTTGATTCAATGAATCTATTCTAGTTGGGAATACTAATAAGACTGAGCTTCTTGTTTCTTGGGGAGGGGGAGTGGCACCTAGGAAGCTGTCTTTGCTCCCCCTTTCCATGATGCTCCTTCAACTCAGTTTTATAGGAGTTGGGGCTAACAGGAAGCTATAATGCAATATTGTGCCATCTATGGAGAATCTTTTTCTGCCGCAGCACTTCTACATTAAAGCAGAGAGGAAAAAACAAAAGAAAACATTGGCTTTATAACATACCTGAATTCTGTTCAGCAACGTCAACTGCATTTGCACTGCAGAAATAATGCAGTATGACACCACTTTAACTACCATGGCTCAATGCTATGGAATTCTGGGATCTGTTGTTTTGTGAGATATTTAGCCTCCTGTGTTTTGGAGCCACAACAAACTACAACTTCCAGGATTCCACAGCACTGAGCCATGGTAGTCAAAGCAGGGTCAAAGTGCATTATTTCTGCAGTGCAGATGCAGATGCAACCTAGGATTCAGCATTTCAAATGTTCATCTACTTATCAATTATTTATTAAAGAAGTCCATAAATTTAGGCTATACATACGTGGTGACAATACCATGTGAGAATGTTTCCTTTACTATGCGGATTGTCAGTTGTCTTAGTCTCACACATGCTGCTTCAGTGAAACCCATACCCCATATATAATTATTTCTAACAAAAATAATATTAATGCTAAGCATAGGTTTTATCCAGAGGTTCATAGAAAAACATCTGAGATGTTTATAGTGGATTATATAATAACATATTGGATTTCATTTAATGCCTTAATGTTTATGATCTGGACTTTCATTAAAAAGAAACAAGAATGCTTAAAATGCTTGATAAAAAAAAACCTTCCAGTAATATGGTGGGGTGAGGGTGGGGGGACAGACACAAATCTGTTAAGAACAGGGAATCTAATAACTCCCAGCTCAGTGAGAAATACCATAAATATAGTTGACTTGTTCGGGCTGAGCTTTGATTTTTTTTCCTCCATTCTCATTTAGTAGGCAGATTGTCTTCCAGAAAAAGGCCATTTGGCTGGGACACCATTTCGGGTAGGAAAACGTTGCTTCTGGAGTAGGTCTGGAAGACCTTCACAACGTTGCCATGGTGTACACATTCCTGTTGCCCATCAGAGCTTGGACTCAGGAGGAAAATTTATAGACATGCATAGATATGAGTCAAAGAGAGGGCTTGTGTATTGGCAAAGGAAACCTGTTTAAAATCATGGTGTCTGTATGACTTCTTGCCATATTATTGCACGCCACAATTTCCTCCCACTTTCAACATCATGCTCATTTTTAAAGCATCCTTAACAAGCATAATTTGGAATGATTTCTGAATCAACAAGACAGGTTATGCCCACTGTTCCGATGCCAAACTGCTGCAATAAGAAATGGAAGAGGTGAAGAAATCAAGAAACAGAAACTGGAAGCAGCTCTAATTTGGTGCAATGTGTGAGAGAGACTAAAGAAGATGAATGAAGAGTAGTGATTTGCTGGCCCCAGTCAAAAATGAGTCAGAGTCACACAAAACCAACACTGTGCTTTGACATTGCCCAGGCTCATATACTCTGCCTTCTTTACAGTCCTGCTTGAGGTAAGCGATGAAAAAAGATGACAGAATTGAAGCTTGATGCTTTAAATCTGCAGCTTACTCACTCTGGCTATTGATGTTCAAGTGCTCATCCCTTCTAGTTGGCCACTGTGGCTATTGTTGGAACGGTATTTCTATTTTTTGGCCCAATGTTACCAACCCTTATTATAACAAAAGCAGCAGCAGCAGCAGCAACAATAACAGGTGGTACACTCATCCCTCCACATTTGTGGCTTTGACTTTTGCAGATTTGATTATTCATGAATTGTATTAGTGTGTTCTCTCTAGGAATACCTAGGTCCTCCAGCACAACTCTATGGTCAACTTTAACCAAAAGTTGCCCTGAAGGACCTAGAGATTCCTAGACAGAACACTCTACTAGGCATTTGTAGCTCCTCCAGAACAATTCTGTGGTCAAAGTCTGGCAGAGGTTGACCACAGAGTTGCACTGGAGGACCTAGAGATTCCTAGAGAGGTGCTTGCTTAGGTCAAGACATTGTGTTTTTGTTATTTGTGGCTTTTCTACATTCATGGGAGTCCTGTGCTGCTAACCCAGGCAAATGTGGAGGGATGAGTGTATTCTGGAATGGGAGTGAAATTCACACCCTGTCCTAGGCATAGTGGATCTGGAGGTTTTCAGTCCCCCTATAGAGGAGTAATAAGCAGTCTATAGGGAAGAAATCTCTAACAAGCAGCTCCAAAGTAAAGCCTAACATCTAAATCCAAACAATTAAAAAAAATCTAGTCAGTAACCTTTTCAACGTTAATCTAATGGCTAACAGATAGGTCATTAAAACGAATGTTTACAGTAATGATGGGCAAGTGCATCCAATGGGATGTTCCTTTCTTTCGAGCCATCTTTTTAGGCCTCTGACGCTTCCCAGAATTTTTATTTTTTTAAATACTATCTTGCTGCTGAAATTTGGTGGCAAACTGCTAAAGAACTAGACTTCCATGCCAGTGGGGAAAGTAACTAATGCATAATGGTAAAAGGTATCATCAATATCCTGGTCAATTTAGCTCCTTTTAGGTCAATATCAGTAGTCAATATCAAAGTTAATATCCTGTTAATTAAAGTCAACTGAAGTACATTTAAGGTTCATCTATATATAAATAGAAATTTAATCATCGTTAATCAAGAATGAGTAGGAGATTTTAGGTGTTAATAACAAGGAAAGAAATGTAACAAATATAACAGTAGGTAAGAAAAAAAATTATGTATGTAATTGAGCTAATTTTAAATCTAATTTACATACGTGTAGCTAATTTTATGAATTTTTAAAGTATTTTTTTTAAAAAACCTCAAAATCAAAAAACAAAACAAAAACAAAAACAAAAACTATGGTCCTTGAACATTTGAAATGCCCCCAGCATTTGTACATGCCTGCCATGCAGCAAGTGTGGGCATCTTTTCCTCTGTCAAGGATTGCATTCCCGTAGTAGTGTTAATTTGTTGGAGGCAGCATGTGGCTAGATTAGAATGTGGTAGGCAGGGCACGCGCCAAGGGAGGGTGAGTCCACCCCTTTCTCAATCACTCATTTCTCCCTCTCTCTGTCGCACCCCCCCCCCCATCATTTAGTGGGCTTCGTTTCTGAAGTGGCTTGAATTAACAGCTTGCAGAGGACTTTTGAGATTAAGCAGAGGGATATATGGTTTCAGCTGAAGGCTGCATGTCAGCCTTAGGGCCAGGCCAAAGGATGACCATGCTTGCCTTTCAGGTAGTCAGACAGAATTCCAGCCAATGCTGGGTACAACAAGCTTCTCGGTATTGATGATCTGAGCTACGTACCTGTGAAATGGCCAAGAGCAAGCCCATTGAATGGAAACCGGTGACATAAAAGGATTTTTTTTGTGTGAAAGCCATTACAGTATGCATATTTTTAATGCCACATAATATAACCAAAGGTCAACATATCGTTTCTGATGTGTTTCCTCCCATACTGACATAATGTCCTGTAATACTGGGTTGGATCAACATGCAATCCCACATATATTAGAGACATTAAAACAATAGGGTTTGAGTTTGTTCTAACTAATTAAATTTGTTGTCACGACAATATGTTACAAGTAACGTGTTAAAACAAATGATGATTGTTACCAAGTAATGTGTTAAAACAACTGATGATTGTTACCAAGTAACAAATTTCTTTCTGAGGTAATAAAAGAGCAGTGATGTCATTTTCACAAAATAATGTAACTGATGAAGTTGTTATCTTTTGATATAACGAGTAACATTTACTCATTACTTTAAAAACACTGGATTTGGGAGGGGGGTATATCTGAGACGATTTGGGGAACATTTTGTATTTCTAAGTGTTTTTTAAAGAATTAAATTAATAAGCTATTAAAAAGTAACACATAATGAATGTATCAGCTAAAGTGTAGCAGTGAATGTGTTACTATGTAATGTGTTACTATGTAAATCTATACATCAATAATAAGTAAAGCTGAATTATTAAAAATTACATTCCAAGCTCTGGATCCAATGCCCTGTTACCATTTTTATATAGTATATATAACCATATCTAGGATTACTGGTAGGTTTAAGATAATAAGAATAGCTTTGATCATAAGACAAATATTAACTTGCTGATTCAATTATATCATACAAAAAAGCCTGTACTATCTTGAAGTGGAACCAAACTAGAATTCAACCACATTGAATGTTTAATAATTTTTACTCTCTTGGAAGCTGAGTACATCTCGTAGATGAACCCAGAATTTAGAGTGATTATATTCAAGTATACTTAGAACTTATTGTAAAGCAGTATTCTGAAGTATATTTATTGAAAAGTTATTTTAAGTTCTAATCAGTCACTTATCAACTGAAATATTTTAGTTGATGTACGGACCAGCTGGTCAAGAAGGAGATCAATGGAATATACCAAAATCCAACCTAGGACTGTCATTTTAAGAAGTCAAAAGGAAATTTGTATAGGAAAGCTATTAACTGTCAAAAGGCAAATGCCATCTTAATATTTTACACTTCACAGACTTTTGACACCAATGCAAGTTATTTTGGATAGCTGTTTATGTTCAGTCAGTGCCCCTATATTCATGCAAGGAATTTTATTTAAGTGTGACTTTCCCGCCTTTTCTGTGCTTCAGGCTTTTTCCAGAGCTAAAGTAACACATTTATGTTACTGCTATTCAGTGAAAACCATTTAGCTTGTAGACATGGTAGAAAATAAGTCCCATGCATTTTGGTTTTGTTATTGTTGTTGGCATTATCAGCCTACCCAAAGAAATGAAATTCTTATAGGGAAGACTTCTATCTTGGTTCCTTTCCCTCCATGAGTTTTACTTGCCTCCAGTCAAATAAGAAATCAAAAACATGAAATACCACCAGACTGTTTTGAATTTAGGTAAGACAACTGTCACCCCTCTGAATGGAGAAAGACCGCTTATGGGTCTGGTTGAGGCAGAAAGAACATGGAAGCTTTACTAAGCATTTTCAGGATCAAGTCAAGCGTTTATATGGCCAAAGAAACTCTTTGCCCCTATACTCTTCCCTCCCAATCAGGATAATTTTAAGTTCTATTAGCTTTCCTGCTACAAAATATTAAAGAAAAATCTATTGTGTTTTACTCATGCTAGAGCCACAAGTTTGAGTACCTTTCCATTGCAAAGCTACTGTACTGAAGTCCACTGATATTCCGACTTTCTTGGTACAATGTTATCAGCTTACCTATTAAAAAACCCTCCGTTTTCATTATTAGATCACCCTCTGACACGAGAAAAGGTAACTTGCTAGATATCCACAATTAGCAGTGTCCTTCCCCCTAATTTTGCTCGTAAAAATAATTTTAAAAAGGAAGTCAGTTGCAAAGCAGGACCTATTGCAGTTACCTAAATTTTGCAAGTGGGAGTCTGCAGTTTAGCTACATGCTTCCAATAAAATTTAAAATTAGATGAGATTGTCCTGCAGATAAAGATTTTAAAAAGCACATTAGATTTTTTTCCCACCTTGATATTATAGAAGTTTAAATAAACATAAATCCTTCAAAAATATTTCTAAAAAATCAGCAATGTCCAAACCTGGCTTAGTTGGTGTGTGTAAGTGCCTTCAGTTCTCGCTATGACGACTCCATGAATTTCATAGCATTTTCTTAGGCAAGGAATATTCAGAGGTGGTTTTACCAGTTTCCTCTTTGAAATATAGCCTACAGTATCTGGTATTTCTTGGTGGTCTCCCATCCAAGTACTAACCAGGACTGGCTTAGCTTCCAAGATCAGATAGGCATCCAAGTACTAACCAGGACTGGCTTAGCTTTCAAGATCAGATAGGCATAGGATTCAGAACATCCTAATTTCAAGCTAGAAGTCAGTAGAATATGTTAAGGTTCACTTGACAGGAGAGAATGAGCAGCTGATACAACACTAATGTGAGGTCCACTTTGGCTAGTGAGCCTTCAGTGGCTGATGGCTTGGTGACTATCTCCTTACTCCATCAGATGATTCCTTAATGAAGGAATGAAGGAAAGAAGGAAGAAAGAAAAAAAAGAGGGAAGGAAAGAAGGCCTTCCAATTATGTCCTAAGCCCGACTGACCAAAAACATGCTGAAACCAAAGAATGTACAGTCCAAATGTATAGCATTTGGTATCTTCACCTAACCAAAATACAACTGCTTTAAATCTAACCAGTTGGAGAGGTGAACCTCTTCTTGTCAACAATGGGGAAGATTTCCCACTAATCAGATCCTTCATACTTGAATAGATCAAAACATCCCTACTCCTGAAGATGATGAGATGATGGATACCTTCAATTAATAGTTTGCATCATTGGTGCCATGGCCATTTTTGGAGAGAGAGAGAGAGAGGAAGAGAGAAATAAAAGGAGAAAAATACGGGAAAGAACAATTCTAGATAGACATGGCGTACAGATCTAGTAGATGAAAACAATTTCTGTCCATTAGCATCCCCTAGGCACTTTTGCGTTTGGGGTATAGACAGCGAAACACTCACCTTTTGTGCCACAGGATACTGTAATGTGGCTACATTATGGAACATTAGAAGAACCAAGGAGGACAGTGTCACCGTATGGAGCATACTTGGAAGGAAGTCCCACTGTGCTGAATATGGCTTAGTCCTTAGTAAGTGGTTTTATGATTACTGCTTCAGTACCTGCGTCTTCCTCCACCTGCTACTTGCATAACGCAAGACCACACTACCACGTGTCAAGAACTGCATTTTCTGTCTCTGCTTGAAGAATGCTGACTCTTAGCCCATTTCAAAGACTTTACCGCACGTTTACCCCCAAATAATGCCCTTCCCAAAAGGAAAGCAATTGAAACAGAGGAGGTTGTACAATGACTAGGGGACTTCCACCCAGCAGCAAACAACAGTTGATATGTTTGGTGACTAAAGGCTAACTGCAGGATCCCATGGAGTCAAAACAACAATGGAGTGTGTGGTTCACCCTCATCTCATCCACTGAACACGAACTGATCGGTTACCACATTTTGATCCAGAGACAGTGCTGTCTCTTTACTATTGAACCAAGATTTCCAGAGGTAGCACACTTGGAGGAAATGCATTCTAGTCCTACGCCTGCTTCTAACGGATCTCATTTTGGGGAGGGCGGAAGGACTGATATCCACAGGGTTTTCTTATTTGCCAGAAATTTGTCAATGGGAAGAGAGCAACTACATCATGTCTGTTGGTGTTTCCATGCCACCAGACCAATATTCACACGTATAAATCCTTAAAGTCATAATTGCTAAGGTTACAGATTGCATTGCACAGTTGTTGTTTTTTAAATGGTTCATGGGGTATTTTTTTTTTAATTGTAGAACCTGTATGAATATATATTTTCTCATTAGAGGTGAGAGACACTAAAGGTCAAGACACTGAAGATTACTTTGCGGTATGTTTTGAAGGCTTGTCGGCCTTTCCCTTCCCCCCCCCCCCCCCCAAAGACAACGTCTGGCACTTTCCAAAGGAAGCCACATAAACATTGCAGTGCAGTTGTCTAAGACTAAGAAGTGTGTGTGTGTGTGTGTTTGCTCATAGCCACACCTCTAAAACGTTACTCCATGTTTTAGAAATTCATTTCCCTCCCTTTTGCCAACTATGTTCCTCTTATCAAGCCCCCAATATATATATTTTGTCCACGGTTCTACTCCGGACCTTTCCTTCACATTATGACAGTATTTGAAAGTGGACAGGAGCACAATCTCCTAAAAATCACAACAGCATATAGGAATAAGTCATACCTCTCTCTCAGTGCAGTATTGCCCTGAGAAGGCAAGACACACATTATATCACACAGTCAACACCCACAACAGGCTCACTATTCAAACATTCATCCTTTCCTCCGACTTGGAGTATCCCCTTTGCTTTGAAATGGTGCATCTAAAAAGAGCGAGTCGTGGCAATGCTCAAAATGGCACAAAGGCTGGCCATAAAGGAAAGGTGTTCCAAATCAAACAGGTCCTGTGTCCGATTTAAACGAACACATAAACCCGGCTTATCAATTAGGTGGCGTTTTCCCTTTTTCGTCCCTGGCTAATCTTGTTCATAGGAAAGGAGGCAGACCCACAAGCACCCCTTTCCTTTCCTTTGGTTTGGAAACATGGGCTCACTCCAGTTTTGAAGTTGTCATTTGAGTCAGCTTGAGTTGTAAGAAAGCAGCCAAGGGTTGAGCAGTAAGGAAGTAGTAATAAAAGGGTCCAGGGTGGGATTTGGGAGAAATATATATATATAGAGAGAGAGAGGGAAGAAAGAGAGTGAAAGAAAGAAAGAAAGGGATGTGTGTATATAGGCAGCCTGTTTTAAAACTTCCAGATACCGCCTTGTGGGCCAACTGTTGCAAGGAGGAACCACCCGACCGCGTCCCGCTTTTAAGGATCTGGGCTCAAGGCTATGGAATTCTGGGAGTTGGAGTTTGTTGTGGGGCCCAGAGCGGAGCGGAGCTCCGCTCTGGGCCCCACAACAAACTCCAACTCCCAGAATTCCATAGCCTTGAGCCCAGATCCTTAAAAGCGGGACGCGGTCGGGTGGTTCCCGGTCCCGTGTGAAAGCCGCGTTCGGTTGCTTACCTTGAGGATGAGTTCGGCGTGGTGCTGGTCGAGCATGTTGGCCTTGCGGAAGGAGGTGATGATGACCCTGCCGTACCTGCCCGGGGTCTGGAGGTCGGAGTAGAGCCGGTGCTTGGAGCGGTTGACCGGGAAGAGGCTGTTGACGAGGCTGCGCTCGATGCGGGCCAGGCTGTGCTTGGGGGCCAGCAGGTGCTCCACGCTCTCCTCCACCCGGTAGCGGCTGAAGCTGGCCCCGAGGAGGATGGAGAGGAGGACCGGGGCGGAGGCGAAGAAGACCGGGTGGCTGGCGACGAAGTGGCCGAGGCGGGCGAAGGATCTGCTCAGCCCCCTCCGCAGCACCTGCCGCAACATCCTCCGACCGTCCCTGAAGGCGGCGGCGGCGGAGGTCGGGTGGCCAGGGAAGGCTAGTCCTGGCCCTCCTCCTCCTCCTCCCTCCTTCTTCTTTTTTGGGGGTGCTGCTCTCTCGCTAAGGAGCCTCCCTTCCTCTCCTCCGGAGCCTCCCCTTCTTGGAGGGAGTTCCCCCGACGACGTCCAGCTTCATTGTTGTCTGTGTCTCTCTGGCTCCGGCTTTCAACACCCGACAATTAAAAAAAAAAGACTCTACTCTCCCCCCGAAAGAGAGAAAAGGCTGCTGGAGGAGGAGGAGGAATGAGGAAAAGAGGAAGGAAGGAAGGAAGGAAGGCGGGAAAATGGGGGGAGGAGGAGGCAGGGAAAGAGGGAGGATGGGTGGCAACTGTGGCGGCAACTGTGGCAACCCCCCTCTCTCTCTCTCTCTCTGTCTTTCTCTCTGGCTGGCTCTTTGGTGGCTGCTTCGTTCTGCCAACAAGCCCCAGGCGGTGGTGGTGGGGAGTCCTCCTCCTCCTCCTCCTCCTCTGTCTGGGGAGGCTTTGGGAGAGTTATATATACATATATTTATGTGTGTATGTGTATGTTAAACAGTCCAGGGTGGAATTTGTGTGAATTTGTGTATGGAGGCTTTGGGGTGTGTGTGAATTTGTGTGTGTGGAGGCTTTGGGATGTGTGTGTGTGTTTATATATGGATATTAGTCCAAGATGGAATGTGTGTGTGTGTGTGTGGGGGGGAAGGTTTTGGGATATATATATATATATATATATATATGGTGGAATGTGTGTGTGTGTGTTGTGTGGAGGCTTTGGGGAGAGGTATGAATAAAAGAGTCTAGTGTGGAGGCTCTGTGTGTGTGTGTGTGTGTGGGGGGGGGGTATCTATCTTAATGAAAGAGTCCAGGGTGGAATTTGTGTGTGTGGGCTTGATGGGGGGATATATTAATAAAAGAGTCGAGGGTGGGATTTGTGTCTGTCTGTGTGGTGGCTTTGAGATATATATATGTCCAGAGTGGAATGTGTGTGTGTGTGTGTAGGCTTTGGGATATCTATTTCTATATATATATATATGTATATAAACAGTCCAGGGTTGTGTGTGTAGGATTTGGGGGGGGGGGGGGATAACTATCTATCTATCTTCATGAAAGAGTCCAGGATGGAATTCGTGTGTGTGGAAGACTTGGGGGTATATAGGTAAAAAACCCAGGGTGTACTCTCTGTCTGTGTATGTGTGGCTGTGTGTGTCTGTGTGTGTGTGTGAGAGAGAGAGAGAGAGGAGGGGTGTGCGACGACACACTTGCTGCTGAGTAATCTCCGACTGAGGCGAGGAGGAAGAGCAGCAGCAGCAGAGAAAGCCTGGCTGACTGACTGAGGGGGGCAAGAAGAAGAGAGAGAAGACAGAGAGCGAGGGAAGGAAGGAAGGAAGGAAGGAAGGAGGCGGGGAAAGGAGGAGGAGGAGGAGGACTCTACCTATCCTTCATTCACAGACCTCTCTCTCTCTCTCTCTCTCTCTCTGACTCTAGTCCGCCCCAAGAGGATGAGCCGCCCCGGGGTCTGGCGTGGCCTTTGCAATGAGAGCAGCGCAGCAGGAGGCGGCCCTGGCCCTAGGGCTGAGGAGGAAAGGGAAGGGGAGCTCCCCTGGTGGCCCCATTCCCTGCTACAAAGGAGGAAGGGGCTGGCTGCCTGGCTCTCCCCGTATTCCTCCTAGTCCCAGCCCCACCGAGGGAGGAGGAGGAGGGAGGAGGAGGAGGAGGAAGAGGGGGCCCAAGTAGTAGCCCCATCCCAGGCGGCTCACAGCAGAGTGGCAGAAGGCGAGGAGGGGTCCTCCTGCTGGCCCAGGCGTCTCCCAGGTGGTGGAGGCATGGAGGGAGAGACACACAGGCTGGGATCCAGTCCCTTTGTGGCTGCTGCTGCTGCTGTCACCCTCAAAGTTTCCTCCCCAGCCTCACCTGCGACGGAGTCCCTGGAGACGGAAAGCCCCTGGGACTGGGAGGAGGGTCAGCCCAGGCTAGGGAACAACAGTTGGGTGGGCTGCATGGCTGGCCAGGGGAGGCTCTCTCTCTCTCTCTCTCTCTGCTCCTCCTTCCCTCGCTCCAGGCTCCTTTTGCTCTCTCTTCTTCTTGTTTCTGCTCCTCTTCTTCTTCCACCACGAGAGAGACAGAGAGGGGCAGGACTGAGGCCAGGCAAGCTGTGCCCAGCCTCACTTGGGCCTGTGCGGCGGCCTGGAGGAGGGATGAGGATGAGATTGAGGATGCCTCTCCTTTTCCTCCCTCGCACATGCCCATTAAAGAGCCTCCTGGAGCCAAAGGAGGGGGCTCTTCCCCACTTTTGCCTTTTAAAAAGCCCCCCCCCTAGGAACACCTGTTTGGCCCCTAAAGGGAAAAGAGGCTGAGTCCACACTGGAGAAATAATAACCCAATGGGAATTTTGGTATGATGTGATCCTCCCCCCCCCCCACCTTTGAAGATGCATTTGTTTGAACTTTTATAAGCTGAATTGAGAGAAAGGGAGGATATAAGCAATGATGATGAACCCTAATGGTAAGGAGGCCGATGCCTCTGCTGCTCATGTGGGGAGATCCCACCCCAACAGGGCAATAGCAGCAAGAACTGGGCTTGGCAAGCCATGCCAAGGGACGGTGGGGTGGCATGAGGGAAGATGAGCAAGCAGAGATGGCCATTGCTTCTCCTGGGAGCAACTTGAATCTGGGTGATCCTCCTCATTTCTGCTCACCCAAAGAGAGAGGGCCAGTGGACAAGTAGAGCCTCCGGAGGACGCTCTTTCCAGTGGCTTCATTTTTGTGGTCATAACTGCACAGAGAAAATGGGAAGGGCATGCAAAGATCAATGCCATGGCAAATGGCGGGGAGGAAGCCGTCTTTCTCCTTTACTTTGCCTGTGCTGTTTCTTGGGCCATAACAGCAGGGACTTTTTACCCAGCGAGGATATGTCATAGGTGGGCTCAACTCTCATCACTGTCTTGCATGAAGGACAGCGTTATGAAGCAAGTAAAAGAAGGGTGGTGACAACTCCTGATCACTGGAGTTTATCATACAACAGAATTTGGGGGTATAATGCAATGGCAATCCAAACACAATCATGGGGTTTCACATTATTGCAAATGAGTGTATCTCACACAATTTTGGGCAAAAGGGAAGTCATTCCAAACTCAATCATGGGTTTCACGTAATTGTGTATTAGAGTATCTCACACAATTTCGGGAAACGGGGGGTCATTTTCGGGAAATGGGAAGTCATTCTGAACACATTCCAAACACAATCAGATTTCATGTAAATTCACTAAACTAGCGAATTTACCTGAATTCGAATTGGCTCCATTCAAAATTGAGAGAAATTCCTGCCATGTGATAAACTCCACTGTCACTGCTGAGAGGCCTGTGTCCCCCAGTTTGGGGACTTGGGCTAGCAATGACTCTGATCTCCCTGCCCCAGAGGAAGAGAGCGACTTTGTGAAGAGATAGCATTTCTTTCTTCTGGGTATTGTCACAGAGCCAGTTCTCCACATTGCATCCCCAAAAAGGAGAAGGTGGGAACCAAGCAAGAAGAAGCAATGCTGCCCTTGCATGGCTCATGCACACACTCTCAGTCTGGGTTGATCCCTCCTTTGACTCACACAGACAGCAACTGACTGGGCAGAGACAGAGGCACCCACAATCTCTTCTTACTCACCGTACATGTGTCCTCCTTTCAGGCAACGTGGGAGATCCAACCTTGCACTTTTATAGCACTATGTTTCACTTTAACTGCCATGGCAACATCCTATGGAATCCTGGGATTTTCAGTTTAGGGAGTTTAAGAATTCTCAGCCAGAGAGCTCTTACTAAACTACAAAGTCCAAAATTCCACAGGATGTTACCATGGCTGTTACTGTGGAGCACCATAACAGCGTAGTGGGAGAAGTGTAGTTGCATCCAGTTCTTGCCGTTCTTTGTTCTGCTGATTTACTTACATGTTCTGTGCATTGAAGATTTCTCACTTTTGGTGACCATAAGGTAAAGCTATCATTGGCTTTGCCTCTGCCACCAAACTATCTCAGGCTGGTATCAGTGGACTTCACATTTAGTTTTGTTATCTTTGGAAAGATGTACCTGATTTCAGTTGGTGCGATTCTGTGTTCCGGGCCCTTATCAGACGAGGGTTTTTGCAGCCCCAATCCAGAGTCACTCTGCATCCATCCAAGTGAATTCACATGAATGCACATTGAATTATCACATGTGGATGCTGTTACTATGAAGCCCTTCCAAAGCCAATCCAAAGTCAGTCCAATTCAGTGAAATCAGTAACAACTGAATCATAGAAATCAGTTCCAAGGTTACTCCCACCCCCCCAATAAATAAATAAATAAATAAATAAATATAAATCGAATTACCATCTTGAGTGAATTGGCATGCAGGTAGGAAAGATCTTTGTAGGAAGAACATGTGAGAAACAGGAAGCATCACAAAAGAAATAAAGAACTATTAGACAAACTTAATTGTGTATTCAGAGTTCTCTTGAATGGTTTTGTGATGAAGGGCAATTTTTCTCTTTTGAAATGGAGGTTGTATACTCTGAACACATCTAATCCCATTTAGTTTTGAAGCTAAGAAAAAAATCAGACCTGGAGCCCACTGACACTACAGAATTATAAGGCTATTATTGCACTTGAACTTCCGTTCTGCTGTCCGATGGAATTTTGGGGTTTGTAGTTTGGTGAGGCACTGGAGATCTCCGGCTGAGAATTATAAATTCCACACCCTAAACTGCAAATCCCTGCACTCCACAGGAAAGAACCCATTATAGTGAAATAATAGGAAGCCACTAAGAAATACCAGGGATTTCCAAGCGAGGCCCCTTATAAGAAATCCAGGAGATCCACTGCCAACCAGAGTTGTTAATACTGGACTAGATGAACCAATGGTATGATTTAAAAGCTAATTTCCGATGTTCCTCTGAGGGGAATTCCTCATTCTGTTTTGACTTTGGTGGCTTGGCAGGTCAAGGACATGACTATCCGAGAGCCAGCGTAGTTTAGTAGTTTGAGAGTACTAAGACATTGAGAGACTACTTGGCCATGGAAACCTACTGGGTGACCTTGGGCAAATCACACTCTCCAACCTCAGTTGAAGGCAAGAGCAAACCCCCTTTGAACAAATTTTGCCAAGAAAACACCATGATAGAGTTACTATACATTGGAAGTGACTTGAAGGCACACACCACCACCAGCATCTGAGGAAGTAGGCTCAAGTTTACAAAAGCTCATGCTACCAGTTCTTTCTTTCAGTTAGTCTCAAAAGTGCTACAAGATCCTTTTATATTGGGATCTGATTTTCCGGACTGTCTTTGAATTCTAACAACAATGGTAATTTGGCATGAACACATTTTCAACCTACAGAAGTTAACAGTTAAAATCAAAATGTGATAAGCTATGTAGATGTTTTACCACTTCCGGTTAGGTGGGACATGTGATTTTTGATGCTTAAATCATAACAACATTCCCATTATGAAATCGAGTATCCAGTTTGCTGGCAAGTAATCACATTCATTTCTGATAGAAGCGGATGATGGCTTTCAGGTCACCAAGGTTTGGATGCATATTTTAAAGGAACTATCTCAGTTGCTTAACCCTTGCTCCAAAATAGGTTTGTACTAAAACCCACAATGGATTCTCTATCCCCACTGACATGGAAGCCAGTAGCTTCTATTGGATTCTGAAAGAGGTAGGTTCTGTCTGTTCTGCCCTCTCCTCATCAGACCTTTCCAGTAAGTTGCTATTGTAATTTCCTGCAGCTGCTAGCAGATGCAAAATAGATTTTTTTTATCCTAGTTATCCCATTTATCTAATGAAAGACACCCAATTCTGCACAAATATTGTACATTTTGTCCTTTCAAAAATCAGTATCAGCAAATTCTAAGTCCTAGAATTACTTAATGGAGAACAGAATGATCATTGTGAGGGTTCTACTGTGGACACTCCCTACAGAATTTATTGTACTTAATCTTAATTCTTTTGTACTTTCTTGGGATCAGTATGCCAAATAAGATTTCATAAAAACTGTATTGTTTAGGGAAGTGTTCCCAGGATCGTGCTGTCTGCCCCAGGATGCCTCATTTTAACTATAAAGAAGCTGAGCTCTCCCTCCAGTCCATATGCCTTGGTCCAGAGAGAGAGAGCAGAACCACTGGACCTCATCCCCTTCCCACCACCTTTCCCTTCTCCTCTTTGTGTTTTGTCTTCTGGATTGTAAGCCTGAGGGCAGGGAACCGTCTAATTTTAAGATTGTATGTACAGCACTGTGCAAATTTACAGCATTATATAAATAAAGGTTAATAATAATAATATTAATAATGAAATGAAACTCTCACATTCTACGACTGGTTTTACCATTAGGTAGGACGCCAGTCTTGCCATTATATAGCAACAGCTTTCTTGGATCTTGGAGAGCAGTATAGTGGCTGTGCTGCACTTTCTAAACTATATCACTGATCTCAGGTGTGACAGGAGATGGTACTTTGCTACCAGAATTGAAATTCTGCCAATCCATTCAGCTTATTATTTATTTATTTATTTATTTAGCACTGTAAATTTACACAGTGCTGTACATACAACCTTAAATTAGACGGATCCCTGCCCTCAGGCTTACAGTCTAAAAGAGACAACACAAAAGGAAGAGGGGAAGGTGATGGGAAAGGGGGTGAGGTCCGGTGGTTTTTCTCTCCCTCTGGGGCCAGGACCAAGGCAGATGGATTGGAGGGAGGGCACGGCTTCTTAATACATAGTTAAAAGGAGCTTCTTACATTGAATGAGGTGAGGCATACCATCTTGGTCCTTTGTCTTAGGAATCTAAATCTCTTGGGTCAGTCTAGCCAGCAGTCCTAAATGTATATACTAGGAAGTAAATTTCATTAAACATATTTATAGTATCCTGACCAATGATGGATTTTATTAGTCATATCATTATCATCAATGATGATCATCACCATCACCATCACCACCACCATCATATTTATTTTTATCCTTCCCTTTTCTATTATTATTATTATTATTATTATTATTTTATTTATATAGCACTGTAAATATGCACAGTGCAATCTATGGAACCCTGCCCTCAGGCTTACAATCTAATTTGAAACCCAAAGCGGCTAACAACAAAGTAAAAATTACAGTGTTAAAAATGTCAAAATGTACAAAAGTTAAAACAAAATTAAACTATCAAAAATTAAAACCAGGTTAAAATATAAATAATTAAATATGCATGCACATGCACCTCCTCAGCACAACATTTAGCAATATCCAGCCCCAGTGTTGAGGTGAGACAGGCCTTATAAAGTCACTCATCAAATGCCTGTCTAAATTGAAGAGTATTTGTTTGAAAGGTGGAAAGGTGCCAGTCTAACATCTCTGGGGAGAGAGTTCTTGAGCCTGGGGCAGCCACAGAGAAGGCCCTTTCCAATGATCCCACCAGAAGTACCTGTGAAGGTGATGGGATGGAGAGAAGGTTCTCCTCAGCAAATTGCAAAGAACAGGGTGGTAAATGGTCTTTAAACAGACTTTGAGGCTGTACAGAATTCCTATATTTTATCTAAGAAAATATGAAGAACTTTTCTATGGAGGATCTTTAAAAGCAATTAAATATTATGGACAGTTCATTCCACAGATCCCTTCAGATCCCCACAGATCCCTTAGTAAAAGAGCAAAATATGAATTTAGTTCATATTTAGTTCATATAAAATCAACTTTCTTGATTTTATAAGCTGTAGCTACAGTGAGTAAGCTAGAATAACCTAAAAGGATAGCTGAAGTTGGATTTAGAAAATATAATTAGATTTTCAGTCCATAGAGCAGAATTATTAGTATTCAAATTTCTGAATATAAATATATGAATTTAAATTTTATAAATCTAAAATAAGAATATGGACTAAAATATAGTAATTAACTTGAAAACCAGAAACAGAAAAATTGCACAGAAGTAGAGCAAAGATAACTTCAGTTTCATAGATTGTTGAATAAAATAGGACTAATATCAGAGACATTTTATTTTATAATAGTTGCAATATGCTTCCAACTTTGGTTAATTTAATTGTTAATTCATACATGAGAAACCTGGTTTTAGAATTTCTTTCTGCTATTCAAGATACTTGACTAGAATATCAAAAGTCTAATGACATGCATTCTTTCAGTATGACCAACTGTATTATTTCTGTCTCAAACTCTTTTTTCCCCTCACTCATTCTCCCTGTCTCAATTCTTTGATATGGAGGTCTCATTTCCTTCCCATGAAAATTAAAAATATCCCTGTGTCAATATATCAGTTTCCTATAATTCTTCATACTTGTTACAACTTCCTTCCAGTTCTATGTCCTGTGTTCTGAAATTCATTTGGTATTCCAGGATACTCCAGCCTGCTTATTTCTTTGCAGGTAATATGCTCATGGGGCTTTGTTTAATAAGAGTGGTATATATAGGGTGCACTCATTGGCTAAATATACTGATTCAGCATGTATTTCAAACTTTTGAAAGGTATAGGATAGTGTGGAAGAAACATAGGTAGAAAACCTGTATATGTTTTTGAAATGGGTGGGTTCTTACTTTAAACACACCTGGGTTAGCACTACATTTCTAAAACTAGCAGCAATATGCTCTAGTTGTAATAGATATGAAAAAGAAAAGAATGGCCCACAGATTGAAAACACTAAATATACAATGCAATCCTCAAGAAAGAGGACACTAACGATTGAAGTAACCTCAGAACCATTGCCATAATTTCTCATGCAAACAACATGATATTCAAAGTTCTAAAAAAACAAAAACAAAACAAAAAACAAACAAACAAACTTAGGTCCAAAACACACTGCAGAAATAATCCAGTCTGAGACTGCTTTAACTGCCCTGACTCAATGCTAGGGAATCCTGAGTACTGTAGTTTTGTGAGATATTTAGCCTCTGTCAGAGAGTTCTGGTGCCACAATAAACTACAGTTCCCAGGATTCCCTGGCACTGAGCCAGAGCAGTTAACGCAGTCTTAAACTGGATTATTTATGCAGTGTGTTTTGGACCTTATATGGAGTGAAAAATGCCAAATGTCCAAGTTGGGTTCAGAAAAGGAGGAGGTGGTATTGGATGTATTGGATAACAGAATAGATTGAAAAACTTTTAATTGCTCTTCAACAATTGGGTGTGCCACAACATTTGATTTGTCCTGATCCATAAACTGTACTCGGAACAAGAGGCTAACTACCATCAGGAAAATGGAAAACATGGTTTCCACATTTTACCACACTGTGATTGCATGACTTTGCCAGGACTATGCCTCCCCCCACTCCCCTCTGATAATCTCCAACCTTGGAGCCTGGGAGGAACTCACAATGTTGTAGTTTTAGTGCCAGCATTTAACCACTGCATCGCCAGGGCTCC
Organism: Urosaurus nigricauda; assembly: GCA_034509955.1. NCBI lineage: Eukaryota > Metazoa > Chordata > Lepidosauria > Squamata > Phrynosomatidae > Urosaurus > Urosaurus nigricauda. Next base: position 88,236,656 of record JAOEGL010000003.1, read on the forward strand.
TCTGTGGTCATTATATTTTGCTTTCTTTATGTTCAGTAACAAGTCTATCTTTGCACTTTCTTCCTTGACCTTCCTCAGTAATTTTTCCAAGTCCATGATGTTTTCCACTGGTAATATGATGTTATCTTAGATTGTTGATGTTCCTTCTTCCTGTCTTCACTGTACCTTCTTCTAAGGACTCAATCACTGATCAAATTGAGACTTCAACCAAGAAAGAAGAAGACTAGGACTTGGAAGGGCACCTATGAAGGATGTCAAGCAATATCATTGAATATTAAATTTAGGATTGTCCATTTTGTATTATATTTCCTATTTCTCTTTATGTTTGCAAAAGGTGGATAGTGAAGAAAGCTGACAGGAAGAAAATTGACTTATTTGAAATGTGGTGCTGCGGAAGAGTTTACAGATAGTGTGGACTGCTCAAAAGACAAATAAATATGTCCTAAAGCAAATCAGAGAGCCAGTGTGGTATGGGATTTGAATGTTGGACTATTACTCTGGAGACCAGGTTCTAACTCTCACTCAGCCATAAAAATTGAGCAGGTGCCCAAGAAAATGATGTGAAGGCAATACAACAACAACAACAACAACAACAAATAGCAAATCAAGCCTTAACTTTCCCTAAAAGCTAAGATGACTAAACAGACTGTCATACTTCGGACATATCATGTGAAGACATGACTGACTAGAAAAGAGAACAATGCTTGGCAAAGTAAAGGGCAATAGGAAAAAAGGAAGACTGCATTACAGGTGGATAGGCTCAATCAAGGAAGCCATGGCCCTGAGTCTGCAAGTCCTGAGCAGGGCTGTCGATGACAGGGTGACTTAGGAGCTTATCACACTAGAGGGCAAACAGGATTTAAACAGGAATTAAACAGGAAATGCCCTATATTGGAGATCTCTCATTCATATGGTCATCGTAAGCTCAAGTCAATGTGACGGCAGTTAACAATAACAAGTTATACACCATTTTCTTCCAATCGTGGTTGATGTCCAAAGTATCTAACATCAGCTCAAATAAAACAACCAGATAAATGATAAAATGTTGACAATTCAATTAAAACAGAATGGTCAGGATAACAGATAAGAACATCAGCTAATTAGTAGCCAATTCAATCACACTGAATTAGAAATCTAAAAGCAATTTAGAGGCTTCTCGTACCTTTCAGACTGTAAAACTGAGGGCAAGGATTAAGTAATGTTTTTTGTAAGCCAATCCAGGAGCCGAAGAATGGGGCAAAAATTCTTCAAACAAAGCGACAACCTAATCTCCTTGGACAGGAAGTACCATTCTGGGTTTCTACAGAAAATATTATCTTTCATGTTATCACCAGTTGTGTTTTAGAGGGCAGCAGCAGGCACACAAGGGCTTTGTTAGATAATCTGAGAAGGCAAGAAGACTAAATGGATTGACCATGATGGCAACCATACTCACCAGACCAAATCCAGTGCAGTGCTCTGTCATTGTGCATACGGCTCAGCTGGGCCTAAACCACATCTGCCCTGCTGGCTTGTCCTCCTTGGTGCTGTTGCCACCGTGCTGTAGCCTTACCAGCTCTCATTGCAGTTGTTTCTGCTCAGGTTGGAATGGGGTGTCCTGCCATGTGATCAACATGGAGGAGGTCACTGTACCTCCCTCTTAATTGATCTCACAAGCACCCCATTCTGACCTCAGCAGAAGCAATGGTGTGCTAGGCAGGCTTTAAACAGCGCTCCTGCCCATGGGGAAGTGGCAGTGTCATCCCCTTTCCCCTTGCTACTTGCTCAATGTGGGGAAGGACAGATGGTGTGGCTCTTGGTGTGTGGACCCAATCCAGCTGTCTACATGTACAATGAACCTGAGTTCACTCTGGAATTTCTGGGAAATATGAGAATTTTGCCTGGCTTTGCTTAGTTTGGGACAAAGTTGGGATGACCAAAAGTCATGGTATCTCCCCAGAAGTAATCATATTTCATGATGATTGCCATTAGCAGCTTCGGGGTGAACAACAACAACAACAACAGTACTACATTTTCCACTAGTATAGACAATCTTAGTACTCTAGAGAACAAATCCAACTTGATCATGAAAACCCATTGGGTGACCTTAGGCAAGTCACACACTCTCTGCCTCAAAGGAAGGCAATGGCAAAACTCCTCTGACCAAATTTTGCTAAGAGAACCCCGTGCTAGGTTTGCCTTAGGGTTATCATAAGTCAGAAATGGCTTGAAGGCACACAATGACAACAAAGACTCAAACAATGAAAGGTGGTTCTTTAACAAGAGATTACTTAATCCCCACTCATTTAAGCATTCAAAAGATAGCAACCAGCACCTTGAATTGAGCTTTTAAACTGACTATCAGTGCAGTTCATATTATATTAATATGCCATGAACCCTAAATTTAGCCATCATCAAAATAAATCAGCATCTAAATTGAAGTTTCCAAATGCATTATCTGCTGCCTATTTTTCTTGGATCTGTTGTAATTGCTTGTCTTATCTGTTGGTGGTCAATCTGTCCCACAAATGGACAGGAACAAGAGTCTGTGGATGTACTGTACTTAGAACCATACAGCTGACTGGTTCTTCTGCACTATTTTGCTGGTTTTCTTTCATTCAATAGACCACAGGCAACACTGCATGAAGCACAAGAAGGTGGGTGTGCACTGTCATGAGTATCAGACTGGGATTACTTTATATTTGGAGTTTGTGTTGTAGCACAATTATGAAGTACCATTCTTTTTATAATTTTCCATAGTTCTTTCCAAAGGATAATTTTCTGGTTGTGGCAAGCAGAATTTCAAACAGCTCCATGAAAGGTTCCCTTGCTTTTGACTTGCTATTTCATAGATACTGAAGATCATTTTTTCCCTGGAATAAAAACAGGAATTGTTATTTCTTTCTTGGAATATAATTCTAAAAGAGTTGACTGTTGTTGTTTTTAAAATAAATTTACCATGAATCATTTTAAAACATTGTTTCATCATTATTTTTGTTGTTGTCTTATGATTATTTCATAGCATTTTGGGTTTGGAAACCACCTTAACTATAGAATTATAGAATGATGATGTAAAATAATCAGAAACAAATACATTTTATGACCACGGGCTTAAGTAGTTTTTTTTTCTCCTCCTTTTTTTTTTTTTTTTTTTGCTTGTTGATCAGTACCAAACCCAAAGTTACAAAAATCTTTGTTTCTCTGCCATTGCTTTATGCAAACAATTGGTTCTTCTCAATTACTTTATATAATAGGAGGTTGCTCTAGGAAATATGAGTTGTTTTATGCACAAGGCTATATTTCACTTGGAACAAGGCTATATTGAAACATTTGTCTATGAATGATTACTGTCTACATAACACTAAGCTTTGACATTTCAGCAACAACTTTAACACCCTTGGCAAAGATTCTCTGCCTCTGATAAAGACTTTCCTCTTGGAGAACCTTGGATCCAACCCAATGTTTTGAAAGTTTTTGTTGTTAAACTCAATATTCTGTTTAAAAACATTTTAGTAAAATGTGAATGCTTCTGTACTTGTGTCTTGTATGTCTGCATACTATTCCAGTGAGAATGCTATGTATCTGATTCATTAACTCACAATACTTTCTTATTGTTCCAGATTATTTTTCCTTATCTTACTCCTTTCTTTCACATACATGTCAACTTGACAGCAGCCACATTTATTTAGTATTCTCACTGACTGTGTAGAATTTACTTCCAAGCAATACCTTGTTCATGCAGTTACATCTGTTGGGTTGTCACACTACTATAGGTTATTTATTTTGAGGGGAGTGTGTCAGGATAGTCATATGAAGAATATCCTTCATGGGGCATCTAAAATACTCTTTACAGTTGCATTAATAATAAATGCCATGATGTTGTGATTATAGTTACATAGTCCTGCACAATCCTTAAAATGTGTGTTACAGATATAATTGTGTTACAGATATAACTGGTTTACCATCTATTCCATCTTCTCAGGTAAACTTACTGTAGTTCTTTTGGGACCCCAGAAATCTCTTTAAACCAGACTATAAATACCAATAGACTTTTCGCAGTGGAAAACAATCAAATTGAACTGTTACAGAAATTATGATAAGCTAGGCCATATGCATATGAACCTCAGTTTAAATTGTAAGAGCTGCACCATAACCAGTAGTTTTTGTTCCAGGCTGAATGACCTGACTGATCATGTTTTCAGGGAGAATACTCTAACTTAAAAATGGAGAACATAAACATCCCAGATGTTGTTATGTTATGTTACCTGGTGGGCCATATGTTCTGCCTATGTCACTCTATTATCAAAACATTAACAGCCTACAGATAATTTGCAGTCTAAGCTGATAATGCATGCATTTTTTTTCCAGCAAGCAAGGAGGTTACAAATTCATGTTGGCTAGCTCCACTGCTGCCCACATTGGTTATTAGCTACATGTGCATATCTACTCATGGAGGGCTCTATTACAAGGCTCTCTCTGTGTGTGTGTGTGTGCATGTGCATGTGCATGTGGAGGGGAACTGAAAGAACTGATGAAGGTTATTGGGGGAATCATTCTATGGTTAAGAAATCACCACAACAAACCTGACCATGAACAAACATGGACCCACCACTGAAAAACCCATAATTTGGCAAAATTAAAATGTCTTTGTATTTGCACAAATTATGGTACATTGTTGGTTGAATAACAACTTAGATGTGGTGAAATGGTAGTGCTAATGTATTGTTAGTATAATTTGTGCCCAAACATTTATATTATACTTCATTTTATCATTTCTGAGAAAGGCATTGGCTGGAATCCTGTCAGTTGCCTACATGCATGTAAATGTGTTTTGCCTATGTATACATCTCTTTTGGATGCAGTACAAGACACTACTCTGTACTCTTTTGTGCAAAATGTGGAGAGGGATCACAAAATGGGGAAGACAGGAAAAAACAGAGCTCATGCAGACAAAGTGAGAGGAGACAGGTGAGGAAAAACAGAGATAGCAGCAGGCCTGTTCCATAATTCTTCCTATGGACATAGAGTAGAACCATCTGTCAGTCCTCCCCAAGGGTTCTTCCAACAATAAGACACTGGAAGCCACTGTTGTAAATAAATGAAACCATTATTACAAAGTACGCTAACATAGCTTTGTTTCAGCAAATTAAGACACAACATACTGAATGTCAGATCCAATGCCCATTAAAGCCATTCACAAAATGTCTACTAATGTGAATGCCATCATTTTTACTCTTTACACAAAAAAGTTTGTTAATTAGACAATTCCTAGCCAGTCAACAAAGGTCTAATACCCAATCCATTTCTGAATTATTAGACTCTACTCCTCAACATTAGACACTCTTAGTGTATCAATTTTCATAATTAATTCATAGTTAAATCTCATTATCCACTGTATCAATATGCTAATATATTTCCATAAATTTCTTATTAACATGCATAAGCTTGGCTATGGATGAGCAAGATGCAGAAAAAGACAGCCATAGAAGTCAAGGGTATGCCTTTCCTCCCTTTCAGGGAAGTACCAAGAAAAATGGCTGTCTTACGATGCATTTAGAATTTCTTTCAATACGTACCACTTATGAGCTAAGTTAATGAACTGGGAGTTGCAGTTCAGCAACATCTGGAGGACTACATGATGTCTATCCCTGCTGTAGGGTAATTACCTATGCTGTTAGGAATTAAAGCAATCAATGATCAATTTTAACACTGACGTTTAGCTAGATGCAATGATACTGTGCTCCATGTCACCTAGTTCTGGATTACATGCAAAGAGGAGGACCCAGTGGAGTTTCCACCTGTGCATCTGGTTGTGAAACCAATTGTACAACCACTGGAGGCAGTGCAGATGCCTAGGCTCATGCTTAGGGCTCATAAGAACAAATGTACTACTTCTTGTACAAGTGGAAAAACCAATGAAGTCCTGCCAGTGCACTGGTTTCTTCCATTAAAACTGTGCTGGATTTAAGGTACTGATTATGTTTTTCTAGGATGTTCAGGACAATAAAGACTTTGAGATTACATAAGAAACCATATTGATCAAGGTCAGACAAGTGGTTTCTGTAGTCCAATATTATCTATTCTAATTTTAACACCATTGTATATTTATGTTTTTAATTGAGATGTTTTAATTGCATTTTAGCTTGGGAAGGGGGTGGGTGGGAAGGGATAATTCTGTATTTTATTGTGTTTTATGTATTTTAATCTGTTCTAACCTGCCCGGATTCCTAGTGATTGGGTGGTCTATTATTATTATTATTATTATTATTATTACTATTATTATTCTGATTGGCAGCAACTCTCTTCACTAGAGCCCCTAGTCTGCAGGTAAACCCCGTGACTCTAGATGGACTGCTAACTAAATAGACACACATCCACCTTGCATATCCTCCCACCCTGAGGCTTGGGCATTCAACAACAGACCAACACACAGATTAGCATGTAAATCACTACCACCCAGCCAAGGATCGCACAAGTACATATATACCCCACACACTTCCATGTCAACACCCTCTGAAGATGCCAGCCAGAGATGCAGGTGAAACATGAAGAATAAATTCTTCCAGAACACAGCCACATAGCCTGGAAAACCCACAGAAAGCTATGGATGCTGGCTGTGAAAGCCTTTGACTTCAGAAATAAATAAAACCTGAACAACTTTTCTTCTGATCTTCATAGGCTTTCTTCTGTATCTTTATATAGGTTTCTTTTGCAGAAGGCTTATAATCTGATCTTCATTCTTGACATATAGTTGCATCTTGTAAAATATTTTGTGTGTGGAAGAGATGTCCTATGGATGCAGCTTCCAAGCTGGTTATCATCTTCATCTTCATCCTGACTTTTCCACAGCTCTGGGACTCAAGGCAGCTTGCAAAAGTTTAAACAGATAAAACTAAATGCACATATCCTACAAAAGTTAAAATATAATAATGAGCAATCAGTCCTCAAAGGTTTACTGAAACAAGAAAGCAAGCAAACAAAAAGTATCTATGTGTCTACACAAAGGATAGAAAGGGATCACCTGTCTAGCCTCCCTAGGCAGCGAATTCCAGAACAGCAACTGAGAAGGAAAAGTCCACACCAAATATCTCTATCATGGTGTAGGCGTGAAAGAAAGCCTCCTCTGGTGATATGAAAACTAGAATAGATACATATCAAGAGATAGAGCTTTTCAGATCATTTGGACCCAAGCTGTGTAGGGCTTTATAGATCAGAACCAGCACTTTGAATTGTGTCTGGCAGTCAATGGAGTTGTTGAAAAAATGAGATCCGTCTCATTAAGTTAGATGGTTTCAAAACAGCTTTAAAGACATATCTCTTCCAGCAGGCCTTCCCAGAAACTGGCTCCTAGAACTTCCCAGATAATTCCCAAGCCTTCTGCATTCTGATGTCACTTCATGCTGCTGGGTTTTAATAAGTTTGTCTTATTTTATTTTATATGAACTTGTTTTAATCTTTGTTAGTTTAATTCTATTTTAAGGGGTGGGAGGATGGGGAAGGGATTGTTGAACTATTTTAACTATAATTGTTTTTTTAACCTTGTTGTACCCCGCCCCGATTGTTCAGACAGAGGGGCGGGTAAGAAATCAATATTATTATTATTATTATTATTATTGAGTTAAAGTCAGCCCCTTAACAATTGTATAAGGGAAGAAAAGGTAGGTTCTCTCAAGCTTAATGTACCAGTATTATAAGGTGGCATGAGGTCCAAGGGGGAACCAATTGGAGGAAAGGAATTACAGTACTTTTCATCTTAGAATGATGTTGTTGATGTCTGATCAGTTGATTGTTGTACTGGTCTATGACCGTAATAAAGATATACATACATCTTAGAATGTGGTTAAGAAAGATTTGGGAGAAATGACAGGCATCCCAGTCAAACTGCATCTATGACTCATGAGGAGGGTCCCTCTTTGTGGTATGTCTCCCAGCTAATTATCCCTCTTGTTATGTTGATGGTTGGCTCACCATCCAAAATTGTCTAGCAAAAGTTTGAAACCCATGAAGATCTGGAAATCTAAAATGTAAAACAGGAGTCAGACCATATGTAGATAAGCTGACATGTGACACTAAACTAGTACAGCTATATGTTCTTTTCTCTGGCCATCTCTGCTTGAACGTTGATCCCTCTTTCTTTTAAGATCATGTATCCTGCCATGACAGCACCTTTATATGGCATATTTTACATTTTAGATTAAAATCAGAATTGCTCTTATTCTTTCCAAGAATAACAAATGTCTGCTAACAATATTTTGCTTAAACCTATATATGCATGTATCGGATTTACATAGTTATATATTGCATGCCAGTTTTGCTGCCACAGCTCTGTCTGATAAAATCCTGGGATCAGAAGTTTGGTGAGATATATTGACATCTCTCTAGACAGGGACTAAAGAGCTGTAGAAGCGCATTCTAATACTTTGTCAAATTACAAATTTCAAGTCTCCATTGGATGGAGCTATGGTAGGGGAAGTGGTAAGATACTGATATAACTCTGTAGTGTAGGTGCAAGTAAATGCAACACAATGTAAATCATGATCTTCTACATTACCAACAATACTCTTCTGATCCCAGATTTCAATATGGAGAAAAAACAAACAAACTGGAGCCCTTCACCAAAGGCCAATGAGAACTGAAACTTGCTCATTGAGCACAGAATGCTGACAGTCTCTTGGATGGGAAACTGGAAGACTGGGTAGTGTAGCCTGAATAGAGTCACTATTATGTTTTTTTGTTTGATCTGCATGCACCCTTCTATAAACCATAATGGTGCCTCCAGCCCTGGGCGGGCAGGAGCAGTTGCTGCAGGGCGGGGGACCCCAAGATGACCGTTGGTTTTTGGGTGTGATGGTTCCCGCCAGCGGAAAGCTCGCCGCGCACATGTGCCTTTGGGAGTGTGCCCGATTGGCCCCCGGGCTCCTGGGTTGCCCAGGCGGGAGCAGTAGGGATCGGCCCAGCCATCCGCCTCCTCCTTCCTTTGCTGGTTAGGCCTCGGGAGGAGGGAGGTTTGCTGGTGGCCTCCAGTGGTGGAGGCATTTTGTAGGCCAGCGCGGCTGCGTCGGGCCCATGTTCCTGATTGCTCAGCTCCCTCTCCCCCCTCCCTGGGATTCGTGTTGCTTGTCACAACTTGTTGGGGTGGCAGCACAGGTACTGGATCTGGTGGGCTGGTTTCCAGGGCTCGGTAGCAGTGGATTGGGAGTCCTTTGGACCCAGGAAACATCACGGTGCGTTGTGGCCAACGGTGGGTCACATGGAAATTATCCCAGTGATGAGAGGCTTTCCTATGGTAGCTGCATAATTGCGCAAGGGCGTTGCATTGCCTCAAAGTCATCCCGATGCTTGGCGTACAAGCAACCTCACATCAATCAACCTCAATGTTGGTGATGTGCAGATCCAAACTTCGTGCTTTTGGGCCAACTCTACCTTTGGTATTGCTGGAATAAAGTTGTGGCTTTTTCTCATACCAATCTGCTTCTTGTCTTTCTTGGGGTGTACCTGCCTCCACTGCAATGACAAAAAGCAAGGAGGCCAGGACCTCTATGGCTGCATCTATGTTTCAGAATTAATGCAGTTTGACACTGCTTTAACTGCCATGGCTCAATGCTACAGAATTCTTGGATTTGTAGTTTTGTGAGATACTTAGTCTTCTACATCAGAGTTCTCTGATGCCACAACTAATTACAAATCCCAGGATTCCATACGATAGAGCTATGATTGTTAAAGCAGTGTGAAACTGCATTAATTCTGCACTGTGACAGCAGCCTTTGATATTTATTTAATCCAAGCACTGGTTATGTGATGCCATAGAAATGTCAATTAAGATATTTTAGAATAAAAATGATCAATTAAAAAGCATCACCAACATTCTTAACTCAAATTTTGACCCAAAATACTTAATTCAGATTTCAAATTGTTGATCTTTTAATGAAAATAAGTGAAGTTTTACCACCCAAATAAGGTTTCCCACTAAAATAAGCCTCCTTATTGGAGGATTGGAAGATAAACACAGTTAAAACCAATGGTTTGAAAAGAGTTCAGCAGATTAGAAGTTGATCTTCTTCTTTGGCTATAATTATGGATAGCATTGCTATCCATGTGTGAAGGAAGATAGTGACATGGTCCTCCTCATTGGCTACATCCTCTCCATCGCAACAAATCATCCCTGCATCCCCTCATTTTCAGACTGAACAGTGACAGTGGATATTCTGTTGATGCCAATGCAATTTTGAATAGTTGAAAACTGAACCTTCCTTCCTTGTATACCATAGCTGGCATTCTGGGTGGATCCAACAATGTTATCTATTTAATTACTTTAGTTAAACAGAGAGAGAGAGCATGAGAGAGAAACAGAAATATGAAATATTTCCATGCATTTTACATATTATATGGCTTGGCTTTATCATGCTTTGCCTCAGAACACAAGATTCTCTGCTGTCCACTTCTGGATACAGAATGTTATGGAAATTGCATTCAACAAGCAGATTCGTACTAAAGATGACCATTCTTTCTAACAGTGTGTGGAATCTTTTGTTTATTACATTTTAATGTGTTGAAATGTGCTCCCTTTCATCACTTAGTTTTGAAAGAAAGGTATTCAGTTTTGGATAGTAAAATTAAAATTTAATTGATTCAATTAATTATGTAATAAACAGATTATTAATTAACTCAAAATCTCTAAATGGCAATTGGCCTAGATTTTTTTCAAAGGGAAAAAAGATTCCTGTTATTTATTCATTGTATTGCTTAACAGCACACAATGTTTTACAAAACACATAATGACATCTCCTGTTCCTAGAGACCTTACAAACCTAATTAAGAACATGCAGAGATGGCAGTGCAGTGAGAAGCGATGATCGGAGAGAAGGAAGCTGACAATATGAAGCATACGGTAGATGATGGAAACAAAATGGTAAATAATGCAGTAGAAGGGAATTTGAAAAGAGATATGAAGGAAGAGTGAAAATATCAACTGTCTACGACTTTGAAAGAAGTAACACCAGATACTAAAATAAAATTCTGCTCTGAAATAGTAACATTTGGGAACTAGATATATGTGACAGGGATATAGCTATATAGAAGTGTTGGGTCCAATGTAAAATGTATGTCTAAAATGTCATTTCTTGAGATGAGCCAGCTATCCCATGAGAATATATTATTTGCACTGTTTACTTTTTCTCAAAGTATGGTTTGCTCCCATGTCAGTAACTGTATTAATAGCAGAGTAGCTAAAATAAAGTTACTAACAAACAAACTCAAGCAGTTAGTATCCTTAAGAAATACTTTTCAGTGTCCTTTTCAGAAATACACAGAAGCCTTTATTAAAAAATACACAAAGATGGAGGTGGGAATCCTGCAGCAGCACAATAATTATGGGGGACATCTGCACATCAAAATAGTAATGAAAAGTAGTTATGAGAACTAGAATGGTGCAGTGGTTTCAGTATTGGACTCGGGGCTTGAAACTCCACTCATTCATGGAAACCCTCTGGGTGACTTTGGGCAAATCACACTGTCTGAGACTTAGAGGTAGGCAGTAGCAATCCTCCTCTAAATAGCCCTTGCCAAGAAAAACGGTGATAGAGTCACCATAAGCCAGAGTTGACTTGAAGGCACATAATAGCAAGAACAAAGATAGCTTTCTGTGTTAGAAAATGTAACACTCAATTGATAAATCTTGAAAGTAAATGCAGTATTGTGCACTTAGAAGTATTTTGGAAGATACTGCATACTCTTGAAATCTCAGGCTTGGTGAAAATGGTGAAGCCTGTACTTCCAGCACTATTTGCAGTGTTTAGGGGTTCTCCATTTTATTTTCAACTTTATTACCGGTATCAGTATTTTTAAGAGAGTAGGAAAAAGAGGTCAGACATCACACTGTTATCAGATGCCCTTCCCTCTCCAAACAATATGCTTTTCCAAACAATACAATGTGTCTGGCTTTTTCTGCTGCTGGCTATAGAGCATTGTTTGGACAGACAAAAAGTCTATGACTAGCTTCCATTTTGTAACCTTGGCACACATTCAAGTGGGTCGATGCACTCCAAGTTGGATAAACCTTTTGCAGAGATTATGGTGGTTACAGAACTGGACTTCAACTTTATTTCAGCAGAGAAAGCAGTCTTGAACTTTGCTAGATGATTTAAAGCCATTGTTTCATGGCACCTTGTGAAATGAGATGTCTGAAAGAAGGGTATGCTAGTGATTCATACTGCTTAGTTCTTTGTGGGAGTTCCTTGCACACTCATCTGTTTATTCTTTCACAGAAATCAAAGTGGCATACATTATGTTATCTCATTTCATCCAATAAATTTAAGGTGGTCACTTAGGCTGTGGGATGATGACTATAACAGAGCTTTATAGCTATGGAGAGGTGAGCTCTAGAGGTTAACAAAATCAATGATGTTGTCAGCAACCTTAGATAATTTTGGGGGTAGGAGTAGCATGGGACTTATATTTTATAAAATAAATGTATAGATGAACAAGATGTTGAACTGACTTCCAAACACACCAGTGTATGTGCATGGAATATGCAAAAATGAAAACATTTATTCATGTCTAGGGGATCCTCTGAGAATATTGAAGTATAACAATAAGAGAAATCTTTATAACCTTACAGACAAAGTCTATGTGATGAAGAAAGAGTGGCCGCTTTTTGAATGCTTCTGCTGATCCAAAGAATGGACTGTGTACAGGTTTTTGGCACAGAGGAGGTTTTACCAGACAAATGCTTTTTAAAAGGCAACTGAGATGCTGAAAGCAGAGCACAAGCTATAAACTTAATACCCGTGAATGATGAATGTGGAGAATTCACACCTTTTAGTCTCATTCAGCATGCAATTAACACATAAAAATGGAACAATGGCTCTCATAACTTGTGAAAAGGATCATGCTTCAATAGGCAGGTTATCACTCAGTTGTTCCTGAGCTCATTTGTGGTAAGAGGGTATCCTTAGGGTGAGTGATAATTATAAATGTGTGTAAATGAGGACTGGGACTGTATTCAATGCAGTAAATATTTGTATATTTCATGAAGTGGATAGCCAGCTTACCTTGGACCACCACTGAGTGTCTTGCACTCTCATGCTAACTACTATTAGTTCAAAAACCAGTTTGTTGTCTTTCCTCTGCAATAAAGCAGTTATGTACACAATTAAAAGTGTAGTGGTTAGGAACAAGACAATGTCATCAAATATGCTTCCAGGAATGCAAATTAGAGCTTTCTCATTGCTGTCAAAATCCCTATGGTCTATTGCTGTTTTGTCCACAGATGGCCATTCTAGAACGTAGAGGCCTAAATCCAATTACTGGTTCCAAATGGAGTAGATCCATTAAATCAATGGACCATACATAATGTTGGTTTGCCAGGTCCCCATTGATTCAGTGGGTCCACTCTACTTGGGACTAGCAATTGGATTTAAGCCATTTAGTATTTATAGATGACACAAACTTAATGTTGCCTTTTATGGCAAAGTTAAACAATGTGTTCAAAACAGAGAACCCTGGTAATTTTAATGATACAAATAAGTCTTCAGGGTGATTTGTTGAATATTTTGTACTTGGTGGATTTTACTAATCCTTCTACATACCAATGGATATTTTGTACTGTTTTGATGGCTTTTGAATCTTGAGTCTTTGGATATGTCATGTGAGTATTTCAGGTTTTTTAAAAATAAAAGGAATAAATTATGATCAAGAATATTTCCAGTCACACTTTCAAAGACTCATTACTAAAGGGGGAAATCAAACTTCTGCAGAGAGATGAATTTTCCAACTTGTGTCCATATGTGTGTGGCTGGAGGTATAGAAAATCCATCCATCATAGGCACTCATATACCCTTTTAATTTTTCACATAACTCTCCAGGGGCAGATAGGCTTTCCTGGCATTAATAACTGGTTGCAGGGGCGATAGTGTATCATATAAATATCCTTACATGCTACAAAAAAGACTTTTGAGATGGAAATTATTGAATTTAGATTGATAAAATCATAATTTCATTTACCTTTCAGTTTCAGAAACAGTCAGACACAGTGGCATCACATTTTCTTCATCCCTGATCTCATAATGCTTACACGATTTTGAAGAAGTGCCTAGGTTATTAGAAGAAGATACTGTTACAAAATGTTCACTGATAATGTACCCATAAATTTATGAAGTTGCCCTAGGAGAGAAAGCTATCCATGACTTTTTATTCTTCCACCTCTGCCTTTTTATCATTCCACCTTCAGCTCCTAACTCATTACTTTCAAGATCTTACAGCATTCTAGACTGTCTCAGAGTCTAACTAGATGTTAAGGGAAATGAAGGATAAAACTATTCCCCCTCTAACAACAGGTTCTCCTCATACAGGAATGCCTAAGCAATCAGACTTACAAATTAAACCCATATTTACTTCCCATGAATGAAATCAGAAAACAGAGCATGTCATATAGAGTGATGTGAAAATCATGTGCTATGACAAACATATGAGGAAATACCTCTTCTAAAAATGTGATAAGCCTATAACTAGTCTAACTCCTAGTTTCCACATTGCAAAGTCTCGACATCGACTCCTTTTTTCAGACAAAAAATGATTGCTTGTGCCCTGGTGCTTCTTTCACAGCAAACACATAAAGGATGGATGAAATATATAGGCGCTTGACTGTTCTAAATATAGAACATATTACAGAAAACTATAATATTAATGCACTGTGAAAGCCCAGATTATTTCAGTTTTATTATTTGTCAGTTGTACAACCACTGAGTTACCCTAAGGCCAGATTCCTAAACTGTAAAATGTCATTCTCATTGGCTGAAGCCCTCATGAAGAAACCCCAAGATCTAATTTGTAAGGGGTGACTTGTCACACTAACAAAACAAGGGTCTGTTCACACTAGGCGCCCATATCACTATGATTCCACTCTAACTCCTTTAGAATCTTGGGGTTTATAGTTTGGTGAGGCACCGGAACTCTCTGGCTAAGAATTCTAAATGCCCCTCCCTAAACTGCAAATCCCTGGATTCCATAGGATGGAATCATGACAGTTAAGGTGGATTCATTGTGATATAACTGTGTATCATGAAAGGGGGAAGGAATATGTAATATCAATCAATCACATTTTGCTGCTCAAACTTAGTTAAACTATGAGGAAGAAATGTAGACCTTCTTCAAGGAGAAAGCTGAACAATTTCCTGAGCACCCCAATACATTTTTTTGGAAAATAAAATATACATTAGAGTGCAAACATCACAAGTGACTTTTACTGTTCCCTAACTAAGCTCTTGTGGTGCTTGGACATCTCCTATAGGGTTCTCCCCATTACCAGGCAAAGAAAACTAGCTATTTGACATATCATATGATGGGGTCTTGGAACTGTTGGAGTAGAATTGCCAAGTGAAATAAAGTGGCAGGGATCTTATACATTTAATAGTTGTGCAGAAGATGGAATTTCAGTAGTTGTTGTTGACCGTGAAAGCCTCATTTGCAGAAGTTCTATTGTCTACACAATCATTAAAGCTATGGAAACCCTGTCCTTTATTTCACCTGGCAACCCTAGAGCTATTTATGCTTTAAGTTATACTCCTTCCTTCAGGCATGACAGAGGATCTGTCACTAGTATTGAAATATGATTGAGCTGCAAGTCTGGATATTTTCTTGATACAGAATGGCAGGTGGTACATTTTATTTGCTGTGTCAGGCAAGGAAAGATTTTGAGACAGACCTTTCTTTATACTGTGCAAATACAGCTCTCCTGTGCTGTTCCATTCCAAAATTGTCTTTCCTCTAGGCAGCTAGTTGTTGTTGTGTGCTTTCAAGTAGTTTCTGACTTATGGCAACCCTAAGATTGCCTATCATGGGGGTTTCTTGGCATGATTTGCTCAGTGGGGATGTATGTGTTCCTTTGCCTTCCTCTGAGGCTGTGAGATTGTGACTTGCCCAAGGTCACTCAATGGATTTCCATGGTTGTTTCACTCAATGGGTCTCCAGAGTTGTAGTCCAAACCACTACACCACACTCACTGTACATGGGCTATTTCCCCACTTACTTTAAAATAAATTAAAAGCAACTCTGATCATTCATTTGCTCTATGATCATTTATGCAGCATCAGTCTGTTTATGGCACTTGTGCCTGGCACAAAAAGTATGGAACTGAACTAATTTGATGGTCTTAAAGTTGATGTCAATCTGTATGATAGGTAAAATGTGTCATCCAGATATTCCTATCATCCTTCAATATTATCTATGCTGAGTACAGGTAATGAGAGTTACAGTTCAACAACATCTAGAGGGCTGCATGTCCCCCGACTCCAGCTCCACAAATTGTATTTTATGGTCAACTCCATTCTCATGCCAGTGGCTTTGTTTTCTCATCTGGCCTTCTCTGCTGATAAAATAACATTAACATTAACATTAACCTTCACTTCTGCAGGGGATCTGCAAAACACAAATCCTTTGGGCTTTTGTTTTTTTCCATGAATTTAAATAAACATGCCAGAGAAGTATAATTCACAAATAAATAAATTTAACCACCAACACTTGATTCTTTAATCTTTATTGGTTGCCCCAACAGTCATTCATAGGAGACATTCCAACGTTTCATCATTATTACTAGAAAATGATGCTTTGTGACTTATTTATTGACTATAGGTGTGTTCACCTTTCATAAATTGCCTTTGGTAGATAGAAATGCAGTTTCATGGTCTGTTTCTGAGTTAGTCCATTAGCTTGTTTTCCTGACAGCAGCCATGCTAAAATTGGATGGGAGATCCTCTGACTGCATCATTAACAGGAACAGATTGAGTAAGCAGACCAAAAGGAAAACAAACATTACAATGCAACTTTAGTGCGTCAAACAGAAGTGATTACATCTACTAAAACACCAGCAAAGAAAGCACACTTTGGTTGCTGGGTGGACTTTTTTTTCTTTTTAAAGTAGCTTTCTCCCATCTGTCACCATATCATTATAGAGGAAAGCTGCAGTTATCCTGATAAAAGTATCTGATGTGAGTCAATTTCCATATGGAAGTATAGCAATTTCAAGGGAAGATATGAAATCTCCTATAATATCCTTCTTTCCCCATCCTAGTTGGCAGCTGCCCATCTTTATAGAAGAGTAGCTGCATAAGCTGACAACACACATGTTTGGCAAACAAAAGGCTCTAGATTCAATACCTGAACACACCCCTTTTTGCCAGTCTAGATCAGCCCAAAGGGTGCATTTACACTGCAGAAATAATCCAGTTGGATATGGCTCAATGCTATGGGATTCTGGGATTTGTAGTTTGTTCTCTGAGAGGGAAGACGAAATAACTCACAGAAATAAAAAACCGATCAAACTACAAGTCCCAGGATTCCCTAAGATGGAGCCATGAAAGTTAAAGTGTTGAGATGTATTAATTCTGCCGTGTGGTAGCAGCCTCACTACAAGGTGGACTGACTCAGCAAATTGATTCATTGATTCATATTCTGCCTTTACTGAGATGAACCCAAAGTGGCATACATTGTTCTTCCCTTCCTCACTTCATTCTCAGAGCTACCCTGGTAGGAAAATCAAGTCGAGAGGGAGCTTCAGGTCCTGAACCTTCATTTGCTACCCTCAACCAATATAACATGCTGGCTCTACCTGTGTTGCTATCCAGAAAGTAATGGATGCCTCCCATTCCTACACTGAGAATGTATTTCCTTAACTTGGTTTCAGATAGTTCAGCTCTGGCAGTTCCCCCTAAAACCTATTGCCAAGAAAGCTTGTAGTAAACCAGGGCCAAACATAGCAGTTAGCTTAATGCAAAACAGTCAAGGAAAAACATGTAAATATATTCAGAAGGTAGCAGGATCCAAGTTTTATCATAATATTAATATTGATTTACCTCTAAAGGGGCAATTCCTGATTCATTTATGCACCCCACTGTATTCTAAACATTTTACATTTGTGAGGGAGCAAGTTCTTGGCAATATGCACTCCTGTTTTGACTAACAGATACATAATAATTTATGTCTATTTATATCATTTATTTCTATTGGCCAACAGAGCCACAATAATCAGTGGCCACAATCCTTCATCTTTGCATAGGTCTGCATATGCAGTTCCATGCTTTCTTTCTATGTGACAACTGTCAAGTCCTGGGAGGGTCTGTGGCTTTTGCTCTCACTGAGAAGGGGAGGGAGGTATTTCAGACTCCAGAGAAATAGATGGTCTCAGTTTGGCTGGGGAATGAGGCTGAACTCTCAAATGAATATAACCACATTTTCTTTCCCTTGGGAGCCCAGAGCATCCAGATCTTTATGGTTTGAATGGCCTTCTCCTCCCTCCCCTCTCTTCCCCACTAGTAAGCATGAACCTCTCCAGCAGAGTGATGGCAGCTAGATTTTTTTTAATGGATGGAGTACAAGGGCAAGAAAATTCCCCCCTGCACTCTGTCCAAAATGTGTGTACGCTGCACTTACACACCCATAAATAAGAAGAAGGAGGAGTAAAGACAGAAGGAACAAACATCAACAATCTAAGATATGGGGATGACACCATACTACTAGTGGAAGACATCATGGATTTGGAATAATTACTAAGGAAGGTCAAAGAAGGAAGTGCAAAGGCAAATTTGCTACTGAATATAAAGAAAATAGAAATAACAACCATAGGGGATCTACATAAATTCAACCTAGATAACAAGGAAATCAAAATAGTTAAAGATTTCCCATACCTTGGATCAAACATTATCAGAAAGGAGACTGAAGTCAAGAAATCAGAAGACTAGGAATGATAATGGCAATGATGAATGAATTAGATAAGATCCTAAATTGAGCACATATAATTAAAATCATCCAGTCCTTCGTATTCCCCATCATCATGTACAGATGTGAGAGCTGGACAGTGAAGAAAGTGGATGAAAAGAAAATGAACCCTTTTGAGCTGTGATTTTGGTGAAGAGTACTGAGAATACTGTGGACACAAATCAGGTCTGAACCTTCCCTGGAATCCAAGATGACCAAATTGAGGTTGTTGTACTTTGGTCATGCCATGAGAAAGAATGACTCACTGGAAAAGACAGTAAGGTAGAAAAGGTAGAAGGCAGTAGAAAGAGAGGAAGACCACTTGCCACATGACTGGACCCAATTAGGGAGGCCACAGATCCAAATCTACGAGACCTAAGCAGAGCAGTGGAAAATGCAGAGTGGGATGATGGTGGCTGGAGATGTCTTATTGACAGGGCCCCATGAGTCAAAATTTACTCCAGAGTAGCTAACAACAACAACAAATCACTAACAGGATAGTGGCCCAGGTTTTCTAAATATTATGTTTCCTAATATTATTAATTAATGGCTTATTGAAATAAATGACCCAAATATAATGTAAATCATTTTAAAAAAAACGCATGTTGGTCTATACTTTTCCCTCTCCCAACATGCAGCCAAAATGGTCTCAATGTGCTGAAATGTAACAGCTAATCCAAAAAAGATAAGACAATTTAGAGCTTTCATATAGTATTTTGAAAGGCAAAAAAGAAGCAGACGAGATAATATAACAGTTTGCCTGAAAGGCAGCCTATTCTGGCTGATGTTAATTAAATAGAGTTAAATAAGAGAAGGGAGCTGAAGGAAAGAGCTTACTAGAAAGTGATAACTGCAAATATTTTGTCAAGGGCATGCATTTGTATCAAACAGCTGTTCATATATTTAGATAGACTAATTAATCTAGAATAGAGGCATCATGCCTTCAAGAAAAGTCCGATTCTGTATAGACTGCTGCTGATACACAATTTGAAAACTTGCACAGTGATGGTAAACCAAATTCCACAAGGATAGTGAAACACATAATCAACGGAACATGTCAAAAATAGCTTATTCCCTAGTTTTTCATTCTCTCTTTGACATGTCAACCAAATTCAAAGGAACGTGTAAGTAATTTCATACATCCAAAGGAACCCTGGTCTTGGGTTTCCAAAAACATCAGTCCCAGCCCCATAACATTTTTGATCCTGAAATGAATTTCAGGAACAGTACACCTGCGCTTCCAATTGTCTTCAGGGAATCCTTATTTTATACCTCCTGCCACAATAGCTACTAGTCTGGATCAGTGCAGAAGATACTAAACACTGGATACATAAGGAGAGGAAGGTGCTTTATTCTGAGGGATCCCAGAAATTATACCAATCATGGTATAAACTTTTGTTTGATTACAAAAGAAAGCTGCAGCCTTATGGAGAGAAGTGGATGGATAAGGATAATGTTTACACCTGGGATTCCTAGTTTATGTTGGAATTATGGCTCAGGTATAAAGAGCCAGGATGACATAGTGGTTTGAGCATTGGACTATAACTGGAGATCAGGGTTTGATTCCCTACTGGGCCATGAATTACACTCTCGCAGCCCCAGGAAACTCCTTGATATGTTCACCTTAGGGTTGTCGTAAGTTGGAGACAACTTCAAGGTACACTCCAATAAATAAAGTTAGAGGAGGCCTCCCCATATAGTCATGATCTGCTTCAGCTTGTTCCATTTGCAACTGCTATTTATTTTTAAAAGATCACCCGTTTGCCCAGCTATGGTCATTTCTGGTTTTTCTAAAGTCAGACCATTAATCCACAAGAGCACTGCCTTAAATATCAGGTTTCCAAGATCTTGGACAGAGCTTTCTCCCAGCCCTAGCTACTTTTAACTGGATTTACTGATGTTAAAATCATGCAGTATGTAATATGAGGGATTGAACATTGGATTAGCACTGAGTAGTATGGAAGCCACAAGTATTTCAAATACTAACACCCCTAAATCAGAGATAGGAATCATGCAGTCCTCCAAATTATATTGGACTGCAGCTCCCAGGATTCTTGACTGTGCTGGCTAGGGCTGCACACTTCCATTCCATGCTCTGAACAGCGTCACTCAAAGGGTTAATGCTAAGTAAGGAATTATGAAGTACCAGGGGTTAAAGATATGAAAAACCTTGATATGAAAAACCAGATCCACCCAGAATACTTTTCAAATATCCGTAAGAAGAAAGATGTCCATATAGCTGTACTGTGGCTGCTTTACATTTCATTTGACAGAGCAAGGGAGGAGTCTAGCTCATGGGCTATATGTGTGTTTGGGGTTGTATGGTCATGGGGAGCTAACTTCCTGGTTACAGAAGGCGTCTTTTGGCTGTAATATGCTTAGGGGCAAAAACACTGAAAAATTGCCCCTTTAAAATGGCCTAGGGAATATTTTAAATAGAATAAATGAACTGGGGGAAAAATACCAGGACAAGAGTGTGGGGCAAGGGTATCCTTCCAAGGTCTCCTAGTGGACCAGTGCAGTCCCCCCGTCACAGTTGCCCACCCCTATGGAAAGGACTGATCCCTATGTTGAATGGTCAGTTGTTCACACTTGTAAACAACTGGTCACTTCTGGTCATTATCAATTGCTTCCATGGTATTAGTGAAAGAAGCTGTTGTGAATTGAAAATTATTTATTTCTATTTCCTCCTACTTTTCTTCCACTATGTAACTATTCAAAGATATAGCCATGTTAGTGTGTGGAATCAGTATGTAGAGAGATCTTGTAGCACCTTTGAGGCTAACTGAAAGAAAGAAATTTGCAGCATGAGCTTCCATAGACTTCAGTCTACTTCCTCAGTGTGCTTTAGTGAGATAATAGAGACATGCCTGAGCAATTGAACTGGCAAGGAACAAACTTTTGCAAGAATGGTGTGTTGTTCTTTCTCACCACATGGAACCTGAGCCTTTTCCATGTCACTGCAAATCCTTTTTGAAATGTGAATGTGTGTGGCAGAATGAAAACCAGATTTTCTGCATGGGGAGCAGCTGTGTATGAATAGCTCACAATATAACATCACAAAAGGCAATATACCCTGTGTGCATACAAATATCATGCTTTCATGATGCTGAGCCTGAGCAGCTTCTGCCCTGTGTGGTTTTAAGCAGCCACCATGAGACTTGGTGAAACAGTGCTATGCCTTGTTCTTTTCTGGCTGCACAAAATAAACAATGTAATTTAAGTCAAAACTGCCATTCTTCAAAGTAAAGAACACTTAACCTCAGACCACAACTGGCAATCAATAGTTTTGTTGAGAAACAAATAATGTGCTGCAAGCAAATTGACAAAATTTGCTCCTGTTTGCCCACTTCTCAGCATGCTGTCATTTCAAGGCCCATAACAGCAACTATAACAGAATTAGAATGTGGAGTTTTTACACAGGAAAATGAACAACACTCTTTGGCTGAATCAGTCATTGATTTAGTGGCACTGGAACCAATGGGATGCAGTGCTAGAAAATTCAAACATTTGGAGGGACATCTGGAGGTCCCTGTGGATGATGTCATCACACTACACCCAGTCATAACAAAATAGCTGGATATTTCCCTGCTGCTCCTTTCAGTCCACCAACCAGGAAATGGCTGGGTCTGTTGCAAGGGATGCAGCTGAGAAAAAAAGATGGCTTGTGGGTGGGGGCAGGTTTGATTGTTGTGAAGTTGGTAGGGACTTCTTTCAGTCTCTGCAATGACCAAAAAATGAGTTGCAATGGTGTTTGATGCACACCATCATAATCCACCATCAGAATGCCAGTCATTTATTTTTCAGCACTATGGACAGTTCTGCACATGGGGAACTGCAAATGAAAACTCACAGAGGATGTCACCTGAGATCGTGGGCTCAGCAGTGAATGTGATAGAACTTGACTTTGGAGATTACCATGTGAGGCACGATTGATGGAACAGAAGTGGAATTACAATTTATGATCCCTCTTCTTTTTGCATGACATCATCACTCATCCATTGCTGATCTGTTGTTATACCATTATTATTGTGCAATTTCACAGTAACAAGAGATACCTGTTAATGCAAAATTGAACGAAAATAATGGTATGATAATGGATCAGCAACAGATGAGCAATGACATTGTTTGAAAAGGACAGGAATCATAGATTGTAATTCCACTTCAATTACATCATTAGTGCCTTGTGTGGTAATCTCCTGAGTGTCAAGCACTGGATGAAATAGAATTATTTGGTTATTTGACTGTACCTATTTAGCTGTTGATTTTAGTTTTGTCTAAAATAATGCATAACCAATTATTTTTATGTTATAACTCCTAAGCATCATTAGGTAATCTGGGAATGTAAATTTATATAATAGGTGTGGGATATTAGCAAACAAATTGGGAGACAGACCAAAAAGCAAACAATGCCATATTTAGGATTTACAGCACAAGTTTCTTCTTCTTGCTGATGGGGAAACCATTTTACCCTTAATAATAATAATAATAATACATTTTATTTCTAGCCCGCCCCTCTGAATGAGCAATCGGAGCAGGTACAAAAGAGAATAATAATTAACAAAGCTAAAATACAAAGCAGTTATAGCAACAACAAAAATACATAGTAATTATGACAAAAAATAAAATTAACAAAGCAAAATACGTAACAATCAACATATCAAAACAAGTAAAAAGAAAACCTCCATTCTCAACCCCCATCCCAATCCTAAAACAATGTGACCTATACACAATCTAAAAAGAAAAAATAAAATAAAAAGGGGGGGGGGGGGGGAGAAAAGACTCCTCCTTAAGTCCAGGAGCCAAGGCATGGGAGTAGCCCAGGTGGAGGTAGGGCAAACAAACACTCTCAGCCAAGTCTTCTTCACTGGCAGATGTTGGGAATGGGGAGGAGGGAAAAGGCCCATTCCCCCTCCTCCTTATCTACTTTTGGAATAAGAGTTCTGATATTTGGAGCCTTAAAATGCCATATGTAAACTTTATCTGGTATTTCATAAGCAACAGATGCTCAGCAAACAGTTGTTTTGTGTAGATAATTTAATGATGTAGATTTAATTACTATGGGAAGCTGCTTTTAAAAGTGCCTTCTGAAAGCACATATTTCACCTGTAGAATTTTTCTTCTTTTGTTCTTTGAGACTAAAAACCAATTTTTAACATTAAAGAAATGCTGCAAAAAACCAACACACTGACTTCTAACAGTGTGAGGAAGTGCCTGATTTGTTTCCTGAGTTGTTAGGTTTGTCCTTCTTCATAGTATAGTACCACACCCATGCCTCTTCAGCATGAGGTGCTGGAAATCACCAAGATCTTGGCAAGTGGGATAACTGAATATTAAAGTTAAGATTGTCCTATTCATCTGAAATGTAGTGTTGGTGAAGAGTTCTATGGAGAATGTTGACCACTAAAAAGAAAAAGAAATGATTCTTAGAGCAAATCAAGCCTGAACTTCCCCTAGATGACAGCATGACTAAATTGAGACTGTCATACCTTGGACATATCATGAGAAGACATAACATGTTAGAAAAGAAAATAATTGTTAAAGTATAAGGCAGTAGGGAAAGAAAACTGCATTCCAGATGGATACACTCAATCAAGGAAGTAGGAGTGACTTGATGGCAGTAAACAACAACAGCAACAACATGATTTAAGCCACTGAGTGCAGAGATGCATGGACTCCAAAGGTCTGAACATCTCCTTTCTGCAGAGATATGTGATCTTCCTTTTATCATTTATAATGGAAGAAAGGAGGGCTCTCATGCTTCTAATTTTTGCTGCATCTTCTAAGGTGCTGAGTTGCTCAAAGTTATCTTAAGTAAGTCTCTTTAGACCTCTTGATTGCATACTCTTGTAAACCTGGAATAATACTGTTTACTTACAAGCATCATGGGAATGTCAGTAGTTTAATTAACAGATTATTTTAAAGCACTTGGTGTTATCCCATAATGCAAAAGAGACAATGACTGTAAATCAATCTACTCTTTACATAAGTTCAATTCACATATGTATTGGTTGGCAAAGAAACAATACAAAAAAGAAGCCTTCTTTCTCCTTTTGCATCTGTTGTTCTTGTGATATAGGAAAAAGTCTGTGTATATGATGGTAGGCATATCTATATGAAATTCTAAAAAGATCTAAATTTCAGGTAGATCCCTAAGAGTGAAAAATTTAAAATAAATTTTAGACTTCTCAAATGTACCCTTCCCCCCCTCAAATTAGGTAAACCATGTCTTATGTAAGAGCCAGCATAGACTTTACAGGTGAAGAACAGTTTGAAAGTGTTACCTTTTTTTTACACCACTGGCCCCATAATGCCCTGGTTAATGAGGCTAGTGGGACAGTCTGGGAGTTGTAGTCTACCTATATCACTCCACCCAATGGGATATGAAGGGGTCACACCTCCAGTCTTGCCACTCTTTATGGATGCAGGTCCCCCTCCTCCTGTGGTTCATGGGAACACAGCATCACTGGGAAGGCCTACCAGTGGTGCTTGTCCCCCTGCAAGTTGTACACACTATCCCATCTACAAATACTGCACCAGTCATCTGGCATGTAGATATCCTTTTGGTCCAGGCACCCACTCTACCTGTCTTGTCTACCCCACAACTCCAAAGCTCTACCACACCCTCCAGTGGCTCCAGTTGAGCAATGGCATCACAGGCAAATGCCACCACACCAAACATATCTACAGTGGCTAAAGAAGTTCCTACAGGTATGCTGGGGGGAGGGAAAATGTAATTGGGAAGGAGGAAATTCCCACATTCTCTGGCCTGCCAATCAGGATCTCTAAGAGAGAACACATCACAAGCACCAGGAGGGTGACCTGATAACACCACATCCACTTGCTTGTCCTTCCCCTTCTGTCAACCCCCAACTCTTGGTGACAGCAAAATCATTGCTCCCAATTCTGTAGAGCATTTCTCTCAGTATAGCCATACAGGCCTGTTTCTTTGCCATGGGTGGCCACCTCTTATCTCCCACCAAGGAACACATTTGGAGTTCATGGACTTTTCCCTCCTACTTTTCCACAGTCCCAAGCCTCAGGTATTGGTAAAGAACAGAGTTCTTTTGAACCTCCTAAGGGAATTTTAGCAATTCAAGTGCTCTATGGTAAAAAAAAAAAAGTTCATCAGCCAGCTGGTAGGTTGGATGATGTATGTGGGAATGGTATTTCAGGCATGGCCATATAGGTGCTCCCCCAGTACAAAGACATAATACTCAGGGCCTACATTTGCTCCAAGGGATCATGTTACACCTTCCCTGTCTGCTTTGAGACTATGAAGATTTTCACACCAGCACTTACCATGGGTTAAGCCCCTGTAAAGTGCCAGTAAAATGTCCCTGAAGATTGAGGGTGTGAAATCAGTGGTTAAAAGACTGTACTGCAGCCACTAACTCATAAACTACAAGGTTGTGAGTTCCAGAGGCTCCAGGGGTGACTGAGCCTTACATCCTTCTGAGGTCACTAACATGAGTACCCAGCTTATGGGGGGGGGGGGGTTAGCTTACACTTTGTAAACCTCTTAGGGAGTGCTTAAGTGTACTGATAAGTGGCATAGAAATGTACTTGCTGTTGCTATTACTATCACAGGTTCACTGGTTAAGGACACAAGAAAGAGCCTTCTCAGTGGCTGCTCTCACTCTCTGGAACTCAGATATGTGTTTTATTATTTATAATTTTTAAATTTGTTTTAATTTTTTTAAACTGTTTAATGTCACAATTCTAATTGTTTTTAAAATTCTACTGTTAAGGTTTTAGATTTATTCTTTTTGGGAACTGGCTTGAGTCCTACTCTGGGAGAAAGGTGACATACAGATGATGATGATGATGATGATGATGATAAAAATAATTCTTTACATTTGAGGATTATGGCAGTCATGTGTGGGGTTGGGAGTGTGGGGATGGGGATTTGCAGCACAAATATTAAAATAACTAACCCAATGAAACTATTAAAATCCTGTAACAGCTATATCAAGACTCATATCAAGGAGCAAGAGTGGTGTAGTTGTTTGAGTGTTGGACTAGGACTCTGGGTGACCAGTGTATGAATTGCTGCTCAGCCATGAGAACCCACTGGTTGGGTGGCCTTGGGCAAGCCACACTCGGCCCCAAAGGAAGGCACTGACACATCTCCTTTGAATAAATCTTACTAAGAAAAAATGAGAGAGTCAACCAAATGGACTTGGAGGCAACTGACAAGAAGATCAAGAATAATTTTCACTGGGTAGGGCAATAGAACCTATGTAAGAAAAAGTCACATAAAACAAATATACCTTTAGATTTCTTATGTAGATATGTAAAAATTAGATATATTACAGCAAAAATGACCATGTTTAACAGGAATAGAGCTGCTGTCAAAACAGCTCTTTCCCATATGTCCCTCAGCCTGTTTGCTTTCAGGGGAAAATATGTATGTGGTAGTAATATTTGATAGATGATTTTATGGTGACGGCAGGCCTTCAAATCTCATCTTTGTTCATGTTTTCTCAATACATACATGATTATACCCTGGGACATCCTTGTACTGTATCTATAAGTCCATTTCCAGTTATGTTAAAAAACAAAAACAAATACCCGCTACCCAGAGTGGCACTTGTTTGTCTAAGACTCTATGTCTATGATGTACCCAGAGCTTGAAAGAAAAGCAATTATTTTGTTTGGATTAAAACACGATCCTCAAGCTAACATGACTACTTGTAGTACAAGTAGTTTTGTAGTACAAAACCAGACTTACTTAATTCTAGCCAGGCAAACAGTGAGCCCCAAATTTGCAAGAAAGCAGTCACCTCTATACTTCAGCAAGCACCCAAATCCCAATATGTTTCTACAGCTCCCCACTCACCAAATTATGTGGCAGGCTGAATTAAGATTTGGGTGCTGGGGAGAAACAATGAGACAGTGCCTCAGTCCTCACCCATTCCTTCTAATGATGATGATGATGAAATTTATTTGTATCCCTCTTCTTTGTGCAGCACAGTTTTTACATTAAAATATGCAATCCTGTATCCCAATAATCACCCCAAAATACAATTAAACAGTTTACAGATTAAAACATACCTTAAAATAATAAGCAAATCAACAATGGCTGTAGCAGAAATCAGGGAATAACAGGTTCAACTTATTTTTATTCTTCTGTGCCACAAGATAAAGTATTGCTGGATTGACTTTCCGAACAAAAACTCAAGACTCACAAATGATTGGGTGAAAGAGGTCATATTTTTCTCCATCAGTGCTTGCCTGCTGAAAATGTGAGCTGTTATTGATCTGGTGTAAGAATTCTGGAATGATACATATTATTTATTTGCAGCAGGCAAACTAGGCCATTAAATCTATATGGTATGCAGGGCAAAAGATGCCAGTCTGAAGGCTATAGCAGCAGAACATGGTCTGAGAACAGGTTATCAGGGAGGATCAGGCAAAGGCATAAGATGACTACAACTTTTTTTGTAGGTAACACTTCATGTAGACAGTATTGCAGTGCATGGAGACAGGGGGCGAGGTTCAGTTTTTTAATATTTGCATCTGGAGGACAGGCTTGTTTGGTTTGTGTGTATGAGAGAGAGAGAGAGAGAAAGAAAAAGAGAGAGAGAAAGAATGCTTTTGTGGCAGAAGCTTTAGCATTTCCAGCATTTTTTCTCTGTAGCTATTAATTGGTTCATACAGCTCTGCAGTGCAGTTAGAGCCCTCAGCCCCATCCTTTTCAAAATATTTATTGTACTAGTAGTATTCTGGATGGGTGGGATGGAGTGTCTAACATTTTCTTTGGCAACTAAACCAGCTAGCCGCCCACATAAAAACAGAACACATTGGACCAATATGAACCTGCTGTGTAAGATAACACTGTAGAACTCGCTGCAACAGAGAAGAAATACATAACTTCAGGGTTGTGTTTCTGTACACTGAAAGGTATCCCCAAAAGCTTTGTGTTTTTATTTAGACACAGGTATATGCAGGATAGAAATTACTATGTAGCTCGTAATTAATTGTACACAATTTTTGTTTAGAGATGTATAGACTACAACCTTTTGTAAGTGTTGTTTATAGATTTTTATGGCAATTTATTATAGCCAGACTTTCAACATGGCACTTTATCATACTTGACAAGGCATTTTTGACACACCATCTCTACTTCGATATCTATTCACACACTCTATCAAGCAAACAAAATAAACATCCACCTTCCTTTGGGATTACAACTCTCATAATCCCTCCCCATCAAGCTTGTTGGTTGAGTGTTATGGGAACTGAAGCCCCAAACATCAGGAGGCCCAAAAGATATTTCTCTTTGCTTACCATATGATCATGTATGCATGTTATAGACAATGAAAGCAGAATTCTAAGCACTTCAGCCTTTCTTACCCATTATGGCTATAGGATACTGAACATGGAGAAAACCATTATTTCCAGCCATATTACTTTTGATGCATATGGGTTGTAGCTGAGCTAAAGTTTCTTAGAAAACAATTTTATGGCAAATGTGTGTGATTTTTTTTAAAAAAATGTTTGAAATGCTTTTGCACTGTTGGTGAACTACAGTTGTCTGCTGGAGAAAATTTGATGAAATGACCTACCTGCATTTTCTATTTGTGACAATGGGTTATGAATGGAGGACTAACAATAGAGTTCCATTCACCACTGGGTAGTTGTAAACATCTCAGGAAGGGAGCTTTCTGAGAAAGTTTCTGAGAATCGTCCCCCCCCCCTTTTTGTCACCATTCAGCCAATTGGAGAATGTCATCCATAACAAGAACATGTTCCCATCCTATAGAACTCTATAGACCCAAAATATCATGCACATTTTTGGATGCTGTTTTTGTTTAGCCTTATGTGGTTTGCCTTGTGGATGACCTATGAGAATCTTGCTTCACAGATTACAGCCAAGGTAGAAAAAGCTAAAGGTGAACTATACTCCTGCTCCCTCCATGTAGTAATCTGAAAAACTGATTATTACCATGTAGTAATCTGAGAAGCTGCGACACAATCTCAACTAGTACTATAATTATCATGTAACACTACTGAAGCTCAGCATTTGAGAAAGTTACATTTTGGACTAAAAATCCCAGAATATGGCTAACTATGGAATTAATTTGTCATAAAATGCAGCCAGGTTATCAGGCGACCCGTTTATTTGTGCCCTCAAAGAATCTGCCATGGAAAAATGGGCAGCCCATTTTCTGCCTCTTTATGTATTTTCCCATGTTGCCTGATACCACAACATTTGTCAGTTCCTCACTGATGGCAGATAGTGATATGGCACAAAGGGAGGAATCAGCAGGACCATGATGACTGGTAGATGATGGGCTAGCAGAATTTCCTTGACAAGCAAAAATATCTCATCAGGTATATAAGTCAGAGAACATGGTGGATAAGCTTTTGCTGGATTCCCTGCCCACTGAGAGCTTTCTAGCTGTGCAAATGTCTATCAATTGCTTAGAAATTATTATAGCTTCGTGACGCTGTCACTTCCTCCTTAATAATCAGCATATCCTTGTGCTAGCAGAATTAAGCTCTTCTCAAGGCAAGAGATCAGCTCCAATCTCTTCCCACTTCATAGCTTCAGCAGTGCCAGTGCAGGAAGGAGGATTCTACATCACTGAAAAGGAAGGCATCTTGTGCCTTATATTGTATTCCACTTGTGGCAGCAAATATGCAGATAAGGCCAAAAATGCAAGAGGCTTCAATATTATGCAGGATAGGAGCAGGGATTATAGAATGCAAACAGAAGAAAAGTGGCATAACTAGCATTTTGCTGGGGCTTCAGAAGGGAGAAGCCAGGCACAGAAGAAAGGCAGCAAAAGGAGGAGTAAATCTCTGCTGCTTGTCTCTGAAGGACCAGTTGCTTCAACAAGCTGGTGTCTATTGTCTTGCCTATTATAGCAGTTGGCTTTTGCCCCTCTTAGCAGGAGATATGCAGAGACCTCTACTTGAACAAGCCAGAAAGGAGCCTTTCTTGGAGTCTTTCTTCCTCAGTTCTGGAAGCTGTATGGTAGAAGAGGGAATCATGCAACCTTTCAGATGTTGTTGGACTGCTACTCCCAGAACAGCTAATGGTGAAGAATGTGGAAAGCTGCAGTCTAACAACAGTTGGAACACTGCAGGATTTTCACCTTTGCTGTACCTGAATAATCCAATTATGTTTGAAGGGTCCAGACTGCTGGGAGAAATCTCTCTCTCTCTCTCTCTCTCACACACACACACATTGTATTGATACTGGAAAATAGAAATTCTGTGATTCAGAGACAAAAGTGAAATGTATACATGCAAAATAATGCAAGGGTAAGCAATTTGTTGTTTTCTGTATGTTTGGATGACAGCTCATTGCAGATGGGGATGTAAAATGACAGCACAATTCTTCTCATGCCTGAAGAAGGGCGAGGAATATATTTGCTGTTCTCCCTGCATGAGAAGTGTGAAATAATTAATACAGTACGTCTTGTCCCTCACAAGGGGCAGAGTTCACCCATTCCAACTGGGGTGGGAGCTTCCATTTGAAATTTGATATTCCAGAAGTTTCATTGTTTTGTTGCTTCAGTGCAGTTAAACAGCAGGGTGTCGTGAACACTTTCTTGTTCACTCCTATGTTTCCTGGATGACAGCACCCTGGGCCTTTTCATCCCACCGCTGCCACCACTTTAATATGTGGTGCGAACCAAACCGAACCCTCTCTTGTTCACCCACCACCTATCTCTACTGAGGCACTGATATCTTTGGTAGCTTGTATCAATAGTTCACAGAGGCCAAGCCGTATTTCAAACATTAATAAAGTTTATTTGTAAAATAAAGAAATAAATATTGAATTATAATTGTCTTGTTTCCTTAGTTACAAAAGTTTCTTAAGCAACAATACTACAGCCACTCAGGCAATCCTTATCTCTAATATTAGAGCCAAAATCTTCCTTAAGACCTATAGGCTTTTACTGAGCCTCCCTTTCTCAGACTCCCTCAAGCCCCTCTAGTCCCTACTGGACTTCCCTGGTCTATCAACTAACTTGTGGTCTCTTTCAACTCTATAATTCTAAGATACTATGAAATTTGTTAAACTTAAAACAGATAATGTCACATCAGAAAGGAGGAATTTGCTAGGTATAACTTATGAGGAGGACACAGTGAAGTAGACAAGCTGGAATAGTTTGGACGACAGGGTCTATAGCTGGGAGGGGAATTATAGTCCAAACCTTTGCATTCGCTCTCCCTCTCCCTCCCCCTCCCCCTCTCTCTCCCACTGGCACATCAGTGTCCCATTAAATATTCAGCTTTTCCTTTTTAAAAGACCAAATGGGGCTCATTATGAGCAACTTTTGGACCATTGTGTTAGTGTAGCATGATATATGGACCTTTAGCTATTGTTGGACTACAAGTTTCAGCAGCCCAGAGATAGTATGCTTAATGCTGGGAACTGCAGTCCAACAACATCCAGACCTTGAAAGCTATGCAAGGTCAGTCAGCCCCAGTTAGTACTTGGATAGGAGACCACCAGGGAATATCAGGTTTTGTAGACTATCTTTCAGAAGACAGAACTGGCAAAACCATCTTTGAGGATTCCTTACCTAAGAAAAATCCTATGAAATTCATGGGCTCACCATAAGTTGATGGGTGACTTGAAATTGCGCGCGCGCGCACACACACACACACAGAAAGAGGCCTGGTACATATGGATGGGAAGCAGCATGCCAGCGCTGATTCTAGGGTTCTAGAGCATGCAGCAATCACATTCTCCTGAGCCCTAGTCTGTAATGGCACCAGCATCATGGCAGCCTTCCTCCACACGGGGGCCACCATGATGATGTGAGTGTCGTGTAGCACCCAAAAGGCACTGGCAGGTAGAGGCATCATAGGGCTGCATCACAGCCCTTATGATGCCGCAACAAAACAAAACAAAACAAAACAAAACAACAAAACAAACAAACAAACATGTGGATGCTGCAGCACAGACATGGGGCAAAAACAGGCAGCACAGGAGCCACCTGTATATATAGTCCCATACTTTGTAATCTCTGCAGCCCCTGGATCCAGAAAAGCTGCAAATGAACCATCTGAAAATTCACACACCTGGGTGATCAAGTGGCAAATTTCTTATTCATACATACATATTTAAAGGGCCCAAGAAACCAAAAATTCATATGTTTAGCAAACTGCAATGAATGATTGTCACATCCCTAATTGGAGAACAGTGATTTGGTACCTTGAATATAGCTTTCTGATGAGGTTCTTCGCATTAGCCTTCCTCCGCCCAAAACCTCACCTGTTACATGCAAAAAAGCCCACTCCCCGCAAACCTTTTGCTAACTGGTAGCTGATGGTTTCCATGCTTCCATGAGTCTCTGCATTCAGAGGAAGGTGGGTTGTTGTTGTTGTTAACAATAACAACAACAACAAAAATAATATCAGTTGGGCAATGAATCCACTCCGAGTTTTTAATCTGCACTTTAAATGAGACTTTATAACACTAGATTAGTCCTGCTCAGAAACAGGATTTAAAAATAGAAAAAAACTGCAAATGCGGGAGGTTTTCCGGATGACGTTTCTCCCAAACAGAAATAACATGTAAATAAAGCAAACAGAAAGTGGACAAAAATAACACCTTTTTACTTCCAAAAGTAAAACAGGTGTCATTTTTGTCCACTTTCTATTCACTCTATTTTCTTGTTAATTCTGTTTGGAAGAAATTCATCTGAAAAACCTCCTGCATTTCCCAGTTTTTTCTACTTCTAAAATCCGGTTTCTGAGCGGGATTCGTCTAGTGTGATAAGGCTCAATGTGAGGTAAAGTTCAGAATAAAATGTGGAGTGGATTCGCTGCCCAGCTGACAGGGAAACCACTAGCTGTCACTAATTTGGTCCCAAGGCTCCCTTACAAAGATCCCCCCTGCCCCCTTATTTTCACCATATCAAACCTGACTTTTGAGCATAGAGTTATCAGTTTAGTTAATTGTGCCATATCCAATTGCTTATTTATCACTTTCATTGTTTTGTGCTATCTGTACCTTATTCAGGGCTGCTGCCTGAGTACCTTTGTGTGCATCTCTGCCAAGTGGAAGGATTTGTTATATCAGCCAATGGGATTGTATTCGACTGGGAAGTACTAATAAATGAGACTGATTAAAAAACCAACAACAACTCTTAAAAAAAGGAAATATTGACCTTTTCTTGTTTGAAGTCAGCTGGAGCCAGACATTGTTTAAATACCCAAGTGAGAGATTTGGATGAAACAGAACCTGAAATTGTGTTCTCCACATCCTATGAGATAAATCCTACCTTGTTCTTATAAAGTAGCTTGTGTGGAACACAGCCAAATTATTTTAACACTATTAGATAGGTGTTAAATAAAGCACTGTTTGACGATTATCACTTTCTCACTTTGGCTCAGAAGAGCTGCTGAAAAGTCCCTCTTCTCAATGATGGTGGGAATTCCAGGTTTGCTTTCATTTGAGCTGTTTTCACCAAAGACAGGAAAAAAGAGGAGAGGTGAGGGTAGGAGGGAGGATTCATCTTCTGTAACAGAAACAAAATTGGGGATTGCTGTGGCCAGCTTCTAGGCAACTGCCCAAAATACTGATAGCTACTTTCAAAGGTGAAAGAAGAGATTCTGAAGCTAGATCTTGTACTTGGGAGATTTTGGAATGATAGCCTCTGTGGATTTCTATTATTTGGTAAGACTGAACTGGCAAGATTAATATTTTGGCTAGTTATGAACAACATGCACACCAACTGTATGGAGAAGTTATTTGCAATGCATTCGGAAAGATCTCCTAATGATGAGATCTGATGATTATAGAAAAACTTGGGACATGGATTGAAAAAATTAACACATTAGCTGTACTTCTTTGAAAAAGGAATGTGTTGTATGTAACCAACACATCACTCACCACTTTACTAATTACTCATAACTTCACTACTGAGTTATTTTGTAATTAATTTTAACTCTGGATGTGACTATTATGCCATTTAGGATCTTGGACTGTGTATTAGTTACTGTCAGTTTAGTTTTGGATTGGTATGGTTCTACTCTATGGGCTTACTGACCCTGTATTGTTTTGACCAAGGCTGCTTGCTACCCTGCAGATGTAAAGCAGTCTGACACCACTCTGTGGTTCAATGCTATGGAATTCTGGCATTTGTCATTTTGTGAGATATTTAGCCTTCCCTGTCAGAGAGCTCTAGTGCCCCACCAAACTGCACATCTCAGAATTCCATAACATTGAGTCATGGAAGTTAAAGTGCTAACAAACTGCTTTATTTCTGCAGTGTGGCAACAACACTTAGTTGGGAAAGTCCTTGGTTTTCATTAACTTGCTTATTGTAGGATTTACTCCTTAACTTTACTACATAGCTTTCTGTGCCTCAGAGTTGATTGTTGCACCTGAGAACAGGACAGAGTCACTGGAATTTCAGAAAGAAGTGGATCTGGAGAAGTCTAGCAGATTATTATTATATTATTATTATTATTATTATTATTTATTATTATTAAACTCCAAACACATATTTGGCAAAAAAGGTGCCAAAACAGCATTACTATTTCACGAAGACTATTCTAGTAGCTTTCATTCTCCATTCTGAGCAGCCAAGAGAACTAGAGAATTATAGAAACATTCTTCTTTTCCAAATCTTTGAATAGCACTGACAAAGAAGTCTCTCACTCCTATTCATTCATGTGTGTATGTGTAATGATTACTGTTTGAATTTTGGTATTATGGGAAGTCACTATTAAATGAGATTAGAAGCACTGGTAGTCTAAATCTGCTGAAGACATAATCCCTAGACTCAGCATTTTTGTCATGTCCAGCATGGATAAATTTGACATTTCACCCTCCTTGCCCACAAAATAAAATAAAAAAAACCCCAAGGAAACTGGTTTCAATTTTGTTTTTAACTCTGAGAAGGTATGTGTCCTTATACGTGAAGAGCATAGACAATATAATCAAACTTACATTTCCTCATTTAAGGAGGGGTTTTTGTGTGTGGAGCAGGGATATAGCTACCGGAAAAAAGTAGCAAAATTAGGGTATTGTCATTTATTATTATTATTATTATTATTATTATTAACCTTTATTTATATGGCGCTGTAAATTTACACAGTACTGTACATACAATCTTACAATGAAACGGTTCCCTGCCCTCAGGCTTACAATGTAAAAGACACAACACAAAAAGGAGAGGGGAAAGGTGGTGGGAAAGGGGATGAGGTCCAGTGGTTTTTCTCTCCCTCTGGGGCCTGGACCAAGGCAGATGGACTGGAGGGAGGGCTTGGCTTCTTAATACATAGATAAAACGAGGCATCCTGGAGCAGACGGCACATTCCTGGGAACACTTCCCTAAACAATATAGTTTTTAACTCAATTTTGAAACTGGTTAGAGAAGTAATGAGGTGCACATGTGGGGGAAGAAGGTTCCAGGAGTGAGGGGCAGCAAGGGTCCCCAATAAGAATTCTGCCTTCCAATGAAATTTTCCTTCACACCACTAATTGTAATGCTGTAACTCTAATTTAAATAACAGTAAATCTAGCAATACTTAAAACTTCTATTTAGTATTTACAGAGTTCAGGTATCCAAAGAAAAAGGAAAGGAAAAGTTCTCTGAAATGCCAGAAATGTGGGGACTGAAAGAAAATTTCATGCTGATTTCACAACTTTGTTGGGGGGGGGGGCGCAATGTCTTTATTTTGCCCCCACCCTGTAGCTACATCCCTAGTGTGGAGGTGATGCTAATGCATATATAGGTATGTAGCCTAATGCTCATCTGCTCACTGTTAAAGCAGAGAGATTCAACTTGGTGCAGATGTAGATTCATTGCCCTGTACCATGGCTAGCTAGATTGTCTTAATTTTATTTCTTAATTTTCAGATTTGGATTTTAAAAACTGTATCAGTGTAGAGTAGGGATGTTGTTGTCTGCCATTCCAAGCATTCTACATAGTTGGCTATGCTGGCTAGGGGCTGATAATACATCCCAACAGCATTGGGAGAATAGTATGTTCCAGTCCCAATGGAAAAGCTCATAGCCTTTCCAAACTCTCATAAGTCACATAAGAAATTTGTCAGTCTTTGTACAATTCATTGCTCATCTCAACAGTAAATTGGGTGGAAGCAGAGTGAGCACAGGTGGATACAGTCAATGACAGCAGAGTGGAGCAACTCCCTAGAAAACATCTGGAACATATTGGAGTACAACAATGAATGTGGGGTTGATACTTGATCAGCTCATGCCTCTTTGGTCTTTGGAGGGTTATCTGGGCTTGTTATGTGTTTCTGATTCTGAGAAGAGATGAAGTACTCTTGCAGTTCTACTGTTTTCTCCTGATTCCTTCTCCTCAAATCTTTGTGCTTATGATTTTGGTAGTCGTGGTACTCTCAGGGATGACTTCATATCCTTCCACCTTGCAAACATAAGAATAGAGCTGGAGGTATTCTAACTGTATTAATTCTTTGAATGAGATGCATATTTTGATAGACTGACCTCAGTTTTGATTGCCCTCCCCAAACCAAGCACCAAGTGAAATAACTGTATCTCTAGCTTATGTTCCATTTTGTTCTCTTCAGTATGCATTACTCAGTAAACAACAGACCTTGGTGAGAAATACAATGTATAATCTAACTTTCACCCTCCCCACTAATTCAGTGACTAAAATGGATGATTTGTAGGAGGAATACTGGTAAATACATAAAAACACTCCTATGATTTTCACAAAATCTGTTGTTAAGGGGAATTTGATGAGTGGGTGCCATCCATTTACATACCCTCCAGCAGTCCCAATTTAGCAGGGACAGTCCTGATTAATCTTCTAAAGTCCCACTTTTGCAGCTGTTTTTAAAATCTCACCTCTTCCCGATTTCCCTCTTTGTCCTTAGCCGATTTCAGTTCCCACAAACTGAGTTCAGAGTGCAAATGTTGTGTGCATTCAAAGAAGCCAGTAGGAGAAAAGGAATCTTGTGCTTCCCAATACACTTGGGGAAAATCAAACTGCTGCAGCCTCTCCTCACTTGTATGCATTTCTTCATTAGTAACTTCCACAGTCTTAACCACACTCTGATGTTATTTGGCCACATCATCCAGGTTTTCATTTGTGAAATGTTGGAGGGTATGAATTTTCTGAGCCACTGGTTATTTATTGTTCCCAGTAGAACCCCCCCCCCCCACATTCCCAGTTCTCTTCATGTGAGCCAGTGTAGTTTAGTGGTTTGAATATTGCACTATGGGTGCATCTACACTGTAGAAATAATGCCATTTGACATCATTTTAACTGCCATTGCTCCACCCTACAGAAACCTGGGATTTGTAGGTTTTTGAGCCAACATCACTCTTTGGCAGAGAAGCCTAAACACCTTGTAAAAATACAAATTCTAGGATTCCATAGGATGATGCTACAGCATTTAAAGTGATGTCAAACTGCAATGTTTCTAGAATATAGATTCACCCTAGTATTCTGGAGATTTCAAATCCTTGTTGAGCCATGGGAACCTACTGGGTGACACTGGGCAAGTCATACTCTCAACCTTATATGAAGGCAATGGCAAACTTCCTCTAAATCAAAACCCTAGGATATGGTCACTGTAAGTGGGTGTCAACTTGAAAGCAGACAACAACAACAAAATTCTCTTCATATCAAGGTTAGCACTGTTGCATTAAAACATTTCCATATAGAAGTTGTTGTTTTCAACAGTGGAACAGGTTGACTCAGAAGATGGTGGATTTTCCTTCATTACCATTTTAAAATCAGGGCTTAAATTCACATGAGACTTACTGTATTTAATTGACAGTGCAAAAAGGTGGCTCAATTAGTTTGCCACTCCATCAGATTATATCATTATTCCTGCACTGACAGAAGTCCCATAACTTTTCTGCCTACCCCTCCCCTGCATTCCTGTTGTTACAGTTAAACTCTTGGGAGTCAGGAACCTTTGCAGATCTAAATCAAGACATCTACCAGTATTCTCCCTGAGTTACAGAACTATGTTACAGAACAATTGGTTCCTTGGCACTGCTATGTTTATAGCTTTTGTCACTGTTGGAACTTTCTGAAAAGAAATCATTCCC
This sequence comes from Urosaurus nigricauda, assembly GCA_034509955.1. Taxonomy (NCBI): domain Eukaryota; kingdom Metazoa; phylum Chordata; class Lepidosauria; order Squamata; family Phrynosomatidae; genus Urosaurus; species Urosaurus nigricauda. The sequence goes on from JAOEGL010000003.1 coordinate 88,275,411, forward strand.
CCATCTTTTGTGAGTAATTGGAGATATCTTCTTATTATGCACAATCATTCATTGTCTTAATTTATAGGGTGTCATCACTGATAGTTCTTGGCTCTGATTAAAGGTTCAACATTATCTTTTATGTTTCAGAAATTATGATATAAATCACCATAAAATAATATTCAAATCATTCACTGTGTCTAGTGCATTTGTCATTCAATTATGATTTTTTTTACTAAATCATTTTGTTTTGTTCATGCTTAAAATAGTTTATTGGAAGTTTATACATATAAAAAGTGATTAAAGTGATCACATATATGTTAGAAATGAAAATAAGCATAGTTCATACAGCTATGGGTCAGCTGGGTTCATTTCCCTCCCAACCTGAATCTGTCAGTTAAGATACGGCATTGTTGGTATAGCTAATCTAATTTTCCCCAAAGATTCTTCCTAAAGTGGTGAGTTACTTTGGTGTGTCATAGGGTGCAATTGTTCTCTCTTATGTATTTTGTATTTAGTATGCTTTGCTTTGTCATTTCACTGAAATGTAAACACGGGCTTAATTTGAAAGTCTAGTTGTTGAGGCACAGATCTCTAAGGAAATCCCATTGTGGGGAAAAAAGCAGGTTAAATGTAGGGGGAATATACATTCTCTGTAATATCCCTTGGTCAATCTCTCTGCTGGAGTATTTCAGAAGGCTTTGAAAAACCACTTGTTTTGAAATGGTTTGATTTGATGTGCTCTGTAAGTTACACTTCCGTTTTATTGCTATTTTACTGCTTTGATTCTGGGAATGCTTTTTGAGTGGCTGAATTATATTTTAATGTACTGTTGTGTTTTTGAGTATGTGACAATATGAGCTAGATTTTCCCAAACATCATGATATTTGGAATAGCAGGAAATTTTCACAGGCTTCTTGTGGGAAATATATTTTGGTTATGCCAGATAAAAAAATGCTGCCTTTCCCAATCAGTGTATTATGAAAGTCTGTCTGCCTCACCTATTCAGCAGCAGTATTACTCTGTTTTTTGTTGTTGTTATATGTTATTTTCTTGGACTATCCAAATCTTGGTGATACTAAAAACATGAACCAAAAACAAGCTTAAAGTGCTCTTCTACCAGGATGAGGGCAGCATGTTATGTGGGGTAGGGGAAGTTAGTACTTGTTACACCAGTCTTAGTGATGGGGCTGTCCAGTTCATAAAAGTCATATTCTTTATAACTGCAACCTCACGCACCCTAAGTAAATCCCACTGAAATTCAAGAGAACTTACTTCAGAGTAGACATGCAAATGTCTTTTGGATCTGCAACTATCACATGTAGATCCAAAACACATTGCAGAAATAATCCACTTTGAGACCACTTTAACTGCCTTGGCTCAATGCTAGGGAATTCTGGGAACTGTAGTTTTGTGAGACATAATCACTTTCTTTGCCTGAGAGCTTTAGTGCCATAACAAACTACAGTTGTCAGGATTCCCTAGCACTTAGCCAGTCTCAGAATGGATTATTTCTGCAGTGTGTTTTGGACCGTAGTCCCTAGAAGTCTGTCTTCTTCCTTCTCATCTTTTGGCATAGACGAACTGTACGTATTTCTGGTTTTATCTTGGGCTGAGTCTCCTATGCATGGATTTGACAATTCTTGGTGGGAGACTTCCAGACGATCTTAAAAATGTTCTTCACTGGGGCCGATGTTTCAGACACTCTTAGGGCTCATTACCACTTATATTTAAACTGGTTTGCAATTCACCTTCGCTCCATGTTGATAAATTGATTCCTAAAGGTCTGTTGTTCCCATTATGAAAGTGGATTTTTTCATCTTTTGTCATCGCTTCTTTTTTAGGACAATTGTCATCCCCACTAGTTTGCATTGCTTCAAAATGCATGTCAATTATCTGTGCATCATCAGTGAGGTAAGCCCAGCTTGGGAACTATATATATATATATATTGTTAGAAGATTCAATTCATTGGTTTTGCAACTACTTACCTCACTATGAGCTTGCAAGTAGTTGCAAAACCAGTGAATCAAATCTTCTATCAATTTTATTTTTAAAAAAAGTGATAGAAGATTTGATTCATTGGTTTTGCAACTACTTGCCACACTAATTGCAAGTAGTTGCAAAATCAATGAATCAAATCTTCTATCAATTTGTTTTAAAATAAAATTGATAGAAGATTAGATTCATTGGTTTAGCAACTAGTTGCAATTACCCAGGCAATCCAACAGCAGCTCACAGTGAGGTAAGTAGTTGCAAAACCAATGAATCTAATCTTCTAGTTCCCAAGCCAGGCTGCTTGGGCTGCCGCTTGCCTCACTTATGACACACAGGTGATTGACATGCATTTTGAAGATTTCAAGTAGCTGCAAAATCAATGAATCAAATCTTCTATCAATTTTTTTTTAAAAAAAATCATGCAGCCACACATGGTCACGCTACGAGCACAAAGACAGCGGGGAGAGTGGGGGAAATGATTGATCTACCAAAAACTGAGGAAGGATGGTAAACACCCCTCTACCATTAGTCCCTCCCCTCCAGAATGATGCAATTCAGATCCGTTGTTCCCACTTGTTGAACTTGTTTCAGAATTGATTCTTTTCAAAAGAACCATCAAAGAACTAGTGTCAGGAAAGAGTGGAGTTTTTACATTTGTATCACTTCATCATGATTGAAACTGATCATAGTAGGATCAGAACCAGTTTCAAATGGGAATGACAGTCATATAACCCGATCAGCAATTTCCTTTAAATCATCGTGGGAACACGACCTTAGCTGAGTGAAAAGGGGTGTCCTTGACTTTTGCCAAGGCATTCTTCTAACTGAGAAACAACAGCATCACTTAACATTTTCCTAGTTAGGATGCAGCACTTGAGACACAGGGAGAAAGAGAGGGGAAAAAGAGAGAAAAGAAACCATTTTCTGTATAGTTTGGTTGAGAACTTTAAAGACTGCAGACAGGAGTCTGAGAGGTCTCTGGGTGCCAATTGCTGTCAGGTTTATAGATGCATTCCTGTAGAATGCCTAAGCAAGTAGTTTCTGTTCTCTGCAGGATGCCACTTCTAGCTCTAAAGCCCCACTATGTGAGAAATGATGGCAGAGACCTTGTTTAAACTGACAAGAGCCTAGGAATTCTGATAAAAGGAGGAAGCATCAAGCCCCCCTGGCCCTGTGCTTTGTGAAGACAAATGCTTGGCTGAAGGACCACAACATTAGCTGTAAGACTTCATTTAGTTTGTTGCTCTTGGAGGTCAGAAGACTAGTGGAAACCTGTCCTCCTTTTTAAAAAAAAAGAAAAAAAAGATTGTGCCTGAGCTATATCTGCCTTGTTGTTTTAAGAGTAGCCATTGTTTTAAGTCTCACCCGGATTGAGCTAGCATTTCTGTGCTACATTCTGACAATTACGGGGGTGGGAGAGAGAGGGAAAGTAAGAATATATGAAACCCCAGTGGTGACGAGTGGCTTCCATGTCAAAAAAACGGTAAAAACACTGTGGGCTGGGATTTGAACTTTAAAGGAATTATTCAAGGGGCTCAACCTATTTTAGGGTTAGAGTTCCACACTCTAGATAGCTTCTTTTACCTCAGATTTACTGCCCAACTGACATAGAAGCCATCAATTGCTGAATTTTGGGTTGCTGCCTCAAACAATCTCTTCTGACTATTTCCAACAGCCCTCTTGAGCATGGAAAAGTTACCTTTTTGGATTATAGCTCTCAAAACTCCCAAGCCATGCTGCAGGATGCTAGGAGTTGTTTTCCAAAATGTGCAGCTACTCCACGCAACAGGGGCCTGTTCTCCTGTCAGTCAGGAAGCAGCTGAGTTCCCACTCCCTGTTGCTTGAGTAATCTCCAGTATGAGGGAGAATAGTCACAGGGACTCTGCTTCTGACTATTGCACTGGATATTTGTCACAGGAGGGTGTGGGAACATCAGTCAGCTACTTCTTGATTAACAGGGGAACAGACCCCCATTGATGATAGTGGCTACTGCCAAGGAAATGAGGATTGAGGTTGGGGTTGCTTGGAGACACTACTTATGTAATATATGTATTCAGGAGATTATCACACACAGAAAAACCAGTGGGAGAGAGATGGGATCTAAAAGACAGAAATGGTTCTTATTGCATGTACCTGTGTCCAGTCTGTAGGCAGCCCATATCCACCCGGGGAGCCTGTCTACAACCTGGACTTCCCCCACTGCTTTTTCAAGAACTGGAATTTCCTGTTCTTGAAAAACTGGCAGAAGTCTGGGTTGTAGAAGGCTTCCTCAGGTGGATACTGGCTAAGTCCAGGCACAGGCAGATAAGACCCATTTTTGTCTTTTAGATCCCATGTCTCTCTCACCTGTTTTTCTGTGTGCAATAATCTCCTTGGTGGCTATTTAGCTAAGTCTGTGATGCAGAATCATGGCCAATATTTTTAATATATTTTACATTCCCCAGAGGACCTCTGCTTCTCAGCTGTCAAAAGGTGAAGCCAACAAGCCATGATTCTCCAAAGGTGAGAGTGTGCCTAACATCAGTCTGATCTGAACACAGCTTGTATAACCTCCTTTTTGTCTACAGCTGCCAGAATTCAGTCAGCATGGACATTGGTCATGTTGTAGCCCATAACGTAACCTTTTCAACTTCTGGATCTGAGCAGCATGCAAGGGCAAATAAAGGTCAACCATACTTAATTTTAAAAAATAGAGGTGCAAGGGAAATGCAGTCTGTAATACTGCAGAGAACAGTCTGGAGTCCAGTAGCATGCCTCAGTGCAAAAATTAATGCTGTAAGACTGAAGAATGAATCCCGCTGCTCTCTGGTTAATAGTTTTAAACAAGAAAGACATAGCATGGATAATGTATTATTTTGTTAGGTTATCTGTCCATTGTTAACACCTTTAATGAAAACTATGTATTAAAAAGAATGCATGAGGGACTGTAGTTGAAATCTCATTTCCCACGGATGTGATTTCATATTAGGAGAATAATCTAAGTCACTGGACCTTTCTGGGATGAGAGGAATCAGCAGACAGTGACATTCTCTTTGCTAAGTGATAACTGTCTTTTCCACTGAAAATCACAGCCTTTTTTTTTTTTTAAAGAGAGAGACAGAGTGAAGATCACTGATGTGAACATGGAAGATTAAATGGAAATGTTTCAAAGATGAAAGAAATCTATGTCATATATTTGAAAATCAGTTTGTATTTTAAGATGACAATCATCTACCTTATTCTTGGCAAAGAGGTGGAAGTTATATTTTATATTTGTTTGCTTGTTTATTTATTATCCCACTGTAAGATGCACACTAGCTCACAACATGATTGAAAAGAAATAAAGGAGAAACACAACACCAAAGAACAATGAAAAACAACATATTAAATGAAAACCGTAAATTAAAACAATTTAACAGTATTTAAACCTCAAAAAAGGTTTAGGATGGAATGCAGCTTTCTGTTGTTACCCGCCTCGATTGATAGGGAGAGGTGGGATACAAATAGATTTATTATTATTATTATTATTATTATTATTATTATTACTACTACTACTACTACTAATTCTACCCTCAAAAATATTTCCATAACAACTTACTGTATTAGTAGCCAAATCCCTGCCTAAATTAAAAAAGTTTTTGTCAGCAGAAGGAGAGCAGAACAGCTTAGCCTCCCATGGAAGGCAATCACTAAGAAGTCAGAGGATGTGGACAGGATTGTGCAGTCAGAGGATGTGGACAGGATTCTTGGAGAGACGACAGCTATGACATGTATACTTGACTCTTGTCCTTCCTGGCTAATTAAACAGAGCAGAGGAGGACTGGCTAAGTGGGTAAGAGACATGATTAATGCCTCTTTACAAAAAGGAAGGGCCCAAACTCACTTGAAGGAGGTTGTAAGATTTTCCTTTCTTTCTTTCTTTCTTTCTTTCTTTTTCTTTTTTAAAAAACCTTCCCTGGTTCCTATTATACTGAACAACAACAATATGCCAGTTTCAGTCTCATTTTTGGGCATGGTTCTGGACCATGTGTTGGCTTTGTAACTCCAGTGATTCCTTGATGGGGAGGATTGGCTAGATCCATTTCAGTGTGGTTTAAGGCATGGTTATGGGATGGAGATAACTTTGGTTGTTTTGGTGGATGACCTACAGTGGGAATTGGACAGGGGGAGTATGTCAGTGTTGGCTCTTCTGGATTTCTTAGCAGCTTTTGATATCATAAATCATGGTATCCTTCTGGGTAGCCTCACTGGGGTGGGGTTTGGAAGTACTGTTACAGTAGCTCCATTCTTTCCTGGAAGGGCATTCTCAGAGAATGTGCTGGGCGGTTCTCTTTGGAGTTTATCAGACGATGGAAATTGGAAGTATAATCCAATGGCAATCCAAACGCAATCATGAGGTTTCACATTATTGCATATTACAGTATCTCACGCAATTTCAGGCAAAAGGGAAGTCATTCCGAACGCAGTCATGGGTTTTACGTTATTGCGTATTAGAGTATCTCATGCAATTTCGGGCAATGGGGGGTCATTTTCGGGAAATGGGAAGTGATTCTGAATGCATTCTGAACACAATTAGAATTAATGTAAATTTGCTAAACTAGCGAATTTATGTTAATTCGAATTTGCTCCATTCGAAATAGAGAGAAATTCCTCCCATCTAATAAACTCTTTTGACTCCTTGGCCATTGGTCTGTGGAGTCCCTCAGGCACTGTCTTATCTCCTATGCTATTTAACATCTATATGAAACTTCTGGAGAAGTTATCAGAAGTTTTGAAAGCAGGTGTCCCCAACATGCTGCTGATACCCAGCTCTATTTTTCCTTTCCATCTAATTCCAAAGAGACTGTTAATATGCTAATAACTTAAAAATTATATTGTGCATCATCATAGGACTTATGGAAAGGTTTTAACAAAGCATAGACACTTCCCTCCCATGTGTCACATGTCATAACTGTCTGGCCTGCCTGGCTTAAATTTTTGTTGTTGTTTAAGAGAACTGTTTTTCAATAGCGGGGTAAGTCAATGGATGGGAGTGCAACCTTCTACCCATAAAATTTGGGTACATTCTTCTAATGCAAACAGAATGGGCTATTCCCTATATATTTTGAGACAAAATGGTTTCATTAAGCTTAACTTTTTGTTGTTGTTGCTGTAACTGGAATTATCTGATGACTACAAACTCAGTTACAAGGGTGCTAGTCCAGTTTCAGACATACCCTCTCTTAACTATTTCTTAAAAGGCAGACCACTTCTAGAAAGAGAAAAAAATATGGATTACTATATATTTTAAACAGTTTTTCAGACTCTCTTTGATAGGATACCCTATTAATACCTTACAAAACCCAAAATAGAAAAATAAATCTGCACATGGGAAATGTCATGGTCAAACAAATGTAATTAAGATGGAGAATTTTAGAGGTTCACACACTGCTCAAGCCCCATCTCTTAATAGTGAGACTATGGGGCAGGTTATGATTCCTTGTTTAAAGGAGGTGTGCAGCATGACTTTTAGGGTGTTACATAAGATTTCTGACAATTTAATGATAGAAGAATTGTAGTTAGTAAAGCACTTTGCAGCAGTGCAAAATCCTGAACAGGAAGAAATATTATCCAATCTAAATTCTCTACAGGAAATGTTGTAGACTTATCACTGGATCAGTGGGGCAAAGGACCAGAGGGAAGCCTTTGTATTCCACCTGGGAATCACATCTCTCAGATGGGATTATTACCTGGGAGGAACTATTGCCTCTAATGAAGCTACTTTAATAGCTCACTTTAAGTTTATGAATTTAAGAGCACAGAAAAAGATAATAAAGGCAGTAGGTACCTTTCAAGAAACTTTGAGAAAAGAGAAGGGTAAATTTGTAGTGGATGAACACTCTAATTTTAATAGGTTCAGTCCTTATTTAGACCCAAGTAAGGTAAATTGAGCTACACTCAATTAAAGCAACACTAGACACAGAGCAGAGACCTTCCAGTCTTCACCTGCTTCACTTACTTGCTGACTAAGGGGGAAAACAGACCGACAATATGTGGTGTCTTCCCAGTGTCTGGGGTGTGTGGTGTATGCATGACCCAAGATGACAGGAACACATTGTGAAACCAAACAGGAGCAGTTTTTCAGTGCTCTGGCGGTGTGGCGTTTAGACACTGCACACTGCTGGAACTCCGAAAACTGTGGTGATGGTGGCAAAGAGGCCTTTTTCCTGGTGCAAAAAGCAGTGGCTTTCTGCTGCTTCTTTTTGCACTGGGGAAACACTGAGTTGGGGTAGTGGTGTGAGGTTGCTGTGGTATCATGGCATGCAGCTCTACAGTGGCCCCAATCCAGCATTTTGGGGCCATCTCTTTCGACCCTAAGAAGCAAAACAGAAGGGAAAATGCCACTAAATCTGAAAATACCATCCTGGGACATCTTTGGCTGGGTTGGCAAAATAATAGTCATGGAGTTTATTGAATACTACAACAGTTTACTATAATGAATAATGGGTGGAGGATGTTTCCTGCCTGCATTTCCAAGGCTTTTGAGTTTTCACTGTCAGGTAAGAAGTCATAAAATAGGTTGCTGCTATGGTAGCTTAGGGGTTATACAGACCAGCCAAAAGGGCTGGTGTCAGGGTGCAGTGGGGGCATGGCAGCTGCATGCTGCATGCCCTGACTCTGCCTCCAAAGCAGCGTCACACCACCTATCCAATCAGATGGCGGGTGGCATCACAACATTTCTGTGGCGCAGCATTTATACATGCGGCACCGAAGAAATGTGGAAGAGCTGCAGCGGTGGCAGCAAGGGTAGCTTTTTTCTGCCCCCAAAAGGAGCTGCATTTTGCCGCTTCTTTTGGGGCTGGAAAAATGCCAGATCAAGGCCATGGAACGACTTGAAGGCACACAACACACACATACACACACAGCTGGTACTGGAATGGTCTGGAAATAAAAATGCATATTTGCTCGATATAGCTACAGAAGACAATAGACAACTTAAATGGCCTGAATCTTTGAGCGATGAGCTCACAGATCTGTTGTATGGTGCTGTTTTGTTGGCTTTAGGAATAAAATCTTGAAGGGCATGGAGGATTACCAAAAAATTGCAGGTCTCCTAAAAACACATTTAATATAGTCAGATCCTCCTCCTTTGTTATTCCTTTGCCTAATGTGAATAAGAATGTAAGTAGTATATACTGTAATTTGCTTTACCTATAATCCTTTTAAAAATAATTCTTGCCTTCTTTTTGTGCTAACATTAATATTTTGGATAGAAGCCTCCTGGACACCCAGGTAGATGTTGACAACTGATGTACTGTACAATGCACTGATAAACTATCTACTTGAAAGTAAAATCAAATTTATACTTACTTTATTGGATTCTCTCAAGAAATCCTATGCAATGTCTCTAGAGAAGGCTGAGAATTCTTCTTTGAAGATCTTTGGTACTATAATACACAGAATTTCATGTGGGGGAACTCTAGACATTTAAATTGGTTAAAATATATACTGAAGGTAAGCTTTACTTTCAAACTTCAGGAACAAGTGTGGAACAAAGGAATCACAAGTAGACCTTCTTTTATTCAGAGGGAGTTCACTGACTGAAATTCAATTCATGTGAAGTTTTCTATTGTCACCATCTTATTTCACAGGGTTACAGGAGGTTAAAAGACCTTATGTAACTTCCTTTTTTATTGTGTGAATTCTTGCTTCTACCAGCATAAAAACTACTTCAGTTAATCTGCATACACACTTTTTAATAAGTGGTATAAGTTTTAGCTAAGACACACATTTTAGCACAATCTTATATCTGTCTGCTCAAAAGCGAACCTTGTTGAGTTCAATGGGGCTTATCCCTAGGTAAATGTTTGCAGGATTGCAGCATTAATAGATGTTGCAGTCATTAATAGTTGTTGCATATGTCAGAGGTGAGCAACTTCTGTGCATGAGGGCACATTGACACCCCTCATACTCAACAGGGACCATATTGCCTACTCTCCGCAACATTGAAAACATTCATTTCTGTTTTTTAAAAAATACATTGGGTACAATTTCCCTTGTAGTTACCATATATACCTGATGATAAATTGAGAAATTTATGCCCCAAAGTTGACCCTGGTTGACTTATGTACAGGTCAATAACTAGTACTGCTCCACTCTTGTTGCCTCTTGAGGTGTGTGTGTGCACGTGTGTGCAAGAGGTACCCAGTTCAATTTGCAAGCCTTTTCTTCCTATGGAAGAAACTTCCCATTTAACACCATTTGCCTCCCTCCCCAGTATGATTTTCAAGCCTCCTCTTCCCATGGAAGAAACCTCATTTAATACCACTTGCTTCCCTCTCTAGTCTGATTTGCAAGCCTCCTTTTCCCATGAAAAAAAAAACCTTCCCATTTAACACCACTTGATTCCCTCTCCAGTCCAATTTGCAAGCCTCTTCTTCCCATGGAAGAAACAACTCATTTAACACCACTTGCCTCCCATCTCAATCCAATGTTAAAACATCTCCTCCAGCACCTGGGAATTGGTGTTAGATGGTTGCGAAAAGTCCAGAGAAGGAGAAGGAAGGATGAAAATGGTATTCCCCTCTTTCCATCCTTTGTTTTACTCTTGACTTATCCATGGGTCACATTAAAATCCATGATTTTGACCCTGATACCTTCCCTTGACTTACGTATGACGTCGACTTGTACACGAGTATATATGGTAGTACTTCAGGAAGACTTGCTAATCAGCTTGAAAAAGGTACACTTTTAAAAAAGTGGTACACTGTGTTTTAAAGAGCTTTGCCGCAACGATATTAAATGAATGAAAATTACACTCTTTTGCTGTTACTGCACCAGCAAAGGTCCATGGGTGTCCCAGAAAAACACTGGGGATGGACTTTGCCTACATTAATTTTTTTTTAAAAAAATTCATTTAAAATATAATTTACATAAAAAGCACTTCAAGCACCCTAGTCTGCAAACATGATTTTTTTCTTTTATCTACAAATAAAGTAAAAAAAAAATATATTCCCAGTCTTTCAAATAAAAATTTCCAATGATTTTTCCTTTAGTAACATTGATAGCTTATCCATCTCTGCCAACTCCAAACTTTAATAATCCAATCTTCATATGAAGAATTATCATCCATCTTATAATTCTAAATACGTGACATTCTATCCACTAATATCATATAATGAATCACTTTAAAAATAATGTCTTCATATTTCTCTTTAGTTATATTCAATATAATTTTTTCTAGTTTTTACTTACATTTCAAAATTGACTGCCTTAACCTCTATATTTTCCCAATTATTCTTTGCTTTATCACAGGACCACAGTATATGGTAAAAAGTACCTTCACATACATTACTGTATATACTTATGTATAAGTCTAGAAATTTTAGTAAAAAAAATTGACATCAAAAACCTGTGTCGACTTATCCATGAGTCATATAAGTACTGTACTTGCCTTTAGTATGAGCACAAACAATGTCTGCTGGAATTTTGTATGCTCTTTGACATTGTTTTTCTTTGCTTTAGCCTCTACATCCTTTGGGGCTGTACAGACTGCCCAAAAGGGGCAGTCTGTCAGCGCCCAAAGAAGCTCCGGGATGGGGAGCGAACTGCCGCTTCTGTGGCCTGGAAGCGGGGTGCAGCGGGCACCCTGGGTTCCCGCTGCACCCTGCTGCACCCCGGCAGTTCCAAGGGGAGAAAGGGGCCACTGTCGTGGCCCTTTTCCTTCAGGGTTCTTGGTGCGGCCTTGTAAAGGCCACTCCAAAGACCAGCTGCAAAAAGGAGCTCCATTTTGGAGCTCCTTTTGGCACCACTGAAAGGGAGCCCTAGGTGCCCTCCAGCAGCACCATGGTGTTATATTAGTGCGTGTGTATGGATGGTGCCATTTTAAAATGGCGCCATCCATACACGCTAGGGGTAGGGAGGGTGTACATGCTGCGCCATCCCTAACCCTAATCCCGCCGCACAGACGGCTCTCGATTTATCCATGAGTCATATCAAAATCCCTAATTTTGGCCCCAAAATCTGCCATCGAATTAGACATGAGGTTGACTTATAGTCAAGTATATATGGTACATTTCCAACACTTGTTATTATTTGCCTACATTTTTTCCACATCAGCACTTGGGAACAAATTTCCCTAGTACAAGGTTGTGTCAATTATCAACTGACATGCCTTGTTTCTTAACCTGAACTTCAAGCAACTCTTGATAAATAACAAGACATTTTTCTTTAATGTTGTTGACTTCTTTTCCGTACGTCACTTTCAAATAACACTTAAGTAGTCTTATGCTACCATTTTAGTCAAGTTGCATTTGACAGATACGGGATTCACCCTGCTGCTCCTTATTAAGCACATGTCCCACTCTGTCAACATAATTTAAGAGCAACGAATATATTACATGGGAGAAGTATATTAAATCTCTTGCCTCTTATTTGCTCCTACCTAGAACATTAACTCTTCTTCTCTTTGCTTTCATCATATTGTTTTCAAAAGTGGCACTTGACTGATATCTCTCCTGAATGCACCTCTTAACATGGTAAAATTCAAAGATATAGCTATGTTAGTCTGGGAAATCAATGTGCAAAGGTCTCTTGTAGCACCTTTGAGATTAAGTGAAAGAAAGAAGGTGGTAGCACGAGCTTTTGTAGACTTTAGTCTACATCCTTAGCTGCATGGGGTGGAATGAAGGGTCCATGAATAGAGTTATATAAATAGCTTGTTTTTGAGAGTTAGAAATGCCAAACTTTGTGGGTATGGAAATGAGGTGACAAGTTTAATGGTTGGAGACAAGACAGACGGAAGGATGCTGCCTAAAGACAGGTAAGTGGATAACCATATGAACAAGTATTGGAATTTAGTGTGGGAACCAGAAAGGAGACTTGACAAACTGGCCAAGAGAGCCCCCATGAGGCTGGGTGGTTAGCTAGTGTTATAATGTAGTGTGCCAAGAAACCATTATTTCTATTCAAACCACTGTTAATGGACTGGAGCTTGTGGATACATTCCAATTCTACTGTTTCTCTTTGCAATCTTCCTTCATAATCTTTTTTTGTTCAAGCACCACTGTTCTGACATCTAAGATGGAATGTTTAGGAAGACTGAAGTGTTATGCAACCAGTTTTTGTGTGTATTCATACTCCTAATGTCTGATTTATGCCAATTTATGCTCTGGCGCAGAGATTATCCTGTTTGCCCAATGTAGAGTGCTGAAGGGTATTGTCGACACAGGATGGCATATATCACATTAGAGGATGAGCAAGTGAAAGTCCCTTTAATATTGTGGGTGGTCCTGTAATGACATTTTCTATATTAGATGGCAGAGTTGGCATCTAAGTTTGTGGCAAGGCCTTAACTCAGTAACCCATCTGAGGGAAGTTGACAGTAAAGCTGTTAGAAGACTAAACTCTGTAAGAGACTATACTCCTACCAGAGTCACCCAAGCTGGAATGCTCAAAGTGGAGATACCAGGCAAATAGTCCATATATATATATATATATATATATATCAAAAAACAAACCAAACTCCATTGGAGATCAAGGACTCATGGCACTCAAAAAATAAGGTGTAGATCTTTTCTATAATGAATTACTTTGAGATGGGGGACTAACAATGAATTACATACACAATTCTGTTTAAAAAAGTTATCTCAGGCTGTGTCCACATTGCACGACTGTAGCTGTTTGATATCACTTTAACTGCCATGACTCCATCCTATGCGATCCTGGGATTTGTAGTTCAGAGAAAGACTGACTATTCTCAGCCAGAGAACTTTCCTGCTGTAATGCTGAGATGAACACAGATCTATATAGAGATCTATATACCTAATCAAACTACAAATTCAAGGATTCCATAAGCTAGAGTGCTGTCATGCTGCTATAGTTATTTAGTGTGGACACTTTCTCACGTTCATTTCCAAATTTCTATCAGAAATCAATTTTCCAAACTCTGAGTCAGGACAGGATAGGTCTGAGTTCTCTTTAAGCCATTTTTCTAAACCAGAGCTCAGTTATGAAGGTTGAGGCTGTCCAAAAGCCTGCCGTTTGACATACACAGAGATACATGTTTGTCAAGTGAAGTCCTAATGGGGCTAGTTTTTACTATACTAACCTCGGTAGATCTAATTGAATCTCATTTCAAAAGATAAGCATAGTTTGGGTCTGGTTATTTCTTGCATGGGAGTCCATTAGGGAATACCAGGTATTCCCAAGCAAGGCTAGGAAAGAATGTAGCCTGAAACCCATGAGAATTTCTGCCAGTCAGAGCAGACAGTCCTGGGTTAGATGAACTAGTGGTCTGACTCAGCATAAAGTGGTTGTCAACTGTCCTTTTAAACCTGTGTATACTATCTGCATGTGATCAAACTTTGGGCTTTTAGCTGGTTGGTGCAGAAGGAACTTTTCATAGGACTTTTTCACACAGGAGGCAATCTTCATTAAAATGTGATTCATTTGTGCTAATAATTCAATCAGGGGAAGATTATTAATCCCTGATAATGGAAACTCCTGTTATTACCCAATGACACATCCATTATAGTTTACATATGGGACATGAACAGGAGAAGTGTGCGGGGGTGTGATAATCTTCTCCCAGATCATGTTATTAGCATGATTTAATCACGTTTTAATGATACTTGTCTCCTCCATGTGAAAGAGCCCATAGGTGCATGTGTGCTGTATTTTTTAGTTTCATTCTTATGTTTTAAATATTTCAGATTGTTTAAAATTAATAATCTTTTTAATATTATAGCTTCCCTTCCCCCAAAATCTATTATTATTATTATTATTATTATTGCTTCTTAGCTGAAATTGATCTTAATCTGTTTTGTGACCCACCTTGGGTGTAATATTGGGAGAAAGGCGGAATATAAGTTTAACTAACTAACTAACTGACTATTGTTTCATATTTGCCTTTTCTGCACAAATGTGTTTCTTAGTAAGCCTCAAGTTTACAAAAAATAAGAAATAAACTATTGTTTTAAATTGTTTGAATATGGTTAATACTTTAATTATATTTTAATGTTAGCTTTTTGCATGTTTTAAATTACATTGTAATCATTTGAACCTGTAAGACACCTTGAGTCCCAATCTTGAGGGAAAGGGTGGGCTATAAAAAAAATTAGCAACACCAACAACACTGGTGGTTTCATGACTTTCACTAGGGCAGCACAACGGTGAGAAAGAAGTTTCTGCATATTCAGAAAACTCACTAGTTTTGTTGAAAAACGTTTATGCAGATAATCACACAAACACACAATCATAGTTAATAAACATCTATCACATCTTTCTTAAATCATATATATACAAATATAACTGCACAGATGATCAACCCATCTCCTTCCTATCCTTCCCCTCTCCCCTAATAACATAGCCTTTTAATGGTCATTGGGATCATCTTATAGATCAGCTAATTTGTAATATGTTGTTTTTATCATAAAATTAATCTGACCCCTTCTACCTCTCAATAAATCATTTTCCCCTATATAATCTGGTTCCCTGTCTGGTCAGATCATCAATTGTCAGTGCAGACAGTTCACCTGGTGGCTTTCATGTTGCTGGGATGGTAAATTTGCTCCAGGTTTTAATCCAATCTTTTAAAGACCAATCTGAAGTGCTAAACCTTATACCCTCAATTGCCTTTCATGTAATTTCTGACTAAGGTGAATCTTTTCTGGGGCTGAGAAGATGTTACTCGTCCCAAGTGTAAAATTGACCCCCAATCTCCAGAGTCCTAGTCTTACTCTCAAACCAGTACACCCCACTGGTTCTCAAAGTTTGGCCTATTGATATAGAATCTAGAAGCCACCATTATATGTCACAATTGTCCCCTCTCTGGTAAACTATAGTAATTATTTAAAAATACAGTCTGACCCCCATATCTGCAGGATTGGTAACTGCTGTTTTACTTACCTGTGCCATCTTTGTCATCTTTTATCTTCTTTCTTTCATTGGAGACATGATGGAGTGGTGGTGGTTAGCACAGAATTTTTCAAAAGCTCATAGGATCACAGGCCTCTCTAAGTCAGTTTGACCCAAAACAAGCTCCACTTTCTATGTAACATGGCTAATTTAAGCCACAGATCAATAGAACTCCTTACAAAGATGCTTGCTGCATTTTAGTCACTTAGTTTAAATGCAGATGAGAATGGAGGTATTGGGCAGAAAAGGTGATTCCTCCTGGCATTTAAAGATGGGATTTTCATTTGAATTGCACATTACTTCCATATCTCCTAGAAATCTTTCACTCAGAGAGCAAATGACTTATTTTTGCACAGCCATTCAAGGCATTTCCCCCCTCTGTCCTGAGCTTTTAAATGTCAGTTAATTTGTCATGTTTATGGCAGATGGGGGAAATGGTGTTGAACACAGCTGTCACCCTCTGTGTTTGGCCTTGGCAGTTTTTCTAGAAAGAATGAATCTTCCAGCTTGTTTACCCTCCAGCCCTTAGTTAGCTGAAAACTGCCTTTTACTCAGCTGCAATTAAGAGGGCATCTGAGACTCAATGAATTCCTTAGTCCATTAGTCTGAGCTTAGCCTAATTACACTGGGTAAAAGCTTGTTTCTGTTCTTTTAATTACCTAAATTCAGTTTGTTCAAAGAGGGATCTGGCTGGGTTGGTTCCAAATTTCCCACTTTAGAAGTTCAGATTAGGAAAAAAAAATCTTTCTCAACTTTACTAAATGTAGTTTCATGGGAATTTCTTCCTTTTCCCAATCTTTTAAAAGAAACACACAGACACACACATATAGAAATTTCTCCTTATCCAACGCCATCAAGAGAGAGGAGCAATGCAAGAGAACTTCAGTGCTCTTCATTGCAGTTTGCAAAGGAGAACTTTGCAGTGAACTGTGCCCATGATTTGTTTCTTGATGTGGAAGGGAATGATTGTACTTTCATTTTGTGCCAATAGTAGTAGCAATTTAGTTCATTTGTATTCAGCTGGTGTCATATGAGAATACAGTACTGGGAATGACCCTTTGACTTGGAAGTGTTGGAAACATGTTGAAGCTGTGTACTCGATCCTTCTGTTTCTCCATTTCTTTTTATTTTACAATGATTTTTTTTAAAAAATTGGCTTGTTAGGAATGCACCAGCTGGGCTGGGGAGTATTTTTGCTGGTGTAGAAACTTTGAAGCTGCCCCACAACACCTGAAAGTTAAGGTGCAGAATAACAACAAAGCAATCTTTCTAATACTGGGAATGCTGCGACCTGCTAGCTAGTATATGGTGTGACATTTTGACAGGAGACACCATTGTGCTGGCATCTTGTTTGTGTCATACACATGCATAGTTTTCTGTTATGCCTGCTCATGTCCTTTTTTGGGCTATTACCTAATGTGCCCTTCTAGTTTGGACAGGACAGACAACTGGCTAGTGTGCACTGAAGTTGCTGCTACACTCATGATGCATTCCATGCAGAGAACACAATAATCCAGCATGCACTTCCCATCTCTAATTTGTTTATTGCAGAAGTGCGAAGAGTGTGGCCTATGGAGTACAGGCAGCCTCCAAAGTTGTTGTTTTTAAACAAACAGTGGACCTTCGGACACATTCCACTCGCATCATATTTTGGGGTAGGGAGAAGGGAAATGTTAGAGTTAGCAACACTCACTATCTGTTAGTTTGAATTATGGCGACTTCCTTTTTTCTTGCTGTACCACACCCGTTCTCTCCCTGCATCACTCTAACCAGTAGTCAATTAGTTTTCTTGTCCTCTTTCTCTTCCATTAGAACATTTATTTGATTAACAAGTATTTGTAAGCAAAGAAAAATTATATATTTTACAAGGAAACTAAAGTTATTTCTTTGCCTCCTAGACATTATATCTGTGTGGGTGGGTGTGGGATGGGTTGTTATTCAGCTTCTGTCTTCCCAATTTGGTTACTGTACTTAATAAACTCAGTGCTCTCTCCTTCATATTTAAGGGCTGTTCGACAGTGGAACACTCTCCCTCGGAGTGTAGTGGAGTCTCCTTCCTTGGAGGTCTTTAAGCAGAGGCTGGATGGCCATCTGTCAGGTATGCTTTGATTGGGAATTCCTGCATAGCAGGGAGTTGGACTGGATGGCCCTTGTGGTCTCTTCCAACTCTATGATTCTATGATTCTGTGACCCAAATGAGTTGATAACATCTTTTGCTTTGTGTTTTTTTCGTATGAGCTGGCGATGAGTGAGTTGATGAAAGTGAACAGGTTATGCTGTTTCACACTTGCCTCTGCTGTTCTCGAATAGAATACTATTAACAGATGCAAGGAAAAAAAACTTTTTGGGATTAAAGTTTCCAGAGATTTTCATTGATTCAAAAGAAACTTTTCGAAACTGAATTGATGGCTATTCTGAGAGAGCAAAAACCAAGGGGCTGCAATACAGAAATGTGTACAGGCACTGGGTAGCCATTGTTTAATATGGTAAGAGAACATTCTTCAAAACTCTAAATTAATAATTTCAAGTTTTTTTCCCATTGTGACAAAAGCCCGATACAGATGGGCAGGAAGAGGCACCTGGGCGGCGCAAATAGGGTTAGGGAGGGTGCAGTGTTTGCACCCTCCCTAACCCTAGGGCACATGGATGCCGCCATTGTAAAATGGCGGCATCCATACGGGTGCGCCATGATGTTGTCATGGCACACACAGCGTTTTCATAATGCTGTGTGCGCCTGACGATATCGCACCACAGGAGGGTGCCAATAGTGCCCTTTCTGCAGTGCTAAAAGGGGACAGTACAGTCCACCCAAAAGGGGTGGTCTGTAACTCCCCAAAGAAGCGGCGAGATGGGGCCAGGGTTGCCTCACAGGCAGCCCCAGAGGCCCCATCCTGGTGCTTCTGCAGGCCGCTGAGAAGCAGCAAACTGAAATCAGGGTGCAGCAGGTGCCCTGGGTGCCCGCAGGTGCCCTTGCTGCCCCTTTCTCCCCGGGGTTCTTGGTGTGGCCATCTAAAGGCCGCACCACAGACCAGCACCAAAAAAGAGCTCTGTTTTGGACCTCTTTTTAGTGCTGCGGAAAGGGCGCCATTGGCACCCTCCCACAGCGCAATGTTTTCAGGCACGCACAGCATTATGTAAATGCTGCATGCGTGATGACAATATCATGGCATGCCTGTATGGAGGCTGCCATTTTAAAATGGTGGCATCCATAGGTGCTAGGATTAGGGAGGGTGCAAACGCTGTGCCCTCCCTAACCCTAATCGCGCTGCCCAGGTGCCTCTTCCTGCCCGTCTGTATTGGGCCAAAGATCTCTGAAACGGAGCTCTTTTTTGGTGTGGGTCTTTGGCATGGCCTTTAGACGGCCACGCCAAGGACCCAAGGGAGAAAGGGACCACAGTGGCGGCCCCTTTCTCCCCTTGGCAGATCCAGGGATTGCAAGGTGCAGTGGGCGCCCAAGGCGCTGGTGCGCCCCACTTTCAGGCCGCGGAGAAGTGGCAGTTTGCCACTTCTCAGTTGTCTGCAGAAGCACTGGGATGGGGTCTCTGGGGCTGCCAGTGAGCCCCATCTCGCCACTTCTCTGGTTGGTTACAGACTACCCCTTTTGGGTGGTCTGTACTGCCCCAAAGTCTTCGAAAACTGTATAGTTCCACAATTCAGGACTTATTTGTAATTCAGGACTTATTCTGCACAAAATTCAAATGTGGTTGTTTTGCATAGAAACCAATATTTTCTGCAGAGGTAGCAGCATTTTTGTGTGCGTGGACAATAACATTTCAGCACAAAAATATTCATTACTCCATAGAAACTGCCTTTTTCTGTGTAGAAAATGCTGTTTTCTATGCACATCAACCATGTGTGAATTTTACAAAGAATGAATCCCCAGTTACACCATTTTCTGTGCAGAAAGCAACATTTTCTGTGTAGTAATTAATATTTCTATATCAAAATATTATTTTACACACAGAAAATTCTGTTCTCTGCACAAAGCAATGTCTGAATTTTGTGCAGAATAAGTCCCAAATTGTGAAATTTCTTATCAGTCAAGGACTCTTGTCACAGTTTTGCAACTCTCAAAAACTATGTCTTTGGCTGATGCTAATTACTGCAGTAACCTTTTAAAAAACAGTCACTCTATCTATCAATCTGTCTAATGTAGCTATCATCTATTTTTCTTTGTTCTAGCTTGGGGGTACCCATCTGAACACATACATGATTACAGAAACTCAGAATTATTTTTCCTACTTCCTACAAAATGGTCCCTTTTCCACTGTAAAAATATATAGGACCAAGGCAGCAAAAGCAAACTCCGTTTTATTTTATTTTTTGTTACAGTGGCCTCATAGTTTAAGGGAGTTTAAAATACAAAATAAAATTGAATACATTCAAGTATTTCTTTTCTTATTTTTAAAATACTTGTTCTCTGGGATGGTTCTAACATATAAGGGATGTAGAAGTATTTGAAAAACTTGAGATGACCATGAAATCTAGAGTCTAAAGTTGCATAGCTGTCTCCACTGTACTGTCTACTAGCATAGTGGGGTGCCTAATTATATTGTATTCTCTGTGTTTACAGCCTGGGTATAAGGATGGCATTTTTGGATTCAAAAGGGAATCAGAAAATCTGTTTGGATTTGATCCATGCCAGATTTGCATGAATCTGCCCATTATTCTGTTCTGCCCCATTTGATTCCATTCCATTCCATTCCCAAATTAATTTGTATCATGCATTTGCATGTGTGTGTGTGCGAATGCATTTAAATTTATATCTTGATGCACTGCAACATTCAGAGATATCTAAGACTTGTGGGACAACTCAGTTCCAATTTGCACATCAGTCCAAGAGATGTGGATCATTTTGTATAGAAATGTGCAAACATCAAATTAGTCATCCATACTTCAGGGAAGTTTACTTTGGTGGGACTAAACTGACTGAAATCTCATTGGTCAAAAATACAGTGAATGCCTCAGACTGTGCTTAGTTTCAAAATCACTCTATAACAAAAGCCTTGTTAAGAATATGGATACATATTAAGAAAAAAAATATTTTAAAATTCACATATGAATTTCCATTCAGGAGGCTTTCTTTGGGAGATGGGATTATAACAAAGATTGGTTAACATATAAAGATTTGATACAGAAAGACGAAGGGAAGATAGGAATGAGATTAAAAAATGAATGGGAAAAAATAAAAATAGCAAAATCCAGTGGTTTAATTTTTTGCAAATTGGAATGAGGTTCAAAGAAAACTTAATAAAAAAAAGATTTTGAGGAGAGCCTAAATGAGCTATATAAAATATTCTGGGAGCAAGATAAGTCTAAAACATCCAAATTATATAGGCTGTTACTCTCTAAATAGCTAGAACAAGAGACAATTATGAGTTCTATGGCAAGATGGGATCAGGATTTGGACACCCAATTTTATTGGAAGACTGGGAAAATGCATTGAAAAAATAAATTTACAGTCTCACATGATCCAAAAGAAAATTATGTAAAAATTTCCAACAGATGGTATTATACACCAACAATAAATTAATGATCAATTTTGGCAATGTTTAAAAGGAACAGGATCGCTGTACTATATGTGGTGGATGTGCCCCAAAATAATAATAATAATAATAATAATAATAATAATAATAATAATACTATACTGGGTTAAAGTCCATACAGTGATACAGAAGATTTTAAGATAAAGTATCCATTGGTACCAGAACTTTATCTACTTAACATGACTTCAAGCTTAAAAAAAGACTAGAATGAATACTGGAGAGTGATGCTATATTTAGTAACTGTGGCGAGGCTGAAATTGGCAAAAAAAAAGAAAAAAAAAGGAAAATGGAAGACCAACCAAAGTTAGATGAGTGACCACAGAAAATTAATGAATTAAGAGAGATGGATAGATTGACCTTTGTGTTAAATAATAAATTGAGTCAAAAAGTGCAGAAAGATTGGCTAGATTATTGGAAGGAACAATGGGATATAAAGAAAGAATTGTTCCAGAATTACTACTGATGGAAGGAGCATCTAAAAAGGGGAAAATATTGTACAGATGGGAGATCAAGATGAGCATAAATGATTATAAAAAGATAAACAAGAGATAAAAATAAAGACAACAAGTGGAAGGATTAAATAGAAGATCCTATGACAGAGAAAAGAGAACAAAGATAACTATTAGATTACTAGAGAATTGGAACAGAATAAGGCAGGAGACACAAGAAGATAGTTTCATTCAGAGGTAAAAGAGGAGATATACTAGAAGACTGAAATCAAATGGATATGAAGGAGCTTACTCTGTGTAGGAGAGGTGAATGTAAAGAAGTCATATCGGAGAAGATGCAATGAAGATTATGGAGATATTTAAATGTAAGATTGATTGTATTACTTGCATGTGTTATGCTTTATATATGTTTTATATATGTTTTATGTTTGTGAAGATAAGAAACAAAAATATATATATGGAGAAATTTGCAAACATCATATTACTCATCCATACGTCAGGGTAGTTTATTTGGTGCGACTAAATTGACTGAAATCTCATTAGTCGAAAATACAGTGTATGCCTCAGACTGTGCTTAGTTTCTAGATGACTATCTTATTCTGCTACCCATGGAATTCTGGGAGAAATGTGCAGAACAGCAGCCTCTTCATCTGATAGATAAATACTATCATTCCAAAAAAGTCAGGAGGCATGCCATAACTTCTGGTACATTTGGGGAATCAGAAGTGTTGATAAATAGGAACGTCCAGTGACATCTATTGCATCCAGATGTTGATCTCTGAATTCTGTCTGAGGTGTTATCTGTAAGCCACTTACAGTTGTGAGTGCAATGTGATTGGGATCTTGATCAGTCTCAATGATGGAACAGTACATTAGGAAGGAAATCTGGACAATTAACTTGACAAATTTTCCATGCCAGCCTCCTTAAAAAATGTATATGAAGTATTACCTGTCCAGTCATGAGTAATTTCCTCAGATGACAAATCAGCCCAAGACAGGCGGCTTGTGTTTAACACTTTGGTTTATGATTTTGAAGACTCTGACATGACTGATTATACTAAGGCCTGGAGCAATTTACTGAATTAATGAATTAATTACTAATACATGAGAGTGATTAATTAAGATGCTTCTTTGGATCTTATTCAGTGTAATGAAGCTTGAGCAATGACAGGTGCATACTTACAGGCCAGATTCTGTAGCCCTTACTCTCCTGAGCACCCAGCAAAGGCAATTAGTTTCCTTGTGTTAATCCTTGCTGAATAAGGCCTCACATGATTAAACACAGGTAAATGCTTGGGGCATAATCCTAAATATGCTGGAATCAGTCAGGTATTTGCCATTAGGTTAATGGAGGAAGGCTTCTGCCCTTAGGCAGACTAATAAATATTGTTAAGACAAAGTTTTAGGATTTTCTCCCTTAAGAAACGGACTCTTTCAGGGTCATTTCACACATTATAATTTATGACATGGAATTAATCTCTGCATTAAAGCACAGAGATTGAAAAAGTTCCTTTTTTGGACTACAGTTCTCAATATTCCCAGCCAACCTTGCCAATGATCATTTTGGCTGTGAAATTCTGGGACTTGAAGTCTCAAAAGTAACTTTTCCAAGGTCTGTCCAAATGTATAAAACTGTCCATGTCACTCATTGTGATTACATGGATATGCCTACTGCAACGGGCAAATACACAAATTGTGCCTGACTGATTCTAGTATATGAAATGAAAGGTACTGTACAGTTTCATATTACAGAATATGCCATTTATATATAATGAAATGTAGGTGGAGAAAATAGGACTTTCAAATGCATGAGAATGATCCTCCAAAGAGAGAAGCCTTCCATTAACCAATGTTTGCAATAATTACACAGTGCAGGAGAGATTTGGAAAAAATGTCTTGGCCAGTATCATCAATTGCTCTTTTCCCTTCTTCTACTTTGACAATGAGGGCGAGCTCATAATGGCTCCACTGGCCTGTCTCCAAAGTATGATATGCTTGGAAATAATTAATTTGTTACCCCTAACTTGTTAGGATCTTTAAAAACAATTGCCCATTCCTAAGAGTTGGCTTTGGCTGTGATCTTCCATCAAAACTGCCTTTTGCTGATATGATAGACCATTAGACAGATGTAACTTACCAATAGGATTCTGGCCTAATATTCCTAAAGTGCAATAAGTAGCATTATTTTACTTATTTAGTAGATGGGAGTGCCTCCCTTTTTAGAACAGTAACAAGGAAAGGACCATTTCATCTTTGTATATTAGAAGGATGAATTAAAAAGTTTATATAAAAGCTCCACATGTATAATAAATTCAGATTGCAGGCCTCTGTCTGTTTCAATTGTAGAACATAAGATAGTTCATTTGCTTAGTGTGCTTTTGGAGCTGCCAGAAGGACCTCATCTTGCAGGTGAGATCTTATCATAGAATGACTGGAAGAGAAAGCAATGTATTGTCTTATTCCAGCCTTTGCAGATATTTACAGGAACATCATTCTGCAAATAGCAAGTGTATTGCTCCATATTACAATATCTTCCATACAGCCTCAAACCACTTGGTTGCTTATCAGTTTATATTGCTTTAAAGCAACTTGCCTTCAACACCCCACCAAGCTTTGACCAAACTGGGTCCTCTTTTAAAGGACATATAATTAAATAAGAAGCTGTTCTCTCCAATGTAAGTGACTGAAAAAGAAGTCTGCATGCTTGTCGAATATACTTAACAAAGTTATCATAGTACACATTGGCTTTCATTGGTCTGTTGATTGAAGTTAACAAAGGATGGGTTTATTAACACAATTGAATGTGGCTCAAGATGATTTTGGGTGCAATGGGCCAAAGCAGATGATCTGGAAGGAGTGATGTCTGGCTGTGATTGCTCTTAGACCATGGCAACCAGATGGCCCACTCCTGAAGTGGGCCGCCGCCGTGGTCCCAACAGGCTGCTAGCAGAAGTGGCTTCTGGCCACTTTGCAGGTGTGCATCATCTAAACACTACATCCTGAAGAGGCCAGAAGCTACTCTGGGGTCATTCCCACTGCATTTTGCTCCGAAGCAGGATTCAGGGCAAATGACCTTTGTTTTCATTTGAAACCACTTCTGATCCTCATTAGATCAATTCCATGAGGAGAGAAGCGGGGCAAACACAAATAACCCAGGGCTTCCTGACACAACTTTGGAAGTGTTTTTTTCTGAGAAGAATCGATTCTGAAGCGTGCCCAATAAGTGGCAAGCAACAGCAGCACAGCAGCAGTGCCAGAAGCCCCACCAGCACCAGGCGAGCAGCAGCAGCGGGAAGGAAAGAAGAAAGGTAAGCAGGAAGGAAGGAAGGAAAAGAAGTGGGAGAGGGAGAAGGAAGGAAGAGAGGAGAGGGGAGGGGAGGGGAGGGAAGGAACGGAGAAAGAGAGCTGCCTTCCCCCGGCTCCATCTAATGGGAAAGACAGGCATTCCCAGCAAAAAAAGTGATTCCTCAAATGGTCCCTTTTCAGAGTGAGAATGAGGGACCTTTTGGGAATTGCTTACAAAGTGGAGAGCAGCCAGTGGGGACACGTATTATACCCCAAGTGGGAATGACCCCTCTATTTGGCCCATCTGTTTTGGGCCAATGACTATGACATTGGCCAACCTATTTGTGAATTTTTATGACAAAATATTGGCCTATTGCAATCCAAAGAGCTCAACAGAAAAATTGCTTCTTTTGGAAACTCATTAGAAAACTACCCCCCCCCCCCCCGGCAAAACGAAACAATTGACCAAGCAACCAAAAAGGAGCTTACTAGAATAAGGATAAAAGTTTTGGTGTACTACTTTTGAGTCTATGTAAACTACCTCTCTCCTTGTCATCCAGTATAAATAGGTTTTTATAATGATGGCTTTACCTTAGCACAAGGATGGTCTGTTTCCGACCATTTTGGCCCACTGAAGGACATGAGTGTAATGCAGCATCCTCTGACTCTCATGGCCACAATCTCTCAATTTTTAAACCCCTCAATGGCAAAATACAAACTCTGAAATCTCAGGGTGGTGGTAGTTTGCTTTACCAGTAAAATATAATTACTCATTGGGCCTATTTTAGACCAGGAAAAGCATTTGTTTGAAACAGAAAGTGACTATATGACTACTAGATTCTAAAAACAGTGTTTTCTTCTGGCATGAAACAATCTTAGAGAGGGAATTACATTTAAATAGTTAAATCACACTCATCCAGGGACTGAGGGTTGGGGGTCAAATTGAGGGTTTTGGAGCAATTGCACACAGCTTGCAGACTACACTTTGTCCATCATTGCTTTAGTAGAAAGTACTTCCATTCATGCAAGCTTGGACACCCAGTTTTTAAATGGTGGAGATTTCCTGATATGCATTGGTGTCACTGGGGCGGGTGGGTGTGGTGGTGCGGCCCACACCAGGTGACACCCCAGAAAACGGATAACACCCAGTCGGGCCGTCCTCCTACTGCGGGGAGGGGTTAGCACTTCCGGTCCTGATTCACCAAGGCTGCAGTGGTTCCTTGTGAGGAGCTGCTACCACCATGGGGAAGGACAAGGCTGAGAGCCCCCAGCCCTGCTTCCCTGTGGCAGTGGAAGTCTTCTTGTGATGATGCCACCATCACTGTGGCAAAGGAAAAGGTGTGTGTGGCCTTTTGGCCATTACTAGCAGCCACTTCCCTCACATGGGTGACACTGCTGATATGTACTATACCTCTTTGTGCCGTGTCATATTTTGGCGGGTCCCTGGTACTCTAAAGAAAGTTTGAAGTGATGAATGTGGCTTATGTGGGTTTTTAAAACTTTGCTAAAATATGTTAGAGGAAATACTCTTCACTAGCAGAGTTACTGTACACAGTTCAGTATCTGCGGACAGCCAAGATCAACTAAAGGCAGAAAAGACAGAAAAGTATTTCTGTTATTCCTTCTCAGTTATGAATCCTTGTGGACTGCCATCAGAATCTAAGCTGAACATGTTTCTCAACTATTTTCTTTGAGATTCTTTTTATTACAGGACAGTTTTCACCACTAATTCCTGACCATGAAAAACTTCCATAAATTAACTCAAATTTGTTTATCCCAATGGAAATGGATTGCTCAGATGCACAGACAGAAATACAGGCACAGAAAATATCCTTCATAGAAGAGTGTTAGTCAGACCTTTCTTGCAAATCCTAAGCAAAATGATACCAAAAAAGTATCAAAAAAGTAACCCTTCCCTTCAATTACTGGGTTTCTGTCTTGTTCTTGCCTATTTAAGTAAGAAATACTTTGATGTGAAAGAAATGCAAGTTTGAGCTTTGCAGTATAAAATTTCACTTCAGCTTCAATAACTATCCTGTGGTGTGGACAAGTGCATTACCTTGTACTGAGATGCTGAGATGCTATCAAATAGATTTTCATATTGAAAACAACAAGAGCTGAGATATTCAGACTGATAACTGGAATTTGGACCCCATGATGTGCAGAGATGTTTTGGAAATCTCATACAGCAGGAGATTTCCCACATCCTTTAAATATATCTGTCTCAGGCCAAGGGAGTTTTTTTAAACCAAATCTAATTCAGACTTTTTCTTGATTATTATTAATTTAACTGATTCTGCTTTCAGTTTTCAGACAATTGTCAGAAAAAAAATCTACAGACATTTTGGTAACACTGTTAATTTAGTTTTGATGTTAATTTAATTTGCAACCATCTCTTTGCTTTTTGGATACTACAGTGATCTACTGCTGAAGGCATGTTTATTTTGCAGTCAGAAAAGGAAACTATAGTACTAATATTGAAAAAAGAATCATGTACAAATGGCCTGTCAAAATTCTGCACCCTATTTAAGGATGGAGGGACCGAAAATGGCCTGATTTCTCCATGGGGGAGGGGGGAGACATTTTCTAGCAGTCTTGTTGAGGCTTACCATTAGTAGTGGCAATTAACATAGGGGGTGGGGAGGAAGAGGGGAATGTGAGGGGCAGCATCAGTAGCGGCAACAACAACTCTGTTGGGAGCTTGGTCATTATTTTGAATTTTCTATAGTGCTTCAGTGCCAAAAAATCATTCTGGCACTGGGTGGAAGCAAAATGCTGGTCACCGTCACTCACTGTCAAGTGGTGGTGAGTAAGTGAAGAAAATTCTGCTACAGTTTCAGTGAGAAGAAATAATCCTCCTATTTCTTCATGCTGTGTTCCTAGATTTCCTTTTCCCTTGAGGAACAAACTGATATGTATAACTGCATCATATGAGACCCAATGTAGTATGATGATTAGAGTGTTGGACTGGGACTCTAGGGTTTGATTCTCCTCTCAGTCATGGAAACCCACTGGGTGACCTTAGGCACGTCACATACTCTCAACTTCAGAAAACCCCATGATATGTTGGCCTTAGGGTCACCATAAGTTGGAAATAACTTGAAGACACACAACAATAATTGTATGTGTCAAGCTAATGTGTCTTTCTAAGAGAGTTCCAAATGTTTCCATGTGTATGAACTAGAAGTTGTTGGAGAATTCCAAAATGATACATTTCACCAGTGTGTATTCAGTAGAACACCAAGCTTTATGCATATTACCAGTAGTGGCTTCCATGTCTGTGTGGTAATAACTCCATCCCTGGTTTTACCTTCAACTTTCAATGAGCTACCCAAGGTTCTCAAC
The DNA here is from genome assembly GCA_034509955.1 of Urosaurus nigricauda. Classification (NCBI taxonomy): domain Eukaryota; kingdom Metazoa; phylum Chordata; class Lepidosauria; order Squamata; family Phrynosomatidae; genus Urosaurus; species Urosaurus nigricauda. Next base: position 88,303,886 of record JAOEGL010000003.1, read on the forward strand.
ACTATCCCTAAAATAGATTCAAAACCTTAAATAGTTCCATTAGAATTGGGAGCAAAATCACTGGGAATAATGGATTCACTGTCCCACTGACATGGGAAGTCACCACTGCCACTGCATATTACATGTATGTTCAAAAATCAGTAATGTCTACCTGTTGGCTACTGAAACCATGTTCAAGATCTTTCTGTTGGCATATGAAACCCAGACAAATTGTGCCCTAGCAGAGGATCTTCCCCTGTATGTACTCAATGGACTCCTGAGAGCTGATATTCCATAATCAATAGAATGCTGCCAGGTGGCATCATGAAGGCAATGTCTGTCTTGGTGATAGTGGACACTCTCTGAAACATTCCCTTCTATGGGATTTCAGAGGCAGAAAACTGTTCAGTTTGATGATGATGATGATGATGATAATAATAATAATAATAATAATAATAATAATAATTTTTATTCCGCCTCTCTCACAGCATCAAGGTGGCTTACAAAACAATAAAATACAGTAATACAAAATAAAACCCATTATCCCTCCCTCCGAACAATAACATTATAACCCTACATAATAATAATAATAATAACAATAATAAAATTGCAATAATAGTAGTAAAATCTACAATCGCAGCAGAGAGATGGGCATTCTGGTATTCCAGAAGAGATCTGTCTTGACAGCTTTTTAAAAGCCATCAAGATTGGTAATGTTCTGGATCTCTTCCAAAACACCGTTCTATAGCTTGGGAGCAACAGATTAAAAGGCCCTCTGGGTAACTGTGGCCAACCTGGTCTTTTTTGGTTGCAGTAAATTTTTCCCAGAGGACCTAAATGAGTGGGTTGGATTATATAGAAGAAGACGATCCCACAAATAGGTTGGATCCAGGCCATGAAGGGCTTTAAAGGTCCTTACCAACACCTTGTACTGTGCCCAGAAACTAATAGGCAGCCAATGGAGGGATTTTAAGATAGGTGTTATTTGGTCACCTCTAGCTGTTCTGGTGTCTAATCCAGCTGTCTATATCTAATTGAAGTTTCTGGACTAGGTACAAGGGTAGCCCCATGTAAAGTGCATTACAGAAATCGAGTTGTGAGGTTACGAGTGCATGTACCACTATTTCCAGGTCCCCCGGTTCCAGGAAAGGGCGTAGCTGGCATATCAGCCGAAGATGATAACAGGTACTCCTGACTGTCACATTTATCTGATTTGACATCTGAAGCAACAGGTCCAGGAGTATCCCCAAACTGCAAACACAGTCCTGCAAACACAGTCCTTTAAGGACCATCCAGGACCAGTTGATATATTCCTATACCTGGATTAGGGGTCCCAACAGCAAGTACCTTTGCCTTTTCTGGATTCAGTTACAGTCTGTTTTTCGTCATTCAGTCCATTACCAATTTTAATGCATCTGTTTGATAAGACTTCTGTATTAATGACTGTGATTCCTTTGTTAATAGAGCTACTGAAATACTGAATTATTGAAATATTGGAGTACTTAAATTATGCATTATTTTAGAGTGTTTAAAGTTGTTTTCTGTTGCATTATACATGCATTTTAATGTAGACATGTATTTCACTTAAAAATGGCTCTGACAGTCAGTCAGTTATTTTATTGTTATTTCAAGTGAATAGCCATTTTACATAGGTACAAATTTTAAAAAAGTCAAAATGGGAGCAGCTTAAAATAGAAATAAATGAGCTTCTTGGGTAGGGTCATTTCCCAAATGCTGCTTAAGATATGTAGCATAGATTAGCATAGCTTGGCTAAAAATTTAAATGCGCTAAAAGATACACATTTTATGACATCAGATAGCAAGGAGCAGACCTTAGCATGAGATGAGAAACCTTGAATGATTTTAACATAGGAAAAATGTAAGTGTTCGTAAGATAATTATACATAGGAAATTCAAGCAAACCAGTCGAGACAAAATTACATCCATATACTCTGTTCTTAATCAGCAAACTTTTATATCTCCCCATCTGAACTGCTAATGGAAAAAAATAGCCTTGCTTATACAAAGGCTATTCTCATTTCAAAATTTGTATTGTCCATTTTGTTTTTGGTATGGATAAGAATGGCTCTAACAAAGAAACTCCTTTCCACAAAGTCTTTTTATGCCTTCTAAGTTACACCTTTTCTTCTGTCTAGCTGGGAGGTTTTTTTTTTTTTTAGCAGCATAGGCATTGGGAGAATGGTGAAGGAGGGCTGGGTTAACACAGACTTTCATTGCATTTGTAAGCAATGCAATAAAGCCTGAGCTGGGAAGGAATGAGATTCTACCTTAGCCCATCATACTATAGCTGCGTGTGCCTGCCTTCAGCTGGTAAGATAAACAGAAGCTACTACTAGAATCCCTTACTGAGTGTGAACATCAAAACTGAAGGAAAGAGGAAAGCAGATAAAACAGCCTCACCAGTTCCCCCAACATGGTAAAAGAGGAATAGATTGAAAAGTTTGACCACCAAAGTGGAAATCATAAGAAAAGCAGAAGCTAGCAAGAGAAAAGATTTTCCTTGGATACATTTTGGAAGAAGCTTTCAAGTGGTCTCTAGGAGGTTCAAGTGTTTGTGCTTACTTAGAATCACAGAATCACAGAGTTGGAAGAGACCACAAGGGCCATCCAGTCCAAACCCCCTGCCATGCAGGAACTCCCAATCAAAGCTTCACACTGTTGTTTTTTAAATTGTTGCTACAGGCAACTAAGTAGCCTGTGGCAATTTAGACATATCATCATCATCATCATTGTCCCTGTATCAACTCAGGCACACATACAACCCCCTCAACAATCTCCAACTCCCTTATGCAAGGCCTATCTGGCTTGGCTGTTTCATTTCACACATACATGTTGCTAGTTTTGAAAAAAAAATTTTTTTTTCCTGAAATATAGGCCAAAGGGCCGTCACCAGGGCATGAGTAGAGCTGGAGAGGGTGCAACACTTGCACCCTCCCCAGCCGTACCGCGTATGGATGACGCCATCTCTTTTGCGCATTGTCCATACTTGCACACCATGATGATGTTATGGCGCACACTACATTTAGACAATGCGGCACATGCCTGATGTCATGGAGCTCCTTTCAGGCTGCGTGTCATTCCTGTGGCAATTAGATTGCTGCAGGAACGAAGGCAAGGAGAAACGGGCCATGAGGCCCTTTTCTTCTTGTCCTCTGCTGGTCAGGCTGTCCTTGGGGCATGAAGCCCCAAGGACAGCCCTTTCCAGGCTGTGAGGAAAGGGCATTTTGCCCTTTTTCTGCAACCTGGAGAAGTGGATAAATGGGGCCTCTGGGGCTGTACAGCTCCACTGTGAACCATTTCTATATTGTCTGTGAATCTCTGTGTCATGTAGGAACCTATCCCTATTATTTCTATTTTATAACTGCCTCTAACAACAATTTTTTTGTTGAAAGAAGTAATGTCTAGAAATACATCTGCTTCATTAATTGAGATATACCTTTACACTGTTTTGAGATGTTATTATATCAACTGATATATAAGTATTTCAATAAATGAATGAATAAATAAATAAGCAGTAGTGATACTGTCAGAAAGCTAAGAGGGACTGGAAGGTAATAACAATCTGCTCAAGCTGCCTGATTATTTCCTCCTCCTCCTCTGTTGTTATTTCAATACAGTGAAAATGCTCTTTCATTTCCTAAAAAAATTTGCTCTTTCCATGCAGTGTGAAATAGCTGCTGTGATAGCAGCGGTGAGTGCACCAATTATACCCACAGCTTACATCACTGAACTCAAATGGCAAGCTGAGCTACAAATTTCAGATATTTCTGCTAGTTTGTGGAAATCTCACTAGTTTATGATACTTTTTCTTCTTTTCATTAAACAAGATTGGAAATTAAAGTACCACACTGTCTTTTCACTAGACTTTTGAGAATGTCCCAGTTGCAATATAGTTCTTTAATTTTCCAGTGCTTTGATGGAATACACCAGCAGCAACTCTCACAGACACAGCAGGCAGCTGGTAATGAGCATAATCAATAACAGTTCTATGGCCTATCTTATGCTGGGCCAGTGGGAAACTAATATTATGATTTTAAACACATATACCCAAGTTCTGTGGAACACAGCATGATGAACTTGTGTAATGTCCTTAGGGTTGGGAATAATGTTTTAATAGTTACTATCATACTGTTAATAAGAGAGATGGTATATACTTCTGTGACAGAACACATGCTTGGTATGCAAAAGATGCTAGCTTCAATCCCTATGATTGTGACAGGAAAGGTGTCAGTATTAATAATGATTTTGCCACTTTGAACCCTGTATATTGAATGGAAGAGTTAAAATATGTTAAAATCACAACTGTAAAAGGTATTGTTTGCAGAGACAGAGAAATAGCAAACTGAAGTTTATGTGTGGGCATTTATCCAGCCACTCCAAGATAATACATAACAGTTAATAACAGTTGAACTTACATAGTAAGAAGCAGCATGGCTCAAACGTAAGTAATATTGACTGCTCTAAAGAGAGGCTCCCATATAAAGGGCAGGAAACTCCAGACAAGAAGTCTCATCAGACTAGGTGTTGATCTAAAATGGAGCTAAACTGAGGTCCAGTAAGCTCATTGAATGAGGAAATGAAGAAATTGGTTTGCAAGCTCAGTGTAAGCACAGAAAAAGGAGCCAGTTATCTAATGACTGAGCTGAAGACAGAAGGTGTGTAGCTCTGTGCAATCCCTAAGTAGATGAGAATATTTTATTTCCAGTAAAATGCCAGTTTAACAGACAGTTAAAATACTCTTTAAACATACAGAACTTATTCCTTGTAATAATAGCTATGCTGAAATAATGCAATGTATGTAAACACTTAAATGCTACCAAATAGTAGAGTGTATTGTACTGAGAGCTAGCATTATGAAGTAGATAAGGACTTCAATGAAGGAGGGTTCCAATCCCTGCTCAGACATGGAAACCCACTGGATGTCCTTTGACAAGTCACACTCTCTCAGCCTCAGAGGAGGGCAATGGCAAGTCTTTGGAAAATTTTTTTGCCAAGAAACCCCTGTGAGAGTTGCCATAAGTTAGAAATGACTTGAAGGCACAGAACAAAATTGCAATGCCTTTTTGAGTTATGCAAATTCTTCAGCAGATGCAATGTGAAATGTATGATGCTCATGTAAAGTGGATCTTTGGTATCCAGGACCCACCCATGGATAGTGAAATTTGTGGATTCTCGTCCCATTATACAGTATATAATGGCATAGTAAAATGGTGTTCCTTATATAAAATAGCAAAGTGAAGGTTTGCTTTTTGGATTTTTAAACATATTTTCAAGCCATGGGTAGTTGAATCTGTGGATGCAGAATCCATGGATACAGAGGGCTGACTGTAATGATAATCTGGTGTAAGTTCATATTCTTTACCACTGTAAAGAACTACAATGGCCATCCCACCCCCTCCATGCTGGTTGCTGTGGAGATGGGATGGACCTTTTGCTGCCCTCCCACTGGTTGAGACCAGTGGTTTAAAACATGCCATGGCACAATTGCCATGGCATATGGTCTGCTGGGGGCATGGTATGGGGCAAGACTGACACATTGCCTCCAAGCAGCTTCATTCCAAAGCTTCAGCAACCCCCCCACCTGCTGCTGGAATAGTGTGAAGTTTACTTCGTTGCCTGTGGGCTGGGTAGGAATTTTCCCTTTTCCATGGGTTTTTCATCTACCCCATACTATTATAGGTGGCATTATGGGAAATTGGCTTGGATGGTGTCTAAATAATATTGATTTGGCTTAAAAGAAGTTTAATTCTAATTGGATGGATTAATATTGCTTTTAGCATGAATTTTGGATTTGATCTTGGTGAGCATCTTGGACACCATACTGGGTATAAGGAAAATTTCTGGAAACACCTCTATGGGGCTTTTTACCGGGGGGGGGGGGAGAAAGAAATGGACCTTGAGTCTGGCTTGAAGGAATACCCCAACTATACTCTTTGCAGATTAGGAAGGGGAACTTCTTGTTGGACTTCCTTATGTGAGCGGCCCAACGAACAACCCAATGTTTGGACTGTCATTGAGGGCTTCTAAGCTGCAGAGGTGGTCTGTGGTAAGACACCAGATGCAGCTTCTTCCACACTTGGTCTTTGTTAAGGTATTAGTTGCAGTTCCATTAAGAATTTAATAAATAGATCAATAACTGCTCCTGTTTTACCCCATACATCTTGGGTCTGGTCTCATTATTCCAGGGGTTGGGTAGCAAGTACTGTATATACTAGACTACAAGTCGACCTCATGTATAAGACTGCAGTTCTCAGAATTCCCTAGCATTGAGCCAGGGCAGTTTCAAACTAGATTACTTCTGCAATGTGTTTTGGACTGAAGAAAGCAACATTTGCCTGAACCACATAAAGTTCATGATAAGTCCATGAAAAAAAAATATGCCTAGACTGAGATGCTTATGTGATGTGATGATCCTCCACAGGCAGTGTGTAATTGCATTACTGTAGCTAATTGTTTTACTTTAAGAAACATATAAAAGATTATAAAGGTTTATTTTCCTGCCCTATGGATTTCCTGAAAGTCCACAACTTAAGGAAATCTTAAGGGGGATGCTGACGTTCATCTCTACTCAATAGTAACAGTTGTTTACAATCATGGTTGCTCAAGTGACCGAAACTCTAAATGCTAAGGAACTCTAGCCAGAAACAGACAAAGAATTTTCAAGCCTTAATTAATAGATAAGGCTGGTGGAGCACAACGTCTTTTCCCATACCTCCAAGAAGGTGTAGGAAAGACTCTGAAATGCTGAGGAGCAAACTGCCAGTCACTGTTAACAATACTCAACTAGATAGACCAGTGGTTTTGTTGGAGTAATTGAGCTCTAAACCGAAAAGAAAATATTTCAATTGACAAGTGACATGTATTCTGTGTGACAATGACAGCCTGCTGAGTCATGGGCACATGGCATGAGGCAAGCTTGTGGCACAGAGTGATGGCTCAGAACCACCCTCCTATATAAGGGGACCAAGGGGCTGTGCAGACTAGCCATTCAGGCCAAACTGTGGGTGGATTTGGGGTGTGGTATCCATATGATGCATGCCCTGACTCCACCCCTATGACACCATGGAGTGGCTCACAGTGTCATGCTGCCACAGAGGAGAAGTCACTGCATATGTTTTATGGACACCACACCCCGACTCTGCCCCATGGTGACATGACACTGTGTGCCACTCCACATAGCGTGTGGCATCACGGTGCTCCTCTGGTGCTGCATTTATACAAGGCAGCACCAAAGGAGCACCTTAAAGCTGCAGCACCACAGCTGTTGTGCCCTGGAAAAGCCATATCAGGGCTGCAGTATGTGGTTGTCACAGCTCTGTTCTGCCGCAGCTGGAGGTGGCTGCAGGCCGCCCCTTAGGGGCAGTTTGCACAGCTTCCAAGAGATTGGTCAGTGTGGGTGAGTTGAGCGAGCTTGGATTAGTGGAAAGTTGTGTATAGTAGCTGGTTAGAAGTTGATGAAGAGAAAAGTTGGTGTAAATAATCTGTATTGTACACATTGGGGCTAAACAGACATGCAAAAAGAGGTGCTTTCAGGCTGTCTTGAAGGCATGGAATTTAGATGATACATACCTTGAAGCCAGCAGGAAAGTGCCCTCTAGGCACCTTATGTAGAGAAAAGGCAATTCAAAAATAAGCAGTTTTTTTCTGCTTCTTCCTGGCTTGAAGCCATATCATGTGGTCATGACATGAGCACTCCAGCTGGTGTGGTTGCTGAGGTTTCAATGTGGCTTTAGAAAAGGCAGCTTCAAGCCACTTTTTCCTGCCCATCTGTTTCACCCCATTGTAAATTAAGATAAAGCCTCCAGAACTTTGGATGAACCAATTACAACTCTGAGTCTCTTTGTGTGTGAACAGTGTGTCAGTGCATTGCCAATACCAATAGCTGAGTATTTTACATTTGTGGCTTTTCTGTTTTCCACTGCTATGTTATTGTTTGGCTTCATTTGGGTGACTTGTCCCCAGACTTCATTGATCTTTCCCCATGCCAACAGGCCTAGCACAGTAGAAGGGAGCTCCCTATGTTCCTACTTCGTCTAAATATGAAAGCAGGAATTAATGTTTAAAATGTGGCACAGATAATAAATGAAATAATGGAAAACATTGTTGCCACTTAGATTCATCATATCACCAAAATAGTTTTGCACCTCTGCATGGAAATTGTTTACTATTTATTTCTCAATAAAAGAAATGACTGGCACAGAACAAAGAGTCACATCCCATGTGAAAAACAAGAAACCTTCACAAAACAATATAAACAACTAGAAAATGGCAGGGGGGTTGGACTGGATGGCCCTTGTGGTCTCTTCCAACTCTATCATTCTATGAAAGACTATGAAAGGGTACCAGACAAGATGGTTTCCTAGCTCTATCTGGAGATGTCTATTATTCCCTTGTGGTCTTCTGTTCAAGTAGTAACCAGATAGAGCCAGCTTAGCTTCTGAGATCAGATGTGTTCAGGGTAGCATTGTTGCAGGTAATTCTTTTTCACATCTGTTTCCAAGATGCAACCAAAGTTATGTGTGTTCATACCAAGGATATGATGCCATTCATATTTTACTACCTTTGCTGTACAATAGGAAATTTTGCATTGGGACTGCACCATTCCTGATTGCGCCAGACTGTGGTGACCACGTGGGCCTACTTCCAAAATGGGTTGCTGCTGCAGTTCCGAACCTGGCCGCTGGCAGGAACAGATTTAGTCTGCTCCTTTTTGTGCTGTCTTTTCTGGGTTGATGCAGGTACGGCATGGCTTTCGGCCACTTTTGGGGCATGTGTTGTATAAACGCCACACCCCCAACATGGCCTGAAGCTAGTACTTTTTGCCTGTCTGTTTTGGGCCTATGTCAGCTTTCCCCACTCATACTTTACTGTTTTTCTTTTCTCTGCCTTGTAGGGATTTCTTGATTGTTTTGATTTTGCTAGCTGTCAAATCTGAATGCTTCAAAGAAGTCAGCTCTCAGTTATTATTGGTGCATGCCAGCTTTCTAACAATTTCAAAATCATTTTGTTGAATTTATGAAGAAATGTACAGATCCCCCCCCCCCAGGTTCTTAGTGATATTTCCAACTATCTCCATTAGCCAGAGTCAGCAGGTAAACCTATTTGCAACAGGGAGAAGATGATATTGCATCTTCCTCTCAGGTGTTAGAGATGAGGAGACTGCTCCCCCACCCCCCCCCCAAAAAAAAAGAAAAAAGAAAAAGAAAAAGAAAGAAAGAAAGGAAGGAAGGAAGGAATGGAGGAAGCACCACAAATTACAACAGAAAGGATTGAAATCTAGAATTCTAAGAGTTAAGAGCTCAGAGACCTCCACCTGGATAGATGACTAACAGTTTTTTCCCCTCCCATTTTCAAATTATTAAAATCCTAACTGATGAGGAAATTGTGTGTGTGTTGGAATCTTCTTATCAGCAAGGAGTTTTTCATTGTCACAGGACTGAAAGCGTGTGGGACAAAAATCTTGCTGAAGCTAGACAGTTCTGATTCTGGTCATTTCCACCTTGAGAGATTGCCAGGAACACTACTTGGTTATCACCTTGAGTTCTACTATGGAAGAAAGGGAAGAATCAAACATGTTTTATAGTTTTTTTGTGGGGCTTTCAGGCTATGTGGCATTCTCTGAAGATGTCAGCCACAGATGCTGGCAAAACATCAGAAAGGAACTTTTCTAGAACATGGACACATAGGACCTTATCAGACGTTGGAAATTGAAAGTATAATCTAATGGCAATCCGAATGCAATCATGGGGTTTCATGTTATTGCGAATTAAAGTATCTCACACAATTTCGGGCAAAAGGGAAGTCATTCTGAACGCAATCATGGGTTTTACATTATTGCGAATTAAAGCATCTCACGCAATTTCGGGCAATGGGCAGTAATGGGAAGTCATTCTGAATGCATTCCAAATGCAATTGGAATTCATGTAAATTTGCTAAACTAGTGAATTCACATGAATTCGAATTGGCTCCAATTGGCTCCATTCACAATAAAGAGCAATTCCTCCTCTCTGATAAACTCCATAGCCTGAAAGTCCCACAAAGAACTATGGATGCCGGCCATGAAAGCCTTCGACTCCACAAACATGTTTTAGCTCTTCTGTTCAGTGTATTAAAAATGTAATGTGTGTGTGTCAAGGTAACATGGGCTTGAAATACTGTAGTCACTTACTTCAGAGTAGGTCCTAATGAACTCGTGGATGGGAATTACTTCTGAGTAGACCTCACAGGCATATATCATTAGTGTGCTATCAGCACCCACTTAAGAAAGCTTTCTGAGTATATAATGTGTTGATCTTTGTTAAACTTGAACATCCAAAAGTCATAGCCTTGCCATTCTAAATTGCCAAAAGGATCAACCCTTGGTCTTCTCAAACATCCCTTTTATCCTCTTGACCTTCTCATTCTTGTAGTGTTTCTGTCTCCTTCTTGACTTCATAAATGATATTGAGAAGAACAATCAGATTAATTTATGATTAAAAACCCTGCACATATGGCCATGCCCTTGTGTGCTCCATTTTTTTTTAACAAAGAGAAGTTCCCAGATAGTAATCTTATTCTGATAAAATGCACATAGTTTTGAGGAAAGGTCATCACTTGGTCTTCAAGAGACAAGTTTAAATAAATAGCATTTGAGTAGTAGCCAAGTTTTTAAAGACATGTAGTAAATGGTGTCCAGTTAATGAGTTGAAAAGAAAATCATTCAAGACCAGGATTACCCAAAGGGGTTTGTGACATTGGAAGAATACTTTACATACACCCAGATGAGTATCAGAGATAGCAATGAGGGACAAATTCAGTTGCCTTTTGGTTGGGTGATTCTGGGACTTGTAGCATATATGCACTGACAAGACTGGCTCTGGTGCCACAACAAACTACAGTTCCCAGAATTCCATAGCATTGAGCCATGGCAGTTAAAGCGGAGTCAAACCATATTATTTCTGCAGTGTGGATGGATTCAAAGAAAACTAAATGTGGCACCATAGTGCAATGGCATGTTTCAGATATAGTAATAGTCCCTCTTGCTCCACTTACCCCTTTACCTTCATGAGTGTGGGACAAAGACATGTTAAGCCAGTCTCCAAAGTTTTTAACTGTTTTTTTTTAAAAAAATAAACTCCAAATTGCCCAAGAATGCCTGAAGAACTAAATCTCTAGAAAATTCTCTACAATATGACCTTTTATGCACCAATCAGAAGGGCTAATGTAAGGACTGAAATTTGGCTGTCCACTGGATTTTGCAGTTCTGTGCATGTTATTGTATGGTAATTGGCTGTTTAAAATATGCAATTAGATGTCATTTTGATAGATAATGACTAAAATATGTAATTCAAGAGGTTTTTTTTTTTTTAAAAAAAAACTTTGAAAAGTAATCCTGAATTCACTGCAGGGAAGGAAGTCATGGTTCAAAAGAAGTGAAATGATCGGAAATAAAACATCTGTAAAGATGATTCACAGCAGTGTGTTCTGTCAATGTGGAGGTCCTTCTCAAGAAAAAGTAGCTCTTCCATTGTGTTCTTTGATGTGTAGTGGTTTCTTCATCTGAGTGCCTGTTCCTGGTAATTTCCAATATGCTTAGTGAGGCAGAGTCTATTAAGATGGCCGTCAGCTCAATGATGGCATCCCAATTTTGTCCTTAAAGTCCGGATAAGGGAAATGGGAGAGGACAGAATGATTCCAAATGTGGAGAAGATAAAGTAAAGAGTCAAGATGGCAGAGGGGCTGTACAAACAGCCCTGAAGGGATGGCCTCCAGCCGCTCCTTCTTCACCTGGATCAGGGCCATGGCAACTGCATGCTGCAGTCCGGCCTTTCCAAGGTGTGAAAAGGAGTTGCAAAAAGCGGCTCCTTTTTGTGCCCTGGAAAGAGTGCGATAGCTGTGGCACTGTGGCTATATGGTGCTCCTTCAGTGCTGCATTGTATGGATGCAGTGCTGAGGAGCACCATGATGCCGCACGCTATGTGGAGCAGCATCATGGCACCCTGGAGGCAGAGTTGGGTGTACATCATATGGATGCGACGCTCCAACTCTGCCCCTTGGCCAGCCCAAAATGCTGGTCTGTATAGGGCCAAAGTTAACTAGAAAGAAGAGGAGGCAAGAATAAGGAGACAGGTTGTGGTGCCTTTGGGCTAGCCAAAGTAGGCATGTGCTGTACTGGAATACCTTAAAATCAGTAGCCATTGCTATTTATCATTGGGAATTCCTTGTAGAAAAAAGTGGATTATATTTTCTGATGTCCTTGAGAAAGGAAGAACTTGTCAGAATGTTTCCCTCCTAGTTCACAGTCTAATGAAACACAGAAATAGCAAGGTGTCACCTTCAGCACCAAAGTGCCTTGTGCCACAGCCTGTGTCTTGCCATGCCAGACATTTATTTACCATGGATGAAAGAATACTATTGCCATTTGAAGCAGCTGGAACTTGAGAGTGGCAAATCTAGAGATCTAGAGCTTGTCTATACAATTAAAACACTCCTAATTTGAACAGAATATACTGTGATCTGGCCACATGCATTTCAGAAGATTTTTTTTTTTGGTGGCTGGAAGACTCCATAAACTATACTGAAAAGGATTCATGGTTTTTATCAGAGTATCCACAAAGATGCACTCTACTGAATATATGGCTGTGTGGAAAAAACAGATTGTGACATTGGCAACATATAATCAGAGTGAGCCTGGCAACAGCCAATGGGAGCTTAGCCAAGCAAAGGTGCGAGTATAAATAGGAAGAAAGGAGTGCGTGTGAGTTAGATAGGGGCCAGATAGGGACAGAGCTCTGAGTTAGAGTTCGAGGTTTATTAGACCCTGAGGGATTTTAACAGCCAAGGCGGCTGAGATACATTGCTGAGAGAAGCAGTTGGATAGGGGTTTTGAGTACCCAGGTTAAGGACTAGGAAAGTCCTTGGTAAATGGTTTTCAGAACAATCCTGTGGGATTACAGCCAGAATGGCTGTGGAAATTTCTATAAATGCTTGAGTGGCAGTTGGAACTAAGAGAGTTCAAGTGTGAGAGTTTAATTAGGATGACAAGGGAAGGCACAGTTTACCAGAAAGGATAAAAAGTTATAAGGACACAATTACAAAGACAAGCTAAAGGAACTGTCAAACTGTGTAACAAATAAAATATTTTAACACTGTATCCAATGTGAAACCATCCACTAAAAGAGATACTGTATTCAGCCTGACTTGTAAATAAATCAGTTACTTTGTTTCAACAAGTAGCTGTCTGGAGTGATTTCAGAAGTACATTAAAAATGCTACCAACATTGAGAAAAGTGTTTTAGGTTTGGAACACACTAGTTAGTGGGCATGTGGCTGTCAGAGAATAGTTGCTGCTAAACTGGGGAAAGATCTGTGATCCAGAGATTTGGCATTAAGAGAGAGTGATAGTGCAGGACACACACAAGAGAGTCCTGAGATTGAGTGTATCCTTTACTCCGTCAGTGGAGGGATCAAAAAGAAGTATTGTGCTGCCATCTGAGAGACATGGTTTGGGTGGGTGAGTCTCATCATGACTAATTGGTGGCAGCAGTGGTACACATTAAAAAGCAGTGAAAGGTTTTGAGAGATTTTGGCAGTACCATGTTGTCACCTTGACAAATTGGTGGCAGCTGTGTCACACAGAGGAACAGAGAAGAGGTTGTAAGAGATTTTGGCAGTGCTATGTTGTCACCTTCACAATGGCCATCTGCTTGCTTTGCATGAATTTGTATGGATTCGTATGGCTGTGCATTTTGAGCAGAGGAAGGTAGAACAGATGTGAATTTATACAGGAAAGGGAAGACAGTTATGTGTTGGTGTGAATGTTCAAAAATCAGCAGCAATTTGCATAATGGAAAATCTGAACACTGAGCAGAGAAGCAGACATGGAAGGATCTCTGGGCATGTATGTAGGGCTATATGTGACAAACGGAAAGATTAGGACAACTCCTAGTAAGTTCACTGACAAAACCAAAATAAAGAGTGGAAAGACAACTTGCTTGACTATTTGTCTGTCTGTAGAAAATCACAGGAAGAATGGGTTTGATGTACCCTTATGTACCCAATGAAAATCAAAAGAAGAAAGCAGTCTATGGCCCAATCCTGCCCCCAGCGAGATTTACAACTGACATTCTGTGCAATCATTCATATAAATGTCACACTTTTCTATACAAATGCTACATATGAGACAAGTCTGCTGCACTTTCTGGGATTGTTTTATCATATAGCCAGACTGATGTCAGGCTTGCATTTTAGAGACACACAAAGCCAGTCTTAAAAGAACTGCACTGGCCTCCAATTTGCTTCTGAATTCAGTTCCAGGGGATGGTTTTGACCCACAAAGCGCTAAACCAGTGATTCCCAAACTCTGACCCTCCAGATGTTTTGGACTTCCACTCCCAGAATCTGTGGCTGTTGACTAAGGGGTTCTACAGGCCACCCCTTTTCACCCTAGATCGGGGCTGCGGCAACCTCACACCACAGCTGCGATCTGGCCTTTTGAGGGTGCAAAAAGGAGCCACAAAAAGTGGCTCCTTTTTGTGCCCTTGAAAGGGCACCATAGCCACATTGCCACGGCTATGCAACACTCCTTCAGTGCCATGTCATATGAACTCAGTGCTGGAGAAGCACCATGCTGCCACGAACATGTGGAGCGGTCCGTAGCATCAGGGCACCCTGTGGGGGGAGGGCAGAATTGGGCATTTTATGCCCCAACTCTGCCCCTGTGCTGGCCTTAATGGCTGGTGTGTACAGGGCCTAAACTGGCTCTTGGGAACTGAAGTCCAAAACACCTTAGGAACAAAAGTTTGGGAAGACTGTCCTAAACAGCTTGGTGCTAGGATATCAGAAAGATTGCTTATTCCCATATAACCAAACCATGCCCCAAATTTGAGATCATCAGAGGCCCTGTTGTGTGTCCCAACATCTCATGAAGATAGGCTTTAAAGTACATGTAGCAGAGCCTTTTCTGTTACACTACCCCAACTGTGGAACTCCCTACCCAAAGAAATTAGTCTACTCTATTTCCTTTAAGGTTCTGGAAAGCAACTAAAACAGTGCTGCTTTCATGACCTTTAATGTCTGAAACTGCTGTGTTTTAACATTATATTTCAGGATGGATTTTAGACTTCAAAAATGTTTTTAAAGAGTATTTTAACATGTGTTTTAAAATGTTTTCTCTTTTTATTGTTTTTATTTGATCATTGCTACAGGAGCCCTTATGAGTTGGGAGGCAGTATAGAAATATTATAAATAAACAAACAAATGGAATATCATCAGATTTACATTACTCTTCCTCCATACAGATGCACAGCTGTATCTGTTATGGCAAATGTTGATGACTATGCACTGGACTAAACTTGCCATTCCCCAATCCTTTTCTTTAGTGATAAACAAGGGAGAAAGTCAATTCATTAGTACCATATACATTGCCATTAAACATTAAAAGCAGAGTTCTCTGGTTAGTACTCAAATAAATTTAATGAGGAGTGATCAGTGTTTTTTTTTTTTTTTTTAGCAAGCAAACTGGTAATTAGCTGCTGAGTCTGATAGGTCAACTGAAATGGACTGTTAAAATTTATTTTGCTGAAAAGAAGATCCTTGGTGGACAATAGCAACATATTTCTGTTTATGATCTATCTGTTCAGGTAACTTCAAATATTCTCCTAAGTACAGTTTCTATTTAATTAAGCAACATTGCATCCTAAATAATGTATAGCTCCATTCCCAAGCAAGGTCAGTCTTAAATGTTATTGTGCAGACCTCATGTGAATAAGATCTTAGAAGGACTTACTTAAATCTATTTTGTTCATATCTATCAAGAGTTTAGAAGATGTCACCATCTTACAGGCCAGAAACTGTGCACTTCTTAATATGCTGTAGGAATAAGTTAGAGGTTTGATTTATTTATTGATATGAAATTCCCAAAATATGCAAATTTCTTTAATGGAAATAACTTGAGGTTTTGTTTCTTAGATCTAATAAGAAAAAAGAAAGTTTTCAGAGTTGCCCACTTGAAGCAGAGTGCACATCATGTATCATCTTACCATTCTGCCCATTGCTTATTTGGCATTAATAGTTTATTTTAAAGATTAATTTCAATTGTAACCTGTTTAATTCTTTTCTGGGGGGGGGGTGTTATTGTAATATATTGTATGTTGGATGTTTTAACGATGAAAACTGCATTGATTGTTTTATTACAAAAAGGGGAGTAAAAATAAAAGTTCTATTATTTATTATCCTTTAAGCATCTGTCTTTCAGTGCTTATACTTTAAACATCTGTCTTTAAATCTGGTATTATAAGTCACCTTGGGGCTTTTTACATTGGCAAGAAAGTGTGACATGAAGTTGCACTTTCCTTAATGCTTAGCAGCTAGACAGCAAGCCCCAGGTGTGCATTTAAAAAGTACAGGGCAGCTAGACTGAGGTTTTTTCTGTGGCTCAGCAACTACATGGGAAGCTGTCCAAACGCTACAAACACAGGTGGAGCAGCTACATGGGTGGCAAGGAACGTGGCTTTTAGCCGCGCTTTAAACATTTTTTTCCCTTGCTGGCTGCGAATTGCGCAATTGCGCAGGTACACCATACAGTCGGAGCTTATCACATGGGGGAGTACAGGACCATTCCGAAAGAGGGAGAAAGTGAGGTCAGTTCGGAAATGCACATGATTACGCACAAGCTCATCACACACAAAACAAGAGAGCATCTACACAAAAAGAAAATGCAGAGTCAATACGAAAGAATTCATCACATGTGAACATACTGGTCGGCTTTCTGTTGCAAATTAAGGCATCTTGGGAAATGGTAGCAAAGGCTCATGGGAGTTGTAGTCTGTGTTCTGTCAGAGCATTATATTGAGTTGTCTTGAGGTTTCAGCCCTCTGTCCAGGAGGGATTCCCATATGTCCTCCATTCTTGAGCAGAGGCCCCCCTTTTCCAAGTTGACCAGGCACGTCCTCCTTTGCCAGGACACGTCCTACTTTTCCAGCCTTCTTTTTGAAGAGGAAGCAGGAGGGCCAGGCGTGCTCTGGCCAGGCTCTGGGGGTCTCTTCCTGGCTCCTTCCCTCCCTCCCTCCTTCCCCGCTGCCTTCCTCCTCCCTTTGGCTGAGAGAGTGTGACTTGCAGGGAGGAAGGGCAGCGGAGGTGCTCCAGGTCCCTCCCCTTCTCCTCCTCCTCTTGCCAGCTTGCCCTGGTCTGGCTGAGCGCCTCCAGTGCCCTGCTGTCTCCCTAGAAGTCACACTCTCTCAACCAAAGGGAGGAGGAGAAGGAAGGTGCAGGCGCACTCTGGCCGGGCTCTGAAGGTCTCTTCTTGTCTTGGCACCTTCCCTCCCTCCGCACTTGTATCGCTGCCTTTAAATGGGCGCTTTAAAGATACAGAGCCCCATTTAACCGTTCAACTACACCTTAGCCTTTAGATGCAATAGGGGTGCTTTTTACATTGGCTAAAAGGGGCGGTCCAAACTCGCCCCTTCTAGCGGCGAGATGAGGCCTAGGCTGCCACACGGGCAGCCCCAGAGGCCTCATCCCGCCGCAACGACACGCCGCAAAAAAGAGCTCCGGGATCGAGCTCTTTTTTTGCGGCGCGGGAAGGGCGCGATTGGCGCCCTCCCGCGCCGCCAGAGCGTCAAAACGTGCGCAGCGCGTCAAAACGCTGTGCACGTGATGACGCTTGTACGGCGCCACCGTGTAGACGCCGCCATCTTTAAATGGCGGCGTCCATGCGTTTTAGGCTTAGGGAGGGTGTAAAGGCTACGCCCTCCCTAACCCTAAATGCGGGCTTTTTAGCCCTAAAAGCGCCTTTTTTTGCCCGTGTAAAACGGGCCAGCAATGCTGCACCCTTTTTAAAAAAGTAGTGGGGAAATCAAACTACTTTTTAAAGGCACTTCTTCTCCCTTAAAACTCCAAAATAGTGTTTTCATGGCACACTTTCCATTTTTCTCATCTAAAGGCTGGGCTTTCATGCAGCCTTCAACACACCTCTTTTTGCCAATGTAAAATGGGCCAGCTCCTTTTTAAAGCACTTCTTCTCCCTTAAAACTCCAAAATAGTGTTTTCATGGCACACTTTCCCTTTTTCTCATCTAAAGGCTGGGCTTTCATGCAGCCTTCAACACACCTCTTTTTGCCAATGTAAAACGGACCCTTGAGTCCCATTTTGGGAGAAAGGTGAGATATAAATTTAATAAATAAAACAATTAGGGTAGCCACCTCTTTTTCCTGATAGCTTCCTCTTCTTTATAATAAAGTCACATGGAAGGCAGCATGACATTCTTTTTATTGGAAACAACTGTATCTAATTAATTTCGGCAATGGAAGTATTCTTTTTTAAAGAGGAGAATATTACAAAATTAGAAATCACCTTACAGATAGCACCCACCATCCAATCTAAGGTTTGCAGAATACCCAAATCCAGTCAATGTTTTTGTGGGGTTTTTTTTTTTTTTTTTGGCAGGGCACATACAAAATCTCATAACCACCTCTTCTCATCCTTGGCAAAATAACAACAACAACAACAACAACAACAATAATAATAATAAAGTAATAATAAATGAAAACATAACAACTAACAATTTGCTGCCCTTCCATGACATCCCAAATTTGTTGCAGGAGGTAACTGTCTCATTCAGCTATAATGGTAGGGCCAGCCCTGGGAGCAGGTTCTAATTGATATGAAGGCCTGGGGCCTTTTTTGTCAGGCAAGGCAAAGTATTTTCTAAAGAGCTGGATCATAATGAGAATTCAGAAAGCTTTCTGCATGCTGGGAAAGATTGGTCTTCTTGAATTTCTGCACAGTTCTATTTCTATAAGGCAAGTCCTGTGTCTGCTTTCTGTTTTTTTTTTTTAAGAAAACAACAACTGAGTTTTTACCAGCTTATGTATATCACAACTAAGTACAAAAATAAATAGCAAATTAGATATTTAATTAAGGCTGAACTCATAAACACATTTGGATGTAAATGAAATCAGTGTTAACTGTTGTTGTTGTTGTTGCTGCTGCTGTTGCTGTAAACTGTCCTTGAGTCAACTTCAACTTATGGTGACCCCTGTGAATGAGACCTTTCAGAGGTCCATGCATACAGAAAATAAATAGCAGCTATTTGTGTCTGGCATCTACAGTAGATGTATGAGGGAAAAAAGCTGCTTATCCCAGGAGGTGAGAGTCCAAGTGTCATTCCAACTATAGTGCACAGAGGAAACTGGAAAGCCTGCAGAGATTCATAGTGACAGGGGTTAATGTGGATTGAATTTAATAGTCATGAACTTGACTTTGGCCTTGATTCTGCCTGCTTCCAAATGAGTTCTTTGAATCCAGCAAAGTATGTTAGCAAGAGCTTCATTTTAGGAACTGGGGCAGATTCAATATGATGGAGCCTTGACACACCAGCTTGGTGCCAGACTTCCATTGCTATGACTGGGACAAAAACAAACAAACAAACAAACAAAAACCTAAAAGCATCAGGGCTAAGTGATTGTTTATTTCAGCAGCTGAAGATCCCTATAACTTTCACTACAAATTCCCTTGAACTCCAAACAACTTTGATGGAGACGGGCATTCTGAAATAAAGGGAAGGTTCATTTTTATTCCAACTAGAATCTTTGCACAGCACAGGAGAGCCATGATGAGAATTATTAAGTAGAGCTGCCTTACTGTAAATAAAATGGTTATGGACTGTGCCCTTTCATTCTGGCGGATTGTATCAAACCCCCCCCCCCCCATTGCTGCCACTTCTTTTTTCTGAGCAGCATTTGCTGTGACTCACTATCAGGGACTAAGGGAGCAAAGAGCACCAGAGTCTGGTGGAAAAAACCTGAATGTATTCCATGGGAACACAGGAAGCTGTGTTATAAATATGAAGCATCGATCCATCTAGCTCACGATTGTCAACTTTGACTGGCAATGGTTCTCTAGGGTTTCACAGAGGAGTCTTTCCCAGTCCTATCTGGAGATGCAAGTGGTTGAATCTGTCACTTGATATATGGCAAATGTGAGCTCTGCTATTGAACTATGGACCTTTTCCACTAAGCTATGGAGGAAAATGACAGTAGCAATGGTTCTTCCAGGTCAAAACATCTCTCTCTATTAGGGGTGGAAAATATGTGGGAAATGGTCAAAAATGTTATTTGAGTATCAGGAAACACTGATAAGGACTGATGGCAATCTTTGCAGTTTGATCGGTATTGTATGCAAAATTAGCATGGGTTTTTAATTTGTACGGAAAACATCATTTTTGTGTTTGAGGCAACTAGCATTTTCTGCATAGAAAACGGTTCAGTTTTTGAAGACAGTTTTCGAAACAGTATACAGCAAGGGTTATATGAACTTGCTAGAATTCTAAGGTCTTCAGGGGATGGATTTCTCTCAGTCCCACCACCATCACAGGCTCCCTTGGTGAGAACAGAAGAGAGAAACATCTCAGTGGCTGCTCCCTCTCTCTAGAACTTCCTCCCATGAGAGGCTTGGTTGCCCCCCTCCCTGTTCTCCTTTCCCCAGCAAGCAAAATCTTTTATTTTCTATCAGGCTTTTAATATGCAATTGAACCCAGAGAGGCTTCTTATTGGGGTATTTGCTTTTGTATGCTTTTAATGGTATTATCTTTGAAAGTATGTTTTTAATGATTATGCATTTGTTAACTTGCTATTCTGTTGTACTGTTTTAAAGTATCTCTTGTGAGTTGCATTGGGTCCAGTTTAGGAGAAGGGAGGCATATAAATTAAATGAAGGCAGGAAGGAAAGAAAGAAGCCCCTCCCTCTGCCTCAGATGCATACTTTGACTGCCATCCTCCATGCTGGATTAAGTCAATATTTAATAGCTCCTCTTTCTTGAATTATCTCCCAGCTGAGTTCCAAGGATCTGATGATTATGGGATAACATTCTGCGCCACATCTGAAGAGAGCAGGCCACAATATGGCAGGCCATGAAGCATCCACAGCTCTGTCTTCCAACAGATGGGAATGGCTAGTGGCTCAGAAAAAACAAGCAAGAGACTGGTCTTGATGCTGCCCCATCCCAGGATCTGCCACCTGAGGAGATTATCACACATGCTGTATCCCATTTTTCTCTTGACAGCATACACACACATTTAAGTGTCAAAGACAGGTCTTACTACATTCACCTGTGGCCGCTCATCTGCAGCCTGTCTGTAGCTCATATGCAACGCAGGCTCCTCTGGCAGATTTTCAAAGACAGGATTTTTCCATCTTTGAAAATCTGCTGGAGAAGCCCAGGTTGCATATGGGCTGCAAACAGGCTGCATATGGGCTGCATATTGGAGTGACAGGTGAATGCGGTAAGACCTATCTTTGACACTTAAACACGCATGTATCCTGTTGGGAGAAAAATAGGATACATCATATGTGATATTCTACTGAGATAGTTACCTCCCTCTACCTAATGGCAGAGCCAATCCTGCCTCTGGTGCTAAATTAGGATGATGTATGGAAGAAGGAAAAAGGCAAGGCTATTCAAATTAAATGGTACTAGAGCAAGGGAAGATAAACAGTAATAAAAAGTCTGTATCCATTTGGGATGTAGGGCTATGAGGCCTCAGTTCTCATTCACAAACACAACCAGTGGCATGGTAGCTGTCTGAAAATGCAGCTGCATGGAGGCTACTCCTCATGGTAAGTCATTTTTGTGAGGTCTCCCCTCATGCATAATGAACCACTGGGAGGATTTTGAACTGCCATCTGGATATATCCCCCCCCCCCCCTTTTAGATTGATAAAAGCAATTTGCTCTCATCCCTGATGCCAAAATACCTAGGGAACAGTAGGTGTAATATTCACAAACAACAGAACTCAGATTGTTCATGGTTTTGCTCACGTCTTTCTGAATGCCCCCAGGCATGCCAATTAACTTTCCTCTGCTGGTGTTCTTTCATTCTGTAATGTTCGCCTATTAATAAACTCCCTTCCTCACAGGACTGTTGTGGCTCCACAATTCATTAATATATATAAAATGCATAGACACACATGAAAGAGGAAAACATTTTGAACTTTGTTGAACAACTTCAACAGCATATGTGCATATGTGGGGGGAAACTAGACAAAGGCAAGCAGGACATGACTTCATCTCCCTTGCTCAAGCCAGATCTGACAAGGCAATTGTTTTTCACAGAATTTCTTCTTAGAATCAAAGGAAAGCGATCTGGTGTTACCACAGGGCAGTGTAACCCCAACACAAAGTTACATTAGCTGTAGGGGATTAAGATTAGACACAGGAGCCCTCTTCTGAGGACTGATCACAAACATCTGCAAAAGAGCAGTCAGTTCATTGAACTGCTTCCCTGGCTAAAATATTCCAGCAGAAGATATTTTAAAAGGGTTGTATGGTGGAGAGGAGTGTGTGAAGGAGGAGCTGAATTACAACAGGGACACAGCCATAAACACTTTTAGGCTATGTTTAGGCTCAGTAAAATTTTAGCTGGCCTAGTTTTATTTCATGTGGGCCTTGGCTAGTTAGAATTGTACTCTTAGTTGCATTATCATACAACCACCTTTGGTCCATTGGACTAACTTAGGACTGATTTAAGCATTCACATACATCACACAGTATGTTTCCTTCTCAGATGACATTTAATTATGGAATGATCATTCGTGGGTCATAGTGGAGCCCATCAATGCTACTCTGCTTTCTCTCTCTCTCTCTCTCTTGTTCATTCTACTCCTAAAGACAATCCCAAGGGCTGATGCTGGAAAAAAGCAACTTTCTCCGCCACCAAGGGCCAACCAAGTGTTGTTGCATGGTTGGTCTTTTGCATGGTTCCTCAGCTTTCTCCTATCCTGTCCTTAATGTCCACACCAGGGATGTGTGAGGAATCTGGTCTTTGTAGTTTGTTGTAGTACCAGAGCTCCCTGACAGGGAAAGCTAAATGTCTCTCAAAACTACGAATCCCAGAATTTCATAGCATTGAGGTATGGCAATTAAAGTGGTAAAAACTGCATTATTTATGCAGTGCAGATACACCCCCAATGAATCTTTTCATGCTGATATCACCCAGTCTGATAAAATACACCCTTTTAAAAATGTGCTCAGAAAAAGGAATGCTTGGTCTCAATGCAGCCAGAATGTGGCTTGTTTCCACAACCCAAATACATGGAATTTTTGTAGGTTATGGCCATGTCTGATAAAATATACCCAGTAAAAATGTGCTCAGAAAAATGAATACATCTAAAAACTAACACCCTTTAATTAGCAAGAGGGAGGGAATGTATACAAACAATGTATATATGGGAACATTTGAGAGAGAGAGAGAGAGAGAGAGAGAGAGAGAGAGAGAGAGAGAGATTGGTCTGGCATTCTTTCCCATGGAACACTAGTGTTGTCCCTTCTCTGCTCTCCTTCTGCCAGAATGGAAAAACTTCCTTAAAATTTGGGCAGGGATTTGACCTGTCATTGATTGCTGCAGAAGGCTCTGTTCCTTTCTTCTCATTATCATACTTTAAATGCTTTTAAGGTGTTTCAAATTAGTACTGTTTTAAATGGATTTTAAACTGCTTTTATTTATAACATTTTTTTTAAAAAAAATCTGCATGAGCTGCCTGTTGGGTTCCATACTGAAAGAAAAAGTGGGATTAAAAACAATGAAAGAAAGAAAGGAACAGGGTTGGCTTGATTTTACAAATCACAGTTAATGTACAGATAGGAATGGAGAAGAAGTGGACATAGAAATGAGAAAAGGAGGAAGTCCCTGGGTGCAAGGTTGAGAGATGCTCCCATCCTTAATATACAAAAAGAATATATACTTGGATGTGACCTACACACATTTACCCCTGCATGGGTAAGTTTCCCTGACATCTGGAAACCTACAAATAAGCTGATGTATGGTTATTGGGGAGAGAGCCAGTGAAATTGTTTAGTCACAGGGTTGGGTTAGTAGCACAGTCCTGACATTCCATAACTGTAGAGGCATAACATGTGAATAGGGATTCCCATTCTACCAGCCAGGTTGCTGCATTTGAGTCCTGACAAGTGACCAGTTATCTATCTGATGTCTCTGCTGCTGTGAGCAGCAACCAAATGTATGTTCTCTTATAGCATATCCAGCTACATTAAGGGCTTGGTACGGTGGCCTGTCATACTGGCACTACAATTCTTGGCCTATCATTGGTCATATGTTATGACAGTGTTAGAACATTTTAGAGAAAGGGATTCTACTCTAAACAAATAGCAATTCCAGAACAGGTAGCATAATTATGCTTCCATTTTCATTTCAAACCAAGAGGAAGCCTCAGTGCTTTAAATCTAATGCATTTTACAAGTGAGAGAGCAATCCTATCATAACTTCTTGGGAGTAAGTCACTTTCAAGTAAACATGATTTACTTCGGAATAACCATACACTGCATGGTACTCCATATGTCTTCGAACAACTACTTTAGTTGCTAGAAAATCATCTGCAGTAGGTTGAAGAATTACTATACAATGGCACTAGAACTACTCTCTAATAGGCTGGTAAGGATGTGCACTGAATCTCAAGATGGGAAAAACATGTCTCGAGGGGGAAACTGATTTGCTAGTATGATAGAAACATAAATATCATCCTTTGCTATGAACATTTTTCCCCGGTACAGTACTCTTTGATGTATAAGGGAGTAATAGGTGGGGGGGGGGGAACAAAGCAGGAGGCAGGATCTATTTTTTTCTCCCCTTCCTTCTAACATCAGGCATTCATTTGAAGCGAATGAATATAAGAAGGCATTCTGGCACCTCAAGCTGCAACATTGAAGTCTCTCTCTCTCTCTCTCTAGGTGTGCATTAGGAAGGAAAACTATTTGGAAATACTTTGCTGTCTTTCCAAGGGATGAGCGGGTGGACTGGCACAGAGCAGGACTTGATTAATATCGAGCCGAGGTATCTGTCTTGATGAGTCTGTGGCACGTCTTTGATTACTCACCCCTTCCTATCTGCCAAGTCCTTGCAAGCATGGACTGAATGTCCAGTGCCAAACAATCTTTTGAAATATTAATCACCAAACCCAACTCATAAATTCTGCACCTAAAAAGACACCCTTATGACTGAGAGAAGGTGGCTGAAAAGTAGGAGTCTAACTTTGTTGGCAAATGGGAGCGGTGGAGTGATAGGATGCATGGCCCTGGATCTTAGAGTAAAAGCTTTAATCAAGAACTTTAACAGCAGCTGCAGAATATGATACCTTACATCTGGAGCAGAGGGTGGACATGTCTATTTTTGCACTGCAGTGCTTAGAATCCTTACAATGATACTCTGTCACTTCTATGCTAATCTTGACTAGAAGTTTCATTCTGAGATGTGTGTGCAAAGAGAAGTAATGTTTCTGAGCTCTGAGATGGAGTAGTCTAGATAGTTTTTAAAAGGCTTAGATATATTCATATGGTAAGACAGAACTATCCATGGTTGTTAAATTTTCTTTCTTATTGACTACTCTTGAGTAGGAGAGGAGGCTCACAAAATTCAGTTGGCTGCTACTACCAATTAATATAGACAACTGAGATTCAATTACATACAAACAGCTCCAAAGGAGCGGTCTCCAGCCTCCTCTTCTTCAGTTGGGCCAGGGCTGCAGCAACCGCATGCCACGACCCCAATCTGGCTTTTCCAGGGCACAAAAAGGAGCCTCAAAAGGTGGCTCCTTTTTACGCCTTGGAAAGGGTGCAATAGCTGCAGTGCTCCTGCAGTGCTGCATTATCTGGACTCAGTGCTAGAGGAATGCCATGATGCTGCATGCCTTGTGGAGCAGTGCACAGTGTCATGGTGCCTTGGGAACCAAGTCGGGGCATGCGTCATGTGGATGCGATGCCCTGACTCTACCCCCAGGCCAGCCTTAATGGCCAGTCTTTTTTACCTCTGACTTTTCAAAAGTATCCACTTTCTTTGCACATATTATGGGTCTTCTGCACACATGATCGAAGTACAGACATTCAAGAGAAACAATAGAATGGAGATGACTTTCATTTTTTTTAGAAAGGAAAACAGACTCTGCAAAGTCAGAGGTGGAAAAGGGCAAGGAAAATGAATGGTTGTTATTGTTGCTTTGCTGTTGTGTGCCTTCAGGTCATTTCTGATTTATGGCAATCTTAAGGTGAACCTGTCACAGGGTATTTTCTTGACAAGATTTGTTCAGAGGACATTTACCATTACCTTCCTTTGAGGCTGAGATAATGTGACTTGCCCAAGTTTCACCCAGTGGGCTTTGTCTGCTTTATGAAGATGAACTGATTTTTCATTTTCATTCATGCTGAACAGGTATTTGAACTCTGGTTTCCTGGAATACTGGTTCTCAAACTAATATTGGCACCCAAGAGCCAGCGTAATCATGCTGATCCTTGGGCTGCCAATATTAGTGTCAGTATTCTGTAATATGGAGTTCCACACAAGAATACAAGATGCTGGAAAGTGGTTCTTAAACACAGCAATGGACTTGGAAAAACATTACACCATGTCATGACATATGATGTAGCAGACTGTGTAGCACACTGATCGGAATTACTGTGGGGAAGACATGGTCTTCAGGCTGTGTGGAGGCACACTATGCTGCTTGCTGTATAGCAAGAGAGGTAAGGGAAGAATAGAACAGTATCTGTGATAGCTGCCAACTACAGGTAAAATTCTCCACTCTTCCAAATTTTCCTCTGCCCTATGAAGATATATTGATCTTTCTTCATTCAGACCCACACACTCCTCAAAGTTCCAGGAAAAAGTTCACAGGGGATCTTTTTGCCTACTTCTAGTGCACACATATTAAAATGTATGCAAAGGGATCTTGTAGCACCTTGGAGACTAAGGGGCTTAACAAACCAGCATAAAACACTAGCATTAGGATGGAATGTGGGCGTGGCAGCTGCACACCACACAACCTGACTCTGCCCTGATGCTGGTGTCATGCTGCCCGCCCAACCACATGGTGGGTGATGTTACACCATTTTTTTGGCACAGCGTTAGATGCACTGAACCAATGAAATGTGGAAGAGCCATCACCATGGTGGCAAGGGTGCCCTTTTGTTGCTCTAAAAAGGAGTGGCATTTTGCTGGTTCTTTCTGGCACAGCAAAGTGCCAAATCAGGCATGTGGCATGTAGTTGCTGTGGGCCCAGTCTGGCACTGAAAAAGGCACCTTCAAGCTGGTGCTCTGGGGCTGTCTGTTTTGCTTCTAAGTGAGAGAAAGAAAGAAGTTGGTAGCATAAACTTTCAGTCTGAAATGTGCTACAAGATTCCTTTCCATACTGATCCAGAGTAAGGGGCTGATCACACTGGTAGGAAAGGTTGGGTTGGAGGCAGAGTTGGGGAGTAGTGTCTATATGATGCATGTGCCCAGGGTGGTGTGATGCCATATATTGCACCACATAGAGTGTAGTGCCATGGCACTCCTCTGGCACTATGTCCACATGACGCAGTGCTGAAGGAGTGCTTTAAAGCCGTGACACTGTGGCTATCATACCCTTTGCAGGGTGCAAAAAGAAGCCACCTTTTCCACTCTTCAAAGGCCAGATCGGGGCCACAGCCCTGATCTGGCTGTAAAAAGGGTGTATTGCATAGCCACTAACACGGCTATATCTTTGAATTTTAAAATGGAAAGAGTATCATACTTAAGGATGAACTATGGCAGCAACATAATATCAATATATGTATATTCCCAGGAGAAAAGCTGAAAAGAAAAAACAGAAGTATATCAGACAAAGAATGCAGCAACCTACCAACTGCTCCTGCCAACTCCATGGCAATAAGTCTGGTGCCAGTCAATCAGGAACTGATTGATATGTGAATGCCACCTCAATATTAGCCACGCGTCTTTCAAAGAGACCATCCAAGGGCTGTCATGAATAAAGATGTGACTCTACCACACAACACATGCTATATACACTCTGCCAGATATAAAGATGTCATAGCACTTTCCACTGTGTATGATGGAGGAGGTATGATGGAGGTATGCAGCTGTGTAGCTAAGCTCTGCACCTATGAAGCTTCAAGGAATCCTGAAAACAAGAATCCAGCTCTACTTATAACATAGCAGAGTTCATCTCTATCATTTTGCAAAACATAGTGGCTTCTTCAAGTAGAAGATATCCAGTGGGTGGCAGGGACTGGAAGCAAGTGGTTGGAAGAAGAGCTATGTGAGCCAAATGGTTAAATATTATGCACCTCTTGAGCTAGCCTTCAGCCTTCAGATGCTGTTCCAGCTTTAGTGTTGAAGAAAAATTCAACTGACAGTCCAGACAGCTCTTGTACATGGAGTGGTAGGTGGCACCATGTTGTTCTTTCCTCAGGCAGAAAAAATGTTTTGGGCCTGCATGGTCACTACATGAAGAGACTGAAAATAGCCATATTTTCATTGGCAGGCATACAGTACAAGAAAGACAGGACATGCAGTACAGCAAGATATCCAAACAATTTGTTTGGCAGGAAGCATGCTTAGTTAATATGGAGGCTTATCTTCCTCATGGAGCAATATCCAGAAGGAGAAGGAGACTTTTGTGGGAAGAAGGACAGGGAGAAAAATAGGACAAAGAGTAAGAGAATTTGCGGTGTCACTAGAACACAAGTTGCTCATTATGCATTGAAAAGATCACTGGGATCAGAAACTAGTCAGACAAGTCTTAGTATTAGAAGGAGCCATGAAACATTTCAACTTTTGTCAATGACATTCAGAAAGATGTGAAAAGTGGAGCAGGGAGCAGTGACTATTTCTCTGAAGTTGATTCTCTGCCACAGAACCAGAATTATTGTGGGATATATATCACACCCAGCCACTAATGCAGAGGTTGAGTCACCACACACTGCACACTAGGCCAAAGAGGCTTGCACTTGGAAACTAGCATCATGCAACTAGCTAGCACTAAGGCAAAAAGGGGATTGCCACTATTACTGCCCAATCATGGACCACAAATTTGAGGAGGCATGCCATTTTTTTAAAAATATAAATACAGTGTCATTTCTGTGGGAGTGGACAGTTGACACTGGACGATGCTGACTCAAAATGAAAAAGGAGCAACAGCAGCCACAGTTTCAAACAAAAAAGTACCCCCTGCCAAAATAAGAATGAGTTCTTTCTTCTTGAAGTCCTTCACTGTGTATTTGGACAGAAACCTGTATGTATTGTTAGTGCTTTGCTTCCAGCCGAGTTGGCTCTAGGTGTGAGGGGATCCTTTGCAACTTTCCTGTGTTAGTTGGCCCTGATGGACTTTGCTGATGGGCAACATTGTTCCATATTTGCCTGTTTCAAGTAACTTCCATTTTAAATTTCTACTGGATAATAAGTTAATATGGTGGCTAGATCCAGTTACATGGCCCTGTTTAGAACATAGGGCATGAGCAATGGGCCCTGACAGGGTGATGAATCCTAGATTGTAACACTGTTAGGCATTTATAATTGCTGACTAGGAATAGAAATGTTTGTTCCTCCTGTCTCTGACAGTGATCAAGGCAAACAATCCATTTATCCATCTCTCTGCAATTGAGAAAGTGGTGATTGCTTTTATTCACTTCAACAAAACCCACACAATTTATCCGAGAAAACAGCAGAAAATAACTTTGCATAAAATACATGAAAAATCCCATGCAAACATGCATCTTTCCTAACTAATGTGCCTTTTCCAGCATTCTTTTCATACCCCAGTGCAAACTGGGCATAGTTAGTGCAGCACCAACAAGGCACACTGTCTAAAATATATGCAAATTATAGAGGCATTCATGTAGAGTTTGCTATACTCTGTAGATAGTTTCCCTTAGTCAGTACAGATTAGGGAACAATGTTTTTTTTTAACAACTTTGTATTTTTGTTCTTGCACCTGTGTCAGAAACTTTACAGGAAGTGTGATAGTAGCAGGATGTCACAATTTATCAAGAATGACTCCCCCGCTCCCCAGTCTTTACCTCCTTATTGCTAATTCTTGCCTTAGTGGTTAGACATCCAGATAGGGATGCATCTGAGATAAGAGTGCACATTGGTATAATGACTACTGTTAATAAAAAGGCATGGGTATCTCCTTAACCCATAGATGGATAAAGTGTGGTCTTCAGGCTGTATGTGGCCCCAGGCCCTACTTTGGTGCCTCCCACATCTGTCCAACCAACCCCCGTTTTCTTTTTTAGGGCATGCTTTTTGAGTAAATTTTGCCCCAAAACTGAGCCAAAACGCCCCCCAAAACATAAAGATTCATGGAAGCATCTTCCCACACATCCAGAAAAGCTACCACATCTCTGTTTTTAGCCATGTCCTAACCAAAATGACAACTGAAAATGATATTTTGTCACTTATGATTGCCAGTTTGGTATCTTGGTGCATGAGCAGGTGTGCCCATGGAGTCAGTCAGGAGGCAATTGTCTCTTGTTCCTACTCAGTTGCTCATCTCTGCTTTAAAGCAAGCAAAATCCATCTATTCCCCTATGGAGTTCCTTGAATGAAGGCAGACAAGGGAGGGCTTTCTCCCAAAGAAGTAATAGGTTTCCCACTATAGCCTATTACCTTTACCTCCCTTTCAATTTTCTGACATGTTTGAAAAGCTGTTCAAGAGGTAGACCAAAACAACACAAAAAACAAAAACCAACAAAACACACACACACAAAACAAACAAAGAAACAAATAAAAAAACAAACCAAACCAAAAAAACCAACAACAGATAGACAGGCTTGAAAATGTGTGGGATTGCATTACAAAGGACTAATTTGTTTGTGAGGGTGAATGTCTTTCCGAAAATACTGCTAAGTTCAGATCATCCTAGTGTCCTGTTTTCCTCATTTTTGTTTCTAAGCATTACAGAAGAACATCAGCATCACTTACCCCCTTAGCCATGCTCTGGTTCTGATACAATCAATGCTTCAGTTTCTTCTTGTCACAAATAGGCTTGCTGCAGATACAGTCTGTAGCAAAGAGCTGCACTTTATTAAAACATTTAACAGACTATGCAGCTTCTTCAGATGTACAACATTACTGATATATAACATTTTTTCCTGTAAACCAGCAGCTGGTGACTAGAGCTGGATCTACACAGGCTAAATAATGAGTCCTTACTTTGATTCCAGCGATCATGTTGGAACACAATGTTCCTCTCCTTTCTCTGAAAAAAACTTCTTTTCATTGGTTGAGGGCTTTAGGGTGATTTTAACAAACCTCCAGTTTACTCTGTTGTGTTTGAAAAAGTATTTTTTTTTAAAAAAAGTGAATTAACTCCTGAATTGGGATCATGGTGGAATTTCAGATGAGGGGAGCAGGTGGCC
The DNA here is from genome assembly GCA_034509955.1 of Urosaurus nigricauda. Lineage (NCBI taxonomy): Eukaryota > Metazoa > Chordata > Lepidosauria > Squamata > Phrynosomatidae > Urosaurus > Urosaurus nigricauda. Next base: position 88,335,047 of record JAOEGL010000003.1, read on the forward strand.
ACTTAGATCACCTGATCATTTCCACCATGCAAAGGTAGCTCCATTGTTTGAATCAGTGTCCAGAAATTGTAGGTACTGCCTTTTTTAAATTTGGTGTTTTGTATGTAGACATTCTTAAACTCTCTTTCTCTACCTGTTTCACTCAGGTGGGCAATCAAAACAAAGGGAAAACAAAGGCTATTTGTTGAAGTGAATTTGTGAATATGCATATGTGTTGCAGGAATAAAAACAAAAACACAACTCCTATGCATCTGCTTCAGTCATATGACAAGACAAAAACTGATATGGTGAACACAATACACACAGTAGAAACACCCTTTGCATTGATGTGGTTATATAATGGAGGTCCCATTTGGTTTTCCAAACTGATGTCAGTTTGGATTAAAATAGGTGTGTGTGGCAGTGAAGGGGTCAAACTGGGACAGAAATATGATGTAGTAGTGTTGGGATATTGCCTCCAAATAGCTTCAGCCTAGAATGACCTCTAGTCTAGTGGTAAGTGTACATACTTTTCAGCAGTGGAGGGCAGTTGTTTCGATATCAGTGGAGTGGTGAAACTGCTCTGGGTTTTCATTTGAACTTTAAAGGAGCCAAGGCACTGATGCTATTTTTGGATTAGGGCTCATACTGAATAGCTCCTTTGAAGATCATACTAGTACCTGGAGAGGATTCAGTATTCACTGATTTCTCCAGGTACAGCTGGGAAGAACTCGCACCTGAAACCATGGAGATCTACTGTCAGTGAATGTTGATTAGGGCTGGGAAACACAGAGCCTTCCAGATGTTGTTGTTGGGCAGCAGAAGCACTGGTGAGGAACAATTAAGGCCACAATCCAAGATCATAGTGTAGATATCTGCAAGCACTATGCAACCCCAGTGCAGCATAGCAACATGGTGCAATACATGTCAATGTCTGAGTGCTGTTGTGTGATGTGTTGTGTGAAGTATAACCACAGTGTGCAATGGCTGAATATGTATGCCATGCCATGGAGAATCATTCATGCTGCATGCATAGCATGACTTACGAATGGAATGTGGCAACATCTGGAGGACTGTCCATTTGCCATTGCAGGTATAGGTAAAATTGAACTAAGATGGATCATGTATTTGTCTTTAAGTTTTAGAGGAGCTCCTATTGCTTTCTCTTTTCTTGGAAAAATGAATATGTTCATGCCTTTTCCTTGAAATCCTGTGTTTTTGAGCATGGTGATGCTTCCTTCCTTAAAAGACTGCTTAAGATTGCAGCTTTCTTATTATTTAATTATATAACATTTATATAACACTAGACTTCATCCAGGTGTTATTTATACATAAAAACAGGCAAAATTTCTCCCAGTAGGTTAAAAAAGATGAATAATGGGAACCAAAAATAGAGCCAATAGAGATATATTTATAGTTATAGTGCTGATACTGTTAGTTCTTGTTTAACCTGAGATGCAATGAACATTAAAAAATCCTTCTTGCTCATATATTTAATTCAGTAGAATGACACATTGCAACATGTTCAATTCATTTTCTTTCAAAATTTCCTTCCTCCCCTGAAGTGATTGGAGCAAGTTACCACTTACTGTTGCCATTAGAAATACCAATTAAAAAAAATAAAATCCAATAAATGATAAAAAAATTAAAAATTTAAAATTAACAAAATTTTAAAATAGCATCAAGTGAAACCATGAAGATCATTATTAAAAATAAAACCAAATGAAACTGAAATTAAAAAATCCACAAACTCATACAAGATGAACAACCTTTATTTACCATGACAACTTATGGAACAGGTACGTTTTTGAAAAGGGGTTTAAAGGCAGAGTTGATGGAAATCTAAGTCTATAATACAATTACAGGTTTAAGAAAAAAAGGGCCTGGTGTACAGATTTTTAAAAAGTTTTAACATTCATTCATTTGACTTTTTAATGTTCATTTATATTGATTAAAAACAATTTTAAAGGGTTTTTAAAGCTATTCCATGTGGAACTTTTGATCATTCCATTTGTGTCCAAGCTTTAGAAATCAATTGTAGCTTCTGAATTTCCTAGCCATGAGCTCAATACACTCTGGGTCATGAAGCAACCTTCTGAAAATCTAGGTGATGTTGTGAACGACAAATTACAGTTCAGCTGCAGGGCATATGAAGGGTTTTTTTTTAAATGTCACTCCAGAGTATAAAATATCTAGGCCTGCAAATCTGTTCCCATCAGAATCCATAACTGCAAAATGATTGTATGGGAAATTTGACAGGAAATTTTAGAAGCTCAACTGATTTTAAAGGATAACATTGCTTGCCCTAGTCTGCCCTTCTGCAGTTGTTCCATTTCTGGCTTACAAGAAAAGGGGAGAATCAGACTCTCTTTAAAGTCTGGACTACCTTCATCACCTAGCCCAAAAGTGACATCAGGGAACAACAAAAGCTGACTAACATAAAAATATGATAGAATAAAACACACAATCAAACTATTTAACCCTCATTCTCTACACTGGGAGATTTTAGTGCCCCAAATACATGTTTCTCTTGCAGAATGAACTCTCTCTCTCAATCTTTCTCTCTCTCTCACACACACTCACACGTCTAAGTAAATGGACTGGTTTTTCTACAGTGGTTTTATTTTTGTCCTAGCCAAAGTAACAGAAAAATAAAGGTTTCTCCTTTGACAAAGTTATCAAGTTGTGACCAATTTTAGGGGGTGGTGCTCATCTCTGTTACTAAGCTGAAGAGCCAGCCTTGTCAAAGATGACTCTATGATTATGTGGCCAGCATGACTGCACACAATGCTGTTACCTTCCCACCGAAGTGGTACCTCTTTATCTACCCACATGTTTACATGCTTTTGAACTGCTGGGTTGGCAGAAGCTGGGACTAGAGACAGGACATTACTCCGTCATGTGGTGCTTGGGCCTCAAACTGCTGACGTGCCGACCTACCATCAGAGCCAGCAATTTAACCACTGAGCCAATGTCCCAAGTCCCATGCTTTCAGGGCAAAGCAGAAGTGGAATGTTCTGGCTTTTCAATAGGCTGCTCCCATTTAAGAGAAATCAAAATTTTCTTCAGTGAGGAGGGAGGGGTTGAACTGGAATTCATTTTGAGTCAAGAAATATCCCACAATACAGTAAGTATACACTTTGTATTACCTTATTTGATCTAATTTTAGTTTACTTTTATTTTATCCTTTGTTTTCTGGATCTTGGACTTTGGGTGCAGTACACGATGCTGCACATGCAATCTCTTATTTCAACATGGGACACTTTAATATCCTGCATGGTATAGTGGTTTGAGCACTGAACTATGACTCTGGAGATGAAGACTCAATTCCTTGTGCAGCCATGGAGACCCACTAGGTGTCCTTGGGCAAATTACACACTCTCAGCCCCAGAAAATGCCTTAGGGTTGCCATATGAGCCTTAAGCTGGAAATGACTTGAAGGCACAGAACAACAATAATACATTTGGACCTCTCATTTGAGGTGAAAAAAACACACCACAGTGCAGAAATGCAAGTTTGTACATTCTAGTGCATGAGGGCTATTAAAACCAAAATTCTTTTCTGTTCCTGGGTAGACACCAAGTCAGTGTGGATAATTTTGGCTAGATAATTGCAAATAAACTAACATGCAGGTATCCAAACACATGAACATGCCAATATCTTTTAATAAGCTTGATAAGTGGAATCAAGAGGAAAGAAATCTGAATTTTTGGGTAATGTGGTAGAAATTGTGATGGAAATTGCGGGAGCTGAATCCACAGAGCTATCCTGTCTGCTTCCAGTTGACAGAATTGGTTGGCTGGCATTATGTTTTGGTTATTTGGGGGTGAAGAGACAATAGTCTTATCCAGTGGCTCCTAAACCTTGATCCGCCAGATGTTTTGGACTTCAGCTCCTAGAATTTCTGACTGTTGGCCAGACTGGCTGGGGCTTCTGGGAGCTGAAGTTCAAAACACACAGAGAACCAAAATTTGGGAATCACTGGTCTAATTCATGCTGCTAAGGCCCATGGTAGACCAAGAGGACATAAGAGAAAGAATCCATTGGAACCAGCAACCTGTTTTCCAGCAGTTAATCAGACGCCTCTGAGTTCCTTCAAGAAGGAGCACCATCACACCCTCCTACTTGTATTTCAACCATTTTTATTGAGAGGCCTGCTGTCTCAGTTGCTGGATGTAGTGTGCTTGTGTGCATGCTTTCAAATTGTATGTTGACTTAGACCCCACAAATTTCATGGGGTTTTCTTAGGCAAGGAATACTCAAATACATAGCCATTTATAACTTTATCTTCCATGATCCTGTTTAAATCCATATAACCTAGTGATCATCACTAGATATCAGGGCAGCAAATCTTATATATTAATGGTACACTGTATAAAGAGGTACTTTCCTGTATCCGCACTGAATCAACCAACTAGTTTCACCAGATGATCTCAAGCTCTAGCATGATGAGAGAGGCTGAAACACATCTCTCCACATTCTTTCCATGATATATTGTATATATATTGTATATATCATGGAATACTGTGTGATTCCCAGTGATTTTATTCTTCTAGCTTTGATAGATAAAGTTTTTGAATCAGATGTATACAGTCAGAGCTCTATATCCATGCATTTTTAAATGTATAGATTAAAGCATCCATGGCTTGAAAATATTTTAAAAGTATATAAATTCCAAAAGCAAACTTTGATTTTGCCATTTTATACAAGAGGCACCATTTTACAACACCACTGCATTTAATGGGGCTTGAACATCTTTGGATTTTGGTATCCACAGGGGGTCCTGGAATCAAACCCCAGAGGATACCAAGGGCCCATTGTACTTTATAGGATCAGGAACTTGATCTGAAATAGATCTTATTATAATAGATTGAGAATCCTGCAGAATAAGTAAATTAATACAATTTAGTGGATTAATAGTATACTTTTTCCTGAAACCAGGAAAACAGAAAATTTCAGAAAAGTGAAGGAAGATGATAATAGGGAAAGAAATTATATTGATAGGAAAACCTACTTCTAGATAGAGCGCCAAGCAAAAATAATTTTAAAATTGCTTTTCTAAATAAACGTAGCAAAGGCTCTGTCCCATATAAATTATTTTCCAGATCATGACCCCAAGAAGAACATGAATCTGTACTCCTGAAACTGTAATTCCTATATTTTAAAAATTGCAAAATAGTCTTTTGATATAGCTAAACAATTGTTTACTAGATTATAAAGTCATGTTGCAGGAATTCCAAGAACAGTTTTAGAAATACCTGCTACTGTTTCAATTATCTCAATTCAGTGAGTAGTGCTGTTTTCTCTCAGTGGGTTATGAAACATTAATGATATTTCCCAGCAGGGGCCTTGTTGAATGATGCAAAGGAAGAGAAATTTCCCCAACAGAACATACCAAAATTAGAGAAAACTTACAAGTTATTGTGAGTTCTATAATCATAGTGGGTAAATTAACAATTGATTTAACAACAAGCCAATTTGTTTTTACCCAGGATTTCATTGAATGCTCCCTTTAAGTTGTTACAGTTAACCTTTTAATATTTATCTTAATTTTAAAATATCTTTCTCAAGGTATCCCCTCATCAGCTACTTTCCACAGCCTAAATCCTATTGTTAGTTTCAACTAGAGCAGACACATTGTATGAATAAAGCTTATTTTGATTTGCTGAGTTTCTATTCATTCAGTAACTAGTTAGCACTAACAATGGGATTTAGGCTCATAGCTTTTGTGAATCTGCCATTATTCTGCCTCTCTGCATATTCCCCATCCTTCTCTCTTTCCCTTGTTTCTTCAGGATACTTGGAGCAGAGATGGGCTATGTGAAACCGAAGGCTTTCATGGCTGGCATCCATAATTTTTTGTGGGGTTTTGGGCTATGTGGCCATGTTCTGGAAGAGTTTATTCCTGATGTTTCACCAGCATCCTTGGCTGGTATTTTCAAAGAATGCTGGCATGGAAGTGAGTGGGGGATATATACTGTGTAACCCTTGGTTGAGAGGATGTGATTTACATGTTAATCCGTGAGTTGGTCTGGGGTTAAATGGGAAGGCCTCAGGGTGTCTATTTAATTAGTGATCCATTGTCTGTGGGAAAACTGCGTAGTTTTCATTTGCACTTGGTTGGTATTGATATTCGTGTTTTTCAGGACTGGTAGCCAAACTTTGGGATGAAACAGACTGCCATGAGTGGGTGGCTTGAAGCCCCCCCCCTTTGAGAAATCTGGTCTGGGGCAATGGCAATCACATGCCGCAGCCCCAATCTGCCTTTTTGACAGCCCAAAAAGAAGTGGCAAAATGCCACTCCTTTTTGTGATGGCAAAAAGTTGGCTTTTCCTGCCCCACTGCAGCTATGCTGCATTTCAGCATCGTGCAGCATCTAAATGCCGCACCAGAGCACTCAGAAGCAGGCTCCTGTGTGGCCATGCAGGTGGCATGAAGCTGGTTTCCGGGTGTCATCAGGGCATGTGTCATGCTTATGCCATGCCCCAAGCCAGCTTTTCATGCCAGTCTGTACCGACCCATAGCTTACTTTAAAAAATTCTTCTTTCCTGCTGAAATTATGTAGGTGTTTTTGGATTCCAATGGCTTCCCTGTGCATTCTGACTTGATAGTTGTTGGCATGGTGCAGAATTTCAATGTTTTCAAATAGCTTTTTATGCCCAGGATGGTTTATAACATGTTCTGCTATTGTTGATCTTTCTGGCTGACCCAGTCTGCAGTGTCTCTCTTGTTCCTTGGTTCATGTTTGAACACTGAATTTGGTGGCCCCTGTGTAAACTTGTCTGCAGCTGCACAGTATGCAGTAAACCCCTGCAGCTGTGAGAAGGTCTCTCTGTCCTTAGCTGAGTGCAGCATTTGCTGGATTTTCTTGGTTGGTTTGTAGATCATTTGGAGGTTGTGATTCCTCACCAGTTTCCCTATTCTGTCTGTGACTCCTTTGATGTATGGTAAAAATACCTCCCCCTTTGGGTGATTGTTTGTCTTCAGTCCTATGGATTTTTCTGGCAGCCCTTCTGATGTCTGAGCTGGAGTAACTATTAGCCTGTAGAGCCCAGACAAGGTGCTTCAATTCATTTACCAGGAAGTTGGATTCACAGATCCTTTTTGCCTGGTCTACCAGTGTTTTTATTTGTCCTGGGTGATGGTTGGAGTTCTTGTGTAGTTATCTACCGGGATGTTTAGATTTTCTGTATACTGTGTGGCCCAACTGTTGGTTCAGTTTGTGGATGACCAAGACATCTAAGAATGGTTCAGAAACATGGTCAGATCTTCCTCTCCATGTCTCCAAATCATGAAAGTGTCATCCACATATCAGAACCAAGAGATGGACTATGCTGGAAAAATTAATTAAGCAACCTCTTGCAATCTCAGAGCTCAGCTACTTGATTTCTTTATCCTAATATCAGAAGATTGGACCTGAAAGCTGTGAGAGGACAGCCTAAGCCACATAGAAATGAACTTTTAGTATTGTTATCCATAGTGCTCTGTATAAAATCATGACATAAATGATACACATTTATATGACCCCTAGATGAACCCTGGTTGCTGGTCAAGCCTGGAAACTGGCCAGACCAGAAAAGTCTGGTCAAACAGGAAAAAGAGGATTAGAGTATAGTGGACACATCCTCTCAGACACATACTATCACCAGATAGTCAAAGGGAGTCGCCTCAGATTATAATCTGATCAATTTGGAGGTGTAATGTTTGCCCTCCTGGAGCATCTCCTCATAATCCGGGGAGCTTTGAGACATCCTCTCCAGGTGATAATTACAAAGGATTAATCCCTTCGAGTCTATCAGACCCTATTGTACAAACAATCAGCCCAGAATTAAACACCTTTGCCAGAGGGGATATTTTCCCTATATAAACCCCTAGTTTTGGGCCCTCAGTGTGCCAGTCTGGAGGTCTGCATACTCCATGTCAGTCTGATCTCTGAACTGGACACCGACAAGAGCTGCTCAAACTCAGACTTGTCCCAGAAATCACTGTCTCATTCGGATCCCCGAGGAGAATCTCTGCTTTGGTAAGCATCACCATTAGTCAAGCCTCAAACTATCCCCACTGCTAACCACTGATTTTCCTGAGCCTTGTATGTGTGTGTGTGAGAGAGAGCATTGTGTGATTGTCTTTATCTTTAATAAATTGGACATTATTAATTAGACAAGCCTGTCTCTGCTGAATTCCTTGGAAACCCGGCCTCTTGGTATACACAACGGGAGAAAATCCCGCAAGAGTATCGTAGCCAACTCATCTCGCAATTTGAGCTAATATTGGCTACAATTGGTGGAGAAAGCTTGGGCAAGTACCTCCCCCGAAATCTGAACACTCCGACCGCGCAATTGGACTGTGCAGATTCCGGAACGTAGAGAGAACGGGAATTCAAAAGGAATTGCTGCAGACGCAGAGATAAATAGGAAGCTGTGTGATTGTGTTTCTTGTGTGAAAGGCCATAAGGGCAAAGGGACTGTCGTGGGTGGCTATCCCCCTTTCTGTCTTTGGTCGTACGCTCTTCAGCCGGCTAGGCGCGAGCAATCCGGAGGGGAACGTACGGCTACCCTTGGGCGTGAAGTCGGAGTAGGTCTTTCCCGACGCCCTTTTTGTTATTTTCTGGCGGGTGGGAGTGCAGGAATAGGTTCTGCCCAGGTTTCATAAACCGCCCCCCGTGTCCACACACAAACTCCCCACCAGTTAAAAATCCCCCTTGGACGGGCGGGCTAGGGTAAGGAGAGGGTCCTTGACCTGAAGCCAAGGCGCAAGGGTGGGAGCAGCTCCAACAGGGGTGCTCTTGGTCACACAGGTAATCCCCCTTGGACGAGTGAGGTAGGCGAAAGTAGGGAGACGTCCCTGACTCGAGGCTGTAAATCCTTGCGCAAGGGAGGAAAAAGGATAGGCTCTCCGTAAGGATTTGGAGCCGACCAGGATAGGCTCTCCGTAAGGATTTGGAGCCGACCAGGATAGGCTCTCCGTAAGGATTTGGAGCCGACCAGGATAGGCTCTCCGTAAGGATTTGGAGCCGACCAGGATAGGCTCTCCGTAAGGATTTGGAGCCGACCAGGATAGGCTCTCCGTAAGGATTTGGAGCCGACCAGGATAGGCTCTCCGCAAGGATTTGGAGCCGACCAGGATAGGCTCTCCGCAAGGATTTGGAGCCGACCAGGATAGGAATCCAGGGGAATCACAAAGATTCCCAGGGGTTAGAAAAGGTTCTGTGGGCGCCCCAGAAAGGCGCACGGAACCATAGCTCTGTGCAGAGGCAGAGAACAGGTTCACGGGTAGGAGTCCGTGGGAGACCATAAGGAAAGGTTTCCTATACCCGCTGGGAGAGAATAAGATCCCCTCCTAGACCAGGACTTGAAATGGAAGAAGCACAGTTAGCCGCAGAAAGGTGCATTAAGGCCGAGGAGCCAAAAGACCGCCTAAAGAAATGGATCCTTGGAAAGGGACCTAATCCATGGAAGGCGGGCGGTCTGTGGACCAAAGATCCCTTCGAGACACTGTTGCTAGTGTATAACTCGAAGACCCAGAAGAAAGGACTCAGGAAGGTGTCTAAAACTGAAAAGGATAGATGGGCATCGTGGGGAATTTGGATGATAGCCCACGAAGCCACGGCAGCCTACAAAAAATTAGAGGAGGAAAGACAGCCCCTTAAAAGGCAGGTAGAGGAATTGGCCGAGCAAATTAAAGAAAAGGCGGCCGAAATAGCCATGCATATTAGGGCTAGAGAAGAAGCAGCACGTCAAATAGAAAGCGACAAGCTAGAGAAGGAGGTCATGAGAAGCTACATTCAGGACCTAGAAATAAAAGTCAAGCAAGCAAAGCAGGCAGCAGATTATGTTTTGGCTCACAAGGCTACAGGAGATCTGAAAGCTAACCATGCTAAATGCGAGCAACGCATCCGTGAGCTCGAAACTGCTTTGGATCTCCGCCACTCATTAATATCCACCGTAAGCCCTCAGTATATAGAGACGATTGACTGGGGCAAAGAAGAACTACATTATGCTCCATCGGAAGCTAGAACACCCCCACCTTTTAATCCTCAATGGGAGCAAAATAACCAGGAGGACGTAATAAATGCATGTCCTTCTAAACTGGAGCAGCCCCTACCAGTGCAACCGGTAAAAACGAAATGGCTGGTGGAGACCAAGGCTACTGGCAACGATGGGACAGTGACTAAAACCGTGATGGAAACTGTCCCCTGGTCCCAGACAGAGGTCCGAGCCATAGCAGATTACCTGGGAAAGCTTGATGCCCAGACTGGGGTGCAATGGTTAACCAGAGCCTATATAGCTTACCCCAAGGCCAAGGGACAGGATTTAACGCAGGTAGCAAGGATGTGCATAGACCCCTCATACATAGGGGCCTTTGAAACTGCAGCCATAACTATAGACCTGGCCGAAGTAGAGATTAGCGAATGGATGGCTAAGGTGGCAGACATCCTATGGCCAGGAACCATGCTGCGAACCAAATTTCTATCTGAAAAACAGTCCCCGGATGAAGCCCCTGATGCCTATGTGGCTCGGAAAAAGATTTTAGGTATTTTAGCAGGCATGGTGGACCTCGACGCGGGAGGGCAACCCCTATTGGATGACTATGATTTCATACGGGAAGTATATGAGGGTCTACATGCATCTACCAAGATGTATATGGGGTTGGAGTCATTAAAACTACACACTCTGACCTGGGCCCAATTCATGGAGCAGATTAGTGCAGCCTCGAGGGCATATCGGACCGCGAGGGCGGAGCAGGAGACCCATTCGGAATCCTATAAGCCCCCAAAAGCGGGAGGCAAGAGAGTAGGAAGAGATGGAGAACCGTTACATGCAGTAACCTACCAGAACCACGGCCCACACACCTGATATCCCCCCAGGGACGCAAAGCCAGGAGGGAACGCGGGGAACGGGAGGCCAGAATATTACCGGAAGGAGTATAGGGGGCCCCCCGCGCACAAGGACCAAAGCCGAAAAGAATTAGCAGGGACTATTTCCCAAGCCTCCAGGAATGGGGTATGGAGAAGGCTCCTCAGCATGGGAATACCCCGGCAGGAGATAGACCATCTGCCCAACGACGAGTTGGTGGCCCTCCTGCTAGGAAAATTGGGAGAGGGATGCCAGAAGCCCCCTCCCGAGGGGGCGTCCGCCTAGGACAGCCCGGGATCCCTCCCAACACCAGGGGCCGAGGCTGGACCTAGGATCCCACGGGCACAAACCCAGCCTGATAGGCGCCGCCATCGAGGGGCACCCATATCCTGCCATACCAAAGCCCCAATCACCACTTTAAGTACTGGAAATCCAGATCCCGTGGTACTGGCCAAAGCGAATTCCCCGTCACTCCCCTCTTGCCCACAGGTGGTGGCCCGGCTCACCCCCGATTTCTGGGGGCGACCGCTAGTAGAGGCCAAAGTAGGACACGACCCCCCCATCAGTGCCCAGCTCTTAGTAGACTCTGGGGCTGCGGTTAACACCATGCACCCTGAGTTGGTACGAATAGGGAATAAGGGCCCAGGACACATGGAGCTAGTGGGGTACGGAAAAGGGAAACAACAGGCGGCCATCTGGAATAACATTCCCCTGCGGATCGGGCCTATCCTGGACTGCATTAAGGCCTGTGAGAATCAGGGAGAGGACGACGGCATTCTGGGAGTTGGGTTCCTCAAACGCCACCGATTGACCATAGATTTAGCCAACGGCTTCCTATGGCAATTGGAGGATGGTCCCCTCCATATCTCGGCCATCCATCGATGTGCTGCCCTGAAAGCCCCCATGCCCCTATTCCCTGTTGCCACCGACCCGTGGGTACAGGAGTACCCCGAGGTTTGGATCACGGATAAAATGGAGTGCGGCACCGTCAGAGGAGCGTGCGTGCTCATTGAAGGGAAGGACCCCCCTCCACAGAAACAATACAGATATCCCAGGGAAGCCGAGGAAGGGATAGCCAAAACAATCGAGGGATTGCTCAAATGGGATGTCATCAGGCCCATGCAATCCGTATGTAACTCGCCGCTTTGGCCCGTGCTGAAAGCAGATAGAGTGACGTGGAGGATGACCGTGGATTTCAGGGCCCTAAACGCCGCCACTCCCCCTGTGGCACCAGTGGTAGCCAAGTACAATGAAATCCTGACAGCTATCGCGGCAGGGGCAAAATACTACAGCGTCATCGATTTGGCCAACGCCTTTCATTCTATTCCCCTCCACGAAAGCTGTCAGTACAAATTCGCATTTGAATTCCGGGGAATGCAGATGGCGTTTACGCGCTGCCCCCAGGGATTCCACTCGAGCCCCAGTATATGTCACACCCACGTGGTTAAGATGTGGACCAAGCTGCGACCTACGTCGCGGCCCCATGTCCTATCCTACGTGGATGATATTCTGATCCACTCTAGCTCTGAGGAAAAAACCACGGATATAACCAGGGAGGTCTTAGAATTGATCAGAGACACCGGCTTCAAGGCCAACCGCGATAAGGCTCAGCTAGTAAAAACCCAGGTCAAATATCTGGGACTGAGCCTGCAGACCGACTGTAGGACTCCTGACAACCAGAGGGTAGAGACTATTGGAAAGCTCCCCGCTCCGACGGATGTGGCCTCCCTAAGAGCGCTGCTAGGCACATTTAACTTCTCCCGGGAATTTATAGAGGCCTTTGCCCCCAAGGCTAAACCACTGTACGCCCTGTTGAAAAAGGGAGCGAGATGGGAATGGGGACCCACGCAGGAAAAGGCCTTCGCCACCCTAAAACAAGACCTTGCTAAAGCCCCGGCACTAGTGCACCCTGATGTCACCCAGCCGTTCTATATTCAGTTGGCAGTCTCGGACAGCCATGTAGGAGCCATTTTGCTGCAGCTCCGAAACGGAACTCAGAGGGCGGTAGCATACGCATCCCGAAACCTCTCCCCCACCGAAGTTAAATTTGGCCCTTGTGAGAAAACTTGCCTGGCCCTAGTGTGGGCCCTAACTAAATGGGAGTTTATTGTGGGGGGGGCAAGAGTCATTGTGCAAACCCCCCACACTCCCTTGAAATACATTCTATCCGGAAAAATCCAGGACGGGCAGGTCCACAATGCTCGGATCGCCAAATGGACACTGGAGCTAGTTAAGAGAGGCGTAGGCTACCAGAGGCAAGCCAGTGAGCCACCTGCCCCGTATGGGTTGATTGTAACCGGCTCGGCGCACGAATGTCCTTTACCTCCCATTACTAATCATTCCTGGCCTGTTACCCCGGGAGAGCCTTTAACAACGGCTCTCGAGAAAGGCTTCCACTGTTGGTTCTGTGATGGATCCTCCTATTGCGTAGATGGCACCCGCTTCACGGGATACGGAGCCATCCGAGCCAACGATGCTCAGACCCTACAGGGAACTGCGCGCCCCCACTCTAGTCAAGCCGCAGAAGTGAATGCGGTACTAGCAGTATTGAGATTCGAGCCCCTCGACACCCCAGTAGCCATATATACTGACTCCCAATGGTCAGTGAACGCGGTGACAGATTGGCTCCCCATATGGGCAAACCGCGAGTGGAAAACTAACGACAACAAGCCAGTCGCTCATGCCGATGTATGGGCACCGGTGGCTGCCCAAATCCTAGCCCGCACCGCAGCCACCCAGATTTCGTTTGTAAAAGGACATCAAAAGGGAGCCCACGAGGAAGCAAAGTGGAACAATCAGGCGGACTCCTTGGCCAAGGAGGCCGCCCAAATGCCCGAACCTCCAACGCCCCTGAGTCCGATCAATGTGAACCCTAAAGATCCACAGATGCCCCCCACTATGGACTTAGCCCAGCTTCAGAAAGATGATAAGGAAGTGAAGGAACTAAGCATCATAGGCAGGGATCCCACCGGGAAGTACAGGATAGAGCAAAAGGAAGGTGTGTGGTGGGCAGTAGATAGCGAAGGAAATTACAACTGGATTGTCCCGGTAGAAATCCGGGGAGACCTGATCCAGTTTGTACATGAGATCGGGCACCGGGGTAAGCAAGGAACGTATGAAAGGGTGAGAGAGGCCGGATGGTGGCCCAAAATGCGGGAAGAGGTAGACCGGTGGGTGGACAATTGCCTGGCCTGCGCTATGACTAACGCTGACCCGACAGGCCCCAAAGCCCCCATGGGACATCAGCGCATTAAGGGGCCATGGGTGCGCCTACAAATTGATTTTATAGGCCCTTTACCCACCACCGCCAGGCACAACAAATACTGCCTCACCATTATCGACCCCTTTAGCAAGTGGGTCGAAGCCTTCCCCACGAAGGACAACACGGCGCTTACCACAGCCCGCATCCTCTTTACCCAAGTGTTCTCCCGCTTCGGGATGGTGCGCGAGCTGGATCATGACTCCGGCCCCCACTTCACCGGAGAAGTCATGAGGGAGCTTTGTCGAGCCCTAGGAATTAAACAAAGGTTTCACATCCCATACCACCCGCAGAGCTCGGGGGGGGGGTTGAACGTACCAACCGAACCCTGAAGGAGGCACTACGCAAAGTAGTTAAAGCCTCTGGGAAGGACTGGGATGCAAAACTCCCCATAATTCTAATGGCTTTCAGAGGCACAGTAGCGTCCCATGGCTTCACGCCACACCAAGTTATGACAGGGCGCAAAATGATCATGCCTGAGACTTTCTGGATTAGCACCGCTCTGCCTTCCGAATTAGAGCCTGTGTTGCTAAACCAGGAATGGATCAGAACCCTCCTGCAAAGCCTGAGCCAGATCCACAAACAAGTAGCCCAGAATCTAGGGAAAAACATGCAGGCCATGGACAATAGACTAGGATGGGTGCGCAATCCCCAGCAGTGGGACCCAGGACAGCAAGTTCTATACAGGAACTTCTACCAGCATAAGCATGCCCTGTCCGCTAAATGGTGTGGCCCCGTTAAAATCACAGAAAGAGTGTCACCGGCTGTATACCAGGTTTGCATCCCAAGCAAACGCGGGGACAAGCTTAAATATTTCCACTCCTCTCAGCTGAAGGAGTGGAAGGGGGAACCAATGCCCATCAAATCCATCCAAGAGTGGCCGGAGCCCCCTCCAATCGATCTGACGGAAACTTTTCTGTGTAATGAGGGAGGTTAGGATCCCAAGATCGGCCCCTCAACCCATCTCTGTTTCCCTACAGGGACTTGAGATGGTACCCTACGTACAGGTTCTATGGACCTTGATTTGGTTGGGCACGAACAGCGCTCAACCCACGTACCATACCCAATTCGAGACTACGTGGGAATTCAACATAGAGGCAGACTGTCAATGGGCACCCCCGTATGTAGGGATCTACGAAGTTTTGGACGCGATGGACGAAGCACGCAGCTGGTACGACAAGAAACTACCCCTCAAGGTTAAAACTAGAATATATGTCACGGAAGCTAGGACAGTAAAATCCGAGGTCATCATGTTCGGGCTGCAAGGGCACACGTGGGTGGAGGCCGACGCAGGAAGCCTCCCACTCGCCCCTGGATCTTGGAACCGGCATCGGTTCGACCCCCCCCCCTTAGCAAGGAGCCTGCCTCCTTCCTCACTACCCTCACCCTGGACAACCAGTGTCGCCCTACCTGGGCATGGAAATCCAGGCTCTTCCTGTGTCGCAATCTAACCCGAACCCCAACTAGATGTGAGGTTGACTGTCAAAGTATAAGATGCCCCTACGTCCCCATTTATGCCCCAGCCTTCCTTAAGGAACCCCCGATGTACGTGGGAAATCTGGTGATTAGAAGGGACGTGTGTGTCTATGCATACACCGAGACCCAACCGATGATCACCACCTTAGTTTTAAACCTCACGGCGGTGAATGTAGCACGAGCCATTCCCTCCTGTCGCCCCTATTTAAAGGCAGCCTGGGCACAATGGGAACAGATGGAAAGGAAATGGCAACCCGCATCGCATCCGCTGTTTAGAGAGAAGCGAGATGCTGTAGGAACTATTTTAGGAGGTCTTGGAGTAGGAGAAGGAGTGTTGAATGCTATTGGCACTGAAGTAATAGCCAACAAGCTTGGGTTGGTAGGGTCCAAAACCAAGGACGCCGGGGTGTCCATAGCCTCCGGTCTAACAAATGTGGCACAGGGAATTGATATAATTGGGCATGTTCTGCCACAGTGGGTAGGAGTGGAAAGGGAGATCATCCTGGAGTTAGGAAGATCACTCCAAGGTGGCATATACAATCTGTCCATAGCCATACAGTGCACCCAAATCCAGAGCAGCCTCACGGCCTTCGCCTCTCAATTAATACAGGCCTCCCTCATGAGGCTGATTCATCCCGAAATACTCGGCTTGCTCAAAACCAGGTACCCAGACTCCCTTCAGTACCCAGCAGACCTAATGGCTGTAACCGGGGCCCAGTGGAGTGACATGATATTAAAAATTGGGATATATCATGAGAGGGTCTGGGACCCGAGAGTCATGCACCCGGTTTCCCATTTGGGGTTGCCCCTATCGGAAAGCAACGCCACCATGATCCCCGACAAAATACTACATTGGTCCGATGGTACACATATGTACGACCTTGCAGGCTGTGTTAAAACCAGACAATGGATGCACTGCTATGGCGGATTAGAGGGTTCTCCCATACACAGCATCCAAGAACATGTCATAATCCCCATACGGGCAACAATAATGGTGCAGATGACCCACGACTGTTTTTGTCTGCGCTCCCCCTGCAACCACCTCACTATTCTACCCCAGGAGTATGACATAGAGATAGACCGATTTAAGGGGAACCCCTGCTTTTGCCGAGTTCATGTGAGAGACTGCCTAGGGCAGGAGTTTTACCTGCATGAAGTAGTCAAAGAGTATGTTAGCGAATCCATATACCAGGTTGATAGGAAGCTATTGAGGGGATTTCACATAGAGGATGAATTGGCAGTTTCTAAATGGCTCCGCTTGCTTTCAAACCTCAGCGAAGCCGCCAAACAAATTGAGCAGACTGAGGCTCGCATTAAGATAGCGGTAGATCTCCGGGCCAAGCAAATTCTGCATATCACACAAGAAATGCAACAAGCTACCACCAAATCATGGTGGGGGGACTGGGACTGGTCTGCAACCGGACAGGCCCTCCTCAAATTGATTACCAATCCCGTGGCTGTTATCGCAATTGTGCAGGTCATCACCGCCGTGGCCACTGTGGGTTTGATCCACTGGGTGCGGAGACAGATGGCTGAGATTAGAACCCTCCGGGGAGAACTAGATCTTCCCACACGGGCTGCTGAGTCACACCAGCAGTCTATTTACTAGAGGGGCCGCCATGCCCCCTTCCCTTACCGCTTCACTTTTCTTTTAACACATTAGCAAGGCGGGGGGGGGTCCCCCCCACCTTTTGGAGTGAGGTAGAAAGTTGTCATCCTTGGGGGTGCCACAGGGCTGTTTTGCCAGCTCGCTAAGACAGGTCAGCTGGCAAGGAGAGACCACCCTAGTGACATCTGGCATCGGTGCCAAGGAAGACTGCTTTCTGCCTCAGCACAGCTCCGGTAACAGGAGCGCTATGAAGTTAGCCCCTCGGCAAAAGGGAACCTCATTTTCACGAACTGCTCTTCATATGAGAGTGAGTCAACTTGTGGCCGCTGGATCTGCATACTACCCAGCACACCACCAATAGCCGGCACCAGAGGCCTGTCAGCACAACCCCCCAAATTTGCATACGACCGGCCCAGCTGCCTGGACCAGGTCGATTCACTAGAGATAACAAGGGAGAAACAGAGACATGCTCCTTTTTTTTAATTCTAAATCTTTCCTTTGACCAGTATGTGGAGTGGGGGAATTCTCCCCCACCCCTTTTCTTGTGTGTGCAGGCTGAGCTAGTTCAGCATCCTTGGAGGTGGGCCACTATGACAAAGTAATGCTAGGGCGGGTCGGCACGCCCGGTGGGACATCTCATGAGATGGCTCACCTGGGAGGGCCAGCAGGAAACGCCCTTGGCATTGCACACTGTCGCACCACCAAGGATGCCGAACTTAATCAGCATGTCGGTAGCCCCCTTACGAGGGCTCCGACGGAGCAATGCATCTCATGGCACACAACTGACCTCACTAATTCGCACTACCTCCCAGGTCAGGGGGACCCAAAATCCTGAGTTCATCACCCATATCCTTGAACCCCAAGCCATGTGGAATCGAGATTTTCTCCACTCAAAAATGGTTTAGAAAGCGGATGCATGTCCTTTTGTCCAGTTTTAGTACCCATTTTGCATATTTTTCCCAGCATGCTCCCGCCTGGGGTGGTGATATCCAAATTGACGCAGCGCCCAAAAGTAGAACAGCCAATGCGCTCACGCGCTGGCCCCACCTGACCTAAACCAGCCAATCGCCTTAGCCTCCAGGCTTTAATCGCCTTATTGGGGCTGGAAGAGCAGGGCCTCGCTATCGCAGCAAGTAAGTGACTGGGCAGAGAGACGGTGCGGCAGTCACACTCTCTCAGCCCAAAAAGGAGTTTGTTGAAGTTGTTAGAGCCAGGGCCTTAAGCCCTCAAAATAGATTTTAGCGTGCATGTATTTAGTGTAGTTATAGATGTGTACGTCTCTTGCATGCATCTTTATGGTGATGGTGATATACATATAAGGAATACATATGCATGTTTGTTTGTTTCTTTTTGGTGATGATTCTTCTAGACACTCTAAACTCAGGCAATCTCTATGCCATGCATTCCTTAGCCTCTCTCGGAGACCGGGGGGGGGGGAGGAATCTGTCTCCCTTCGCTCTACAGCATGTAAACTTTATTCCGTCTTGGCTCTGTCCTCTAAAAATTCTCCATGGGGAAGGTAAGCCCCCAACAGTCTGAAGTGAACCGGACTGGACCCTGCAGACGCCAATTGGGATGTCAGGTCCTCCAAGCTGTCCTCCAGTCCACCAGAGGCTCCCCATTCCAGGGTAGAGACTATCATGCCCTCATCTTCCAGAGATGTCCTCCATGCCATGCAGATTGCTTCGAGACACAGTCGGTGTCTTCTACTCCTCCTGTTACCAACTGTCCTCAATGATCCTACACTGAGATTCTGCCTCTCCAGATTCCAGCAGTGGTTTGTCCTCCATCACTACCATACAGCCCGCATCCACAAAGTCCACAGCCACTTGGACACTGCTTGCAAGGGAATTGTTCTCTGCAAGCAATCTACACACCACTATCCCCCCAGTACATCTATATGCCTGTATTCCCAGACGTACCCCCAAAGACTCTAAAAGGGACATTCATAACCATTTCCAGATGAACTCTGCATCCATATTACTGTGCAAACTGTTTTGGACTCATGTTGCATTTACTCTCTCAGTCATTGGTCTCCAAATCCCTGAACATTGGACTCAGATACACATTGGACTATGCCTTTTCATATTGCATATTGAATGCAATCTACATCAAACCCATATTGATGGACGACTGCTTTTTCATTGCGTAGTGTATGCTTTTATTGATGCTTATGTTTCTCTTTAATATTCCTTTTTGCTTTATGTTTCCTTTGTGAGTGAGTGATGTGTATGAATGGGTTCCTGAACAAATACTCACTGTCCCCTACCATTAAAACACTAGCGGTCATGCTTCCCTTGGCAAGAATCCCCCTCCAAATTGACACCCCAAAATTTTCTATGGCAAAGGTTTATTTCGAGAGCATCCATCCCCTTTTTGCAACGGGTCTGAAAGCTCTCGAGGGGGGGGAATGTTATCCATAGTGCTCTGTATAAAATCATGACATAAATGATACACATTTATATGACCCCTAGATGAACCCTGGTTGCTGGTCAAGCCTGGAAACTGGCCAGACCAGAAAAGTCTGGTCAAACAGGAAAAAGAGGATTAGAGTATAGTGGACACATCCTCTCAGACACATACTATCACCAGATAGTCAAAGGGAGTCGCCTCAGATTATAATCTGATCAATTTGGAGGTGTAATGTTTGCCCTCCTGGAGCATCTCCTCATAATCCGGGGAGCTTTGAGACATCCTCTCCAGGTGATAATTACAAAGGATTAATCCCTTCGAGTCTATCAGACCCTATTGTACAAACAATCAGCCCAGAATTAAACACCTTTGCCAGAGGGGATATTTTCCCTATATAAACCCCTAGTTTTGGGCCCTCAGTGTGCCAGTCTGGAGGTCTGCATACTCCATGTCAGTCTGATCTCTGAACTGGACACCGACAAGAGCTGCTCAAACTCAGACTTGTCCCAGAAATCACTGTCTCATTCGGATCCCCGAGGAGAATCTCTGCTTTGGTAAGCATCACCATTAGTCAAGCCTCAAACTATCCCCACTGCTAACCACTGATTTTCCTGAGCCTTGTATGTGTGTGTGTGAGAGAGAGCATTGTGTGATTGTCTTTATCTTTAATAAATTGGACATTATTAATTAGACAAGCCTGTCTCTGCTGAATTCCTTGGAAACCCGGCCTCTTGGTATACACAACGGGAGAAAATCCCGCAAGAGTATCGTAGCCAACTCATCTCGCAATTTGAGCTAATATTAAAATTCCCCAAAGCAGGCTCTTGGCTACAGTATCTTTAGAGTGACCAAAGTTGGTATTCATAGCAGCATTGGTAAATATTATGTTCTTTATTTAACTTTATTTCTCACATTATCCCACATTTCACGGAGGAAAACGAGGATACATGTGGCCAAACAACATGAAAGTGAGATGAAGATAGCAAAATGTATGAATGAAGAAGATTAGATAACCTAGGAAAGCCTGCCACAGTTTGCTTTTGCCTAAGTTACTCAAAAGGGCAAGTTTTCCCTTCTCCCCTTCACTGAATTAACTGAATTTACAGAGCGCAAACTACTTTTACACATTGAACTCAGTTTGAAGCCAATGAAATAAGTGGGGGATGATGGAAGAAAATGGGAGGAAAAGAAAGAAACTTGGATCTTTTAAAAGCAGCTGAAAAATTGGGATGACAGAGGATCATTCTGGATTGTCTCTGCTGAACCAGGACAATTGCAGGGTATGTAGCACTGTTAACCAATTAAAGAATAAAAGTAATTTGAATCAAAACTCTGCAGTTAGAGAGAATTTATGAATAGGTGTGCTGGAATCAGTCTGAACTCTTCCTCCACCTCCTTCCATCCTTTCTGTATTTGAGAACATCAAGTTTGTGCAAAGGGTGTTGTCTCAGCTTCAGTTTGCACACTCAGCTCACTCTGGTGCACTGCAGATCAGTGTTCTCTCCCTGCTTCTTTGGAATGTATGCTGGAACAGTGCCCATGCAGTACTTACTGTCTGAATATAGCAGGCAGCTGGGAATGTAGTGGGAACAGATGCTACACAACAACCAAACTCCAAGAAACTGGACTAGAAACAGATAGGCCAGGTAAATCTTAGCGTCTTTCTTCTCTGTCACTCTTCCTATAAACAGAACTCCTCCAAGATTCCCCAACTGACCATATTCTTTTTTTCCATTTCCTGCCCTGTACATCTACAATCCTATGTACACAATGATAGCAAAGACTGTTGGGACACTATTCTAATATTCACTGTGGAGGGTTTGGCAAAAACAAACAAACAGATCACACAGCTATCACAACATGGAATAATTATTAGTATTCTTAGCTTATATTTTTCTCTGTGACTTTTTATGAAAAGGACATAAAATCTCTTCATTTTCAGCAATGAGAAAGAGGCCATTCAAAGAAAAACATGTTTTGGCTCCTGGATTCAAGAGCAATTATTATATTTTCTTCCACCTTTCATGACAAGAATATACTTATTTTACTCAGTGCATAAAGCAGCTTAAGTATGAATGTCATGGGCATTTTATACCTCCATCCCTGCTCATAAGATGCAATATTTTACTGTAATATTCATTATGCTGTCAATGCTGGATAGACTCCCCATGTCTAACAGTTACATGGCAGGTAGAACTGACAGAATTTTCTATGCTGAGGTTGGCAGTGTGTGATACTGAGTCCTCCAAAGGCTGCTTTTGCAGCTCCAGAGCTGCCCCCCACCCCAGATGCACCTCTTCTGCTCACCAAATAACATCTCTATAAGCTTCTAAGACCAGATACTAATATTTTCAGCAGTTTGCTCCTTCCACTATTTCATTTTAGATGTTTTTCAAATATGTTTTCTGACCACTTCTGTTTTTTCTTGTTTTCAGTCCATGCAGATCCTGTGAAGTACAGAATCATAGAATCATAGAATCATATAGTTGGAAGAGACCACAAGGGCCATCCAGTCCAACCCCCTGCCATGCAGGAACTCCCAATCAAAGCATCCCTGACAGATGGCCATCCAGCCTCTGTTTAAAGACCTCCAAGGAAGGAGACTCCACCACACTCTGAGGGAGTGTGTTCCACTGTCAAACAGCTGTTACTGTCAGGAAGTTCCTCCTAATGTTGAGGTGGAATCTCTTTTCCTGGAGCTTGCATCCATTGTTTCAGGTCCTGTTCTCTGAAGCAGCAGAAAACAATCTTGCTCCCTCCTCAATATGACATTCCTTCAAATATTTAAACAGGGATATCATATCACCTCTTAACTTTCTCTTCTCCAGGCTAAACATTCCCAGCTCCCTAGGTCGTTCCTCATAGGGTATGGTTTCCAGACCCTTCACCATTTTAGTTTCCCTCCTTTGGACACGCTCCTAGTTTCTCCACATCCTTTTTTAATTATGATGCCCAGAACTGGACACAGTATACCAGGTGGGGCCTGACCAAAGCAGAACAGAGTGGCACTATTACTTCCCTTGATCTAGATACTTTCGTTCCCCACCACTGCGTTGCATACTGGGAATGGAAGCATCTCTTGAACTTGGCTAGTACTAATAGTTGAGAAGATCACTCAGTTCGTTCTTAGTGAGAACTTCCCAAAATGCATCTATTTCTTCAAAAAATCAGTGGAAAGATGGAACAATCCAAATGTGGGAAAGTGGAAGTGACAGAGCCATCTAATCAGATCCCCACCCAAAGTCATAACTACATCAATGAATTAGCAATCATAAGGATACAATGTAGCCCAATGTCCTTTCATGTCTGAACTAAGGGGTGAGGAATGCATGGCTTCTCTTACTGTTGTCCAACAGCTGGTCTCATAAGCCCCAACTAGCACAGCATATGAATAGGTTGCCATCCAACAACATATAGAGGCATATATCCATTCCTAGCCTTAGTCATTCTTGTTAAATAGGAGTTATTCTTGTGCATTTAGCATTCCATACTATGTCACAATCGTCATGTGGCCAAAAGGCTCATAATTATATATAATTTCTCGTGCTGTTGCTTCCACTTACTTTGGTGTTCCACAGACCATTCTGTTTCATTGCTGCCCCATTTTCCTGTCATGTTATTCTTGGCCTTGTCTGTGGCTAGAAGAGAGAGCAAACAAGTAGTTCAGGGACAGCAGTACATTTTTGTTGTATCAAAAGAACCCATCTACCTCAAGGTCTTCTTCATTATTTCCTGTTAAGTTTCATTTCCTGCTTGAGAACAGTGCTTTAACTGCTCAAGAGGAACTTGAAAGAAGAGAACATATTTGTATATAACTGCATAGAAAGTACTCTTGATTTGCCTGGGCTAAGGTTAGACACAATTACATTTTAATAGATCCCTTACTTGCTTCTGGGGAATTTTCCAAAGTGCCCTTGGTTAAATAGTCTTCACAGTAATGTTTATGTTGCCACCTCAGTCAAGTTCAGGTGGAGGTACTGTAGAAAAAATGACATGGGTCTAATCTACACTGCAGAAAGAATGCAGTGTAACATTGCTTTAACTGCCGTGGCTCAATACTATGGAGTTCTGGGATTTATAGTTTTGTGAGAGATTTTGCATTCCCTGTCAGAAAACTCTGGTGCCAGAACAAACTAAAAATCCCAGGATTCCATAGCATTGAGCCATGGAAGTTAAAGTGGTGTCAGATTTCATTATTTCTGTAGTGCAGAATTAGCTCATGGCTAGCTTTGCAACTGGCAGATTGCATTTCCTTCCATGATACAAAGTAAATATCTTAGCTAAGGATGAGGACAATGGTCCAAAACACACTACAGCAATAATCCAGTTTGAGATCGCTTTAACTGCAATGTCTCAGTGCTAGGGAATAATAGGAACTGCAGTTTCATTGTGGCTCCAGAGAAGGCTAAATGCTTCACAGAACTACAGTTCCCAGAATTTCCCTAGCATTGAGCCAGGGCAGTTAAAGCAGTCTCAAATCGAATTATTTCTGCAGTGTGTTTTGGACCAATGTTCAGATAAGGTTCAAAGGTGTTGATTAATATGGTGTATCTAGATGTCTAATGTTGGTGACACAAACTTTAATGCTTTCATTTCTTTTGTATTGCATACTTTGGATCACTACTGCATGCAGCAATATAAGTGTCAATAAATAATCATGCAAGGACTTTTCCAGCCATCTTCTTGATGGTGTCCAACTTTTTGAAACTGCCCAAATAACCTAAATATTGGTGGCTGGCCCTGTAAAGCTTGAGCAGATGGTTAAGTGCCCAAACACATACACATATAGAAATTTTATGTTTATATGAATGAATGCATATTATATTGGTTGCTTCTAGATAAGACTTTTCACGTGCAATATAATTTCATAGGAGGACTTTCCATGGAATTTTATGGGAAATCTAAACCTTCTTCTTCAAGTCCACTTAATGGAGTTTATCATACAACAGAATTTGGGGGTATAATGCAATGACAATCCAAACACAATCATGGGGTTTCACATAATTGAGAATGAGTGTATCTCATGCAATTTCAGGCAATGGGAAGTCATTCCGAACACAATCATGGGGTTTCACGTTATTGTGTATTAGAGTATCTCATGCAATTTTGGGCAATGGGGGGGGGGGTCATTTTCGGGAAATAGGAAGTCATTCTGAACACATTCTGAATGCAATCAGATATCACGTAAATTCTCTAAACTAGCGAATTCACGTAATTGCGAATTGGCTCCATTTGCAATTAAGAGAAATTCCTCTCATGTGATAAACTCCAATGTCATCTTTGTTTTCCCACTGCTTATTCGATTGTTTGTTTTACTAGGAAACAAAAGGTTAAAGGTTAAAAAAAAAAAGAGTCAGTGTAGCAGCACAATGCCTTTTGACTGTCTGGACTGCCAGGACGTGATTTTTTACTGATTTTCACAGATGATTTGTTTTTGAAGTTGAGCTATGGATACACCACAAAAGAACAAGACCAGATTTGTGATCTTGAGGAATGAGTTGGATGGAGGTGCTCAGCTGTTGATCTTTTTAAATGCAGTTTTTGAGCTTTAAGACTGTTTCTGAAAAAACACCCTATTTTTATATGGTTACTGTTGTCTGGTTGGGGCAAATGGAATGGAAAGAAACTTCTCTCCACTTTTAGTCAGATGAAATAGAATTTTGTATTTCAAATGGAAGTCCAGTAACCTTGCAGTAAGTAATTTACAACATGCAAAATCTAAAATTAATCAGTGATGGTAGGAACAAAGGACATATTTTTCAGAAGTCATTTATCAAAGGATGGTCTCAACAGAAAGATAGTATTTAATAGATTGCTCTCATAAGGTTCATAATGGAAATATAACATTCCTATCTAGGTGGTAGGTCTGGAAGTATCAAACTAAAATATGTGATGAAGATAAAACTGGAAGCACAGTGAGAAATTATGGATATAGATGTAGGTGTATGTATACAGAAAGAGATGAAAACTTTTAAAGGCTAGACATAGCTGTACAAGTCAAGACTTTCTCTCTCAAGTAACAGGTTTAATCTGAGAGTATTCTTTCAGAGGAAGCCATTTCTATGAATGACTTTAGCTTCACCAGCTTCTTGATCTTCATGCAAAATTAACTACAACTCATCAAAATTTCATGGCCTATAAACCAAGGAACGTCAGCTTTGTACCACCCAGATGAATTACCAAAGTGTGACCATGGCATTTAGCAATAAATTGCAATGGGAGAAATAGGATGAAATGTGTCTGGGGTCTGTGATGGGGTAAAATTTTTAGTGTAGAGGTGACGAAAAGCAATTGTATGTAACATGCACATTGGAATTAACATTTCAAGGAATTAGAGAAGGGCTTGACAAGAAATCCATGGAAGAAATATTTAATGCATTATAAGAGGTTTTAGAATAGATGGTCTCACAAGAACCCAGGCCTGACAGTCAGAATACACACATAATTTTTATACATGACATGGAGAGTTCCTGGAATGATATCATAATAATATTAGAGTACAGTAATTAAAGTGAGCTAAATGTTTAATCTGGATATGAAATATTTTATAACGCTGATATGTAAAGCTCTGTTGTGTTGCTCAGATTTAGATTTATATAATGATATATAATTATTAGACTTTAGACTAAAGGCCATATTGTTAAAAATCTCAGGCTTAAGGTAAACTGGGAGTAGAGCCTTGGTGTATCGCTTTATCTTATCTAGCTGACCAAAAGGGGCAGGAATTTAGAGTCAGAGTCCAGACTGCAAAGCCTTGGCAAGTATCAATTAAGCAACAACAAAGGTTAAGCATAAACATAGTCTAAAGTCTGTTCTGAGAGTTCAGAATACAGAGGCCCCTCTGAAATTTTTGCAATGGAATGTTGTATTTAACATACCAAACCATCTCATATAAAATCTGGCCCATCTTTAACACCCTAGGGTTGCTAGGTCAGGACTATCCTAGGCTTATTCAGGGCCAAACCTGAGACCCAAGGATGACCCCTTGCCAGTCATAGGGGTTGACCTTGGTGATGCCGCTAAGTATGATACTGTAAGCATCAATTACAATGGCATGAAGTGTGCCATTCAAATAAAAACAAATTTTAAGAAACAAAGAAAAATAGGTATACAAACATACATTTTAAGGCAGTGCTCTTATCTGTAGATTTCCCCCTGCACTGCAGAGCAGAGAAGAAGGACCAAGCCCTGACACTCAGGACTGGCCCCTAAATTCAAGCAACCATAGGGAAAAAACACCCCTTCTTTTTATAGAAACCATGTTTTGGACCATAGTTTATAAAAGAAACAAAACCTCAATGTAACCCCCTGTAGACACAACAGAGTATGCTGTCCAAAATCATAAGAACCAAACGCCAAACAACATCCCATTAACCTAGAGTCTTTTATAAACAACCAGAAACAGTAGCCTTTGACCAAAGGGCCAAGACTGGATTTAGCACCAAGACAACCCCAGGATAAATGTATTTCACACATAAGTGAGGACACAGATTTATTAAGATGCAGTGGGGAACAAGGGATAGCTATTTACAGGTCAAGAAAACACATGTTGGAAAATGAACTATAATCAAGCAAATTATATATATATATATATATATATATATATATAAGGCAAACTATAAGGCAGGATCTCATAGCAGAAAAGTAAAGCATATACAGAGAATGGAGTTTATCACACACCTTACCTTCTGCTCCACATACCATATCTTTCATTTTGTTTTCGAACTGAGGACTCCCCTCCCAGTTGACATTGGTGCCTTACAGGTGTTGATAAGAAAGAACAGCTTTGTTGTAGAGTTAATGAAGGTAATAGGCTTGAAACTAGAAGTTGTGTTATCTCAATGCTCCCCGCCCATTTTTAATGACTGATGGCCAAGAGCTCCCCCTCTTTAGAACCTGGAAAAGTCTCATAGTTCCTTGTAATACTGTATATTCAAATATCATCTTGTCATCTTTATTAGCCCTGGTTAGTTTTATAGATAGATTGAATTCTTGTTTCTACAGTTTCCATGTCTGTGTCAGGCTTTTTCTGTGGTAATCCAGCTGTCCTGCAGTTTATTCACTATTGGGGCCACCAATGTTCCCATTCTGAGACTGACAGCTTACTGTTGCCATCACTGTTTGTATAATTATGAATAAACTAAATATAAATCATGTACTTGATTTAGTTCAGAGCAGTTATGGGATTTGTCATGCCTAGTCCCCACATTGGGAGTGACCCTTCCTCCATTCTTCCTGATCTTTCTTCAATTTTCACCTGCCTACTACTGTTGGTCACACTGGTAGCAGGAAGATACACCAGAAGAAGTGTTATTAGTAGATGTGGGTTTTTTCAATAGAAGAGGAAGGGAACTTCAGACACCTCATATAACTCCAAGAGAAGCTAATTCTTTCCACCAAACTCTAGTTCACCGGATTACAGAGTGGTTCTATTAGCATTAAAGCCAACATGAGCAGAAACACATCTGTGCATTTTCCCCCTCAATACAGTAAGATTGAAGACTGGGGAGAGGATGTTACACATATGCATACTTAGGTGGGGACAATGCACGTGGTCCCAAATGTTTTGGCAGAAACCAAGATGAGAAGATGAGATGCCTTCCAAGCATTTGTACCTAGAACCTAATATAGAGTTCTCAAATATTTTCCAAAAAAGTTACTTTATTTATTCATGAACTTGTTAAACCAGAAGATCTAGCTATTGATGTTGATAAATGTAATCTCCAACTGTCCTGAAAGATCAGCTCAAGCTGTAAAAATCATGGATGACATACTAGCTTGCTTAAGCACAGATGAATGAGAGATTTGTTTGAGGTGCTTTGCTATGAATTTTTCATTTTCAACAGTCTGCCTCCAAGCTAGAGTTCTAGCTGTCAAATCTGCCACTGGCATTCCATCTAAGTCACTTAATAGACTACAGGGAAGGAGGGACCCCCCATAAACACAGAATGCTCTGAAGGATAAATTGCAAATCCTTGGCGTCATGTGGCATTTGCAACATTTGTGTATGTAAATCACACATAATCCACGATCAGCCTGAAAAGAGCAGAGTAACTTGTCTCTGTGGTTAAGAAAGAAAAGTGTATTGACTACTATAACAAATTAACAACTTGAAAATGGATATATGTCCTTTGAGCTCTGAAAGCTGTGAACTGGAACAGTCGAATATTCTACTCTGCTCTCAGGAGATTTAAAAGCAATTGCAGTACAAGAATAGCTGCTTACTAGGATATTAGGAGAGCTTTTTAAAATGATGTTAATGGTCTATACTCCAGGGCTAAAACAATTACCAAGCTGTGATCTAACTAATAGGTTTTTATTAATTAAAATCCTTCAGCAAAATCTGCATGAATATATTCTTCCCTATCTTAGTTGACAAAAAGTTATGGTGGGCAGCTATTGTGTATGTTAATAATTAATAATAATAATAATAATAATAATAATAATGTTTTATTTATACCCCGCTCTTCAGCCAAGCCTATCAGAGTGGCTTACCATTTGTTAATTAGACATTTCCCTGCCCTCAGGCTTACAATCTAAAAAGACATGACACAAAAGGAGAAGGGAGAGGTGGTGGGGAAGGGGGAAAGTCCAGCAGTTTTTCTCTCCCTCAGAGGCCTGGACCAAGGCAGATGGACTGGAGGGAGGGCTCTTCTTCTTTCAAGGCAAGGCCTGTTGGAGCTGGCCTGCCTTTCTCTCCCAGTCCCTGAAGATGGAGGCTGGAGGGGGGGCTCTTCCTGCTTTCAGGCAAAGCCTGTTGGAGCTGGCTTTGCCTTTCTCTCCCAGTCCCTGAAGATGGAGGATGGAGGGAGGGCTCTTCCTGCTTTCACGCAAGGCCTGTTGGAGCTGGCTTTGCCTTTCTCTCCCAGTCCCTGGTAAATATCTTTGTTTAGCATCTGTCCTCCCACACCCATGTTCTCATTGGATTTCTCTGAATTTTTCAATGTCTTAAATAGTGAGAGATCCAATTGATCCAAACTAGAGTCCAAATACATGCACCTATGAAACACACAAAGCATGCCTAATACCTTCAACTGGATCTGGAAATCTTGGATGTTTCCATAGCCATAGACAGCCATGTTGGCCATATAGTATAGTACAGTAACATCCAAAATCCACAAAACAGTGATGCAACAACCCAAAATGCATAAAATACAAGCGTTTGAAGCTCCACTAGCTCCTTCATCAGGCAAGGGTGCCTTATATGAAGTGTATTTTTCCCCTGTTTCAATATATGTATTATATGCACACAGAACCATTCTGAACACATAACCATCATAGATATCCCTGCATCCCAAACTCCAAACAACACCAACAGCATCTTGATAGAATATAGGCCTGTGACTAACATCATCATACACTTATGGTGTTGTTTGGAGTTTGGGATGCAGGGATATCTATGTTGGTTAAGTGTTCAGAATGGTTCTGTGTGCATATAATACATATATTGAAACAGGGGAAAAATACATTTCATATAAGGCATCAACATTGAATCCAAGGAAGAGCAGATGTAAGTCTCCGCATTTCAACACTAGCTTATTAGATATCCAAATAAGCTCCAACATGCTTCAAACAAGCAAATATCTCTTGCTATAGTAGTAGTAGAATATCAGTGTTAAGTTCTTATCGTCACTACTGAAAGACCATAGACATATAATATAGAAATAATCCATTACCTTTTTTTATACCTAGCATTTGGAGACTTTGAAGGATTTGTGGAAATTACTTATGACTCATCTATTAAGTAATGCATCCGACTGACCTTCCATCTGCCCATCGATCTGAAATTGTTGGACTGCTGGATTTTAAAATAAGTATTTCTGTACAAATCAACCTTTCTATATTTGACAAATTGCATAATCTTGAAATAATACGCAAATGATATGTACTTGCAAGGTGCCTATATACCTTGAAGCATGTTTTGGAAGCGATGCAGCAAATAGATTTACACACGTTGGATGACTGTTAACTTAAAGAGAGATTAAAGTCTGCCTCTTGTTGTCGTGTTGAATTTTGATCTACAACTTTCTATCTAGGAGCATTGACTTTCTGTAATTTGAAGCATTTACTGAGCCAATTAATATTAGAAAACTCTTTCTGGCAAAGTTTCCAGTCTAGCTACTGCAGCATCGTTTGCTTCATTCAGTTATTTTAAATTATATATTAGTATAATTAAATGCATTTCAGACCCATTACTTGCAATAATTAATGAATCATGAACTCCCTGAATATGGAATAGTGTTCTAATGTATTTATCAAAGGGCCAGTACAAACATAAAATTGCTGACCCATCTTTTTGGATCAATAACATTTTCATTGGCGGGGATAAGTGAAAAGAGTAGCTGGATAATGATATTGTGTTACTCTGCCATTTTAAAGAGGCTAACCCTTTTTTCTAAAAAAAAAAAAAAGGCACAAAAACCTTTAAAGGAACTAAGCTGGGCCAGGTTTTAGAATTTGCTACACTATAAAAAGAGATCAATTCATGGGAGCCCTCATTTTATACAGAAGTTTGATTTAAAATGGCAATTTAAGTGAGGGATAGTTTGAAGCAGTAACATTCACATTCATATGAGCTCCAGGGGAAAAATTGGTTTTGGCAGGGTGAGCACCTTATTTTACTTTCAGAATGCAATCTAGTGCTAAAGTGGGGTGAAATACTATTAGCCTGACACTTGAAATATACCTATCATATGCATGATGTTGATCTGTGTATAGAATGGGTAATCCAGGACAACCTATTCTGGTCTCTATGCAACCTGTCTGCAAAATGGTGCTCATCTGGGAAGTAGTGTAGTATTGCCACTCTTTCATGTTTTAAACAAGATACTTAATGCCCTGCTTATAAAATTGCCTCTTAAACCATTGCAATGAACTGTCAAATTCTTGGATTTATTTAATATAATGTGCTTTCTATGGTAAATGTTTTTAACCTTTACCATGGTGCCTGTCTATTTGTATTGCATGCACATCACTGGTATGCCATCTTTACATTGGGATTAGACATCCTGTGACATGGCGGGTGCTTTGGTGCAGCCCCCTCCCACCAGACCACACTGAAAACCCAACAAATGAAACCTTTAAAAATTGACTGAAAAATCTCAAGACTGCACTCTGTAAGACATTTAGGAGGCATAATTTTTGCATTTAATGACTATTTCAGGCTGTAGGGAACATCACAACAGCCCTTCCAATCAAATATGGAAAACTGACCAGAACATCATGTCTGGTTCTATAGAAATGATAGTGTGTTGCTTGAGAAAGGTTGGAGAATCACACAATATAGCAGATGCTCCAGGACTGCCCAGCCCATCTAACTGCAATTCACTTAATTAGACAACATATATATATATATATATATATATACAGTAGTCCCCCGGGATACGAAGCCCCCGGGATACGAAGCCCCCGGGGAACGAAATCCCTGGGAGCCGAAACCGCCGGGACCGCCAAAATGCCCCCGGGATCCGAACAAAACCCCGGGGAACGAAAGGGAAAAATCGCGCGGCCCCTTTAAATCGGCCGCGCGGTCCGTCCCTTAAAGCGGTCCCCCGGGAAACGAATATTTCAGGGTTACCTTCGTAACCCGGGGGACCACTGTATGTGGCTTTTGAGGTCTATATGGAAGACTTGTACAGAAAAACTAGATAGGGTCTCTTTGAATAACTACTAATATTTGTTAACAATTCTTAAGCATATTTTAATTCCATCCAGTCGTCGAGCTTAGAATTATGAATGCAAAGTTTATTGTGATTCTCTAAAGAATCTTGGCTCTCTGTAACGGGACTTATGATTTAATTTAGTGTTGGGTATCATGGCAATGTTTCCATATTTTGAAATGTGGCTCCAAGTATGTGAATATATACAATGGACACTTGCCCACAAGGTTTCTACCAAGATTTATGTTTTAGCTAGTCCTAATTACATGGATAAATATTATGAACTGATATATCTGGGATATATCATATTGATATAAATATAGTTGTTCTGTATCTTCACGTTGTTTCCAACTTATGACAATTCTAAGGCAAACCTATAGCAGGGCTTTCTAGGGCTGACTTGTCCAAGGTTACCCAGTGGGCTTCCATGAAATCTCCAGAGTTGTAGTTCAATGCTCAAACCACTACACAATGCTGGCTCAGATATAGATGCAGTAGTACAGTAGATGAGTGATTTTAAATAATTCAAAATGTGGTGCTGGAGGATACCATGGGTCATCCAAAACCCCAAATAAGTGGGTTCTAAAGCAGCTTAAACTTGAACTCTCACAAGAAGACAAAATGACTAACTTGGGGCTGTCATATTTTGGCCATATCATAAGAAAACATGACTGATTTGAAAAGATAATAATGCTGGGGAAAATTGAAGTAAGAAAGAAAAGAAGACAGCATTACAAGTGGATTGACCCAGTAAAAGAAACACAGCCATGAATGTTCAAGCTTGTTAATAATAGGATCTCTTTGAGTAAGTCTAATTGGGTAATTCTAATCAGTGACAACTTGCAATATGTAACAACATAAACAGCAACAATAACCCCACCAAGGAACAGTTGACATGATACATTATAACTATAGCCCATGTTACAGACAATGTAGGCTAGACAATGCGACAGTTAGTTGCACTGAATTTGTAATTGGTTGACTGACCCAAACCAAAGGGTACTCACCAATGGCTCCTTCTCACCCTGGAGAGAATAGTGTGATACCACAGGGAATAATAATAATAATAATAATAATAATAAATTTATTAGTATCCCGCCTCTTCCTGTGTTGGATCAAGGCAGGTAACAACAAGTAAGGAAAAGTAAAAAACAACAACAAAAAACAAAACAAAACAATGTAATACAGCATAAAAATAATAATCTAAAATAGTAATTTTAAAAACATTAAATTAAAAATCACAATAAAATCGGAAAAGATCCGATGGGGGCAATGAGGCAGATGGACTGTTAAAAAGTCTGACGAGGTCAGTTAGGGAAGGCCTGCCAGAAGAGAGCTATATATATATCGCCTATTTAAAGGCCTCCAAGATGTAATATGGTGGATCTCCTCCGGCAGGTCATTCTATATTTTTTGGAGCAGCAGCTGAAAAGGTCCTCTGGGAGGTCGCCACCAGCCTGGTTTTCTTTGGCTGCAGTAGGTTCCTCCCAGAGGACCTGAGTTGTGGGAAAGATTGTATGGGAGGAGGCATTCCCTCACGTATTCTGGACCCAAGCCATGTAGGGCTTTATATTGGTAAAGATGTTGAAAGAATGTTCTATCCTGGGCTCAGTGCTATTCAACATGTTTATCAATAACTTGGATGATGGAATAGAGGGCATGCTTCTCAAATTTACAGATGACACTAAATTAAGAGGGATAGCTAATACCCAAGAAAACAGACTAGAAAGCTGGGCCAAAACTAACAAAATGAATTTCAATAGGAAGAAATGTAGGATACCACACCTGGGCAGTAACAACGAAATGAACATATATAGGAAGAGTGACACTTGGCTTGACAACAGTACATGTGAAAAGGATCTCAGAGTCTTAGTGGAACATAAGCTGAACATGAGTCAGCAAGGTCATGCAGCAGCTAAAAAAGCCAATGCAATTTTAGCCTGTATCAGTAGGTGTATAATGTATTGATCGAGGGAAGTAACAGTAGCACTATATTCTACTTTGGTCAGTTTTCATCTGGAATATTGTGTCCAGTTCTGGTCACCATGATTCAATGACGATTCAAGAAGGATGTTGACAAGCCGGAGTGTATCCAGTGGAGGGTGACTAAAATGATGAAAGTTCTGGAAACCATGCCCTATAAGGATCAGCTTAGGGAGCTGGGTATGTTTAGCCTGAAGAAGAGAAGGTTAAGGCATGACAAGATATCTATGTTTAAATATTTCAAAGGTTGACATATGAAGGAAGTAGCAAGTTTGTTTTCTATTGTTCTAGAGCCTAGTGCCTGAAACAAACAGACAGATGGGGACAGCTTCCAGCCACTCTGGGGCATGGAGTTTAGATGACACATGGCTTCTGAGTGCCTGGAAGCTGCCCTGGGGCCGTGCCCAAAAGGTGCCCTAAAACTGGCTCCAAAAGGAGCAGATCTTTTCTGCTCCTTGCCACGGTCCATATGGGACCACAGCAGGAGGCACCCTCAGGGCCACAGTGTGTGTTTGCTATGGTCCCAGGGTGATTGGACCAGAAGTGGCTTCTGGCCACTCCTTCCTGCCTGTCTATTTTGCCCCTAGGGCACAGAACAATAGATTCAAGCTACAGGGAAAGAGATTCCACCTAAACATTAGGAAGAACTTTCTGATGGTAAGAACTGTTTGGCAGTGGTACACGCTGCCTTGGAGGGTGTTCGAATCTCCTTCATCATAGGTTTTTAAACAGAGGCTGGATGGCCATTTATCAGGAGTTCTTTGATTGTATCTTCCTGCATGGCAGGTGATTGGACTAGATGGCCATTGTGGTCTCTTTCTTCTCTATGATTGTAAGATTGAATGGTTGCTGTTTAAAGGCTTAGATTTCAAATAATCTCCCCTCTTCTCCATCATCATCATCATCATCATCATCATCATCAATTCCTGTATGCTTGCCTGACTCTTGCATTCCATTCCAATTTTATGATTCATGGTGTCCCATAATCTCATGGTTTCAGTTAAAGCTTTTGCTGTGGACTTGCCTTAGGTCCTGGAAAGTAAACTGCTATTGATAATGATAGCAGCTTTCGTTCCACTGCAAATAAAAGTGTTCAGTGGTTTACTGTGGAAGCATGATGTGGGAGGAAGTTTTTTTTATTTTTAAAAAGTTCACATGCCACAGCTCCAGTCCTGATTGGCTGCTGTGGAAGAAAGGAAGACTAGAAGAAGAAAGTAAGTAAGAAAGTGAAGGACAAGTTGTTTTATAAAAAAATGTGGCTTGACCTTGAAGATACAGCAGTACAGTGAAATTGAGAATATATTATCTGATTGTCACAGTAATCTTCATGGGCCAGTTGTGGTCTCAAATGAAGTCAGGTGCTTTACCACTGATTTTTTTTTAACCAAGCCTTTATCCTGCATAGCTTCCTGTGGCTTAACAAAAATGCCTTCATGGGATGTTAATGCATTCACTGATTAGGTCACAGTAGTTAGAATAACAGATTGGAATAGAAACATTCTCAGAAGGCCAGGGACAATGTAATGTTTTCCATTACAGGCAAAGCACGACTCATCTGTTTGTCTCTTAAAGTCACTTGCAGAGATCCAAATGTGGCTGTTACAGTTAAGCAACCCTTCCATGAGAGCTGCAGAAGTAAAGCACTTCCTTATAATGATGTGAATTCTGAAAAATCCCACAGATGTAATTAAATGCGTTCAAATGCCCTATAAATAAATGTTTGGGTGTCTACCCGAGATATTGGAAAAGTTATATTTTTGTACCATGGCATCCTTATCAGGAGTTGTCTGGTCAATTCCATCAACAAACATGACATAAAATTATCCTTTCTTAAAAATATATGAATTTCCATTCTTGGTCACACAGAAAGCTCACATATACTATTTTAATATCACTGGTTAATATAATATCTTGATCACATCCTACTGGGACGATGATAAAGATAGCCCACTATTTGTCTGTGTCTGTGTCTGTGTGTCAGAGAGAGAGAGAGAGAGAGAGAGAGAGAGAGAGAGCTGGCACGGCATAGTGGTCTGTGTTGGACTACAACTCTAGAGACCAGGGTTTGATTTCCAGCTCCCATGCAACTGGGTGACCTTGGTGAAGTCACGTGCTCTGAGCCTCAAAGAAGGCAATGGCAAACTTCCTCTGAACAAATCTTTCCAAGAAAACCCCGCGACAGATTTTTGCTTTAGGGTCACCAGATTATTGCACACAAAATCTATGCCAGGACAGATGCGGGTTGTAATTGTCACCAATGGATCTTATTGCACTGCCCATGCCTCGGCAGTAGGCAGCCAGTATCCAACCCAGGCTTCTCTGGCAACTTTTCATGAATGAGATTTGCTCGGGAGGACCGGGTTACATATATAGTCTATCTCTTCAATGGGTGTACTCTAGTTAGGTACAACAGCTGTATTGAGACCACAATGTGTTTCAAAAATGGTTAAAAACAGTGGTTAAAATCAACATTAACCAATGAGTTCTTAATTTTTCTAACTCTTTTCAACTTGTGTAGTAGGAGTATCTTAATTACAACTGATTGTGATAATATAACCAATTAAAAAGAAACAACAATTTTTTTATAATTAATTTTTACTATTATTCATTCTTATAGCATGGATTTAACACACCAGTTTTACTCTGAGAGCTAGGGACCACATTTTGAAATTCCGCCCTATGACTGTGAATGTTTGGTCACTCTTCAATCTGACAAAATTACCCAGGGATTTAGGAAAGCTAATTTTCTCCTTGCACAAAAATCTGAGTTTGATCCTGCTCTCCCCACTATACACAGAAGGCCGAATTCCAGAGTCAATTCATTTTCTTTGTTGTTTTGTAATAATTTCTATGTCAAGGATACCTTGTACCCACATGGAGACAAGACCAGCACATGTATGCATAAGTGACAAGGTTCTTACATTTTCTTCAATGGCATGGAAGCACATTTTTTCAAAGTAAGTATGCATGATGAAACTTCTTAAGACAATGTTCTATAAATCTCACTGAAATAGATCACAATGAGGCTTTCTCCCTTGTGCCGAGATACCAAAATAATTTCCCTTCATTCTTCTTGTGACATTTATTTATATTATATTTTTCTAAAATGATTTGCTTGTTTGGAAATTACAATGTTTGGAAAAGATATATGTTGCAACATCTTGCAAGACATCCTTCCTTTCATTTTGCCTTCTTAGTCAGGTTGCAAATCTGTGTAACAGAAAGGTTTTGTGGTTTTTCAAAATATTTTTTAAAATCATGATCTATGTTTTTATATTGTTTTAACCTTTTGCTTTTAATAAAACTGTTATTTAATTTTTAAATTTTTTTTTGTATAAAAATGTTTTAACTGTACCCTGCTTTTAAAAATGCTGTAGGCTACTTTGGATACTGCATAGGGAGAAAGACAAAATAGAGAATGAATAAGGAGGAAGCAAGGAAGCTTTGATTAGCCAAATCTGTTTTATTATGGAATGTGTGCAAACTGGGAGAAATCTTAATAATCAAGAACAATAGGGAAAAGTTTTACATGCAACAGTATGAACTGTTTTGAACAAGTTTCCTTATTCTTTGTTTCTTATTAAAACAAATAGGAAATAAAAAGCAAACAAGAAAGTGAACATTGGTACAAAACAAATTAAAAAGTGCTAGATTAAGTCATGTTCAAATGTCTCAATATGAGCTTCCCCCCCCCTCAGCAAGAACTGTGGTGTATCTTTTTTATATCTCCATTTTATATATGTTGTTTCAATATGACTATCGTCAGTAAAGAAATGATGATGATGATGATGATGATGATGATGGTGATGATGAACATTTTTGCTTCCTTCTCCTTGGCATAGGGGATACTGACAACCCCCCCCCCACTTTAATAATCTTTAAATAATTTTCTAGCATTGTTGTTTTTGTCTTAAATTTTCGTGATGACTCAGAAAATTAGCACTGTTGGTTTAGAAACAGCTTATTTGTCCACTGTTTCCATGTTGCAACCAGTGGTAAACTCTCAGAGAGCTTTCTGAAAATGTGGCATTGATGCAATTGTATCCAAGAAGTAAAATGGTAGAATCATGCTCTTGATATCTGAATAGGCTAGTAATTGGTTGTCATTAGCATTCTCTATACTGAGTCCTTTTGGCACAGTGGTTAAATGCCTGTGCCACTCACTTGCAAACTATAAGGTTGTGAGTTCAATACCAGCCAGGGCTCAAACTCAACTCAGGCTTGCATCCTTCTGAGGTGGCTAAAATGAGTACCCAGTTTGTTGGGGGAAATTAGCTTACACTTTGTAAATCGCTTAGGGAGTGCTTAAATACACTGATAAGTGGTATAGAAATGTACTTGCTATTGCTATTGCTATTTAGTCTGGGGTGTATCCACACTACAAAATTGAATCAGTTTGACACCACTTCAACTGTCATGGCTCCCTCCCGTGGAATCCTGGGATTTGTAGTTTGATGAGGTATTCAACCTGTTCTGTCAGAGAGATCTGGTGCCTCACAAAACTACAAATCTGAGGATCCTGGCATGGCATCATGACAGTAAAAGTGGTGTTTAATTTTGTAGTGTGGATATATCCTGAGATAACTGCATCTATTTCTCATTGACATCAATAGCTACCAATGCACACCACCACCACTGCTACTACTACTACTTCTTCTTTTCATTAATATCCCAATATGCTAACAGCACATTTATAAACAATACAGATTAAAAACAAACATTCCCATAATAGCATAATTATAAGCTATTTAAACAAT
Source organism: Urosaurus nigricauda (assembly GCA_034509955.1). Lineage (NCBI taxonomy): Eukaryota > Metazoa > Chordata > Lepidosauria > Squamata > Phrynosomatidae > Urosaurus > Urosaurus nigricauda. The sequence goes on from JAOEGL010000003.1 coordinate 88,374,037, forward strand.
TTATCTTAAAATTCCTTTAAAAACTACACACAAATCATTAAAACACCACATAAAAATACCTCAGCATTAAAAGTCTATTGCAGTCAGTTTCTAAAAACTTTATGGCATTAAAATATTGGCAGAAGGAAAGCAAGGTTAGCTTAATTTGCGAATGGAAGGATTACATGAAAAAAAAAAAACCATCTAGGCCTCTCATTGGAGGAAATTCTGAAGCCTGGGTGCAGCCACTGAGAGGGGCATAATTATATATGTTATTTTTCAGTAAGCCCATCTTTACTTCCTGTACTGTAGAATCTATAGCGTGAATCCAGGGAGATTATCACATTGTTAAAAATATGACTGACTATTTTGTATCTCCTGTTTTGTAGTCTCATTTGGGATGCAGCTGGGTATTTTTGCATGGATTTTGCCACTGTCGCAGCCTCCCAACTACATCCAGCCAAAAATTTGGCTAAAATATGACCTCAGCTGGCCAATTTGCAAAGCCAGGAAGCTCCTGAAAGTGAAAAGAGGCCAGTTGAGGGCAGATTTTAGCTGGATATTTGCCTGGATGCAGTCAGAAGGTGGCGACGGTGGCAAAATCCATGAGATAATACTTGGCTGAATCCCGAATGATACTACAAAATGGGGGAGGTAAGTCACATTTTTAAACAATTCGACAAACTCCGAAGAGTGGAGTCAAAGGCTTTCATGGCTAGCATCCATAGTTTTTTGTGGGATTTTTGGTGTTTTAGAACATGGCCACATAGCCCAAAACCCCCACAAAAAACTCCTTACAGGGGACTTCCGGAGTGAATGGCGTTGGAGAAGGACACGGGTTAGAGAGCTCTCTCAACCCAGTCTTTGCTATAACAGTTCTTGGTGGAACAGGAATGCCTACAACCCATCCATACTCTCTCAGAGTTGAGAAAGTAACTTGTGTGGCAAGTTGGGGGCCTGTGGTACCTCACCTCCTTTTTTGGGGGGTGGGGTTTGAGAAGAGCACAGACCGAAGATGCTGAAGCTCCAATTGATAAGCAGTCAAGAAGCTAACATGAAAAGGTTTGACAATTGGATTACCTTTCAATAGCTTCTGTGGGAGAAAGAGTAAGGAATACAGAACAATTGATGTAGTTAAAAAAAGAAGAAACAGAAACAAAAAACAAAAACAGAAACTATATAACAGAAATTATATTTTGATATAAATAGACAGTGATATTTGTGTATATATTTTTTCTCTCTTCTTTCTTTTTTCCTCTCTCTCCTTCTATGAAATTTGTAATAGAATTTGAAGGATATGATATAGAATTTAAGCTTTAGAAAAAACATAGAATGGCATAAAGAAAGTAATACTTATTGTTATTATATATTGTGATCATAGAGATACAATAATTTTAACTCTGAGTTAAGATTTGTGTTACTTTACAACAGGAAGAATATAATTTATTTATTTTAATTAATTACCAAATTTAGTTTCAGTATAACAAATTTTTAGGTTAATGTTTAAATCATTTCATCTATGCTGGTTTTCACAATTCAGGAATTATTGAAGGATCAGAGATCTGTAACCCTTTAAATCACCCCCCCCCTTTGGTCAGTAACATTTTAAAGATATTCTAATTTGTAATTTGTTATTTGATATTTGTTATATAGAAAGAACAGGTTGAAAAATTTGGAAATATAGAAAATATGGCAAAATATACTAAAGGAACAACACAATCACAACTTACCTTTTCTAACACAAGAAGAGGATCTTCGGAAGATGTGGTTAAAATGGTAGATCTGAATATACTTGTTTTGGATGAAATTAGAAGAGTAAGAGAAGAAATAAAAAAGCAAGATTGGAAACAAAAGATGATATTAAAATTGCATGTACAGAATTAAGAGATGAGATCAAGGATGTGAGAAATTAGAAAGGACCTGAAGAAAGAATTAGATATATTAGGAAAAAGAATAGACAAGATATCCTCAGAACAAAAGAAAATAGAGAAAGAAGTAGAACAAATCAAAGATACAACTAAGACATTAGGGAAAAAAATCTGAGACACTAAATCAACAACAGGAAGATCAAAAAAGAATGGAATGGAATAATGAATTATGTTATAGGGAAAAATATATTAAACTAAGAGGTTTAAAAGAAAATTCTGCAGAGAATATATATGACATCATAATTCCAGCATTAGCTAAATATATTGGAATCTTGACAGAACAAATTGAGGTGAAAATAGATAAAGCTTTTCGAATTAACTCTATTGCTGCTAGAGATAGAAAGATACCAAGAGATGTTCTAGTTTGTTTTTTGAGATCTTAAACAAGAGATGAGTTCATACAACAAAGCTATGTATCCAAACTATTTATAAAAGATAATGAAATCAAGATTTTCAAGGACATTCCACCATAAATAATGATTAATAGTCAGAAATATAAACATCTTACACAATTATTGAAAAATTTAAACACTGAATATAGATGGGAAAGAATCGAAGGTTTATCTTTTCAATATCAACTAAGAAGATATAAGATAAGCTCACTTGAAGAGGCAAATGAAATGGAAACTAAACTAAGGAAAGAGTAAAGAGGTGATGAAGGAAAGAAAAATGGGAAGAACTACCATACTAAAGAATGGAGAGCGACAAAAGCAAAAGATAAAAGAAGAGAGGAAGATAATGGAACATTAAGAAGAAATCAGGAATTGATCTCAATAATTCAAGAGAAAAAGGAGAAAAAAGATGAGAAGGAGGAAGGTGAAGATACAGGAGGAAGTCGAGAATCTATAAAAGAAATTATGATGGATGATAGCATAGAAACTGATCTATTATCTTAATTGAATTAATAAAGCAAGTTTTAAAAAAGTGGGAGGAAGAGGTGGCACAATAACACAATAATCTATAATCTATAAATTATAAGTCAAAATGTCTACAAAAATATTATCGTGGAATGTAAAAGCCCTGGCTAGTACTTAAATGAGAAGCTGCCAATGAATACCAGGTGTTGTGATCTATGGGGCTAAACAGGCAAAAAGAGGTGCTTTCAGGCTGGCTTAAAGGCGTGGCATTTAGATGACACATGCGTTGAAGCCAGCAGGAAAGTGCCTTTTTGCAGAGAAAAGCCATTTCAAAAAGAAGCAGCTTTTTTCCACTTCTTCCTGGCTTGAAGCCATGTCAAGTGGTCATGACAGGCGCACTCCAGCTGCCTTGGGAGCTGTCGGTATGGTTGATGGGGTTTCAATGTGACTTCAGAAAAGGCAGCTTCAAGCCACTTTTTCCTGCCCATCTGTTTCGCCCCAGATTTTCAGAGGAAGAAACTGGCAAAAACCACCTCTGAGTATTCCCTGGCCAACAAACAAACAAACAAACAAACAAAAAACAAACAAAAAACAAACAAACAAACAAACAAAACACTCCATGACATTCATGGGGTCATTATAAGTTGATAGGTGAACTGAATGCACATGCACACATACTATCCATGTTCTATAAAGAAATATCACATTTGGACAATCTAAGTGATATTCATAGAGTGAATATTAAGTAGCCTAGTTTTTGAAAAAAGACTGCAAGCATCTAGTCTAGCCATGAAAAGTCTGCAACAAAAACAACATGCCATTGTGATTTTAATGGGTTATCTCTGAAAACCTTCAATAAATATGTTACCCGTTTATTTACTTTTTTGTTTGTTACTTTCAGGCATTCTGGGTTTTATCTGGATTCAGAACAAAGCAGTTTTGTGTAGAGACATGAACTCTTTCCAGCCTGCTGCTCAAGTACCCTTAGATGTTCTTCAAGCTCTGCAGGAATCACTTTATCCATGACCAGTTCCTACACTGCTGGAAGATCACCCAACCTTTCTGAGTATGGGCCAATAATATGGATTTCCCTTGGCTTTGTACCAAGAACCAATTCATATAACTCCATTTTTATTTCTGTCTCTCTAATTTAGGACAGAAGCATACTATTTGTTTAAAATGTAATAAAACTGACACAGATAATTTGGTTATATAGATATAAAAACACACAGGTAAATTATTAATTATTACTATTATGTAAATCTTCATAGCCTTCAGCTATGTTGTCTAAATATGGTTGTGTACAAGGTTAAATAAACCTGCACGGCTTTCTCCAGCTGTCTTGGCAAAAGTATTACCTGTGGAAGCCAATGAACCATTTATTATACATAACCCTTACTGTGCCCACAGTGAGACCTCTTAAAATGTGGTTGAGAAGAGATTAGGGATATGCTTATTAAATTAGACTGCTGTGGAATTATTATAAATTGAATTATATTGTGCTAAATGATGTGGATTTTTAAAATATAATGGTTAATTTAAAAATAAAAAGACTGCAAGATATCAGGCTATATTCTTCATTGCTTGAAAGGATTTGATAGCTAAGGATGTGCATTGGATTCAGATGAGTCCTGAATCCTAAATTGAAGTGGAGTCTTTTCAGTTGGTTCTAGTTCTTCCCATGGTGACGGAGGCTACCCTCTGAAGATGAAAACTGGCTGAAGTTTTGCATAAGATTTAGGCTTCAGAAACCAGGACTCGGGAAGGAAGCAGAGAAGAAAAAAAATCAAACAAAAGCATTGTATAAGCATTTATTTCTATGAAAGCTCTTAGGAGAGTGGGAAGGGAAGTAGTGAGACTGGCAGCTAGGCCCTAATTAATCCTAGGAAAGATTTTTCTTTAATCTAAGGAAGATTTTATTCTAAACGCAACCTTTTCCGTGCTTTGATAGAAGTCATGACCCCAACTTCTTTGTCTTTGTCAGGTAGGGAATGATTCAGGAAAAAGAAACTGGACTGGTGCTAATACTTCCATTTTTAAAATTCTCTCTTCATAAAAGTGACATATGTATGTTGAACTATGGGCAGAAGATGATGGGTAAACAGGATGGAAAGCATTTTTGAGGTGGAATGGGGGAAGGATGGAATGTGAGATGGCTGTTCTTCCAAAGCTGCTCTTCTTCCCTGTTGTTGTTTTTGAAAAAAAAACACCTTAAACTGGTTCTCCTCAAGCATTGTAACTGCCTTGACTTCTGTACATATTCTTTTCAAACTCAATAGAATTATTAGAACTGTAGTCCAAAAATCACATTCCTGATAGGAACGCATGAATCTTGCTAGATGAGGATCAGAGCCAGTCTTATCTAATCCAGCATTCTGTAGCCTACAGTGGTTAGCAAGCTAACTATAGGTAAGATTTCCCAACCAGGTTCGCTACAGATTGTTCAGACTGTAACTCCTATCATCTTTGTGATGGCGACTGGGGTTCATGTATATTTTAATCTAAAGCATCTAGAGGGTGGGGGGACTTGCATGAACAATGCTGATTATTCCTGAATAAGTCTTATTTTCTTATACATTATTTACATTAATCACATTTTCTGCCATTTTATCAGGGACAGAAGTTACAGTACTGGGTCAGTTATTCACTTTCTCCTCCATCACCCCTTTCTAAAAAGTGGTGTTATATTGTCATTTTCCTGTCCTCTGACATGGAGGTTGACTTTAGCAATAGGTTACACATTTTAGTCCAAAGGTCAATGATTTCAGATTTGAGTTCTTAAAATTCTCTCCAGTAAATGTCACCTGCCCCTGGTGACTTATTACTTTTTAATTTCATTAAGCTGTTTTAAAATTCAGCATTTGTTACTTTTGCATAACATGCTTTCCAGCTGCATTCCCTAGAAAATAGAGGGGGGGGGAGAAAGTTCCAGCATGTGTATTTTCTGAAGTAAAGGCTGAGGTAAACAATTTATTTAACATCTCAGCTGTTCTGCTGTTTCTTCAAAACCTTTTCTCTTTGATGTTGCTACATCTTCTTTGGCTGGTTTGCTGCATCTTGTGTATTTTAAATGCATTGATTTCTTAATTATGCTTAAAACAACAATACTTTCATTCCCTGTTACCAAAAGTTTTACATGACAACATATTGTGTAATCCTCATTTACAGAGGAACTTTTCATGAAACAGTTATGGAACTATGATTTCACTTTTGGTAACATGATTGAACTATAATGGGTTTGTAGCTTGGTGAGGAAATAGAGCTTTTAGCCTGGGAATTCTAAATATCCCTCTCTAAACTGCAAATCCCTGGATTCCATAGGATGTTGCTGTTAAAGTGGAATCATACAGCTATAATGGTGTAGTGTGAAAATAATATTTATAATACAAGGTGAGTATAGAATTAAAGGCTCAAGTTTTCATTTCAAACCACTATTAGAACTAAACTAATTCTACAGTCAAATTCCAGTCTTGGAATATATTCATTATTCAGAATATATTCACTGTTATATAGTCTGATGAAGATAAAACCACCAATGTTTAACAAAATAAAATTCCCAGTGCTGCTCACCTCTTATCTGTCTCTTCTAAATTTCAAATGCAAGAGTTATCATTGTGATGGATCTCCAGATATTTTGGGGTTATTAAGACACCAGTTCTGATGATCAGAAGATCGGAAGGTTGGCAGTTTGAGGCCCAGGTGCTGCATGATGGAATGAGCTCCTGTCACTAGCCCCAGCTTCTGCCAACCTAGCTGTTCAAAAGCATGCAAATGCAAGTAGATAGATAGGTACCACTTCTCAGTGGGAAGGTAACAGCATTCAGTGCAATCATGCTGGCCACATGACCACCAGAGCAGTCCTTGGACAACGTTGGCTCTTTGGCTTAGAAGTGGATATGAGCACCATCCCCTACAGTCAGTTATGACTATACATTCATGTCAAGGGACTACCTTTATTTTTACTTCCAAAAGCCCTAGGCATTGTTGCCTATGGAAAGGTGCTGTGGGAGTACTAGCCCAAAAGTTCTGGAAGCTAAAGATCCTCCATTTCAGCCTTACCAGATATATTATTTTACAAATTCTTTTCCAATACTTTTCTATCTGTACATTGTATTTTTTCATCCATTTATTTTCTGCTTTAGCAAAGGCTCTAATAATCAGATTGCTAATGAGGCTCTGCTGATGTACAGAATTACATCTTTCATGTATCTCATAAGAAATCTCAGTGAGGAAATAGGAAATAACTCTGCAAATAAATTCAGCCAATCCCTTCCCACCAGCAAGTGGGAATGATTTTTCAAATCAACACCCCAGAGGAAAAAGTATGCAGGTGTATATCATTGTCTCATTGATTTTACTAAATAGTAATAGGATCAATCTGTAGACATGGCAGTTTAGTTCATTTATATAATTTTAATATTTAATTTAGCATCCTGTTCAGTTGTTATGAGACTACTGGGCACATAATTGAACTTGGATGTGTGTTAGTAGTTTATTATTATTATTATTATTATTATTATTATTATTATTAATATAGCGCTGTAAGTTTACACAGTGCTGTATGTACAATTTTATAGTTAGACAGATCCTTGCCCTCAGGCTTACAGTCTAAAAGACAACACAAAAGGAAAAGGGGAAGGTGGTGGGAAGGGGATGAAGTCCAGTGGTTCATCTCTCCCTCTGGGGCCTGGACCAAGGCAGATGGACTGGAGGGAGGGCTTGGGTTCTTAATACATAGTTAAGAGGAGGGATCCTGGGGCAGATGGCACAATCCTGGGAATGCTTCCCTAAACAATATAATCTTTAACTTACTTTTGAACCTGGTTAGAGAAGTGATGAGGCATATATGTGGGGGAAGAAGGTTCCAGGAGTGAGGGGCAGCAAGTGAGAAGGGACAAATTCAGGACAGAGCAGTGGAAATCCTCGGCTGGGACAGGAGACCTTGACTACCAGAACAGAGGGTATGAGAAGGAGTGTGAGGAGAAAGAAGGTCAGACAAGTAAGGAGGGCCAGTCCGTGGAGGGCTTTGAAGGTCAATAACAAAAGCCTGTACTGGATGCGGAAGGGGAAGGGGAGCCAGTGAAGGGAGGATAAGAGGGGACAAACATGGTCAAAGCGGCGAGTGGATGTGATAATACATGCAGCTGAGTTCTGGACAGAGACTAAAGGATGAAGGTGAGAGAGAGGAAGCCCTGTCAGAAGAAGGTTACAATAATCTAGTCATGAAACCACTAGGGCATGGACCAGAGTCTTGGCAGTGGAGGCTGAGAGGAATAGACTGATTTTAGCAATTTTGTAAAGAGAGAATCCACAGGTCTTGGCGGTGGCCTGAATCTGGGGGATAAACGACAGAGAGGAATCAAAGATGAAACCAAGACTGCGGGCTTGCTGAACTGGATGAATAGAAGTGCCGTCAACAGAAACAGAAAAGGAGTATTGAAGGGTGGGCTTAGGTGGAAAGATGAGAAGCTCTGTCTTAGACATATTGAGCTTCAAGCGCCAATGTCGCATCCACTGAGAGATGGCAGCCAGACAAGAAGAGACTTGCTGTTCAAGCCCCAGCGAAAGGTCAGGGGTGGAAAGATATAGCTGAGTGTCATCGGCATACAGATGATAGGAGAAACCAAAAGAACTGATGAGTTTACCAAGAGATAATGTGTATAGAGAGAACAAAAGGGGGCCCAGGACAGAGCCCTGAGGAACTCCTACAGATAAGGGAACAGAGGAGGAAGTCTCACCACCTGTGACCACTGCAAAAGATCTGTTTGACAAGTAAGATTTAAACCAGTTGAGAACAGAGTCGGAGAACCCGAGGTCAGAAAGTAAGTCAAGCAAGAGACGGTGATCCACGGTGTCGAAGGCAGCAGATAAATCTAGAAGAATGAGAATAGAGTAGAGGCCATTCGCCTTGGCCTGCAAGAGATCATTTGAGATCTTGGTGAGGGCTGTCTCAGTAGAGTGTCGTGGGTGGAAACCAGACTGAAAAGGGTCCAGGATGGAGTTGGCTTTGAGAAACTCAAGACAGCGAGAATAAACTACCCGTTCCAGAACCTTAGAGAGGAAAGGCATAAGAGAGATCGGACGATAGCTAGACAAAGAAAAGGGGTCGAGAGAGGGTTTCTTCAGAATTGGGGATGTTTGAAATCTGAAGGGAAGGATCCCGAAGAGAGAGAGAGAGATTAAAGATATAGGGGAGCGAGGGCAGAAAAGAAGGGGTTATAGAGATTAGAAAATGAGAGGGGATAGGATCAAGAGAACAAGTTGTAGGTTTGGAAGAATTTAGCAGCGTAGAGAATTCATCCAGAGAAACAGGTGAAAACACAGAGAGTTTATTAGTAGAAGGGACCGGGAGATTAGTGGTAGGGTGCAAATCAGGAGGAACAATTTCAGATCAAATAGTAGTGACTTTTGTGAGGAAGTAGTTGGCGAAGTCATTTGGGGAAAATGATGAGAAGACAGGGGGAGAGGAAGGTTTTAGCAGTGAATTCAAGCAGGAGAACAAACGCTGTGGGTGCCTCTCGTTGGCGCAAATCAAGGATGTATAGTAATTCTGTTTTGCCATAGACAAGACGCATGAGAAGGATAAAAGAACAAATTTGTAATGAATAAAATCAGCCCACTCCCTGGACTTTTTCCAAAGACATTCAGCTGTTCGAGAGCAGGACCGAAGAAACCTAACTGTGGCAGAGAGCCAGGGCTGAGGCCTAGACATAGAGGAGGACGTGCAAACAGATAGAGGGGCAAAGCTGTCAAAGGTTGAAGAAAGAGTGGAGGTGAATAAAGACATTGCTGAGTCAGCACAGTCCCCAAGATTTAGAGAAGAGAGAGAGGAATCCAAGGTCTGACTGAGATGATCAGAATTAACAAACTGAAGATTATGAAAAGTGCGTTGAACAACATGACGAGGAGGTGAGATATAAGTAAGAGTAAAAGAAATTAGATGATGATCTGACAATGGATAGTCAGATGTCAAGTAGTCGGAAATGACACACTTGGTGGCGAGAATGAGGTCAAGGCAGTGACCAGAAGAATGGGTTGGAAAGTTTGAATGAGGTTGAAGATCGAAAGAAGCTAAGAGAGAGCTAAAGCGAGACGTTGAAGGATTTTTAGGATCATTAAGGTGGATATTAAAGTCACCTAGAATCAAAGAGGGAACTGAATCTGAGAGAAAAAAGGTGAGCCATGACTCAAAGTCTGAAAGGAATTGGTTAGCAGAACCAGGAGGGCAATAAATGACAGCAACCCGAAGCTGCAAAGGAGAAAAGAGTCTAATAGAATGAGACTCGAATGAAGAAAAACTATAGCTAGGGGGAAGAGAAAGGGGTTGAAACTGGAAATAGTTAGACAATAAGATACCAACCCCACCTCCTCGACCCTCCTCGACCTATTATTTAATAAATAAAGATGGCTTCCAAACACTACATATTCACCCAGACAAAAACCCAACTGAACATTTTCTGAGGTGCTGAAAATTGGGATGCTGGGAAATGAACCTTGCAACTCTCTCCCACTCACAGTGAATATTGAGATAAACAGTTCCTGTTTCATAAACAAATAATATTTTAGGGGCATAGATTCTGAACGCAGCCAATATATCATGGGATTTCATATATTCAGTTTGCACAATCTTGCTGCACAAACTGATAAGATAGTCAACTGTTTAATCCTTTTCTTTACATAAATGGGATTTAGTCTACATAGTTATTTTGTTATGTGACTTGATGCCATTTGTTTAAACTGTCTGTTCTTGAGCTACAAATATAAGCCCTTCAGTTTCCTTTTCAGTGTTCCATTCTGTAACTATTTCCAGATGTTCTCCTTCTCACCTTTTCCTTCTATTCTTTTTAACATACTTTAGCTATTTGTTTTAAGGCTTCAAGGCAATTTTTCATTTTTTTCTTTCTATACACATCTTTTGTTGCTTCAGTGTTCACTATGCCCTCTGTCTCTTTCTATATATTTAAGAATGGGTTAGAGGATGCTGTTTTGTTTTAACTGAACTATTTTAAGAGGTCTTTAATCTTTTAAATTGTATTTTATTTTTATTGAATGACTGGTGTTAATACTGTAAATAGTTTAATTCTATTTCAGTGGTCTCATTTTGTGTGTTTTAAATTGTTTTACTCTTTTTAATTGTGAACTGCTTTGATGCCCAATTGTTAACGATAACAATCTCTCAACATTTTTGTTGTTTCCCTTATTTATTCACTCAATAATATTTTGTCTTTGAGAATTTGCTTCACTTGTAATAACCCCGATCACCAATATTATTTTCTGGGTTATTCTGTCTAGTGCATCTATAGTTCTGCTTAAGACCAGCCAACAGTTCTAGAATTATACTGAATAACTAGTATGGCCTAATAGTTTATGACTTCAATTATGTTTCTAATGTTAAGTTTTGATTTTCAGACATTGTGTACTCTTTTTGTAGGCTTCGAAACAGTGATTTGCTTAACATTCTCATATTGGATATACCACACTTGTAGTATTCCCAAATAGTTCCTATCAAGTTTGAGTCTTTTATAATATTTCTGCCAGGGAGCTTTATGCCTGATGATTCAAAATTTTTCCCGCATTATTGATAGTGTGGCACATTTATCAATTCAAAATTCTACTAAGATGTTTTGACTAAATATTTTGACATAAATTCTCCAGAAAGAATTATTATGGTTATTAATATAATAATTGTTGTTATTATTATTACCGTTAGAATCAGAGAGCTGGAAGAGAACACAAGGGCCATCTGGTCAAACCTCGTACTGTACAGGAATTAAAGCACCACCATCAATTGTCATTCCTTAACTTCATGGTTCCAAAATGGTTCCACCTTTTGGAATCAATGCCTAAGACAATTATTTCCTAATTTACTCATCCTCTGTTCCCTTCTATATTAGAGGATAGGATTTCAATATGTAAACCCCCCTGAGAGAATATACAGAAGTCTTATATTTATACTCATCATTCTTATATATTCTTGAATCAAACTCTAAAGGACCAGTATAGGAAAAATATTGAACACTGAGCTTATTGGAGGAAATCTAATTCTAGAAACTTGCCGGATGAGATGCGTTTTATTTCATCCATCAGTCACTTCAAAAAAGCCCTAAAGATGCATCTCTTCCAGCAGGCCTTCCCAGAAAATATTTAATACTTCCCGGCTCCAAATCTTGGCTGTAGAGCTTTCCAGCCTTTAGCCATCCACAGCTCAAGGACTTTTTCTCTCTGATACTTTGATATACCATGTTTTTAACTTGTTGTATAATTTAATCCTTTTTTTAAGGAGGGGGAGGTGGGGATGGGATTGGATATTTTAATTGTTGTCTGTTTTTAACTTTTTTGCTGTACCCCGCCCTGATTGCTCATTCAGAGGGGTGGGCTAGAAATAAATAAATAAATAAATAATAATAATAATAATTATTATTATTATTATTTATAGTTAATAATAATGCAAGGTCCTCTGATAGACCCCTGTCAGAAGCAGGAAGTCAAGGAGTGACAGAATATTGAGGTTGGGGAAACTATGAATAAATTATGCACTGGTGATTGACTTCATTAGCTGAATAGTTTATTTCAGGAATAATATCCAACTAGCTGGAGAAGGAAGAATGTAAATGGAGTGGAATAAAAACTTCCTTAGAGAAACAAGTCAAATCTTACTTTATCACCTCTCATCAAACTAGTGTCTCATCAAGCTAATGTCCATCTCAGAACTCAGGTCCATCAACGAGGAATATGAACTTAGATCAATGTGTAGTCTCAATAGCATGAGTATCCTGCAGAAAATCTGTAAATATTGTACAAGTGCCTGTAGAATTGTTTGGAGGGCTTCTGTAAGGGAAACCACACCATTCCTGTGTATTTGTGGCCTTTGAATTGCACACTGAAGGAGCAACAGAAAAGGATTAGACAACAACAACAAAACTGAACATGCTCTTTCAACAGCAAGGTTAATGGAGAAATGCTACCCCAGAACTGTCCTTTGTAGATAGTGTTGATACAGCATTGTCCAGGATCACAGGGTCAGAAAAAGAGGAAATCTGAAACAAATTGCAGAACATGGCCACATTTAGATGTGATATACCTAAGTGTCATGAAAACATGTAGGAATGAACTAGTAACAATATATAAATATAGTTGCAGGCTGATTTAAAGACCTATTACCAGACAGAAGAATTAATAGAGAATCACTGCTACATCTGTGTTTTTGGAAAGAGTGGAATAATGGATCCTGTTGGTAGTATAGGTGCACAAAAACAGGAGTTTGTTGTTGCTGTTCTCGTGTGCCTTTAAATTGTTTCCAACTTATGGCAATCGTAGGTCAAACCTATCATGGGGTTTTCTGGGGCTGTTAGTGTATGACTTTCCCAAGGTAACCAAATCACTCTGTTCTCCAGAGTTGTAGTCTAACAGTCAAACCACTACACCATACTGGCTTATGAATTACAAATATGGATGCCCATTTGGGGTGTTGTACAAAGAGTGGGTTTCTGGAAATCCAGCAGGGTGACCTCATTCCCATTCCACCAGCTGCAGGGAAACATCCAGATGCTTCCTTGTGACCTTGCACAACCAGTACATGGCTATGGAAGCACGTCTGGTGTTAACAGCTGCCTTGGGAGGAAGGGAGGAGTGGACCTGAGTATATAGAGCATTATGATTTTGTGCCATACATTCCTCAATGCAAGATCTCACCCATCATCAGATAAATAATTCTGTTAGAGAGTTGTGTATGTTACCATCTGGAGAACTATTTACAAGTTTGTTTCTCAAATCTATATGTCTTTCTAAATATAAAATATAGCTGTAATACACAGTGATAACAGTAATCTGAGTGCTTCTGTACACTACAGAATTAAGCATATTTTATCCCATTGTACAGAATTCTAATTTATCACCCAAACCACAAATCTCAAGATTCCTTAGGATGGGGGCATCATAGATATGGAACTTATATAACTGTGTAGCACAGAAACACACTGGCTATTGTTTTTGTCATCTTTCCCTAACTAGAAACCTTATCTTAAAGGTCAAAGTAGATGTGATGATAAGGATTTCTTCCCACGGAAACGTTTCATATTTTTAAACAGCCATTGTGAAACGAAGAGATACAGATGAACTCCTTGGTGTGGTCCTCAACTGAGAGGGGCATTAAACCTTTCTGTGGAATACATAAGATGCCTTGTGGTCCTTTGGACCCTCAAAAACCCTCCATTGTGTGGATCCCCAGAACTTTGGAGGAGGCTGAAATGGATCAGTGTTGTCATCTGGGCTCCTGAGCACCCCCCTCCCGATATAATCTCCTAAACTGTAGCTATTAATCTGTATGAAAATAAATATATTTTGTGCATTTTTGCCCCAGGGGAAACATGTGAGAAGGACTTTGCCTTGAGCATGTTAAAAAAGATAGTGTGGGAGTACCTCTTCTATATATGAAGTCTCTTTAAATCCTGAAAACTGGAAAATCAGATCTCAGAATCACCAGGAGACTACAGAAAGCTCTCCACTTCAGACTTATCACTTTTAGTGTGAAAAAGTGACCATGGAGGGCAAGCACTGCTAGATTATTTCTCCTATTTAATGTGTTCCTAATGATTATTTACAAAGTTTGAAAAATGCTAGAGATAAAGAGAGTTTGAATAGAAAAAAATAACTGGAAAGGGAAGTACAGAGGAGCCCATTTTGTCTACCATTCTTCCTCCATTAAACTTCAGAGCCTCTACAGCTGTGTTAAACACAGGAAGAAAGGAATAAGTGTCGCTTTAATGCTTGTCTTTATCCTTAATGGGACTTTTACTCAGACCTGGCAAAATAATTTTACTCACTTATTGAAAACTACTCATATATGTGGCTCAACACAGAACTGCACGTTCTCATACTCATTTAAATTTAGTCCTTTTCATTTCACTGACCATTTAGGGCTGATACATAATCATAGCCTGAGTAAGTACTGATTGGATAAACACTTTAACTGCTACACCACAAATATGTCTTTGTTTGTGACAGGTTGGTCTGGCATGCTTTTATCTGATTACACCCTTTTTGTGTGATTGGCTGAGAAACTGGAATCACATTGTTTGATGGATATGTGCATTAACTAGATGAATAATTAAAAGAAATTGTGTTGGTGTATTAAGGGATGGTTGATTGGGCATGCAATTGAACATGGGAGTTGTTCCTCCCCATTTTTCATGTCAAAATCAAGGGAACAGTTTTGCTGTTCTGTGTGAAAAAGTAAAGCCATTATGCATAAAACTCAGTACTGATTTTGTGCAAAATTGAGAGAAGGAAATGTAGCTAGAATAATCTTCCTCTACTTATGTCTCTGCTACCTTATACATGACACATAGTAAATAGCAATACTATTTTCTACTGTCTTGGAATACAGTATTTTCATAGAATCATAGAATCTTAGATTTTATACCAATTTGGAGGCCTTAATGGAGAACAATATGCAAAAAGATCCCTTCTAGGCATCTAATTCTATGGTTATGGAAATCACAATAACACCAGACCTTCAGACAATCCTATTTCAGGGTGGAGAGATCAACTTTTCCTAAAGCTTTATTTTTTTCTCTGTAGCAGAACAACAGCTCTGCATTCACTTGCTTCTCTCCTTGCAGTTTCAGCTCAGCTTCCTTACCTTACGAAAATGGAATTGGCTATGCAGTGTCTTGCATTTTGTGTCCCTCTACCCAATAAATGGACTTGTATGTTGGTAGATATAGCACTTAGGTATTGCTTTTGACACCTTTCAGATGTAGGAACCAGAGCAATAGAGAGCTGTCCCCTGTTAAACATTTTTATGCTCCCGTCTAAATTGCTTCCTCCAAGATGTTAAGCTACTCAGAAATATTGGCAATGCTTACATACTTTCCATGGACTCTGTGAATGCTGAACAGTTTTTGAGCCTTGGGATCAATAAATGTGCAGAAATAGTTTGCCCAACCATTAGCTTTGCTTTCCGTACCAGATGATGAAAAATAGTGTCTGAAAAATGTGATTATTATCATTCAATGCTCCCAGCAAATCTACACACCCAGAGACAGGCTGACTACCATAGAATCTAAAAACAGCTGTATATTGTTTAACCTTACCGTTTCCCTTTATTTATTTTTTTGTGCTTCTTTGTCCTGTGTTATAACTGATTTCAGAGATTAGAATTAAAACAAATATAGCAAATCTTTCTATCTTCAGTTGAGACCTTCTTACTCTTGCAATGGGAAAAGTTACACTATTTTATTTTCCAGTTTGTTACGTTTGACTCTTCAAGACATGCCAGCTGCAAAACATCTGCTGCTGTAGACAAAGGCTCTGTCTGCATGATCCAAAAGGCCTGTTACCCTCTTGTTTTGGTATTGTCCTGTCCAGACAATGCATAGCCCAAATACCAGTTCTGGTGCAAGCAGTCCAGTTAATTTTCTGGTAGGTTTTGCACCAGAACTGGGGTATAACATCCTTAAAATGGTTTTAAATAATAAACCTGTTACTCCAGGACTTCCAAGAAGATGTAGAACCCTCCATTCCCACACCGCCATGGCTGTTTGCATGAGTGAACCATTGAGCCAGCCAGTGCATCTGTTGCTGCTGAGGGTCAGAATGAGGTACCCAAGCCAGAAACCTTGTTTTCTTATCTGAAGTGAGAGATATTTGAAGACAGAGGATGTGCTGAGCAGGTAAGTGGTTGTAGAGTTTTTGGTTGGTAGTGCCAGGAGCCATGTTTCCATGGTGATTCAGGAAGTGCTCCTGCGCTTCCCCCACCTTTTAGGGACGTTTGGAGCAGCAATGCAGCCAGGTATGAAAATTTTCATTGTAACTGTTGATCTAGAGCAGAGGCGGGAAGAGTTCTCCATATTCTGATAAACTATCATTCCCACCATGCCTCACCTCCAGCCAAACTGAAGGAAGCTTTAGCTAGGCTCATGAGGGCTTGGTTGTAGCTACATATAGTGTCACTATAAGGGAGAAGCTATAACCAAGCCTGCATGAACCTGGCTAAAACTTCCTTCAGCTTGGTGGTGAAGCAGGGAATGGAAGTTTGTCAGAATCTGGAGAGCTATGGATCTCTCCCCCCCCCCCCAACTCTAGAATACTGTAATACAATTGTTTGAGTTTATGGAATTTATCACATGAGAAGCAAGCGTCCTGTTAATACCAAATGATAAGCACATGGAGTGTGATAATCTTTCCCCCAATTGTGTGATTAGCATGATTTAATGAATATTTAATGACTATTTAATGATGGGAGAAGTACACATGCCTCATCCATGTGATAATCTCCTCTGAGGCCACATTAGCCCTCAGACAACCTTAGAGGGTTGTCTGCACCCCTTGGGAAAATATTAATAAAAAGTTTTCCCCAGACGTCTCAAATGTATTCTAGGCACTATGGGGACATTTTCGCCATGTACTAGGCCCCTCAGACCACTTTCAGCCCAGATTAGTCATATTTAAAAATTGAGAAGTGACTAGAAATCATTTCCTGTTTACTTCCTTTAAAAAAACCCCAACCTTTCTCCTGGGACTAAATGGCCCAGCAGGCCCAAGACATTCCTCTAGAGGGGATTTGAGGGCAAGTTGGGACATTTTGGACCCCAAGGCCCACAAAGGGATTCTGGGGGCCTAATGGCCACTCTTCCATCCCTGCTTTAGAGAATGAGCTATTTTTCACTTCTATGGTGCACTGAGAGCAAGGCCACATTACTTCCAATCACCACTTTGAAATGTTTTTCAGCTTTGTGGGCATATGGATGTTCTGTGGGAGGTGGGAGCTAATCCACCATAACTACGAGTGGGTTTGTTGCATTTGGTGCCATTTTCAGTTTGCCTTTGCCTCAGTCTCCAGGGAAGGACCAGATTCTGTCCCCTCCTGTTCTCTCCCCCTGCTGAATTGATTCGAAACTACTTTTGTACTTTGAACTAAATTGAAGTAAGCACAGAGGAAAAGTGGGGAAAGGAGAGAGAAAGTGGGACATTTTAAAAGCAGCTGAAAAGGAGGGATAAAAGAAAATTAATTTGAACTATCCCTGCCAAAGTGAGATATTGATAGGGTATGCAATCCTGATCTAGAGAGCCAGCTTCAGGTTGTCAGGAAATGGGTGACCTAATCATTTTCACATTTTTTCACACTAAACCATCTTTAAATCTCAAAATCTTCCTATTCTGCTTATGAATAAATTTTTCATGTTTGCAAGATCCAACAAAACCCAAAATTCCCAGCCATATAAACCAGCTAATATCTATATTTAACACAACATTGGCAGTCAGCTGTGAACAACTTGCCAATCAATTTGCAGATAAAGTTGCTCAGATCCTCGCTGACTTGGATGCTATAAATAATAATATAATCTGAGAAAATGAAAGGATTCTTAGAGAAGTGAGAGCCACCACAGGTGTGTTAGATCCTTCCCCTTCATTACTCATTTAAAAAGTCTAAAGGTTTGGCATTTGGGGAATCCCAGAAGGATTGGGACCTAGATTTGGCCCCAGGTCTGAGAATCCCCATCTCTCCTTCATAGCTGTGAATTTTTCCCACCTTGAACTAATCTGGCCTTGAGGTGACAAGTAGGCCATCCTCTCTCTAAACCTAGATGGTGCTACAAGGGTCCACACAGGGCCAAAGCTTACCATTAGGCAGACTAAGGAGTGAAACAGATGGCTTTGATGGAGTGGCTTGGAGCTGCCCCATTTAGGCATTAGGGCCATGGCAAACAGACACGTGGCCCCAATCCAGCCAGCTTCTGCCCCAAATAGGAGCGGGGAAAAAAATCTGCTCCTATTTGGGGTGGAAAAAAGCCACCCCCTTTGCCTCTGAAGCCAGCTTTTTGCTGGCTCTGAGGTGTGTGGTGTCTAAACACCATGCCCCCAAGTCACCCGAAAGCTGCCCACTGTGTAATCGATGGCATGATTTCCAGGTGACTTGGGGCATGACACATGTAAATACCATACCCCCAAGCCAGCTTGAAGTTGGCTGAAGCTGCCGGTCTGTTTTGGCCCCAAGTTGACCACATCAGGCACATACTGGGAGATAGCAGTGACACTACCCTGACTGTTAATCCTTGCCATTATCCTTTACTGAAGTTCAGAGATATAGTTATCACAAGGGCTATCTTGTGTCCACCAAAATATCCCGCTTCCTTTCAGCACATGCCCTCCAATACTTCACAAATGAAAACTGGGAGACATGTGGTTAAGAAACATTAAAGTGTGGTCAAGACGGCAAACATGATAAGGAACATGTAAACTAGGAGAGTCTGTAGAAGTTTGCTTTTGCCAGAGCCTATTGAAAGAGGCAATATTCCATCCTCACTTCTCTTCTCCCCCACTCAGTTCAATGAGCACAAACTACTTTTCCATTCTGAACTCAGTTTGTAGCAGTATTAGTAAACTGAGGTTTTGGCTAATGTAGAAGTTTTCTTGATAATGAAAAATGTAATATGATTCACAACTGGATCATGCTTCTTCAATCTGTCAGCTGAAACTCATAATTGTCCTTCAAAGAAGAAATGTACATTGTCAGGAATGATCACTCTTCCTGAGTCTTCCTGAGTCTCTTTAGCCAGCTAAGACTGATATATTGAATCATGCAGATCAGTTGCTCGAGTCATGAGATAGCGTTGGTTCCTTTTTTAAATTCCAAATGGTGTCACATTATTGGCAGCTCTGAAGGTTTTTTTGGGGGGGGGAAGGGGGAGTCTCTAAAACTCCCTGCTGTGCTGTTATGTTGTAGCTGGGCAAACCTCATCTTATGTTGTTTAATCAACAGAACTGTACATAATGTGATTGTTGCAAAACTTGGATCTGATGTTGCCAATCAGTGAATTGCAATATCATCATTTGGAAAGAAGAAGATTTGTTTGTTAAGCTCTGATGAAGTGCATTTTGAATGCCTATTTGTGTCATGTTTCACAAACTGTGGCTGCTTCATTCTCTCTATGAATGGCAGGCTTTGAGAGATTAGTCTTGCTCCTTTCCTGTTTTGCTACGATTCATCACTTGCAAATCAGCTTCTTCCAAAATTAAGGATTGACAGCCAACATGGTGGAACTGTTAGTGCTATGCTTTATTTACCAAGAATAAATAATCTCAACAGGATACCAGCATTTCAAGTCTTCTTAGGGAAACTAAAAATAGAATTGCACATATAATTTATGCAACAGACTGTGATTGTTTACAAATAGATAGATCCACCAATTGCCTTAAATTTCAGGATGGGGTTAGGATAATCATATTAGAAGTAGTTAAATATAGTAAATAAGCAATTGCCAATGGCTCCTAAAGGCTAACATATTGTGGCATAAGCTGTAATGGAACAAACCTGTTTTCTCATAAGCATTAAATGAGATCTTTCATCAGTAAGTATGTATCAAGTAAGAGTAACATTTCATGCATAGGATGAAGTACATTCAGGACTACAAAAAGCATGTCTCAATAATTTTTTTGTGGTGTCTTGGGACTCTTGGGGTTTGTTTGCTGGCAGGTGAGCTTTTAAAAAATTCAGTTCATGAGACAAACACTTTGTAAAATTAGCATTTCTAAATTATGTTACTGTCGTTTGAGAAAACTGAAGTCAAAATGCAAACAACGGACTTGTAGGAGCAAAGCAAAAGTGACAAGCTTCTTCACGTTGTTTGGAAAGGTAACCATCATGTTCATCATAAAGATTTAGCTCGTCTTCCCCAAAACTAGGACTCAAGGCAAGGCAAAGTTTTAATTTGTATCACAAATTATACTTGTAGAATATAGTTAAAGCAGACAAAAGAGAAACTTCAAAACAAAATTAAACTATTAATAACATTAAAAAGAGCTCAGAACATACAATTTAAAATGTTAAAATACAGTTTAAAGACCAGAGAATTAAAACAGCATAGCACATTCTTAAAACCCCTTTCTTTAAAAACTTTCAATTCTCAAGTCTGTCAGAATTAGAAAAATGTATTTTTGTCTTTTGACAGAATGACAGCCGGGTTACTTCCTCTTGTACAAAAAGCCTACCTTGACCCCAAAATAATACAGGAGAGCAAAAAATGTGGTGAAACTGCCCCCCATAGTGTTAGGATGTAAGGATTTTTTCCCCTCATAGTTCAATGATGAAGACCCACAAAACCTCAACAGTTAACTGCCCCTAGCTCAGGAGGAGACATTTGTGGTTTATTCTATGAAATCTATGTTTATTCTTTAGAAAATTCAGAGGGTTATTTGTAGTTTACAGTGCTACATCATTAGGTCTATTCTTTCTATCCAGCATCAAACCACTCTCTGGCCATCAAAGAGTCAGTGAGGGCAACACTTCCATGCTCTAATACATGGAAGGAATATGCATCAAATGTATAAGGAGATTATGAAAAAAACAGCTTAGAAGGGATATGCATTACATTACCACATGCTGCTGTCACAGAACATTATCAAGAACAAGTGGGTTGAGAGGAACTGGGACAATTCCACCCTCTGCTGGAAAAAAGAAATGTCATCTGGTTGAAGGCGGTGTGATTCTTTGTACTTGCATTAAACAAGGAACCTACCTATGCACGTTTTCTTGAACAGCTGTTGGTGCATCTAGGGAAAACAGGAGATGATAATATGGTGAAATACTATCTATTTAATTTACATTTTCCTAAGTTTTCTAATAAAAGGCTGTTCCTGTCTGTTACAGCCAAAAAAGAAGGAGTGAGGGAACCATGTAGCTCCTTTAAAAGTAATTGATTTATTTTAATATGAACTTTGGTGGATTGCAATCCATGAATTCAGATACATGGATGGAGGAAATAGTTAAACACAGGCATAGTAGCAGACATGTGAGAGTGAGCATTGGTCAGTGGGTATAGAATCTGAGTGTAATAGAATACAGAAAGATGGAAATTGTGACCTGGGTCATAAATCCTCAAAGACTGTGTAAGAAGATAAAGGGCTGGTAAACAACTGGCCTGTTAAATCTGAGGCATGAAAGCATTCTGCTTAATGAAGATACATTCTCTTCATAAGAAACTTTTACGAGGAGATTTGTTTTGTTGCATGTGTGGTTGTGAGGCCTATATATTAATATAGGCAGTGTATAGAAAAGAACATTATCTCTCTTCACATATTTGCTAACGGATTGGAGTTTCTGAATCTCCCAATTCAGATCTTTCTCTTTCCAAACTTCCTTTGAAATTTTGTTTGATCTAGAACAGCAACTTGAAGTTCATTTATTGTATGTCCAGGAAGATTAAAATGTTTGATAGCATGGAAGCTGTTAAATCCAGGAAACTTAAGTGGATCACAGTATCTCTATTCTTCTTCCAGGCCAGATCATTGTGCAGGGCAACCAAAATAGTTTTGGTTGTTCCACATGTAGCCTTGAAATCAGAAAACCCATTTCAACTTGGGATTCCACTTAAGAATCCCAACAAATTAAGAGAATGGATGGGTGATATTTTTTATTCTGTCCATTTTATAATTTATAAATTGTAAATAAGAATTTTCCAAATTTTGGGGCCTTAGGATATGACCTGACTAGATTATTGAGCTAGTTGTCAATGCGTTGTGTATACGGCTTTAGAATATTGTAAGTTATTATGCACTATTTTATACTGTTATTTTACTTGCCCTAAAATATTCTAATATAAGGTGAGATGCAAATATTTCAATAATTAAATATATGAGTTTTCTTTTGATAAAATAATTAGAATTTATACTTCTGCTTCAAAAAGATCAGAATTGAAAACCAGATTCATTAATACTGTGACAGAATTACTGTCTTTGGAAAATGTAGGAGGGATGAAACACTAACTGTTTAATTGAACTGGCACTCTCAAGTTAATACTTGCTGGTACTGTACAAATGGTGTCAGAGATTAAACATAATGGTAGGAAAACAATCCAACAATTAAGGCAATTCATTTGTATGATATAAAAATTGGCACTATGTAATTTTATTTGCATATTATACAAATTTGTATAATATGCGAATTATGCTATCAGTTTTTGGAAGCTGAAATATGACCAATCTATTACTGTAATGTGCACTTAGGACCTATGCAGATTATGTGTGTGTAGAAGGAAATAATTATACACCTAGCTATAAACACATAAGACGATAGGTTTCAGGTAAAACAAATGATCTCTTTTTCATCGTTTCCAAACACTTCAGGAGACCACTAATTTTTTACAAACTTCTCTGCAGAGGTGAAAGCTCACAGAAAAGGGGTATTGTTGCAATGATATATAAATGCTTAACTGAACATATATATGCCCAGGGACGTTTCGTACAAATGTCTTGGCAATTGGACCTACAAGCAGAGATATCAGATGCAGTTTGGTCCCACTTATGGTCCTCTGCCCTATACAAATAACAGTGAGCTTCTACAAAGGAAGGGGTTTTGAAAGTTAATGACCAATGGTACTTAATGCCGGTCCCGCTCTCCAGAACAATGAACCATTTTCCATCATCCCACTGGAGGGGCTGTGGAGCTATAGGCTCATATCTACATATATGGCTTGACTGTGGATTGTCTGTTGGTCCCGAGGTATGGAGATTATTAAAATCTATTCAGTCAAAGGCCTACTCTTTGAATCTCAGTTCAGCTGGTTTTCTTTCTTTGAAATTTTTGAAAGTTAGAAATTGAATGTCCAGGACAGTTGAAATGATCTGTCAATGGTTTTGGGTACTGCTATTTTTAATAGTGCCCCTCCCCTCCATTTATCTTCTAGTGTAGAGACTTTCCTGTTTATCCAATGTGGAGTCCAGAGTGGCATATGGCAGGGGATGGCATATATCACGTTTAAAGATAAGCAAGCAATGTTCTTCTGATGTTGTAACTGAATTTATTCTGACTTGGAATATTGCTGCCAGAGTAGATGTAGGGATGGGGTTGGCATCTGGGTTTGTAGCAGGGTCTTGTCCCTGTATATGCATCCATGTTGTGTATCTTGTTAGAGGTAAGTAGTTATTTAAGTTGGGGGTCCCAGAACCTGGCAGAAGGCAGTATTATGCTCTAGAACTGATTGTAGCTTGAATGGTTTCAGCTGTATGGTGTAGGTGAACACTAGTGGTGTTCTCTCATTTTTTGCTTTTGGTATCTCTTGTAGTTCCCTGCTACAAATCTTGCCTTGCTGATTTGTTTTTTCACCTCATTGAGTTGTAATAGTCTGAGAAAATGCCTACTGCAAATCTGTCGCTTTCTTGTGGATCTGAATTAATGCAATTGTACTGGAGAGACTGGCTATAAATAATAATAGATTTAGTAATATGTTCTGGGTGGAAGCTGAAGGCTTACAAATTTGTGCAGCAATCATTGTGCTTTTGGTATAGCATGTTGCTTACCTTTGTCTAGCTGCCCATTTGGTGTCCAGAAAAAGAACCTGTTGCATGGTGTACATACATGCACCTCATCATGGCTGACTTGGCACAGTACGTCCTCAGCTCATGGACCCAGAAACCTCTGCTGTTCCAGAGGTACACTGACATTTTTTAAAATAACAACTACAATAATAATAGTAATAATTTTTACCCACTTCTCCCATTGGATCAAGGCAGTGGGCAACAACAGCTAACAAACAAACAATATCAGTTAAAACACATTGATTAAAATACACATCAATTTAAAAGGACAAGTATGTTGTGCACATATTAAAATAATCCACATCTAAAATTCATCATTTAAAACTCACAATTTAAAAATCATAAGCCTTCCAGAAGAGATTAGTCTTCAATGCTCTTTCAAATCCAGACAGAATATACAACTGTTGAGCCTCTTCTGGCTGGTCATTCCACAATCTAGGGGCAACTGGCTGACTGGAGTAAGTGTCTGCTAGAGGACCTGAGTGTATGGGGTGGATTATATTATCATTTAGTCTCAAGGGAAAGAACCATTGAGACATTTCACCAGAATTTCAACAACTTCTACACTACCATGAGCCTATGCTGGAACAATCTACACAATTGCTTGCTGAACTGCATCTCCTAGCATTCCTCACTATCTGATATAAATTTCCTACCTCTGATATAGATGTTGAGGATGATAACCAGATGCATGCTTTCTTGTGCTAAGACTTCAAAGCCCTAGTAGAGCCCTAGCCATTCGATATCAATTACCACTGCAATTATTTCTGTGTTTAAACCCAATGGTTCAGTATCAGTTCAAACAACTCATTTAATAATTATACAGATAAATTTGATCCTAACATTGGTAGTGGTTGAGTCTAAAGGTATCAGAAATGAGATTGCCACTTGGGAGCTAAATTTCATCCTCTTTGTGAGTATGATCTGTTTGGAGAAAATGGTATGCTGTTTACATAAAGAAAGATGGATTTCTAGATCAGTTCTGTTAATTTAGCTGTTCTGGCACCCCAGGGGAATGTTTGGGCATTGCAAAAATGCACACATGACCACCTTCTCCATTTCTATTGTAAGTGAAACTGTTGTCTGATCAACCTTTAAGGATGGAACAGCTCAGCCAAAGAGGGCTGCTTTGCAGTGGAGCCCAAGAATAATATTTGTTTCAGTCACTTTTAAACTAACTGCTACAATGCTGATGAACAGAAAAAGATCTTAGTACAAAACACAATGAAATCAAAGAATTGCAAATCTGAAGGGGTCCCAAGACTCATCTGGTCCATCTCTTGCCTAAAGCATCCTTGATGGATAGCCTAGATCTAGATCTAATGGATAATGGATACTGTTATGTTTTACAACCTGTGTTTCAGTTGTCGTTGCATCTGCTTAAGACTAACAGGTGGTTTCTGTCCCAGAAAGACTAGCAAATAGTTCCCCCCTTCACAACAATAATATTCATTTTGTACAATAAATTTTAATGTATGTCACTGTGCCATTCATTGGTGATTTGTGTGATTACAATGTCATAATAGCTACTTTTATGCAAGATCAATTACCTTTGCTTAAATTATCTTCTTTTGTTTGTTGAATTATGACTATAAAAGGGAGATTTGTAATTGCCTGGATCCCTTTTCAATACAATATCATGAATTTTAAATTGGTTGCTGTACATAACTGTGCAATTGAACATATGTAAAAAGAAGAAGATGACAAAAAGGGTGGATTATTTCTTTATGTGCATCCACTCTAAAAATCTGAAGGTTTTAAAGCAGGCCTGTTTAAACTGGACATTTATAAGTACAAAGTGGCAAGAAGATCTTAAATATGTTTAGAAATGCAGTTTGTCAGCCCCAAATAACCATTATGTTGTAAACGAAATGTTAAATTAAACTTTATATTATGTTCAGGAAAATGTTGTACAAAGGGCCCTCTATATCTGCAGGGGTTTAGTTCCAGGACCCCCACCCATCCCCAACAGATTAAAAAAAAAAAAGCTGCCTTAGAAGCTTAGAAGCCAGACACTGCCCCATTGCGTTCGGAAGGCGTTCGGAATGTCTTCCTATTACCCGGAAATAACCCCTCCTTGCCCGAAATTGCGTGAAAACCTTTAATGCGCAATAACACAAAACCCATGATTGCATTCGGAGTGGCTTCCCTTTTGCCTGAAATTGCGTGAGAAGAATTAATTCGCAATAACGTGAAACCCCAGGATTGCGTTTGGATTGCCCTTGCATTATACTTCCAATTTCTCACGTCTGAAAGAGTCCAATGAGAGGCAGGGTGGAAAAATTGGGGAATGCAAGGCACCATCCACAAACCCATACTCTGACATTCTGGCACTTGAGAGCAGAAGCAGAAGCAGAAGCAGGGAGCACAAACTGAGAGAATGTGTCTCTGGTGCCTGGAGCTTTCCATCCAAGGCTCCCTTACTGCTCTGCTTCTCAGTCTGGTTGCTGTCAATCACAGGTTTTTTTTAAATCAATGTTTCTTCATTTCAATCCACAGATGCTGCAATCCATGGATAACAAATCCACGCATAACAAGGGCCCACTGTACACTGAGAGCCTCTTAAAAGACAACAAACTCCCATTAATTAGATGAGAGAGGGAGCAGGGGCTAAACTGCAGCTTACTTGCTCACCTTCCCTCACTAAATATCTGGTCTCAGAAATATTTATCAAAGAATGCTCTTGCTCGTGCACTGTTTTGGATAGGAACCAGTTTCTATTACATTATTGAAATACATTTATGAACTGAGATGAGCACTTTGGGATTTCTACCATTTTGTCAAATTGACTGGGGATTTGGAAGCTGTCTATGATGTTCCTCCAGTCGCCTGAAATGATCCCTGCTTCACAGCTGGACAATTTCAAGCAAGAAGAGGATGTGGTAAATGAGGATGTCTGAAGGAAGCCAGCTGCCATTGTAAAGCTTGAAGCTACTTACAAAGTGAATCGTGATGTATCTTTTTCTAGGACAAGATCCATTTCACCTATACTGTCCTCTTCCATCAAATCTGACTAGATTCACCACAGTACTAAGCCTTCTAGTAATTCATCTGTTACCAGAGTTTAGAAGTTATTAGTAATTAAGCCCTGCTTCCAGTATCAAAGATGGTGTAACTGAAGTCTTACCTACACAGGCCAAATAAAACAGTTTCATTAAAAAAAAAAAGCAGTCCAGATGATGTATAGGAGGAGCTGGGATAAATCTGGACCCTTTCAATACCTCAGCTGAAAGTTTATAGCAATACCAAGTACATTTCTATACCGCTTATCAGTGCACTTAACCACTCTCTAAGCAGTTTACAATGTGTAAGCTAATTGCCCTCAACAAGCTGGGTATTCATTTTAGCGACCTTGGAAGAATGGAAGCTGAGTCAATCCTTTTTTTAAAATTAATTTTTATTATTTTAAAAGAAAGGAA
The DNA here is from genome assembly GCA_034509955.1 of Urosaurus nigricauda. Lineage (NCBI taxonomy): Eukaryota > Metazoa > Chordata > Lepidosauria > Squamata > Phrynosomatidae > Urosaurus > Urosaurus nigricauda. The sequence continues at coordinate 88,401,535 of JAOEGL010000003.1, forward strand.
AAGAAATTTACAATCTCCAAAAACATTACAATGCTGTATAATACAATACAATACAACATCATCAATTATATATCAAAAACAAGCTTTATCTTAATGTTCTCCATTTATCATAGTTTCAACTTTAACCTTTGTTGATCTTTAACTTTAGCTCAGCTAATTGAACCTTGTGTTTGTAATATTTTATTTTTTTTCTCAGCTCAATTTTCGTTTCTTTATCTCTTCCCATCCTTTGTCTCAATGACAAACTCTTCAGTTCAGTTTTTCTAAAATTTGAATTTGTCGTTCTTTATCTCTTCTTACGTCTTCATATCAGTTTTCCTCCTTTTTCCCCTCCTTTTGTCTCCTTTTGTCTAATAAACTTTAAATTTACTTTATTTCTTCACCTCTGCTGAACTTAGTTCTAATAAAAATGCTTCACATCCTTCTTTTATTGTTTTTTCCCCATATTTATCTTGATTTTCTAGTTCATTACCTTCTTTATATAAAATGAAAATAATTGATAGTCTTTCCTACCAGTTAATGCCACATGTAGAGCATTTTTACTTGTACCCCGCTCCGAGTGTATGTACAGAGGAGCGGGCTATAAATAAACTATTATTATTATTATTATTATTTACGTAATTTGATCCTATTCCATCTATTAATCCATTCCTTAAGAAATATCTTTACTCCACCCCCTTTTTTTCCTTACATTTTTTCCTAATAATCCATTATCAAATTCCAATCCTCTTGTATTGAATTTTCTTCTTCTCCTCTTAGTTTCCTTGTTAATACATCCATTTCTTTCATATCTAAGACTTTCTATAACCATTCCATTTCTGTCGGTATTCGAGTCGATTTCCATTTTTGAGCAAACAGTAATCTAGCCGCCGTTATCATGTATAATATCAATTTCCAATATCTTCTATCAATGTCTTTTTGTAAGACAGTTGTTATATTTAATAGATACATTTCTGGTTTCATTATATAATTACAGCCTAATTTTTTCATATAAGCAATATGGATCATTTCCCAATATTTCCTGGCTTTGTCACAGTTCCACCACACGTGTAGATAGGAACCTTCTTTTCTCTTACACTTCCAACATTTTAAATTTAAATTTTCATTTTTGTATATTCTCACCAGTTTAACAGGTGTTAAATGCCACATGTAGAGCATTTTTAAATACTTCTCTTTTAAGTTTTGACAAGCCGTAAATTTATTAGTTCTTTGCCATGACTTTTCCCAAGTTTCCATATCAATATTTTGATGTGCTCCATTGGCATTGGCTCCATTTTATCACGGCCTCTTTTACTGTTTCTTGTTCTAGTTCTCTTCCTAATACGATTTTGTAAAATTTTGAGATTTTTTCCCTATCTTTCCCAAAAATAGTGTCATCTAGTTCATTGTTACAATCTTCTAAACCTGTGTTCTTTAGGTCTTGTTTTATTCTCTCCATTAATTGTCTGTATCTAAACCATTGTATTTTTGTTCCTTCTGTCTCTAATTCTTCTTTAGATTTTACTACCAATTTGTTCTCTTCCTCTTTTCATCTTTTTGTCATGTGTTTAAATGTAATCCAATTTTCTTTCGTATCCTTGTATCTACCGAATAATGCTTCTTCTGGAGATACCCATTGTGGAAATTTTATATAGAAACTAGATTTACATTTTATCCAGATTTTTAATAGACCTTTTCTAATACAATGTGTATTGAACTCTTTGTTTTCTTTTAATTTGTCGTACCAGAGATACCCATGCCATCCAAATCTTAGAATTTCCTTATTTTGCAGGGTACACCATTCTGCTAACCATGTTAAGCCACATGCGTAGTAATATAATTTTAAATCTGGCAAGTTAAATCCTCCTCTATCTTTAGTATCTGTTAATATTTTCCATTTGATTCTGGGTTTCTTCCCAGCCCAAACGAATTTAGATAATTCTCGTCTTCATTCATTGAAACAATTATAGTTACTGATAATTGGTAAGCTATGAAACAGAAATAAAAATTTTGGCAACACATTTTGTTTTATCACCGCTAAAAGAGAGAGATTCAGTCTTGTCGATTTTCCCAGTCCTTGTTTTATTTCTTTCCATTTGTGTTTATAATTGTTTTCAAATAATTTTTCCTTCTTTTTTGAAATTATTATACCTAGATATTTTACTTTATTTTGAAATTTAAAACTTGATTTTATCTGAAGATCTTCTTTTTCTTATTTATCCATGTTCTTAGTAATTAAGATTGATTTTTCCATATTCACCTTAAAACCTGCTAATTCGCCAAATTCTTTAATTTCCCTTTTAATTCATCAATCCTTTGTATTGGGTCTTCCAAAAAAATAAAACAAAAACAAAAACAAAAAAACAAAACAAAACCTATGTCATCTGCATATGCTGCTAACTTATAACTATGACCTTTGATTCTTGGTCCTTGTATATTTAGATTTTTCCTTACATTATCATTTAAAACTTCTAATCTTAAAATAAAAAGAAGTGGTGACAAAGGACACCCTTGCCTTGTCCCATTTTCTATCTTAATTTCTTGTGATTTTTCTCCATTTATTATTATTTGTGCCGATTGATCTTTTTAAATGGCCTTTGTCCAACCTAGGAAGTCTTCTCCCATATTGCTTTCTTATAATAATTCTACCATAAAGGACCAATTGGTATTGTCAAAAGCTTTTTGAGCGTCTAAGAATAATAGGGCTACTTTTTTGTTGTTTGTTATTTCTCTCATAGTACTCTAGTATGTCCAGCACCCTTCTATGATTATTTCTAATTAATCTTCCTGGTAGGAAGCCATTTTGATCTTGATGTATTCTATCCTTCAAAACCTTTTTTAGTCTTTCCGCAAGAATTGATGTTAGAATTTTATAACCATTGTTTAATAAAGCAATTGGCCTGACATTACTGGAATCTTTTATGTCTTTCCCTTCTTTTGGGATAAGGATAATATTAGCTCCTTCCCATGATTTTGGTTTTTCTCCTCTGATGATTCTATTCAACATTTTTTTCTAGAGGTTTCTTTAATACATATTCCAGTTTTTTATAATATATTGCTGAGAGGCCATCTGGGCCTGGGGTTGATCCGTTATTCATTCTTTTGATACTTTCTGAAATTTTTAACAGGGAAATTGGCCCATTTAAGATATCCTTTTGTTTTTCTGTAGTTTTTCTAAATTTAGGTTTTGTAGGTACTTTTTAACCTTCATTAAATGAATTTCTCTTTTTCCATTTTCTTTGTATAAATTTCCATAATATTCTGCAAATATTTTCTTTAACATTTTTTGGTCTTTATATATTTTCCCTTTATATTTTATCTCTGTTATTATCTTTTTTTTTCTTTTTCTTTTTTTAACCTATGGGCTAACCACTTTCCTGGTCTATTAGCCTGTTCAAAAAATTTTTGTTTACAGGTTTTTAATTTCTTTTCAATTTCCTTGGAAATTTCCATGTTTAATTCCTTCTGTAAAAATTTGATTTCTAATTTTATCTTTTTGTCGTTCAGATTCTCTCTTAATCTTTCTTGTTATCTTTGTATATCCTCCATAATATTTTTTTTTGCTTTTTTTCTTCTAATTTTTTCTTTTCTCTTCCTTTTTTTATGAAGAGGCCTCTTGCCACCACCTTACTTGTATCCCATATTGTGTTTATATCCATAATACCTGAGTCAATCCTGAGCCCCTGACTGGTACTGAACTCACAACTTTGTGGTTTGTGAATGAATGGCTGAAGTACAGGCATTTAACCACAGTGCCACCATAGCTTTTGTTTGGACTAGCAGTTGGATTTAAGTCAACAAAATATGTGGAAAGAATGCTTGCAGCATAACTTTCAGCTTTCTGATTTTAAAATTTGGAAGCTACATAAGCCTACAGATAGAATTAACATTAACAAGAACACAAAAGCGCTAAATATAGTACTACCTTTGCCTCACCACTTGCAATTTAGGGCCAGAAAGTCTCTTTTGCTTTCTCTTCAAGCATCTGGAGCTCTGAAGCCAAGATTTCTTCCATGATTCTAATAACAGTATACTAGTTTGAATGTTGATGTAAGGAGATCTAGTGTTTAGTAGGGATGTTATTACCCTAATGTTTTGTTGTTGCATGTGGGGATAAATAATCCCAATAGTTTTCTTCTCATTCAGTGAAAAATAATATTTCTGAATTGTTCTCATCAAGTACTGGTAAGTGTTTTGGGCAATTATCTGTGCAGAAATATACTTTTGTGTGAGAATTTTGGGGATTCGCACAGAATCGTGTGGCTGTTTTTTACTGCAAGTTATTTGTGCAAGGTTTTTTTTCATATAAAACAGCAGTTTTGCAAAACAAAAACAGTATTAACCCTCTAGAAGTTGGGAGGAGTACTAAATATGCTTCCTTGGAGGAAAAGGAAAATTGGAGGAAAGTTGGGATATAAACATAATGAAGAACAAGAACAATGATAGAATTATTCACGTATAGATCAAACTACTATGTCCACAGTGTCTAAGATGCTGGTAGGGATTGCAGAAGCCTTGTCTTGCCAGGAAATCACATGGCATTAGACAGCTGCATACAACGAAATATTACACAATCAACTGCTATGCAGAAATGAAGCATTTTTTAGCTGGCACTGTTGTTCCACCTTAGTCTGCGCTGTAGCTCTCATTTCAGTCATCGCTTCCAGAGTTTCAGGGGAAGATTATGGAAAATCTATAGTTGGATATGTGAATAGTTAGTGGGTATTAGGTTTTCTGAAGCTGCAGATTCCCAAGTAGTGACTCTTGCTGGGCTGTGGTCTTGGGAGGCAGTTATCTTTATCTGTTGACTTCCTGTGAGCCATAGATGCACTACGGCTAGCAATGGGGTTGTTCTTTTCCAAGAATATCTCACCTAGTTTTTCACTGTGTTAATTCTGACAGAAAATAGAATAGGAAGGGCATCATATCTCAATAGCAGAGCACCTGCTTCACATGCAGAACTCCCATGTTTAATCTCCAGCATTTCCAGGTGATGGACAGACCTCAGTTTGAGAACCTGGAAAGAAGCTGATGGCCAGAGTAGATAATAATTGGCTAGATTGCCATACAGTTTAATGGGATATAATGCATAATCCCACATTCCTCTGAAAGGTGGTAAGAATTATAAGAGTCAACGTGTGTCTTAGCTTAAGTTTCTACTCACAAGTAGAACTACAGGTCAAGGGGCTCAGTATTATTTTTCCTCCATTAGGTTTGTGCAGAATGCTTTTCTGGTAGAATGTGCTTTTATCAAAATATAAATTTCACTGTAATGAAACCCTTTAAATCTTCCCAACATGCCAGTCTTTGGGAGAAAGGTGGGGGTATAAATACAATACATATGTATGTATATATACAGTATATCTGAAATCTAGACCATAAATTACTTTCCTACCAGCTCTTGCCTCTCACTGAAATATTGCCCTTTTTATTAAGCTAAAATGACAAGTTGTAGCCTTTAATGGAATGTCATATTGATTGCAGCAAACTCTTTGAAATAATAGCTGAAGGTAGTAGTAGAGTCGGGCTGCCAACCATGTGGCATTACTGAAGAGTGCCAAAAGAAATCAAGTTGTCCCTTTCAGTTCAACAACATATTTTTCTCACTTTGAGTAAAGGGATTAAAAAGAAATGCTGAATACATTAAAAGGAGTTAGTCTCCCTAAAGACTTTGGTCAGAATCCTGTATGGTCTTTGTGGATGCAAAAGCTCTGCAGAAATGGTGGTCTGCATTGAATTCCAATGCAACCTCCCCAATCCCAACTTAATAGGCAGCAATCCCTGTGATTGATGGAAGCCTGTTGTTCTATTGCTCAGGAAGCAGCTGGTTGCTGTTTCCAGCTCCTCATTGTGACAGGCAGAAACAGGGTCCCTCTCAGAATTCCCCCATGTGTCAGAGATCACTTGCATGGGCTGTGGGTGGGAATGACAGCCAACTATTTCCCCAGTGACAAGAGATTGGACCTCCATTGATTGCAGCAGCTGCTGCCTGGTAAAGAGACTGGGGGACTTTCACAGTCCTTATGTAACCCCAAAACCAGGGGCTATGTAGGTATTGTGAATATGCTATAGTCATGAGCGCATGATTACAGGATAGACATTTGCAATTACCATCCAGGATCCTGGCCTTTGTAATATGCTTGAACATGTGGAAAATGTCTGGCGGACCATTATTTCATGTAGGCCCAGCCCCATGTAGACATTGGGAGGTGGGTGTGACTATCTGCACCATTTTGACCCCACACCTGCCTAGCCAGTAATACTACCATGTTCCCATTGGACTAGAAATGATATGATATTACTATTAATTTTGTTTCCTTTGGGGGGGGATTGGGGGGGTTGGGTGGACAGCATGGATTTGAATTCTTTTGAAGCAAGTTGGGATATTTTCATAGAAAAAATGGATATGAGTTTCTCAGGTTTTAATAATGTTCAGGAGGGCACATGTGGCCTGTGCTTTCCCCACTCCTGCTTTAAGGCAACATATCATAACGTGCCCTCTGCCGTTTTTACCTACTTTTCTCTTTACTGCCCACTTCTATATCAGATTTAGTTTGGGAAAATCAAGATTTCAAGTAGCTTATGATTTACTCAGAACTGAGTGGTGGTGGAGAGGGCTGACAGCCAAGATCCTAGTCTCCTACAAATCTAGTACAAACCACTATCCCTCCTCATCTCATATTCAGCAACATATTCATCTCATATTCAGCAACACGGTTCTGTCTCAGGGATGTGGATCCAGGTTAGATTTGTTCTTGTGTGATTTTGAAAAAAGGACTGTCCATTGCTGTAGGATGGGAAGATTCCTGGTTTTTTTTCCCCCAGAGAAAATTTCATGGACTTGTTTTTATTGCTTTCATCAAATAAAAAGTTTTGCAAAATGAGATAACAATTGCCTTGTTGGTTGCACGAACTACGTAGTATTAGATGTACTGAGTCTTGGAGTCATTCTACAGAATAATCTATAAGAAAGTAGACTGTTCTAAATTTCAGTGACAAGAAGTTTTACAGAAATTATGTTGTATAATTTGTGCAAATTATGCAAAACATCACAGAAAAAAATATTTTGTGAGCAACAACCATCATTCACAACACTAGTCTGTTTAGAGAAGTGTTTCTCTAGCAACACAGTAAAGCTCAGATGCCTCATGAAGCAATAAAGAACCAAGACATGGTGAGTCATCTTTAAGGCATTCCATCCTTTCCATCAGGATTTGGGCCTTAAAAATGAAAGCAAAATGTGGGCACAGAAGTACATCTATTCTATGCTTCTTGCTGCAAAATACACACACATATACACCTGCTCAGAAGTAAGCCTCCATGAATGCAAGATCACTGAACATTTTTTAGACTACTTACTTCCAGGAATGGCTAGAGGGTTGCATACGTACAGGGTTTATTTTGTGTGTGAAAAGGTAAATTTGGCTGTGACAAGGGAAATATGCAATTAGCTGTTCAGCACTTACCAGTAACAACAAATAATAGCAGCTGCAGGGAGTAGCTATGTTTCTTATTTAACATACAAACAATCCTAATTTTGTATCCCAATCTTGTGGCATCCTTATTTTCTTTCTGTGTGATTCTCTCCATTTGTCTCTACTTATCACTTTGGCTTTTTCTAGTATTCCTGAGGTATTTTGTTTAATTCCCCCTGTCTGACGAGCTCTTGGAAAAACACACCTTTAAATTCCGTTGCAGCTTTCTAGACCAGATGAACAGCAGGTCTGAAGAAAATACCTACTGCACAAGTACTCCATCATGCTGATGAAAGAGAGTCAATCTGTTTGATGAGTGCAGAGCATAAAGACTCAAACAATGCTTTTCAATCCAATTTTCTTGGCTCTAGCGAAGTGGAGAATTTGTTGTGAGGGGAAGCATTTGTCTATGCCCACAATATTGGAGAAGGATTCTTCTACATAATATCTTTGACTTGTGGCATTCTTCCTACCCTAATTGATATGTGGTGCCTGAAACAGCTGTATAGATCCTGTGGGGTAGCATTATGTTTGGGCACTCATTCAATTCAGTCACAGAGACTGTATCTTTGAAAACCAGATTCCAGGTGATAAAAGCTGAACTTGAAACAGCAACAAAGCACTCACATTGTAGCTTGTAATGAATTGATGGCTAATCAATAAATCCTGCTCTCTTTCTCTTGAATTTGATATTCAGTTCCATTGGGGTAAACTGTCTCTAGGTAGAACTATTTACTATAATCTTTATTTCAAAATTTGGTGTCATTGAATATAAATAGCTGAGTAATGAAAAATATGTTTTCTAAGCTAGGGGGTTGTGAATTGAATACACAATATGAACAGATATTCCCTAAAGCACTATAAATAGAGGAGAACATGTAATTCATATATAAGAGACAGCAACTCAAAGCTGAGCTTGGAATCATGACTTTTTTTTTTTTTACTGCAGTACTCAGAATCCCCCAGCCAGCATTCTTGGGGTTGTTGTGTTTATTAACTCTCATCCATACTGTATGCAGTTGTATGGGGTTTTGTGGGGGACGGAGGGAAAAATGTTCTTCAAAAAGTCTCCATGCTGTTTGGAGCTGGCAAGAGCTGGTTTGGAGCTGGTAAGGAAATTTGGGGTTCAGTAATCAGAAGATAAGAAAGCTGAATTTTTTTCCCCAACAGTTTAGGAGAGGATGAAAAAGAAAGGTTTCAGAAAAGTCTCTTTTGAAAAATTTCAGTTCACTTAATGCTGAAAGATACTCTTTTATACTAATAGATGGAAGAAATAATCAGCTAAGGAGAAATGGGACAAGGGACCAATCCCATTAAAACAATTAGAGATAACATTAAAGTCAGTGTAGTGTAGTGGTTGGAAGTTGATTTATGACTTTGGAGACCATGGTTTGAATTCCACTCGGCCATGGAAATCCATGGAGTGATCTTGGCCAAGTCATACAGGCTAAGCCTAAGTGGACGACAATGGCAAACTCCCTCTGAACAAATCTTGCCAAGAAACCCTCATGGTAGGGTCACCTTACAATTACCATGAGTCAGAAACAACTTGAAACCACACCACCACCACCACCACAACAACAACATATAAACTGGATCCAGAGTTTATCCTGAAATTCATTACCCTGTTCATTGATGCTACACATGGTGGAGGGGCTGCTTCACCAAAGCATGATTGAAATTCTCCAGTAATTAAAGAAGAACACAACAAACAACAGCTTCAAAAAACAAAACTGTACATCTACATCCTTAAACATTCTATCAAATATTCTATCACACTGATATTCATTCATGACTCCCTGACAAATTATTGATGGTTAGATTGGTGTCGGGAAGTTATGCATTCGTAACGGTTTGGTATCCATGATCTCTTTGCATTCCATAGTAGCAGACCTCCCAGAGGGCCTTTTCAACAGTCGCCCCCAAGCTGTGGAATGACCTGCCGGGTGAGATGCGTCTTATAACTTCCATCTATGGCTTCAAGAAAGCCTTAAAGACGCATCTCTTCTGGTAGGCATTCCCAGATACTAGTTAATACACCCGACACCAAATCTGGGTATAGACCTTCCCAACCTCCGCCTGTACGCTCTTTCTTACTAGAGCTAGAAATCCTTGTTTAGGCATTTTTTGGCCTAATTCATTGCACATGTTTTTATTGTATATGTTTTTAATCTATCGTTGATTTAATCCTTTTTTAAGGGAAGAGATGGGGATGGATGGGAATATTTTAATCTGTTATGTTTTTAAACTCTGTTGTAATCCACTCCGATTGCTTTGTTCAGAGGGGCAGACTAGAAATAATAATTTTAGGGACTTTGGAAGTTCCTCAGTTTCCACTTACCACTGTGAGCAATGTGATCATTTACTACTTCAAACAGCCACCATGATCAATGGGGGTTGTTTAGGAAGCAGCTGTCTGATGTTTCCTGCCCACCTCTGAGTGAGAATTGCAAAAGGAATCATGCTTTTGCTTTTCACAATGGAGATTGCTCATGGGAAGGGACAGGGGCATCAAGCTCCATCGATCACAGCAGCTGCTTCCCAGTAAATGGGGATTGGAAGAATCTGGCCAGAAGTCACTAAATAGCCACTTAAATATGGTGGCTATGCATTCATAACTCCCCAACAGAATTCTGGCTGTCATCATCATCATCATCATTCATCATCATCATCGTCGTACCCCACCAATCCCCAAAATTGGGATTCAGGATAGTTTATAACTAATTTTGCTGCATCTGAAGGCCTGGCTGACATTTCTATGATTGACACAGAGGACAAGTTATCTGGTTATATTAATTAAACAATTAATTTGAGGAAAATAGTGGTGTTTGTAAAATTACTATAAAGCAGATATGAGACATCGACATGTATTCTGTCTGAGTGCATTCTTATTTTTTTCTGCAGCAATATTTGCTGCAGCATTCCTTCACACCTATTTTATGTTTTTCGAGAAACAAAAACCAGTTCTTTTTCTAGCTAGAAATGGAGAATGAGGATGGGGAAGGATGTGTTCTAAGACTGAGGAGATTATCGCACTGCCCTTTTCCATCCATCTCCCCCCCCCCAAGGCACAGGATGAAAACTTTTAAGAGCAAATTTTATCACACATCTCCATGTCCAGGTTGGAGGCATCCTGTACCCAAACATGGCATCCCATACCCAATCCAGACTTCTCTAGCACTATTTGAAAGAACGGGACTTTTCTGTTCTTCGCAAAATGAAGGAGAAGTCTAGATTGGTTATGGGATATCATGATTGAGTATGTTGATAGTGTGTGATAAAATCCATCCTTAAAAGTTTTCATCCAGCGCCTAGGTCAGGAGGGAAGGATGGAAAAGTTCAGTGTGACAATAGCCTTAGTTTTGGAAGCTGCCTTGAGTCCTGAACTGGGTGAAAAAGCAGGATATAAAGAGGATGAGGATGTGGTGGTGGTGGTGTAATACTGTGAACAATACCAACAAGTTTACTTATTTCTAATGGTTTATAAAAAGCATACATAAAAAATATAATTCATCCAGGCATCACTTGTATGATGAGAGCAGTGCCAATGGAGTAATCAGACTGGTGGAACACTTAGAAGCAAATGTACCACCAGAAGGATATGTACAGGAGTCAAAGTCTACCAATTTGGAATTGTGGGCCAGGTTTACAGATCCATATGGGTACTTTGGATGTGAGGGCGATCTGGCTGTGACATCTGTCACCCCATTGATCGCCAGGGTTGATTTGGCTGATCTGGCTGGCTAGGCGGGTGTCCCCTTCCTCTCTCACCGCTCCATGTGCGTCCCTCCCAAAGCTGCACGCTCAGTGGAAGAGGACAACCATCCCCGATAGAAGAAGTGTACTGTTCTTCAGTCAAGGGTATACGATAGCTGCATTCCTCTGTTAGAACCTCCAAACAAACAAGCTCCAGATCCATATGGGTACTTTGTAAAGCTCGAAGCTCAAACTCAGCTTTTATCCCTTTGCAAATTAACCACAGCACTCAGTTTTTCCTTTGAATCTTTCTAAAGAGCTGGCCTAGTTGAAGACCTAGGAGACTGAACTGTAGAAAGTCAAATTGCTCAGGAATGAATTTGTTTTATTTGCAAAATGTGCTATCCTTTCACTCCCATTTCAAAACAAAGAGCTTCCCCTTGGCACAATAAAGAACACCTGTTTGATTTAGTGAGGGTTGCAATCTTTGCATTGCTGGGGTTGAATGATTCTTAATAGTGGGAGTGAGCCTTACAGTAAGTTGGCAGGTTGGACAGCTTGTACCTGATCCAAATTTTAATTTGATGAACAAGACTGAAATCAGACAGTTGGGCCTGTGTCAGTGAAACAAATACCGTTATTCTCCTGGCTCTGTGTCCTTGTTTACAAATGCATTAAAATAATTTCCCACTAATGGCAGGGAGCCTCACAGGCAACAACACCAGCCAATCAATGGTTGCTGCTGCTATTGATGGGATCTTAAACAATAAAAACAGCAGCTCCCTTACTCAATATACTGATGCATTGAAATTTATAAATGGGGTAGTATAAATACTCAAAAACTAGAAAATAAGACCTGTGAGTTTAACTTCATCATTTTCATATCTCTGTTGCTCTTCAGGTTTAGAAACATGTTGGTTACATAATTTGATTAATTCACCTTTACACCACATAGCTCGATGTAGTGAACCTTTTATTTTTCTGTTGAGAGCTGCATGCCCTGAAATGAAGTCTATGAAACTTATGCCAAATAAAATCTGTCAGGCTTTGGGTGCCATAGGGCTCCTTGTATTTCTTCAGATGTGCTCTGTTGGGAGACGACATGCCTTAAGCATGTATGCTGTGAGCCTACGAGCAAAGTTGGATAGATTATCTCTTCCTTCCCTCTTCCTCCCTTCTTTCTTCGGTCCTCAGCTCCCTCCCTCCACCCATTCCCACCCAAGGACTGCTAGGAAAAGGACTGATCACTTTTGCCAGAGATCTGAACTGATCCTCTGGAGAGATCTGTTGAAATTAGCCCATGGGACCCACCTGATACATTGCTCTTACTTTTAAAGAGTCTAACTGCAAAAAGATAGCAGCATAGAAAATTAACTTAGAAGCCTGAAACAGTTATTTACAATTTCAGCCATGAGTTTTTATTTCTGCCAGTAATTTGCAACACTTGATTCTATTGCTATTGAGAAGAGGTAACTCCTCTTTTTCTTTTACCTTCTCCTGCCCATCCCCAGACATAGTTTTTGTGGCAGTATCTGTGCTAGTTATTGAGAGTTGCCATGGTTTCCTATGGAAGAAGCATGTAATTATCATATACAGCTGGTCTGACAAAATTCTTCATGCATGGTACTTTGCAGTAACTTGATAAATTGAATCCTCTTTGTAAGAGGAAGATGAAAGGATTTCAAGGAATAACCCATAAAATGTCTGAAGCAAGATCATGCTGTCGGGATATTGATTAGGGGAGTCAGCCTACCTCAAGCTCACCATGTCTTAGTCTACATTTCCAAATGAAAGAGATGGAAAGATGCTGTTTTGTACACGTGTCATGGTTTCACCAGTTAGGCATTCCCAAGCAGTGGGTCAGGGACAAATAAAAAAATCACATGTAAATCAGGCAATCCCATATGTCATTTATCATAGCAATGAGTTGGGATGGATATTATACAGAAGAAAGGACTGAAGGCTAAAAGTCAGCACCTGAAGGAGCCAACCGGGTGTCACCCCACTCTTCTGGGATGTCACCCCCTTCTGGGATGTCACACACCCCTCACCCTCCCAGTGATGCCACTGATTAGACTTCCAAAATGGGGCTATTAGCAGCAGTAACACAAAACATCTTGAGGCATCAAGTTTAGGGAAGGCTGACATGAAAAAATGAGAAATCTATTCATAAACCGCTATCTTTTCAACTAATTTGGTCAGAGGAACCAAGACAAACATGCTTTCAAAGTATACCAAATTTGTTTAAACACATCATCTCTCCAACATTTCAGAGATGATGTGTGGCTCAGCAACATTAGAGTATGAAGAAAATGATGTGGCCAGCCAACAATATGGGGGAACACATAAAATGATGTTTTTAGGCACAGAAACATTTAAATTTGTGTACTCACTTTAGGAAAATCTGAAAAAAGAAAAAAACACCCTAACTCAATAAATATATTCTGTGTGCATGTGTATGCACAGCATAATTAACAATAAATATATAATACATTATTGTAAAATCAAAATTCCTTTCTCAGAATGCTCAAAATTATAGCTTTCTCCTGGATCCATGGTCACTGTTTGAACTCTGTGTTCAAATCCACCCATGAGTTGAATGTATGATATAGAATATGGGCCTTTTCAAACTCCACAATTATAGCCCCATGACTCCACTTTATCTACCATGGTTTCATCCATCTGCTTCATCAGGGAATACATCATAAGTTTGTTTTTATTCTTGCAATGGTTTCTGCAGTTGCGAACAGTACCAGATCCTAAAGTATTTTCACTGTCTTGACTATAATACAGATTTTTCAATAATCCAACACCCCATGCACTGATCTTGGAATAACCCTTTGCTATAATTACCTGAAGCCAATAAGAATCACTTCAGTCTGATTCTGTACATGTGAACATGGCAAATCATACTATATTAACTATTATTACCATGATAATCAGATTTTTTTTAAAGGAACGGTTTATTGATATAAAAATCAAAGAAAGATGGTCCTCTGATGCCAGGATATTATTCTGTTTTCCCATTACATTGCTTTATTTTTAGCAGTAACCTTTGCTTTTTTGTTTCACAATTAAGTCACAACAATAAACTGCAGACTGCAGACTGTGTATTGAATGCAAAAATTCACCCTTAGAGCTGTGTTTGCAATCAGAGATCTTACTGCCTCCATCAGTTCTCTCTATTCAGTCTTCATCTTCCTTGCTCTTTGACTTTAGTCTGAAAGTTTTTAATTTGTCACCTAGTGTTAACTAATTAGGAAGTTGTCACTTTTTTGGCCTTTCATCAACAGGGCACACTACAGGAAATATGAGCTGAAAGTGTAATTTGTTCATTACATGTAGCAAAAGTGCCGATTGGTTCTGTCTTTTGAGAGATTTATTTACTTCTTTCAAAGGCAGTCACCAATCTCCTACATGAGTGTTAATCTTCTTTGTCTCTTTGATAAACTTACCTCCTAATCAATTAATCACATCTCTTCCTTTCTGTTAACTGTGTGAGGCAACAGAGGTTGCAAGTAGGTCACTGGCTGAAAATCGAGAGTCTTCCTATGAACCTCCCAGAGGAACAAGTTAAAACTTTTCATGATACACAGTACTTGCAACCATTCACAATATACGTGCCAGACAGGTGATTATATAGAAGATTTTGATGTTAGTTGGTGAGCAAGGTGTCCCATTTTACAATACTTAGCTGCTCCCAAGCCACTTTGTTCTGGTTTTTGAGGTAAGTTTGAATTTTGGGGAATGAGAAAATTCATAGCCTCCATATAGCTGTTAATTGCCATCAAATTGACTTCAGCTTATGGCAACCGTATGAATAATAGACCTTCAAGTCATCCTATCACCAATAGCCCTGCTCAGGTCTTGCAGACTCAGGGCTATGGCTTCTTTGATTGACTCTATCCATCTGGGATGTGGTCTTCATTTTCCTATTGCCTTTTATTTGCTAAGCATTATTGGTTTTTCTAGTGAGTCATGTCTTTTCATGATATGTCCAAAGTACAACATCCTCATTTTAGTCATCTTGGTTTCTAGGAAGAGTTTAGGCTTGATTTATTTTAGGATTTTTTTTATTTGTCTTTTTAGCACTCCAAGGTATTCATAGAAATCTTTTTCAGCACCACATCTCAAATGAATTGATTTTCTTCTTATGACCTTTCTTCACCTTTCACAACCACCAGTAGTGTTATTGTGGGAATGCAATGAGTGTGGACCACACTGGGTTACACAATGAGTTTGGGATGACACCAACTCTAGTGATGCCAATGGCAGAGTCCATCCTGCAGCCACCACTGTTGCTGTTCTTGGCTTGCTTTCCACCTCTTTCTTCCTCCTGCCACCACTGTTCTCAGCTTGCTCACCCCTGTTCTTACTTTCAGCAGATAGATAGATAGATAGATAGATAGATAGACACTCTCACTGGCTTAAGACAGACACTCTCACTGGCTTACTCTTCCTCTCGGCCAAGTTAGGAATCCACTCCAAATGCCCACTCTCATTCTGATGAGGAAAGACTGGCTGGCTGGTTGGCAAAACTGCACCATTCCTTTCCCTGTTCTTTCTCTCTCCTCAACCCACTCCCAAGGAGGATTCTCTCCCCCCCAGTCAGTCAAAGTTGGGATGGCCAGCCTGCAGTACAGTTCTATTTTCCTTCTCTCTTAGGAACAAAGCACACCCACACATTGTGTATGGGTATGCAAAGGGATCTTGTAGCACCTTTGACACTCAAATGTGCTGCAAGATCCCTTTGCATATTGATATTCCAGACTAACATGGCTGTCTTTGAATTGTAAATTGCAGTGAGACATTTAGGGGGTGGAACTGAAACTCAGTTGTTGGCTTTGCAAAGGGGCAGGACCATCAAGGAGACTGTGTGTACATTGGTCAGATCACAGGCAACCTTACCAACGGCAAGGTGGAATAGCTGGACTAAGAAAAGCTACTTTTTGGATGACAAATGCCAGAATTCTCCTGCCAGAGGTGCTAAGTGCCTGGAGGATTCTGCAGGTTGTAGTCTCATTAAGTAAGCTTTCCAGCTCTGTCAGAAGCTTCCAGTCCAGAAGGTGCCTACCTAAGATACCTGCCTTTGAGGAGACGCAAGGGAGCATTTCAGTTTCCCTACAGTGACAGACTAGAACCAGCAATAGTCAAGTGAAAATTAAAATAGGTTTTTCTAATGTTCTTGCCTCATGCATATACTTTTCAAGAGTTTAACTGACCCTAAGGCTCAGCAGCTGTAAATCTCTTTCTTCAGGCACAACCTCGCAAATTGTAGAACTGAAGGCAGCCAGTCAGGCACCTACCCCATGGATGCAACTCTCCTGCATGAATTGCCAGTTGCCTTGACTAGTCAGAGATCACATCTTTTGGGTAGATGAAGGAAATGCTGTGGATGTAGCATATCTTGATTTCAGCAAGGCCTTTGACAAGGTCCCCCATGATATTCTTGAAAACAAGCTAATAAAATGTGGGCTAGACAATGTTACTGTTCAGTAACTGACAGTAACTGACTGTTCAGTTACTGTTCAGTTTGACTGACCAAACCCAAAAGGTGATCAGCAATGGCACCTCTTCATCCTGGAGTGAAATGACTAGTGGGGTGTCACAGGGTTCTGTTCTGGGCCCAGTACAATTCAGTGTCTTTTAAAATGACTTGGATGACGTAATAGCAGGCATGCTTATAAAATTTGCAGATGGCACCAAATTAAGAGGGCTGCATGACTATCTGTCAGAAGTGCTTTGATTGTGTATTCCTGCATGGCAGGAGGTTGGACTAGATGTACATTGTGACCCCTCACAGCCTTAGAAGAAAGCAAAGGTAAACCATCTCTGAATAAATGTTGCCAAGAAAACCCCATTATAGGTTCACTTTAGAGTCATCATAAGACAGAAACAACTTGAAGGAACACAATAGCAGCAGCGGCAGCAAATAAAGTCAGGAATGTACATAATGTCCTTTTTAATTTCACTGTTTTTTATCATTTATTTGGTAATCAATCAATAAATCAATCAATTATCTTCATAACAAGAAAGGTTATTTCTCTCCACTCAGTAGTTATAACCATCTTTGGAGGAAGATGTTTATGTGATGATGTGGTGAACTAAATTCCTGAGCACCTAGATCTTTGAATTAGAATGAAAACACATTGCTTCCTTGGTACATGGAACAACTCTTAATCAAAGAGATTGACAACTTAAGGGCTTAAATAGAGCATTTCTTACAACACAGCACCCTCCTGATAAAGCTAGTGAGGGAAAAAACAGATACTGCTGCCACATTGCAAAATTAATTCAGTTTGTCATGGCTCCATCCTATGGAATCCTGGGATTTGTAGTTTGTTGTGGTACCAAACCGGCTTCAGGACAGGACATGGAGTGGAGACTGCCATGGTTGCTCTGACCGATGACCTCCGCTTGAGTATCGACAGGGGTAGTGTGACCCTGTTAGTGCTCTTGGATCTCTCAGCGGCCTTTGACACTGTAGATCATTCCATCCTTTTGGGTCGGTTGAGAGAGTTAGGAATCGGAGGCACTGCTCTTCAGTGGTTCCGATCCTTTCTCTCTGACAGATCCCAAAGGGTGAGGCTCGGGGACAGTTGCTCCTCCAAAATCGAGCTTAATTGTGGCGTCCCTCAGGGCGCCATCCTGTCCCCGATGCTATTTAATATTTATATGAAGCCGTTGGGTGAGATCATTCGGAGGAGCCCTCCCTCGACCCCCTGGTTCATAATAATTATCGGCCAGTCTCGCTGCTGCCATTTCTGGGGAAGGTGATCGAGAGGGCGGTTGCACTCCAACTTCAATCGATCTTGGACGAAACGGATTTTCTAGATCCATTTCAAACCGGTTTTCGGGCGGGCTATGAGGTTGAGACTGCCATGGTCGCCCTGGTCGATGATCTCCGTCTGGGCATCGACAGGGGTAGCGTGTCCCTGTTGGTGCTCTTGGACATCTCAGCGGCTTTCGATACCATCGACCATGGTATCCTTCTGGAACGCCTGGCAGAGGTGGGAATCGGGGGCACTGCGCTCCAGTGGTTCCGGTCCTACCTCTCTGGGAGGTTCCAGATGGTGCAGCTGGGGGACGTTTGCTCCGATAAGAGGGCCCTTACATCTGGGGTTCCTCAAGGAGCCATTCTGTCCCCCATGCTCTTTAACATTTACATGAAACCGCTGGGAGAGATCATCCGGAGGCATGGGGCGCGGTGTTATCAGTACGCTGATGACACCCAAGTAGTCTTCTCTATGTCTCCGACTGATGCAGTGACCAGGGATGGCGTCGCTCCTCTCGTGGCCTGTCTGGAATCGGTAATGGACTGGATGAGGGAAAATAGACTCAGCCTGAATCCAGAGAAAACGGAAGTACTGGCGATAGGTTCTCCCGGTCCAGGGATGGAGGTGGTTCCACCTGTCCTGAACGGGGTCACGCTCCCCGTGAAGGACACAGTACGCAGTCTGGGGGTGCTCCTTGATTCGTCGCTCCATCTGACTTCTCAGGTGGACGCGACGGTCAGGAGCACCTGTTATCAGCTTCGGCTGATTCGCCAGCTGCGTCCCTACCTGGACCGGAGGGACCTTGAAACCGTAGTACATGCTCTAGTAACCTCTCAGTTGGACTTCTGCAATGCGCTCTACATGGGGCAGCCTTTGTATCACACTCGGAAGCTACAACTGGTGCAAAATATGGCAGCGCGGGTGGTCACTGGTGCTCCCAGGGCCGCCCATATAACACCAATTCTGAAAGACCTTCACTGGCTGCCGATTCGCTTCCGGGCTCAGTACAAAGTGCTGGTTATTACCTATAAAGCCCTATATGGCTTGGGTCCAGGGTACCTGAAGGACCGTCTCTCCCCATACAATCCGCCCCGCACACTTAGGTCCTCTGGACAGCGGTTACTGAGAGTTCCGGAGACTAGATTAGCGAGTACGATGAAGAGGGCATATTCCATCTCTGCCCCCTGTCTCTGGAACTCTCTACCTATCGATCTCCGCTTGTCCCCCTCCCTTGCTCAATATAAAAAGGACTTAAAGACCTATTTATTTAACCAGGCTTATCGCTGAATGGACTTTTATTTATTAGCCTGTTGTAATGCCGCCCACTGTCCTGCTGCTGCATATGCACTAGCACTTGTATTGAGAATTGTGATTTTATTGTGATTTTATTGTCTTACTGATTTTACTGTTTTACTGTTTTATTGTAACTGGCTTGTTTTAATGGTTTTTATGTCTTATTGTTTTTTATATGCTGTACACCGCCCTGATCTATGGAAGGGCGGTATAGAAATAAATCATATTATTATTATTATGGAGCTCAGTGTCTTCAGTACGCTGATGACACTCAGATATACCTCTCCATGACTAGATCATCGGCTCAGTCTTCAGATGGCGCCTCCCCTCTTAATGACTGTCTTGCGGTGGTAATGGATTGGATGAGGGAAAACAGATTGAAACTAAATCCAGACAAAACGGAGGTACTAACAGTTACCGGTCCGAAACCAGGATTGGGAATACAGTCCCCAGTCCTAGACAGAGTCACACTCTCCCCTAAGGACTCAGTTCGCAGTCTGGGGGTACTCCTTGACTCTTTGCTTCACATGACTAGCCAGGTGAATGCGGTAGTCAGGAGCGCCTGCTATCAGCTTCGACTGAAACGCCAGCTGCGCCCTTTCCTGGATACGAAAGACCTGGAGACTGTGGTACATGCTCTAGTAACCTCACATCTGGATTTCTGTAACGCGCTCTACATGGGGCTACCCTTGTGCCTAACCCGGAAACTTCAATTGGTTCAGAATATGGCAGCCAGGCTTATCACAGGAACATCTAGAAGAGAGCATATAACGCCAGTGCTCAAAGCTCTCCACTGGCTGCCCATTAGTTTCCAGGCACAGTACAAGGTGTTGGTACTAACCTTTAAAGCCCTGCATGGCTCAGGCCCATCCTACCTTAAGGACCGCCTCTTCCCGTATGAACCGCTCCGCACACTTCGGTCCTCTGGGAGGAACCTACTGCAGCCGATGAAAACCAGGCTGTCCCAGACCTCTCAGAGGGCCTTTTCAGCTACTGCCCCTAAGCTCTGGAACGGCCTGCCGGACGAGATGCGTCTAATTACATCACTGGCTAGTTTCAAAAAGGCTTTAAAGACGCATCTTTTCCGGCAGGCCTTTCCCTGAAGGAGAGAATAAGTGAAACCCTTGCTCCCTGCTCTGAAAATATAAACAGCACTGGAAATTATTAGCGATCCTTTTACTTAATACTTACTTGAATCGATTTAATGCGGCCTTGCACACGGATTGTTCATGAAAATGCACTTTGTTTTAATAACTGCCGACCAATTTTAACTATGTTAATTTTAAACTGTCTAGATTTAATTCAGTTTTAAAGGGGGTGGTTGGGGTGGGATGTGATTGTTGTTTTTACTCTGTATCTTTTTATTCTGCTGTACCCCGCTCCGAGTATTTATTATTATTATTAATTATTATTATTATTATTACCAGAGCTACCTGACAGAGAAGGCTAAATATTTAACAAAACTACAAGTCCCTGAATTCCATAGCATTGAGTCATGGTAGTTAAAGTGGTGTCAAACAGCATCAATTCTGCAGTGTAGATGCAGCCCCAGATAGACTGGTACCCATTAATGATCTCCTTCAAGCCAGATCCGAAAGATAACACAACAAAGTGTACTGTGTCACCTACAGTTCCCAGCTAAAACCACTAAAAACTCATCATCAGTGTTCTTCAGGCTATCATGAACAATGGCACTTTCTCTCATTACTTTGCTTAACTTGCTTACAGAAAGTCACAACTCCTCAGACAATTTAAGGCCAGATGTTACAGTGCATGGAACAGAGATATGGCTGAACCAGATACAGTTTGACCTTGGTACCTGCTGATAGAATCATGGAATCATAGAGTTGGAAGAGACCACAAGGGCCATCCAGTCCAACCCCCTGCCATGCAGGAACTCCAAATCAAAGCATCCCTGACAGATGGCCATCCAGCCTCTGCTTAAAGACCTCTAAGGAAGGAGACTCCACCACACTCTGAGGGAGTGTGTTCCACTGTTGAATAGCCCTTACTGTCAGGAAGTTCCTCCTAATGTTGAGGTGGAATCTCTTTTCCTGCAGTTTGCATCCATTGTTCCGCGTTCTAGTCTCTGCAGCAGCAGAAAACAAGCTTGCTCCCTCCTCAATATGACATCCCTTCAAATATTTAAACAGGGCTATCATATCACCTCTTAAGCTTCTCTTCTCCAGGCTAAACATCCCCAGTTCCCTGAGGCGTTCCTCATAGGGCATGGTTTCCAGACCCTTCACCATCTTAGTTGCCCTCCTTTGGACACGCTCCAGTTTCTCCACATCTTTTTTGAATTGTGGTGCCCAGAACTGGACACAGTATTCCAGGTGGGGCCTGACCAAAGCAGAATAGAGTGGCACTATAACTTCCCTTGATCTAGAAACTATACTTCTATTGATGCAGCCTAAAATTGCATGTTTGGTTCCAGGACACACACACACAGACACACAGACACACACAGTGGATACCAAAATCTGTGGATGCTCAATTCCCAATAGATTCAGTGCTGCAGTGAAATGGTGTCCCTTATATAAAATGGCGAAATCAAGGTTTGCTTTTTGGATTTTTAAAAATTTTCAAGCCATGGATGGTTGAATGTGTGGATTCACAAACCATGGATAGAGAGGGCCAAATGTACTTTGACATACTTAAAGGCCAATATTGTCCCTATCTTTTCTGGCAGCATTATTATAGGACTTATTTTTGTGTGTGTGTGTGTTTATGGAAATCCCTTACTTACACCTTGCAAGTATTTTCAAAAATCTAAATGCATTGTTCAGAAGACTTAGGGGGAAGGGGGCCCATTTCCTCCTAGACTTTTGATGAAGAGGATGTAAATTATAATCAAACATGGAAGGCTGGTCTTCTAGATCTTCTTATATATACCGCGAGGTATATCTGTTATATTATATTAAATTTTGGGCCTATCCACTTAAAATAAGTATCCTATCATGGCTGTCCTTGGATGCTTCATTTCTGGCATCTCTATTTGAATAGAGATGGTTCTCATTTTATTTAAAAAGGGAAGTGTTTTGCCAACGATTTCAGCATTTAGAACGGTGTGGCAAATATTGTCTCATCAACTGCAATTTGATCCATGTAATCATGACAAATTGACTTTGTGAGAGAATCCAGATTTGAAAATTGGTAAGAAACTTTTTTATGAAACATTTTTATGAAAGTAGTGGGCTGTTGCCTTTAATTAGATACTGATGTTGATTATGGTTTTTTGCCTTTTTCACTTTGCAAGGTAGTTTAAACTACCTCTACTAGCTAAATGGCAATATCTAGAATTGAAACATTTGTTACATTCCAGATCTGGCCTACAGCTTTGAATGCTTCCAAGGTTCCCTTAATATTAGCAACATTAATTAAAACCAACCAAGTATCCAAACCAATGTATCTGTTATTTATAAATAAATATGACACATGAGGTTTACAGAGAACTGGAATATCCAATTCTGATTAATGGTCACAAGTTTTAACTTTTATAACTGGTTTGACTATAGATCTCTGACTACATTTTATACAGCAGAAATTGCTCTTTTGTATTAGTCAGCACAGTGTCTATTCAAGAAAGGGCTTTCTAATTCAGCAAATTGTTGAATATTGTTAATATTGTTAATGCCTTCTTAATACATATGTTTTAGAGTTGTCCCATAGTAACTACAGTGGTCCCCCAGGATGCGAATCCCCCGGGGAACGAAATCCCCGGGACCCGAAACCGCCGGGGCCGCAAAAAAGCCCCCGGGATCCGAAGGAAACCCCGGGTTGCAAAAGGGAAAACCCGCGCGGCCCCTTTAAATTTGCCGCGCGGTCCGTCCACTAAAGCGGTCCCCCGGGAAATGAAGATTTCCGGGTTACGAAAAGTAATCCGGAACGGATTACTTTTGTAACCCGGGGGACCACTGTACATTTTAGGAGGAAGCAATCAAGAGTAAATTTCTTTTGAATTATTTACCTGTTGGTGGAAATTAAGAAATGACCAACAGAAGTGGATTTTTCATGCCCTTTTACAGAAATAGCAAGTACATTTACATACCGCTTATCTGTGAACTAGCACTCCCTAAGTGGTTTACAATCTGTAAGCCTATTGCCCCCAACAAGCTGGGTAGCCATTTTACTGACCTATGAAAGGATGGAAGCCTGAGTCGACCCTGGAGTCCTGTCTGAGATCAAGTTTACAACCTTGTGGCTGCAGTACTGGCATTTAACCACTACGTCACCAGGGATCCTTTTGACTCCTAAAAGATTGATACTTACTAGAAAGATATTTTTTCTTTGAATATACATCATCAACTCAACTTCTATATTATTACAAGGACACTATCTCTTAAGATAAGGAACACAAGTGAATCTGCCTCTAAGTAGTTCAACAGAGAAAATGTTACATTTAGGCTGACAGAAAAATCTGTGGTACCTAGGCACTGTTAAGTTCTTTATATAAGCAGCTAATTGAAAAGGCTTAGTGTAATGGACATTCAATGTATTAGGAGAGCAACTTACATAAGAACGATAGCACAAATCACAGAAAGCTATATCCCACAGTCTCTGTTTAAGAGATTTTAGGGTAATATTCAGTCCCAAAGTGATGAGAAGTGAGGAAGAGAGACCAATTGAAGCTGCTTTTTTTTGGCAAGACATTTGTACGAGCTTCTTACATAACTGTACTGGGGCAGATATGCAAGTAAACCTGAACCTATCCCTAAAACACCGACTTCCAACCAAAGCTTTAAAGCATACTATTAAGCCCTTATTGAAAGAGAGCTTTGCACTGTCTCCAATAATAACACAGTGTTAGGGACACAATTGGGAAGTTGAAGAAGGGCTCTTCAGACCTTTGTCTGCTGCCTATCAATTTCAGATGTCATACCCCCAACCAATAGAAAAGTTGTGAAGCAGATTAAGCATTAAACACTTTCAATGCAGATGGTACATACATATGCCCATTAGTATAAAAGAAGTGTGTTATTACAGCTGCACTAACTGATGCTTTCTGGAGGACAGTCATTCTGCCAGAGTTCCAAGACAAAGAGTGGTAAAATGAAGGCCCTAGATATGAAAATGTTTTAACTTGTTCTGTGGTGTGTCCCTCAAGATCAGAGACATTGGAAGAATTTATTTTGAAAAAACATAATTTTGGATTTCTCAAAATTGATTTTCCAAATATTAGTGGTACAGTACAGTGGTACCCCGGGTTACGAATCCCCTGGGGTACGAAAACCCCAGGGTACGAAAGAGCCGGGGCCGCAAAAACGGCCCCAGCTTATGAAAAAAAAACCCGGGGTACGAAGAAAAAAAACTGCACGGCCCCTTTAAATTTGCCGCGCGGTCCGGCAAACAAAGCGGTCCCCCGGGTTGCGAATATTTCCGGGTTACGAAAGTAATCTCGAACGGATTACTTTCGTAACCCGGGGGACCACTGTATTCAAAGAATTTCATTAATAAATGCTTCAGTCCAGGTCTGGAACACGAAAATATAACAGCATCATCTGCATAAAGCAAAAGGGAGACAAGTTTGGGCAGCTGACATTCAGGGTCAGACAAAGCCTCCTCCAGATCATTTACATATAAATTAAACAATGTAGGTGCAAGGATAGAGCCCTCCTGACTCCTTTGGCCATAGAGATTTCATCAGAAAGCTGTCCCTTTAAGCCACATCTAACTTGCAGTTTACTGTCACCATGTAAAGCCATAAAGAGATAGAGAAGTCTTTTATAAACCAAGATCTTATCAAGCTTTCCTGATAATTTAAATCTAGGCGCAGAATCAAAAGCGGATTTCAAATCCATAAAAGCGGCATACAATTTGCCACCTAACAATTTGAGATGTTTCTCCACTAGGTGAAAAAGAATCAGACATGGAATGGTTCTTTTTAAATGCTGCCTGGATCTCTGTAATAACATTATTGACTTCCAGAAAGTCGATCAACCTTTTAGATATCATCTAGCATAAAGCTCACCCATAACTGATAGCAAGCTAATGGCCTGAAATTGCCTGGATCACTAAGCTGTCCTTTCTTATAACTCGAGACCACTATGGCATGTTTCCAGCTGATAGGAATTCTTCTAGATTGCTTTATGACTGTAAAAAGCGCAGCTAGGAGAGGAGCCCACCAAACTTGATTGCTTTTGATAAATTCAGCTGGGATGAAATCTAATCCAGGGACTTTGCCTCCTTTGAGCAGATGAATTAGTTCAATCACTTCTTCCTTGGAGACAGGATTCCATGAGAGGAGAGAGGAGAAAGTAATGTCCTGAAAACTAGCATGAGCTAATTGGGTTGTATTTAAATCTGTAAAAGTAGATCTGAAATGGTCTTTCCAGACCTGGGCTAGAACAATGCAGCTGGGCACTTGAGAATTGGTACATAGAGCACCCGACACAATCTGCCAAAATGATTTTGAATCATTGTTCAGAGAGGCCATTAAAGGGCCAGGAATTATGTTCAAATTGGCATCTTTTTTAAGCTAATAAAATCTTATATTCCTTTTTTAAAAGCTTCACTGGTATAAATGTCCCTGACATATAATGCTATTTCTCCTCCTTTCTTGTTTGCCCTGTTTCTCTTAAAAAGGTTATACCCCTTTATTTCTACATTCCAATCATAAGACTCATCCCACAAGGTTTCAGTGATGCCTATTATATCATATTTTTCTTTCTGTGCTAGGAGTTCAAGTTTGTCCTGTTTATTTCCCATGCTCTGTGCATTAGTGTAGAGACACTGAAGACCATGGGTTCCTTTTACTTGCTGCCTGTGCAAATTTTTTTGCCTCCCACTGTTGGGTCCTTGCACTGTTTGCCTTGTTCCTTCTACGTCAGTTTGACTATTTTCTCCAGCCTTTTTGCCTTCCAGAATACTGTCTCCCTCCCCCACATAACTCAGTTTAAAGCCCTCCTGATCAAATTTTTAAGACTATTGGCAAAAATGTTTGCCAACTGGCATGAGATGCAACCCATCCCTTGCCAGAAGTCCCCCCTCATGGAACCACAGCCCATGATCCAAGAATCCAAATTGTTCTTGGCAGCACCATCTACGGAGCCAGTTATTTACATCTGCTATTTTCTTCTCCCTTCTTGTAACAGGCTGAAATAGTTTGCTTTCTTCTGAGCCTCCTAGGAAGAGCACGGTTCCATCCCCATCTTTCCTTTCCTTCCTCCTTCCTCCTCAGTTGAGTTCAGATTACATTTGGACTTTGAACTCTGTTTGCAGTAATCAAAGTAAGCTGAGGACAAAAGGGGAAAGTGAGGGAAGGAAAGAGAAACTGGAACATTTTAAATGCAAGTGAAAAAGTGGGATGACAGAGGTTTAATTGGGATTGGAGAGGAGATTGATAAATTGGAGAGAGGATATTGTGAAGTGTGAAAGGAACCGTGGTACCCCATATTTATTTTTGCAGCTAGGCCTTTTCAACAGTTTGTTGAATGGTTTGAAAGAGTTCCCCAATGCTGCTATTTTTATCCTAGTGTTGCTGTTATTTTATTATTTTTATTTTATTTTATTGGGATATGTATCTTTTTCTTAGATAATCTTCTTTAAAACATATTGTGTTTTCTAACTGTGGAGTTTTTCTTGTTGATGGTGATGGAAGATGCACAATGAAATCAGCATGCTGCAATACAGGGTGGGCTATTGCCAGCAATTGGAGGATGTATTGTCTACCTACAGGACCCTGGAGGGCCATACTCCTCACTTAACTCCACCTCCTTCTGCACCCCCATTATCTTTCTCTCTCTCTCTTTTAATTCAACATGGAAATTTCAAGACAGGTGGCCCTCTGTTTTTGCGGGGCATCTGTTCCAGACCCCCCCCCCCCGTGAAAACAGAGACTTGCCAATATTCAAGCCCCATAGGCTTGAATGGGGCATGTGCCTGCAAACACACATATTTGTGTGTGCCACAGGAGAGCAGCCCATTGAAATTAACAGAGGTCATGGATCTCAAGTCCGCGAGAATGGAGAGGGTGACTGTGCATTTTTATCCTCGCCCATTTAGGCAAAACATCTGTTTTTATTAAATGAAGATGTAAAGAAGAACCCATCTTCTGGCTTATTTCCTTTTTAAATAAAGACCTCTTCGGGGTGTGAAAAATAAAATAAAATGGGGGGGGGGAATATAAGAGGAGCTAGGACCCCTCTCCCTTAAAATCAGGCCCAGGGGCCATTTGCAAACGTGGCGACACTTTCCTGGATATCATTAGATTAGTGATGGATCACAATTAGTGACGTGCATTTCCCATTCCCTTACTAGGTGACTTTGAGCTAGTCTCTCACTCCCTTTTTCTCTTCAGAATGCTCACGGGATTACTTTGGAACAGTCTCTCCCCTCCCCCCCCCCCATTCCACTCTCACCATAAAGTTTTCTAAGTAACCTTGGTCCAGTCTCTTTTTCCCCAAAGCATTTACTGTGTGGTCTTGGATCAAGTCTCAGCACCCTGTCCATGGCCTTTACTGGGTGACGTTAAGCACTCTTGCCTTCCTCTCTCACACATATCTCATCTTCTCTCTCTTCATGGCATTTGCTGAGTTACTTCAAGCCAGCGTCTCTTGTCCTTTCCCTTTCTTCTTACCTAATACATCTTGCAAGGATGTTGTGAGAATAAAGTGGGGGAAGAGAACAATGTATTTTACAGCTCTTGAAGGGAAAACTAACAGTAGTATTTTTTTAAAAAAAAAAATTATAGTAGTTCTGCTTAGAGCCCTACTATACTACTGCAAAGATTGGGAATAGGTATGACTGCTTCATATTGCAACTGTACAGAGTATTAGCTCTCCCCGCTCCCAAAGCCATTCTCTCATCACTTACCTGTGTCACATTTTGCAAAGCTCATCATTGCCTCTTATGCATCAGAAACTCCCTGTTTGCTTCCCAGGGGATGCCATAGGGAATGCCTTGGCATCCCAAAGATGGCTGCTGCTTAGCCTCTCACTGGAAAAGCACCACGGAATTTGCTTCTCTCATGTTAAAGTCAAACTGATTTTTAGCTGCAGCTATAGGAAGACTTTCTGTCACACCACTCTGTCGATTTCACAGACGAATTGGAACCGAAAGAGTCCAGGCACCAATGAGGCAGCTCTGAGCTTAGGAAATACCCGGGTTTCCCTAGCAACAGGTTGAAAGCAAAAGAATTATAACTAGGAAACCATGGGGTTTCCCTAGCTACAGACTGCTACTGACGAACATAAGAGCATCACTCTGGCAATGCTATAGCATGCACCAGCTCCCCCCGCTACACCGTTGCTGCAACATTGGAACAAAGCAGGTAGAAATCTATGTTTCTATAGATACTGGAATCATTTGACAGAAGCCGTGTCTCTGTGAAGATGTTTTGCCGCAGAACATCTGTTTCCCCTTGGTAACCCTAAATGCAAATGTGTGATGAAAACAGCTGACTGGAAGAACCAGGAGCAAGGCTGAACGGTTAACCCCCCCATGCCAGGCAAAAAGTTTGAAAGGTAAGGGGAAACTGTGTGCATGCTGCAAGGAGGGTAAGTGGATGGGGTGTTTCTGTTTAGGCAGGATTCACCATGTGGCAATACGGCCTGGTCAGCCTCCAAAAGGTTTTTTATAGCATGGAATCCCATTGGTCATGCCAAAATGAAAGCTCAAAGGGGTCTTCTTTCCACTGCAATTTTGTTAGTCTCAACAAAATTCTCTTGCATCTTGTCAGATTTCCTTTTTACAAAATTCAGTGGCAACTCAAAAATGCTAACGTCCCTCCCCAGACCTGTTACTTGCAGGTGAAATTCTTTACAGAACAGGTCTATGCATGCTTAATCCAAACCAAGACCCTGTGTGTTCCTTGAGACTGTTTCCCAAGTAAATAAGCATAATATTTCAGCCTTAAACTAAAGTTCTTCCCCCATTCACATGGAAGTAAAGCCCACTGAACTCACTTTTCTGCTACTTTTAAAAGTAGAAACTTTTACATTTTGACCTTGAATTCTTAAACTTTAATCAACATTCACTAGTAAGTCTTTATGTGAATAGCAGCTGCTTAATTAGGTCCAGAATAGCTAGAGTAGTGTGCAAACCTGAACTTAATGCCTATATATCTAAGGGGTGCAGCGGTTTACCATAATCCCATGCAATTCAAGAGAGTTGTGAAAATGACTAGGCCAACTAGCCAGTAGATTCTAGGCTAAGCAATCTCACCTTTTAAGGCACTAATAGGCAAGCATCTGAGATCTGGAGGTCCACACCTACCACCACATCCCCAACTTTCCTCTTTAAAACTTACTTTTTAAAACTAAAAATGTCCTCCAGTATCCTATAGCTAGTAGGAAGAGGGATTTTTTTGACCATATTTGAGGTTCCCTTTAGATTTAAAAAGGAACAGGCCTGGGAGTGAAGCAGATGTCACTTAAACCAGACCTTGACTGAAGCTGCCTATGGGGGACATGTTGAAATTGCCATCACACCTTCTAGGGGGTACAGAAGCATATTATGGAGGCAAGCAGAAAATGAGTTAGGATCCATAAACAGCCCATGGGACATACTTTCCCGATTCCTGTTTTAGAGGGCTACAAGAGCCTGAATTATATTATTCATAAATCTATGTATTTTTTTAAAAAAACTACCATCCTTCAGCAAATGATTCCAGGGCAATTTGCAATAGGTGGACTAGTGTATAATAGTACTTACTCTACAGTTTCAAAACATTTGTGGTGGTGGTTTAGCAAGTAGTATAATTCATCATGACCATTAGTTTGTACTAATGACGAGTCAGGTGAATGCGACGGTCAGGAGTGCCTGTTATCAGCTTCGGCTGATACGCCAGCTGCGCCCTTTCCTGGAGATGAGGGATTTGGAAACTGTGGTACACGCTTTGGTCACCTCACGACTAGACTACTGCAACGCGCTCTACATGGGGCTGCCCTTGTACCTAACCCGGAAACTTCAATTGGTTCAAAACATGGCAGCCAGATTAGTTACTGGGACATCTAGGAGAGAACATATAACTCCATTGCTTAAGTCTCTCCACTGGCTGCCAATTAGTTTCCGGGCACAGTACAAGGTGCTGGTTCTAACCTTTAAAGCCCTACATGGCTCGGGCCCATCTTATCTCAGGGACCGCCTCTCCCCGTACGATCCTCCCCGCACACTTCGATCCTCTGGGAGGAACCTACTACAGCCTATCAAGACCAGGCTGGCACAGACCTCCCAGAGGGCCTTCTCTGCGACCGCTCCCAAGCTCTGGAATGGTCTGCCGGATGAGATGCGTCTCATGACATCTTTAGATTGCTTCAAAAAAGCCCTAAAGACGCATCTCTTCCGGCAGGCCTTCCCCTGAAATTTCCTATCTCCGGCTTCGGTTCCAGACTTTGATTTCCTGCTTACTCCCATGTTTCTGATCCCCACTTATGACGTGGCCACATAAGGAAGGGTTAGGATGCTGTTATATGTTTTTAAATAATTACTGTTTTAATCACTGCCGGTTTAATCTATTTTTAAGGGGTGGGAGGTTTGGAAACGGGTTATGGGATTGTTTTAATCTATGTTTTTTCTTTTACTTGTACCCCGCTCCGAGTGTATGAACAGAGGAGCGGGCTATAAATAAACTATTATTATTATTATTATTATTATTATTATTATTATTACTACCACAGATATAGCAAAATATTTGTGCCGGTACTTTAAACATGTTGATCAGGACACAGGTTCCCATAGGATGCCTGAAGTATTGTAAACAAAGGAACAGAATTGTGGATATGTGGCTTAAAGTGCTATGACTCAGGGATTCATTTATTGAATTGGCTATTGGTCCATCATCTAGACTTGGTATCATCATACAGCATTGACAGAATCTGCCCAGGGCTTTAGGCAGGAACCTTATATGTTCCAAACCAGAGGTGTCAGAGGTAGAAACCTAAAACTTTCTACTACCGAGCTATGTGTCTTTCCTCTTAAACCCCTTTGCCTCCAAAATGATGGTAGAAAAACTAAATCTCTCTCTCTATCTGTCTACTCCAAGCTATGATGGCCATAGGTAGAATCTTATAAGTACTGAGTTGATTAGGTCTATTCCTTAGTTGCTTCACCCTATCTAAAAATTGTCTGTTTTTCTTTGTTTGGGATTTGGTGAGGGTCACTGAGTTGACATTCTTTAGGTTAAAAAGAGAATTAGAATGACTGCTATTTTATTTTTCTCAGAAAGTTCTGATGTGGCGTGATTTTTGAATTCTGGGAAATTCAAAATGGGCTCCACTATAAAAATTGCCATTAACCAAGGGCTGTTCTGCAGAGTGAACAGCAGTTGGATAGTTGAAGAGCAGCAGATCCCCTTCCAGAATGGTGGATCATTCCTCCATCAATTTATTTTATTTACAGAGTGCAGTGTAAAATAACCATTTAAAGAAAAAGCTGTTACTGAAACGAGCTTCATAAAACAAACAAACAAACAAATAAACAGCTATTTTATGCTTATCTATTCCAAAGCTGATTTTAAAAAAAAAACAACAACATATGGATGACTATCATTTTTCTCCCAATTATGTTCTGAGAAAAAGCTTGAAGATGCTTTACAGAAAAGCAGACCCAAAAGTTAAAAAGGCATCCATCCCACTCTTCTTTGGAGGATGGGGAATCAGAGATTACCTGTAAAATCCTATGTCTTGCTTCTGTCTTGGACAGAAATGCACAGAATAGCTAGCTGTGTCTTGTTCAGAAATAAGATCTGTTAGGATCAATGCTATTTAACCCTGAGTAAATATACTGAAGAATCAGCAAAATGTTTTGGAGGAACAATATAAGTGGAGGGAACATTAAAAATAATGCTCCATGAATTTGTCATTATATCATTTCTCCCCCTGGTCTGAACGAATGCTTCCCTGCATGTAAGCCTCACTGATCACAGTGGGGTCTATTGCTGAGAAGCTTACAATGTGATCCAGCTGTATTTTTATTCAGAAAAAGCTATTGTTTGTGTTTAAGAAAAGAAAGGAAGCCAGTTTCTCCTTGCTAATGCAACATTGCATGCTTCAGTGAGGAGCCTGAGAACTGCTGACTTTTTTGAGAGGGAGTCTTCCTATGTCTGCTAGCAACCTTTTGAATTATATATATACCTTTAAGGTACAACTAACAGAGAAGAAATTCTCTTCTTTATGCAGAATTGTCTTTTTTGTGGAGGGAAAGATTTTAGAAGAATAACTGAAATATATTTGCCATTAGTGAGCTGTTGCCTATTTTTTTTTTTTTAAAAAAAATATTATCAAGAATTCTATCTTAAATTCAGGAATGCTTCAGATCCATGGAAACCTTTTACTAACTGGATGAAGAGCATCATATCTGTGGATCATAAGTATTTCCTAATTTACAAGCTCTCAGGTTGTTCATTCATCAAGATGGTACAAAGTTCTTGATTTGCTTTGAAGATTCTCGATGCTACATCTGATGGGTATTCTGAACAGAGTTGAAGCACTTATATTCAATGTATTACATAATTTATGCCATCAGAGATTTCAATATCAATTTTTTTTTAAATCTCCAACTATGGCAACTTTTCAGGTGACAGAATCAGGCTTCTTGGATAAAATTGTCACAGGTAAAACTCTATGGAAGGAAAAGTTGGTTGCTGTTGTCAAGGCTATGCTAAATATTTTCCACTTTAGGTTTTTGATAGCCCAGTATAAGTTAGCAGGGGAAATAGAATCAGCTCTGCCAAATGTATTTAGATGTGTAAGAATGTTTAATATTTTGCTCCACCTCAACATTAAGGAGAACCTCCTTACAGTAAATGCTGTTCGACAGTGGAACGTGCTCCCTTGGAGTGTGGTAGAGTCTCCTTCTTTGGAGACTTTTAAGCAGAAGCTGGATGGCTCTTGAGGTCTCTTCTAAGTCTATGATTTTGTGATCCTGCTGCTACTAGAACTATTTTCTTCCTGATGAAAGCTTTTGTCTATTTGTTGGCATAAAACCACCTACCTTGGAATCAAATTTTGAATGTCATGTCATGATAACACCACATCAACCAGTGGTTGGTAACGACTGCTCTAGGTGCCAATTTTCTGCCCCTGAAACTCATCAGGGAGTGGATGGATACCTTACCATCCACCATGGTCAGACATCCACTTCTGGTTTTGATAAACAGTACAGTGCATTATGGCCTTACAATGTTTCCAAAAGCAGAACTACCACTTCTGGAGACTTATATCAGAAGCAATTCCTCCCTTTTTGTGGGCTCTAGAAAAAGTGATCTAGAGCATGTGGATGGGTTAACGGACACAAAAGCAGCTTTAGCAGCTGCATTCCACACTAAGGCCTCACTTTGTCTTCCCTGATATAAGCCAATCAGATCTGGTTCGTGTTGACAGCTCTAGAAATAAGCAAAAAACCGAATGTGAAAGAATTGTTTCTAGGAAATCTTTCAAGTAATCCTAGCAATTCAAAAGTCAGATCAAAATAAAATAATCAAAAGTGAAAGGTGATTTTCAATATTATCCAAAATATTCTCTTAAAAGGATGAATATATAGTTGGCTCAGTTCTACCCCGTGTAAAAACCAACACAAACAAGCAATAAAAAACAAACAAAAACCCAAACAAGCCAAGGGTTGCAATAGATTGCCAATCATCATGTCATTGGTTGCCTGCAATGTATGTGCAGCCATATGGAAAACTGTTGTTG
This sequence comes from Urosaurus nigricauda, assembly GCA_034509955.1. Lineage (NCBI taxonomy): Eukaryota > Metazoa > Chordata > Lepidosauria > Squamata > Phrynosomatidae > Urosaurus > Urosaurus nigricauda. The sequence continues at coordinate 88,435,387 of JAOEGL010000003.1, forward strand.
CCTGCTGCTCCTGGCTATGTGACAGTCCTCCATTTTCCCTTGTTTCCTGGCTTTCCAGATTTTAGACCATGTGGAAATGCATAGTAAAAATTGGCTCAATATGTGGCAAGACATCAGACACTATTGGCTTCTTGTATTCTGTATGCTATAGTAAATGTGTAAGTAATAACTGGGTTGCTATTGTTGCTGCTGTCGTTAGCAAGAAAGTTTTTAATCAGTTTCAAATTAGTGTAAAAAACAGATGGAAAAATAGTTCGTTAAAATCAGGTAAAACTACACAGATGTAGTTGCAACAAATGATTAACAACTACTATCAAAAACTAATTTAAAAAGGAAAATCTTTAGGTGCATCCAATTGGCACTGCATTGCTGCCAATATAATTCAAAGCTCAATTCAAAATGTTAGTTTTGACCCATAAAGCCCAGAAAGGCTTCTGGCCAAGAGTATCAGAAAAACTACCTCATTACATATAAGACCCTCATCCTTGAATTTGTTTTCTTCTGTAGAAAGCTCATTGTGTGTCCTATCACTCTCAGATTGAGAGACTAGTTTGGTAAGTATGTGGTAAGAAAGGCTGGGCATTGTTCATTATTTGTATAAAATACCCTTGTGAAATGAAAGCTTTGAAATAAAAATTAATCTGGAATTCTGGTGAAATTAAAAATGTTAATGTAAAATAAATAAATCCAGACTTTAGAAAAAAAAACCCACCAGGTTTCTTTCTGAACTGCCAATAAAATTTACAAAAGCATAAGGATAGATTTGCACTTTCCAACTGTAGTTGATGTCACTGAAATTAGAGACAGGAGCTTGTGAAAACCTACTTCTGTTATAATGACTGATTCGAAGGTGAGTTTCTCTTAGGCTGCAAATCCTGAAGACACTTACTAAGGAGCAGGTGCTATTGGATGCTAGGGAACTTAATTCTAAATAAGCATGCACATTACTCCCACAAAGAAGAGTATATGAATGTGGTGAATGATCAGATTTGAACAGTCAAATGGAAAATAGCACAAAAACACCAAACATCTGATGGTTAAATAGTTGTTGCTTAAATTGCTATCATACTACATCATAGTTTCAAGGTTCACAGAGTTGCATCATCTACCCTTGCCTGTCTGATTTCCATTTGGTGTTTATAAGATGGAGTTCTACACATATACTGTGTTTGTATTGGTGCATCCATGTAAGATGGATCTTGAGGATTTTTCCTCAGATTGAAGATCTTTATATAGACACATCTGATACAAATACAGAGTCTCTTCATGTGTATATTAAACATGGGAATGCCAGGGACAAAAGGATATGAGACATGGGGGCAGAGTTGAAGTGTTATATCCTATGGCCTTAAATTCTGCTAGAATACACAGGGTGACTCTCTACATGCAGAGACATACATGACTATACGATTTCTCCATATGGTATATATTTGAAGAGAAGTAAGAGGGATGTAAGAAGTTTTACCTTGGATGACAACTCTGGAGAACAGGATTTGAATCCCCTCTCAGCCATGGAAACCTGCTGGGTGGCCTTGAGTAAGTCAAATTCTCTCAACCTCAGAGGAAGGCAAAGTCAAACTGCTTCTGAACAAATCTTGACAAGAAAACTGTAATAGGTTTGCAGTAGGTTGGAAATGACCTGAAGGCACACAACAATAACAAGAGGGATGGAAAAACAATCTCTCAGCTTCTTTCCATTAAATCTCTAAAATTTAGTTTGTCACACATTATTATTATTATTTTAAAACTTGCATTCTTTCCATTGAAGTTGTGAAGGAATTTGTCAATTTTAGCAAGGTTTTTTTTAAAATCAAAAGTAAACAAATTTATCAAAATGCTCAGTACAGGCCAAATTCAGTAAGTACAGCTATTCCCAGCTTGGGGTCCTTTCACACTACAAAATTATAGCACTGTGATTTCACTTTAATTGCCATGGTAACATCCTATATAACCCTAGGACTTAGAGAGCTCTAGTGACTCACCAAACTACAAACCCAGGATTTCATAGGATGTTGCCATGGCAGTTAGTGGAATCAGAGTATTAGAACTTTATAGGGAGAAAGGCTCTTTGAAACCATGCATATGTTGTACACCGCCCTGATCACCGGAAGGGCGGTATAGAAATAAATATTATTATTATTATTATTATTATTATTATTATTATTATTATTATACTGTGCACATCCACTATATAGCTGTTACAGATAAGGAAGTTGCCAAAACTACAGCAACAGAGAGAGAGAGAGCGAGAGAGAGAGAGAGAGAGATGGCAAACCCAAGGAAGTATCACAGATGTAGGTGTACATAGAAAATACAATTCATACTTTTAAAAAACTGAGCATTCAAAGCCTTCTGCCTGGATAGGAGAGCCTGCCCATTTTATTTTTTTCTTATGTTGCTGTTGTGGTTTTTAAACTTATTTTCATCAAAGTTCTAAAGAAAGTTAAATTTGAAAATTTCTAATAAAAAGATGACTCCCCTCCCACCAACTTGTCCTTATCTTTTCCATTTTCACTTAAACTCCCTGGCCATTATCCGTATGACAGCCATTCCTATGAATGCATCACCCCTCTTTGAATCATAAAATATAGAACTGGATTAAACATTCCACTGAAGTCACCTTCAGATATTGGGTTTAATTAGTTTATCATCCTAAATTTTTGCTCAAATTTCGAGCAGGCTTATTTTTGTTATTTAAAACCCATAATTATTAGCATTTTCCAAATGCTTAGAGTATAAATGAAGGTTAAGAAGCAACATATACAAATAGTCTACCTAGGCTGCCATGTTAATACACACTTATCTGTAAATCCCACTGATTTCAATAGGACTTAGATCTGAGAAGATATGCATAGGTTTGCACTATTAAGCGTGTTTCCATTTAATTGACACAAAACTTAATTAAAAACCACAAAGCAGAGTTTAATCTTTGATTTATTGTTTGAATAGCTACATTAATCTGTCACAAATAAATCAGGCTTCACTAGGACTTAACACTGTAGGCTTGCCTTGTTAGTTTAATAATTTAACATCTACTGTCAGGAACAAAGAATAGCGTTGGCGGTCTGTTTCATAGATCTTTCATTTTAGGCTTTAATCTTGTAGATCACACATTAGCTAGCTGCTGGGGAAATTATGGTGCTGGCCATTAGCAACCGAGTCCTTCATTTTAAAAGCATATTTAATTAGCAGTTCAGAACCACCAAATGTGGAGATTCCCTTTTCTCCATTGCAGTTAAGCAGGCTAAACTGTAAAATGTGTTTTAATATATCAATTTGGCTAATGTTTATGGAAGATGTGATGTATTTTGCATTTTATATCAGGGTGATTTTTTTTTAAAAAAAGAAGTTCCTGCTAAATTGTGTTAATACAATTAATGACAAAATACTGTTATGGTATATTTCAAATAAATATTTGATTCCATCCTACAATGTTTGATATGGAATCTTCCATCCAAGTTTTATCTATGAAGTACCTGCAATACTCATCCCTCCAAACACAGAGAGCAGGCTGGTGTGGTTCTTAGCAAGGGGATAATTACATGGACCTTGGACATGGCCCTTGGACAGTCCAGTGTAGCCCTTGGCAGCTCCCCCCTAGGACCTCTCTTGACACTTATATTAACTGTAATGCTGGTGATATCCTGTGTTGATTCTGAATGGACCAGTATAATGCATAGAGCATATGTGCCAACGGACTGTGGCAATTGGGAAACATGGAAAAGTGTCACTAGAGATTTCTTGAAATGAGGAGAGCGTATGTTTATCCACACTTCTGAGACATGGGTAAGGCCAACTGGGTCACAATAGGACTAATATGGGCTTCTTGGAGAAAGAGAAAAATCTACTGAGAGACTGATTGATTGATTTAATATCACACTGTCTTGTCAAAGGCAAGGCGATTCTTTTCTGTGATTCAGAAGCAATACAGATTACCTGCTATGGCTGCAAAACCTTAGGATTTATTATACACCCAGTAAGCTATACAAAGGAATATGCATAAATCATACCAAACAAATACCTCCATTCAGTGCCTAGGAACCCCAGAGAGATAGCAGTGGAGTGGGCCCCTTCTATAGCTACCCAGGAACACACACCTCAAACCTTGGTCTGTGCTGAAACTCTGACCTTATGTTAATATCAAAGGCGTTTTTATAGATTCCTTCAGCATCTTGCCACCCCTAGATCATATCTCCCCAAGGCCATCAATCAGGTGTCTTTTAAGGACATTTGGGTTAGCAAATATACAAGACACATGATTTAGCAGAATCAAAGCAAGGTTTTGCTCAGAAAAATGAAGAAAGCCTATTTTGGTGGTATGGAGGAGAACTGTGACAGGCCACTACACCTCCTTGATACAATATTCTGGAGACATGGGGCAAGGTGTTATCAGTACGCTGATGACACCCAAATATGTTTCTCTGTGTCTCCAACTAATACAGTGATTAAAGATGGTATCTCTCCTCTGAATGTCTTGGGTTGGTAATGGACTGGATGAGGGAAAACAAACTCAGGTTGAATCCAGGGAAAATGGAGGTACTGGTGATAGGAAACCCAGACCTGTTGTGACTCCCACCAGAATCACCAAATTGAAATGGATTTTTTTAAAAACAAAACAAAACAATCTCTTTAAGGTTTGGGAATAGTAAATAATAGTAGATTAAACTCAACAGTTGATTTAATGACAGTGCCAGGTGAGCTCTGGCTTGGTAGCCCTTGGTACCATTTAATCAAATCTCATATAGAATTATTTCATAAACATACAATGACAACAACTGAGTAACAAAAACATACAAACTCAATGACAATACATACCAACTCAACAATAAGAAGCAAATACTATACCTAAATATACATCATACTTGTTCTTTGTTTCTTATCTCAGTGTGCTATCATGTCAGCATAACATGTCAAGATGTTTTGGAACAGGGCTCAGAATATTTTATACGTTTAACTTAACTTGAAATCACTAGGAACATACAACATTTTCTGTGTACAAGCAAACTGTTTTCCTTAACATGATTCTATCTCATTTAAAATTTATGGTCAATTACTGACTTTTCTTCTTAATCAGTTGATGTCTTCCTTATCACCTTGTTAAAATACTTAAGGCTATTTCAATTTTTCTCATCTTCAGTCACAAAGAATATGTGAATACATCAAGACATGATTTATTATTATTATTGTTATTGTTATTATGTTTTCAAAGTTACAGACACAGGCCCGGAAAAGATGGGCAAAAAAAAAGGCCGCCAGTACGGCGTGATTAGGGTTAGGGAGGGCGCAGCATTTGCACCCTCCCTAACCCTAGCGTGTATGGATGCCACCATTTTAAAATGGCAGCATCCATACGGGCAAGCTATGATGTTGTCATGGAGCACGTAGCATTTACATAGCGCTGCGCATGCCTGACAACATCATGCCGCAGGAGGGTGCCAAGTGCACCCTTTCCATGGTGCAAAAAATGCCTGGTCCTTGGTGCAGCCTTTAGATGGCCATGCGAAGGACCCAGGGGGAAAGGGGCCACAGCAGTGTCCCCCTTCTCCCCTCACTAGTGCCGTCGGTTGCAGGGTGCAACGAGTGCCCAGGGTGCCTGCTGCAACCTGCCTTCAGAATGCGGGGAAGCGGCAGTTCACAGCTTCCCCGCAGCCTTCAGAAGCAGCGGGATGGGGCCTCTGGGGCTGCTGGTGAGGTAGCCTTGGCTCCATCCTGGTGCTTAAAGTGGTGGCTGCAGACCACCCCAAAAAGGGTGGTCTATAAAGCCCCATAGGGACCAAAGACAATAATACAAATAAAACAAATTTATACAAAAAAGAAGAAGAAAAAATGATTTTGAGAAAAGGGTCAACTATTACTGAAGAAATTCTCACATTCCAGGATTTTAAAATTTTTTTGGAAAAAAATATTCATATATGTGTATTTTGCACAAAAGATATTGTATTCTGCAAAAACATTTTTCTTCAAAAGCCAAGTTTTTTTTACACAAATTACTTTTTTCAGAAGTTTCTCAAGATGCAAATTTTTGTTGTTGTTGTGTGCCTTCAAGTTGTTTCCAACTTGAGGTGACTCTAAAGTGACCCTGACACAGGGTTTTCTCAGCAAGATTTATTTGGGGGAAGGTTTCCTTTGCCTTCCTCTGAAGCTGAAAGCATGAGACTCTCCCACAGTTACTCAGTGAGTTTCCATTGCTGAGCAGAGATTCAAACCCCGGAGTCATTGTCCAATACTCAAATCACTATATCACATTGGAGATACAAAAATAGATTTTCAAAGAATTCATTAAAATATTTAAATCCTGCCCTGTATCATGAGATCTTAAGGTGGTGTACACGTAAAATTGATTTAAGCAATTCATTAAAAATAATTTAAACAGAATAAAAGTGCATTTAGCAATTTAATGACTTAAAACAGGTTTAAAAGGTTAAAATAAAATATGTAAAATCATGAGCATGTTCATTTTAGAATAAATCAGAGGCTTCAATGAGCAGTCATGTTTTTACTTCTCATCAAACTTCCAAGGAGCAGGCATCCATAACTGGGCTGCCACCACAAAAAAGGCCCTTTCTCATATCTCAGTGTGGGATACATTGGAAAATCCATCTGGCAAATCTTATTTTTCTGGCAAAGACACAGGCAGCATCCGAACTGCAGAAATAATCAGGGTTGACACCATTTTAATTGCCATTTCTCAATGCTGTTGAATTCTAGGGAGTTTAGTTTGTTGCAGCACCAGAGTAGAGCTCTGTAAGAAGCTATCCTTCCCAATGCAACAAACTACACTTCTCAGAATTCCACAGGATTAAGCCATAACAGTTAAAGTGGTGTCAAAACAGATTGTTTCTACAGTGTGGTAGCAGCCATAAAGCATCAAGGTCTCAAGCCATTTAAGGTTTTAAACATTGTCATCAGGACTTTTGTACTGGAAATGGGTTGGCAGCAATGGCACAAAACCTCTCATAATGTTGCCTTGGGTGGGGAAAAGCTGTGAAATTATTTGTTCTGGTATGCAAGAATTTTAAAAATATTTACATCCCTAGATGAGATATCTAAAAAGGACACTACAAAAAGTAAGGGGGACCTGATAACTTTTCTGTAGCTCAGGTCCTGGTATGGGTATTGCTCTGCTAGGTCTTGTCTACACAGGTGATTTACCCTGTTCCCCTCCTGTCAGGCCTGCGGCATCCTATCTACATGATACAGGGCAAAAACCTGAATGGACTCTCTCCACACTTGATTCAGTGCTTCCTGCCTAACCTGCATTTAAAGAACTGCCCTTTTGCTGTGGGCATGGTGGCTGCCTTCATGCATGGTCCCTGAAAGCTGCCTGTTGGTGTGAGTCACTCTGAGGTAAGAATGAAGCACCCAGCTTCAATAGTTTGGCTACATGCCTCATTCTGACCTCTGCAGTGGCACCAGGTAAAGAAAGGGGGTTCTGTGTTTAGGCAGCCCCTATCTGCTGTGAGCATTGAAAACCCACAGCAATAGTGAGCAGGTAAGGGGTGAGTTAATTCAGGGCCGGAATACTCCAAGAGCAGCCTAGTATTCTGGCTAGGGCATATCCACCCCTACAATTCACATCATACAGCCCAAATGGCAGATTTGTTGTTCCCTTCTTCTGAAATTTCTCAAACTGACATCAGAGCTCTGTCTCAACTGCAGTGATGTCCACTACATTAAGAGCTTAAAAAGGACCTCATTTTCTCAATGGAAATTTGTTTTTGCTATCAGCAGACTAAGGAAAGTCCATTGACAAAGAGGAGACATAGGTCTCTCCTTTATTAATGAGGAAATCCAAATGCAACACCCTTCCTTAAATCTGGGAGTTGATTTGGAGTCCAGAAAAGCTATGGAGAGGATTTCCCCAAGCATTTGTTTGGGGCTTTAGGAAAGATAAAAGAAATTCTTCTTGGCTTTTGTATTTCCACCCACATACATAAATTTCAATTATAGTTCCATTGAAAATCAATGTATAGAAAGCACAATGAAATTTGTGAAGTTATTTTAGGTTCTGACAAATAGCCTGTTTTGAGTCTTAAAGAAACTGCAGAGTGAAACAGCATCCTTTATGCCAATATATTTCATTGGAAAGCTCCCACTTTTCTATTTTTTCCAATGCAATTTGTAAAGATTGTTCTTGCTTGCAATTGCTCACAAAGGTAGGGAAAGAATTTCCTGAATGTCCATCACATGCTCACCATACCATTTGCTTTTCACAAACAGGAACCTGAGGGGAAAATGTAATTTAGTTTTTCATGGCTATGACCACCCCCATATTCTAACTCTCTTGGACCACCATCATTCTTTTCTTCAAAAAAAAGGAAACCAGCTGTGACCCTCACCCCAGTTATATGCTCCTGTTGAAAGTATAGTCTCTTGAAAATATGGTATAACTACCCTTTGCATGCTCTTTCCCATATAGAAGTAGCTCCAGAAGGGGGATATGGAGGGCTAGTCCCTCAACAACAAGGACCTTGTCACTCACCCGCTGCTTTCTAGGCTTCTACTTGAAGGAAAGGTACTTTTCATGTATAAATACTGAATCACAGACTTGGAAGTTACTGCAAGGACAATTTAGGGGGATATCTACATTGTAGACATCTATATTGTAGAAACAATGCAGTTTGACAGTACCTTGAGTGCTGTAGCTCCATCCTATGGAATCCTGGGATTTGAAGTTTTACAAGGTTTTTACCCTTCCCTGCCAAAGCATGCTCGTGCCTCATGACGGTACTAATCCCAAAATTTTGTAGAATGGAGCCATGACAATTAATATGGTGTTAAACTGCTTTATTTCTACAGTGTTGATGCACCCCTACTCCAGACCCATGCCATGCAGGACTAAAGCACTCTTGAAAGATGTCCATGCAATTTCTGCTTAAAAACTTCCAAAGAAGAAGAGTTCTCCACACTCCAAGCTGGACTATATGCAGATATATTCCTATATTATCATTTGGGTAGTTGCAGCCCACCAGTTTATCTAAAAAACAACAACCCTGACATAACAGTTTAAAAACAACAATTACATTATACTGCTTGACACTTGGTCATTTGAATCTGTAGGGCAAGACAGCACTATCACATTAGCTTGGATAGTGAGTCTGGTATGCAAAATAGCAGCCTTTCTATCTCACACACATACCAATTTTTGTGAGCCAGGGCATTTTTCATACTGATGTGAAATCATTTCCTTAGTTAGAATGAGTAGTATAGCCCTTTTTATATTCCTTTTTAATAATCGTGTAATGGTAAAACAACTTGGGAGAGGTAGTGTTGTGTAGTGGTTTGTGCATTGAACTATGATTCTTAGTTATTTTTTGTACTTATTTTCTAGAAAGGGAAATCAAAATAAAGATTACTGAAGAGGGAAAATAAAGGGTTTATATGTACACACATACGCACACACACATTCAAAAATGTTTGGGACATTTGGATAGTTCCTTTTCCAGGTGTTTTAATGCACTTCAAGAATATATTTTTGTCTCTTCCATTCCCTTTCCCTGAATCTGTACTGACCACTTAATTATTAATATAAAAAAGATAATAAGAAAGGTACCTTTTACTGATTCACACCACTGGTCCCTTCATCCCAGTAAGGTAATTTCTGATTGGCAGTCAGAGAATTCACTGTGTTTTCAGACAGAATTCTTATCTAGCTTGACATGCTGGGGGATGAAGGCTGGGTCCTTTTGCATGCAAAGCATATGCTCTACCTTATATTGAGTCGTTCATTTTGACCACTCTATATATTTGACTTATTCCTTATATATTTGAATGTATAAAATATTTTCCTTTGAACAGTATAGAGAGGCACGGGGAAGGGTAAGCATGATGCAATTATACTACCCTTTCAATCCACATCTTCACCATCCAAAGCTGCTCCCATCCATTTGTGGAAACTGAATAGGGCCAAGGCTGCAGTAATAACTTTAGTTTCCCAGGCCAGCCTCATGGAATTTAATGGTGCCTTCTTTTGAGTACACAAGTATAGGGTTTCAAGGAAGACAGCAGGCTGGAGAAAGTTACTAATCAAGAGAAACCAGAGACATTTACTCATCCTTAAATCATATTTTACACAGTGGGATTGGAGTGCACAGTTAAGCTCTTAAATCCTTCTCATTTCAATAGGATTAATTCTTTGGATTGTGACCAATGAAAATATTGTTGAAAGTACTGTCCTCTTGGGGTCCTGTAGGTTTTGAACAATGTGGGGAGTAACTATGGCTTGGATTAACTGCATCCTATTTACTAACCTATGCTTTGTGTCAAGGCTGCCATACATAAGTACCGCCTAAAGATTTTTCTACCATGACAGAGACATTTTGATTGGGTTTGAGAGCTGATTTTGACTGCACCTCATGATCGAGATATCTCTGAGAGTAAAGAACTGTCCCTAGTCACTCTGTGGGAGGTTGATGAAAATGAAGCCATAATTATAGTTTTTCTTCAATCATGTCAGAAGTTGATTTCTACAAATCTCTCTGAAAATTAGTTTAGACATTGAGGGGATTTCTTTTTTACTTTTATTTTAAATGAAGCCTCAATAGTTTGAAATGGGGGAAATCCATATCTATTCCTTGAAGCCTATTCTTAAGCATATAGGGGAAGTACAGACCCAAGATTCGGCAAAATGGGGCCAAGGCTGCCGCACTGGCAACCTCAGAGGCCCCATCCTGTCGCTTCCGCTTCCCCATGGCCTCAAAGTGGGGTGCAGCAGGCGCCTTGTGCGCCCACTGCACCCCACTTTCCTTGGCAGTGCCGAGGGGAGAAAGGGGCCACCACTGTGGCCCCTTTCTCCCCGGATCCCTGGTGCAGCCATTTAAAGGCCGCGCCAAGGACCCGGCACAAAAAAGGAGCTGCTCCTTTTTGCGCCATGGGAAGGGTGTGCTTGGCGCCATCCCATGGCTCGATGATGTCATGGCACACGCAGTGTTTCTAAATGCTGCGCGTGCCATGACAACATCATGGCGCACCCGTATGGATGCCGCCATTTTTAAATGGCGGCACCCATACACTTTAGGTTTAGGAAGGGTGCAAACTCTGCACCCTCCCTAACCCTAAAGGCGACCTTTTGAGCCCTTATCGCGCCTCTTAAGGCGCGTTTAGATCGGGCTATAGTGATTTTGGAGTAGTCATCCACCAATCCATTTCCAAAAATATTGGGCAAGCAAGTGACTGTTTCCTCACTGCCAGCAATTACTGGTTCTCAAAACAGACAGCTTATTTTAATTGCCTTTTATGTTTCATGATTAATTTTAGAATAACACAGAAAGGCTATGGTGATTCAGACTGTGAGGTAGATAAGCAGTAAAATTCACCTGTAAATTTGCAAGCACCTGCATGCAACTGACTAAAAACAGAAAATACATGGGAAAAAGACAATGTTAAAACAAGGTCTATAAAGCATTATTAGACAATATATAATCAGCTGCAATTTTGGACTGGTAATAACAGGGTAAAAATATCATCCTAAATTCAGCAAGGAGTAGGTGGGTCTTTAAGAACTAATTATTTTTGTCAGTCTTAAAATGTGAAAGTACAAAACAAATTTTATTCCCCCTCTGGCTGTATTTAACATTGACTTCACTTAGGCAGTTCAATTTTCATTAAGTCTATTATTGTGATTTTGTGTCACTTTAGAGTTGACCTAATAAAGGTATGAGTGCTCTGTGGATTTTGTATGTTGTTATTTTATTTTAATTGCTCATATTTTGGAAATGGATGCCATGAGGCTACTACATGCTTGTAGTGGCATTCAAAGAGCAAAAGTCTTTTCTTATTCCTGGGATGGCTCAGTAGCACAGGAAGCACCAGAAAGTTGAGGCATGTCAAAGAAGAGGCACACACATCACATTGCAAGCATATGTTGGGTAATGGATCACACTAGGAAATTCCAGAAGAAAATCTGCATGTGATTACACATAAGGGGAATCAGATATTGTGATACTCGCATTTCTCTGAGCACAAGCTATAGTAAAGTTTTTGACTGCATAAATCATGAAAACTATGGCTTGTGCTCAGAGGAAAGAGCACTGAATGCCCTTATGTGTGTGTAATCACATGTAGATTTTTTCTAGAATTTCCTGGTGTGCTCCATTACCCAACATAAGCCCAGATGTGTAATCTATACTCAGTAAAAGAAGCTGCTGTCAGAATGGAATATGGAGAAACAGAATGGTTCCAAATTGACAATGGGATCAGGCAAGACTACATACTATTATCCTATTTATTCCACATATGTATGTAAAGCAGGCTTAGACTCAGAGTCAGGAGGATAGAAGATAGGAGGTGGGAACATTAACAATTTAAGGTATGCTGATGACACAATACTGCTAGCAGAAATGAAGACCTGGAGCAATTACTGAAGAAAATCAAGGAAGAAAGTGTAAAGACTGGATTAATGCTGAACATAAAACACCCAAAAATGACCACAGAAGATCTACAAGAATTCATCCTAGACAACAAGAGAATTGAAATAGTCAAGGAGTTCCTATATCTTAAGAAATCAGAACAACACTAGGATTGGGAAGGGCAGCTATGAAAGACCTGGACAAGACAAAATGTAAAGACATAACTCTGAACACTAAAGTGAGGATCATCCAAGCCACTGTATTCCCCATCGCCATATATGTATTCCCCATCGCCATATATGGCCATATATGAGAGCAGGACAGTTAAAAAAGCAGATAAGAAGAAAATTGACTCATTTGAGTTGAGATGTAGTACTGGAAAAGAGAGAATACTATGCATGGCCAAGAAGACTGTTGGCAAGCCAACTTCTGGCACAGTCTGGGAACAAGTTCCCCAGATGGGGCCAAAATAATATTGGCAATTCACTGACCCACTTTTCACACACACAAGAACACAAGTCACAGTCAGTTGATTCATCCCAAGTTCTGAAGGCTTTTATCTTCAGTTGCATTGTGTGCAATATGATACAATATTTACACACTCTGCTCAGTCAGCTTCAAATCAACTACACCAACGTCTGCTCCAACCAACTCCACCAGCTCCAAACTAACCCATATCTACCCACCCTCTTGGTCCATTTATATAGGAGGGTGGTTATGAGTCATCACTCAGTGCCACATAGCATGATGCAATATTGTAGCAACTTTGCATCACGTCATGTACTCTGACTTAGCGGTATGTGGCTATCCCATGGAATATGTGTCACTCCATGTTACCTATTGCTTAAAATATTTTCTGTTGTTTAAAGGTACAATACTCCAACAAAGACAAACAAATGGATTCTAGAACTGATCAAGCCAGAACTCTCTCTGGAAGCCAAGATGACTAAATTGAGGCTGTTGTACTTTGGCCACATCCTGAAGGACCTTAGCAGACATGTTGAGGACAGGGGGTCTTCAAGATGTCTTGTCCACATGGTCGCCTTGAGTTGCAGTTGCCTTGCCTTGAAGTTAACAACAAAAATGTAAAGCAGGAATTAAACAGATTGGCTTTAAAGCTGTGTGGATAGTAGGTGATTCTTTAAAACTCAAGTCTGATTTTGATAAGGTGCTGCACACAAATGACTTGCTGTTTTGAGGGAAGTCCCTGATGAGTATATTTAAATCAGCCTTTGTGGGGAATCCATTTTGTATGTGTGCTTGTTCTAGGGACAGTTGAAAGTCATGATGGCAGGCTGTTGTAGACCCCATACTTCATCTCACCTTTTAAAAAACACAGTTATAAACTGTGAGAGTACTGTGTAGAACTACTTCCTGTACAATAACAATGAAACATCTATAATTACTACATTTCTTAGTGGAAATCAACATATTTTTTCCTGGAAAAAAAAAACCCAAACAAATCCCAAAGCCTACCTTGTTTATAGTAGAGAATTTTTTCTGCCTTCTCCTTTCTTTCCATTCTCCCCATTTGATGATCTTGAGATAGGTACTATCACTTTGCTTAAAGCACCTTCACAAGATAAAGATTGGAATGATTCATGAAGCCATTCTGCCAACATTTCAGTGGCTATATTGTTAGAAATATGTAAATCATATCAAATGTGAATCACCATTCTTGTGGTTCATTAATTGGTCAAGCATGTAGAAAAGGTGGGGAGCAGTCAATCTGTTTTTTTAAGACAACTGGAAAGAATAGGATGTGAAAGATTAGTTTCTTACTTTAGCTATTACAAGTAGTAGATTTTTTTTATTAAAAATATTTTTCTTAAAAAAATAAAATAAAATAAAAGGTTGGTTCCCTGAGATTACAGGCCAGAAATTTCCAAGAAAACCCCATGATAGGTTTGCCTTAGGGTTGCCATATATTGGAAATTACTTGAAAGCACACAACAAAAACAAAGCCAGTTGGTTAATTTAGCCATGTCAAGTCCCTAGTTTTGACTATTTACTTTACATCCTCTCACACAAAGAGAAATTGAACATCTAAAGAAGAGGGAGACAGTTTAAAACTAAAGCCTGCAATTCAACTGCCATTCAGATGATAGAATAAGAGACCTCCTTCATGTCATATCTCCAGAGAGGAAAACAAGATGGCAATATTAAACTTCAGAGCAAACCAAGTCTATAAAATTACTGAAATGCTTGTTTATTTGAAGGGAACAGATAACTGTTACAAGCAGGAAAAAAAGAACTTCACATATTATTCAAGTACAGATTAACTTTGTGCCTTCCTTCCCTTCTAAATTTAATCTTTGCAAAGAAATGGAAGCAGAGTTTTTCTCATCAGACATTATCCTCCAACTGTTATCATTTCTGTTTTTTCAATATTTGCAGACTTAAACATTTGAAAGAATTTTTATCCCAATTGCATGTTTGCTAGTTACAATTTTAGGAAAGAAAGTGGCAGCCACAGCAATAAATGTTAGATGGTAATTTCTTTGACAATTAATTTGAAAATGGCATTTTAATTTTAGTTTGGCATAACTTAATTTGAAGAATGGCATTTTGAAGAAAGGTAGGCTCTAGTTGTAAGGAGCTACTAAGAGCTGTTACCTTTCAGATGTAACATAAAGCAGGACAGAACAACTGAGCCTATTGACCTTTTCTGATGTTTTGAAGGCCTGCTTTCCAGCTGAGAGAGAGAGAGAGAGAGAGAGAGAGAGAGAGAGAAAGTCATTCAGAATTTGTTCAGGAGCCCATACCTAATGATTTTTTCTCCTCAAGTCATTTTGGGTGTTAGGATAGCTTGTTTTTTTTCTTATTGTCAATTTTCAAAAAATTCACAAGTTTCTTCCTGAATTTAATGTAAAGAACTTGGCATTGGAAACTGGACTGTGGGGAAAAAAATATTTACAGATTTGGCTTTTCAAACACCAAGTTTAACATATGAGAAAATATTTCTTTGGGTGGAAATTAAATATTCAAACTTTGTATGAAGAGAAAAACCTATTTTTCTCAGCTTTGTTTTTAACACTTTTCCAGCACTGTTTAAAAGGCATGGGGTTCTGCTCCAATAGAACGACTTTTTTTCCCAAGGAAAAATAATGTTTTTCAAAGCCTCCTTTTATGGGTTTTTCAGGCTATGTGGCTATGTTCTAGAACAGTTTATTCCTGCTGTTTTGCCGGCATATTTGGCTGGCATTTTCAGTGATTACTGGCATGTGGCTGGCATCTTCAGATACTGCTGGCACTTCCATGCCAGCAATCTCTGAAGATGCCAGCTACAGATGCTGGTGAAATATCAGGAACAAAGTCTTCTAGAACATAGCCACATAGCCCCCCCCCCAAAAAAAACAACCCACAAAAAAGTATGGATGCTGGCCAAGAAAGCCTTCGACTTCAAATCACTAACTACCTTTTTGTCTAGGGGAATGATGATGATGATGAAGACATTGATGAACAGGATAATAGAAAACAAGAGAGCAATCCTATCTATGCTATTGAAGTGCATGCCTTATTGAGTTTAAAGAGACTAGCAACATTAAAATGCAGAGACTCTATTATATCCCAATCTTGATTTTAAGTTTTCAGCACAGAGTTAGAGAAAGGAGAAAAGATGGAGAGTCAGCAAGAAGGAGGGAGAAGGGGCTGAATGAGACTTGGAAAAGTGGAAACAGGAGGAGAAAGAAAGAGAGAATGATGGGTGTGCAAAATAAATGAGAAAATGTAGACAAAAATTGGGGAGTGGGGAGAAGGAAAATGGGCAAGGAGAAGGGGAAATAGGGAAGGAAGGAGAACATAAATGGGAAGAAGACAATATTCACTTTTTTTGCTAACAAAAACTAACAGATGGTTTTGCTAACAAAATCAGGAAAGGAAATTGTAGTGAGGCTTCAAATTCAGGGTAGGATAACAAATATAAGAACACCACAAAGCACCATATTCAGAAATGCTAATCTTGAGGCAGCTCATTTTTTCTTGCCCTCATGACCATTCCTCCTAATGAATCTTGGTGAAGGCCATAATCAGAAAAGCTTTGAGAGGAAGAGGAAGAAGAGGTCAGATGCATCTTTTTGAAAGTCTACAGCAGCTCCTCCAAAGCAGCTTACAGAAACAGGAACTAGCAACACAATGATAGCACATTTTCAAGGCATTGCTCTCACCCTAGAATTCTTCTCCTCCCCCCTGAGGCTTGGGCAAGAGGGTATAGGAGGGCCTGAGACTCAGTGTCTGAGATCTGGCTAAACCTACATAGTCATACCTAAAGAATGTGACTAATGTAGATGGATGAGAATTTTGTTCTATTTGTTATTGCTATAAGCTTATCAAAATAACAATTTTTCTTCATTAACTGGATAGAAAGAAACTTGAGAGTTTTAATTTTTTTTTTTGAGAAAACAAAACTGGTAGAACTGACCATCATTCATTTTGGTTACTCCTGAGATGACTCATTCAATCCATCGGTTGATGGAGAGTCAATAAACAGATAAAACTCATTGATTCAATGGATTTGCTCTAATCAGGACTAACAACAGGATTTAGGCCACTATGTGATTCTAAAATATGTCAGGAAACAGAATCTTTTCAGTTGAATGGGTTAACTAAATATCTAGCTACATTGGTTATTTTACCACACAGTCACTTGAGAGTAAGCCCCAACGGAGCTTACGTTTGGTAGGACATGCACTGGATTCTACCGTTACTTTCTCATCCAATTGTTCTGGAAAAGGTAAATTAAATATTGGTATGTTTGTACCAGTCTTACTGTGAATACCCTGCTCCCAGGGTTCAAATTAACAAATTGAAAAATTTTGGTTCTGGGTCTATTTTATTACACTAGGCTGACTATTAATATTTGCATGATGTGAATATTAACCATTTAAGATGAGCAGTAGATACTGGTTGTATGCTGCATCTTGTCAGTTATATCTGAACCTGCTGATAATCTTATTTAAGTGACTTTTAGCATTCACTAGAGGAGCTCCTTAATCTGAACGCTTTTACAAAATCTCTGAAATTGTCAAGGATTGTAGCTGAATGTCAGTATGTTTTAGACTTCCTTGGTAACACATAGCTCCTGTTTCAATAATACCACCATGTCTTCACTCTGATGACTCTTAAAGCAAACTCTTTCATAAACAGTGAAAGATGTGCTTTTTTCATTATGTTTTACATTCATCTGAAGAACATACAGCTGATCAAAATATATAACCTAAAGGTACTAAATCATTGCTATTATTCATTGAAAATGTCTGACAATTGTATTCTCTGAAGATGCATTTTCATGACAGGCAGCAAAGAAAACATGATATATGACTAATGTGTTTTCCTAATGGCAGCAAAGTTAGATAAAGTAGCTCAATGTTCATGATGACAATTTTCACTGCACAAAAGATAACCTTGAACCTGGGTGGGAAAGTGGCTTCTGTTAAAACATTATCATCTGATGCTCCTTGGATTTTTAGGCAGATTCTTTTAAACCTCCCTCCCCCCTGCAACTGGTTTTGTTTTACAATGTACAGCAAAATACCAGCAAGTTCAGAATAAACAATTACTATATTATGTTTAAAAAAGCAGACATGAATAGTGGCGATCATTGGAAGAAGAATGGAAAAAGAAGTGTCAAATCTTGCGTTAATTTCAAAACAGCTTTGGCAGATCCCATTGATTTCACTTGTACTGTTCTATAAATTCTTATGGTCCAGGGAGTCTTTTGATGAGTGTAGATGTTTGTTTTATTTAATGCAAAATGGTTATTCTTATGGAAAGTGGAAACTGGAAAAAAATAATATAGCAGTCATCTAAAATGGCATGTCCTCACAACAAATTAAACCAGTTTTCCCCTGCCCTCATTGTGACCTGTCTTCATGATGTGAAGCCAGTTCATAACTGAATCCATCCTATCTTTCCCACAAGTGAAAAAAACAACCTCACTTCATCCAGAGCCCTCAGTAGTGATGCAGGGTGGTTGTCACACAACAAGGCACTAAGCCATGTGATCAATGCTGGGCACCTCATTTCTGACATCAGAGACAGTGACTCACACCAGCGCCAGTAAACACAGTGGGACATGTGTATAACGGTAAGTTATTTTAAACTGGTTTAAGGGAGGGATGGCCTGGGTTTGATGCAGAACTGGCCTTCCCTCATGAAAACAGCCCACAGTCGAATTGGGGCTTTGGCCCTGTGACATGAAGAAAGGGCAGCATGAGGGCCAGGGGTGGGGAGGAAACCAGTTTAAATGGTCCATGTAGAAGGGAAGTTATTAAGCTATGGACCATGGTGGCCAGATAGGACTACATAGAATCATGGAATCATAGAGTTGGAAGATACCACAAGGGCCATCCAGTCTATCCCCTGTCATGATTTTCCTGGGAAAGAGTGTAAGTAGTAAACTAGCTCAAATAGGGCAAAGGGTCTCCTGCTCACAGCAGTCACCTGGACATTCAGAAGCACCTCTCTGAGACATTAGGTCCTGCAGAGGGAACAGCAAAGATCACCATGGCTACATGCTGGAAAGCTGAAGTGGAAACACACTTGTACATAAAGTAACCTATGTTTCAAATCCCTTTGGTCCACCTAGTAGCCATTAGAACTTGCCTAGATAATATTGTGAACAGGTAGATTACATCTGATTCATCACTACACCCAGATAAATGTTTTAGGGTTTCCACAAATACTGTAAAATGAAAATATTAGAGCTGCATATTATTTGAATAGTGAAAATACTCAAGGACAATCTCTTTTGGCAATTCTATGTAAAGGCTAATAGTAAAAAATAATAAAATAATAAAAAACTAATAATAAAAAAGAATAAAGCCAAGTCCCAGGGAACTACATAAGCTAATGTCGAACAGCATGTTTTGAGAGCAGTCAGTTAAACAAGATGGGAACCACTCCAAAACTGGTTCCCTAGTAACAAAATGTCCCAGAAAGTTATGAGGACCACACTATTGAGTGCCACTGAGAGGTCTTTAGAACCAACAGGTTACACTCTTCCTGTCCATCCCCTTACCACATATCTATATTTATATCTATATCTATCAAGGATATTTCATTATCCTAAGATGGGCTGGAAGGGATCCAAACAACACACTTCACCGAAAGAGACTAAGGGCCAGTACAGACCAGCACAATATGCCAGCTTCCTGGTGGCATGGGGGCATGATGTATGTCCAATGCCAGCATTTCGCTGCTTCGGTGCCCACATGGAGGGAGACTTTTGGCACTCCAGCAGCATGTTGTTTAGACACTGCATGTCACAGGAGCACCAAAAAGTAACGGAAGCAGTGGAAAGGGTGGCATTTTGTCAATGAAAAAAGGAGTGCTATTTTGCCACTTCTTTTTGAGCCAGAAAAAAGCCGTATCTGGGCTGTGACATGAGGTTGCTGGGCCCTGATCCTTTTAGGGCTGTCTCTTTTGGCTCTTAGTGTCTCTTTGCTACCGACAAGGCTCCTATCTCTCTTTCTTTAAGAAGAAAACTTTGATCCAGATGTTCTGACAACTCTCCTTGCATTGTTTGGACTAGTGTTTGTTATTGTTTTATATAAAGTTATATAAGGTGATGTAAAAGCATTGATCATTTTTTAAAAAGTGCTTATAAATAAAACTTTAAAGTGATTACGGAAAACAGGATTAAAATAATTGAAACATTTATCATCTAAAATGATGTCTTCAGCATCAGTTTTATAATTCATGCCATAATTTTGTCGCCCAGGTTTGGAAGTGTAAATATATTATTCCTTTTTCCTTCACTTCTTTTATAATATTCTGCTCTCTGCATAAGATTACTGAGGCATAAAACTGAAAACTTTCTTTTTTCTTTTTAAAGATGAATCATTGTATGATATAATCTTATGTGATATTTTGAACTTAATGGCTGTCAGTACAGTGAGTTGGGGTCAAAGAAGTGTATGCAGGGTGAATTCACTCATTAGTCATTAGTATTCTTTTATAACCTTTTGGACAGATGTCACAGTATGGATTGTCCAATTCCATATTTGTTCATAGGATATGTATGCCAGATAAAGCACAAACAGCTCCCCAATGCAAACTATCCCACACTCGGTGCTTGCAAATTTGAATTAGCTGGAAACGCTTACTTTGCAACAGAGCCCTGCTTATAGCCCAGCAATTAGGGCTTCTTTGGAGAATGTGAACTGAATTTAAATTATAACCAGTGAAATGTAGGAAAATGAGAGAGGGGGAAAATGGCAAATGATTTTTTTAAAAACAGCCACTCAAAGACTTGCACAAACAGAATATAGCTGGTCTTAAGTTCACTAATTTCATGCAGCCTTCTTGTGTTAAGTAGTGAGCTGCTCTTCTGTGAGTGATGCAGGCTATATATTAATAGATCTATACCTTTTAATGTTCTGATTAATGTTCTGTTGTCCCACTTTTTCAGCTGTTTTTAAGATGTCCCAGTTTCTCTTTTCTTCTCTCACTTTCTCCTTTGCCCTCGGCTTACTCCAGTTGCAGCAAACTAATTAAATGCAAAGTGACAAATTAACTCAGCAGGGAGAAGAGGGGCTGGATTTTAGCCCTCCCAGTAGAATCACATACTCATCAGGATTTCACAGACCAAAACCAGGACATGTGGTGAAGCAACTTCAGATTGTTGTTAAAATGGCAGGAGTTATTAATGAGGAAGAACACACTGGCTAGGAGAGGTTGCACCAGTTTACTCTTGCCTGACTCTATGAAGAAGGGTAAGACTTTGCTCCTTCCTTTCTTCTCCACTCTGCTGACTACTCTGAACTCAATGTGCACCAATGGACATAAGCCAAGGCCAAAGGGGAAAGTGGGAGGAGGAGAGAGAAATTGAGATATTTTAAAAGTAGCTGAAAAAGCAAGGTGGCAAAGCACTAATTGGGACTTTGCCTGCCAAATCAGAACAGTTGGAGGGTATGGAATCAGGCAAAAGCCAACTGTACTGACATTGTAACTTATGAGTTTTTCCTTACTAATACCTTTTGCCATTTTAACCATACACTGATGTTTCTTGGCAATACATGTCTCGGTTTTAACCTGTGAAATATTGGAGGACATAAAGGCCTCTTGTGAATCTAACCAGGACTCTGTTTCAGTGCAAAATAATGTGCCCTGGCCCATTTGTGTGTGTGTGTGCCTTCAATTCTCCTGCTGACTTATGGTGATCTCATGAATTTCATAGGGGTTTCTTAGACAAGGAATCCCATCATTATTATACATTTGAGTTGTGTGTAAAGGGAAGAGAAAGATGAGGAACGAAATATATCATATGAAATGAAAATGAATTATGAACCATGTCTGTAATGTTTCAGGGCTATACTTTCTAAAGCATAGTATTAATGATCCAGCAGTATTCTCATTTTTTTCTGTCCTTGTCAGTTGTGGAATGTTGTACCATTTGTTTTTTGCCCAATAAAATATATGAAAACTCTTCTCAGGGGTCTTCTTAAGGGTTGGAACTGCCTCTTTGTCAAAGTCTATTGAAAGAAACATCATGTGATTTCTCTCCCCCCTTTTTTCATGAAAAGGGGAAAAAACCTCAACCTTTTAGGGAGCCGTGTTTTATTTATTTTAACGGGGGAGGGAAGGAAACATATTTTCTTGCTTGGTTTATGCTTGACTGTTATTCTTGAAATATTATTCTTACATCCTTGTCTTTCTCCTGTTCTTCCACAGTTTACTCTGCAGAATTTATAAGGCTGTGCCTACACAAATGTCTGTGATGTCTTTTGGCTTTTAACAATGGAGCAGTTAACCACCCTATTTTTGTCACCAGCTACAGTGTAGTGTGTCAAAAAATAGCAAATCTTATCCTCTTTCTTTACTACTTAGTGTAGAAAATGATCTACAGGACAGCTTCCTCTTGCCATGGCCAGGCCACCTGTCCTTTACACAGTCTCAGTCTTTGTTTCCAAAAATACCTGCATGGCTTCTGCCTGGCCCAGAAACATGGCCAAGATGGCAAGAAAGCCTTAAAAATTTACGATCTCATGGAGTCACAACTGAAGAGAAAAGGTATTTTAATGAATGTGGCTTGGCACTCCAAAAGGACACAATAGGATATAAGGGATGCTCTGTAAAACCTGGCTACACTTCATAGATCTTTGTTTACTTAAGAGTGTTAAATAGGTTCACTTAAGGATCTGTGATAACATTAGAATGCATCCTGCTGAAAAAGGTGAAATCTATTTCGTTACTTTTATTTGTACACAAACCTGCCCCATTTACTTCTACCTCTCTGTTTTGGCTTTTTGGCAATAATCCTGGTATTATGAGCTTCCATTAGTGTTTATGTTAAGTGACCCACAGCAGACTTTGAACTGTTTCAAAATGGTGGTTAACAATCTGGGGTCAGAGAGTAATGGAATTGAAGTCACAAGGTATGAGTTGAAGAGCTGAGCTCCTGCTGAAATGAACAGAAGTTCTTGAAATAGCTGCTACTTATCGGAATGACTTTCTGAGGGAGAACATAATCAAAGCAGACTGAAATAGCAACAAGTTACTTGCATTGCTTTGGTTCTGGATGCTAAATGTATTTTTGAGGTCAAATAGAGTGGTGGAAAGAGATCATGTGCTGCATTTCTCTCTTAGTTCTTGACAATACTGTGCTCTGTATTGAGGGAGCTTTGTAGGCCAACAAGTTTCTGAAATGTGTCCTTACCCTTGTCTTGCAAAGCAATCTGATTGAATGCCTGATGGGATGAGATCAAGGTCACTAAGGAATGTGTGCATGATAATGAGAAGCTATTTTAGGAAGACCAGACATAATACTCAACAAAGCTGAGAGATCATTCACTCGATGTCCTTATCAAGGCGTAAGTCCCATAGAACTTGATAAGCATAGTTCTGAGCCAACTTGAAAGGGAAGAAGGTAGGTTGTCAAGTCAATCCCCTAGAGAATCTACAACGGCCACTCTGAAGCATCTTGCCAAACTGGGGATCAACAACGTACAGAGCTATGTTTTCTTTTTAATGCCAGTGCTCTTGCCCTGAGATTCCTTCCAGTGCCTTGAGTACAGGGGAAGAAAGAGATCTAAGAAATCAAAGAAATCTGATCAAAGAAATCTGTATGTATATGATTATATTGAAAAGGAAGGGTACTTATTTCAGTCCAAAGACCACATTAAATTTCAGCAAAGTTCTTGGGAGTCATAATGCAGTGGTAGCTAGGGCCAAAGTGAATAGAGTAGGACCAGAAATACAAACATACTTTAAAGCTTGTGAACCCCAGCGAGCTGCATTAGGACACCAAGAGAGCCAGAGTTATCCCCAGGGCCTGAAGTCATAGAGTTCAAATGCTTGTTTCTGTAAAGTGGGTAAATTTCTATTTCCAGCATTATCTTTTATCATTCTTTTCTTTGAGAAAACATAGAATATGGGAACTTTATTTGTAAAATAGTTATGGATGGCCTACTGTGATATATAAGGTTGGCTAGAAAACTCCTTAAAGAAAGCAATTTTGCCCCTCATAGTAGAACATCTTCCCAAACAAAAACATTAATTTACAATGGCATTTTCCATTTCAAAAAACTGATGCTTGACCTATGTTGAAATGTAAATACATTCAAGAAAGATATCACTGTAAGGCATTGTGAAATATGTGGTTTCAAGTCTTCTATATTGCAAATTATTTTATCCAGCAATGAGCCTTTCATCTGAATCAGCACAATGCATTGATGCCTCATAGCAACTGAGACTTTATCCCAATGTGCATTCTATTTTAATTCCACAACGTCAAAACTTGGTGACACAAAACTAGCTGTAACCTTAAAGGAGCTGAAAGGACACAGTCCAGAATAATTAATTCCTTAGGTTTTGCTCCCAATTGTATTCAAGATATACCAAAATTCAGAATTTCTTCTTCTTCTCAGTATTGACAAAACAGACCATAAATGTATGTGGAGAGACCCTTAAAAATAAGGTCCTGCTAACCAAGGGGACAATGGAACCTATTTCAAATAATTGTCCAGAGGGATTGGAGCATTTTCTTACAGATCTAAACGAATGGGATTCATCCAAAAGCTTGTATCCAACAAGCAGTGGATGGATTAGGATCCTGATGGTGAACTTATGACATGCGTGTCAGCACTGACACACATAGCCATTTCTGATGACACATGGCAGCTGAAGTGGCTGCATGATGAGATGGATGTTTCATCCTTGGCTCCTGCATGGCCAAGTGCAGGAGCTGAGGATGAACAAGACTCTAGTCGCAAATGTTTCATCCTCGGCTACTGAACTTGGCTGTGCTGCATTCCGCTGCTCCCTATTCTGCCAGCGAAAGTGAAGGCAAAGATCCTGGCTTAACCAGACGTCCCAGAACCAGATGCTCTGTGATGGACTTCTGTGGTTTTGGCCTACAGACCTCTGGCACAGAGTGTCTAATAGGGGAGGATGAAACATTTGTGACTTGTTTCATCCTCAGGAGCAGCAAATGTTTCATCCTCCCCTATTAGACACTCTGTGCCAGAGGTCTGTAGGCCAAAACCACAGAAGTTCATCACAGAGCTTCTAGTTCTGGGACTTCCGGTTAAGCTGGGATCTTTGCCCTCACTTCTGCCGGCAGAGCAGGGAGCAGCGGAATGCAGCGGAGGACACATATCTGGGGGCCCTGCCATTACCAGTAACCAACAGTTAACCACAGCAACCATTATCTACTGTTCAGAGGTGTCATGGATTTCTAATCCATCATTACTGAGATAAGTTATTTAAACTATAAATATATAAACTATAAAAATAAGTGATTTACACTATAAATATCGCAAAATAATGTCTTTTGCTCAAAGTGACACACCACCCAAGTTATGCTCAGGTTTTTTTGGCAATGTTTGACACACCAAACTCAAAAGGTTGCCCATCACTGGATTAGGACTAGATAGGATGTAAAAGACTATATTAGATAGATAGCGGGGGGGGGGGGGGAGGAGTGTGCAGAAGAATATAAGACTAGAAATCTCAGTATTAAGCAATCTATATTTAAGTAAAGCATGTTTATCAGTTAATTTTTATCTCCTTTTCTGCCAATGAACTCCAGGCAATGTACATGGGTTTCCTTCATCCTAGTTTATCCTCATAAACACCCCATAGGCAAGTCAGGTTGCGAGAGACTGTTAGTTCAGAGACTGGGTCTCTGAGGCCACAATCCAGTTGTTTAACCACTGAAATGTTGCAAAAATGGTTCAAAAAATAAATAAAGTCAATTCACTGCTCACATTTTCTCAGGGGATGAAAAAAGAATTAATTTTAAATCATTCCATTTCCTGTATTTTAAAGAACTGTGTTCAAAAGGATGAAAACATATTGATTTTCTTTTTGAAGTTGAAAACAACATTTTTTCCCTGCACGTATTGCAAGCAAAAGCAAAAACTGGTAAAGATAGACTAAAGAAAATCTAGACACCCCCCCCCCCCCGCTAGTGGGACAGCTTCCATTAGCAGAAATAGAGCCTGTTATTCCCCATTTCTCCTTGCAATGCCCTACATACTCTCAAATTTTGTTCCAGAGGGTGGAAGAACCCTCTGGTTGCCTCAGGTAAAGTCTTAGTGATGTTAAATTTTGTCTTATTGAATGTGATTGCATTGAATGGACATAGTGGTGCCTTATTATTTCCATATCACTTGAGCAATCTACACTGAACCCACACAGTTCCTTTAGTCCATATTTTAAAAGAGTAGTCCAAGTTACTAAATCTAGTTCCCAATATAGATTCAGCACTCTGGACAGTTCCTTTCAAGTCCAGTCTAAAACCCATAGCAGATTCACCATTGACTACTATCCAGTTGCCATTGAACTGGATATTGCCATTGAACTGGATCCAGTTGCCATTGAAAAGTCTGAAAAAATACAGAAATGAACATGAGTTCTTTTTTTTTTCCCACATGGAAATTCAACTTCAGTACTTGAATGCATTTCTAAACAGCAGTTTAATGTCAGAAAGATCAGGTTTTTTTTTAAATCCTAAAATGAAACACAACTTTATAAAACTATAATCAAATACAAGAAAGGAACTTGAGAAAGAGAGCTGGAAGACTGTCAGGCTTTTCCACACTTTTGCCTTCATAATTATCTCTTGTATACAGAGAGAGCTTCCCTGAACTGGAATGCACTTCCTAATGAAAACCAGGCTGCCAGCCAATAACAAGTCTTTTTACGGCTGGGGAAAAAATTGTTCTTTCAACAGCTAGGGCATTGATTTTTGTTTCTGTTCTCATCCATTGTGAGACTGTGATATGCCAAGACTTCCACATTTCACATCAACTTCAAAGGTACAAATGACTTGATTTCAATCTTCTTTTGTTGTTGTTGCTGCTTCTTTAGGGGAAAAAATCAAGATTCTGGCCCCCACTTCTTCTCCCCCCTCTTTTGGGGGGGGGGTTCCTCCTCATCCCTTATATTTCAATGAATAGCACTGGCTTGATTATGTATTTGGCTATGCGTGAGAACAGTGGCATACTGGGCATGTTTTACACCTGGTGCAGATCATTTTTTTAACAGCCCCAACAAGATGAAGGGGAGTACTGTAGGTTTTTTTTTTAAATGATGAATCTATTCCTGCCACCACCATTCATCTCCCTGAGGGGCTGTGATCCTCAAAGAGATGAGCAGTGGTGTTAGCAGGGGATGGAGGGCTGAGTCCTTCATATTCCTGCCGCAGCTGCTCCTTGTTTCCTCGGGCATGTGTGGGTTCTAGAGAGATGAGCAGCAGTTGTGGAGGGTTCCTGCTGCTGCCACCACTCATTTCCACCCTTTGTACCCTACCGCACCCGCAGGTGTCAAGGTCTGAGACATGGGTGTCCTGGATTCCAAGGCAGGCTGCTGGGGCTAGTACTCTGGATGGTGAACGTAGAGAGTCTAATGGGCTAGAGGCAGGAGTCAGGGAGCAGACCAGGTCTAAACACAGCAAGGGAGAAGTCCAGGAGTCCAATAATCCAGAGACAGAAGGCAGAGTCAGGAGAAAGACTTGGGTCTACACACAGCAAGGCAGAAGCCCAGGTGTCCAAAGGGCCAGAGGAAAGAAAAAGGGTCAGGAGTCAGACATTTGTGCTGATCCTGCAGGACACCAGCAGGCAGAAGTCCCATCCTGAAATGCCCTACACTGATACATCCTCATAGCAGGTTTTTGGAATGATACAATACTGCTGGAATTTTTTAATTGGAGGGGATTCAAAACATTGGGAATATCTGCACCACACATGTCTATGGAGTTTATCACATGGGAGGCTAAGTGCCTAAATCCTGTGCATAAACTGGATTTAAATTCCCAGAATATCCTGCAAAGGCAGGATTGTTTTCAGACACGTTGGGGGCATTAAGCCTTAATCCAACATTAACCTGTACAGAAAGCGGCCAAAATCAGCTACTTTTTACTTTTGGGAAAATCCCCAAAGTAAAAAGCAGCTGGTTTTGTCCACTTTCTGTGAGGGTTAATGTTGGATTAATGGTCAATATCCTTGATGTATCTGAAAACGATCCCTGTTTTGTGAATTTAAATCACGTTTCTGCATGGGATTTGGCCGATTCCCTCCTGTGTGATAAACACTGGTCTCTTAAATAAGAATGTTGCCTCCTCCAATGAAATGGTTCACTAGTCCCCAAATTTCTAGCATTTCTAGAATTCTAAAGGAAAAGTATATTCAAGAGGATGGACAAAGAAGCAAATAAAATAATTAAAAAATTAATAATTTTAAAAAGTGGCCATGCCTGAAAATGATGTTTAGAGGGAATGGGGATATTGAAACATGTAATATACCTGGCATGGAATTTGTTTAAAAACATATTGTCTGCTTCAGAGGAAGATGTACTCCAACTGTTGTGTCAAATTGTTCAAAGTATATTGTTCTTGAATATGTGAGATTACACAGAGATATCTACAGTGAGTCCTTGATATCCACTGGGGTTTGTTTCCAGGACCCTTCCCCAATGGATACCAAAATCCATGGATACTCAAGTCCCATAATATATAATGGCATAATAAAATGGTGTTCCTTATATAAAATGGCAAAATTAAGTTTTGGTTTTTGGATATTTTTTAAAAAATATTTTCAAGCCAAGGATGGCTGAATCTTTGGATGCAAAATCTATACTCTTTTTGTATTGACTTTTCTGTGTCTATGATAGCTGCATGACAGTGCTAAGTGTGCCAGCTGAATCGTTTGCACTACCAAAAGAAAAAAGTGAAGAGGAGACCATTGTAGCTGCTAGCAGAAACTTTTTAAAACAATGTGTTTGTGGAAGAAGATAAGCTACAGAAATCATAGAATGCGGATTGTCCCTGGTGATATGTACATCACAGGTTTTCCAATTTCTGAAAGATGTGTTGGTAAAGAACCCTTTTTAATTTAAATACAATTTACTTCTTTGTGTTTGAATAGAAGAAAGTGTTGTTGCTGCCATCATATTTGTCACAAAGAAAAGTGTTGCTGTCATATCTGAAAGGCAGCTGGTGAGTGTTTTTAATTAACAAGGGGCTATGTTTGTAGCATAGTTGTTTTTTTGTTTGCCTTCAGGATGTGCATTTTGGTAGTTTACTAAGATGTTCTGCCTTACCTACAGAAAACTACATCAATATATCTAGAAATCCAGTCACCAACATTTTCTACAAACAGCTTTCTGTTTGTTTCAGTTACTAACTGCTAACTGCCAACGTCTGATTTAAAAGTTTTGGTTGGTTTAATTATTGCCAGCTTCATGGTATTGTTATCAGTCTAAACCTATGTCATCATTTAATTAGCCAGCTTCATTTCATAGTGGCCATTTATTTCTTATTAGTGTACTTGGCATTCATTTTGTTGTTTCTGTATTTCTCATTGTGTAATTATATTCTATTTGTGTCACTTTTGTCAAATCTATAAATAATGGGGAATTCATACATTACCATATTGTTTACTTACATTTTCTTTATCGATTCAGTGTTGCAATCATGTACCTTCCATCACTTTTGTGTTTTGGTTTTGTTGTTGACTCCAGCCCTTCAGTGTTTGACTTCTGCCATCGTTGATATGCTTTTCCAGCTTTATAGAAAACAGGAACTGTGGTGAACCAAGCATTCCTCCCATACCTGTGGTAGAAACATTCAATCATTGAATGCTGCACAGACATGCCAAGGTACTAGAAACACCAAGCTCTGTATGTGAATCACCTTTCTAGAATAGCTTGCCTGCCCTGAAGACACCTAATCCAAGCCTTATTGAGATGATGAAAATATAGGTTAATCAGTGGTTATCAAACTGTGGGTGGGACCCCCAGGAACAGCATGAGAGTTGCTCAAGGGTGGTGCAAAACTTGGAGGCTCTGATTCTCCCCATCCTCCTTTCTTCAGAGTTGTGCAAGAATCATATCATTAAAATAGTATATAAAACTCTCTTGAATTTGGAAACAGAAGATGGAGTAGTAAAAGAATACAGTTGGCCCTTCCTATCCACAGATTATTTATGAATGGATTCAAGCATCCATGGCATGCATATATATATATATATATATATATTCCATATAGAGGACACCGTTTTACTATGCCATTGTATTTAATGGGACTTCAGCATCCATGGATTTTGATATTCATGAGGGATCCTGGAACCAAACCACAGAAGATATCGAGAGCCCACTGCACACGATAAGGTGGATACAAAAATCCCTGTAGAGAGGCAGGCCTGTCTGTCAGTCATGTGAAATGTGGGGTGAAAATGTAAAATTTACTAGTGGTGTAGTGGCATGACCCTTAGGCAGGACTCTGGAGAGTAGGGTTTGAATCCCCACTCAGCCATGGAAACCCAATGGGTGATGTTGGGCAAGTAACACTCTGCCAGACTCAGAGGATGGCAATGACAAACCTCTGAAGAAATTTGCCAAGAAAACCCCATGACAGATGTGCCTTAGGATCAGCATAAGAAAGGATGACTCAACACATTGTGGGAAGGAAGCTATTTGCCCACTAAAATTAGTGCACCAGTTCTTAAGGATTTGAGTTTTGTCCTCAAGTCATTAAAAAATATGGCTATGAGACCAAAGGAATGCTAGAGAACTAGCGCATATCTTTGCAGAGACTAGCAAATTAACATAATCTGTGACAGGCTTCAGATACTGTCTTTACAGAATCCCTTTTGAAAATTGGATAGACTGCAGCTAGCTACCCAGTGTGATACTTTCCGTGGGTTGCTGGAGGAAAAGGAAGAAGGCCAGAGGGAAAAGAACATTGCAAAGAAACAAAAACTCTGGAAATGATTAGTGAAAGTGTTGCCATGAAATTAAATGGGAAGAATGCTCAATGGGACAGAAATGCCTTAACATTGAATCTAGGCTTCTGGGTTATATATAGAATTGAACATAAGGCATACATCGATGTGCTTTAAACCAGGTTAGGCCATTGACCCAGCTAGCTCAGTATTGGGCTACCAGGGACTTTCCTAACAATGCCTGGAAATACCAGAAACTAAGCCTGGGACCCTCTGAATGGAAGGTTTAAGGAGCAGGACTAGCAATTCTCAAAATCCCCTAGAGATCTTCCTTCCCAGCCTTCTAAAAATTCAACAGTTTGCCAAACATGTACCACCCACAGACACAGACGTGGCACAGACAGGCATGGCAGCTAAACCCAAAGGACCCATCCACTCATCCATAACAGCTGGGAGATTGTGCAGTTCCAATAAAAACAGCCAAAGATAGGCAGAGTGTCAAGAACAGCACATAAAGTGGAGAAAAGGAAACATTTAGCTGACATTGAAGAATTCCATTTTCTTATGGATATTAGATAATTGGCCTTGTGGACCAAGAAATATAGTAGTGTTGCAGCATTTGATGCGATTATACTCCTTAATATATATCAAATGTGAAATATGAGGATCAGTTTATATGTTATAATATAGATAAGAGACTTGTTAAATAGAAGTTTGCAGTAGTGGCTCACATCATAATCTCAGAGTTAAGTATGCACGCACAGATCACAGGTTGGACTGCCTGCGAGTTTTGCTTTAAAAAAACATATCCTCTAATCAGAGTAGAGAAAGTCAGGATGAGAAAATTTCCTAATTTCTATTCATTATTAGTGTAATATAACAACAACAACAACAACAACAACAACAACAACAACTTTATTTTTGTATCCCGCCTTTTTGCCTGGGCAATCAAGGCATCTTACATGGAATAAAATAGATTAAGATAAAACATTATCTGGATAAAAAGATAGAACCCCCCCTTAAAAGAGAATTAAATATAATACACTTTAAAAGAGAAAAAAATCACCAATTAAAAACAACAGTATAATATTAAAACAGAGTGAGATGGAATGCTCTATTCGGAAAAGGCCTGCCGGAAGAGATCCATCAAATAACGAGCATAGACAGCTTTAAAAAATATGCCAAGACGGATCTCTTCTGGCAATGCATTAAAACTGTCTATGATTGTTATTTGATGGATCCATAGCCTGCGAGCAGCAGTGGAAAACACCCTCTGGGAGGTTGCTGTTAATCTGGTTTTTATAGGTTGCAGTAGATTCCTCCCAGAGGACCTGAGGGTGCAGGGTGGATTGTATGGAAGGAGGTGATCCCTTAGATAGGTTGGGCCCAAACCATGTAGGACTTTAAAGGTAACCACTGACAATGTGCCCAGAAACCAATAGGCAGCCAGTGAAGAGATTTCAAAAATTGCTATAATATGATCACACCTGGATTTACCAGTGATCAACCTGGCTGCCATATTTTGTATTAATTGTAGTTTCCGAACTAGGTATAATGGTAGCCCCAAGTAGAGTGCATTGCAGAAATCGAGTCGTAAGGTTACCAGTGCATGTACTACAATTTCTAGGTCCCTTACTTCCAGGAAAGGGCACAGCTGGCTTATCATCCGAAGCTGATAACATGTGCTCCTGACTGTCACATTCACCTGATCTCTCATGTGAAGTGACGGGTCTAGGAGCACCCCCAGACTGTTGCAACCTAATACCTGGTTTGAGGGCCCCAACTGTGAGTACCTCCATTTTGTCTAGATTCTGCTTAAGTCGGTTTTTCCACATCCAGTTCATTCCTGCTTCAAGATACTGAGGGGAGAAATGCCATCTGTCGTTATGGCTGCTGACTGAGACATAGAGAATTATATTTGGGTGTCATCAGCATACTGATAACACCCCTCCCCGTGTCTACGGATGATTTCTCCCAGCGGCTTCATGTAAATATTGAATAGCATCGGGGACAGGATGGTGCCTTGAGGGACGCCACAATTAAGCTCCTTTTTTTATTAATAAACAAAGAATTACACATTACGAACATAAAACTGACAAAAAAAGACTAAACATAACAGTACAATCACATACAATGCCATAAAATAAAATTGATTCAATATCGGAATTACAATACCCCCTATTTAAGCACTTCCAAGACAACCTAAAATACCCTATAAATAAGTTTAGACTATGTTCTTTTTACTTCTATCTGTTACATTTAAACCTTGATATTAAATCATATTCTCTTTTATGCTCTTCTTTCATTAATATTACAGAAAACATCCACACATTTCCATTCTTCCTTTGTCTTATCCAGAGAGCTCCCATTCAATGAGACTGTTAGTAAATCTAGTCTCCTAATCTCACGTAATCTACAGATCCATTCCTCTTCTTTAGGTATTAATGCACTTTTCGAATATTGGGCATAGAGAGTTCTCACCAAAGTAATCATATACAGAATTGGTATGGAAAATTTCTTATTTATCTTGTTTTTGAGCTTACCAATCATGTTTAGCAAGAAAATTAGAGGTTTTAGCAGGATATCCATGCCTAAGATCTTAGACATCATTGATTGAATCTGTCGCCAGAATTCTTTTGCTTTTCCACAGTTCCAGTGAAGGTGGAAGAAATTCCCCGCCTTTTTCTAACACTTCCAACATATTATATCCCTAGATTTATAAATTTTATTAATTTTTATAGGAGTCATATACCACCTATATAACATTTTAATATAATTCTCTTTGTATGATTGACATGCCGTGAATTTTTTTTTTTTTTGGGTTATTCTCCAGGAGTGCTCTCAATCATCCAGCTCAATCAATTTACCTATGTCTTTTGCCCACAAAACCCTGCAGTGTTTGACAACTTCATCTTCTAAATCTCTATGGGGCTTTTCAGACCGCCCAAAAGGGGAGGTCTGGTGCCACCTTTTTTTGCTGTGGAGCTTCACCGCAGCAGCTAGACACCGTGGTGAAGCTCTGCAGCAAAAAAGGAGCAGGCAAACCCTGGTCCTTTTTTGTGCCGCAGTTGCAGCATGATTTTCATTTGGCACCTTTCTGCTGCTGCAACTGCACAGCTCCATCTAAAAGCTGTGCAGTTGCTTTGGCATGCACACGCACGCTGTCTAAAAGCTTTGATGTGATGACGCTCGCGTCATCATGTGCTAGAGTTTGTGAGCGTGCAAAAGCAGCGTGCTCACAAACCCTAATGGCGCCGCCCAGGCGCTTTTTAGGGCCCATCTAGATCGGGCCTTTCTTTCAAAAATTTTAAGCTCTGTTTTTGAGGAGCAACTGTCCCCGAGCATCACTGTAATGCAGTGTCTCCAATTCCTAACTCTCTCAGGCGTTCCAAGAGGATGTCATGATTTATCGTGTCAAATGCTGCTGAGAGGTCTAGAAGCACCAGCTGGTTCACGCTACCCCTGTCGATGTCTAGATGAAGGTCATCAGCCAGAGCAACTATGGCAGTCTCCACCCCATATCCCGTTCTGAAGCTGGTTTGAAATGGATCTAGATAATCGGTTTCGTCCAAGATCACTTGGAGATGAAAGGCAATGGCCCACTCAATCACCTTGCTCAAAAACGGCAGATGTGATACTGGCCTATAATTTTTCAGGTCCAGGGGGTCCAGGGAAGGCTTCTTCAGGAGCGATCTAACCACTGCTTCCTTTAGACAAGTTGGAACAGTGTAGTTCTCTCTGATTCACCTTCTACACTTTTAAATTCTGCTATAATTACAAAAAATAATAAAATTAATTGTAGAACTGGAGCATTTGCAATTTCCCATAGCTTTCAGTCTCCCCCCGGTTTATACGCAGCCTCCCCTCCCCCATTTATATGCAGCTTCTGTCTTTTCATTGCCCAGCTGTGTATTCATACAGCAATGCAAGAAAGAAATGATTCAGTATGATTCTGAGCATGTTTACCAAGAAACAAGTCCCCATTCTATTCAATAGGACTGCCCTGAAGTAACCTTGCACAGGACTGCCATCAATGTGTATTTACATACAAATGGACTGAGCATCTTTATGTGTGGTGTTTGCTGTTAGGCTTTCATTTACTGATTTACAAAAAATAAGTTTTAGCAGAAGCATAGTACAGTCAATTCAGGTCTTTTTTGTGTACCTTTAGCTGCAATATAAGTATTCACAATAATTGTGAAAACTCCAGTCAGAAAAAATCTTGATGTGACTATGCTTAATGACCATCAAAATGGATCATGCATACAATCATCACAAGAATGTTTTTTACAATGTTTTATCAATAGTATCTACACACTGTTACTCCAAGATGAGAAGAAGAGACTGAGCTGAACTGAACAGTAACTGAAGTCTGCAAAAATCTCCATACAAGCATACATTATGCTGCACAAAAATGAATCATGGAGAGTTCATCAGCCTCCTGTCAGAAGCCAATCAGCTTGGAACACCAAAGTTTCAAGAAGAATTTTGTCAGAGTTTTGGGAAGTATCCTCAGAAAGAACCACACAGAGGTTAGTTCTTTATGGTTCCAACAGTAGTTTTCAAATGGTATTGCATTCAGCATTTTCCTACTGGCTGATAGGAAAAGGCTGTAGGAGTGTGTGATGAATTTGTTGGATGACATTGACCTAAGAGGTATTATAGAGAAAGATTAGAACATTATGCAAGATGAATTGTATGACTTCATGAGCTCAAGTAATAGAAATGGAAATTCAATAGTACAATGTCAAGGTTATACATTCTGTGGTAAAATATATTTGTTATCCACTTCAACAGCTGGAGATGACTGAGGAGGAAACAAATTTCAAGGTACTAGCTGATCATAGGATAACTAAGGGAAGTAATTTCTGGAGATCCTACACATGAAGGATTCTGCCTTGCTGTTGATAAGTCTTACATTATGCTGTCCCAGTCTTTGCTGTTTCTTGTGATTTTTCAGATATCACAGATCTTTAGTTGTTATTTACTATTGAAATTCAATACTGTGTCTCTGGTGCCCTCTTTCTTCTACAAATGTAGTTCCTTTTACCATCAAACAGTGGTTTTCAAGCTGATTTTCAGTTTGAGGAGACATGGAAAAACAGGAAGGAAGATATACATTTCAGGAAAGATGAAGATCCTTAGAAAGCTAGGCCTTTCAGCAGAGATCTGGGTAAACTTACTTGCAGAACAATCTAGTAGGATAAAGTTGGCATAAGGACAGAGCAAGATGGTACACACTTGTGGAGAGCAAATGCACTATAGGATGGAGGTTGGCAACTGTCAGAGTCTAGGGGACTACATTAGACCCACAGGAAATTTTGGAGGGAAAAGAGATTAAAACTGAATCCAGACAAAATGGAGGTATTCACAGTAGCAGCCCTGCACCCACGTATTGGGATACAACCTCCAGTACTAGATGGGCTCACACTCTCCTCAAAGTACTGTGTTTTCAGTCTGGGGATGCTCCTAGATCTGTCACTCCAGTTGATGAATCAGGTAAATTCAATGCTCAGGAGTGCCTGTTATCAGCATTGGCTGATATGCCAGCTGTGCCCTTTCCTGGAAGTTAGCGACCTTGAAACTCTGGTGCACGCACTGGTAGCCTCCCATCTCAATTTCTGTAATGGACTCTACATGCGGCTACCCTTGTGCTTTGTCCAGAAACTTCAACTAGTGCAGAACATGGCAGTCAGATTGGTCTCAGGTACAACTGAGAAGAGACCACATAACACCGATCCTAAGATTACTTCACTGGCTGCTCATCAGTTTCCAAGCCCAGTACAAGCTGTTGGTTATCACCTTTAAAGCTTGGGTCCAATCTAACTTCAGGACCTTCTCCTTCCGTATAATCCACCCCATGCACTCAGGTCCTCTGGAATTTACTGCAACCCATAAAAACTAGGTTGTCTGCAACCGCCCAGAGGATCTTTTTGTCAACCACTCCCAGATAATGGAATGGCCTGCTGGACGAGATCCGTCATATCACCACCTTAAACAGTTTTTAAAAAAACTGTTAAGACAGATCTCTTCCGGCAGGCCTTTCCTGAATAGATACCCAGCCACCAAAGGAATATCCAACCTATTGACCCTGATTTCTGCTGCAATCCATTGTTTGTGTTGTTATTTATCATTTTAAGTTATGTTTTTAAATAGTTAACCATTTAACTGTATTTTAAGGAGGTTGGGTGTGGGAGATATGGAATGTATGTTTTTAATGTTGTAAGCTGCCCCAGTTGTGTTGCGCAGAGGGGTGGGATAAAAATAAATAATAATAATAATAATTATTATTATTATTAATTACCCCTTTCACACACCCTTGCAAAAAAAAAAATCCCTCATTTCTTCCTCCAAATTTCCTCTGTGGTGTCTGGTGGTCCCTGTACCATGTTTATGAGCTGTTTTAAGTCCAGGAGAGGCCTATTTTACAACCGAGAGTGATGTGGATCATGCTCACTAGAGGTCATTTTGGCAAAATTATTTAGATTTTTCTCCCATTCTTAAAATCCCTATAAGGCCCTCTGGACCCCACTCCCAGCTTTGGGGGTGCTTTCACTTTGTCCACACCTGTTGTAAAAAGATTATTGTATGATAAATTATATACAATAGCTTCTAAAAATGTGATTAAGCCCCATGTTTCAAGGTAAGAAAACACCTTCATCTGGTTCATTACAAATCTGGATACCCTGCCTTGCTTGTCCTAGGCTCTTGAGCTTGCTATGCTTCTGGTGCATCTAAACTAAGGGGTGTGGTGGAAGATAGAGTCAAATTCATTAAGTACAACATTCTGGAAGTTAATGCAAAGGTTAGCTTGGGAGATTATTGCATGGCGATCTTTGCCCTGGCCATGCATGGGACAGGATCGGGTTGGAACGGGTAAAAATGGGTGTTATCACACAATAAATTCCTGCTGCACTGTTGCCTGACCATCACCAATCCCCCGGGCACACTCTGCTGGCCAATTTTGGTGGTACTGAAATTTATCCCATTCCGTACATGGCCAGGGAAAAGATGGCCATGTGATAATGTCCTTCTTGGACAAAGTAAATTGAAAATGCTCCATAGAATCATAGAATCATAGAGTTGGAAGAGACCACAAAGGCCATCCAGTCCAAGCCCTGCCATGCAGGAACTCTCCATCAAAGCATCCCTGACAGATGGCCATCCAACGTCTGCTCAAAGACCTCTAAGGAAGGAGACTCCACCACCCTCCGAGGGAGCGTGTTCCACTGTCGAACAGCCCTTACTGTCAGGAAGTTCCTCCTAATATTGAGGTGGAATCTCTTTTCCTGCAATTTATATCCATTGTTTGGCGTCCTAGTCTCTGGAGCAGCAGAAAAAAAGCTTGCTCCCTCCTCAATATGGCATCCCTTCAAATATTTAAACAAAGCTATCATATCACCTCTTAACCTTCTCTTCTCCAGGCTAAACATCCCCAGTTCCGTAAGGCGTGTTAAGCTTTGAGGCCTGGGTTTAAAATGTACAGATGTGCACAAAAAGTAAAACCAGGTATTATGGGTAGAATTGGCTTCAGCTGAAGGCTGGAACAGCAGACTGTTTCTCAAGGTCAGTATGTGCTTGCTTGCACATAGGCCTAATGAGTCTTCCTGACTGAGGGGACAACATTGTAGGTGACACAAAGAAGAGAGTCACCAGAAGAGCCTGGCATTGTGGCCACATGGCACAAGTCTACAAATAGCCGGCACACCTCAGTGTGGGTTGTTGGGTAATTGTTGGGTAGATGGTGGATGGTTGGTTGGAGAGATTTGTCGAGTGTGTATATATTTGTAGATACAGAAACTTTAAGAATAAACCTCTTAGGAGAGAGTTTTGGCTCCAGTCTGTTTCATCAACAACTAGGAGGAGGATTTCTGATAAGCCGAACAGCTCCAGGATCGCTGGTAATTCCGAAGGCATTGGAGATTGCTTGAACTGTGCACATCTGCTTGTTTACATCAACAAGGCATTCCTCATACGGCATGGTTTCCAGACCCTTCACCATCTTAGTTGCCCCCCTTTGGACACGCTCCAGTATCTCCACATCTTTTTTGAATTGTGGTGCCCAGAACTGGATCCAGTATTCCAGGTGGGGCCTGACCAAAGCAGAATAGAGTGGCACTGTTACTTCCCTTCATCTAGACACTATACTTCTATTGATGCAGCCTAAAATTGCATTGGCCTTTTTAGCTGCTGCATGGCACTGTTGACTCATGTTCAGCTTATGGTCTACTTGGACTACTAGATCCCTTTCACACGTAGTTTCATTCAGCCAGGTGTCCCCCATTTTATATATGTGCATTTCATTTTTCTGCACTAAGTGCAGAACCTTACACTTCTCTGCGTTGAATTTCATTTTGTTAGCATTGGTCCAGCTTTCTAGTCTATTCAGGTCATTTTGAATTTTGATCCTGTCCTCTGGGGTATTAGCTACTCCTCCTAGTTTAGGTGTCATCTGCACATTTGACACGTATGCCCCCAATTCTGTCATCCAAATCATTAATAAAGATGTTGATTAGCACTGGGCTCAGGACAGAGCCCTGTGGTACCCCACTGGTCACTTCTCTCCAGGATGAAAAGGAACCATTGTTGAGCACCCTTTGAGTTCGGCTGGTCAACCAATTACAAATCCATGTAACAGTTGTCTAGCCCACATTTTACAAGCTTGTTTACAACAATGTCATGGGGAACTTTGTCAAAGGCCTTACTGAAATTGAGGTATACTATATCTACAGCATTCCCTTCATCTACCAAGCTGGTAATTTTATCAAAAAAAGAGCTCAGGTTTGTTTGGCATGACTTGTTTCTCTGAAACCCATGTTGACTTTTTGTGATTATGGCATTGGCCACTAAATGTTCACAGACTCTCTGCTTAATGATCTGCTCTAGAATCTTTCCTGGAATTGATGTCAGACTAACTGGATGATAATTGTTGGGATCCTCTTTATTTCCTTTTTGAAGTTGGGGACAATGTTTGCCCTCCTCCAGTCTGCTGGGACTTCCCTGTTCTCCATGAGTTCTCAAAGATTATTGCCAGTGGTTCTGATATTACATTTGCCAGTTCTTTTAATACCCTTGGATGTAGTTCATCTGGTCCTGGAGACTTATATTCATTTAGATTAACCAGTATTCCTGCACTATCTCTTTACTTATTCTGTGCTGAAATTCCTCTATTCTGTCTTCTGCTACATTATCCTTAGGCTGAGCACCCTTTGCCTTTTCTGAGAAGACTGAAGCAAAGAAGGTGTTGAGTAATTTTGCCTTTTCTCTGTCCCCTGTTAGCATTTTGCCATCTTCTGCATGCAGTGGCCCAGCCTTTTCCTTCTTCTTCCTTTTGCTGTGGACATATCCAAAAAAGAACTTTTTTATTTTTCTTAACCTCTCTAGCAAGCCTGAGTTCATTTTGCGCTTTAGCTTTTCTGACTTTATCCCTACACATGCTGGCTATTTGTTTGAATTCCTCTTTGGTGATTTCCCCATTTTTCCATTTCTTATACATGTCCCATTTAAAACGTATCTCAGTTGAAAGTTCCTTAGTCATCCATCCCGCCTTCTTGAGACATCTTCCATTTTTCCTCCTCATTGGAACTGTTTGAAATTGCACTTTCAGCATCTCCTTTTTGAGAAAGTCCCATCCGTCTTGAACTCCCTTCTCTTTTAGTATTCCTGACCATGGGATCACCCCCAGTATTTCTTTAAATTTATTGAAATCAGCTCTCCTAAAGTCTAGAGTGCGTGTCTGATTATGCCTGGCTTCTCCTTTCCATTGTATAACAAACTCTAGGAGAACATGATCACTGCAACCTAAGGCTCCAACCACTTGCACTCCATTGACTAAGTCATCCCTGTTGGTTAAGATTAGATCTAAAATAGCTGATCCCCTTGTTGCCTCTTCCATCTTTTGGACAATGAAATTGTCTTCAAGGCAAGTGAGGAATTTGCTAGACCTTGATGATTTGGCTGAGTTTGACTTCCAGCAAATATCTGGATAAAGTCCCCCATCACTACTACATCTCTTTTTTTTCTGAGTGTGTGGTCATCCGTTCTAGAAAAACATCATCCAATTCCTCCTTCTGACTTGGGGGTCTGTAGTAGACTCCCACAGTAAAATCCCTGTTGTTCTTCAACTAAGGAGTTTATTGCAAGTCTTAGAAATCTGACTTATCCCTGCCATGTTGAAGTCAATTATGGACAAAGTCGCTATTATCACACACAAAATTCCACCGATGCCACCATTTAACTGAACTTTGGCTAATTTCTGGCTAGAAGCCATGCTCAGATGGACAATTTGCAAAGCCGGAAGCTCACCAGTTTTGAAAAGAGGCTGGCTGTGTGCAGCTTCTAGCTGGAAGTTAGCAGGATTCAGCTGGGTGGCGGCATTGGCAGCATTTTGCATTTGATAATACAGTCAGCACTCCCCATAGGTGGGCTTACCTTCTGTGACTTTGAGCTTATGTGGAAGGCAAGCCGTTTAGATATGCACCCCATTACTTTTGCCAGGGCTTGCCTTCCACATAAGCCCAAAACTGCAGAAGGCAAGCCCCAGCAAAAGTACTGGGGTGCGTACCTACCATGAGCATGCGCCACCGCAAGCATGTGCACCATTTTTTTCTATGGGGCTTGAGCATGTACTCTTTACTCCATACATTGGGGGGGGGGGGTCTGGAACGGATCCCACACATATGGGGAGGGCAGACTGTACCCAACTTTATCCTGAAAGAGACTTCTATGTGGCAAGGGTAAGTCAGATTCTTAAGACATGTGATAAACTCCTAAAGTTTCCTTACTTCAGAACTGACCTTTCCAGTACTATTAGCTTCTCCTGTGAGTCTCAAGTAACTGCAGAATGTGAGAGGATATACTAGAAGGCATGTATTTTTCTGCCTCATACTCTGATTTGGGGAGGGGTTGTTGTTGTTTTTGTTGTTTTTGCTGCACTGGTAACTCACTGTGTGTGTATATTTTTGTGTGTTTGCATATGTGCATGTGTATGATGGCACTGAGTTCCTAGCTACCAACAACCCTGGAGCTTTTTCTTAGCTACCAACAACCCTGGAGCAGCCCTGGTGGCGCAGTGGTTAAATGCCTGTTCTGCAGCCACTCACTCAAAACCATAAGGTGGCGAGTTCAAGACCAGCAAAGGGCTGAAGCTTGACTCAGGCTTGCATCCTTCCGAGTTCGCTAAAATGAGTACCCAGATTGTTGGGGGGCAAATAGCTTACAATTGTAAACCGCTTAGACACTCCTTAAGGGTATGAAGCGGTATAAAAATGAAGCTGTTTTGTTTGTTTTGTTTTGTTTGTTTTGCTCCATTCGCACCACTGACTATCAATAATAATAATAATAATAATAATAATAATATAATTAATTATGTAATATTATATTATTATATAATATAATATTGTCAACAACTATCATCATCATCACCACCACCACCACCACATTTATTGCTATGCAGTCTTTCCCCCAGTTTGGCACTTATAGCGCTTACAATAAATTAAAAAACACACATAATTAACAATAGACAAAATACAAAAGTTAAAAAAAGAGATTAAACTATCTACAAAAAATGAAAACCAGATTAAAGCATACTTTATTAAGCATGCACACATGTATTGTATTAGGTTGGTTACTTTCTCCTGATACTAACCCCTAATTTTGTCACAGCCTAGAAATAATTGATTATATATATGACCATAAACTGACTTGTTGAATTATTATGAATAATTATTCCACACTAGGCCCAACTTCAGCACAGGCTCTCTCATCCACAAAGTTTACTATACCCTGTTTCTAGCAGCTTTTGAATGAACCATGCATCCCACCCCACCCCCATCCTGAGAAGAGTTAAAGTCATAGCTGAAAATGACAAAGATGATATAAGGTTATCACACTGAGACCCCTGCATCTGCCAGCATTGAACAGCAACAGAACTGGCATCTTGAGAGATTTGGTGTCTTGCACTTTTTCAAGCATCCTGCTGTAGCTGTCTTCTTCCTGGGCTGCTTACTATCAAGTGCATCAGCCGAGGAGGTACTTGCTATTAGCACAGCAGATGTCACACTGACTGACAGGCAGGCTTGCCTCTCCACAGGGAATCAGGAAAGGCTCACCTTCTCGGGGTAGCTTTTGCTACCAGGAAAGATGTAATTAAGTTTGCAAGCAGTGTTCCATGCTAAGCAGGGGGGATTAAATCAAGGCAGGGTGTAAAGCGGAATAGTATCATCCTCTTAAATCTCATCCATTCTTTATTCTTTTGGGTGGTGGCACACCTCCCAGTGACAACCAACTTTCAGTGCTGTTTTGAGCCTTCCAGGCACCCACTTCTGGTATGTTTTGTGATTTTCATCCCATTCTTAACTGCAATGAAATGGCTGCTTGTAGCACAGAGCCCAGGACAATGTAGCCAATACATTAACACAGTCCTAATGACATCTCCCTCCCTCCTCTGTCTGTACAAGTGTACTCTTGGATTTGGGAGTGAATACTTGCAATACATTTTAAGCCCACTTCAAAGGCAAAATGATAGAACATGCCATGTAGTATTTCAAAGCTTGAAATAAGACACTTGAGAATTATAGCTAAAGGCAGCTTTCCACATTATAAGTTCATGACATGGAGGTATTTCTACAAATAATTCCCACGCACCCAAATGTTCTGTGAAAATGTTTATTGTATGGAATTAGTTCAGAGATAGGCATGGTTGCTGGTAAGATATTTCCAGGAACCCGAGGTCTTATAGAATCAGGTATGACAAAAGGCCCTCTTCAATGCTGTATGAAGCCATCCAATTGTTTCTGGTCATAGATTTCTGAAATCTGACTCTCAGAATAGTATGTTTGCCAGGATGCAGAGGGATGTGATTGTGGACATTCTCTTACATAATATATGAAAACTGAATTGTTAGCAAAAAATTTAAATGAATGAGTTTCATTTGCAGAGATTCATTTACAGAACTGTCAAACTCACTGCCAATGACAGCCAGGCTTGCTCTGTCCCTTTTGAGTTTCCAGCAGGCAGCGAAACTGTGTTGCTTTGCATGGGACTTTCACACAAGGCTATAAAAGCAGAATTTTAACAGGATAAAAGTGTCTTTGGCCTGTACTTTTCACATGGCATTGTGTCCATCCTGCTGCTGCCTTGCATTCCATTCATTATTGTAGTTTATAGAACTGTCAAACTCACTACCAAGGACAGCCAGGCCCTCTGTTCAGAAATTTCAGTGGGTCCAAAACACCACAGCTATAATGCTGACTGGAGCCAGTTATTGGCAACATATAACTCCTGTATTGAAACAGCTTCACTGACTACTGGTGTGTTTCCAAGCACAATTCAAAGTGCTGGTCATGACCTATAAAGCCCTACATGGCTTAGGTCCAGACTATTTGACAGACCATACCTCCCCATATGAGCCACCTAGAGCAGTAAGATCTCCAGGAGAAGGCTTTCTCTTGGTCCCACCATCATCCCAGGCAACCTGTAAATAGGCTTTCTGTTTCGCTGCTATTCCATTT
Source organism: Urosaurus nigricauda (assembly GCA_034509955.1). Taxonomy (NCBI): domain Eukaryota; kingdom Metazoa; phylum Chordata; class Lepidosauria; order Squamata; family Phrynosomatidae; genus Urosaurus; species Urosaurus nigricauda. The sequence goes on from JAOEGL010000003.1 coordinate 88,479,409, forward strand.
CTGCTTTTATGTAACAGGGCTCTTCCACTGCAGGTCTACAACTCAGGCAGTCTTGTGGTTTGAGTGGGCATGATTCTGTTCCTCTCCCTACAAAGAGGCCTGTGGTCTCACAGGAATAGAGGCATATTGGATTGCAAAAGAGGAGTCTTTGTTGATATGTGAAGTGTCTTTAAATTTCTTGGAATTTGCCCAATTGCCACATCTTAACTAGGGACAGAAACAACAAAATGCAGGCATCTTACTAACATCTCTAATTTTAATCCTGTTTGGTATGTAACATCTTGCCTGATGAAGAAGCCAGTGGAACTTTGAAAGCTTGCAACAAGTATATTGTGCATTTTGGTTGGCCCATAAACCTATCATTGTTTAGTGCATTTTTGTTTGAATTTAGTAAATGCCCAACACAGCTTACCCCTGCATGTTCCCTCCCCTATAGTTATTACAGCAGCCAACACTTTTCTAAAGCTGGCTGTAGTGTGCACATTCACACAACAGCCGGCTTTGGGAGGTGGTTGGCAGCTGCGATCATTCTCCCCCCCCCTGCACTTTGTTCCAGAAGGCAGTATTTGGCAGTGTGAAAAACAGATCACGCAACCATGGATCACCAAAGCAGTATTGTGGGGGCAAGTCTGATAAGAAATGATGCCAAACCAGTATGCCTCCTTGATTGTATCAGGACAGCAGGCTGTTCTAGCTTTTTAACTGTTTGTAGTTTTAAACTAATTTTAAGAAGTTGTTTCTGTCTGTTTTTTATTCTCTCTGTCTGTATTCAGTATTTTGAATATATTTAGCTGTCTTGAATCTCCTAGGGGGTCCTGGCAAACTGAGAAGCAATAGATAAATGTTTTAAATAAATAAAATAGGAATAAATAAAGAAATCATGTGCTGAATCTGATATATTTATGATCTAGTATGAGCAATGCCCAAAACTGAAAACAGAGTGATATTTAAATCAGCCAGTACATTTAAAGTGTATTTAACTCTCCTGCTATCTAAACTTTAATTGGGTTTTGAATTTCCTCTGTTTATAAACTTAATGAAAAATCTGCACAGGCTTGAAAGTACACATGATTAAAAATGACTCTCCTGCATTTTATTCCACATTAATATTCATGAGTGAACAAACAAACAAACATCCAAACTGAAAACATAAATTGGCTTCATATTTGTAATTGTTCATCTCCAATTACGACAGCACAGAAAAACCATGAAACAAACATTGCATCTAATGTTCCAGGTTCCTTCCAAATTAATATACTATCCTTCTTTCCAACCTTTTTGTGGGATAATTTGGAACAGGACAAATTCTGCAGGACTGCTGGGATGGCAAAGTATGCAAAGCTAAGGGCCCAGAATCTAGTCCTTAGATGGATAAATCTGTCAATTTGTTTCTTTTAGATAGGATTTTTTTTTTTTTAAAAAAAACAAACCTCAAGATTATGTCATCATACATTTTAGGAAATGCAAGAATTATAATACAACATCAGGAAACTGCAAGGAAATCCTCCCCTTGGTTGGTTTGTTGTTGGTGGGTGGCCAGATTTTATTTGACTTGATTCTAAATCATGGTTATTTTGTGTTCCCTGACTGTCCATTATTTAGATAAATGCAATTGAAGAAATGGCTCCAATATCAGTGAAGAGACAGTAGTAAAGAGAAGCTATGACAGTGATGTGAAGGTGAACATCATGTATGAGGGATTGGGCAGGGGGTGGGGGGCATAGTATCCACAGTATTGAAATCCAGGTATTTGATATTGCTTATGATAAAAAGTGGTGACTAGTAATTCCCATGTGAGTGGGGTTGTGAATGTCCAGGAAAGCAGCCAAATGGCTGATAAACCAGCTAGTTCTTAAACAAACAACCCCTAGATAGCAGTGCCAGTGCCAGCAACACAGTCTTGGAGACTAAGGGCAGTATCAGCAGAAAGATTACCAAAAGAGTTGTCAGATGTTTCAAAATTCAAAGTATGAGACACACAGGTCAATAAGGCAGTCCAAGGTCCAGGGTTCCAGATAATCAAGATAGGTCAGCAGTCTAAGAAGCAAGGGTTTGTTCCAAGAAGCCACGAGAGAGCCAGAGATAAAGTCTTTCCTCCAAGAAGGTCAGATAATCACTGAACACAATCATGTGGTTTCACGTAATGGCGTATTTGCGTATTAGAGTATCTCACACAATTTTGGGCAATGGGGGGTCATTTTCGGGAAATGGGAAGTCATTCTGAATGCATTCCGAACGCAATCAGATTTCACGTAAATTTGCTAAACTAGCGAATTCACGTAATTGCGAATTGGCTCCATTCCCAATTGAGAGAAATTCCTCCCATGTGATAAACTCCTTAGACTATCAATGTCACTACACTGGCAGAGATTTATGCTCTACCAGAAGTGCTATTAGATTTTGGCCATATTCTGCATGTCTCATTCTGTAGCATCACCACGCATTCAGGTGTGTCTGATTATGAACTTGTCTCTGATAAAGGCTCAGTGATCTTCAAAGGCCCTCCTTTTTGATACTCCTTGAATCTGGGCACACTTCCCAGATCCTCCTCTATGCCCACAGTCTCGGCCTCAGGCAAACTTGGCTGCTGAACCTCTGGAAAGCTGCAGACTCTGCTACAGCAGAGCTAGGGCCAGTCTCAGGCTGCCCAAGTACAGGTTCAGATCCCAGAGGCTCTGGCTCATCCTCTAAGTCCTTCAGGTCATCCTCCAAGCCGGGCATGACAGTGAATCCATTTTGTATTTTAATTCAAACTTTAAAGGAGCTGAACAATGTGGGCTAGGCAAGATGACTGTTACATGGATTTGTAATTGGTTGACCACTAAACCCAAACAATAGCTCCTTTTCATCATGGAGAGAAGTGACCAGGGTTCTGTCCTAAGCCCAGTGCAATTCAAAATAATAATAATAATAATAATAATAATAATAATAATAATGTTTATTTCTTACTTGCCCCTGTGTCTGAGCAATTGGGCAGGGTACAATAAAGTTTAAAAGCAATTACAGTTCAAGTTAAAATAATACAACATTCCCATTCCCAGCCTCCCGCCCCTTAAAATAGAATTAAACTAGCAAAACAAATAATAAAATAACAATAAAATAGATACATTAACATCCAAGTACTTAACAGAGGCCTAGGGTAGCATCAGGATACAGGACGCTGAGGACTTAACTGGAGAATTCTGAGAACCAGGGAAGCTATACTGTATCTGGGAACATCTTTAAAGCTGTTTTGAAACAATCTATCATTGTAATAAGATGTATCTCGTCCGGCAAGCCATTCCACAGCCTGGAAACAGAGGCTGAAAAGGCCCTCTGGGAGGTCTGTGCCAGTCTGGTCTTCTTAGGCTTCCTCCCAGAGGACCAGAGTGTGCGAGAGGGTTCATACTGGAAGAGGCAGTCCTTAAGATAAGATGGACCTAAGCCATGTAGGGCTTTAAAGGTTAAAACCAACACCTTGTACTGTTCCCGGAAACTGATCGGCAGCCAGTGGAGAGCTTTAAGCACCGGTGTGATGTGCTCTCTCCTAGAAGTTCCACTGACTAGCCTGGCTGCCATATTTTGGACTAATTGGAGTTTCCGGGTTAGGCACAAGGGTAGCTCCATGTAGAGCGCATTGCAGAAATCCAAACGTGAGGTTACCAAAGTGTGTACCACCGTTTCCAGGTCCTTCTGATCCAGGAAAGGGTGCAGTTGTCATATCAGCTGAAGCTGATAACAGGCACTCTTGACCGTCACATTCACCTGACTAGTCATGTGAAGCGATGAGTCTAGGAGTACACCCAGACTGTGAACAGAGTCCTTTGAGGAGAGTGTGACTCCATCTAGGACTGGGAGTTGTATTCCCGTAACTGGTTTCGGGCCTGTAACTACTAGTACCTCCATTTTGTCTGGATTAAGTTTCAACCTGTTTTTCCTCATCCAATCCACTACTGCTGCAAGACAGTCATTGATAGGGGAGATGCCATCTGAAATATGAGCCAACGATCTGATCATGGAGAGGTATATCTGAGTGTCGTCAGTGTACTGAAGACACTGAGCTCCATGCCTTCGAATGATCTCACCCAGTGGCTTCATGTAGATATTAAATAGCATCGGGGACAGGATGCCGCCCTGAGGGATAAATATCTTTATCAATGGCTTGGATGACAGAACTGGGGGCATACTTATCAAATTTGCAGATGACACCAAATTAGGAAGAGTAGCTAATACCCCAGAGGACAGGATCAAAATGACATGAATAGACTAGACTAGGGGGACACCTGGCTTAACAAGACTACCTGTGAAAGGGATCTAAGAATCCAAGCAGACCACAAGTTGCACATGTGTCACCAGTGCGATGCAGCAGCTAAAAAGACCAATGTGATTTTAAGTTGCATCAATAGAAATATAATGCCTAGAATGATCAAAGGAAGTAATAGTGCCACTCTATTCTGCTTTGGTCAGGCTCCACCCGGAATATTGTGTTTAGTTGTGGGCACCACAATTCAAAAAGGATGTTGAAAAACTGCAGTGTGTCCAAAGGAGGTCTGGAAATCATGCCCTATGAGGATTGCCTTATGAAGCTGGGGATATTTAGCTTGGAAAAGAGAAGGTTAAGAGGTGATATGATACCCCGGTTTAAATACTTGAAGGGATGTCATATTCAGGAGGGAGCAAGCTTGTTTTCTGCTGCTCCAGAGAACAGGACCTGGAACAATGGATGCAAGCTCCAGGAAAAGTGATTCCACCTCAACATTAGGAGGATCTTCCTGACAGTAAGGGCTGTTTGACAGTGGAACACACTCCCTTGAAGTGCAGTGGAGTCTCTTTCCTTGGAGGTCTTTAAACCGAAGCTGGATGGCTGTCTGTCAAGTATGCTTTCATTGAGAGTTCTTGCATGGCAGAGGGTTGGACTGGATGGTCCTTGTAGTGTCTTCCAACTCTATCATTCTGTGAGGAGCTATATAGGGTACTGAGTGTATTTGGTTTAGAGGATGGCTCCTTTAAAATCAGGGAAAATATTTCACAGCCTCACTGACATGGGAGTCCCTAGCCACCATAAGAGTATAAATTAATCCCACTGATTGGATTTTTCAAGTTTTCCTGCATTGGATTGTGACTTTAGGAATCAAAATTTAGAAACAGGCATTATTTTGTCTGTGCAAATGTGACAGCCCCAATTTCTTAGGACAGTTGAGAATACCCTTCACTAGAGCTAAATTTCAAGTAAGAATTCTCCCAGAGATATTGCTGTTGGGTTTGCCAATTATTTATCTAATGAATATTGTCTATTTATCTTTCAAATGATGATGTTGGTTTTGAAAAAAAAAAGACTATTAAAAAATTCAATCAATTTTTCATCATAAAGCCATTGCCTTCAAATCGCCTTTTGAAACATAAGGGCATAAACATTTTTAAAATAAATAAATAAATAAATAAAAGCTGACAGCACTAGAAACCAAACAGGTACCTATGTAGATTAGCCAGATGTGACTATATTACACAGCAGATGTTAGGTTAGTGAGCTGACAAGAACCCCAGAAGATACTGCCAAATGAGAGAGAAAAAAAGGTCAGTATCAGTGTCTTTCAATCTGTGCTGTAAAAATAAATCTAGTATATCTAATTTAAGATGGCTTTTCCTCAGTGATTTAACATCCATGGTCTCCCACCACAACTCATTTTATGAAGCACCTAGAAGGAAGTGTATCATGCCTAAACACTTTTCAATTATCTGTATTTTAGATCAGCTGTTCCTTTTCTGCTGTTAGTTGGCCCACAGAGCCATTTAGGATACAAAGACGATAATAAATTCTTGTAATCAATTTCACCTTTTCTACTGGGAATTGAGGCTATAAGGGGGCTCAGCTTGTAGCACTTGAACCAAACAGCACTACTGTTTCTAAGAAATAGAGCTGAGCTGGATTTATATCTAAGAGTTTACATCCATCAAATACTGCAAACAGGAATAACCTGAATTCTGAAAAGCTCCTTGTCTATTCATACATTACATCAACTCTTTATGACTTTTTTTCACAAACAAATATCTTTAATGCTGTATTTGAATTCTGTGTAAGGATGAGATGGAGATATTTGTCAGTGATGCTACAAAATGAGATGTGCAGAATATGGCCAAAATCTAATAGCACTTCTGGTAGAGCATAAATCTCTGCCAGTGTAGTGACATTGATAGTCTAAGGAGTTTATCACATGGGAGGAATTTCTCTCAATTGTGAATGGAGCCAATTCGCAATTACGTGAATTCGCTAGTTTAGCAAATTTACGTGAAATCTGATTGCATTTGGAATGTGTTCACAATGGCTTCCCATTTCTCGAAAATTACCACCCATTGCCCAAAATTTAACACCACTTTAACTGCCATGGCTCAATTATTTGGAATTCTGGGAACAGTAGTCTGTTGTGATACCAGAGCTCTCTGACTGAGAAGACTAAATGTTTCTTAAAACTACAATTCCCAGAGTTCCATAGCATTGAGCTGTGGCAGTTAAAGTGGTGTCAGACTGGATTATTTCTGCAGTTCAGATACAGCATTGCTCACTGATTGGTCATAGGGGTAGATCTAGGTGTGCCATCCAGCTGCCTTTGCACATCTTGGGGGGAGGGGGGAGCCCAAACAAGGGTGAATGCTGCTTCTCCTTTGCTGGGTGAACAAGAGCACAGGAAAATCAGTACCCAGAACAGAAAGCAGTAATACCCATGTGAAACATTCAGCTGCTCTTGCACACCCCATGCAGGGTCATTGCAGAAGGAGGTCCTGGTTGGCTCCTGCTGAAATGCCCCCCCAAAGTACTTCAGATGGTATAACTGGGGCTACACCAGCCAAAGAAGGCAACAGAATTCTGGCCAAAATGAACAGGACTTTGAAAAGCAAACAAACCCAAACCAAATCCTTCTACAACAATATTGCCAGTTTTCAAATTTTATGATGCTGAATTTTGCAAATTGTATAAGACTGAAATTTAGTGGGTCCCTAGATTTTAAATCTGATGATAATTTAGATCTTTAAATAATTTGTTTAATGTTACTGAACTTTCTTGGGGGGGGGGGTGTTTAGAGGAATAAATATTTAAGCAGAAAAGCATTAAATGTATGGAAAATTGGTACTTTTAAAAATCCTCTTATGATCATAGAATCATAGAACCATAGAATCATAGAGTTGGAAGAGACCACAAGGGCCATCCAGTCCAACCCCCTGCCATGCAGGAACTCCCAATCATAGCATCCCCGACAGATGGCCATCCAGCATCTGCTTAAAGACATCCAAGGACGGAGACTCCACTACACTTCGAGGGAGTGTGTTCCACCGTCGAACAGTCCTTACTGTCAGGAAGTTCCTCCTAATGTTGAGGTGGAATCTCTTTTCCTGCAGCTTGCATCCATTGTTCCACGTTCTAGTCTCTGCAGCAGCAGAAAACAAGCTTGCTCCCTCCTCAATATGACATCCCTTCAAATATTTGAACAGGGCTATCATATCACCTCTTAACCTTCTCTTTTCCAGGCTAAACATCCCCAGCTCTTTAAGTCGTTCCTCATAGGGCATGGTTTCCAGACCCTTCACCATCTTAGTTGCCCTCCTTTGGACCCGCTCCAGTTTCTCCACATCTTTTTTGAATTGTGGTGCCCAGAACTGGACACAGTATTCCAGGTGGGGCCTGACCAACGCAGAATAGAGCAACACTATTACTTCCCTTGATCTAGACGCTACACTTCTATTGATGCAGCCTAAAATAGCATTGGCCTTTTTAGCTGCTGCATCACACTGTTGACTCATGTTCAACTTGTGGTCTACTTGGACTCCTAGATCCCTTTCACACGTCGTTTCATTCAGCCAGATGTCCCCCATCCTATATCTGTGCATCTGTGCATGATCTAGCAAAAAGTATCCAAGATATTTGAAACATCCATTGATCAAGGAGAGGCTTCAGAAAATGAGTTTAATATTTGAAACCTTACAAAATGCTTCTTTACTTATGCATGTTTAAAACAAATATCAGGCTTGTGAGCTTCATAATCACTGGAATTAATGTAACTTCTGCAATTTTCTGTTATTGGATTGTATACTTATTGATTTGGTTTAGCTTGCACAATAACAACAACAACAACAACAACAAATTTTATTTATATACTGCCTTTCCAAATAGATCAAAGTGGTTTACAAAAGTAGCTAAACAAATACACAAAATACATAAATGATTTACATAAGCAAATAAATTAAATATCTAAATACACAACATATACAAACAGATTTATAATCTAATACAAGGTACAAATAAAAATAAAAATATGAAAAATGCAAAAATTTAAAATACAATACATAACATAGTACTAATTAAAGTATAACATGGCATATAATCAATTAACAATAATCAACTCTACCCTGGAAGAAAAAAAATACTAAAATATTAAGACAGCAATGGTGCAATTATAACAAAGAACTATAGTCCATATACACTTACAAACCTTGTAAAACAGAATTCTTCACAATTACAATAATTGTAATTGTAACTAGTCTTCAGCTGCTGGACATTTAGTTAATAAATTAGGAGAAGGGCCTCCATATATATTAGAGCTGGAAAATTTTGGTTGTCCAGATGTTTTGGACCAGAAACTACAGCCAGCATGGTTATTAATAAAGTTGTGAAACTGGTCTGCAATATTTGATTTATTTATTCCTGGTTTATGTTGCTATATGGGAATCTGAGTCATAATGACTATCAATGCTTATGGACTGATGCATGGGCATCTCTCAAAATGATGGAGAGAGGCATCTCCCTGATCAGTCTGTGAGTTAGAGGTCGATAATGGTGCCTCCAGGGAATGGTTGTGGGAGGTGGTTTGCCTTTTCATGAGAAAAAGGTGTATGACTCATTGGATACATGACCCTATGCAACACCTGCACTCAGAGGAGAGCTGTGCACTTACATCCCCCTCCCCACCAGTGCTTTTTAATCTATGATCCTAAACCATTCCAAATCATTGAGAGGGTATTGCCATTCAACTGTTCCTGAAGTATATACATATTTAATTGTGGTTTTCATTTTCTGTTTAACGTTGGATTCTTATTGTGCTTGCTTTGTACTAGAAGCAGTTTGCAGGGGTGAGTTGCATCAAACTGGACTCTTTCAAACGGGAGGAATTTCTCCCAAATCCGAATGGAGCCCATTCGGATTCACGTAAATTCGCTAGTTTAGCGAATTTACGTGAATCCCCATTGCGTTCGGAAGGCGTTCGGAATGTCTTCCTATTACCCGGAAATAACCCCTCCTTGCCCGAAATTGCGTGAGAACCTTTAATGTGCAATAACGCAAAACCCATGATTGCATTCGGAGTGGCTTCCCTTTTGCCCGAAATTGCATGAGAACCTTTAATGCACAATAACGTGAAACCCCAGGATTGCGTTTGGATTGCCCTTGCATTATACTTCCAATTTCCCACGTCTGAAAGAGTCCACTGTGTGTGCATGTGAGGTAAGTGCCACACCAGTCTGTCCTAGTGAGCCTGCTTAACTGTTTAGACAATGAGGAGACAAAAATATTATGGGATATTGAACATTATGGGATGCTTCCAAACCTCCTGACCTGAGAAGCAGCGGGGAAAATTAATTCTCAAGACAATAATTATCAGTAGGTCACACTAGCATCTTGGGTAGGTCTCAGATTTTATTTTTTAAAATTGCAGTTAATTCCATCTATCTTCACCAGGGGTTCTAAGGCCTGGGATGTCTGAAGTAAGTAACCGGAAATTATTTTATTAATATTTGTAACATATTTGTAGTGCTACTTATTTTCCTTTGGCTATTTTTCTTAGACCAGCAATCTCCAATTGGCTTTCTGTTGTTGCTGCTGCAATTTTTAAGGGCTAAATACCCTGAAGTCACCAGATCCTGTCTGATTTTGGAAGCTAAGTAGGATCAGCTACAGTTAATGCTTGGATGGGTGACTGCAAATTAATTCCAGGTACTGTAGGCTATATTTCAGAGGAAGGAATTGGCAAAAAATCCCCAAGTATTCTTTGCTAAAGAAAAGCTCATAAATCAACAGGTGCACACATACATACATACAAACATATACACATTATTGTTAAAGTATGTTATGAATCTGAGATGCCTTCTTTTAAATGTCCTTTTTTTAGTTACTGAATCACTGGGAAATCATTACTTCAGCTGGGTGGAGTCTGATGAAGCACTTCTTTCTCTCCCCTTTGGAAGCAGATAGTGCCAAGGATATCTGGACACAGTTCTGCACCTAGGGAGGAAAAATGAAATGCACAGATATAGGATGGGGGACATCTGGCTGAATGAAACTATGTGTGAAAGGGATCTAGGAGTCCAAGTAGACCATAAGTTGAACATGAGTCAGCAGTGTGATGCAGCAGCTAAAAAGGCCAATGCTATTTTAGGTTGCATCAATAGAAGTATAGTGTCTAGATCAAAGGAAGTAATAGTGCCTCTCTATTCTGCTTTGGTGAGGCCCCACCTGGAATACTGTGTCCAGTTCTGGGCACCACAATTCAAAAAGGATGTGGAGAAACTGGAGCGGGTCCAAAGGAGGGCAACTAAGATGGTGAAGGGTCTGGAAACCATGCCCTATGAGGAACGACTTAGAGAGCTGGGGATGTTTAGCCTGGAGAAGAGAAGGTTAAGAGGTGATATGATAGCCCTGTTCAAATATTTGAAGGGATGTCATATTGAGGAGGGAGCAGGCTTGTTTTCTGCTGCTCCAGAGACCAGAACGCGGAGCAATGGATGCAAGCTGCAGGAAAAGAGATTCCACCTCAACATTAGGAGGAACTTCCTGACAGTAAGGGCTGTTCGATGGTGGAACACACTCCCTCAGAGTGTGGTAGAGTCTCCATCCTTGGAGGTCTTTAAGCAGAGGCTGGATAGCCATCTGTCGGGGATGCTTTGACTGGGAGTTCCTGCATGGCAGGGGGTTGGACTGGATGGCCCTTGTGGTCTCTTCCAACTCTATGATTCTATGATTCTATGATTCTATGAATGGTCCTTTCTTGGAATGATCAGACCTATATCCTTTCAAATAATCTATGGCTTTCAAAAATCTGAATTCCCCTTGTAAAAAAGAAATGCTGCAGTACATTCCAAATAGTGTTCAAGGCACTATTTTTCAGCTACATTTTGTATGTCGAAATAGGATCAGTGCCTACTCATCAAAGAAGCTGCAGTCAGTAGCCACATTCTTATTAAGGGGATGAAGTCTGTGCCCTCTCACCTGCCAGAGTCCTTCTAAAAATGTACCACACTTTACTTCTGCCATACTCAAATAAGTAGTTTGGGTGGTTGGCAGGCAGGGAACTTGCTCACACGAATTCTTGCTCTCCAGTGTTCACACAACTCTCCTGCCTTCCTTTCAGCTGTGATTCTGTCTGCTGTCAGTTTGTGCATTGTACAGTTAAGGCTCACCCCTCATCCCCCCTAAGTCCCAAGTATGACATCTGGAAATGACCATTACTGCTGTTGGCTTGGAGGAAACAATCCAAGTGCAGCTTTTAACACTATTTATGAATAGACTTTTTCTAAATGTTGCCCTCAGCCTCATGTTTTCTGCTTTCACAAGCAGTCCCACTGTATATCCTAATCATTTATAAAGGATTCCCATGTATTTTTTGTTGTGAAAAATCATTGATTCTTTTAAAAATACAAAACAAAATTTTCACTAAAAATTCACCAAACTTGAAAAGTCATTGAAAAATATGCAAACTCTCCTGTGATTTTATCTAGAAGGTTGAAAATTGGCATGCAAGAACAAAATTAGTAAATACAACCCTGTGGTGGCTCTGTGGCCTTCATATATTTTTGAGTCCCTTATCTTTATCCTTTCCTCCTTTCTCCCTATTGTGTTTTTAAAATGTGGTCTCCTGAAGCTGTGGGAGCACTCATGGTAATATGTGCTGGGGAGGGAATTGCAGGATCCCAATTTGTTGTTGTTGCTATCCACCCTTGGTTCAATCTCGACCCATGGTGACCCTGTAGATGATACATCTCCAAGATTCCCTGTCCTCCACTGCTCTGATCAATATCTGCAAATTCATACCCATAATAAAAAAAATCCATCCATCTAGCATGCTTCCTTTGTCTCTTTCTGCTTCTCTGCAGCATTCCTAGCATTACTTTTTTCTCCAATGAGTTGTGTCTTCTCATGATGTGGCCACAGTTATGACAGCTTTAGTCTAGTCATTTTGGCTTCCAGAGGGATTTCTGGTTTGATCTGTTCTAGCACCCATTTGCTAGACTTCTTGGCTTCCCACTTTTCTCCAGCACTATATTTTAAATGAATTGATTTTCTTCCTATCCACTGTCCAGCTCTTACATCCGTACATGGTAAGAGGGAATACAATGGTTTGTGTAATTCTAACCTTTGTGCTGAATTGTACACCTTTACAATTTAAGATGTTTTCTGGTTCTTTCATAGATGCCTTCCCATTTTTAGTCTTCTTATGAATTCTTGACTGCAGCCACTGTTCTGACCAATGTTTAATCCTAGGTATGAGAACTCTTTTACTATTTCTATTTTCTCATTGTCTAGGCTGAATTTGTGTAAATTCTCTGTGGTCATTATTTTAGTTTTCTTTATGTACAACAATAAGCTTGTCTTTGCACTTTCTTCCTTGATAGTTGCTCTATGTGTTTGATGTTTTTTGCTCGTAGTATTGTGTCATCTCCATACCTTAGATTGCTGATATTCCTTCCTCCTATTTTCACTCTTCCTTCTTCTGTGTTCAAGCCTGATTTTCATATAATATGTTCTGCATACAAGTTGAACAGATAGAGTAAAAGAATACAGCCTTGCCTGACCCCTTTGCTAATTGGGAACCATTCTGTTTCTCAGTGTCTGTTCTGACCATAGCCTCTTGTCCTGAGTACAGATTCCTCATCCGGACTATCAGTTGTGTTGGCACTCCCATGTCTTTAAGAATGTTTTCCTACTCTGTCCCCCAGACCCATTGGATACCAGCCATCACTGTGATTGTTAAAAAAGGTGACATTTGTTGGAAAGTACATGCCCCCTGAGGTATTAAATACATGAGGAACAATGAATTACTGCTGCTGTTGTTACTGTTGTTACTACTATTACCAATAACCATACTTAAGTTTTTGATAGTTTGCTTTCAACTGTTCACATATGCTTCATATAATTATATGCAATTACTTACAATATATGATGCTCCCTTGTCAGTTCAGACAAACAACTTGATTGCAGTACAGTGACTTCCTTTGTGCGTCAACACCACCACCATTTCATTGGAATTTCTACTGGAAGAGATCTATGAAATTCTGGTCTTCCAGCTGTTGTACTATAACTTAACATATGATAATCCTATTATTGGGAATGGTTTCATTTTCTTCTACAATAATGGTTTGGTCTGATGCAACTTGTGTATTGGAAGGCCACAGTTTTCTTGATCCCACTGTGAGAAGATGTACTAAATATTAAGCTGACTGTTTTGTCTGACCCTTAAAAGGGAGGATGAACATTACTCATAAAGCATGAGGTAAAGGTTACTTTAGTTTCTAGAGACAGTCTTGTGCAACTTTCATTTAACATTTGAATTATGAAAATATACAGATGCTACAAAATGTTCCTTACTGAAGCTGTCTTAGAAAACACTGTAATGTCATCAGAGGGATGTTTAAAAGAACATCCTAGTGCCAAATCAATGTCACTTTGCATGGGTTATGACATTTTTGTGGGTATCTGAGTGGGAGGAAAGGAATCCATTGCAGGAATTGAATTACTAGTCCTGTCAGTTTGCAACAGAGCTTTCTGTACATTTGGAGCTGTTTCCTCCTTGCTATATTCAATGAGCAGACTTTGTTTTTATTTAGCAACAGAAGGAGCAAACAAAGGAAAGAATAATAAAATGTAATAGGAGGTAGGAATGCACATTTCCTTTGGATTGTGCTCCCCTTTTTCACACACAAGTGAAAAAGTCACACTTGTGGGCAAAACAGACTGCCCTTTTGGAGCGGCATCCCAACATCCCTTTCCTTGCATGCCACGATCCCAATCCAGCACTTTGCTGGCGCTAAGAATGGCAAGATGCTGCTCCTTTTAGCACCGGCAAAATGGTGCTCTTGCTGTGGCGGTGGCAGCTTTTTGGTGCTTGTTTGGAGCAGTGTCTCTAAATGCTGTGCCAATGGAGCACCATAATGCCCCTGTCATGTGGTTGAGTGTGTGGTGTGATGCTGGCACGACATCAGTGTCAAGGTGTGAGGCTTCAAAACGCTACACCCTCATGCCGCTCCCATGCTGGTGCTTCAAGCCGGTCTGTTTAGCCCCTTAAGTAGGTTATCTAGAACAAGCATTTCGTGGATTATTGAAAGCGATCCACAGCTGGGAATATTATGAATCTCGTTTTTCACCTTTATCCCATGATTTAGTCCATGGGTCCAGGAACTGCCTCTGCTTCATTTTCACTACTGAAGTATTCAATTTGGTCTGTCCTAGGTTTTTCTCCATTTAACTTGGGGATTTCCCCTGATTTTATTGTTATGAAACAGTGGCACAAATTGCTCCCTTGTTGTTGTTGTTGTTGTTGTTGTGTGCCTTCAAATCATTTCCAAGTAATGTGAGCCTAAAGCAACTCAATCACAAAGTTTTATTGTTAAGATTTGTTCAAAGGGAGTTTGTTCTTGCCTTTCCCTGAGGCTGAGAGAATCTGACCTGACCATAGTCACCAGTGGCATCCCATGGCCAGGCAGGGATTTTAATCCTGGTCTCTGGAGTCATAGTCCATCACTCAAACCTCAAACATTATGCTGACTCACCTGCTCACTATTCACCTTTCTCCCACATAACCATAATTTTTTATGCATCTATTATGTCCTTACTGGATCTCATTTACGCATATAGCCCCAATAATCAAAATATTCCCAGGTACTGTTGCTCTCTCTGTGTAGGGCCCTTCGTACAATTAGAAACATGTTTCTTCACTGGACACACACATGCAGACTATATATGTACTGTACAGTGGTCCCTTCCCTTACATGAGAGATACATTCTGGACCCCCCTCCCCTGCGTAAGGGGAATTCTGTGTATGCTCAAGCCCCATTAAAAAGAATGAGGCTTGTGCCTGTGGCATGGTGTGCATGACATTACCCCTTCCGGGGCTTGCCGATCCTTCTTCCAGTGAAGCTTTTGGCATATGCTGAAAGCCTCGTAAGTCATGCTCACGTATGACGCGGGTACACTGTACATTGGTTAAATTCCAGAATTAAGATGAAAAAGCTATGAAGAACACTCACCCCTCCACACATTTACTCCAAGTTTAAATCAGATTACACAAAACTAGGTTTTCTTCCCAATTAAAGTGCTTATGTTCTATATAACTGTTAGCAATATAGGTAACTGTCTGCACCCAGACCAATTGGTTGATAATTTCTAGTATGCATGGCCTGTGGGGACAAATAAAACATTTTATGAAAAAAAAAGATGAATAATTTATTTTCCCTCTTTCCTTCAAGAGGCTGAAGGCACCCTTTATGGTTCCTATAATTTTTTTCCTCATGACATTCCTTTGAGCTCTGTCTGAGGGACAGAGATGGGGGCAAGGTCACCCAAAGACCTGTACAGTGGAATGGGGATGTGAATTTTCATTTCTCCTTCCAGATTTCACCCTGATGTCATCTTTTCAGGCTTTTTCATGCCTCAATTTTTGAATTTTGATACCTGTTTAATACTCCCTAGACTGCAAATCTCAGGATTCCATGGGGTGGAACCATGGCAATGAAAGTAGAATATAGAGCTATAATTGTGTAGTGTGAAAGGACCCTTCACACAGCAGAACTACTGTAACCACTACATTAAATGTAAACTATATTTCTTGCCCAGCATTCTTTTGTGGTTCAATTTTAGTACACTTTAAAGGACTAGTTGCCATTTTTAAAAATGGAAGAATGCCAATGGTGTTGTGTAAATGTTAATGGACAATTAGCCTGTGCAATTAACCATATTGCATGGACCCAGAGCTATGGATCATTATAGACTATGTTAAAACTTCTTTTAATCATTGCATAAAAACTGCGAGTTGAGGTAAAGAAAATGGGGTCAGTGCAACTTCAGCACATGGAGTGGCAAATATGAGGATAAAGGTCTTCTTCTGCAACAGTGTTTCTTATCCCAGTTCCTTAATTAGAAATTCAGTGACAGTAAAAAGTAGATAAGGAGAAAAAAAGGTGCCATTATTATTATTATTATTATTATTATTAAGTTTTATTTATATAGCGCTGTAAATTTACACAGCAATGTACATACAATCATTCGAATTAGATGGTTCCCTGCCCTCAGCTTACAATCTAAAAGACACGACACAAAAGGAGAAGGGATTGGTGGTGGGGAATGGTGGAAGGGGATGGGGTCCAGTGGTTCTTCTCTCCCTCTGAGGCCTGGACCAAGGCAGATGGCATGGAGGGAAGGCTATACTTAATCGAGGCCAGGCCTGCTGCCTGGATGGCATGGCCTGCCTTTTCTTTCAGTCCCTCCCAGGTTGGATGGAGTTCTTGGAGTAGGGGAGCTCTCCTTCTTTAAGCAAGGCCTGGATGGCATGGCCTGCCTTTTCATTCAGTCCCTCCCAGGTTGGATGAAGTTCGGGGGGGGGGGGAGCTCTCCTTCTTCAAGCAAGGCCTGGATGGCATGGTTCACAAAAATGAAATCTGTTAGTAATTAACATGCTTACTGTGTTTTAAAAAATGTTTGGATATGAAGAAATCTAAGATCTAGACTAAGAAGTTAAAGTGCAGGTTCCCTAGACACTACCATATCCTCCAACACTTCACAGATGAATGGTGGTACCCATATGGCCAAACAGAATGTGGTCAAGATGGCAAAAATTATTAATCAAGAAGAACAGACAAGCTAGGAGAGACTGTGGCAACTTGCTTTTTGCCTGAACCTACAGGGAAGGGCAAGATTCCACCCTCTTTCCTTTCCCCTCCCCTCCTGAGTTCAGTGCAAATTAATTTGGCACCGTGAAGCCAGTTTGCTTCAATTGAAGTAAGCTGAGGTCAATGGGTAAAAGTGGGAGGAGGAGAGAGAAACTGTGACATTTTAAAAGCAGCTGCAACAGTAGGACAACAGAAGATTGATATGGACTATCTTTGCCAAACTGAGGCAGCTGGAGGTTAGATACTATCTCTAGGCACTGTGCTTTATCTTGTTCAATTTAGTTTATCATCACTTTTTAAGATACTGATCATCTTTGGAACTTATGTTAATACTAAGAAGCATAAATGAACCAAGTTAAACACAGTAAAATGTATTGTTCTCAATGGGAGAGTAACGATTTGATTCTGTATAGTTACTGTTAAGTATCTGCTCTTGAATACAATGTAACTTAAAAAAGGAACAGAGAGGCCTTAGCTCAGTGGTACAGTAATGGAAAAGGTCTCCAGTTCTGTTCCTGGCATTGCAGCAGCTATGAAACACTGCCAGTCTGTGTAGACAATACTGAACAAAAAGGGCCATCGGTCTCACATGGTTTTAGGCAGAGTCCTGTCTTCCTAAACGGCAAATATTTTGGGATGCAAATTGCATTAGCTCCAGAGACACACCTATTGTAATAGGCTCTTTATATAGAACTAAAAATAGGGACAATACTTAGCCAAAGAAATCAGGGAAGTTTAGTGTGAAGAGCGGGAGACCAGTGGACCAGAAAGAATACACTGTGATGTTTTCTTTCAAAAGCCAGGAGTACAGTCATCAACCCAGAGCAATATTGTATTGCACATGGATTTTCTTTGTTAAATCCTAGCAGTAGATGCTCACTTTATGGATGAACTTGGATGCTTACTTTATGGATGAACCTTATTAGCTTAAATATATTTTAACATTCCAGAGTGGAAGTAATACTGCACAATAATTGGGTATCTCCTGTATCCACATCCATATAAAGAGAGAGAAAGAGAGATAATTAATGGATGATTTGCAGGAGTGAGTTATATATTAAGATCTAATCTTTATATAGAGTATTTAGGTCCTTATCACTCTGCATTGCATCTGAAAAAATGGGTTTACATGCCTGAAAATGCACATGAAAATAAAAAACCAGTTGTATTAAGGGTGCTGCTCTATTCCTTTTCCTTTCCCCCTTTCCCTTCCCCTCCTTCTTCCTTTTTATTCTCTGTAATAGGATCCATGATTACTGTGGATTTGTAGTTACTAGTTAAATAATTAACTAGTTACATAGTTAAACATTACTTCGATTGCTAGTTACTATATAAGTATGCTGTAAGTATCCCTCTTCAACCTGTATGCAAAATAAAATAAAATAAAATAAAATAAAAAAAATCATACAAATAGCAGGTTTAGACTCAGAAGGAGTGAAGATAGGAGGAAGGAACAAAAAATGTAAGATATGTGGATGACACCACACTACTAGTAGAAAACATAATAGACTTGGAACAATGACTAACGAAGGTCAAAAAAGAAAGTGCAAAGACCGGCTTACTGATGAACATAAAGAAAACAATGACCATGGAGGATCTACATAAATTCAATCTAGATAATGCAAAAACCAAAATAGTTCAAGATTTCCTGTACCTTCAATCAAATATTGATTAGAACAGAGACTGCAGCTAATAATAATAATAGTAATAATAATAACAATAATAATTATAACACCCTTTCCACCAAAGGGCAGAACATCAAATATATATAATCAAAACCAAATTATAAAATACAACATTATAAAATGCTAAAATATTAAAATACTAAAATAATATACTAATAAACTAAAAATAAACTCCCTATCCAGCTACCCAGGTCAGCCACTTTACCCAGCTTGGCCCCCTTCGGCACGGTCAGCAACTCAGTCTGGCGAATTCAAAAGGAGAGTCTTCAACCCTTTATGAAAGAGGATAAGATCCTCCCCTAGCTGGAGGTTGCCTTTAGATCTTAAATTCGTAGGCGGTACAGACTGCGCTAGCTGAATTGCCAGACACTGGGGGAAGTTATAGGAAATCAGGAGAAGGCTAGGAATGGGAAGGGCAGCCATGTAAGCATTAAACAAGATACTATAGTGTAAAGATATTCAACTGAGCGCTAAGTTAAAATCATCCAAGCCATTATATATCCTATCACCATGTACAGATGTGAGTGATGGACAGTGAAGAAAACAGACAGAAAGAAAATCAACTCATTTTTATGTTGAAACAATTAATATGGCTGCCTCTTTGAAAAAGAGCTAACATGTGGTACTGGCAGCTCTAAGCATAGCTGCCTTTTGAACCTGCTCCAGGGTATAGTCTGAACTCTTGGATAGTTTAACATTTAGACTAAAGGATTCCTTACATGAAAACTACCAGCTGCTACTGCCATGTGGTATCTTAGAACTTCATTATTTAGGGACAATGTATATATGACTATCACTTGTATATTATTTTCCACTGGATTTTGGAAATAAATAAATAAAATGCAACCATGGAAATTCTTGCTTTAGAAAAAAGAACTGCCAGGAGATATTTTCCCAAAGGGAAAACTAGTGGAAATTCTCACCTCTTCTACAAGATACTGCAGCTTCTATAATGCATTGGTAAAGGTTTTTTAAAAAATGTCTCACCATTTACATAATATGGCTCTTGCAGAATCACCCTCTTTTGTACTTATTAAGGAGAAGAGTCTTCACCCTTCTCATGCCAAAAGATATATAAAAATGCCATGTTCATCTCGATTTAGAAGCATGTGTTTCACAGTACCACCCCTTTAATGAATCTAGCTCAACTTGACTAGCTTGAATATCACCATAAGTCTTTTTAAGGACGTTATTGCATGCACTTTTAAAACCATTTTGGGGATGGGGACGGGACTTGTGGGGGCAAGCATGAATGGATTTTACCACACAGGCAAGTGTCCACAAAAAGCACCTGTACCCAAGCCGTCCCTGTTCAGTGCCGGCAGGCGCCATTTTGGCCGGATGGAAGTCTTCTGACCAGAACATTTAACGTTTCTTGGCACTGGACAGGGACGGGTGCTGGAATAGGACCTTTTTGTGGATGCTTGCGTGTGTGGTAAAATCCATTCATGCTCGCCCCCTGCGAGCCCTGTCCCCGTCCCCAAACAGTTTTAAAAGTGCATGAGATAAAGTCCTAAGTCATATGTATGGTGATAAGTAATATTAAGTTGTACATGATAGCAAGTAATGGTGTAGTGGCTTGAATGTTGGACTATAGCCTTGGAGATCAGAGTTTGATTTCCTGTTCAGTCATGGAAACCTACTGGGTGACCCTGGGTGAGTAAACAGGCTCAGTCACAAAAAGCTCTATGATATGTTCACCTCAGAGCTTCTATGACTTCGAAACAAATTGAAGGCACAGAGCAATAACAATTTCATTTTTAAGTAGTAGTACAGTACCTGATAAAAATAGCTTTGGCAAGCCAGTCCCTTTTTTTTTTTTTTTGGTACCTGATGAAGAAAAAATATGTGGTGATTCTATGAAGCTGTTAGAAAATGAAGACAAAACCAACTTTGAGCATCATAATTCATAACCACTCAGGTTAGCTTACAAAATTAACAGGATTCTGGCTAATATTTCAGAACTTTAAAATACTTTTTAATGTATTTAGAGTTTCTTTATGTAATCTACAAACATCACATTTAGTGCCAATCTGGCACTGTGTAGCCTAGAAACAGTACAGTATTTGTATTTTGTAACATTTGTATTTTTCTCTTCTCAGTTAGGATCTTTCTACATGATCCAAGAAGGTACTTGTGTAATTACTTATTCATTGATGGTGCACAATATAACGTGGAAAGAAATTTTCTAAGATAGACAGGATTGTTGCTATGGGATTTCCACTTATCTTAAATATTTTTATATCATATTTCCAGGGAAAGCCTCCCCAAGGCAGTTCACAGAATCAAACAGTTACAATATGAACATAAAATGTGTTACCTCCTCCCTTCAGGTTGTTTTAGTTATATTGCCAACTTTCACACATTTCACTAATTCTAACAATTTACACTGAACATTTGATAGTGCAACAGCATGAAAACAAAAGTTGGGAGGGGTGGCAGTGAAACAATGGATTCAGCCAATGGCTAGCATTTACTGTATTTTTTGGTTTTATACTCTGTCTGTCATCCATGTTTAAAGTTCAAATATCTCTAAAACCAATATCTTCTTTGGTTTATCTTCTTCTGGGATGTTGATGTTCTCTATGACCATCTCCAGCCTACAGAGAAACCACAACTGGGAGATGATTTCAGTGACCCAGCCACATAGTCTTGGGGTCAGTCAAATTCCATGAAAATCTAAGATGCTGGAGAATATACTAAACAAATTGTAAATAGACAGTTCATCTCCTTTACTTATAAATTATGTGGCACATTTTGCTTCAGTTTCAGGTCATCAAGAGGTCTTCCTTGCCCTACAATATATTGCTGAGTTTAGTATATCTCTCAGCAGACCTTAAGAAGAAGCACAGGAGGATGAGGATGAAGTGTGGATAAGTCTACAGAAACAGTGAAATCATTCCTGTCTCCTCTCTTAACTACTACTTTTTCTTGGCAGTGGAGCTGCTCTGGGAAGCAAATTGAAACAATGAAAGGGAGCAAGATAGGACACAGAAAAGGTCAGGGTTTACATCCTCTCCTTAGTGCTGTTTGTGAATAGAGGAGTCACATATTTTAGGAATGTAGGGGAAGTCAGGTCTATTTGAAAGGTGAGATGGATGCAATGGATTCTGCCATTGTAATTGGAAAGAGACAGTGCAGATTGTACTCAAAAAAGTGATTGCTGTGAAAAGTGATTCCTTGCCCTTGGACTCTGCTGTGTTTGGTAGTACGGCAGCCATCTGGAAGACTGCTTCAGCTTGTCCTCGGTCTCTGCTGTGTTTGTGGGTGTGGCAAGAGAGTGGCCTATTTAAAGCCACCTCCCCAGCCCACTGGAAGACTGCTCCAGCTTGCCCTTGGTCTCTGCTGTGTTTGGGGGCATGGCAGCCCTCTGGAAGACTGCTCCAGCTTGCCCTGGGTCTCAGCTATGTTTGTGGGTCTGGCAGCCCTCTGGAAGACTGCTCCAGCTTGCCCTTGGTCTCTGCTGTGTTTGGGGGCATGGCAGCCCTCTGGAAGACTGCTCCAGCTTGCCCTGGGTCTCAGCTATGTTTGTGGGTCTGGCAGCCCTCTGGAAGACTGCTCCAGCTTGCCCTTGGTCTCTGCTGTGTTTGGGGGCATGGCAGCCCTCTGGAAGACTGCTCCAGCTTGCCCTGGGTCTCAGCTATGTTTGTGGGTGTGGCAGCTCTCTGGAAGACTGCTCCAGCATGCCCTTGGTCTCTGCTGTGTTTGGGGGCATGGCAGCCCTCTGGAAGACTGCTCCAGCTTGCCCTGGGTCTCAGCTATGTTTGTGGGTGTGGCAGCTCTCTGGAAGACTGCTCCAGCATGCCCTTGGTCTCTGCTGTGTTTGGGGGTATGGCAGCCCTCTGGAAGACTGCCCCAGCTTGCCCTTGGTTTCTGCTGTGTTTGGGGACGTGGCAGCCCTCTGGAAGACTGCTCCAGCTTGCCCTGGGTCTCAGCTATGTTTGTGGGTGTGGCAGCTCTCTGGAAGACTGCTCCAGCATGCCCTTGGTCTCTGCTGTGTTTGGGGGTATGGCAGCCCTCTGGAAGACTGCCCCAGCTTGCCCTTGGTTTCTGCTGTGTTTGGGGGCATGGCAGCCCTCTGGAAGACTGCTCCAGCTTGCCCTGGGTCTCAGCTATGTTTGTGGGTGTGGCAGCTCTCTGGAAGACTGCTCCAGCATGCCCTTGGTCTCTGCTGTGTTTGGGGGTATGGCAGCCCTCTGGAAGACTGCCCCAGCTTGCCCTTGGTTTCTGCTGTGTTTGGGGGCATGGCAGCCCTCTGGAAGACTGCTCCAGCTTGCCCTGGATCTCTGCTGTGTTTGGGGGTATGGCAGCCCTCTGGAAGACTGATCCAGCTTGCCCTGGGTCTCAGCTATGTTTGTGGGTGTGGCAGCTCTCTGGGAGACTGCTCCAGCTTGCCCTGGATCTCTGCTGTGTTTGGGGGTATGGCAGCCCTCTGGAAGACTGCTCCAGCTTGCCCTGGGTCTCAGCTATGTTTGTGGGTGTGGCAGCTCTCTGGAAGACTGCTCCAGCTTGCCCTTGGTCTCTGCTGTGTTTGGGGGTATGGCAGCCCTCTGGAAGACTGCTCCAGCTTGCCCTTGGTCTCTGCTGTGTTTGGGGGTATGGCAGCCCTCTGGAAGACTGCTCCAGCTTGCCCTTGGTCTCTGCTGTGTTTGGGGGTATGGCAGCCCTCTGGAAGACTGCTCCAGCTTGCCCTGGGCCTCAGCTATGTTTGGGGGTATGGCAGCCCTCTGGAAGACTGCCTCAGCTTGCCCTTGGTCTCTGCTGTGTTTGGGGGTATGGCAGCCCTCTGGAAGACTGCTCTAGCTTGCCCTTGGTCTCTGCTGCATTTGGGGGTATGACAGCCCTCTGGAAAACTGCTCCAGCTTGCCCTTGGTCTGTGCTGTGTTTGGGGGTATGGCAGCCCTCTGGAAGACTGCTCCAGCTTGCCCTGGGCCTCTGCTGTGTTTAGGGAATGTTATCATTGTTATTATTAGTAAATGTTTGCAGGAGTATAAAGAAGAAATCTTTTGCTGTTATTGTTGGCTTATATCTTGCATTGTATCTTTACTATAAGGTGAAAGTTAGATAATATTAGTTTTTGCTATTTATTGTTATTATGATTGTCTTGTTATATATTGTATTCCTATATATTTGTCCCCCCCCTCCCCCGTATTATTGCCATTTTATTTAGATTGCCAATTGATTTTGTAGCTTGTATTGGTCAGGGGTTTCGGAAGGGGTTAATTTGTATTTTATTGGCATTTTTTGTATGGTATCTTTTTTACTCTTGTTAGCCGTCCGGATTCCCTGTGATTGGGCAGGATAGAAATAAATTTATATTATTCTTGTTGTTGTTGTTGTTGTTGTTATTATTATTAAATGTAGCAGAGTAGGGGAGGTTGGATAGAAGACAATCAATGACAATTTAGAGGTAGAAAGGTAATGCATGCCTTATTTATAGGAGGTTTAATGTTTGATTAGTTCTTTCCAGCAGCTTAACAGGCACTGTCAGTTTTGTTTTTACTGACTTTGCTAGGATTAGATTTTGGACATTATTGCACTGCTTTTTAATAATGGGATAGAAGTACAATGTTCACTCTAATGGGGGAATCCTATCACACAGCCTTGTAGCTGGGCAATAGTTATCCTGTAGTCAATTCATGCTTCTGCTACAACTTTTCATGAATGGGAAAATCCTGTGAATAGCTGTCAGTCCCAAAGTTAACCAATTATTGAAGTATATTCCACAGATAATTTGGGGTAATTCACAGAGAAATGGATTTAAAGAGGTTTTATTGCAACCGCCCAACTCTCAATGACAGCAAGCCTCCTTTCTCACGAGGAGGCAATCACTCATTTGGCAAGGGAAACAGGATTTATCGAGTCCCAATGAAGGCATGCCCACTTACTTTATCTTGGATAGCTGACTAGTAAATGGAATAGTATTACAGAATCATAGAGTCATAGAGTTGGAAGAGACCACAAGGACCATCCAGTCTAACCCATGCAGGAACTCTCAATGAAAGCATACCCAATAGATGGCCATCCAGCCTCTGTTTAAACACCTCCAAGGAAGGAGACTCCACTACTGTCTGAAGTAGTGTGTTACACTGTCAAATAGCCCTTACTGTCAGGAGGTTCCTCCTAATGTTTAGGTGGAATCCCTGTTCCTGTAGCTTGCATCCATTGTTCCAGGTCCTGTTCTCTAGAGCAGCAGAAAACAAGCTTGCTCCATCCTCAGTAGGACATCCCTTCAAATATTTAAACAGGGCTATCATATCACCTTTTAACTTTCTCTTCTCCAGGTTAAATATCCCCAGATCCCCAATTCTCTCCTCATTGGGCATGGTTTCCAGATCCATCAACATTTTAGTTGCCCTTCTTTGGACTCACTCCAGTTTCTCAACATCCTTTTTGAATTGTGGAACTGGACAAAGTATTCCAGGTGGGGCCTGACCAAAGCAGAATAGAATGGCACTATTAGTTCCCTTGATCTAGACATTACACTTCTGTTGATGCAGCCTAAAATTGCATTGGCCTTTTTAGCTGCTGCATGGCACTGTTGACTCATGTTCAGCTTATGGTCTACTTGGACTCCTAGATCTCATTCACATGCAATATCATTAAGCCAGGTGTTACACATCCTATATCTATGCATTTCATTTTTCTGCCCTAACTGCAGTACCTTACATTTCTCCTTGTGAATTTCATTTTGTTAGCTTTGGCTCAGCTTTCTAGTCTATTCAGATCATTTTGAATTCTGATCCTAAATTGGTGTTATCATCTGCAAATTTGATAAGTATGCCCCCAATTCTGTCATCCAAGTCATTGATAAAAATGTTGAATAGCATTGGGTCCAGGACAGAACTCTGTGGCACCCCAATGATCACTTCTCTCCAGGATGAAGAGGAGCCATTGTTGAGCACCCTTTGGGTTCGGCTGGTCAACCAATTACAAATCCATGTAACAGTTACGTTGTCTAGCCAACATTTTACAAGCTTGTTTCCAAAAATGTCATGGGGAACCTTGTCAAAGGCCGTACCAAAATCAAGATATGCTATATCCACAGCATTCCCTTTATCTACTAAGGAGATAATTAATTAAATATATATATATATATATATATATATGTGAGAGATCAGATTTGTCTGACATGACTTGTTTCTCTGAAACCCATGTTGACTTTTTTATGATTATGGCCTTCCTTTATTTGTATGTATTGGAACCAGTCAAGTACTTTACCGTCTTGTTCTAGTTGCTCTTTTAGTTTTATTTTATTTCCTTCTTGAGTATCCTCTAATATATCATCATCTGTTAACCAGTTTATCTTAGCACCATTCTGTGCTAAATATAACATGCTCTCTATTTGTTATTTTAATGTTTAACATCATCTGGCCCAAGTATTTAGTAAAGTGGACATGGGAGACTTTTCCTGCAGCACAGCAAACCATTTCCCTAAAGAGGGACTATGAACAGAAAAATCTGAAGACAGTGAAGATTACCACACGAAGCTTTCCTCCTCATGCTGTTGTGGCTTTTTAAATACCCCAAACAGCAGGCTTTAAAAAACAATGATAGAACACAAGGAATAGAAAAGGTATGGACAGAAGTGGACAACATTATTCTGAAGGGAAATAAGGTATTTATAAAAAGAATGTACAATAAACTTCTAGAAATTGAACTAAAGGAAGAAACAGTGAAAGAATCTATGATAAAATGGATGAAAAATATAGGAAGGACAATCTCTATGGAAGCATGGGAACAATCTTGGAAAAATAATCAAACATTTTCAAGATGCAATACCCTAAAAGAAAATTATCTAAAAATATTCCATAGATGGTCCCTAACTCCATTAAGGTTAGCAAAAATGAACAAGAAGTATAATGGAACATGTTGGAAGTGCGAGAGACTGAGGGGTACAATGTATCACGTATGGTGGCAATGCAAATATATTAAAAAATTCTGGAAAAAATCCATACAAAAATGCAAAATGCCTTAGAAATTAAAATCCTGTTAACCCCAGAACTCTTCTTGTTAAATATAACAGGAGTTATACAAGACAAAATGACCCAAAATATAACGAGTGTGATTCTCTACATGATATCGGCAGCTCAAATGACACTTGCTAAATACCGGGGGGGGGGGGGGGGGATTCCAAATATTGCAGAATGGAAATTAAAAATACATGAATTCTATACAATGGGAGAACAATGCAGGATTTTGAAGAAAATTGAAAGGGGTACAGCAATGGTGGAATAAAGAGCAGTAATAAGTAATACCATAAGTTAACGCAATATATGACATAAATAAGGAATGGAGGACAGTAGGGAATTGTCTCATATAAAGAATAGGAATAAGGAAATAAGATTAGTGGAAAACATTGCTTGCTTAAATAAATGCTGAAAATAAATTGTATATGAATGTGGACTAGGGAAAAGGAAGGGAACAGGTCTGAGATAAGTATAAATAGATAATCAAAGTATTATATATGATAAAAAGCAATCTCAATCCAATAGTTAGGAAGTAATGTATGTTGGAATATGAATGAAGTTAATATGTTTTGTGTTAGTTTCCTATTTTTTATGTTGACCTAATGTGAGTACGAAATTGAATGTATTCTTTTATGTATGCTTACAAAATCTAATAAAATTTTAAAAAAATTAATGGCAGAGGCTCCAAGTCTTAAATCCAACTGTTAGTCCCAACTAGAGTAGAGCCATTGGATAAATGGGAAGTTGGCAAGTCAACCCTTCTATACATTTCCCACAAGGGAAAATAATATGATAAAAAGTTCTATTTCAGAATATAAATGATAGATATTTTCTCTTGTGGAAATTTAATCCAGAGTGGTGAAAGCATGGTCAGCATGTGGACTCTGGACACCACTTTTGTAGCCTCTGAAGCCTTGCACCAGACCCACTCCCCCATGAAGCCCCTGAATCACCCATTGTATATTTTTGGAATCAAAATCACCCACAA
Source organism: Urosaurus nigricauda (assembly GCA_034509955.1). NCBI lineage: Eukaryota > Metazoa > Chordata > Lepidosauria > Squamata > Phrynosomatidae > Urosaurus > Urosaurus nigricauda. Next base: position 88,506,955 of record JAOEGL010000003.1, read on the forward strand.
ATTACAAATGTGTTCAAACATGCAAAAAATATTTCATCCCCTCAGAATCCAAATACCCTTTCCCTCCTCTGTTTCCCATAATTTATGGCACCATTTTGAAGCAGAAATGAAGGGCAAAGAAGGTATTTTGGCACACTTGGGGGATGTAGCTGCAAGCGAGGTAACACTACTCTCACATAGACTCGTAGTGGATGGGGTATATCTTCATCTTTTTTATGGTTAGGCTGGCATATAAATAATATATGACCTACCATATGATCTAACCAATACAAAACAACATTTAGTAACAAAAGAAGGCTTTCATGGCTAGCATCCATAGATTTTTGTGGGTTTTTGGGCTATATGGCTAGGTTCTAGAAGAATTTATTCCTGACATTTTTGCCAGCATCTGTGGCTGGCATCTTCAGAGAATGCATTCTCTGAAGATGCCAGCTACAGATGCTGGTGAAACGTTAGGAATAAACAGTTCTAGAACATGGCCATATAGCCCAAAACCCCCCACAAAAGATTACATAGAGCTTTGTCACAAGAGGCAGGTAAATTCAGTTGGTGCTTATTGCATGGCATCATCCCCATTCTGTTATTATCTCATGGAAAATCTTTTTAAAAGCACTACATTTTATTAACAGGAAAAACATTGTTTATGGTCTCCTTTCTCACTTCTATATGCTATGCAAAAGATCAGTTGTGCTTTTATGCCAATTTTGTGTGGTCAGCGGGTGTACTTTGGATAGGGAAATGTAGTGATCAGAGGAGAAGAAGTCCCATCATTTCCTTTTCCAGCCCTGTTCTGTTACAACAGAACAGTATTACACTCTCCTTCTTTCTTGCTGTGTCTTCCTTCATACATACCAATTTCTGTGTGAGAATTGATCAGACAGATAGCAGTAGATGCCCACATTTATCACACAGCAATTAATTGAGACTAGGAGACCTTTTCACAAAGAAAAAAATGGGGAAAAGCCTTTTGAAAATTTTCACTTTTTTCATTTATATTTCTGTGTGAGGGCATCAGTGTGTGTGCCTGTATGTATGTACATGTGTGCCAAGCTAGGAGAAGGGATGGTATTGTATGGTATTGGGTGGGCAGTGTCAAATGCAGCCTGTGAAAGTTTTTTGCAGGAACTTAGTCTCCAATACTGGGGAAAATATGAAGATGTGATAGGGAAGAGAGCAGTTCCTATTTAATAGCACTTTTGAAAACAGTGTTGAGGCCAATAGTTTAGCAAAACAGTAACCACTTCCATTTTTCACAGATGAATGAGCAGCCCTCATTGGGCTTATAAAATGGATTGTTCCCTTCTACCATCCTCTTTATGTTAAAAGGAGAAATGTTGACTTCCATACATTCCCATGGAAATTAATGGAACTCTAAGAGTGCTACATACCTACCCAAAAGACAGTTCTACTGAATTTAGTGAGATTTATCCCCAGATAATTGTGAACAGGATTGCAGGCATTAAAGGACTTTAGCTGAACTTCATGCATCCCTCCATCCAAACTCAGAACTATGTTAAGAAAGCAAAATAATCTTTTCTTCTACACAGAAGCAGAGAAGTTTTGTTTCTGCTTCATTTTTCCCCTTTGAAGTCAGGCAACTAATAGATACAAACTTTCCCTCTAACACATACTCATTTTGCCTCTAGAATGTTGTAAATCAAATGCTGTCTGCCTGACTGATATATGCTTGCCTAAATAGATATCTACTCTTACTGTACTGAAGGTGGGCAGAATAAGCTGGCAGCTTCTTAAGATTTCAGTAAAGATAGAAAAGAAGCATTAACTCTGAGGTATGCTTGTCCTGATAATGTTGATCTTCAGCATGTAATTCAAGCTATGTGTGTGCGCGTGTGTGTGCATGTGCACCTTCAAGTCACCTGTTAACTTATGACAAATCCATGAATTTCACAGTGTTTTCTTGGGCAAGGTATACTAAGGTATTACCATTTTGTTCTTCTGAAATATAGCCTACAGCATGTGGTACTCGATGGCAGTTTCCCATCCAATTACTAATCAGGGCTTAGATTCCATTATCAGATGGTATCTGGTGCCTTTAGGGTATATGATTGAATACTACTACTAGTAGTAGTAGTGATTGAGTAGTAGTAGTAGTAATAGTAGAGGGAAAATATTTGATTAAAAAGGGTCATAAAACCACACTACATTCTTGTAGGAATTTCCACCATGATGTTAAACAATCACAGAGAAAGGATATATAAGGCTTGTGGGGGGTGTTATATGAAGAGGGGGTGACCAAATGAGGAGGTGTGTAAGAGCTGTCTGTGATGTTATAGCTGTGAAACACATTCCTACCGAAAGTTATCAAGTAATTAACATCTAATGATCTGCATCTCCACTATATCTAGAAACTTCAGAAAATATAGTGTAATCCAATGGGAGCCAGAATAACTAGAATGCAGGCTTGCTGGTGACCATAGAAGTAGAATTCTACCACATTTTGAATATATAAAATACATTTAAAAAAAGATTTTGAACTATGAGGGAACATGTTACACACAGGCATTTTACAATTTTCCTTTGGGTATAAAGAAAAGAAGTGCTTGAGACTTCTGCTCTGCTTGTCTTCTTTTCCTGGTAGTTTTAACTTAGAACTGTCTTATGATGAGGCTATCATTTCTTGACAAGATCATCATAAAAGAAAGAAATGAGGGGGAAAAGTGGCTATAACACTCATAGGTTGGGCATGTAATATCAAAAAAGATTTTTGACAGAACTCGGTGAATAGCAAAAAACCCCAAGATTTGTGAAGGAGCTAGCTCTTTCATCCATTGCGGGTGGCAGATGGATATGACTTAAGATGTCATGTATATGAATGTGTACAATAAAGGTATCATTTTAATGACATACTAGATGAAGACAACTGATAAGAATAAATTACCTTTCTCTTTTGATGTAAGAGATGATAACCTCTTGCTAAAAGTCAAATTCCCCATGACACTGGAAAATAATTAGTTAAGACAGAATTATAACAATGCTCATAAAAGGATGGTTCATTAGTAGAGCAACCTCACATAGATAGTTGCTCTGATGGAATGGCTATTTTCTCTAATAGGTATTCAGCCCTGGATGTTTGGGATAAACACATAACCGGGGTGGTGGTGGTGGTATAAAAATGTGAGATACACCAATGACTTCCCCAAAGATATTGCTGTGGTCTACCAGTCAGGCATTGTAGCATCACCAGTATCCATGTACATGCACCTGGAGGCTGCCAATAAACTCAACTCCCCTCTAAATGTCCTTTTCTGTCTGGACTCATAAGGGAAGCAGACTGCAACAATGGGAGCACATAAGGGAAGGTTAAACACAGTCATTCCAATACAGGCAGGTTAAATTGTGACAAGGCAGTACAGGTCCCTTTCACACTACACAGTTATGGCACTATGATTCTGCTATAACTGTCATGGCTTTATCCTTTGGAATCCTTGTAATTTAGTGAGACATTAGAGCTCTCTAGCAAAGAATTCTAAATATCCTTCCTTAAACTTTATTCCCCAGATTCAGGCCACCACCAAGGCCTGTAGATTCTCTCTCTACAACATTGTAAAATCCATCCATTCCTCTCAGCCTCCATTGCCAAGACTCTGGTCCATGCCCTAGTGGTTTCATGACTAGATTATTGTAACCTTCTTCTGACAGGGCTTTCCCTCTCTCACCTTCATCCTTTAATCTCTGTCCAGAACTCAGCTGCACGTATTATCACATCCGCTCACCGCTTTGACCATGTTTCTCCCCTCTTATCCTCCCTTCACTGGCTCCCCTTCCCCTTCCACATCCAGTACAAGCTTTTGTTGTTGACTTTCAAAGCCCTCCACGGACTGGCCCCTCCTTACTTGTCTGAACTTCTTTCTCCTCAACACTCCTTCTCGTACCCTCCGTTCTGGTAGTCAAGGTCTCCTGTCCCAGCCGAGGATTTCCACTGCTCTGTCCTGAATTTGTCCCTTCTCACTTGCTGCCCCTCACTCCTGGAACTTTCTTCCCCCACATGTCCGCCTCATCACTTCTCTAATCAGTTTCAAAATTAAGTTAAAGACTATATTGTTTAGGGAAGAGTTCCCAGGATTGTGCCGTCTGCCTTAGCATGCCTCGTTTTAACTATGTATTAAGAAGCCGTGCCCTCCCTCCAGTCCATCTGCCTTGGTCCAGGCCCCAGAGGGAGAGAAGAACCACTGGACCTCATCCCCTTCCCACCACCTTTCCCTTCTCCTTTTGTGTTGTCTCTTTTAGATTGTAAGCCTGAGGGCAGGGATCCGTCTAATTATAATTTTGTATGTACAGAATCATTACCACCACCACCACCACCACCACCATCATCATCATCTGTAAATCCCAGGATTCCATAGGATGGAACCTTGCCAATTAAAATGAAATCATAGAGTTATAATTGTGTCATGCGACAGGGCCCCAAGACCTTGGACAGGGGTGTGTGAGAAACTGGTCTTGAGTGCTTCCATAAAAGGAGAGGTGCTGCTTGTGGTGGTTGGTCATACTACTTCACTAGTCTGGATGTTGGCTCCAATTCCTCTGAGCATCGTTGCCTTTAGAGGGCCACTGCTGTTGTTCCCCAGGGGTTCTTGTAGCACTAGAATGTGTTTCAAAGTGCCTTTTCTAAATCTGATCAGTCTGGTAAAGTGAATTGTTTCCAACATCATTTTTAAAAGGTACAATGGATGTTTGTTGTGTCAAAACACCTACACTATTTCACACACACACACACACTTGGGGTTTTATGTACAAACCTCATGGATTTTGTAGGAGGGAAATGGCACATATACAATTTTGGGGGGGGGGCACATGTATTTGTGTGCACAAAACACATTTTTATCCACACAAAACTCCAGATAACACCAATTTTGTGCAAAAATAACATTTTTGCATGAAAAACAGAATTGTTGAATACAACAATGTCTGAAAAATTTGTTTCTTTGCATAATTGCCCTCTCCTTTATTTTTAGTGCAAAATACTTATACTGAATTTCTGTGCAGATTTATTTCCTGAAAAACATCACGATATGTGGGGACCAAGCAAAACCTGTGCAAAATTCTTGCTGTGTTCTATTTTTCTTCACCAAATTTCCCGTGTGTTTGGAAATGTATTTCTTTGTCCAGAAAATGAATTATGGAAAATATTCTTTCCATCCATATTATGTAGTGTAGTATAGTTACTACATAAAACCAATGGTTATACGGGAGGAATAAAGATGGGCTGCCATCCTGATTGTGACACATGCAGGCATAACTTAAAATTTCTTCCTGCCTAATTACCATCTATTTAACTGGATACTTCTCCCCATGGCTGCCCAGTGACCAGAGAAAGACAGGGAGTACAAAGGGAAGCCAGCCAACCAGCTAGCCCCATTCCTGCTCCCACCATTAGAACAAAAAATGCATCCTCCTGGACTTCCTTCCTAGAGATCCTCCAGAGGTCCAGGAGAATTTTTCTTCTGCTGGCTGCAGGAATAGAGTCATATGGTTGCTTGGCTCTCCTTTGCCCTCCTCTTCTCCTCCACTAGTCATGGAGACCATTATGCATGTTGATGGCCATGGGAAGGACTGAACAGTCAGAAAGTGATAGGTTAAGCACTCAGTGACATGGGAAAACGTGTAGTAATGCCTGGCAACCTGGCAGAATTTGGATCTCAGATGCGTTTTTAGCAGGAACATATTCAGCAGATTTATTAACTTTCTCCTCATGAATTACTTTTGCTTTACACAACTAGCAGGTGAGTTTGCAAAGAACTCCAAAATGAAGCTACTAATTATGCTGAAAGGGTATTTGCTGGCACTGCAACATTGAGGATTAGGCTCCAAAAGACACAGCATACATATGAGGCTGTGCATTCCCTAGTTTGTCTTCTTAATTAAGATGCTTCAAGAAAATCTAGTGCTCCAAGAGCTGGTGACATCAATTTATTCTGGGTGATTAAAACAAGAAGGGATTGACAGATGCCCAGAAACTCGGGAAATGGGTAATAAAATGGCATACATGGTTCAGCGTATGCAAGTGTAAAGTGATACTCACAGGGACAAATGAATGCAAACTTCTGATATGAGAAAATTGGATATAAACTATCAGCTCCTAAGAAAATGATTTTAGGGATGTGTCAGATGCCTTGATGAAAATATAAACATGTGAAAAGGATGCCTCTTGTTATGTTATTAAGAGTTCTTAAACATATTTCTGAAGTTTCCATCCCCCCCCCCAAATAAATAATTTCAGATATAATAGTTAACTTCAAGAAGGTAACCACAAGGCATCTCAGAAGATTTATGTGCACAAACCTCTTTAAAATTAAATAAAATCTGCACAGAAGCCATGCATCATTTCCATTTCATTAGAATTTGTGGAGAAGAACTTCCAACAGCTTACGCCCAGAAGCTTCCGGCAACCTAATTGCTTTAAGACCAGTTTCTACATTTAACTGTAAAGCTTTTCTTAAACAATTCCTCTGCAGATTGAAAGCATGAGATTATGATGATTCCTTCCTTTACCAGTCTCCAAAATGTTTAACGACCCATTTCAAACACAGTGAAATCCAATGTATAACAACCAAATTAAGATTAAGAGGTTATGACCTTACACACTCAGTAATAAAAAGGCAAGACAGAGGTGATGGATTTAAACTCAGGCCACATTTAATTATTTACATGAGAAGCCTCATTAGGCCTTCCCTAGAGTAGAATGGGGACAATGCTGGAGGTTCTTCCCAATATCTCCCTTCCCATGATAGGTAAATCACATCTGTCCTACTGCCAGCCTTTTTCCCACCAGCCTGTCAGCAGTCGGCCATGCATCCTAAATTTTCAAACCTGGGCACAATCTCCATCAAACCCTGAGCTTTAAGGGGAAACATGTCCAGGGACCCTTTCACACTTCAGTTATAATTAACAGCAATGGCTGTATCCTATGGAACTCTGTCATTTCCATAGAATTTTCTCTGTCTGATAATTCTAAATGCCTCTCTTTAAACTGCAAAACCCAAGATTCCATAGAATGTGGACTATGATTTTAAAGTGAAATCATAAAACTATAATTGTGTAGTGTGAAAAGAATCCATGGCTGTCCCCAAAGAGCTCCTGAAGCCCATATAACCCAAGGAACCTGTTTGGATGCCATTTTTTATCCAATATGAAGTATAGGTGCTCATACACATACTGTAATTATAGCACTATGATTCCACCTTAACTGCTATGGTTCCTTCCTAAGGTATCCTGGGATTTGCATTTTAGGAAGGGTTATTTAGAATTCTCAATCAGAGAGATCTAATGCCTCACCAGACTACAAAAGTCATATATCATAGGATGCACCAGCATTAAATAGCATATCACTGGGAATGTTAATTTTGATTTTTTGCTCTGGTATGCTAGTTGCCTATCTGTGCAGTGAAGTTTTGTTTTAAAATGAGGAAGTCTTTAAGCCTGCAATCTTTCACCTACATCATGGAATGATATAATCCAGACAGAGTGCTATAAACCATGTCTTATTCCAAAGTTTTATGGGTTTTGTTTTACTTTCTTCCATAAATATTGAAATTCAGGTTTGTCTATGGAAATAACATTTTCCTCTTGTCAGCTGTCCATCAACCTAAGGACTTAGTTCTTTATGGAAAAGCAGACAATAGGGATAGTTAAGAACTGGAGGTATGAAAAGAGAGAAGCAGGTAAGAGAGGGCAAAAGAGAGGAGCAGCAACAGTTTTTTATTTGTGGTGTCCTTGATCATCTCTTTCAGTCCCTATCCTTAATTAAGGGCCTTGGTCAAATAAAACCAGTGCCTCAAGTGTTCGTCACATGTCCCAAGTATATTTTCTGAAAGCTTCTTGACAAGTATCAAATCATCAAAGTTATAGTCACAAGCTTTTAGCATCATGAGTGACTCAGAATGAGTAAATGTTTTAGCTTCACTCTAGATCTCTTCAAACCAGGGCATCTCACAGCATTCTTTCAAGGCCTTTTTCTTACATGGCAATGAGAGATAATTCTTGATTAATCATGTTGGAAAATCATGGTAGTTTCCGAGTTGTAATCAAGAGCAGAAGTGTGCCATGAATGATATCTAATTTCTCTGGTTGTGCTTGAAGATGACTGGCTATAATTCTTATTTATCCTTACCCCCCCCAAACTCTCTCTTTCCCCCTCCCCAATTTGTAATAAACAAGCTCTGTCAACTATGGATGGAACCACATAACCTTATCCATTCATCATACTAATTTGGCTTAATGAGTAAAGGCCTGAAGCTGGGAGACTTGTGGTCCACTCAGTATATTATTGAAGTATAGCTCCTTAAGGTAATTAGTACAGTCTGCAATTATTAGGTCTGTTAGGTACTGTATTTATCATAAAGATTTAGTGCTAAGAAAACTCTCTTTCCTGAAATGAATGTAGTGTTCAGAGAAAACTGCATTTTCCAGGCTAAAGTTGATATCCGGGGTTAATAAATGCAGGATTAAACTTGTATTGTTTTATGCCATAGTTAATCAAGAGGAACTGATTTATTGGACCATCATTCAGTTTTGTGGAGTTAGAAGGGCTGGATTAAAAACAACATAATATCAACCCCACCCTTAGGATAAGGACTGGCAGTTAGAAATGGTAAGGTATTTCTTGAAACAGTACCAATTACTTCCCCCCTGTACCTAGCAACCAAGAGGCTAGAAAAGTATGTAGAGAGGGGCAGATGTTGCAGTAGGAATTTCTGGGAATCTGTTTTAGATAGGGAGAAGAAAACCTGATGTCCAGAACTTATGCATGAATTTAACTGGCATTTGACTTTTTTTGAAAAAGAAGATGGGAACCTGGTGTGTCATGTCCTGTTCAGTAGTTACAAGACTGTAAACTAAACTTATGAGGGTCATGGGGTAAAGCAAACTGGCAGCTTGGAGCAGCCTCTGGCCCCTACAGCCCTGGTCAGCCCTAATTGGACCAGGTCTACAGTGAGCAGATGTTACAGTCTTGATGTTACAGTCTTGAAGATGGCCACTGCCACAGCCCTGAGATTGCCGCTCCTTTTCTGACGGGCTTCAGGCCACCTTAGGCAGCCTTGGAGTGGGTTTTGGCCATTCTGGAGACATGTGCCATTTGCAAGCCCTGCCCCCAAACTGGCCAGAAGTTGCACTTTTTGGCCCATGTGTTTTGGGCCCCTTTACTGCTAGGTATTTGCATTTATCATTGTAATTAAAAGTAATGCTCAATACACAGCTATGTATTTTATCCTACACATTTATTAGTTTGCTCTTCAGGGCGTGCTAGCAATTGAGCTTCAGATGATTCCTCCAGATAATTTTTGGATTGTAATGCCCAGCAGGCCTAGCTAGCACAACCAATGGGAAGGAATCTTGGGAATGACACTCCTGCACTATCAGGAGGGCCACACAATTCCCACCCTGATTTACATACAAGTGCAAACTGGATGTGATTTCAATTGTCTGAATAGTCACATAGCCAAAATAATGTGTTGCACTAAGATAAAAACAGGATGATACGTCCTAGTTCCACATATGTAGTTAACTTTCCTTGAGGATGCTGTAGGTGAGACATCTCCAAACCCTCTGCTTAGCTCTGGTGCCACAACAGACTATAAAGCCCAGGATTTCATAACATGGGGCCATGGCAATTAAAGCAATGTCAAAATGTATTACTTCTGAGTTACAGATGCAGCCTGATCTGTTGCTTTTCACACACACCACACTCAATCATTCCATTCCTGATGATCTCTGTGCAGGTTGTGTGATTCACAAGATATGTGAGCAATGTCAGTGACACTCTTTAAATTCTGAGGAGGTTTAAACTGGCCCCATTTTCCTCTCCTCAATGTTTTTGCCACTGGAATTTTCTCTTCTCCACCAGCCAAAGACAGGATGACTGTCAAACCACGGATTCCTCATTGAAAGTCCCTCTCTGCCTTTATCAAAAGGTTTCTCATTGAGAAATCCCACAGTTGTGTTTTTTTTTAAAGTGAAAGCCAATGGGTTTATTTGTAATAATCCCTCCCTGTAACATTCACTTGCAGACATATGTTGAGTACTGTTTAGGTTTGTGTTTAAGATGATGAATGAGGAAAGCCTAGAGGCTAGAAGAAGTGTCCTGTGTGAACAATGCTGCTCCTTGTGATGCTGCCTTGGTCCTTCTTTTGAAGATTTTTAAAAATTATTTTTTCTCTCATTAATTTTCTTTTAAAATAACCAAAGATGAATCCATACAGAAGTTTACTTACTGTATAAAGTTATATCAAACTACTAGATCAAATGTATTTCATTTGGGTGCTTTAAAAAGATATCCCTCAGATATTTCTTTCTGCTTAAAGCCTAAACAAGTCTGGGGTTTTAAGATCATCAGGAGTGGCCCTTTTCTGGATCTCACAAGTTACACTGAATGCCTGAATATGACTATACTGTTCATTAGCATGTATTTAACCTTTTGAAGTGGAATTAGAAATTACAGCCAAATCTATGCAGGCTATTTCACTGGGATGTTTCTAATGGCAGCTTAGTCTTCATGGAAAATATATTCAGTCACAGATTGGTCCATGTGATTCTCCCCAGTCTGCTGTAGTCCTCTTTGTCAAATCCCAGCTCTCTTGCACAGGTTCTCAACCCTCAGTAGTAGTTTCTCAGAGGTAAGGAGTGAATTGGGGAGGGAGTATTGATGGAACAAGGTATTTGACAGGGGAATAAACCATGTACATGTTGACAGAAAAGGATAGAGATAGAAAGAGGCAGAAAAATATGCAAATCAGTGTCAAAACCCAATCAAAAAGGTGGTTATGGACACTCCATGCTTTAGGACACATTTTCCTTAGAGAGTTTTCAACAGCTAATTAAAAGTGACAAAAAGAGTAGTTTTGAAGGAGCCAATAACAAAATGAGTACATAGGAGCCAACAATAATAATCCTTACACTTTTCTCTATAAATCCTATTGTCTGTTTTGAAAACTAACAATCAAAGTGAAGAATCAACTAAGGTAATTCCACAATTAAGTGGTTTCAATAATATTAACAGCAATTTATTAATTTCCCAAATTCTAAAGAGCAGAATCAACAAATTAATGTCCAGACCTAATGTTCTAGGCTTTGGAATGTGATCTTACTTATGTGGCTTATTCTGTGGAGACTTGATACATGGGAGATATTTTTAATTAAAACAATTTATATAGAGCATTAAATTAATCTGAGTGTGACACTTGCATGAGAAATAAATAGGACTGCCATCAGATTAAAACAGTGAGAAATTGATTCACCTTAGTTTGTACTGGAATGTCTCCAAGATTTCCTTCTGATTTTTTGGTACTGTTTTAAGTTTCCTGCATTAAACACACACACACACACACACACACACCAGTCCATATATTTTGTTTTGTTCCTTTACATTATCTTTGTAAATACCAGCATTTACATCATGGTGGATACTCTTCCTTTTGACCTAGGTCAATGAGATATCTTTATCTTAAAAATGTAATGAGTTGTGAAATGTTGTTCCTCTCAAATTCTGATTCTGTTCGTCAAGCTAGCCTTACAGCTGGTCTAAAGTAATGTTACATTCTTCTCTTAGCTGTCCACCAGTCACCAATGCTCTTAGTATTTTAGCAGAGGATGCACCGAATAACAGCAACTTTATGTATAGTTTAATTGTTCATATAACTAAAATAGCTGGGCTATTATAACACAGACCTCAGATCAGGCATATTGTGTTGTCCTGTGGTAAAGGAACAACAGCTCCCCCACTCCAAAAAGATATGTAAATACTATGTAAATTTACAGCACTATATAAATAAAGGTGAAGAAGAAGAAGAAGAAGAAGAAGAAGAAGAAGAAGAAGAAGAAGAAGAAGAAAGATTCCTTGTCACCATAGAATTTTTGTGAAAATAAATCTAAAAATAGACATACTTATACAAAGTAGATTTCAAACTTCTTGCATAATAAGAAGGGTAAATTTCTGTGCTACTTCGATTAGTAATTTTTCAAAAAAGTAGTTATGTTAGTCTCTTGCAACATAAAAAGGAGGAAAGGAAGGGGAGAAAATAAAAAAGAATGTGGCAGCTCCTTTAAGACTAACTGGTTTTTATTTTAGCATTAGCTTTCATGGATATAAACCTATTTCTTCAGATGCAGTACTGAGTGATATTAAAAACTCAGGTTATAAAGTATATTTATATAGTTGTTAGAGTGGGACAGAATGCCACAGGATCCAGAAAGATGTAAATCATATCCCTTGCCTTGAATTTTCAAATGGCTGGGCAAGGTGGTACAGGTCTTCCAGATCTTTACAGTGTTGATGTGTGAAAGCAAAAACAAACAAAACAAACAGCTTCATTTATATACCGCTTCATACCTTTAAGGAGTGTCTAAGCGGTTTACAACTGTAAGCTATTTGCCCCCCAACAATCTGGGTACTCATTTTAGCAACCTCGGAAGGATGCAAGCCCGAGTCGCGCTTCAGCCCTTTGCTGAAGCAATAAATCTCCTTACCAAAACTCAGTTTCCTTGGTTTCAAAACTCTTTCTAAGAAGATTCCTTCCAGTAGTGCAGTCTCTAGTATTAATATATGTCTTGCTCCAGGAAGTATTGAATAGTTTCTCCCTCTACCTCCTCTATTCATCCTGTTGCATTCGCTCCTTCATCCTCTGCTCTGCTCATCCTGTCACATTCTATCTCACTCCTGAAACTCTATATTATGCTTTATAACATGAGGCTTTAATAACAGAACTGGATTGACCCCCCCCCCCCCATTCACACACTCACCTCCCCACATTTATTTCTTATGGGGATAAATTGTGGGAGTGGGGAAACTGTTATCCACTGCATACAATATTTTTTTTAACATTTTCTAATATTCTTTTTATTTCTATCAGTAGCTGCCAATGACTTGCCCGTTTGCTGGTACACTATGAAAAACTGTTATTTATCCACTGTTGCCAAAGAATATCCTTTGGTCATTAGTACAGATATACTGATTCTGAATTAATATACGTTTTTCTCTCTGCACAAGAGTGAATGAAGTTGTATAGGTTTGGAGCTAGGTTTGTTTGCTTGTTTGTTACATTCTTGCCTTCAAAACTGTCTGAATATTTCTTGAGCAAAAAATACAGATTATGTAAAAAGAGGAAATGCAGTGTCAATTTGGTGAGCCCCTTTCTGCTGCAAGCAACGCTTTTCTCTCTAGCCGTACAACTCTGCAGAAGATAAGCAGCATGCAGAGGTTTATGTCAACAATGCAAAAATAGCTAGCCTTAACAAGAAGTCTAATTAAAAGTTTCTTTGTTTAAAAAGAAATCAAGAATCTGAGGCTAGGGTTTCTCTGTCAATCCATACACAATTAAAATCAAGAAATCCCAACGCTTCACCTTCTAAGCCAAAATTAAATCCTTGAACAAGCATACATTTACTTTCTGAATCAGGAAGCAATGCAGTTAATTGTTTCTTCAATTAACCCCTCTGCCCTGAAAAATGGAATTATGCTGCATATGCAATCAATAGGTTTGCTGCCATCGTATTGTCAACCCTACCCCGAACTTGATAATTGCAAGGGTTTTTTTTAGCCCTTTTGCAAATTGAGAATGGTTTTCTTTGAGTACAGAGTGGTAATTTTAGAAGTGTTGACTGAAATGTATTGTTTCCTAAGCCTAATTAATTAGATGCAAGACATCAAAGAGGTCAGTTATAGAAACATGACTTTAGCAACTTACACAGATATGTCAGAACAAGAAAGCCTTGACTGTATATTCTGCACTCTCTTCCTGTATGCAGCTTTCTCTCACAACCCTAAGCAACAGGCCACTCTACTCCATTCTAGCAAAAGAGTCTTTTCAGTATCTACACATCCTCTCCCAGGGCATTGTTTCTGATTCTTTGCAGATATGAGTTTACTAATGCAGCCTGTTCATGAATCCAATCCAGACCCACACCAATTTTCTACATGCTTCTTGTAACTAAGGCCTCAGTCTCACTGTGTCTATGTTTCAAAACTTCCAAGTAGAACTCAGACAAGTTAGTTTTTTAAGATAAAGCTCCCAAAATCCACTGGATATTATAGCCAGTGGCTTCAGGTGACCGTAATAACTAGAACTGAAGGCTCATGTGATGGGAAGGAATCCCTTTTGTACAGAAAATGTAATGTCACAGGGATTCTAACTAGCCTTCCTGTGGGATTTGCTTTTTACGAGAAAGGACTCCTGGAGGAGTCCTCGGAGGAGCTACAGTGAGTCCACTATTCCACACTCCTTTTAGCACTCCCAAACATGTCATCAATGGTAGTTCTATATTTTCTCCCTGTTTAACATAGGAGATAATCAGTGACTATATGCAAGAATACTTGTTAATGAAATGTGTAGCATTTTGTTGAACTTATTCTTTCTTTCTTTCTTTCTTTCTTTCTTTCTTTCTGGGATGTTTGCCTGGTTAGAAAGTAACTTGTTCAATTTCATAGCATCACTTCCTGTTGAGAAGCTATTACAATTTTCAGATATAAGTCAGGTTCTTGTTGGTGACTTGTGCTCCCAGAAGTCTCACTTGCATCCTTTCTTGGTCCTTTCTTGACCAATATGTAGTGGTGCTGGCAGTGAGAAATGGCAGCAAAATAATCTCTTCCAGGTGTAGCTCATGAACCTGCAGGACAACATTTTCCTTGGACTGAGATTGCTTTCTCTGTCTCCCCTGCTATTGTTCCAGTCCCCATGTCACCTTTCTTTCACTGCCACTATGCCACTATCCTGTCACCACTCCTCCCTCCTCCTCTGCCACTGGGACAGTTATGCCAGCAAACAGATTCTTGGCCATAGACATCCATCACTCTATATATTCCTTTCCATGTATAGTTATCCTTTTAGGGCTGTACTCTCCACCTTGCTCCCCCCCCCCCCAAAAAAAAAACCAATGGAATCTATATAGTAATCTCTGAGCTAAATGTGTCTTCATACTTACCTCCTGAGTACAAAAATATTTATGTTATTCTCAGCAGCTTCTAGGCTTCACAGTTCTCTCTATGAGGGGCCAAATAGAAGAGCAAACAATGTAAATAAATAAGTTGACTTTCATTACAACACTTCCCCAGTTGCAGACTGTTATCTGAATTCCTGACAGATATTGCTGAAGGGTTTCATTTTTGTTAAGTCCTTGTGAAGGCAATAGCCATTAAATTCTGAAGTCAATACTGATATCGACTGGATGGGTAAGAGAACAACATCAGTTAGATATCTTCACCAGAGATGCCGCATTGACATGCTATCTTATTATGCATGGATGGCAATAGAATAGAAATTCCATCAAGGTGTTTTTTCCCCCCAGTAGGCTTTGATAGCACTGAACTGGGACTGATGAGATCCCAATAGCCACTCCCTCTGTGGTTTTGCCAAAATGGATGCACTTTATAATGATTCAGGACAAACTATGGAGAAAGATAGGGCTAGAGAAGCCCTGTTTATATCTGGGCATCTCTTTATTCACATAGATTCTGGCATTTAAGGATATGATTAAAGAACAGGGAGGCATTTAGGCATTGATTTTGTGCTTGAAGCCATACTGATCCAGTTCAGGTTTCAATACACTGGATTACAAAAGATCAATTGTTAGTCTTCCATTTGTCTGTTTCCTTGACCACCTTCTGGTACATATGTCAGACTGTATGAAAACATGCAGAGAACAGGGTTATGGGGTTACCACAAAGACTTTCATTCTCTGGAGTTAAAGAGGATTCTCTTCTCAAAATTTTTCTCATATTATTTACCCTTTCCTTCTAGGATCATAAGATTAATCTGATTGGCAGGAAATTTACTGTAGGAAAGGAGCAGCTAGTGATTTTTATGTCAGTGGGGCAATGAATCCACTCCTGATTTTAAAATAGCTAGTCAAGGTGCTAGCCTCTATCACAAGGGACAGGAGCCCTCTCTACAGAACAGATTCAGCACACCAATGATATTTAAGCCACCATGCCCCACTGTTTCTGGCAGTCAAAATGATGAAAGGTACTCTTTCCCTAAAAGGTTTATAGTTAACTTATAGATTTTGCAGCTATGCATTATAATTAGCTTTAAGAGGAGATTAGACAAACTGATTGAATAAATGTCTATCAATGGCTGTTAGCTGTGAGGACTATATGCAGATCTTGAAGCACTTACGGTTTTGGAAACAATTCCCAGAAACCATGCTGGCTAGGGATTCTGGTAACTGTCATCCAACAACATCAACAACACAAGAAAAGAGTGTGGGAACAAGCAAAGAGCAAAATTCAAAATTCAAATTCACAGTCCATCGAGAAAATTACTGGGCAATAACAGAAGTATGTTTAGTTCACATCCTAGGGAGTTTATCACACTAGGGGCCAATTTCGAAGTTAAAATGACATTGAAGTGGTGTTAAAGCAAACTTGAGTCTTTGCAAATTTAAAGCAAATTTAAAGTGGAAATAACAACATTTCGCAATTAATGTTCATGCATGATTTTGCAATTAAAGCCATTTTGAATTTACACTTTCTGTAGAGATCTTAACTTGAAAAGATGTGGATTAATCCTCCTTTAAATCTAGTTTAACTGTGGTTTTTTTTGCGATGTCATGTGAAATGGTGTCACTTAATTCTCCTTTAAATCTAGTTTAACTGTGGGTTTTTCGCGATGTCATGTGAAACGGTGTCATGTAATTTCGCGATTTCTCCAGGGTATTTTTGGATTAACCGTTTGATCTCCCTTGTGTTATAAAGCTCCTACTTGGGGAGGAGGAGGGTGTCCCAGAGACATGTTAGCCACTCTGTGAAACAGGATGCTGGACCTCTGGTTTGATTTAGCTGGGGCTTTCATACAGGATTATAATTCTCCCTTCTGTTATGCTACCTTCTGCCACACTGAGCTGAGAGGTAATTATTATTATTATTATTATTATTATTATCCTTTATTTATATAGCGCTGTAAATTTACACAGTGCTGCACATACAATCTTAAAATTAGATGGTTCCCTGCCCGGTAATACCTAAATGCTCATCCTCAAATGGTAGCTTTGTTTAAGAATGTTGTTCAACCTTTAGACAAGGAAGCAGATGATCAGTACATGCCACTCAAAGAGCTGTCCTCTTTTGCCAGTTTGGTGAAGGTGATACTGGTCTCTTTAGAAGGATATTGACTTTGTTTCAATGCAAGTTATCTGAAGGTTGCTACGTGTGTTTATGCAGTAAGCAGCACATTCCAGAAAGTGTGTCCAGGGTTTGTTTGTGCTATTTATAAAACTGCTAATATTTTCAGTTAAGTATGTTTTATCGCAAACATTCAGAGTATTTTTTTATATTCTCCTGAAAGTAAAAGTTTCCAGACATGTTAGTGATTTTTCCAGATTGGTCAACAGTAAGAAAGTTAATTCAATGTGTTGTGTACAGAAAAGGAATAACAAATAGTCAAGACAATGTGTGAATACTTTGCCATGTATATAAAACTGACTTCCTTTCTTTCATTACATATTCCAGTTGGAGAAACAATGGCATTTATATCTCTAAACAGCACAGCTGTTTTAATTACTCTAAAATAAAAGCTCACAAAATATATGTAGCTTTCTTTTTTACTATCCTTGTTCAGTCAAAAGGTTCCTAAAGAAACATTTAGAAAAATCTAAGATCAATATGGATAAAGTCAGCACTTCATATGCACAATTTTTTTAACCATGGATTCAAGCATCCATGGCTTGAAAATATTTTAAAATTATATAAATTCCATACAGCAAATTGATTTTGCCATTTTATATAAGGGGCACCATTTTACTATACTATTGTATTTAATGAGACTTGAGCACCCACAGATTTTGGTAAGCCTAGGGGGTCCTGGAACCAAATCCCAGAAGATACAAGGGCCCACTGTATACATTAGAACTTTCAATAGAGCATTTCCAATATCAGCTAGTTAGGTAACATGCATACTCATAGTCTGAAACAAAAGTGTTTTATCTTTATTTTTTATCATTGGCCCTTAGGAAAATGCCTTATAGAGTGCCAAGCTACTGGCATAGTATTATTCATCTAGGCCAGGATGGTCAAATCTGGACTGAAAGAGGATTTTCAGAGTTTAAGGCAGGATTTTCTCCAAGCCCTTTTTCTAGAGAGCCCTACTGTTATCTGGAATTGACATAGTGTAGAATATCAGATGACACTGGGCATTTATTGGGTGGTATGGTAGTTAGACCTGTGCTTGGGGTTGGAGTCTCTTCTGAATACATACTTTAGCTACATTAAGCACTATTGTCTAGAATAAAAGTTAGAGGGCTTTTGCAGGGGGTGGGGGAGAGATTTCAAAATAAAACTTGAATTCAATTCTAATATGAATTAGTTAACCTGAAATGCAAATATTCTAAATTTGACACATCTCAATTGTTTTGATTTTGACAGACTATAATTGAGAACAATGCATTTATGCAGGCCTCCCATTGCTGATTAGAAAGAAAAGCTGTCAGTGCAATGGTGGACAGATGTGCACAGGACTGTGCCAGCTACTTCTCTGTGATCATGCCCTATACAGAATTAGAGGTTCAGGTCTCTCAGAGCAAGTTATCCCTGTGTGGTTGTAACTTTTCCCTCTACAACCTTTTATCATATATGAAAATTTCATTGTTAGTTCTTACTTCTCTGCATTTTTTTCATTTATTACAGTTCCACTATAGGGCTGAAAGCAAGCAATATTATTTTCAAAAACCAAAAAACCCCACAAACATTTATTTTCCCTTTATGAATGTGCAGCTGTACTTTAAATACAAATATACATATTCTATAGTATCAGTGAGAGCACCCATGGTTTCACCATTGGACTAACACTCCAGGAGACCAGGGTTTAAATCTTTGCTCATCCAAAGAAACCCACTGGGTGATGTTGGACAGTTCCCACACTTTCAGTCATAGAGGAAGGCACTGCAAACCATCTCTGAAAATATCTTGCCAAGAAAATCCTAGGATAGGCTTGTTTTAAGATCTCCATAACTCAAAAATAATGTGAAAGCACAAGATAGTATCAGTACCTTCTAAAATTAATCTGTGAGACTTATAGAAAAGAAGCATGAGCTTTCACAGTCTTGAGCCTACTTCCTCTGATGCATGTATCTTGAGCCTAATTCCTCAGATGCATGCATCTCAGGAAATAGACTCGTCTATGAAAGCTGAATCTACCAGCTTCTTTCTTTCAGTTAGTCTCAAAGGTGCTAAAATATTCCCTTGTATACTTATTTTCCAGACTTATACAGCTATGTCTTTGAATTCTAAAATTAATATATATTCTCAGATCATACCTCCAGAATCTGTACAGAAATAACATGGCTTCTGTATGGATTTTGTGAACCTGATCCCATGATTTCTGCAAAATGAAAAGTTAGGCCGATCACAGTTTCTAACTCATTCAGTCTGGCCTTGGTTTGTGTGTGTCTGTATCTGCAAGTCACTTTTCAACTTAAGGCAACCCCTGATATTTCATAGGGTTTTCTTAGGCAAGGTATACTCAGTGGTGGTTTTTCCAGTTCCTTCCTCTGAAATATAGCCTATAGTACCTCAACACCTGGTATTCATTGGAAGTCACTCATCCAAGTACTAACCAGGGCTTAGTTTCCAAGATCAGGTGGGATCCGGTGTCTTTAGGGTATTTAGGCCCTTTGGACTTGATTTACTATTATGCAATGTACATACAATTATTAGTACAGTGCCCTTCCTTTATGTTTTGGACACAAACACATCCCCACATAGGGCAAAAATGCTTATGCTTGAGCCTCATTGAAAACAATGGGGCTTGTGCATGTGCTGCAGCATGGAGCATGCACCATTCTTTTTATTACAGCACAGCTTCAGCGTAAGCTGTGAAAACTGCATATGGCACACCCACGTATGACCAGGCACAGTTTTGAGTAGCATATAAGCAAAATGTATGATTGCGTGGAGGTGGAAAGGAAGTAGAATCCTATTTGTATGAACATAGGAGAAATGCAGTGCACATGGGTGCAAACAAAAAGTACGATTAATGAGTAAGCCCTGTGAGCACAATAATATCAAATATCAAAACTAAATTGTGTTATAGTTGACAAAATTAGTGATGCCTGAAAATAGTTTATTAAGAATGGATTTACACAATCCATTCTTTGAAAAACAGAATCTCTGCTAAACATGACATCTTTTTTAGGGGAAGAAACAGAAAGAAAATATTGGCGAATAATACTCTATCTGGTAACAGCTGCTAGGACACTTATAGCAAAATACTGGAAATTGGAACGGATGCCTAGAATAGAAGAATGGTATATAAAAAGTATAGAATTAAAACAAATGGATATTCTGGCTGTATTAATTAATAAAGGATCAAAAGAAAAAAGAGAAAAAGAATGGGAACAAATAAAAATATTGGAGTTATAATTTAGAAATTGAAGAAGATTTATTATAATACATCAAAACTGAAAGATTTACATACTGAAGAAATATAATATTAGCAAAGTATTATGAAATGAAAAGAAGAAATATTGAAATACTGAAAGGAAGAATAGAAAGTGAAGAATTGTAATCCCTAAGGAACACTTAATGTTAGGAATTTATGGTTTTGAGAACATATACAAAGAATAAGGATGTTATTTTTACAGTTGATATATCAAGATATTTAGAATGAATTGTTTATTTTTATTGTTTGTTTGCTATGGAAAAATAATAATAGTAGTAGTAGTAGTAGTAGTAGTTAAAAAGAAAAACAGAATCTCTCTGTTCTGTCCTTTTCTTTCTAATGATCTCTGTATAAAGGTCAGCTGTCTGTAGGGTCCCCCACCCCTACCCCAGTGTGAGCTGCATATGAGAGGTTTGCCACTGGGGATGGAGAGATTCAATTCCAGTTTTTTTTTTAATTAACACTTTTCCACCTCAGCACACCTCTTCCCAATTCATCATGCAGTGGTGCTACTCAAGAAGAAAAATATATGATCTAAAACCACTTTTGGAGGACAGGACTGCGAAAGTGGTTGCATGGTTCTTTGGCTTTTGTCCCAGAAAATGGAGAGCCTTTGGTTTTCTGAATGCTGTTGAACTCTTGCTAAGATCTTGTTTGATACTCTCATAGTATAAATGTCTTTATTAGTGCACCTAGGGGGATCACACCAGACAGGGGTATTATTTGGTAGGACAATGCACATGGATGGACTGACATGGTACTGGGTGAGCACGAAATGAGCACTCTGGAGGGGGAGGTGCCACCCCTCTTCACTAGCAACGGCTGCTGGGGGAGTGGTTCAGGGTCTGGTGCAACTGTAGCCATGATGGACCCAGAAGGCCCTGGGGGTGTGTGCTGCCTTCAGGGTTTGGCACAACTGCAGCCGTGCTGAACTCTGAAAGCCTGACAAAGTTTGGGCAGGTGGATGGTGGGAGGAGGGCAAGGCAGTTTGCTCACCAACTTCAGGGATGCCACTGCTCACAGGTTGAACCTCACTTCCACAGCAAGGCCAAATTCCTCCAAATTCCTCCTCAGCCACTCTAAAACTAGTGATAGGCAGTCATTTCCTTTCATCACTTTGTGTGAGACTACAGAAAAAATTGAAGGAAATTTGGGGGTGGCATGGGTTTCTTGTATGCTTATGGAGAAGGGTTGGAATATTTTCATGTGTTTTCCCATGTTTGATTTTTGACCTAATAATCCACAATTTTTTTTTTTAAAAAACAAACCTTAGAGGGTGAGGGAACTTTAGTGGACTGGTAGGGGAGTTCATACAGATGGGTCCAGGGGCTTCATGAAGCCTACAGTTTGCATTATGCCCATCCCCAGTCTAAACAGCACAGCTGGTTATGCTGGCCTAGTGCCTCAAGAAGACTCTGGCCTATGACTGCCACGAGAAGCACCCAGAATTTTCATTGGTTAGTTATGATGGCAATTGTAGTCCAATAAACATCTGAGGGATCACATGTTCCCCACTGCAGAGTTTAGTGACACACAGAAAGCAAATAAGTAAGTAAGTAAGTAAATAAATAAAGTAAAAGAATCTGACCTGTTACAGGTAGTCATAGAAGAGTGTTGCAAATGAGCTGTTGTACTGAACTTTAAGTTGTATGCTGATAAAAACAACTGCTGTTTGAAGGAAAATGGAAAGAGGAAAAAAAGGGACCAGGTGTTTTGCAAATCATTGATATTTTTCCCCAAGGCTATGACCTCAGAACACAATACAAATCTTGATGGTTCCCAGTTTTCTCCAGATGACAGGAAAGAAGTATCTTGTTGGTCTTGACTCTCATAAGCAACAAATGAAAAGCAAAGAAAACTGGCTCTTTTACTGTAAGCACATCAAGCACATGACAATTCCCTTTTCATTAACTACAGACCTATTTTCCCAAGTCTCCTTTCGACTCGTCCTCAGAAGGAAGAGAAATCCATTTGTGGCAAAGAGGAACATGATCTTGATTGTTACCTCTTAAAATGTTTCAGCAAGTAAACAGCAAGCTACTTAAATTACCTCTCAGTATTTCAATTGCCTAAGTAAAACCATTCCTTGCTGAAAAGTGGAGCTCCCTGTCCTGATATATAAATTGCTGTGCCTCAAAGCACAATAGAAAATTCATTCTCCACTATCTCAGAGGCAATTCAGACAATGCAACAAAAATTTACCTTCCATAGGTTAAAGAGACACAATTGGCATTTTTTTGCAGAAATGAAACATAAACAAGAATGCATTTGGGTAAACAAGTCTTATTAAATTTCTAGAAAAATGAATACAGAGGTTTTTCTCCACCTTTGAATTACTATTTTCTTTGGTATGCAGGAGCATTTTGAGGATGCCCTGTGCTTGCTGTTGATGTATAGTAGATGTATTTGGCTACATACTGGAACAAAGTGCCAAAATATGGTGATTATGGCACTTGTACTATAAGCACAAGCAGCAAGGAGTGCAATATAACATAAATTAAATGTGTATCACAATTTCTGTGCCCTGGGGAAATGCTGAGCAAAGTTATCCAGTGATTACACTTCCATCAGCATATCATTAACAACTCCAGATGGCAGTACTTTAACTGCAAAGATTGCCAGGTGTAATGAGGGGTCTAAAAATAACTAAATAGCAAAGTGTGACCCAGTAGCAAGCTAAACTGGAAAAGGAGTTGCTTAGTAGCAGTTAACACTTGGATCATTTTTGGAAACATGTTGGAAAAACAATAACAAAAAAATGTAATGTCTCAGTTTCAAACAAATAAATCTAGTGGCACTAATTTAATGAGCTTTTATTTATTTATTTATTTATTTAAAAAAACACAACCTATATAAAGTGCCTTATATTTTCTCAGTGGATCTACAGACCTTTCTTTTTCCAAATGTATCATGTATTCTCTCCCCCGCCCCATGAATAATAGGGCTTTGAAAGCAAAGGCTGTGCTTGCTTGAAAAATAGCTGTAATGACGACTGACATACTCAGCAAATAAACAGAAACAGAAATCCTGCTGAATTTCTCCCAGCAGCTGAATGGTAATGTTAACAGTAGTTGTTTCGGTATGCCTTCCCCAATCTTACTCTTTTCTCCTCCTCCTCCTCCTCCTCCTCCTCCTCCTCCTCCTCCTTCCCTTTTCCAAATGTGTGAGTGACTACCGACCACAACTGTTTGCATGAAAGAGTACAGTAAAATAATAATAATCAATGGATTTTCAGTTTGTTCATCATTGCCACATATCCTCCAAATGTTCCAATTTGGTAGGGATTTTCCCTATTTATCCTCTGTGACCCCACTTTTCTACTTGATTTTAAAATGTCCCATTTTCTTTCTCCTCATCCCGTTTCCCATTTGTTTTATTATTATTATTAGTAGTAGTATTAGTATTAGTATTATTATTACTATTATTAAATGGTAGTGGGGAATGGTGGAAGGGGATCAGGTACAGCATTTCTTCTCTTCAGCTTGCTTCAATTACTTATTTTCAGTTTACTTCAATTGCTGCAAACTGAGGTCCTATATAGGCTGGCCTTTTGGGCCAGCCTATATGTGGAGTCGGGGCACAGCGTCCTGACAATGCACACCCTGACTCTGTCTCCAGGGTGCCATGATGCTGTGTGCCATTCCAGATGGTGCAGCACCAAAGGGACACCATACAGTTTGGGAGTACTCCTGGACTTTTCTCTACAGTTTTCATCTCAAGTAGATGCAATGGCCAGGAGTGCTTGGTACCAACTTTGGTTGAAACGCCAACTGCATCCAAAAAGAACCTTGAAGCAGTAGTACTTGCACTGGTAATCTTTCATTTAGATTTCTGTAATGTGCTTTACCTTTGTAAATGGGGTTACCTTTGTACAAGTTTGGCAGCTTCAGTTGGTTCAAAATGCAGCATCCAGAATGGTCACCGGAACACGTAGGTTGGCCCATATAACAGCTGTGTTAAAATCTCTCCATTGGCTGTCAATTAGCTTCCAGGCTCAGTACAAAGTATTGGTCATTACCTTTAAAGCCCTTCATGGCTTGGGCCTAAGTTACTTGAGGGAATGCCTCTCCCCACACAATCTGCCCCGCACTCTCAGAACATCTGGGAAGAATTGGTTGGAATACCATATACCCAGATTAAAATAAATTTCCCATAGATCATTTATGGTTGCAGCCCCTAAACAGTGGAATGGCTTGCCGGAAGAGATCCTTCTTATTACTACCTTAGGTGCTTTAAGAAGGCACTTAGACAGATCTCTTCCTGCGAGCCTATCCATTTCTGGCCTGATGTATGTCTTTCTAACATTTTGATGTTTTTAGATGGCTTTGTTATTTATTGGAATTAATAATAGTGGTGTTAATATTTTATCGATTTTATCGATTTTATTTTCCATTTTTATTGTGTTATTTTATGATGTAATCCTGCCTCAATCCTCTGTGGTGCCCTTTGGAGGGCGCAAAAAGGTGCCACTTTTTGCACCCTCCAAAGGCCAGATCGGCGCCATAAGGGGCAGTGTCCTGCCACCCCTTAGGGATGGTTTGTAGAGCCCCTGAGTTCAAAGTGCAAAAATAATTTGCAATTCATCAACAACAGGGAGAGAAGTGAGGAAAATCTTGTCCTTTCCAGTAGAATCAGGCAAAAACAAACTGCAGCAGCTTCTCCTAGCTTGTGTGTTCTTCCTCACTGACAGGTTGTTGCTTGTCCAGCCATGGCCTGATTTTCATCTGGGTATGCTGCAAGCTTTGAAGGTGATAAGGCAGAAGTATGACCATAGGAAATGGATTGAATCCTACTCATTCTGCCATTGCATTGTATTTTTGGATCCACAAAAGATAGTGTTGGGCAAAACATTATCTTAATGCAGAGGGAATAACACTGCTTATAACACTGCATCAGTAGGGCTGTCTTCACCCAGTGCAGAACTCATGATGTCACCATCCCCCCTCTTCCCATATCACACCTTACAGAATCCTTAGCAATGTTTTTTGTACTAATGTTACTCATAAATCATAATTCCTGTGTATTAAAATCATACCTTTACCTTTAAATTACAATATCATATGGGCAGACTGAACATAGCTACAAATGCATAGTTGTATGTGATTAAAGTGAAAATTTGATAAGATGTGATGTTTTTAAAGAAAATTACACCCTGCCCCCTGTAGGGTGAGGTCTGCACCTCCCACACTCCCTGTAATGCCCCTGTTTATACAATGTCTCTACTGCACCATTTTTACATAGCATCTTGCATTACAAAGATTTGACAGCAGCAAGGCATTTGCAAACAAACAAACAAACAAACAAACATCTTCAATCAGCTTCACAGACATTTCAAGGACATAGTAGGACATGAGAAATATTTATTAATTACATATGTTTCTTACATAAGTTTTCTAGCTCTTTCATTTGGTACATGTTTCTAGTCAATAAGAGACTTCTTGTACCGTGAGTTATCTATTCCCTCCCAGGCTTGTTAGTGAGGACATGGGAAAGAGACTTCTTAACAGTTGTTAAGGAATAGGTTCTGGAATAGGACCCAAACCAAATCTGGTTCAATTTGTTTATGCTGCCATGTTAGGCCAAATTATTTTCCTGTTGTTTTTCGCATGTGGCCCTTGGAGTCATTATTGTGTGTGTGTGTATGTGTTTGTGTTCATCCACATGTATGTGCATGAAGACAAACTTTTTGGTACACAGTGCAGTAGCTGTTTGGTTATCTAGGTTTCTCAAAAACACTATATGATTCAATGCAGGTCTGCACTCTGTTTCCAAGAGAATGTATTGCAGCATCTCTGCAATCTCTCAGCCTCTGCAATCTCTCAGCAATCTCTGAAGTCACCGCTGAAATCTCCATCCTGCAGATTACTGACTTTGCAGCCCCTTCTCTTTCATGTCTCTTGCTTCCTCTCTGCTTTATATAAACACCCTCCTACTTCCTACCCAACAGATGGCTTGGGTTCAAACCTTTGCCCAAATATATGCAGATTTCTTAATAATAGCATGGCCTTTCCCTTTTCTGGTTCTTTTTCTTCTGTCCCATTATCTGTCCTGGCAATTAATTTCTTTATTGCAGCTTTCTTTCTATGTACTTCATAACTGAACATGCCTATGGCTTACTTTCTCTCAGGCTGGTTGTCTCAGCAGAATTCTGCCCACCTGGTTGAAGACAGGCACTTTTCATAGCTGTCTACTAAAGAATTTTTAGAAGCAGCTCCCCCCCCCCCCCAATATAGTTCTGGATAGCAACAGTACAGGAACTGATATAATACCTTGACTAAGAGAATATGAACAGAATTTGGGGTGGTGTGTGTGTGTGTGTATGTGTTGGCCTGGACTTGACAAAACAATCAAGGCATTTTTCTCTACTTGTAAAAAATTGAGTGGGGGCAGCTGATGAAACTAAGTGACTGTGAGAGAGATGTATTGGAGAGAATGGGTGCTATTCTGCATACCCTGCTGAGAAATTACTCTTGGTATCAGGTGTGCTAGGCCTAAAGACCGTAAAGGCACCAGATCCAATCTGATCTTGTAATTTAAGCAAGGTCAATGCTGGTTAGTACTTAGATGGCAGACCACCAATTAACACCAGGTGCTGTAGGCTATATTTTAGAGGAAAGAACTGGCAAAACCACCTCTGAGGATTCCTTGCCTAAGGAAACTGAAATTCATGGGAATGCCATGCGTTGACAGGCAAGTTAAAGGCTTGTGCAAATTCAAACCAAGATCAAACTGGATGACTTAGAAACAGTAATTTGCCTAGCTTCTCATTTCTCAAAAGTCTTGCCATCGGGTTCACAAAATCAATATAGAAGACTGCTATTTTTGAACAGTTCAGACTCTGGGGTGACATCAAGGCACATACACACACATACACATCAGTGTGCCACTATGAGCAGTTCACGGAAAATTAGCTGTTAGGATGCATGTACACTATAGAAATAATGCAATTTAACATCACTTGATGTACTGAAGCTCCATCCCATGGAACCTTGAATTTGGACTTTTATGAGTTCTTTAGCTATCTTTGCAGAAGAGTGCTGGTGCCCCACAAAACTACAAATCCCAGGATTCTGTAGGAGGGAACCATGGCAGTTTAAGTGGTGTTGAATTATATTATATCTACACTGTAGATGCACCTTAAATGTCATCCAACATAATGAATGTTTATGTTCTTTTGCAAAATAAATAAATAAATAAATAGATAAATATATTACACTTTCAAATCATTGCTGGGCAGAAAAAAGAAGAAAAAAGAAACAAAAATTACAAACCAATGCAAAAGTATTTCCAATTTTTAATTTGATTGTTTTATAGCATCCTGTTGGAATGTAAATCCACTCCTCCTGGAAGAAAAATAAATAAAAATAAAATGAACATATTTTGCTAGCAATTTATTTAGCGGGAAAGGAAGGTGGGGCTTGAAAGGCAACAGAATTGGCCTGAGGGGCATAGGCAGTCTCCCACACTTAACTCAACTTGTTTTTAAATTCTAGACCATAGGAAGAGCTTACCGAAGGAGAATTTCTAATAGTATCTCCCTTCCTGAAGTTTTAACATATTAGCATTCTCAGCTCAGTGAGATGTGCTCTCAAATAAATAAAGTATTAGGTGCACACAGTCATATAGTAAAACTGATTGTGTTTCTAACCACACAAATATATAAATCAGTACACAGATGTAATATCCAATGTGCAAAGCCACGGTTAGTATTTGGATGGCACATTGCCAATGAAGACCAGGTGCTGTAGGATATCTTTCAAAGGAAGGAACTGGCAAAATAGCCTATGGGTATCCCTTGCCCAAGAAAAGCCTCTGACATTCATGGAGCCACCACAAGTCAGTGTGACCAAACTCAGTGGGTATGTTGATTTTAGGCAACAGTTCAATCAATTCTGGATAGAATATTTATTTAAAAGACAAGATCTACTTTTTTAGTTTTGTGGTGGGGAACCCATGGCTCTCCAGATTCTGTTGAATTTGCCTCATACCTACTCAGCATGACCAAGATCAGAGGTGGAAGTTGTACTCCAGCAATACATACAGGGTCACATCTAGTCTCCCTTCCTTAGTTTCACTCAGACACACATGGTTGAATAAAGATCTTTTTTGATAAAGGTCAGAAAATTCCAATACTGAGGCTTAAGACCCTTTCACACTACAGTTATAGCATTATGATTATACTTTAACTGCTATGGTTCTAACCTATGGAATTCTGGGATTTTTAGTTTAGTCAGAATCACTGGTGCTCTCTGGCTGAGAAATGTAAATCCCCTTCCCTAAACTGCACATACCATGATTACATATGATTACATAGCTATGGAAGAAGTTGGAAACAGAGTGCTATGACCATGTAGTGTGAAATTGCCCATAAAGACAAGACCAGCACCATGAGAAGAACATAAGATACCGACAATTATATAATTCACTTTTGGGTACATAACCAGGGCAAAGATTCTTCATTCAAAGTCCTTCATTCAGTCTTACAACCTGATACAATTTGGTATATACCTGCTGCACACCATGTATCCTATATTACTACCACCAATTTCTAGGCCCTCTTTAAAATACTGTATCGGCTCATTACAACAGTGATTTTCCATCACCTACTAAGATGTAGAACAATTTATGAGATTGTCAAGTTCCAATTTGGTGTAGCAAATCATTTTCATTTCTCATTATGGGCAAGCATTTTAAGGAGACTTACTTGGCTGTTCTTTCACCTCAATATTAATTCATTTTGTGCAGTGTGAGGGAAAACAGTGGAACAATTTTCCAGCAAAGCGCACTGATATTCATATAGTTACTAAAACACTGTAGCTAGTCACCATAGTGACTGCATAGTTTTTTCAAAAATTAAAAGGAAGGATAATACATATTGTATTTGGTTAGGAACATGTTGATAGGAATTATTTTCCCCAGAAGATATCGCCAAATTTAGGAGCATGCAAGAGTTCTCTGCCTTTCAGTGATATTTCAGTTTCTTGATAGATAAGGTACTTTTGGAAGTTTATATACATAATCCTTTGACAAGCAAAGCAAGAACAGGTATAATTGGTTATTGATTTGAAACATTGGGTGCCTTTGAAAACTCATGCATAAAAATCAGTTATTGGAGCCAAGAGAAGTCACAATATTCAATGTATAATTTTTTTCCCAAATCTCCAAAGAACATTTTGCCTCCTGAAACAAGAAATGTTTTCAACAGAACTCTAACACTGTGAGTTCATTTTAGACTCAGCAGAGGCTTGGTTTTGGCATAACCTGATCCAATAGTGGGGAATGTGTGTGTGTTTGTATTACCTCAAATGGAAAGAAGCTGCTGAACAGCAGTTTTCATTCAACTTGATGTTCTGCCTATGGGCTTGACTACAGCTTCCATCATTCCCAATGATCACAGCCTGAAGAAAGCTGCTCTACACTGTCTCTTGCCTGTTCCTTTGTTTGAGTCTGGGACTCTGCATGAGTGACAGTTATTTGTGGTGCTTATGGAGTCACCCACAATTTCCTATAATGTGATTAAGGGAAGGAGAAGAAACCATATAGTTTTGCTTTTGTGGGAAGCTAGAAAGAGGAATCCATAATTGACATTACACTTGCCCGCTTGACAATGGATATCCACACTGCACAATTATATAAGTATGAAAACACTTCATTTGCTATCCTGTGGAATATTGGAATTTGAGCCTGGTGAGGTACTCAGAATTGTGAAGTTGAAGACTTTCATGGCCAGCATCCATAGTTTTTTGTGAGTTTTTCGGGCTATGTGGCCATGTTCTAGAAGAGTTTATTCCTGATGTTTCACCAGCATTTGTGGCTGGCATCTTCAGAGAAAATCTTCTCTGAAGATGTCAGTCACGGATGCTGGTGAAACATCAGGAATAAACTATTCTAGAACATGGCCACATAGCCTGAAAAATCCAAAAATAACTATGTACTCAGAATTCTCTAGTAGACTCTTCTGAACTATTAGAGCTCTCTGACAGAGAAATCTAAATAACCAGGATACTATAAATCCCAGGATTCAATAGGAAAAGAGACATTACAATTAAAGGGGTATCAAAGCACTAGACCTACATTGTTTGTGAATGTTGTGTATCCATCCCTTGAATATTCCCAAATTACAGTGGTGTTTTCCCACAGAAACCTGGGTATCATAGAATCATTGAATCTTAAAGGAGCCACAAGGTTCAGCTAGTCCAACCTGCTGCCAAGCAGGAAGACAAAACTACAGCCCCATCCAACCACTGTTTAAAACTGATGTTTGGATTTTAGACTATTAATCCAATAGGGATTTAGGGGAATGAAATAAAATACCAGGGCAACAGCTAAATGGGGGTTAAATTAATATGAAAATGTCCCTCCTAAATGTATTTCAAGTAACAAGACCCATGGCTCACATTTTAGGGCTATTGGTAGATGACTATATCTGCTTTGTTTTGATAACAGCAGTCTCATTACATAAAAGAACAGAGGCAAGGGACCACCCCCCCACTCTTTTTTCACTCACTTATTTTAAGGAATTTTTCCCAGCCCAGTTAACTTTCAGTACTAGAACCAAGATGGGGGGGGGGGGAAATCACCTTAAACCCTGGCGACTGATGTGTGAATGCCAAAGGGGTTGTCCAAGGTGCTGAAACATATCCCCAAAACAAGTTCACCACGTGGTCTAGCTGCTTTAAAGTTCAAGGTTATGAATGGGTGAGGTATACACATACTCCATACACCTTAAGAATTAACTGCATGCATATGGAACTAATTATTTATTATAGTGATCTTTTAGAAGACTGGCTACTTTTTCTTTTATTTAGTGGTCCTTTTTTTCTTTTTCTTCAGCGGCTTTTGGGTTTGCAAATTACAAAATCTTCTGCTTTCATTCATTTTTTTTCAAACTCACCTTTCCTCCAGCAACTGTGCTCAAGGTGGCTGGCAATACAAAATATTGTTTAAAATATAGAATAAATGAATTAAGAATGGAGTGATACATAATCACTAACTCATTACAAGCAATAAACACTCACTAGTATAGTTTTATATGTTTTTTTGGGGGGGGGGCTATGAGGCCATATTCTAGAAGATTTTATTCCTGATGTTTTGCCAGCATCAATGGCTGACATAATCTCTGAAGATGCCAGCCACAGATGCTGGTGAAATGTCAGGAATAAACTCTTCTAGAAAATGGCCACATAGCCCAAAAAACTGACAAAAAACTATGATGCTGGCCATGAAAGCCTTCAAATGCACTAGTATGTTACATGAAATTTCACCCAACAAATCATTATGTCTACAAAAGGCCTACCTGAACAAAAATGTATTTGTCTGGAAGCAGAAGCAGAAGATCAAATTTAGCCTTCCTTATCAGGGAGTTAGGCAGTCACTGAAATCCATGACCCTTCTTTACTGGTGGTAATTATGTTGTTAAGTCATGTAGTTAAATCTGACTGGCCTAGTCTTGCTTTGTAAGACAGCCCAAATTTGAGACAAATATTCAGTTATTTGCAGCAGCCTTGGAGATATCACAGTGAATATTGCTTTTAGTTGTATTACAATTTTATATACAATTAATGAACTTTATTTTATTATTTATTCAGTTATTAATTCAAATATCCCACCTCCCAAACCAGAAATCCAAGCAGTGCAAAACAAATACAATATAAAGTATCCAAAAGATTATTGTTAACATCCCATTAAACTATCTTCAACATTGCAGACTATTTAAAACATTCATTAAATAATAAAAAAGGATAAACTACACTTAAAAGCAGTCCAGCACACTGCTAAGAAGTCTTTCTTAAAAACAGTAAATTCCAGAAAGTCAGTTAGAGTAACAGCAGGTTTTTGCTAATGGAAGAAAGATAATAGGGCCAATCTAGCCTCTTCATGAAGGGAATTGGAGAGCATGGGTCACAACTGAGAAAGGCCTCCCTCCCATCCCCAGCAGACACCCCTGTCAAGTCCCTCTCCCAAAGTCTCAGAGCTGAGGAAGGTTTATAAAGTAGAGAGTGTGGACCCAAGCAGTGTAGTGTTTTATAGGTCACAACCAGCACTTTGAAGTGTGTTTAGACACAAAGTAGTGCAGTAGTTCTAAAAAGGCATCTACAAGCCCTAGTCAATAGTCTGTCTGCAGTCCTTTGACCCAGCTAAGCTTTCTGGGGAATTTTCAAAGGCAACCTTATGTAGAACAGGTCACAATAATCCAAACAGGATGCCATTGTCAAATCAGCTTTCTCCAGGAATGGGTGCAGTTGGCTCACAAATTTTAACCATGCAAGTGCTCTCCTGGCTACCAAAGAATCTTGTGCATCCAAGAGTAAAGGAAAACTGTGAACCTGTGTCTCCAGAATGAGTGTGATATCATCCAGGACAGGCTGAATCCCTATTCCTGATCTGCCTTTTGGCTAACCAGGCACAACTCTGTCTTTTTTCTAAGGTACTTCAGTTTGTTTCCAATCATCCAAGCCATTGCTTGTACTAAATACTAGCTTAGAATGGAAACATTTTCCTCGGAGCTAGATGGTAGAATTGAATGTCATCAGCACACATGAGGGCAGCAGACTCCTAAACCCCAGACTATCTTTGCTAACAGTTTCATGTGTATAATGGTGGCCATCTGCATTGGATAAATGGCCTGCTTACCCACTCACACCTCTTTATCACATCTTCACTCACTCAGCAGTCATAACCCCTGCTGGGCCCCTTTTATTTGTCAGCATGGGCCAATATCTAGCACATACATGGTAGCTTTCACCCTTCCAAGAATTCTATCCATATCCTTGGGCTATACAAATGGAAAACTGAGCATCATTACTACACCAGCAAGGGCTAAGGTTACATCCAGTGGGCATTTATCAACCATAGCATCCAAGTTAGAATTGATCTGAGTCATTTTATCTGCAAAATGCTGCAAAAGTGGTTCACAATAGGCTGTCAAGTGGCCTGTATTCGCTTTCTTGTGGGCCAGGAAATAATAGCCTCCTGACTACTCAAAATAGCTCTGCTGGATGTCTTTTTGAAGATACAGTGGTAGGAGAGACAAATTATTTTTGGCTGCCCGAACTGCCATCAAGTAGGCCTTCAAAGAGAGTCTAGCTCATTTTTAGTTGGATTCTTTCTTTCTTTCTTTTAAAAAAAACTAGTTAAGTAGATTGCAGAAACTGGCTATTTCAGTAGCTTTACCATCCACCTAACTGCTGCAATGATAAACATAGGAATTCCAGCTTTTTGCATAGAGCTAATTATTTCTCCATCTAGGTTGCTGGTTGTTGTATGTGTTCAAGTTGTTTCTGATGAATGGTGACCCTAAGGCATTTTCTTGGCAAGATTTGTTCAGAGGAGTTTTGCCATTGCCTTCCTCTAAGGCTAAAGAATGTGACTTGCCCAAGGTCACTCAGTGGGTTTCAGGGCTGAGCAGAGATTTGAATCCTGATCTCCAGAGTTGTAGTCCAACACTAAAATCAATACACCATGCTAGCTCTCCTACAAGTAAACACAATATGTGGATTCAGACTCTATTTTCAAAACATCAATCAACCATCCTTGAAATGAACCCCTTAAAAGTCATATGAATTGGTTATTATAGGCCATTTGATAGGGTTGCGAACTTGAAGCCTCTGAAGTGTTGAGGATCAGTAAAAGCTTTCTGCATTCAATCTGTCACAGTCAGCCATCAAGCACCGTGTCATCAGCATGGCACCTTGTTATTATGATTTTGCTTACCTACCAAAATTCATTTACTCCAGTCGATTTTTCTATTTGTCCAACACAGGTGCCACGCTTATTACAGAGGTTGCAAATTAATTCCCCTTGGGTATATAAAGCTTAGTCAGAACTTCAAGTTCAATATGTGTGGCTTTACAGCAGCATATTCTCTTAGCTGAAGCTGTCTAGCCTCTAACTTGAAGTGGGTGATAAATCTGTTTCGTTTACATTTTAAGGTGAGATGACACAATTTGCACCTCCTGAAACTGACACAATTTTGGAAACACAACACAATTTGCAGTTGAAAAACTGCATTTCTGACATGGCAATTCAATTTGCCCAGAAGGGGAGTTGGTGGGTTTTGACAAACTATATTTAGGGAAATGTGTATGGAAAAAAATACATTTAAAATATGCAAAGAAGCACTTTTAGATCAGTGGGAATATGTGCACAAAAATATATGCACTAGAAAAATGGAGATGGAATTGCTGCAATCTTGCGGGGAAATTGTACACTAATATATACAAGTTTACATGCAAGGAAATTAGAGCTCTCACTCTGATGAGCTGGAATAAACTTGGCTCCAGAAAAAGAGAACCTGAACTAGATCACATACCTTCTGATCTAATTCCATTTATCAGTAATGTATGGAAAAGGAGTTTCAGGTTTCTAGCATGGAATTCACAGGGAAAATAATACTATAAGATACAGTTAATCTCACTGCTACAGTTAAATATAGGCATATATATCCTGCCTTAAATAACACATTTGTATTTTGCCAGGACTTTTCTTGAATCAATAAACTTTATTTTATTTGATTTATATGAAGGTATTTTAGAGTATTTACCATGCATATAAATAGGATGCATTGCTACAGCTGGGGATGAAAGGCCAGTGTAACAGGTAATTATTTTTCTGTAAAGAGGGTGGCAAATTCGAAAGATGATGCATGCAACCATCTGATTAGTATGTTGTGTTAATCTGATACAAATTTGAATGCTGCATTCCAAAACTGTTAATAGAACAAGAAATGTCTGGTTTTATCACACCTGGCTTACATTAATGTTAAGTATTAAAATTCCCCATACCATGTAACACTTTGCATGTTTTTTCTTTCTCAACTTTTTGTTGGTTCTGAAGTAAGGAGAAGTCAAATTAATCTGGGAACACATTTACTATTACAGGAGAGAAAAGGGAGGAGAAAAAAAGAAGAAGAGGTTTTGCCCAGTATGTAAGGCACATGTTGAGTTCAAACCCAGCTCAAAATCAGCCCAGGAAAATTACCAGGTAGTTTTGTTTGTTTGTTTGTTTGTTTTAATGTCCAGCATACTATGAGATTAGTAACTTTCATTTCCATACTGTCTCTGTAGCCATCAGAGAAATGTAGGCTATTTGCCTCTTAGCAGGCTAGTAAAAGAAGCTTCTGCCAAGTAGGATGAGGGAAGATGGATGGCATGATCCACTCTTCCTCCACCAGCTTGCTACATATCCATAATGGTAACAGAACAAAGGTAGAAAACC
The DNA here is from genome assembly GCA_034509955.1 of Urosaurus nigricauda. Lineage (NCBI taxonomy): Eukaryota > Metazoa > Chordata > Lepidosauria > Squamata > Phrynosomatidae > Urosaurus > Urosaurus nigricauda. Next base: position 88,542,555 of record JAOEGL010000003.1, read on the forward strand.
TCTCTCACACAAAGGTTCACATTCAGTTTCAGAGAAGTCCTCTGGGGCCACAATCTATTGATGGGAAGGGCCAAGATATTAGCATATTTTGACTCAAAGGCACTTATTGCCAGCAAGGGCCTGTACAGACTGGCCCGAAATGCCAGCCTGTGGGCAGAGTTGGGGTGCAGGGTCCTGCTGACGCTTGCCCTAACTCCACCCCCAGGGTGCCATGATGGTGTGTGCCACTCCAGATGGCGCTGCATCCAAATAACGCAGTGCTGAAGGGGTGCCATAGGAGGGGTGCCTCTGCCACTATGGTGGCCTTTGGAGGGTGCAAAAAGCTGCTTTGTGCCCTCCGTTTTTTGCCCTCTAAAGGCCGGATCAGGCATGAGGTTGCTGTGGCCCCAATCTGGCCAGGAAAGGGGCAGCTGCAGACCGCCCCTTTGGGGTGGTCTGTATAGCCCCTAAGTAAGCTGTAAAAGAGGAATTTCAGTCTTTTAGAATGCAGAGAAAACCCCAAACTGGAAAAGTACCAAATGGAGCTTTGTTATCTCAGGATATCCAGAGAGCCAAATGGGGACCCCAAGAGGATTGGATTCAGCTAAGTTCTACACTCTGGTTGTACAAATTACACATAGAGAGAGGAAGGACTTCTCTTCCTTTGTGGCCAATATGGAAAACAAGTGGACAAGTGGAGGGAGCAGAGTCATTTTATGCCAATATCAATGAGTCCACAGTACTCAAACCCGTCAGACTCAGTTGGTAAAATCAAGCCCCAGTATGGTAAATTTATTGAGTCTCTCCCAATAAGGGTGACATCTGGTAGGGCTGACAGAGTGAAAACTGGAGAGGTTTCCTTTATCTTTAATAGTCGGGTAAAAGGGGGGATTTCACTAGGTGTTGCTTGTTACTTGGTTTCACAACAAGCAAATGCCATGTTCAACACAACCATTAAAGACAGAATAGTCCTTTTTAGTTTTCACTCTGGCAACCTGACATCTGGGTAATATTGCCAGCCGAGGGGAGTCTCTATTTGCAGCAATTACAATAACGACTACATTTCTATACCGGTTATCAATGAACTAGCACTCCCTAAACTGTTTACAATGACTTAGGCAATTGCCCCCAACAAGCTGGGTACTCATTTTACTGACCTAAGAAAGAATGGAACGCTGAGTCAGCCTTGGAGCCGTCCTCTAGGATCAAACTTACAACACTGTAGATGCAATACCAGCATTTAACCACTGCATCACCAGGGCTCCTTGTATTTTCTTCTTGTTTTTTTTTTTAAACCTTCTCTCCTAGGCTGAGTAGTATACTCTGAGCTAAGAAGCTGTTCAGTCAGTGTCATGGTGGAAAATTTCTCACCCAGCATAAACAACTCTTTGTATGAGTTGATACATATCATTATTTTTTAAAAGAATAACATTCACATCAGGTCTAATCATAGTAGGGATGTTCAGAAATGCATGATGAAGAACACTGCATTTAGAATGAGTGAATGAATGCTTGTTTGTATGCTAGAGCAACTGGCATAAAATGAGTTCTGATGCAGCAGCTTTTTTTGTGTGAATAAATTGATATCCCACTGTTCTTATTTTGTAATTTTAAAAAATAGCAGTATGTGCCATGCAGAAGGGGAAAATCTGATAAATCTCTCGTTCTTTTGGATGTGAATTAAATGATAAATTAATCAATGTTTTATTTAGTGTCAAAACTAGCAGGATAAACATGTCTAAAAAAGTCTGCATTTGCATGCTAAAATAATGATCAAATATGCCAAAGTTATAATGTTTATGGGATGAAATGTCAGGTTTTTAAATGATAACACACGCCTGCAAAAGGGTTGTGTGGTTGTTGTTTTTTTTTAAAAAATGTATGCTGGTTTAAAAGGAATTTGACATTCTAAATCCAAAATTTACCCCCAGTTTGCTCCATCACATACGGTTTTTTCCCCTTGCTTTGACATTTCTGTTTTAATATGTGACTGAATGAAATGATCCTGTAACAAATTATCCTGAAAGGGGGAAAACATCCTTGGGTGCATTCTGAAAGAACCTTTCAAGTGGTCTCTAGAAGGTTCAAAAGGTTTTTGTTTACTAATGCAAGGTTTATCTGACCTGGCTATTTCATTTCATATGTGAATGCTGTTAGTTTTGAATAAACAGTTTGCTGAAACATGTAGAACTACACTTTCTGTAGCATGGAAACTCATCCCTGTTCCTTCCACGTTATTTCTGCCTTCGGTACCAAATATTCTTATAAAAAAGTAACACCCAGGAACACATCTACTTTGTTAACTGAGGTATACCTGCAATTCTCTTTTTACTAACAAGAAACAAAACATCATAACCCAAGCTTTTTAGTCATTAATGCAAGTAAAATCATGGATGCTTAGTTGCAGGAAACTGCAAAAGTGTGCTTTCTCATCTATATCCTTTATTAGTCCACACATCCAGTATCTACAATGTCAGCATCTAAATTCTACATATCCAATATAGAGGTTGTTCGATTGAGATATTATGGTAGAATCCCACATTTTTTGGCCTATAGAAAGCATAACCGATTAATACAGAAAACTTGGATTTGTGTCAATGTTGTTGCTTAAGCAAAATGCTTACTTCAGTGCAGCATGTTTACACCCACACTAGGATCTAAAAATAATCTCTGCTGTCTTCAGTACTGTGAGTTAAACCAGTGTGATTTGTTTACCTTTAAGGCTGGTGATTCAGTTTCACATTCAGACTTTTGTAGCCCAGAAACTTTACACATTTGTAACTCTGCCAAGATGAATTTGATTGACTGATCCAATTATATAACCAATATAATCAATCTGTTTGTTTTGCTCTGCAGTCTTCTAAACATCCTAGTACCAGTTATCACGCCAAAATAGGGTGAGCCTCAATCCAACAGCAATAGTTGTTGCTTGCTTCCCATCAATGTGTGGACAATCCACATTGATTTTTAGACTTAGCTTTAAAGATACTATCCAGGGTGCTAAAGCATATTCCTGAATTTTGCTTTCTCAAATTCCCAGTTCTCAAGTTCTGCATTCAATGTTTTTTCTTTCTTCTTTTGGCTCCTTTGGCTTTTTAGAAGCCTTGTGGTCTTTCTGTGAACCTTGGCAAATTCTTCAAACAAAAACTCTCCCCATCTGTATCAGCCAAATTCAGTAGGTAGTGCTGTTCCTGGCTTATTCTACCTGCCTAACATGTAAGATATTAAAAATTATTCCTCTCTCAGACAAAAGAAGTGATTCAGCACCCAAACAGAAATCCCAACTAAGACTTAAGTGCTCAAAATCCTGAGCTTTTTAGGAAGAATCTATTAATTTTAGTGCATTTCTTCCCATATTTGAATTCTTTCTATTCCAAATATGAAGGAATTCACAATTTCTTGTAAATGAATATGAAAATGAAATGATCTCAAATTCTAACTTATCCTTACCTATGCAAAGAACCAGGGCCCAAATAACTTTCTGAAATTTGTAATTATTATATTTTAACAGCTTTAAAAAAACCTTTTTGTTGAATGATTTTAATATGAATAATTGGTTTTTAAAAATGTTTGTATTCTCCATTATATTCACTCTAGTTTGCTTTAACTTATAATGTGAGCTGCCTTGGATTCACTATTATGTGAAAGATGGTATATAAATAAAATAAATAATTGAGTATAGACAAGGGATGAACAAAATATGGCTCATTAGTTCAACTTTGCCCCTCATGGTTAGCTTTGTCGTACATTCTCATGCACCCAACATACTCCACGAACCTTTGGTTTGTTAGGAAGCCTCTCACTTGGGGGAATTAATTAGCTCAAATATGCAGAGAGATGGTCCTAACAAAGCCTATGCCAGAATCGTGGTGCCGGTATTGTCTACCAGAAGTCTGCTGACAAACCCCAAGAGAAATGACACTAGTCCAAGTGAATCCAATTATCACACAGCAAGGGGACACACACACACACACACAGACACATACATTCAATGCTAGGGAAAAGGGAGGGGTGAGATTGGGAGTTAGGATTGAGAGAGAGAAACACCGCTAAAATGTTACCTTCGCAGTCTTCCAGAAGCTGGATGGATATGGATGATGATGATGAACACAACCGCCAAGATGAGGGGAGATTGGCCGCGGGAGCTATAGGCAGAAGTCAAACTGGTGTGGACCAACCTGTCCTCCGAGAATAGCATCGGGGAGTGATTCAAACTTGGAACCTTATATAGGGCTGAACATATCCTGAGGCTACTGTGTTTCTCCAAAAATAAGACAGTGTCTTATATTAATTTTTGCTCCCAAAGATGCACTAGATCTTATTTTCAGGGGATGTCTTAATTTTTCCATGAAGAAGAATTCACATTAATTGTTGAACAAAAAAACCAAACCAAACCAAACATTTCTTATATACTGTATATATATTTATATACAAAAGCTTTGCCAGGTCTTACTTTTGGGGGAGGCCTTATATTTAGCAATTCAGCAAAACCTCTACTAGGTCTTATTTTCTGAGGATGTCTTATTTTCAGGGAAACAGGGTAGGTATCAAGACTAGACAAAGGTGTTGATTGCCTGGGCTTTCTTAAGCCAAGAACAAATAATCTGTGTACAATGTGCTTAGATTTGGACACAATTCGGAGGGGTAGCTGGCTTAATGGCTAGGTTGTTAAGTCAATCACTGGGTGCGAGGCCAAAGCTATTGTCTTACTCCAGAGGGCAGTGGCAAATCTGGTCTTGTGACTCCCAAACTTCCTATGGAGAGTTGTTTACTGAGGACTCAGTTCCTCTAAGTGGGCTTGCCTACGTGACCTCCTCGCTTGGGACTTATGGCGGGTCCTTGGATAGGTCAAGTAGGGGTCATAGTATAGTCCACATGTTCCCAAAATTTTATATTAAAAGTATATATCGTAACATGTTTCCTCCCCCCCCCCAGCCCCTAAGGGCTGTGATTGCCTGTGTAGGTTCCTGGGTCGGGGGTGGACCTATTTCAAAGCCAGAAGTGGCTAGAAATGAGGAGTACAGAATAGTCGCTGCCCACTGAGGGGTTAGGGAGCTGATGAAATTCCCCATTCCTTGGAAGTTGTCTATGTCTGTCATAGAAAGTTGTCCTGCACAATCTCTGGATTATGTTTTGTGCCTTGGTAAGATTTTTTTCGGAGGAGGGTTGTAATTTCCTTCCTTTGAGGTTGAAAAAGGTCTGTGACTTGCCCAGGGTCACCCAGTAGGTTTGCATGGCCAAGCAAGGACCTTGGTTCCTGCAGTCCTAGTCCAGCATACAAAGCACTGGTCAACACTGGTTCTCTATGGTTTATGTACTTTGGGCAATTCCACTTTCACAATGCTCCATCTTGCTGGAGTCAGTGAAATATTAGCATGCTTCTAATACAGTCAGCCCTCCATATACATAGCTTCTGCATGCACAAATTTCATCATCCATGGCTTGATTTTTTTTTTTCAAAATCTAAAAATCAAATCTTGATTTTGCCATTTTTTAAAAGAAACATCATTTTGCTATTGTATATAGTAATACTTGCACATCCACAAATTTTGGTATCTGTGGGGGCCCTGAAACCAAACTCCAGCAGATACCAAGGGACCACTATACAATGATATAGGAACACCATAAAGAATGCCAGGAAATGTATCAGCTTTGATGTTTAAACCCCCCCTCCAATGTATTCTCCGTATATTTTATTTTATTACAGACTAAGGGTGAATTTTGCAGTAGTGAAATGTAGATAATAAGAATTTATACAAATTATTTGAGCAGCTGCTTTCTACAAAAGGATAGGCCATTAACTAGGTCACCACAGATAATAAAGTCCAGCATTAGAGTAAAGAATGGGAGGTTTACAGAGTGCAGGAACCTTCTTGCTCCATTATCTTTGGATAAAATAGTCTGGTTATTCTAGTTCAATGTTAACTAAGTCTAAATTAAGGATGATAACAGGATAAAAGTTCAGACAAAAGTATAATTCAGGATAAAAAAAAAAAGGTTCATGTTATTAGACCTATTTCATACTATATTCATTTTATAGTTGTGAGAGAACTTTTCTGTCATGGTAAATTGAAACATATTAAGTATTTATTAGTTCTCAGTGTAACACTTACTAAATACATATTTCCATGACATGTCATTTTAATTACTGAGCTTATTCACATTTTTCCCCTGATTGAGTTTCTGGAACATGAAGAAACCAAACTTGAGTGGATGTGGGAAGAGATGCACAAGGTTGCTATTCTTACCTTGTCATCAGCCCTCAATTTGGCATCTAATTCCTCACTTTTATTTAAAACCACAAATCACAAATTAAAAGCACAAACTGTTGATTTTGATAGTGATTGCAAATAATGAAAGGTCCACTGAAAAATGTTGCCTCAAGTATTCAAGTAAGGATCCCCTCCCATTCATGAAATGCAAAAGATATTGGTCTCTACCAAGCTAATCTTTTCTCTCATCTCTAAATATATTTGTATTGTTATAAAATCTAGAAAAATCAGTACATCTCTTGTAGTTAAAGGTAGGGCTTTGAAAAGTTGCAGGACTGTATTTTTTGTAATGAGGTCTTAGCTATGTTTGTGGAGAACATAGATAACTGAACACTGGTTCCTTATTCCACAGAAATATGTCATCCTTGGTACAGAAAATAATAGCAACAATCATACAGTGCAAACATATACATATTTACTCAGCGGTATGTCCCACTGTGTTCATTGAAGCGCCTACCTAAGTAAGTCTGCATAAAAGTGCATCCACCCAAAAAGTCATAAGTGATAGAAAAAAAGCTGTAAATTCACTCTTTTTGAAAGATATACTACATGCTGCTTTCAGTTCAAGGAGAGATACACAATGAAAGTTTTCGAACCATGATCTTTAATCATGGGACATCTCTACTCCTTCTACTGTTGCCAGTGTGTCCTCAGTGCTAGCCTCTGTCATTTCCACCACCATTTTCTCTGTTAGGGAGATATCAAGTACACTGGACATTTTACATGCACAGTAAATTTTAAATGGCAGCAGTTAAGCATAAGCACTAGTGCTCCTAGTCCTTAACTGTTATTGCCACTGTCATTTTAAAAAGTACTTCTTATCCATGCTGTGTGTATAAAATAGACACAGTATTGTGTTCATTCAAGAGGATATTTATAGTATTGTGCCTTCTTTTTTTTGTAAAATATTTTATTGTAAGTGAACAAACGTACACAGAACAGAAAAACAACAAAACAAAACAAAATGTTTAATCTCACAATTTTGGATAACAGTTAAAAGATTAGGGGCTTCTTCTTGAGTTCTGTTTCACTTGAAATGTGCAGTCATTACAACATCCAGTGTTGTCCATGTATAGATCTATTCCAAAATATCTGACCAGAGATCCAGATGGAATGGAGATTGTCTTCTCTTAATTCTGTCATCATTTACTGAATTGGTGAGTAAGAACCATTTTTCAAAGAAGAGTTTTGGCTTTGGTTGTCCTGCATAACTTGCTATTCTATCAGACAGTTTTTCAAGTAGCCATAAGTCCCACACCTAAATCGTAGAATTATGGAATCATAGAGTTGGAAGAAACTACAAGGACCATCCAGTCCAACCCCCTACCACATATCTGAGACATCTCCCCTGTTTTCCAACATCTGGCAATTTCTACATGGGTTGCTATAGATGGAAAATCTACAAGAGATTTATGCTTTAAATCTGATTTTGTGCCTACATACAGTGATAGCAAAAGTATTTCTGGACAGAGTTTTACCTCTTGATTGGCAATCAATGAAATTTGCTTAAATACCAACTGCCAAAATGTATTGGGCACAGTCTAGCTATATGTGTACAAATGTGCTACCATCATTACAACCCTGCCAACATTTGGGGGAAACATTTTTTTAACCATTTTTTCTAGTTTCACTGGAGTCAAATACCACTTGTGTAAGATTTTCAAAGTGTTATCTCTAATCAGAAGATCTAGATTTAAAAGGGTTGGAAGACCAAACGTTTAGAAGTAGGGACTGGAAGATTCAAATCTGTTTCCCAAGTTAGTTCTATGCCACTGAGGTTTTGGTAACAATAATCAATTAAGCAGTTATAGATTAAAGATGTTAATCCTTTAGTACGTTGGAAGGAAGGATTGCATCATGCCTCGATTAAGGTGAGTGATCTGTCAGGGGTGTGTCCTCATGTTTCTTTTAATTTATGTGTGAAGGCAATTATTTGATGGAGATGGAATCAGCTAGCTTTTAGTGGCTCCAAATCTGAAGCTAGTTCATCAGTTATTGATCTTAGGCATAGTATACACCTTGTTGTTCCCATTTGTGGAACTGATTGAATTTATCAGGGGAATAGAAACAGTTCTGGACAAGGAAAGGACAGATAGGTGAGAGGTCAGGTGACAGAACTTGCTTCCACTTTGACTAAATCTTTACTGACATTTGTAGCCACAGGCTCTTAATATTTTTAATTATTTGTGTAGTGGTTTTGTTACAGAATAAAGTGAGGTTGGTTGATGGTGAATCATTTATTTCCATATTAACCTAGTGTATGTTCTGATCATTCTTAATGAAATGGGGAATTTGACCGACTGCTGTGCCTACTTAACAGATATGGAAAACTGGCAACTGTTCTGTTTCTTGTGTCAACATTTGTGACACTGGTTAAGCCAGTAAGCCCCATAGAAGCTGCAAAAGTGGACAGCCAGTGTAGGGAGGAGCCATACTGAAACCAATTTGGGTCTAGGTAGATCTAATTTGCCTAGTCCACACCCTTCAGATTGGAATTTCTCAACCTTTAGTCCTCCATATGTAATCCATGTGTTCAACTCCTAGAAGGCAAATGGTGAGGGATTATGAGAACTAAAGTCTAAAACAATTGTAAGATCAAAGGTTGAGAACCACTGTGGATTACTACAGTAGAGGAGGCTCATTTCAAAGAAGGCCCTTTTGGTAAGTACTCTCCAACTCTTAAAACAAGGAAATGAGATTTAAAAGTAGCTAAAATATTTTTCGTAAGTCATGTGGCATCCTTCATTAAAGACTAAAACATTTCTTACAGCTCACTAGAGCTGGACAAAATATTTAAAAATATTCAGAAATTATTGAAAAACCTTTTTTAATGTTGAGAAATATGGACTGATGAGAATCTTCCCAGTTTGGGAATTACTGGGTGCAAAAAACACAAAAAAAACATATTCTGTATAAGAGACAGCAACAGTATTTTTCACAGAAGATGGTATTTCTGAGAAAAAGCTGTTTTCTGCATAGAAAATGTGTTGTAATTAAGCAATTATTCAGTACAAAAGTCATAGACAGTTGGTTTGCACAGAAAGCAGCAGTGTGGAGAAATATTATTTTTCAGGCAGGAAAAGCTATTTCCTGTGCAAAACAACTACATGTGAATTTTGTGCAGAATGACTTCTGAATTGCTTATTGCCTTTGAAAACTGTGAAGTCTCTGAAGACTTTCTCAGCAAGACAAAAAAAATGCTAAAATTTCTTGTTCCTTGCATCAAGCAGAAAATTAATCAAGAATGACATCATTAGAGCCCACTTGTTTAGAGGGTTATGAAGGGTTATCCAGAGTTATCCAGTATTTCAGATATATGCACAATGCACATAGAGAAGGGGAATGTAGAGAGCGAGGTTGGAGTACTGACAGAGTCCCAGCATGGGTAACACTTCTTTGCCACATGCTTAGGATGTTTTGCCCACAATGAATTCCATTTCTTTAATAGAAGAAAAACAGATTTTATTTTTTAAAAACCCAACTTGCTCAAAAGAGTGAAGCCGCACAAGGAAACAAATGACCATGTACTGTCTAAAACTAGGGTGGGTAAAATGCATATCCAGGGCTGTCTTTGTGTTTTCCAAATATTTTTTCAAAAAATACCCCTAAGCCTAGGAGGTATGGAATGCAATTTTGCCACTGAATGAGGGGTTTGCTGTGCAGTTCCTGGTTTTTAGGTCCCTTCCAGGTACCTTCCAGGTATATTTCAAGAAGGAAGTGGGCTGGAAGTTGATCCCTTCCTTTTTGGGGAACAGAGATCTATCCTGGATCTAAGATGGCCCAGAGAAGCCTCAAATGTGGCAACTATGCCCCCAAATACCCCTCAAATATTGTTGGGTCACATGGGGTCAATTTTTTTCATGGGATTCAGCCCTCCATGCTCTGCTGCTTGCCTCTGGTCTACAAGATCAAGGACCAGTAATTATGTAAAACAAAGGAAAAGAAGAAAAGTCAGGCACCATATTAATTTGGGGGGGGGGGATGCTTACTTGCTTTGGAAATGGCATGGTAATATAGTATTTCTAGCAGCAGAGGCAAGACAGAAAGAAGTGAGTGCTCTGTTCTGCTCTCTACAACAGTCTCTCCTATAAATGCCTGTCTGCATTCTTTGACAAATCAGACTGCTTGTTACAGAAGAAAGCAGGTTTGCTTTGCAAGATAAGCACAAAATGCAAATCCTATTGAAGTACAGAAGTCACCTATTTCAGCCAGTGGGAAGAAAAAGTTAAGCTTTCTTGTGAAGGTTCTCTACAGCTCCATTGTCTAGCTCCACCAGTTTCCTCATGGTCTGCCTCATGACAGTCAGAGACCACAAGCCAACAGGCAGGTAGGCAAGCTGACAGACAGAAGCCTCATGTTGCATCCTGGGTTTTTAAAACCTCTCTCAGAACCGTCTCAAAGGTTTGCGCTTCTCCCCAATTGCCCATCTCATTGGACAGTTGCCATCTTAATGGTTGTGATATAACCTTATTATTAAAATGTACCTCCCCAAACATTTAACCCTTTGTTATCTGGAAAGGAGCCTCTGATAAATGAAGGACTCCCATTTATCACACTCCTCTTCTACACAAAGCTGAGAGTTTTTGTTTGGATGGCAGCTCCCAGCATTCCACATGGTTACTCATATAGATAAGGGGATTCTGGGAGTTGTAGGCCAAAGCATTTCAGCAGAGAGATCTTATGCTTCAGTCAAGACAATGACTGGATAAGAATTGGATTGGTCCTGTTTTGCCTTATGATCAGAACATTCACACTGTCATATTGGATCAATGGAACACTACCAGTACATGGAGCAATGAGTTGTCAGATGAGCAGAGTTTAGGAGAAAGCCTAGGTTTGCTCAAAGAACATAAACTAGGTTGTTTCCATTGGAGGTAGTCCACAGATACAGTTAGGTTCAACCCACAGTTGTCTTTTTTGCCTCCACAGCTACAGCAAAAACAACTTGATGAATGAATAGATTCAGAATATTTTTGGGGCATCTTTCAGGACAAGGCAGCTTACCAAAAATCATTAAATTCAGTTTTTCAAATACAATATAATTTTAGGGTTTGTTTTTTAAATAGAGTTCAAGGCAACACATTTTAAAATAGGAGAACACTAGTATTTAAAAAATTATCACTAATCTCAACAATAACTTAACAGCTGAACAACATTTCAGCAGCCAAAACCATAAAATCCCAACTAACTCTTCTCTATGGTAGTATATAGGCTGGACCTCTTCATCCGCACGCAATGAAACAGCTTGGATGAGCCCTCTCCATTGGCAGTTGTTTGACAGAAAGAATGACGTCTCTCCCATAAAATCAGTTTCACTGTACCCAGTTTGAACATCTGGATTAGAGATGTAACACTTCACTAATTTTTTTCTCAAAGGAAGCAACAAATAATCTTGGCAAATTTCTTTTCATTGTGAGAAAGTCTTTGAAAACTGGACAGTTTTTAAGACTATTTGCAGCTTGAGACTTATTAAGCAAAAAAAAAAATGCATGATGTTTCTGAACAGAAAACAGTTTTCTGCACAAGAAATGCTGTTTTCTGCAAAAGAACCATGTGCAAATTTTTGTGTAGAACAAGTCCCAAACTTTCAAAGATCCTGGTTAGTCCAGTATTCTTTTCATTGAGGTTTTCTCAACTCTCTCTCTCTTTTCTTTTCTTTTCTTTTTAACCATTTTTGAATATTTTGAAACATTCTTTCCATCCCTAATCTGGATAGAATTTGACACAGTAACAACCTGACCTTTAAAGCTATCTATGGCTGCATCAACACTGCAGAAATAATCCAATTTGACATAACTTTAACTACCATGGCTCAATGCTATGGAATTCAGGGAACTGTAGTTTGTTGCAGAACCAGAGTGGAGGTCTACTTATTTAAAACAGTCAGAAGAAGAGCATTTAAAGCTTTCTTTGTTAATATTGTTGTGTGCCTTCAAGTCATTTCTGGCTTATGGCTATCCTATCATGGGGTTTTCTTGGCAGAGGATGTTTGCCATTGCCTTCCCCTGAGGCTGAGAACTTGTGACTTGCCCAAGTTCACCCTGTGGGTTTCATGGCTGAGTGGTGAACCAAATGCTGGTTTCCAGAATCTTAGTCCAGAACTCAAGCCACTACACCATACTGGCTCTTGTTAAAATTCTGCAGGATTGGGTGATGGTGACAACTACAATTGGTTGCTTCTCTCTCAAGTTTTCTGGTTAATTCCCACCATCAATTCTTTTGGATTTTATCTAAAATAATATTGGAAATTAATTTCATGGGAGGCTTACATTCTAGTCAATCTTTAGGGTCCAGATTAGATGCACTAGCACAGATGCGGGTGGGTGGATTGCACTCATCTTGGCAGACCTTCTGTGTAATGAATGCATCTTCATGGTCTTTGCTGCATTATGCTGTAACAGCAAAGCTGAGCAGAGTAAGACAAAAGTAATGAATAGTTAGGTGTTTGAGAAATATTTGGTGATAACATAGAACATCAAATAAGCTCATGCATGAATATTCAGTTTTGTAGGATGCTGCTTCTGTGTATTACATGCATGTATCCAGAATATAATAAGAATCCTTGGTCTTCTGCCCTGTGTTTTGGCAGAGTACAAAGAAAGAAGGCTATAACACATTCTTGCTATTTCTGCATCCCATTGCAACTTCCTTCCTCCCAAAAGCTGAAATAATCATTTTGTGGCCTCCTTGGCAGGATCACTTCTCTGCCCCTCCTTCTCTGCTGTCTGGGACAGATTCCATCTGCAGACTGCCTGTCTATTGTCAGTTTCAGGAAAAGTTGTGATCTTGTTTTCATTGCTCTCCCAGGGTAGATTATGAAGACATTCCAGTATCCAAACTTTCTTCCAATGTTACACACACTATTCACTTTTATATCTCAGTAGATGTGGGAATTTCTAGAGCAGCTTTACAAGGACAAAACTAGGGTTCCAATTGGAAGAGGTTCCCATAGCACATTTGAGCTAAATTGTTTTGGGAGGGCTTATTCCCTGAACTTCAAAAGGTAGTCTGCAGACAAGCAGAAAGATGCATGTCCTGAGCAATTGTAGTGACACTGTATTTAGAGCTAGTGAGGACTAGTGATTTGGATGACCTTGGGCCTACCATTTGTTCAGCCTAACTTCACTAACAGAATGATTGTGGGATAAACTGGCGGGATCATAAGCATGGATGCCACCTTGAGCTTATCTATCTATCTATCTATCTATTTATTTATTTATTTCATTTATATCCCACCTTTCTCCCTGAAGTTTCCCAAGGTGTCTCACCGATAAAACCTTTAAAATTGCAATAAAATTCAAAACAATGAAAATGTCTATATCCAATATAAAATCACATAAAATATACAAAAGTGAAAAACAAACTAAAAACCCACCTGCTCCATAAACCACCCTGCTATGCATTATATACAGAAAGCCTGCTGACATAAAAATGTTTTTACTTGTTGGCAAAAGGCCAGCAGGGAGGGGGCCAGCCTAACCATTCCACTGAGAAGGTTCTCTCTCATGTTCTCACCAGGTGAGCCTGTGATCTTGGTGGGACCGAGAGAAACCTTCTCCTGCAGGTTCATATGGGGAGATATGGTATCTCAAATAGTCTGGACCCAAGCTGTGTAGGGCTTTATAGGTCATGACCAGCACTTTGAATTGTGCCTGGAAATGAACAGGTAGCCAGTGGAGATGTTTTAGCCCCAGTCAGCATTCTAGCTGCAGTGTTTTGAACCCACTGAAGTTTCTGGACAGTTTCCAAAGGCAGCCCCATGTAGAGTGTGTTGCAGTACTCCAAACGGGATGAGCTTTTTAGAAGATAAAATAAACAAACACATAAATCAGAACCTCAATAGGACTTGTCTAATTATTATTGTTCATTTAAAACTAGCAAAAGGAAATGTAATTTTTCCTGTTTTCTCTATCCCATCCCAACTTCTTCTTTTGAACTGGTCACTGGGATTAACTTGACTACTTGCTTGCCCTCACCTACTGCTGTTTCCCTTCTCTTGTGCCTTACTTTTTCTCCCTTGTTAGCATTTTGTTCAAACCTAGTTCAATCAAATTTCCCATCACCTAACTCTCCTTTGCACCCTTACCAGACAGCAGGAATTTCTCTGGCCCCCAGGTTATTGTATCCTATGTCCCCAAATCCAGACAGCCAGATTTGAATTTTATGAAAATAATTTGTTTTTTAAGCAAATCATGTCGAGGGCATGGAGGAGTTAATATGCACACACAATGCTAATTTCCATTCAAAAGAACTTATTTCAAACTTCCTTTAAAGAGGGTTCATTTTTTTCTCACCTTCCTTGCAAATAGTGCAAGAGTGTCCAGCCTACATCCCACAGTATTTTGTGAATCCCATAACTCCCCTTCTTTTTTTCATGCAATAGTTTGAAGCAATGCAGATATTCTTCAGCTAAAGCTTCCTTGGTAATGGGGATTTCAAAATGTTTAGAATCCTGTATGCAGCAATTAAGATTTTCCAACTATGTCTATGCTAAACATTATTTATTTATATGCTGATTTTCCATAGTAAAACCATGTTCAAATGGTGTACAGTAATACTGAAGGGGGGGGGAATCAAATGCAGATTAGTAATAGTTCCAGATGATTACAACTTTCCTATTATTCACGGTTACAAGTTTCCTATTATTCACACTAGTATCTTTTTTATATTAAAGCAAAGCAAAGCAAAACAAACAAACAAACAAAAAACAAAAGAGAAATCCAAATACCAGCAAAGACATATTTTCTCAAAAGCTAAATGTTGTCCCAGCCACAACCACTAAAAAAACCCTCCACCCTCAATAAGACAGAGCCCCACCATCCTAGGTCAGGTACAAATGGGCCAGATAGAAAACTGGGGCTCAGGTCTTAAAGGACTCACAATTAAATGGTACCCAGCCACCTTCTGGAGTACTACTAGCATTTGTAGCTTGAGCCATATCTTATTTACACAACGGGAGAAGCCCTACCATTCTGACTCAGAAACCTGTCCAGAAGTAGATACTTCCAAGTCAATGGGGCTTATACTACTGGTTAAGTATATATAGGATGTATTGTAGCCTAAAAGATAAAGTGATTCTGAAAGGGGATCTATTTTCTATCTCTCCCCATCTATTTCTCTCGCCTCTTTCACAAACACCAACTTTCCCCTCCCAATTATAAATTACAAAAGTTGACATCCAGTCAGGAAAGAGAGGATGGGAACACATGAAAAGTAGCAGGAATTCTCATTCTTCTCCTTTGCATCTCCATGTATAAATACACATATATTATAGAAACCAGGAAAAAAATCAGAAATCAAGGTTTTCATAGCTCGGGTTTCCATAGCCCCATCCTAAGCCAGATAATAATAATAATAATAATAATAATAATAATAATAATAATATTTATTTCTTACCCACCCCTCTGTAAAAACACTTGAGGCAGGGTACAGCAAGATTAAAAAACAATTACAATTAAAATAAGTCAATGATCCCATTCCAAACCTCCCACCCCTTAAAATAGAATTACACTACCTGAGTTTAAAATTAGATTTCAAGAATAAAACAACCAACATGTTATAAACATAACACCACAATGCTGGCCACAGCTTGGGTAACAACAAAGTACGGGGGGGGGGGGGGGCAGAGAATAGGCTGGGTGGATTGTAGATAGTAGGAGCCGGGTAAATTATACAGTTTCTGGGAAGGCCTGCCGGAAGAGATATGTCTTTAAAGCTGTTTTGAAACAGTCCAACGCTGTAATAAGATGTGTCTCATCTGGCAGGCCATTCCATAGCCTGGGAGCAGAAGCTGAGAAGGCCCTCTGGGAGGTCTGTGTTAACCTGGTCTTCATGGGCTGCAATAGGTTCCTCCCAGAGGACCGGAGTGTGTGTGGGGGGGGTTCATATGGGGAGAGGCAGTCCCTGAGATAAGATGGACCCAAGCCATGCAGGGCTTTAAAGGTTAAAACCAACACCTTGTACTGTGCCCTGAAAACTAATTGGAAGCCAGTGGAGAGCTTTAAGCACAGGTGTAATGTGCTCTCTCCTGGATGTTCCACTGACAAGCCTGGCTTCCATATTTTGGACTAATTGAAGTTTCTGAGTTAGGCACAAGGGTAGCCCCATGTAGAGCGCTTTACAGAAATCCAAACGTGAGGTTACCAAAGCATGTACCACTGTTTCCAGGTCCCTTAAATCCAGATAGAGGCGCAGCTGGCGTATCAGCCGAAGCTGATAACAGGCACTCCTGACCACCGCATTCACCTGACTCGTCATGTGAAGCGATGAATTGAGAAGCACCCCCAGACTGCGAACAGAGTCCTTCGAGGAGAGTGTGACTCCATCGAGGACTGGAAATTGTATTCCCAAACCTGGTTTCGGTCCTGTAACAGCTAGTACTTCCGTTTTGTCTGGATTAAGTTTCAACCTGTTTTCCCTCAACCAATCCATTACCGCTGCAAGACAGCCATTGAGAAGAGAGACGCCATCTGAAGTCTGAGCCGACAATCTGGACATGGAGAGGTATATCTGAGTGTCATCAGCGTACTGAAGACACTGAACTCCATGCCTCCGAATGATCTCACCCAGCGGCTTCATGTAGATATTGAATAGCATTAGGGACAGAATGGTGCCTTGAGAGACACCACAATTTAGCTCAATCTTGGAGGAGCAGCTGTCCCCGAGCCTCACCCTTTGAGATCTCCCAGAGAGAAAGGACCGGAACCACCGGAGTGCGGTGCCCCCGATCCCTAACTCCCTCAGTCGACTCAAAAGGATGGAATGATCTACAGTATCAAAAGCCGCCGAGAGATCCAAGAGCACCAGCAGGGTCACACTGCCCCTGTCGATACTCAGGTGGAGGTCATCGGTCAGCACAACCATGGCAGTCTCAACTCCATGTCCTGTCCTGAAGCCAGTTTGAAATGAATTAAGATAATCGGTTTCATCCAAGACAACCTGGAGTTGAGAGGCGACTGCTCTCTCGATCACCTTGCTCAAGAAAGGGAGCAAGGATACTGGCCTGTAGTTGTTCCTATCCAGGGGGTCAAGGGAAGGCTTCTTCAGGAGGGGCTTGACAGCCGCCTCCTTCAGACTGGATGGTAAACAGCCTTCTCTAAGGGATGCATTGATTGTATCCCGAAGGAATACCCTCAATGTGTCCCCTCCCTGGACGACCAGCCAAAATGGACAGGGATCGAGGGAACAAGTCGTCTTTCTCATGCTTCCAAGGAGCTTGTCCACGTCATTGGTACTCACAGGTTGGAACTCATCCAGTAAAGTAGCAGCAACGGAGTTGTTGGACACCTCATCTGTGGATTCTGGTGGAAAATTGACATCTAAGTTGGTCCTTATCCGAGAGATTTTAATAATAATAATAATAATAATAATAATAATAATAGTTTATTTATAGCCCGCTCCTCTGTTCATACACTCGGAGCGGGGTACAAGTAAAATCTGCAAAGATTTTATCTGCAAAGTGGGTGTTAAATGCATCACAGCAGGCCATCGTAGGATCAAGTAGGGGATTTGGCGCAGGAGGAACCTGCGTCAGTTCCCCCACCACCCTAAACAGTTCTGCCGGGTGAGACTCTGCAGACACAATGCGTGCAGAGCAGAAGGATCTCCGCGCTGCACGCAAAGCCTCCCGATAGGCACGAAGGTGCTGCCTATGGTGAGTCTTGTCAGATAGGAGCCGAGTTTTCCGCCACTTGCGCTCTAGTCGTCGTCCAACCCGCATCATCTCCCTGAGTTCCTCTGAGAACCAGGGTTTGTGGTTAGGGGCGGGCTGGAGAGGACGCTCGGGGGCAATCGCATCAAGAGCCTTGGGAAGATCAGTATTCCAGGTGGTAACCAAGGTTTCAACGGGATCACCGGCACTACCAACCATTAAACCCTCTAAGGCCTTCTGGAAACCAATTGGTTCCATCAGCCTTCAAGGGCGGACCGATCTAATGGGTCTGCCACCCCGGGGGGGGGGGGCGGATAGCAACTTTTGAACAGGGCTATCATATCAGCTCTTAACCTTCTCTTCTCCAGGCTAAACATCCCCAGCTACCTAAGTATGGTTTCCAGACCCTTCACCATTTTAGTTGCCCTCCTTTGGATACACTCCAGTTTCTCCACATCCCTTTTGAACTGTGGTTCCCAGAACTGGACATAGTATTCCAGGTGGGGCCTGACCAAAGCAGAATAGAGTGGCACTATTACTTCCATTGATCTAGACACTATACTTCTGTTGGTGCAGCCTAGAATCATGTTGGCCTTTTTAGCTGCCATATCACACTGTGGACTCATGCTCAAGTAGTGGTCTACTTGGACTCCTAGATCCCTTTCACACATAGTCTCATCCTATACCTGTACATTCCCCCCCCCCCCCCCCGTGCCATACATTATATTTCTCTGTACTGAAATTCACTTTGTTTACTTTGGCCCAGCTTTATAACCTATTAAGGTTATTTTGAATGTTGATCCTATTCCTCCTAATCTGGTGCAAATTTGATAAGCATTCCCCCTATTCTTTCATCCAAGTCATTGATAAAGATGTTGAATAGCACTGGGCCCAGAACAGTACCTTGTGGCACTCTAAAGGTCATTTTTCTCCAGGATGAAGAGGAGTCATAGCTGAGCAGCCTTTGGGTTTGGTCAGTCAACCAATTACTAATCCACATAACAGTTGTATTGTCTTGCCCACATTTTACTATCTTGTTTAAAAATATCATAGGGGACTTTGTCAAATGCCTTACTGAAATCAAGACGTAAGCAGAAGAACCCTCCCTTTGTCATCTACATCTTCAGAGGGAGAGAGAGGCTTGTTACCTCCATCAGGCCTGGACTAAAGTAAGCAGATGAGTCCTCCCTTTGTCATCTACATCTTCAGAGGGAGAGAGAGGCCTGCCAGCTCCATCGGGCCTGGCCTGAACTAAGAAGAAGAGCCCTCCTTCCATGTCATCTGCCTTGGTCCAGGCATCAGAGGGATAGATGAAGTTTTGGACCTGATCCCCTTCCCCAACACCATTCCCTTCTCCTTTTGTGTCATGTCTTTTTAGATTGTAAGCCTGAGATCAGGGAACCCTCTGATTAAAAATAATTATTGTAAGCTGCTCTGATAGCCCTTAAGGCTGAAGGGCGGGGTATAAATACTCTAATAAAATAAATAAATAAGTAAGTAAGTAAATAAATAAATAAATAAATAAATCATGTTATGTCTACCACATTGCCTTCATCTACCAAGCTGGTAATTTTATAGAAAGTAAGAGAGAGAGAGAGAGAGAGAGAGAGAGAGAGAGATCAGATTAGTCTGGCATGACTTGTTTCTGAGAAACCCATGTTGACTTTTAGTGATTATGGCATTCCCTTCTAAATGTGCACAGACTCTCTGTTTAATTATCTGCTCCAGAATCTTTCTTGGTATTGATGTTAGACTAACTGGATGATAGTTGTTAGGATCCCCTTTTTCTTCCTTTTGAAGACTATGTTTGCCGTCCTCCAGTCTTCTGGGATTTCTCCTGTTCTCCAGGACTTCTCAAAGATTATTGCCAGTGGCTCTGAAATTACATTTGCCAGTTCTTTTAATATCCTTGGATGTAGTTCACCTGGCCTGGAGACTTAAAATCATTTAGGTTAACCAGGTATTCCTGTACTATCTCTTTACTTATTCTGTGCTGCATTCCCCCTATTGCAGTGGTCCCCAAACTATGCTCTTTAAGGTATTTTGGACCAGCTCCCAGAATCTCACATTATTGGCCAACATGGCTGAGGCTTCTGGGAACAGAAGTCCAAAATCTCTTAAAGGAAACAGTTTGGGGACCACTGTCCTATTGTGTTCGCTGCTCCATTTTGCTCCGGTTGAGCACCCCTTTCCTTTTGTGAGAAAACTGAAGCAAAGAAGGTGTTGAGTAGTTCTGCCTTTTCTCTGTCTTCTGTTAGAATTTCTCCATCTTGTCCATGCAGTGTTCCTACCATATTCTTCTTCTTTTTGCTACAGACATACCCCAAAAATCTCTTTTTATTGCTCTTAACCTCTCTATCAAGTCTGAGCTCATCCTGCACTTTTGCTTTCCTGGCCTTACCTCTTTAGCAATTTCCTCTTTAGCAATTTCCCCTTTTTCCATTTCTTATACATCTCCCATTTAAAACCTATTTCAGTTGAAAGTTCTTTAGTCATCATTTCTTCAGTTTCTTCAGACACCTCCCATTTTTCCTCCTCATTGGAATAGTTTGAGAATGTGCCTTCACTGTTTCCCTTTGAGAAACGCCCATCCATCCTGAACTCCCTTCTCCTATAGTATTCCTGACCTTGGGATCACCCCTAGTGTTTCCCTAAGTTTATTGAAGTCAGCTTCCCTAAAGTCTAGAATGCCTGTCTGACTATGCCTGGCTTCTCCTTTCCACTTCATAATAAACTTCAGAAGAACATGGTCATTCCTACCTAAGGATTCCACCACTTGCACCCCATTTACCAGGTTATCCCTGTTGGGGATAGAGTGCGTGTCTGATTATGCCTGGCTTCTCCTTTCCATTGTATAACAAACTCTAGGAGAACATGATCACTCCAACCTAAGGCTCCAACCACTTGCACTCCATTGACTAAGTCATCCCTGTTGGTTAAGATTAGATCTAAAATAGCTGATCCCCTTGTTGCCTCTTCCACCTTTTGGATAATGAAATTGTTTTCAAGGCAATTTGCTAGATCTTGAGATTTTAGCTGAGTTTGACTTCCAGCAAATATCAGGATAGTTGAAGTCACTAATCACTACTACATCTCTCCTTTCCGAATGTGTGGCCATCTGTTCTAGAAAGGCAACATCCAGTTCCTCAGTCTGACTTGGGGGTCTGTAGTAAACTCCCACAATAACATTCTTGTTGTTTCCTTCCCCTTTAATTTTATCCAGATGCTCTCCATCTGATTTCCCTCAAAGGTTCCTGCTCTTGAGTAAATCTTTTACTTCCAAAGAGCCCTATTACTCCTGACAAGTCCATTGTCTGCCACCTAGTGGCCCAGTGACACAGTGGTATCTAGTAAATGTGGTACTGCAAGCTACAAGGGGATTTTATGAATACCTTCATTGTCTGTTTAGTATTCACACCAAATTTCAGAGGTCTAGGTTTTCCAGTTTTGGAGCTATGGCAGAAGCAGAGAGAGAAAAATTCTTATTATTGTACATGTAGGAGAGAAGAGCAACTAAAGACATGCAGGATTGTTTACTAGCATTTTTTTTTAAAAAAAACATCTGTTTACTCTAAAAATAAATATGCACAAGGATGCTTTTGAAAAATAACAACATTTGTTTTGTGTTTTGGCATTGAAGATGACTATTTTTCTGTCTGCTAGAAGTCTTTGATAAGTTGTCAGGCATAGCTAGCTATGGGCTGTCAGATTGTTATGGAATCAACACAAGCCACTGATGGGTAGATGGCTGGAAATGAGAGCTGGGAAGCTGATGCTTTGATAACAGGGCAGAAAAGTGTCAACTGAACATTCAGAGACATCCCAGATGAGCTGCCACACCTGCTATATAAAGAAGGGGGATTAAACTTGCATGTGTCTCTTCAGTGTACTGACCTAGATAAAGTCATTAATTTTGCCTTTATAGCTAGTGGAATTCAGACATAAACTGCGTCATAAGGAGAAACTTTAAAAAATAGGGGAGAATGATCCTCATTTAAATGGAAGAATTCTCAAAAACAAACTTACTTCCTTCAAAGTACAATGTGATTTTTGAGATGTTAAAACATTGGAAAGGAACTCTTCTAGAACATGGCCACAAAGCCCAAAAGCTCCACAAAATACTATAACTCTTGTTGACTTCAATCCTACATTTAAGGTTAGACCAGTACCATCTGTATGCTATAGAATCCTTTCTTTGCTAGAAGTGATGCCAGCTCACATGTGCATTTCTCATGTGGCCACATTATAACTCAGTGAATACTGTTGTATTTGAATGGGAGAGTAGCATGAGAGTGCAATTTTTTCACATTGTGCCTCCCTTAAGAATAGCATTGGGATTACATCCAGTTGGTGGCCCACACGTACCTCATCCATGGTATGCAGTAAGATCCAGTGGTTAGGCATATACCTATGCCAAAGCAGGTCCTTTTGTCTGCAGGTGACCATCCAAGATGCTGAACCTAGTTTTGGGTCAAGATTTGGCACCTTGGATAGCTCCCCTGAAATTCAGAGTAAAACCTAGAGAGGATTCATTTTTTTCACTGACACAGATGCCACCAGCCACCACTGACTTATCCTGTCTGATTCACTGCTCTTTACAATGTATCTCTACATTCCTTAGAGATGTATCTCTACATTCCTTAGGGAGATCCACTTTCTATACTTAAGGCCATTGTAACAGGTACATAATTTGCCATCTATGGGCCTTATTCCATTCCCACCCATTTCATTACTTTGCCCACCAAGCTTTGCTTCAACCATGAAGTCTTTACACATCCCCTTTATTTTTCCCTAATGCAATTCTCCAAGGAGTGCAACAAACAAACATGGCCACACTGAATAGCCAGAAAAGATTTCTTCTCAACCATCCATAGATCTGAGGCCTGATCAATAGAATATTTAATTGTGCAGTGTCAGGACAACCAGTGGGATGAAGCCTTGCATAAGACTCACCAAAAGTCCTATTCTCCAGATTGAGCAAATAAGGGCAATTTCTTCCATATCAAGAAGAGTATTCTGGCTGGTATTCAAGAAGCAGCCCACATGTCATGTACCCTGCCTACCCTCAATGGGTGGAGGGAGAGGTTGGACAGTTGTGCCACTTCCTATAGGCCTGCAGTCTTTCCCCATCTATTGCCATGTCTGCATGGTGAACTTTGAACAAAGGGAGGAAAAAGTTAGAGACATAATTAGTGAGAGGATGACCATGGGGAGGGGAAAAGAAGAAGTGTCGCAAGCAGAAATCATTGAGACAGAATTTTAACTAGGAGTTATTATGGGATGACATGAACACCTTAACATATGTGTTATGTTATTCAACCTCCTCAAAACTGGCAGCAATGGTAGCAGCATCTGGTCTACTAGTAGTTGGCATTTCTCAGAAACCCTTCCAGTCACTGGAATTGCAATAGATCTTTCTCTCCATTGTTTTTAAAAACTATACCTTTACGAACACCTGCAATTATTTTTTTGCATTTTAACTCTCTACACAGCCCTACATCAGATTATGTGCATTGCCCTCAGGTCTGCAAAATAGCAAGCTAACTGTGGAAGAAATGGGAAACCTCCAACCTTGGAAACTGGAGACAATGATTAAGGAAAGATACAAAAACATGAATAGCAGCCCCTCTCTGCTTCTTGTATATCTTCTGCTGTGTTATTCTTGGTACCTGAAACAACTTTAGCCTCTCTTCTGCTCCTCTGTCATGCCCTGTTCTTTTCTCTGCTTTGTTACTCATCTGTCTGTACCACCTGATACATATGGTGGTCAAATTCATTATCCGTGTTTTCTTGTCTGAACTACATCCCATTCCTGGCAAATGCAATGTCCAACACATGATGACAACACAAATTGAGAGTTTGCACATCATTGCTCATTTCCCATTAGCGAGGCTTTTCTTTTTAATGTCATTCTCTTTCTATTTTTTCATCCCATTTGGTGCAATAAATGCACTGGATAATGCAATTGGTCTGACCCAATTACAGCAGTTCTATTTTCGATGGTAGTCTTAATCCATGTTATAATAGAATATATCTGGCATGGCTTTCTCTTGTTTGACAAAAGGAGTTAATTCTTATGCATATCGTCGAATCTGTAGCTTGCTTTACCAAGCTTAGAGAACAAACAATTTACATCTAAATTCACTTATTTTGTTTTATGTACATAATAAACCTTTCAAAAGCACTCATTATATGAAAAAATATCTAGTTTTTGATGTAGAGAGAGTATCTCTCTGTTAGAGCTGTACAGACATTTATTGGGCCCACCCCATCCTGAGAATCATGTCTGATAATTTTTAAAATCACCTTCCAAGAAAAGATCATGCTATGGAATTTTTTCTGAATATTCTCCCACTCTCCCATGAACATAGATACACATATACAAACACAGAGGGAGGAAGGAATGAGCCAAAATTAACATTGGGAAGAATACAGGATGGTAGTCAGGTTGTTGATCCAGTGGTTGTAGCTCAGGGTAGCAACTATGCAGTCCTCAGAGTGTTTTTTGACTAAGACAATCAAGCAAATGCCTGGCATTCCTCACCATGGACTAAACTGCCTAGAGTTGCTGGAATGTGCAGTCTGACAACATCTGGTTCCCATTTCAGTGACAAAACCCCCAAATTAAAAAAAAAGAAATCTGTGGGAAAAGAGAGGAGACTGATAATTTGTTGTTCTTGTGTGCCTTACGTCATTTCTTACTTATGGAAATCTTAAGGCATGTTTATCACTACATTATCTTGGTAATATTTGTTCAATGGTTTTGCCATTGTCTTCCTCTAAAATTGAAAGATATCATTTGCCCAAGGTTGCCACTTTCTTTCTTTCTTTCTTTCTTTCTTTCATTTTTTTTTTTTTTTTGGCTTTGGGGATTGAAGCCCTGGTCTTGGTTTCCTAGTCCAACATTCAAACCACTATATTATGTTGAGTCTCCTGCTGACCATTGCTTATTATGTTAAATCATTTCTATTAACATTTAGGTATCCACAAACAGAAAAGGGATTTTTTGCCACTCATTTTTGCGCTGGCTCTTCTGGGTTGGAGCAGGCTCAGTGTACCTTCTGGTGATGTTTGGGGCATGTGTCATGTAAATGCCACACCCTCAACATGGCCCAAATATGGCACTTTTGGCCCATCTGTTTTAGGCCTTAGAAACAGACAGAAAAGATAGTAGGAGATAACTTTAAATTTATTTTCTTTCTTCAAAATATTTTATTGTTCACAATATGAACAAATTTAAAAGACCTGTATGCAGCATGCATGACTATGACAGCAGGGATAGAAACAGACAGGCCAAGTACAGGGCACTCTAGGTTCTGAAAATAAGAGACTTTACATTTAAAAATGTATTCCCATGTGCACTTTATACTGTTGGTTTTATTCAAATGAGATTTTAATGATTAATTGGTTGTAGGGAGTCTTTTGTGGGGTGTGTGCACTGTACTTTAACTCTGTTGTTATGCATTTAAAATTATTTTATATTTCTTAAAATTTAATGTGTTAATATAATGATTGTTTAACTGTGTATTAAATGTTTAAATTGTTATTATCAGGCTTTTAGTTTATCTTGTTTTTAGCCTTTGCATTGGGTCCTATGCTGGGAAAAACTGAAAAGATAAGAATTCCTTTTAAAAACTAAAGTAAAATAGTAGCTAACTATTTTTGAAGGCCTGAGAATTTTCATGGCAATGATTACATTTAAAAATAGAATTACCTTTCCTATACTTCAAATATAACTTGCTGGTTTGTATCTAATATTCAAGCAGTGCTGAATGGGATGGCTTCTGGAATATACATTGTTCATTAGCAATATAGTTCTACAGAAACATTTCTTGGCAGCAGGCATGGAGAGAAGGCTTGTCTGTGTGTCACATCTGCATGAGGGGAGCAACTTTGGTGGCCATCAGGGACCTACAGAACAGAGTGCCTTCTGGCATGATTGAGGAGCCACAGATCAGAGTAGTGATGCTTGGAAGAGACATATTGAAAGCATTTCCACATCTCTTTGGCTTCATCTTCACTGTGTCAGCTAGGCAGATGATTCTGCCAGACTACCCAGAGGGTATCCTAGAAGGCACTGCTTAGACTCAGAAAATCCTCTATTTGCCCTTTGAGGAGAAAAGGGTCTTGAACTCGTAGTCTCAGGGGGAGATTTCCTTAGTTTTCTTTCAAACAGCTGTAAGCAGTTTTCTTTTCATTATCCGTTGTTGCATGCTCATGAGGAACAGAAGGCAGAAGGAGCTGCAATATGAATTGCTTCCTTTTTTCGTTTGTTTTTAACTCCCCGTGATAAATTCTTTAAGTTCAATTATTACTCTACAATGTATCCATTCCTGGCTGTATTTAGGCAATATTGTCTTAGTGATGGTGTATACTATTCTTCTGCTCACCCTCAGGATCATCTTCTTTTCTTCTGCTTCTGATATTAATGAAGACAATGGGAATTCTTCAGAATCAATCCATTCTAAATATGTACAACCCAACCCCTTTATTTGTATACCTAAGTCTGTTTCTGCTACTTAGGCTTTATGCCTTACAGCCACATTACATGTTACCTCTGTTATGTACAGTTCATGCCTTGAGGGCACATGAATTAATAGTTTTTCAGCAATTTTTTTATATGCTTGTACCCTACAACAGCATGAGAAAAATAATATTTCCCCTGCTGTGAATCCCATCCTTATCAAGATATTCACTCTCGGCAATCATGATGCTTGGTGGTGTGGAGGTATGATGTGAGGTTGCTGAAATATACAGATGTTCTCTTGTGCAGGTTTTTGCTAATCTGTTAGAGTCTAGTGGAAAGGACAGCTGAAGACCAGAAGCTAAAGTACTAATCTGTCTCCCACTGTCTGGCTACCTCCATCTGTCAATCCAGCACCCACTTTGTTGACTTTCAGCACAATATTGTAACATTGATCACCATGGATGGGCAGGCTGGAACTCAAGTGGTGGAACATGCTTTTAAATAAATAATGGTAGTTTGTTTGGGGACAGAAGCAAATGATAAAGGTGGCTATCAGAAAAATGTTTAAAGCTACCTGAGAGTAATCTGACAGGTTCTATCTCCCCTGAGAATACTACTATGCTGCAAAATTTCCTGAATTTGGGGCTATACAGGGACTATACATACATTATGGAGTGCACTTTGTGCCAGTCTGTTTGTGGGGTGAAGGCTGAGCATCCATACGCTCGAAGCCCTTACACTGCCACTTGGGCACCATTATGGAGTGTGCCCTTCTAGATAGCATGCGCCATTATGACACACCTCTGCTGCAGTGCTCAAATGGCACAACGCAGAAGTAGGAGAGCTGATTATTTAGACTTGCTAATCTGAATTAGATCAGATGGGGTCTGAACTGTTCCAACTGAATCAGGGATTTGTCCAGTGCAAATCACCAAACTCTAAAATCAGTCATGGGATCCTTGCACAGCCTTTGTCTATATGCTTTTTCTATATGATGTATTTCTACCAAACAAAATGACACTCAAGAAGGCTAACAGTTGTTGTTGTTGGTGGTGGTGGTGGTGTGGCTTCAAGTTCGCTCCAACGTATGGAAATCCTATCAAAGGATTTTCTTGGCAAGATTTCTTCATAGATCTGACTTGGCCTTTCTCTCAAGGTGCGACTTGCCCAAGGCCACCCAGTGGGTTTTCCTGGCTGAGCATGGATTCAGGCCCTCATCACTTGGGGTCCTGGTCTAACATTCAAACCACCATACCACACTAGCTCCAGATAACGTTGTTGTTGTTGTTGTTGTGTGTCTTCAAGTCATTTCTGACTTTTGGTAACCCAAAGGAAACTTTATAATGCTTTTTTTTTTTTTGGGCGTGATTTGTCCAGAGGGTGTTTGCCCCGCCTTCCTCTGAGACCAAATAGTAAGTTTGAAATACAATAAATACAATTAGAAAAATATATTTAAAGTGTAACTAAAAGCTCAAATACATACATACATACATAGACACATAGATACATACCAGCACCCAGCTCATTAGAGTCTCTTCAACATCCATCCATTTTTAATATGGGAATATGGAATTCACATATTTGGTGTTACTGACCACATCCAATGATCTGGCAGCAATATTTTATTGCTACTGAAATGTCCAAATGCTTCCTGAAGGCAGCTGCACATATATCATGGCCAGGATCTCCTCAGCTTTGTGGGTGAAATTAAGTATGCCAGCAGATAGTACACTGATGGCAGTGGGGGCAAAGGAAAAAAAATGCAGTAGCAACCAATGCAGGAGAAGGATGGCTTCAAGCCACCTGTTTACTAAAGGCCTAACTTCTTGGGATGTGTGTGTGTGGGGGGGGGGGGGGGGAAGTAGGGTTATGGGTGTGCAGAGAAAAAGCAGTATGAGAAGTGTGGCTTAGTCAGTATTGTTTGATTATACTGCCTTAGTTGCATGAGTCCCCCAGAAGCCAGCATTCAGGAAGTGGATGGCATGGAACAAGCTGACATCACTGTTTTCTCCCTGTGTAAGTGTGAGCAACGTATCTGGCTAACATAATGGACACTTATACTCACCTAATCCTACAGTAGGAGCCCAGCCAATTAAGAGGCATGTGCCACAATAATAATAATAATAATAATAATAATAGTAATAATTTTTATTTATATTTCCCGCCTCTCCCCCCGGATCGAGGCGGGATTCCATCAGGTAAAATACACATCCAATACAACAATATGCAATTATAAACATACAATACAATATAAAAGCAATTAAAATATACATACTTAATAAAAGACATTCCATATCTGTCATCAATTGGTCCCTAGTGATCGATTTATGATCATCACAGTCGTTATAGGAGATCAGATGGAAGAGATCCGTTTTTAGTGCCTTTTTAAAAGCCTCTAGAGTAGTAATATGATGGATCTCTTCCGGCAAGTAATTCCATAATTTAGGAGCCATGGTGGAAAAAGCTCTGTTTGATGTTGTCGTCAATCTAGTGGTTTTTACTTCCAATAATTTTTTGTTAGATGTTCTAAGGATGCGGGGCGGATTATATAGGAGGAGGCGTTCCTTCAGGTAACTCGGGCCCAAGCCATATAGGGCTTTAAAGGTAATAACCAACACTTTGTATTGGGCCTGGAAGCTAATTGGCAGCCAGTGCAAAGATTTCAATATGGGGGTGATATGATCTGATCTTTGAGCCCCTGTTAATAGTCTGGCGGCCACATTCTGAATTAGTTGAAGCTTCCGAACCATGGCAAGGTTCAGCAGCTTCCAAAATGGCTACAGTTGATCCATTAGCCTTAACTAGGGTTGTTATATCCTCTTTTGACTGGGTTTTATCCAGTTTCTAGGTATGCCACCTGGTGCCTATTTGGACTATCATCTAGCCTGGATACCAAGCTTTATATATACAGTCACCCCTCTGTTTTCACAGACTTCGAATCTGCATCTCTCCCCCGTTCATGGGTGGAAAATGGAGGGAAACAAAATGGGGCTTGAATACCGAAGATTTTCCCATGGTGGGGGTGGGTGGGTCCAGAATGGATCCCCCATGAAAACGGAGGGGCTACTGTATTGAAAAATCTCTAGTCCTTGTAGGGGCCAAGATATGGTGCAAAAATTCTTCTTGTTCTTCAAGGAACAATTCCAACCCTGGCTTTCAGGCTGGTGAGAAAGGAGAATGAGCACTATAGGTGGCAGAGGAATTCATTGAGATAGCACAAGATGAATTGAGGGAAGGAACAAGAAGAGAGCAAGAGTGACTGGTATGAGCAGGGGAGTGAAAGAAACGGGGAGGGGATGCATTGTGAAGGTGAAAGATGAAGTGTGTGGGATGGGGTAGAATGAAACAGAGAGTGAGGGATGTGAACAGAAGAGTGCAAGAAGCAAGAGCCAAGATGAGGGAAGAAAGGGGTTAGAGGGAAGGGGCAGTGAGCAGTACAAACAGGGGAGTGCAGGGCGCACTGTGAGGGCTTAAGGTAGAATGAAGGAGGGAGTAAGAGGGAAGGGAGAGTGAGTGATATAAACCACATAGCACAAGAATCAAGGGAAGGATGTAATGTGAGGCTGCTGGGTGAGACAGGAAAGGACTGCGGGGGGGGGGGAAGAGTGTGATGAGTGAGAAAGGGGAAGGGAAAATGAGAGGTGGATTCTCAGGATGCAAGAAGCAAGGGTACTATAGATTATGAGGGTGTAACATGAGGAAAGATAGAAAGAAAAGGAAGGAAGGAAGGAAGGAAGGAAGGAGGAAATTTTGCTGTGCAAGCAATTGCATGCAAGAAGCATGAAGGATTTGTAAGGCAGATTTTCTGAGAGATGGTCCAAGGTCCCAGGCTAAATTCCATGACCAAGCAGATGTTTAAACTCTGGCTGCCCTGACCCAACATTTTAAACATTACTCTGTATTGGTTCTCTCACTTGAGTGGTAACTGCGAAGACTTGTGTGAAGGAAGAAAAAATGTTGTTGTGTGCCTTCACGTTATTTCTGATTTATGGCAACCCTAAAGTGAAACTATCAGGGTTTTTCTTGTCAAGATTTGTTCAGAGGAGGTTTGCCAATGCCTTCCCTTATGACTGAGTGTTATTTGTCCAGGGTGCCCCAGCAAGTTTCATGGACAACAATTGAACCCTGGTTTCCAGAGTTGTAGTCCAATACTTAAACCTAAAACACTAGTGGAATTTTTTAAAATGCAACAATTTTATATGGGAATTTGCATCATTAGAAAAAAAATTATATGATATACAAATTATATGCCCAGAGTGGAATATTACAACTCTAACTTTAACTAACTATAGATCTCTAATGTAGAAAAAGCTGTAGTTTTTTTTAAATGTATTTTTAAAAAATACTCTGTTCATAGGAAATTAATGAATATTGGAATGATAGTTCTTGGCATTGTGTGAAATATTTCATATTAGATTTTAGAAAGACTAGATACCAACTGCATAACAGTTATTAAATTCCAACCAGTTACATAGCAATATTAAGTCTTAGTTGCAGCAGCAATGAGATTTGTCATTATTTATGCTCTCTTGGCAGTCTGAATATTTATCATTAAGGAATCACAGAGGGGAGGTATAAACACTTTACAAGGATTATATGTTCTCTGCTTGTTATTGCTAATCTTAGCAGGATTTAGTTTTATTAGGTCCTCATTACATTGCAATCCAAATTAATTTTCATTTTTAAGTAGTATATGATATAATGCTGGGGTCATTATATCTCTGGGGTATAATCCACCAACTGAGTGGTTTACATACATAAATATTTTCCTCATTGTATGCACAAGGCTGGTGAATTCCTGTTGTCCATAACTAGTTGAGCTGAAAGTACTGAAATGAAATAATTACATATACAACTTTCATTATTTGGTGATTGTGTTCCAATCATCATAAATACTCATAACAGTATGCTTTTGTGTAATCCTTTTTCAGAATTCAGATATATTCAAGATATGATATGTAGCTAATGTTCAAGGATTTAGGATTACTCATCTGTTAATGAATTATATATCTTTCCCTGGGGGTAATAGTACACTGTTATATCTTAATCGTATCTGAAGAAAAATGTCAGGAGCAAGAAAAGTGATGTGAATGGAATGGTGATAGGCTATTTATATGGACAGTTTTTGAAGAGCAGAGAAAACTAAATTTAAAGGGATAAAATAGGCACCATTCTAAGAATGGTAGACATACTCATAATTGTCATGTTTTATGGGATAATCCTATGCTTACATACCCAGAACTAAGCTTGCAGCCTTAATAACCTTCGGCTAGTACTACTGTATTTTGTTGTACATGACACTGCTCTTAAAATCTATCTGGAATCTACAAGTGATCCACAATCTTGTCACAAATTTAACCTTAATAGAGTATTAGCAAATTGTAAACATAGTGGGAATGTGTTTGCTGGCTTCATTGTCTCTGTGTCCATAATGGTTTTGGGCAGACTGCAATTTCAGTCACCTGAACAATTCAGAACCCTGGTAAATCAGAATTGTCCATCAGCAAGGACAGATTACCAATGGTTTAATTGGAGCAATTGCTCCAGGCCTCCCACTGGTACCAGGCCCATGCTGCAGGGAAATCATGTAACCTGTTTCCTCTCTTTCTCCAGTTATTCCCCCAAACTCCTGTTCCAATCTCTGTTATATAACAAACTGACTGAAAATGCATTAATGGTGTTAGTCTTTGTGAAGTTGCAGAGCTAAAAACTGAGGTTTTTATGCAGCTGTCTATTGCACTTTATTTATTCTTTATCTTCCTACAGTAGCTCGTACATATGTGCAAAGGGGTTCCTATTTTTTAGAATTTTTCCACGGGCCCAAACACCATAATAAAACAATGTCCATCATAATATGACTGTAACCATGTTCAGCTGAAGGCCATCACAGCTTTTCTCCAAATCTTCTGTTTCAAATTCAAAAGGATGCAGGTGGAAGGGGGAGATTACCTGGGCCACCCAGGTAATCTCCAAACATATAATTTTGTCTCTTCCAAATATGGCTAATGTCTAGGATTAGGTTGACAGAGCATGTAAGTGTAGTGGCACTCAGCTTTACAACATTTTTCCTTATTTGCTTGCAACTCCAATATATACAATTGGCCCTCCACATTTGTGGCTTTGACTTCTTCAGATTTGAATAATATATTCTCTCTGGGAATCTCTAGGTCTTCCAGCATTACTCTGTGGCCAACCTCTGCCCGAAGTTGTGCTGGAGGACCTAGAGATTCCAAGGAAGAACACTTCTCTAGCTATTTGTAGGTTCTCCAGAATAATTATGTGGTCAGCTTCCAGATGTTGACCATAGAGTTGCTCTGGAGGACTACAGATTCTTAGAGAGGTGTTCTCTCACATTAAACAAAGTTTTTATTTGTGTTTTTTCCACATGTGTCAGGGTCCTGTGTCCCTAACCCCAGCATGTGTGGAGAGCCCACTCTAGTGCAGTTTCTTACATGTAAACAACCTTAAACAACTTGAGTTCTGGGCAAATTTATGACTGCCTTCTCCTAAGAGAAGAGAAGGTTAAGAGGTAATATGATAGCCCTGTTTAAATATTTGAAGGGATGTCATATTGAGGAGGGAGAAAGCTTGTTTTCTGCTGCTCCAAAGACTAGAACACAGAACAATGGATGCAAACTGCGTGAAAAGAGATTCCACCTCATCATTAGGAGGAACTTCCTGACAGTAAGGACTGTTCGACAGTGGAACACACTCCCTCGGAGGGTAGTGGAGTCTCCTTCCTTAGAAGTCTTTAAGCAGAGGCTGGATGGTCATTTGTCGGAGATGCTTTGATTGGGAGTTCCTGCATGGCAGGGGGTTGGGCTGCATAAATCCAAAAGCTTTACTTCTGAAAAGTAAACCAGGACATATTTTAAAATAAATGAAAAACGGTGAAAAATGGTAACTCTTTATTGAAAATACAAATGCCAAAGTTTATCTGAAGCAGGGGGGAGATGTCAACACTGTAATTTGGTTTGGAATATCTAATATGGGTAAATTAGATTAGCTAAATTTTCCAGAAACTAAATCAGATCTTGAAAAAGTTATCTCTTTTTTTGTACTGCACATCCTGGAATGCCATGTCTACACTTAGACCTAAATCCAGTTACTAGTCCCAACTGAAATATCTATGCTGCATTCTGGAAGCTGTAGTCCTGTGAAGTACTTTTTCCCCAAGCTCCAGACCAAATGAACTCAAGAAAATGGCCACCGGATAAGGATTCCTGTCTCCACATCTGCTCCACCCCAACCAAAGTAGACTGACAGAAAATCCTATTGGTTAGGTTACTATTTTGACACATTTCTCCTGCCTCTTTACTGGCATTTGGGTGGGTGGTGAGGATGAGGTAGAAAAATTCTTCTAATCTGAAGAGCCATATAATGACTTGATACTCCTTCGCTGAAAATCCCCACAGAATGCTATACAATATTAGCTGTGTGAAATGATGGAGGCCAAGTTGCTAATGTGATAGAGTTTGGTGACAAGCTGTATGCAAACAATGTCAGACATTTTACTTCACAGCTGATTAGTACAAATGTATCTTGCAGTGTTTCTCTTGAAGCAGGGAGGGAGAATTGCAGGGAGGAAGAAAAGGCATTCAAAATGTTTTTATTATTCCCATGCTAATGCTGTGTGTGCAGCTGTGCCCATCCTCAATCACATATTAGTGCCTAATCAAAAGGTATTGTATTCCATTTAGCTTAATTTCAGCTGCTGTGTGTTGGGCTGCCTGTTTTGTTCCAACTCATCATAGGATTAGATGACTCACTGGGCATGTAGACATCTTGGTATTCTGAACCATGTCTTTTCCTTTAGACATTTCTCACCCACATACAAAACAGAATGCCATTCACAATTAGCATTTTAACATGATTAAAATCCTGCTGACATAAATAGCTGTCTACAGCATTCTTTTAACCTAATGAAAAACACTCAAATGTTATAGGGGTACCCTCTGGGTAATTTTTTTAAAAAATGTAAACATTGATACATTAACTCCCAAGGACAGAGAACAAGCTAACAGCCAAGAAAAAAAGCTGAATAGTAATTTTAATTTATTTTACAATATGTTTGGGAAAGATAAACTGCTGAATTTGTCACTCACTATTTGTGCTCATCAGTGATAGTTGTCTGAACTGGGAGAAAGACAAAGGCTATAGACACCATGTGTAGGCAGAAGATCACAGGTTTCAGCTTCAGTGGATTTTTGGTGTCACACAGGGCACAGAAACAGTTCATCAGCTGATCCACGTGATCAACCAATGCCTGATCTCACCCACTTGCTGGGAAGATTTGAGGGATACTGGATTCTACTGGATGCTGCATGCTTCCAAGCCCTAGTTTTGCCCCATGATGCTGCTTCTCGCCCATCTGTACTGGGCCTGACTGACTAAATAAATGCACATAATATCTTTAGAATTTTAGCCTTTAAAAATTACTAACTAACAAGTTTACTTGAAAATAGAGACTTGGTGGCTGCTCTCCACTTCCCCAACAGTAGGTTGTTGGTGTTTTGTTTTGTTTCTAAGTAATCCCTCAGACTAAGCTTGGAGGGGGGGAAGGGGTGGAGGACATAGAAGGGGGGAAGCAGAAGGTTGATATCAAATATTTAACTATATAGAAAGGTCTGAAAATGTTGCATTTTTATTCTTCCCAGAAGAATTGATTTTAAAATATTTACACTTGTGTAAATTGGGGGAAGTGGGTAAAGAGTCCCCAAACTCTTTGCATCTGAAGATACACAGATCCCACTAATTCACATGCACTAGTTTCATCTGTCACCAAGTTTGAAACAATGCCATGCTCCTCCTCTTCTCTCAGCCATCTTCAAAACTGCTACAATTAGTTTTCAGGAATTTTTTCCCCTGGACTATGGATCCCATTTTGGACAAAAGCCATTAAAATGGGAGGGGGGGATCTGTATGCCTGCAAGAAATTGAGAGAGAGAGCCTGAGCGGGGAGGGGGGCGGCGGACAGTTTTACATGTCTTGTAATTCCAAATGTTGGGTGGATATTCATTATGTTCATCATCGCTATGTAGGCCCTAGTAGCTTGGGGATA
The DNA here is from genome assembly GCA_034509955.1 of Urosaurus nigricauda. NCBI lineage: Eukaryota > Metazoa > Chordata > Lepidosauria > Squamata > Phrynosomatidae > Urosaurus > Urosaurus nigricauda. The sequence continues at coordinate 88,577,984 of JAOEGL010000003.1, forward strand.
GGTAGGGGCCATGAAACTCCCCAGTCTCCATTGATCAGGAAGCAGCCACTGTAACTGACATGGATCCTGCACCTCAGAAAGCAGGTGGCTGACATTTCCATACCACATCATATAAGCAATTTTGGTGTGAGAGGAATTGCAACAGGAACACTTTTTCTGCCTATTGCAATAAGGATTGTTCATGAGATTGCAGTGAAAATGGCAACCATATGTTTCTCAAATGACAGGGGAACAGACCACATTGATTGCAGCAGCTGCTACCTGGTAAGTGGGAATTGAGGAGGCTGAGCCAGAAGTAGCATCATAACTAAAACATATTTTTAAAAGGGTTACAGCACTTACAGCACTTACACATACAGGATTTTGGCAATTGCTGGTAAGTGCCATCATGTTGAGTTCCACTAATGCTGACCCTATGAATGAGAGACCTCCAAGTCACCCTGTTATCAACAGCTCCGATCAGGTCTTGCAGGCTCAAGTCTGTGGCTTCCTTGATTGAGTCTATTCACCTGGCATGTGGCCTTTTTCTTTTCCTACTGTCTACTACATTGCTAAGAATTATTGTCTTTTCTAGTGAGTCATGTCTTCTCAGATGTATCCACAGTAAAACAGTTTCAGCTTAAGCATCTTGGCTTCTGAGGAGAATTCAGGCTTGATTTGCTCTAGGACCCATTTATTTGTCTTTTTGGCAGTCCGTGGTAACTAGCACCACATTTCAGATGACTCTCTCCCTGTCAGCTTTCTTAGCAGTCCAGCTTTCACAACTATACATAGAAATTGGAAGTACAATGGCAGTAATTTAGAAGGGACCCCTTTAAGGAAAGGCCCTCTTTGCTTAACCCTCCTCCAAGAAAGAAAGAAAGAAAGAAAGAAAGAAAGAAAGAGTCATTCAGCCTGCTGAAACAGGGCAAACCTCTGACTAGCAGCACCTTCTTCCCACATACTGGGAATGGCAAGGAGAAGGTTCTGCTCAGCTCAGCTTAACTCTTTGAAAATAAACTAGGCTTTTCCACCCAAACTTGCAGCATTCATAAAGGGGAGTGTCTACTTACATTTCAGCAAGGCTTTGATACTTCATAGCTTAAACACTAAAGGGCAGTCCAGGGACACTGATTGCAGAACAGTGGGACTATCATTTCCCTCTTCCATCTGAGCTTACAGAAAGGCTAGAGACATGCACTGGCATCCTGTTAGCTATTTTTATAATTGTAAGCTGACCAGATCCCATTTGATTTTTGGAACTAAGCAAGGCCAGCCTGCTGTAGGCTATATTTCAGAGTAGGCTATGGGCTACACACAAGTTAACTTATAATCATGTAAAGGTGAATTGCCACATTGCACAATACATGTATTCTCAGAAGCAGAACAGTGACATACTGCATGTACAAAAGGAGTTGGCAGCCTGGCCATTGCACCATGGATCCCATTGTAAAATGGGCAACAGAGTGCCATAGGATACATTGTGCAATGGACCAGAATGCTATGGGAATTGTTGCACAACAGGAATTCTCATTGTACAGTAGGGCACCATGGCAGATGCCCCAATATGCATCTTTACAATTCACTAGAAGGTATACATGTCCTATCCAGGATGTAGCTATGACAGCATAAAGTTACAAATCATAGCCTCTGAGTATCTTAGCCTTATTTATTTTTGTATTTATTTAAAAAGAAACCTTAGAATCTGAGGCAACTGACCATTCAATGAGGAAGGTGCAGACTGCTTAGAATCTTGAAAAAAATTCAGCCAAAGCAGGGTTATGGCAACCTTATATCATGCTCCATAATGATAGGGCTGGCCCAATATCCAGTGCAACATTTTTCTCTCTGAGTAGCATGTCCTGTTTGACCTCTGTTGAGGTCTACATACTTTATACAGCTTGGAAAAGTTTCATTTTTCAATTAAAATTCCCCATTCTGTGAAAAAGGGAAAAAAAGAGCAATTTTTCCAAGCTCACAAGTTATATTCTTTTGCTTGATCATTATCATCTCAAGAAATCATCTGAATTGGCCCCGAGAATTTTGCAAAGATTCATTGCATAACATGCCACTAAAAGGGCTAAAATATGCAGAGCTCTGAGGCTGCATTCATTTTTGGCATTAATTTTCCAGAAATATTTGAGAGGATGACTGTACTGTCATTCAAACTAGCTTTGCTATTACACTAATTCCAGCACAGAGAAGCATTAGTCCTTCTCATAATCTCCATACTATGTGTGTGAGCATGCAGGTGAATAGCAAAATTTGTACATTTTCTGTCTGCTTGCAGCTCAAAATCTGTTGCTTCATTTATCTAAAAAAGTTTTTTTCCTCTTCATGTAAGATTTAAACCCATACTTTACTGGAAAAGGTTGTTTCATAATTTCTGTCAAATTTAGCCATACCTTTATTATCTGCTTAGTAATTTTTAATGTTCACTATTCTCTGACTAACATTAGGATCATTCCTGTGGCCCTGTGGTTGCCACGGGAATGATCCCCTCTGCAAAGGAGCTCCCCAAAAGGAGCTCTGTTTTGGAGTTCCCCAAGGGAGATCTCCCCAAAGGAGAAATGGAGCTCCTTTCTGCACAGCAGCCAGGCTGCTGTAAGTGGCCTGGGGCAGTGCAGAGATGTCATGCACATGCTGTGCCATCTGGAGGTGGCATGCATGTGATGTCCTCGTTGCGTGCACCATGCGAAGGGTGCTGCATAATGATGGCGCCCACCACACGAATTAGGGTTAGGAACCATGTGGTTGGTACTACCCTAAAATTGCCACCTCCATGCCGCATTTTGCCTGTCTGTATCGAGCCTAAGAAAACCCTTTGAAATTCATGGGGTTGTCACAAGTTGACAAATGACTTTGAAGGAACATAGCATACATGCATTCATCAGTTATCATAGAGGTGCTTCTCTTTCAGCTGCAATTTGGGGACTAGCTTTTAATATGCTACAGATATTGGGATGTTGATGAGTCTCCCTTTTAAGATGATCTTGAAATTTGTCCAGTTTTGCCTACCTGATAAAGTAAACTTGAAAACTAATGTTATAACCACTTTCCTTGCTTATTAAATGAATTTATGAGAAATTAATTACTGTTAAAAGGAGGCTGAAGATCAACACATGCAGTGGGGACCCATGTTCCATCCCTACTAACTCCAGATAGGGCTGGGAAACACCACTGTCTGAAAACCTGGGGAGCCATTGCTAGTCAGTGTTCACAATTCTGGACAGATAGATGAATGAGCTGGCAATGGTCTTATGGAAGACCTGTACTTTGGGTTGTCTGATGTCATCTTTGTGATAAGAGAATTCATTGACACAGAATATCTACTACTATGTTCTACTGGTACAGGTTCTATGACCCTTCCTGGATGGGGACAGTCTGGCTGCAGTGATCCATGCTTTAGTAACTCCAACATGATTATAATACGCTGTTCGTCAGACTGTGCTTGTGGTTTATTTGTAAGATGCAGCTAGTTTAGAATAGATCAGCCAGACTGCTCAATGGGGTCCCCAACTGTGCCCATATAACCTCTGTAATGAAAGATCTGCACCAATTTCCAGTTAGATATTGAGCCATGTTTAAGGTGTTTGTTTTTGGTTTTTAAGGCCTTTTACAGTTCAGAACCAGGTGATATAGACTGCCCCATTTTTATGATCAGATCAGAGCTCTGCTATTTGTACCATGGTCTGGTGAGCAGTGGCACCTGGTGGCTTCTACATCAGTGCTATGATAAAACCAGTCAGGATTTAGTTCAACATTTAAAGAAGCTATCCAATATGCTGGACCTGTTTGAGGCACCTTTAAGTTGTGTACTAAAATCTGGAGCATCCACTGAAATGAAAGCCTCTCCTGCTGAGGCTCATTTGGTTGCTGTCGTGGAAGGAAGATGTCTTTGCTTTTGTGGCACCATCATGTGGAATAGTCTCCCCACCCTAAGATTAGTGACTCCAAGTGTTGAGTATGAACTGGAAACCATCTGGTTGCTCAGAGATTTTCCTGTTCATTTTCCTAATCATTAATGCTACCAGTTGCCTCGCAGGTCAGGCGCCACAAGGAAAGCACAAGGACACAAAACTGGAGTGAACATGGCCACAACTTTATTTAAAGCCAGAGCAAACAATAGGGTTGGCCCAAAGCATAAGGTCTGGATCTGGACATCAGCCAAACCCACGTTGGCTAATGTATGTTTGCTTGTATCCAAGCATCGGGATTACGTAGGTGCCAAGCCCCGCCCTATTGCACAGTCGGGCAACTGTGCTGCTACCAATTGATTTGCAAGGCACTCTAGTCACCGGGTGTTGATTGACTGTGGCCCCCGCACTGGCCACATCAGCACGCTCCATACACCTGGGTCGCGAGGACTCCCGATCCAGAGCCATCGAGCCCTGGAAACCCCTCACCCCAGATCCAGGCCTATGCTGCCGCCAAACAGACGGTGAGAAACGAACCGCCTGCCGCCAACCCTATCAACAACGCATAAGGGCCCCACACAAAACAAATAGAACCGCAAAAAACAATCATTGACCCCCAACAAGGTCCAGGTCCGGTCGTACATAACCCAAATAAGCCCTGGATTTCCATCGTCCCAAATGCTTGATAGAGTCCGCTGATAAACCAATTTGAGCAGCCGAAGTAGCCGCCCCAATCCGGAAAGAATGTCCCCCAAATTCCTTTGCCGGCAATCCCAAATGAGTTAGGGCTAAACGCAGCACTGCCACCAGCTGATAACGGGTCACAGGAGCTCCATTGGAGTGGCAAAATAAGGAACCTGAACCAACTGGGCGTTTTTTGAGGAAAGAATGCAATGTCCGAACAGGACACACAAGCGAGCTTTTAAAACGGTTCAAGGTGATAGTGGACCCCCTCCCCAACTGGTCACATTTGGACCTCCGGACCACTAAGCAAACCGCGTTGTTAGCAAACCAAACATCCCCAACTTGCAGAGAACGCTTGGAGATATCATTGGATGCATTTGGAACAAGCTCCCCCAACCTCAGGGCCCCAAAAAACGTGGTAACAAAAACAGCACGAAAAAGGCCGGCCTCATAGGGGGAAGAGCAAATTACTGGTAAAACGGCAACAAGCTGCTCGAGCAGCGAAAGTGTAATGGGACGTCTGGCATCTAAAGAAGGACCCTGGGATCGCCTCCAACCTTCCAGGGTCCGCCTGACCTGAAAGGAAGCACAAGGATCACCCAGGCCGGAGGCTTTTGTAAAGAAAGAGATGCCAGCCAGTGCAACCGAAATGGCCCGAGGGGAAGACCCATTAGAAAATAACCAGGCCATGAAGCCAAGGACAATAGATGACTGAATGGGCCAATGAGCCGGAATATTAGAGGCTCTAAAATACGCAGCTAACTTGGGAAAAACCCTCCTATAAGCCTTTTGAGTAGAAGGAGCAATAGACGAAAATATGCCATTCATAATGATAGAGGTCCAAGGTCCCACAACTCCTGTGGAAACGGAACTGGGGAGGGGTCCGCCTCCGGAGCCAAACGACGGAATCGTTCCTCCTGGAAGCGAGAGAGAGCATCAGCGATATTATTCTCAAGTCCAGGCACGAACCGAGCTGAAAATGAAATGTTATTAATTAAGCAATCAAGAACCAGTCTCCTAACCAATAACATAACTCTCTCTGATGAAGAGGACATACTGTTGACCACTTTAACAACCGCCTGGTTGTCACACCAAAACGTGATCTTCTTGTTGGCAAATTCATCACACCAAATGCGAATAGCAGCCACAATCGGAAACAGTTCCAGAAAGGTTAAGTCCTTTAACACATTGCTCTTAGCCCATTCATGTGGCCACCTCTGTGCGCACCAATGGCCTTGAAAGTAGATGCCGAAGCCTATACTCCCGGCTGCATCGGAATGAACTTGCAACCGGTCACCTAATTGCCAGGACTTTTGCCAGATGGCCACACCGTTAAAATTGGAAAGAAAAGATTCCCAAACTCGGAGATACTCTTTTACACCCTTTGAGATCCTAACCCGATGATGGGGGAGGTGAGCTCCAACCGTGGCCCTAGCCAACCTAAAGCAAAAAGCCCGGCCTGGTGCCACCACACGGCATGCAAAATTGAGGTGCCCAAGTAAAGATTGGACTTGTTTTAAAGTGGCTTTTTTGGCAACCAGGAAATTCGCTAAAAGGGCCCTGAGCGCCACAAGTTTATCCTGCGGCAAGGAGGACGTGCCACGAACAGAGTCCAATTGAATGCCCAAGAAAGTGAGAGATGACGCGGGCCCTTCAGTTTTCTCCTTAGCCAAAGGTACCCCAATCTCTAGGGCCAGGGCAGAGAAAGTGTCCAAGAGCTTCTTACACTCATCGGTACCCGCCCTTCCTACAAACAAGAAATCATCCAGATAATGGGTCACCAGGGGGGAACATGCCCGCCGTTTGAGCTCCCATTCAAGAAAAGTACTAAAAGTCTCAAACGCTGCACAACTAAAGGAGCACCCCATGGGCATGGCCTTATCAAAATACCACCCATCTCCTACTTTGAAACCCAGCAAACGAAAATCATTAGGGTGAACCGGTAACAGGCGAAAGGCCGATTGAATATCACATTTGGCCATTAACGCCCCTTTACCGCAGGAGCGGACCAAGCGAACCGCATGGTCAAAAGAGGCATACTTCACGGAACACAACTCGTCGGGAATGGCATCATTCACCGAGGCCCCAGGTGGGTGAGACAGATGGTGAATGAGTCTGAACTCCCCTGGTGCCTTCTTGGGAACAACCCCCAATGGAGAAACATGCAAATCCACAAAAGGAGGGGAACTGAATGGCCCTTCAATCCGTCCAGCCTCAATTTCTTTATTTATCTTACTAAGGAGGACATCGGGCATATCTCGGGCCGATTTCAGATTTTTTGCTCCCGAAGGGGGAGGAGGGGCCACCACTGGGATGCGAAAACCAAATGAAAACCCATCAGCTAGCATCCGAGCAGCTTCCTTACGAGGATAAACCTCCAAAAGAGGTAAGAGGGCTCCCACATTAACGGGCAATCGAGCCAACGAGAACCCTTGAGGAGGAAGAGAAGGCACCTCATTTATGGCCCCCTGACCCACCGGCATCAGAGGCAGGGGCCCCATCACGTTTGCCGGCTGGCGCCTGGGCAGGGCGCCCTTGCCAAAAGGGCTGAGAACTATGGCAAGAGCAGGAGATCTTGGACTGAGAACCTCTGCACAGTTCGCAACAATGCTCGTATCTGCAATGTGACCGCGTGCAGCGGCCAGCATTGAAATCCCAGCAAGCGAGCCTACGATCACGCTTGCCAGATGCCTTGAAGGCACCCTTGGACTTGGCAAGTGGGCCAACCTCTAAAAGCCAAATCTCGCTATGGAGTTGATCCCACCGCTCTCTGGAGCTAAGTGACGCCTGTTGCCTGAAAGCAGCGTCGTACGCAATGGCCGCTGCCTCCCCTGCCACGGACTTTGCCCGGAGGACATGCAATAAGTGGCAGTCAAGATGCCAAGCCCTCTCGGGGAAAGCCATGGAAACCACCGCTTTGAACACTGTGAAGCCCTCCAACCAGTTGGAAATATTAGGCTCAGCAGGTGGAACCTTAGGGTGCCTCTTGGCGCGTTTTGGAGAGGTGACGGCCCAAGCCTCCTGACCCTTTGGTTGGAGGAGGGTGAAGACGTCAACATAACATCCCCGTAAGATGAGCTTCTGCACTTTTTTGGAAAGGTGAGAGCCCGGAGGGCGGTCTCCTGGTGCAGAAACAGGAATGGAGGAAGCCTGGGCGTCAACCCATACCCCCTGCAAACCGGGCCTCCAAGCCCGCCTCCTAATGGCCCATAAAGGTAAACCAGGAGCCAAGGCGTGCTCAACCCAGTATCCATCACGCCCAGCAGGGGCGCCAGCGGACGTACCCTCCTGCCCAACCAGAGTCCCATGTGAGCGCGAGACTGAACGCCTCGACTTCTTCTTCTTCTTCGTCTTCTTTCTCTTGTGCTTCCGCTTCTTGCTGGCCGACTCAGCTGAAGAAGCAGCAACCAACACTTCATCATCGGAACTGGACGAATCAGACGAAGAGCTGGAGCTGGAAGATGAGCTGGAACTTGAATCTGACAACTGCACAGCAACTTCGTGAGCCTGGGCCCCGGTGGTAGAATTCGAAGCCTGTACCGCACCTGACGCCACAGCCGTAGCTTGTCCACTCCCACTCGCCGCCGTTGGAGAAACACCAGCCGCTGCAGTAGAACCACTTGCTGCTAGTGCCTTGGAAATAATATCCGAAAAAGACCGAGCCAGCTCCGCCGCCATCTTTTGGGAAATGACCGACAATGCTTGCGAGGAGGTACCGGTGCCCGCCAAAGTGCCCTCACCAGCAAGAGTGCCTGGCGGCAATGCACCTCGGGATTCATCGTTCAAACGGGCCCCAGAACTCGACGCAATCCGGCCACGAGGTGTCGATGCGCGCCCTGCGCGAGCCGATGGAGCCGTCCGCTGCTTGCTGGCGCCTTTCGGCTTAGAAGGCATCGTAGTCACAGGTAGGCCCAGCAACCCGAAACAACTGGGCTTCAGGACAAAGTCGATAAAACAACGAAGGGGCGGGCTCAGCAGGACCGAATCCGCGATCACCGCCCCCGCAAAACAACGTTTTCAAGGCAAGAGGGCGGGCTCAGCAGGGCTACAGCCGCGATCACCGCCCTCGAGAGATAACCGCCAAGCACTTCAGTTCAAAACGGGAGGATAGGGTATCAAAATCCACGCTCGCCACCCCCACAAAAAACAGACAAAAGAGGCAAGAGGGCGGGCTCAGCAGGGCCGCAGCCGCGATCACCGCCCTCCAAATAAACCACAAATACACCTAGTCCAAAGAATGAAGGGGGGGGGGAGGAACCACCCTAAAATGAAAAACAAGACCTCCAGACCAGCTAACAAAAAAGACAAACCTGACCAGCCTGCCCACTGCGGCTAACAAGCCACACCGCAGTGGCGCCCCCAGGCTATCTGTGGCGCCCCCAGGCTATCTGTGGCTGCTGTAGGCTACAGCCTGCAGGCCAGCCTAATGCTTCTGGGGGCTACAGGCCGAAGGCCAGCCCACCCCCCCTTTACCGCGGTTTTATGCCAACCGCGGGGGGTGGAAGCCCACTGTAAAGCCGGGAGTGTCCGTGTGCTTCGAAGGCCACTCAAGCCCCAGCCTGCCTGACCGGGCCTGAATGGCCCACAAAAAACCGGGCCCCGCTCTCCTGGAGCTCTTCCCGCTCGGCTCTGCTCTGCTCGGAGCCGAACGAGGCAATGGCGCCTCTCCCTGCATACGGCCGGACTAAATAGGCCCCTTGGCCAATCAGGGGCAGCCACAGCAGCGGGGCCCCGCCCCCTTGCTTGCCTCAGCCAATCAGGAACAGAGGCGGGCCGCCAGGAGCCAATCGGCAGCCCGCCTATGCCGAAATGCACTCTGGGACATGTAGTCAGTCCCAGAAAAAAGGCGGTCTGGCTTCCCGCGCTCTCATTTCCAGCAGCCAATCGCCGGGAAGCCCGCCCCCGCAATGGCTGCCGGGAAGGAGACCGCGGCGGGAGCACAAAATGGCGCTTCCCGCGCGCGGCAACTGCGCCGGCCCGGTGAGTCGGGCGGCGCTAATTACCTCTGGTTTTTAATCAACAGTTTTCAGGGCTGTTGCTGTTTTTACTTTTATGGTTTCATTCTTTTAGTTAGCATCTTTCTGATATCTTGTTTTAATTGTGAGCTACTCTGGGATTTTATTTTTATTTTTGAAATGAAAAGCCACCTAGAAATATTCTGAAATAAATAAACAGTCCTTCTTGCAGTTATTTCCCAATCTGTGTTAGGGTACTGCTTCCTGAATTAAAATGGAAAGCACTCTCTATTCTTGCACTCAGAAAGATATATTTGTATTTCTAGAGCAGCTCCCAGAACAATAGGTATCCTTGCAGCTGCAGAAAAGCCTGCTTAATATTGCATCTCAGCATCACGCTTTCCCCTTTGCCCAGTCAGATGAAGGGCCAGACTTTCTTAGATGTGCCGCCTCATCTGAAATTCTCTTGCACCTGCCAGCTGTAACATGCAGAGAGAATTCCAGTGTGTCCTTCTCTCAGGATGACATCACTGCACACAGAAAGAGGAGAATCCATTTGAGAGGCAGTCTTTTCACTCCAGTAGACACAAAACATTAAAGCCATCCAAGATGGTGGATTGATTTTTTAAGGCACACTTCAAGTCTTACAGAGTCCTTGTGTTTCTGAATATAGAGCATAGAGAAAACGCTGTCTCACTGTAGCATGCATAGAAGCACGAGGAACAACCCTAGACCAAGATAATTAACATGTACACTAGCCCCTCTATTTAAATACTATAAAAACATCTTTGTGTTTTCTATTTATTTTATTTTAATTTTATCTCACCTTTCTCATGACCGAGAACCCAATGTTGCTTATAAGAGAGTCAAAATAAAATAAAGTGAGAAATCTGATAATAAAAAAGTTACAACACAATGAAATTACCATGCTGTCATTGCCGTTGTCGTCATCATCATCATCATCATCATCATTTTTAATATAGTGCCATCATTGTACATGGCACTTCAAAGAATTAAACAATTTTAACAAGACCACTAGTCCTGCCAAGTCCTGTACAGTGCGAAACAAAATGTGGAAAGGAAAGAGTAATACAGATATAAAACCAGTTCAATGCATTGTAAAGCAAATGTCCTGTAGCCAAATACAAATATTAAAAAAATGTGATACAATACAACATGTGCAAACAAATACATATAATCCAAATATATAGGATTATCTAACTAAATTAAACAAAAATCCCAAATGCTCTGGAAAACAAGAAAGTGTTTTCTTGTTTATTAAAATGACATTATTTTTAAAAAATGTAATATTAAAACACCATTAATTTTTAAAGAGTGTAAAACTGTTTAAAAACATAACAGTAAAGACAGCATCCATTAAAAAAAAGGCTCCTTGCAACTAATTACTTGTTAACTGTCTGTTAAATGCAAAGGTCTTTGCCTGCCAGCAAAAGGAGATGGGGGAGGGCAGTCTAGCCTCCCATGGGAGAGAATTTCACACATGTTTTAATACTATCAAATAATAAGTTATGTGAATTTTATCACATACATTGGCAGACCCACAATAAGCTCTGATGTGGGTTGTTGAAACCTAAAAAGTCATGGTTTATTAACCACCCACAAAACACAATCTGTACTCATGGATTTTTGGAAGTGGTTTACAGAGTCTGGGTTGTTCAAACCATAGTTTATTGCAGTATCTATACCACATAACTACAGCTTGGTTTGCGGCTTGCTTCCCAAACTGCCTACCTTGAGCTGTCAAAATGTGGAGGGATAGAAGCTTTGACGTGGGTGGTTTAGTTGTCTGCTTTCATGGCTTAAGGAAGAAACCATGTTTAAAACAATCTATGGTTTACTGTGACAGGGAATCATAGAATCTATTAAAAGGACACTGTGGATGCAAAGTTCCACTGTAACAAGAATATAAAAGGATATTACTGCAGTGTTGACCAGACTTCCAGCTTTACAAGTGAAATGGACTTACTTGTGCAGTTTGCTTCAATTACTGAATTGATAGTTGAGTAGTTACCCCATAAAATCTGCCCTCTGAACTCCCTACAAAGCCAAGCACAGCAGGTAGCTTTCTGGATTGCATACTCCTAAATCTACAATGCAGCCTTGCTATTTATTAGATAAACACTCAGAAACTTCTAGTGACTGGTTTACTTACTGGGGGGGGGGGGGGGAGAATATGTGAGCCTTCAGATGTTGTTGGATGTCAGCTCCTACCATTTCTAATTAGCATAGTCGATGGTTACGCATGGTAGGATCTATAGTTCAGCAGCAGCTGAAGGTCCGCAGTTTCTCCATTTTTAGATGATGTCATTAACCAAAATCCAGCGTTTCGTCCCAACTACAGTATACCTATTGAATCAATGGGATTTTGGTAAATCAACATTAATGTAAGATCTCTTGATTTAATAAATTTGCTTAACTGGGACTAACAACTGGATTTTTGTGAGATAACCTAATCCTCTTGTACACTACGTTAAAGGATTGATAAAGTTCACGTCATTGAAGAGACTGGGCTTGGAATATCATTTTTGTGTTAATTGATTTGAGACTTTCCAGAAGAGACAGACAAACAAAATACTTTCCATTTGGGGCCAGGGAAGTATCAGCAATTTTGTTAAAGTTCATCTTTACCAGCTGTCATCTTTCAGTATGAAGTCACTTAACCTCTGCCAGCATTCCTTGCTGCTTTTAGAGTGAATGATCCTAGACAGATGCCCTGGCAATGAATGCGCAAACCGAAACAAGAATATTTATCTTCAGCTACTGCAGCACCATGTAATCCATCTTTCACAGGTGCAGTTCCTTCAATGATTTGGAGGGAATATTAATCTATGTTCCCCAGTATTGTGATGTGTGATTCTTTTTCTGTGCAATGTCGTAGGAGCTGCAAAAATGCACACTATTATTCTACTGGAAGCAGCAGCAGCCACCAGATAACTCCAGTGACATTGCAATTACATAGCTGTGTAATCTTATGATTGACAGGAAAATAATGGTTACTAAAGGGCTGCTTGGTTTTTAAAAGAGAATTGTGTTTACTTAGATAAAGACTGTTTTCAAAGGCAGGGCAAATCAGAAGCTTTTCAGTTAGAAAATTTATTGGAAGATATTGTTTATTGCTATTATTCCCTCAAACATTTTGCTAAATGGCTGGTGCCTTTACCAGAATGGTCTCTTGTATCCTGTTATCTCATTTCCATGCTTGAATATTTGATGTAGGCAGTGTCTCAGCAGGGGGAGAAATCCCCACTCACAGTGACACAGAAAATATTTTGGAGAGATGATTTCTTGTGGGAGACACTGTCAAGATCACAGAGTGGAGGAGCTAAACTGGCAGAATCTTCCAACATTTAAGTGAGAAAAATGGGGACGTGCCTGCCACATCCCTAAGCTCATGCTACGTGTAAAGATCTGCCCATACGGTATTATTTGCTGTCAAGGGATGTGCAGTGTTGCCTGTATGCACCACTCATTTATTCTGAAGTAGCCCTTTCTCTCCCTCCTGCTCATGCTATCGATCTTGAAGGATGATAGCTGTCCCTTTCCCCTGGCAGTGCAATGGTAGTTGGACACTGTCTGGATACACCTCCCTCCTTTTTTATTTCCAGCCACTAGCTGACTACGGGGCTTTACAGACCACCCAAAAAAGGAAGTCCATTGGCGCCCTTTCCCATGCCAGATTGGGGCCAGGGCAGTCTCATGGGCAGCCCCTGCGGCCCCAATCCGCTGCTTTTCAGACTGCAGGAAGCGGCAAAACATCGCTTCCCTGCGGCCTGGAACTGGGTGTCCTTTGGGCTTCATGCCTTCACCTTGTAAATGCTGCGCCAGCGTTGTGCACACACAGAAAGAGTTCTGAAAGGGTGCCCCAAGCGCCCTCCAGCGGCACAGTGAGGTAACATTTGGCTCGTTTGGACATGGCACATGTGTTACATCACCAGTACGCCCGCGTATGGATGACGCAATTTAAAAATGGCTCCATCCATAAGTGGTAGGGCTAGGGAGCATGTGGATGCTGCATGCTCCCCAGCCCTATTCATGCTGTGAGGACGGCCCTTTCGGGCCGTCTGTACCATGCTTACAGGAGTATATCCTTAAGTTGTCTGGTTGTCACTGCATATCGGACATCTCACAAGCAGGAAGCAGGTATTTCCTTTTACCATGTTCCCAATAGTACATAGGAAAGCCTGACAGCCAGTTACAGCAGTATATTCTAACTATAGGATTCCAGCCGAAAACTGGACTCCTTCCATCATCCTGTTTACTTTACAATTAACTTTTGAAAAAGCTATAGCTGGTAGCAAAGCAATAATTAATATATAGTTTAGTCATCATTCAAGTGCAGACAGTTACAGTCGCCTTGCCTAACTCGTGGGTCTGGAATCCGCAACCTTGAAAATCCATGGAGGGACGACCTCGGCTATTTTCAATGGGGTGCGAGCTCGGCGCACATGCACATGCACACAGGCACGCACCTCATTCAAGCCTATGAGGCTTGAATATGTGCAAGCCCCTATTTTTGCAGGGGATCCAGGATGGATCCCCCAGGAAAACGGAGGGCCAACTGTATATCTATGTACACCAGAAACTTTCCACTTAACGATCTGCCTTTTAGGGACAGTGTAAAGGAGCTCAGCCAATAATGCAGCAACTATTTATTGAACTGGATCTCTTTCTTGTTATTTGGATCTGTCTTAGAATTTTTTGGAAAGATGACTGGTGTATAAGTATGTGGAAAAAATTAATAAGATTTCTAGTTCTGATATTTTTTTCACTCCGTTACATTGTATTACAGTGCATTGTCTGTGGGCATCTATGTATGCACTGTGCACATCCATCCATCCATCCATCCATCCATTCAACTACATGTAATTTATTGAGTTTTATGGGATTGTTGTTGCCAAAACATCTGAAAGGCATGAGACTGCTTACTGGTGTGTCATCTACCAATAAATTTGCCTCCTACATTTCTCTGGTGATTATACTGCTTCAAGAGGGGATTTAACCAATCCAGTGCTCCTTGCTTCACTAGGTTATTATTTTCAATAGATAGCCATTTGTCTAAAAACTGAATTTGGTGTTTTCTTCTGATGTAAGTTCTCATGCTTTTCTGTTCCATTTATCCTGTCCTTAGGATATTATTTATAAGACATGCTCCCTGTAATATAAATTCTGTAAAGTACATTCAGTGCTCGCATTGGAGTCTCAATGTCCCATAAAGAGTGTCATCCATAACACTCTCATTTGTGAATATAGCATTTATTTGAAACTTGCTTTTATAGGCTTGTTCTTGACATACAATTTTATTCTTGGTGTATATAAATTGTCACATTTGGATATTGCTTCAGAAATGGAAGTGCACCTGAGTACTCTTTGGAAATGGGACTACAATTATAAAATTACAGTCCTTAAATCTGTTTTGGTTCTCTTCTATCCTGTGTTAAAAGCGTGAAGAAATATGTTAGAAAACATTTGACAAGAATATTTAGAGAGGTCAGTGTGAAGGATTTTATCAACCTGAAACAGGATATTGAGAACTGATAGCATATTAGTTACTTTTATGAATACTGTTATGGCCCCAAGACAGCACTTACCAAAAGTATGTCAATAATACCAATAATTGTATCTTTCTATACAGTTGTAGCTTTCTATAAGGTTAACTGTAGCTACAATAATTGTAGCTTTCCATAAGGGTACAATAGAAAAGCTATCAGATAATCATCTGAATATGCTTGGAATATTAAACAAAAATATTAATGAAGAAAATATTACTACTTATCTCATGCATCATTTTAAAAAGCAAAAATAAATTGTTGCTATGGTTAGGTTGCCTCAATTTGACTCTGACTTACAGTGACCATCTGGTAGGATTTTCTTATCATAATTTATTCAGAGGAGGTTTGGCATTGCCTTCCTCTGCACAGCAATATTCTTTTCTACACAGAAAATGAATGCTGTTTCCTACTCAGAAAATGTGCAGAATAAGTACTGAAATTTATTTTATTTTTATTTATTTATTTATTTATACCCCGCTCTTCAACCCTAAAGGCTATCAGAGCGGCTTAAAATTATTATTTTATAAGACGGTTCCCTGTGTCTTCGAAGGCTGTGCAAATTTTAAAGACTTTCTTACAGTGGTGAGAAAGTTGCTAGAATTACTTTTTTCTTGCTTTGAGAGTGAAAATAATGAAGAATTACATCCCTCAAAATTGTATAGTTCTGGGCCTGATTTCGGATGGCCTGTGCCAAACATATGCCTAGGTATTCACAAGATCAATCTGTGTTTTTTCAGCAGCCCAAAAGGTTTCTATATTGGAGAAGAAAGAGAAAAGAGCAGAGCAGAGCAGAAAAAAGTTTTTTAAGCAGCAAAAACTGGGGCTTTGTCCCCATCCACTATTCATTTCTGCCTGACTTCCACCTGGGTGTTCAAAACCCTAGACAGTGATGGTGAACCTTTTTTTGGTCTGTGTGCCAGGGGGTGGGACTTCTGCCCTTTGGAGGTGGGGCTTCCAGGGTGGGACTTCTTAAACCTTTTCCCTGGCCTTCAGCTGTCTCTGAGAGACAGCTAGAAGCCGGGGAAGGTTCATTGGGAGGAGGGGGGATAGGTGTGCAGCCATTGCTCCTCCTCCCCCTCTTGCCCTTCCCCTGGCCTCCAGCTGTGGCTGTGGGTCAGACAGGAACCATGGGAGAAAGGAGGAGTGGGCCCCCCTTTTCTCCTTCCTCTAGACCCTTCTTGACCCACAGCTGTCCCTGTGGAGGCAGCTGTGGGTCAGGCAGGGCCTGTGGGGGTTGGAGGAGTGGGCAGGCACCTGTTCCTCATCCTCTCTGACCCTTTCTGTCCCACAGCAGTCCTTGGGGAGGCAACTGTGGGTCAGGAAGGGCCTGTGATGGAGGAGGAGTGGGCATGTGCCTGTTCCTCCTCCCCATGGACCTTTCCCTGCTCCCAGCTGTCCTTCTAGAGACAGGTCTCTGGAGAGGAGCGACTGGCACGTGCCACTCACTCCTCCTTCCCCTACCCTTTTCACAACCTCCAGCTGTCTTGGAGAGGCAGCGGAAGGCTGGGCAAAGGTCGGGAGGAGGAGCCAGAGGTGTGCACCTGTGGTTACTTCTCCCCAGTGCCAGTTTCTGGCTTTTGGCTGTCTCAGAGACATAGCTGGTGGCCAAGAAAAGGCAGGGAGGAGGAGGAACATGCCCCATCAATACGTGGGCACACCAAGATGGTGCCCAGCATGTGTGATTGGGTTGCTGAGAGTGTAAACACTCAGCCTTTGAACACCCCAAGTTTAGGCCCAGACTGGTACAAAGCGCCCATCTGTCAAGCCCCTAACTAAGCCAACGATAAAGTGGGTGGGTGAGAAGAGAGAGACACTAAGGAGCTTATCACATTTTAAAATAAGCCAACTTATATCTTCTGTTTTAAAGTCAAATGCGGGATGCAGCTGGGTATTATCACACAGAAAATGCTGCTGATATCACTGGCAAGCTGCATCCCACCTAAAACCCTGCTAAAATCCACACTCAGATGGCCAATTTTCAAAGCTGGGAAGCTGGTAACTTTGAAAATCAGTCACCTGAGCATGGATTTTAATGTGTTTTGGGTCAGATGCAGCTGAGCGATGGTATCGGTGGCATTTTCTGTGTGATAATAGCTGGCTGCATCCTGCATTTGACTTTAAAATGGAAGAGGCAAGTCAACTTATTTAAAATATGATAAGCTCCTAAAACATTTAAAAACCAACTGAGAAAGTGGGATG
This sequence comes from Urosaurus nigricauda, assembly GCA_034509955.1. Lineage (NCBI taxonomy): Eukaryota > Metazoa > Chordata > Lepidosauria > Squamata > Phrynosomatidae > Urosaurus > Urosaurus nigricauda. The sequence continues at coordinate 88,595,288 of JAOEGL010000003.1, forward strand.
GCAGAAGATTTTTGCTGAATCAGGACAGTTGAAGGATATACACCTTAGCAGGCCAAATCAGCCCACTTGGATTCCTACAATAGTTCCTAATGTGGGCTATATGGTTTTCCTCAAGACTGAGATGAGCTTATACAATGGATCCAGTGAGTAGGCAGAGAGAAGGAGAGAGAGGTGACATACTTGCAAGTTGCAAAGCAATGGAATTAATATTAATCTAGCCATTGAGATGAAAGTAACTGATGCTTTAAGCAGTCACAATACACTCTCTGTCTCACTCTACAGTTTCACTTTAATCCCCAAGCAATAATATCTGACACAGTATTTGCTTTATTCAGTGAAACGTTACATGGAGTTCAAGAGGCTGAAGGGCACCTTTTCCAGAAGGCACAAATCTTTCTCATCTCTTTATCGCACTGCCATTAGCTAAGGATTTTGTACCTTTGTGCTATATGATTTCTCTGACACACTGGAAGAATGGGATGGCAGATTTCACTAGGGGTAAGGAGAAGGATCCCCCCCCCTTTTTTTAAATGTAGGGTTGTTGTGGTACATTTTGTTTTAGTTTTCTGTTGGAAGATGAGATTGAACACTTTTCCATGCCTTTTAGACACTCATTTTATCATAATTTAACAATCCTGGAATTAAATGTTTCTTTCAAAATATAAAATATACTAAGCTTCATAGTTTTGTGTGTGTGTTTGTTTTGTTTTTTGTTTTAAATCAGTGTCAGTATCTGACACCAGAGTGGCATAGTGGTTTAAATGTTAGACCACAGCTTTGGAGACCAGGGTTCAATTTGCAGCTTAGTGAAGAAACCCACATGGTGACCTTAGGTGGTCACATGCTCTAAGCCTCAGGGGAAGGCAATGGCAACCCTCCTCTGAACAAATCTGCTAAGAAAATTCCATGACAGATTCATCTTAGGGTCACCATAAACTGGAAATAACTGATACTTAACAAGAATGGTTTTCAAGCACCAAGCAGACGTATAGTATGTCTACACCCAAATAAAAAAGTTCAGTCTTGTTGGCACTTGTTGTAGCACCTTGGGCATGTGGAAATGACTCAACTCAGCTTTCATATATGTTTTATTTGATATATGTATAGCCACCTTTCCTCCAATGAGCTCACAACAGCACTCTGAAGTAGGACAGAATGAGAAAACCTTACTGGCCTAAGTCCACTTGGTGAGTTTCAAAGACCTCCCAAGTCACAGCCCAATACTGCAACTACTATACCACACAGTTTTGCTTTCCCAAGAGCGAGCAGAATTAACTCTGCTGTCCTGGACTGCTGATGAAGAACACAGTTTGCAGTTAACTTTACACCAGGTCAATGTGTTTTCCAAATGGACTATACTTGATTTCTAAAAATCATTTTGCATTAGCCCTCATCTTTGGTTTGGTATTTCTCTGTCAATGTGTCTATTGAAGAATAGATCATTGTAAAGAAGGGCAAGAGCACACAACATCCAAGTATTGATTTTTGAGAGAGATGCCCTTTGGGTTAAACATTTTTAACAACATCAAATAAATGGCATGTCTGGGGCTGCTGCAAGTGCCAGCCATTTTGTGAAACATCAAGAACTATGATATATTAATACCCTCGTATCTATTTCTTCTCCTGATACCCACTTTTTAAAAAAGCACCTAGAAAAGACCACACTGAGCACTGGATGTTGGAGTGTCCCTCTCAATCACATAGGTCACTTCAAGAATGTATGCAGCCATATCTGTTGTGACATAATACCTTGAAAATAAATATGTATCCCAAACTGGAGGTAAGCCTGGACTCCAAGACTGCTGTTGTGTGATTGAAAGTTGAAAAAATGCAGAGAAAATTGTGATAGAGATCAATTTATCAATCAGCAAAAATGTGCACTTGCATGCACAAGGCACATATAAGTGGTGAAACATATTATTATGTAGCAGGGGTTGGCAAAGTGTGACCTCTGGGCCGCATGTAACCCCAAGGCTGTTTCCATCTCCCTAAAAAAATTTTCAAAACTCTTCATGCCTCAAATGCCCTCTGGGGAAATAGTAGCATTTTTCACCATGTTTTTGGAGGTCCTTGGACCTTTCCAAGTCCAGGAGATGGCTTTTTTGTTCAATGGGAAGTAACCCAAAGGTAATTTTCTGTTTGTTTCCTATTTTAATACTTTTCTGTTTCGCCCTCCTTTTGCAGTGATGGGTAGATAAGGACAACCTTTAAAGCTTGCTCTTCTTTGGATGAGATGGAGCATGGTAACCACATGGGGGAAAAAATTAACCTGCTAATGCATGCCTTTATTTAAAGGTTTAGAAGTTAAGATGGAAGCTGGCAGTTTCTGCTTCTGTCTAGGGCCCAGCTAATAGACCTCTTCTGGGTTCTACCTATCATGGCCGCACAAAGCCTTAAAAGCTAGCTTTGTCTGGTTTTATTCCGTTGGCTTTCCAAACCTATATCCTATCTCTCAAAAGAATACCATTGCCATATGCAGGAAGTAAATATTTTACAGAGAAATATACTAACAAATATAAGAGGGATAGCTCCATCTGGCTCATTCTTTGGCCAGGAGAATACATAGTTCCTTTCCATTATTGCAGATTCTTGTTTGTGATTCTTTGCTGTAAGGCTAATTATTCTCAATTTATTTGCTCAGCCCTGCATTCGCTATCTGTTATTCCATAAATATGAAATTATCTAAATCCTTTTATATCTGGCTGCAACACCTAATTATTCCTCATTTGTTTTTATTCTCTCCCAATTTAGCATCATCTGTAAAGTTGGAAATCATGTTTTCATATCATAATAAGAGCTTTGAGATTTAAAGAAAAAGGGAGAGGAGGAAAATGCACCCTTCTTGTCTTTTTTATTTATTTAAATCAAAGAGTAAACAGAGAAAATAAGCAAGAGCTTCATAAAATGATAATGAAAGGACAGGGCACGCATTCAGAGAAACCAAGTAAAAATATAAGAACTACGTCAGATAAGAGTAGAATTTAAAGAAAAGACATAGCAAGATCAGGATGGAAGGAAGCTATTTGATTATTTATCCAACCTCTCAGTTCAAAATCAACAAATGACCCTGTCTTGCATTACAATGAAACTGGAAGCTGGAAATGCACAGGATGAAATGTAGAGAAGTGGGAAGCCAAAAGTAAAAAAATAAAAATAAAAATCTACCCAAATCATCCACATTTAAAAGTAGGTTTATTAGGCCACTGCCTAAAATTAATTTCCAGTTATGTTAATACTTACTAGGGTCTTTGTGCTTTCATTTCCTACTTATCAAGGAATCTGTGGATTTCAGCAATGATTGGAGACACTTCTGAGAATAAAAAAATCCAGCTGTTTTGTGTTTCTATTCCTAGTCTAATTGATCACTGAATGTTTCTTTATCCTAGCAACTGAAAATGCCCCGAAATTTCAGGACCAAATCCTTAAACCTAGGGATAGTTCCCTGTAATTGTGATGTCACAGGAGCATGCCCTGGGAATGCCAGAAGGGCTAAGTTACAAGTGGTGGCTCTTAGTGATGTTATTAAGCTTGATACATCAGATATGAAACACAGTTTTACAGACTGTCTAACAAACAAGAAGTACACACCTAAACATTTTTCAAGGGAGAGCTCTCACTCGGAGATTCCTCTCTCTCCCACTGAGGATTGGAATGTTGTTGTCATTGCATTACTTCAAGTTATTTCTGACTTATGGTGACTGTAAAATGAACCTGTTATGAGGTTTTGTTGGCAAGATTTGTCCAGAAGGGGATTGCCTCTGCATTTGAGAAAATTCAACAGCTTGCTTACTACTCTGCAACATTTTGATTGTGGTCTGAGTGTTAGTCTAAATCTCCAAGACACTGGGATATGAATCTCCATTCAGTCTTGGTAATCCACTTAGTAACCTTGAGCAAGTCACATTCTCTCAGCCTCAGAAGGCAAGGGAAACTCCTTCCTCCTGAAAAAACCTTGCCAGGAAAACTCTTTGATAGGATTGCCTTAGAGTCACCATAAGTCAGAAGTGACTTGAAGGCACACAACAACAACAACAACAACAACAACAACAGAAATGTTTGGCTTTCCCCCCTTTTTAAGGCTACATCTGGTTTTTATTCCAGATTGGAACACCTGCTGTCATTTCATCCATTAATATGTGCAGCATTAAGCTCACAACATGGCCAAATTTTATTCATTTTTTCCTTCTCTTCCTGGCCCTCACACTATATCAGCTATCTGCAACAAATAATGTAAAATAAGAGAGAGCTTTCTAGTTGTAAAGAGATATCAATTCTGTCTTAATATCAATTATCTTTAGCAAAATCTAAAGATCTGCTGAAGACATCTTCCATTTTCCTCATACAATTCCATCCAGGTGCAGGTGTGACAGATTTCTGCCAAGAGTCATATTACTAACATAATGCATAAAGGTACCCACCTCCCTCTCTCAGGTGCAGAACATCATGTTCACGTCTCTGTTAAATTGCTACCTCACACTGGTCTCTCAACTCTCGCATCCATCTCTGTGAACATAAAACTTCCAGAATTGCCCAGAGGAAGCCACCTGTGTTTTCTCCATGGCTGCTTTGTTTTCTTTGTGAACTGGGTCTAGAAATAAAGTTTGTTTTCCAAAGTTAATGGCAGCAGCTGGTGACTGGATTTAAAGCAAGCCTTCCTGCCTTTCCTTTCCTTTCCTTTCTTTTCCTTTCCTTTCCGTTACATTATCTCTGGCATAACATAAGCTATTTACTTGAAAATTAGTTGATAAAATCCTTAGTAAGATTTCAGTAATCTTGCCATAAGTTTGATTTCACAAAAGAAAGGCACATTGGAATGGGGAAAAACAAACAAACTGACAATCATGATTGGGCTGTTGTCTTCTTTGTATCAAAGTTAAAGCCTCATTCAAAGAAAAATGAGCAAGTAATCAAAATGTACAATTGGAACCAGCACCCGAGGGCCCTTTGCACAACACAATTATAACTCTATGGTTCCAATGGAATCCTGAAGGTTTTAGTTTTGGTAAGGCACTAGCGCTCTCTTGTTGTAAATACCCCTCCTTGAATTGCAAACCCAATGATTCCATTGGATGGGACAATGGCAGTTTAAGTGGAATCATAACACTACAATTGTGTAGTGTGAGCAGGTCCTAAGTTTGACAGGGTTTTACACAAGTTGCCCTTCTTCTGCACTTCCAGAGCATCCCCCAGTTAAGACCACAGGCAATGGACAGCGGAGGGTATTCCTTTATTCTGCCCACCATTGACTTCCTTGAGCTTAGCTTTGTAAAGAGAAGGACACTCTGCATTGGGAGTGAAGTCCTAAAAACATTAAGGATGAGGAAGACAGCAACAACTGTGCTATCCTGTACTTCTCCTTCCCAGTGACAGACCATGAAGGCAAACATTAAGAGATTGGAACAGAAAGGGAGGGGAGGGGAGGGGGGAGAGAGATGTTGATGTTATCTTTGATGAGCTCTGTTGGACCTTTGAGGCCTGACATCCCACCCCACAGATGCCAAGTGTTGACACCAGACTTATATGAGAAGCCACCTCCCCTTGTGTTTTTCTTATGAAAATAAGAGTTTTATTTATTTGACAATTTTTATATTTATTTCTTTTGCATTCTTTGTATTGTTTTGCTCATTATACAGGTTTTAGAGGTTTGGGGGTTTTCATTCTTCAAAATGTTGCTTTCCTGGTCATTGCTCAAAAAGGTTTTGCATTTCAACAGTGTAAAGGAAAGGGTCTGGTTAAATTGCAAAGACTGAATCATTTGTTCATTTCAGTGGAGATGGTGGGCTCTTGATACATCAGTAAAATGACTGTAGATTCATTATACTGAAAAGACTAGAAGTATCCTGTGATGCAGTCTCCCCTTCTAAATCATAGTATCTAGCTGCAACTAGTCTGGGCAAGTGATATACTGTCAAAAAGAAAGAAGAAGAAAAAAGTCGGTACCGGCCCTCCATAGAGGTGGCCAGTATTGAGTGAATTAATATATTAAGGCTGCACTGCTAAATTATTTAACTGAGAGTAAGCCTTTCTGAAGTCAATGGAATTTCTGAGTAGACATATGCAATACTGCACCGTAGAAAAAACCCATAGGTTGTGTCAGGCATACTTAGAAGATACCAAGTGTGACTGGTGGATAGATTAGGGTAGAGCAGTAACTCTGCCCTTCCACCACACCTGCTCCAAGTATTAGAGAAACTGTCCAGGTGCTAAACCTATGTTGGTACTGAAATTCAGCACCTAAATAGCTCCTGTGCTACCCAGAGGAACTCCTAATACATGGAGAACATGTGAAAGAGACTTTTCTTGAAACTGTGGGAATCACCACTCTGCCACAATGAAACCAACAGCCACAAATGAAGTACAGTGGTCCCCCGGGTTACGAAGGTAATCCGTTCCGGGATTACCTTCATAACCCGGAAGTCATTCGTTACCCAGGGAACCGCTTTAATCAATGCACAATGCGCCGGAAGCGCGCTGTTTTAAAGCGTCTGGGTTGTGAATTTTTTTCGCAACCCGGGTTTTTTTTTTGTTGGCCAGGGCCATTTTTCCGTCCCTGGTGGTTTCGGGTCCCGGGGATTTCGGATCCTGAGGGATTCGTATCCTGGGGGACCACTGTAGAATGTAGGCAAAATCGACAATGTAATGAGACCTAGTAAGATGAATATTTGGCATTCAAATATGGGTCTGGGATGAACACTACACCTGCATTATAAACAACAACAACAACAACAACAACAACATTGATTTATAGCCCGCTTCTCTGTCAACCAATCAGTTGTTCATATCAGTTAATAAATAGTATTGTCTTTTCATTTTTGGCAATATGAGGCAGAGGAACACAGTTGTATAGCATGATCGCATGGATTCCTGTACCTTTAACAACTTTAAAGAAGAAAGAATTTCAGCAGATATAGCTTGTTATGGAAAATACTATTAAATGTTTTGTTATGGCCTAATATAAATGAGTGAATCATCCCAAAGAGTGTCTTTTACCTAGCAGAACTGTTTAGAATGAAACATTTTCATAATTATTTTGACTGTCCCACAGATTAATTCTAAAAAAAAACTTTCGTGCAAATTCTCCATTTGAAATAAGTCCAAAATAGCATTTGAAAAATATATTCAGCAATAATTCATGACAAAATCTTTGCAAATGCAAGAGTAAAGCTTAGTCTCTGATTTCCTGCTTCAAAAAGTAAACTAATAACTATTTTGTAGAATAATTTGAGATTAAAATGAGAATTCTGTGATATCAACTTTGGCTCCTGAAAGGCAGCCCTCATTTACATGTTCATAATTCAGATTCTATTGCGATAAGAATGATAACATAAAATGCTGAAATGGACAAGATAGGAAGATAAGATTGATTCATGTAATCTCATTCTATATAATTTAGAATAAACCTACAGAAGTAAATTATGATATTGTAATAAGCTGAAGAATATCAACAAAAGTAGATCAAACAAGTGCACAGGAAAATTTAATGTAGTGATATTTGTATTCATGCTGTGAATTCTTATCTTTTTTTTTCATTATCAATGTGTTTTCTCCTCCCCCCCCCCCCCGCCCCAACACACACACTCAGAAATATTTCAAGTTTCCATTTCAGTGCTAGGTTGTTTGCTGAAGTTACAGTTTTGGTCTGAGTAAGTGAGATAAATTTTGCTGGTCATCTGTGCACAATTAATTTCTCCACTGGCTCTTTGCCATTTAAACAGCATTTTTGCTCCCATATATACTTTCTGGTTCTGACATTCTCTTGCTGGATTTAGGATACTGTAATTCTTTTTTTAGAATTATTTAAACTCATTCCTATTTATAGTGGAACATTATACAAGAGTAATCACAAAGCTGACAGTGAAACAAGTCTGTTTGAAGTTTCTGGGTCACCTTTTTTTTTTTTAAATCATTTTAGACAGTGGGATTAGCAGTTAAAATTACCATTGTAATAGGAAAACAAATAAATGTAGAAACACTACAGTCATGCCTTGAGAAGGAGGCCAGTTAGGGATAACAAATTTTTATTAGCAACTAAGAAATATGACTACAGATGACTACAGAACATATAGTCTGTGAAGTGACATGTTTTTTTGAGCATATGTATGGTATCCTTGTTCCTCGGGTGGCAATCTTTTACCTTCATACAATAGTTTACAAAGGTCTTTTGAATTTAGTGAGTTTACTAATGGGTATTTATTTATTTAAAATATTTATGTGCCTCAGTATATACAACCCTTTACCAAATTTGAGGGATCTTGTAGCAAACCCTTATAACCCTTTACCAGATTTGATTCCAGAACATAATTGAGCCTTCCAAAGATAAACATCAATAGATTTTATCATTATGCAGAGATCTTGTAGCACTTTTGAGATTAACTGAAAGAGAGATGGTAGCATGAGCATGAGCATGAGCTTTCACTGACTTGAGCTTAATGTTCTGACACTGTTCTATTTGCCTACTTTCTAGAATCAAATCTGGTAAAAGGTTACAAAGATTTGCTACAATATCCCATTACATAGTGATTTTTCAGACTAACTTAGCTATGTCTTTGACTCCTGTAGATAAATAACTGTTGAACTTGATAGTTCCAGGCTGAAATTGGCAGGGTGGAAGTTCTTGAAACTCTAGTGGAATTTTTTGAGTGAGTCCTCTCCATAATTCCAGATAATAAAGATGCCACCAATATACCTCATGTAGAAGAGTGGTTTCTGGATGCAGGAATTAAGGAAGCATTGTTATAGGTCAGCTATGAAGATGTTGGCATATTGTAGTGCCAGGTGTGTGACCATGGCATTGCCATTAACTTGAAGGTATGTGTTATGATCAAAAGTGAAGTAGTTGCATGCGAAATCAAAGTAGCAGATCTTGCTGGCTAGGTTTCCTAAGGTCCGACCTGGAACGATGTTTCTTGTAGCCTGTAGTCCATCCTTGTGTAGCATATTGGCATACTGATTTTCCAGACTAACATAGCTATGTCTTTGAATCCTACAAATATATTTGTTGTTTTTAACTGCCATCAAGTCAACATTAACTTATGGTGTCCTTATAAATGAGAGACCTTCAAGTCATCCTATCATCAACAGCCCTGGTCAGGTGGTGAAGACTCAGGGCCATGGTTTTCTGATTGTGTCTATCCATATAGAGCTGGACAGTGAAAAAAGCCAATAGAAAGAGAATCAACTAATTTGAGATGTGGTGCTAGAGAAAAGTACTGAGGATACTGTGGATGACCAAGTAATGACCAGACAAACAAATGGATTCTAGAACAGATCAAGCCACAACTATCCCTGAAAGCTAGGATGACTAAATTGAGGCTGTTGTACATTTGACCACATAGGGAGGAAAAATGAATCATTAGAAAAGGCAATGATGCTAGGAAAGTAGAAAGAGAGAAAGACCACATGCCAGATGGTTAGATTCACTCAGGGAGGACACAGGCCTGGGCCTGCAGGACCTGAGCAGAGAAGTTGAAGACAGGAGATCTTGGAGATGTCTCATTCACAGGGTTTCCATGAGTTGAAGCTGACTCAAGGGCAGTTAACAACAGATTGGATGTATGGTTTAATGCTTTTAAACATTTGTAATCCATATTGTTTTAGATGTTGTATTTTAATTTAGATTGTACACCAATCTAAGTCTCATTCAGGAGAAAAGTGGGACATAAAATACACACACACAGGAAGTCTCTCTCTTTGTTTTAGAACAGGCTTCTACTTGGGAAACCTTCCTAGGACATCTTATAGTGGTTTACGAAAATTAATTCTCTATATGTGAAAATGCCACCAGTTTAAGAAAATTAACACTCAGTGTTAATGTGTCTGAAAACCATCTGAGGTTTGGGACTGATCTAAGGATGATAAATAAACCAACCTTTCTCTCTCTCTCTCTCTTTCTTTCTTTCTTTCTCTTTCTTTCTCTTTCTTTTTTGAGAATCACTGTGGCGAAGATGGGCAGCCTGTAATCTTGTAGATGTTGTTGGACTGCAGCTCCTGCAGTCCTAGTCAGAATAGCCAGCAATGGCACTTGATGGGAATTGCCCTCTGAAAGCATCTTAGAAGGTCAGACATACTGTATCCTTTTCCCTGCATTATCACATAGTAAACAGAACAGAGTGGCAATATGTGGATTTGAATCCCTGCCCAGCTGTGGAATTCAGTGAGTAATACCAGACTATTAACCTTTTATCCCAATCTAACCTATTTCACATAGGTACTACAAGGATCCAGTAACTTGATCCCTGTATCTGTTATCTTTAATCCCTTCATGGAAGCATACAAAAAAAGATAGCTAGCTGGCTTGATTTTTTTCCAATATGATACATAAACAAGCAACATCACTTTCATACTAGGTACAACATGTTGTGCAGAATAATCACCGACATCAGTGCACTGGCTGGTTTGTTGTGAAAGTTGTCCTTTATCTTACATGTATTCATTGTCTTCTTTCTTGTTTCTTCCCTATTTTTCTTCTTCTTGAATTTGTAGTGCCATTGTATGTCTGCACTGTTTTTACAATGTACAACCTAGCACAGTGGGGCACCAGTCTGGTCAGGAATGGTAGCCATTATAAAAAAAAAAAAATGTCTAGTGTGTTTTTCATTGTTGCATTGTAAAGCTCTGCCACTGGAAAGAGACAGCAAAGCTAAAATTTTGCCTACAGCATGCTGTCCAGCCATAACAGTGTTTATGTGAAGAACTTGACAGAATGGTGCGAATGGACCATTAATGCTTTTCCTTTCATGAAACATCATAATAACTTGATTTCTCAGAAACTGATGGCTCATGTTTATGGTTGAAGCAGTTCTTACTGCCAGGATGGGCATCTTACTTCCTGAAGGGCCAGGTTTGGAGATATTTATTTATTTATTTATTCCCCACTCTTCAGCCCTAAAGGCTATCAGAGTGGCTTACAATTATTATTTTTAATTAGATGGTTCCCTGCCCTCAGGTTTACAATCTAAGAAGACATGACACAAAAGGGAATCGTAGTGGGGAAGGGGATCAGCTCCAGCAGTTCTTCTCTCCCTCTGATGGCTGGACCAAGGCAGATGGACTGGAGGGGGGGGGGGCTCGGCTTCTAGAGATGATTTAGGATGATTATGTTACAGTGTAAGATTGAGGGCAACCCACATTCAAGATCAGCAAGACTTTCAGGGACAAGGTTCAGACAAAAGTCATAGTCAAAGACAGTCCAAGGTTGCTGGCAGGAAGTCAGTTCCATGGAGAACTGGGTAGACAAAGTAAACCAGGTGCAGCGTAAGGTGCAAATATCATTCTTGTTTGTTTTTTAATATCCTTGGTGAGAAAGGATTTCTCAAGACATTTAAAAAGAAAGCAACTACCTTGATTTTTTTTGTACTCAGAACATTTTTTTCAAACAAAAATAATCATGAAGGGCTTTTGAACAAAAACATTGTTTTGAAAGGAAAAACTTCACAAATAGTCCCAAAATACAAGTGGATGAAGAGGAAAAGGATCATCTTCATCAGCAACCACTATGGCAGCATTAAAACACTTATAGTCTCACCAAGTAGAGAGAAAACTTTCAATGTATTTCTTTCTTATGTAAAAAAAATCAAGCAAGATTTAAATCTCTGCTATACAGACATAGTGATAATCTGCACTGAGTCTTTTAAGTACAGTACATGTTGCCAGAAACCAACCCAAGAGTCATTTGTATTTCACCAGAGGCTTTAAAGAAGTTGTCTTCATAAAATGGCTCTTACTAGAAGGAGGGCTTTACTCATAAGAAGTACTTTGCTTTAACCTGGCTGAATTCCTGATGCTGGATCTGCCTCTTTGGGCTCCATTAGTCCTGCAATAATGGTGCATTTTTTAACCTCTTACTTTGAATTTTAAAAACCCTCATCTGGGGGTCTCTCACCAGACTCCCTTAAGGGCCTCACTGGGGCATATTGCCAGTTCCATAAAAATGTAGGACATTGCTACATAAGACCAAAGGCCTAGCTAGTAAAACATTAGGTTTACACAGTGGCCAACCAGCTGGCCATGGAGGCTCCCAAGCAAGAGAACAACATGTTTTTTATGGTCCCTAGCTATTGATATACAGTGGAGCAGGATGTATATCTATCACAGTTTGTAGCCACTGATACCACTATCATCCATAAATTTGTCCAATCTCTTTTAAAAGCTGACCAAGTTGGCAGCCATCTCCACTTTGTGAGTAAACCCACACAGAGCATACCCACACAAAATAAGCAATGAAGCATTTATTTTTGTTTGTCCTGAATCTCTCATCTTTTCAGTTTCATTTGAGAAGGAGGAAATCATCTCCCCTTCTGAGGCATTTTGAGTAAAGTTTTGAGTAGGAATCTGTTAGTGGAGGCATGAAAATGGAGAACCTGATGTTGTTGGGCTGCAGGTCTCATCATTTTATATCTATGGTTAGTGTTGATAGCAGTTGCAGTCCAACAACATCTAGACTAGAGGGTCACATGTTCCTTATTGATTGCTTGTTCAAATGAATTACTCCCTCAGGTGGGTGTCTCTTTTTGGCTCCTTTTGTGCTCGGACATTACATTGAATCAATCAATCTTATTGATTTTAAGATCTGCCCAAACCTCAGTCATACCTCAGTCTCCTGTATCCTTGCATCTAATTGTTCCATTTCAGTGGCTCTTTGCTTCTTTTTTTAGATTGAAGTCATTAACATTCTGAAACAGTTCCATGCTGTCAGCTTCCTTGTTTGCCTTCTGCTGTTACTATGACTTTACTTCCTTTGCTCATTTCTCTGTTACATTTCATTTTACCTGTCTCTTGTAAGCAGTTTACGTATGTACTATTTTTCCTATGTGTTTCATTTTACTAATCCAGATCTTCCAATATTTATGCATAGGAAATTTAGTTATTAACTTGTCACATGGCTAAATTCCAGATTGCTTACACGTCTACTGTCCACCCAAATTAGCACTACTTATGAAGTCCCAGTTTGGAAAAAGACAGAATATAAACTAAATAAATAAATGCATCAATGATTGAGTCAATCGTACCTGGGAATTGTTACTCTTTCTTCACAATAGTGAAAAATCAGTGTTCCAAAAGAACTAAACTAGAGGTCCTTTTAAAAGCTAGAGCTAGAAAATCACACAGCATGGTCATATGGTGAAATAGGAGTGTTTTATTAATCTTGCAGGAGATTTTCTTTAAAAAATGATGAATATGAAGAACTAAAATTAGAAACTGCAATTAAAAATTAATGCATTTAAAAAATGTAACAAAAATAGTTGTGGTATTTAATAGTTGAGGTATGTAGTTCTTTAAACTGAGACTGAAAGACACAAATAATCTTAAAATACACAGAATTTTAAAATATTAACAAGAGTTAAAATTTGGCTAAATCTAAGCATGAGGCAGAGTGAGCATGGTATAGCTCATAAGTATGAGAATGGAATTGCTCTTCTTTGACCTTGTTGCCTTTACATAGTTGAAGAGTGCTGAATAAGGTTGATTAAACTGGATTTCATTTCTGGTTTAGCAGCCAGAAGTTGGTGCTCTATGCTAGTGTAACAGTACATGATGCTAGTCACTACATTTGAGCTGGGAAAAATGGAGCAGATGATGCAGTAAGGGAAATGCAGCACAGAACAGGAATACCTGGCTGCTTTAAATGCAGTCAAGTCTCCAGGGCCAGATTAACTTCATCCAAGAGTATTAAGAGAACTGACAGAAGCAATCTCAGAAATACTGGCAATAATCTTTAAGAATTCCTGGAGAACAGGAGAAGTCCCAGCAGACTGGAGGAGAGTAAATGTCTCCAACTTCAAAAAGAATTACCCAAATAATAACCGCCCAATCAGCCTGACATAAATATCAGGAAAGATTCTAGAGCAGATGATTGAACAGACAGTATTTAAGCCCTTGGAAAGGAATACCAAGATCACTAGATGTCAACATGGGTTTCTTACAAACAAGCCATGCCAGATTTATTCTCTCTCTCTCTCTCTCTCTCTCTCTCTCTTAGAATTACTAGCTTGGTAGAAAAAGGGAATGCTGTGGATGTAGTGCATCAGCCCTGGTGGTGCAGTGGTTAAATGCCTGTACTGCAGCCACTCACTCAAAACCATAAGGTGGCAAGTTCAAGACCAGCAAAGGGTTGAAGCTCGACTCAGGCTTTCATCCTTCTGAGGTCGCTAAAATGAGTACCCAGATTGTTGGGGGGGGAGGGGCAAATAGCTTACAATTGTAAACCGCTTAGACACTCCTTAGAGCTGTGCAGCAGACTAGATTTGCAACAGACTAGGTTTGTAATCAGTGTAAGAGGGGTATGTAGGAGTTCTGGTGCTGAAATATCCAAATGTTGTTATAACAGACCTGAGGGCTGGGCCCTGCACTGTCAGGGCTAGTTGCCATGAGGACAGGGAAGGGCATGGTATTTGGCCCTCGTCGACATGGCCCAGGATTTCATTTGCACTGTAAAGAAGCTATCCAGGGTGCTGAACACTATCCCCAAAATGGAGTATTCACATTAGATAGCAATTTTAAAGTTTAGAAGAAAACTGACAGCAGATTCACAGCCACCAGCCACCAGTGAGATTCTAGAAGGGCCAACAAAAGGTTGTTTTTTTTGTCATCAACTGCCTTTTCCAGCATCACTTACACGACAATTTTTTCTGCTGTACATTAATAAACTGTGTTCCTTACTAATTCTTCACAAGTGCAAGATTGTCACCTCTTTATTCTAGATGTGGGAGCAATCATCAACAGGAAAAATGGTAGACCAATCCATTTCTTGAAAAACAAAAACAAAGTATTCACTTATCTGGATCACTGTAAAAGAGATTTTTGTCATTGTGTTTAATAACTATCTCTGGTGGCAAGATTTCATTTGTGAGTCTGCAGCCAAAAGTGTGGAATTCCGTAACTTCAGCAGCAAAAAAGTGCCTACACTTTCTCAGGAGTGATATGTAACAAAACTAAATATCCTTATAAACAATATGTGGTAGTGTTAGAAATATTAAGAAAAAAATATAACTGTAAATTATGTTGCATAAATGCAGTATTTCAAGAGAAAGACAATTACTTCATAATTTAAAATATAAGTTGAATAATCTTGCCAAATACACAGAAAAGAAACAATCATAAGTTGAGGGGAGGAGGGTTGAAAGAGTAATATTCCATCATGTTCATTTTCCTCTATGGAAGAAAAAAACTCATCTGGAAGGCTGGAATATATGTTCGCCTGAAGAAGATATTAGATGCCTTGTGATTATGCCACATCACATAGTTATCTATAAAGTAGCACTACAGTTTGACAAGACATCTCATACAGATGAATTACATTCTAGGATTCTTAGGAGAAAATGTAGCTAATGCCTTACAAAGGATTTGGAAGTGATTTTTCATATCTTGTTAAAGGACAAGGAGGAAGTATCAAAGGACTAGAAGATGCCTGATCCAGTTCTTGCCTTTTAAGAAATATGTCAACAGAGAATTCAGGAAATATCAGCTCTCTACATTTGACTTAAGTTGTCTCAGGGTGTTACTTTACAGAAGGATAATGTAGAATTTAGGAAAGGATAATATAAGGCAGAAAGCTCATTGCTGATATATGAAAGAACCTGGATCTTATAGATGTGCTTGATTTCTCTAAGGAAATCTTTAACGGTGAAAGTAAGCAGTGCTTATTTTAACTTCAATAATGGAACTCCTTCTGGTGATTTTTTAAAACTACATGTCTGTCAGACAAATTTTACAAATATTCCATCCCTACAAGCTGGCTTCAGTGTCCCCTGGACACAGCTAACTGAAACTGAGCTACAACTAATATAAATAATTTCTTTGTTGGGACAGGAAAAAAGTATCTGGGTTGG
Source organism: Urosaurus nigricauda (assembly GCA_034509955.1). NCBI lineage: Eukaryota > Metazoa > Chordata > Lepidosauria > Squamata > Phrynosomatidae > Urosaurus > Urosaurus nigricauda. The sequence goes on from JAOEGL010000003.1 coordinate 88,611,115, forward strand.
GAGAGGCAGCAACCTTTAGAGCCAGTAGGTGAGGAGGCAAAGCTCTGAGAGAGTAGCAGCTGATTGACATATATTTTCCCATCAGCCTTCGCTGATGTCATTGTGAGAAAAAATAAAATAAAATAGCAGGTTGGAAGAGCCATTGGCATGCACTTTGCAGCATATATCCCACATGGATATTACAGGAAGGGGAGAGAAAAAACTGCAGTGATGGAGGCAGATGAACCTGTAATTATATACTGCAATATATGTGCAGTGCTTTTCTTACCAGAAAACCTCACCAACTACACCTATAGTAAATTGGTAGCTCTTTTGGAAGACAAGGTCAGTGTACCATAGCTGTCCCTAATGCATCAGAGAACATGAAGACTTCTGTGTAGAGGTGAAGGAGAATTGATTCTACAGAACCAACAGAAAGAAACTGCCAAGGAAAATAAAGAAGCATGTAACAGTGAGGAAACATCAAGGAGGATAGTCACTGTTGGGAGCAGACAATGCATAAGGAATTCAAAAATAAATAAATAAATAAATAAATTTTATTTACATCCCACCTCTCCTTATGGATTGAGGCAGGTTACAACAGCACCAATACATCAATAAAATACATAATACATACATAACCAACACTACATAATCCCCTGTCCCCCTACTTAATCAAAACTGCTTCAACTAAGTAATCACTTCATCCATCTTCAGAAGAACAACAGCAGTGAAGATGCTCAAACAGGAAACTACAAGAAAGGAGTCAATGGGGCTTTCTAGACCGCCCAAAAGGGGCGGTCCATACTCACCCCTTCAAGCGGCGAGATGAGGCCAAGGCTGCCTCAAGGGCAGCCACAGAGGCCTCATCCCGCCGCTTTTGGAGGCTGCGGGGAACCGGCAAACTGCCGGTTCCCTGTGGCCTCCAAGCCGGGTGCAGCAGGTGCTCTGGGTGCCCGCTGCACCCCGCTTCCCTCGGCGGGGCTGAAGGGAGAAAGGGGCCGCCACCGAGGCCCCTTTCTCCCTGGGTCTTTGCCACGGCCATTTAAAGGCAGCGGCAAATACCCGCCACAAAAAAAAAGAGCTCCGTTTTGGAGCTCTTTTTTTGTGCCGTGGGAAGGGCGCGATTGGTGCCCTCCCACGGCGCAAAAGCTTCAAAACGTGCTCAGCATATCTAAATGCTGCGCATGTGATGATACTCTTCTGGCGCGTCCGTATGGACGCTGCCATCTTAAAATGGTGGCATCCATGTGCTTTAGGCCTAGGGAGGGTGTAGATGCTACGCCCTCCCTAACCCTAAAGGCGGGCTTTTTAGCCCTATTCGTGCCTCTTTTTGCCCGTCTAGATCTGGCCAATGTAACTGCAAACCACACCAAGAAGAAAATAAAAGTGCTAGAGGGCAAGACCTCCATGTTCAGAGATATATGGCACCTGTGTGTCAGTCTGACAAGATGAATTGGGATACATGCTGTCTTCGTGGTGCACTTATCTGGGTTGTCACTGGCAACTTGCCAAAACTAATCAAAAACACAGATTAATACTCCTTCCTCAGTATTCATATGAGTACCATTGAAACTTATAAGAACACCACTGAATAGATCAACATGGACTATAAAGCTTTGGGCAGGAAGTTTAAGCATTTTGAATTCTTCTGCAACCATGGTCTTCACTACTTAGAGGACTACTGTTTACAGATGGGCTGCTTCTCACAAAGATTTGGAAAAATGTCTTTGATAGTAGTATGGCAAGTCTGATAAAAAGGGCTTTAAAGTAAATTTTTCAGAGGTTGGCAATGATCGCTCAAACATCAGCCTAAAGGCAAGCACTGGATACTAGGATGTGAATTCTAGAGAATAAGCTGAAGGTGAGAAATGGATCCACAGAAAAACCAACAGTAAATTAATAGGTGAGAACAAACAGATTTCAGATGTCTATACAACAACATACAGAATTTGTGAAACAAACAAAATGAGCTTGAAGTTCTAGTGCAGGAAGGTAAATATGAATTTATAGGTATAAAGAAACCTTGTGGGATGACTTTTGTGATTGCAAGAAAACAATTAAAGGATGTAAACGCTTTGAAAAGAATAGATATGGCAGAAAAGGAGGGAAAGGAGGATTATATATCAAAGACAAATTCACTTGTACAGAAATCAATTGGAGTGATCAGAGAGAACATTTACATAAAAAATAAATAGAGAAATAAATAAAAGCAACATTGTGGTACGAATCTATACAGGTCACCAAATGAAGAAGTGGTAGATGATATTTTTCAGAAACAAATCCTGGAAATCTCAAAGATACAAGAATTAGTAGTTGGTGGTGAGGGGCTTAATTTACTCTGATATCTGCTGAGAAACTAATTCTGCTTTTTATAGGCTTTCTAAAAAATACCTACTGTGCCTTTTAGATAATTTCCTATATGAATAGGCAAATGAAGGAAGAAGGGGATCAGCAGCGCTGGACTTGATACTAACCAATAAGGAGGAGTTGGCCACTGGAATCAAAGTACAGTAGTCAGTACCTTAGGGGAAAGTGATTGTGTAATACTAGAAGTCACAATTATTGGAGAAGAGTAGTTAAACATGAACCTTGGATTTCAGGAAAGCTCATTTTAACAAGCACAGGGAAATATTAGAAGAAATCCCATGCCTAGAGATGCTGAAGGGGAAAAAGGTGGTGGGAGTTCTTGAAGAATGAATTGCAAAAAGCACAATCACAAGCAATCCTATGAAAGAAGAAAAATGGGAAACATTGCACAATAAACTCAAGGAGGATGCAAAAATAAAAGAGAGCTTGTATAATAAATGGAAGGAAGGACAACTCACCAAGGAAAAGTACAGATGTGTAGCTTAAGCTTTCAGTAATAAGGAAAGCTTAAGCTCAGAAACAGCTGAAACTGGCTAGGCAATCAAGGAGTAACAAAAAGGGGCTTTTCAGATAAATTTGAAGCAACAGAATGACCAATGAAAAAGTGAGGTTGCAGCCCAGTAAGGATGGTAAAATGTGGACAGATCACAGTGAAGAGGCTGAGCTGCTTCAGTCCCCCCCCCCAACAGAACTGTGTGCATTCCTTGGTAAGGAAGCCAGTTTATACATCAAAAGTGGCATGATTAATCTAAATAAATTCAAATCTGCAGGCCAGACAAACTGCATACCAGAGTACTGAAGGAACTTGCTACTATACTCTCTGAACTATTTACCATCAGTTTTGAAAGATCTTGGAAAACGGGTGAGATGCTAGAGAACCAGAGGGCAAACATTGTCCCTCTCTTCAAATAGGACAAAATAGAAGATCCTGGGAACTATAGACCAGCCAGTCTATGCAGGAAAAAATATTAGAACAGATGATAAAGGAATCTGTTTCCAAGTGTCTAGATGATAATTCAGAGTTGATACAGTGTTTATTTACTTAAACTGTCAACAAAGATTTACAGTATCTGTTACTATATTCTATAAGTGGTCCCTAGGTTAAGTTTCACATAAGACTTTTGACTAGACCCTAAGCTTTAAAACTTTGTTGCTACGTTATGACTTTACCAACCACACCAATTCAATTTCCACACTCGACCTCTTTTAAGGCCAACATGGGTACTCAAAACCATGGTTACACCTGCCCCTTTCAGTAGTGCATCTCAGCCACTTTGGCTGTTAAAACACCTCAGTCTGTAATAAACCTCTAACTCAAAGCTCTGTCCCTATCTGCCTCACTCAGCCTATTTATATCCACTCCTGAGAGCAGCCCCCACCTTTTCTTGGATAAATTCCCATTGGCTGATGCCAGGCTAACTATGACTGGGGGTTGCCAACATTTCAATCTGCCTTTTCTCCACAGTTAATTTCCAAGAAAAGGGAAGTAACAGTTCCACTCTGTTCTTCACTAGTCAGGCCTCATCTGGAGTATTGCGTTCAGTTCTGGGCACCTCATGATAAGAAGGATATAGACAAGCTGGAGCAGGTTCAGAGAAGGGCAACAAATACATTGAGTGGTATGGAGAACAAAATATACAAGGAACGATTGGAAGATTTGGCCATGTTCAGCCTGGTGAAGAGAAGACTGAGGGGTGACATGATCACACTCTTTAAAGACCTCGAGGGCTGGACAGAGAAGAGGGTGAGAGTGTGTTGTCTGCTGCTCCAGAGAGTAGAACCAGATGTACTGGTTTCAAGATACAGGAGGGTGGTTTTTGGATTGACTATCATAATGAACTTCTTGACAGTAAGAGCAGTTCAGCCAGAGAAGTTGTGGGATTTCCTACTCTGGATATCTTCAAAATCAAGCTGGACAGCTACCTGCCAGGGGATGCTGTCGCTGGATTTCCTGCATTGAATGGGCTGGAATCAATGAGCTATGGGCCCTTTTCAACTCTATGATTCTATGAGAGGAAATCCCAAATAAATTCTCCTGCTAAAACCCATTTGGTTAGCTGTCCTTGTTTCGAGCCATTTCAGCCTTCTATTCAAAGTCCTTGCAGAGATGAATCTCCTGAGGAGCACAACATTTTGTTTGTATTTTCTACCTCCCTTGGTCCTTCTGCCAAAGCTATGATGAAGAACAGGCAATTAACAAAAGCCTAATGGAACAAATTAAAGTTAAACTCACAAGCCACATCTACTCAAAAATGAGAAAGGACCTTTTACTTCTTCAAGTTATGCAGAAGGCATCTAGAACAGTTACATCAGAGTTACATTATAAGCAGTCACATCAGCTTACCTCAGGGACAGAGTTAAAAGATGGTCCTCCAGATGTTTGTGAAATGTAACTCCCCTCATCCCACTCCACTAGCAATGCTGGCTAAGGCTAAAAGTAGTTATAGAGGTTCAGTTAATCTATTGGCCAGCTAATTGGTTTTATAGTTGACCTGTAGGGCCAGATGTTCCCCAGACTGCAGCATATATAACTCAACCTCTATAGGGTACAGAACTGCTTCCATGAGCCCCTCTCTTCTCTGAATCAGGCTATCAATCTTGACATAAAATGTTTAAAGACAGAAATGCAAAACTACCTGTTTTGAGACTCTTTTTTTTTTTAAGAAAAAGAGAAGTCACCACATCTGTCAATCTTCATAGATGTTCCAAGAGAAGAAGTACCACAATGGTCTGTTTGTTTGTGCTTGTTATTTCCCAGGAAACCTCTTTTTATTATGCTTATAAATGTGCTTTGAAGATCACTCTCAAACTTTTGCTTTCTGCTTCTACCTTTCATTCCTCTGAGGTGTGCCCACACTGAAAGGAAAACTTCCTTCCATGTTCAGGTCATTACACAAGGCTGCAAAAGCAGCACATTGGCTACATCTCCAGAGAAGGGGTAGTCCAGCTGGGAGAAGTTAAACACTGCAATCACTCAGCTGCCTGAAAGCAAGGAGAATGGTTTCATAGCCAGGAGACATGTGCATTTAGATTTATTGAAGACTGCCTCTTAATATGCCCCCAAATGTACTGTTTACCATTCAGCGCCAGAAAGAAAGTGATGTTCTTTCCTTCTTTTGTATCAGTAAAATAAATTGTGTAAAGGGAAACATTGGTCTCATGGCTCAATAGATTAAATCTTGAAATGACACTTAAGAAGCAAGAGCTGAAGAGGGAATAATATAAACACACCTTGTTTTATGAGGATTTTCAAATACAATGGTAGGTTATTTCTTTGCTTTGTTCTGTTCTTTAAGAAACACTATAGGATGAAGCAGATCACCCCAAAGGGTGGCTTGAAGCCATCTTTGAGAAAGCTGGATTGGAGCCATGGCAGTTGCAAACTGCTCCAATTCACCTTTTTGCCGGCACAAAAAGCAGCAGCAAAAAGCCAGTTTTTCTTGCCCCACTGTGGCTTTACGGTGCTCCTGCGGAGTGTAGCCATCTAAACACTGTGCTGTGCTCTGAAGCTGCCTAGACAGCGGTCCGAAACACAGTCTGTTTCGCCTGTATGTGAACTTTATCCTCACTTCCTCTACAGAGTAGTTTTGCACATATTTATACTAGTATATATAGTATGAGAGCCAGTGTGGTATAGTGGGTTTGAGTGTTGGACTATGACTCTAGAAACCAGGGTACAGTCCCAGCTCAGCCATGAAACCCAAGTCATATTCCCTCAGCCTTAGAAAAAGGCAATAGCAAAGTTCTTCTAAACATATATTGCCAGGAAAACCCCGTGATAGGTTCACCTTAGGATCACCATAAGTTGGAAAGACTTGAAGGCACACAACAACAACAGCAACAAACAACAACAGCAGCAACAACAAAGTATAGTATAGTATATGGCTCATGTCTGGGCTGACTGGTAAACTATATCTCCCTGTATGAATTGAGCTGGACAGCTGATATAAAAATCCTCTGAACGTACAGGCAGCTAACAGAAAATATAATATCTGAGATAAACAAGACATGTAGGGAACTGCCAAATAAAATCAAAAAGAGCAGGAACAAAATCATGGACTTTCTGGTCTTTTTAATCAGTCTGGATGAGCACTGGGAGAAAGAAGTTGGTAATTTAAGCTTTTGTAGTTTGAGTCTACTTCATCAGATGCAAGATGTTAGTGTAAATGTTAGTGGGAATTTTCTTATTAGTTTCACATTATGAGCTGCTCCCGTCATTTTGCTAATTAGTTTAATATTAAAAACAACTATTAAGCCCCATCAACTTCACAAAAGAGTTGCTCTTGGTGAAGACTAATTAACTAATGGAATACTAGTGAACCAAAGGACATGTGTGTGTATTTCCATGCTCATAATTTTCTTCATGAAACCCATTCCAACTGCTCTTTGAGTTTGGAAGGTAGTTGGAAAAATCTTAACATAGAATTGGTGCTGACCTGATTTTTCCATTTAAACGATACTATGAAATTGTATGAACTATTCAATGAGAGAATTATATTTTCCAAAACCATGTGGGAAGAAGAACATTTAACATAATTCCTAAGCATGTTTATCAGAAATAAGTCCAGAAAAGTTAAATGGGATTTACTTTTAAGATTGGGTATGTGTATGCATATGCATGCACACCCCTGCACATGCGTGCACACAGAGAGAGTATATTTCAGAGTTGCTTAATTTTACTCCATTCATTATGTGGGTGTAAGTTTTCTGAGAACAACAAAAAACAATATCTAAAATTTCTGTCATATACATACTTATCATGCACTGTGCAGATATTAGGGATGCCTGTATCTGTTCTTTCAATCAAACTGTAAAGAGCCGTGGTGGTGCAGAGGTTAAATGCCTGTACTGCAGCCACTCACTCAAAACCATAAGGTTGCGAGTTCAAGACCAATAATAGGGCTCAAGCTCGACTCAGGCTTGCATCCTTCCGAGGTCGCTAAAATGAGTACCCAGATTGTTGGGGGCAAGTAGCTTACAGTTGTAAACCGCTTAGACACTTCTTGGGCAGTATGAAGCAGTATATAAATGAAGCTGTTTGTTTGTTTGTTTGTTTGTTTAATACTATAAGTGCGAAACGGCCATACCATAGAATTCCCCATTCTCTACCACAGATTTTTTTTTTTGTCCTTGAAATAAAAGTGTTCATTTTTAAAGGATCACAAGAGCAGATTCCCCCTGTAGTTTTCTACTGTCTTCTTTTAAGCAATGTGAACCAGGTTCCACCAAAACAGGTTTGAGTCCTGGTTTAACAACTCTGCTCCCAGCAAGGGTGGACTAGCTACAAATATTTACTCAGAAATGTAAAAGAATTACATGAGAATACAATTATACTCTTACTCTGTAATTAGTTGTTCTTTGGTTGATTAGAGTCTTTCCTGGACAATAATTGACAGAATTTTGTACAACGTCATTTTCTTTGAAATTTACTGATTTTTCAGTGGATGTTTAAAGCAACCAATAAATAATGGTGCTACAAGGAAAGACACAAACACTTGTAACATATTCAGGTCCAGGCTGCTTTCTAGATCATTGGGTTCCAGCAGTATATACCTGCTTTCTCACCCTCCTTTCATAAGTCTGCTGAAGAAGAACATGGCTCTGTCTTTAATAAGTTCATATAGCAGGAGCTTTAGATATGCTCATTCATTCAGATACAGTGCAAAAGTACCATGGTTCCTCAGTTGAGCATCATTTCCTCAGGCAATTCAGCTGCCAGAATAGTGTAAGTAAGATTCTGAATTGCAAATGTAATGGCTAGCAGGCAGAAAAGGAAAAACAACAACAACAAAGAGGCTTGGCTAGGCTATGGGCCCAGCTAAAAGGGAAACTTGTATGTTTTTTATGAAGTGAAAGGAGCACACATTGTAAAATGGCAAGAAAGTGCATTCATTGTGGAGAGGATGTCATTCAATCAAATACATGTATGAAACTATGTCCAAAATTGTACTCAAAGTAGAAAAATCCTTTTATAGAACAAGAAAAATTCAATATTTTTCTGTTCTATTGTAAATAGAAATTGATTCCATCCTTACATGATTTAGGGTTTTTACTGAACACAGTGATTTGCTTCAAAATACCCTAAAGGCATCAGATCCTGTCTGGTTTTGAAAGCTAACACAGTCAGCCATGCTTAGTACTTGGATGTGAGATGGCCAATAAATTGCAGATGCTGTAGGTTCTATTTCAGAGGAAGGAACTGGCAAAATCATCTCTGCACATTCTATGAAAACTCTACGAAATTCATGGTGTTGCAATAAGTCAACAGATGACATGAAGGTGTGTGTGTACATGTGCACACTCACTCACAGAGAGAGAAAGAAAGAGAGAGAGAGATTGAGAAAGAGAGAGGCTTGAATTTATGCTACCTAATTGGTACAATAGATATGGGGAACCCAAGATGGAATTACTTCTTGTTTGTGAACATGCAGAAGGGCAGCAAAAACAAAAAATACTTGGAACACTTGCTGAAGAAAGACAAAGAAGAAAGTAGTAAGGTAAGCTTAACTCTGAATATTAAGAAAACAAAAATTATGACTTTGAAGATCTACTTGAATTCATGCTAGATGATGAAGAAATCATAAAAGTCAAAGAATTCCCATATCATGGATCAAACATTGAGAGCTGAAATTGCAGTCACATAATCAGAAGACTAGGAATGGGAAGGGCAACTATGAAAGAACTGGACAAGACCCTAAAGTGCAAAGATATGATACTGTGTACACTAAAGTTAGGATCATCCAAACCATGGTATTCCCAATCGCCATGTACAAACAACAGGACAGTGAAGAAATTGGATAGAAAGAAAATCAACTCATTTGAGAAGTGGTGCTGGAGAAGAGTGCTGAAGATACTATGTATGGCCCAAAAGACAAACAAATGAGTCCTTGAACGGATCAAGCCTGAAATCCGCCTGGAAGCCAAGATTATCAAACTGAGTGTGTCGTACTTTGGCCACATCATGAGAAGGCATGATTAATTAGAAAATACAATAATACTGAGAAAGGTAGATAGCAATAGAAAGAAACGGAAACTGCAGATGGCTAGACTCAAGTAAGGAGATTACAGCCCTGAACCTCCAGGAGCTGAGCAGAGGGATGGAGTACAGAGGGACTTGGAGATGTCTCATCCACAGGCATGCCATGAGGTTGATTAAAGGGCAGTAAACAACAACAGCAGCAACAACTAAGACAGCCACTATATTTATTTTTAGTTTCATTATGATGTCATATATTACAGTAGTATTACAACATTGATATATTGATACACATTCCATAATTACCTAGTTTTCAAGTATCTTCCTTCTTTCTATTCCCCCACTTTACTCTTAATATCACATCCTGTTATCTACATTTCAGGTTATCAATATTCTTCCTTTATTTACTCGTTCATGTCCATTACAACTCATTCCCTAAATATACTGTATTCTTTTGGTTGCTGTAGACCTTGCTTTAATTTGTTTTTTATTTAATATAATTTGTTTATTTATATGACATGCTAATCTTGACCTTTTTTCTCAAAAATGAATGATTTATTAATAATAAGCTTTTCCTCTACTTGCTCCAGATTTATCATCTATTTGATTCATCTCCCTTTACAATATTTCATAACAACTTCTCTATCTTCTTTCCATTTTCTAATCAGTTTCCCATTTATTAAAGCTGTAAGCCAGTCTATTTCAACCATATCTAGTATTTTATTCAGGCAGTCACCTATAATAGGTATTTCAGGTCCTTTCCATTTCTGTGCCATTTCTGGCCTATGTTACTATATATAATATACACTCTAAGTGCTTTCTGACTTCTTTGTCATCTACAATATTTAATTTTAGAGTTGATTAGAGTTCAGGCACTAATTTAATTGGTATTTGAAATACTTTCTGCATCATCTCATGAGTCTCCAACCAGAACCTTCTTATTTTTGAACAAGTCCACCATAGATGTTATAACGTTCCTTCTTTTTCTTCACACTACCAGCATTTCTCTTTTTTGTTCATGTAGATTTTTGCCAATCTGCTCAGGATTAGATATCATCTATGTATCATTTTGTATAGATTTTCTTTCACACCCATACTTAGTGTGAATTTTCGATCTTGTCCCCAGGCTATCTCCCATTTCTCTAATTGTATTGGGTGGCCTATGTTTTGAGCCCATTTTATCATACACTCTTTCACATACACTCTTTCATTCAGTATCTATTTTTAATAATAGTTTATAAAACTTTAAAATAGAGCCTTTTTTGTTTTAAACATGATATTATCTAATTCTGATTTAGCTCTTAAAATGCCTTCCCTTTTGAGGTCTGTTCTGGTTCTTTTTCTTAGTTGCCATTGGCATTTTATTCCTTCTTCCTCTAATTCATTCTCCTCTAATTTATTCTCTATTTTTATTTTTGGGTTTGGCTAATTCCAATTTAACAGATCTTGGTATTTTAACCATTTCCTGTCCTTTCTCCTATTAATTTTTATAAATGCCTCATGTGGGAATGTCCAGTCTGGTAGCTTTTCATAAAATTTATTTTTGTATTTCATCCAAACTCTCAAAGGGGATCATCTGATTATATGGTCGTTAAAATCTTTGTTTACTCCTAATTTATTATAGCATAGATAACCATGCCACCCATACCTCAAATTAATTCCTTCCAGGTTGAGTAAATTAATGTCTTTTAATTGAACCCATTATCTAATCCATGCAGTAGGAATGACAATATATTTTGAGTTCTGGAATGCCCAAATCACCTCTTTCCTTTGCGTTTTTCAGAACTTTCCAGTGGATTCATGGTCCTGATGAATCTTAAAATATATGTATTCCATTGTTTAAAAGATTGGTCATTAATTATGATTAGTAGATTCTGGAATAAAAACATGAATCTTGGTAAAATATTCATCTGTATAGCAGCTATTCTTTCCATTAAGGACAGGTTCAAATTGGACCATCTTTCTAAATCTATCTTGATCTATTTCCACAACGTCTGGTAGTTGTTGTCGTATAGTTCCAATTTTTTTTTGTGTCAGATATATTCCCAAATATATATATATATATATATATGTATGTATATATGTGTGTGTGTGTGTATATATATATATATATATATAAAATTTGGAAATCTTCCTTCTCTTTTTCTTTCATCATGTTTGAAGTCATCATTACTTATTTTTTCTTATTAACTTTAAATCCTGCATATTATCAAATTCTCACATCAATTCTATTAATTTAGTTATATTTTCAGATAGATCTTTCAGAAAGATTACTGTATCATCTGCATCTGGTCTGACCTTTAATTCCTTTTTCTGAATTTTAATTCCTTTTAATTCTTTTTCTCATTTTGTTACATAATGTTTCCAAGCAGAGAATAAACAATAGTGGAGATAGAGGGCAGCCTTGGTGCGTTCCTTTCATTATTTCACAGTTTCTTATTCTCTCACTTTTAATTATGATTTGAGCATTTTGTTTCTTATAAATTTAATTCAATTAATAAAGTTGTATCCTAAGTCTTTTTTCTTCATTGCTTCAAACATAAATTCCCAATTTAATATATTGAATGCTTTCTCCACATCTACACATAGTATCACTATTTTTTCTCCTGGATTTTTGTCACAATATTCAAATATATTTAATACTCTTATATTTTGTTTAATTTGTCTGTTTGGAAGAAAGCCACATTGGTCTTCATGAATTGTTTCTTGCAGTACATTTCTTAATCTTTTAGCTAGGATCGAAACAAATATTTTGTAATCTATATTTAAATGTGAAATTGGTCTAAAATTTTGTGGTTGGGGAAGATCTTTATCTTCTTTTGGGATTAGTGCAACAAGTTTTAAACAGAATTCTGATATGGATTATAAGACATTAACATTAAAACAATTAAAACACTTAACACATATATTACATTTAAAAAGCACATCTAATAGCATATCACACTACCTTGGTTAATTAAGGCTGAAGGCTGTCTTAAACAGAATATTACTGCCTGGTTACAAAAATCCAGCAAAGAGAAGCAGATTGAATCTCCTTTGGTAGGCAGTTCCAAAACCTAGGACAGCCACCAAGAAGGCTCTATTCTGTTATCCTGTGCTCCAGTCAGTAAATGACCCAAGAATCAGGTAATTAGAGTGCAAGAGCTGTCGCGTAGTCACAAGTTATCTAGCAAGATGAAGGGAGAAACAAGATGGTGGCAGCTAACTAGTCCAGAAGTCATTACAGCCAACAATAATCCAGATAAATGAAGCCAGCAAGGAGAAAAACTGAAGGGCAGTACAGACCAGCACTATGTGCTGGTCTGACTGCAGACTAGGGCTGAACTAGGGCAGAGCATTTACATGCTCCAAGCTCTAGTTCTGCTACACACGCACCATTATGGTGTATGCCCATCCACACGGGGCATGCTATTATGATGCACAGGTAGTGCAGTGCCCCAATGGTGCTGGCTGGAAGGGATTTCATCATGGCACACAAGCGCCACTATGGCGCCCCTTTGAGGAAGCTGCTCATAGCAGCTTCTTTTTGCTCCCATGTAGTTGTCATGGCAACGATCCGGGGCTAAAAGGGGCAGTATTTAGCCACCCATCTGTTGAGGCCCTGAGTCACCAATTTTAGTCAGTCCTAGGCCAAGAAAACACTAATGCCAAAGAGTACAGCCAGTCACCAAGGCTAAATAATGGCAAGCAACAAAAATGCCAGAGACCTGCTGAGAGATTTATAGCCAGCTGTCTCAAGACACCAGGTAGTTAAGGAGTGAGCATCTCCTATGTAAGAGCCACTGGGATCAGTATAGCCTCTCCTGATCTCTTTGATGGTCTTCAGAGGAGGGCAGCATGTCCACAAAGTTTGCCATCTCCTTCTGAGGGATAGGGCCCCATTGCCTCAGCCCCCAACTTCTTGGACTCAGAGAGCCACCCTCACCAGGAGCTGTAAATTCCTGGAAATCTGACTTCTCTGTTTCCACCTTCAGAGAATGAGTTATGATATCTGTGTCTTTACCAGACAAGCCTGAAAGGGTGGTGGGTTGGAGAGAAGGCCCTTGTTCAAAGATCTTAAGACTCAGACAAGCTCACTTTTCATACAGTCTGGGATGGGGGTTAATGGGGAGTGTGGGTGTGTGGCATGTGTCTGTGTATAATGTACATGTGAGTGTGCATGTATGAAATTGGTAGGGAGAACCTACTAGCAGTGGTCCAAACCCCTTTGACTTCACCAGTTTTAGGTATGAAGTCCTTCAACATCTCAGCACAGAGCCAGTTCAACCCTTGGCTGAAAATGGTTCTCTGCTTCTGAATTACTCTGATAAAAGCTTCTGGCATGATGACAACACAATGCTGTTGTTGTAACTTCACTATGCCATGGTAACTGACATAAGAGATTTAAATCCAGCAGGAAAAAGATTGCTTCTCTAGATTGTTTCCCTGATTATTCTTGTTACAGACAACCTAGAAAACTCTTTTCTGTTCATGTCAAAAGGAATTCTGTTGGGGTTTAAAATGTTTTGTGAAAACACATTCTAAAGTCAGGGAGTTGACTTTCTGCCAGATCTAAATGGTAATCTTTAAACTTGCTAAAGGAAGTGAGTTTGCATGAACTCATTCATTTCCTGCACAATTTGTTCCCAAAGCAAGTGGATTTTTTGATTCCAGTAAAATTATCATCTTGCCTCCATTCTCTGAAATAAAGATCATAATTCAGCAGTTCCATGATATGCATCATAAAAGCAGGAAATCAAATGGACTTGAGCCCACCCTACGTCTTGAAAAGCCAGTTTGGAGAATTGTTTTCATTAAACTAGACAAGAATGCAAACACAAGATCTTGACTTGAGCCTGTACTAAATGCAAAGGCTTAGTGCACTAGAGCCAGTAAATGGTCCAATACTCCCTTGGTTGAATAATTCCAAAGATTTGAGTGAGAAACATCTGTTAAAGGTGATGAAAAATGCTAGTACCTTGATTGTGAATATGAACTGCTTCACTGTGACAAGCACAATGGAAAACCTAATTTAGCTAAATCATGTTAAATTAGAAATGGTCAAAGTTTATGGTCAGAACTTGGAAAAGTGGGCGGGACGAGACTACAATTTCCATATTACCTGACCCTGTTGGCAAGTCTATGTTGTGCCACTACTTGCAAAAAAGGTGACAAGTTGCTTCTTGTGCGGTAAAAAAATTTGTCACTAGTGGTGCCTCTTCTGTTGAATGCCATCCTGATACAATTCACCTGGCATCCTCATTGGTAGTATTATACTAGGCAAAGTCCTTCATCTTCTGCCAGCCATTTATGCATAACAGGTTATTGACAAGTCAGAATATGCCTGAAGAAAGTCAACCAAGGTTGTTGCCACACTACAGAATTAATGTAGATTGACATGACAATAACTGCCATGGCTCAATGCTATGGAATCCTGGGATTTGTAGTGTGGTATGGCATCTAACAAAACTAAACATTCCAGAATTTCATAGCACTGAGCCATGGCAGTTAAAATAGTGTGAAACTGCATTAATTCTGTCGTGTAGAATTAAGATGATGGAAAGTCTGGAAACCAAACACTTTGAAGAATGGTTGAGGGAGCTGGGTATGCTTAGAAGCGAGGATGGAAAAATGAGATGATGGCCTTCCTTAACTATCTGAAGGGAGATAACATGTATGAACTTGCCCAAAATCTGAGATCCTCAGAGGAGACTCTGTTGCTTGTCCCAGCACCTCACAAGATTAGGGTGGTACATCCATGTAACAGGGCCTTGTCAACTCCCTGCCATGGGAGTTTAGACTGGTGCCATCGATCTTGAGCTATTTTGCATAGCCTTTGCTGTTTGAAACTGTTCTGCTGAAAGTGCTTATTTTAAAATTATAATTTAGAATTGTTTGTTTTTAAAAGTTTTTGGAAATTATTGTAATGTGTTTTAAATATTTAAAATATTTTTACTGTTCTGGCTACTTTTATTTGTTGTGCATCACCTCAGGAGCACTCACGGGCTGGGAGGTGATATATACATGACCTAAATAAATGAATAAAGGGGGTTAAGATGGAAAGAGATTGTTTTCTGCTGCTCTAGAAGATAGGATTGAAACCATTAGATCCATGGACCACACTTTAGGAAGTACTTCCTGATGGGAATAGCTGTTCAGCAATGGAATGGTGGTTTCTTCTTTATTGGAGGTTTTTAAACAGAGGTTGGATGCCCACCTCTTATGGGTATTTTAGGAGAAGATTCCTGCACTGACAAGGGGTTGGAATAGATGGTCCTTACAGTCCCTTCTAACTTCATGATTCTATTTCTCTCAGAGTGAGGAGGTTACATCCTTTTTTCTGCCTTACCAGATAATGTACATAGGGTTGTTGGGGTTTTTTAATGCTATGTCCCCTTATTGTGATCATATCCCTGTGTTCATATGATTCATCACAGGGTCCCACAGCTCCTTTTTTATATTCCTTTGAAGAAATGGATCATTATAGAGCAATAAAAATGGCAGGTATTATCTTCAAAATAGTGTCTTGTTTACTGCAAAGAGGAGCAACTGAAGTTCATAATGTGAGCCAGATTTTTTTTTCTCCTACCAGAAAAAATATCAGTGATACCTGGCTTGTCACCAGGAATTCAAACCTTGAATTCCAAATTAACACACAGTTTAGTTAAATTAGTTTTCCCCTCATCCTTATCTTATGAAGCTGCCAGCTCTGTCTTTAAAGTATCACCTAGTTTGACCCTGACTGTGAAGAATCTGAGAAGGAAGAGTCTGTTTTTGTCAAAGCAAAGCCTACAAGCATATTAGTCCCTAGCTGGATGCTTTTATTGATTAACCCTGGTGCAGCAAAAGGTCCCAGCATGAATGTAATAGCCACCCCCTATTGTCTTGTTCTCATTATCTGATACTAACATGGCTGAATGTGGCTAATAATGTTTGATAGACTTATGCTCTGTGCACTATGAAGTTGTTGAATTCTTTCAAATGTGGAAGAATGGTCACTACCATGTCTTGTGACACCAAAAACCATATGGGGATGTCCTTCCTTTTGCTACTCATCTTCATTGGATCTTGTATTGTCACAACCTGGTTTTCAAACTAAGAAGGAACAGCTCCCTCCAACCATTCATAATTTTATAAATCTGTTTTCTCATACTCCTCAGTTTCTTTTTTTCTTTGCAAACAAGCCCCATACTTTAATCTTTCCTCATAGGAAGAGGTATTAAGCCCATTAATTTTTGGTTACCCATTGATAGCAAAACTGGACAACAACTGCTGATTCCAGTAAGTCACTGACCATCAAAGACAAGATGAAACAGTGGTTAAATGATGGCTCAACTAAATTTAAAAAAAAAAAAACCTTCAATTGAAAGACACTGGTTGTAGGAACACAGACATTCATGATTTTCATATGGGTTCATGATCAGATAAAACCTTTAAGAATGTGTATGGCAGCTTCTGACCTTTCTTTTGCTTCTAAGATATTAGGATGATATGGCAATGGCATGGTGAAAGATCATCAGAAATTTACATCTGAGGCCAGTGCAGAATGCTTCTTCTGGATTTTTTCCTGGATGCAATACCAGCACAAAACCTCTACGTTGTATAGCTAAGGTTGTTGTTTGGATGGTTCCATATCTAGGCATTTTTTCCCCAATTCTGTCTTGCAGGATTACACTACCATGCTCATCATTTATTCTTCTTGTTCTTACTCTCTCTGTGAACTATGACCTTGATAGGTGGAGGAGTCATGTGGCAATTGTAGAAGTGGAAGCATGTGGTCCCCCTATGCCAGGTGCATCTGCACTGCAGAATTAATGCAATTTGATATTACTTTAACTACCTTGGCTCAATGTTATGGCATTCTAGGATTTACAGCTCTGTGAGATATTTAGCCTTTTCTGTGCAAGAGCAGTGGTATCACAACAGACTACAAATCTCAGTCTACCGTAGCATTGAGCCATGACCATTAAAGTGATGTCAAACTGCATTAATTCTGAAAAGTGTCAGCAGCCACAGTCTCCATAAATCCAGAATTCCTGAAAACTACCCCCATGTGGGTCCTGCAGTCTAGTTTGTGAATATTAAGGTGGGTTTGAAAAAAAGAAAAATATTGCAAGAAGGGAAATCATCAGGATCAAAGCTAGACATGAACTTTAAAATTATCTCAAGCCTCCTGGGCTGCAGCCAGAATGCAGGATGGAGGCGGGGATTATCACATGCAGTGACCAAGGATGGCATCTCCCCTCTAAACGCTTGCCTTGAGTCGGTAATGGGCTGGATGAGAGAAAAAATGGTCAAGCTGAATCCAGAGAAAACGGAGGTACTTGTGATAGGTACCCTTGGCCCGGGGAGGGAGATTTGTCAACCAGTCTTGGATGGGGTCACACTTCCCCTAAAGAATGCACTCATCTCTACAGCTGTCATCTCAGGTGGAGGTGACGGCCAGGAGTTCTTAGTACCAACTTCGGTTGATATGCCAGCTGCGCCCGTACCTGGCCTAGAAGGACCTAGAAGCAGTGGTCCATGCATTAGTAACCTCCAGTTTAGATTTCTGTAATGCGCTCTACATGGGGCTACCTTTGTATCAGGTTCGGAAGCTTCAATTGATCCAAAACGCAGCAGCTAGATTGGTCACAGGAACATCTAGATCTGACCATATTACCCCAATATTGAAATCTCTACATTGGCTGCCGATCAGCTTCTGGGCACAATACAAAGTGTTGGTTATTACCTATAAAGCCCTATATGGCTCGGGCCCGAGTTACTTGAGGGAAAGCCTCTCCCTACACAATCCGCCCCACACTCTCAGGACGCCAGGGAAGAAATTATTAGAATTTACAAAAACAAGATTGACTAAAACTTCCCAGAAAGCGTACACCGCCGCAGCCCCTAGGTTATGAAATGACCTCCCAGAAGAGATCCATTTTGGTACCTCCTTGGAAACTTTTAACAGGGTATTTAAGACGGATCTCTTCCGGCGAGCCTTCCCACCAGATCTCCTATGAGAATATAAGAACTATGATGGCATTGATACAGATAACGATGGTCATTTTAGAGAGTAGTAATTTAATGATTTTATTGCTTGGATTTTTATACTGTTGTTTTTATTGTCACATTTTATACTGTTCTTTTTATGTTGTAATCCTGCCTCGATCCGCAGGGAGAGGTGGGAAATATAAGTAAAATTTATTATTATTATTATTATTATTATTATTATTATTAAATCGCTGCCTTATTGCTGGCCTCCATCAACCCGGATCCAAGCCAGGTCCCAGCTGTACTCCACCAGCACTTTTTCAAAGTTGGAAGCTCTCTGGCTTCTAAAAAGTGCTGGCAGAGCATGGCCGGGACCCAGGCTGATGGCAAGCAGTGATTAGGTGGTGATTTAGCATGTGATAGTCCCCAATTCCATCCCACGTCCTGGATGTACCCCAGGAGGCTTGAGATCATTTTGAAGTTCATGTGATAAGCTCCTATAACAGTCTGGATGTAACTTCATCCACAGTGCTGTGTGTATGTGATGTAAGCAGCCATGTCAGCTGGCATGAGCACATCAAATTAACATGATTACGGTTCTCCATCACTACTTCATACCACCCAACATTTTACAAATGAAAACCAGAAGATGTATGGCCAATAAACATCAGAATGTGGTCAAGATGAGAAAAGTTATTAATGAGGAAAAACATACAAGCTAATAGAAGATGCAGCAGTTTGCTTTCGCCTGTGCTTACTGGGAAGCACAAGACTCTGGCCTGTCCTCTCCTCTCCATCCTGCTGAAGTATCTCAGTATGAAGTAGTTATGCACATTACACTCAGTTTGCAGCAATGGAAATAACCTGAGAATCAAGAGGGGAAGTAGGAAGAGGAGAGAGAAACTGGGATTTTTTAAAAAAGCAACTGAAAAGAGGATTGCCACAGGATTAATGGAGACTGTTCTTGATAATTCAGGACAGTTGGAGGATGTGCCACTTTCAGTAGGTTTAAAACACTTCAGTTTATGAAAAAAAGTCATTTCCAGTTTTAACCAAAAGATGCCAAAGGAATTACAGTAGTTTTTTAAATATCTTTTTCAACAAGCAAAGATGTTACAAATCATACAGGAGAAGAAATGTGATGGTGTTGGAGTTCCCTGCCTTCATCTTGTTTAAGATGTTTGCTTAAGGTGCTGTTTTAGAGCCCTTGATAGTGAGTACACTAATGCAGTAAAATAAATGCACTAAAACATTATTCTCTATTAATAGCAATAAAGTAATTTCCTTTCACAACACTAAAATGTGAATTTTAGGGTTTGTTTTTTTTTTTGTTTTTTTGCATTTCATTCTAATTTTAAGGTGTCACAAAAGGCACAGAAGTTGTAAACTGGAGAATTCATGTTAATGTCTGTGTTTCACAAGTTGTAATCAGAAAACATATCTGGATAGATATGTTGGCCATGTTTTTATTTTGTTCATTTTTGATGGACTCAATAAAAGTGTTGTTGTTTTATGGATTCTGAATGTTATTATACTAAGTTGTAATTAGTAATGGCTTTACAAAGTATTGCATATATGCCACCACCTCTGCCTCCTCCTCCTCCTCTATTGCATCTTACTGTGGTTTTGTGTTCTAATCTGCCCTGGTATTTATTAAAAAGACCTGAAGGCACTAGCAATGGATAGTACACAACATTTCCAGTTTTGATAGTCTCTGTGTTGGGGTGATGAGACATGTACATAGTAATTTATGTGTGGAATTTATCTGTAGTTACACCACCAATTTATATAATGCTATTAGTTGCTCTTTTTCACTACAAGAAAGAACTCAATAAAACACCCACATTAAAAAAAAAAACCTGAGGGGGGAATTGAAACCAAGTTTTCAGTTGTTCAGTTAGTAATATTTCTTTTCAAAAAGTATCTATGTTTCACTCCGTTGAAATACCCTCTGCTAACAGGAAAATGTTTTCCTAAACCAAGCAAATTTTCGTCTTCTACCTTTTATCTGATAAACACGTATATGGAAATATGTTTCCTGAAGTAACATAAGGCTTTGAGCTCAGTATTTTATAATGGTTACCTTGTCGCAATGCTATAGGCTTGGCCTATAAAATCCATAGGGAACATTGATGATCCAATAGAAAGATGCATGTGCTAACTGTCTCTTTCTATGACAAAGTGTGGCAACAATGAATACCTCATCACTGTTATTTCTTCCAAGAAGCAAACATGAAAAAAGCAAGCAAATAATTAGCTGTGCTCATCTTGGAAGTGTTACTTTATATAATGGCTGAAATCCTAGATCAGCTACTTAGTTAAGCATACTTAAGTAAGTAGTATCACATGGCATTGCTATCCTTATTCTGCTTGACTGGGCAGCAGCCACAGTGATTGATGGAGGTCTGTTCTTCTGATGGTCAGGAAGCAGCAGATTGTCATTTCCACTCACCCCGCTCTGGTGATCTGGAGGGAGCAGGATTAAAAGCAGAAGCAGAAGGATTCCTGTCACAGTTCCTCCTTTCACCAGAGAACGCTGGCAGAAGGAAGGTGGAAACATTAATATGCTGCACAGCAATCGTCAGGAGAACAGATCTCTGTCATTTGCAGTTGATACTGCCCAGCAAAATAGGATTGGGACTTTTAAGATTATGGCAATAGTGCAACGATTGTGAATATGTAGGGTCTGTAAACTCAGATCAGTTACAAATGCATAAATCTAGATTATGCCTCCATAACTGCAGTAATGAATTCCCACCCTTATTTCATGCTCAGTGGTATAAATGAAACCTTTGAATAAATTCAAATTCATTAAAAATGAGTGTTTATCCTTTAGGGAGAACCCTTAAGGATTAGACATTTATTTTTTGAGATAGATAGATAGATAGATCCCATTGAATTCTATGTGATTAAATCTCAGGTAAGTGTATATAGCACTGCAGTCTTAGAGTACATGACCAATCTGTAGGTCACTTGTGTTATATTTTCCCAAACTATCATTTTTTATACACATACAGGTTCAATGCCAACAGCCCTCCATCTGTTTGCAGTCTGTTTTCTAAACTGAGGCAGTATCTTGGGTACAAAGAAGATTGACAATAATTAATACAGTCGCCCACAGCATGCTTGAGAGCAAGTAATTTTAAGCACAAAATGTATGATATCTGTCTATGCAGAATTTCTAAATTTCTTCAGATGTATATATATGCAACATGCAGATTTCAGTCTCCAAAGCAGATTGTACTGTATGGTTTTCACTGGCTAGCAGTGCCTTTTTCCACACTGAAAAGCTCTTGAAACAGACCTGCCATCTGCACAGCAATGATTAAGGGGTGTCAAAGAAACACTGTTCTCTTTTTGATATTCATTCCTTACACTATTTTCCTTGAGTTCCTGGAAAAATGACAATGTTTATGTTATCAGAGAAGAGTAACAATTTTAGTCTACAGTTAGTGAAATCTAATCAAGAGGCAACCATGACAGTCACATATGTTGTGACAACAAAAAAGACTGAAAGGCGGGGGGGGGGGTGCTGTTTAGTTCACAGTATCCCCAGTCCCCATGCTTTCTGACAGATTCTGGGGATCCCAAGAAGTATTTCAAGAAGTCACTTTTCAAGAGGGAAACCATCACTAAAAGAGAAGTCTAAAGATGGCACAGATTTTCACAAAATGTGCATGTGCTAATTTATGTGCATACCTGCCAAACATTAACAAATCCTGTAATTTATGGAAATGCAGTAGGTCATATGGAACAGGGAAGACTGTACTGTGAAGGTGCTAGCTGCTGATGGGCAATTTCCAAGAGCGTACTCTTATTTCTTTAAATTCTTTATTCTTAAACCAACCTTGGTTGGAAGGCACAGTCTTTCATACAAAGAACGGTCTTCTAACAGCCATTCAGAGAAGAGGACAGCCTTCTTGTCAAGTAGGACACATAGGCTGCATCCGCACTGCAGAAGAAATCCAGTTTGACCTCACTTTAACTGCCATGGCTCAAC
The DNA here is from genome assembly GCA_034509955.1 of Urosaurus nigricauda. Classification (NCBI taxonomy): domain Eukaryota; kingdom Metazoa; phylum Chordata; class Lepidosauria; order Squamata; family Phrynosomatidae; genus Urosaurus; species Urosaurus nigricauda. Next base: position 88,633,395 of record JAOEGL010000003.1, read on the forward strand.
AAACTAAAATTCCCAGAATTCCATAGCATTGAGCCATGACAGTTAAAGTGGGGTCAAACCAGATTATTTCTGCAGTGTGATGTAGTCTCAGCTGCCCTAGCTTTGTACCATATTGTAAAATAAATCTTGCTGCAATTCAATTAGACCCCATGCTTGTTTAAACTGCTTTGGAGAATCCCTATAAAAAGATAAAATATGTGATTAAGCTTTTTGCTTCATTCTTGATGTGAGTATGTAGGATACTAAATGAGAAAAGACAGTCTGGCTTGTGTGTTTGAGAGCAGAGGATTGGCAAGATGCTGTGTCCTGAAATAATTCAAAGGCCAGTGCTTGGAGAACACCACTCATCTTGTTTTTTTCTCTCCTGTATGAATACAAACAATAAATACTTAGCCTTTACACAAATGCCCCCAGCATAGAACCCATTACTCAGCATTAGTGGTCATTCTCCAATCTCAGGAGCTGGGTTCTTTAAAAATGTTTCTGTCTGCCTTATGTGCACACAGCACTGTCCCTTTCAGGGAATACCTAATGAATTTATCTTCATATTTCAGGTAGGGAACTGAGGCAGAGATTTATCTACACAACAGTTGTGGCAGAACCAAGAAATAAATCAACGTTTCTAACCGGCGGCCCAGTGCCTTAATTACAACAGCAGCCATTTTTTCCTGTTGTCAGCAGCGTTTACAAGATTTCCAACTGGGATAAAGGGGAAAAAAAATAATGAAATGCTATGGACTGCCTTCCAAAGATGGTTTAGTAAAGATGTAAAATATAATATGACCTGACACTGCTTAATGCTGAATACTGCTGAAAACTTGCCTTTTGACTGGGGGATTGTGTCTGCCAACTGATTTTCTGTATAAGAAACTCCTTCACTTTTCTTTCTATGTCCCTTTCAAATAGAATTTCCTACATCAGGGATTTCATTTGTCCTTAGAATGTAAGCAATTTAATTTCCACTAGACATAATACAGCAGCAGATTAATTGAAAGGGATGCTCTGTGTTCTAGTAACATTTAGAATATTTTCCATTCAAGATACTATTCCATTATTCCTAGATAGAAGGGAACATTTTTCTTTGATTTCTTTTTTTTTTTTTAAACCAACAATACCCCAACTCTGAAATCTTTGCTTAATTCAGCCTATTGCTTAAAAAAAAGGTAAAAATAAAATCTACCACTTGGTCAGTACCTGCTGGTCAAGCAAAAATCTTTAGGAAGAGTCCAACGGTTCAAACCCAATGGCTGTAGTCAAGCTGATGGGAACTGTGAGAGAAGGTAAAATTGTAATTATTGGAGTTGGCTGAGACCTGTAATATAATATTAGTGAGGGCAAGTGATATTTTATTTAAACATTTAGTTACAAGCTTCTGGGATATAATGAAAAAGCAAAAAGGAGCAGCTGCTAAAACATCACATCAGCAGAACTGACACCTAAATCATTCCATACATTAGAATGGTAAGTTTCAAAGTTAAAGAGCTATTATGGTTTGAAATAAAAAAAAATTAATACCATTTGATTATTGCAATATAATATTTTTGTTAGAAGCTACCTTCAACCAAATGTTAAAGCGTTAAAGAGGACTAAGGAGATGGCTCTGTGTGCATTGTCCAAAATATGTAAAATTATGGGGCTTTCTAGATTGGCAAAAAGAAATGTGTTCATGGCTGCATGAAACTCTAGCCTTTAGATGAGAAAAAGGGAAAGTGTGCCATGAAAACCTCTTTTTTTTTTTTTTTTTTTTGCATTTTAGAGGAGAAGAAGCGCCTTTTAAAAGGTGCTGGTTTTCCCAGCTTCTTTTTTAAAAACTGCGGAACAGCGCAGCTCCATCTAAAGACTGTGGTGCAGCTGCTAAGCATTAAGGAAAAGGCAACTTCATGTCACACTTTCCTGCCAATCTAGAAAGCCCCTATATGTATCATTTTATACCTCTTGTTGCATACCTTCAAGTAATTTCCAACTTATGGTAACCCTAAAACAAACCTGACACAGGGCATTCAGATTTGTTCAAGGTGGGTTTGCATTTGCCTTCCTGTGTGACTTGTGCAAGTTAGAAGTTGCCCAACATTGCCCAGTAGGTTTCCATGACTGAGTGGGGATTCAAACCCTGGTTTCCAGAGTTGCAGTCCACCACTCAAACCACCACACCTTGATGGCTCTGCATAAAAATACTACATGCAATTTTTGCAAAGAATGAATATCGAACTGTGAATAGTCTAAAAAAACTGCACATTTTTCAAAGGCTTTCTCAGAGCCAGAAGAAAATTGCTAAAATTACTGTTGCTTCCTTCAAGAAGAAAATTAGCAAAGAATCACATCCTCAAATGTTAGAAACCCCATGGGATTACTACATTCAATTTAGAAGTGATCGTTTTGCTTTTCACTTTCCGCCCTTCAGTCTTAGACTCATCTGAAAATCTCTGAGAATCCACAAATACAGTGGAAGTTTACTATTCATAAACAACTGCTATTCCTGTGGCAGAACTCCAGAAAGATCTCATTCTATGCTTGTCGTAAAAATGATCATTTAAATTCAAAATAGCAGTGCTCCTGTCTTAACATTGTTTAGCACAATGCATACATACTTTGGAGACAAGGATCTCAATAGCAAAAGATATGATATGTGTAAAAATAATATCAAACACATAATTTCATGCATGTAATTGCATGTTCTGCAGGTTGTATATATTGAAATGTAAATTCCTGAAATGTGGCAACAACAATTTAAAAACAACAATATTCTTCTCTGTCATGACAAGAGAAACGGTAAGCATCACAAAGACTGGGATGTACCATTACAAGAAGAGATTATGATGAATTTATTATTGCGGGTTGTTTTGTCACTTAAGCAAGCCTAATGCAACCTGTGCTTTGATGATTACACATTATTTTGAAACCCCTTTTGAATTGCTTCATTGAAACCAGTCTGAACCTAATTTAGGTTATTTCTAAAATCTGTGTTGCAGTTTGCATAAATCAGTGTAAGGGCATGGTCATAAAAACCATCGTTAACTGGAAATTGCCATTACTGAAATCAGAAGATTAATGTTCAGATAGAGGTCCTGGAACAACAGCCGTCAAATAGAGTTCCAATTAAAAATTATAAATTAGGGCTTTGAGACTCTGGGACCACCTGCTAGTTGAGCCTTTTTGCTGTCACATACATATGGAAAGAGTTTCACTTAAATAAAAAATTCTCTGCTACATTGATTTGGAAATTTAAAACTAATTTGTTTAAAAGGTACTGTCTTTCATAGTTTTTTGTAGGGCTTTCGGGCTATGTGGCCATGTTCTATAAGATTTCCTTTCTAGAACATGGCCACATAGCCTGAAAGCCCTACAAAAAACTATGGATGCCAGCCATGAAAGCCTTCGACTCTGTACTGTCTTTCAGTTCAGCTAAAGCAAATTTGAAATTGGCATTGCTGTTTTGGATTAACTTTAGAGGATGGGTCTCTTTTTTTTAAAATTTTTTTTTAATTATATTTTATTGATTTAAAAACTATTACACTCACACAAATATATACAAATATGTACCAAACAACAGACATTGTAAACAGAACCATTGGTAAATAAATAAGAATATCACATTATCACTTCCTCGATAACACACACTTTCAATCACCACCTTCTTACCCTCCTATCCCTACCTTACCCCTTTCCCTACCTAACTAAATTCCTGCACTACACTAACTCATTCTTCTAATTACCTCTATCTCTTCCATTCCTTCTTCTTTCTTAATCTTCTCTATTCTCTCTTAGTCCTACCTTCTTCATATCTCATCCTTCCATCTTCCTTTCATTCTTTCTTCTTACTCACATTCATTCTCTCTAAAAAGGGCTTCCTTTCTACCAATCTTTGTCTTTTAATTTGTTTGTACCTAGTAGACTTTCTTATAGTTGAAACAAATCTCTGTTGGGATACATCGTATTAAAATTAATTCGATACCTCACATTCAAATATCCTTTTCTTCTTCAATCAGTTCCATAACCCTTCTCCATTCCTTAGAAATCATCTCTTCCGTTTTCCCTCTTAATAATTGTGTTAGTTTGTCCATCATCATTCCGTCATATAATTTTAACATCCATTCTTCCTTGCTAGGGGTCACTTTCTCTTTCCACTTCTGTGCATAACATATTCGCGCAAGAGAGATCATATAAAATAATATTTTCCCATACTTATTCTCTATGTCTGTGTCTAGTATCCCCAAGAGGAAGATTTCCAGTTTAAATCGTAGATTTATATTTAGAGCCTTGTCGATTATATTTTTGACCATCATCCAATAACCCTTCGCCTTTTTGCAGGACCACCAACAATGATAAAAAGTACCCACCTCTCTTCTACATTTCCAACATCGATTGTTGCTTGTCTTATACATTTTAGATATCCTTTCTGGGGATAGATACCACAAGTAGAACATCTTATAAAAATTTTCCCTAAGATTTTGGGATACTGTATATTTGTAGATGTTTCCCCAAACTCTCTCCCATTGTTCAAATTGGATGGTATGCCCTATCTTATTCGCCCATTTTACCATCTGTTCTTTTACTACTTCTTCTTCCATTTCATATTTAAGAAGGACCTCATAGAATTTCTTTATTAAATTATTTTCTTCTCTGACCAGTATTTTCCCAAGTTCTGATTCTTTTTCAAATCTGATTTCCCCAAATAATTTCAAATCGATTTTAAGTCTTTCATATAACTGTCTGTGCATAAACCAAGATATATTCCAGCCTTCGTTATTCAATTTTTCTCTAGTCTTTAGAGTCCATTTCCTCTCTTTTTCCTCTAAAATGTCGTTATATGTATACCATTTAGAATCTATAATCATTTCTTTTCTGAACAATGCTTCGTGGGGTGATATCCATTTTTCTAGACCGACTAGAATTCTTCTTTTATGTTTATCCCAAATTCTTTTCAAGGCTTTCCTAACGATGTGATTTGTAAAGGTTGGGTTTTTCCTGTCTTTCCCATATATCAAGTATGCATGCCAACCAAAGTTCATACCATCACTTTCCAAGTCAAGCAATCTATTATCTACAAGTGTAACCCATTCTTTGATCCATAATAACCCACATGACTCATAATATAATTTCAAATTAGGTAAACTCAACCCTCCTCTTTCCCTAGCATCCTGCAAGATATTAAGCTTCACCCTTGGTTTCCTCCCTCTCCAGATGAACTGAGCTATATCTTTGTGCCAATCTTTAAATGGTTTATCTACCATTATAACTGGTATCATCTGAAAGAGGAATAATAATCTCGGTAATACATTCATTTCGACCGTGGCCACTCTCCCCATTACAGAAATATTAAGCTTATTCCATTTTATAAGGTCATTCCTTATTTTTGACCATAATACTTTGTAATTGTTTTCAAACAATTCTGTATTTTTCTTCGTAATTTGAATTCCTAGATACTTAACCTTTTTCCCTATTTGGATTCCCGTGTTTTTTTCTAATTCTTTCTCTTCTTCTTTCCTCATATTTTTAGTCAAAATTGTTGATTTTCCCTTATTTATCTTACACCCTGTTACCTTCCCAAATTTATTTAACTGCTCTAAAATTTTCTCTATGTTATTACTTGGATCTTCCGTCATTATTATTAGATCATCCGCAAAGGCTCTAATTTTATATTTATGGTTCTTGATCCTAACTCCTGAAATTTCTTTACCTAATTTTATTTCTTTGATAAACAATTCGATAACCAATAAGAAGAGCAATGGGGAGAGTGGGCAGCCTTGTCTAGTTCCTCTTTCGATGTTTATAAATTTGGATTTTTTTCCATTTACTTTGACTTGGGCTTTCTGATTGTGGTATATATTTTCCAGCCATTTTGTAAAGTTATCCTTACCCATGATTTTTTTTGACAGATCGAGCAGTGTCTTCCAATTAACAGAGTCAAAAGCTTTTTCCAAATCTAAAAACAATAATCCTAATTTTTTCTCATTATGGCGCTCGTAATATTCCAACACATCTATAACCACTCTTATGTTCTCTCTCATATATCTTTCCGGTAAGAACCCCCTTTGATCTTCGTCGATAGTCTCTTGCAGGCAGCTTTTTAGTCTGTTTGCTAATATTTTTGCAAAAATTTTGTAATCATTGTTGAGCAGAGAGATTGGTCTATAATTTGCTGGATCCAATATGTCTTTCCCTTCCTTTGGTAATATGGTTATAACGGCTTCTTTCCATGAATTTGGTATTTCTCCCTTTAATATGTTATTCATAACTTTTTGTAATGGTTCTATTAATATATCCACAAAGGTTTTATAAAATAGTGCCGTCAAGCCGTCATTCCCTAGCGATTTATTTAGTTTGCATTGGCTAATTGCCTCTCTAACTTCCTTTATAGTTATTTCCTGGTTTAATCTTTTACGTTGTTCTTCTGAAAGAATTTTGATCTTGCTATTATTTAGGTATTCCTCAATTGTTGTTTCATCTGCATCCTGTTTTTTATATAGACTTGCATAGAATTCTGTAAAAACCTCTTCTATTTCCTTCTGTTGAGAAACTAATTTGTCACCTTTTTTAATCTTAATGATATATTTACTTTCTTTTTCTTTCTTTAGTTTATATGACAACCATTTCCCTGCTTTGTTTGCATATTCAAAATTTCTTTGTTTCACTATCTTTAGTTTTTTCTCTAACTCTGTAACTGCTTCTATTTCCAGTTGTTTTTGAAGTATTTTAATCTCTTTTTGTACTTTTTTATTTTGTGTACTTCTTGCCAATAGTTCTTCTTTCTCCTTCAATAATTTGTTTAGCCGTTTGATTCTCTCTGTTTTCTTTTTTTGATATATTATATTCTGTTGGGTAAAGAACCCTCTAATGACTGCCTTGCCTGCATCCCATACAGTTGCCATTTTAGTTTCTTTGTTCATGTTTTCTTTAAAGAATAATTTTATCACCTCTTTTCCCTTTTCTATTACCTCCTCCTTTTTTAATAAGTCCTCGTTTAATCTCCATTCCTTTTCTTTCCTTACTTCTTTCATAGTTAATAATATAGGATTATGGTCCGAAATTTCTCTATTATATGTCTCCATTTTCATAACCTCATTGATCAAACCTTTGGATACTAAAAATAAATCTATCCTAGATAACGATTCGTGTCTGTCTGAATAAAATGTAAATGATTTTTCTTCGTTGTATAAGTGCCTCCATACTTCGATCAATGAGAATCTATCCAGCATTTGGAAAAAGCTCGTTGGTAATTTCCCCTGGTTTTCTTTGATTTTTTTACCTGATGTCCTGTCCAACTTAGGTTCGGGTACTCCATTAAAATTTCCTGTTACAATTATATTCTCATATTCAAATTCTGAAATTCTTTCGTTCAGTTTGCTGTAAAAAACTTTCTTGTTTTCTTGTGGGCCACAGATGCACACAATTAAGATTTTTTTGCCCCCCCCCCAACTTATCTCGACTCCTAGGTAATGGCCATTTTTGTCATTGAAAATTTCTTTTGAGTCCAAATGGTTTTTTATGTAAATAATTACTCCTTTTTTACTTTTTTCTATTGAACTTATAAATTCATTCCCTAATTTTTTATTTTTAATTAGCCTCTTATCTTTACTTTTAATATGCGATTCTTGTAGGCATATTATGTCTACATTAATTTTTTCCAAATACTGGTAGACTCTTTTCCTCTTTTGTGGGGAATTTAGTCCTTTCACATTTAAAGACAAAATTTTCATGTTCCAATAAATCTTACTTTCCTCCTTCACAAGTCCTAGTTTCCCCCCTTTAAATTGCAAGGAGGAGTCACACCACTTTTCTTTACCGAAACTTTATTAATAATTTAAAATACAGCAACCACAAAAAAAATGAATTAAAAAAAATCTTTCTCCTTCAATTTGCAACACTTTAGTTATTTGGTTGGGTTCTTCTAACTCTAAGTTCTTTTAATTCTCACACCTTTCTGCTTCTACTTCTTCCTCACTTACCACTTCTTCTTCTTCGCTCTTTCTTTCTGGTTGATCCTTCTCTTTCCCTTTACTTCCTTTTTTGAGCTCTCTTTCGAATTCAATTAAAAAATGTTTTGCTTTTTTGACTGTATTCAATCTTGTCTTTCTTTGCTTCCAATTCACCGTTAAACCTTCCAGTTCCTCCCATTTGAATGGCACACCGTTGGCCTTCAGTTTCTCTGTGAGGAAATTGTATTCTTTTCATCTTCGCAGAATCTTAATTGGTATATCCCTCAAGATTGTTATTTCTTTGACCTCAATTGTCAGCTTTGATTTGTAACTTTGTTGAATAATAAATTCTTTCGTCTGCTTTCTGACAAAGTAAATAACCACGTCTCTCGGGAGTTTCTTTTGTTTTGCTACGTACGAATTGATTCTGTAAATCCGATCTATTTCCCAAGGGAATAGAGTTTCGGATTCATTTATAAATTTCGCCAGTATTGGAGTCAGATATGTATAAAGATTTTCGTCTATTCTTTCAGGGAGACCACGTAATTTCAAGCAGTTTTCTCTCTGCTTCAACTGTAATCTTAAAATCTCATTTTGTTCCTCTTGGTGTTCTTTGTCCCAATTCGCCATCTTTTGGTCCATCATCATCACCTCTTCCTCCAATTTATTCACTTTCATATTTATTACATTTATATCCCCGTCAATTTTGTCTAGTCTGGATACAACTTGTGTTAATTCATTTCTAAATTCCAGTTTCATCTCATCACGTGCTCTTTGTATCTCCATATTTGTTTCTTGATGCATTCTCCTAATTTCCTCCATTTTGATTTCATTCAGGTCACACGGTTTGGTTGGAGTATCTGATGAATTCTTTCTCTGCGTAATTAGCGGTGTTTGGACTGGTGCTGGTGTCTTCCTTGTTCCTGGTGCCATCTTTATCATTAGGGTAGGGGGTTATAATAAAACCAATAATAAAGAGAAGGAGAAATCGATCAAACCAGGCAAACCGAAACAGCTAATTAATTCTCCTAAACTCCCCTTTGTGCTTTTTGACTACTCTATTCCAAAGTAAATTTCCTTAAGTTTTTTTTTTAAAAAAGAACTCCTAGTACAGTCAGAAGTAGCCTACTTTATCCTTTAAATTAGATTTCTTAATTTATTGCTAGTCTAAGTTATAGATTGGATTACCTATTCCAATTTGTATAACTTCCCTTCCCCTTTTTTATTTTATTTTTCTTTTCTCTTTATCCTTCTCCTACCTGATGGTTTTGCTTTACAAGCTTCTTCGAATTTTACAAATATTTAAGGGAGGAGAGAGAGGAAAGGGAAAAAAAAAACCTTACCCAAATGTTTTTGGCTTTTTGTTTATGCACAGACAGCTCTTTCCTCCAATCTTTCTTATTGCTTGTTTGTTTGTTTGTTTCCTTTCTCCTTCCCTTCTAGAGTTCTCTTCTAATTCCAATTCACGTTTTCTAAACCAGTGAGTAAGAACTATTACTTTCTTTTACAATTTAACCACAAAGACACAGTTATCCCAAAATCTCTTAAGCCCAATGCTATATAATAATAGTTATATGATAGGTAACAAAGATAACGGGAAGGGGGATGGTGGGGGGGGTGAGGCAAATAAACCAACAGTCTCTCGATATAGTCAGGCTTCACTTACATCTATTTTCAAACCTCTGCCTTCTTTCTCTACATCAGTTCACTTCCCAGATTTATAGTGCTTAAATCTTAACTATCCCGGTTTGCAGTACTTAATACACTTAGCTTCCCTCCTTCCACTTCAAACTCCAATCTTCTGCCTCTTTTCTTAACCTGACCTTACTTTTTTCCTCTTTATAAGTATCACTAAACTCTTCAACTACTTAAACAATCACAAAAATTTCTACTCCCCCCCTTTCTTCCTCCCTTTCCCCTTTCTTACCTTTTCCCCTCCCCCTCTCTTGTCTCCTTCCTTTCCTTTCCCTTTAGAAATTCTTTAAGATTAATTACTTTAAACCATTCTATTACAATCAGCAGAGTTCAGTCAGCAAATTCCCCTTACAACGTCCTTATCTAGTCCACCTTCAAAGACCGAAACTCTTCTTCACTTTTCCCTCTTCCCAGCCTTCTTATCTTCTTTGCCTTCTTTTCCGCCCTTCAATCATCAATCACACCTGTTTGCAGCACAGCCGGCAATCCGTGGCCTTGAGTTTCTCCTTTCTAGTTAGTCTTGAAACCCCCCCCAGCTCGCCGTTCCTCTGTTTTAAATTAGAAACAAAGTTTAAAGTTCTAAGTCTAAGTTTCTTCTATCAAGTCTTTGTTCCCACTCCTTTGTTCCAAGAGGGGAAAGAAAAAGGAGAAAAAGAAAAAAAAGAAAAAAGGAAAAGCGGAGGAAGGGGGAAAAAAAACAACACCCTTATTTAAATGTCTTATTCATAACACATTAAATCCCATTTATTGAAGCACGTCGTTAGGTTCATATATATTCATATATAGTTTCAAATATAGTTTCTCTTCCTCTCCAACTCTATTCCTCCACCGATGCCCCACACTCGAACTTTATATCCTCCTCCTGTTAGTCCTCAGATCTCTCTTTTTTTCTTCTGTTACTCCGATTTTGGATCCACCTCTTGCCTCGCTCTTCGGCTTTCCTTCCCAATTTCTCTCCATCCAAATCACAGATCTCTGTCCTTAATTCGCCTGATTCCCATATTCCAACAAATTTGTATCAATCCAGTAATTTATATCCATCCAGTAATTTTCCTTCTTTTCCCTTCTTTTCTCTCCCTCTTCGTTACACAAGTAATCTGGGAGTCAAGGCTTTTCCCACTTATTCTTCCCTTATTTTCTTTTATTTCTTTCCCGTGACCCCTTTCTCCTTCGCACCCCTTCTCCTCTTCGTCCCTTCTCTCCCTCTTTTAAAATGTTAATCACTTTGGAAGGGTAGGAAACAACAAAAAGAAATCCCGATGTATCCTTTAACGAAGAAAGTATTTCCAATTGGTAGATTCCTGCAAATTAGTTACAGTACCTTGTCTCTTTAAGATAAAAATAAAAAGTGGCGGCGGAGCCTCTGCTCTCGAGCCGCAGCTCGGGCTGCTCGCTGTGGGCGCGGATGTCCCGGTTCTCCCACAGTCCCAACTCCAAACCTTTTCCGATCCTCTCCTACAAGTTCTCTGTAGATCGCAATTATTGTTGGGCTGGAGGAACCTCTGCCGGGCCCCTCTGCTTCCCCTTTACCGGGGGGACACTCTCGATCTGCCGGACCTTCACCCCGACGATCCCGTCCCCACAGACCAAGCAAGCAACCACCGGAGCTCTCTCTTGGAGGTGCTTCTCACTCCGCCATTACCACCGGAAGAGGATGGGTCTCTAAGGATTTTAAAATTTGAAGAATTATGTTGCTTTTAGTTACATTTCTGAACTTTTCAGCAACTTAGGTTGTTTTTTAAAAAAAACCTGTATATTTATTTGTGTATTTTTTTAAACCAGAAAAAAGCAAAACAAAATACCAGACCAATAGCAAACTATAAAACAATGATCACGTTGAGTAACCTAACTTATACCATGTTAAGACAGGTATACCAGACCCTTTTTAAGGGTCATCTTTAAGTTGTTATCACAAATTCCCCTCCTCTATTACTCTTCCTTGTCCTGTTTTTATCTGGCAGGTTCAAAATGTTCATAGAAAATGATAGCTCTTTTCGTGTAAGACTTTAAAAGATCAAAGCATTATTATTATTATTATTATTATTATTAGTAGTAGTAGTAGTAGTAAACATTGTGCCTTCTAAAACCTGTAAGCATGCACATGTGTCAGCTTGAAGGTTAATGGGATGTGTAATCAGGAACTAAAATGCAGGGATGGGGAGAGAAAAGCTCATCTTAGTTTCATTAAATAGAATATCAGCCACAAATTAAAAATCATAACAAAAGATATCTACCAAATAGCTAGTGGTCTAGCTACAATTGACACCTTTGGTATCTCCCCATCTGAACCTTCTTGGGTCCTGATGTCCTCAGAAGATGTACTTCTCTCAGCCCCCTCTTTTTCATAGGTATATAGGGTGAGACAAGATATGACACCTTCTTGGTGATTTCTGGAATTCCATTTCTTGGAAGGCTTAAGAAGTTCTTGCTATTCTTCCATTATCTCGTGAAGGCTTTTTTTATTTCTAAAGGCTAGAGAAAACTGAATGTTTTTAAAGAAAGGGCTTTTTCAAAGGGTGCTATGCTTTTTTTTAAAATTACTATTATAATTACAATGTTTTAACGGTTTTTCATATTATGATAGTTTAATTATATTTTGATCGTATTCAAGAGATAACCATGTCAGTCTCTTTTAATATTTAAAGATATACAAGAATCCAGTAGCACCTTTGAAACAAGATGGGAAGAGGAAAATTCTGGTATACATTTTTGTGGACTCAATTCACTTCATTATGGTGAATCCATGAAAGAATATGCCAGAAGTTTTTCTTCTTAATGAATTTCTCCAGTTTACTACTGGATCATTTTAAGTCTTTTTAATTTTAATGTTAAGCTTGTGTATTGTCTTAATTCATAGTATTTATAAGTAGGATATAGATGATGATGATGATGATGATGACGATGACGACGACGACGACGACGGTGTTGGTGGTGATAGATGGCCAATACCTTAGATATTCAGGTGGGAGAGAGATTAGGATCCATATTAGACTATATGCACACTGTAGAAATAATCCAGTTTCACATCACTTTAACTGCTATGGAATCATTGCTATGGAATTCTGGGAATTGTTTGTTGTGGCACCAGAGCTCTATGACAGAGAAGGCTAAATGTTTCATAAAACTACAATTCCCAGAATTCCATTACATTGAGCTATGACAATTAAAGTGCTGTCAAACTTTTTTTATAAGTGAGGACACAGCCCAAGTAAGGCTAGAGTAAGGCTGATGCAATGAACTGACCATCTTGGAGCTGCCTTGGCCAGGAAATCTTTGTTAAATATTAAATGTTAAATGCCTTACAGCATCTTCTCTTCTCTTTACCCATGAAACTGGAGATGGCTGTGTTAGAATAAATTGTCAATCCCTCAGCTATATCAGTGGCAGCTTGTAAATTCCATGTCAGGAGCATGGTGAATCTACTTTGCGATTCAGTCCAGACTTTAAAGGGAGAGCCCATGGTGCTAAGCTCTAGTCCCAAATAAGTTCTGTTCCTTGGAGTTCAGGCTACAGGAGCCACCAGCCAGCATTGAATTAAGCGTTACTTCTCCATCGTTCCCAGCAAATCCAATACTCACAGACACAAGCTTCTTTCCTTGTGATATTCTGTATCAGTGAGCTCACTGGGTAACAGTAAAGGGAAAAAATGAAGAATTTTACCTGTAAAAAGTGTTTAAAAGGAAAAAGAAAGCATGCCCATCTAGGTGACCACAAAGGCTCTCAACCATCAATATTTGCTGTGAGAACTCTTGTTTCTTTGTGGTAGTTTGGAAGAAAACCTGATTTTGTTGCACTTGTTCATGGGCTACATTCTTCAGGCTTTCTCTTCATGGCCATGCCAGTGGCCAGTGGTAGGCCAAGTTTTCCTGCTGCCACCCCCATGTTAAGCCATCACTTCATCAACTTTCCCCTGTCTTCCACATCATCATTTGTGTCTCATCCATAGGGTCACCATGGATTGAGATCAACACGAAGGCATTTAACAACAACAATGTGAAACTATCATAGGGTTTTCTGAGGCTGAGAGCTTGTGACTGTGTGGATTTCCATGACTGGCTAAGGAATCAACCCCTGATTTCCAGAGATGTAATCCAATGCTGAAACCACTACACCATTCTGGCTGTCAAATACAGTGATTCCTTTGTCCAGTAATAATATTACATGGATCAGGTTCTGACTGGTGCTGTGGCTTGTGCTCTCTTGTGAGTGCTGAAGCAATCATGAAGTGGACAGGAAAATAATATGTTTTTTATTCCAATGTCTTGAAGCATTTAGGGTTTTTTTATTTAAAAAATACACACCTAACTAATTAAAAGATGACAACTTTTGAGAAACATGAAAATAGATAGTTAAAATATATCTATAATAACTAACTGCTGAGATTGGAATTATAAGCATTGCCAACTATTTAAACCTGGATATGCTGGATATTTTAAAGCTGTGAAGTTACCTGTACCCCCAAAGGAGATGTGAGACTCAATTTCATTTGATTTTTTTAAAGAAGTAAACTTCTAGAATAAAGAAATTAGAATTAAAGAATGAAATGGTGCATTCATCCATCCATCAAGAGGCATGAAATATTTAAGTTAAGGTGCTTCCCTTTATTGTTAAAATGGCAAGTTAAGGTGTCTTCCTTACCACAGATCTCCCACTGATTTTAATTTATTTTAAAAGTATTTCAGTTGAGAGTTCAGAGTGTGTCTGAAAATCTTCACAGCATATATCCATACAAATGGAAATTAAAACAGGTGACTTTATCTCCAGTTTCTATGCTTTCGAGTGCATTTTCAAAATTTGTAAGAGCCTCAGAGCACCTTTTTCAGAGAACAGATAAAAAATATCGTAGAGTACAGATACTCACAATTAACTTTTGAATCTCTTGAATTGCCATTATTGGAGTTTAAATATGACTATGTGCTTTCCTAGATGAAAAGGAAACCGGGAAGGACTTGAGTGTTTGTTTGTTTTTTAAAAAAGGAGAAATGCAATGCAGCCTCAAGAGATTCCTCTGCAGAGGTTAATAGGTTTGTGTGTACTGCTTTTGGCTATCCAGCTTGAAAAAGATGAGGAGCAATTTCAGCTTCTATCTCAGTTACTTGATGGCTAACTGAGGTCATCTCTGGTGCCTGTGCAAGGTCAGCTTACCTCAGGCTGAACAAAGCCAAATCACTTTGAAAAGTGGAGAGAGACTGGAAGACTCTGGAAATGATTACATTTTTAAAAAGTGATCATTCAACAGCCATGATAAAATCTGGTGTATAATAATTTTGATGGCAGGGCTCTGAGGGTTAGATAATACCAAAACTGAGATTAAATACATTCTACTCCAGAATCAACAGAACTACGAAGAACAAGCCTTTGGAAAATTAGTTTTTTGGACTACAACTACCAGAATCCCATAGTCAGCATGGCATTTGTAGTCCAAAAAGTATATTTCCAATCTCCTGATGAGGAAAATGCAATAACCTCAAGCTCCAGTTCTGAATATTGCCACCACATTGCATGTGAATATATGATCAGGCTGACAGTTTCAGGTCCAGCCCTACTGGCAGGTATAAAGAAGCACCCACCTTTAGTGGCAGATGCTTGGGACGCAGAGTAGATAGAGCTGAGTAGGTCTTGTGAGCTGTTCCATGCATCCTATCCTATCCTGTTATCCCGCTGCCTTGGAATGTAACAAAGGATACTGTGCTGTTACCAGTACTGACATAAGACTCATCCACCAGTCTTATCAACTTTTAGACATGGAATAGGGTATGACCTTGTTCTTTGGCTTGGGCACCAAAATATCCTTCACCATTCATCAGTTTGTGATATTGGCCAGTCAGCTAGAATTTGGGGGGGGGGGGGGGGAGAGACATTGCTTTAACAAAAACTACAGCCTGGATATAGAGCAATTACCAGAAATTGGATATTTGGGGGGCCACGTCCAGATTTTTGCCAAAATGTCCTTTCTAAGGCCTTTCTTTGGTTGTCCAAGGGTTTTTGGGCTTCCTGGAGTCTGAAAAATAACTTAAAAATTTAATTAGTTGTAGTTTTTATCTGGAACCCTCAAAGTAAATGATTAGTATTTTAATCACTACTTTTTTTAAAAAAAATTAGCTTTTTCTTTACCCATATCTTCAAAATAACTTTAAAAGTCTGTTGGGTCATAAAATACCTAAATGTCACCACTCTCCCCCATTCATTCATCCTTGCTTTAACACCTACTGTAACCAAGTTAAACCATGATTATTGGGGGAAAATCTAGTTATGTGTACATCATTACTTCCAAACATTACTTGATTTGATTTGGTGCTGGCATCACCATCACTGTGCACAGGGCCAGGTAGAAGACTCCATTTTGATTTACCGCAACACCCCTGATAAAAAGAAGTGCAAGCTTAGTATTACTTCCTCATCCTCTTGAACAGGACAAGACCTGCCATGTGCCCCTGTAAGCAACCTCCTTCAGATTATCCAGGTCAATCCTTGTTTATTTTGTTCTTGCATACAAGTATAAAAAAATAGCCAAATTAAGATAATGATGTTGTAACTGAGGTCCACTAGGGTCTGTAGAATTTGCAGCAGATGATGTAGTCATTCTGTAGTCAAATCTGATCTCCCACATACTCTATCAGTCATGGGAGAGCTGTAGCAGCTGAATGGTGAGTCTGAGTGAGGCTACAGCAAAGGATGTAGGAGAATACCACAATGGCTAAAAGTGAGGTGGGAATACACTTGCATATGTTATTAACAGGATATCATCCTAAATCTCTCTTTGTATGTGTGTGCATGCCTTGCCTTAGAAAAGAGAAAAGAGACTTCTTTGGTACAGAGGCTTCTTGCGAAACTGTAAAGATCTTGACTAAAATAAGAGTTGACATTTTGATCATGTGAAGAAGTGAAAACAAAAACATTTGCTTTTGTCGCAGGTTTCTGAGGATGAGAGATCCAGAAAATATTTTTGAAAGCCTTCATTCAAGTGACATCTAAGGAGTGGAGGGTGAAATAAATGATGCCAAGAACTGGCCTCTGAATGGGAAACAGAACTTTTAGGCTCTACCACTAGCAGGGGGAGGGCTGCTTACGTTTTATTGAGAGAGAAACTGCTTATAATGCCCAGAGCTGGTGACTCTTGTGAAAGGGGAGGAAAACACTTTCCTAACTTCAAATCTAGATTTCCCTTGAGACATCTCACCATGTACAGGAGTTCAGGGAACCATTCATTTTTCAAATCACTGATATTCATTTAAAAGTCATAAGTGCCATGTAATTTTCAATCTTTTTGTTGTAGTAGTAGACACCTGTGAATTTAATATTCATATGAATTAACACAAGAAAGCCCTTTCAACGAATTCATTTGGGGATATTCTTTAAGAATGTTAGAATTATTTCATGGCTGTTCTCATCAGTCCCAGAACATTTGTATAGTTCTTTAAAATTCCTGTAATCTATAATCTGATTAAAATAAGGTTTTAGCCAATTGTAATGTGGAAATATGGTAACAGTCATACACACACCAATCTGTGACTATGTCTTGATGTGTAGTAGAAACTCTGAGTAAACATGGTAGGCCAGTGCTGCACAACTAGTGCAATATGATCCTTTGAAGTTTACTCAGAGGTCCTACTGCTACTTAGTGCAGTGTGATTTGCTCCCAAGCAAAGTGTGCTTTACAACTTTGTGCAAAATCATAACTGTACTCAGAATACTTACATTGGTGCATGAGCCTATTCTGTAACACCAGAAAGCTATGAAGGGCTATTTTGTATTTCCAGACATGAGAGAAAAAATTAGTTATCTGGTCCAAGCTACTTAACCTATTACTAGATTGTTTGTCACTTCACTTAAAGCTTAAAACCAGAGTTTGAAAAAGTTCCCTTTTTTGTTGGTCTACAACTTCCATATTCTCACAGTGAACAAAAATGATAACCATGCTGGCTTCAGGTTTAAGTTAGGGAGCACACTTAAATGTGAATACTATTGGAATGCTATTGGCCAGTACAGACTGGCACAATATACTGGCTTCCTGGTGGGGCTGGAAAAAAAGCCAGATCAGGAATGCAGTGTGTGGATGCCATGGCCCCAATCCAGTGATTAAATGGGCGACGTCAAGCCATTCCTTTAGGGCCATCAGTTTTGGCCCTATGACTACTTTATTACTGTTGTTGTTATGTGCCTTCAAGTTGATACTAAAGTTAAGCTATCATGGGAGTACGTTGGTAAGATTTAGTCAAAGGATATTATTGCTTTTCTCTAAGGGAAGTGAACATGGCTGAATAGGAATTTGAACCCTGATCTCCCAGTCACCTTGTCCAACATTCAAACCAATACACACACCAGCTGTTAATACCACATTGACTGTTATATTTCCTTACCTGGAAGTAAACTCCATTCACCTTGATGGGACTTATTTCTGTGCAAACATATATAGGACTAAGGTGCAAAGGCCCTTATGTATAAATAGATCCTTAGTTATTCAAAGATCCTTATGTATAAGTAGGTGCACTTAGGATCAAAGTCTTATTCTGTCCTCTTTTTCCATATTTTAATTATGTTTTCATTAACTGCCTCTAATAATTCTCCATATAGTACTCTTAATGGGCACCTTGAAATTTCTTTTGATAACACCTTGCCGATCTCTAGGATTCATTAGTGAATAATAAGCACATTGTAATTTGAGGCAAATTGATTTGTAATTTCTCAGTGTCAGCTTGCTTTTTATATCTTTCATAGTACACATAAGTTGATAGGCGACTTGAAGGCACACATGCATACACACACATTCATGTGTAACAAAATCTGCAACCAATGTTTTGCCTATCAAAATGAGCAAGGAAATAATTTCTCACAGCTCTAGAGAATACATATACATGGGAAATCTTGTACATTTACCAGTTTGGCAGCAATTAATCTATTTACATAAAAATACAAGATTTCATACAAGAGTCAGGAACTGGCAGAATATTGTCATTTAACCTAAACTGCTGTACTTAAGGTTTAATCACCGGGCCTTGAATGCTGGCTTTCAAATCCTAAGAATAAAAAAGAGTTTTGCTGGATTCAGATTTCCCCTTCAAAATGCCTATTTTGCACTGATATTAGCAATGGGACAAAGTGCTGCTTGCTTCGAACTGTTTCCAGTTGTTTATTGCTTGTAATACTTTGTGGTGAAGAAAAAAGCCATACAACTCATGAATACATTCAAAGAATTTAAAGTGCATGTATTTGAAAAATGTGGACAAAAAAATTGAAGACGTGCACAAAAATATATAGATTGGAAAAATGCATACTTTTAAAGAAATATACATACAAAAATAGACACATTTCATTTTGGGAAGTAGTATTGCAACTCAGCGAAGAACTCGGATGAGAATGCAGATTCAGAGAACCACAAAAAGAAAAAGGGTAGTTAGATTTCCATGCACTTTCTGAATGAAGAATTAACTCCTCAAATGTAATACAAATAGGCACAGCATTTCTTGAAGATAACATACTAGGTTGAAGATAACATACTGGGTTAGCTGTTCAGATATGTTATACAACAAACAGCAACTTGTGTGGTTCTGTAGTATTAATGCTTTTAAATATCACTGATGAGTTTACTCACACATCTTCAATGAAGCAGATTTGACAGATTGGACTGAAAAGATAGCAGATAAATTTTTATATAATTTTTAAAAGACCAGTGGCTTTATTCCTGATTTTGTAGCCAGACACTAATAGTTCTCTGTCATCACACCACAGTGCTTTACTAGGGTCTTTTTTGAAAATACATTCCTAGCTCAGCTCACTACTACATTTCAGCTTCACAGGCAAACCCTTGATACTATTTTGTACATCTGTCTCACCTAGCAGTGAAAAGTTTGTTTTTAAGTCACTGGAGCCATGTAAAAGTTGTTGTAGTACTAGATATAATCCCATAGCATCACTCAGTGAGCTTTGTTTCTGTAGCTCTGAAATTTTACAATTGGAAGATATTTCCAGAAACCTAACTTTTGTTTTCAACAACAGGAATACCAAATAACAATAATACAAATACTACTACTAATAATAAAAATATAAAAATATCCATTCATTACAAAAATGAGGGGGGTTGTCTTCCAATACAATATACCAGTATGTGATGGATCACCTTTCTAGGTTGGTCCCGCAATTTCATACTATTGGGCTCTTGTCACTCACCTTGTTTTTTTCTCTCTCAACATCTCTCCCTGGGTTCAGTACTTAGGACTCAAGATGATCCCTATATGGACCAGGGGCTGTGTTGGCCAATGTGTTCAGTGACCAGACTTAGGCCTGGTATAGATGGGCAAAAAGCACCATCCTGAGGGCAGGGTGAGGGCTGAGCGTCCCCATGGTCAGAGCCCTTCCTGCATTGCCTGGGCACCATCTTGTAGTGCAGCTGTTCAGATGGGATGTGCCATGATGACGTCACTTTGGTGCAGCGCCCAAATAGTGCTGCGCCAAAGGGGCATGATCAAGCTGCCCAGCAGCAGCTATGGCGCTAAACCAGCTCCTTATTGTGCTCTGCAGAGGCCAGATCAGTGCCACAGCTTGCATTTGCCACAGCACCAATCCGTTTGTACAGGGCCTTACTATCAAAACTGAACAGGAACATCCAGACACAGTTGCAAAAAAGAAAAAGAAAAAAAGAATAAACAAAAAATAGAATATTATTAATATAGAATTAGATAAAACATTAACCTCTGAACTATTAAATCATTCACAGATCACCAAAACTCTACTCAGTTTGCCCCTCCAGCTGACTATCCTAGCTCTATTATAGCTTTTTCCTATCTCTATGCCATTTTCCCCCTATCTACCCTCTACCAGACACCAAGCCTCAGTTTTGCATCCTTTTTCCATTGCAGGCAATTCTCTGAGAGCTGAGTAGCTGGCACCAACCAAATTTGCCCAGCTCCTCCCTTCAGTAATGCAAGCTCAAATTCAAAATCCACTCTCAGGAAATAAGATGCCTGCTAGCTGAAAGCTAGGGGTGGAATTCTTGGCTGATTTCATTCTTCAAGGAAGCAATGGTTAATTTTAGCAACTGTCTTCCTGCTGTGATAAAGTCAGTTTTTGTATACTATTCATGGTTCAGTACTTATTCCACGCAAAGTTCACACAGAATTATTCTCTGTGCAGAAAATACTGTTTCCTATGTAGAAAATGCTGTTATGAGTTTTTCACAGAATAATTCCCCAACTACACCATTTTCTTAGCAGGAAATCACAGTTTCAGAAAAAAAATATTGTAACAATTTAAAAAATGCACACACCATTTATTTATTTATTTCATATGCCACCTTTTTCCAGGAAAGGGACTCAAGGCAGCTAAAATCATTTAAAAACTTTATAATAAAATTTTAAAAAATCACCATACTAAAACAGTATAAAATTATATAAAACATACAAAAGTTAAAAAAAAAAACATAACTAGCACACACCCCATATAAAAACCTCCCTGAGAACAATTGTCTAATAGAAGTCTGCTTGAATAAATATGTCTTTGCATGTCTGTGAAAGAAAAGCATGAAGGAGGGCAGCCTAGCCTCCCGTGGCTTTTCTCACACTGGAGAAACACATTTTTTGGAATATTTTCAAATATCCTTTACTTCCTCAGCGAAAGTTACATTGGGAACTCTAGAAGATGAATCAAATGCTTTTAACACACACACACACACACACACACACACACACACAAATTTATAGACATCAGTGCATGTTTGGAATTCAATATTCCTGCAATACTGAGGTGCAAAAAGAGGCCTTGTCTCAATTACAACAGCTAAACTCTCTTTGGATTTGAAATGAGGGAAATGTATGGCATTCAATCTAGTTTTGACTTCATGCAAACTGAAACTCTGACACTGAAAACTATAGAATATTAATTCCTTTTCAAAACAGTCATCACATTACCTGAGCTATGTTCTTATTGAACTTAAAAAGACTTAACATCTGAATAGGCATACATTGGATTACACTATTCATCTCCCTAGTTTGATTCATTTACTCACCTATTTTCTGAAGGCCTATGTTCTTTGTTCATAAGACTTTTATTATTATTTTTCTCTATTGAACTCCTCTCCAAACCAATCTTTCAAACTCTTTCGCACACTTGAATTCTTTATCTTCTAAAAGACTGTATTTAAAAAGTCTTGAATATTTTGTGTTATATCTGGAAGATTCCCATGAACCACCAATGAGTATTAAGCCAGTGATTTTAAAACTTTCTTGGTTTAGAACTGGATTTATAACTTTTAGATATAGGACCCTAAGGCGAGCAAACTGGATGTCAGGAAACTGGACACTTAGGTTGATGCTTTAACTGATGTACCCTGTGATCAGGAATGCTTTGAACATATGTTCTATATATTCACACCTTAACTTGGTCTTTCAACTCAAGTCCAGATGGAGCACTTTGGACAGGCAAAGGTGTCCCCTCTTCTCCTGATTCTATTTTGTCTTCTGAATCACCTGAGCCTTAGTGTATTGCTACAGTAGTGGTTCCCAAACTTTGGACTTCCAGTGATTTTGGACTTCAGTTCCTAAAAGCCCCAGCCATCGTGGCCAATTGTCAAGAATTCTGGGAGCTGAAGTCCAAAACGTCTGGAGGACCAAAATTTGAGAATCACTGTGCTAGCATAATCTTTCCATTAATTGGCCACTTCATTGCTTGCCTCAGTAGCTAACAGAGAGTTAAACAAAGGGAAGGAGTACTCCACTAGCACCTTGGTTTTGCAAAACTCTGTCAAAAGAAACAGCCCCATCCTCCCCTAGTATGCTCACACTATATGTATACCCTGTTTTGCCAAATAACATCATCATTGGAGTAATTTAACTTAATTCTGTTCTCAACAGGCATAATTACTGACATGTTAATAGTCACTTTTATTTCATTTTTTAAAAATGTTTGGCACCTGACCTACCTCTTTACTAGGTCCTTATGCAAATGAATATCAATTGTGTGCTGGTAATAATTGAAAACACAATGATAATGGGTTCATATGGTTTGCTTTTAATTGTTGGAGATTTCCTTCCATATCCCGATGTAAAGGATAACATTTAAAATATGTAATTGTAATCCATTAAGGTCAGATCTAAAAGAAGGCATTTATTTCCAGATCTTCACATTTTCCATCACAAAACAGAAAGCCAATCTTATTACAAATATCAGATATAACAACCTGTGTTTGCCTCTAAATGTCATCCAGATTGATCATTTTAGAAATGAAACATTACTATCTCAACACATTAAAAGAGAATAATAAGTACATTGAGTCCATTATAACTTGCAATTTCATCCTCAGCTAGGGTAGCCATTTAGACGCTGTGTACGTTCTAGCCTGTTAAGCATGACAATGCTCTGCTTCTTAAGGCTATACCAGCCTGGAGTCATCATCAAAGAAAACACAACACCTCCTGCAAAATACCAGGATCTTTCATTTTCAACAGGAAACAGCAGGAAACAGTGCTCCTCCACTACAGAAACAGAGGACCAGAGAGGGCTATGTTGACTAGATGTTTCACCTGCGTGGAGTGGATTCTTGGCCTGGCAAAGAGGTGAACTAGGTGTCCCTTGAGGTCCTTTATGATTCTATGTTTGAACCAAGGGCATCCAAACCTCACTAATAAACAGCAGCAGAGACCAGTTCCCAGCAAGTAGTTACTGTTAGGGCATTTCATTTTCCATTGCCTATCCTTCCTTTTCTGAAGTTATAATTTTTGTTTTTAATCTGAGAAACAGAAGATGTGTGCATCTTTTTTTTTTCTTAAATAGCCATCCCATGCAATTCTTCTAAACAATTATTCTAGTATGGTAGTAAGAAGTATAATGAGATAAACATGCAGATAAAACCACCAGCATCTGGGAATAGGTTTCATAACGATTCCTTTCTCAGATGTCTCTCCATTCTTAAACAAAAGGTGTCATGTAGAAGCATATGTTCTAGAGAAAAACAGGTGGGCTATTGCCCTGTTGCACTGAAGATTTATCATTCTGATGGCTTTGCTAAACCAGGAGCTTTATACAGTTTGTTTCTGCCAACCCTCATACCTGTGGGCAGGCTCATCCTACTGAAGTCAATGACAAACCTCTCATAACCGTAGTCCATTAGAATGCTACCATCTGGCTTTCTTTTTTCTTTCTAAAATAAAGACTTTGTTTTATAAGATCTTTTATGAAAAAGGTAACCTTATGAAAGAGTTTAAAGTTACACTGGTCACCACTTAGCACATTGATTCATTCTTTGCAAGTATTCCATAAGGGATTCCAGAAAAGTCATGGTTACTCCTGAAATCAAACTCTAGGTCTTCAAACAAAATATATTGATATAAGGTATATCCACACTGCAGAATTAAAGTAGTTTGACACCACTTTAACTGCCATTACTCCATCCCACAAAAATTTTGGGATTTGTCATTGGGTGAGTTATTCAGCCTGTTCTGTCAAAGAGCATGGGTGCCTCATCAAACTACAAATCCCAGATTCTGTAGGATAGAATTATGGCAGTTAAAGTAGTGTCAAACTGCTTGACAAACCATTGTGGCACTTTGCTTAGCCTTTGCAAGTGTGCATGACAACTCCAATTTTAATAAAATGTGACATAATGGCTAGCCATTAAAAAAACAAACAAACAGATGAATGGTATTGTTAGATCTCTTTTTCATTTTCTTTGGAGTCAAATAGAGCAGGAAAGGATGGCCACTTTACAGTTGAAACAGCATGGTGACACACTCTTTTGTTGAATAATATTCATTCTGCATCTGGACATTCACTGGCAATTCTTATTACTAGACGTGTTGAAGATTTATCTATTTTTGCAAACCTTTCTAGGTTAGTTTGGCTCTGTCCTCTTGCAGTAATAAATCCTGCAGGGTAACCTCACGTGACGGTGGCACCTTAAATCGGGAGTTCCTTCTCATCAGAAAACCAGTTTCTCCTTGCACTTTTGTCTTTCAATTGCCATTTAAAACCATATCTGTCTGTACAAGCTTTCAAAGGGAAAGCAAATACTGAACTTTTCTTTGACTGATGATGTTTGTATAGTTGTTTGTCCTTTCTCACATTGTATTTTAGCATATCTGTCCAATATATTACTTTAGATAGTTGCAGTTTGTTGTGTAAGTCAAGTTTTTAGATCCTCTGTACTGAAAATTTGTGATTATAACTGTGTATGTCTTATGTAATCCCAAGCTCTTATGAGAAGGGACAGGTTATAAATTGAAATGCTAATGCTAACACTATTTATTTTGTGGAAATGCAAATATTGTATCTGAAATTGATGTGTTGTTTTATACCGCATGCTTGATAATACACTGCATTGTAACCTGCTGAGGTAAGCAGTTTATAAATATTTCTAAGTAAATAAAATGTTAAGCAGTAGATCTATGCAAATAAAAGAATGGTTGGTCAGCCACTAAAAGACTATGATAAATTAAATGATGAGCAATTTTCTGCAACTTAAAAACTGCCTCACATTTTCTCATGGTAGGAACAGCCTTCAGAACTCAATGAACACTGTTCATTCTCATGCAGCCAAGCAGGAAACCCCTGGAAGGCAAAGCGTTTTCAGCCAGCACTTACAGAAACTGTCCAGCCAGTAAAATACAATTCTTATTATGCATAAATCACTTATCATTTTTTCTTCTCTGGCTAAGTGCAGCTTCAGGAGGAGATAGGGTCTGTACTGAGATGTGTCTATTGGGGAGGGGGAATTAGGGGCATTGCCCTCCCAAAGAAGAATTTTCCCCTGTCATGGAATTTTCCTTCAGTCCCCATATTTCTAGCACTGCAGCAAACTTCAGAAGAGCATTTAGAAATATGTGGAATGTGGAAGAAGAAATGATGCCAGAAGAAATTTGACAGCTGAATATGATGAATTCAAAATAGCATTAAAGACCAGTCTCTTTCGGGAGGCTTACCCAAATGGTTTTTGAAAATTGTGAATTTTAGATGTTGAGTTTTAAAAATCTGGATTCTTTTAATATGTGTAGAGCTTGTCCTTTTAAATGGCATGCATGTCCTTTTTAAATTGATATGTACTTTAATTGATATGTTTTAATTGATGTGGCGTGTCTGTTAGCATTTGTTGTTTCCCATCTTGATCCATGGGGAGAGGTGGGTAGGAAATTACTAATATATTGTTGTTGTTTGACTATCCTGTAAATATATCCCTGGCCTTTTCCATATTGGGCCCATAGAATTCTCTCTCTCTCTTTCACACACACACACAGAGACAGACACACACACACAGGCACACACACACAGAGTTCTGTACAAAGTTTTTGTAGTATAAATGCAGTGTCAGAAATCTAACTACTTTTCAACTTCAGCAAAAACAGTGATCCCTAGAGCCTGTGTAGAATTCAGTGTCATTGTAATTAATAAGATGGTTAGTTTATCATAAGTTAAAACAAGAAAAAAGGCTGTTCACTGAAGGGCCTTTTCCTCTCCCATGTATTGCTGATTAAGCCTTTTAAGCACCTTGCTTACCAATGTTCCCTAAGGAATACTGTTTCCTTATAAATCATGGCATGCTTTTGACTATTGTAGGGAAGTAAATCTTCAAAAAATCATTGCTATAGGAAAGAACCAATGATGTTATTATTTTTCTTCTTGCAGCAAGAAAGCCATGAAAACTATACAGGTTTTGAACATTATTTGTAGTTTGGGATTTATGCTGTGCCAAAAGAAAAGTGGTTTTTCTGCAGCATTAAACAGCTGTTAACAAGTTTTCTGCATAGAAAATGATGGTCAGAAACCTTCATGGAAGCTATGAGTGTGTAACCTTGGATTATGTACTCATAAATATTATGTATTATATATTCATGATCCCTTTGTAGCCCCAGGTTTAGGGACTACATAGGAACTGTGGAAATTCTTCAATCCATACCTACTGGGCTTTTAATTCTATTCATTTCAAGCTTAGTCTGTTTGAGTAGACTAACAAGCTATCCGCACAACTAGATGTAGAGTGCAAGCCTTAGTGACTAAGCTGATCCTAGGCCAGCTAAGCCTCTGTGAAGTCTAGAACCTTCTCCATGGAGGCGTGTTGTAAATGGCTCTATCAGTATTGTAACGATGTTATAGATCTAGAATAGATATGAAAGAACTGGCGGGGAGGAGACTGTAAAAAAATTGGGAGGAAAGCTCTTCCTTTTTTTTCCTGAACATTTTTCTTGGGGGAAAATGGGCTTTTAGAACAATTACTAGTGTTTAAGTCAAGGCATTCAATGTTTGCCATCCTGAAATCATTTCTAAAAACTATGTAAGGGGAAGATTATTATGAAAGACTATGGTCTAGTATTGAATCAAAGGCAGCCCCTGTTAGGTGGCTAGCCAAGAGCCACAAGAGAAACTAGTACATGGCATCTTTATTACTATTATTATTATTATTATTATTATTATTATTATTATTATCCTTTATTTATATAGCGCTGTAAATTTACACAGTGCTGTACATACAATCTTAAATTAGACGGATCCCTGCCCTCAGGCTTACAGTCTAAAAGAGACAACACAAAAGGAAGAGGGGAAGGTGATGGGAAAGGGGGTGAGGTCCGGTGGTTCTTCTCTCCCTCTGGGGCCAGGACCAATGCAGATGGACTGGAGGGAGGGCATGGCTTCTTAACACAAAGTTAAAAGGAGGCATCCTGGGGCGGATGGCACAGTCCTGGGAAAGCTTCCCTAAATAATATAGTCTTTAACTCAGTTTTGAACCTGGTTAGGGAAGTGATGAGGCGTGCATGTGGGGGAAGAAGGTTCCAGGAGTGAGGGGCAGCAAGTGAGAAGGCATGAATCCGAGATGGGGCAGTAGAAATCCTCGGCTGGGACAGGAGACCTTGACTACCAGAACGGAGGGTACGAGAAGGAGTGTGAGGAGAGAGAAGTTCAGACAAGTAAGGAGGGGCCAGTCCATGGAGGGCTTTGAAAGTCAAAACAAAAGCTTGTACTGGATGCGGAAGGGGAGGGGGAGCCAGTGAAGGGAGGATAAAAGAGGAGAAACATGGTCAAAGCGGTGAGCAGATGTGATAATACGTGCAGCTGAGTTCTGGACAGAGATTAAAGGATGGAGATGAGAGAGAGGAAGCCCTGTCAGAAGGAGGTTACAATAATCTAGTTGTGATACCACTAGGGCATGGACCAGAGTCTTGGCGGTGGAGGCTGAGAGGAAAGGACGGATTTTAGCAATGTTGTAAAGAAAGAATCTACAGGTCTTGGCAGTGGCCTGAATCTGGGGAGTAAATGAAAGCGAGGAATCAAAAATGAAGCCAAGACTACGGGCTTGCTGAACCGGTTGAATAGAAATGTCGTCAACAGAAACAGAAAAGGAGTATTGAAGGGTGGGCTTAGGTGGGAAGATGAGAAGCTCTGTCTTAGACATGTTGAGCTTCAAGCGCCGATGCCGCATCCACTGAGAGATGGCAGCCAGACAAGAGGAGACTTGCTGTTCGAGCCCCGGTGAAAGGTCAGGGGTTGAAAGATACAGCTGAGTGTCATCGGCATACAGATAATAGGAGAAACCAAAAGAACTGATGAGTTTACCAAGGGACAGTGTGTAAAGAGAGAACAGAAGAGAACCCAAGACAGAGCCCTGAGGAATTCCAACAGATAAGGGGACAGAGGAGGAATTCTGACCACCTGTGACCACGGCAAAGGATCGGTCTGACAAGTAAGATTTGAACCAGTTGAGAACAGAGTCGGAGAACCCGAGGTCAGAAAGTAAGTCAAGCAAGAGACAGTGGTCCACGGTGTCAAAGGCCACAGATAGATCTAGAAGAATGAGAATAGAGTAGAGGCCATTTGCCTTGGCCTGCAAGAGATCATTTGAGATTTTGGTGAGGGCTGTCTCTGTAGAGTGCCGTGGGCGGAAACCAGACTGAAACGGGTCCAGGATGGAATTGGCTTCGAGAAACTCAAGACAGCGAGAATAAACTATCCGTTCCAGAACCTTAGAGAGAAAAGGAAGAAGAGAGATCGGGCAGTAGCTAGACAGAGAAGAGGGGTCGAGAGAGGGTTTCTTCAGAATTGGGGAAACAAGAGCATGTTTGAAATCCAAAGGGAAGGATCCCGAAGAGAGAGAGAGATTAAAGATATAGAGGAGCGAGGGCAGAAAAGAAGGGGTTATAGAGATTAGAAGATGGGAGGGGATAGGATCAAGAGAACAAGTTGTAGGTTTGGAAGAATTTAGCAGTGTAGAGAGTTCATCCAGAGATACAGGTGGAAACACAGAGAGTTTATTAGTGGAAGGTACCATGAAACTAGTGGTAGGGGGCAAGTCAGGAGGAACAATTTCAGATCGAATAGTACTGACTTTTGTGAGGAAGTAGTTGGCGAAGTCAGTGGGGGAAAGTGATGAAAAGACAGGGGGAGAAGAAGGTTTTAGCAGTGAATTGAAGCAGGAGAACAAGCGCTGCGGGCACCTCTGCAGCCCAAGATCCCTTCCTGACCAGGTCCACACCTCTTCAATGGGTACAAACAGATGTCCTAGGTAAACTGTTTATCAAAGAAAAATGAATGCTGGTTTGATTGACTGCAGCAATATCAGAGCTTCACTGTGACTGGACTGTATTTCTGACATGGGCTTGGACAATGGGGTTCTATATTAAATTAGATAGCTGAAGGGTGATTGGAGCTGAAGCCTCAGAAAGGCAAAAGGACGGAGTGAAAAAGGGAAAAGTCTTCGTTGGTTCAGGTTTTGTGTTTTTTTCAGTTTTATGAGAATGTTTAAAAACAATGAATTACTGTTTTTCAAAAGCCAGTATATTCCAGCATATCCAGCATGGCTCAGATAAAGTCAATACCCTTCCCATATAATTTCCATATAATAGTTTTCAAAGTGGCCCCAGCTACTTTGCTATATTAGGGGGTTACAGGAGGATATTGTACTATTGATGGTATGGGTGAGTATGTCCCTTCAAGTTGCCTGTTGATGTATGGTGACTCCATGGATTTCATAGGGGTTTCTTAAGGCAGAAGTAGTTTGCCATTTCCCTACAGTACCCGATATTCATTGATTGTCTCTCATCCAAGCATTAGTCAGGGCTGACACTGCTGAGATTCCAAAACCAGACATATGCCACTATTAAATAGTTAATACCAACCATAAACATCTTGCTCTGAATAAAGAATCATAACAAATAGATCAAGTGTTTGGAAGCTTGGTGGACTTATTGCTGGTGCTCATGTTCTATTTTTCAGATATAGGAAGGAGACTATTTTGCCCCCCCTCCCCCAAATATAAGATATGTTGGTACACTTGAGTAGTTATGCTGAGGACTTCACTGAATATTATTACATCAAATAGAGACAATTTACAAAAGCTTAGTCAAGGCTTTGATTCAATCCATGGCTGTTATTGTGCACTGTGCAAATGGGAAGAACTAGTGTATGATGATATATTCCCCAGGCAAGAGAATTTTCAAGTTCCAGATGGATGACACATTAATTAACTTCATTTTCTTCATCTTTGCAATTCAGAAGCATATCTTTTCTTTCCTTATAATGTTCTGCTGTGATTTGAAAGCAGCCAACTGCAAATAATACCATGAAAAGTATGGCTTAGGTGTTCCAAGGTGTGACTAATATTATGCTTTCTCTTTCAGATGGAAGTCTTCCATCTCAGTTTTCTGTTCTACTATATACTGTGATGTAGTATTGAACATGGGTTGTTGTCATAGGAAATGGGAAGTAGCTAGAGTTCTTTAGTGCATTGATAATCCCCACCTTGCACTTTTTTCCCATGGTGGTGAAATTGGATGCACCCATGAAGTGAGAGACATTGCTACTGATACTGATAAAAATCTAAGGAAAAAATAGGATGGCAGTAATAATGAGCCAGTGTGGTGTAGTGGTTTGAGCATTGGCCTATGACTCTTGAGAACAGGGTTTGAATCCTCAGTTGGCCATGAAACCCACTAGGTAACCCTGGGCAAGTCACATTCTTTCAACCTCAGAGGATGGCAAACGAAAACTCCCTCTAAAGAAACATGCCAAGAAGACCAAGTGATAAGTTCTTCTTAGGATCTCCATAAACTGGAAACAACTTAAAGTCACACAATAGCAACAAGAGCAGTGAGTCAAGATTTAGCAAAACCAGATGGAAATATAATACAATGTCTGTCTGAATAGTATCAACAAGACATTATGGAAAACCTATCAATATAACCATCATCCAGTTTTATGCTCCCACAATTGAGGCAGAAGAGGAATAAATCAGAAGAGTCTGCATGGGGATTCAGGAGGTAATCTATTGAAAATAGTGACAGAAAACAAAACAATGGAACACAAACTAAAAACAATTATTATAGCTTTCAAAGGAGTTTATCACATAGGGGAAATCACACGCAAAAATGGGATTTAAAAGATAGAAAAAGTGTGTTGATTTTCAGACATGTCAATGTTAAACTTGTGTTAACCCAAACGGAAAGTAAACAAAAGCTGTTCCTTTTTACTTTAGGGATTTTCCAAAAGTAAAAAGGAGCAACTTTTGTCTACTTTCCTCCACTTTCCATTCGGGTTAATATTAGTTTGACAATGACATTGTGTGAAAATCAGCCTACTGTCATGGTTTGTTTCCAATTTAAACCCCCATTTTTGCATGGATTTCCCCTGTGTGATAAACTCCAAAGACATAGCTGTGTTAGTCTGAAAAATCAGTATGCAAAGGGATCTTGCAGCACCTTTGAGGCTAACAGAAAGTTAGAAAATATAGAAAAGCTATAGAAAGATCGAAGTTGGTAGCATGAGCTTTCATCAACTTGAGCCTACTTCCTCAGATGCATGTATTAATATAGCTTGTAGTCCCTGAAAAAAGGACACCATAATAATAATAATAATAATAATAATAATAATAATAAATAATAAAAATAATAAATTTTATTTATACCCCGCTCTTCAGCCAAAGCTATCAGAGCGGCTTACAATTTGTTAATTAGACATTTCCCTGCCCTCAGGCTTACAATCTAAAAGACACGACACAAAAGGAGAAGGGAATGGTGGTGGGGAAGGGGGAAAGTCCAGCAGCATTTCTCTCCCTCAGAGGCCTGGACCAAGGCAGATGGACTGGAGGGAGGGCTCTTATTCCCTTCAGGCAAGGCCTGTTGCAGCTGGCTTGCCTTTCTCTCCCCTCAAGATGGTGGTTGAAGGGAGGGCTCTTCTTGCTTCCAGCAGGAAGTGGCCTGCATCTCTCTCCCCTCAAGATGGTGGTTGAAGGGAGGGCTCTTCTTACTAATAATAAGACTATTACACTGATTTTCATGGAAGCTAAGTGATGTTAAAGATTTGACAACACAGACTTTTACTATGTAGGAGCAGGAGATGCCAGATATTCAAGCTGTGCTTAGAAAAGGAAGAGACACTGGGATCAATTATGTTGGATAATGGAATACATCAAAAACATTTAGAAAAAAAACAACCAATATGTGCTTGTGGTATCATGGATTTGTATATAAAAGTTTTGCTTGGTTTATTATGCCAATATGAGGTAAGTAGCTATTGGAAAGGGGAAGAGAATGGAGTGTTGATGTTGACTGGGGAAATGTTTGCAGAGATTTTCATGGGGCAGTTGGTGAATGGAGTGAGAGAAAGGAGCTTGAGTTGTGTGATTGGGTAAGAGTTTTATTTATCTTCAGAAGAGTGAGTGCAATGTTATATATAAATAATTTGCTGCTTTATGTTGAAACTTTGTAAATAAAATTTTGTTTTTATATGCACTTTTGGCTCCAGAATTGCTGTCATGTAATCATTCTGAGTTCAGGCAAGATGGCAGGATTGAAGGTGGAAGGGTAGAGTTTTGTTGGGGAAAAATCCTTATAGGAAAGATGAAGGCATTTAATATGACCTCATCATTGGTGTTACAGAAAGAAGATAGGAGGAATTCCTTACATGTAGTAGAGGTGGAGATCGGGGAAGGCCTTCATACTTAGTGTTTGCAGAGGACATCATGAATTCTTCACATTTGGTGAGTTAAGTGCAAAGAGCCACATATTTGGCCACAGTGATGGGATGAAGGGCAGAACTTTCACATAAAGGGTGGAAATCCCACATTAGGTGGCACCAGCAATGGAATAGAGGACTGAAACTCCCACATTTGATGTAGGCAACAGCGGGATGTAAGATGAGATTCCCACATAGCAAAGCCTTTGTGTGTAGATCATTAGAAAATATGAATAGCTCCAAAAGAAGTGGATGTCCTACAACATCTGACTGTCCTGATGTATAACCTATTCTTCTGTCAGAATACAATATGGAGAAACAGAATGGTTTCCAATTGGTACAAGTGTCAGACAAGACTCCATTTGTTCAATTTATATGCTGAATATATATATCATTTGGAAAACAAAATTAGATTCAGAGAAAGCAGACACCAACAACAGTTTAAGGTATGCAGATGACACCACATTAGCAGAAAATGGCAAGTACTTGGAACTACTGTTGAAAATTAAGGGAAAAAAGTACAAAAGAAAAGTTACAGCTGAATATTAAGGGAAAAAATAATGACACCGATGATTTTTATAACTTTAAAGTGGATGATAAAAACATAGTTAAATCTTTCCTCTATCTTGGTTCAGTTATTAATTGAAATCAAAAAAAGTAGGCAAAAGAAAGCTAGGACTTGGAAAGGTAGGTATGAATGAACTAGATAAGAGCCTCAAGATACATGCTAATATAGCAATAAGCTGATGACATCCAACTCTAATTTTAAAATAAAAGTCAAATTGTAAGTGGATACTTGAAAACTCATATTTTGGCTGTAGAGCTAACAACACATGGAAGTATTGATTGGCATGTTAAAACTAGGGAAATGGAACATTGCCTTCTTTTGCAAAAATAATATGATACCCGGAGACTTGTCCCTTCTATTTAAGGAATCCTTAGAGGAGTAGTGTTTGAAGGTGGTGCATAGAAACATAAGCTTTTGCAGTAAATGGTCACTGGAAAAAAAGAGAAAAAAAGTTTCTTCTTCTATGAAAAGCTAAGCACAGATGCTGATTGTAAGCACCTGATTAGAAACAGGCATTGTGCTTTGATCTGAGTATCCAAGACTCTATGGACAAGATCATATTTGTAATTGGTGCAATGTATAGTCCCCAGCACAGTTACAGCGTGGTCTGGGTGTCAGGGAGGAACAATGAAGACAGCCAAACCAGCAGTGGTGCAAGAGAGATTTGCCGCGCAGGTCAGGCCCCCCCCCCCCAATAAATACAGAAACCTGGTTGGAGGAAAAAAGGCCACAACTTTATTAACTGTTCCACACATGCAGAACAACACAAAACCATAGGGTTGGCCCAAAGCATAAGGTCTGGATCTGGCCATCAGCAACATCCTGGTTGGTTGATGTACCCTTGGTAGCAGGGGCAAACATCGGGATGACGTAGGTGCCAAGCTCCGCCCTGTTGCGCAGTTAGGCAACTGCGCTGCTTCACATCGAATTGCGAGACATCCTAGTCACCAGGTATTAATCGACTGTGGCCCCCGCAATGGCCACAGCGAACCGCTCCTTACCCGGGTCATGAGGACTCCCGATCCAGTGCCAGCGGGCCCTGGAAACCCCTACCCCAGATCCAGGCCTATGCTGCCACCCATAACAGAAGTTGTGACAATCAACTCCCTAAACAGGGAGGGAGGGTGGGAGAGCAGAACTGGCAATGGTGCCGACGCTCACCTTACACGGCCTTAAATAGGCCCAACAACCAATGAGGGCTCAGGAACGATGGAGGCACCACCCTCTCCGAGCTCTCCACCAATAGGAGGGCACGCCATACCCTGCTGTGGCCAATCAGACAGGTTCCTTTCCTGCTCCTCCCGATGGCCAATCAGCATCGAGCCCGCGCTCGCACCGGCCGCTGGGGCGCCCAAGCCTGGCGCCCGGGAAGGGGAGAGGCCTTCCTTCACGCGGCAACAGCGCCGGCCCGTTAATTCGGGCGGCGCCATTTGCCGCGCAGGTCAGGCCCCCCCCCAATAAATACAGAAACCTGGTTGGAGGAAAAAAGGCCACAACTTTATTAACTGTTCCACACATGCAGAACAACACAAAACCATAGGGTTGGCCCAAAGCATAAGGTCTGGATCTGGCCATCAGCAACACCCTGGTTGGTTGATGTACCCTTGGTAGCAGGGGCAAACATCGGGATGACGTAGGTGCTAAGCTCCGCCCTGTTGCGCAGTTAGGCAACTGCGCTGCTTCACATCGAATTGCGAGACATCCTAGTCACCGGGTATTAATCGACTGCGGCCCCCGCAATGGCCACAGCAAACCGCTCCTTACCCGGGTCATGAGGACTCCCGATCCAGTGCCAGCGGGCCCTGGAAACCCCTACCCCAGATCCAGGCCTATGCTGCCGCCACACAGGCAGGTCTGAAAGAGCGCCTGCCGCCAACCCTAAGAACCGAAAAAGAACCCTCCACAAATAACATTAATAGCATCCGCTTGAGCAAGAGTCCAAATCAGGGTGCACATAGCCCGCAAACACCCTAGACTTCCATCAACCAATTTACTTGATGACATCAGTAGAGAGTCCAGCACAGGCTGTAGATGTGGCCGCTCCAATGCGGAATGAATGGCCCCCAAATTCAACCAAAAGAAGACCCATCGCCTGAAGGGCCAGCTTTAACACAGCAACAAATTGAAAGCGTGTGCCAGGTGAGCCATCAGCATGACAAAATAGGGATCCTTGACATGCAGGCTGGTGCCTAATAAACCTTTTTAGAACCCGAACAGGACAGAGGTGCGAGTCTTTTAGGTGCCCCAATATGATCGATGAGGCTCAGCCCAGTTTATCACATTTTGACCTGAGAACTGTCAAACATACAGCATCAACATTGAACAAAACATCAGTGATGCACAAGTATCTTTTTGAGCAATAGGTCTTCGAAGACAGGACCAGCTCCCCTACCCTCAGGGCCCCAAATGGCGGTAAGCTGGGAAACAATATCCTGAAGCAGTGTAAAAACAGATAGGGTGCCTGGCATCGTTTTTGTCCATATGCATGCATCTCCAACCCTCCAGAGTGCAACGCACTTGGAAACAAGCACATGGATCAGCCAGGCTGGAGGCTTTTGCAAAGAACAAAATACCTGCAAGGTGAACAGAAATAGAGCGCGGGGAAACCCCACTATACTTTAACCACGCCATGAAGCATAAAACAGTTGTCGAATCCATAGGCCAAAGTGCTGGAATGCCTAGGGCACCCCACAAGGAGGACAATTTAGAAAAAACCTTATTATAGGCCCTGAGAGTGGAGGGGGCCACCGAAGACAAAATGCCCTGGGGTCTGCCTTTGGAGCCAGCCATTGAAACCTGTCTTCCTGGAATCGAGAAAGAGCATCAGCTAAATTATTTTGCAAACCAAGAACAAACCAAGCTGTGATAGAAATGTTAAAATTAAACAAGTGAGTACGAGCCACAGCACCAGCACGACTCTTTCTGATTTGAAAGACAGGCTATTAACAACAGCAACTATGGCTTGATTATCGCAGCAGAACAGAACACGTTTGGTGGAGAACTCATGTTTCCAAATAATGACAGCCGTCACAATGGGAAATAATTCCAAAATAAATAAATAAATAAATAAATTATTAACAACATCCTCTTAAGCCCAACCCTTTGGCCATTTTTGAGCACACCAGTGTCCTTGAAAAAACAGCCCAAATCACAATCTTCAGATCCTCTCTAATACCCTTGGTAATGCTCACATGGTAATGAGGCCTGGAAATACCTGCAGTAGCTCTGGCCAGCCTGGCACAAAAGGGGCGACCAGGAGAAACCACACAGCACGCAAAGTTCAGGTGACCCAGGAGGGATTGCACCTGTCTCATAGTAACTTTTTGGGAGGCAAGAAATTCTGAAATAAGTTTTTTTTTTTTTTTAGAGCACTCAATTTGTCAGGAGGGAGACGAGAAACTCCTTCAACCGAGTCCAATTGGACACCCAAAAATGTGAGGGACATAGCTGGCCCCTTAAGTGTTATCAGCTGCTGAAGGGACCCCGATCTCAGATGCCAAAGCAGAAAAGGTATTTAGGAGCATCTGGCAATGGTCTGAGCCGGACCGTCCGGTGAAAAGGAAATCATCCAGTTAATGAGTCACAAGCGGGGAGCAAGCCCTGCGCTTTACCTCCCACTCCAGGAAAGTACTGAAGGCCTCAAAGGCTGCGCAGCTAATTGAACAGCCTATTGGTATAGCCTTATCGAAATACCATCGGCCTTGTACCTTAAGCCCTTACAGGTGGAAATCATCAGAGTGAACAGGCAAAAGGCAGAAAGCAGACTGAATGTCACATTTGGCCATTTGGGCTCCGCGGCCACATGCCTGCACTAGCTGGACCACATGGTCGAACGAAGCATAGCTAAGTCGGAATTCCCCCAGAGCCTTCTTGGGGACAACTCTTAAGGGAGACACCTGAATGTTTGGGAAAGGCGGAGAATCAAAAGGCCTTTCAATGCAGCCGGCATCTATTTCTTTTTGAATCTTTTTCATAAGAACCTCCAGCATATCTCAAGCTGATTTAAGATTCTTAGACTCTGAAGGAGGAGGGGATTGGGCAGGGCCCCATGCTGAAAGGGATGGTGGCCTGATTTTGGGCAAGCTGCCTTACTATGGGGCCCCTGACAAAGTTCAAAGATGTGGTCATATCTGCAGTGAGACCTGGAGCATCTTCCTGCATTATATTCCCAGCAGACCAATTTATGTCCCTCTTACCATTCGGTCTGGTGGCCCCTTTGTACCTGGTCAGAGGGACCACCTCAAGCAACCAAATTTCATTGTGAATAAGATCCCAGTGCTCTCTAGAGCTCTCTTCTCTAGAGCTCTGAGAAGCCTGCTGACAAAAGGCTGCATCATAGGTGATAGCAGCTGCCTCACCAGGTACATCTCTGACTCTAAGAACATGAAGCATGTGGCAATCTAAGTGTCAAGCTCTCTTGAGGAATGCCATTGAGATAACAGCCCTATGGAGAATGTATGCTCTGCTGAGGGAACCTTAGGGTGTTTTGTTTGTTTGTTTGTTTTGCCCATTTGGTGGATGTAACAGCAAGGGCATCATGCCCTTTTGGTTGCAATAGTGTGAAAATGTCAACGAAACAACCTGTTAAAATTCCATTTTTGCACATTTTTTTGAAAGGTGAGACCCAGGAGGACGCTCACCAGGAGCTGAGGGAGGGATGCCCAAGGCCCAAGGCCCATACACCTTGCTGGCCAGGATGCCAGGACCTGCACCGGATAGCACAGCAGGGAAACCCAGGGACCAAAGCATGGTCCACCCAGAACCCTTCTCTACCTGTAGGCACAACCTGTGAAACACCCCCTCCCCAACATGTCCCAAACGAGACACAGATGCAGTCCTGTTCCATTTACTCTTTTTCCCTTGCATTTCTTCCTTTTGCCACCGGCCACAGAGGTTCCCCCAATAAGCTCGTCGTCCTCCGAACTCAAAGATGTAGAGCTAGAGCCAGATGAAGAACTTGAGCTGGAGACATCCACTCAAGCAACGGAGGTCCAAGCCGAAGAGCTGGGTCCCAAGCTGAGGACATCATCTGCCAACTGTTGTTCCCTGTCGCCTTCCCGGGATCCAGATCCAGACATGCAACACCAGCAGATGTCGATACTTGGGAGGCTGCCATGGCCTTAGCAATGATTTCTGAGAAGGACCACATCAGTTTTGCAGCCATCTCTTGGCTAATGATCAAAGATGCCTGCAATGGGGGAGGATGTCCCTGGACCATTACTATTGTCGCAGGATCCACCACAACTGTCGAACTCCCCTGTCTACAGGCATACGTACGTGCTGGGCACCTCCTAGTCCCTGGGGCTAGCTCTTCCCAGGACCTACAATTTGTTTTCACAAAGAACTGGTAACTTGTGCAGCACCACTTGACTTCCTTGATTTTGGTGACATGTTGAAATTGGTTGGTCTGACAACACTAAGATTGGGACTGTAGTCAGCAAGAAAAAAGTATTGCAAAGCTGCTTATAGGTGAAGGGAAACACATGCCCAGCAGGGCCGAAGCCGCAAGCACCGTGTAAATTACAGTTCACCGTTGTCAAGTCACAAGCACTGGTTACAAATCACGTGCCCAGCTGGCCAAAGCCGCGTGCACCGTGTAAAGTCAGCAGTGCAATAATCACCAACCAAGTAGAGAGCACGTGCCCAGCAGGGCCGAAGCCGCGAGCACCGTGCCGAAGAACAGTTTGCAGGCACAACAATTATTAATTATTAAGATTAAAAAGGAAGACAAAACAAAACAAAAGGCCTTCTCAAAAAACATGAACCCTGTCTGCCAGTCCCTTAGCAACAAACCTGAAGGAGCGGGTGATTGTTACCAAGAAGTGGGGAGGTGGTAAAGATGCCCTCACCAATAAAATGCCCCACCTATTAGGCAGTGAGGAAGGCTGTCAGACCCACAGCCCCGCCCCCTACTGTGCGGCAAAATAGGCAGTGAAGCCTCTGATCTGCTGGCCCCCAGAGCAGAACTGGCAATGGTGCCGACGCTCACCTTACACGGCCTTAAATAGGCCCAACAACCAATGAGGGCTCAGGAACGATGGAGGCACCACCCTCTCCGAGCTCTCCACCAATAGGAGGGCACGCCATACCCTGCTGTGGCCAATCAGACAGGTTCCTTTCCTGCTCCTCCCGATGGCCAATCAGCATCGAGCCCGCGCTCGCACCGGCCGCTGGGGCGCCCAAGCCTGGCGCCCGGGAAGGGGAGAGGCCTTCCTTCACGCGGCAACAGCGCCGGCCCGTTAATTCGGGCGGCGCCATTTCCCAGTACATCACTATGGGCAATTGAGGGCAGGGAGGGGGGGTGGCACCTGACAGCTATTCTTCTGTATATTAGACTGTTTCATAAGGAGGTATTGGATATCCCTTTATGCATCACTGGCAAAAAGGAAAATTCAGAGCCATAACCGTGTTAATCTGGGCTATCAGTATGCAAAAGGAACTTGCAGCACTTTTGAGACTGCATAGAAGAAACTGGAGCATAAACTTTTGTAGACTTGATCTACTTCTTCAGATAAAGTAGGTCCACTATTGTGTAAAAAAAGTAGATGCATTGTTGTAATCTCAGGCTAGTGTAAAAGCTCCAAAATGATTCTCACCTCTTTCTTCTACAACAATTCTATTACTTAACTGTTGGATGGAAGCTGGGAAAAGATCTGGTAATAGCAGACACATTTGACAATAGTGTTGTAAAAAATTGTGACAAATCTGACATTAAGATGATAAATTTGACATTATGTGTCAAAGATGCAGTATCCTGTCCCCAAAATAGGGATTTGCAGAAACCCCTGCAAATGATATCACACTGCAGCAAAGAAATGAATGTTGTTTACTTGCCAGTTTACTATTACTGCAAACCTGCCTCATATTTCAATTTTAAAGCAGCAATATTTGTAAGTGATGGAGTATTGTTGCAAAAGAATGGAATGATATTGTCCAGAATGACCTGTTTTAGAGAATGCATAAATGATATCTAGGCACTGAAAAATTGTAATCTGAGAGCCAGATATGTTCTATAATGGTCCCATTGAATCTCTGTAGTGAACAGATGGTTGTGTTTATTTTTCAATGTGTCCATACCACACCCATATGGATGAACAAGGGCATAGTACAAAGTGGGGGTTTCATCTTTATATACATTGTCAAATATTGCTTGGTTCACCCGAAAAGATTTATTGTGATACAAGCTTCTGCACAACACTCCTTGAGTTCTATGGGATCACTTATACATGAATATTGTAAACACAATTACAAAAGTGAAGTCAAAGGCTTTCACAGCTGGCATCCATAGTTTTTTGTGAGTTTTTCAGGCTATGTAGCTGTGTTCTGGAAGAGCTTATTCCTGACATATCACCTGCATCTGTGGTTGGCATCCTGAGAGAATACCGGCACATACTGTGTGACCCTTGGTTGAGAGAAAGTGATTTACATGTTAATCTGTGTGTTGGTCTGTTGTTGAATGGCAAGGGCTCAGAGTGTCTATTTAATTAGTGATCCATTGATGGCTGGGAAAGCCCCCTGACCCAGGATGGTTTTCACTTGCACTTGCTGGGTCTTGATTTTGGTGTTTTTCAGGACTGGTAGCCAAATTTTGATCCAAAATAGACAGCCCTGATGGGGTGGTTTCAAGCCACCCCAGAGCAAGCTGGATTGGGGCCTCAGCAACTTTTTGAAAACTGCTGCTCCTTTTTGAGCGAGTAAAAAACTGGCTTTTCTGCCACCACCACACTGCCAGAGCACTGCAAAGCTGCCCGTTGTGTGGTCAGGCAGGTGGCATGATGCTGACTTGGGGGTGGTGTCAGACCATGCGACATCTAGATGCCACGCTCTGACGTCACCCCCAAGCCGGTTTAAAGGAGCCATCTGTTTCATCCTTTTGTTTATTTTAAGGGTTTCTTCTTTCCCATTCAAGTTATTCAGAGCTTTGTGAATTTCAATGGCTTTCCTGTCCATTTTGACCTGATAGTTGTTGGCATGGTCCAGAATTTCTGTGGCCTGATAAAGACCGGCATGAAGAGGTGCCTGGGTGGCACCATTAGGGTTCGGGAGTGCACATCGTTTACACACTCCCAAACTCTAATGTGTAATGGCGCCAGCGCCATTACATGATGCCATTTAGATGGCGTACATAATGGCACCATCGCAACTGCGCAGCTTCCGCATGGAGCTGTGCAGTTGTGGCAGCA
The DNA here is from genome assembly GCA_034509955.1 of Urosaurus nigricauda. Taxonomy (NCBI): domain Eukaryota; kingdom Metazoa; phylum Chordata; class Lepidosauria; order Squamata; family Phrynosomatidae; genus Urosaurus; species Urosaurus nigricauda. The sequence continues at coordinate 88,674,680 of JAOEGL010000003.1, forward strand.
CAAAGGCGCCTAATGGCTCCTTTTTTCTTTGCTGCACTATAACTGCACAGCAAAAAAGTGTGGTTTCCCTGCTCCTTTTTTGTGGCGCAACTGCACTGCAGCATCTAGCTGCTACAGCGCAGTTGCAGCACTAAAAGAGCTGGTGCCAGACCGCCCTTTTTGGGTGGTCTGTACCGCCTCTGTACTTTCAAATAGTATTTTATTCACAGGGTGGTTTATAATGTGTCCTGCTACTGCTGATTTTTCTGGCTCACCCAGTCTGCAGTGTCTCTTGTGTTTCTTGATATGTGTTTGGATACTGCATTTGGTGGTCCCTATGTAGACTTGTCTGCAGTTGCACGATTTGTGGTAAACTCCTGAGATTATGAGAAGGTCTCTCCTGTCCTTCGTTGAGCACAGCATTTGTTGCATTTTCTTGGCTGGTTTGTAGATCATTTGGAGGTTGTGTTTCCTCACCAGTTTTCTTATTCTATCTTTGACTCCTTTGAGTGGTTGTTTGTCTTCACTCCTTTGGGTATTTTTTGGGTCTGGCAGCCCTTTTGATGTCTGAGCTGGAATAACCATTCAATTGTAGAGCCCAGTCTAGGAAGTGGGGTTCACAGATCCTTTTTGCCCAGTCTACATAGGTTCCATACATCCCAAAAAACAGGACTTTCATGCAGGAAAGTGCAGGACATGATTGGAAAAATCTTGTTGATCAGAAGTTACTGCAGGCATTCTCAAAATCCTAAAGAGAGAGAGAGAGAGAGAGAGAGAGAAAGAGAGAGAGTGAGAGAGAGAGAGAGAGAGAGAGAGATTCAAAAATTTAATATAAAGTCTGCTAGAAGGCATTTACCTTTCTATCTGTTCCTAAATCTGTACATTAAAATCTTGCAGACCCCATTTAAAAAGGACCTAATTCTTATCCCTGAAAAACACAACTCCCTCCCCTCCAGCTCTGTCTCTCTCTTTCCAGACTTAATTATTAATTGCTACAACTTCTTGTGTAAAATTTTGTATTCAATGACATAAACCAACAATTCATAGGGATTACATTGTCATCTGTTGGAAGATTTAAACAGATGGGTATCATACATACCTTTCAACATTTCACAAATGAAAATTGGTGTACATGTGGCCAGTGAACATCAAAGTATAATTAAGATGGGAAATGTTATTAATATGGAAGACATACAAGCTAGGAGAAGATGCAGTAGTTCACTCTATGGTAAAGAGCAAGATGCCAACCTTCCTTCCCTTGTCCTGAGTTAATAGAATACAAATTAATTTTGTATTTTGAACTCCTTTTGCAGCAATTAAAGTAATCTGAAGACAAGGTGATAGAAGGAGTGAAAAACTGGGACATTTTAAAAACATCTGAAAAGTGAGATGACAGAAGATTAATCAGGACTATCCCTACCAAACTGAGACACATTAGAAAGCTGAAGCATTACTTTTCTTTAATGACCTGGAAGTGTCCAAAATAGGAAGACTTTATTGAGATAGGACTGGCAGCCTTAGAATGTGACCTTATGTATATTTATCTTAAAGTGTGTTTTTGTTCTATTCAGTGGGGCTTTCACAGGTACTTTGAACTGCAGTCTTTAATAGTGATTGTCTACCCTGTCATGTGATTGAAAATGGGTCCTATGTCTTTCAATAAACTGGACACAAAATTAGTTTCTGTTAGACCAAGATATCATTAGTGTCATATCTTACTTGATTATCAGGAGACTATTACAAATTAACAGTGAACATGATGAGGGGCAGGTTCACTAGGACTGCTGTACCAAAGTGTGCTGATACAAAACCTCCCCTTTCTCCATTGGCTAGGGTTGCCAGGTAAAAAAGGATAAAGGACTTCTGCACCAGCATGGTGTTGTAGTTTGAGCATTGAACTATAAAACTGGAGAGAAGAGTTTGAATCCCAGCTCAGCTGTAGAAACCTGCTGGGTGATTTTAGGTAAGAAACGCTCTATCAGCCTCAGTGAATGGCAATGGAAATGTCCTGTGAAGAAACATGTCAAGAAAACCTTGTGATAGGCTCAACTTAGGAAATGACTTGACAATGAACAACAACAACAACAACAACAAACCTTTAATAATAAGAGGGAGTTTCATAAGCCAATGTTTACATGAAAAACAACATTGCCTGAAACATCTGCACAACTATTAAAGATAAAGGAGCCATCTCACTTATTTTACCTGGCAGCCCTACCATTGGCGAAAGAAGCAGCTTTTCTTTTGGGACTAATAACAACTGGTGGGAGAGGGGTCTTTATCAAGTTTATACTGTGAGAGATAAGAGTTAAACCTTAGTGTGATGTAGTCCCAGTGAAAATGTCCCTCTCTAGCAACAGCTATATATATATATATATATATATATATATATATTCAAAACTAGCAACAGATGTGGTGGTTAATGATGTGTTTAATGTCATGTCCAGTCACGTTTGGTTCTCTCTGTTTAATTAATCATTCCCTAAAATATCATGTTTCTTCCTCCCTATCCATCCTTCTTTCTTGTTTTTTTAATTCCTCCTTCTTCCATTTTTTTCCCTTAAATATTTAAAACGTGTTAGTGACACAACAGATCAGTTAGGATTCAGGACTATTAAATGGGCTTGTTTGTTTGTTTTTTAAATTTAAGCATTTTATACAAATACAGAGTATAATTTTTTAAAAAAAAATCTGCTGATACTGAGACCTGTTTGGACAAATAATAGTGATGGGGGATGACATAAAAGTGCACATATTTGATGATGGGACCTTTTTTCCCCCCAAAGTATTGCTTCAAAAAGATTTGTGCCTTCAAAAAGAGAGAGGATTGGTATTCCACATACTTATTCTACATCCATGGTGCGATTATAATGTATATATTTATATTCTTAAAATTAGGTCTTCCAGTTAACCAAGCGGACAATTTTCACTAGGGAAGATGTCTGAAGGCCAGTTGAGCCAACCCTAGACCAACTCAAGCTGTGCTGAGTTCAAACCCTCCCTGCCTAAGACTGTTTGGACTATATGCACCTTGGCTTAAATTTCTTCTAACATTAGGGCTGTACAGACTGCCTGTAAGTGGCAGCCTGCAGCCGCCCCATTTAGAGCCTGATTGGGGCCATGCAAAAAGGAGCTGCAAAAAGCAGCTCCTTCTTGTGCCCTGGAAAGGGCACCATAGCCGCCATGCTGCGGCTTTATGGTGCTCCTTTAGCGCTGTGTCATCTAAACATAGTACCAGAGGAGCACTGTGATGCCACGCTCTGTGTGGTGCAGCATGTGACATCACTCCGCCATGGGGGCAAGTCAGGGTGTGTGTTGTGTGGATGCCACGCCCCAACTCCACCCCAGGCCAGCCTTAATGGCCAGTCTGCACAGGCTTCTAGTGGCTGTGTCTCTGAATTGGAGGTCATGAAATTCCTCTTTTTCTTTACTCCATATCTTCTATTTTCTCCCCCCGCCTTCTGTCTGCAGTTTGTACAGTATAATTCTAGCTGAAAGATACATCAACTGCAAGGAATTAGGAAGAACTCTCTCATGCCATCTGAACTCAAAAAATCAGCTTTCAAAGTGATCTCCCAGATAAACCGAGCCAGCAAAAATGTAGCAGCAGCAACTGGGATAGAGAATATTAATAATTTCAAACATTCTTCAGCTGAGTGGGCTTGCATTCAACACAGCTTCAGCTGGGTCTCAGGCATCAGTGTAAATTAGGGTTGCACACTGAACAAGAGAAGAGCCCTGTTGGCAAGTCACTCTGTTGGTGGATCCCTGAGGTCAGCCAGCAGAAGATGGTTCTGCCAATGGAAGGAACTGTTGCTAATTCCATTCCCTACAGCCAGGTTATCTTTGAGTTAGGATGTCATGTTCGGCACACTGAAACCAAGTCATAACTAACTTCAGTCTCTCTGTGCAGGGATAGCTCAACCAACAATGCCTCCAAAAAAACCAAACTCCTTTTTACAATGTCTCTTTACACCTGCCCAGCCTTTTCCCCCCTCCTTGTCCTCTGTCTATTTAAAGGCATTTTAAGAGGATCACCATTGGGATGATGAAAAAGACTTCAGAAACACAGATTTTTGGTGTTAGATTGCAGCAGCATGTCTCCAATAAACAATGCAATAAAGCTTTTGCTGGGGGAAAATGGGATCTACTATAGTTGTGTGCGCATGCCTACAGCAACCAACAGGCAAGTTAAATAGCAGCCGCTTCTAGAATTCCTTACTCTGTACACATCAACAGAAAAACATAGGCAAAAGGGGAAACCAGAAAAGCCTTCCTTACCAGCTACCTACAGTACATTAAAAAAGCAAACTAGAAGGTGGAGGATGGTGAAAGAAAAAAGAAACAGCATCCCTGAACGCATTTTAGAGGAAGCTTTGAGATGGATTATGGAAGGTTCAGAAAGTTTTTGCTTATCTGTGCAAGCTTTACCTGAGTAGATGTGAAACAATCCTATAGATGGTTAATTCTGAATAAAAAGTTAACTTAAATATACTGTAATAAGGAGACCTTGGTCTGGGGAATTTATCATTAGTTCAAATAGGGTAGCAGTCTCTATTCCTGTTTATAGGAAGGTTGCTAAGCTAATAATAGGTCAACAGAGACAAGTTTATGAAACTAACTAATGTTTATTATTCATACACACATAAGATAAGTATACACCCACACAATCACCCAAGAACTCAGGAATATAGTAAGTTAGCATTGACAGAAGACAAGAGGCTGATATTCACCGGTTTGGCGGGGCTACAGGTCCAGCTAGATGAAGTCTCAGCAACACGGAGGGTAAGGGGGGGGGGAGGAGTGGAACTATATCAGAACTCAGGCACACAGGAGTATTCCTGGATCGTAACATAGAACACTGACAAAAGATTTGGGGGATCTTAAATAGGCAAAATCTTTTCTCAGGCGGAGAGTTGCTTACTGTACTTCAAAGCAAACCCAAATCTACATATTAAAGATTGCTTGATCTATAGAGACTCTTCAAGGTGCTAATGGTCATCCAAGATGAGGAGGGGTCTGGTCTGGCAAAAAATATCCTGGGCCATAAACAAAGGTGTGAATGATTCTTTCCTTTTGGCAACTTCTTTTTTTTTGGGGGGGGGGGCTCTTTGATCTATGTTTCAATAACTTACATGACCTGCTCTCTTGCAGTCATGGAGAACTTACCTCATCTCCCATCAGGCTGTTCTAAATAGGGTCATCGGAAGAAAAGTCATTCACATTTAGGATTTCAAGGCTCCAATGCTGATAACAATACAGAAACGTAGAAATTACCTTTTTAGTGATGTGAAAAGTTATGCTTTCTGCTTCTGGTACCAATTTTTCTGTTAATGTAATGTTCACGAGCACATCTATTTCATTAACTGAGGTATACCTGTAATTGTATTCAGCCTGCTCTTAGGTTTGACTGAGTCCACGTCCAACCCAATGGAGAGCTCTCAGTAAATATACTGATGTTTATTCAGTTTATGATTAATTTTTCTTCTTTGGTTTCTAATTAGTGATGTTAAATTACTGTACTATATTTTGACGCCTCAAATATATTTCAGTTTTCAATCATCCCAAGAATATAATACAAACATCTCAAAAAGTCTTATTCATCTTTCTTTTAAAACAATTAAGTACATTTCATGTCTTGTGTGAGTAGATAAAATATACTATTTTTGATTCAAGGTTTAAATTAAACTGATTACAATAAATGTGTGTTTTTTTTTTTGGGGGGGGGTTATTTTCAGAATATTCCAAAACCACAAACAAGATGTAATTGTTTCAAACACCATTGATTTTTCCACCAATAAAGCCCACATTCAAAAACTTAAATTCAGGCTACTTCTATTATCACACAGTATCTCAGTGTGAATAATTTTGGTAGAATTTGGTTCTCTTCTCCAAGAATTCCAAGTTATTTGGATTTTCCTGCATGATCAAATTTACATTTTTTAATGTAATATTTTCCTCACTATAAACTTAATGCAGTCTTCTGCCACTTAGTTCCTGTATTGGGGGGGGGATTTAAATTTAAATTTTTTTTAAAAAAATCAAATAGTCTAATGACACCTTAAAAAATAACAAATTTATTCTAAAGCCACTCAACTTACACTTTCATATATTTACATATTTATAGCATTCTTATAGAAAATTAGTATATTCAAATTTGTTCAATGGTACTTTTATGTATTGCAAGGTGATATTTCAAATAGCTTTGTTCACAAATTGCAAGATGATGGTACCTTTCTTCAGAATTCTAATTTTAGTGTCTGGGATGCATTTTTATAACATAATAACAGCACCAATTTTACCTCAGTATGTTATGCATGCAGCTTGCCAGGCTTTGAGCAAATGAGCTTTGCTTCATAGTTTGTTGCTCCCATGAAGCCTGCTCATTTAGGTAGACGGCAGATATATTGTCACATACTCATTCATATTCACAGATGTACACCACATTCCTAAATTGCGTTTGACTGTATGACCCTGCAAACCACAGTAACCACAGAACAGATTTCTAAATGTTGACAGTGTGGATCAGCCAGTGCATGTCTATTTTCTTGAAAACTGATAAAGACTTGTTTTGTTTTTGATACATACCCACACAACCACCAGCTAAATTATTGTTTGAAATTGTGTTTCTTAGCTGAGCAATGTGGTTCACAATAGGTATAAACTTGTCAACATTGATGATGTGGCTTCTCTCCCCCCCCCCCCAACATTTTGGCATATATTTTGAAAATATTTTGAATATTTTTAAAAAAACTGGCTACCCCAGCTGAAGATGCTGACAGTTAGAAAGAGAATAGTTAGCAAGCTGGCTATGTGGCAGGAGAACAGCACTGCATGTTAATGTTCATAGTAATGTACATTGAATCTGACCATGGCCTATGTAGCCCAGTAGTCTCTACCCTAATTAATAGTATCCTTTATGTCTCAACAAGAGGACTTTGCTTGCCCTGCAACAGAAAACTACCCAACCAATCTCTCCAGACTTTGAATTATGTGCTACTTGGGGAAGTCTGACATCTAGTGACTGAAGGTCGTATCGCAGGCTATTTAAAAAAAAATTAAAATTAATCAATCCATTGTAAAACCAAATAATCTTCAAGTATATGCCCTTAGGTTCCAATTAGTATCCAAGAAGTTTTAGGTATGTAGGGTTCATAAACTTAGATTTATGGCTCTGAAAGTCAGGCATGGTCTTGTACTATTGCAGATATAATAAATTTTCTGCCTGTTCTTCACTCAAAAAAAAAACAACAAAAAAAAAACCTCTGCAAAGTAAACAGTGCTCACAGTATGAGGAAGGGAGAGCCAAGGAAAGTATGCAGTTCTATCACAAAAGTCCTTTACACAGAAGTTTGATGAAACAATTCCATCCTTTTTACCTCCATCTCATTGTCACTTTGCCTTCTTCTTGCCTCATTCACACTTAACCACAGCCATATTTACTACTAGTCCAACATACTGTGATTCCTGTTAACTTCTCTTCCTGAGGAAGAATGGCCTAAATCCTATAGACAATCACAAGTGAAACAGATCAACTGAATAAGCTGTTGAAGGGTAACTCAGAACTTTTATTGTTATTATTATTATTATTATTATTATTATTAACCTTTATTTATATAGTGCTGTAAATTTACACAGTGCTGTACATACAACCTTATATTTAGACGGTTCCCTGCCCTCAGGCTTACAGTCTAAAAGAGACAACACAAAAGGAGAAGGGAAAGGTGGTGGGAAAGGGGATGAGGTCCAGTGGTTCTTCTCTCCCTCTGGGGCCTGGACCAAGGCAGATGGACTGGAGGGAGGGCTCGGCTTCTTAATACATAGTTAAAAGTAGGCATCCTGGGGCAGACGGCAGAATCCTGGGAACGCTTCGCTAAACAATATAGTCTTTAACTTAATTTTGAATCTGGTTAGAGAAGTGATGAGGTGCACATGTGGGGGAAAAGGTTCCAGGATTGAGGGGCAGCAAGTGAGAAGGGACGAATCTGGGATGGGGCAATGGAAATCCTTGGCTGGGACAGGAGACTTTGACTACCAGAACGGAGAGTACGAGAAGGAGTGTGAGGAGAAAGAAGATCAGACAAGTAAGGAGGGGCCAGTCCATGGAGGGCTTTGAAAGTCAACAACAAAAGCTTGTACTGGATGCGGAAGGGAACAGGGAGCCAATGAAAGGAGGATAAGAGAGGAGAAACATGGTCAAAGCGGCGAGCGAATGTGATATGTGCATCTGAGTTCTGGACAGAGATTAAAGGATGGAGGTGAGAGAGAGGAAGCCTTGTCAGAAGAAGGTTACAATAATCGAGTTGTGAGACCACTAGGGCATAGACCAGAGTGTTGGCAGTGGAGGCTGAGAGGAATGGACGGATTTTAGCAATGTTGTAAAGAAGAGAATCTACAGGCCTTGGTGGTGGCCTGAATCTGGGGAATAAATGACAGAGAGGAATCAAAGATGAAACCAAGACTGCGGGCTTGCTGAATAGAAGTGTTGTCATCAACAGAAACAGAGAAGGAGTATTGAAGGGTGGGCTTAGGTGGGAAGATGAGAAGCTCTGTCTTAGACATGTTGAGCTTCAAGCGCCGATGCCACATCCACTGAGAGATGGCAGCCAGACAAGATGAAACTTGCTGTTCAAGCCCCAGAAAGATACAGCTGAGAGTCATCGGTGTACAGATAATAGGAGAAACCAAAAGAACTGATGAGTTTACCAAGGGACAATGTGTATAGAGAGAACAAAAGGGGACCCAGGACAGAGCCCTGAGGAACTCCAACAGATAAGGGAACAGAGGAGGAAGTCTTGTTGTTGTTGTTAACTGTCCTAGACTCAACCCCAACTCATGGTGACCCTGTGGATGAGACATCTCCAAGCCTCCCTGTTCTCCACTGCTTTGCTTAGGTCCTGCAAATCCAGACCTGTGACCTCCCTTATTGAGTCTATTCTTCTGACATTCAGTATTCTTCTCTTTCTACTGCCCTCTACCTTTCTCAGCATTCGTCTTTTCTGGTGAGTCAGGCCTTCTCATAAAGTGGCTGAAGTACAACAGCTTCAATTTGATCATCTTGGCCTCCCCATCAATTCAATGTTTCTGTTCTAAGTGGGAGTATCAACAGCATTTGAAGTCAAACTGAGTCTCTAAAATGACTGCAGAGTATATAGTGATTCCATGCTGTTCAGTGCCCAAGAACAAACAAATCAACCTTTCTAGGCATCAGGGGGCCACCCTGAATGTTTTTTCCCTTGTCAAAACCATGTGGGGATACATAATAACTGAGACAGACATAGGCAGGCAAGAGCAACTCACCATAAGAGGCGTATGGGTAAGGAAGCAAGTAGGACTTCAAGGATAGTAGTAAAGCCTGAGATATCCAGTGAACCTCAAGCCATGTCAAGATCTAAGACATTTAGCAACCTATGCCAAATAGCTTTGTACTTCAGGAAACACATTTCCATCATTGTCACACTTTTGGTGCCATGGTTAGAGTGGTGAACTGATAGTGGAGACCCAGGTTTAAATCGCCATTTTGCTGTGAAGATCGCAAGTCATCTTGGGCTAATCACTCTTTCTCTACCTTACAGTATTGCTGTAGTTATAGGAGTGGGGGGACTGAAGGGATTGACACACACCCTTCAAGAATGCTGCCTTCCTGATTATATTTTTCTTGAGACCTAAACTTTTTAGCATTGAAAGAAGTGAGATACTGAAAACCCTTCACAGCTGAAACTCTGGCCACAACTGCTTGTCCGAAGAAGCCCTGAGACGAGGCGAGAGCGGCAGGTGCCATTTATTATTGCCACAATCTCCAGAACCTTGGAAACATTTCAATCTGCTCCTGTTAGGCTGCAAGAATAGATTCTGGAGGTCATATTTGGTTGTTCACAACCTTATACATAGGCCTCCATAAGTTAGGAGATCATAAGTATGTTTTATAATCTTGTTAACTGCTGTACACGATGCCAGCCTTTGTTTTTACAATAATATATTTCTAATTTTTAAAAAATAATCATTCCTGAACTTTTATTTGTGTTTTTCTGGGCAGAGGGAATTGTTCAGAAAAATGAATAAAGAAAATGAAGTTATCTTCTTCTAAAATGGAATGTATATATGGAATAGCCCAAGGCAATTTGGCTGATCCCCATAGCTTGTTTTTACACTCATGTTTTTTTAAAAAACAACAACAACAATGTGTATTTGGTTTTTAGTAGTGTATGAATAAATAAAAACATTCTTAAAATGGAAAACATCTGAGGACAGCATCTCTTCTTAATAAAGTCAAGTATAAGATCTAAAGGAAAAGACACACATCAAGTGACATTTACTGTTATTGTACATGAGTCTAAAATCTATCTTATCAAATCCTTGTAAGTAACTCTAGCCTCCAGCTTCCCACTGCATTGTGTTTGTGCTTTATTAAAAAATAAAGTCAAGTTCCTCTCCCTGCCCCACATCATTATACACCAAAGGAGAATAAGACAAGAGCCAATAGACTTGTAAAGATTTTCATCTTGATTCCATGTTAAATGTACATAAGGGGCTCTTTTAAGAGAAAATGGCAATTAGGGAAACATTCCTGTATGGAGGAGAAAGAAGGACAAAAGGAAAATATTCCTTTTTCTAAAAACCCCTACAGAGATAATGCTTCTCTGTGTACCAGGTTGTCACTTTGAAATTCACTATACTGACCTACAGCTTTAAGCATTGGAATGTTTTAACAATAATTGACAGCACAGAAGATATAATCACAAGGTATTGTCATCAGTGCCTCGGCCGATTTTTCACTTAAAAACACATTATGTAAATCTATGCAGTGCTTCAGTCATAAAATATTATACACACATTGGGTGCAGAATAGAGACAGTGAGTGTCACAAAAACCTGTTTGAGAAACAGGCTACTAATTAATTCCCCCTCACCCTCCCACTGAACAGATATTCACTTGGCACATTTTTGGCACATTGTTGTCTTTTCAACATTCGGAGCTGCTTTTCTCTCTTGACATGTTATACAGTGTAATTTTTTTTCCTTCACTTTTTTCTTTAATACCACATGCAGTAGGTTTAGTGAAAAACAAAATATCATTTCATACATGAATTTGCAGCCTGAATAAAACAAAGGAAGAAAATGAGATCACTGCATGTAAAAATCCAAACAGAGCAGGGACACAAACAGATCTTTAGCAATGCCACCTGTATCCTGTGGCTGCTGAACAGACAAGAGATGTGAAGGAGCCTGGCCTCCTGCCCTGGGGTGGGGTGTGAAATCATTTCATAACTGATAATTAGGATGATCCTTGGAACCATGATAATGATGATGATGATATTGTTATTATTGTTGTTGTTGTATTTATACCTGATAATTAGGATGATGATTGGAACCATGATGATGATGATGATGATGATGATGATGATGATGTTAAAACACACATATCCTATCTTTCTACCAAGGTATTCACAGTAGTGCAATGGGTCTGCTTCCTTCAATTTTACCCTGGCATCTGTACTGTAAAAGAGTCAGTGTGGCAAAATGGTTTGAGCATTGGACTACAACTTTGGGCTGGAATCTCTGCTCAGCCATGGAAACCTACTGGCTGACCTCGGGCAAGTCATACACTCTCAGCCTCAGACAACCCTGTGACGGGTTCATTTTAGGGTTGCTGTAAGTCAGAGGAGTGCTGTGAGGCCACACGCCATGTGGTGTGCCATGCAGTGTCACACTGGCCTGGGAATGGAGTCAGAGTCACGCTGGCCTGGGGGCATGCGTTGTATAAATGCCACTGCCTGACTCTCCTCCCCCCTCCCCCGGGCCAGCCTTAATAGCCAGTCTGTACAGCCCCATAAATATTTCTTTCACTTGAACTATTCACTAGCTAGATTAAGATATAACTTCTATGTAAATATAGATTAAAGCCATTAGTAATTTTTTTGTTTTAAACTGTAAACAACATGTTTGTTATTTTTGAGCCAGTCTTAGTTCTTAGGAAAACAGATTTAGACAAGAGCACATTTCTGCTACTCTTCAGCTTTAAACCTAAACTCTAAGAAGGTTGGCTTTGATATTTTGATATTTAAATATTTTTGTTTCCTTAAAAAGTCTGAAGCCTTAGGAAACTTAAATTACCCCACATTTTTATATTTAAAAGACTGCCTAAATAAGAATTTTTTTGCTTCCTGGTGAAAGGAAAGCAGGGAGGCGGCCAGCCTATCCTCCTGTGGAAGAGCATTCCAGAGGGTGGGAACAGCCCCTGAGATGGCTCTTTCTCATGTCTTCACCAAGAGAGCCTGTGATGGTGGCAGTATGGAATGAGGAGATAGTTTTTCAAATAGTCAGACTCTAAGCCATACAGAACTTTATAGATCATGACCAGTACTTTGAATTCTGCCTGGAAATGAACCGGTAGCCCAAGAAGCTGTTTCAACAAGATATGCTCCCTATAATTGGTCCCAGCCAGCATTCTTGCTGTGGTGTTTTGCATGCGCTAAATTTTCTGAACATTTTCTAGAGGCAGACCAATGTACAGTGCATTATAGTAGTCCAATACAATAATACTGTACTATTGATTCAGAATATGAACTTCTACTTTCTGACTTTGTGTGTATTCTGTATTCCTCCATCTGACTCAGCACTAATAGTGAAGGTAATAAGAAGAGAACAGTTGGACCTATTACAGTGGGCACACATCATACATGGGTGTGACTTACACAGCTTTCACCACATGCTGAAAGCCATGCTGGAAAAAGGGGTGGCATGCCCCTATGACGTGCACGCTGCCATGCTGCCATGTGCACAAGCCCCATTTAAATGGGGTTTGAGCATATGCAGAATTCCACTTCTGTGGGTGGGGGAAGGGTCCAGAACTGATCCCCACATAAGGGAAGGGCCCACTGTAATATTATTATTCTCTTTCTTACTTGAGTCTAACTAAGGGACATACTTATATCACAGAAGGTACAGTTAAGTTTTTAAACTGCCTCCTCCGTGCCAGGAGGGTTTTTATGTATTCTTTCTGTATCCTAAATTGGATATACAGAATACAACCTCCATGAGAAGCACAGAGGAGAACTTCACCTATTTATGTTTCAAAAGAAGTTTACCCTATTCACCTTCAGAAAATTTTGGCATTTGCAGCTGATATGTTCTTTCCATATACATGCAGAGCCGACAGGAATAGTTTGGGATAGAACCATTGCCTAGCTGAAATCACTGCTTTGCTTTAAAAAGTTCAGAAAGAAAAAGAAAGTATACTAAAAAAGTATAGGTTAACTTTGTCACTGTACATTGACCTTCCAAGTTGTTGTTTTGTTTTTAAAAAGTCAATCATATTGCAATGCTTCTAAGTTGAACATTTATCTATTTGATCCAATAATTCCTTCATGTTGTAAAGCCCATCCTTTCCTGTACCAATGGAAAGGGCTTGCAGTGAATACAGTGAATTTAGTCCATCTTGATAAACACAATAGTTGGTTAAAACCAGACAGACTACATAGTTCTAGTTGGCTACTGAAAAGTGCAGCCTAGGCCAAGTTAATGTCCAGGTAGTTTGGCATGGATTGTTTCCTCACATTCACCATCAGCTCTTAATGATATGACCCAGGATAAATTTGAGTCATAGCATTATGATGGCACAACAAGATTTTGTTGTTGTTAACTGTCTTTGCTTCGATCTCCACCCATGGAGACTCTACTGATGAGATATTCCCAGGTCCCCCTGTCCTCTACTGCTCTGCCCAGCACCTGCAAGCTCATATTTATGGTCTTGTTAATAGAGTCCATCCATCTAGCATGTAATCTTCCTCTCTTTCTACTTCCTTCCACCTTTCCTAGCATTATTGTTTTTTCCAACAATTCATGCCATCTCATGATGTGTCCAAAGTATGACAGTCTAAGTCTTGTCATCTTGGTTTCCAAGGCAATTTCTGACTTAATCTGCTCTAGATTCCATTTCTTTGTATTCTTGGCTGTCCATGGGATCCTCAGCACTCTTCTCCAGCACTGCATCTCAAATGAATTGATTTTCTTCCTATCTTCTTTTTTAACTATCCAGCTCTCACATCCATACATGCATGGTAATAGGGAAGACAATAGCTTGTATGATTCTAACTTTTGTGTTGAGTTTGTACATCTTTGCATTTTAGAATCTTTTCTAGTTCTTCCATAGCTGCTCTCCCCATTCTTACTCTTCTTCTGATTTCCTGGCTGCAATCCCTGTTCCTATCAATGTTTGATACAAGAATAAGTCTGTCTAAATTTTGGAGAAGGATAGAAGAGAAATTGATTCAGGATTTTCAGTGACAGTTCTGTGTGATACATCATATCTTAGAAGCAGACAGCATGTTGAATTGGCTGTTGGTTTAATGACAGGCTTTAAATGAACTATTGAAGCTGTTGAACCTATACAGGGTATTGAGTTCAGCACCTTGGATAGCTCCTTTAAAGTCTTGTCCCAGAGTAGATTCACTGCTCAACTAAGATGAAAGTCATAAGCCACGCCTGCTAGATAATGGAGTTTTCCTTCATAAAAGCATAAATGGAAAGAAGGAGAAGAGACGAGCCATGCCTTCTGGACTTACCTTTATCCTCTACATTTGCAGTTTCAGTAGAATATATGCAGGGTAGGATGGGTGAATAAACAGGAGAGTTTTTAAAGTGAAAATGGAAGAAAGTAGAAGTGACATATTTTCATACACAGGCAGAAGGTTATAGAACTGAAAGAACCCACAAGGGTCATTCAGTCCAGCCCCCTGCCATACAGGAATATACTGTCAAAGTACTCCCAACAGATGGCCATCTGGCCTCTGTTTAAAAACTTCAAAGAAGGAGACGCACCACTCTCTGAGGCAGCATATTCCACTACCAAACAACTTTTACTATAGGACATTCTTCCTAATCATTAGGTGGAATCTCTTTTCCTGTAGTTTGAATCCACTGTTCCATGCTCTGTTCTCTGGAGCAGCAGAAAGCTTGGTTCCTCCTTAATACGACACCCTTTCAAACATTTAAACGTGGATATCATATCACCTCTTAGCCTTTTCCCCTCAGACTAAACATACCCAGCTTCCTAAGCCACCCCTCATAAGGCATAGTTCCCAGACCTTTTGCCATTTTAGTTGTCCTCCTCTGGACATGTTCCAGTTTGTCAACCTCTTCGTTGATCTGACCAAAGTAGAATATTGTGGTATTATTACTATCCTCAGACTAGACAGGCTTGTGTCACATTGGTTTATGTCACATTGGTTTTTTTTAGCTTCTGCATCACACGGTTGACTCATGTTCAGCTTATGGTCTACTAAGATTTCAAGATCCCTTTCACATGTACTGTTGTCAAGCCAGGTGTCACCCATCCTATGTTTGTGCATTTATTTATTTTTTCTCTTTCTAAGTGTAGCATGTTACATTTCTCCCTCTCGCTCTATAATTTGTCACGGTCATTTTGAATTCTGATCCTGTCATTTGGAATATTAGCTGACCTTCCTAATTTAGAGTCATCTGAAAACTTGATAAGCATGCTACCTATTCCATTATACAAATCATTTTTAAAGATGTTAAATAGTACTGGGCCCAGAACAGTATCCTGTGGCACCCACCAGTCACTTTTTCCCAGGATGAAAAGGAGCCACTTACAATCCACCTAAAAGTCTAGCCTGCCTTATACTTGCTTGTTTGCAAGAATATCATGGGGGAACTTTCTTGAAGGTCTCACTGAAATCAAGATATACTACATCCACAGCATTCCCTTCATCTACCAATCTTGGAATGAGAGAGAGAGGTGGGGGATGATTACTCTGGCATGACTTTTATTGAGAAATTCATATTGAGTTTTAGTAATCATGGTATTGCTTTCTAAGTACTTACAGACTGTTTGCTTCATGATCTGCTCTAGAATCTTTCCTGGTATTGATGACAGGCTGACTGGTCAGTAATTGTCTGAGTCCTCTTTTTATCCTTTTTGAAGATGGGGACAACAAACTGCCTTCTTCCAGTCTGCAGGAACCTCTCCTGTTCTTTCAAAGATTATTGCCAACGGTTCTGTCTACCAGTTGCTATTGGAGTAAATTCATCTGTCCCTGGAGGCTTGAACTCATTTAGAGTAACCAGTAGTTCCTGTACTAAGGCTTTACCTATTCTGTGCTGCATTTCCCCGACTGTGTCATGTGCTCCGTTTTCCCCAGGCTGAACACTGTATTCCTTTTGAGAGAAGACTGGGTCAAAGAGAGTGTTGAGTAGTTTTGCCATTTCTTATTCTCCTGCTAGTATTTGGCATACACCTATTGCAGTGGCCCTACCATTACTTTGTTCTTATGTTTGCTATAGACATTACAAAAAATCCCTTTTTGTTGTTTTTAACCTCTTTCACTAGGTAGAGCTCCTTCTCTGCTTTAGCTTTTCTAACTTTCTCCCTACACATGCTGGCTATCCATTTGAATTCATCTTTGGTGCCCCCCTCCTGCTTTTTCATTTCTTGCACATGTGCATGTTAAATCTTAGTTCAGGTGAAAGTTCTTTAGACATCCATCCTGGTTTCTTTATACACCTCCCATTTTTCCTCCTCAATGGAAGTGTTTGAAATTGTGCCTTCAGTATTTCACTTTTAAGAAGCTCCCATCCACCATGAACTCCCTTCTCTTTTAGTATTCCTGACCACAAGATCACCTACATTAAAATCCACTTTCTTAAAGTCTAGAATGTATATCTGGCTACATTTGTCTTCCTCTTTCCATCGTATAAAAACTCCAAGAGAACATAATCATTCCCATACAAGGATCCAATGGCTTCACCCTCATTAGCCAGGTCATCAGGGTTGATTAAGATCAGATAAACAGCTGATCCCCTTGTTGCCACTTCCACATTCTAGACAATGAAATTGCCAGTAGGACAAGGAAGGAGTTCGTTGGACCTTATATTCCTGGCAGATTTTGACTTACAACAAATATTAAAATAGCTGAAATCTCCTGTTACTACTACATCTTTCCTTTCTGAACATTTGGTCATCTGTTCTAGTAAGGCATCATCCAAGTCCTTCTTTGTCTCAAAGAGTAGTGCTTCCAATGTAAGTAATTGTTTAGTTCCATTACGGGTCACTAATAATTTTATATATTATTCCCTGTCTTCATTGGGACATGTGGTCAAGGATTATGGGTTTAATGTTGGGGTGAACAAAATGAAGGAAGTGCTACACCTTTATGGTTCCCCTTCCTGTTTGAATGCTGCATCACAACCCAACCTCCTTCAATTTTCAAAAAGCAATAAGGTGCTAGCAGATAATCAACTTTCTTTGCATGCAGATAAGAATCAGTGAAGTTATTAACACCTGACTAATTCTACATAATAGTCACATTGTACTCTTAAAATCAGAAATAGTGCCTCTTTGGATCAAGAGAAGGTAGACGAAACAACAATGCAAATTCTGCCTGCATTGCAGGCAGTTAAACCTCTAGCATTATTTATAATATAGATGCCATCTAATTACAAAATAAGCAGTAATAGGAGCTCAGGGACCATTTGGCTGCAGTAACAAACAAAGTAATCTGCATAATATCTAGAACTTTGCAGCTAAGAATAAAACCATAACCATGAAAAGAGAGTTAGCCCAGTAGCTATGAAATAAACCTGTATAGAACTGGTACTAAAAATGTCTCTGACATCATGTGGGTGCTGAAGGCAACAATAAAAAAAATGCTTATTTCTCTTACAGAAAATTCAGGTGAACAAACATACTGGTAACATAGGACAGCATTTAAGACAGAGCTGTGAAAGGGCTCTTTAATTCAATTCAGACCCAGTTTGGTAATTGGGATTGGAATCTGATTTGATTCAGGCAGTTTAGGCCCAGTCCAATCTAATTCAGATACTGATTCTGAACTGAGATTCAAAAATCCAAATAATGGGATCATCCATTGAGTTGTGCTCAGAAATCCCTGTAACTTATAAAGGTTTTTTTTAACCCAAATAAAATCTGAAGATATAGTAGTCCATTAAGACCAAACTGGACCTGTCAAGCTGCAAACAAGTGGCTCTATGAATTTTTATGTTTGTTACCTTGGATTTTTTCATTATATGAAGCTTATTTTTTAAACAAAACTCATTTTAAAAATGTGTATAGTCAATACTGCCTGTTCATGCTGTTTTCTGTGTCTGGAGTATGTGAGTACTGCATACTACGTGTGCTGGCAACCACATAATACAGACAAAAGAGAAAAAATAAACAGAGGAAAATAGAGTAGCAACTTTTCCAAGCAGGTGGTCATGATTCTTCTCATAGTGGAGACACAATGCAACAGCCCCTAAGATCATCTCATGTTACTAACAATGGCTGGAATCCACTTAGGAAGTTATGAATACATAACCTGGTGTTACACACTTGTGATGGTTTTGTACTCACAATCCTTTTGTATGCCCTAGTTCAGGGGATGTGTTGAAACTGTGAACATCCCCCAGTCCCCACTTAGTGGACAGCAGCTCATTTGGGCTCTGTGCCCCTTGTCAGTCAGGACGCAACTGATTGACATTTCCCAACCCCTTGTATGACCTTCAGTGCAAGGGGAAATTGTGACAAGGACCTTGTTTCTGCCATCAGTCAGCTGCTTCCCAAGCAACAGGGAAAGAAACCCAAACTGATGGCAAAAGCTGCTTCCTTATAAATGGCGAGGATCAGGCCAGAAGTCACTGCAAAGCTGAATTAACTATGCTGGTTATACATTGTAAGTGATCAAGGGGATCTCCATGAAATATGGCAGTAGTGTCTCCATACATCAGGACCAAATTGTGTGAAGCAGGCTCATCTTCATCTGAATCACTTCCAGAAAGAGGGATAGAATGAAGCTTAATGCATCACAAAACATGTGAGAGCAGTAGGTGGTTAACACACACACACACATTTTGCTCATTTTTCTACCATCAAGATGAAAAAGGTGTTTGTGGGACAGACCAATGTAAGAACAGTGGCAACCAGTGGCTTTGGTAATTAGATTGCATCTCTCCCATTGAATTTATTTCATTCAAAACACAGGCCTTCTGCTATCTCATGCAATTGGGGGCCTCAGTTATTGTGGAAGGGAGAAATTAGGCTGTCAACATGCATATCATCTGAGATTTGCAGCATATGTTACAGAAAACATACAAATCACAAGAAACAAAAAAGAACAACAGGAAGTTTCTGGAGAAAAGGAAGGAAGAGGAGTGTGCAAGCTTACTGCTCCCAGCACTTCATTCCTATAACACTGAACTCCTGTTTAGCATATTGAGAAAACCGGCCTGTTCCTGCAGTGTAATGCTTTTCAGTGGACTCATTTCACACATTCATCCAATTCTTGCTGTGGTTTACAAAATGCTGAAAATCAGTAATTGCAAAAGTCTAAATCCAATCAAATATTTGCAGAGGAAAACAAAAGATGTAGTTCAGATGTCTTTGAATGACCAGAGACTCAGTGGAATGAATGAGGTTTTAATTACTGTAATGGGGTTTAGATTTTGGACATAGCTTTGTTTTGAAGGAGGAGAAAGAAAAGGAGGAGGCTGTAGTCCATGTGCTTGGGTGAGATCTAA
This sequence comes from Urosaurus nigricauda, assembly GCA_034509955.1. NCBI lineage: Eukaryota > Metazoa > Chordata > Lepidosauria > Squamata > Phrynosomatidae > Urosaurus > Urosaurus nigricauda. The sequence continues at coordinate 88,694,194 of JAOEGL010000003.1, forward strand.
TCTAATTTACACTTGAGCCATTGCATTCTGGGAGCCATTGCTGGGAGGCTACTTAAGGCTACTCAAGGCTAGCAGAAGCTTCATTTCCTTTAAGGAGGAGAAAGAAAAGGAGGAGGCTGTAGTCCATGTGCTTGGGTGAGATCTAATCTAATTTACACTTGAGCCATTGCATTCTGGGAGCCATTGCTGGGAGGCTACTTAAGGCTACTCAAGGCTAGCAGAAGCGAGCACCTAATGGCGCGTGAATTTTGATTCTTCTTATCTAGTCAAGGAGGTTTTTAGAGAATAGAAGAGGAGCCGGCCTGAAGCATCAGAGGAAGTGAATCAGAGACTTGCCTTTGGAAAGAGCTTTTAGCCAGGAGCTCTCTACCTAACTATAGGCCCCGTGACTTGAACTCAGTGACATAGCTTGGGAACAAAGGCCAAGTCTAGCAAGGGAAGCCCACAGTCTTGTTTCAGTGCCTCCTTAAGACTTCTCAGTATGGACACTGAAGGCCCTGCTGCAGTCACCTGCAACATATGTGGGATGTTTGTCTTCTTGCCTACAGAGGTGGGGAACTACACCTGCCACAAGTGCAAGTTGGTAGCCCTCTTGGAAGAGAAAGTACAGCAGCTAGAGGAGCAGATATCTGCACTCCAGCATCATAGAGAGCAGGAGATTCTCCTGAACAGATCAGACCAGAATGTCTTGGGTGGGAAACAGAGAGAGGAAGTTGTTGGGGTGGAGGAGGTCACTCCACATACAACAGAGGTAGATGCTTGGAGGAAGGTCACACACAGAAGTAAGGAAACCAGGGAATGTTCTGTGAGCGGATTGCAGCTACAGAATCACTTTGAATCTCTCTCTGTTGTCAGAGATGATGAGGAAAAGCAGCAGGGACAGACATCAGGGACAGAGCAGGGGAGCCTGAGAGTATCACAAAAAGGAACAGCCACTGCTAAGCCTCGGAGGAGGCGTGTAGTCGTGGTGGGGGACTCCTTGCTGAGGGGTACCAAAGCAGTGGTTTGTGGGCCTGACAAGATGTCTCGGGAGGTGTGTTGTCTCCCTGGGGCAAAGATCCATCATGTGACGGAGAGGCTGACAAAACTTGTCAAGCCTACTGACCGTTATCCCCTTCTTTTGGTTCATGTGGGAACCAATGATACTGCAAGGCACAGCCTTCAGAATATCAAAAGGGATTATGAGGCTCTGGGAAGGAAGCTGAAAGAGATGGATGCACAGGTTGTCATCTCATCTCTACTCCCGGTAGAAGGGCATGGTCCAGGAAGGGAGAGGAAAATAGCAGAGGTGAATAACTGGCTCCGTAGATGGTGCCGCCAAGAACAGTTTGGATTCTTGGATCATGGGCTGCGGTTCCATGAGGAGGGACTTCTGGCAAGGGATGGACTGCATCTCACGCCCGTTGGCAAAAACGTTTTTGCCAACAGTCTGAAGAATCTGATCAGGAGGGCTTTAAACTGAGTTATGTGGGGGAGGGAGACATTATTCTGGAAGGCAAAAGGGATGGAGAGAATAGTCCAAGTGGCATAGAGGGAACAAGGCAAACAGTGCAAGGACCCAACAGTAGGAGGCAAAAAAATGTGCAAAAGCAGCAAGTAAAGAGGACACGTGGTCTTAAATGTCTCTACACTAATGCACAGAGTATGGGAAATAAGCAGGATGAACTTGAACTCCTAGCACAACAAGGGAAATATGATATAATAGGCGTCACTGAAACCTGGTGGGATAAGTCTCATGATTGGAATGTAGAAATAGAGGGGTATAACCTTTTTAAGAGAAACAGGCCAAGCAGGAAAGGAGGAGGAATAGCATTTTATGTCAGGGATATTTACACCAGTGAAGAGATCCAGGAAGTCAATACTGGAAGCCAGGTGGAGAGCATCTGGATAAAAATTAAAGGAGAGGGAAATAACAGGGATGTTACTGTGGGAGTCTACTACAGACCCCCGACTCAGGCAGAGGAATTGGATGATGCCTTTCTAGAACAGATAAACACATACTCAGAAAGGAGAGATGTAGTAGTGATGGGTGACTTCAACTATCCTGATATTTGCTGGAAGTCAAACTCAGCCAAATCCTCAAGGTCTAGCAAATTCCTCACTTGCCTGGAAGACAATTTCATTGTCCAAAAGGTGGAAGAGGCAACAAGGGGATCAGCCATTTTAGATCTTATCTTAACCAACAGGGAAGACCTAGTTGATGGGATGCAAGTGGTTGGATCCTTAGGTGGAAGTGACCATGTTCTCCTGGAGTTTGTAATACAGTGGAAGGGAGAAGCTAGGCATAGTCAGACACGCATTCTAGACTTTAGGAGAGCTGATTTCAATAAACTTAGAGAAATACTGGGAGTGATCCCATGGTCAGGAATACTAGAAGAGAAGGGAGTTCAAGACGGATGGGAGTTTCTCAAACAGGAGATATTGAAGGCACAATTTCAAACAGTTCCAATGAGGAAGAAAAATGGAAGATGTCTCAAGAAGCCAGGATGGATGACTAAGGAACTTTCAAATGAGCTAAGTTTTAAACGGAACATGTATAAGAAATGGAAAAATGGAGAAATCACGAAAGAGGAATTCAAACAAATAGCCAGCACATGTAGGGGTAAAGTCAGAAAAGATAAAGCGCAGAATGAACTCAGGCTTGCTAGAGAGGTTAAGAACAATAAAAAGGGCTTTTTTGGATATGTCTGCAGCAAAAGGAAGAAGAAGGAAACGGTAGGGCCACTGCGTGCAGAAGATGGCAAAATGCTAACAGGGGACAGAGAAAAGGCAGAATTACTCAACACCTTCTTTGCTTCAGTCTTCTCAGAAAAGGCAAAGGGTGCCCAACCTAAGGATAATGGAGCAGAAGACAGAATAGAGGAATTTCAGCACAGAATAAGTAAAGAGGTAGTAAAGGAATACCTGGTTCACCTAAATGAATATAAATCTCCAGGACCAGATGAACTACATCCTAGAGTATTAAAAGAACTGGCAAATGTAATATCGGAACCACTGGCAATAATCTTTGAGAACTCATGGAGAACAGGAGAAGTCCCAGCAGACTGGAGGAGGGCAAACGTTGTGCCCATCTTCAAAAAGGGAAAAAAAGAGGATCCCAACAATTATCGTCCAGTTAGTCTGACATCAATTCCAGGAAAGGTTCTAGAGCAGATCATTAAGCAGAGAGTCTGTGAACACTTAGAGGCCAATGCCATAATCACAAAAAGTCAACATGGGTTTCAGAGAAACAAGTCATGCCAAACGAACCTGATCTCTTTTTTTGATAAAATTACCAGCTTGGTAGATGAAGGGAATGCTGTGGATATAGTATACCTTGATTTCAGTTAGGCTTTTGACAATGTTCCCCATGACATTCTTGCAAACAAGCTTGCAAAATGTGGGATAGACAAGTTAACTGTTACATGGATTTGTAACTGGTTGACTGGCCGAACTCAAAGGGTGCTCAACAATGGTTCCTTTTCATCCTGGAGAGAAGTGACCAGTGGGGTCCCACAGGGCTCTGTCCTGGGCCCAGTGCTATTCAACATCTTTATTAATGATTTGGATGACAGAATTGGGGGCATACTTATCAAATTTGCAGATGACACTAAACTGGGAGGAGTAGCTAATACCCCAGAGGACAGGATCAAAATTCAAAATGACCTGAATAAACTAGATAGCTGGGCCGATGCTAACAAGATGAAATTCAATGCAGAGAAATGTAAGGTTCTGCACTTAGGGCGGAAAAATGAAATGCACAGATATAGGATGGGGGACACCTGGCTGAATGAGACCACATGTGAAAGGGATCTAGGAGTCCAAGTAGACCATAAGCTGAACATGAGTCAACAGTGCAATGCGGCAGCTAAAAAAGCCAATGCAATTTTAGGCTGCATCAATAGAAGTATAGTTTCTAGATCAAGGGAAGTAATAGTTCCACTCTATTCTGCTTTGGTCAGGCCCCACCTGGAATACTGTGTCCAGTTCTGGGCACCACAATTCAAAAAGGATGTGGAGAAACTGGAGCATGTCCAAAGGAGGGCAACTAAGATGGTGAAGGGTCTGGAAGCCATGCCCTATGAGGACCGCCTTAGGGAACTGGGGATGTTTAGCCTGGAGAAGAGAAGGTTAAGAGGTGATATGATAGCCCTGTTTAAATATTTGAAGGGATGTCATATTGAGGAGGGAGCAATAAGCTTGTTTTCTGCTGCTGCAGAGACTAGAACGCGGAACAATGGATGCAAACTGCAGGAAAAGAGATTCCACCTCAACATTAGGAGGAACTTCCTGACAGTAAGGGCTATTCGACAGTGGAACACACTCCCTCGGAGTGTGGTGGAGTCTCCTTCCTTAGGTGTCTTTAAGCAGAGGCTGGATGGCCATCTGTCAGGGATGCTTTGATTTGGAGTTCCTGCATGGCAAGGGGTTGGACTGGATGGCCCTTGTGGTCTCTTCCAACTCTATGATTCTATGATTCTATGAACATTCAGCATGGCACAGATAAGTTGCAAATTAGACCAGGAAACAACATATTCTGTGGTAAAAATGACAATTATGTGCACAAAATGCTGTTTTTTTTTCTACACAAAAATGCTTTTCACTAAACAGATGCTGTTTCCTGTACACACAAAATTGCATTATTTTTCACAAAGTCCCAAACTGCAAATATCCTTTCAAAACCATGAAATCAAAATTTTCAGTGCCTTTGTTGTAGTGAGGAGAAAAGTGATAAAATCCAGTCTGCAAGAATGAAATTTACAAAAATTTACGTTCCTACATGGCTTCAAATTATATTGTGTGCTTTTCTCTCTTTTTTCACATACTGTATATACTCGACTATAAGTTGACTTCATGTATAAGTCAAGGCCAATTTTGGGGGCAAAATTATGGATTTTGTTATGACTCTTGGATAAGTCGAGGGTAAAACTTAGGGACATGCAACAAAGGAGCTAAATGATGAAGCAAAAGAAAATAATGCCAAAGAACCTACAAAATTATGGCAGGCATAACTATTTTGGCTCACACTAAAGGCTGGATGGAAGAGAGAGTAGAAGGAGGTCAGTGCACTCTTGCCTTTCACCAGGAGATGGTTCCCTTTTTAATAAGAGTTAAAGTATAGTATTTATATTGACCTGTGGATAAGTCGACCTAGGTTTTGGCTAAACTTTCTAGACTTATACATGAGTATATACAGTACATTGTGTTTTCACCAAGAAAAGGACTTTGTTATGCACTAGTGCTCATTTGGGTTAGATATTCTGTAGCTGTTATATCTGATTTCAGCATTCTTAGGAAGTTCACTGCTCTCATATATTAGAATTACACACTGAAGCCAAATGTTTGTTCTTCTGAAAACAATAGTTCATATCTTTAGTTTGTTTACTGTTCTGTATTAGGAATTAAGAACAGCTTTGTTTTGAAGGACTTGTACTTATCCATATCTAGGATAAGCTTTCATGTTTATTTGTTGATTTCAGTTGGCTGTACTGTGAAATTGACTTAGCATAAAATAAAAGGAAAGCAGGAGTTATGACAGTACATGCTATTTTAAAATGTTCACATTCTCTAGAACTGCTTTTCAGAAAAAGAAAGGCAAGGAGATTATGGCACAGATTAAGGAAATGATAAGAGAGGTAGCAGGAGCCTTTTGCATGTATTCTTCCATTTTAGACAAGGTGTAGTTAACAAGCCCCAATCTCATTTTAAGTACAAACAATTTCTATAAATGAGATATCTTCACCAAAACATTGTTTTCATTAGTGGTAAATATTGACCCCCACCACCACAACTACAGAAAGGGAAAATGGCATGAGAAAACACTGCTCCTTACCAAGATAAGAGCTAAAAAAACTTTGGATGTTATGTAGCCAGGAGGGGAATAGGGAAACTGAATGTATTGTACTTCTTACCTAACATCTGGAGAGGGACTTATCTGTACTTTCTTGGTGTGAAATGGAGATGTAATGACAGTCTCAGAGGTTCCTCTTTCTTCTACATTTTTTCAAAATCTCAGGTTCTTATGGATAGAAAGCACTGGGAAAGAAATGGGTGGATTTGGGCAAATCCTTCACAAAAAATAACTGGAATGAAATCACACACACACACACATTTGCATTGGCCAGATTCAGTTGGTACCCTGTTCTGGCATGGAGAAGCTCACATGCTATGGAGGAAGAGTTTGTCTGAAAGGGAACTGGGGATTAGGGAACCTGGGAAGTTTAGCCTGGAGAAGAAAAGGTTAAGAGGTGATATGATCGCCCTGTTTAAATATTTGAAGGGATGTCATATTGAGGAGGGAGCAAGCTTGTTTTCTGCTGCTGCAGAGACTAGAACACAGAACAATGGATCCAAGCTGCAGGAAAAGAGATTCCACCTCAACATTAGGAGGAACTTCCTGACAGTAAGGGCTGTTTGACAATGGAACACACTCCCTTGGAGGGTAGTGGAGTCTCCGTCCTTGGAGGTCTTTAAGCAGAGGCTGGATGGCCATCTGTTGGGGATGCTTTGTCTGGGAGTTCCTGCATGGCAGGGGGCTGGACTGGATGGCCCTTGTGGTCTCTTCCAACTCTATGATTCTATGAAAGATACAGTGGCAGGGCAACCCTAATTCAGCACCAGTAAGTACAGTTGAGCATAGCCAAATACAGTGAGATTCAAACCTTAAGCACTTAAGAGGCCTCAGCCTAGAGGATGCATGGAAAAGGCAGCTAAGGTTGCTTGTTCGTCTATCTATCTGTCCTTCCTTCCTTCCTTCCCACTCAATTTTCCCACAAAGTCTAAAGGAACTTAATCTGTCCTATATTTTCCCAGTGCAGCTTTAAATTTTTTTAAAAAAATATTGCTGCCTACTCTCTAATGCTTTCTCTCCATCTGAGAGCTAAAATAGATTGGATAATTCACTCTTCCAGAAAGTGAGTCAAGCAACATTTTAGAACTAAAAGGATGATAGCTTCTCTCTCTCTCTCAACCATTTGAAAAGCCATATAGTGCCTCTCTTCCAATCAAGTAGCTATTTGGCTTCTAGAAAGCCTTCTTAAGTGAGCTGTTATCATTAGCCTGCTGGAAGCAACATAAACTGTATCAGGCTCTAAAAATATGCATTTTTCATTGCTCAGTTTAGCCAGTTATCTGGTTTTGTAGGGGGTAAGAAAAGTCCCTCATGTATAACTTCTTCTAGTTTCTAGTGGCCTATAACTCTTTTGACTTTGTTTGGAGTTTTACACATTCCTTTTGAATGTTTAATGTTGTTATGTCTCAGTGAGGGCTGATGTTCTCATTGAATGGAATTTCTGCAGGACACTTTTTTTTAGTAATACTATAAATGTTACTTAGTAGGATGGTACTGTTATGATACATCATCTATAACAGATAAGTAGGATCACAGTGAGGAAGCCTTATGCCTTGCTAGTAAAATTTTGAAAGTATTTATAGAGACACCTTAGTGAACAGCATGATTGACCCAGTGAACCTTGAATCTAATCTATCAAGTTAGACATTTTTTACAATCTTAGATATCATGTACATAGCAATCATTTTTGTTCTCACAATATCCTGTGGAGTAGGGTAAGCCAAAATGATACTCATTTTACTGGAGAAAAACTAAGGCTAAGAACTAAGAAGGTGTAGGGCTCATATTTCAGTCACCAAGAGGCAAGTCAAACATTGGGTCTTTGGCTTAGAGGGGAACAGACAGCAAACTTACAGAGTGTCCTTTTTTTCCTTCCTAGAACTTCCAAGACCCACCAGCCAGAGCCTGGTACAAAAGATTTAGAATCAAGAATTAAAGGATTCAGAGCCCACAACACAATTTGTTTTGAGTATTTAAAGTGAATGGATTTTCACAGCCCTTTCACATAAAAATCCACTCCTAGTTGTCTGAAGCTTTGTCCATTGCTGTAATATAAAATAGGGATGGTTAAGAGTTATTTGTTGTTATTGGACTCCTTCAAGTGGGACAAAAGTTTGCCAGGCCTCTGTATTTATTGCTATAATCATTTTAAAAAAAATCAAATGATGTTTCAATTGTCCTAAACTACTTTATGGCAATTCCTGGCATTAGTAGCAACATTTTTTAATCCTCACTCCCAGATGGGTTTCTTCTAAATTCTGAGGCAAATTGGAATAAAAAAGTATCATTTTCCTTTCTCTCCTTTTTTTTTTAAAAAAAAATAGAGTTATAGTGTATTAGAACACCAATACAGCAGTACAAGATCACTTCTGCATTATAGCACTATAACTATGCATTTTGGTAAGGTCCCTTCAAAATATAGGACCACCACAGTGAGCCATACCCCTGTTTTAAATGAACAGCCCTTCTGGAGAGCCAAGAAACTATTATAACCAGACCCTAAAAGAAATAGAACAAGTGAGTGCATAAGCAACAACCACTGGCAAACCCCAGGAGCTATTTCATGAGAAGTCATGTTTCTTTAGACCAATTTGGAACAATTTGGGGCAGCCTATTGTTAACTTCCAATGCCCAAGAAAGGAGACCTTAAGGACTGCAGTAACTGCCAAACCATTGCATTAATTTCCCATACAAGTAAAATGATGCTCAAAATTCTACCACAAAGACATTTATCATATCTGGACCGACAAATGCAAACTGGGTTCAGCAAAGGAAGAGGCACTAGGGATCATATTACAAACATTTGGGGATTAATTGAGCACACCAATGAATTTTAAAACAAAATCAGCCTGTCCTTTATAGATTATACCAAAGCCTTTGTATAGATCATGAAAAACTATCAATTGCTCTGAAAGAAATCAGTGTGGCTCAACATTTGATTGTGTGTACTCAGGAAAAGATGCTACTGTTAGGACAGACTACAGAGAAACAGAATGGTTTGCAACTGACAAAGCTGTATTTTATCATCCTAACTGTTTAACTTGTATGCTGTACATATGATACATAAGATTAGACTTGGATGAAGGAGGTGTGAAAACTGGAGGAAGGAAAATCAACAATTTGAGATATGCATATGATGCCATACTACTAGCATGTATTAAGATTAACTATGTATTAAGATGCTGAGCCCTCCCTCCAGTCCATCTTCCTTGTTCCAGGCCCCAGAGGGAAAGAAGAACCACTGGACCTCATCCTCTTTCCCACCACTTTTCCCATCTTCTTTTGTGTTGGGTCTTTTAGACTGTAAGCCTGAGGCAGGGAATCGTCAAATTATAAGATTGTATGTACAGCACTGTGTAAATTTACAGTGCTATATAAATAAAGGCTAATAATAATAATAATAATAATAGCAGAAAATAGCAATACTTAGAACAATTACTGAAGAAGGTCAAGGAAGAAAGGAAAAAGTCAGGTTTACAGTTGAACCATAAGACAACAAAAATAATGACTAGTGATAGTTATAACTTCAAAATAACTTTGTAATAGTTACAACTTCAAAGTGAAGACACTGAAATAGTCCAAGATGTTCTATATCTTGGCTCAATCATTACTCAGAATGGAGACTGTTGGAAAAGCAGCTATGAAGGAACTAGACAAGATCTAGACGTATTAAGATATATAACTGAATACTGTAAGTGTAAATACTAATACTATCATTGAATACCATAAGTTGAAATCAACATGATGGCAGTTAACAGCAACAGCATTCTTACATAACTGGAAGTCTCAAAATATTATCTGTAGTAAATCAGCCAGAAATCTACCAACAAATTCAGATCTGCCTTCTGGCCACCCCAGCAAGCCCACCAAAGAATAACACTGCATGTATTATCTACAGAAATATTCATTGTTTTGCAAAATATGAAGCACCAGATGCTCAGGAAATATAGCGGCTCTTAAGGAGCAGCATAGCTTCTAGGGAAAGTAATGTGACTTGTGCACAAGACAAAATTAATAAATGACCAAGCATTCTTATAGAAACTGGCCATATTCAAAGGTTAAAGACTTAATGCAATTTTCACATGTAAAATTTTCATCAGTGATGATAATGACAGCAGTGTACAGAGTCAATAATACATGGATTAGTAATGATAATAACAATTCATCTCAGATATAGTCTTGGAACCAGAGACAAAACTGAACTGTGTGAAAAACTGGGATTTTAATTCCTGTAACAATTCAAACTGCTTAACCACTTTTTTTAAAAAAAAGGAGATAGACAAGTGCACTACTTCCATATAGAGCTGAGCCATACCACTGCCAAAGGAAAGCAGATGGATATATCAGTCACATCACTTGATACACTGCAAGAGCTCAATCATTAGACTTACACAGATTGTCTGAGGATTAAGCAGGCAGGGAGGAGTGCTTAAAGCACTTCTGATAAACTAGTTAATGTTTTTTAATCTTAAAAATTCCTGGTATCAACTTACATTTGGAGCCTCAGCAAATTGAGGGGTTTTGTATAGCTTACAGATGTGTATTTTAATTGCATTTTTAAATTGTTGACTGGCATCCTCTTAGTGAGGTACAAGGATGTAAGTTGGTCATATTCCTTTGTAAGTCTCTTGTGATCACTGTCAAAGTAGGAATTCACTACCAGTCTGTGGTGATGTTACCATTCTTCACTGGCTATGTGAAGACATAGGTTGAAATTCTCCATTGTCAGACATAAATGAGATGTTAAAAATGGGGATGAGTGTCAGGTATGCTACCCTCAGCTTCTTCAAGGAAAGACAGGAGAAATGTAACAAAAAGAAAACATAAACAGAATTACCAGGCTTTACAAGGGTTAGAAAAACTTTAGTATTCCATCTTCACTCAGCATTCTTTTTCCCTCCGCTTTTTTCTTTTGTCTCCTCTCTCATTTTAATTTCCCTCATTTTAATTTCCAACCGCTCTGGTGTTTATTTAATCTTTGTACATTCCTCCCTTTTACCAGGCAGCATCTTCTTTCTTGGTTTCTCTGTCTCATTGTCAAATGTAAAGGCAAGCAGCATGTTGGCCTGCGAAAAGATGGCTATCCCAGATTTCCTTCAGTTTTGTCTCTAAAGAGATTTAGAGATGGCTAGCACTTAGTGACTAAAGAAGATGCTGCAGGCTATGGGTGAATTTTAATTGACTACATTTAATTAATTAATAATCTGTGGTGGGGAAATACATGGACACAAATTACTTATTATTACAAATAACAACAGAAATAATAATAGCAACAAACACATAACTGGAAAGCAATAACAACTGTTCTTCAAGAAGCTCTCAAAAACTTTTAAAACTTGTTCTTGCCTTTGTTGGATTTCACTTGTCCTAATGTATTACAAACAAAACAAAACAAAACAAATGGTCATAGCATTTTGTCTGCAGGGTCAAATATGTCTACATGCAACTATTGATAACCTGGGATATGTTCACCATATCATTGACATTTGTAAATTTCTATTTCTCTTTTTCTGTTTCTAACTTTGCATTTTTAAAAAATGTTCTTGAGTGTTCAGCTGTAATATTGAATTTATCATCCAGAAACATATTGTTTTTTGTGCATGAAACTCCCTACTTCCTTGAGCAGTAGGAGGCTCTGGGGACACCATCTGCTTCCCTGCAAAGAGAAAATGTCTGGATATTTATCTGTTTATTTACATATGTTCTCAGTAGGCATGAGGGAAAAGGCAAACTAGTTGACAGACAATACTAATCTGTAAAGCATCATCAAGCCCCTCAAAGGTAAACAACATCTCTTTAGAGTCTCCCAAGGCTCTATTTTCCAACATGCTTCTTTTCATCCCTTTCACTTGGCCACATGACAAATTCTTCATTTCTTCTCCAGAACCCATGTAAACATGGGTGGATGGGGCATTCATTTATCACCAGCCATTTCAAGGCCATTAGAAAAAGATGTAGTCATCTGAAACCACCTAAAAAGTCAACAAACATAATCAGCCAGCTGTAGAACAGAGGTTTAGTGAGTCTTAGGACAAATGTTCTCTCCTTAGCAGCCTCTGGGGAATCATATGGATTGCCAAAAATATCAAACAAATTAACTACATAATCAGAAGTGCCCATGAAGTCTACATTTTATACAATTGTTACATATCCTCTAAGCAAAGGAGGTACCCTCTCCTGACTTCATGTATAAAAGCCAACTGGAATGAGAGATTAAACTTACTTCAACATTAGTAACAAGATCGTCTGCCTTCCTACATGTAAGCCAGTAGGCTAGCTTAGGGGGCTTGGGACAGGCTGCATAACAGATAGCTCCAAACTCCAGAAAAGGGGATCAACCAGGGCAATTGTCACTGCCTGAGGCAATGGCTTCATCCTGTCTAGTAATGGGAGTGGCCCTGCATGTGTTGTAACAATTGCCTTTTCAGACAATTTTTACCTTGTTGCTTTTCTTCCATGTTGACATCTGAACAGAATGAGATAGGACTCATTGGAACAGATGATGTTGAAAGTGAGGCTAAATGTTCTCATTTAAAACATTCAAAAGTGTTATATAATTTGCAATAGCTGCTGTTGAAATACACCCACGATGCAGTGTTATAAATATAGCTGTAGGCTTTTCTGCACTCCAAACAAGTTATTAAATTGTTAAATAGAGGTTCAGAAGCAATGGAGACTAGTAATGCAAAAACACAGAGAGAGACTCTTTGTCTATATATAAGGGCTAAAGAAAGCCCTGCAGAACATATGCCCAATCAAACCAAAAACAGTCACCTATGAGTTTACTGCATTGTTGAAAAACCCCGACTTACCCCTGCTGCATTGAAGTCTTTTTCAGGATAAAGTCAGGTATTATCATACACAAAATGCTGCCGATGCCGCCAGCCGAGTGCAGCACAGCTAACTTCTGTCTAGAAGCCATGCCCAGCCAGCCGATTTGCAAAGCGGGAAGTTTCCCAGGTTTGAAAAGAGGCTGGCTGAGTGTGGCTTCTAGCTGGAAGTTAGCTGGGTTGCAGTCAGCTGGTGGCATCAGTGGCATTTTGTGTATCTTTATCCCATAAGAGATTTCAATGCAGCAGAGGTAAGTTGGGTTTTTTAGCAATGTGGTAAACTCCCTAGTCATGTACAAGAGCCTCATAATTCAAAGACGAATTCACCTGCTTTTATGTTTGCTTGGGAATGTAAACATAAGGGTCATCAGAAAATACGTAGGAGGAAGAAAGTGTTGTTTCAGTGCTTTTGGCTCTGTGGGTCACCCACTGTCTTAGTCCAAAATGGTAATGCTGAAGAATATATGTGTTAAAGTAGCCATAGTAACAATAGCTATAGCATTTACATTTCTATGTCACTTATCAGTGCACTTAAGCACTTCCTAAGTGGTTTACAATTTTTAAGCTAATTGCCCCCAACAAGTGGGGTACTCATTTTAGTGACCTCGGAAGGATGCCAGGCTGAGTTGACCCTGAGCCCCTGGCTGGTATTGAACTCACAACTTTGTGGTTTCTGAGTGAGTAGCTGCAGTACAGGCATTTAACCACTGTGCCACCAGGGCTCCTAGAAATGTTCTGTTATGCTTCCCCGAAAGGAAAAATCAGTGGAGCACTGTCACTGCTATTAGGCAAAAAGAGTAGCAGAAGATGAATGGCAGTAGCTTCCATGATCTTGTTCACACTGTAGTGCAGTCAGCCCTCCATATCCACAGATATTTTATCTATGGATTCAAGCATCCATGGCTTGAAAGTATTTTAAAAATAAATAAATTCCAAAAAGCAAACTTTGATTTTTTCTATTTTTATATAAGAGACACCATTTTACTATGCTATTGTATTTAATGGGATTTGAACACCCACAAAGTTTAGCATCCGGGGGTCCTGGAACCACACCACAGCAAATAACAGTGATCCACTGTGCTATATTCCACTTCAGTCACTATGGCCACACCCTACAGAATACTGGGATTTGCAGTTGTGGGGTGCATTTATAGAATTCTCAGCCTGAGTGGTCTAGTGCTTCACCAAACTACAAACCCTGGGATTTCATAGGATGTTGCCATGGCAATTAAAGTGGAATACAGTGCTATAATCTTTTTTATTTATATTTATTCAAAATTCTAAGATATTTAAGAATTACAGAAGTTACAAGAAGAAAAGAAAGAGACAAAAAGAAAAAGGTGACTCCATCTTCATTTTAGTAGTTATATATCCATATAGTTATTCATGCCTCACTCTCTAATAATACAATAAAGTCCTTTCTCTTGATAGCCCATTTCTTCTAATAATTAAAATTAAAAGTTGACAAATCATTAACATAGTGCTGTAACTGTGTAGTATAAAAAAGCCCATGTCAGTGGAATGGTACATCCATTCTTGGTTAACTTTAAACGAATTAGCCCTGAAATATATCCAGAGGTAGCCTTTTTGGCTATATAGCAAAGTACAATAAAGGTATTACCGTTTTGTGAATTTTGTACAGAATTATCCAAGGTGCTGAACCCATTTCAGGGACGGAGTTCAATATCTTGCATAGCTCCTTAATCGCTGGTCTAAAACCTAAAAAAGATTCTCTACCCACTAACATGGAAGCCACTAGCCAACAATGTGGGGTATGTGGCAATGATGGGTACAGCATTCCCTAGCTTGATGCCTTCCTTGAAATGTTTCACACAGCAACTCCCATAATCATTAGTTATGCTTTCTGAGGCTGATAGGAAATTATGTTCAAAATATCTGGCAGTTAACAAGTTGGGGGAGGCTGTTATGTTGTGAGAAATATTCACCACCAGATTTCTTATCTGAAAAGGTAGACAAGTGGGATATTTGCACCTCTGGACTTTAAAACTGCAACAGAATTATTAAAAAACAAAAACAAAACACCCGTTCATGGGAATAATTGTTCATGATTCATACCTTTATGATACAGTATTTTATTTGACACTGCAGTATTCTCACATCAAGCTGATAAATCCTGACCTTTGTCCCAGAATAAAATGAATGCCATCTTCCACACTGTAAAGTATGTATCTTCTAAAATATTCCAGTCATAACAAGTTTTTCCCATCTCACTTTAAAGCTATCTGTTAGTTGACTTAATTCAATTGTATCTTACCCCTAAATGTTATTTCAGAGGCAAACAGTTTGACTCAAGGGACACCACATCAAGGCAGCAAAGCAGGAAAGACCTGAAATCACTCTGTATCTGGTTTGTTTAAGCCAGGGTGAAGTGTCAAAAGGTAAAAAGTGCAGCAAAGGAACTTTTTCCCCCCAGTTCTGATTCTACATCATCTCCTTTACAGGTCAAATCCATTAAACTAAAGGTGTTTAGTTCTGCAACAAGGCTAGACTGTCAGAGCAATAACAGAAAGCATTTAGTCTTGTGGTTTCCCAGAGATTTTTTCTTTCTTTCAAGACACTTTAGAGATACTGGTTTATTCAACTGGAGCTGGGAATATTGCTAACCAGAAAATGAAGACTCAGATCTGGCTCCACTATTTCAGTGGTAAAGTCAGCATTCTTTCTCCATTGTTCTTACTGATCTTTTTGGGCATAATTCCATTACCACAATTATGGTTTGAAAGATCTCCCAAAGCCCACTTAAAAGTGCAACAAAGGATAAAATAATATACAGTAGTAAGGAGATTTAAAATACAGAAAAGAGCAGCATAATGATAAAAACCATGTAAATTTTAAAGGGGTCAAATGATAGATTATCACATAAACTAGATGATCACTAATTGAAACAGAGTCAGCAATAAGTAACTGGCCAGTCTTTCATAGACTGAAAAGGCCTCATGTGTCTCCCTACCCTTTCCATAACACCTCATTCTAAAGAACATATGCTTTGTATAAGAAGGCTGCAAAGTTGCTAGTATTTCCAAGTAAGGAAGGGAAACATACCTATCTAAAACTCTGGAGAGCTGCTTCTGTAGATAAAAATAAGTAATTGTGGCCTTCCAGATGACATTAGTCTATGGCTCCCAAAAGGAACAGCGTGCGTAACCAGTGGGTTTATGGGAGATGCAATCCAAACACAGTTAGAGGACTACACTTGCCCACTTAAAAATAAATTGGTATGAAGACAGGGTATATCACGTGCTCAGATGTTCACCAGAATTCATCTGTCATTTTTCTGGCAAACCTTCCACATTGACAGATTCTGTTGTAAGCCTTCCATATAGAAATGGGTAGATACTCCATGCCCAATTGGAACAATGTTGCAACTAGAAACTCTGGTCTATCAAATGATTCAAGTATTTGGAGGATTCTGGGAGTTACAGTTCAAAAAATGAACATTCCCAATCTCTTCTTATATGGTATCTTCTTTTTATATGGAAAGTCTACATTCTCACAGCAAAACCTCATTTGCTCATAAGGATCTTGATCTAGCTATGAGTATGCATAAGTAACAATCTACTTCATAATAATAGGGCACCTGTGTTTATGCCTGAGTAATCTGTGTTTTATTCTATCAAAAATCAGTGCACCTGTGCTTTCAAATATCTTTCAGCAGCATCCAGGACACAAGCTAGTATGATTCTTTTGCACAAAAACCACAGCTAAAATGCCTGCTTCTGAACATTGTAAATGTTGCACATGGACTGTCATGGGAATTTACTGTTTTACATTTCTTATGATTGAAACCAGACCCCAACAAATACTTGAGACACTCAACTTTAATTCACAGTTCATCACAATGCTTCAAAATGCCAAATACAGGGTGTTTACATTTTAAAAGCCACAAAAAGCATTTGTTGAAACCATGCAAGTCACAGTTGCCACTTCTACTGATACACCAGTATTCCTTTACATAATTAAGCCAGACATGACATGATGCCATGTAGTAGCTTAAAAATTATTCAGCTTCTTCAGTTACGTAAAGCAGAGCCTGAATAATAGTCTTATATTAATGGAAAGAGAAATTGCATTGGCATAAAATCTGCTGTAACAAAGTGTTGGAGCAAGCTTGATGTAATGGTTATCATTTAATGCTATTTGTTTTCACTGTTTAATGCAATAGGCTGAAATGTATTTACAGTTTTTACTTCAAGTATGGCTAGGCATTGCAGGTGAAATCCATTTAAAAAAAAAATTATTACTTTTCTCATTCATATGTCATTGGCAACCAGAAAGCCTGTACCAAACCTAATTCAAATTTATATGAAGGCTGAAACATAAAATCTGATTTTTCGATAAACACAAATTTCATATTTAACACAAATCAGGATATTTAGGTTCTGAAGGAGTACTATAATAATGTAATATTAAACTGACATTGCATTTTCCTCCAAAGAGCTTCTTCCATTAAGTTATCCTCACAGCAACCTGTGGTATAGGATTATAACTTCGTCCTTGACAACAATAATGATAACCAAACTCTTCTGTGGCAGTTATGAATCTGTAACCTAGAGATATGCACTTGTTACTGTTACTTATTTACAGTCTCTAGATAGACTTGAGGAATTATGGGTTAATTAATTAACTAATAGTGGAAGTACAGGTAAGGGCTAGGTAAGAACCATTAAAGTTTCCCTAATTGAATTTACTGGGAAGCAGCTACTGTGACTGACAAGGGTCTATTCCCTTGCCAATTGAGAAGCAGCTGGTTGACATTCCCACCCACTCCTAGCAAAAACAAATTCCAGCATGTGGGGGGAATTGCAACAGGGACTTCGATTCTGCCTGTCACATCGGAGATCACTCATGGGAACGGGTGGAAATGGCAATGAGCTGCTTCCCAATGTGACAGAGAAACAGGCCCCCACCAATTGCAGCGGCTACTTCCCAGTAAGTGGGGGTGGGGAGGATCAGGCCAGGATTCACTGCATAGCTCTGTACCTATGGTGCTTATGCATATGTATCTTCCATACAGAATTATGGTCATCATCTTCATTGGCTATTAGTCAGCTGCCAACAGCAGATCTCATTTACTTAATATTTGTTTATCATGCTTTATCTGGGGGTAATGTCTTCATCTCTTACAATTAACCTCCCCATCTCTCACACTCACTATAACCACAAAGTTTATACATAAACACAAAGATTATACATTAATTTTATGCCATTTTATACATTTTATAAATTTGGCACAGCCTTTGCACAGAATGTCTTCTACAAGATGGGAAATATTTCCACTATGATCTATTAGGGTGGGGTGTCATGGCTGCACCCAGCCCATGTGCGTAACAAAAAACCCTGAGCCAAATACTTTAGTTGAGACCTAGACTAAATAAATAATTTTCCAAGCATACTCCAGCACTAGTTTTGATGAGCCCTGCTTGCATTCAGGTTCTGCATCCATGTAATTAAGAGTGACCCTGACTGTCAACAACCTT
Organism: Urosaurus nigricauda; assembly: GCA_034509955.1. Taxonomy (NCBI): domain Eukaryota; kingdom Metazoa; phylum Chordata; class Lepidosauria; order Squamata; family Phrynosomatidae; genus Urosaurus; species Urosaurus nigricauda. Next base: position 88,712,352 of record JAOEGL010000003.1, read on the forward strand.
TTATTAGAAGCCATAGATATATAAATAAATGGAAGTCAATTGCATTTTTCAGCTCCTGTATAATTCCATATAATTAGTCTACCTTAAAAGGGCATTTTAAAGATGTGGCTTTTAAAACACATGCACACACCTATTGTCACCCTATTAAAAGTTACATCTCCATTAGGAAAACCATCCTTGACTGAATTCCCATCATTAATTATCTACTTAAGAGACAAGGGGGAAAGTAATGCGGGATAAAAATCCTTAGAAAGTTTCAGGTTTTTTAATTTTTATAATTTTATTTTGTTAATTATTTAAAAAAACAAACATTCAACATATTCTTTAACAATCTTCATCTAAAAATCTAATCTTCTATATATCTAATTCATTCTTATTTTACAATCTCATCCTTCATCATTCACTCTTCATCATTATCGTTATACGTTACTTCCAACCTTGACTTCCCATGCTAATAGTTAGTGCTTAATCAAATTTATCAAACTGTCATCAAGCTACATAGATACCATGAGCAAATCGCATCTTATATCATTGGATTAATGCCACAAAGTTAACAAAAATAAATCTGTACTTCCACTATTAGTTAATTAATTAACCCATAATTCCTCAAGTTGCTATTATACCCCAGTGTTTACTTATATACGAGTATTCCATAACCTGTTCCCATCTTTGTTCCCAAATTTCCCTAGTTTTTCATACTTCATAAGACATGTTGTTTTATCTAGTTCAGCCATTTCTTCAAATTTTGTCAACCATAAGATAGCAGACACAAGTACTGCCACCTCATTATCCACAGGGAGTCCAAAACCCTGTAATATCATGAAAAAAATCTGTTTTTCCTCTACAGTCCTTCTCAAAATGGCAAAAGGAAGCAACACAACTTTACATCCAGTCACCGAGAGGGACTATAGATCAAAGGGGCAGCATTTGGGATCACTGTGGTGTGCAGCCCATGGAAATCTGAGGGAAAATTGGCTTGTGGTGCCCCACAAGGTTGACCACTCCTGATCTATAGCCTCCAAGGCTGTTATTGCTGCATACACATCCAAGATTGCCCCCAAAGCAGACCACACATATCTGGCAGCACATCATGTCATCAAGTTTCAACAGCAATCCAGAGGAATGAAAACTGAAGAAAACCATTTCTTTTCTTGAAATTGCTTTCAATAGCTTGCTACCATTTTTTTGACTGGCAAATAGGCAAGCCCACATGTAAAACAAGCAAAGGCTTGCTTTTAATGGCAAATCACAGGGGGATTTTTGTATCACTTTCAGCCATGTAAAGCAAGCAAAATCTTTGCTTTGAATTTTCCTTCCTCCCTACTAAAAAAAAAAAAAAAAAAAAAAAACCCCAAGCAGAAGGCCATAGTTATTTATTCACTTATATGTTTATTGAAAAGTGGGCCATTCCTTTTATTATTGGAATATGAAAGCGCAGGATTATGCACACATCTGTTAGGTTCAATTTAAGAATCCTGTGAAAAGATTTGTGCTACATGTCATTTTTCTGGATTTATGAGTATGAGTACATAATTCACAATTACTGTTTGTCATATTTCTCTCTTTTTGATTGCAGTAATGTGCAAATAGAAGTATAAAGAGACTTAGTTTTTTGAAATGATATACATTAATTTTGACCTAGTAATATATCCTTGAAATAAAATTAAAAGAGAAAAATGTTAAAATAGGCTGGGGGAGGGGGTCATTAAGGCTGCACTTTGTGCACATTTACTTGAGACTGAATCCTTAGTTCTGGTCAAAGCTTGGAAGTAAGTCATTGCAAAGAACAAGTTTCTTGTAACTAATTCTTTTTCTAGTAATGAAAGCTTAATTATACATACTTAGCTGGAAGGAGGATCACTGAACATAATGGAATCAAATTCTGGATAAAACATACATAGGTTGTGCTATTATTATTATTATTATTATTAATTAGAGTTTATCATTATGGATCGGTAAGAATTTCATTTCAGTTCATTTTTTATAATAATTTACCAAAAAACAAAAACAAAACCCCCACTTTGTTTCATATGTTTTCATATTCACATTTCAGCAAAGGATTTGAAATTAAAACATTGAAAGACCAAAAAACAAAACAAAACAAAACATAGATTTGACCACACAGGCCTAGATCTTTGAACATCTATGTATCCAATTTTGTTGTGATGAGTCAGGGTTGTTAAAAAAAAATTTCTGTGAGGCTCCTCATCATTAACAACTCTGTGGCAGGCAAGCACAAGATGGCCCTTTCCCTGTTAGAAATAGCTGTACTTGAATTTTGCCAATGAAAATGCAGGATATTTTTAGTTCAGTTTATATTTGATTTTTTTCCCCAAAGGTTTGCAAATTTCTTAATATTCAGGAAGATAGATGTTGATGTTTTTAAAATTCACATTTGGAAAAATTGAAAGCTGATAGATTTTCTCACGCCTGTTTATAATGATTGCAATAAAATATTGAATCAAAAAATTCTAGAGTTGGAAAAGACCACAAGGGCCATTCAGTCTAACACCCTGCCGAGCTGAAAGACACACCCCTGACAGATGACCATTTAGCCTCTCTATAAAAACCTCCAAAGAAGACGACTCTGTTACATGTTGATTGCATCTATTTATATTCACAAAATATGCAAAAATGACTTAGGTATTTTATGATTTTTTAAAAAAAATAAGGACAAGGCATCCCAGTTTGCTGAGTGTTGTGCAGATCACACAATGTATCTGTCTTAATGAGGGCCAATTGTAAAGAAAAAATGGCAGAACTGAGAGGTAAGAGAGCGCAACAAAACAACCTCACACAACCAATTTTTCAGCTAATCAGTTCACTTAATCTTTTTACTAATGTTGCTGCCCTGATTAGATGCGTGCAGATACTGTGATGTGGTGTTTCCTATGGACACCAACTTCTAATCTGATATACATGCAACTGTTCTTCCATTATTTTCCAAGTTTATGCGAAATATGAAACTTTCAGATGAATTGGACACTAAGTTTCCATAGGCAGAGATATTACCATTTAATTATACATTTTGTACTCCAACATGCAATTAAAATGTTTAAAAGCTTTTTAGCTGTCACCAGATTGTTTTTGTAAGCAGACAATTCTAAGTATTTTCTTCAACACTTTTCCTCCCAGGTTCCATAGAAAGAGAACAGTAAATGTATGTCATTTTGCAGGAGTACCTTTGTCCAGAACAAGCCATTTTCTGTGTCCTCTTGCTAAAGAAATTTTAACGATTTTGTTACAGACACAACAGAGACTAAGAAAAGGAACAATAATTCCCTAGGTGGAGCAGTTTTCACCCAAAAGGAAGCAATGTAGACCAAACAGAGATAGACATGAAATGTTCATCCTGAAATATATTTCTCCCTCTCCCTCCCCATGAAGAGAAATTGGAAAAGGTTCTGAATCAATCAGACATTACCTTCACCTCCAGGATCACAAGTGCCATTCTTGATTCTTTTATTTATGGACTCTTTTGAAAATAGTTTTGGACTCTGTTGAAAATATTTCTGAAAAAATAGAGTATAGATTGTTTTGTGTGACATTGATAACACATAAAGTTTGACTGGCAGTAGATGGCTGGTACATCATTTTGATATATAATTTTACCTATTAATTGGTTGCTCGGTTTGTTCTTCTTGCAGTTGTGTAAACCTCCTGCACATTGTTTTGTTTTGAACTACAACAATTAACAGACAAACATCAGTTAAAACACATCAGTTAAAACGCACTTCAATTTAAAAGGACAATCAAGATGAACACATGCTAAAAAAATCCATATTTAAAATTCATAATTTAAAATTCACAATTTAAAATCATCTGGATAAGTGTGCCAAAAGAGATGGGTCTTCAATGCTGTTTTGAATTCAGACAGCTGTTATCATTGTTGCTGTTATCATTGTCTTTGTTGCTCATTAGGTGAAGCTAAGCCTATTTTCTGCTTTTGAAAAGTGAACAGGATTCTGCCCTAAAAAGTTCTATCCGTCTTCCCATTCCTCCAGCCAGGAGACTGAGCAATAAAGAAGGTGTGAAAAGGGGAGATGGAAAGAGGTTAAAAAGTGATCACTTAGAAAAGGAGTGGAACTCTGTATCTGTGCACATGGAATGAGACAAAAAATTCACGATTCCCCCCCCCCACACACACACTTTTATATTGAAGGGTTTTGTACAATCCTGAGTTCCTTTTGTAAATGAATTGAACTTAGGTAAGTTTCACAAGAAAACAGAATAGTTATTAAACTTTTAAAAGGTGTCATTAGAGTGTTGTTTGGGGACTTGCAAGAACTAAATTCAAGTCTTAATTGTTCTATAAAACTCACCACAGAGCTTTATGCCAATTACCATCTCTCAGCCTCATTTATCACAAAGGGTGGGAAAGCTACTTGTTTGGGTTTACAACTCCCCAAATCTCCCAATCAATCTCTGAAAGTATATTTTTCTCACTCACATATGCTATATATCATAGAGGAAAGGACATTTTCTGCCTAGTGTGACTGCCAAGCTGACACAGAGGTTGATTTCTGCCAAACCTTTAAAAATGTTTATTCTCTTCTACTACAGCAACACCCAGCCACTTTTCAGTAATGTTTTGCAGTATATTTATGTAGATGGTGTATGTGGAAGGGTGCTGGAATTTTCAAGCTGATTGTTTGGGGGAAAATATGTTGGTTGGTAAAACAGCAATGCTAGGAAACAGGACAATTTCAAAAAGTGGGGAACTGACTATATAATGATCAGAAAAATAATTTGAAACCATTACTGTCACTACTTAGTTTTCTCGCATCTGTTTCATTTTCAATTAGGTAGTATGTGCATAAAATTTTGCTTGAATTTTCAGTACCAGCTGTATGAAGTCAAATGAATATGTCTCTCCTTTAACTGCTTCCTTTTACTAATACCCCCAGCAACAACAACAACAACAACGTTTATTTATAACATGCTCCTCTAATGAAATACTCAGAGCGGGGTACAACAAGAATTAAAAATACAGAGTAAAACAACAATCATCTCTCTTCCCACCCACCCCCCCCCCCTTAAAATTAAATTAAACCAAGGCTTATTAAAATTGACAACAGTTAAAGTTAAAATCAGCAGCAATTAAAACAGATATGATCTCATGGACAGTGCAAGTGCAAATCTGCAATAGATGAAATCCTAAAGTTTAGGCCCCTCCTTTCACTGTCATCATTTCTTCAAACTGGCTTGCTAGCATGCTTCTATAGTAATGGGCGTGAACACAGTATGAACTACACCCAAGAGTAAGCCATTATTCAAAGGTGCTGCAACAATTATCGATTGCCCAACAGCAACACAAGCATTTGAGGATGGCAGCAACCCAAGCTTTCCTGCACCCATGTTGAAGAGATATGATTAGCATCCTCATCTCCTTCACCATCTCATCTATTGTTACTACACACCCCACCTCCATCATCACTTGCTACTCCATCTTGCCATTCCACTGTTGTTGCTATCACCATTGTTTGCCCCCAGTCTTGCTCTGAAAGCAAAATAAACAATGGGAAATCTCCTTGGACAGCAGCACCAGGCACATAAAAAGCTCCATGGAGCTTACCAAGCCCAAAATACCTGCCTGTGACATTTCTTCAGAGCCTGGCATATATGGATTGGCTTAGGAAACAGTTTGTATCAGGAGCACAGGTAATCCCTCAGAGCACAACATCTACAATGTCTAGCTCTGAAGATCCCTCAGCATCTGGCATTTAGGGCCTGAGGAGAAACATCTTTGGGACTGGGATGACGAGCTGTTCCTCTATTTCAGGATCAGGAGTACTGGAAAAGCTGTATGTAGGAAATGGAAATTATATTCCAACATAGTTGTGACTGGTGATATTCCTGGAGGGACCATAGCTGAGTGGCACACAATGTTGTTTCAATGCAGAATGCAGAATGCCCCAAGTTTAATCCCTGACAGTTCCAGTTAAAAGGACCAGGCCAGAGGTTATACGAAAGATCCCTTTGTTACTCTCCAGACAGCTTGTGTGTTACAGTAACCACACTGATAGTATATCTAGATAGACATGTTATTTGCTCTCACATGAAGCAAACATTGCCAACATATGAGGAGGATGTTTCTTGCATTCACTTGTTACCACACTGGTCACAGAGCCCTGGGAGGTGTCCAATGTACCCTCTGGTCAGTTCTCATGGGACCAGTTTCAGTTATAACCCTGTTGATCTTCCCAAATCTTTCAATGGCTTTCCATGGTATATTTCTTGACCTGCTCTGTGGGATATTTTTTTTTCTTAAGATGCTAAATATAGTCATCCCAATAGCAGTGACATATGGAAGAAGACATAACCTGTGAGATATTTTGTAATGCACCAGGAATTTCCTAGCCACTGAGAAACTAACCAATATGTGGAGAAACCTGGGTCTTTACTGGCCACCCACCAAAAGGTAACCCAAGATAATCTGGTTTGCAAAGTGGAAGTGCTGCAAACAGGATGAAAGTGATCTGTGACAGTGATTTATCACAACCCAGAGGTTTGTTGTTCTTGTTGCTGATGTTGTTATTATTGTGTGCCATCAAGTCTTTATTAGCAGAAGCAATTTATCTAGGATATGGGAGGTACTCTTCATTGGCCATGCCACACTGAGAGTCCTGTGTCCAGTTCTGGGCACCTCATTTTAAGAAGGAAGTTGACAAACTGGAACATGCCCAGAGGAGTGAAACCAAGAAGAATGCTGCAGCCTCTTTCCAGAACTCACAACGAATGAGTCTCAAAGAGAAACAACAACGCAGAAAGAACAAACAGCTTGGAAACATCACCCAAGGAAACATTTTTCTGTGCTCTCTGCAACTGGACTTGTTTATCTCGGATAGGCCTTTTTAGTCATCAATGCACTTGTAGAAAGCGTGGGATGAGTCCTTCCTGAATCTTCGTTAGCGAAGAAAAGCCAGTGGGAGAGAGAGAAAGGGAGAAAGAGAGAGAGATACACATACATACCTGAGTCAACTTATCCACAGGTCAATATAAGTACTGTACTTTAAATCATGTGTATCTGTGTCTGTCTGTCTGTCTGTCTGTCTGTCTGTCTGTGTGTATGTATATGCATACACACAGAAGTTAAAGTACAGTACTTACATTGACCCATAGATAAGTCAACTCAGTTTTTAGGTCAATTTTAACCTTAATTTCTAGACTTATACATGAGTATATACAGTAACCCCAACAACTAAGGCCATATCCTATTCAACCTTTCTTTTGATTGTTGGGTAGTGTGTACTCAGGTCTTGTGTTTAGTCCTAGCAAACCTTGACCACCTGGCATTTCAGCAGATAAAGGGAGTTCATTTTTCCCATCTTGGCATCTTGGGATTTGTCTTTATTCAACTTTCATAAAGACTCTTTGTTCTTTTGTTGGTACACATAAATAATGACCTTCAGAGATTCTGATGATCAATACACACAAGCTTTCATTACAGCTTCTTCAGTGAATTAATCACACTATGGGGGACAAATGATTAGCTGTATTATCATCACCTTTTTGTGTTCAGACAATTTGTATATCTTATAACACAGACTTATTGTTATTCCTACTTTAATTAGGTGGTTACTGATCTTTGTAAAGAACTTTTGTATATCTAAAGAAATAGACAAGGGACATTGTACGTGAAAAGATAAACTCTGTTGTCTCTTTCCATTGACATGGTTTCACCTGCAAAATATAGGATAGGTATGAGCTAGCATTATGTAGCTAACTGACTGAAGAGGGGGGGGGGGGGGAATGAATAGATTAATAGAATATATAGAAATCCTTGTTGTTGCTGTTTACTCATACAATTTCTTTGTCCCCATCAACCAAAAGGTTCTTTAGGCAGTTCTCAAATAAAAGTTAAATTGAAATTATAATGCATAGATATAAAAACTTAAAATAACATTGGAATAAAACTTTCTACAGAAAATAATAGTGCTGATATCCACAAGACATAAAAGCTGAAAAGCCTGGAAAAATAAAAAGAACTTCACCTGAACTGAAAATATAGATGTCTAAGAAATATTTCTGAGAAAGTATTCTACAACTAGGACACTAAGAAGGCCCTTCCTTCATTGGCCTACTGCATCATCTTATGTCTGTGTTTGTTATAATCTAATGCTCAGAAGGACCTTGTAGGGTTTTGAATCTTCATTTTATACATTGGAGGTAGATAATACTTAAACAGCCTTTTTAAAAGAAAGGTATCATTGTTACAGCACTTATTTACATCACCAGAGACAGAAACATATCAGCATCAGATAAAAACATTTGTTTTCATGTTCTGTTCCCAAGCAGGCCAGGAATATCACCTCGCACATGCCAGGGGCAACTGCCAGGATCTCAACAGGACCCACCAGTTGACACCTGATCCCATTCCCTCTTTATTTTATTATTTTTGTCAGTGCTGTGATTTGTACCAGAGGGTTGGGTCTTGAGTTTTAAAACCCAGAACCATCCAGTTGCAGGAGACTTAGATGTATTTATTTGATTTACATCCCATCTATCTCCCACAAATGAAACCGAAGGCACCTCACACAAAAAAAATGAAAACAGACACAGATTAAGGAATAAATAATATCAGATGCAGATAAAAACATAACAAAAGGTTTTCATGCTAAGATACAATGAAATAAGCTATAATATTAAATATTTAATATTTACACATTAAAACAATTCTGAATTAAAATTTAATTTTGAAACACATCATTTAAAAAGAAAAGCACAGCACCAATCCATTTAAAAGTACTTTTCCTATGGCTTGTCAACTAGCTGGCTCCCAGCCACCTGTAAATCACAGAGGAACATAAGCAGAGCTGTAGCGGAGCAAATCAAAGCCTATTTAGAGCAGCATTCAGTTCCCACAATGACCAGGCATACGTTTCCCACGTCGGACATAAATGCCTGTCTGCTGTTGCCTCCACTTCATGTAGAGGAGGCACTCATGTAGAGGAGAACGGCTAGAGTCCACCCTAGAATTAGCCCCAGTCCCAGCTCCTTTGAGCAAGTGACTGAGGAACAGTTCTAAAAGGTGATGATTTTCAACATTCTGCTTGTAGGAGTCACATTTTTATCATTCCTGAGATCTTGAAGAATGCCTCGTGTGAGGTTATTGACTAGAAAGGGACTATGTGCACATCCTGATGCAAAGCAGGGAGATTTCCTTCTGACACCTTTGTGTTGACTGGTATAGTACCATAGATCAACTGCATGTAAAGAAAGGCCAAAGCCACTTACCTCGCACTGAACAAAACCTCAACACCTATAGTGTAAGAGTAAGTTTGTAATTCAGGGATTGGACTGGATGGCCATTGTGGTCTCTTCCAACTCTATGATTTTATGATTCTATGTCAATAGGATTCACCCTGGTGTTGAACCCCAGAAACAAGAAACAGAGTTCAAGCAGGCCACATTTAGCAAATTCTAAATCAATTGGCCAGTGTACAAAGGAACAATATTTTCTTTGCATGTAAGGACCTTGGATATTCGGTTCAGTTTTTTTCATAAGATCCTCAAGGTAGTCATCCCAATAGCAATGACATATGGAGGAAGACATAACCTGTGAGGTATTTTGTAACGCACCATGAATTTCCTAGCCACTGAGAAACTAACCAATATGTGGAGAAAATGGTTCTTTCTTGGCCACCCACCAAAAGGTAACCCAAGATAATCTGGTTTGCAAAGTGAAGGTGCTGCAAACAGGATGGAAGTGATCTGTGGAAGTGATTTATCACAACCCAGAGATTTGTTGTTCTTGTTGCTGATGTTGTTATTATTGTGTGCCATCAAGTCAGTTTACACTGTATTAGCAGAAACAATTTATCTAGGATATGGGAGGTGCTCTTCATTGGCCATGCCACACTGAGAGTCCTGTGTCCAGTTCTGGGCACCTCATTTTAAGAAGGAAGTTGACAAACTGGAACATGCCCAGAGGAGTGAAACCAAGAAGGTGAGAAGCCTGGAAATGAAATATTTTGAGGAACAACTCAAACAGCTGGATGAAGACAACAAAGGCTATGATAAAGAACCAGTGGATGAAATCTACAGAAGAGCAGGTTTCAGTTGAACCTTAGAAGAAAAATCTTAATGATAAGACCTGTTTGGCAATGGAAGAGACTGGCTTTGGAAATGCTAGGCTTTCATGGACAGATATCTGTCAGGGATGTTTTGTTAAGTGTAGTTCCTAAACTGAGCTGATAAATGGATTGGATGACTTCTAAATTCTCTATAATTTTATCTCTATCCAATGCCTAATATTATGTGAAGCACCAGAGCATTAGCAGGATTCTATGCCACCTTTCCTCCAGGAATTTTGAGAGATGGGATATAAACATACTGCACTTTTCCCCTAATTTTTTTTTTTTTTTTTTTTTTTTTTTTTTTTTTTTTTTTTTGCTATAAGCAGCTTAAACCTTGCTGATCTATTTCAAAATTGCCTGGAGACCAACCAGTAGATCCTAATCTACCTGCTCTGCTCCCTAGGCCCCCACCCCAGCCATTCAATTTAAACCTTTATATACAAACACATACATCAGTCGATGACAGGCATTTTTCTAATCTGAAATAAAATATCTGAAAGGATTTGACAGGCAAAACATTTTTAACATGAAAATTCTCTTTAAAGACCCTTTTAAGACTGCACTCAAATGACAAATGTAAGGGTGTTTTTTCCCTGCTGTCATTTTTAGCTTCTGCTCTGTTTGCCAATATATCCCACCCCTGTGCTGCAACCTCTTGGGAAGAAGGCCCATTCTTGTGCCCTTGTTCAGCCTGCAAGTGAAAATGAATTTGATAGCCTGACCTCATCACTCAAGGTCAGGAGAGAAATTGGCACATTTATCAGCCTTTGCTCAAAAAAATGCCAGCAACTCGAATTATGGAACTGTGATACATTGGGGATTGGCTGTCAAGAATTCCTGATGAAGTTTGTACAGTTTTGCCCGTGTGCTTATGTGTCTAATCTATCGCTGAATTTTTTTATGCACAAATTCACTGTCAGCAAAAGGGATCTTCTACATGGTATTACAGCAATTCTTTTTATTTCTCTAGTTCTCCACCTCTGTTTAAACAAATTTATTGGAAAGGCTTCTACATATGAAGGAAGGAAGGAAGGAAGGAAGGAATTGTAGATTCTTCACTCCCTCATCTAGCACCACTTTTAGCTGCAGTCATGCACACATAACTTGAAAATAAATTCCTGTTAGTTCAATGGAGATTAGTGCAAAATCAACAAACATGATACTGGGCAGCCAGGTGATCCCTGGTGCATCAGTGGGTAGAAATGTTATAGGAATTTATCACACCACCCCCATTCTCAACACAATCACGTTAATGAAGGGAACTGCATATATACCAGTTTGGGAACATTCCTACCACACATTCCTCCATTAAGTGCAACCAGCTGGTCCTGGACCCTTGTATTCTCTTCCAACCTTGTTCTCAACCCTACCTCCCTGCCCTATACCCAACCCAGTGTGCCTTTCATCTGTGTGGGGGAGTTCTTGGCTTAACCCTTTGGCTTGCACCCTGACTGACCATGGACTGTGTTACTGGACTCTGCCTTTGTTTGTAAGTCTGCTCTTTGAGGCTTGCTTTAGCTCCACATCCCTGTGTGAAGTTTCTTGGTTTATTTGAACTGGTTATCAGAATCTGTCTGCTTTCCCAAACAATGGGCAGTAGAGCAGCTGTTCCTTCTATAAAGTCATCTACAGAATGCTATCTGCCAGGGGATCTGATTTATCTTTGTGACCCCCTAGCTGCAGGTCCCAGCAAGATATTTTTTTGAACTTTAACTGGCCATGATGGTTGGAGGACTCTCAAAATCATAATGGATAATGGATCTGTCATCCATCTCCTTTGTATACTAATGCTCCTCAAAGTTGCCATAATCTTATCCTGTCATCTAATATTATTCAACTGGAGATGTCACTGGAGATGTCACATGCAACATATCCTACCTTTCTCCCACTACAGGGACTCAAGGTGGAGAACAGCAAATTTAAAACAATACAATTTAAAAACAATACAAAAGCATTAAAATATATAAATATAAAATTAATTTTTTAAAAAAGCTATGCTTTAAAATGTAAAATATGTTTAAAATTTTATACCAACCTTAAAATCTAAACAGCTTTTACAGCCCAACCCTTGTCAGTTTGAAAAAGCCTGATGACACAAAATGATTTTATCTGCTGCCAAAGGGCAGCAAGGATGAAGCCATCCTGGACTCTCTAAGCAGGGAGTTCCAGAGCTTGGAAGCAGCCACCGAGAAGGCCCTTTTTTACTTGTTCCCACAAAACGAGCCTGACAGGGTGGTGGGACAGAGAGAAGGGCCCCTCTGGATGATCTCAACACTCTAGTGGTTTCATAAAGGGAGATACAGTCCTTCAAATAACCTGGACTCAAGCCACATAGGGTTTTGCAGATCAAAACCAGCACTTTGAATTGTGCCCATAAATGGGCTGGCATCCAATGGAAGTGTTGCAGCAAAGGAGTGGTGTGAACAAGGGAGTGCTCAACTCCAGAGATTCCTGGATGAAACAGATTTTCTAGATTCATTCCAGTCTGGTTTCAGGCCTGATTAAGGGACAGAAACTATTTTAGTTGCTTTGGTGGATAACCCACGCAGGCAACTGGACAGGGAACAGGTGAACAACATGTTTGCATCTCTTTGGGTCATCTGAAGTTTTTGAGCACTTTTCAAAGGCTGCTCCATGTCGAACACATTACAGTAATCCAAATGGGATGTAACCAAAACATGTGGGGGTATCCAAAAGTTTTAATGATCACCTTTTTAAAAAATTGACAGAAAGTTTGTTTTGATTTGTAGTTGTTAACTTATCTCTATGTAGTCATTATCTAGATTTACACATTTTTCCCAGTGTATCTTGACCCTCCAAATACCTGATATTGTAGAAGTCTGCAGATTGCGCCTTACAAAGGGATATCGTAAAGTAATAATTATCACCCGGAAGTTTTTATGGCATATTGATGAAATTTTGTCAGTGTCATCATTGGTCCGTAAGTGCACGTTGCTGAGAAAATCAACTCATTGTGTCCTTTATTTTTGTGACTGGCTCTGCCAGAAGTGACTAAAGTATAAAATCCTTATCAGGTCAAGAAATGCTGGGGGAAAATGTGTGACTACATAGAGATAAGTTAACAACTACAAATCAAAACAAACTTTCTGTCAATTTTTTTTTAAAGATGATCATTAAAACTTTTGGATACCCCCTCATACCACCATGGTACTGGTCACTGCTGAAACCTGTGCTTCCAGGCTCAGTGCTGAATCCAGAAGTACTCTCAAATTATGAGCCTGAGTTTTCAGGGGAAGTTTTCAAGGGGAGTGTAACCTCATCTAACACAGGCTGAATTTCTATTCCCGGATCTGTCTTTCGACTGACCAGAAACACCTCTGTCTTGTCTGGATTAAGTTTCAATTTGTTTGCCCTTATTCAGTCCTTTACAGCTGTCCAGCATTGGTTTAGCATAGAAACAGCTTCATTGAAATTAGGTGGAAATGAGAGATAATGCTGGGTATCATCATCATACAGGTGACACCTTACTCCAAAACTCGAGATAATCTCTTCCAGGAGTTTCATGAAAATATTAAAAAAAAACATAAGGGACAAAACAGAACCCTGAGGGACCCCAAAGGCCAATGGTCAGTGGGTCAAGCAGGAATCCCCCAGCACCACTTTCTGAGAGTGCCCCTCCAAGAAAGAACGGAGTCACTGTAAAACAGTACCTCTAAGTTTTTGTAATGTTGGGGGGGGGGTAATGTAGCCATGTTCTAGAAGAATTTATTCCTGATGTTTCATCCGTATCTGTTACTGGCATCTTCAGAGGTAACTATATAGGGCAAGCACTCATTAAGCCTCTCCACAAAGCCTTTCTATAAATGTTCATTAACATGTATTATTGTTTGTGGACTAATTTGTTGTTTTTTCTGCCACATGTGACTGGAAGATGGAATGTATGACGCTTCCTTACTTTGAAAGAAACTGTGTCCAGAATTTTCTATACTAGCTGACATGTCTTATCCAAGATTTGGAACCTTCCAGTCGTAGATGGTAGGAAATTAAAAATGGCATCTTCTAGATTCAGAACAGGTGATCCAAGGAAAAGAATACCCTGGTCCGTTTTACATTGGCAAAAAGAGGTGTCATGAAGGCTGCTTGAAAACCCAGCTTTTACATTAGAAAATGGGAAAGTGTGCCATGAAAACGCCATTTTGGCGTTTTAAGGGAAAAAACGCGCCTTTAAAAAGTAGTTCGGTTGCCCCACTACTTTTTTAAAAAGTGCGTTATAGCACTAGTACATCAAAATGCTAAGATGCCATTGCGCAGTTAAATGGGGCTCTGTTTCCTTAAGGCACCCATTTAAAGGCTGCGCTGCAGGTGCGAATCAGAATGGATCGTGGGTTGGGAGCATGCGTGGTGTGGACTTCACTCCTAATTAAAACGTTCTATGCCCTCCAGGTGTAAAAGCTGGGGTTTAACCACACAGTTTTTTAAAGCTCCCAAACCCCCTTTAAATCATTTAAAACTGCGCAATTCGCAGCCGCAAACAGCGCAATAGCGCAGTTCAAGCCTCGACCATCGCAATAGCGCAGTTCAAGCTAGCGCAGTTCAAGCTAGCGCAGTTCAAGCCTCGACCCTCACAATAGCGCAGTTCAAGCCTCGACCCTCGCAATAGCGCAGTTCAAGCCTCGACCATCGCAATAGCGCAGTTCAAGCTAGCGCAGTTCAAGCCTCGACCCTCGCAATAGCGCAGTTCAAGCCTCGACCATCGCAATAGCGCAGTTCAAGCTAGCGCAGTTCAAGCCTCGACCATCGCAATAGCGCTGTTCGCGGCGGCACGAACAGCGCAACAGCGCAATTCACAGCCGGCAAGGAAAAAAATATTAAAATCGCAGTTTAAAGCCGCGTTTATTGCTGCCCATGTAGCAGCTCCGCCTGTATTTGTAGCGTTCTGACAGCTTCCCATGTAACTGCTGAGCCACAAAAAAGACCTCAGATAAGTCGTTCCCACACCCCTCAGTGTAGCAGCTCTGCACTTTTTTAATGCACACCTGGGGCTTGCTATGTAGCTGCTAAGCATTAAGATAAAGGCGACTTCAGGTCACACTTTCTTGCCAATGTAAAAAGCCCCCCTGATATGAATAGTCCACTCTTGTATATTATTATTATTATTAATTATTAGTGAACAATGCTGATTTATATTTATGCTTTAAAATAAAAATACCAGTGGCTGGGGAAGCACTGGATAGTTTGCTGGTTGCTAGCCAGAAGTGGCTCGGCTCAATCAATATGCAGGGACAGGAGAGTTCAAGCTTCAAATGGCATTAATTTGTAAAAAGAAAAAAAAAAGATACATTATAGCTTTAAGTCAGTGCAACAGCAAAAGACTGCCCATGAGAAGCATTAACAATTGTTTAATGTGCAAGATGCTGCATTTATTTTATGTCTTAAAATCATTATGAGTCCTTCAGAAAAGGGGAAAGTGATTTTTCTTCGCCATTTGGAAAAACAGCTCTTGATAAGGATTCACATTTGCCTATTAGCATATGGTGCCCTTTTTAGTTGATGCCTTTTCTCTCTCTCTCTCTCTCTCTTTGCATCCTTTCTGCATTTCATATTGAACAGATTTTTTAAAAAGTATTTCAAGGACATTTTAGGCCTAAAATCCAGAATGCTTTATA
Source organism: Urosaurus nigricauda (assembly GCA_034509955.1). Taxonomy (NCBI): domain Eukaryota; kingdom Metazoa; phylum Chordata; class Lepidosauria; order Squamata; family Phrynosomatidae; genus Urosaurus; species Urosaurus nigricauda. The sequence goes on from JAOEGL010000003.1 coordinate 88,728,058, forward strand.
TAACTGAGGGTGTAAGGTGGAGAAGCAAAATTGTATTATTATTTTTACATTTCAAGATGTTGTAGCAAAAAAAGTAAGGAATAATAATATACAATGATTGCTTATAATAGATTACTGAGCTGTTATTTATAATGTGTTTCCTTCTGATGGTGTTGCAATATGCCTGGCTGGGCTGGGCTTTATGCAGATTTTAGGTATGCCATCCAGTGTTCATTTGGACCATCATCTCGCCCAGATTCCAAACTTTCGCTTTTAAAGTAAACCTTTACTCCTTGTAGATGCTGAGATATCGGGCAAAATATGGAAGCACTCTGCAATCAAAATATTTTGCAAGCAACAAGTCCTCCTGAAAATATCAGGCATGAGGGAAGGGAAAGCAAGCAGTTAGAGTGGCAGAGTGAATGAAGGCATGAGGTGAAGGAAGGGAGAGAGTAGTAGGGATGGGAGAGCAAGTGGTGAGTATAGTGAGAATGGCAGAATGGAAGTAGTAAGGGAGAAGTGCACTGCAGGGATGTAAGGTAAAGCAAGGAAGGGGTTAGGAAAGACAGGAGAACAAGTGTTGCAAGCAATGGATTTTGAAAAGGAAAGGAGGATCACATTGTGAGGGCATGAGGTGATGCAAAGAAGACAGCAGAAAAGATGGGAGAGTGAGCAGTGTGAGTGAGGGAGTACAAGAAACAAGTGATTGTGAAGGCAGGAGGTGAATCAGAATGAGCAGGAGGAAAGAAAGAATCAGAGGAAATAAGGGAAGGAAGAGCTGAGAGTTCAGTAGCAGAGTGCAAGGAGCAAAACAGGCAGGCATAATGAGGGCTAGGTGTAAGAGAGGGAATATGTAGTTTCACAAGGTGTGGGGAGGAGTAGAGGGGACAGGAGATGCAGCAATCAAGTGTGAAGAATGAGAGATAGGATGTTAGGAGACAGCCAGATCTGTACACCACCTCTGTCCATATGTACATGGGTATGTCCTAATATGCAAACATTTTTACTCTCTTTCCTAGGAGAGGAAAGGATAGCTGGGAAAAACCTCTTCTGGTCAAATCTTGTATCCAGCATACCTGATGAACTTCATCATCAGGTTTGCTTAAGTTTCCTGATTAAACAGTTGAAATACTGACCTCCAGATACCTAGAGAGATCATATTTTTCAGACACAGGTAAGTAAAACTGTGTACTGGTCCATAAATGCCACAATGCCATAAAGACTGAAGTAAACCCCACAACAATTAATTGTCTTATTTGCATAATTAGAATTTGATTAATCTACACAGTATGCAAATTAGATGCATGCATTTGAGGAAGTAGAATATGGCAACCTTATCTCTCAAGCTCTGGGAGTCAAGAACCTGACAAATCACAACACATTGCTGGTGGGCTGCATTTAACTTGGCAGTTCAGGCTAGACCTTAATGTGACATAGTACTAACAGAAAAAGAAAAGTGAACTCATGGTGCTCTGCTACAGAAGCCTCTGCATTTCCCAGAGGAGCACCTTGTGCTACAGGACAAGGTACTTCACATTCATTGTTTGTCTAACCCTAATTGTCCCTACCTGCAAGCAAATTCTAGCTTTGTGAAGATGGCTCTACCCACCCTACAGTTATGGCATGGTATTTCCTCCTCCCTGCAGGGAAGTAAATGCTGGACTCTGTATCTTTCTTCTTTTTGTTATCCTTTCTTTTACTGCTATTATTTAGTGGTGCTGCAGTTCCATTTCTCTTTTTTTTTAAAAAAAATGTTTATTAAGTTTAAAAAAGAATACAAACCAATCACACATAACATACAAAGACATAATTCTGCAGTTCCATTTCTCAAACTTGCCAACTTCAGAAAGCTCGAAGCATCTACTTGCAAGTATTGCAGAAGCAGAGAACACAGAGTGGCAATTGTTACTGTTGTTACCATCAAGTTGACTTCAGCTTATGGCAACGTTATGAATGAGATACCTCAGAGAGAACCAATCAACTGCCCTGCTCAGGTCTTGCAAACTCAGGGCTATGATTTCCCTGATTGAATCAATCCACCTATAGTGCAATCTTCCTTTGCTCTTTCTTGCTGCTTTCAAATTTACTGAGAATCATCATCTTTTCCAATGAGTCATGCCATCTCATCATCTTTCCAAAGTACAATAGCCTCAATTATTCATGTTGTCTATATAAAATTTTAGTCTTGATTTACTATTGTTCTTATTGACAGTCTGTGTTTACCATAGAACTCTCTACTAGTACTCCTTTTAAATGAGTTAATTTTCTTCCTGACAGCTTTCTTCACTGTCCAGTTTTTACACCCATATATAGAAATTAGCATGGATGATTCTTACTTTAGTATTTAATTATATGCATAGGGTGAAAGTTGTAGTTATTGAACCCCTCACTCTTTGGCAGGGCTAGCTTTTAATAGGATACTGATGATTGTGGAATGTATTTCTGGGGGAGAAACTCTGAGTGGCACAGCAAAACCCTGTGGCTGACTGATTTATGATTCCTTGTTTTAAGTAAGCACCTGTAAGCACTTACCAGGCTCGTAAGGCTCCACAATCACATTAGTGTAGGAAATGCAAACATACCAGGTTGGGGACAGTCATAATTTCATAGGTCTTCAAAGTCACCATAGTGCTACTCTGCCCCACTTCTTTCTTACCTACATAGTGTTATGAGTATTGGATGTCTTTCTCAATTTTGGATGTGCTTGTTTTTCCTCCATGGCAATAGATGGAACTGTAGTTTGAGCAGCCATGGACCCAAAAGCAGACAGACCACATATGCAGCACTTAAAACAGAGATCAATCATCTAGTGTAGGAGTCACAATCAGGAAGAGATTCACACGTTCATGATGGCAGGAAGGCTAGATAATTTATGGCCCAGGATGTTTTCTGTCCTAGCTGGAGAAGACCTCTGGATTATATCTGTATCAAGTGATCTTTACCATGCAAATTTGGCATCTTTGAAGTGTAGTCAACAACCTTTGCCTGAGGCTGTTTTTGGCCTATATAAGGACCCAAAATCCCTTTGTTATTATGTGTTGGTCAATAATCCATGGTGACTCCACATCACTCTGAATTTTGACTTAGCTCCAACTCGTAGGTGATCCCTGTCTCATCACATGGCTGAGTCCAACGCTTCAATTGGATCATTCAGGACCATGACATCCTTGGTAAATATCACTGTTAGAAAGTCTCTTGTCTATTCCAACCCTAACTCCTTTATTCCTGAGTTCTTGTGAGCATGTGTGACTGAATGCTTGTCTTAGTGTGTGTGATCTGAATAAAGATAGCTCCATTTGAAGAGAATTGTCCTCTGCCAATTTAATGTCCCTAGTTGCATTCCAGGCTGCTGTAACCCAGCCATATTAAGTGAGCTAATTAAAATCCCCCAGGCACTAGCTTACGTAATAATAGCACAACCTCCCTTCCCTAAACCCTTCCCAGAATGCCTTTTGATCTGAATTTCTTTTTATTTATTCACAGTAATGGCAATCCATTAAGAAAGAAAGAAAGAAAGAAAGAAAGAAAGAAAGAAAGAAAGAAAGGCAGGCAGGGGGAAAAATAAAAGAAAAACAGCTTGCTTGGAAATAGCAAGAGAGAGGAGCAGAGGGGAAGAGGAACATATTCATACCCACTTGCACCACGTGCCTGCATATTGGAACTGCTTTAGGAGGAAGTTATACACATGAAACAAAGTAGAAAAGCAACATCATTGGGAGTCATTGATGGATTTTGCACATCAATGAAGCACTCTAGCAATATATTGACTACAGACCAGCTACTGGACAAACAAAGAATCATGTGATAAATTGTGGCCACAGACACTAATATCCTGCTCTAATTCAACTTTTCAACCCTTGTGTGAGAAAGTCCTTTTTAACATACAGGTTTAAATGAAAATAGTAACTTCCTCTCTGTTCTGAGTGAACATAGCCCCCTTGCAGCTAGAACTGGTTGGGCAAAATTAGATCAGTAAAATCATTTGCTTTCTTTATTGTTATGACTTTGCTTCTTTGTTACTTTGCATGTCTTCCTATATTTCAAAAAGGAGAGAAATCTCCAAATTGTAAAAAGAGCTAAATCTTTACATAGAATAAAACCTACCAATATAACCCTATAGTTACTGAAGGATAAAATTGTGGTAGATTGCACACACACGTATATCATCTACTATTAATCTTCAGCTAGCTCTTTGATACTCTTGTGACTAGAGTTGCTTTGTATAATTGTCCCAGGCTAGAATTTGCAGTATCTGGTCTGTTCTTACACCACAAAGGTGGTTAATTCATATCAAAAGATTCTTTATTTTCTTCTTGCATGCCTCCCTCATGATTTGTTACAGAATACAAATTGGCCACAAGGATTAGTGAGTATGACATACCGATTGATTTTACTGTTAAGCAAGGGGCCTCATTTATACATGCATTTCGCAAACAGAATATTGGTCCTTGAAGAAAAGCCAGACCAATCAATTTAATTAGGAAGTGTTAAGAAAACATATCATGTATTCCCATATTAACCTTAATGAACCCCAAGACATGTTTATAGACTTTCCCCCTTCCAAACCTTCTCTACTGGCAAGTATCAAAATGCCTACAAATAATGAGTATGCATTTTTCACCTTAAGGTTTTCTTTCATGGGTTTAAGCTGAGATATAGACTGGAAAATTAAAATGTCAGATGTCTTTTAGCTTTGCTTCAAAAAGTGACCCAACCCTAAGTTTCATAAGCTTTTGATATGAGATGAACAAGAAGAGTTTATTGGCTAATGAGTGAACTTACTTGCTTGTTCAGCCTTCACCTGAAAAATGTGGAAACTGAATGCTCTGGAAGAGGAAGATCACTTAACATTCTCCTGTGTGAAATTAAAGAAATTTTAAGGGCATTTCAGTTGGATAATTGACATGATGCTAAGCAAATAGGTGCATGCTTTCTTCTCTATAATATCTGCTGGAATGTATTCATTGAGATATCACAATATTCCACATTTCCTCATATTAGTACTGGTAAAAACCAATAAACATTTGATGTGAGAACTGAGAAACATAGTTGCCTTTTTCAGCAGCAGAATTTTACTCCAGGTTGATACCATTATTCTAAATCAAAGTTTAGTGTAACATAGATTGGCAGGAATAATCTACAACAAGAGCACAGAATGTAACTTTTCAAAAAAATATTAGTTACTTTATTCCATGCTGTGAAATGTTTATTGCTGTCATTGCTACTGCAGCCCAGAAGGATCACTTATTGAATTTATTATTCCTAGCAAGCTAGCTATCGCTTGTACTATTTGAAAATTGTACTGAAAATTACAGCAAACAGCTCTTTCATTCCTCCAAGTGATCAATTCAGATATAGCACCTTGGAAATTGTGAGGGGAAAAAATTACATTACAAAGCAATCTTTCCCTGGCACTTTCTTCCCATCCAAATGGCTTGGGCTACAAGGGTTATCCATAATGCAGTTGGAGATGGGATGAGATACGCACTTTAAAGCAATTATTAAAATGCCAGATTGGGTTGGTCTTCTTTCTATATATACTGCTTTACAGAAGTATTCACTTCTACCTTCTAACCTGCCTGGATTTTATTGTGTTACAACTTGGAATAGAATTGGCTTTAATTGGCATTGTTACCACTTGAAGTACACAAACTAGTCAACGCCTTGAAGGTGCAAAACATTTTTACTGTGCCACAAAAGTTAAGTAAACAAAAACAAACAAATATGGCTTGGTTGCATAAGACTTCATCATTTTGCTGTGGAACACATCAGTAAACTTGTGTACATCCCACTGTCTCCAGAAATCACAGAAGAGATATAGAATTCAAAATGCAGATGTGTAATCATCATGACCTCAGATTAAATATACCTGCTTCTGGAAGGCCTCAGAATTTGTGGAAGAACATGGCTGAATTTGCACTGCAAAAATAATCCACGAAGACAACACTTTAGCTGTCATGGCTCAATGGTATGGAATCCTGGGATTTGTAGTTTGTTGTGGCACCAGAGTTCTCTGACAGAGGAAGCTAAATGTCTCACAGAACTACAAATTCCAGAATTTCATAACATTGAGCAATAACAATTACAGCAGTGTCAAACTGTATTATTTCTGCAGTGCAGATTCAGCCCCTATCTAAACAAACAGTACCACGAAGCCAAAGAGCTACTGAAACAAGTTCAGCACAAAACTGTGCAGATGTGCCAATGAGGATGGCCAAGGATGAGCTACAGTCCAACAACATGTATATAGCCACCTGATTCCCACCTTGAACATTGTGGAGTGCAAAGGCTAGACAGACTTTACTGATGACTGTGCTAGATATTACCTTTATAGAGTAGAGATTTAACAGTATGACAACTGGTTTCTTTTTCAATTTTACTGAAGTATCTCTGCATCTGCATTATTTCCTATTCACAACAATTTTAACTACAAAACATTAATAATGGATTATTTGTGCTTTAAGGGACTTTTATATTTCATCTATTTTTCATGTTACATTTTACAGTTTTATAAATGTTACTGTCCTATTGCCATATGTGGTGCTTATTTGTTATATTGTTAGCCAGTGAAATGCCTCTTGAGAAAGACACAGTACAGCAGGGTATATATTACAATGTATTTTTAAATCTAAGGCCTAAATCCAATTGCTATTTATTCTTAACTAGAATACATCGAAGGAATCAATTGCTGAAGTGTAAGTCACGATTTAAAGAAGTCCCATCGAGTCAGTCGGCCAACTCTTCAGTGAGACTAGCAATTGGATTCAGGTCTAGTCATTAAGCATGCAAAGCAGTACACATATTTGCATGACATCCCATCCTTTAAAATGAATGTTTGCTTCCTTTTCAATAATGGGTATAATCCACAATGAGTGTTTCACTTTATGAACTTTAAATGTTCATCTTCAGTCATGAAGAAATACTTTTACTCTTTTTTATTGAAGCAAATAGAATGCAAGCTATGACCCTGTGTACACATTCACCTGGAACTAGGCTATGAATGTGAATCCTACGGCCTTCTACACACTGCTGGACCATAACTCTCAGCATTCCAGACCCCTGTCTGTTTTGTCTAGCACTGCTAGGCATTGTAACCCAGCAACATCTAGGAGTCCTATGAATTCCCTGGGGAAAGCCTTATTTAATGTTAATTGCTGTCAAATTGGCTTTGACTCATGATGACCCTATGAATGAGAGACCTCTAAGAGACCCTGTTATTGACAGCCCTGCTAGCATGAGAACCAGAGTTTGGGATGTGTGTTGTCTGAACAGGACAATGCTGAAATTTGGGGGGGGGGGGCTTTTGGCTCCACAGACAAGGCCTCAGTCATGGAAGGGCAGCTATTAATGGACTAGAGAAGGTCCTCAGATGTAGTTATATAATTAAATACCAAAGTCAGAATAACCTATTCCACAATATTTTCAATTTCTATGTATGATTGTGAAGAACTGGACAGTGAAGAAAACTGGCAGGAAGAGAACCTCAGCATCAAAAGTAGTGCTGGATGAGAGTTACAGTGGTCCCCCGGGATATGAATCCCTCGGGATCTGAAATCCCTGGGACCCGAAACCGCCGGGGCCGGAAAAACGGCCCCGGCCAACGAAAAAAACCCCGGGTTGCGAAAAAAATTCGCAACCCGGAAGCTTTAAAACAGCGCGCTTCTGGCGCGCTGTGCATTGGCAAAAGCGGTCCCCCGGGTTACGAACGGCTTCCGGGTTACGAAGGTAATCCCGGAACGGATTACCTTCGTAACCCGGGGGACCACTGTATATAAATATCCCATGGGTTGCCAAAAAGACAAATGAATGATCTTAGAGCAAATCAAGCTGAATGTTCCCTAGAAATCAAAATTAAATGGTGATTTTCATACTTGGATTCATCACATGAAACATGTCTCACTGGAAAAGGTAATAATGCTTGGCAAAGTGGAAAGTTGTAGGAAAAATGAAAGACCACATTACAAGTGGACTGATTTAGTTAAGGAAGTCATTGCCCTATGCTTGTACGATCTTATTTCAGTGTTTTCACTATCCACTTTTAAATTTATGCAGATAATCTGTGGTCATTTTTTATTTTCTTAATATTCAACAATAATTATATTTTTGCACTTTCTTCTCTAACTTTCACCAGTAGTTTGTTCCAAGTCTCTTTTAGCTAGTATTATGATGTCACCTGTATATTTTCAATTGTTGATGTTCCTTCCTTCAGTTTTTACACCATCTTCCTCTGAGTCTAATTCCATTTTCTATATCATATGTTCTGCACATGAATCACACAGACAGGATGATAAAATGAAGCCTTGTCTGATCCTTTTGCAAATGGGAAACCATACTGTTTCTCCATATTCTACACTGAGGGTAGCCTCTTGTTCTGAGTATAGATTATGCCTTAGGACAATCAAATCTAAGTAGATATATAAAGTGTCTTATTGTGGCTGAATTGTGGCCCTTTGCTCCTGTCTACAGAAGAAATGGACTGCTCTGAGGAACTCCCTGGCTCCTTTTAGCTATCTTCCAAATTGCCCTGACCAATTGATCCATATTACTACTATTGTAATTGAATTATTGAATTTTTACAATTCAGATATGGAGGTTGCAGAGACTGAGTATTAGAGGATATTATAGAGTGTTAAATTAACTATGGCAAGCTGCTGCATTTCTCCAGCTTTTGACAAAGATCCATTCATATCAGTCCATGCTACTGCTGACCACTGTTTTGCACATCCATGATTGGTCTCTCAGGAAAATAAGTTCAAAAGAAAGGAGGTGTATATAGGATCCACACTACATGGATGGAAGAATTCCACTTATTAAAGGTTTTTTTGCTCAGTTTTAGTGGATTTCTCTCCAGCACTACTTACCTCATTCAGGAGGGTCATAAGACTCTCTGGGTAATATTTTTCCTGGGCTGGAGAGCCTGCTGCAGAGATGGGGGGGTGGGGGGAATCTGCTTTATACCACTCCAGTTGCCTCTGCCTAAATATGAATCCAGCATATTGTGCTCTAGCATTTTTCAAGCAGATATCAACTACTCCTGTGAGATAGATCCCTCCATCTGTGATTATTGGATGAACTGCTATGACCTGTAGTACATTTATAAGCATATAACTGCTAAGGAAAGAGTGATAGCTATATAGAATAATGTCAAACAATAGAATTCTTATGAGGAAAATGAAGGATGACCTTAGAAGGCAAGCCATGCAAAGTACTTAAGGACAGAAAAGCATGTGTGATCTTGATTGGAATGGCATAATAGAGGAAATAAATCTATGGGATAAAGGAAGCCTGAAGGTGGAAATTGCACATAAAGGAATTTGTGAGCCAAGATGACCAAAGGAAGGGGAAAAGCTTAGAACATCTGAAGTGGACACTAGGGTCAGTGATGTGGAACACTCTCTTGGGAGTGGGGAACACCTTGTTCAACTTAAACAGAAATGTCAGGGAAATGGGATTTCGGGCTCTTCCTGCCTTTTGACAGGAAAAAAAAACAACGTCCCATTTTGCTGAAATAACATTCTTGTACATGTTCAAAATATTTTTCTCATGAAAGATTGGCATCTCATGCAGAAAAAGTATTCAGGCATGACACTTGTACACGGGTAGTTTCTGTTCAAGCTGTCATAGGAAGTACTGAGCTGCAGTGACAGCAGGAGCAATCTTAATTGTGATCCCACAGAAGAATACTGGCATGAGAAATTACCTTTTCATTTTAAAAGAAGAGCCCACATATTATTTAGGATCCAAAGGGACAGTATCTCCTTCCCAGAGCTTTAAAATGTTAGCTTGTTAATGTATAACAATAATAATGATTCTGAATGGGAGATTCTAGGAGCAGTATTCCAAACAGTAATTTTGTAAGCTCTGCCCCCCCATCCCTTTAGATCTACTGGCAATATCAGTTAGGGTGCATCTATACTGTAGAAATGATGCAGTTTTGACACCACTTTAAGTCATGTAGGGCCCATTCCCACTTGTGGAAAACCCCACATTGGAACCGGGCTGTGCTCCGCTTATGAAACAGATTCCAAAAGGCCCCTTGTTCACACTATGAAAAGGGGCCTTGTTTGGAACAGCTTTCTTAGCTGGGAACGCTTGTCATTCCCACTGGAGCTGCCATGTAAGGTGACAGCCCTTAACACCCCATCTCCTTCCCGCAGGAGAATATTTTTTATGGGGGGATATTGATCGCAAAATCAATCTTGTGCATTTGTGATCTTGTGCATTTGCGACCAGTATAATGAAGACAATGAAAAAACACACACACACACACTTGCTCCTGGGGAGTCCTTCCTTCCTTCTTTCCCCCTTCCTTCCTTTTTTCCTCTTTTTCTTCATTATACTGATCACAAATGCACAAGATCACAAATGCAATCTTGTGCATTTGTGATCTTGTGCATTTGTGATCTTGTGCATTTGTGATCAGTATAATGAAGAAAAAGAGAAAAAAGGAAGGAAGGGGGGAGGGAAGGAAGGAAGGAAGGAAGGAAGGACCCCCCAGGAGCAAGTGTGTGTGTGTGGTTTTTTTTTTTTCTTTTTCTTCATTATACTGATCACAAATGCGCGAGATCGCAAATGCACAAGATTACAAATGCACAAGATCACAAATGCACAAGATTGATTTTGCAATCAAGACCCCCCCCTCCAAAAAAACCCCCATGATTCTGACCAGCATTCCCACTTACTGGAAATGCTTCAGAATCGTGTTTTCCAAAAAAGACCACTTTAAAACTAGTGTCAGGAAAGCCCAGGCTATTTGCTTTTAACCAGGTCCTTTCCTCCACTAATTGATCCGATGAGGATCGGAAGTCGATTCGAGTGTGAACGAGGGTCATATAGCCCGTGTCACACTTCGAATCAAAATGTAGTGGGAATGGGGCCATAGATTGTTAGAGAGTAAGGAATTTTATTTTTTAAAAAAAAAACACCCTGTAAATTCACATCTAAAATGCATTTGGCAGAGGTAATTGGCTCTCCACCTTAGTATTGCTTGGATGTAGGAGCCTCTAAGCGAGCCTTAATGACCTAAGTGTGCAGGTATTTCTCCTTATGACCCTAATGGAGGGCATGATGGGAGATGGCCACAGTCCTCCATAAGAATGAATTGAGAACCCCACATAGGAAATATTGTTTGGGTTAGGAGTTGCAAGCAGGAAGGATGCTTCACACCTTGAGGACAGATCTATGACTTTGAGACACTTTGCAGGTACCAGTTATTACTGTATCATAGCTTTTCCCATCAAAGAATCTGACTAAACATCAAGCAATGTGTAGATTTGGGTTTGCTTTGATGTAAACAGGGCAAAAACCTATAAAAAGCCCTGGCATTTCTTTGTTCTCTGTTCTGCCTTGGAACCCAGATAGACTTCTGGTCATCTGAGTTTTGATGCAGTCCCAACCCACCCCCCTCTTACGCTTTCCTTTTCCTTTTCCTTTTCCATCTCCTATGTTGTGCATTTAGCTTCTTCAAAGGAGCCCAAGAGGACACTCTGTCCTTTTGTGGTCCAATGTGGTTTCAACCTTCCTTTTTCCCTTCCTCTGTGTTGCTGCTATGTTGGGAGACCATCAGGCGAGCATTACTGTTAGCAGGTCTCATGTCCTCTGTCCATGTTTCCTACTTTTTTCTTCTTTTTTTCTCGAGTAAGAGTAGGAATGTATGTTTGTGCATGTGTGTGTGTCCCCTTCCAATAAACTAGCTCTTAATTGGAAGAATCTGCCTCTGCGCTGTTTCCTTGGAATATTAGGTCACTTGGTATACGCTACTGGGATTTGGTCCAAAAGGATACTTGTATAAAGCCCATTATTGAACAGTTGAACTAATTAATATTCCCCATATTTGATCAATCATCCTATGGAATCCTGCAATCTGTAGTTTTACAAGCTTTTTAACCTTCTCTGCCAAAGAGTGCTGGTACCCCACAAAACTACAAATCCTAAGATTCTGTAGGATGGAGCCATGGCAGTTAAAAGTGGTGTCAAAATGCATGATTTTTTCAATGTAGATGCACCCTTAGTTTAAGTTACTCTTCAGTAGCTCCAAAGAGCTTAGGGAATGGCACACATGTCTCCGTCCTATTGACTGGCTGTTTAGGCATCAGGACACCTTCACGGTCCTCAAGCAGTCTCTATTCTGGCCAAGGAGACAAGGAATAACCACCCTGGAGAAAGAACAGAGATTCACCTTCAACGCTTTACTGAAAGTGCAATAAGAAATCTAATGATGGAAAATGAAAGTATAAGTCATGGATATCGAGAAGAAAAAAGACTTCTTAATGGTGTGGAATGTCTTCCCAAGCCAAAACATTGATTTTCATGTGATTTGTTCTTCTACACCTTCTAAAAGCTGCTGAAGAAATGAAGCACATTTCCCCTCTGCCTTTCCTTAGCAATCATGGTATGCTGCATTTCTAAATTTTCACCATTTACTTTGAGAGAGAAAAAAAGAAAGCTTTAAGAAATGCTACTTAATAAAATATTTTAAATCGATGGTCTAAATTGCGCTCTGAAAGTAGATTAAAAAGAGAAGGAAGCCACCCCTGAAGCAAATAAAGCCATAAAACAAAGTTATGATATAGGTATATCACAACACTTTCCTCTCTGGGACTGCTGCATAGAATGGATGCCTCTATTTCACAGAAGAGCAATTATGAGAGAAGCACAAAAGAGCAGGAAGACAAAATGCATCAAGATATGAAGATTTGGTGCTGCAGATAAAGTCAGGGTTTCTTGAATGAAGTAGTTTGCTCTGTGACAAATGTGATGGCTACTACCTGGAATGGCATAATTCCTCTGAGGATAATAAATAGTGGTGCCAAAATATGTAAGGAGAACAAAAATAACAAAATAACTATCCACACCTCTCTCTGGGGGACAGATTGCATTCATCTATCATCTCAATGCAGAGACAGCAAGGATGGATTTTAAATTCATTAAAAATATATATGAGAAGTTTAGTGCATGGGTAAATGTTGAATCAGAGTTTCTGCAGGCCTTGATGATTACAGCATCCATTAGATTTTCAAACTAAGGAGACCTTAAGAGACAGCTATAAACAGGAGCATAGTGTGTTTTTAGATCATGAAACTGCCCTCTTAAATAACAACGCAATAGAGCCAGTCATAATGCTTAAAGCTGAAATGAATTTAAATAATGTCTTTTATTTGCAAATGTTTTTATTAAGGGGCAATCAATGTTAATTATGAAACAGCAACAACAAGATGACTCTCCAAAATGATCTCTTTCCCTTAACATTGTAATTTGTTATTTAGCTGAAGGATTTCAAAATCAGATCTGAGACCCAAAGTTGGCCTTTTAAAATGATGCTGATAATAACCACTGTTGTTAGAGATTTTGAAATGTTGCACTGCTGAAAAACTCACTTAAATTAGCATTTGAGAAGCAGCTTTATAATTTGCCAGACTCATAGTTAATTTATTCCATACTGCGTGTGTATTCAAGGGTAAAGGTTACATCTAAAGCACAAGTTCTGATCCAGCAGAACTTCCTCTACTCTGTTTTTCCCCTAACACTTTAGAATAGATGGGTTTTGCTTGGGGTCATCAGAAGGCTGAATCCTTTCAATCAGGAAAGGGTGCTGGTTCAATTTCAACCTAAACAAATAAACATTTCCTCTACAATACAGTTATCATCATCATCATCATCATCATCATCAGTATTTGTATCCCGCCCCATCTGCACTCAGGCAATCTGGGAGGCTTACGACATTAAAAATTATACATACCATAGCCCCCAACCCTCCCTCCCTTAAAACAGAATTAAACATTTTATAATTAAAATCTGTTAAAAATCAGTAATAATTTACACAATAAAAACAACAACAAAAAGCATGGACAAGCAAACAGCAAACAGGATCCGATTCATTTCTTTCTCTCATTGGTGGCCGGGCACCTATTCAGGAAAGGCCTGCCAGAAGAGATCCATCTTAAGAGATTTTTAAAAGCTCTCTAAGGTGGTTATATGATGGATTTCATCTGGCAGGCCATTCCATAGTCTGGGAGTGATAGCTGAAAATGTCCTCTTAGCAGTTGTGGATAATCTGGTTTTTATTGGTTGTAACAGATTTTTCCCAGAGGACCTGAGGGTGTGGGGTGGATTATATGGAAGTAGGCGGTCCTGGAGATATTTTGGAACCAAGCCATTTAGAGCTTTGAAGGTAATAACCAACACCTTGTACGGGACAAGAAACTGATGGGTAGCCAGTGAAGAGATCTTAAAGTGGGGATAATATGACCTCTTCTAGATGTACCCAAGACCAGTCTGGCTGCCATATTCTGTACCAGTTGAAGTTTCCGGACCAAGCACAAGAGTAGCCCCATGTAGAGTGAATTACAGAAATTCAGACTTGAGGTTACCAGCGCATGTACTATGGTTTCAAGATCCCTGACTTTCAGGAAAGTGCGTAGTTGGTGTATGAGCCAAAGTTAATAACAGGCACTCCTAACCGTCACATTCACCTGATTTGTCATCTGAAGCGTCAGGTCTAGAAGCACCTCTAGACTGCGAACACAGTCCTTAAACTGTGTGACCCCATCCAGGACTGGAGGTTGTATCCAAATACCTGGGTTCGGGGATGCTACCGTAAGTACCTCCATTTTGTCTGGATTCAGTTTTAATCTGTTTTCCCTCATCCAATCCATTACTGTCTTAAGACAGTCATTGAGAGAGGATACACCATCTGAAGTCAAAGCTGAAGACTGAGACATGAAGAAATATATCTGGGTGTCATCAATGTACTGATAACACCCCGCCCCGTGTCTCCGGATGATGTCTCCCAGTGGCTTCATATATATGTTGAAAAGCATCGGGGACAGGACGGTGCCTTGAGGGATGCTGCACTTAAGCTCTATCCTAGTAGAGTGATCATGTTGATAGCCTTGGTAAGATTGGTGTTTCAGGTATTGACCAAAGCTTCAACAGAATCACCAGCATTACCAACCATTTGACCCTCTAGGGCTTTCTGGAAACCAATAGTTTTCATTAGCCTTCAAGGGTGGACCATTCTAATGGATCCTCCACCCCCAGTGGGGCAGACAGTGGTTCTTAGTTCAGCCTTGATCAGGAAATGTCAATGTGGAAGTTTGAGTTATTTCCACCCACAGATATTCCTGTTCCGTACTAAAGACCACATCGAGTGTATGACCCACACAATGTGTGGGCCCGGAGACAAACTGGGATAGGCCCATGCTTGTCATGGACTCCATGAACTCCCGAGCCACACCTGTGAGATTTAATAGACTGGTCTCGAGTGGGATGTTGAAATCGCCCAGAACAAGAAATCTGAGCAATTCCAACAGCAACTCAGAGACCAGCCATGTCAGCTCGGTTAGGAAGTCTATTAGACAATGGGGTGGACGGTATACTAACAGAATCCCCAAGCTATCCCTAGTCCTCAGCCTCAGGTACATACACTCGAAGTGGGCTGTGTTCCAGACAGGTATCCTTCTCAAAGAAAGATTGCTCTTATAAACCAGATCCACTCCACCTTCCCACCCACTTCCCCTTACTTGCACACTGACAGAATACCTGGTTGGGAGGGCCTGTGCCCAGGTTACAGCACTGTCCTCTCCCAGCCAAGTTTCTATAAAGCAAGCTAGGTCAGCATCCTCATCCAGGAGGAGATTGTGAATAATATGAGTCTTATTTTTAACCAACCTGGCATTGCAGAGGAGCAAGGTCATATTCTATGGAATGGTTTGTGCGCTTTCAAAGCATTCTGGGAAACATAGTGAACTGAAGGCGGGATAGCTTTCAAACATCAGTCCCACCTTCCTTTGTAGTAAACCTTCACTCTGTTACCACCATACCTTTCTTTCCCCAGCACAACCTCAATTTCTGCTTCCAGATCCTGCCCAGCCACACATAGCTGTTCCTCATTCACTAAACCTTCTAGATCCCTTTAGTTCATACTATTCTCCTGCTTACAAATATAATACAAAACATGGTCTCCCACCATTTAAGGAGAGACTCAAGAGTCCATTGGCTAGAGCTAATCTAATAATATTACTACGAAGGAGGCGGGAAGTCCCCCATTCTGGCCGCTGATAACCAATGTTAAAGAGGCACATCCTCTCATTCCCGCAATTGGTTCACAATTGAGCCCAATGTTGCTGGGAAGGGGGGCTCTTAAAGTCTCTGTTATTGGAGTGCTGGCAACCCAGCCGCTCTAGCCACACCCCTCTCACTGCCCTTCTGCTGCTGCTTCCTCTAGTCCCAGTGTTGAGGGGAGAAAAGGGAAGTTCAGCATCATTCCTGGCTGGCTTTCAGCTGCTGGCTGCCTGATGTTCCAGAGGAGGGTGGGGTGGAGGAAGGCCCTTTTAAGGACAAAAAAGACAAAATATCTAAGTCCCAGAAAGAAAAAGAAAAAACAACTGCTGACTTTCAGTAATAAATACTGCAAAATACTAGTTTACTGAGCCTGCAATGTGAAACTACATTGCAAAGAGATTTCTCCAGTCATTGAAAAATAATCTTCTTATAATTTGAATTAAGGCTATAATGAACTTATATATATTTGGGAATAGAAGAGGTAGCTGCTGTGATGGAATATGGTTTCTGTACATTCATTCCTTGCTGTGACTATCCTGGACTTTCTAAAATGGATATACAATTTTACAGAAGAAATAATAACGCTCCTCATATAGGCCATGTACCATGTAAATGTGACATTTACAAAAGCAAATCCCATGAGTCTGGCTGCAGGGAAAACAAAAATCCTAGATATTTGGGTAAATTAACTAGCAAATGACACCACCAGCAATGGTCTGTTCATTTAAAAGTTCACTAAACAAACCAATTCACTGTTGTTTTATTACTTTAACCATTTTTAAAATCCTGTTTTTCACTTATAAAAGATTCCCATGATGATTTAAAACTAGAGGGTTACAATACTTTTTAATGTACCAAAAGAAGGAGGAGGAGAAAGAAGAGAGAGTAGCAGCCTGGAGGGGGGGGGAGAGAGAGAGAGAGAGGAGGAAGAAGAGGAGGAAGAGGATAGAAGCTGCTGCCGCCACCCGCTTTTATTTTTGCAGCTGCTGCTTTTGCAATTGCTGCTTTTGCAAAATAATAAATTGCAAAGAGAAATAATTTTTAAAAAGCAAGTGAGGAAGGAAACTAAAGGAGTCTTCTTCCTCTTCTTCTTCTTCTTCTTCTTCTTCTTCTTTCTCTTCCCCTCTTTTTCCCCCTCCTCCTCCTCCTCTTCCTCCAGCCATGATATGGACCTTTTTTGCAGAGCTGGCTTGGCTTTGCTGTTAGATCTCATGGTGTTGGGCTCCTCTGCCTCGCCTCGCCTTCCCTTCCTTCCTTCTCCTTCCCTTCCTTGTTCCTTCCTTCCTCCTCCTCCTCTTCCTCCTCTCCCCTTCCTCCTTTTTGGGGGTTTGTTTGTTTTAAAATGGCGGTATGCCTGAGCCCCCCCCCCCCATGCTAAGGAGGGAGGAGGAAAATAAAATCGGATATTTGGTTATTAATTAGAAAATTCAGCATGTCAACAGTTCAATTCAATCTAAGTATGTTCATGGCCATGCTTGCCATGATTTGGCTCTGTTTTGATAGGTGGAATCGGACTAGGATTAGGAAATGATTAAATCTTTAATCAGGAATTCTCTTGGAACTGCAGCAACTGTTTACTGAGTGAGAAAGGCTGCATCTGATGGAGGCCAGAGTGCTGTCAATATTGCTTCCTCCATGTGGGACTCCATTTTTGTAAACATGGACCATGATGTGTCAGAACACAATGGTTCACAAGAGGTCTCTCACAACAGTTTAAAAACTGTACATGTGTCTCAAACATGAATTTAATATAAAGAATAATTGTGAGCCAATTACAAACTCTCCCAAAGAAAAAGAATTGTCCCATAATCACAAGCATTCACAGCTGCAGTTCATAATTACATATCTATTAATGGTTATGATTCATGCGGCTCTGACTGAAAACAGTATCATGTAATTAAGTTGTTACTACTTTAAGTACTGAAAGGTTGTATCCAATCATGTCTGTTGTAAAATACATTTTATGTTGCACCACCTAGGCTTCTGCCATACTGAGAAATAATGCAGCTTTACACCACTTTAACTGCCTTGGTTCTATCCTATAGCATTTTAGGATTTGTACTTTGTTGTGGCACCAGAGCTTTGTGACAGAGAAGGCTAAATACCTCACAAAACTACACATTCCTGAATTCCATAGCACTGAGCTATGACAATTGAAACAATGTCAAACTGCATTAGTTTTGCAGTGTAAATGCAGTCCTAGGGATTAAAAGGGAGACATGTTTCACTGTAAATACTGTATATTTAATCCTTTTGTCTGTCAGTGGGCCTGTCTTCCAAACCAAAACTTTGCTAGGTCTTGCTTTCAACAGAGGCCTTATATTTAGCAATTCAGCCGCTACTAGGTCTCATTTCCAGGGGCTGTCTTGTTTTAGGGGAAACAGGATAGTTGTAACATAAACAAGTAAAATTAAAATTATACCTTTAAATTACAATATCATATGCACAGCCTCAGTACATTTACATATACATAGTTTCATGTGGTTGAAGTGAAAATTTCATAAAAGGTGATGTTTTTAAAGAAAAATTTTTAAAAATAAAATTTAGTTTTTTTAAATTTTTAATTTTTTTAAAAAACTGCAACCTCTCCTTACTCTTCCCACTGACCCTCATTCCACTCACACCCATCCCTTCAATATTTTAAAGGGATGCAGGTGAACACCAAAGCCGATTTCTGCCAAGAAGCAGATGTTTGAGGAGCAGTGGTGTCGTCTCCCCTTATGTGGGGTGTCACCTGGTGTGGTCCACACACCACCAGTGATGCCACTGCTGGGGATGGTGTCAGAGGAGCTCTGGCAAAACCTTTACACTACACATGATCATGCAGAATCATGTCCATAATGGCATAAAATTCTTGTTTGGATATTCAAAATGACGGCCATCTGCATATAGTAAGAAACAAAAGTACTTGCTTAATTAGCTTCATGGCCAGTGGCTTCAACTCCCTTTATCTCATCTATAATCTGAAATCAACAGACTACCCAGATTAGCCACTTTGAGTGTAGCCAGTCAAGGAGCCTGATATATCCAAAGAGAGGATCCCAAAAACTGTTGGTGATGTCCTTGCTTAGCACTGTTGTCTCACTTTCTTCCAAAGAGATGTAATCAGAACAACACATGGTTACGTCTCTAACTTTCTCCTCACAAAGAATATCACCCTATAAAAGGCTGCCTTTATAAAATTTTCTACCACTTAGAAAAGTGGCAGGTCATAAAACAAATTAATGAGTAATTAACTTGCTACCTGTAATACTGTAATCCCACTCATGCCATATTGTGTCTATATTGAAAAAGGCATCAATGCTAAGAGTAATCTGCCTTTATGGAACAATGGGGAGTTAGATAGTCCATTTCTGTCTTTCCTCAAGATCTACATACTTAAGCCTTTTGCTTCCTTCTTACCTATTGAGATTGCTTCAACCCTTTTTCAAGGTTAGTTGGTGTCTTTGTTTTCTTTGTTTGGGAAGGGAGCAGCCATGGGCTCTGATCTCAATAATGGTTGCTTGTTTACTTCCCCCATATGACAGCTAGCCTTTAGGAACTCTTGTAGCCAAATATACTTCAGTGTCTTTTGTCTGTCCTCTTTCCTCTCCCAAGACAGACTTCCTGAGACAATTTCCCCCCCTAAAATAACCTCTACACAATAAAAATACCAAATAATCCTACAGTCTGTAGCCTTGGCCACATACTCTTCCTTTAAAAGTGACAGGAAATGAACTACAGCAGGAGCTTCAGAATAAATGCTATATATATATATATATTTTTAAAAAGTCACCTTCTGCACGTTTTGCATAGTGATTTCAATGGATAGCAAAAAGAAAGCAGATGAAAAAGTGCCACGTGTTTCCAAAAAAACCATCACACTTTTATCTGTTTTGGATTCCATGACTTAAGGGTGGGATTTGGAGACTTGCAATAAAAATCCTTAGCTTTTACAAGCTCTGGGGGAAATAAATACCAGAGGGAAAAAAATCTAAATTATTCTGTTACTTCATTCTGTTTTAAAACTGCAGTCTCAGACAAGAAGCAATGAATAAATATACTCAGATTCCAACCACAGATTACCAGAGCAGCAGAAATGAGAAAGCCCAACAGAGCTGAAAATGTTAGACTTCCCAAATAAGTGATTTTAAATGAGATTACTTTAAATAAGAACAAGCACACAGTTGTGCCACAAGTATTCAAGAGCATTTTCTTTTCTTGTAGAGGCTGTCTGAATTAAAGATTCACCAAAATGGAAAGATATAGTCCCCACCTCCAGTTTTACAGAATGCCTAAAGGCTCCACTAACCTATATTTCAAAATACCATTCAGATGAACTCCTCCATTTCCTTTTTGTCTGCAGAGAATTCCTGATATACCCATGTTCTACTCAGTGCCTAAGGGGAAACTAAAATGATGGCAAATGTGGTATCAGATGGCCCAGATGAGTAAAATATCATTTTTTCCCAGTGTGTGCCTGAGATAATTACAAGAATAATTTAACATGGCTGGAATAAATGTTGAAGAATAATATAACATGTGGATGTAAGGGTGGAGGTTAAACCAGTTAGTTGGAGGGATTCCAATTGTACTTTGGCATCATTAGCACTGGAGAATTTGAAAGAAGTTTAGATTCTAAATGAATAAAGGTGTAAAGATATTCCCCATTGACAAGGTTGTCAAGTTGTGTCTGACCACAGGGGGTGGTGATCATCTCCCTTACTAAGTCGAAGAGCCAGCGTTGTCAGAGACTACTCTGTGATCATGTGGCCAGCATGATTATGCAGAACACTGTTTACCTTCCCACCGAAGTGATACCTATTTATCTACTTGTATTTGCATGCTTTTAAACTGATATGTTGCCAGAAGCTGGGGTTGGTGATGAGAGCTCCCTCTATCATGAGGCACCTGGGCCTCAAACTGCTAACTTGTTATCTTACAATCAACAGAGTCAGATCTGTTTAGTGAAAAGTTGTAGTTTGATGGTAGAGCATGTGGTCCTAGGTTCAATGCCCAGTATTTGATTGTATGGCTGGGAAGGAATCAGGTTGGAATTCTAAAGAAAAGGGCTACATCAAGCAATGGTCTGATTAAGGCTACTATGTTCAGTAGGAATGACTGCAATCAAACCAGATGGCACTGTGGATAACACCATTGCTGGCAGCAGATATTGGTTTAGAACTAATATCTGTTATCAGTGTATCAGTGGCAATTAACTCCATATCTCCAGATGACCTCTGTCTGGGAATGCTGCCAGCACCCACACACAACAAACACTGATAGGAATGGCTCAGCGAGGTAAGCCGAGTAGTTAACTAGCAAACAGTCTACAGACCTTCCCAGAGTCGGAAAGTAGCAAACCACACACAAAAGCCAGGGTCAGGATACCAGAAGTCACGGAGGTCAGAACAAGCCAAGGTCAGGGGAGCCAGAAGGTTTAGAGTAGTCAAGTCCATTCCAGGGTCATAGGTTTAAGTCCAACAAAGGTTCAAGAAGCACAAGAGCACAGGATTCTAGGAGCCAGAGCTGACAACATCCAATATGATGGATCTGCAATAAACTCTGGCAAAGAATCAGCATTCTCCAGGTGCCTTAAATCAGTGAAGCCCTTCCTTATCCCAGCTGTTCCTTATCTGCAGCATGCTTATCTGCCAGTCTCTTAGATCTCTTAAGCAAGCCTTTTCAGCCCTCATTTGGCTGAAAGAAGGGACCTACATGTTTGGTTCTTCCTCTGGGGCAACCCTAGGTTGCTGAGCCTCTAGAGGAGACCCCATAGAGCTCAGGTCTTGCTAATCCTCAATCACTAGGGCTGGAGGAACAGAGCTGGGATCTCACAGGACCAAACTGGGACCTGGCATGGCCTCAGATTGCTCCTGCACCTGAGTAACCACGACCTCCTCCTCATCCTCCACTGGGCTGGTCATGACATTCTCTCTCATAGGTTCACATATAGTGGGCCTCTGGTATCCACTGGGGTTTAATTCCAGGACTACTCCAATCCCCACAGCTGGTAAAATTGGTGGGTGCTCAAGTCCCATTATATATACATACACACACATTATATATATCTGCATGCAATGGTGTAGTGAAAATGTGTCCCTTATATAAAATGATAAAATCAAGGTTTGCCTGGGAAGGGTAATATTTTCAAGATGTGGATGGTTGAATCCATGGAGGCAGAATCCATGGATAAGGAATTTCAACTCTATGTGTTATATAGCATGGGGAAAACAGGGTTCTGGGTGATTCTAAAGACCAGTGGCCAGGATGTCAAGTGGAAATCTCTGGCACTGTCTTCTGGACCTGGCTTTCAGGAAAAAACAGAACCACTGGGGGGGGGGGAGTTACTAGGTTTCTTCCCAGTGACCAATCGAGAAGAAAATAATGATGGATGATACTGAAATCTGGCCAAGAAGTTTAGCAGAACCAAAAGACACATTTGTCCCCTCTCTGAGTCCTGGCATAGGATATTCATCAGAATGACCAAATGTCTATATTCCATAGACAGACCTTGAAGTAAGACAATTCATCTCCCCTAGGCGGTGATTTTATATTCAAGAGGTCACACAAATTGTTTCCAGCGAAATGCTAAGAAATCTACACTTTCCTCTTATGGTCTATAATGTAATAGTCTGTGGACCTATTTGAAAGAACTGTGTTTCATGACTTTCAGCAGGTGCAGTCATGGTTGTTAATAAGGGGAGTGTGGGGCAGTCTACACCAGGTAATGCCCTAAGGTGGGGTAGCACCATTGCTTCCCAAACATCTGGCAGAAATCAGCTGTAGGGTTCACCTGCATCCATTTAAAATGCTGAAGGGATAGTGTGAGTGGGGTGAGGCTCAGTGAGAAGAGAAAGGAGAGGGCCCAGGTTTTTAAAATTAATTTTGTGTGGTTTTTAAAATATTATTTTAAAATTTTCTTTAAAAACTTCACATCTTACCAAATTTTCATTTTAACTACATGAAACAGTGTACATGTAAATGCACTTAGGCTGTGTGTACGATATTATAATTTAAAGGTATAATTTTACTTTTCCTGGTTGTTTCTGTCACAGGTCTTGCCATTACATCCAGTGATATATGGGAATTATGATTTATGAGTAACATTAGTACAAAAAACATTACTAAGGATTCTGCATGGTATGGCATGTGAGGAGCTCAAGTGCGATTGACACCATGAGCTACTGAACTGGGTGACACCAACCTATGGTTGCCACTGAGTGCAATGCTGGCAGAGAAAAGCACCACAGAGTAGGAATTTCTGTGCTCACTAGCTAAGGCTCAATCAAACCTTTTCCACCAGCATAGTCACCATTCCACTGGTTTCATCACCAGCTAGTGAAATAAGCAGCTAGTTTGGCTTCCCTTTGTGGAAGGGGATGCTCAGGAGGATATATATATATATATATATATATATATATCAATAGGAACAACAGATAAGAACATAAAGCAAGCTATAGGAGGATACCAATATATATTAGCCAACATTAAATAGCAGTCATTAAGCCATAATGGAAGCCTACTAAGTAAGCACTAAATGACAACTATTAATATTGGAGCTTTTTCATACTTTTCAGATTATTATTGCTAATAGTACAAAGTAACAATTGGTCAATGGTAGGGTCAGAGTGTTCTATAAATGCTAACTGTTTTTCCTAGAGATTACTAAGGTCATAAGCTTCTAAAATTGTCCTTAGCTGAAGATTGTTTTCCTTCAGCATAGCTCTACCTAACTTTGATCTGATGATCAAACACTGATATTGCCCTTTAACACATACACAATCTGCTGAGACCACCAATTGCCAGTATAACCCATCCAACTTGCAACTTGAATCCAAGTTGCAACAGTTTCCTGTGTTGAAGAGTAAATTTAAATGTAATTTATTCTATTGATTTGCTGATCTGATTTTGACATACGAAGCTAGATTTAAATAGGATGTTGCACAAGGGAACTCACTGCTAACTTGAACCTGGCCATACTTATGTCTTCTTAATGTCATTCTCCCAATATGTTGGTATATTAGGTGAGTGAATTAACTTGACATGTCTTCAGCCAGGAATGAAAAAGGTAGGAGGGCTGATACAGACTCAGCAAATCAATGTTTCAAATAATACAGTTCTACTCCATAGAGGCTTCCCACTTTTCAAAACATTTCTAAAAGATCTACAGAGAATCATTTTCAGGAGAATAATTACTGAATTGATTGATGACTAAAATTTGACAACAGAATTGGTCTTTTCAATAGACTGGAACATGTGGTTTATACTAAATAAATGTCATGACTCAGTGACAGGAAACAAAAACAAAATCTCTGTGTGTGTGTTTGTGTGTGTGTGTGTATTCATATGCAAGAGTCTTCTACATCTGAAGCACTTTTGCCATGAAGACAGTAATGTCCTTCCCTGGTATTCCACCAGCCTTTTTTATTTTCACATGTTTAAATACTACTTTCCTTTCTCAGTTCCTTAACTTCCTGAACATTTTGCTGATTTACACACCTCCCTTTTGACCTCTCAATGTTTATCGGCATTTTCAATCTTGCTAGATATGGAACTGCAAGCAAAACATGCCCCCAAGTGCTTTGCCATCTCTTGCATTTTTCAACAGCATCTATGTTGATAAATCAAACAAAAAATCTTCAGTGACAAGAGAGAACCAGCCATTTGCAAAGCACAGGGTCCCTACAAGCTTATTAAAGAGACTGGTGCTTGTACCAGTTACATACATTTGGAGTCACTTCAAAAGAAACAAATCTTTTTAAAATAAGGTGCAAGCTTCCCAGTTCTTTTCCTTGCAGTGAAGTCATTAGCTCAGGATAATGTTTCAATATGCACCCTGTATATCATCAGAAAGGCACTGGGCCAGGATTATTACTTAGGTACAGCCATCATTGATGGGTTTGGCATTGCAACATATTACAGAATGTTTATATGACATCAACATGATTGGAAAGGTGGCTATTGAAGGTGGAAACTGGTTGAGAATAACTTCCCACGTGGATAGCTACCACCTCTTTGACATTTCTTCTTAATGGTGCCTGACAGCAGAATAGATCTCTCTCCATACTGGGGGAGATTTACATGACAAATGCTTTATAAGTTATGACCATGGCATATAAGAGCCATCACACAGAAAGCAGTTATCCTTCTAGTCATCCTTGAAAACAACAAGAACCATGCTGAGTCACACCAAAGACCTATAAAATAGTGCTACCTTTTGATTCTATGACTATAGCATGAATGTCCACCAAGAGCTGCTACTTTAGGCACAGTGATCCAAGAGTGAACTAAACATATTACTTATTCTCCTACTATAAAAATAGAAAGGCAAACAAAATGCCAAAATTTATATTCATCTCCCTCTTGCATACAGATGTGAGAGTCCATGGGACATATTTGATGGCCTCCAACCAGAGCTCATTTAATTTTAGATAACCACAGTAAGGATGATCTACCTTTTACCACTTGACCTAATGCCAAATAACCAACACCTTTTACAACAGAGTGCCAAGGTGCACACAACTTAGAGGCATATAAAAATGAAAAAAAAGGTTGGTTTCCCCCTCAACTGTTGGATTTTGTGTCTTTATTCCCCTCTTTATTACTACACTGATGAATGTTTCCTTCATTTTTAATGTATTTTTCCCCTTTTGCTTTATAATTATTGCTTAAGATGTGAGCAAATTGTCATTTGCTTGTTTCTTTCTATTTCTGCTTTCATCTAAAACAAACTGTTTAGATACAAAGATGATTCACCACATCTGGAGCTAAGTACAGGGTGAGAATTCCAAAACTCAAAATATTCCAAAATTGTATTCATTTGTTTTCTCTTTGCTTGTCCGCTCACTTTTTGTGGCTGCTTCAAGTTAGTTTCAAAGTCTTGTCAACACCCAAGATGTTTAATAATTAAATCATCCTCCACTAGGATGAATAAACTTGCTTTGTGTGAGCAGTGGGGCATTTGCAGACTCCAATGAGAATTCCAACAATTCTGAGGTGTAAAGTGCCCCATGTGTGCAGAACCAAGTGTTCCATTGAAATACCCAAGGCCAGTCATTGCAAGCCAGACAATGCAAAACCAGGAACAAAAGTAGAACAAAATCAGATAAAATATCAAAATAAAATATAGATTTCATGTGTTGATCATCAATCATCAATCTATTGATGACCAAAGCCTAATGTTTCATTGTACCATAGCTTCTACCCTGTGCCCCCAAAGCATTAGTTATATTATGTTACTTTACATAAGAAACACTGCACTGAAGTCTGGACCAAAGTCCCAACTGTCGGCCTTCTAGAACGTCTCCAGGGTCAGGTTGAGAAGATCAGAGAGCAGAGGCAGATTCTGAAGCACAAAAGTACCAAAGCCCATGGGACATATGACATCTAAAGAGCTGAGATGAAACACACGGCCTCCTCAAAGAAGGAAGCAGTAACAATCCAGCCACATCACAGACAGCTGTCTGTGAGAATGGCTGCATACAATAACAGTATAAACATATTGGTGGTTATATTCAGCATATGTCCTCACTAGCCTGAGGCCCTTGTACACTATACAATTATAGTGCTATTATTCCACTTTAACTGAAAATGCAGCACCATATGGAGTCCTGGAATTTGCACTTTATGGAAGGGAATTTAGTAAATTTATGGAAGAGAATTTACAGTTCTCATCCAGAGAGCTGTAGTGCCTCACCAAACTACCGTCCTCAGGATTCCATTGGATGTTGCCAAGGCAGTTGAATAGAATATAGTGTATAACTGTGTGGCATGAAAGACTCCTGGTCACTTTTCTCAGAATTCCTGGCTTCCTGTTATCAGACTTCCTTGACTCTCACCCTTGTCATATTTCCCTTGATTTGTTTACTGCCTGCTCCTTTTGCCTCCTCCTCCGGTTCTTGTGAACTCTGTGTACCAGCCCACAGAAACCAGCCCATAAAAACCCACTGCCTCAGAGGAAGACAAAGGAAAACCCTCTCTGAACAAATCTTGCCTAGAAAACTCTGTGATAAGTTTGCACTAGGGTCACGATAAATCAGAAATTACTTGAAGGCACACTCCAACAACAAAGCTAGACCCATGCTAGTGACAGACTCAGCTGCAAGCTGCTGTTTAACTGCTCAGTATAGAATTAAAACAACAACAACAATAAAAACATTCAGAACACTGAATTTCAAATGAAACTCACTCCCCCATTGGAATGTATGAGCTTTGTCCTGTGTCCAAGATTACATATTTTAATGTATCTCACACTTTACATATGGGGAGAACAGTAAATATACCCCCCCCCACCTTTCTTCAGGGACAAGAAGAATTATGACAACAATTTACATCCCTGCTTGGGGACCTTATTTACAAATATGCAGATGACAATGTCATATGATGATCTATACTGTAGGTGTCATTATGTGTACATTCTGCAACAAAACATGACTCTGGGGGACTAAAATGTCCCATGGTAATACATGGTGGTTAGCAAAACGGCAGCAGCTTGAGAAAAACCTGAAGCTGTGTTGTGAACAGTTCAAAACAAACAAGGATAAATGCCCTGTTTGAGAGTTTGATTGCATGTGGCCATTTGTCTTCTCCTCCTAGGTCTTCATCAGATCTCTAAGATGGCATCTCTCACACCTCTGTTTTCACCAGGTCAGGAACATTTTTTCATTGCCCCATTTTGTTATGATGTCTTTGATACCTAATATTAAGAGAATATATCTTCCCTGCACTTTCTCATTGTTAGGAGGTTGAAGATTTAGAGACTGCTTTTATGTCAATCTATCGTGTTAAGTTTTATATATGTATTCAGTTGAAAGGTGCAGAGTAAACAGAGAATGCAGCCCTGCCTTCTCTGTTTACTCTGCACCTTGCAACTGAATACATTCCAAACCAGGCAGGGAAAGTGGATCTTCCAAGCAGTGTTTTGGGATTTTGGGAGGGAGGAGGATGAAGGAGTAATGTTCTTATCTTCACTTCAGGCTAGCAATGTTATAGATCAGATTTGAGATTCATTTATTAGCTTCCTTTTGAAGCATCATTCTCATTATTGATTTCTGAGTCATCCAAAGATACTACCTACAGTGTACAGTTTGCCTCTGCTCAGGGAAAATTCATGTTGACTAAACACTGCAGGAGTAAGGAGTCATCCCAAATAAAGGGGAAAAAAATCTTTTGGAACCAAACTATTGCACATCCTCCTCAATTGCCTGAGACTGCTATTGATATCTTATTCTAATATCTCTGCATGAGACTTTCACATATTTTACTGTATTATCTGCACACATACTCACATGTGTGGACACATACAGATTAAAGCTCATAGGAATAAATATCTGTTTTGGTTATAATGAAAGGAAGGCACTCAGTGATCATAGAGTTCTGGTCCATCACACTTCCCAGTCAACCTAATAAAAGGAAGGGTTTTCATGCTGAGTGTGATTCTCTGCAATCAAACTGTCTCTTTATGTATAAATTATGAATTCAAATGCTGAATTTTGATAGAACCAAAGCAGGGTTATTAAGA
The DNA here is from genome assembly GCA_034509955.1 of Urosaurus nigricauda. Lineage (NCBI taxonomy): Eukaryota > Metazoa > Chordata > Lepidosauria > Squamata > Phrynosomatidae > Urosaurus > Urosaurus nigricauda. The sequence continues at coordinate 88,756,601 of JAOEGL010000003.1, forward strand.
AACAAGAGAAAGACAACAAGGTGGAGAATCAGTACATCTGGAAGATCACCAAGATTTGCAGATTTGTTTTTTTAGGAAACAAATTCGTAAAGGAATTAGTTTCTGCCCAAAAGAAATTGTTAAAAACAGACAAGGGAGAAAAACCAGTCCAGAGTTTGGAAGTAATGTATTTAACAATGTTGCTCAGTTTTGTATGCTGGTCATCTTTGTATGTTTTTAATTGTACTATTTTTTTAAATTTTTAAGCTGCTGTGAGTTCCAATTTGGGATGGGATAGGTGGGATATAAATAAATAAATATAACCACAGCCGCAGCAGCAACAGTAGCAACATTTTACTTGTAATTGGTTTGTTTTGGTGGTAATGACTGCCAGACAATGTTACCTTTTCTCCTTAAACCAATGTGAGCCCAGGAGATTCTTTATTCCCACAATGAGAATGGGGTTTCATCAAGTAGAGTTGCCAGGTCAGGAATGTCTCAGGTTCTGACATTTTAAGGCCCAAGCCTCAGACTGAAGGGTGACCTCTTGTGATGTCACAGTGTGGTCCCATGTGAAGTTACAATAGGCAGACCCTGGTGGTGTCATTTAGTGCAATACATTAATCATCAACCACATTTGCACAGAGTATGCCGCTCAAATTTTAAAAAAACAACAAACAAACCAAAGACTAGCAAATGAAGAAAATACAAACACTTTTATATTAAGATAGTACTCTTTCCTTGAGATTCCTCCTCAGAGGACCAGGTTCTAGACTCTGAAATCTAGCAACTCTGGATTCCTGTGATACTTGTTGCAGGCTACTGCCTTTCCCCAATAAGAATGGCCTCTGTATCCTTTCTTTCTCTTTCTTTCCTTCTCAGAACTAGTTTTCCTTCCTTCCAAAATCTCAGGCCTCTCAAGATAAGTGCAGCTTCTCTGAAAGGCTAGAAACATTCTGGGAATCCTCCTGGAGCTGTTGCTGGAGTGCTAGAGTGCTGGCACTCTCTGGTTCACTAAGGCTGCATCCACACTGGAGAAATAACCTGGTTTGGCACCACTTTAACTGCCCTGGCTGAAGGCTATGGAATTCTGGGAGTTGGAGTTTGTTGTGGGCCCAGAACAGATATTGCATTATTAGCTCGTCTGTGAGGTTTTCCAGGGTATTGCAATCATCTGAAGAATCCATGCATATCGTCTGCCATTTGGATTTTGGTTTGAGAGAATGAATAAACAAAGAAGTTTGAGAGGAAGGAAACAGACACCAGTTTTGGGGGGTGGGAAGTACTGTCAGAATTGGCTAGTGAAGGGAGGGACCAAAAAGATCTTCTTATGTTGAAACACATCAAGATCCGGGGATGAGGAACTTTAAATTTCACATATTAAGAATTCATAATGTAAAGAGCAACACTTGCTGGGAGAGTAATATTAATGATAAAAACCTGCCTAGAGGGGTGGGGCAATGAATTATGCATATCACTGCTTTTCTTCAGTTAACCTTCAAGCTCTGAAGCAGCCCAATAAGCATCCATTTTTGGAGGGGGGGGGCAAACAATAACTTTTCAGAGAGTATTATATTGTATTATAGTACCATGGAAGAGTAAGAACCAGTGTGGCATGGTGATCTGATCTTGGACTTGAGCTCCAGGAGACCAAGGTTCATATTCCCCACTCAGCTATGGAAACCTATTAAGTGACCTTGGGCAAGCAGCACTCTCTCAGCCTTCAAAAAGGCAATGGCAAATTTCCTCATAATAAATCTAACCAACGAACCCCTAGGATACAGTCACCATAAACTAGAGTTAACTTGAAGGCATATAATAACAATTATGTAAAGCCTAAAAGAAGGCAAATGTGCTGTATTGATTATTAAACATAAACATTCCACACTGCATTTTTTTGTGGGTCCCACCTGCCTTTTCTTATAAACTGCTCCACCAGAGTTCTGTTTTCTGCACCTCAACTTTGATGGGCTAGTTTTTTCTCATGAAATACCTTTCAGGCAACTCATACCACAACATCAATTTCTCATCTCCCACCTATTATTATTTTTTCCTAAAGAGAAGAGAGGAATGATAGTGGTAATTACTAGTTCATGGATTCCTCAAAGCCTCTAATGATGAGAGCCCCTTTAAGAAAACTAAAAGGTGCTGCCATTTGCTTTTCGTCAATTATGGCAACAATTCTATTCACATTTTCTTGAAAGTAAGCCCTACTGAAAACAATGGGACTGACTCCTGAATAGGTAGTTTTCTATTCTACAGCAAAGGCTAATTCATTCTTTTGTCTCATCCTCCCTCCTCCACCAACATAAACTGCTGAATGGATCCCAAATTCCACAAAGAATGGAAAGAGTAGTCTCCTAACAGATGACTGGCACACAGACACACAGACCTATAGGCATAGATGTAGATGTGGACCATCAGTTAAGTAGGTGAATAGAACTTCCACCATTTATCTCCTTGCAGATCACAATTATTGGAAAGTATTCCAGTTAAGTGGTTAGTTAGCATCTCTAATAACAGTGCAATCCTTCACATGTCTACTCATAAGCATGTCCCCCCTGTTCAATGAGGCCTGTTGTCACATAAATTTGTGCAGGAATACACAGGAAATTTTCCTTTGGCATGGCAGAGATCCTCCCAAACAAGGGTCTGTTAACACTATCCAAAAATTCTGAAAGGCTGCTCTTCATTTTGCCATATAAATATTAAAGATGAGTGATTTATTATTACAAGGCACTGCAAACCTTGTAAACACAATAAAAATCTTTTGCAATCCCTTCCCTAGTATCAACATTATCTTGTCAAACTTTGTTTCTAATCGGGATAGCATGATATGTTTTGCATATTGAAATACTTGGATGCACTCATATTGCTTCCAGTCACGGATGGCTTGCCACCACACAGCTGAAAGGCACTGTTATATGGAACAATAACCTGCAAGTATTGTACCAATAAATTTTCATTAGTCAGTGACATCCAGCTGCAGAGAAGAATTAGCCTGCATCCTTTGGACGCAAATAATGTTGCTTCTGGCATCACCATCTCAGATGCAGTGGCCTAAGGGGCCTTCATTTCTCTTTTCTTTAGTTGCTATTGACTATTCCTATTTCATATCCTTCATTTTGCCTTTATTCAGTCTTGCACTGCATTCATTAGTTTTCTGCTTCTAAATTTTATCTAGAAACAAGTATATCATTCTAAATGCCCCCAAAGGTGTATGTTAATTTGGGAAATCTTTCAGCAACAGTTTATTTTAAGAGGAGATCATTTTAAGTATCTCTGAGCTCTAAATTGTTCAAGACATTTTTTCCCAACATGGTGATAGAAAATCTGAAGACAATATATCACCATCTCAGGGAATATTAATTTTAGCCAAGTTCTCTGAAGGCACACAGTGCTGTGCACCATCTGTCTGAATACAGCCTCCCATGCACCAACCACCCTCTGACTTGTTCCAAAAATCAGTAAACATTTCTATAGTTGCATGCATATGTTCCATAACGTGAAGCTTGGCCGTACTTTTTCAATGCAGCCAACAGTCCCAAGGTATTCAATGAATTTCTTTCTTTCTTTCTTTCAACAAATTTTAGCCCACTCAAGGATGGCACAAGCATCTTCAACCAGTGGGAGACCACGGCTTCTATGTCAATGAAGTGGTAAATCCACTCTAAAATTTAGTATTCTAGAATTTAGGAGCTATCCAGGCTGTAATACTGTTTGGGGTGTAGATTTCAGTGTTTGGTGTGGGGCTATTAAACTCTGGGCAAAAATCCAGGGAGGATATAGCTTTAAGGGGTATGTTAGGCTTAGAAAGTGTGATCATCCCAAGGTCACCAATGAAGCATTATGGGTTAGGAGGGATTTCAGTTAGGTTTTCAGCAAGCATTCTGATCACTACACTATTATAAATTTTCTAGTTGCTAGCTCATGGGTTCCATATGTACAGGACTACCCAGATTATTTTTAAATTATGTTTTTAAAATATTTATTCATGAATTTTAATATGCATTAGTTCTATGTATATCTATAATATATCTTGATTTCAGTAAGGCCTTTGAAAAAGTTCCCCATGACATTCTTGCAAACAAGCTTGTAAAATGTGGGCTAGACAAGGCAACTGTTAGGTGGATTTGTAATTGGTTGACCGGCCACACCCAAATGGTGCTCAGCAATGGTTGCTTTTCATCCTGGTGACAAGTGACAAGTGGGATCCCACAGGGTTCTGTCCTGGGCCCAGTGCTATTCAACATCTTTATCAATGACTTGAATAGCAGAATTGGGAGCATACTTATCAAATTTGCAGATTACACTAAACTAGGAGGAGTAGCTAATACCCCAGAAGACAGGATCAAAATTCAAAATGACCTGAACAGACTAGAAAGCTGGGCCAAAGCTAACAAATGAAATTCAACACAGAGAAATGTAAGGTACTGCACTTAGGGCAAAAAATATAAAAAATAAAAATAAAAATGAAATGCACAGATATAGGATGGGGGACACCTGGCTGAATGAAACTACATGCAAAAGAGATTTGGAGTCCAAGTAGACCATAAGTTGAACATGAGTCAACAGTGCAATGTAGCAGCTAAAAAGTCCAATGCAATTTTAGGCTGCATCGATAGAAGTGTAGCGTCTAGATCAAGGGAAGTAATAGTGCCACTCTATTCTGCTTTGGTCAGGCCCCACCTGGAATACTGTGTCCAGTTCTGGTCACCACAATTCAAAAAGGATGTGGAGAAACTGGAGCGTGTCCAAAGGAAAGCAACTAAGATGGTGAAGGGTCTGGAAGCCATGCTATATGAGGAGCGACTTAGGGGGCTGGGGCTGTTTAGCCTGGAGAAGAGAAGGTTAAGAGGTGATATGATAGCCCTGTTTAAATACTTGAAGGGATGTCACATTGAGGAGGAAACAAGCTTGTTTTCTGCTGCTGCAGAGACTAGAACGTGGAACAGGAAAAGAGATTCTACCTCAACATTAGGAGGAACTTTCTAACAGTAAGAGCTGTTCGATAGTGGAACACACTCCCTCGGAGTATAGTGGTGTCTCCTTCTTTGGAGGTCTTTAAGCAGAGGCTGAATGGCCATCTGTCGGGGATGCTTTGATTGGGAGTTCCTGCATGGCAGGGGGGTTGGACTGGATGGCCCTTGTGGTCTCTTCCAACTCTGTGATTCTATGATTCTATGAGTTCTTTTAAATGACTGATATGATGTGTTGTGTTGTATAGTGTTATTGTGTTGTATAGTGCTCCCCATCTCTATCAACAGGGAGAGGTGGATAAGAAATTCTTATCATTATCATTATTACCAATTGCAATAGGAAATAATCTTAGAATGTTACATCTCCCTCTAGGCCCCCTTCCCAGATTCACACACCCTGTGTGCATGCACACACACACACACACACACACACACAATGTAAAATGAATAAAGATTTTTAGTTTATAGATACAGCATGCCAGGGTGGCCAACAGTTATTAAACTCAGAAGTAGATAACAATAAATAACCTAGTCCTAGGAATTTGAGGGAAACTGTCTTTCAACCAATTGGAATGAAGGATATTTATAAGGTCCTAATCTGGTTCTAGGATACAAAAGAAGACTGCATTGCAGGGGAATGGATCAGGGAAGACATAGCCCTGAGTTTGCAAAAGTTGAATAGGGCTGTTAATGACCAAGGCTCCTGAATGTCCCTAAGGAGTTTATCATACGATGGAATTTGGGGGTATAATGCAATGCCAATCCGAACGCAATCATGGGTTTTCACGTAACTGCGAATGTGTATCTCATGCAATTTCAGGCAATGGGAAGTCATTCTGAATGCAATCATGGGGTTTCACATAATTGCGTATTAGAGTATCTCATGCAATTTCGGGCAATGGGGGCTCATTTTTGGGAAATGGGAAGTCATTCTGAATGCATTCTGAACGCAATCAGATTTCACATAAATTCGCTAAACTAGCAAATTCACGTAATTGAGAATTGGCTCCATTCCCAATTGAGAGAAATTCCTCCCATGTGATAAACTCCTAAGCCAAAGGCAACTGGAAGACAATTAAGAACAACCACAGTCTGCCCAAAATTTTGCCCCATATTCCATATCATTCAAGTGTTCACCAGAGAAAAGCTAATAGTGTTATAATCCTAGGTTCCCAATGAGTTGTATTTCCAAAAATGTAGCCACTAAAAAGAAGGAAAATGGAAGGTGGAGTTCTCTATATGCTGAGCAGCTGTAACCTTTGGCTGTATGATTTTTGTTATGTTTAACTGGAATAAAACTTGAAAAGATTAGGATAGAACACATACTTCTTGAGTGACTTGTAACAAATTGTAGCACATCTGTAACTGGCAAATAGGATGATGTGGGACAAAGTGATCCTTCACACATATAGTTCATCTCCAACTTTAAAAACCAAGATCAACTTTGAACTGAAGCTGACACAAGTTGGCAGCCAGTAATAGGAAATAGATGCTACTAGTAAACCTGTGACCCTTTCCTTCAAGTATGGGTTACCTGAGGAGAGGAAAGCAGGGAGACAATGTCACCAAAGCCTGGTCCCTTTAGGCATCAATCCTCTGTGCACCTGAACAGTGAAAAAACAGATCATACGTTGTAAAATATATGTTGGTATCTCAACAGCCCCAAAAGTCTAGATAATGTAGGTTGCTAAATTTACAGAAGGTCAGATCATGCATGTTGGTACAGGCCCAGTCTGGTGCCAACTTCCAGCAGCCCTGCTGAAATGTAGCATGTACCTAAAAGGCACAGTCTGCCACAAATTAAAGTGCTCTTGCACAGCTCACCTTTATTTTGATGGGATCTGTGCATAAGAACTAAGCAAGTTAATAGTGCCTTGCAGCAATGATTTCCTCCATTATGAAAAGTCAGCAGTAAATTCACTTCATTATGAAAAGTTTACTTCATTGTGAAAAGAAAGATTGATTTTCACGGTACCTCTAGAACATGTACTTTAATAAGAATATTAATCTCAGGATTTGAAATGAAATTTCATCATATTTAGAGCAGACCTGTTGAAATTGATGGGAGTTGAATTAGCCATGATTAAACTATCTGGATCCAACCCAGTTTAATTTGCAGTTTTAGGATCGCAGAAAGCCAGTGTGGTATTGTGGTTTGAGCATTGGGTTATGACTCTGGAGAACAGGGTTTGCATCCTTGCTTGTCCATGAAACCCACTGGGTGGTGCTGGGGAAGTCATACTTTCTCAGCCTCAGAATAGCAATGGTAACCCCCTTTCTGAGGAAACATGCCAAGAAAAGTCCCATGACAGGGTCACCATAAGCTGGATACAACTTGAAGGCACACAACAACAACAACAACAACAACAACAACAACAACAAGGCTTATAGGAAAAAAAGTAGCATCCATTCAGCACCTACTATTGTCTACTGACTGGCAGTGGCTCCCTAAAGTCATAGAGAGAAGCTTTCCCCATCATTTGTTGTATTTTGTAACTGAAAACCAGAGTTTGGAAATGAGACTACACCTTCCAGAAATCCCAGCTGACTTCTAATATTACCAAAAGGATAACCCTTCCAATCTCGTTTTAAGACACCAGGGATAAACATGGGAGTTTCTGTGAGTAGAGATGTGTTTTGCCACAGAGCTATGTGTTCCTCTCAATTTTTTTTAAAATGAAATATTAGCATTGTTATTACCTTGATTTGAAGCCTCTGGGTTTTTTTCTCATGTTGATATTTTGAAATACTGTATTTTAAAAAAGCATATCCAGCTCAGGGCAGCATCATTAGTGGGAACGGCTTTAGCAAGCACAATAAATGTCATTAACATGGATGTTTAAACTTTTACTTGCAAAGTAATTGGCATAGGGTAAGGGGGAAAATATGAAAAGTTATCCAGCCATAATAGTGGGTTGGGTTGTTTTTTTTTTAATCTGTTTCATTATGTTAAATATCTTCATTGCCTTAACCAAACATTATATATGCACAATGAAGCAAGAGTTCAAGACATTCAAGGCATGCAGTTTATTATCACAGCAGATAGCTTTTTTCATTAGAGCATTTTCTTCTTTTTAAATTAAATGAATGAAATGACTATGGGCTGTGAGAATGTAAGCCTACAAAATTAAAACTTCATCCTTCTAATTACTTAATGTTATTTGAGAGCCAATACAATCCATTCTTTTAATGTTTACATTTTATTTTATTGACAATTTCAGAGGGAGACAAAGCAAATTAGAAGAATCTCAAAACTTTGATTAGGAAATATGGGATTTAAAGGAACCAAGCAACAATTTCCTTGGTAATAATGTTAAGGCATAGATAAAGAAGAAGCAAAGAGGGCTATCCAAATATGAATCCTCATTTTATATCCTCATCACAAACATAAGGATCATTCTTCTACTATTGATTATTTACTGGTCTTGTTGCTTCTGTCTGGTAAGCTTGCTGGTTCTTTCTATTATTCCTTTTGGTGTGCATAATATATATTATTACAGGCAGGAATGTGGTGGCTTAGTGCTCAAGATGCCAATTCTGACAATCAGAAGTTCAGCAAATCGAGGCCCAAGTACCATGTGATGGAGTAAGCTTCTGTCAGTAGTCCCAGCCTCTGCCAACCCAGCAGTTCAAAATCATACAAATGCAAATAGATAGGTACCACTTCAGTGGGAAGGTAATAGCATTCAGTGCAGTCATGCTGGCCACATGACCACTGGAGTAGTCCTTGGAAACTCTGGTTCCTTGGCTTAGTAACCGAGATGAACACCACTTCCTACAGTCGGTTACGACTAGACAATCATGTCAAGGGACTTCCTTTACCTTTGCCTTTATATTATTACAGGCATACATTATGTAGAGACATGTTTCTTGGCTAGGCCCTATATAAAGAAAACTAAATCTAGGGAGCAGCCCAAAATATCTTGTTCTTCACAGTAGGCCCAGACAAAAGCAAACTGCAGCAGTCTCTCCTAGCTTGTGTGTTCCTCCTCATTAATAACTTTTGCCATTTAAAAAAATCTTTATTAACAAAGACACATTAACATGAATAAACAAATCAAACCCAGAAAACAAAACAACTAATACACAAAAATTAAAATTTGATTTCCTGCTTCCCTCTATCAGCTTTCCAAATTAATATATAATTTCTCCTCTCTAATCTTCATGTACATTTCATTTTTAACTTCTAATTATAATAACAAGAACTACTGATTTTTCATTCATAATCACAAATTATAAAATAGCTTATATGTTAAATCCTGCACAACTGATATCTCCTCTTTCCTGATTAATATACTCTATAAATGGATTCCATGTTTTCTTAAATATTTCCACTGAATTATTTCTCACCAGATCTGACAGTTTATCTAAAGAGGCTAATTCCATAACTTTTCTAACCAATCTAAATATGTTGGTATTTTGTTGGTTTTCCACTTCCTTGAAAGACCAGTCTTCCAGCTGTAATTAAATAACTTAACAAATTTCTATGCTCTTTTTCTTTTTTATCATCTAAATTAATCCTATTTAACAAATATAATTCTGGCCTCCAATTTATCTTCACTTTCAAGATTTTTTTCTATCTACTTATTAATTTTAAACCAAAATTTTCTAGCCCTTTTACATTTCCACCATATACTGTATGAAAAAATGAACCTACCTCTTTCTTGCATTTCCAGCATTTATCCAATATACCCTTAAACATCTTTGCCATTTTGGGCGGAGTCATATACCATTTGTATATCATTTTACAGAAGTTTTATTTGACATCATATGAACATGTAAATTTTTATCTTTTAGTTCAAATGTCTTCCTATTGCTTCATTTGTAAATTATGGCTTATATCTGATGCCCAGATAAATATGTTTTACTTGTTCTTCCTCCATACTGAATCTTAATAACAGTTTATACATTTTACTAATCAAATGATTATCTTCTGAACATAATTTTTTTTTGAATTCTGGTTTTTGTGCCTCATATTGAAATTTCTTTAAATCTTCTTTTGTTCTTTCTCTTAGTTGATAATGATTAAGCCACTGATTTTGAATCCTTCATTCTCTAACTGTTGCATCTCCTTAAAATTATTATTATTATTATTATTATTATTAACCTTTATTTATATAGCACTGTAAATTTACACAGTGCTGTACATACAATCTTATAATTAGACGGTTCCCTCAAAAATAGAAAATCTTCTATTTTCCCTGTTTGTTTTCCTATATATTTGTATATGTTATCCAAATGTTGCCTCTTAAGTCCCTTTTACAATATGCCTCTTGAGAAGATAACCAGCTTGGTGATTTGTGAGTTAATCTTTCTTTATGCTTGTTCCAGATTCTCATTAATGATTTCCATATAATATGATTTTTAAAATCTCCATTAGCTTTAACTTTTCCATACCACAAATATCCATGCCAATGCATTCTCAGTTCATGTCCTTCCAAATCTAATTCTCTTCTATTGCTCAGTACTATCCATTGCTTTAAACATGTTAAACATACTGCTTCAAAGTATGTTTTCATGTCTGGTAAACCTATTTTCCATTTAATTCTTGCTTTTCTGCCATTTTGGCTGCAGTCTGCTTGAGCACATGTGTCCTGTGAAGTGTTGGAGGGCATATTACTGTTTGGTTACAGAATGTCGAATCCAACCACTTTCTTCATCATCTGTCATTTATTGTCACACTGAAGAAGACACAAGATAATTATATAACTAAAGATTAAGATTATTGCTGTTGCTTTTCTTCCTAATATGGCTTATATGGCTAATACTGCTTTTCTAACTTTGTCTTACTCTCAAACTGTCATGTCACATGAGCTTGGAAACTTAGTCTTATATTTTTTTTCTACCCCCCCCCCTCCCCCATCACCGTACTGTTATTATGTCAGATTTGGAAGCTATGTTAATATATCCCTTGTGGAAAAGGCTCACACTGTGGTATTATTGTGTCACATACATCTACAGAGAATATATCTGGAGTGTTTGTTTACATCCTTTGAAATTTGTTCTGCTTTCTATGTGCATTTTGCAGAATATATTGATACTGACCTACAAAGATTATTACTCCATGTTCTTTTGATTACTTGCCTTCTTGTAATATCTGATTGCCTATATTTAGTGCTGAACTATTCATTTGTTCAGCACTAGGCTATATAATGTTATACAGTCCTATCGTTCATTGATAGCCAGTATGGTGCAGTGATCTGAGCATTGGATTATGATTCTGGAGACCAGGGTTCAAATCCCCCTTAGCCATGGAAACTCACTTCCCTGGATTTTGCAAGGCAGTTCTCAACTCAGAAAATGTAGTAAGATTCATATGGAAACCAAGTATTGCAAGATTAGAAATATGTACTGACAGAAAATAAATTTGGAAATATGTGTTTGGGGAGAAAATACATTCAGGACTCTGTATCTAAACAAATATTTCAGTCCTGATTTCGTGCAGATTTTTAAAAAACTGCACAGTAATGTAGAGATGGGAAGCAAGGGACTTAAAAATGAACTGAATTCATGAGTAGACAGTTTCATGTGCTGGAGGTACAGGACAGCAATGCCATCCCTCCATTCCTAATTGCAACCATGACATCAAGAATGATTCCGGACAGACTACTCCTAGCACTGTTACTCAAAAAGGCTATACAGCTTCTTCACCTTTCCCTACTTAATGGATTTAAGAAAAAATACCTTGGTGTATTGTACAGAAAAGGTATAAAGTAATCCAATAGCATTTTGGAGACTAAAGGGCCAACAGACCGCTCCTAAGGGCCAGCCTGCAGCTGCCCCTTTTAGCACTGGATTGGCGCCGTGGCAACTATATGCTGTGGCCCTGATTTTGCCTTTCCAGTGTGCAAAAAGGAGCTGCAAAAAGCAGCTCCTTTTTGTGCTCCAGAAATGGCACCATAACCACCAGCGCGCAGCTTTTCCATGATCCTTTGATGCTGCATCATGTAGATGCAGCGCCAGAGGAGTGCCATGACTTGGCACACTGTGTGCTGCGGCACGTGGTGTCACGCTGGCCTGGGGGCAGGGTTGGAGCATGTGTCATGTGGCCTTAATGGCCAATCGGTACAGCCCCCTAACTGGGAAGAAATACATTCTAAACATTTCTTCTTCCCAGTCAGTCTCCAAGGGGCTGCTGGGTTCCTTTAGCATGTACATTACTATGGCATGGAATGCTGAGTCAATCTTGGAGTCCCTAGGATCGAACTCTCAACCTTGTGGCTGCAGTACTTACATTTAAACACTGCATCACCAGACTATTAATTAATATTAAGACTATTGATGTTAAAATAGATTCACACAGCTATCTCTTTCAATATTACTACAAAGAGTCTTTTGAAATTGTGATAGCATACCTTCAATCCTTATGTCATACAAGGAGCAGATTTAGATTCAAATGAAGGAGGAGTATAGAAGGAAGGAATATAAACAATCTAAGATATGTGTATGACACCATACAACTAGCAGAAAACATAATGGACTTGAAACAATTTAAAGGAAGGTCAAGAAAGAAAGTGCAAAGGTAGGATTGTTGCTGAACATGAAGAAAACAAAAATAATGACCGCAGAGGATCTAGATAAAATCTATATAAATATAAATAAAGTAGATAATGAGGAAATCAAAATAGTTAAAGATTTCACATACCTTGGATCAAACACTGATCAGAAAGGAGAATGCAGTCAGGAAATAAGAAGAAGACTAGGAATGAGAAGGGCAGCGATGAAAGAACTCAGCAAGATCCTGAAATGTATGGTAAAGATGTATAACAGAACACTAAAGTTAGAATCATCCAGTCCATTGTATTCCCCATCACCATGTACAGATGTGAGAGCTGGAAAGTGAAGAAAGCAGATAAAGAGAAGACTCTTTTGAGCTGTGGTACTGAACAAGAGTGCTGAGGATACCATAGACCACCAAAAATACAAACCAATGGGTCCTTGAACAAGTCTAAACTCTCCCTGAAAGCCAAGATGATTAAACTGAAGCTATTGTACTGTGGCCAGATCATGAGAAGGCATGACTCATTAGAAAAGACAATAATGCTAAGAAAGGTAGAAGACAGTAGAAAGAGAGGAAGACCACTTGTCAGATGCTAGACTCAATTATGGAGGGCACAGGCCTGAATTTACAAGACCTAAGCACAAAGGTGGAGCTAGGGGGTCTTAGAGATATCTCATCCGAGGAACGCACCGAGGAACGCACTCCCTCGGAGTGTAGTGGAGTCTCCTTCCTTAGGGGTCTTTAAGCAGAGGCTGGATGGCCATCTGTCAGGGATGCTTTGACTTGGAGTTCCTGCATGGCAGGGGGTTGGACTGGATGGCCCTTGTGGTCTCTTCCAACTCTATGATTCTATGATTCTATGATTCTATCCACAGGGTCATTGTGGGTTGTACACAATTTTTAGGGCAGCTAACAACAACAAAGCAAACTTTCATAGGGTTTTCTTGGCAATGTTTGTTCAGAGGTTTGTCGTTGTTTTACTCTCTGAGACTGGACTGGTGAGTGTGACAGAGCAGGGATTTGTACCCTGGTCCCCAGGGTTCTAATCCAAAACTCAGACCATTACACCATTCAGCATCCATCTTGACAATTGCACAATGAAAGCCTTACCAGGTTACAAATTAACCCTAGCCAAGTACTTTCATTACCTTTATTTTAGGAGACTGGGCAAATAAAGGTTTTGATCTCCAGAATTCCTCAGCCAGTGTGGCCACATCAGGGACTCTTATGCAATTATAGTACTTTGATTCTCATTAAACTGTCACAGCTACATTCTATGGAAACCTGGAGTTTGTTGTCTGGGCACTTGAGCACTCTGGCTGAGATTTCTAAATGCCCTCCCTAAAGTGCAGACCCCAGTTAAAGTGGAATGATAGCACTATAACTGCATAGCTTGAAAGGTCTCCTATTAGGAATTCAGGAGAAGGCCTTCCCAGTGGCTTTCATGATCTAAAATTCACTTCCTAGAAAGGCTAGACTTGCTCCCGAATGGTGTCCCTCTCACAGCAGGAGAAGACTTTTGGGTTTAAAACTTGTTTGTCAACAAATCTTGTTTGTGGAGAAAATACTTTTTTAAAATCTGTTGTACTTTTTTTATTAATACATTTTAATTGCTTTTAATCATATTGATAATTTAATTACATTTTATTTTTGCCTATGTTTGTGGATTTTATATAGTTCTGTTTTACATTTTATAACCTGCCTTGGATCCAAAGGCTTGAGGAAAAGCATGATATAAATAAATAAAATAAGGAGTATTAGTAATATTAAAAGCAGTATTGTATTATGGGAGTTGTAGCCCAAAGAAGTAATGTTTTCCAAGATTGCAGTGTCTGAGTCATAGATTCAGTCTTTGAATCTCTATAAAAGCTTATTTTATTTTATTTTACTTCCTGACTGGAACTATCTTTCAAATGTTCATCAAGATCCAAAAAGCTGCTCTTATCTCCTGTTGATATCAGAAACCTGTAGCACCATCTATGGACAAGATAGTCAGCAAGAAAAGAAGCAGACAAAGGAATAGAAAACAGCAATCTGGTAAATGTGAAAACTCCCTGATAAGCTGGGCTGTCCATACTATTGTATGTGCATCAAATGGTGCACTTGCCAACAGTTTTAGCCATCCCACTATTTTTCTTTACAATGGTAAAAACAGCAGTAATGCCCATCTGTTTCTTTCCTTTGCTAACATAAAAAGTCCTGAGAAGTCTGCATGGAAAAGAGACAATAGCCCACTTCTCCTCCTGTCCAGCATCTAGGAAGCACATAGTTCTGCTCCTCAGAGGTGTCCATGAGGCTTCTTTTCATTATGATATCACCACACAGGCAATGAGCTCAGTTCAGAGTTACACTTAGCACAGATCCACTGAAACCAATGGCATTTATTTTAACTTTAAGTTCCATTGATTTCAACGAGTCTTCTTTCATTATGACAATCAGGATCCAGTGTTATAAATACAATGCACAACTGCACAACTAAGCACTATTCATTAAAATGAAAAAAGGCAGTAACATAGGACTGTGACAGGATTGCCATAAATACACCCAGAAAAGTTAGAAGTAAGGAAGATGTGAGCAGTGGCATTACTATGGAGATGTGGGGGGGGGGGGTACAGACCACACTGGGTGACATCATGCCAACATGGGAGCAGAGTTGGGGTGGCCGGTGTGTAGTTGCCATGCCCCCACTCTGCTCCCCACACCAGCTCTTTATGCCAGTTTGTACAACGCCTATGTTCCTATGACTGCTTTTTCAGTCCTCATGTTTTAGAATGCTTATAGCTTGTAATTGGCATTTCTCATTCATGTTACTGATTAGGATCACTAAGGGGGAAAATTCTGGAAGAGCAAATTAAGGGTTGGGGATTTATTTATATTTATTTATATTTATTTATATTTATTTATATTAGTTGATCTAAAGTTGAAGAATTACCATTTTCTCAATGCCTGCTTGCTGATGGGGGCAAGCTCTACCTTTCTGGAGGCTTTCCCCTGGAGACATACTGATATGCAAGGCAATGAGCAGGCACATTTCTGTCTCTCCTCTCTCCCTGCCCGCACTCGAGCTTTACATTATTTTCCTGCAATGTCTTCTCCAAAATGAAAACTTAAACTGGTCTTGCTAAAAGCTGCATTGCTATCTCAGACTGCTGTTTCCTAGGCAACATAACTAAGTGGAATTGGACCACAGTATCTTTTCTTACTGTGCTGAGGCTCAACCGAGGCATACTCGTCATTATTATTTATTAAGCATCCCAAAGGGTGAGAAGCCCATTACAGGCATAAGATAAAGCAAGTCACAATAGGAAAATAACTAATCATACAACCTTATCCCAGTATCTCTGGAATGATAGGAGTAATAAACATCCTACAGTCAGGAATATGTGTGCTTTGTCCATAAATATATTTACTATTTGTTTGGGGTTTTTTCTTTTATTAAACCAATTAATAATTTTCTTTTCTCAAATGTAAACAACAGGGAAGATAGCTCCTTATTTTTACACAGAGAGCTAGAATGGGGATTAAAGAAGTAATGATGCTACACATTAATTCAGTGGATATGAAGAATACTATGCCTTTATACTTCATGTGTGGAGGGGAGACCAAAGCCAATGCATAAAAGCAACGTGTCATTAATCACTTCCCTCATATTTTATCCACCCTGCCTGAAGTTAAAAACATGTTTATATTTTCTCATACTAAGGGCTGTGCCATATGTTATAATTCATAGTTTGAAACGTATGCATGGCATCATTTGTAAATGGCACAAATGTGTACGAATTGGATTGTTTACCAGGAAAGGAGAAATCTAAGGAAGGATGTTTCCCACTGATTAATGTTTTGTAGCCAAAAGCTATATATTACGCACAGCAGTGGCATGTGCTATTCAACCACCTGAGATAGGAGGAGAAGAGATGCTGCTCTCTCACACACACCCTGCCCTAACTGCTGAAGTCCTCTGTGGAGAATGGTGCCAGCTGCACAACAACAGTGAGTCCTGCTCTCTACAAAACCTGGCTGGTTTTGACAGTCTTTTAGCAAAGCTGGGTATTGAGGCAGAACAATCTCTAATGGCATCCTGCCCACAATATCTTGATCTTGATCCTTCCTACAATGCCTTGATCAGGGCAAGGTATTTGAAAGCTGTCTCATTCCCTCCAACTGCCCCATTGGCGGAGACAGTCCTACTTAATTATCTGTCATCCTACTTTTCCAGCTTCTTTTAAAATGTGCCCCTTTGGCTCTCTTCCTCCCACTTTCCCCCTTTGTCCTCAGCTAACCTTAATTGCTGCAGAGTTCAAAGAGCAAACGTAGTTTGCATTCTATTAGCTCAGCAGGAAGGAGAAAAGAGGAGTAATGAAATCTTGCTCTTCTGGTAGAGTCAGCCAACAGCAAACTGCTGCAGCATTGTATATAACTCTGGCAAAATCATTCAGAAAACCATCTAGCTCCTAACTGCTGCATTCTGACAACATTTATAATTGTTACAGACATTTCTTTACCTGTTTCATGACCAATCATACCTTAGAAACTCTACTTGTCAAAATTCTACTGTTTTGAGGAGTCCCAAATGCCATCTGGCATCCTGCACAGGCTTCCTGCTACCCTTATACTATATTTCACATCTCTTGGAGAATCTAAGTTTGAGAAACTTGGATTGATTTTTTTTTAAATCTGCCTGGCTGTGGGACTTCATAGATGGCTTCCTTGGAGAAACTATCTCTGCTAAGTCTCACTACTTCACTTTTTACTTACCTTGTTTTGTCTGGGCTGATATGCTGTGAAAACATCATGTGTATACATTTTGATATTTTCTGGTCTTTCACACAGAAAAGTTATCTTTTAAATTTTTTGATGCCCACAGAAGCCAAATGTTGTATCATCAACACTACCATCCACTGCAGCAAATCATTACATGTTTCCCAAGATTAAAATCTCTAATGTCAGCATAAAGCCCTTCGTGAAATAGTGCATAGCTGGGGTACAGCATAACTGGACATACAGTTAAGCCCTCTGTATCCACGGTTTTTTTATCTGCAGAATCAAGCATCCATAGTTTGAAAATGTTTAAAAATATATAAATTCCAAAAAGCAAACCTTGATTTTGCCGCTTGATATAAGGGACAGCATTTTATTATGCCACTGTATTTAATGGGACTTGAGCATCAACCGATTTTGTTATCCACAGCAGGTCCTGGAACCAAATCCCATCTGATACAAAAGCTGTGTTGCTTGTAGTTATTAATACTGCCCTAACAGTTCTGAAGACCTGGCTGGGCATTTTATCCCTGCCACTTTTCCTATGCTTGAGCTATCACCACCTTCACTGACACTGTTAAAACAGCTAACAGGACTGCCGTCAATAACTTCAGAAGAAACAGGCATATTAAAGGAAACAAGGCAAAGTAGAACCTAAACAAATAACAGTGCTACCTAAATCTAAACATTAAAGAGGCAGGAAGGTGATATGCTACCGGAATGTCTTCCCTTTTCCTTCTTTGATGTTTTAACTTGACAAATCTTTTATTTTATGGAAGAGGGGAGTGCTAAAGCTTGTTGTGCTCTTGTAATGCTTATTTTCAGCACATTCTTCCTGTAAATTGATAAAAACTGACTGTATTTCCTCTTTGTCTTCACTGTCAGATATTGCTAGGCTACTGCAGGTCATTATCACTTGGTGAAGTGATTTCTCACCTGGGGGTAAGGGATGAGGGAAGCGGTGCAGCGGAGAGAGTAACTTGGTTGGTTTTGTGCAGTTCTTGTGGTAGTGTTTGGTTTTTTTAGTATAGTTCCTGTGTCTGTGGCTTTGTCCAGGCCATGCTCAAACCTGGAGTTTGGAAAAGATTTTTTGGGCGGAGGGGATGGTGGGGAGAGGGACAACTATGCTTGGGGATTGTGAGGATTGTAGTAGAGGAGAGTATTTCTTTCGAAACATCGCTGAAATCCCTTGCTAAAAATAATTCTACAAAGCATTAACAATTCCACTTTTAAAGACAGCAGTCTGACAGCCTGAAGGCATGTAACAGATGGTATAACACACCTTGCTTCTAGAGCTGATCTTAAAAGGTTGGCTAACTGTGCTCCTCCGCACATATTATTTTCACACCAAACATCAATAAAAATGCATGATGACAGGTTACTACTGACTTTGAATCAGCAGACAGTCAGTATCCCAGCTAAGTTTGGAAATTACTCCAATGATTTGCGAAAGTTAGAAAGAGTCAAGTACCATACAATACAATCATGCTATTCTGAAGCAAGTAGCATTTCTCTACACATATTATCAACAAGTGATTAGAAACATGACCTACGTATGATACTGGAAGGCAATGGTTGGGGACCTTTCATATAAAAATTAGTACTAAAAATAGTGTAATTCTTTTGAGTATTGTTTTATAGCATAGTGAAATTAGTATTCTGTTCAGAAAGGTAATGCAGTGATTTGAGCATTGGACGATTCTGGGGACCAGGGTTTGAATCCCTGCTCCATCACAACAACCCATTGGGTGATCTTGGGGAAATCACACTCTCTCAGTGTCAGAGGAGGGCAAAGGCAAATTCTTTCTGAACAAATCTCACCAAGATAACCCTGTGATTGGTTTGCCTTAGGGTCACTATAAGTCAGAAATGACCTGAAAGCACACAACAAATAAAGCAGCAGCAGCAGCAACAACAACAACAAAGAAAAGTAACATCCAATTAGAATGTCCTAACTGTGCTTTTTAATCCCCTATTCCACTATCCTAGGATTTATCTGCACTGTAAAAATAAAGTTAGGCACAACTTTAAGTGCTGCAGCTCCATGAATTCCTGAGATTTGTAGTTATTCTTCTCTGCTAAAGAGTGCTAGTCACCCGCTAAAGAGTGCTAGTCCCCCACAAAACTACAAATCCCAGGATTCTATAGCATTAAGCTATGCAGTGCAATACAATGCAATTAAACTATGAAATGCAATTTCACCACCATGCATGCAATTCCACCAACATGGAGAAGTTGTGCCTTGGTCAGCCAAGGTGTCTTACAAGAACTAAAGTATAAAGAAATTAAAAAGAAAAAGCTACACACACACACACACACACACATGCATATAAACTAAAATTGTACCTCCATCAAGATTTTAAAAATCACATGCAAAATGCCAATATCTGAAAAGCAGCCAAATTGATATACTATTTTTTAAAGAAAATGAATGTGAATAAGATAGACTTTTGCAGCTGACAGAAAGAGGCTTTAATGCCTATCAAAAACAGGATGGATTACGGAAAACCTGATGGACCCATGCACATTTATTGCATCCTAAACCCTTTCCAGCAGTCACTAAAAAGAATAATCCAAAGCCCATCCAAGTCCAAATCTGTTATTTAAATCTTGGCCGTCTCATAGGAAGGAGTTCCTTAGATAATATAAAATATTAACTCTTATCAATATTAGTTGTATCAGTATTTACCGCACAGCACATGTCAAAGCACTTTTTAAACACTTCCCCCTCCCACACACAGGTCTTTTGGTCTGTGGCAGATTTCTCTGTATTAGAATCAAGAGCTTGGGGGTTATCTCTTGCTGACATTCAGCAGGTTCTCTTGATGCTGAAATAGTGTCATTGCCAAAGAGTCGCAGGCAGACACCCTTCAACGTGGTAAAGAAGGAAGGGGGGAAGACAGAGAGAAAAGATAAGCATCTCTAGTCTTCCGTAGACTTTTTTCTTTCCCTCTCCTATGCAAAAATCACATCCCATTTGTGAAGTTAGTACCTCAGTGATCTGTTCTCAGGGGAATGTGCTTTGCAGTTCATTCTGTCGGAAGCACATTCAAAAGCTCAATGCAGTAGCTCAGGCTTTTATTAAATAGACTGGCTTAGTGGCTGTTCTTTAACACCTATCATTCATTACCTAAGTGCCCAGGATTCTTTTTTAAATCTATCCCCATCTTCTAATGTCTGCTCAAGGTTTATCTAAGAACACATGCCAACATGTCCCTAAAATCTGAAGCAAAGACAAAATAAGTGATAATATATTCATTATAGTTATGAAGGCTCGTGAGAACTTTCTCTGCACAAAGGAAGGTAAGGCTTGTTCATCATTATTATGGTTTAGCTATCTGGTTTTTGCTGTTGTTCATATTGTAGATAGGTGCAATCTCCCCCCATTCCACCCATTCCAAGCACCTACAGGCAGATTCACTACATCCAGTTCCATAAACATATTTTAAATTGTTTTAAAGACTATTTTTAGTTTATTTTTTAAAGTTCTTAAAAAGTATTTTAATTTTGTTTTTAAAGTGTTTTATTGTTGTTGTGTGCCTTCAAGTTGTTTCGGACTTATGGCACCCCTAAGGCAAACCTAATCATGGGGTTTTCTTGGCAAGATTTTGTTCAGAGGAGGTTTGCCATTGCTTTCTCTGAGGCTGAAAGAGTGTGATTTTCCCAAGGTCACCTCGTGGGTTTCATGACCAAGTGGGGAATTGAACCCTGGTCTCCAGAGTTCTAATCAAACACTCAAACTATTATGCCACACTGGACCTCTTTAAAGTGTTTGCCTCTCTATAAAAATGTTTTTACCTGTTGTGCATTGCCTTGGAGACCCTGGTCAGCTTGGAGGTGATATATACTTTAAACAAACAAACCACAGAGCATTTAGCCACAACCCAAACTATTTCCATCTCTAATTTTTTGTGGATTTTTTGGGGGGCTATGTGGCCGTGTTCTAGAAGAGTTTTTTCCTGATATTTCACCAGCATCTGTGGCTGGCATCTTCAGATAAAATTCCATCTTTGTTTCTTACAGTCCAGTCACAGGATCAATCGAATTGACACACTTCACTTAAGGTAAGACTAGATCCTGTTCTGCTCTACTGTTACACATACTACTCTTACTAACACATACTTCAATTTTGGACAGAAGCAGAGGTGAAGGCAGTTCCCAGACATCAGGTGAAGGCACCCTGTAGCCCTTCAGGGGATTATTGTACTACTGAAAAATATGTTTTACCACTGCCAAATTGAAGCTTCCTTTGAGTTGTACCCTGGTGTTATCACATGGCTTTTCTCCCCCAAACCACCATCCAGGTACACCCCTGAACTCACTTTGACAGCCATGTTTCAAAGCTGTGAGCTTTCAGACTTTGAAAAATGGCCACCAAAGCGAGTTCAGGGATCCTCATTGGAGCCAGATTGTACACAGTTTGCAGTTTTGAGCCATGACAGTCAAAGTGATGTCAACCTGGATTGTTTCTGCAGTGTGTTGTGTTGCCCTCCTGTGTATCTTTTATTCATCTATGTACTCAAGCTATTTCCTTTCTTCTTACCAGAAGACATCACTTCCATCTTCTCTTAAGAAGTTAGTGAGACTACATCTGCACTGCAAACATAATGCAGTTTCTCACTATGTTAATTGCAATTGAATGGTGCTATGGAATTCTGGGGTTTGTAGTTTTGTCAGATATTTAGCCTTCTCTGTCAGAGGGACAGGTGTCACAAAAAGTACAAATGCTGAAATTCTAAAGTATAGAGCCAGAGCCATTTAGCAGTGCAGTTGCAGCTAGAGTCTCTTTGTTTTCCTTTGTCTGAAAGGAGCATCCATGAGGCTCCAACTCCAATAATGGATGCTAGCTTACACCCACAAGAGTGCCAAATTTTAGGGGCTCTTACAACTATGTTTGGATGGCTAGGATGGTGTAGTGGTTTGACTATTGTATTACAACCCTACAGACTAGGGTTCAAATCCCTGCCCAAGCATAAAAGCCCAGTGCATAATCTTGGACAAGTTGCACTCTCTCAGACTCAGAAGCTGGCAACGGCAAACCCCTATGTCAAAAAATCTATGTTAGGAGATTTTTGCACCATCTGTTTTCTCCCAATCTTGATATGGGCTGAGACCAGGTGTTATTACCCAGATCAGAAGCATCCCATACTTTTCCATTCATTGGAAAGTACAGGAGAGGTCCCAATTGGGTACAGGATGCCCCCCGATCTGGGCACAGAGCTGTAAAATAACATCCATTTATACATGGTCTCAGCCCTTGCCCAGATTGGGGGAGGGGGAGCTGTGCGATAATCTCCTTAGGTTCACCTCATGATCACCATAAGTCAAAAATGACTTGGAGGCACACAACAACAATGATAACCATGTTTAGGTGAACTTCTTTTGCCTATCTCCTTTCCTATCCTAAGATGGGTTTCCTGAGACAACAAACATAAGTTTTTCCTTTTCTTTTTTTACCTGACAAAAGCATCCAGAGTCTATTATTATTATTATTATTATTATTATTATTATATTTATATAGCACTGTAAATTTATACAGTGTTGTACATACAATCTTATAATTAGATGGTTCCCTGCCCTCAGGCTTACAACCTAAAAGAGACAACACAAAAGGAGAAGGGAAAGGTGGTGGGAAAGGGGAAGAGGTCCAGTGGTTCTTCTCTCCCTCTGGGGCCTGGTCCAAGGCAGATGGACTGGAGGGAGGGCTCGTCTTCTTAACACATAGTTAAAAGGAGGCATCCTCGGGCAGATGGAACAATCCAGGTATGCTTCCCTGAACAATATAGTCTTTAATTTTGAAACTGGTTACAGAAATGATAAGGCGTACATGTGGGGGAAGAGGGAGGGGCAGCAAGTGAGAAGGGCGAATCTGGGACAGGGCAGTGGAAATCTTTGGCTGGGATAGGAGACCTTGACTACCAGAACGGAGGGTACAAGAAGGAGTATGAGGAGGAAGAAATTCAGACAAGTAAGGAGGGGCCAGTCCGTGGAGGGCTTTGAAAGTCAACAACAAAAACTTGTACTGGATGCAGAAGGGCGAGGGGAGCCAGTGAAGGGAGGATAAAAGAGGAGAAACATGGTCAAAGCGGCGAGCGGATATGATAATATGTGCAGCTGAGTTCTGGCCAGAGATTAACGGATGGAGGTGAGAGAGAGGAAACCCTGTCAGAAGAAGGTTACAATAATCTAGTCATGAGACCACTAGGGCAAGGACCAGTGAGAGGAATGGATTTTAGCAATGTTGTAGAGAGTGAATCTACAGGTCTTGGTGGTGGCCTGAATCTGGGGAATAAATGACAGAGAGGAATCAAAGATGAAGCCAAGACTGCGCGCTTGCTGAACTGGTTGAGTAGAAGTGCCGTCAACAGAAACAAAAAAGGAGTATTGAAGGGTGGGCTTATGTGGGAAGACGAGAAGCTCTGTCTTAGACATGTTGAGCTTCAAGCTCCGATGCCACATCCACTGAGAGATGGCAGCCAGACAAGATGAAACTTGCTGTTCAAGCCCCGGCGAAAGGTCAGGGGTGGAAAGATACAGCTGAGTGTCATTGGTGTACAGATAACAGGAGAAACCAAAAGAAATGATGAGTTTACCAAAGGACAATATGTATAGAGAGAACAAAAGGGGACCCAGGACAGAGCCCTGAGGAACTCCAACAGATAAGGGAACAAAGGAGGAGGTCTGACCACCTGTGGCCACTGCAAAAGATCTGTCTGACAAGTAAGAGTTAAACCAGTTGAGAACAGAGTTGGAGAACCTGAGGTTGGAAAGTAAGTCAAGCAAGAGACAGTGGTCCATGGTGTCAAAGGCTGCAGACAAATCAAGAAGAATGAAAATAGAGTAGAGGCTATTTGCCTTGGCCTGCAAGAGATCATTTGAGATCTTGGTGAAGGCTGTCTCTGTAGAGTGCCGTGGGCGGAAACCAGACTGAAAAGGGTCCAGGATGGAGTTGGCTTCGAGAAACTCAAGACAGCGAGAATAAACTACCCGTTCCAGAACCTGAGAGAGAAAAGGAAGAAGAGAGATCGGATGATAGCTAGACAGAGAAGACAGATCAGGAGAGGGTTTCTTCAGAATTGGGGAAACGAGAGCATGTTTGAATAATAATAATAATAATTATTATTATTATTATTATTATTATTTCTTACCCGCCCCTCTGTAAAACAATCGAGGCGGGGTACAACAGGTTAAAAAACAGATTACAGATTAAAATAATTCAAGAATTCCATCCCAACCTCCCCCCCTTAAAATAGGATTAAACTAGTCTGAAGGGAAGGAACCCGAAGAGAGAGAGAGATTAAAGATATAGAGGAGCGAGGCAGAAAAGAAGGGATTATGGAGATAAGAAGATGGGAGGGGATAGGATCAAGAGAACAAGTTGCAGTTTTGGAAGAATTTAGCAGCGTAGAGAGTTCATCCAGAGAAACAGGTGGAAACACAGAGAGTTTATTAGTAGAAGGTACCAGGAGATTAGTGGTAGGGGGAAAATCAGGAGGAACAATTTTGTATCGAATAGTAGTGACTTTTGTGAGGAAATAGTTGGTGAAGTCATTTGGGGAAAATGATGAGAAGACAGGGGGAGAGGAAGTTTTTAGCAGTGTATTGAAGCAGGGGGACAAATGCTGTGGGCGCCACTCGTTGGCACAGATCAATGATTTATAGTAATTCTGTTTTGCCATAGACAAGATGCGTGAGAATGATAAAAGAACAAATGTATAATGAATAAAATCTGCCTACGCCCTGGACATTTCTTCTGTTTCTACTGCAAGCTCATGTCACACTAGCCCTGTGACACTCTGCTTAATATGGATACTAAATAATCCTAAAGTTTCCAAGTTTCAGAATGTTGGCTGAAATGTCAAGCAGTTGTATGCTTCCTTAAGTCTTCAGTTATGAAGACAATTCATAGGCCAAGTGGAATAGAAATTCTGGGGTTTATATGTAAAATTATTTTAACACCTGGACACTAGGGATGTAAAGAAGTCTTTTTGTCCTTGACGAGAAAGGGACACCTTGTCAAAAATCTCTACCCACAGGTTGGCATCCTCTTAGTGGCATGAAAGAGGTATGGGTCCCAACTCCAAGATATCTCATTATGTGTATGCAAGTATTCCAAAATCCAAAAAGCTCCAAAATCCAGAACACTCCTAGTCCCCAAAATTTACGATATGGGAGACTCAACCTGTATAACTATCTAGGGTCATAGTTTTCCATCTCTGTATAAATGGAAAACTAAGGGGAAAATACCTGTTTGACTGGGATAGTGCCTCTTATTTCTACTGTCAAAAACATTCTTGCATACTGATCCCAAGCATATTATTTGTTGAGGAGGCAAACTCATTGATTTCACTAACACTTGTAAATGAGCACAGGAACACAGTCTCATGCTGTTTCAGCTGCAACTTTTTTTGTTTTAACGTGCTTGCCCTGCAGATGGCATTGACATAAAGAGATATAGGTAAACAGAATAGCAAATCTTGTTGATTCTCCAGAGAATGGAGGTGGAAGAATACAATGAAGGAATCAATAATCACATTTCTGTCAGCTTATTGTTAACAAATCAGATGGCAGGACACAGCTCTCTAGGTATAATGGAGATCTAAAAATAGGAACACCATTATATAACCCAGCCGCAGGCTCATTCAGTTTCTAAACATAGCATTCTCTGCAAAGGCCAAAGTGACGAAATGTTTGCAGCTCATGCCAATTAATCGGATGACTCACACTAATAAAAATGAAATATGTATCTTGAAGGTACAATTTAGAAAGAAGCAGATTTACAGGAAACATTTGAAGAAGACTAGAAATTAGATTTACATGTATAACCGAAAGAAAAAAATTAAAGTTGAAATGATTAGATACCATATCCCTCTGCCAAGAACAATATCAAAAAATGAAGATACCATAAGTCTATTGTTAAAGTAATTCTGGTATATGTTAGTGGAGTTTAAAACCAGAAGCCAAACAAATTTGTTAGAGCTCATGAAGCTAAATTATAAATATATCAGTATATATCTGTTGCATGAATGGTAAACAACATTTTTAATACTTTCAAAAATATATGCTCTTTCTATTGATTATGTTAAGGTTGGATTTTAATACATAAAAACATCATATTTTGTAAAAGAAAAATTGTATTCCTAACAGAAGAGCTGTGCCTTATATGGCACCTTACAGTCTTCCAAGCTAAGTAAGAACAGCTATAAATTCTTCCAAAGCTAAGTATTTTAAGTCTCATTATTTAAATTATATATTTCTGTTTGTAAATAAAGTGTGTGTGTGTGTGCGCGTGTCTCCTTACCTTGGCTCATCTCTCAAGATGTCTTACAGTCAAGTGAAATTTCAGAAATAATCATAAACCAAGTGATAAACCCAATAAAAATAATAGAAAATCATCACCACCAATGCAACATGAACAGCTTAGAATAACACTTAATTGGGCTGAAGAATTTTTTTTAAAGCATTTTCCTGGAGCCCCAAAGACATAAAAATATTTGTCATGGAAACTTTCCTGGAAAGGAGATTCTACAGATTGGGTGCCACAACTGAAAAGGCCTTGTTCATGAATATTAGATACCTGATTTCAGAAGATGGGGCCTTGTGGGAAAAGAGCCCAAATATAACTGTTCCAAGTCACACAGTGCATTAAGCAGTAGTAATCTGACTCGTGCTCAGGAACTAATGAAATGGTTTTGGTGAGAATGTGTCCTTGATTACCTGTCCTACTTAGCAACCTAACAACTGTTTTCTGAACTACCGTAATTTATATTTCTGAGAAATCTTCAATGGAAGCCCCATGCATAATGCATTAGATAAATCTGATCTAATTTGAATGAAAGATTACAGTTTATTATTTTGCATTATGGAGTAAGGGACAGGGGGAGACTCTACTTGTATGATTCTGTGCAACTCATAAGCAGGTATTACCATCTGAAAGCACATTTTCCTGGTCTCTTTGGCTCCTGCTTGTGGCTTGACACTATCAGCACTGTATACATTTGTTGGGTTACCATGCAGCAGGACTGACTTTCTGTTAGGCAGAGCAAGACCCCTGATTTTGGATGTAATGAAATGGCAGCAAATTTGTTATTTGTTTAATTAACCATTAGAGGGAATGGCCAGAATCTTCTTGGGGCTTTATATCTTTGTAAGTTGACTTACATCTGCAGGAACTGGAATTGTGCACTTATGTAATGTCCACAACACCTAGAGGGCTGCTGTTACATCAGTATATAACAGAGTGGGCACAGTGCCTGATGTGCCTCAGTGTACAATGCACATCAATGTGGGATGAGCAGTGGTGTGTGATGTACATTGGTGTGCATCACACACCAATGTGAATGGGGCGCTCTTGCTGGCATCCCGTTACTCATCTTCACAGTTCATGAAAGGGGTTTCTTAGCACCTTTGCCACAAGCTAGGTATATGTAAAATTATGTAACATAAAAGGTCATATAGAATTTCAAAGTTGGCTTGCTTATTTTTTTCTCTTCTCAGAGACATCCATTTGTGGGACATGGTGACAAGATTCCTCTCTTTCCAGGACATGTTGTACATTTCAACCTTCTATCCAGGAAGAATTTCAAAATGGCTAAGAAGCCCACTGACACTACATTTAATGTTCCTCTTCAAGAAAATTGGCCTATTTGGCAGCCTGTCCTTACTGCAACTAGGGGGAAAGGTTGGATCCTTCCAGAGTTCTTTTTTCCTAGAAGCAGTACCAGACAAGATTTGCCTGCAGAGCTTAGAGCACATTTGTTTCTTGGAGGGGAAAAAGACAGCAAATGTATTATGCAATGGGCTGCTTGAAGACACAATGCAAAGGTTGAAAGTGTTTTTTTCCTTAATTTTAGTGTAACGGACACATGAAAGGAATAATTTAAATGTCGATTCAGCCAAGGATTTGTTATAGTAAAGTACAATTTTAAGCATTTGTCTTGATGAAAGTTCTAGATCGTGCAAGCCAACAAGGCATTTGAACAAACATAGGTTCATCTGAGAAATATGGTTGAGTAAAAATACAGATATGTAATATTGCTGTAAATAAACCGTAAGAAATGGATTTATATTTATATTGGTGTTTAAAGCTTTTATTTTGACATGTCCCACATTTTTTTTGAATATCCTACATTTTGCTATGCCTTGTCCTTACTTGTGGTTATGACATCTGGTCACCCTGTTGTGAGATCTTCTGTCGCATGTGCCAAAACAACTTGTCCAGCCATGAATACTATTCACTTTGTCTTTGGGGGCAGGTAGATTGAGAACAGTTCTGTCTCAGGCAGAGAAATTTCTTTGGCCAGTCCCTTTGTGTGGGAATGAAAGGCGATGACCTATGTGCTCTTCCAGGCTAGTCCTAGCTTGACCTAATAATTGAACTTTTCCCTAGCAGAGATATTGTGAAGTTATGTATATTTGTTCAGACTTTGCAGAACTGAGGAACCATTCTTTTTGGTAGAAAGCACAAAGTCTGGAAAACTTTCCCTTGTTTCACTGCAATTCTGAGGCTGCAATCAAACATCCCTCCCAGTCTAACATCAATATATGCCTGCAAGCTACATCAATTCTACCCCATCTCTGTTCAGAATAGTACCAGTGACCAATACATGCTAATGACTGGTTGCCATTATGCAATGCAAGTGTGCAGTGTGCAACTGTAATGCTTAGTGCACAACTGCAGTGTGCTGCAGTGCTGTAGATGCAACTGCATTTCAGCTATCAACAAAATATATCCATTGTACTATGGCAAATAATTCATCCTGCATATGTAGCAACTTATGTATATGAATATCACTAACAGGATGCCACTCTTAGAATCCTCCAGTTAGTATGTCCATGGCTAGCTGGAACCAAAAAAGGAACACTTCCAAGCTCTACTAGACAGCATAGCATACAGTACCCTTCCCCAATCTGATGGTCCCCAGATGCACTGCACTACAACTCCTATCAAATCTATCTGGAGTGAACCAGGTTGGGAAACACTGTCCTATAATATTCACTCTAACAAGATACTTTGACACATCTCAGTCTTCTTGTTCTTTCTCCTTTAAAAAGGAGGTTTATCTTCTTCCTACACCAGGAATCTCAGTCCCAGTAGCCCAATGGTTTGAAAATAGATCATTTGCTAACAGCATTATGTTGTACTTTGACAGGGAAGTCTTCCTAGGTTAACAAATGGAAGATATTTTTATTTGACTCCCTTCAAAACAGCCCGTCTTATCTCTTGCAGTGTGCCTTGCTCCAAACTGCTTGGTGTTCATTTTGTTCCACTGCAGCCTACAGGTCCAGTAAATCCTAATCTAAACAATTTAACTAAATTCCTCACCCCACCCACACTCTGAAAAACATTCATTCTTTCTTTCCCTCAGGCTGCAGAACTGATTCAGCTGTTTCCTTTGGCAGATTTACAGTAATTAAAGAAAATTACTGTATTACTGTATTACTGTATTAAAGAAAAAAAAAAACTTACTTGTCCTTTCAATTGCAAATCTTTTTTCAACAGATTGTAGGTATAAAGGATAACCTCCACAACCAGAGGGCAACCATGCTTATCAGCAAAAGTGCAAAAACCACATTCATTCAAGACCAAGTAAATATGCCACCTACAATTCTGTATGTTTGAACACTGAATTGTCACAGTCCACATGATGAGATTGTATGCAGAGCTTTAGCAAGTTTGGCAAGCTACAAAAAACTACTTTTTTAAAACGAACCGGACTATAATACTGGGGCTTTCTAGATTGGCAAAAAGAAGTGTGTTCATGGCTGCATGAAACTCTAGCCTTTAGATGAGAAAAAGAGAAAGTGTGCCATGAAAACGCTTTTTTTGCATTTTAGGGGAGAAGAAGCGCCTTTAAAAAGGTGCTGGTTTTCCTAGCTTCTTTTTTAAAAACTGCGGAACAGCGCAGTTCCATCTAAAGGCTGTGGTGCAGCTGCTAAGCATTAAGGAAAAGGCAACTTCATGTCACACTTTCCTGCCAATCTAGAAAGCCCCTCAGAGTCCCAAATAAAGTAGATCTATTGAATCAATTGTTGAATAGTTAGTCAACATTGGAAAAAGCTTTGGAATTTGGACATTGGCCTCTGGATCATGACCAACAGATATACTATCAAAATATAAACATGTGGGGGTTGCTTTAGAATTTTCCATTTAGCAGTGCCCCCTTCCAATAAATTATGATATTGGGATTTTGTGTAGTTTATATATGCTGTTACTTGTAACTCATTCTACTGCATAGTTGCAAAACAAGTATGCAAGCAGTGATTCCATTTTATTTCTTTCATTTTTGTTCTTCATCTGTTCTTGTATTAGCCATTATACATATTACACATGTATGCTTCCTGTGAACCTAGGTTTTTTGAATTATTGCTTAATGAACTGTTTATATTGGCAATGGTGCACATAGTGTTGCTTGTACCTTCAAGTCATTTCCTAGGTAAACATTTCATTCCTCCCACCTTTAAAATCCAATTGAAAGAATCACATCCCAACCAGTTTGGCCCTCAGATTTCAGAACTTGGAATTTTAAGTTTCCAGAATCACACAGTGGCCATGTTGGTTGGTGAGATCCTAGTAGTTGAGCTCCCCATATGTTCTACCAATAGTGATGCTATATGAATGTTGCCCTTCCTTTCAGTCTTGTGTGTGTGGCATGCAAGACTGAGAAGAAACATGCTGTATTTTCCTACTTGTGATTGCAGACTGATCCAAGGTGAGATACAACGGCATGATACATTTCCCTGGGTTCCTGCTCCTGTATCCTTAGGCTGGATATGAGGCTGACAGGGACATTTGTAGGGAGGAATAGATAACCAGCAATACTTCCTTGGCCGGCTCATCGCACTTGGGAGGAAATAGCATAATGAACACAACATATCTGAATAGTGGAGAGTGTTTTCAGATGGCTCAGGATAAATATACTGACCTCTGCTACTCTCTTCGCAGTTCATATTGCTGCCAGGTGAATGTGGCAAAAGTACAAATGATAGGAAGGAAATTGTTGTGTGAGACATTTATTCCTAGTGATTTGCTTTGGCTGGGAAATAGACTTTTCCTTCAGTGTTGTGGACAGAGCTCTCCCTGAATGATCATTTTTATTGAGCAAAATCCCTATAGCAACAGGCTCTGCAGAAAAAGAATGCAGGGCCTTATTTTATCCGGTTGGATTGCTCAGTCTGCTACTTTAAATCACCCACAATTGAGAATTGGGATGCATGGAATTGCGAACAGTATTTTTGGAAAGAATTTGCAACATGCCTCGGTTTTGTATAAATAGGCTAGCTCAAACAAGGTATGATTTTATTCCATCTTCCAACCCATTTCTTGAACATTTTTAAAGCTCAGGAGAGGAGCATGTTTGTTAACGTGAAACAATGCCCTAACACACACATTTGATGAAGCTGGGGACAGTGAGACATGATGAGAGCTATAAATCATCTACGGTTTACAGCCAAACATAACTAGTGAGGTCAAGGCACAAGACACATTGCAAACTGGCTGAGGGCAAGCTGACCATTAGGCAGGTAAGGCAAGCCAAGAGATGATGAAAGTAGCAATTTGCAAAGGTTATAAAGTTACTGCAGTGTGACACCTTACTTCACTCAGGGCTCTATATAAAAAAAGAAAGTCATCAGAGTAAAGCAAAGACATGGGGGTAAGGAATAACACAGTATATTAGTTCTCTGCTTTAGCAGAGTATGCAATGGAACAACTGCCATCTTGACGTCAATTGAGGAAAAGCTACATGCAAGTACAACATATTTTCATGGAGATGAGAAGCCAGGGTGTTGGTGTCTCTGATGTTGGTGGGATGGAGAATCTGATCTGGATAGTGGTCCAAATTTTTAACAACCTATCCTGTGTGCTGAAACTATTCCCCCAATATTCAGGACTTTGGATAACTCCTTTAACGTTTACAATGGATTCATAGATCTGCTGACATCAGAACCACCAGTCTCCACTGGGGGGTAATGCAAAGGGAAATGGGGTAGAGAAATAGAAGAGGAAACTTAAGTGGACAGAGCAACAAAAAAGTGGAAGGGCAGCCTTCTTATTCAGGCAGACTCTTGACATGTAAGCTGGTCTGCTGAGGCAGAAGGTCTAAACTGAATGCTGCCTTTTGTCTTTTAATTTATGTGTTTTAGTCCATTTTATTTATATGTCTTTTATTAAAAACAAGATTATGGCTGGAATCCTATAGGGTAGTTATAAATGTGTAACAGAGAGTTGTGCATTCATGACCTTCTAGTCAGGATCTCCATGAATCCCATCATTTAGGGGATACATATGTTGTTGCTGTTAACTACCTTCAAGTCAATCTTGACTCATGGTGACTGCGTGAATGAGATACCTCCAAGACACCCCTGCTCAGCTCCTGTAGACATCGGACCATGTCCTCCTTCATTAAATCTATATATCTGGTAGATGTTCTTCCTCTCTTCCTACTGCCTTCTACCTTTCTAAGCATTGACCTGATCTAGATTGGCAAAAGGAAGTGTGTTCATGGCTACATGAAAGTCTAGCCTTTAGATGAGAAAAAGGGAAAGTGTGCCATTAAAACGCTTTTTTTTTTTTTTTTTTTTTTGCATTTTAGGGGAGAAGAAGCACCTTTAAAAAGGTGCTGGTTTTCCCAGCTTCTTTTTTAAAAACTGCGGAACAGTGCAGCTCCATCTAAAGGCTGCAGTGCAGCTGCTAAGCATTAAGGAAAAGGCAACTTCATGTCACACTTTCCTGCCAATCTAGAAAGCCCTATTGTTGTCTTTTCTAGGGAGTCATGCCTTCTCATGAAGTGGCCAAAGTATGACAGCATCAGTTTAGTCATCTTGGCTTCTGAGGAGAGTTCAGGCTTGATTTGTTCTAAGACCCATTTGTTTGTCTTTTTAGTCATCCATGATATCTGGAGAACTCTTCTCCAGCAACACATGTCAAATGTATTGATTTACTTTCTGTCACCTTTCTTCAACATCCAGCTCTTACACCCATACATAGTGATGGGAAATATTATGATATAGACAGTTCTAATTGTAGTAATCAGTTGTATATCTTTGCACATCAGGATCTTGTCTAGTTCTTTCATAGCTGCCATTCTCAGTCCTAGTCTTCTGATTTCTTGGCTGCAATCCTAATAAATGATCAATCCAAGATATAGGAAATCTTTGACAATCAATTTTCTCATCAGATACATTGCATTTTTTTTAAATCTTCTGTGGTTATTATTTTTGTTTTCTTAATGTTCAACAGTAAATCTGCTTTAGCAGATCCTTTCTTAACTTTCCTTAGTATTTGCTCCAAGTCTTGCTATTTTCTGTCAGCAGTAAGGTGTCATCTGCATATTCTAGATTGTTGATATTCTTTCCTCCAATCTTCATTTCTCCTTCTTCTGAGCGTAAACCTGTTCTGCATATGATATTGTCTACATACAATTTGACTAAAGAGGCTGACAGAATGCAGCCTTGTCTGACCACTTTGCCAATTGGGAACTGTGCCATGAAAATTCTCCAGTCCACACTTACCAGTCAACAGCCACTGTGATTGATGATGATCCAGTCCCCTATAGTTCAGGAAGTGCCTGACTGATGTTCTCTCACATGCACACACCCTTGCAAGTGATCTTTTCTTTAGGGAAGGATTGCAAAGGGACCGTGTTTCTGCCTGTTCCAATAGAGTGTTCACATGAGGAGGTGGGAATTTTAGTCAGCCACTTCCCAAGTGACATGAAGACAGACCTTTGTCAGCTGGTGTGTCTCTGATTGGTAAGCAGGGATTGGGGGCCCAGATCAGGATTCAGTACATAGATACACAACTACTGTGGTTAAATAGCAATGTAGTACATACAGGATTCCAGTCTTTGTTTTTAATCTTTATCAGCGTTAACTGCTGCAAGTGCCTTTTTAAAGTGGAAGCACAGTGTGTAATTCAATGAATTAAAGAGCACCCTGCCAGCAGCTGATTCAGCCCACAGCGAGAAAGGAAAATCCCAATCAAAATGGATGAAACTAGAGAAGAAAGTAGAGATGCAATCCTAAACTATTTCAAACTTCTGGCAAGAGTGACCTCTGTCCCAGGTGAGTGTATCCCCTGTGACTCCTGGGCAGAAAAGCAGGGGATATCAGAAAGAGAGAGACACAAAAATGGGTGGAAGAGAAAGAAAACAGGACAGATAGAAGATGAAAGGATGAGCTCCCCTCTTTTTGATTCCTGCCATGCTGACTTGCTGATCCACTCACTGAATCCTGACAAACTACCTCTGAAGGAATGCAGCCTCAACAGAAAGGAGGTGCTGGCCCCTGTTGAGCATCATTGATGTCAGCAAGCTGGATTTTTCATACTTCATTTTTGGTCATTCTCTTTCAAACACATTGGTGTCACCACCTGTAATGATACTGACTGATATATTTGCTCTGACACTCAAGCCTGTGGTAAGGAGGATAAGTTATCATAGTTATCCAGAATAGCTAAAGTGATGAATGAATACCTTGCCTACACTTCTTTTCTTATTCCAAGTGATTCTACTTCATCTATCTACTCTGGCCAAATAGAACAGGTTTTTATCAGGTTTTATCTGGTCAGGGTGGAAACTGAAGCTGAGGTAAGCAGACACCAAACAGGAGGTCTAGCAGTGCCAAACTGGAAACTGATACTTTGTGATGCATCACTCTTCAGATGCACACAGAGCAAGAGGTAGTGGAGATAAGAATATTCAATGTTATTAATTTCCTGGCCAAAAATAGGTTTTCTGACACTGAGCAAATGTTGTCAGGAGGAATGAGACAGAGGAGAGGATTCGGCACAATTTTTCCTTAGTAATTGCACATGCTGCAATGTTTAAGGAAATTATTATGCTTAGAAATACATTTTTTGCATGAAAATCATGCAAAAGAAAAAGAAAAAGAAACCAAACCACACCCACACATTTTCATGCAAAACACCATTTCTAGATACCTTTTTTTTTTTTTAGTGTGAATTGTTTGTACTAAACCCAAATATTTTGCCCATGGGACATGGGTTTTGTAAACATTGTTTTTGTGCAATCATGAATATGAAACAGTTACCTATCTTTCCTTAACAGTCACTGTTCAGTGTTATGAAAGCTAATTAGTCATGACTTTCACTCTATTGCTATGATCGTATCTCCACCCCACAAACCTATTTTACTGGACATCACTTGCATGGGGAGAAGGAAGTCCATTGTGCTGCCAATTGGATCATGGGTGAATGACATTTCCATCAGTTTTGGAGTGTTTGGAACAGGAGAGGATTCATACAGCTAAACAAATGGACCAGAAGGAGTGGCCAGAGGCTTCTTCCACCCTGATTGCCCCAGGACCATGGTAAACACACACCACTGCCCCGAGGGCCCCGGGACTACAGCAAAAAGAGCCACTCCTCTTGGGGACAGTTTGGGGGCACCTAAGGTGGCCCTGGCATGCCCTCAGGACAGCTTCTGGGTGCTCCGGGGACACACGTCATCTAAACACCATGTCCCCAGAGCAGCCAGAAGCTGCCCTCATCTGCCTGTCTGTTTTGCATTTTAGCTAAGTGTACTTAACTGATTCAAAAACATAGCTGTATTAGTCTGGAAAATCAGTATGCAAAAGGATCTTGAACTACTTTGAGACTAACTAAAAGATAGATATTGGTAGCATGAGCTTTCATAGACTTCAGCCTACTTTCTCAGATGCATTTTTAGTAATAATCCAGTTTGAGACAGCTTTAACTGCCCTAGCTCAGTGATACAGAATTTTCCAATTTGCAGTTTTGTGAGACATTTAGCCTTCTCTGTCAGAGAGCTCAGTTGCCACAGTAAATTACAATTCCCAGGGTTCCCTAGCAATGAGCCAGGACAGTTAAAACGGTCTCAAACTGGATTATTTCTGCAGTGTGTTTTGGAACTATACTTTCTAAACTAAGGCCCAAAACAAATGGCCTGAAAAGGGTGGATTGGGTCTGCCATGGAGCTGGTCACCCTGGCGTCGCAACAAACACACTGTGGCCCCAATCCACCCCAATGCCAGCCCAAATAGTAGCAGAAAAGATCAACTCCTATTGGGCCAGGAAAGGCTCCTGCTGCAGTCCCAGGGTGTCTTCTGGGTGCTACAGCAGCATGTGATGTGTAAATGCCACACCCCCGGAGCATCTTGAAGCCGCCCCCATGTAATCAGCCAAGGCGGCTTCCAGGTATCTTGGGGGAGGGGTGTCGTGTGTAAACACCATGCTCCCAAGCCACCCAGAAAGCAGCTTGACTGGGCTGTCTTTTTCAACCCTAAGTAGCTGGTGTAGAATATTCAACCATGATAGGCAAAAAATATATTGATTTCATGAGATACTTTGGGATGTGTGAATACTATGCAAGAACTGCACAGAAATATTAATTTTCTCCTGCAGCAGGAAGAAAAGTGCAGAAATTATCCTTCCATGTGTAGATAAAATAGTTGAATATTTGCATCCCTACTCTGGACTCCTGGATGCGGGCCAGACACAAATTCTAGTCAGTGTCCAGCAATAGCAAGGGGAATGTTGTAAAGAGGGAGACCATTGCAGGCTTGCCCTCTTCCTTGCATATTTTCATTGGTCTCTGTGAGTGGCGGACAACTTCATTCAGTTTTCATTCAGTTTGGTACACTGAAAAAAACTATGTTGCAAAATGCATAGAGATCTCCCTCTTTCTTGCCAAAATATTTGTGCTACACCATTGGTGGGGAAAGTGCAGCACCTGGAAATCCATTTCGAAGTCCCTACAGTTCCAAGGCACACACCCCACCAAAAAATATTAAATTTGGCTGAAGAAATGGCCTAAAACACTGAAGAAAAGAAAACTAAAAAGTGTCACTTTGGTTCCCTTAGCCTCACACTAATACCTAACCTGCCAATTGTACTGGGCTATATTTCTGCCAATTCTCAAAACCAAATATAATCCAATGACACTTCTGGCTGTTCTGGGAGCAGCTATGTGGTCTGCAGTGCAGTATTGTGTGTGTGTGGGGGGAATGTTTGCCACAATTTCCACCCCAAACTACACTGTGGATATACTCCTGAAAATCTATATTCTACAAATCTGAGGAGGTGGGTTGCCATCTGCTAATGATCATGCTAACATAAATTTGTAAAGGGATCCTATGACACCTTTGAGACTAACTGTGCCAAAAAGTTGTAACGTAAACTTTCGTAGACTTTGTCTGCTTCCTCAGATCCATACAGTGGACGAAGTCTACGTGCTACAACTTCTTTCTCACAGTTAGTCTCAAAGCTATTACAAGATCCCTTTGCACATTGATATTTTCCAGACCAACACAGCTATATCTCTGAATTCTAACATATATGTGTGTGTGTTGGTCTTGAATGTGCCACAAAGCTCTTTATTATTTGCTGGAACAGATTTACATGAATATCCTGAGGAAAGCTGAGATTCTTTTCTCCAACTGTTTTTAGTTGATAGTGGGAAGTGATGGTAGAGGGGAACAAGACTAGAGTGCTACATCTCTTCATATGTTTATTGCACTTGGTTAGTGAATATCTGAAAAGGGCTGGCCTGATAGATTTAAGAGAATATTTGAACACACAGTGATTAGAGACACCTATTTAATTAAGAACATTAAATACACCACTAAACAGCTCCTGCTGTATCCCTGCTAATGTGAGTGCTGCATCATCCAAAATTTGTGGCATAGCAAGAATCCCCAAAGTTTTCAAGCTTAGATAGCTGTGAAAGTGTAGAGACAATCTGATTTATTGGACTAAGGCAATCCTCTTTGCTATACAGATTTCTTCAAAGAAAAAAAAAAGTTGTCCTGCATTTGTATCATTCCTTCAGCAATATCATTTGTTTCAGATGGCCTAATGCCAAGCAGGTAACTAAGGGTCCTGCCTCTCTTTATGAATTATTGATTTTCTATGACTAAATATCTGATATCTTCTATTTATTTATATTATCTTCCACATGTGTTTATCAGAGAACTAAACTTTCTGGTACAAGCATAGGAAAGTGACTTAAGTGACTCCTCGAAGGAGAAACTCAGCGATTTATCTGGATGTCTTTTGAGTTTTTCTTTCCATCAGCTTTTTAAGAAGAAGAAGAATTTCTCTTCAAGGTGGGGAAGGTACCATGGATCCAAGAAGCGCAGGAGGCATGATCAGTGATAGTGGATTTGTAACCCAAAACCTCAAAGGCCAATGTTTCTCCACTTCTAACAGATATAGTAACCTTGAAAATCATCACACAAAGCAACCAGGGTATATTCAGTATTGTTGGAAGAGGTGGAGGTGAATTATTGAGTGACTCTGGAAAACAGGAAAGGTAACATTTGCAGGTGCAGAGGGGGAAAATAAATTGGCAATCATCACTGTCCTTCATGCTTCCTCCATCAAGAAGCCACAGTTGGATTACTGGTTCTTTCCACAAATTGATGAAGTCCTTCTGTTCATGGAGTGATGAGCCTGGATCCAAACCATTGTGTCCAGTCTAGGGATATAAATCTTTGTAAATTCCATCCTTGTGGGCAAGGACAAATGATTTTAACATTTTTCTCCTCACCATAAGAAAGTCACTGAAAACTGCAGTTTTCAAGAATTATTTGTAGTTTGGAACTTATTCTGGCATTTTGAGCACAGAAAACATCATTGTTTCCTACAGATGAATATGCTTTTGTACAAAGAATTCACATTTGTGCACATAGAATAAACTCAATGTGCCTTTTTGTGTAGAATAAGTGCCAAATTGCAAAGATTCTTGCTGTCTAGAACTTTCCTTATGATTTCCCAATACTCAGTACTCAAGACATCTGTTTTTCAACCATTTCTAAAAAACAAAAAACGAAATTCTAATATTCTTTCAGTTTGTAGTCCAATGAGATTTATTCCCATGTAAATTAGATGAAGATTATAGTCCCAATCAGTAATGCTTTTTTTCAAATTCCCTTCCAAATAAAAGCTTTCATATAGTACTTGTCCACAAGTGTTGTCTGAAAATGTTGATAAAGGATCTAAGTCTAGCTAGATCTCACCCTTTACACATGTCCAGTCCTTGGAGAACAGATTCAACCTTTCAATGACAAACAAACCTTTAAAAGTTACACCATTATTGATATGGTTCAATTTCTTTGGTTCATCTTTAGACTATTGAGTGATATTCATTGACCTTTCCCTGATGCAAGTAAGCATGAAAATGCATTAGAAATTCTACACTGGTATTTCTAGAGCAACAAAGGAATATATTCCTTGTTTTTTTTAAAAAAAATGTTCTACAAGGGGAGAGCTGATGAAAGATAAGCAAAGCTGGATTGTTGGCTTGGTGCAATTACATGTAATCAGTTGGGATTTATGGTTCAGTTTATTCATTTACAGTGGCAGCATGTGTAGTCTTAAAGTATCGAGATGATTAATAGCAGATGTAAACTATGGTACTTACTGCATAAGCCATTATTAAAGCCATTAACAGCATTGTTCAAAAATAGGTTCACAGGATGTCATTTAGAGAAAGGAAAACAGGTTGTCATGAAATCCAGCTCCTATCAAAGGAGAAACATTATTTGAATCTTTCTTTTTAATAAGTTTTCATGGTGAGCTATAATAAGAGTAACAAATCTGGAAGTAAGCTCAACTCAAACAGAAGAATTTGCTTCTGGATGGACTGTAGGCAGGTATGAGATTTGGTTACTGTGATGGATCCTCTCTCCAAGCTAGCTCTGTAATTCCAAACCCTGTCCCGTCACTCACTTTGCCCATTTCCCCCTCAAGATCCCTCCATGGATCAGGTACTTGGGTATCAAGGTTATCCCTATATACAGTAGATCAGTGCCTGTGTTGTTCTGTGGGTTCACTGTGGTAAGTGTGACCAGACTCTCTGCAAAAGCTTATAAGGAACAACCAGAAGTAGAGGTTTGTTAATATACAATTAGATCACACATTACCCCTGAACTGTTTAATGATTGACAACTCTCCCACAAACCTTATTCAGTTCTTTGTGCTAGCTGGCTACCATATTTCCCTGTCTCTCTGCAATCCCTATCTCTAAGCCATCTTTCCTCTTTTATCTCCCTGTAGTTTTTTCTCATATCTGCCTTCTGTAAGAGACAAGCCTCATTTTCAGATCCTTTCTCCCCTATTACACATACCATTACCTGAAATTTGTTGAGGAGTATTTTTCCACTCAACTTAGATGCTTTAGTTTATTTTTTATTTGAAATATGATTCCCCTCTTCTAATCAAAGTTATTACAGCCATTTGTAAACAGCATGATGAAAATGCAAAGAT
This sequence comes from Urosaurus nigricauda, assembly GCA_034509955.1. Taxonomy (NCBI): domain Eukaryota; kingdom Metazoa; phylum Chordata; class Lepidosauria; order Squamata; family Phrynosomatidae; genus Urosaurus; species Urosaurus nigricauda. Next base: position 88,797,066 of record JAOEGL010000003.1, read on the forward strand.
GCATCAAAGCAGTGCTAAAATATATTGAAACCAAGCTGAAAAGATAAGTAAAGCAGAACAAAGCAAAGTGCACTGCAGGAACTTTTCACCGGTTGCTACCAAACACTGGAACTCCCTGCCAAGAGAAATTTGATTGGTTCCCTTTTTGTTGTCCTTAAACTGGCCAGTAAAACATCATCATCATCCCAACAACATCATAATCATTTAATCATTTATATCCCATCTTTTTCCATCTATTGGGATTCAAGGTGACAGCAAAATAGCATCAAAATGGGCCAAAAAAAAAAAAGACCATTGACTCAATGGGACCTTTGTAAATAAACACTTATTTTCATAGCTTTTCTACTGTGCTCTATTCTGTGGATTTATTTTAATGAGAACTATGTGTGTTGTGTGTCTTCAAGTCATTTCCAACTTATGGCAACCCTAAGGCAAACTTATCATGCGGATTCCCTGGAAAGATTTATTCAGAGGGGGTTTGGTCACCCAGTGGGTTTCATGGCCAAGTGGAAATCGAACCCTGGTCTCCAAAGTCATGGACCAATATTCAAACCAGCATGCCATGCTGGCTCACTCCCAATTGGGACTAGCAATGCTTTTTTAATCTTATGTCTTTTATTGAATTTTTAATGTATTTATTTAGTTAGGATGTATATTGCACTTATGGATTCATAACCTCAAGTTATGGCTCCCTCTGGGGCGATCTAGACCGCCCAAAAGGGGCAGTCCCTGACCGCCCCAGGAAGCTGCGGGATGGTGCCAAGGCTGCCATACCGGCAGCCTCAGCAGCCCCATCCCAACACTTCCAGAGGCTGCGGGGAACCGTCAAACTACCAGTTATCTATGGCCATTAAGTGGGGTGCAGCAGGCATCCTGGGCACCCGCTGCACCCCGCTTCCCTCAGCGGGGGTGAAGGGAGGAAGGGGACGCCGCCGCGGCCCCTTCCTCCCTGGGTCTTTGCCGCGGCTTGTCTAAAAGCCGCGGCAAAGACCTGACGCTAAAAAGGAGCTCCGTTTGGAGCTCCTTTTTTGCGCTGTGGGAAAGGCGCGATTTGCACTGCCCTCCCGCAGCGCAAAGGAATCATCATGTGCGCAGCGCGTCTAGCAGCTGCGCACATGATGATGCTTTGAGAGTGCGTCCGTATGGACACCGCCATTTTAAAATGGAGGTGTCCCTACGCTTTAGGGTTAGGGAGGGTGTAGACGCTACGCCCTCCCTAACCCTAAAGGCACTCTTTAGAGCCTCTAAATGCCCGTCTAGATCGAGCCTGTGTGTTGTGTGCCTTCAAGTTGTTTCTAGATTGTGGCAACACTAAGACAACTCTGTCACAGAGTTTTCTTTGTAACATTTGTTCAGAGGGATTTGCCTTTACCTTCCTCTGAGCCTGAGAGAATATGACTTGCCCAAGGCCTTACACTGGATTTCCCAGAACCCAGGACTGCAGAGTCATAGTCCAACCACTGCATCATAACTGCTCCGTAATCACTAATCCTATGTAATCATGCTGTGGCATTATTGCCATGACCATAAATGCCTCCCAGCTCACCTTAAGACCTGCATGAGTGAAGGAGGTCTGTTCAGCTGCCGAACTGGGCACATATTACCAGAAGCAGGACTACAGTTGCAATTCGCTTCTTGTTATTAAGGTGGGCTTGAAGGGGTCAGGACATGAGACATTATTTAGTTACACATGCATAACAGATGTGTAACTAAGTAGCTGATTTGCAAAATGGACAGTTATATTTTAAATCAAGATTTTGTTTTTAATTTGTATATTCATTATTGTATTTCATTATTTTGAGAATGAGGATGAAATGTTGACACCACTATGGTGACCCATGGATTTCATAGGCTTTTCTGACCTTATCACACTAGCAGGCAAACAGGATTTAAATGAGAGTTAAACTAGAGAAAACCAGGAAATGCCTGAAGTTTATCACACAATGTTTCCTGGTTTTCTCTAGTTTAACTCTAGTTTAAATCCTGTTTGCCCGCTGGTGTGATAATAGTGTTAGAAGAAGTACTAAGAGGTGGTTTTGCTGGTTCCTTCTTCTGAAATATAGCTTCTAACACCTGGTATTCAATGGCTGTCTCCCATTTTCCAAGATCAGGCAGGCTCTGGTGCCTTTTGGGTATTTAAGACAAATAGTTGATTTTAATTCCATATTTAGCATGTTATATTCAAGTACCTCAAATCCAAACAACAACTTTACATATTATTGCAAATTAATGTAATTATGCACATTATTTCAATTTGCATTCCAGTTATGCACATTTGACCTGTGAATCGTGTCAGCTTTGGCACTATTTTTTTTAAAAGTAACCACTGAGAGATATCCCGTGTAGAGGAAATATTTAAAGCTGGACTTGAAACAGTCAGTCCCAAGTTATAATCCTTCACTGAGCATGGAATTTCCCATTTAACCTTGGGCCATTACTGCCTCTAAACAAACCTACCTTATGGGATTGTTCTGAGGATTAATAGAGATAGGAGAAGCATGCAAGGGGGCCATATATATTCTTCATGCAGTGCCAATAAATCAGCAGCATCTATTGTATATAAGTAAATCCAATGATATTCTCATCAGATTTCTGTAGGTTTTTTACTGATGGGAAAATTATTTATCTGTTTATTTCATTTTTATGCCACCTCTTTCCCAAAAAGGGATCCAAGGTGGCTCACAAGATAAAACACCTTAAAAACAATTAAAAAAATAAAAATAACACAGTTAAAAGTGTATAAAATTAAGAGTGAAAACATACAAAATTTAAAAACACATAATCTAATCTTTAAAAAGCTGCAGATCTGTGAAAATATCACAGGAAGCCCCTGAAAGTGGATGTTAGTTAATTCCCAGGAAAAAATGAAGAGAAAGGTAAGGATCATTTGCAAGGGAAAAAAAGGTGTTATTCTCTTCAAAGATACAGATGTGACATTTTATTATAACTAAAAACAGTCAATTTATTTGTCCTATTAGATTTATCATTGCAATATGCATACTAGTCAGTTCATCTGTGGAAGGATGTCCCAAAGATTTCTTGTTAATGACCAGTTATACTAATGATAAATGTTTGTACTTCTTACATTTCTAATCCCTCTTCTGTCATTAATTACATCCTCCTAGTCTGTCTCATAAAAATATCTTTGAAAAGAGGCCACACACCATGCATCAGCAAAGTGGACTGTATACCATAAAGCATATGCCAGATAAAAATTTAACTTAAATTATTATTATTTATAGCCTGTCCCTCTGAACAGGCAATTGGGGCAGGTTACAACAAATTTAAAACAGAAACAGTTAAAATAAAACAGCCCCATTTCAACCACCCACCCCTTAAAATAAGATTAAATTAACTATGAGTTAAAACATGGCACATAAAAACAGGAACAATATCAAAAACCTAAAATACTTGAGCCGAATGGGTGAAGGCTGATATCATGGGGGAAAAGAAGCTGGGAAAAGTCTAGCCCTTGGATTTGGAGCCAAGGGAAATTAAGCATTGCCTGGGAAGGCCTGCCAGAAGAAATGCGTCTTTATGGCTTTTTTGAAGCCATCAACAGATACAATAAGACGCATCTCATCTGGCAGGCCATTCCACAGCTTGGGGGCGATAGCTGAAAAGGAGCTCCGGGAGGTCTGCGACAGCCTTGTCTTCATGGTCTGTAGCAGGTTCCTCCCAGAGAACCAAAGTGTGCTGGGAGGGGGGGCTCATACAGGGAGAGGCGGTCCCTAAGATAGGATGGACCCAAGCCATGTAGGGTTTTAAAGGTTAAAACCAACACCTTTTACTGTGCCCAGAAACTAATTGACAGCCAGTGGAGAGACTTAAGCACAGGTGTTATGTGCTCTCTCTTATATGTTCCCGTAACGAGCCTGGCTGCCATATTTTGGACCAGTTGTAGTTTCCGGGTTAAGCACAAGGGTAGCCCCATGTAGAGTGCATTGCAGTAGTCCAAATGTGAGGTTACCAGCATGTGTACCATGGTTTCCAGATCCCACACATCCAGGAAAGGGTGCAGCTGGCATATCAGCTGAAGGTGATAACAGGCACTCCTAACCATCGCATTCACCTGACTAGTCATGTGAAGCAGCGAATCCAGGAGTACTCCCAGACTGCGAACAGAGTCCTTCGAGGAGAGTATGACTCCATCTAGAACTGGAAGTTGTATTCCCAAACCTAGTTTCGGGCCTTTAACTGTCAATACCTCCGTTTTGTCTGGATTAAGCTTCAATCTGTTTTCCCTAATCCAATTAAAAATTTGAAAGGAATTCCATTGCATAAGGGGAAAAATATTTCAAAGCAAATTCCAAACTAATGTAACAGATTTATTTTCCTCTCTTAACACTACTCTCCCAAATTTTACTTCTATTTCTTCTAGAACTTCTCACCAGCTTAAGGGCTGTATTCTGAACTAAGTTTTAGAATAATCTTTAGAGACAACCCTCTTTAAGTTAAATAAAATTAAGAAAGTAAATAAAACACTTAATTGTTTGGTATCTACTGTGTTGTATAAGGTGAGGTAGGATGAAAGCTGCAGGAAATAAATCACTTTGAAAGGAAACAAATTAAAGAAACAGTTACTTCAATGTGTATCCCTGCAGATTTTATAGGACCACTCCAGGGAAACAGGTTTATGGATCACAGACATCATAGTGGTAAGATACTGGGGAAACCAGAAAACCAATGTAAGTACAAACAGTACAAACTGCACCATCTCACTTGCCGTGGGAACAGCATGTACATTCACACAGTATTTTCTTGATAGCTTCATTTTTAATATTGTGTATATTCTGGATAAACTTGTAACAAAGAACTATTCTTAGATTTGCATTTCTACATCACAGTGCTATATCAGATGCTGTAGTTTAGATCCACTGATGATCTGGAGTGTTGTTGTTGTTGTTGTTATTTCTAAGCTACCCCTCTGAGTGAGCGATCGGGGCAGGGTACAACATGTTAAAAACATATACAGTTAAAATCTTCCAGACTATACAAAACATACCCACCTCCTTCCCCTTAAAACAGGATTAAACTAATCATATTTAAAACAGTTTGGATCTAAAACACATAACCTTTCAAGGTCCAGTGTAGGCAGCTGGATATAGTGAATCAGCAAGTTTATAGTGAATCAGCAAGGATTCCTAGCTTCCACTTGTGTAACAACAAGGACAATGAAAATCCACTTTTCCTTCTAAATAAGGTCACACAAATTACATATATTTATGGGAAAATATTGTATATCATGCCTTCTAGAATCTGTACACCACATGAGGCAGTTTAGTAAGAGTTCAAAACAATAATCATACAATAAAATTACAAAATGTAACAAAGGCCTCATTCCCATTACCTTTTAAACTGGTTCTCAAATCGGTTTGAACAAGTTAAAATTCCCCTGGTTCACACTTGCTTCGATTTACAGAACTGGTTTGGAGAGGGGGTCCCTGTGCTAGACCCATATAACATGCATCATTTTGACACTCATTTTTTCTACATCTTTTTCAATAAAGCGATTCAGTCCAAGTGTGAACCAGTGAGGATTCAAATCTGTTCCCTATGACATGGGTGGTGGAATTGCCCCCCCTTCCTGAGCTTCCTGGGGGGCCCTATCTGCCCAAATGTGGCTTCTGCAATGTTCATGGCTACTGACACTGGTTCCCTAAGCACCATTTCTTCCTTCCAGGGGCCTCCTGAACACCCCCAGGTACCTCAAGAGACAGGCAATGGCGCGGGACCGATGGTCCAGCGCAGGGATGGCCTCCCTCTCCCGGAGAAGGTCGGTGGTCTGGAGAGTCGGGTTTGACCCGGGGGGGGGGGGTAGCAGCTTCAATCAGTGCAAATGTAGTGTGAACCATGCTCTGCTGCTGAACCAATTCATCAATTTGGCTCAGAAACTGAATTATCTGTAAGTGGGAATGCGGCCAAAACCAAGTAACATCAACATATATCATATCAAACTCAAGAAGTAAATGCCTGACTGAACAAGAAGGTCATATTGCAAAATGCTAAGAAAGAAGATGCCAACCTAACCTCCCAGGACAAAGAATTCCAAAATTCAGGTATGGCCTTGGAGAAGCTGCTTTTTCAGAAACCCCCCCCCCCCCCAAAAAAAATGGGGAAAATGGTGCATCTGCACTGTAGAAATAATACAGTTTGACACCACTTAAACTGCTATGTCTCCATCATACAGGATCCTGGAATTTGTGGTTTTGTGAAGCACCAACACTCTTTGGCAGAGGAAGCTAAACACCTTGTAATCTACAAGTTTTAGGATTCCATAGGATGGTGCTACAGCACTTGATGTGGTGCAAAATTGCATTATTTCTATAATATAAATGCACCCTAAGTGAGAGAGTACCAGTTCAGCAATTGAAAACAATTTCCCCATGCTGACCAGGGTCCCAAAAGGCCCTTTGTTCAGTGTTTCTGTGCTCAATGCCTTAAATATCTGGGTCTGGTTAGTGGACTTCAAGATTTTTTGTAAATGATGACACAGATCCCATAAGCCTAAACTTTACCTACCTCCAGTATACAGTACATGGCTACTCAAAGCAGAGGTAAGCTTTATTGGGAGCAGTTTGTTCCCAGGTTTGTATAAGGCTAACACACTCCATGGGGTTTTTAAAAAGACTATTAAAAATTATGTGATATTTTCACGCAGCAACACACCCTCAAATTTCTATATGAAATTTATATGCAACAAAAAATCTTAGCTACTACATGATTAGTAATCTCAAATTATGAATATCTTCTAAGCCCAAGTGCTGCAAAGGATCAAATGCTATATTTTAACTACACATCCCTGAAGTCTTTTTCTTCTTTTTCCAACCAAGCTCTGCTGACTGCTCTGTTTTTTTTTTTACTGCACAATATAAATTCATTAGCTCTAAAAGGATTTGATGCCTACTGTACTTTAGCATTCTTTTAGCATACGCTATCTGTTTTCATTTGGGTAACTTATTTTCTGTGGTATTAAGATAAGCATGTAATTAATAAAGAAGCCTCAGATAGTTTCAATTGAATTTAGATGATGGAGAGTGTTGCCATTTCTATCAAGTTCCCAGCATTCACTAGCTATTCTTTGAGTACAAAAAAAGCAATTTGAAACTTTCATGTTTGAGCTCCCTCATCTGTGGGTGAAATGATGGTCTCCAGATCGCTGTTGGCAGAGCTGTCTTAAACATTATGGAGTATAAGTGCACTCAGTTGCAAACACAGTATGTCTCATGTTTCTATTACAGTATAGGCAATATGGTATCTTCTTGCCTGACTGCCAGAGATTATTACAGATAGGCAGGCATTACAGGACAGTGCCAGATTGCTGGACTGCAACTATCATCATCCCTCATTTTTGTCCATGGTTGCTAGGACCCATGGGAGCTGCAGTCCATCTGGAAAGTCACACATGCCCCACTCTTTCATAAATTCCCTTTTCCATTAATAGTTAGAAGAAGAAGTAGGGCCATGTTCACTACATCACACTGTTACCATCCCTAATTCATCTTTTGACTGATTTTTTCATATGTTTAACTAACCTTTAACCAAATGGGGAGGTGAGGTACAGCAAGCAGAGGGTGGAACCAGCATGATGGTGGTGAGACAAAAGCTTGATAGCACGACACAGAAGCTTAGTAGTGTTTGTTTGTTTGGCAATATCACTCTGAGAAATCTCCAGCCATAGTTCTCCATGCTTCTCAGAGCTGTGATCCAACAACAACAACTACTACTACTACTACTACTACTACAACTTCTCCAAGCTCTGGATGTCATTGGGTAGGACCAGGGGACATGGCCCCTACATGTCTTCATAGATGCATGCAGATCAGTTTGCAAAAGTGGCTCAAACCAACCAAGTCCCTGAGATTGTAAAGGCCATGTCTTAATAAACACTGTAAGGGCCTATGAGAGTTTCTGTTCCCAGGTTCTGAACTGCAGTCAGAAGCAATAATAAGGTAACTAAAATAACTTTTAGAATACCACAAACTCCAAATGCATAAAAGGTTGAGGTACCTTTGAAAAGAATGTATTATGGATAGGCTGAGGGGGTTTTTTTAGTTTAAATACTTTATTTCTGGAGATTTTAAGAAATATATTTTGGCATAATACAGTCAAAGTTAAGGATATTTGTGTCACATTTATTTAAACAGTAGGCTGAACCATGTTTAAATGTAAAGCAGTATGTAACTTTCCTTTGGTCATACAGCAATCTGAAAATGTTCCAGAACTTTCTTCTTCATCTTAGATAATAGTGGGTGGAGTGCAGCACAATAGGTACGGAAAACTGAATGCATTTTACAGCATCATACATCTACTATTGTACTTATTAGGTTTATTTCTTTTTCATTGTATCAGGATGTTATTGTAAGCAGTTGTCCAGGTTCTTCTATATAATCATCTCAGGTAAATTATTACATTCTCCATTTAAAAAAAAAAAAAAGAACAGGGAAATAAATATTTTAATCAATAAAAATAATTTCAGTGACTTTCTTCAAACAGAATTTGCTATGTGTAAAGCATTTTTAACACTCCTTCAAATCAGTGACAGTAAATATGGGATTTATAGCCTAATCCTATAAAGCTATTTGAAGCAGCATCAGGATAACACATAAATCTTCTAAATCAGACTTAGGGATTTGCATCTCAGTCACGACTCCTTCAGTGTGGGGGGCCAAAGTTTAAAAGCCAGATTTAAAAAATATTGGGTTGTGTTTATTGCTCCAGTGCTCTAAAATACAGTCACAAGAGACTTTTGCTCCCAGACCCTCATGCACTACAGAAACATCTTTGTCCACCCCAGCACACTGTGGCAGAAAAAAACATCACTGTAGTGGCATTGCCTGCTGCCATGATGGCTGAGACCTTTGTTGGCTCTCCGTCCTCTGTGTCTTGCAGGTGTGCTGCAACCAAAACAAACAAAAACCAGGCCCAAACAGAGATGCCAATGTTCATCACTGTCTGAGGTGCTTGACCTCAACAGTAGCTCATACCAGAGTGCAGAAGCACAACCCAGTATTCAGTATTTGGCAATAAAGCACTGACCAACCTGAAATGAGGCAAAGACACAATTGACTTCTTCCAAAGTCCTTGGAGGCTTTTATCTTCCCCTTGCAAAATATATACAAAGTATTTACAACAGAAGCTCTGACTTCTGTCAACATATACTGTCTGCTACAATCCACTTCTCCAGCAAACGCACTCTACAAACTCTCCACCACATCAACTCCTCTCCTCAACCCACACCTGTCCTGAGTTTCAGAGTCCTTATATATAGTAGTGATACCCCTAGGGTTGACACCTGGTGTTTCCTAACATTTACGTTTAATCTGTTACTTGTAAATTGGGGTGCATTGTACATTGTGGGCTTCCATTTGACCAAAATTGCTGGTGGGGCTTTGGAAGGATACATTCCACAAGCACTTACTTGTGTTATTCCTGGTACACTAAGGTTCAAAAGATTTACCATTTATTGCTCAAGAGCCAAAAGATCTTACTGTTTTAAGTAACCATGAATGTGTACTTTATGGATATCAGTCAGCCTCCTACATGAAGAACCTCCATAGCCATGCCTCCCAATGCTGCTCACCAAGGCCTACCTTGTATGCTGTGTAAACTCCTGCCAAATGGCAATTTCCAGGTTTTCAGAGAGTGAGGGGATCAGTGACCTCCAACTATCTTCCTGCAGCTGGACGTACTGGAATAGACACCAACAGGGACCTTCAGGGTTCCTTAGGAGGTCTGTAGGTGAAGTCCTTGCAACTTGTCCAACTAAAGGAAAATAGCTGTTTGGATCAGTACTAATCCCTTTGCTCTCTGACAGCCCAGAAATAGCTGTGTTTGGAGGGCTGTACATCTTACAAGCTCAGTTTTGAGGGCCTTTTTGTCATTGGGTAGTTAGAAGATAATTGTAACTTATGAGTTGCAATGTCATAAGGCTGAGTTGCAACATTATCATTTACTAACAGGATGCTAGCCTCGAGAAAACATTTTTTTTGTAATTTTTTATCAGCTTATATTAATGTATATGTCTATATCCTTCTTTCCCCACCTGTTTTTCTTTTTCTTTAACCCTTTCTCTGTAATTACACTACAAAAATCCAATGTTGGTATCTTCAATGAACATAAGTTGCCCTACACAAGCAAGCATACATTTTTGGCCAATGTGTGACAACCATGCTTCATTTAAAGTTATGAAAGTGAAGTTATACATGTGACAACATTGTGCACTGTTGTGCATTGTGCCTTCACAGGGTACATTGCTGTACATTATGCATTGATTGCATGAGCTATGCTTTTCACATAGTGCATCAATGCATAGTGTGCCTTTGGTTGTGCAGTGTGGCAATTCTGGAAGGAGGTGGTATAGTGCAACCAAGGCATAACTCCGTGAATGTAAAGTTGTGTTACATCTCCTTGATGCAGGATCTCTGCCAATATTATTTTAAAAGCAGATCTCTGTACAAATGTGATTCAGCTAGCAGTGTTGCTTGGCTGGTCAAGAAACCTTTACAAATTGCTTTGCACTAACTGGACTGGATTTTCACTCACCTCCCTTTGATTTGGGTTCATTTACAAACTTCTTGCTCATCTCTAGCCTATTGTCCAGAAATTGAGACTCAGCAGTAATATTTTTGCTTGAAACTGGGCATGCATCCAGACCTATCTGTGGTCAACTCACTGTTGCACCTTCCCCAGCTAATGAGGTCAGTTTACTGCTCCGTTAAATTGTGGCTGACCTCATTGACTATGAATTCTGCAAAGCGAGAGAAAAGAGCAGCAGAGAAGGGACTGACATAAGCCATTCATTACAATCACATTCAATATCTGTTTGTTGAATAGCAGTCTGTTTTTAAAAGTTTCATTCCATACTTAAGATGGGGATCAATAAATATAGTTCAGGTTGAATTTTCAGCACAGCTTATTCAACAGATTTTACATTCCAATAGTTCTACAGCATAGATCTTTCTAGGAATGAAGTGGAACCATGTATTGAGCCTCCACTCAGTCACAAAGCAAGAGGCTGGCCATGGTTAAACATGCACGGTTAAACATACTTTTAGTCCCACTGAAATCAATGGCACTTTAGCAACTGTATCCTACATCAAAGTTGCTGCTTGAAGAGCATAAAACAGGGACTAAGTAAATATGATATAAATCTATCATTACCTCATGCATATAAACAGATGGGAAGATGGAAAGAGAGAGAATAATAGCTGTGAGGAGAGAGAGCGACATACCAGATTAGAAGGGAGATGATGGGCTTGTAGAGTTTTAGCCATCTACCTCATGAAGAACCCAGTCCAAATGTTCTTAAACCAGGATTTCTTAACTACCAGCTTAAAACAGAACCACAAACCACTAGAATTATGTTGTGCAGTACAAAATGTGCCTCAATATGTTTTGATGAATGTCAAGACTGGAGCTCATACTGGAAGTACCTCCATGAAGGCTGCTCTTCATAGTGAGCATCACCAATGGTTTGACATGGGAACTGGAGAGGAATCGTCCAAAACACATGGAGAAAAATAGATGGTCATTAAGAGGTAACTATCACAGTTAAAATGCTCTCCTCAGTTTTTGCTGCTGGACATTATTTTTGCTGCTGGACATTAAAACTACCACATATATTGGATTGCTGTTGTTTTTAATGTTGCAACCAAGATTCCCATTGCTAGATTAGGACTGCAAGGCTCTACCTTGCCTGGTAATGCCTAAGCTGTTTGGATTTTCTTCTGGTGTTATGATCAGAATTCTGTTGTTGCACTGTGCCACCATCATTACAATGGTGTCGATGTTGGCACAGTGGCAGGATGGAGAAGATCACAGTCAGAGTGGCACTGAGAGTCAGAATGGTTGTAGTGGTTTGAGCATTGGATTATAAATTGGAAGCAACTTGAAGACAAATAACAACAGTGGTAGTGAGGGAAAATAAACCTGAAAAAATGCAACTTCTAACATAATGGACTGTTGTCCTATTGCACTGCAGTAATAAGGTTACAATTTATGTATACCAAGCCTGACTAGTTACATGTGCCAAACTAGATTCACTGTGTAGCATTATTAGAGCCTCTTGTTTGACACATGCTTTCTTGTCTGGCCGAGATGAATTGTGAAGGAAACCAACATGGGATCTGAATAACAGGGGAAAATGGGGTTACAGCAGCTATGAAGAATCACCAAAGGTGAGATAAATTACCTTTTCCAGGTGTGGGGGGGGGTTACCCTAACATTTTCAACTGAGCCTTAATAAATTTTTAAAAAAATAATTAAATAAATTTCAACTAAGTAACTAACTAAAAAACAAACAGTACAAAACTTTATTAAGTTATTTAGTTTTTGTGTACCTCTTGCTGTTTTTAATAGCCAGGATACAACCACTTGCCCTGATTGCAGCAAAGACATGGGAGACAATAACTCTTTTGCCCTCTCCAGTTTTCCAAAAAAAATACTTCTTGTGTTTGATACTGATAATAAGAGGAGGGATCCCAGTTTCATCCATGAAGATAGTTCAAGCTGTCTACAATCATGCCATTTTCCTGATCCATCATTCCCCCGCTCCATGATTTATTTATTTATTTTAATAGCTGCACAAAAGGCTAAAGTTATGAATAATGGCATGTCTAGTTTGGCCCTAAGTAGCATCTTAGAAAGACATATAAGAAATAAATGTTATTTCCATCTTTCTCCTTTGTTTCTGACTAACCATGATGGATTGCTTTATTTACTAATTAATCTTTCTAGAGATTCTGTTTCCTAGGGCACCACAGCCTAGCCAGGTCCATTCCTTCTGACATATTTAAAACAAATGTCCTCAAAAGCAATCTTGACTGCATGTGTCTTTGCCTTTAGTCTTGTATTGTGAATGTTAGACCAGATTGACACAAATCTTTATGCCAGTGACCCTTAACAGCCATTTGGTTAATGGCTGGCTATGCTACCCTTTATGCTTGAATGTCTGTCCCCCTAGCATAGTGCACTTTTACCACATCTGCCTGGTGCTCTGAAGAAAGGAAAGCAGATTCTTCATGGTCTTCAAAACTAAAAGTACCAGAGAGGAGACACTTTTGCAAACCACCATTCTTAGTGTCCATTTGGTTCTGTGGACAGCTTGAAGAAATAGGCAGCTGGGCACCAGCAGCCTTCTTTCTCAGATGGTTAGTCTCCCTTTCTACCTGGCACAGCACCCACTTTGGGGCTGTTGTTGTTGTTGTTTTACTCCCACCACAATGCTGCTGCTGCTGCTGCAGTTTACACTGGTGTAGTTACACAAGCACTGAAATATATAATGATCTGAATTTATGATTGCCATTTGATTTAGCAGAGATGTATGAAAATGGATTGTAAGTCTGAAATTCATAAGGATTAAACCTTCATCCAGATGTGTTATAATTTTCTGTTCTGCAATCCATTGGGGAATACTTTTACAATTTTGTCAGAATTTCAGATGTTTAATTAAAGAGCCCTTGGGAACTTGGCATCTCTCACTCACATTACAGCTTGTTTCAAACTGAGGTGCCTTCAGTGTTGAAGAGAGCTAGATTTGAATGATGTACTGGTATGTGTAAATCATTAGGATATCAAGAGTAAGCAAGATATTGCAAAAAGAAAAAAAACTAAATTATTTTTAAGGAACTTAGAAAGGTACCTTGTATCACTCAGTGCACTGGTATTCTAGCTCAGAATTGCCTACATTTACAAGCATGTAGCTTCTCTCTGAGCTCTAAGTTCTCAAATAGTCCCATTGAATCAATTAGAATCATAGAATCGTAGAGTTGGAAGAGACCACAAGGGCCCTCCAGTCCAACCCCCTGCCATGCAGGAACTCCAAATCAAAGCATCCCCGGCAGATGGCCATCCAGCCTCTGCTTAAAGACCTCTAAGGAAGGAGACTCCACCACACTCCGAGGGAGTGTGTTCCACTGTCGAACAGCCCTTATTATCAGGAAGTTCCTCCTAATGTTGAGGTGGAATCTCTTTTCCTGCAATTTATATCCATTGTTCTGCATCCTAGTCTCTGGAGCAGCAGAAAACAAGCTTGCTCCCTTCTCAATATGACATCCCTTCAAATATTTTATATTTATTATATCATATTTCCCTTATTGTGCTAGGAGTGCAAGTTCATCTTGCTTATTTCCCATGCTTTGTGCATTAGTGTAGAGACATTGAAGACCATGTGTCCCCTTTACTTGATGCCTGTGCACATGTTTTTGCCTCCTACTGTTGTGTCCTTGCACTGTTTGCCTTGTTCCCTCTATGTCAGTTTCAGTATTTATTCCAGCCCTTTTGGCTTCCAAAATGCTGTCTCCCTTCCCCACATAACTCAGTTTAAAGCCTTCCTGATCAGATTCTTCAGATTGTTGGCAAAAACGTTTTTGCCAACTGGCGTGAGATGCAGCCCATCCTTTGCCAGAAGTCCCTCCTCATGGAACCGCAGCCCATGATCCAAGAATCCAAATTGTTCTCGGCGACACCATCTGTGAAGCCAGTTGTTGACATCTGCTATTTTCCTCTCTCTTCCTGGACCATGCCCTTCTACTGGCAGAAGAGACGAGATGACAATCTGTGCATCCATTTCCTTCAGCTTCTTCCCCAGAGCCTCGTAATCCCTTCTGATATTCTGAAGTCTGTGTCTTGCTGTGTCATTCGTTCCCACATGGACCAAAAGGAAGGGGTATTTGTCAGTAGGTTTGACCAGTCTTGTCAGCCTCTCCATCACATCACGGATCTTTGCCCCAAGGAGACAACACACCTCCCAAAACATCTTGTCGGGCCCACAAATCACTGCTTCTGTGCCCCTCAGCAAGGAGTCCCCCACCATGATCACGCGCCTCCTCTGAGGCTTAGCAGTGACTGTTCCCTGTGATGGAACTCCCAGGCTCCCCTGCTGTGTCCCTGAAGTCTGTCCATGCTGCTCTTCCTGATCCTCCTTGATAAGTGAAAGGGCTTCAAAATGATTCTGTAGCTGCAAGCTCCCACAGCAATCCTTGATTTCCCTGCTTCTCTGTGTGACATTCCTCCAGCTGTCTGCCTCTTGCATACATGAAGTGACCTTCTCATCCCCAGCGACTTTCTCTGTGTGGTCTTCCAAGATCATTCCTTCCATTGTGTCCAGGAAAACCTCTTGCTCCCTGACATGCTGAAGTGTCGCTACCCTGGATTCCAGCTGCTGTACTTTCTCCTCCAAAAGGGCTACCCACTTGCACTTGGGGCATGTGAAGTTCCCCACATCTGTAGGCAAGAAGACAAATATCCCACAAGTGTTGCAGGTGACTACAGCCGCTCCCTCAGTGCCCATACCGAGAAGTGTTAAGTAATCACTAAAAGCAGGACTGTGGGCTTCCTCCTCAAAGAATATCCCCCGGTAAACACCCATGTCAAAGGCCCCTGATGTCCTAGCCTATTTCACCAATCTCTGTCAGTGATCTCAATATACTGGGAATATAACTTTATAGTGATCTCCTGGTTGCTAACTTGTCCTGTTTCCTTACTGCTACCACCACCCATTTTCTATGGTCACATCATTGATTCATTACATTTATATCCCACTTTTTCTCCAACAACGTGAAGGTGGCACACAAGGCTTTCCTCTTTCCTGCTTTGTCCTCACAAGAACCTGGAAAAGTAGATCAAATTAAGAGAGGCTGACTGACCCAGGGCTGTCCAGTTAGTTTCAATGACATCTAAATAATTATACCTTTATCATTGCTTTACCTTTGTTGGAAGCAGATGCTTCAGATGGCAAGGTCCCAGTGCACTGGCTCTCTAGAATTTCCCTATGAGGGCTAAAATGCAGTATCTTGAAATCCAAAAATCCTCTAGGGGTAGTCATATTGGCCATATACCAAAGGAAATTTAATGCCCATTTGCAATTCAAAGAAGATGTTTCCTTGGAATCATCCTTGCTATAGATTTTTTTGGATTTCAAGATACCACATTTTAGCTATCACTGTGGAATCCTAAAGAGAAAGCCAGTGCACTGGGACCTTGCCATGTGAGGCTTCTGCCTCCAACAAAGGTAGAGCCATTTTTTCTAATATTGGAACTGATTGGCATGCTTTACCGCTAGACCACCTAAAGTTTTCCTGATGCAAAATATGAAGACTTCTTTTGAAATTTAGTGTGCTCTATCTGCATAGGAGCCTATGGCTTCACAAAGGAAGGGAAAATGCTGGATTCCAAGGAAACATTTTCTTTGAATTGCAAATGGACATTAAATTTCCTTGACTTTGAAAATCTACCAGTGATGGCATGGCCAAAGGGGGAAGTGGCAGTCTGCAGATAGCCCTCCCTACCATCTAAGACCAGAAACAGAAAATGCAGACCTATGACTAACATCTTCAATTTTTTCTCTTTAATAATAATAATAATAATAATAATAATAATAATAGATTTATTTCTAGTCCACCAAATCACGAAGAATCCAGGTGGGTTATAGCAATAAAATACACAAAGTTACAATAAAATCAAACCCTAAACCTCCCCCGCCCTCCATTCCCAGTATTAAAATAGAATTAAACGATAATAGTATAAAACATTAAAAGCATTAAAAACATTAAAAATGTTCCAGTACAGAGAAACAAGCGAGGAAAAATAGGCAAGTAAGGGGGCCTGATGTTTGCCTGATGAAGAAGCCAGTGTAACTTCCAAAGCTAGTAACATGTAATTCTGCATTTTTGTTGGTCCAATAAAGGTATCATTGTTTGGATGTTATTGCCTTTGCTATATGGCCAACACGGCTACCCCTAGATGTTTTCAGTTAGTTTCAAGTCAGTCAAACACTTTAAGTGCTAAAAAAAAAACAAAAGAAAAAAAAACTACGGGCTCTACAAATGGGCTCATATCTAAAAGTATGGGTGTGTGATTTGATTTGACTTGATTTGATTCTTTCTTTCAAGTACACAAAAATGACTAGTGCTTGTTTAGGTCATCAAGAAAGGAGTGTATCAACACCTGAACATAATATTCTTCTTGTGAGAAGGGAATGATTTGTGAATGTCACCATTTGAAGAAAATGTTTGAGAAATACCTACCTCGCATCAGCTTAGATGTGCCATGACCTTAAGACAGGACTCGAAGGACATGGAGTGAATTCTGGCAATTTGCATTCAACTCTCCTCCTTGCAAATGAAAAAAAAAAAAGATTCATTGACAGTGAACTCACCCGATGCTCATTTAGAGGTTGCAGAGGGAACCGCAGGGCACGATTTAATGTGGCAAGTTCAGGGGTAGCTAGTCTCAGTCTCTACTTGCTTTGGATGAACTACTATCATGTTTAATAATAGGCCAGAAGAACTTAGTGAGTCAGTCTCAGAAAATGTGTGTCACTATTGAATAGCAGAACTGCTTGCTTCTGTGCTAATAAAAAGGAATTCTAGAAAACGTTGAGTAACCACGGCAAGCACATTTGCCATTAAAAGACTGACAAAAATTGTTCCAACAAGAGTCATCATCTTACTCAAGTAAAACAGACATTTTGACGATTCATAAAGTCTCTTGGATAGATTCTTATGAATCAAAGTTGAAATGTGAGGGTGGGGACCCTGCGGGCTCATATACCTTAAATAGATAAATAACCACCAGGAAGGATACTAACAAACAAACAGAAGCTTTTCCTCTCACTAGATCTTCATGTCAGAAATGCTGCTCCTTTGTGTGATGTTGGATTGTTACAACTAGCTTTCAGAAGAGACCTGCTAGGGAGGAGAATGGCAAAAGAAGGCAATGAAAAAAAAAATTCATTGGCGTTTTGAAGCTCCCAACGACAGCCTGCTCTGAGGCATTTAACACCCACTTTGCAGATAAAATCTCTCGGATAAGGACCGACTTGGACGCCAATGTTTCAGCAGAATCTACAAGTGAGGCTCCCAACAACTCCATTGCTGTTGTTTTACTGGATGAGTTCCAATCTGTTAGTACTGAGGATGTGGACAAGCTCCTTGGAAGTATGAGGAAGACGACCTGCCCTCTCGACCCCTGTCCATCTTGGCTGGTCGTCCAGGGAGGGGATGCATTGAGGGTATTCCTTCGGGATACAATCAATGCATCCCTTAGGGAGGGCTCTTTGCCACCTAGCCTGAAGGAGGGGTAAAACCCCTCCTGAAGAAGTCCTCCCTCGACCCCCTGGACAGGAACAACTAAAGACCAGTATCCTTGCTACCATTTCTAAGCAAGGTGATCGAGAGAGCAGTCACCTCCCAACTCCAAGCTGTCTTGGATGAAACTGATTATCTGACTCCATTTCAAACTGGCTTCAGGACAGGACATGGAGTTGAGACTGCCATGGTTGCTCTGACCGATGACCTCCGCCTGAGCATCAACAGGGATAGTGGGACCCTGCTCGTGCTCTTGGTTCTCTCAGCAGCCTTTGGACCGGCTGAAGGAGTTGGGGATCGGAGGAACTGCACTTCAGTGGTTCCAGTCCTTTCTCTCCGGCAGATCCCAAAGGGTGAGGCTCGGGGACAGTTGCTCTTCAAAGATTGAGGTTAATTGTGGCATCCCTCAGGGCGCCATCCTGTCCCCGATGCTGTTTAATATCTATATGAAGCCACTGGGTGAGATCATTCAGAGGCATGGAGCTCAGTGTCTTCAGTACGCTGATGACACTCAGATATACCTCTCCATGACAAGATCATCAGCCCAGACTTCAGATGGCGTCTCTCCTCTCAATGACTGTCTTGCGGCAGTAATGGATTGGATGAGGGAAAACATATTGAAGCTAAATCCAGACAAAACGGAGGTACTCACAGTCACAGGACCGAAGCCAGGTCTGGGAATACATCTTCCAGTCCTAGATGGAGTCACTCTCTCCTCGATGGACCCTGTTCACAGTCTGGGGGTACTCCTAGACTCGTCGCTTCACATGACTGGTCAGGTGAATGCAACAGTCAGGAGTGCTTGTTATCAGCTTCGGCTGATAACGCCAGCTGCGCCCTTTCCTGGATCAGAAAGACCTGGAATCTGTGGTATATGCTCTAGTAACCTCATGTCTGGATTTCTGCAGTGCTCTCTACTTGGAGCTACCCTTGTGCCTAACCCGGAAACTTCAACTAGTCCAAAACATGGCGTCCAGGCTTATTACAGGTACATCGAGGTGCGAGCACA
The DNA here is from genome assembly GCA_034509955.1 of Urosaurus nigricauda. Lineage (NCBI taxonomy): Eukaryota > Metazoa > Chordata > Lepidosauria > Squamata > Phrynosomatidae > Urosaurus > Urosaurus nigricauda. The sequence goes on from JAOEGL010000003.1 coordinate 88,816,164, forward strand.
TAACACCAGTGCTTAAGTCCCTCCACTGGCTACCGATTAGTTTCCGGGTGCAGTACAAGGTGTTGGTTTTAACCTTTAAAGCCCTACAGGGCTCGGGTCCATCTTATCTTAGGGACCGCCTCTCCCCGTACAATCCTCCCTGCACACTCCGGTCCTCCAGGAGAAACCTACTACAGCCTTTGAAAACAAGGCTGTCCCGGGGGACTTTCTCTGCTGCCGCTCCAAGGCTATGGAATGACCTGCTGGATGAGATGCTTATTACATCCCTTGATAGCTTTAAAAAAGCCTTAAAGATGCATCTCTTCCGGCAGGCCTTCCCAGAAACACCTTAATTCCTGGCCTCGACACTGGTTCACGACATTGGGTCGCGTTCTTCTACCAGCTCCCAGCACTTTATCTACAAAGTTTACATCTACAGTGTCCATAGAACGACTAGCTGCCTTTTATGTTTTATGTTGTATGTTGTAATTGTTCTTGGATTTTAATGTGACATTGGTTTAATTTAACATTAAGGGGTGGGAGGTGGGGCTGTGGGTTATCGGAATTGTTTTATCTTGATGTTTTTTAATCATTGTAACCCGCTCTGAGTGGTGACAGAGGAGCGGGATATAAATAAACATTATCATTATTATTATTATTATTATTATTGTTGTTGAAGCACAAGTGGAATCTGTAACAAACTGTTATAGTTTCCCCTTACCTACAGAAAAGCATAATCTTGTTCAGGATTTTCAGCCAGTTAGTCACTAGCCAGCCATGTCTTAGGGTGCCTCTACATAGGCCAAATAAAATGGCCTTACCTAGTTTTCACAGTGAACTGCCTGAACAACATATGGGACAATCATTTCAGGGCTTTAATCCATAGAGAAAATATGGGGATTTGTCATGGTTTTGAGCAGAAAAACTAGATATTTGCATGTATGTGTAGACTGAGCTCCATAGCAACATTGTTCTGGGACCCAGGGAAAGAGTTCAGAAGTATTTACATTCATATGCATAGGGGGAAACCATAGCAGCCACAGTTCTGTGTCCACACATACTGCAATTTATCAGACCAGGGTGATTTCAGAGGGGAGAACTTTGTGTGGAGAGTTATCCTGAATATATCTTGATATGTGTGGCCATTTATATGCCTCCATCCAGAGACTTATTCAAAGTGTTGGGGGGGGGAGGGGAGACAGCGAGAGATACTCCTCTGACTAGACTGCATTCTCCACTCATCATAAATTCTTGCAATTCATGGTCACTCCCTCCTAAAATACCAAGTACTTTGATTTCACTGATCAACTCCTTCCTATTAGTTAGGATCAAGTCCAGGATTTCTAATCCTGTTGCTCCTTCCTCCACTTTTTGAAAGAGGAAATTACCTGCAAGGCACATCAGGAATTTGTTGGAAAGCTTATGTTTAGCATAGCTAATCTCCCTGCTGATAACAAGATAACTGAAGTCCCCCCATGACTACCAGTTCTTGCTTCTTTGAGATTTCTTGTGATTTGTTTCAGAAGACGATCATCCACCACCTCACCCTGGTGTGACAGCCTGTAATAAACCCCTACCAGAGTCTTGCATTTATTTATTTCTCCATGTATTTTTACCCAAATGTTCTCCACTGATCCAGACTAATCACTCATATAGATTTCTGTATAAGTGAATTTGTCTGATATATAATGCTACTCCCCCTCCCTTTCTTCACCATCTACTCTTTTTGGACAGATTATATCTTTCGTTTGTTATATTGCAATCATGGAAGTCATCCCACCAAGTCTCTGTTGTACCTGTAAAGTCATATTTACCTTCCTGCACTAGGACTTCAAGCTCTTCTTGTTCCCAAATTCTGTGCATTCATGTAGACTTGACATCTGAAGCACTGTTTATTTGCATAATAGCCAACAAGGAAATAAGTGGTATGGCACCCTCCCACACATGTTCCAAAGCAATCAGTACCAAGAAGCATAATATCTTGGACAGCAGAGGCAACACATTGCCAGCATGGCTAGTAGCTCTTAAGACTGCCAGATCTCAGTGCCTGGCTATCTTCTGTAGTTCTCAGGGTAAGGAGAGAAATCTAAGGGTGAAATCACTACCTTCAAATGTGTGTTTGTGTATACTTTCCCTCATTTGTTAGACTAGGTGTTACTGATCTGGATGACATACCCTTTGCACCTGAGCTTGATGCTTAATGAGCAGCTGTGGTGGATGCTTAACATATTGTGCTTAATTATATCACCAGGGGCCTTGCCAGCCTACCCTCTCTGACATTACAATATTATGCCACTTTCCCTGCCATGGTTCCATTCTATAGAATTCTGGGACTGGTAGTGTAGGGAGCAGCCTTTAAAATTCTCATCCAGAGGCACCAACGTTTCACCAAACTACAAACCACAAATCCAAGGATTCTGCACAATGGAACCATGACAGTTAAAGTGGAATAATACAGCTGTAATTGTATAGTGTGAATGGGTCCTTAGTCTCAAGGTCTGGCCCTGAAATCTCAGGGTCTGGAATAGTCCTGAGCTGACAGCCCTAGTAGCTATTCAGATCTCTATGGAATTGTCACACCCTTTAAAGTTGTCACTGTAAGTAGCCATCACTACATTTTGTGACAGTAAATTTGACAGTTTGGGTTTGTACAGTGTGAAGATGTGCTTCTTTTCATCTGTCCTGCATCTTCCACCATTCATGCAAAGGGGACAGTACTGGTTTCTTGCATTATGGGAAGGGAAGAAAAGTTTCTCCCTAACCACTTTGTACACTATTTTATATACTTCTGTTGTGTCCCTGCTAATTAGATTTTTTTTCCTTAATAAAAAGACATTATTATAACCTTTCCTCCAATAGCAGTTGTCCCACTTACTTATCATTACGGTTGCCTTTTTCCCTACACATTCATTGTACTTTTTGATATGCAATGACCAGAACTAGACACAGAACTCTACTTGATATTCCAGCATTCATGCCATAGATTTCTTAAAGCCACTGTCAATTGTGGCAGTTTTATCTTTTGATTCCATTTTTGATAGTTCCCAATGTCCAATTTCTTTTGGCTTGTTTTTTCACAGCGGTTGTACATTAGTTCCTTAGAGCTATCCTCTACTATCCCAAGATGTCCTTCCCAATCAGTCAGCACCAGCTAGTCCCTATCTAGTGAGGGCGAACTTGCCTCAGTTTACATTACCTTGTATATGCCTTGTGATGCTAACTCCCACAGGTTTTGAGCTTTTTGCTGTCCCTTTTTATTATAAGCACCCTAAACAATTACATACTATCTAACGTTTGACAAGTTATGACACATGTGGCCAAGCAAAACCAGAGTGTGTTCAAGATAGCAAACGTTATTTATGAGGAAGAAAAGACTAGTTAGAAGAGGCTGCAGAAGTTTACTTTTGCCTGCACTTACTGCAAGGACATAATTTCACCCCCTTATCTTCCTTTCCCCTCCTGCTAAGCTGATTGAATGCAAACTGCTTTTTCACTTCGAACTCAGCTTGCAGCAAATCAAGTAAGCCAATGACAAAGGGGGAAATTGGGAGGAGGAGAAAGCAATTAGGACATCATAACAAAAGCTGAAAAAGTGGGACAATTAATGGGAACTGTCTCTGAAAAACTGGGAGACTTGGAAGGTATGGAATGATATGAAGTCAACAAACTTAAGTGCTTTAACAAATTATATCTACAGTAGCCTGGTGTAGGGGAGTGGCTCAATGCTGGAATCTCTTGGGGATCTCAAAGTGCTTTGGCCCCTGGTTCCAAAACTGCCACCCAGCTCTCTCCAGCCTACCCCAGCATAACTATAGTGTTAACAACCAGTAGAGGTTTGCGGTAGGCACAAATAGTGCCTCTAAGGCAAACATGCCTTCTTTGGTAGAAGGAAGGTACCTTACTCTCTTTCTTCAGGTCCTCCAACTGGAATTAGTGGCACTGGTTTGGAATGGTCTCACAGACACACTGGTTTAGCTGGATTGCAGAGCCATTTGTATATCCACTATCCTACAAATGCCTGTACAAAATCTACTGCAGGAAGGAAATCAATATTTAAGGTCCATTTTCTATAGCATGGCTGCTAATCCTGCAGGAAAGCATTGACCTATGTCCAATTATGTTTTTTTTTCCTCCTTTTCCAAAACAGCTGGAAAAGCCATTACACCTGATGGCAATCAAAGAGAAGCAGCAGTGCTGATCCTACTAACACAGAGAAAAATCTTTCATTAAACAATTTAACTGGGTAAGGACTAAAAATTGCTTCTCTATCAAAAGAATTGCATGGCAGGATTTTAATTAAAGTGAATTAATATGGTATTTTCATTAATAATGCAATGAAAGGGGGGGAATAATGTGAAGGGAATTTAAGGGAGGAAAATACCCCTTGATTCTCTCATTGCCTGGCTAATTCTCACTTTTCTTCCATAAAACCTTTTGTTACTCAGTGTAAACAGTTGATTAAAAATCCTCTAAAGAATTAACAGATGAACAGGCTTACATAATTACTCTGAAATCCATCTTCTCTGGTGTTGTCATATTTCCCCCCAGTATTTGGTTTTTGGTTCAGTATTTGGTTCCATTGCTGTTGACCTTATTAAAAAAATTAAAACAAACACTACAGTTGCATAAACACTTAGGGAATAAACAGACAGGCAAAAAGAGATGCTTTCAGGCTGCCTTGAAAGTGTGGTGTTTAGATGACACATGCCTTGAAGCCAGAAGAAAAGTGCCCTTATGCAGAGAAAAGCCGTTTCAAAAAGAAGCAGCTTTTTCCTGTTTCTTCCTGGCTTGGAGCCATGTCATGTGGTCATGACATGAGCACTCCAGCTGCCTTGGGAGCCAGCAGTGTGGTCGGTGGGGTTTCAATGTGGCTTCAGAAAAGGCAGCTTCAAGCCACTTTTTCCTGCCCATCTGTTTCACCCCATACTCTGTGTAAATCTCACTTGGATCATGCTCTATGTGCTATAAATGTTGTGGTGGTGAGCATTTATATTCCATCTTTCATCAAGTGAGTTCAATGTGGTATGAATGGGTAGGGTAGGGTACGGTCAGAGAGAGTATCTAGTCTAAAGTCAACTAGTGAATTTTGTAATATAATGGGGACCTGAGCCTACATCTCCTAAATCCTCATTCAACACTCCTAACTACCACAACCAAGTAGCTCCCTAATCATAGGCACTTACTTGTGCTCACCATTATATGATAAAGTAGTGTATTTTTTTTTTAGTGCAAGATGTACCTGGAGCTATATACCTGCATTGTAATAGGGTTGCCAGATTGAAAACTGGAAAGGTCTCCTATATCTTTAATGGCTGTGTAAAAGAGGGATTTTCCACAGCTAATGGTTGACATACAACCAGTTAAAAAGCAACACCTCCTGAAATCCTCTATTCTACCCAACCATGGGTATAGTCAGACCTCCCTATCCACAGATTCCTTATCCACTGGGTCAACCATCCTTGGTTTGAAAAAAAGAGACAGACCGACAGACAGATATATTTCCAAAAAAGCAAATCTTTATGTTGCCATTTTATATAATGGCACACTTTCTATGTTATTGTATTTAATGGGACTTGAACATCCACTGATTTTGGTACCTGGGGGGGGGGGCAAACCCCACCATGGGTGCTGAGGGCCTGCTGTACAGTAGCTAGCTCTGTTTTTTCAATCTGGCATCCTAGAGAATTCCTCTTGTATGCAGAACTGACTGGCTGGACTGGGGTATTTCTCAAACTTAGTTCCTGAATATATTTAGAAATCATTTTGACCTGTTCATTGCCTTCCCTTTGATCTAAACCTAATCCTGTCCTCCCATCTAAATCAATATTCTATTGGCAGGACTGGCTACTTAAAATACAATCTCCTTTTCACTGAGTCAGCAAGAGTATTAAGCTTTCTCTAACTATTCATTCTTAGATGGAAACTTCAAAAGATTCTCAAGATAGTTCTTTACCCACCTGAGTTTATGATACTATGTGCTACAAAGGTTTTTTTTTTTCCTCCTGGATAAAGAGGGAGTTAAATAAATGTGGCTCGGGTCTTTTGCCCTTTTGACTGCTTGACTGACCAGTTTCCATGGATACTTCTTAGTGCCAGCTTTTGCCTAGCTCAGACACAGAGATCACTTTGATTTCTAGGAACAATAAAGGAAATGGTATAGATTATTTGCAACCCAATATGACACAACCTAGAGCCCTAATTTTTTTAATCCAAAAGCCACATGAAGTAAGTTTCTAAGAAACTGTGTCATAAAAACACATTGAGGCCACCTTCAGAAAATTTAAATTAGAAGTAGGCAATAGCACCTTCCAGATTTTCAGGGTCTTTGATGATTGTCATACAGGGCTGGGGCTCATGACAGCTGCTATCCTTCACCCTCATCTAGTCTGTTTAGACCAGGGGTGGACAATCTGTGATCCTCCATACATTCCATGTACCACACTTCACTCACTCTTGTTGTGAGGTTGACTGACCTGGGCCCAATTTTCATGGTTTCTGTGCCCTGAGGGGTTACAAAAATCTTTGTCCTACGCCTACTGTTTACCCAGTTTTCCCTCTTTTCCACATCTACATACCATTGTTACATTGCATCTGGTAAGAGAACTGATTGGCGGCATCATTGCTTTGGCTTATGGCAGTCAAAGGAAGGGCCTTTTAAAAATATAAAACTATAAATCATTTTTATATTACATATAAATATAATTATAAATTAAAGTGCTTGTATATGTAAATAGAAATATAAAACTGTACAAATATTGTACAAACATTGTTGTGCCACTCCAGGCAACTTTGCTAGCACAGTAGGTAATATTTGCAGTCCTCCGAAGAAAGTGCATCATTAATGATACTGAAACATTCTGAAATAGATATGATGAAATTAAAATTTGAAACCTATTTTTGTATCTACTTCTCACAGTTGTGCTACCCTAAACTAATTCATATCGTATCATAATCTATTTCAATGATCACAGGTTAGTGTACTGTTTGTTATCTGGCATCTTTTAACTGCAAGCTTTAATAGCATTTTTAATAAGGTTCATGCTTTGGTCTGAATAATCACAGGGGAATCTCAAATATCTGATATTTTAAATTGGATTAAATGGGTTGATTAGTGAAGCAGGTTCTTTCTGGAGCAGATAAGCCATGGTTTCCCAAAGCATTTTGAGTTAAGTGCTAAATTACATTTCTGAAGTCAGGAAACACAGCCACATTTTTACCAGTGTACATTTGTCAGTTCCAGTTCCTACAGCAACAAATGCTTTCTAGAAAAAAAATGCATTAATGTATTGTGAAACTCACACAATAAACTATAACTCGAGAATTTAACCAGGAGGACACAGATCATTTGACAATGATCAAACGAAATCATACAAAGGTTTAGAGATGCAGGAGAACAAACAAGTTCTAAGCCATAAAGGTGATTTGCAAAGAAGATATTGCTATTTATAAGAAGTGCAGTCAAAGAGTGGGTTTATACTACTTTTATTTAAAAGAGGGAATTGGTCTTTAGGCAATAACCCCCATATCAGAGATAGAATGGATGAGGAGTTGTAGGAAGCACTGTTAAGAGCTTCTCCATTAGTTGAGTTGCATTCTGCTGGTGGAATGTGACTGAAAGTGTTGTAAGAAATATACATGAAGAGACAAATACTGAAGAGCACATAAATGAATCTACAAGGGGAAAAAGGGGAGGGGGGAGAGATGATATGCCTCCAAGTGCTCCATAGATGGTATTTATACAAAAATATCCAAAAAAGTTAGTAAATATTATGAAGTTTGATATAGATATTGTTGTGTGTTGTCCTTTTGATTTTTAATTTGTCATTTCTATTTCTATTTGTTTTATACAGTATAGCCCCTGAAGAAAGCCATTGAAGTACCTATTGAAGCATTAGAAGTGTATCAATATAAAAAATAAAATAAAGACCATCTACAGACCACTTGGAGATGTCTCTCTCTCCCCCCACCCCCCCTCCTTTTTGGCAAGAATAATGTACAACCACACAAGTTGTACAAGTACCCATGAGCCTACAGGGCAACAGAGCTGGAGATAGACAGTTAATATGATTTCTCTTTCTACTATCTACTCTCTTGCCTCCTTACTTATAGATCTGAGACTCTCAGGCTTCATTCCCTCCTACACACCTGTTCCTTTCTCTTCTTTTACTTGTGGAGAGAGCAGAGGCTGATTCCATCTTTCTTTCTCCCTTTAGAATGTAGTTCTCCAAACACTAGCTCCCACACAGACTAGGAAGAGGAATTTCCTCCCCAGGATGCTTTCATGATATACTGTAAATGTAATAGCAACAGTGTTTTGCTCATGTTTCAGATCAAAACAGAAAGTGTTGGGGAAAATCTAGCCAAACTGTGTATTTTCTGTATGTAATCCCAAATGGCCCCCAACTTTTCCAGTCTTTCATTGTAAAACTGGCCCTTTATAAAACCTCTTATGAATTTCTTTGTGTTCATGGAGAACTTAAGTACAGATGGCTCTTCATATCTGTGGGGGTTACATTTCAGATCACCGCCACCCCACGAATGGCAAATTCCATGGGATCTTAAGTCCCACTCTCTTCAATGGCTGTGTAATGCGCCTGTGATTGTGTTGCTGCATATGCCGCCATTGAGGACAATGGTGTGCAGGCATCTGTGGGTACTCCAATCCATGGATGGCAAGCCTATGAAAAAGAAAAACCAGCTGTATTTGAAATGTCTAGAATTAAAAATGCTCAATGTGTGCTTGGCCTCATAGGATGGAGTCAAGATTTCCCTTGGTGTCAATAATATTTGTTGTTGTTAACTGCTGTCAAGTCAACTTTGACTCACAGTGACCCTATGAATGAGAGACCTTCAAGTCACCCTGTCATGAACAACTCTGCCCAGATCTGGGAGACTCGGGATTCCTTGACTGATTCTATCCCTCTGTAATGTGGTCTTCTTCTTTTGCTACTCCTTTCTACTTTACCAAGCATTATTGTCTTTTCTAGTGAGCCGTGTCTTCTCATGATATTAGTTTAGCTTTAATGCTGCCTCATGGACAGCTGAATACAATTGAATATTTATTTCATTTTACATTTTAATTATATCTCATCTTTCTCCCAATATAAGACCCAAGGCATCTTACAAAACACAACTAAAGCAATATATAATCTCTCAATCCAACCTGCTAAAGCCCATCTTAAAAGCCAGGCAGCTATACTGAGTGAAGGAATTCTGTAGCTCTGCTGAGTGGGGCACTGAAGGGTGAAACATCCAGTCCCCTTCAGCCAGCAAGCTGTGGTGTAACAAGGAGTTGTAAGAGCATGGCTGCCTGTTTTTTAAGGGTAATACTAGGGGCCTTTGCAGTCATGGCAATGGTGCCACAATTATAAATGTGAATAAATAACCCTAGCTTATAACATTGTAACACCCTAAAAGTATACCAGTCCAGATTTTTAAAGTATAGAGTATATGTGTCATTTATATGTCTTACTTTTCTTGTTGTTTCCCCATGGCCCAGAAGCAATTAAAAAGAAACCTGAAACAGCCTTGCAACAATGATTTATTTAAAGTATATTTTGTATCTTCTTTTCATGACAAGAATATAGCATAAAGGCACCATACACTGTATAAAAATATATCCCTTTGAAAATTACCAAAAAATAAATAAAGCAAAAATCTAAAAATGTCCTTCATGGATGAACATGAAGGAAGCCAAGACAATAATACTATGTCAAGGAATTTTGGAAAGCTTTTATTATATATCATTGACAAAATTTCTGTACTTCAACAGCATTAATGTTCATTTCAAAAATAAAAATAATTCTAAATACATTTTATTTTATATTGAACTTATGCAACATATGCAATTAAAACAAATAGGTTGTAACAAATGCAATTAAAACAAACAGGGAAAGGGAAAATCCAACTAAGACTAACCCTTAACATTTGCTTTTAGCTGCATGAGCACTGCTGTTTCCACAGTGCATCAGCAATAGTTTAGGTATGTGCTAAGGGTTGTGTCTACAATATTGTCCATTCAGATGCCACTATTACATATCAAGCAAATAATATCCAGCTTTTCAGAAAGTCTGTCACTTATATTGTATGCAAGCATAAACTATGGCTTAAATCCAACTGCAAATCCTAACTAGAATAATAGAATCTAAGGACCTTATCACATGGAGGCCCTTACATGGTGAAATGTTGCTGAACTGTTTCAGAAACATGAAGGTGGGATCATCCATTGCACTTCTGAAACGTAATTGAGGCTTTCTGCTTTCTTTCCATCGATGAAGCATTCGCAGAGAAGCCATTTTTTGAATAATGGGATATCCTGTTATTCAAAAAATGGCTTCTCCTGGCTTCTCTACGAATGGAAAGCGGGAAGCCTCAATTACATTTTAGAAGCACAATGGATGATCCCACCTTCACACTTCTAAAACAGTTCTGCAACATTTCACCCATGTAAGTGCCTCCGTGTGATAATCCCCACAGAATCATAGATTTGAGACCACAAGGGCCATCCAGTCTAACCCCCTGCCATGCAGAAGGATACAAAGTACTTCTGATGGATGGCCACCCAGCCTCTGTTCAAAAACTGTCAAAAAAGGAGATTCCACCACACCACTGTCCACTATCAAACAGCTCTTACTGTCAGGAAGTTCTTCCTAATGTTGAGGAACTAGAGTAAACTCACTGAATTAATGGTAAGTCAAGCATTTATGTAAATCCTGCTGATTCAATGGGCCTACTGTAACTGGGACTTGCAATTGGATTTAGGCCTAAATTTTAGTCCCACTGAAAGTTAATTTGCCCATGATTTTAATGGAAGTACAATTAACATAGTATTATCCGGGGATTCCTTGTCCACAGATTCAACCATCCATGGCTTGAACATATTGAAAAAATATATAAATTCCTAAAAACAAACCTTGATTTTCGTATGTATGTATGTATGTATGTATATAGGAGACACTTTTACAATGCCACTGCATTTAATGGGACTTGAGCACCCACAGATTTTGGTATAAACAGGAGGTCATGGAAACAAACTAAGAGCCCCCTGTATCAGGACAGACCACTTGCACCTTTTTATGTATTTATTTATTTAATGTATATTCCATCCTTCTCCCAAATGGGACCGAAGGAGGCTCACATTTATCCAGATATGTTTTGGAATACAACTTGGCCTCCGTGTGAATATTAAAACACGCTACCAAAGATTAGTGCCTCAGTGGAGAATAGGTTGTGGGTGAACTGAGAGACTGGAAGTTCACCACATATTTTGGTGGCAGCAGTGGGATCTAAAAGCCCAGAGTACTGTCATCAAGAAAACATAGGGGCGAACAAGAAAGTGTTTGTCACACCAGTGTAGAAGCAATTGGAGCTGCTAAAATTATGTAAAAGAGTGTATAAACTATTGATATGGACCAAGTCTCACAAGGGAGGATTTGTTTCCTGAATCACAAGGGAGGTTTTGTTTCCTGAATCAGAATTAAATGTTTCACGGGTTTTTTTTAAAAAAAATTATGAATATCATAACTGGAATACACAAATGAAAGTGAAAACCCTGAACATGTGTATATGGGGGAAACCAGTGCGTTCAGCCAGAGATTTGCATTCTGTTTTCACTGTAGCAGTTTGCACTGCTGAAGTCAAGTCACTTTTGCTTTGGTCTCAGCTCACCTAACATATAGAGTACATAAAACTACGGTTAGAGGCCTAGCATTAGCAGCAAACTAAATGAGAAGACAGTAAAATTAAGAAAGCAAAGAAAAAATATGCTTCCTTCACTTTTTAGTTGCAACTGTTGCCTCTGCAAAGGTATGAGAAGAATGTGGAATTGTGTGTGCATTGATTTGTACAATAGAGAGGAAAGGTATGCAGCCACTGTTATCTCTTCCACCATTATAAAATTCACTAGCAGCCAGAGTGAAATTTTGATCTGCAGGGGAAGTATTAAGTAGTCTCATCTTCACCTGCTATTCCTCTAGTCCATTAGTTCTTTGGCCCTTCAGATGTTTAGGACTTCAGCTCTCAGGATACCTGATCATTGGTCATGCTAGCTGGCACTTCTAGGAGTGGAAGTCCAAAGCATCTGGAGAATGAAGAGTTGGGAATTACTATTCCAGTCAAACTTGGAAAGCTGCTTTTGATTAGGATGGCAAGAGAGAGAAAAGACACAACCATTTAGTGTGAGACCTGTTACTGAAGGTGTTTCTTTGTTGCAGCATGTTCTTATTAACCAGGTTCATAGCCAACAGACAAAGATGGTTTCTTTATTCGTGTCTTCTGCGAAATACAAGATGAATACAGCAGGCCTCACTTTTGATCAGCTTACTAAATCAAAGATATGAGTTCATTAGGAAAATTATGTCTCCATATATTTTTCTGTTGAGGCTTATTCTTTTCTATGGCCTGTATTTCAAATAATTTCTTTATCTTGAACAATCAGTCAAATAAGACCAGGCCTGTATGGGTCATCCACCCAGATGGCAGAAATGTGCACCATATAAAAGGTGAATCTGGTCCACAGCTGGCTGCTACTGTTCTGAAGCAGCAGTAGTTCATTAAATGTTAAAATTTAAAATGTTAAAAATGAGGGAGCGATTTCAGTGCAGGATTCCAGACAAACTGCTACCAAAGCCGGCAGGACTCTGCACCACGGTTCATTGTAGTATTCTCTGGACAGCCGAAAGCTTTCCGGAACTCCTCAAAATTACTCATGGCACCAATAACTCTGGAAGGAGATGGGAAAAGGGAAATAATAATTTTTTTAAAAAAAATAAAAAGATAATAAAGTGTCACAGATTTTTCTCAGTGTCTGGATTTCTAGAGATTTTTAGTTTACAGTATTTCTTCTCTTTTCATTTTTGAAAATACACTGCATCTGAGCAGTAATAGAACAAAGACTACACTGCTATTGCTATTCCATGCTTGAGATGAGGGTTGGAAATAATATTTTACATTCTTCAAAAATGTTTGAAAGTAGGTTTTTCATCCTAGATGGACAAGAATTTTCTCATTTCAGGATTCTGTGCAAAAAAATAAAATGCATGTGTTTTTTATACAGAAAATTGTATTTTGAGTGCTGAACGTAGCATTTTCTGCATAGGAAATAGCACTGAAAATAACATTTCTGCTCATGAAACTTGTTTTTTGTGCTTAAAATAAGTTTCCTGAGCAGAAAATTGTACCTGAAATGTCATTTATCACATAAAAAATTCTGCTTTCTGCATGAAAATTGCCAACTCTTACAAAGAATAAGTTCTGAACTTTAAATAGTCTTTTCTACAAATTTTATTTTCTACAAATGTTACACAGTAAAGATAAAAAGTGTAAAATTGCTTCTTGTCTTCCTGCTTGATACAAAATCAAAGTCTACCTTGCTGTACTGCTTCAAACTTGCCATCCCATCAGTGGTAGCAAATATTGGGCAGATAGTTGCATGGAGAGAAGAATAGCAGCTGAAGAACATACCGGTATTTTGGCGTCTGTATAGGTTGTTTCACTCATGCACCCAGAGACTAGACTAGGTTGACAGGCACTTCTATGCAAAATTGCAGGTTATCATATCCCTCTTTAAACTTTTTTAAAAATGGAATAGATTGTGAGTAGTGGTATTTGATACTTTTACCTGAATCATTAGACTCTAGAAACAGGCATCTGCAAGTGGTTGCTTTCCATATGTTTTTGGAGCTGACCTTTGAGATCTCTTATCCATACTCATGGGCAGAGTGGTTTCTGCAATTGTGAATGTGAGTGTGGAATAGAAGACAGTAGTTAATCCAGTCTAACCATTAGAGATCCCAGCCCATGTCTGGACTTCTTGTGTGTGCATGTGTGTTGTGTGCCTTCTAGTCATTTCTAACTTATGGTGACCCTAAAGTGACTATCATAGATTTTTTTTTGCAAGATTTGTTCAGAAGAGGTTTGAATCCTGATCTCCAGAGTTGTAGTCCAACACTCAACTGTCTAATTATAAGTTTATATGTACAGCACTGTGTAAACCTACAGCGCTATATAAATAAAGGATAATAATAATAATAATAATAATAATAATAATAATATAATAAACCATTATGCCATGCTGGATCCTTAGCAAGTGCTAAAACAATATCAGTAAATGTCATGCAGGTATATGCCAGTAGGGGCTTCGTTAAATTTGGGTAGTGCTAGTGTTCTCTCATATTCAAAATACCAATAAGGGACAGTAAAATGTCACACAAGGTTGACACATAGGATTGACAATCGGGAAGTAGCTATTAACAAGTGTGTATTAGTATATTAATATATTAGTATATTAAATAAAATTATTGATTTCAGTTAACCTAGCCATATATTTCTCTATAAAATTAACATTCAGTGTTCCACATTCATAAATTATACAGTGCACATGTTCCTGTCTTTATGAAGGCTCTACAGGATTTGAGGCATCTCATTCAGTCTAGAAAGGGAAAAGCTTTCCACACCTCAAATAAGGTACATCATTTATAATAAGAGACACCTGACAACCTTAGGCAATTCCCATACCCAGTGCTGGCAAGCATACTACTAGCAGCACCTGTTGCTACTGCATAGGAGCTGGCTGAAATACAGTGATCTTGATTTCATGCTTCTAAAACAAAGGCAGCAGAATGTCTAAAGACTGTGTACAATCTTGTCTTTCCTCCAATTAAAAAGAATGAGACTCCCATGCCTTCTCCACCAATACAAGGGACACTACCTGTAGTTTATTTCTGCCCAAATTGGTTGACCCTGTGGGAGCTGCAGCAGTGCTGCACCAAACTGATGAGGAAGAAAGGAATGTAGAGAGGTTAGGGAGAGGTTAACAAGTGAAAATATCATCAGAGAAGATGCAAGACAGAGGCACCTTCGCAAAAGAAGCCTCCCACCTCTCAACTTCTGTATGCTGTCACACAGATGGGTTTTCAGGATTCAATAAAAATAATTTAAAATGCAAAAATCTTGGCTTCTTGAACAATATTGCCTCAAGTGCTTTGCTTCAGATTGCTTCATGGTTTGGCCACTTCTGTCTGTATTTAACTTCAAATATCTCTACCCATTCTGTATTCAAAGAGGAAATTTATAAATATGCAATGATTTGTGTATGGTTCAAAACAACAACACATTAAGAAGGAAGAAGCTGTTGCAACTTCCATATCACCCAGAACACCCTGGTTATGTACTCCAGATAAGATGCAGCTACAGTGTCCTCCCTGTGGCATTCATTATTATTTACACTTTTTGTTCTCTTTCATTCATCTCCTTCCTAAAGTAAACAACACTAATCTTGCCAAACACCTTTGGTACCACTCTTTATGCATAATACTTAATTATGCTTGTTCCCCTTTGTCTGAACTGCCTTCAGATCAGCAATCTCATTTTGGAGATGAGGTGATCAGGACTGCACACAATATTCTTGATGAGGGCACACCATTAATTGGTATAATGGCAGTATAATCCTCCCTGCATTATTTTTCATCCCAGCCTTTTATGCATTCTGGTATCCTACCTTATTCATGATCTGCACCAGCATACTAAATAGACATCTCAGTGGCAGTGTCTTTTCCCTGAGTTGGCATTTTCACCATATTATATCTGGAAGCATCATTTCTCTGTGTGTCATATTAATTTACACTGTATTTGGGGTGGAGGCAGTGGAGGGAGTTTTAAAGTGCTACCCATTTAACTTTTTCGGTCTGGTACCTCTTATGGTTTTCAGCATCTTGCATGAGTTCCCCATTTTAAATAATAATAACCTTGCACCATAATTGAATTGTGCTGCCTCACTGCCAAACTCTTCCTTTGGAAGAATAACATATTAAATAAAATTGCATTTCCTAATCCCCAAAGGCTCTGTATCCCCATCTTAACTTGTTCTGCCCTGTATCTTTCTATTTTGTCTTCATTCTGCAGTAGGTGGACAAATGGGAAGTTCATCCCTTATAGATCACAAAGGAAAAAAAGAGTTCTTCTCACATCTTTACTGGATGAAATGATACATTACTGTGGTACAATTACACTTCTAAGATTACACTTCACAGGGCTGGCCCTACTTTTAGCCGGTGGAAAGACAGTAGCAGATTCCGCATCCCACCTCATCACAAATCTTCCTAGACATTGGCAGAAACACTAGCCTGTTGCTGTCCTGAGCTGGCTAGCTGACTCACTCAGTTTCCATCATTCAACAATTATAAACAGCAAAGGAAGGAAAGCCTCTTGAGCAGGTGTGCAAGCAAAAAATAGCAGGTAGATTGCCGTACACCCAGTAGACACTACAAATGTCCATGTGATGATTTGCTCATACAGTACACCAACACAAAAATTGCTTCACAGTAGCATTTGTTTGAGTGTGCAGTCAGCAGGCATGAGACTAAGCAGTGAATACATAGGGTGTTGTAGGAGAGAACTGTGTGTTTCGCAACGGCTGTCCTTTATCCCCTTCAGATAGCATGCGCCATCAGGTACAATGGAAGATACTATTTTATTGCAAATATGTTATGTTTAAGTAAGATCAAGTTGTTAGTATAGCTGGCAAGGCAATCAGTGAGCATTCCCACCCCCTCCGAGTATCTTAGATAAAACTATGGCCCCATTCACAGCTAAGGGCCCTGAGTTATTTCCCTGTAGTTCAAACTTCTACCAATTCTACTTGATGCAGTTGGGGAAGGGGCAACCAAAAAGCCCATTTAAAACGGGGCATCTGGCACCGGATCCCTTAGCTGTTCTTTTTTTTTTTTTTTTTAGAACCACAATGATCCGCATCTCCAATAGTGTAAGATCAATTTGTATCATGTAGCAGTATTTTGATCTGAAATGGTGATGAATTGGAACTTCAGCCTTGATTTAAATGCCTTAGAGAGATTCACTGTCTTACAACTTAGTGGGAACAGTGGATTGATTTTGAATTGATTCACAGATACAAATCTCTCCATGCAAAAAACTCAAGTGTAACTGGCCACTAGGTACATGTGTATAAACACACACTCACACAACAGAATTTCCAAATTCCAATTATGTTTTCTTATTATACAAGCAATTCTCAAGAAATAAAAGAATAAAGTTGGATATAAAAGTACAAAATCAAACCAAATACATACTAGGATAAAAAACTTTTTAATGAAGAAAGAACTAAATTAGTAAAAAAAAAATTGCAGGGCAGATTCTAAGATGATTTCTAAACATATAAGCAGTAGAAAGAGCAAGCCAGCACACAAGAGGACATGTGCCCCTCTTTCTCCACACATTTTGTACCCCCAGACATTCAGGAGGGATGACAATGTAACAGATTTTGCCTCCTTCTCACCCTGCAGCCTCTCTTTTGTGCCCTCTACTGGGGAAATATCTGCTCTTGGGGATTGGAAAAACATGAAATAGAAAATAACATGGAAATAGAGAAATAGAGAATTACAATCTGTGGATTCAATCATCCACAGCTTTAAAATATTAAAAATACATAAATTCCAAAAAGCAAACCTTGATTTTACCATTTTCTAAAAGGAGCACTATTTTACTATGCTACTGTATTTCATGGGACTTGAGCAGCCATGAATTTTGTTATCCACAGGGGTCTGGGAGCCAGACCCAGCAGATATCAAGGTCCCACTGTATACAGAAATATAGTAGAAGGACCAAAGAGCTGAAAACTGCCTCTCTGTTATGAGAAGGGAGAAACAACAAGAGTTTAAAGCCATTACATGTATACTTACTATTAAGTTCCTAAAAGTACTTTATTACTACAGCTTGGCAAAAAACTTTTTTAAAAAAACAACCTTAAAGTACCTAAACTGTGGAGGACTGTGAGCTCCAGTGTAGATTTGCTCTCTTGCTGCTTCTGGTCTGAAGGAGTTACATCTTACCTAAAACAAAGGAAAGCAATGGGTGAACTTGTGTCTGCAGTCTCAAATGCAGTGCAATGATCAGAAGGAAAGGAAGGACATGGACAAGGAAAGCATATTTTATTTCAGCTGCAATCTTCTCTGTAAACCAGACATGCTCAAGTATGATAAGAACATTTTAGTTGAACTTTCTGTTAACACTGCTTTCTGTTCAGAAGAGTGGCCAGAAAATAACGGGTTAACTGTATGAAAGTAGTACCAAACCAAATGTTACAATACTTTCTAGGAGGAATCCCCCTTCCCCACACAAACCTGGGGAAAGTCCTTGTAGGTCCCCTCTTTCTCCCACAGCTTGATTAGCTTTGGGGTTCTTCCCAATGTCTGGGCATTTGATCTGTGTTTATGCAGGACAAAGAGAAGTGGAAATCTCCAGCAGAAAGCAAAAGAGAAGAAAACTCACCCACCTCCAAGGGTGTAGTTTCTTTCTTTCTAAATTTCTTTCTGCAATCAAGCAGAATTATCTATTCATCATGAAGTGAGCAGCTAAATATGCACATCCTTTTTGAATGGCTGCTACTCACATGAGCGTAACTCAGAAAGAACAGCTGATTGTGGGTGAAGTCAATGCCTGGTAATAGATCCTCTTCCTCTCCTTGTCTCTTTTCTTTGATCCACTTCCTATAGGCCTGATGAGAGGTACAATGACAATGGAAACATTTAATCTCATCGTCTCTTGTTACTGCAACTATTGTATTTCAATTTGTCTGTGGATGGGGTTGGGGATGTGAACTTAGAAGCAAAATTGTTGCCTACCCTAAAAGCTTCCCGCAAACCTCCATTATCTGCAATGTTTTCTGCCAAAGTTCTTTTTCCTTTTATCTGATGAAATGAAAGAACATAAACAATTAAGGTCATTTTTCTAAGTTTTACACCAAATGTTTCACTGGCTATATGTATATGTCTGTCTGTCTGTCTCTCTCTCTCTCTCTCTCTCACACACACACACACACACACACACACCTGGCATGAGAGTTGGGGGAGAGAGAATTTCAGCCATTATTCCTTAACTTACATTCAAGCCTGCTTTCTTCCAATAATAGTTGTTGTACTGGTTGATCATGCATTTTGTCTTCTCTTTAAATTTCTCTTCAGAGTCCAAAGACCACCAGGGATCCAAATTTCCATTTTTGTCATATTTACGCCCTACATTTTTGTTTTCAAGAGAATAAATTTAAATTTATATGTTGTAGTTATTATGAAGGTCCTTGGTTCCATTTTTGGAAAAGAATGTGGATTACAAATCTAATTAATAAATATATAAACAAGAGGACTGATAAAAACAGACACAGTTCTTAAAACAGCTCATACATAAATTTCCTTATTTTGAATCATTTTTTATATTAATTGAAACATATTTATTTTTTGCACTTTAGGTTTCACGTGAAGCAGTATAAAATCTATATGAGCTACTTTAACATAAAAGATAGCTAGCCCACACTCCACATATGCCATATATTACTGTGGTAGAAGCAATGATGGGCACTTCTCCCAGCCAACTTGATTTGGAAATGCCTAGGGTGTGTTTCCCTAACATTGCCAGAGTCATCTGAGAAAAAGCTCAGGTCTTTTCATGCATGGGTGATTCTAAGAATGATTCTGGCCATGCTAGTTTGGTAATTCATTATTGTTCCAAGGGATCCCTGGATACCTCTGGCCATGAGGACTCAGTGATTATGGAGGCTGTAGTCCAAAAAAGTAACTTTTCCAAGCTTGGATACAGTTCATAAGCACAGGCCACATACTTTTACAAAGTCCAGCATCAACGGAAGGGGTGGGGGAGACTAGTGCATGGAAGACTAGGAAGCAAGATGGAACTAAAAATTAAAGCAAAAGATGAGCATAGGCAGGAATTGCAGGTCTGAATCAAAAATAAGACAAAAGGGAGACAGAGAAGAACACAACATTTAGTCAGGAGTTGCAGGTTTGGGGAGAAAAAGTACAAAAAAGAGCCTTAATTAACCAATGAGTAACTAATGAATCAGAACAAATTCCAGCACATCCCACATTCCAAATCAGGGTTGAAGAACATGTGGTCTTCCAGATGTTATTGAGGAACGACTTACATCAGCCCTAACCAGAAATGAGTGGAACTGTAATTCAGCAACATCTGGAAGACTACAAGATTCCCCAGCCCTGCTCCAAATATTAAATTGATTGTATAGCCCACAATCACTTGTGTTGCCATGAACTCAGAAGTATAAAATGGAAATAACTTGGAAATAAATACAGATTATGGAGCTGTTAATTTAGAAGAGAAAAGATTCTCACTAGTTATGAACATTATTGTAAATCAGTTCCCAACAACTAGGGATCATACTTCTTAAAGCAGGGTTGAATGAAAGGGACTGGAGCATAATGTGCACCATAATCCTATGTATATCTTCACAGAAGTAAGACCTGGTCAGTGTGGCCTTCTCCTAAGTAAATGTGTACAAGATTGCAACAATAGTCTTTTTCTAATAAAATAATGAAACAGTGATAAAAATACTCACCATTATTATCAAATCCATGGGTAAACTCATGCCCAACAATTACTCCAATAGCTCCATAGCTTAAAGACCTGTAAAATAAAAGCATTCTTTCTTTTAATATGTAAACAACCCCCTTGGAACAGATAAAGGAATAGAATGTGAAATCATATTAAATCTAAATATCAAAATCTATATCGTTGCAGTCAAAAAAGGGAAAAGGTGAACAGGAGAAAATGTTTAAAGAATCCATTGAAAGAAACATAGCTATCTCTGAAAGCTTGATTGTTTACAAAAGATCTAAGAAATGAACCATATTTCGTTGTGCCACTTATTTTATTACTAGGAAATGGAAGTGATGTATTCATAAAAGATGTCTAGTAGAAGACTGAAAGGTAGCTTTACTGTCATGTCAAATACTGTTCTCTGGGTGTATGAAACCCATAAATGCCAGGAACAAATGCCTAGAGTACCGAACATGGTGTGTGCTTTTAATTAACAGTTTCAATGGAAGTGTTTATATTAACGGACAAATCACAGTTGAGTGTTACATTCATATCAACAGTTTTCATGGCTGCTCACAATTAACCTCTTGTCACCAATTAACCCCCTCCATAGTATAAGAGGAAGATAAACCTTACATTTGTCACAGGATGGCAAAGAAATCATGTCGCTTAACAACTGTACCTTTCAAGCATTAAAAAAAAATTAAAGAAGATGAGAGCTAATTGAATTCTCAAAAATATTTTATACCATTTATTTTCACCTTGGCAGCAATGCAGGGGAAAATGGATTGTAAAAAGCCTTAATCCTAGGCTGAGAAAAGTTACAAACAAAATAATACATTATTTATAGTCAAACCTTCCAGACTAGGACATGTGAACAATCAATAAAAAATACATTGGTAGTTCAATTGAGCAGTTTTCTTTAAATTTATTGTTGCCTATTGCTAGGGAACTGACAAGAACTAGGCTTTGTACATATAAGACTAAAAAAGATAAAATACATGCCATCAGGCTTATTATTTGAATATACATAAGGGATGAAGAAGTGAGGAGTAAGGAAGAGTAGCAAAATCAGTTTAAAAAGGAGACATGTAAATTCAAATGTGAAATGTTGAGCTTTTAAATGCACCAATGGGATGAGGTGCTGGACTTAAAGAATTGCAGTTAAAGTGTTTACTTCCCACCTTCCTTGGATATTGGGGACTCACAATGTGTGAGAAAGGTTGCAACTTTTCTGCCTTAAGGCCAGTGATAAGCTATAAACACGATGACTTCATAACATTCTTCTAATGTGTAATGATGCAGTCTCAAGACAGCAACACAACAGCTCAGACATGTTAAACACAGAGACTAACTCCTCATCACCAGCTCTAGGTGGGTCTATAAGGTCTGTATCCACACTGCAGAAATAATGCAATTTGATAACACTTTAACTGCCAAGTCTCAATGCTATGGAATTCTGGGCTTTGTCATTTGTTGAGGAACCAGAACTATGTGACAGAGAAGGTTAAGTGTCTCACAACATCCACTCATAAATAAGAGGGAAATGCTATTACAATCCAAGCCTGCCTCTTAAAGGCAAAGATCAAAGAATCTGAGCACTGAGACTGTCGTGATTATTGTTTTAACAACAATGCCATGCCTTCTGACTGTCTGTTTGGCAAGGATGATCCCACTTAATCCTCTGCCATCCCATCCTCTCTTTCTCTTCCCTCCTCCCATTTTCATCTTTCAACCTTGGCTTACTCCAATTGCTGCAAAATTTCAAAGTGCAAAAGTAGTTTGCTCTCACCTAACTCAGCAAGAGGGAGAAAAGAAGGAGTCTTCCTCCTCCCAGTAAGCTCATTAACCCCCCCCCAGGCTTTCCTAAACTCAGTACATACGTTTCAGGGTTTCCCTGCAGAAAATAATAATTTTGTGTGTTCTTCCTCAATACTAACTTTTCTCTCTTGCTCCACAACCTCATACATTTCCAGTTTTTTTCTCACAAATGTCATGTAACAGGACTAGAGTCTTGTAATTCTATGGTTTCCTGTTTCAATTGGTTCCTGTGAGGCATAGAAAATGTTTTGCTCCCAGATTTCCACTTAAAATCAAACCTCAGTGAGACTGAGACCAAAATGAGGTTTGAGGTTAAGATCAAACCTCAATGAGACCTATAGTCCTTAAATTTATAGCATTTCAGTAGCTTCTTCCTCAGTAAGTCTTCTTCAGTCAAACATTTAGGTATCCAAAGAAAAGGATAAAAACTGCACCTTGTTTTTACTATTTCAACGAATTTTAACTGATGTCAATTTTAACTAGTCCTGGTTTAATTTAGTCTTAAGGGGGGGGAGGTTGGGAAGGGATATGACTGCTGTTTTACCTTGTATTTTTTAATTTTGTTGTACCCTGCTCTGAGTATTTCATTAGAGGAGCGGGTTATAAATAAACATTATTATTATTATTATTATTATTATTATTATTATGCAGGCAAAGGTATCAAGAGGATGCAAACACACAAATGTAAGACTTTATCTCACTCTCAGCAATGCTAGAAATTTGAAGATTAAAGGAAAATATCGTTTGTGGGGACATAATTCTTATTGGAGGGCCAGTGTCCTCATTCTGCCCCCTATATCTACATCCCCAAGGAGGCTTAAACAACTGCATCATGTAGTGACTTGTATCAACTGAAGGCCCTCTGTAAAAACTGCTTCAGACTTGATGAAGGTCCAAGCCACACACTGACATTCAATTGTATCTTTCACACAATTTAATGGTCTGTAACATGCTAATTGCTTTCTGAGTCATGTCTTAGACTTGCCAGATGATTTAATTTCCAACCTAGACTTTTATTTTGTTATATCTTTGACAAAAGACAGTTTGTGTGTCATAAAATGCTTCCTGTTTTTTTTTTTCCTTGTCACTACAAAAATTCCTTTATAGCCATGAAGTTAAAATTATACATTTCAACAATGGAGGCATTCCCATTCTGTGACAGGTTTATTATTTTATATTGTATTGAAAAGTGGTGTAGCATCAGATATAGAATAAAATCTTAAAAATAAGCCTGTTCACCTTTTTAATACTATGAAGCTTTGTGGTTAGAATACAAAACAAAGCCGATATTCTCTCCTTTATCCTCAGTCAAGCCATATTAGAAAAACTGCACAAATCATTGTGATTTGTGTTGTGTAAATACACTGCTCATTTGTGGTTCTGGCACTAAAACTTCTGGAAATAGCAATAGCAATTACATTTCTATACCACTTATCAGTGCACTTAAGCACTCCCTAAGTGGTTTACAATGTATAATTCCCCCTTGACCCTGAGCTCCCTAGCTTTTATTGAACTCACAAGCTTGTGGCTTGTGAGTGAGTGGCAGCAGTACAGGCATGTAACCACTGCTCCACTAGGTGCAGTGAAATATTCACAAACATTTCAGATTCATGGGAAACAGAAGGCATTAGAATGTCTCAAACTCTCCAGCTGTCTAAATGCACTCAACTCAGCAGGGAAGGGAGGAGAGGAGAGGAGAGGATCTTGCCATTTCCAGTAGCCTCAAGCAAAACCAAATTGCTGCAGCCTTTCCTAGTTTGGGCTTCCATATTCATAATGTTTGCCATCTTGACCACACTTTCATGTCACTTTCCCACACAATTCCCAATTTTCACCTGTGAAATGTTGGATGGTATAATGTCTACGTCCCTTTCCTAGTACGGAAATCAAAGTTGCCAGGTGGGTTGCAATTAAGACCACAAAATAAAGTGGTCTCAATCCAGAGATAGAAGTAGCTTTGTAAGGCAGACTGAGAACAGAAAAGAGATCCTGGGAGCTAAGGAAGGTAAGTGACATAAGGGCCAATAGATTAGTGAGAAGGGAGGGACATAAAGTAAGCCATGAGTATGAAACAGAAACACAAACAAAGGGAATGTAAAGGAAACTTGAAAAACAGGAAGATAGGAAAATGAAATAAGAAGAGTTTAATAAGAAGGTGGGAACATTTGAATTTCATACAATGGTCTGTTTCAGACCATCAAATGTGTGTGTAACACCCCCATGCTTCTTGGTGGAAAAAAACATGTTTTCTGCTTTAAAAAGAAGAGAAGGAAAGGAAAGGAAGAGCATAGGGCATGGTTTCCAGACCATTCACCATTTTGGTTGTCCTCCTCTGGACATGCTTCCTCACCAATTGGCCACCCCTTCTGAACAATTACAAACACAATATTATTGTTGTTCTTGATCTGAAACTGTCATTTCTTTCTTTGGAAATAAAGAACAGAGGTCTTCATGTTAAACTATATACAATGATGGGTCTAAACACAGGTTGCAAGGGGGGGAGATCACAAAAAATAATGTGAAAACACAGTTTTGCCTAAAATGTATAAATTAAAAATGAATTAATTTCCCTCTCTCTCCCTCTCTCTCTCTTCTGATAAAAACAATGATGGCAACTCTGTAGCAGGACTAGGAAAAAGAAATAATGACTGACTATTATGTCTAGCCAGCCTTCATTGTCCAAACTCTGTCAAAATATTCCCATCTTCACATCAGCTGAAACTGATTCCCATTT
The DNA here is from genome assembly GCA_034509955.1 of Urosaurus nigricauda. NCBI lineage: Eukaryota > Metazoa > Chordata > Lepidosauria > Squamata > Phrynosomatidae > Urosaurus > Urosaurus nigricauda. Next base: position 88,841,053 of record JAOEGL010000003.1, read on the forward strand.
CTTTTAAACTCACAAACTACCCATCAGCTTTTCATACAGTAAATACTGGCAAGGACATTTTTAATACCTCTCTCTCTAATGAACATACACATGGGAATTGTTTCTGCCTTACATACCAAAAATGTGAAGGACTTTCTCTGCATTTATTTGCTTGTTTGTCTAGTCAATTGCAGCTTTCTGGAAATTCTTCTCTTTTCCCTTTGGTTACTATTACTGTTGGTGAGGAGGTTTTGTGAATACTTAATTTGGGTCTGTTTGGGGTCTCATTCTGTTTAACATCATGTTAATGACAGTAATGGATTACTACTGCTACTAATATCACTAGTATTATTGTTACTAGTATAAACTGGTGATCATTTTTAGAACTGCTGCATTTCACAAGTCACCACCTCTTCGTATCAGTCTTTGTTTTCAGTCTAAATAAATAAAGATCAAAAATATGAACACTGCATTGCTGCTTGCTGTATGCCATGAATTAATTTCTAACTTATGGCGACCCTACGGCAAACCTATCACAGGATATTCTTGGAAAAAGTTATTCCAAGAGGGTTTTCCCTTACCTTCCCCTGAGGCTGAGAGAGTATGACTTGCCCAAGATCAACCAATGGGTTTACATGGCTGAGCAAGGATCTGAACTCTGGCTTCTCAATATCCTAGTCCAGTGATGGTGAACCTTTTCAACACTAATTGCCCTAATTTAGTGGTGTTCTCACACTGGGTGTCACTTGGTGCCTGGGGATGGGATTTCCAGGGGCAAGACTTCCAGGGTCACAGGACTTCCAGGAGGGAGGGCGGACTTCCAGGGATGGGACTTCGGGGGGGGGGGAGGCGAGGGGGGAAGGGCAGGGGGAACCCAAGGCCTCAGTCTCAGGCTGGCAATAGCAAACCCCACTCTGATGAAACCTGCCAAGAAAACCCCATGATAATTTCACCTTAGGGTCACCAGGAATGACTTCAAGGCACAGATACTCACCCTCCCCAAGGCACACTCTCTCAGTCTTTGGCTAGCAATAGTATAAACTCTTTTGATGAAATTTGCCAAGAAAACTCCATGTTGGTTTCACTTAGGGTCGCCATAAGTTGGAAGCGACTTGAAGCTACCATGCACACAAGCCACACTCTCTCAGACTCAGAGGATGGCAATAGAAATCCCTCTCTGATGAAGCTTGCCAAGAAAACCTCATGATAGTTTCAGCTTAAGAGTCACCAAGAATGACTTGAAGGCACACATACACACATACACACATCCAAGGTACACTCTCTCAGCCTCAGGCTAGCAATAGCAAGCCCCTTTCTGACAAAACGTTGCTGCTGCTGCTTCCTCTTCCTCCTCCTCAGAGGTGTCACCCAGAAAGGGGGTGACACCCAGTTGGGCCCTCCCCCCCCCTTTTGGGGCAGGAGGGGCATGTGTGTGCCCTTCTAGGCTGCCCTGTCCAGGGCTCTCTCTCCAGGAAGAAAGCCCAGGATGCGGGTGGAGAAGCAGTGTGCTGTGTCTGCCAGCCCAGCTGTCTTCTGAGTTCACTGTGGACTTAGAAGGCATGGAGGGAGTGAGGAAGCTCCCCTCTGACTCCTTGAAGGAATTGGAAATCACAGGGGGAGGAAAGGAGGATGCCCTGTGAATCCTTGGAGGACTCAGGGGACATCAGCGGGAAAGGGTGGATGCCCTGTGAGTCCTTGGAAGACTTGGGGACATGGGGGTAAGTAGGATGCCCTGTGAGTCCTTGGAGGACTTGGGGGCATGGAGGGGAAGGAGGAGAGAGGCTTCCCTTTTGGCCCCACCACCTGGAAGCCCTGCCCCCCACATTGGGTGACACCCAGGCTGGAAACACCACTGCTCTTCCTCCTCCTCTTGCTCCTCTTCCTGCCTCCCTCCTGGCTCTCACCACTTCCTTCTCTTTCTTCTACTCTTCTTCTTCTCCTCCTCTCCCTCCCTCTCTCCTCTCACTGGCGGCCCCGTGTGCCCACCGAGGGGGCTCTCCATGCTGCCTCCAGTACACATGTCATGAGTTCGCCATGGCTGTGACCTAGTGCCACACTAAGACATTTCTCTGTTTTCCAGTTGCCTGTATTCCTACACTGACCTACTATATTAAATACTTTCCTATTGGGCTCCTCATTTTTCTATCCATGCTGCATAACTGTAAGACCATTTTTACCTAGGATATTCTGTTCCCCAAAAGAATGGTTTCTGGAGTTCTCCAGCTGGGAATCCTATAATTTAAAGAAAAGAAAAGAAAAATAATAGTCAGTTCAATCCTACTGTATAATAAAATAGACCTTTGTTACTTTCTTTATTCAAGGTCAATAGAATTAATCAAATTGTTAACATAATGTATATGAATCAGCAACACATTATGCCCTTGCAAATGAACTAGACATTAAGGCCAGACTAGCACATTTTAAAACACATTTAATACAAGCTGTAGCTGTTTTTTGCTTGCTTGCTTTTTGTAAAATGGGTAGCAATTTTTAAAAAATAGCAGATCTAAAGTGAGAAGTATATTAAGTCATAAACTGAGAACACCATAAACTTATGAGCTGTTGAATAATTCCTGTAGGAGGATGACATTCTTATCCAAAGCTGGCTCTCTAGCTAATTATAAAAGCCTGTATCACCAGAAGAGTGATCCTAGGGATGCACAGGCTTTTGATTCAACCCACATTTTAGAAAGAAATTTCACCACATTATTGGATGACTATTGTATAGCAATAGCAAATACATTTCTGTACTGCTTATTAGTGCACATAAGTGCTCCCCAAGCAGTTTACAATGTGTGAGCTAATTGCCCCCAACAATCTGGTACTCATGTTAGCAACCTTGAAAAGATGCAAGGCTGAGTAGACCCTGGAGTCCCTGGGATCAAACTCACAACCTTGTGGTTGTGAATGGCTGCCGTACTGGCATATAACTACTGCACCACAATGGCTCCTTAATACAGTTGGCCTTTCTTATCCATGAATTCTCTATCCATAGAATCAAGCATCCGCAGCTTGAAAATATTCCAAAAATATATAAATTCCAAAAAGCAAAGCTTGATTTTGTCACATCATTTCACTATGCCATTGTATTTATTAGGACTTAAGCTTCCACAGATTTTGGTATCCACAGGGGGGGCCTAGAACCAAAGACAGTGAATACCAATAGCCCATTGTAACAGAATAGGAAAAGTTACTTTAGTGCAGGACTGGGCAAACTCTTGCTTTCTGGGTATGGACAATAACTCTCATGAGCCCTAGCCAACCATAGCCAATGGTAAAGGATAATGGGAACTGCAGACCAACATCATATAAAGGGCCATATTTGATTCAGTATACAGTATATCTTAGGGACTTTCTCATTGACATGTATAGATTATTTATATCACAGCTTTTATTTTTCCACGGAAGAGACAAGCTAGTTATCACAACAAGCAAATCATGAGAAGAAGCTCCATGTTTTGTTAAGCTGCTCTTTCTTGTACCAGGAACAACTGGGCAGCATGCACTAGCATGCTGATAAATGAGAATTCTCAAGAATTGTAGTTGGTCACTGAATGCAAACACAGGTTCTGTTTGCACAAGCCAGAATACTCCAAGGGCAGCCCAGAGTGTTCCAGCACTAGAGCTGGCCATATATCTTGACATTAATTGGCACTCCTGTTGTGAAGCAGGGTGGCTGTTGACTTATTATACTGCCTGACACAGCTGCCACCATCATACGTCGCTTCCTCTGAGGTCAGAACAAGGCACTGACTTCAGCATTCTGACCTCACAGCGAGCAGCTCACTGTGTTGCGGTGACTACATTAGGCAGCACAGTGGCATCACAATGGAGGAACTGGATTGTCCAGGAAGACCTGAGCAAAAGCTGTATTTTAAAAACTCGTTTTAAGTGGAGTATATCCCAGGTTTGGTGCTGAATAGGCTGGACATCATCTGGATTGTTTGCACCAGAACTGGGGTTTCAGCTGTGTGGTTTCCAGACTCCATGCTGAGAGGACAGTAGGAGGACATTTTATTTGGCCCATCAGACAGTGCCACAGTTAACAGTTCCCTCACACATGGGTGATAATGTGGGATATTGATAGGAATAAAAAAAAAACTTTCCTAATGCCTGCTTTCTAGAACTACTTTCCTAGAGAGGCTAAAACTGACTTCTCCTAGCAGTCATCCAGTCAGCAGCAAAAGGTTTTGTAGTTTGACAGGATTATGAGAACTGAACATTTTTAAAGAAAGGGTTTTTAGGAAGATGTTGTACTGTTTTAACAGTATTTTTAAAAACTTGTTATTTATCCTTTTTTATACTGTATCTCTTAATTTTTTTTTAAAGTTGTTGATAGGTTAATTATGTTTTGATGTTGATCTTTTGTATTTTTTTATTGTACTGTATTTAAATTTAAAAGCTAGCTTGACTCCCAATTCTGGGGGAACTGCAGTGTATAAATAAAGTTGAGGATTCAACATATTGTGAGCTCATAGCTAAATAATATTTAATGTATTGAAGGATTCAAAATTAATTTGGCCTGGCAAGTATATTAACAGGGTTTCTGATGAGGAAATCTTGTGACCACTTTACCACAGAGCACACCCATCAAAGATTCAGTTCATAAAACCAGAGAACACATCTTATTTTCCTCTTGCTTTCACAGGTGTTATAAAAGGAAACCTGACTCCAAAATATCCCCTCGAAAATAATAATCAAAAAAATCCACTCTATAAAGTATGAGCTACAGCTTGTGACTAAGTGTTACTGCTGCAGTTGTCATATCTTTCTCCACATTTGGCTTTCAAAATGTCCAGCTGGGTTGCTGCAAACCTTCACCAGCAAGAAATTAATTTATTAAAGCTTGTGAAGATATTTCTAAGAAATCCTCCTGGTGGGAGAGCAAGCTTTCCTCATGTTCTTTACAGTATCATTTCAAGGGATACACTAAATGTAACTCTTGTCAAGTGAAGCAACAAGCAGTATGCTCTTTTGGCCTGCCCATCTGCTGTCTGTCAGCTGCCGTTCCCCTGCTGCCATTGCCACCTGTTTTGGCACTGATTTAGGAGACGGAAAAAATATATAAAATATAGATTTTTTTTCTAGGAATTACAATCCCTCAAAGAAGCTTATTTCTAATGCTATAAAAACAAATAATTCTACCAGTGTGGCAATCAAGATTTTTTGTTGTTGTTGTTCAGCATAGTGCATCTGAAAGAGCACATATGTCCTATTAAAGATTTTGACTTCATGGCACTAAACCATTTCCAAATAAATATTATCCCCTCTTTAGACAGTAGAACAACAAATACATTAGGATCTAAGAGTCTTGTATTTATTTGAGAGAGCATTCAGTCACAGGTCAAGCTCTTTCAAATATTTCAGAGAGATCCATCTAATCATCAGATAATAAAGTAAACATTCCAGTTCTGCTACTGCATCATATAAATGATTTCTAATAGGATTACAATATCTGGGACATTAAAAATAGCACTACCACTACCCCCCAAAAACTGTACACCAACCTTTTTTATATACAGGAGCTCAAATTTGATGGGAAGCTTGGGTGTACACATAGTAATACCAGTAGAAAAGAGTATTTGTAGCAGTGGTGGCAGCAATGAAAAAATCCTAAGTATCTAAAACAACAAGGTGTTGGGGTTTTTTGTACCTTCAAGACTAGCGAATTTATTATGATATTAGCTTCTGGGGAACTGGAAGGTTTCTGGGGAACTATATATCAGTTTATCATATTCAGTAAAGGTTATTCAGAGCTGACAGATATATGGTGGTTCAAAACAAACAAACAAGTTAAGTAGTAACCCCTGCTCCCCCAAATCCCATGGGGCCAAATTGTGCAGATGAATGAATTTAAGATTGTCTGTGCTTTTGTAATTAATTACTGATTACTTACAATAAAATTGTGATCTTAGCTCCCATTTTTTCCCTCCAAGCAGAACTGGGAGATAAAAATCTTTTCAATCCTTCTCTAATAGTGAGGAAAGAAACCATCCAGGCTAAATGTAATGAATGCCAACAAAAGCTGTGGGTCTGTGAGGAGGAGACTGGTGGAAGATGAGCCTTGGGCTCTCTTCACTCTTACAAATCAGCTTAATGGCTGTTAAGATCTGTCAGAATATCTCCTTAGGCCAAAACCTGAAGCCTCGAGCTGTTTCACTGCACTCTTTCCACTCCCTAGAAAGCTAAAAGAGCCATTCTAAGAACTTCCATTACTTACTAAGTAGGCAAAAACCAGATCAATCAGAACAAGCTTGTAAATACAAACCATACCACCAAGAGTGATTTCTACATTGAGGAGTGTGGGTGCTCTACTGACCATTTTTTCCACTCCTCCCCCTCCTCCTTTTTCCTTTTCTTATTAGTGACTATTTTTCAGGGAAAGCCCATATCCATCATTTTACACAGGCTGCATCTGCACTGGAAAAATAATCCAGTCTGACACTGCTTTAACTGCTATGGCTACAGAATTCAGGGATGTGTAGTTTTTTGAGACATTTAGCCTTCTCTCTCAGAGAGCCCTGGAGCCACAACAAACTACAAACCCCAGTATTCCTTAGTACTGAGTCACAGAAGTTAAAGTGGTGTCAAACTGGTTTATTTCTACAGCGTGGATGCAGCAACAGAGCCATCAACCATCTGAAAAAAGTATGTGACCAGTGTCTCTCTGCATGCTCCACTCAGTACTAGTTACACAGATTATTTGATTGATTGATTGATTGAATTTGTATCCCATCTTTCTCCCAAAATGGGACTACTGTATATACTTGACTATAAGTCAACTTCATGTATAAGTCAAGGGCAGGTTTTAGGGCCAAAATGATGGATTTTGATTTGACCCCTGGATAAGTCGAGGGTAAAACTTAGGGGCATGTAATAAAGGATCTAAAGGATGAAGGAAAGGAAAACTATGTCAAAGAACTTACAAAATTCCAGCAGGCCTAACTATTTGTGCTCATGCTAAAGGCTGGATGGATGAGAGAGCTGGAGGGTGGGGAGTAGGGGGTTAGTGCTTCCAAGGCAGATTAAGCTCTTGCATTTCACCATACATATATACATATATATGAGTTAAAATACAGCACTTACATTGACCCATGGATAAGTCAACTCAGTTTTTTGGGGTCAGTTTTTTAGCCTAAATTTCTAGACTTATACATGAGTATATACAGTATTTATATTGTGAAGAGGGATTTAAAAAAAAAAAAAAAGCAAAGTCTTATAGCAGAATGTACATTAAAACTTCCTTAGGTTTTTTTTAATATGTATATGCAAACATACATTTTTGTATACTGGCCAACTACGACCTAGTTTTCAAATCCAGAGATTCATTTCTATTAATAGGGCTTCCAATGTCATTTAACTATTGAGGGATGCCAAAGTAATTTTGACTTAACTGTAATTAGCTGGATGTTTTGATGAAGGTCACATTTAAGATTGATTAGTTCATTGATTACTTAGCTAATCAAACTCATTAAATTTTAATTTTGCTTAAATGTCTACCAGTGAAATAACATGTTCTGTCTCTTGTGAAAATAATCCATCAAATATAATCAACAATAGCCCATGGGGTGTATGTGAAATAATTAATTATAACTTTAACAAGTAATAATTGGGCTTTTTTAAAAAATACAGATGAAGGACATACGTTTAATAAATCTCTCTGGCAAAATTTCAGCAGTACTTCTGCAGATTTATATGTTTTTGTTTTTAATGGAGTGTGAGAAAAATTAATTCAGATTCAACAAGCATGCCTTCTAGACCACTCAAACAGGTGCCATGTTCTAGACATTTATTTCTGCACTTGGCAAATTATATTGATATGTTTGCTTAGTGATTACTCCAATGAGCTGTGTGTTTTACTCTTTTTCCTCCTTCTCAATTTGCATTCCTTCCCAATCCTACAGGGTCCTCCTGCTTCTACAGCTCCCTCCCACTTCCCAAAAATAAAAAATAAAAAAATTAAGGGATTGCCCTTAGTATCCAGGGTGACCAGATGTCCTAACTGCAAAGGAGGACAAGGCACTATAAAATGTTGGGCCTTCAAGAAAAATGGAGGACATGTAAAAATACTAATATAAACGTAAATCCCTGCTTCTTAGTCCTGCTCCAAATGAAGGACGTTTTGCAATTCCTCCTGGACAGAAGGCTGACATTGAGGACATGTCCTGGAAAGGGAGGACATCTGGCCACCTTGCATGTGCTTTACTTTGCCTTGTAACAGCCCCTCAGCCCCCACTTTACCCCATGGGAAGGGCTCCAGAGTGCTCCAGTCTTGTCCCCAATTTGTTGCCTTTTCTCTTCCTGTCATTCCCCTTACATTTTTGTTTTTGCTCTGACAGTATGTGTGTGCGTGCATACACATGGGTGGGGGTGGCAGCATGTGTTTGGGAAAGCAGAAACAAGGGGGCTGAATCCAGGATGTGTTTGTTTGTGCATGTACAGAGTGTATGCGCACACACAGGGATAGCCTGTGTGCAAGGACGAGAGGGGATGACTGGTTGTGTGAACCTGTGTTGTCTGTGCAGGGGGTGGCAGTGGCAGTGTGCATGTCAGGGTTGTGTGTGACCTGGTGGGAGGGCAGCAGCATGGTGTCACCCCTATAAGAGTGTCACCTGGTGTGGTCTGCACCCCCTGCACACACACGCATGACACTACTGCCCTGTTGTTTCATTCTACGTGTACATGTAGTGTCTTGCATCACTATTTTTTACCTGGCTCCAGTGGGAGAATTAGAGCTTCTGTCCCCAACTTAAGATGTATAAACACATTGTTGAAAGCAAAACAAGAGAAACGTGTGTGTGTGTGTGTGTGTGTGTGTAAAATAAATAAAGGCTGGTGCTTAGATACATCTCTAGGCCATCTTTTAAAAACACTAGTTCATGCCACATGAATTTTTTGACTCCTGAAAATAGCTTTTTTTTAAAGACTAGCAAACAGTAAGATCCCAAGGTCAAATGCTACTAATACAAGGTCAGTAGGAGAGCTACAAAGCCCAGTGGCTTGCATCCCCATGACTGATTGGTTACATTTGACAGCTTTTGGCTTCTTGATACTGTTAGACACAGCTGAGTGTGAAATCTTACATCAGGTACCCTGACTTTTTGGTACAGCTTTGTTTAATCTGCTAAAGCAAAGACATCTCTGGGATCCAGATCATGCTGAGATGAAAAAGGACTTTTTAAAACAAAATAGCTGAGAATTCAGTAATGACTAACAGAACAGAAAACACTTTTCATACTGTGAATATACCTACAACAGTCTGTGCTGAACTTAGCAGGAACAAACAGTTTTGTTTCCTCGTGTTCCAGTGTCAACCAAAGAAAACAGCAGAGCCAGTTTTATCATAAATTTTTTTTTGAAAGGTAAAATAAGACAGCTTGTGGAAATGAGACAATAAAATAAGATATGAAAAAGGAAAGGACCACCTACAAAATAAAATGATTTTGTTAAGCAGACCAACTAATAAAGGGATGCAAAATATTACTCTTTAGTACTAACTAGTATTACTCTGTCTTGTCCATGACTGGAATTATTAATTATTAAGAACCTGAGCAAAACTAGATTTAACACATCTAAGTTATGTGATTTTAGTTCCAAACATGCACAATCACTACTGATTGTTAACAAGTCAAATGTTGTCATCTCATTCTTCATCTCATTTTTTAAATACGTGCCCTGAAAATTCTGAAGAATAAGAATAGTCTAATCTGCCATGGCAAAAGTTATCTGAATCAATTTCAGGAACTTCCATAATACCATAGACTATGTCTTCCAATCTGATAACCTTCAACATACAACTTCAGTTAAAAATATACAATATCACTTAAAAACACACAGCATCCGTTTAGAAGAACAAGTAAAATAAGTACATAGTAAAACAATCAATCCATATTTTAAAATTTATTTCTTAAAAATCACAATTAAAAAATTATTTGAACAGGCCTGCTGTTTTAAATTTGGACAGTGTATTCAGCTGTACAGTCTCTTGTGGTCATTCCACAGTTTAGGTGCTGCTGAAGAAAAAGTCCGCAATGGTCCAAAACACACTACAGAAATAATCCAGTTTGAGAACGCTTTAACTGCCCTGACTTAATGTTGGGAAATTTTGGGAACTGTACTTATTTGAGACATTTAGCCCTCTCTGTTAGAGAGATCTGGTGACACAATAAACTACAATTCCCAGGATTCCTTAGCACTGAGCCAAATTTGCACTGCAAATTTGAATTCTTGGGCCAAATCTAGTTGCTAGGTCCAGCTAGAAGAAAACAAAAACTCAGGAGAAAATGTAATCAGCAGAAAAGAGGAAACACATATCAAGGTGTCCAGTGTGTGTGTTATTTATTACAAAACAACAACAACAACAACACACTTCAGTCTGCATATGCTCTCAAAGACCTTCTTAAGGACCTATTTGAAAAGTCCAGTAAATGGTGCAAGCATTTCAGCTCCAGAAATCATTAAAGTCATTTGGGTCCCATATGGGAGGAAAGCAAGATAAAATACAGTAACTGTTCAGCCCCTGAAGAAGACATTTGAGAGCATACACATGCTGTAACATTTTGGACTTTTTGTTAATAAATCATTCATCCATTTAGCAACTTGAGACATGTTTACTGTTTTTGGATACTTCCAACTAAAGTGGAGTCATATAAACAATTGCTGAATGAAAGGTCAACACTTACTTAAATAATTGATTAAATGGGTCTACTCCAGTTGGAACTAGCAATTGTTTTTAGGCCCCTGTACTGAATTCCTTTTTTTAAAAAAAGACATTTATATGGTTATAGCCCACATTCAAAACCCATCTTCCAAAAAGCCAAATAAGTAACATGATAGCAAAAGCTAGTGCACCAAGTAATGAAAAAAACTCAGGCATTGTTTCTTATATTTTGTACCATATCATAGTAGTGATATTCCATGGGAAACAGATACCATGTTACTTCCCAAAGCCATGCTGCCCTTCCTGACATGGGAAATAGCTTAATCTGCCTATTCCCCTTGACTTTGACAAGCAGTGTGTAACCAATCAAAATGCTGAAGCAACTCCCAAACAGGACTGACAATGCATTCAATTGCCCACAGACCAAGAACTGCAGCAGCTAGTAACTATCTTTCTTATTCAGATTATTTTCCTATTGGGGATTCATGTGTGAGATGTCACTTTGATGTTCAGGCTTTCAGAAGATGAAGGCTGTGTTCCCTCACTCTTAGGTTAATCATTAAGTAGTAATTTTAAAAAGGCAAGTACTCACTGATCTGATTTGTAGATGAACTATAAAAGGCATTGACTGTAGTTGGACTAGTAAACCACCTGTTGAAAAAGAACAAATTAGCTTTTATGACTTTAGGAATAAATAGTGAACAAAATGAGGACACTGCATTAACATTAGATCATTAGCAATGACATATGTAATGAAAAAAAAAAGCAAGGCATTGCTTCCATAAGCATTTCTAATTTGCATCACACTTCCAATCAATTGGATCATATTTTTGGCTGACCACTTTCATCAATGTGTTCAGACAATTTAGTTCCACCCAATCCCAAACTCCAGGCTAATTTTTTTGGTTCCTTACAAACTCCCACACCTCAAGTTTCCCTTATATGTCCGTCACACACTAACCCACAAATTTCTCTTCCTAGATAGTATGAGATATTTGCCTCTACCTTCACTATCAACTCACATATTGACTAATACCATCATGCACTGTTTCCTTCCTCCTAGGTCCCTGCTTCTTGGAATGGCATAAAGAGCCATAGCATGTACATAAGAGCACAAGGCTTTCGGGAATGAAAGTTAAAAAAAAAAAAAGCTTGGAAGTAATTAATTAAACTAAATAGAACCCGATATTCAATACTCAACTTTTCAGGCATATATTTAAGGCTGAATTAATAATGAATGTATATTACCAGTTTATACAACAAAATTTTTAAAACTATTATCAAGAAATCCATTAATTACAAAATCTTAGTTTTAAGCCTGTACAGAACCATAACTGTATTGTTACTTTCCAAAAGCTCTACTAAAAACATAATGAAAATAATAGATAGTCCTTGAAAATGGAAGCTGCCATAGTTTGTTCTTAAGGCATATCAGAAAGATACTCTGATTTTAAATGCAATGAGCCATGAGAACCACTACCACCCCCACAAATAAAATTAGAAAACAAAGGTGAAAGTAGAGATCACAATGCACAATATTCTTAGACTGAAATCTAAGGTGGGAAACTACATGAGAGGGAAGCTTCCTTTTCCACTCCATACTTTTTCATCCCAATGATTCTTGAGGAAAATGCATTATAAATATATCCACGTAACAGTACCCTTAATTAAGGGGTTTGTTGTCAACAGTTACTTATTCTTTTTGAATAATCATTTTAAACTGGCAATGCATATTCATTATTCATTCATCTTTGCATGTCCAAATAAGTAGGAAAGCTGAGTGCTATTCAAATGAAACAATAAGGGACAATATCATATAAATACCTTAAATATTCATCATGAGATATCGATAGAAAATTATTGAGCTGCAGAATTTATTTAGGACTTTTATAATACATTACCAAATTATTTTCCTCCACCCCCAATATGTTGAAAGGCTTTCTAGTAAAATGATAAGATGTCGGATATATTTTTGTAAGATAATGGAAGCCAGAAGATGACTGACATCTATGCTGTGAAGTCAGGAGAAAATATTTAGCAGGGTTGACTGCATTCCAATTTCAGAGTCATTTATGGCATCAGTCAAATAAAATAATTTGAAATGCAGCAACTCAGCTGCTTATAAAGAGGGACTTTTACACAGGACAGCACTGAATGACTTTTGTGATGACCTGTCAGGACACTTTTGAGACACTGGACACTTTTATTGGAAATTTAAAATGCCACCACACATTCCAAGACTCTAGCATGGTCTCAACCTTTGACATCATTTCTTTATTCATATCTCCTTCTGCTGTCTCACAGCTTTCTTTCTGCTTAACTTCTAACAGAAAGAGTTCTATCAGACTTAATGAGAAATCATCGAAGCTGTCCTCCTTTCTTGACAGTCAATTTAAATGGTTAATGGTTAAAGTACTTACTGTATTTACTCGACTATAACTCGACCTCATATATAAGGGAAGGGCAGGTTTTGAGTTGATTTGGGCCATGGACAAGTCAAAGGAAAAACTTAGGGACATGTTACAAAAGATATAAAGGACAAAGCAAAGAAAAACAATGCCAAAGAACTTGCAAAATTCCAGCAGGCATAAACTGTTTGTGCTCACCCTAAAGGCTGGATGAATGAGGAGGGAACTCTGGAAAACTGTGGCTATGTGAGGGAGGTGACCAAGCACAGGTGGGGATAAGAAACACACACGTTAAAACAGAAGAAAAAGCAAAGCAATGAAAATGGAAACTACATTCATAGTGATAACTTTGCTTGATTTTTACCCAGAAAAGCCAGCTTAGGTCAGAAGTAGCATCACGGCAGAAAGAGAGAGTATTAGTGCTCCCAGTATGGATTAAAATCTTGTCTTTCACCATTCTACTCAGAGAAGGAGATGGTTCCTTTTTTGATAAGAATTAAAGTACAATATTTACATTGACCTATGTATATGTCAACCCAGGTTTTTTTTAATCAATTTTTGGCTAACATTTCTAGACTTTTACATTAGTATATACAGTAGGTACATTAAACCAAGTGGTCAGTTGTTCTGAATGTTTAAGCAATGTTTTAGGGACCACATTGCAAACATACGAGGGTTAATGGAGCATACCAAGGAATTCCAAAAGAAAATCTACAGCATAACCTTTAACTACATAGATTATGAAAGGCTGTGTAACACCCTTAAAGGCATGGGCATGTCAACACATCTGATAGTCCTGATGAGAAATCTGTACTTAGGGCAAGAGACCACTGTCAGAACAAACAATAGAAAAACAGAAGTTTCCAATCAGCAAAGGAGTCAGACAAGGCTGCAACGTATCACCCTACCTGTTTAACCTATATGCAGAACATACTGTAAGGAAAGCAGGCTTGGACACAGAAGAAGGAGGAGTGAAAATAAGAGGAAGGAATATCAATAATCTAAGATATAGAGACGACACCATAATACTAGCAGAAAATCTCCCAGACCTGGAACTACTAAGGAAGATCAAGGAAGAAAGTGCAAAGACACACCTACTGTTGAATATAAAGAAAAAATAATAATGACAACAGAGAATATAGACAAATGTAACCTAGACAATGAAGAAATACTTGGGATCAAACATTGATAGAAACAGAGTCTGCAGTCAGGAAATCAGAAGAAGATTAAGAATGGGGAGAGTGGCTATGAAAGAACTAGAAAAGATTCTAAAATGCAAAGATATACAACTGAACACAAAAGTCAGAATTGTACAAGCCATTGTTTTCCCTATTACTATGTATGGATGTGAGAACTGAACACTTAAGAAAGAAGATAGGAGGAAAATCAATTTGTTCAAGATGTGGAGATGGAGAAGAATGCTGAGGATCCCATGGACAGCCAAAAGGACAAATAAATGGGTTCTAGATCAGATCAAGCCAGAAATCTCCCTGGAAGCCAAGATGATAAAACTGAGGCTGTCATACTTTGGACACATCACAGGGAGGCACAACTCTTTGGAAAAAAGAATAGTGCTAGGAAAGGTGGAGGAAGCAGAAAGAGAGGAAGGCTGCATGCTAGATGGATGGACTCTATTAGGGAGGTAACAGGTATGAGTTTGCTGGAACTAGGCAGAGCAGTGGAGGACAAGGGAGATGTCTCACTAACAGGGAGATGGAGATGTCTCATCCACAGGGTCACCATGGGTCAAGGTAGATAGATGGCAGTTAACAACAACAACAGCAGCAGCAGCAGCAGCAGCAGCAACAAATGTTTTCAATGTTTTGTACTGCTAAATAAAAAAAATTGAACATGGCTTAGGCTCCCCCACCCCATCCCACCCCACTCCACCCTGCCTGCCCTCCCCAGTTTCTTGTCTTTTCATCATCCTAAGTGTTCTTGATACATCTGCTAGAGAGTCTATGAAAGAGAAAGTATACAGCACCCTAGTACTGTGTACTTTTCTTAAGGATCAGAATAATTTGTTTCTACATATTACTTCAGTCAGTGAGTTGGATTTATGTCCAAGCCTTTCTTAAATTAGTAAGGGTTGGCTTTCCATAAGATAAGGTAAATCATCTTCCCAAGATAGCAGAGTCACAGCAGGCAGCTGCACCCTCTACATAGCTGCACCTAGGCCATCTCCAATACATTGGTTACATCCTTTGTTCAAGGGAGCTGAACAGATTAACTTTTTCAAAATTGGGCCAAATGGGGTTTATGGAAATAGTTTTTAAAAAAAGAGAGAGAGAGGAGGTATTCCATCAACTGGAGCCAACTTGGTGCAGTGTAGCTTCCGTGTAACTTGAGTGCTGTACTTCAACTCTGGAGACCAGGGCTTAAATCCTCATTTGGCCATGGAAACCCACTCGGCACATCACATTCTCTCTGCCTCAGAAGGAGGCAAAGGTAAGCCTCCATTGAACAAATCTTGCTAAGAAAACCACCTGATATGTTAATCTTTTGTTGTTGTTGTTGTTGTTGTTGTTATTGTTGTTGTTATGTACACTTGAGTCAGCCCTGACTCATGGCGACCCTGTGGATGAGACATCTCTAAGGCTTCCTATCCTCCACTGATCTGCTCAGTCCCTGCAAGCTCAAGCCTGTGACTCCGCTGATTGAGTCCATCCATCTTGCTTGCGGTCTTCCGCTCCTTCTTCTCTCCATTACCTTTCCTAGCATTATTGTTTTTTCTAGTGATCCATGTCTTATTATGTGGCCAATGTATAACAGCCTCAATTTGATCATCTTGGCTTCCAAGAAGAATTCTGGTTTGATCTGACCAATGACCCATTTGTTTGACTTTTTGACTGTCCATAATACCCTAAGCACTCTTCAACAGCACCACATCCTGAATGTGTTTATTGTCTTTCTGTCTGCTTCCTTCACTGTCCAACTCTCACATCCATACATGGCAATGGGGAATTCAATTGCCTGCATGACTCTAACTTTAGTGCTTATATATCTTTGCACTTAAGGATCTTTTCTAATTGCAGCTTTTTGAACTAATTTTCAAACACTCCTCAGAGGAAGACTCATATACATCACACTGCAGTAAATGTAAACTGGTGTAACCAAGGCATGTGTCACCATAGCCAAACAGACATTTGTAGGAACAGACACAGCTGGTGCAGAAGCCTTTACTGTGCAAATAGCTCCTGCCACTGCAGAAAGCTTTCAGGGTCAAGGATGAATCCAGGAGTACACAAGGAAAGAAAGTCATTGTAGTATAGTGATTTGAGTAGAATTATAGAATCATAGAGTTGGAAGAGACCTCAAAAGCCATCCAGGCCAATACCCTGCAATGTAGAAATGCACAATCAAAGCACCCTCAACAAATGGCCATCCAGCCTCTGTTTAAAAACCTCCAAAGAAGGAGACTCTACCACACTCCAAGGGAGTGTGTTCCACTCTGACTAATAAAATATCAAATACAGTGGGCCCTTCTGATACGTGGGGATCTGTTCCAGACACATACACCCCCCCCACACACACACGTGTAAGGGAAAAAGCATGTATGCTCAAGCCCCATTGAAAACAATGGGGCACATGTTCACGGCATGGTGCGGTGCGTGCACATGGGGCTTCTGGGGCTTGCCTTCCACATAAGACCAAAGCTGCATAAGGCAAGCCCATGTATGGGGCGGACCAATTTAAAAAGATTAAAATGTTTAAAACACATTAAAACAATATAAAACATTCTTTAAAAGCTTTCTATTTTGAATGCCTGTCTGAAGAGGAAGGTCTTTGCCTGTCAGGGGAAGGATAAGTAGGAAGCGGCCATTCTGTTTCCCACCAACCATGCTTGTGATAGTGGTGGGATGGAGAGAAGGGCCTCCCCTGAGAATCTCAGAACCCAAGCCAACTCATATAGGCAGAAACAGAACCTTATCACATTAACTTTTATAACCGTTTTGAGGACGGGAATGGGACTCATGGGAGCATGTGAGCGCATTTTACCGCACACGCAAGCGTCCATAAAAAGGTCCCATTCCAGTACCCATCCCTGTCCCGTGCCACGAAGCTTTAAATGTTCTACTCTGAAGACTTCCAACCAGCCAAAATGGCGCCAGCCGGCACTGAACAGGGACAACTTGGGGACGGGTGCCAGAACGGGATCTTTTTGTGGTGTGCGGTAAAATGCGTTCACGCACGCCCCCACGAGTCCTGTTTCCATCCTCAAAACGGTTATAAAAGTTAATGTGATAAGGTTCACAGTCTGCCAAATAGCCTGGACTTGAGCTATATAGGGCTTTATAGGTCATCACCAGCACTCTGGATTGTTCCTGGCAGCCAGTGGAGCTGTTCCAACAGGGGTGTTGTGTGATCTCTATAACCTGCCCCAGTTAACAGCCTGGCTGCAGCTCTTTGGACCAGCTGAAGTTTCTGAACACTCTTCAAAGGCAGCCCCAAGTAGAGCATGCTACACTAGTCCAAATGGGATGTAATCAAGGCATGTACTACTGAGGCCAGATCTGGCATCTCAAGGAATGGGTGCACTGGCCGTACAAGTTTTAAATGTGCAAAAGCACTCCTGGTCACTGCAAAGATCTGGGCCTCCAGATTCAAAGCTGACTCCAGGAGTATCCCCATCCTGTGAGCCTGCATCTTCAGGAGGAGTGTGACCCCATCTAACACAGGCTGGATCCCTATTCCCTGATCTGCCTTCCGGCTGACCAGGAGTACATCTGTCTTGTCTGGATTAAGTTTCAATTTGTTTGCCCTCATCTAGTACATTACTGATGACATACACTGGTTTAGAACCAGGACACTACCAAACAAGCACAGGTATGCAATAATGTAGGATCTATATTGAGAAACAAAATAAGTTGACATAGTGTTTGAAACCAACATGAAACCTATATGGAAACAAACTTGAAAAAAGGTAGTCTGAACTGCCCAGCAGAAAAGTCCAATTAGGAAGCTGTCCTGTTTGTTTGATAGTGTCTAGGTCAGTAGGGGGATGCTGGTGTTTTTGTTTGTTTGTTTGTTTTTGCTTTGGAACCTGGACAGCCTCCTTGGATTGGAGTGGCATATTGATGGCACTGCACCCCAAAATTCTGGATGACCTCTCCCAGTGGCTTCATGCATATGTTAAATAGCATAGAGGACAACATAGAACCCTGAGGGACCCTACAGGCAAATGACTGGGGGGGGGGTGTTCAACCAGGGACCCCTAGCATCACCTTCTGGGTTTGCCCCTCCAGGAAGGAATGGAGCCACTGTAAAACAGTACCTCCCAGTCCCATCCCAGAGAGGCAGCCCAGAAGGATACCATGGTCGATGGTATTAAAAGCAGCTGAGAGTTCCAGTAGAACTAACAGCAACACACTCCCTCTGTCCAGTTCCCTGAGTAGGGGGAGTGTCTCTGTTCCATAGTCAGGCCTGAAACCAGATTGAAATGGATCTAGATAGTCTGTTTCATCCAGAAACCCCTGGAGTTGGGTAGCCACCGCAAATTTCAAAACCTTGCCAAAAAATGGCAGATTGGACACTGGCAGATAATTATTCATTATAGCAGGATTGAGGGATGGCTTTTTTTAAACAAAGGGCTCACAATTGCCTCCTTTAGGCAAAATGGAAGGCTACTTTGTTGTGGGGAGGCACTGACTGCCTCCTTTACCTACCTGCTTTACCCACTCAGCCAGTCCCCCTCTGGCCTTAGTATGCCAAGAAGGACAAGGGTCTAAGATATGTGTAGTGGCTTTCACATCTCTAAGGATCCTGTCTACATCACCAGGCTGCACAAAAGTATCCATTAACAGTGTCAGGAAGTTCTTCCTAATGTTTAGGTGGAATCTCTAATGTTTACATGGAAGTATTGGACTATGACTCTGGAGGACACGGTTCAATTCATTGCTCAGTCACAGAACCCCATTGGATGACTTAGGATGAGTCATACACTTTCAGCCCCAGAAAACCCTGTGTTAGAACCCTTGGGGTTGCTGTACATTGAAAACAACAACAAAATATAAAAGAATATAATTATAAAGATAACCTCCAAGCTATTAATTTATTTGTTTTGATTTGTAACTGTAAAAGAAAACGAGAAAATAAGATATATTACCCTCTTTCAGCTTTTGAGTATTTTCATGTTTTTCCCCTTGTCTTTTCTCTTTGTTTTCTTTTTATCTTTATATTTGGAGAACTGACACATTTTTTAAAAAAGAAGTGCCCTTGTTTTCAATGAGTCTAAATATGATTAAGTTTCAGTCTAACTCGTACAGTATAACTACAAATACAATTATCTATCTGGATATTTCATGTCAAAAGCAAAAGAAATTCTAATTTTAAAAATGTTCAATCCAGCTTTCACCACTTCCAACTTCACACCTCAGCAGTTCAGACTGTGTAGTTAGTCTGTTGCAGACATTGTTTCTTGTGTTTCTTGTGATTCAATTTCTGTCTCACTCAAGGCTTTGGGTTCCTATCCTCACTCCTCCCAGCCTTTGTAATGCAAAGGTAGGTTAGTGGTTAACCTGTTAGCCTACAGCAGTGATTCCCAAATTTGGGAGCCCCCAGATGTTTTTGACTTCAGCTCCCATAATTCCTGATTGTTGCCTAAATTGGATAAGGCTTCTGGAATCTGAAGTGCAAAACACATGGAGTTTTTGAATAACTGGTTAAGACTAGGGAAAACTAAGTCCATTTCTGTATTCTGCCATGCTGCCCACCAAGCAATTTTGAGCCAGTCACATGCACACAGCTTAATTTAATTCCTATAAAATAAAAATGCACGAGATATGCTCTGCCTTGAGTTCCTAATATAAATAATATACTATATACAAACTTATACAACATATAAATATAAGATATATAACTATGTGCCCATGTCTTGAGATCTTCAGAGGAGACCCTTCCATCACCCTTACAGGTACATCTGGTGGAAACATGGGAGAGGCATTCTCAGTGGCTGTTCTGAAGCTCTAAAGGTGCCCTCCTAAAAAGGCTAGACTGGCACTCTATAGTACCCTGGGTGGCTTAAACGGACAATAAATAAATATTAAATAAATAAATGTACAGTTGTCCATCTGTTTGTGCGGACTTTGAATCCACATCTCTCACTTGCACACAAGGGGCAAATAGGACATCAAATGGTGCAACCCGCAGCCCACAGGGATGTGCCACTATTCAAGCCAATAGAGCTTGAATATCTGTGGATTTCTATTTTCATGGAGGGCCCCCAGAACAGATCTCCCACGAAATTGGAGGGGTGACTGTATTACATACTTATTCAAAGCACAACTCATATATATTAATAGTGTAGTCTAACTTTATGCTTGAGTTACATGCACAGCACATAACTACTTTCTTACTCTTTACTGGCCTGCCTTTTTTGGAAAAAAACATGCATACACAAGTAGAAAGGGAGTTCAGCCACACAAATATGAAGATCGAGTGGGGAAGGGGTGACATTAAGCAGCCCTTGAAGGAGGAAAATGAACTGAGATAAGCTCAATTGCATTCTACCGCATACCGAGTTAGGGAATAATTCCCTTCATTTCAAAGCTTAGCAGTGATGGAGGATGATTCGCAGGGGACAGCCCAAAAGTTGTATATTTCAGGGATTATCTGCCAATTAATTTCACCTTCAGTGACATTTCCCATCATACTAAGAATCTCTTCAGGATATATTAGAGCAGCTAATAGCTACTTCCACAAGAATGAAGGATCAAGGGTGTTTATCTCCTCCTTCATAAAGAAGCAATTTTCCCCCCACTGCTTGGGAAACTCATGGAAAGCTAAATATAATGGGTTTTGCTGAACTACAGTAGAAAAGAGGCTAAAATAAAAGAGAGAGAGAGAGAGAGATCCCTTCAGGGTTATCTCTTGAAGTTTCATTGTATGCCTGCATAACAATTACAATGGCTGCTACAGCCACTGCTCATATTTTTGTATTTTGTCACAAATCACTAGTTGTTTTTGCACCTAGTTAAGAAAGATCCATCCCATTTTATCAGCAGTTAAGATCAATAGCCATATATTATAATAGCAAAGAAAGTTTCTGAGTAGCACCATCCATGTAAAAGAAGGGAGGCTTATGGAAAAATCTAAGCTTTACAAAAGCCCAACAGTCTTTTGAGGGTGAGGAGGCCGAAACAACTCAGTGGAACTGACTCTGTTTGAGTCTGGGAGGGGAACAAAAAAAGAGAAGGAATGGAATGGAGCATCTTAGCAGAGGGCATGGCTGTTTCAAATTCTGAACAGGAAAACTCTACACTGCAACATTCTCAACAACAACAACAATAAGTATTTATTTATATTCCGCCCCTCTGGGTGAGCAATCGGGGCAGAGTACAACATTTAAAAATACATAAAATAACACTTCGGAATGGAATGGAATGGAGCAGACATGTGACATGTGTAGCTGGGTGTGGAAGGGGAAGGGGAGCCAATGAAGGGAGGAGAAAAGAGGAGAAACATGGTCAAAGTGGCAAGCGGATGTGACAATACATGCAGCTGAATGCTGGACAGAGATTAGAAGACGGAAGTGAGAGAGAGGAAGCCCTGCTAGAAGAAGGTTACAATAATCTAGTCACATTACCACTAGGGCATGGACCAGAGTCTTGGCAGTAGAGGCTGAGAGGAATGGATGGATTTTAGCAATGTTGTAAAAGAAGAATCTACAGGCCTTGGCGGTGGCCTGGATCTGGGGAATAAATGGCAGAGAAGAATCAAAAATGAAACCAATACTGTGGGCTTGCTGAACCGGTTGAATAGAAGTGTTGTCAACAGAAACAGAAAGAGTATTGAAGGGTGGACTTAGGTGGGAAGACAAGGAGCTCTGTTTTAGACATGTTGAGCTTCAAGCACAAATGCTGCATCCACTGAGAGATGGCAGCCAGACAAAATGAAACTTGCTGTTCAAGCCCCAGCGAAAGGGCATGGTGGATGATCTCTCATAAACAATGGCAGCAGCACTTTAGTGAACTCTTATTGGTGCTATGTAGGAGGAGGCATCCGTAAACCATTTCTAACCCTGTGATGAGACCATTCAATATGAAAGAAGATATAGTAATGGAAGATGAGACTTCCAGGTGAGAAGACTGCTTAACAATCTACTGAGGAAGAGTGGAAAACAAGAACAAGTAGCACTGTGTTTAATAATGAAACTGGGCTCAAACCACAAGGATGTTCAGCCGCTGATAGGTTGGAGATGAAAGGAAAGTCTGAAGCTGCACAATGCATATAATAGGAACAGAGAATTTGAGAAGCATGGCTCAGGGAAAGCTAAACAATGGATCTGTAAACAATACAGTATTTGGGAACAGTGGGTTAAAGCGGAGAAGAAAGAAACATTTTCAAGCACTTAAATACAATGTTTTGCTCAGGAAATGAACATCTAAGAAAAATGGGGTAGCATTAATAGTGAGTTGAGATGTACTAAAAACAGCCAGGAGGTATAATGCTAAGTTTGATCAAATAATATAATAAGTCTTCAGGGGAAATCCATCCATATCAGTTTGTATTCTAACTACAGAAGCAGAAGAAGAAACTGAAAAATTCTGTGCTGAGGTCAAGGAGGAAATTGATTGCACACTAAAGCAGGACATGTTGATAAAATAGGTGACTGAAATGCAAAAGTTGGAACAGAGCAGAACCAAACATTTTTGGAGAATTTGGCCTAAGATCTAGAAATGAAGAAGGAAAACTACTTATCAAATTGTGTTAAGACAAAAGTTTGTTCATTGCAAATATATTCTTCATGCAGCTATGTGCATGTCACCTGATGACCAATACAGAAATTAATAGATTACGTAACCATTCTCTCTGCAAAAACAAGACCAGGAGCAGATTGTGACACAGATTATGAAGTGCTAACATCAAACTTTAGAGTAACAACGAAGAAATTCTCTAAACAAATCAACTTGCAAACATACAAATGGAAGAACATCCCTGAAGAATGTAAAGACCATGGAAAGAACAGATTTGTACTATTAAGTCTAATTGACCAGGGACAGTGCAAATTATTACACACCAAATCCCCATTGGGATACAGGTGGTTGTAATCATCACCAAAGGCTCTTATTACATTGCCACATGAACTAGGTAGAACTGGGTAGAACTGTCATATTAACAATTTGTAAGCCACTCTGAGAACATTTCTAACGGGCAGGGTATAAATACAAGAACAACAACAACAATGTCAACTGCAATAATAATAATAATATCAATGAGATTTTCCTGTTCTTGAAAAGCTGCTGGAGAAACCCAGGTTAGATACAGGCTGCCTACTGCCTGGGTACATGGCAGTGTGATACGATCCGTTGGTGACGGTTACAACTCTCCTGTATCCCACAGGAGATTTGTCATGCAAAAATTTCCAAAGTCAGGGAATAATAATTATTATTATTTGTATTTCCCGCCTCTCCCTTCGGATCGAGGCGGGATTCCAACAAGTAAAAACGACAGTAAAATTTCATATAAAAATGCAATACATCAGAACATACAAATTAAACTCTAAAAACTGTTGACATTAATTCAATCCTCTGTCATCAATCTAATTTACTGCTGTCATTTCCTGTCCAATCAGAACAATCATAGCAGGTCAGATGGATAGGCCCCTCCTTTTTTAAAGCATCTAAGGTGGTGATAAGACGGATCTCTTCCAGCAAGTCGTTCCATAGTTTCGGAGCCATAGCAGAGAATGCTCTGTTAGATATTGACATCAGTCTTGTGTTAATAACTTCTAATAAGTTCTTCCCTGATGTTCGGAGGGTGTGGGGAGGATTGTGTAGGGAGAAGTGTTCCTTCAAGTAACTCGGGCCCAAGCCATATAGGACTTTAAAGGTAACAGCCAACACTTTGTATTGTGCCCGGAAGCTGATTGGTAGTCAGTGTAAAGATTTTAATATCGGGGTGATATGATCAGTTCTTGATGCCCCGGTAAGTAGTCTGGCTGCTGCATTCTGAACTAGCTGAAGCTTCTGGAGTTGATACAAAAGTAGCCCCATGTAGAGCGCATTGCAGAAATCCAACTGAGTGGTTACCAGTGCGTGTATCAATGTTTCAAGATCCTCCCTGCCCAGATAGGGATGCAGTTAGCATATTACCCGTAGTTGATATCATGCGCTCCTGGCTGTCACTTCAACCTGAGATGCCAGCTGAACGACGAATCCAGGAGCATGCCCAAACTGCGAACTTTGTCCTTTAGGGAAAGTGTGACCCTGTCCAGGACAGGTTGACAAATCTCCATCCCTGGACAAGGAGGGCCTTATCACAAGTACCTCCATTTTCTCTGGATTCAACTTAAGGTTTTTTTCCCTCATCCAGCCCATTACCAACTCTAACCAAGTATGTAGAGAAGAGATGCCATCCAGGCTTTAAAAAGAGGGCAAACGCCAGCGCTGGAGAGGCCCCAGCACATCGCCCCACCCACGGAGGAGGACTGGGAGGAGCGCTGGTGGGAGTGGCGCACCTTGAAGCCAGCCCACCGGGCTTTAAAAAGGGGGCAAACGCCAGTGCTGGAGAGACCCCAGAACATCACCCTGCCTACGGAGGAGGACTGGGAGGAGCGCAGGTGGAAGTGGCGCACCTTGAAGCCAGCCCGCCAGGCTTTAAAAAGGGGACAAAGGCCAGCACCGGAGAGGCCCCAGAACATTGCCCCGCCCGCGGAGGAAGACTGGGAGGAGCGCCGGTGGGAATGGCACACCTTGAAGCCAGCCCACCGGGCTCAAAAAAAGGGGGGGGCAAATGTCAGCACCGGAGAGGACTTAGTTTTATTTGGTAGAGAGAAAGAGCGGTTGTTATTTATATATTGATAATCCATCTGTTGCTAAATAGGTTTATAGACCTAAGTAACATCTTGAAGTACCACAGTCATCAACTTTGGGAACCTATAATGATCATATACAATTATGAATACAGAGAGAAGGGAAGTAATGCTGATATGTATGAACCTGATAGAATGCCTATAGGAGTAGTGTGGGGCAAAGGGAGGTATGATGTTAACAGAGCGGCGAGCATACACAAAGGAAGATGAGATCAATGGTTGAAATCTATCCTGTCTTCCCAGCCCCCTGTTAACCTGAAAGAACCGAGAGTCATCCCATTCATACCACAATCCTTTACCATGCTCCTCTGTAATGCCAGGTTGGTGAGAAATAAATCTCATATCATCCACGATTTACTAGAAGAGGAGAACACCGACCTGGTTTGTATCACGGAAACTTGGCTGGCAGAAGATAATAATGTGACATGGACTAAAGCCCTCCCAGCTGGATATACCATTCACGAGCAGGTTTAGGAGAGTGGGCCGGGGAGCGGACTGGCCTTGATCTATAAAACAGGAATCAATTTGACCAGGAGACCTATCCGTAAGACTGACTACATTGAGTGTATTTACCTAATCCTGAAAGCCAAGGACAAGTTTAGGGAAACAGCTTAGACAACCCAGGCTGCATCCAGGACGGGCCCAGGTGACAATTTGGTGGTACTTTATCTATGATAGGAACTGGCTGCCTCCCAAATTAGCAGTGAATTCAAGAAAGGTAAACTGTTCTTTTAACCCCATGAGATAGGGTCCTATATTTAAGACATCATAAGATTAGGACTCAAAAGGAACTAAATAAGACCATAAAGTGTAAAGATATATCATTGATTACCAAATTCAGGATCATATTTCTGATTTCTATACAAGTTGTGAAACTGGACAGTGAAGAAAGTTGTGTGAAAAGCAATAAACTCATTTGAAATATGGGGCTGGAGGACAGTTCTACAGATGCCATGGACCACTAAGAATGCATGAATGGGTCCTGGAACAAAACAAGCCTGAGCTCTCTTTGGCCATGCTATATTTTGGTCATGTCATGACACAACACAAGTCACTAGAAAATACAGTAATGCTTGATAAGGCAAAAGACAGTTGGAAAAGAGGAAAGCCACATCATTGATGGAAGCCGCAGTCCTGACTTTTCAAGACCTAAGCATGAGCACAGTATTAGTAACAGGATGTCTTGGGGTAACAGCAACAGTGGATGCAGGTCCAACTGTTCATTCACAAACATAGAAATGTCTGCCTTCTCCATCTCTACAGTTCAACTACAGAGATTAGTCAAAATATGAGGTGGGTGGCCATTTCAAATCAGTATTAACATACCCTCCAACTGTCTCAGTTTGGCAGGGACAATCCTGATTAATCTTCTGTTGACCACTTTTCAGCTGCTTTTAGAATGTCCCAGTTGTTCTCTTTCCTTCTCCTCTCACTTACCCCTTTGTCCTCAGTTTACTTCAGCTGCTGCAAACTGAATTCAAAGGTCAGAGTTACTGAACAGGGTGGAGAGGGTGGGCAGGAGGGGAAGGAATGGTGCCCTTCCCTGTAGTCTCCAGCAAAAACAAATTGCTACAGCTTTTCTTAGCTTGTCTGTTCCTCTTCACTAATAACTTTTGCCATCTTAGTCACAGACTGATGTTGCCATATGTGTTTCAGTTTTCCTATGTGAAATTTTGGAAGATATGTAGATGCACACTGTGTCAGTGTGAACTTAAAAATCAGCCGATTTTCATTCCATACATGTTTCCATTTTCACGTGAAATGTTAGAAGGTATGTACTAGCAGAACAACTAGCAATGCTTAGCCAAAGTAGGTCTTAATGATTTGTGGATGAGAGGATACAGTAGATTGTCAAACAGGTAGAAGAACAACTAACACAAAGCACTGTATTTCAAGCCTGTGAACTGACCAAAATTGGGTTTCAACTAGCAGTAGAAACTTTGCATTAGTGGGAAGAACTAACCAAATATCATCCAATGTACTTTCAGCTCATATTTTTGTATAGAGAAGATTTAAATTCTATTGAAGTATCATTTTTGTTAAATTTTGAAAACCAGCTAATCCGAGTCAATTATCTGTTCATATTTCACTCTTGTGGAAAGCAAGTAACTAAGGGAGCAATAGTAACTTTGCCTTTTAATGGCTTGGCTTCTTTTTATGAAAAATAAAAAGCAGAAAATATCCAGCTTTACCGTTCCAAATTGACATAGTTGCCAGCAGAAATCCAATTCAATTACAATTCAATTATAGCTTCTTTTAAAAATGCATTAAGCTCTGCACCAGCCAAAGTGAAACATTTTTAAATCTCATTGATTCCGATGCACAAGATTTAAGCACATGTGTAACTCTTCCATTGAAATCAATGGGGGTTGAGAAGTCAAGTGTAGTTAGGTGTGATTATGCTAGCAGCATACGAATTAGAGGATGAAGCAGAAGGTCAAATGTCCACTAATACATTTCTTCATTACTCACTCTGTCTTTGGAACTTCTTTTCTTAGCCAATAGAAATCGGACTGTGCTGCATGTTTACGGGTCTGAAGTACATTGCTAAAATAATCCGTTTCTGAAAACTTCATCTGGGAATGGAATAGAACATAAGGTTATGCAATTCTAACTAACAGCTTCAAGGGGAAACATCAAAGAATAATAGCTTTCATGCTTATAAAGCAAGACATCCTGAATCAAACTGTTTTTTATTTTCAAAAATAATTATTTGTACTACACAGCTAATTTCAGAAATATTTTTTCCACTGTGAATGCTAATATGCAGTTCCCTGAGAGGTTGCTATTAACTTGCAGTTCATGATATTTTATTTCATTTCATAAATTTTGGAAAATTGCAACGTTTCCATTAAACTGCAGGGAATTTCATTGCCTGCATGATTTCTATTTAATCAAGAAATATTACAATGGCTGCCATTTGTTGGTTTTGTTTCATGATTAAAAGAATTTTCTGTCTATATACATGACTGTAAGGCTAGAGTCTTATGCCCACTACCTAGTGGGACTTAATTCTAAATTAATTCTAAAAATAAAATCAGAACACAAAGTCACAGAATTGTGCATTACACTTAATAAAACTGGCAAATGCTGGGATCTTAGAAGTTGAGATAATGTAAAAATGTATTCCTTTTACCTAGAAATTCCAGTCAACAGGATGGTTTTGCCTAACACCTGGTTCACTACAAAACTTTTTAAAATAGTTACTTTATAGTTGCTCCCAGAATCTAGATATCTCAGATAGTAAAAACATTTTAGCTGCTGTTTATGATTCACATAAACAGGACAATATAAAAATAAGGTATGTGAGGGCAGCTGAATTTTAAAATCCCAGCCTAGGGCCCTGCACAAGCAAAGAGTTAATAATCCTGACAAGGGTAAAATAAGCCAAACTATACATTTAAACATGAGAGGTTTACAAGCAAAAGCCCCCAGAAAATATAAAATTGATCTCCCTCCAGAGTTTTGATACTCAAAGCAGCTATGTTTTTATTTATTTATTTATTAAAATTATATCCTTCAAGGGCTAATAAATATTTTATTACACTGAAGAGACAGTCAGAAAATATAACTGCTGGCAAGATTGGTGGCTCAGAGAACTAGTAATTGGATATAATGCTGGGTCACACTTTCAGGCTCAGAGCCTACTGCTAAAGATTCCAAGTCATTAACATCTAATTGTTGCAAGTGGCCTGTCTGGAAAGAATCTGAAACTTTGCATAGTCTCCAAAATGTGAAACATTGCTTCAAATAAAATTAAATTAAAATTAAAGCAAATGACAAACACCTAGAGACAAAAACACACACTGTGTTTATATTTGGAATATTCCAAAAATGGCATCTACATTTCTTGTGTCTCAGAAACCAAGTTAAAATGTGCCAAAATGTTTAATTTTAAAACAATCCTAGCTGTTGAGGTAAAATTTGCAAAACTATCTCCTCTCTTCTCTTATATTTTAAAACACAGAAATTTTAAAACTGCATTTCTGTTGCTTTAAAGGAAATATGGGAAGAACAAATGTTGGTTAAAAATACTAAATATTTCTAAAACTTTAAACACATAAGAATATTAAGAAGGTTTCCATCAACAGAAAATCAATTTAATTTAAGCACTTAAATGCATACTTGAGAACTCAATCTCTTCTCCCCACCCCCCCCACCCCAAAGGACAGTGGACTCTCCACATTTCCTGGGCACAGGACCCTCATGAAAGTGGGAAAACCAAAAATAAAACAAAACACTTTTTTTTTATCTGAGTGAACCTCTCTAGGAAACTCTAAGTCCTCCAGGACAATTCTATGGTCCAGATCTACCAGAGGGTGACCTTGAAATGGTGCTGGAGGACCTACAAATGCCTCGAGAAGTGTTCTTTCTAGAAATCTCTAGGTTCCCCAGCATGACCTTTGGTTGACAACAGTCACCCTGGAGGACCCAGAGTTTCCTAGAGATAACATATTAATCAAATATGTGAATAATCAAATCTGCAAAAGTCAAAGCCACAAATGTGGAAGGTCAACTGTAGTGTACTTGAAAGTACCCCCCCCCCCCCAGTTTGTTTGCCAGCTTCTATTTGCCCCATCCTCACTCTGCATGTCCATTCTCTCCACTTCTCTGAAAATAAATACACTTGTCCCTCCATTTTCACTAGGGTTAGGGGCACAAGACCCCTGTGTATATGGAAAAACAGCAAATAACAAAAACACAATGTTTTTACCTAAGAGAACACCTCTCTAGGAAACGTCCGACAGACACTGACCATAGAACTGCACTGGAGGAGCTATATGCCATTGTATTTATTGGGACTTGACCATCCACAGATTTTGGTATCTAAAGGGGGGGCCTAGAACCAAAGACAGTGGATATCAATAGCCCACTGTAACAGAATAGGAAAAGTTACTTTAGTGCAGGACTGGGCAACCAGTGGATTTCTGGGTATGGACAATAACTCTCATGAGCCCTAGCCAACCATAGCCAATGGTAAAAGATAATGGGAACTGCAGACCAACATCATATAAAGGGCCATATTTGATTTAGTATACAGTATATCTTAGAGACTTTCTCATTGACATGTATAGATTATTTATTTCAGAGCTTTTATGTTTCCAGGGAAGAGACAAGCTGGAGTGTTAAGTCTAGTTATCACAACAAGCAAATCATGAGAAGAAGTTCCATGTTTTGTTAAGCTGCTCTTTCTTGTACCAGGAACAACTGGGCAGCATGCACTGGCATGCTGATAAATGAGAATTCTCAAGAAGTTGTAGTTGGTCACTGAATGCAAACAGTGACCAACTGAATGCAAACAGTGACCAAGTGTTCCAGCACTAGAGCTGGCCATATATCTTGACATTAATTGGCACTCCTGTTGTGAAGCAGGGTGGCTGTTGACTTATTATACTGCCTGACACAGCTGCCACCATCATACACTGCTTCCTCTGAGGTCAGAACAAGGTGCTGACTTCAGCATTCTGACCTCACAGCGAGCAGCTCAATGTGTTGCAGTGACTACATTAGGCAGCACAGTGGCATCACAATGGAGGACAGTAGGAGGACATTTTATTTGGCCCATCAGACAGTTAACAGTTCCCTCACACATGGGTGATAATGTGGCATATTGATAGGAATACAAAACAAAACTTTCTTGATGGTTGCTTTCTAGAACTACTTTCCTAGAGAGGCTAGAACTGACATCTCCTAGCAGTCGTCCAGTCAGCAGGCAAAAAGTTTTGTATTTCAACAGGATTATGAGAACTGAACATTTTTAAAGAAAGGGTTTTTACAAAGATGTTGTACTGTTTTAACTGTATTTTTAAAAACTTGTTATTTATCCTTTTTTAAAACTGTATCTTTTAAATTGTTTTTTTAAGTTCTTGATAGGTTAATTATGTTTTGATGCTAATCTTTTGTAATTTTTTTATTGTACTGTATTTAAATTTAAAAGCTACCTTGAGTCCCAATTCTGGGAGAACTGCAGTGTATAAAGTCTTCTCAAGCTACCTTGAGTCCCAATTCTGGGGGAACTGCAGTGTATAAATAAAGTGTTCTCTCTAGGAATCTCTAGGTCTTTCAGTGCAACTTTTAGTTAAAGTTGACCACAGAGTTGCACTAGAGGACCTGGATATTCCTAGAGAGAACATATTAACCAAATCTGTGAATAGTCAAATCCGCAAATATCAAAGCCGCAAATATGGAGGGATGAGTGTAGTACATATAGTGCAGAGTATGCCTGATGAAATCTATAGTACGTGTATGGATTAAACAGGTTAAAGATGCAATCCCATGCATGTTTACTTTCGAGTAAATTATACTGAAATGCTATTGAACTAAGCAAACACATGGGATTGCACAGTTCACAAATTATTCATCAGAAATCAGGTTGCCAAATCTCAAGCCCTGGCTCTGAGAGTCCAGTTTTCATGGGTCATCTCCAGGTAAGAAGCAAAGGTGCAAATCCTCCAGTTTTGAGGGGCTTAGCTCCAAGCAAGAAGGATGGGCTGTGGGCAAATCTCCAGGCCAGATTGTATAGCACCAACCACCTACAATTTCTAAGGATTAACTGATTTGTTTCTGCAGCTTACAAAGACTCCAGGTTAGGATTGCCATATACCAGTCCCTTATATCTGGGCATATAACTTGCACATTATGCAAATTATAATTATGCATATTATTAATTTACATTATGATTATCAGTCATTGCACTTTTTCTACCATTGTGTTTCAACCTCAGTATCAGTACCATGCTAAGAGCTCTTTTTTTCCCCTTCTTTCTCCCCCTACAGGAAGCCTTCCAAACAGCCTCAGAGAGGCTGTTTGGAAGTGAAGTTCTGCCATGTTGGCTAGCCCTGGGCTCAAGCCCCAGACACAATCACTCATAATGCAAATACATCTATGCTTGCCTTCTTTCTTTTCCCATGTTTTGAGGGAAGGGGAGGGAATGGAAGAATAAGGTAGCAATGCTACCCCTGTGCAGCAGCAACTGTCACTGTCACATTTTAACCCAGCCATTGGCCTGCAATGAAGGAGAAATCTGGGATTTTACTGCTTTAATGGCCCCAGCCGGTCGGGACAATTTTTACTTCCTTGAGTCTGGGATTTTCCAGGACAAATAGGGAAATCTATATATTTTATTAGCTTGCTCCTTTCCTCCCAATCCCTGTGGCCCCAGGGCTCGCTCTATGCTCTGCAGCCACCAAGTAGGTTGGATTAAATGTTTACCTTTACCATTTTTGTCCCAGAAAAAAAAAGGAAAGCTTAGAGAGACTTGAGGAGGTCAAATGTCACTTAAATAGATTTGGAAGCAATATGCTGCCCAAGGGTCGCATTTCCACACTGTGCCAGGGCAGCTATTCACTTGATACACCTCACTTATTTTATCACAAAATTACAGTTACATAATCATCACACATCTGGAACTAATGAAACTTTTAAAATACAGTGGAAAAAAATCAAATATTAATCTTACTTATAATAGACCTACTGAAATGAATAGGGCTTGTTAGTTCATATAATTGAAAACCTACTGGTTTCAGTTGGTTTAATATGTGTAGAACTAATATTGAATTTCTAAGTTTAGTATTGCATGTGTGTGTTTGCCATCAAGTTGCCTGTCAAACTACAGTGGCCCCATGAATTTCATAGTATTGCATAATTTAGCCAACAGAAATAGTATTGATGGATGCATTTAATATGCATGTATGTTAATTCCTTTTTTTAAACCAATTTATTCAATGTGATTCAAATTTTGGCTGTTTGAGCTTGGAAAGAAACCAAGTTTTCTAAGTCACCTGTTTTCACCCTCCTCATCCGCAGACGTCTTTCCCATAGAAGATTTGCTATGGCTGTTGTCTTGTCTGGCTTTAAATAGCTGTAACTATGAAGTTTCACACTACAATGGTTTGATAGGATGTGAACATAAAGCAATAAAAGGAGTGACTTATTATCACTTCCCAGCCTGGATTAACTGCCACAGACAGAACTATGGTCTCAGTGAAGACACTGTGTGGTGTATTTCAGACTACCTCACTGAAATATTGGTAATTTAGGAGGAAGACTATGACTCAGAAAATGGATTGCAGCTGCCATTAATTTGCTCCAGTGACACAGTTGACAGTGATCTGTGTTTTGTGTTAAAGATATGCATTGCATTGACTGCTAAACAAGCATTAACTATAGATATAGTGAAGGCGTCTCTGTATGAATTAAGTTAGGCTTCAAGGACTTAGGGGCTGTACAGACTGGCAATTTGTGCCAGACTGTACATGTGGTGAAGGCTGAGCGTTTGCATGCTCCAAGCCCTTATCGTGCTGCCTAGGTTCCATTTTGGCGCATGCCTGTCCACATAGTGCATGCCATGATGTTGCACGCTGGGCGCAAAACTCAAACAGTGCTGGACAGAAGGGGCGTCATCATGGCATGCCAGTGCACCTATGATGCCCTTTCTGGGATGCAAGAAGAAGCCGGCTAATGGCAGCTCCTTTTTGCGTACTGAGGAGGCTGGATTGCTGCCACAGCATGTGGTTGCTGCAGCAACAATCCAGGGCAAAAAGGGGTGGCTGCAGGCCGCCCATCTGTAGAGGACCTTACTCATCATCCTCAATTTAAATTAAAAAATACTTTATTCTCTTGAGTTGTGGTGTTTAACAAAAGACTCGTGTAAATAAATGTGGGAGATAAGCAGAATACAAGTAATGTGCGGGGCAAGGGAAAGTGTTATCGCTAAAGGCAAACATTTTTAGAGAAGAAATGAAGCACTTAGAAAGTTAATATCCATTCATTTCCAGTGGGACCTGATATGTCAGTGTGTGAGGCATTTATGTCTCGGGCAATATATCCTGAAATCATTACTCTTTTGAGACCAAAATTCAGTTTTGAATCAAGTCTCAATCAAACATCATTGCAGTGTAATTTTTATGTCATCATCATTATAATTATTGTCATCATTATCACTTATTCAAATCATTATTTGAGTATTCTGGCTAGTTACCTTGTTATCTAGAAAGCTAATATCAAATAATCATCAGGAATATCTATACTCTGTGTACACACATGTCCACTAATCTCAAATCAACACCAAGGCAAAAGATACTATGGGCTCTTCCAGAATGGGATAGAGAAGTTCCTGCTCTTATAATACAGCTCCTTGGGTTCTGGCAGTTGTCATCTCCACATTCATTCCATTCCATTCCTAAGAGATTTTGGTGATCTGCACTAGACTGTCTGTAGATAATTTGTGGATCTGCACTAGACCTCTTCCAAAGGTTTTGTGTTGTTTTTTTAAGTGTGATTTGCTGATGTTGTGATATGATTTTGAAGGCCAATTTTCTCCATTCTTAAGTGCCTCTTCACTACAATGCTAAAAAAAGTAAGGGGGGAAGAGACGGATTTTGTTGTTTTTCTGGTATATCTCAGAATTAAAAGGAAACCCATCTGAGGGTAGGTATAAAGTTGAAAACTAAGGCTGAGAATTGCCAGGAAAAAGTCCAGGATAGCAGAAATATAATTTAGATATTTTAACAAGGTGAGAACTCCAACAACTATTACAACTGTCCAAGACATTTGCCTTATTTGGACGAATCCATAGTCCCACCAATGACATTGATGACACAGAAATTAAGAAGCTCGTATTCCTATATTGTTGTTTGAGGCCTGTGCATGTTGGGTCTCCCTTATCCAGAATTCCAAAATACTCCAAAATCCATAATTATCTACATGGGTGGCTGAGACAGTGACAGCTTTGCTTTCTGTCTTTGTTTTATGCACAAAATTCTTTAAAATATTCTGTATAAAATTACCTTCGAGTTATATATCCCATTAACAAGATACCTCATTTATGTATACATAAATATTCCAAAATCCCCCCTCCCCCCCATCTATAATTTCAAACAGTTCTGGTCCCACACATTTTGGATAAGGGATACTCAGTCTGTAATACTGCTTCTGGGGATCATGGAGAGAAATAAGAAGCTATTCCAAGTAGAAATATTTTCTCTACTGAATAGCTTAAGAGGAAAAATTACTTAGATCATTACTACTCAAAGTGATGACTGCCAGTTTGTGAACCATCAGCTACCAGTCCATGGCAAGTTTCCAGGAAAGAGACAAAAAGTTATAACCATGGCATGAATATAGTACTTGTCCCTGGCATATTGGGGGGTGGGGGTGGGGGTCATGGGCCACCCACATCAAATAGCCTGAGAAGTACTGAGTAAATGATTGTGATTAATTAACATAGCTTGGTACACACATATTTTGGAGTTGTGGTTTACTATACTTTTAATTATTCTATAGACCACCTAAATACCCTAAATATTTAACTATCCTAAAGGCCACACATGTCATCTGATCTTGGAGGCTAAACAGGGTTAGCCCTGGTTAATATTTGGATGGGAGACTGCCAGCAAATACCAGGTGCTGCAGACTATATTTAAGAGAAAAGAACTGGCAAAACCCATCTCTTGAGCATTCCTTATCAAAGAAAACCTTATGGAAATCATAGTATTGGCAGAAGTTGACAGGCCACTTGAAAGCACACACAGACACACAATCTCATACTGTACCACATTTATGGTAGGTAGTGAATTCTTCCTATTAAGAGCACTTGCATCAGGAAAGGAGGAAGTAATAGTTCCAGCAGATGAAAATGAAAGACTGGCCTGATCTAGATTGGCAAAAAGAAGTGTGTTCATGGCTGCATGAAAGTCTAGCCTTTAGATGAGAAAAAGGGAAAGTGTGCCATGAAAATGCTTTTTTTGCATTTTAGGGGAGAATAAGCGCCTTTAAAAAGGTGCTGGTTTTCCTAGCTTCTTTTTTAAAAACTGCGGAACAGCGCAGCTCCATCTAAAGGCTGTGGTGCAGCAACTAAACATTAAGGAAAAGGCAACTTCATGTCACACTTTCCTGCCAATCTAGAAAGCCCCATAGATGAAGAAAGAGAAGAAAGAAGAGCTGAATACAGAAACAGTTGTATGGTGCAAGAGGAAACAGCTTACTCTCACTCTTCAGCTTCCTGTGCTAGAATTTAAGAGCTCCTTTATGTATTCCTGATATTGTGAGGAAGACCAGCTGGTGGAATTTCTTATGGAGCATGGGAGGTAGGACAAGATGTACATAGAAAGTTAATGCAAGCTGTCCACTCTGCACATTATTTGAGATGCATTGTGTAGAATATGGACATTTCATTAGGGTGGCCAAACTTTAGCCCTCTAGCTGTTGTTGAGTGCAACTCTCATCATCCTTAGTCAGCACTGCCAATGGTGAGAATCAGCTGGACACATCAATCCAATAACATCTAGAGATCCACATTTTGCTAACCCCATTAATGAGGGTTCTACTGCCTTACACATTCTACTGCCAAAAAAGGTTACCACCAAGTACGAACCTAGAGAGAGACAAGAGAAAAAGATAATGGGGTATGCCAGCAAGGAGACAATTTAGTCATGAGAGAGAATGTGTAGACAATTCAGTCATGAACTGTTGATTTGGGAGAACATATGTAGACATTCACCAAGGAGAACATCAGATGCAGGCCACTAACTGAAGTATATAACTGATTAATAGTGTTAGAGGTTTTACGAAACTGTTTTTCCTTTCCCTTCAACTCAGCCTTTAAAATAAGGCCTTTGAGCCTCTACAATACAAGGATCTATTTTTATTATTTTGTTTGTTCTGCTTGTGCTTCCTATATGGAAATCATCATTGCAAGTAACTATAAATATAATATAAATAACACTTACTGTTTTGATGCCTTCCATAATATAGGTATCATTTGTTATAAATGCAGGGTAACCCACTTTCGCCAAAACAGCTTTTGCCTT
Organism: Urosaurus nigricauda; assembly: GCA_034509955.1. Taxonomy (NCBI): domain Eukaryota; kingdom Metazoa; phylum Chordata; class Lepidosauria; order Squamata; family Phrynosomatidae; genus Urosaurus; species Urosaurus nigricauda. The sequence goes on from JAOEGL010000003.1 coordinate 88,877,722, forward strand.
TGGAAAGAAACAGAAACATGATGGTGACAATTATCTTCATTTAAACCATGAGGTGATCTTATTTGTGGGTCACAGGAGTCCTCTGCAGATATTCAGTCATTATTATTTTTTTTACACAACCATAGCAACGACAGAGTACGTGGATGTATGTCATACTTTGCAGAGGACAGTCCTATATTTAAAGGGCAATCCAGTAAAATTCCAATTTAAACATAAAGAATTATATGAAAGGAGAGTAGGGACCAACAATGAGCAGACTAAGCAGACATACAGGTCACCTGCCAAGCGTCGAACAGCTGGTTTTTGGACTACAACACCTAGAATCTCCCATATTCAAAAAGGTGAGGGTTTTTTTCCAAGTTTTGCCTGGCCACTGTTGTCTCAAATATAGTGAGAGGTATTCTATTTTATTTAAAAAAATATTTTTTTAAATTTTCAGCAATATATATAACTTATTATATGATTTCAAGCCATTTCTGACTTACAGTGACCTAAAGATGAACATGGGATTTTCTTGGCAAGAGTTATTTAGATGATATGCACCACTGCCTTCCTCTTAGGCCTGAGAAAGCATGACTTGCCCAAGTTCACCCAATGTGTTTCCATGGCTGACCAGAGTCCTAGGCTGCATCTGCACCACAGAAATAATGCAGTTTGACACTGCTTTAACTGTCATGGTACATTCTATGAAATCCTGGGATTTACAGTTTCTTGTGGCAACAGTGCCCTCGGAGAGAAGCAGCTAAATATCTCACAAAATTAGAAATCCTAGAATTCAATAGCATTCCACTGCATTATTTCCGCACTGCAGGTACAGCCCTAGTCCACCATTCAAATCACTATATCACAGTGCCTCTATAAACAATTTAGCACGTGCACATTTCATACAAGTATATGTCATCTTTTGTCCCTTTTTAGTAATGCATAATTCACCACCCTAATGTAGAAGTAGGCACTGATCCCTTAGCATGCATACAGTCTAACCTATCCACCAAAACTTGAAATATTCCTACAGAGGTATATTGTACATGTGGACACTGGGAATTCAAAGGGGACAATGCCTATGGTTGCAGTCTTGGTCTGGTTCCAACCCTACTATTAGATAAAGTGAGGTAGCACCTCAGTCAACACGGTGCACATTAGAAAAGGCATAACATTGTTAATGAATTGATTTATTATTATAGTAGATTTTTAACAGTAGGGACACAAAATATGTTTGTATTTTGTCTCGTAGCAAAATAACTTCACCAGCTGGGTACAAATGCTATGCACGTTGACTGTTGGAGGGCACCATTGGCTGTTCTGCCTCTGGGAGCAAAACATTTTGGGCTAAGTCTTCTTGGCCCTAGGTTTTTCTTTCCCACCTGAAATTAAAATCTTCTACCTGTGAAATTACAATTAATTGCAACACAGATAATTAAGATGTGACAAAGTGAAGAATACAGATGGGGAATTAACAGCAGGAACAGATGAACTCTTAAGCAAGAAAGATCCCATTGTCATGCAAATGTCCTCAGTGACAGAAAAACAATGAAAGACAAATGGTGCACAGATGAAAATAAAAAACAAAAAATGATATCTGGAGAGAATAGTTGCACTTTGGTTGCAATCCCATACACACTCAGGTGGGAGTGATGCCCACTGAACTCAAGGCGTCTTAGTTTTGAGAAGTGAAAGAAATGTAGGAAGCTGCCTATTTTATATTGAGTCAGACCATTGGTCCATTTAGCCCAATACATCCAAATGTGGCTGGTGACAGCCCATCAACATTCAGGCAGGCTTCTTTCTGAGCCATACTAACCAGGCCTGATACTGCTTACCTTCCCAAATAAGATGAGATTCAGTGTGTTTAAGGTGCTATAAGGACTGCACTTTTACCACTGCCTTCCTCTTAGGCTTGAGAGAGTGTGACTCACCCAAGGTCACCTAGTGAGTTTCCAGGGCTGAGCAGGGATTTGAACTTCATCTGCCAGAATCCTAGTCCAGTATTGGGCTAGATAGGCCAATGGTTTGAGACTCAGTATATGGCAGCTTCCTGTGTTAGTTTGGCTACTCAAAAATAAGCTATATTGAGTTCAGTGGGCCTAATTTTCCATGATAGTTGGAGAGCCTTGTAAATATTTGCATATTGTAGAGTACAAAGGATGGACTAAACATCCTCTATTTTAATCTTATTGCTGCTTGATACAGTTCACTGAAGCCATATAATGAGTACTACATTGACATATTTGAGGCTTCTCGGTGATCCTTCTTCTTATATTCACCTCAAGAAGGCAAGAAGGAAGGATTTTATTTAAATTTCAGCTGTGTTGGTTGCTTAAAAGAGCAAAGTAACTCACAAATGTCTTGCATGAACTCAAAAATAATAATTTTATTTACTTAATGAAGCAGCCTTTGTGTTGTATCCACATAAATAACCTTGCTAGCATTTTTTTATTATTATGCAAATAAAAGGAATAACACAACTTATAATAGCTGGTGAACTGGTGCTTTCCATTTTGCAACTTGATATCATCTTCAGTGAAAAGAATCTGAGAAGATTCACTAGGTCAAACATGGTGGAGGATTTATGATTTACATCAATCACTGACATCACTGTTTTTCAACACAGAACAAGATTGCATAATGCTATTTAAATTCTAGTACTTTTTTAAAAAAACAAAAACATATTTTATAATAAAAATAAATGCTGTTGATCTTATTGGCTTTATCATTATATGTTTATCAATCTGTAGCATCTCCATGTAAAGCTGGAAACCTTAGACATAGCTTGGATATCAGTGTTGAAGAGATAGAACTAGATAGCATAGCAATAACATAAAGATAATTTCCTATGTGTAGATTTTGGAAAAATCAATTCTTTGGAAGTAAATTTCCATAATCCCCCACTGATGGCTAGGAGATGCTGGAGATTTTGGTCCAAAATAGTAGGATTTTCAACTTCTACATTTCCTGTGTGCATAAAATAAAATGTAGATAAACTGATTCCACATTGTCCATTTACATTTCTCCATTATTCATAAGAAATGTATAAATGGAAAGCAGACGTTAGACAGACAACTGCTGTTTTAGTTGGGAGAATGCCTCTTCCAGCCAGAAGAGATCCAGTGAATCAAAGGAACTTATTTAAGTACCAAACTAACAAATTTTCATTGTTTCCTCTGGTCTGCTATAGTTGGATTTGGGCTACTAAAAATTGGGTTTAGCATTCTGAAACTATTTAGGATCTATTAACATCTTTATCATGCATGTTGACATTAGGCCAATTTGGACAGTCGAATCCTGGATTAATACACTAATATATATGGGGATTTGTTCCTGCAGCATTCAGTTCCTTTGCTTCTCCCTTTATGAATAGGCATGTTCTCTTCCTCACCACACCCTTAAGTTTATTGCACTAGTACCTGTATCGTTCCCAAAGTTTTCTTGTAATGTACTGTGTAGAAACGATATTGGAGCGGGTGTTACTGCATTCAATATTTGTAATGTTATGGTAACATTATGAGAACCCATTTTATCACACTGCTTGTACTGTTTTATCAGTGCTATAGCCCAGATTGTTCCTAAGCAGTCCTTATTTTGCGCATGCGTACTGTTGTTGCAAGGATTTTAGTACTGTGTAAGTAAGTGACGTCATTACTGTATGATCTTATCACTTCATGGGTTGGACACCCTCCCTGTCTGGCTCGCTGGAGCCACCCATAAAGAGTGACAGGCAGGGAGAGGAAGGCAAGATGGAGCCAAAGGGGAGGAGAAGGAGGAAGAGAGCCAGCCAGAGGACACCTCTGTTTTGGGGGGGCAGGTCCAAGGCTCTGTGGTTGTAGGGAGAGAAGAGCTGTAGTTTGGAAAGTGGGAGGCTGCAGGGAAACACACACACACAGAGGCATCCCTGTTTGACACATATAAGCCCCTGCCTGACACTCACAAACACCAAGAGGCATCTCTGCCTCCCTGACACACACACACAAACACTTCTGTCTTACACACAGACCCTTTGCCTCCCCATCCTTTCTATGGGCATCCCAAGGAGAGGATGGGGAGGAGAGGGCTCCTCCAAGACCCTTCCCTCCCTGATCCTTTCTATGGGCATCCCAAAGAGAGGATGGGGAGGAGAAGGCTCCTCCAAGACCCTTCCCTTCCTGATCCTTTCTATAGGAAGCCCAAGGAGAGAATGGGGAGGAAAAGGAAAGAGGTGCCTTAGCCCCTCTGAGTCCCTTCTCCTCCCCATCACCATCCTGTCTTGAAAGGAACAATAGTAAGGGAAGGAGATGATACACACGCGCGCACACACACAAAAAGAGGCATCCTTGCCTAACACACATACAACACACACAGAGGCATCTTTGCCCGGGTCACACACACACATACACACATCCCTCTGCTTGCCCTGAGGGATGCTCCCTTTCGCTGGCTTCGCTCTTGTCTATTAGGTGGTCAGTATACAGGGGAGGGGGAGTCTCCATCCAAAAACATGCTATCAAGATGTTTACATCATGATCATTCTTTTTCTCAGAAAAAAAAGTATTACATGAATAAAAATATAATTAAATGTTAACACTACTTGTGGCACCCTCCTCACGTCATACCCAGAAGAACAGTAGAGATTGCAGACGTTCTAGGACAAGAGGGCAGGAAACTGATAGCCAATCAGAACACAAGGACAGAATGGGAGGTTGTTGGAATATCGCACTGGGCTCACCTGGAACGGACCAATAACCTTCCAGCAGGCTGAGAACCCTTTTTAACAGTTCTCACTCTGGGACGGTCGTAGGACACTTTAGGCACCATATGGGAACTGAATGGGAACCCTGCTTTGCAATATACTGCGTTCCGTTCTGTTCTCATTTAGAACCCAGAACATTGCCAGAACACAGTGCGATAAACTTACCTACCAAGAAATGTGACCAGCAAAGGTCAGTGACAGAGCATTTTTTTCCATTTAATACAATGGAACATTCTTTCAAGTTGCTTTCTAAAAAAAAATGAATAGGAAGGGATGGAAGGGTGTGAGTTTAATTTCTGTTATCTAATAGATCCAATCTCAGATTTATAGAAGTATCCTCAAAGTGTGTCATCTTCTGAAGAAGAGTGAGCCAGGGAGAAAGCCAAGAAGGGAGGAAAAGCCAAGAAATTTTGGCAAAATTTGAGCTATTTGTTTGGAACCAAAACATTCATTTGTGTAAACCTATGCTCTCTTCTTGTCTACTCTGAAGTAGTGAAGAGAAAGAAAACATCCCACTTACATATCAAAATGGTTACTATAGTCTGCATATGCACTACGTGAGCAACAACAAACATGCAAATTACAAAGAGATTCAGTGAGATCTACTTCTGACTAGACAGGAGGAGGTGGGCAGGAGTTTAGATATACTTTATTATTCTTTGTATCTAAACTAATAGTTGTAAATCTCACCAAGCCCCTCAAAGTATGCGATACACTGCAGCAGGGTTGGGTGGAAAGCAGAATAGAGTGAAAGAGAGAAATCAACAGTGGTCATTCTTTAATTGCTCACCAATCCCACTTTTTCTATTCCTTCCCAGGTATTCTTCTGCTGTCTACAGAGCAACATGATACATTTCCTCTAATCCTAATTCCCTTTTTTCCTTCTTGTAGTTAGAGCACTAAAACAGCTGGGGAGGGGGGGTGACTTTACGACTAGGATCTCCCAATGATTTTTGTTTTATTATTTATCACTCCCACATAATTACTTTGAATATCATGGAAAGGGTCACCCAGTGGGTTTCTATGCCCAAAGAAATTGAGAATTCCTATTCTCAGTACCAACACTGAGTTTATGAGGGGGTATCCAAAAGTTTTAATGATCACCTTTTTTTAAAAAAATGACCAAAAGTTTGTTTTGATTTGTAGTTGTTAACTTATCTCTATGCAGTCACTATCTAGATTTATACTCCTATCCGACAGAACTCGCCATAGGCAGCATCTTCGTGCCTATCGGGAGGCTTTGCGTGCAGCGCGAAGAGCCTTCTGCTCTGCACGCATTGCGTCTGCAGAGTCCCGCCCAGCAGAGCTATTTAGGGTGGTGGGGGAGCTAACACAGGTCCCTGCTGTGTCAAATCCCCTACTTGACCCTACGACGGCCTGCTGTGACGCGTTTAATACCTACTTTGCAGATAAAATCTCTCGGATAAGGGCCGACTTAGATGTCAATTTTCCACCAGAACCAATAGATGAGGCGTCCAACAACTCCGTTGATGTCATTTTGCTGGATGAGTTCCAACCTGTGAGTACCGATGACGTGGACAAGCTTCTTGGAAGTATGAAAAAGACGACCTGCTCTCTCGATCCCTGTCCATCTTGGCTGGTCGTCCAGGGAGGGGACACACTGAGGGTATTCCTTCGGGATACAATCAATGCGTCCCTCAGAGAAGGCTGTTTACCATCCTGTCTGAAGGAGGCAGCTGTTAAGCCCCTCCTGAAGAAGCCTTCTCTTGATCCCCTGGACAGGAACAACTATAGACCAGTGTCCTTGCTCCCTTTTTTGAGCAAGGTGATCGAGAGAGCAGTTGCCTCTCAACTTCAGGTTGTCTTGGATGAAACCGATTATCTCGATCCATTTCAAACCGGCTTCAGGACAGGACATGGAGTGGAGACTGCCATGGTCGCTCTGACCGATGACCTCCGCCTGAGTATCGACAGGGGTAGTGTGACCCTGCTGGTGCTCCTGGATCTCTCGGCGGCTTTTGATACTGTAGATCACTCCATCCTCTTGAGTCGACTGAGGGAGTTGGGGATCGGGGGCACCGCACTCCGGTGGCTCCGGTCCTTTCTCTCTGGGAGATCTCAAAGGGTGAGGCTCGGGGACAGTTGCTCCTCCAAGATTGAGCTTAACTGCGGCGTCCCTCAGGGTGCCATTCTGTCCCCGATGCTATTTAATGTCTACATGAAGCCGCTGGGTGAGATCATTCGGAGGCATGGAGCTCAGTGTCTTCAGTACGCTGATGACACTCAGATATACCTCTCCATGACCAGATCGTTGGTTCGAACTTCAGATGGCGTCTCTCCTCTTAATGACTGCCTTGCAGCGGTAATGGATTGGATGAGGAAAAACAGGCTGAAACTCAATCCAGACAAAACGGAGGTACTAGCTGTTACAGGCCCAAAACCAGGTTCGGGAATACATCTTCCGGTCCTAGATGGAGTCACACTCTCCTCGAAGGACCCTGTTCGTAGTCTGGGGGTGCTCCTTGACTCGTCGCTTCACATGACTAGTCAGGTGAATGTGGCAGTCAGGAGTGCCTGTTATCAGCTTCGGCTGATACGCCAGCTGCGCCCCTACCTGGATCAGAGGGACCTGGAAACAGTGGTGCACGCTTTGGTAACCTCACGCTTGGATTTCTGTAACGCGCTCTACATGGGGCTACCCTTGTGCCTAACCCGGAAACTCCAACTAGTTCAAAATATGGCAGCCAGGCTTGTTAGCGGTACACCTAGGAGAGAACACATTACACCTGTGCTTAAAGCTCTCCACTGGCTGCCGATTAGTTTCCGGGCGCAGTACAAGGTGTTGGTTTTAACCTTTAAAGCCCTACATGGCTTGGGTCCATCTTATCTCAGGGACCGCCTCTCCCCATATGAACCCCCCCGCACGCTTCGGTCCTCTGGGAGAAATCTGTTGCAGCCCATGAAGACTAGGTCAGCGCAGACCTCCCAGAGGGCCTTTTCTGCTTCTGCTCCCAGGCTATGGAATGGCCTGCCGGACGAGATGCGTCTCATTACATCACTAGACTGTTTTAAAACAGCCTTAAAGACGCATCTCTTCCGGCAGGCCTTCCCTGAAACTGTATAATCTACCTGGCTCCTAAAATCTTTCAGCCAATTCTCAACTCCTTATCCCCCCCCCCTCTGTATTTTATTGCTACCCATGCTGTGGCCAGCATTGTGGTTTTGTGTACTATGTTTTATTGTACTTTTATTGTTAGTAATTTAATTTTAAACTTAACTAATTTAATCCTATTTTAAGGGGGGAAGGTTGGGATGGAATTCTTGAATTATTTTAATCTGCAATCTGTTTTTAACCTTGTTGTACCCCGCCTCGATTGTTTTACAGAGGGGCGGGTAAGAAATAAATATTATTATTATTATTATTATTATTATTATTATTATTCATTTTCCCCAGCATATCTTGACCCTCCAATACCTGATATTGTAGAAGTCTGCAGATTGCTCCTTACGAGAGGGCATTGTAAAGTAATGATTATCACCTGGAACTTATTATGACATATTGATGAAATTTGGTCAGTGTCATCATTGGTCCCTAAGTGCACCTTGCTGAGAAGATCAGCTCATTGCGGCCTTTATTTTTGTGACTGGCTCTGCCAGAAGTGACTAAAGTGTAAAATCTTCATCAGGCACAATCTGCAGGCTTCTACAATATCAGGTATTTGGTGGGTCAAGATACGCTGGGAAAAATGTATAAATCTAGATAGTGACTACATAGAAATAAGTTAACAACTACAAATCAAAACAAACTTTCTGTCAATTTTTTAAAAAGGTGATCATTAAAACTTTTGGATATCCCCTTGTAGCTCTTAGCCCTCCTAATCAATAACTGGCCATTTCTTCTGAAGTTCCTTTGAAACTATGCTTCTGCAGTAAAGGATCATCATGCTAGCAATAAATTAGAATTATGTTCAAAGAAGAATAAATAGGTCTTTATCTAAACTCTTGCTATATAACATTACATTTTATTATTACCAATTAAGATGTGGCACATATATCACTTTACAAAGAAAATCTGACTCTGCTGTGACAATACTTCTAGAATAATCTACAAAAACATTGAAAATCTAATGAATGCATATCTTTCTTTATTTTAAGGACTATTTTTTATATCTGAACTTCTTTAAGAAAAAATGAAAGCCACTGGAAAAAATTAGCATAAAATCTCATTTGAAAGCCAGAATCTTTCATGGCAATGTAATTGAGCATTTAATTGCAACAATGAATTTACTCTTTATGTATGTGTCTGTGTTCTCATTTTTCATGGAAAGTAGGCTATCAGAATACCATCTGCTAGAACTGCAGCATACATATTACTAGTATTCTGTTGGTTCCAAATATGGGAAGAAGAGGAAAGAAGCTGGAAATCTTCAACCAATTTACCATCCTGAGTAGGTCACTGTAGAATGAGTGGGAATTGTTTCTCTGTTCTCTAGGCAAATACATGTATCTCAGGGCAAGAAATATTGCAGGACAGGAACGAATTTTGTATTTGAGGTGATGTTAAAACCTGGCATCTCCACTCATTCTCAGCTGGTGCCAGGGTTCCGTGACACAGCGAGAAGGTGTTTTGCTATCCATCAGCACAGTAAACTACTTCCTTAACTTGTGCACAAATGAGAAGAATGGAATGGAAAGAGAGTTGATGGGTACACACACTTGGAGCCATTATGCCATTTGAGGGAGGGGAAAGAAAGGAATAACAGGAATAACACGGTTGCAACATGTGAGCTTTCTTGAACAAGCCTTGGCAACAGTTGCATAGGGAGTTACCTGGGGGAAATTCTAAAGTATAGGAAGCAAAGGGCAGTAATTGGCTGGAAGAAGCAGCAAGACGCCGCCCCTTTTCAGCCCGGATCGGGGCCACGGCAACCGAACAGAACGGCCCCATTCCGGCCTTCAGAAGACATAAAAAGAAGCCACCCCAAGCAGCTCCTTTTTGTGCCCTAGAAGGGGGTGCCATAGCTGTGACGGGGCGTCATGATGATGGCCCTTCGGCACTGCGTCGTTTCGATGCATCATCAGGGTGCATGCCAAGTGGACAGGCGTGTGCCAAAATGGGCATAAGGGCATTGAGCATCAAAACTTTTCCCCAGTCTGTACAGGGCACTTTTCACTGGTCTATACAGGACCTGAGCTGCCCATGAGTTCACAGGACCTAGAAAAATCTCCCATACATCATGTATGCTCCACACTCATGATCTAATAGGAGAAACTACTGCAGGACATTTACTTTACTCAAGGCTCCAGGTTTTCATATTAGCTGAGTCTCTACCCAAAATCTGGGCCCCTTTACCTAGATTGCACACATGCCTGTTTCCACAGTGAGTTCACCCAGAATGAGTTTTGGACCACTTGCCAATCCATGCCTATGAGCTGAAGCAGATGGGCCAGAAGGAGTGGCTTCTGACTTCTCTGGCACCAATTGTGCCAGGACCATGCTGACCAGACAGCCAACTCCCAAAGTGGAGTGCTTCTATGGTCCCAAATGAGCCACTGGCTCCTGCCACCTCAGCACAGCTTCATAGCAGCTTCCAGCCACTTTGAGGGCATTCATCATCTGAACACCACACCCTGAAGCAGCTGGAAGCTGCTCTATTTGGCCCATCAGTTTTGCACCTAAATTGGCTCTTTAACATCATAAGAAACCATTTCTGTCTCATCATAAGAAGACAACCTTCAGTCTCAGGTTTTGGCCTTGAAATCCCAGGGCATGTGAAGCTGCTGACCTGGAAAATTGATTAGTAAATTAGAAGAATCACATGGCTATTACTAAATTTTAGAGATTGTCAATATTTACATTATCCAGATATCCATCTATTATTCTGATGAACAAAAAAGAGCATAGTGAAAAAACAAATGAAATAGAGCTCAGAGAAGTTATTTTTTGGATTAAAATTCCCAGATTCCCGAAGGTAGTTTGGCACATGTAGAACACAGTTTTAGCCTTTTATCTAGAGCTAAGATTCCCAGTGGAAACTAGAATAATAAAAATAATGTATTTTATTGTATCAATAATAATATTAATAATAATAATAACAACAACAACAACAATAATATTTATTTCTAGTCCGCCCCTCTGAACAAGCAATCGGGGCGGATTACAACAAGAGTTAAAAACAGTTACAGTTAAAATATCGCATCCTTTTCCTTACCACCCCCCTTAAAAGAAAATTAAATCACAATACAGTTAAAACATAGAATGGCCAAAATAGGCAGTTAAAAACAGCAGCAGGAAAAATGGACCTAAGGCCTAGGTCCTCTAGGAGTAAAGTACAAGGGAAGGAAAGCTGGAATTACAAAAATGGTAAAATCATGTGCCTTGCAAAAAGGTTTATCACACTAGAGGGCAAACAGGATTTAAACAGGAATTAAACAGGAAATGCCTTATGTTTAACATAGGGCATTTCCTGTTTAATTCCTGTTTAATTCCTGTTTAAATCATGTTTGCCCTCTAGTGTGATAAACCTCTAAGTCAAAAGTGAAGAGGAGGCTTCTGATTCTCAGTGGTTCTTAATTATAAGTATTATATTCTCAAACAGCTAAAAGAATTTACATTACAAAATATTGTCATTAAATTTACTGTTCAATGACTTTTTTAAAAATGTCAAATACTAATCTTTTTATATTCTATAGTTACAAAGGAATCCACAGTTAAGCCATCAAACTGCACTCTGCAAATTGCTATGATCCTTGTACATATGTTTCATGGACCCACATCAAGTTAAGAAGCTGCTAAATATGGCAGTTTCCAAAGACTAGCTGTATTAGAGTCAAGCCAACATGCCAGGCTAAATGCCAAGGATGTGAGTGACATGTTGTTCCATACCTGCAATTAAGGGTCCAGGCTAGGCAAGGTAAGGAAAATATGTAACGTTTAATATCCCCTAATATGGAATGAATACACACACAAACACATGATTAATAAAGAGAGGAGCAGTACAGACTGCCCAAAAGGAGCGGTCTGGCGCCACCTTTTTTTGCAGCACAACTTCACTGCAGCAGTTAGACGCTGCAGTGAAGCTGCACAACAAAAAAGGAGTGGGGTTTCCACACTCCTTTTTTGTGCCGCAGTTGCAGTGCAATTGAGAGAAAAGGCACCATTGGGCGCATTTCCGCTGCCACAACCTGCATCTAGCAACTGTGCAATTGCAGCGGCGCCATTATGTACACCGTCTAAATAGTGTTACGTAATGGCGGTGGTGCCATTATGTAGTAGGGTTCAGGATCGTGCAAATGCTGCGCACTACCAAACCCTAATAGCGCCACCCATGCGCCTCTTACTGCCCGTCTGTTTCAAGCCAGAATTAGCAAAAAGTTTCAGCTTTTCTCTAGTTCAGTTGCTGAATACAAAAGTAAGTTCTAAGCCACAACTGTTTACTAATTTCTTAAGTTCTACTTTTTAATCAATTGTTCTAATATACATGTATATGTTTAGTATTATTGTATACTTCTGGAATCCAGTACAGACTTGTCAGAAGTGCTTTTGCTTTTATATAAGCTGCTGCTCCAAAGAGCTACAGCAGATCTTGAAGAAGACAGCATCTATATACGTTACTGTACTGATGGTAGCTTGTTTAACTTAAGCCATCTGAAGGCTCGCACGAAGACTCAACTATCTAGTCCATGAGCTGCTTTTCACTGATGACGCTGCCCTTGTTCCCCATACAGAAGCAGCTCTGCAGCGCCTATCATCCTCCTTTGCAACGGCTGCAGAGCTGTTTGGGCTGGAAGTCAGCCTGAAGAAAACAGAAGTTCTCTACCAGCCTGCCCCACAGGAAGAGCACTAACATCCCCACGTCACAATAGGCAAATCTGAGCTTAAGTCCTTTCAGCAGTTCACCTACCTGGGAAGCATCATCTCTACAGACACCAAGATTGATAAAGAGATTGATCACAGATTAGCAAAGGCATGTAGTGTATTTGGAAAGCTTCACAAAAGAGTCTGGAATAACAAACACCTGAGGCAAAGCACAAAAATCAGTATGCACAGAGCCATTGTACTATCTATTCTCCTCTATGGGTCTGAAACATGTGTCATCTATCACTAACATCTACGACTCCTCAAATGCTTTCATCAGCGCTGTCTACACACAATCCTAAATATACACTGGACTGACTATGTGATGAATGTTGCTGTCCTGGAGCAAGCAGGGATCACCAGCATCGAGGCCATGCTATTGAGAACGCAGCTGCACTGGGCAGGGCATGTTTCTAGGATGGAAGACCATCACCTCCCAAAAATAGTACTGTATGGTGAACTAGCCTTGGGTTCACAGCATAAGAGGGGTGCCCCAAAGAAGAGACACAAGGACTCCTTGAAACTACATCGCATGCTCAGCCAAATTGATCACCAACAATGGTCTGCCCTGGTCTCACATCAGGAGGCATGGAGACACACTATCCACAATGCAGCAGCCTCTTTTGAGAACTCATGCCAAATGAGTCTCAAAGAGAAATGACAACGCAGAAAGAACCACAACTTGGAAACATCACCCAAGGAGACTTTTTGCTGTGCAACTGGACTTGTTTATCTCAGATTGGCCTTTTTTGTCATCAACGCGCTTGTAGAATGCATGGGATGAGTACTTCCTGAATCTTCATTAGTGAAGAAAAGCCAGAGAGAGACAGACACACGCTTCTTAGAGTGATTAACAAAAAACAATTACTTAATGAATTAAGTAAAATGTTATGGCTTCTGGCTTCTTTAATTCTTAAAACAAAAAGTGATCAGGATCTAAACTGGCCATTTAGAAAGCTAACTTGGATGGTGGTTAAGCATGATGGTATATCGGAATTTAGCTGGACCCACATAGGATGTGAGTTGCTTCTAGCAAAATTTTGTTTGTTAATCATTCTAATTAATATGTATTATTAGTATCAACTGCAGTCACTTGGGATCTAGAACAAATTTGTCAGAAAGGCTGTTTATTAGAGAGGGAGGGAGGGAGGGAGGGAGCATACATCAAATATGTTTCATATATCTATATAACTATACCTAAACCTGTATCTATGAAACCAGAGTGACGGAATGGTTTGAGTGATGGACTTTGACTCTGCAGACCAGGGTTTGAATCCCCACTCAGCCACAGAAACCCACTGGGTGATCTTGGGCAAGTCACACAATCTCAGCCTCAGAAAACTGCATGATAGATTTTCTTAGGGTCACCTTAAGACACACAATCACCAAGTACACCTATAGCTGTAAACAGATAGATAAATCACTTGATATGAACTGAAGTTCTAAATATCTTTTTAGCCCTTGTTCTAGGATGAGGAGAAATTAAAGGGGGAAACAGATTGATGGGAAGATTTAAACTACCCTTACCCTTGTATGGTGGACATAACCCATATCACGGATATGTACACTTACTTGCAGCTAACAACATACAAAATATCAGGTGCACTAATGCTATACATTGAACATAGTGCATTGTTTCATCTGTTGCCATAAAAACAACAGAGTCCTGAGGCAACTTAAAGCCTAATAAATGTATTATTGCATAAATCTTTGTGGACTATAACCTACTTGTGGACTATAATACAGCAAGTGTTATCCAGATTTGAGGTGTAGATATAGCACACAACCGCTGGAGATGGACCAAGGAGGAAGCTCCCAGTGTTAGAATTACTGCTGCACTATTTTGTGTAATGCTGCATTTCAGCTGACCATAGTGACTTTAGAATGCATATACATGTTTTGTTCTAACGATTCCACCTCCTTTTCCATGTCAAATATGAGAGTGACCACAAGTGTTTCAGTCTGATGCAATTGAGTTAGCCTTATAGAGTTATGCTGGAGTCTTGAAATAAAATGACAGCTGGGAACCCTGGGTTGAATACAATTTCCTTTTCCTTCACCAGTTTCCCACAATCTATCTGCACAGTGCTCAGGTTATTAATGGAACTGACATCCCTTTTCAACTGACTGAGCACTGGCAGCAGCCAGGTAACAAGGGAGAAGCTGACAGCAGCAAATCATCTAACACCAAAAGATAAAAGATAACCAAACGCCTTATGGCAAATACTGTAGTTTCAGATCAAGCCAAAGAACAGGAAACAATTCATCTGGCTACTGTTGTATCCATGGGTCTTTCTACCCCCTCCCCAATCCACAAAACTGCTCAAATAATAATTGGATTTCTCCCTGACCCCTGCTATGCTCCAAGGTGGAATAGTTGGTGCCATCAAAAACTAGAAGCACCATGCTTCCAATCACTGGTCCCAATCACTCATCATACCTACCAGTAGCACCATCCATTCCAAGTTCCTCAAACCCATTTCCTCCTGTGGGGAATCTTTGACCTCCCAAATGATTTGGACCACCATCCCATTTCACAGATGAAAACTGGGACACTTCTGGCCAAGCAATATCAGAGTATGGTCAATATGGCAGAAGTTATTAATGAGGAAGAACATACAAAGTAGGAAAGGCTGCAGCTTTTATCCAGGCTTATTAGGAAGAATAAGACATTGTCCACTTGCCTCCTTTCCCCCATGCTGAGTTAATAGAGGGCAATCTACTTTTGCACTTTGAAAACCATTTGCAGCAATTGAAGCAAACTGAGGACAAAGAGGGAAGGAGGAAACAGAAACTGGGATGTTTTAAAGCAGATAAAAAAAAATGGGGCACAAAAGATTAATGAGGACTGTCCTTGCCATTCCAGTAAGGTTGGAGGGTGTGCAGTCCTTCATCACTCTCCATGTTATACAGGGATGATGAGCAGTGGAGTCCAAAAATCTCGTAGTCCAAAGATTCCCCCAATCCTGCCTCAAAGAAAATGTAAGGGAAACCCAAGCATTTTCAAAATCTTCCTCTTGCAGATTTTTTTTAAAAGAGTGTCATTTTCCAAACTGCTATTGATATCATTATGGAGACAAGTTTACGCTCAAAATAGACATAGGCTCTGTCCAGACCATCCTGAAAGGCCGGCCTGAGGGCAGAATCGGGTGTAGCATCCTGATGAAGCACACTTGATTCCACCACCACCACCCCGGGTGCCCTGATGCTATGCACCACTCCAGGCAGCGTGTGGCATCATGGTGCACCTCTGGTGCTGCGTCCAGATGACGCAGCACTGAAGGGGAGCAATATAGCCATGCGGCAGCAGCTATGGAGCCCTTTCAGGGGCACAAAAATTAGCCGCTTTTTGTAGCTCCTTTTTGTGCCCTTGAAAGCCTGGATCAGGGCTGTGGTATGAGGTTGCAACAGCCCTGATCCAGCTGAAGGAAGGGTGGCTGGAGGATGCCCTTTCCAGGCTGTTTGCACAGCCCCTGAGTCTACAAAATCTTATGCTGCAAATTTCATTCTCTCAATTAGTCTCAAAGGTATACAAGAATCCTTTGTACACTGATACAAACTACTACAGTTATGTCTTGGAACAAATTATACCAATGTAGGTGGTACACTCCAAGCAAGAATTTGATAACATCCTACATCGCTCATATTCATATTGACAAAATTTGCAGATATTCAGTGAGTTGCCACATCCGATCTGAAGATACAACAAGAACATTTTTTTATCTCTGAAAATTGTCCCAGATGTTCCACAGCTTTGCTGTGGCAGAGCAAAAATCTAGAATGAATTTCTACAACAAATCATACTGAATCAAACATATATAGCACAACATTGATTCATCTCAATGAACTCAAATGAGCTTAGAAGACTTTTAAGCAGATATCTTTATCTCTCTTGTTTATATTACACATGTGATTTTTGCTAGTAATATAACTCATAGCTTGGCCATGTGTGTGTGTGTGTGTGTGTGTTCGTGTGTGTATGGGTGGGTGGGGTTCTGGCTTCCTTCCTCTTTGTTCTGTGTTGATTTGTTTTCCTCCGACAGCATGAAATGACCTGTTTTGCCATTCTGTATAATGACAGAACAAACAAACTTCCAGGGAGAATTAAATGCATATTTCATTTTTTGTAAAAACTAAAGGTTATATTTAGGTTGGATCTTAAGAACCAAGAGTAAATAGAAATTTGCTTTCCTACCATTCTTCCCTGACTTCCTCTGCATTTTCCAAAAGCTGCCCTGTAGGCAGAAAGCCACCTGAGATGAGGTGGGATGGAAGAAGGGAGATGCTAGGAGAGACAGCAAACACAGGATACTGGGCAATAGACAGTTAAACTAACATTAAAAATCTTCCAGGCCATTTTAAACAATTTTCCAGCCCAATCAGTAGCCTCTTATCCCACCCTACACCAATCTAGAGGAACCTTACCTGCCCCTGCAGTTTTTGAGCAGGTGCAATTGGCTGCAAGAGGAAAGAGGGTATGCAAAATTCCTTTTCTAACATTATCTTTCCATTCCTTTCATCTCAGGAACCAGTCTATCACCATTAGGACTAAAACTATTCTATACTGGTGGTATTGGGGGGGGGGGATACTAAAACACCATTCTAAAGATTTAAGTAAAAGGGCATCCATTCATTTCCATTCCAAAAGGAAACATATCTAAAAACAGAAATAATAGATAAATCCTCTGCAGGGGGCAAAGGAAGCAACAGATGTACAAATATTCAAGGGGGTATCGTACAGTTTTAATGATCACCTTTTTAAAAAATGACAGAAAGTTTGTTTTGATTTGTAGTTGTTAACTTATCTCTATGTAGTCACTATCTAGATTTATACATTTTTCCCAATGTATCTTGACCCTCCAAATACCTGATATTGTAGAAGTCTGCAGATTGCGCCTAATGAGGGGGTATCGTAAAGTAATAATTATCACCCGGAAGTTATTATGGCATATTGATGAAATTTTGTCAGAGTCATCATTGGTCCCTAAGTGCACATTGCTGAGAAAATCAACTCATTGCGTCCTTTATTTTTGTGACTGGCTCTGCCAGAAATGACTAAAGTGTAAAATCCTTGTCAGGTGCAATCTGCAGACTTCTACAATAATGGTATTTGGAGGGCAAGAAACGCTGGGGAAAATGTGTAAATCTTGATGGTGACTACATAGAAATAAGTTAACAACTACAAATCAAAACAAACTTTCTGTCACATTTTTTTAAAGGTGATAATTAAAACCTTTGGATACCCCCTGTAGATCCTGGTTTTAAACATTTTTAATATCCCAGCAGTATCCCATTTTAGCAAAGTGAGTACATTAAACAATCCAGATCCTAGATCCTGGTTTTAAACATTTTTAATATCCCAGCAGTATCCCATTTTAGCAAAGTGAGTACATTAAACAATCCAGATCCCTTTTCTCCTTTCCAAATTAATCCTTCTAATTCCTCACCTTTACCTGTATGTAGTAGTAAAGTTTTTCAATTTTCAATTTTAGTAAAGTTTTTCAAATTTTTTAAAGGGGAGGACCCAAACTATACATATAATTCCAAATGTAAATGTGCATGTATAACTGCCACATATTGGAGGAAATCATAACAAACTTTAGGAGCACAGTTAGTGTAAGGATCAGTCCTTTCCTTATTGTGGTAAGGGATTTCTCGAGATAAGATGAGGAACTTGATACAACACACCTGACCACCTAAAGTCTGCCATAGAAACCTTATTGGTGGCTGCCCCCAACTTATGGAAATCCTTCCCACAGGAGGATGGGTTGGCCCTTTTCTGCTTTCTTTCCACCAGCAAGCAAAGATCTTTCTACTTAGACAGGCCTTTGGCTCTTAGCTTATTGCATTAGAAGGGTCTTTTAATGGGTTGTATTCTGTTTTTATACTTTTTACTCCAGTTTAATGAGTTTTAAAACTGTTTTAATTTAGTGAGCAGGAAAAAGTGGTTTGAGGTGGTTTGAAGCCACATTGAAACCCCACCAACTGCACCATCGGCTCCCAAGGCAGCTGCAAGCTCATGTCATGACCACTTGACATGGCTTCTCAAGCCAGCAAGAAGCAGAAAAAAAATGCTTCTTTTTGAAATGGCTTTTCTCTGCAAAAGGGCACTTTCCTGCTGGCTTCAAGGCATGTGTCTTCTAAACACCACGCCTTCAAGCCAGCCTGAAAGCACCTCTTTTTGACTGTCTGTTTAGCCCCAATGTTGCCAAACACTTAATATACTCCCATATAAAATCATACACCTTAATTCTCCAAGTACATGTGCATGGAAAGCAAAGCTTATGTGGATGTATGTGGCACTACCTTGGACACAGCCAGACAATGCACAGTATGGCTTTTGTGCATGGTGACACAATTTAAAACCACAGCACCTTGGATCTTCAATTCAGGATCTTTTCCTTATGATCTTTAAAAAGTAGCATGCCTGTATAAAAATCAGGAAGGGGAGCTGGATGCAGTGAAGGATCTCAGGTTCAACTTTCACTTTTTTGAGAATTAGTCTTTCTCCATCTCCAGCACTGACAAACATTTTATCTTAGCAAAGAACTATATGCAATTCACTGATGCAGTAACAGTGCAAGTTGCTGGGAGAAATAATAGTATCTTAATCATTATATCACAGAAAAATGCAAAAAACAAAACAAAACAAAAACAAAAACACAGCCCTGAAGTATTGGAACACTCTGCGTGTTTAACTATGTCATTGGTTGTGGTGTAGAGTTGGTGATTTTTAAGGTAGTGTTTGCACTCACTACCAATCTGGGAAGATACAAATACATGTGCACATACAGTATGCAGTGGCATTTAAGACAGAATTAAAATGGTTAGAAGCTGTTTCTTTCATCTCCCTAACTGATTTAAGGTGTGTGCTATTTTAGTTTAAAAGTTTAACAGTGCTCTATCTAATAGTGAGGTTTTCTTCTAAGGATGGGATTTTCAAGTTGAGGACTCTTCCAAGCTAGATTAAAAAGTGGTGATAGTGAGTAGTGCATTCTGTCTCCAACCAGTCAGGGACTTCATTTCATTTTGCAACTCAGTTTGGCAAAATATTTTTTCAGAGAATCTGTTCCAAGAACAGGAGATCTGGAAATATATGTCTCCTAGTCTGGTCTACACCAGACTAGAATAGAAACCTGTCTGTACCCTGAGTTGCATACTAGAGGTCTGCTCAGAGATCCATCATTAAGGTAATCAAATTGGCTGCCACTAAAGATACAGCCTTACTTTCAGAAATTCCCTTTCAATTAATACATGACTGGCCTTGTTAAACTGCTTTTAACTGGAGTGCTCTTTTGAAAAGCAGCATTTTATAGCATACTAGAAAAATTATTTGAAAGCATCTATCCTGCTATATTTTAGCCAGCTTCTCTCTCCCTTCACCCATGTTGGGGGCAGCAGTCTTAGGAAAGTACATGGTCCTTTCTCTGAGAGTACAAGACTAGGGACCCAACTGTACCATTTTGCCCATAGGGAGACCAATATTTTGTAGAGTGAGGGTGTCCCTTCATCTGCTTCACTCATTACAAAGTTCAGCAACACTTTCAGAAATATTTCTGTGATTGTGGGAGAATGAGCAATAAATTAATTTATTGTGCTCAGGCAGTAGAAAAGCGGTATTATTTATTTCTCACAAAGATGATATAGGACTGATTTTTTCCCAAAGAAACATCAGTAAATTACTGTTTTATAGTGGACTCATGACAATACTACATTAACATAGTCTCACTCTTGGGTTACCTCCATCACTTTTCTCTGCAGAATGCTTATTATGGAACACATCATTCAAGAGAGTTTTGCTGATGGAGCAGGCTGTTATCAATGCCTCTCATGTGAAGAAAAGGAAAGCCCGTTAAAAAGTATGTTTTCCACATTCAGCATCTTTTTTACTATGCTACAGGGTGACTAAGAGCTGGGGCAAGCTGAAAATTATTGATGAAATAAGTTCACAGTCAGCTAACAAAATAAGCTACAGGGCATGTTAGGGACACAATGGCATATGCACTCCAAAGCTACAGGTGGTTAAATAATGCAGTTAAGTGGAAAATCAAGAAACAATGTCATTTGATAAATTAATTGATTATATTTCTTTAACTGATCCTGGACTTCCACTATAAACCTGATCATTTTTTTAAAAATTGAACCTTGTGTTCATGATGTCTTTCAACTTTAAAATATAATATAAAATTATAAATTTAAACATAAGGGCATATCAGTTGAACACACATTGATTAAAAAAAAATAAACAGCATCTCCTAGCTTGATCTTCTTTAGCAAAGCTTAAAACCCCAAAGCCTTCTGTAGAAAATATTTGCCTCCTGGCAGAACATTAAAAAGCTTGGCCTCCTCTAGCTTGGGATTCCAGAGCTCTTTCTTGTCTTCTGCTTTTGAGGGTGAAAGGATCCAAAAGACTGGAAAATGCAGGCAAGTTCATATGTGGGAATAATAATAATAATAATAATAATATTTATTTCTATTCCGCCCCTCTGAACAAGCAATCGGGGCGGAGTACAGCAGAGGTTAAAACAATATCAAGTTAAAATACCCCTTCCTTACCCTTACCACCCTCCCTTAAAAAAGAATTAAATCACAATGGAGTTAAAAAACATAATAGATTAAAACAGCAATACACAATAGTAGGGAGTGGACCCAGCTTAGGTTGTATGGAGAAAAATGCAGGAAAAGATTTAAAAAGCCCTTAAAACCTAGGTATGGAGCTGGGGATATTCACATTCTCTGGAAAGGCTTGCCGGAAGAGATGCGTCTTTAGGGCTCTTTTAAAGCCTTCTAAAGATGTAATGAGACGCATCTCGTCCGGCAGGTCATTCCACAACTTGGGGGCGACAGCCGAAAAAGCCCTCTGGGAGGTCTGTACCAGCTTGGTCTTCATGGGTTGAAGCAGGTTCCTCCCAGAGGACCGGAGTGTGCGGGGGGGTTCATATGGGAGGAGGCGGTCCCTTAGATAAGATGGGCCCAAGCCATGACGGGCTTTAAAGGTTAAAACCAACACCTTGTACTGTGCCCGGAAACTGATCGGCAGCCAGTGGAGGGCTTTTAGCACAGGAGTGATATGCTCTCTCCTGGATGTTCCAGCCAGAAGTCTGGCTGCCATATTTTGGACCATTTGTAGTTTCCGGGTTAGGCACAAGGGTAGCCCCATGTAGAGTGCATTGCAGTAGTCCAAACGTGAGGTTACCAGCGCGTGTATCACAGTTTCCAGATCCCTCCTCTCCAGGAAAGGGCACAGCTGGCGTATCAGCCGAAGCTGGTAACAAGCGCTCCTGACCGTCGCATTCACCTGACTTGTCATGTGAAGCGACGGATCAAGGAGTACCCCCAGACTGCGAACAGAGTCCTTCGAGGAGAGTGTGACTCCATCGAGGACTGGAAGTTGTATTCCCAAACCTGGTTTCGGGCCTGTGACTGTGAGCACCTCCGTTTTGTCTGGATTAAGCTTCAATCGGTTTTTCCTCATCCAATCCATTACCGCTGCAAGGCAGTCATTGAGAGGGGAGACGCCATCTGAGGTCTGAGCAGACGATCTGGTCACGGAGAAATAGATCTGAGTGTCATCAGCGTACTGATGACACTGAGCTCCGTGCCTCCAAATGATCTCACCCAACGGCTTCATATAAATATTGAATAACATCGGGGACAGAATAGCGCCCTGTGGAACTCCACAGCTAAGCTCGATTTTAGAAGAGCAGCTGTCCCCGAGTCTCACCCTTTGAGATCTGCCGGAGAGGAAGGAACGGAACCACCGGAGCGCGGTGCCGCCGATCCCCAACTCTCTCAGCCGATCTAAAAGGATGGAATGATCGATTGTATCAAAAGCCGCGGAGAGATCCAAGAGCACTAACAGGGTCACACTACCCCTGTCGATGCTCAGGCGGAGGTCGTCAGTCAGAGCAACCATGGCTGTCTCCACTCCATAACCTGCCCTGAAGCCGGTTTGAAATGGATCGAGATAATCGGTTTCATCCAAGACAGCTTGGAGTTGGGAGGCAACCGCTTTCTCAACCACCTTGCTTAAGAAAGGCAGCAAGGAAACTGGTCTGTAGTTGTTCCTGTCCAGGGGATCAAGGGAAGGCTTCTTCAGGAGGGGCTTAACAGCCGCCTCCTTCAGACTAGATGGAACATTGCCTTCCCTGAGAGACGCATTGATCACATCCCGAAGGAATGTTCTCAATGCATCCCCTCCCTGGACGACCAGCCAGGATGGACCTGGGTCGAGAGAGCAGGTTGTCTTCCTCACGCTTCCAAGGAGCTTGTCCACGTCATCGGTACTCACCGATTGGAACTCATCCAGTAAACTGACAGCAACGGAGTTGCTGGATACCTCACTCATGGACTCTGAACGAAGGTTGGCGTCCAAGTCGGCTCTTATCCGAGAGATTTTATCTGCAAAGTGGATATTAAATGCCTCACAGCAGGCTGTTGTAGGATCTAGCAAGGGGTTTGGCACAGGGGGGACCTGTGTCAATTCCCTCACCACCTTAAACAGCTCTGCCGGGCGGGACTCTGCAGACGCAATGCGTGCAGAGCAGCGAGATCTCCGCGCTGCACGCAAAGCCTCTCCATAGATGCGAAGATGCAATCTATAGAGAGTTCTGTCGGATGAGAGCCGAGTCCTTCGCCATTCACACTCTAGTCGTTGTCCAGCCCGCTTCATTTCCCTGAGCTCTTTCGTATACCAGGGCTTCCTGTTGGGAGCAGGCTGGAAAGGACGCTCGGGAGCGATTGTGTTGATGGCCCTGGTGACGTCGGTATTCCAAGTGTCTACCAGGGTCTCAACAGAATCGCCGGCATTCCCAACCAATAAACCCTCTAGGGCTTTCTGGAAACCAATTGGTTCCATGAGCCTTCGAGGGCGGACCATTTGAATGGGTCCGCCACCCCCGGGGGGACGGAACGTGGTCTTTAGCTCCAGCTTGATCAGGAAGTGGTCCGTCCATGACAGTGCGGAGGTCTTGGTTAGCATTGTCTTTCAACCAGCCTGGTACCAAGTCATGTGGCTTTTGTAGTTCATAGTCAGCTTTTTGAACTTTGTCCAGAAATGAAGATAGACAGTGAAATTTTTATAGCAAGGGGCTTACACTTCATATAAGGAGCCCTGATCAATAGCCTGGTTGCAGTATTCTGAACCATCTGTTTTCCAAACACTTTTTAAAGACAACCCAGTGTAGAATGGTTTGCAGTCCAAACAGGAACTGACAGTGCTAAGAATAGGGTTCTTGTTATTGTTGCGTGTTTTCAAATAATTTCTGGTTTATGGTGACCCTAAGGTGAACCTGTCACAAGGTTTTCTTGGCATGTTTCTTCAGAGGAGGTTTGCTATTGCCATCCTTTGAGGATGAGATAGTGTGATTTGCCTAGGGTCACCCAGTGGATTTAACATCCAAGTGGTGATTCAAACCTGGTCTCCAGAGTCATAGTCCAATGCTCCCATGCTGGCTCTCTTAAGAATAGGTACAGTAATGTAGACCTTAACTGCAGTATTACTAGAACATTATAGATGGTTTTGTGGCCCACTTGAAACAGTTACTTATTCCGTACTCTTCTTATAGATTGCTCCTTAGTCTAATAAAGCCATTCCTCAGTAGAGACATATTGGTCTTGTTTGTCTCTGAAAAAAAATCTGACGGTTGGTTCATTCAGCTTTGGAAATGAATTCCTTGCCACCACTGAAACCAGGAGGTCCAGAACTGAGAACTGAATTTCTCTTTATACCTGAACTGTAAATCTGAGTGGAACTCCATCAAAGGAAGTGTAACCCTATCAAAGAACCCCAAGCAAGATAAGAGAGGGAGAGGAGGTGCCACTGCCAGATCCTACCTTTCTGCCTGCCTGCTTGCCTGCCTTCCCTCCCTCCCATCTTCCCATCTTCCTGTGACTAGTGAGGATGGAGAGGTGAGCAAACCAAGGCCCACCAGGAGGGAGAGAGGGAAGGAAAGAGGAGCTGGTTAGTGGTGCTGGTTCCCTCCATCCCTCCTTCACTGCCTCACATGCAGAAAAGATGAGGATAGATTTTTGGCCAGCAGCGACAGCCATGGTTCACAGGTCCTGCAGATATGGAGGTCACACTGTACATAGAAAGTAAAGACAGAGTTGGGTATCATCAGAGCTCCAAACTCACACAGCTCTGAACTCCAGACTCTGGACAATGTTTTCCAGTGGTCTCATGGATATTTTAAAGAGCATTGGGGGAAGCAATACAAAAGTTTACTACTTTCCATACAGACACATAATTTTGGAGCATGACTACTTATCTGATGAAAAACAATTTCCCATGTTTGCATGCAACATAGTTTGAGGACAGACCAATACTGGCATGACAAAGAATAACAAGCCTTGTTGTTTTTTTCATTGTTGTTAACTGCCATCAAATTGGCCTTGACTTATGGTGACCCCTTGAATGGGAGATCTCAAATCATGCTATCATCAACAGCCATACTCAGGTTTTGCAGGCTCAGGGCTGTGGCTTCTTTGATTGAGATTGTCCATCTATAATGCACTCTTCTTCTTTTCCTGCTGCCTTCTAATGCGACATAATTTAAAGGCTGATTTTGAGGCACTTAAAAAGTATTGCGATTGCTTTCTTTATCACATTAGGCCCAAAGACCTTTGATCATGAATTTTGAAGGGAGTTTCCCCCATATGCATGATGTTAACATTGTTAACATGGAAGGAAAATCAGAGGTATGCTGTAGCCATTTGCATTCTCATTACAGATTGATATAAACCAATGCCAGTTTAATCCCTACGTACAAAAACAACCTTGCATGGAAAGGATTAATAATGTCATATATTTAAAATCTTAAAAAGTAAGTAAAATATTATTTGCAGGGGAAAAGTGAAATGCATGAAAGCAAAAAGTAGAGAAACAGTCATTCTAAGTTATGTAGAACTATGGAAGCAGCTTGAGCTCCACCCAGAGAATTGTGTGAGAACTGCAGTTCATCTAGAAAACAAGATCTCAAGCCTTATATTTTCATTCAGAGCTTAGAAATATTTTTTTTTAATCTAAAACCCTCCATCCCTAGTCAACTCTGCTTTTATTTGCATGTAGAAGTACATTACTAGTCATTTCCAACTGTAAGTGGAGTGTCTATTTCTGTATGAAACAACTTTTACCAAAAATAAATCTAATCCAAGTACCACCTAAAATGCCTAGTTTTGGATTAATAGATATTGAGAAAGATCTAGATGAATATTTTCCAACTGTCCTGATTTGGCAGGAACAATCCCAATTAATCCCCTGCCATCTCATTTTTTTCAGCTGCTTTAAAAATATCCCAGTTTCTCTCACTTCATTCCACTTCCGCTATTGTCCTCAGCTTACTTAATTGCTGCACACTAAGCTCAGTGTGCAACAGTAGTTTGCGCTCAGTTAACCTAGTGGAGGAAGAGGAGGGAGTGAAATCTTGCCCTTCCCAGAAGACCCGGGTAAAAGCAAACTGCTGCAACCTCTCCTACCCTGTTTCCCTCAAAATAAGACATCATCATTGCTAAATATAAGGCCTCCCCCAAAAGTAAGACCTAGCAAAGTTTTTGTATATAAATTTATATACAGTATATAATAAATGTTCATTTTTTGTTCAACAATAAATGCAAATTCTTCTTCATGGAAAAATAAGACATCCTCTGAAAATAAGACCTAGCGCATCTTTGGGAGCAAAAATTAATAGAAGACACTGTCTTATTTTCGGGGAAACACGGTAGCATGTCAACGTTTTCATTTATAACTTCTGTCATCTTGACACTCTATTTTGCTTGAACATGCACATCCCAGTTTTCAGCTATGAAATGTTGGAAGGCATGGACAGTATGACCCCAAATATCCACCAGACCAATACCTACAGTTTGACTTGTTGTTGTTGTGTGCTGTCAGGTTTTTCTGACTTATAATGACCTTAAGGTGAACCTATCATGGGGTTTTCCTGGCAATTTTCTGACCACATCCAAAATAATACGTTCTCTCCAGGCATCTTCTAGTCTTCCAGGGTAATTCTCTGGTATGTTTCCAGTAGAAGTTGACCATAGAGTTGAGCTGGAGGGCCTAGAGAAATTATTCTGTAGGATTCTCTAGATCCTCCAGCATGACTGAATGGTCAACTTCCTTCAGAAGTCACACATTTCAGTAGGATTCACTACAGTATTATCCACTGTTTCACATTTCCATGGTAAGTCTAGGAACATATCCCAGCCAATATGAGGGTCATACTGTAGATGCAAATTAACAATGTCAGTGTGAACAAAAAAATCTGTCTATTTTCATTGCATAGCATTTTTATATGGTCTTTAATAGATCCATTTTATTGCCTTCCCATGCTCACCTATTTTTTCATCTTCACGCTCTCTCTCGCATGCACACACACACACAATCATATTTAAATATTATTTTTAGCACCTCTTTTCTCTCACAGTGATGATGTACATTTCCAAATGTATAAATGTCAGGTTTTCAAAATACAGTACATGTCAAAATATATCTGATTCTAAAATTCTGTCAGAACATACTAAGTTTGTATCTACACATTTGCCTATTATCAGGTCATTTTGTAACATTTTGTGACCACTTCAGGTGTTTACCAGAAAAGACTTTGCTGGGGAAAGCCCATGCTCACAATTCTGGATTTTGGAGGGAAATTTTTTTTAGACTATGATCCCCAGAGTTTTGCAGAGATAGCAACCACTGCATGTCTATATTCCCTAATTGCTAGTATGCATGATAAATTCTTCTTTGCTTGTTTTACTACCCCAGACATTTTCTCTTCATGCATTATAGCAACAGCAATAGCAAGTACATTTCTATACCGCTTATCAGTGAACTACCACTCCCTAAGCAGTTTACAATGTATAAGCCAATTGCCCCCAACAGGCTGGGTACTCATTTTACCAACCTACAAAATGATGGAAGGCTGAATGGACCCTGGAGCCCTGTCTGGGATCAAATTCGCAACATTGTGGCTGCAGTACTGGCATTTAACCACTGCACCACCAGGGCTCCCTTACTCTAACCCTCACCCATTTTTCATGTTCAAACTCTCTCCTTAATAGGAGCCTATGTTTGACCATCCACAAGTAATGTGTATTTTACAAAGAAAACTAAGCTTTTTTCTTTCTCTGGTAGACCCTACAATTGGGGATAGCAGGTCAGGTATGGTTCTTGTTCAGCTTCTTCCTTACCAGTTTGATTACTCTAGTAAAAGGGTCCAATATTATTTTTCACGTTTTCTAACGAATCCCCATCCCCCATCACCATCAGGCGAGAAGGCATATTAGTTTGTGATAAATTTGTATCACAAAGGAACTTTTAAAATTCTCTCTCCACTCCCAATATACTCCTGGTGCAAGGGGAGGATAAAGGCTTTGTGCTGAACATAATCACAGTATTCCCATAAGCCCCTGTTTAAATTTGGAAGCCTGTATTTGAATTGTCCAAAATACATTTGTGTTGTGCAGGGTAAAAGGTTTTGCCAGAAAGCTAAAATTAGAATCATCTTGAGCTGGAGCCAGCAGGTAATGTCATGGGCCTTCTGTCTTCAGTCAAGCCCAAACTTTCTCCTCCATTTATTTTCCATGATTCTCAGTCTGATGTTTCCTTTGCTAAGTAAGATTGCTGGCCACCTCCGACTGATGTCACTATCACATTTCTCAGCTGTTTATCTGTAGTCACAGAAACTCTGAATATAGCCATTAGCATAAATGCACAACCTCCAAAGCATGTTCCTGAATTTTATTCCTTATTTTATCAGAACTTTTACCATTTAAACTGTTCCACTTCTCGTTATGTCTTTCCATTTTGAATAAGTTCTTGAAAATGATGCACAATTTAACTATGTTCAGTGAATTCCATTTTGTCATCAACATTATCTAAAAGCTCTGCAGTTTGCTTTTTTGCAGCATGAGGGGAGGGAAAGAAGAATCAAATTCTGCCTGTTTTCATCTGAGCACAGCATGGGAAATGACTCAGCTGCAGCCTTCACGCCAGTTCCCTCACAGAGGGCATTTGCCAATCAGATGCTACCCAATCACTTCTACAAATAAGGTGAAGAGGCCATTTCTTTTTCTCTGCCTCTGTGTACTCATGTATTTTTTAAAAGTGTCATTCTACATTCCGCTTGGCATTTGGATGAGCTTCCCCTGAGAGCTTAAAATGGAGGATTACAATAACACAGTTCCAAGAATCCTCAGGCATCTGTGAACAGGCCACATACCTGTTGTTTTCTAAGGTCACACAACATATTGAAAACATTATGGTTTAGGTCTGAAATGGCACATGTTCTTTTGGAACCACAGCTGGGAAATTGTGTGTGTGAATGCAGTCTTGCATAAAGGAACCCACGCGTGTGTAAATATAGCATGGCGCAGAAGGAGCTAAACCTTGGTCTCCCACCCTGACACACCACCTATTTCTTCCTACAGGAGGTGGAAAAAAGGAGCCCCATGAGTCACTGTCACTTGCCTTGTTTCCTGCACCAGTGGTAATGCACAAAGCAAGGTGATGCAGAGCTTTTAGCATGTCAGACCTCATTGCAAGTAATACTTGCAAGTCCTATTTGTTTTACTTCAACAGGAAAATAACAACATCTCCCAAAGTGTATTTGTTTTTGCCATTAACTATAACAAATGGTTCATAAATATTTGAAGCTCATAATTTCCAAGCAGCAAATGTTGCCCACCCATCTAAGCCATGGCATATTCTTTGAACATGCCTAGAGCTGGTTTTGAAGCAAGGGGTTGGGGAGCAACATTTTCCCACCCCAACGGAGCAGAAAGGGCTGCTATGTTCTCCTCACAAGTGATTTTTTTTCCTTTTCAGGGAAGAAGAGGCAAAAATCTCTTCCTAGAGTCATGGGTCAAGAGCTGCAGGACTGGGACCTGGAGGAAGAGTCTGATGAGGAGGCTGAGGAAGGGACTCAGGCAAGTCTTCCAGATGGGGAACAGCCTGCAGCTCTCCCTGTTGCAGAGCAGCCAGCCCTCCCTGCTGAAGGGCCTCAGCCAGCTCATTCTGTAGAATTGCAGCTTCAGCCAGCAGGTCAAGGGCAAGACTCATCTGCTGATGAGACAGAGGATACAGCTGGGGTCTTAGGTCCTCAATGAAGGAGGAGGAACAAAACGATCCAGCAAAAGATAGAGCTAAGACACTCACCCAGGCTGCAGTCTAAGCAGCAAGCAACAAGCTCTGATTAGAACCAGCTGGTGTCAGGCTATGTAAGAGCTGAGTTATCCTCAGGAGTTGCTGGAAGCAACTCATCTGTTTCCTGGCCAGTATTCTTGTTACCTGTTTCTACACTCCTGCATTACTACTTCAGACCTCCTGGCTTCTTTGACCTTTGGATCATGTCGACCTTGATTCCTGTTACCTCCCTTGACTTGGGCTGCTTGAACCATGCCTTTCTCTTAAGAGATTCTCACAGGCAAGTACACTTTGAAGATTTTCACACTTGCCTGCATTGCTGGTAAGACATCCTCCAAAAGTTGTTAAGAGGAAAAGGCAGCCCCTGTGTGTGAACACAGGGAGCGCTCCTTAATCATCATGGAAATGGGGCTCCCTCTAGCATTGTTGAATTGTTGCAAGGAAAGCAGGGAGATTCCTCTTAACGCAAAGTTTGTGTTAAGAGAATTCCCCCTGCTTTCCTTTCAATGATTAAAGAATGCTAGAGGGAGCCTCATTTCCATGATGATTCGGAAGTGCTCCTGATGTTCAGACACAGGAGCTGCTTTTCCCTTTTAGCAACTTTTGGAGGACGTTTTACCAGCGATGCAGGCAAGTGTGAAAATCTTCATCTTATCTGCTTGTGATTAGTTGCCTTTGCCTGCATTATTGGCGGGAGGTTCCTTTCCAGCCAGCCTGTGTAAGTGTTTGGTGAACCAAGACACCTAATTTGGCAAAAAGGCGCTCTTGAGAACATACACATGTAAATACACACACAGCCAGAAAAGATGTGGCAAAACTGTCCTGCCCATTCCTCTAGGCATTATATGAAGACATTTCAGACATGATATAATTGAAGGTTGCTGGGGACCATGGAGACCTCCAAAACTACCCTGGTTGGGCCACACTTTTCCCCATTCCACTTTCCCCACAGAACCAAAAATATGGACACCAGAATTTGAAGAATGAAGATGAGCCTGGGATGAATATTTGCTATAAGTTGCAATGTATCATATAGAGATGGGTAATATGTGTCTGTCCAGACTGTTGCACTCTAGCCCATAGGTAATCATGAGTACGGATAGCAATTGCAGTCCAGCAAGCACAAGGATTTGGGGGGGGGGGGTATCTTGGAGGTTTGCATATATTTTGTTCTTCACCTCATCCCCTTTGCTTCATCTATGAATGAATAATTACATCTATAGCATGATCCTATTCAAGTTAGGGTAGCTTGACAGTAATATGGACTACTGAAAGACCTTATCTCCCCATACAGCCCTTCCAGAGTTCTAAGATCTTCGGGGGAAGGCTTTCTCTCATTCTCACCACCATCACAGGCTCACTTGCTGAGGATACGAGAGAGAGTCTTCTTTGTGGCTGCTCCCACCCATGAAAGGTTAGGCTGCTTTCCTTTTGCTGGCAGGCAAAACACTTCTTGTTTAAGCTGTCTTATTGGGACATTTTCTTTTTTTTTTTTTTCAGTTTTGTAACTTTTAAAAATGATTTTATACTGTTTTATATGATGATTTAAAAATTTTTAAAAAATTCATTGTGAGGGTTTTTTAATTTACTAGGACTAGGAGTCACCTTGGGCCCTACTCTGGCTGCATCCGCACCGTAGAAATAATCCAGTTTGACACTATTTTGACTGTTATGACTCAATGCTATGGAATTCTGGAAACTGTAGTTTTGTGAGTATTTAGCCTTCTCTGTCAGGAGTTCTGGTGCCACAACAAACTACAAATCCCAGAATTCCATAGCATGGAGCCATGGCACTTAAAGCAGGGTCAAACTGGATTATTTCTGCAGTGTGGAAACAGCCTCTGGAGGAAAGACGGCATACAGATCAAATAAATGTATTCAGGGAAGATTTAATGTAGGAGGGTGTTGCCAACAACTGCCACCTTCACATTACTCTGCTCCATGTCCACAAACCTGAAACAATCTGATGCTTCATGGATTCCCTGCATTATGGGCAAAACAGCTTGTCAGTGATAGAAAGTAGAAGCCATGGTGACACATAAATCCTTACAGCACCAACCTATACTCTTTCAGTGGAAATGTACTCTTATGGACTGAGATCACTTAAAGATCCCAGTTGATGGACTGTTCAAATATATTTCTACATAACACAATCCCTAACATGTAGTGGCTCAAGCTGTTAAGATGCTGACCCTGTAGATAGCAAGATCAGCAGGTTAGCATCTCAAGGCCCAGGTGCCACATGATGGGGTGATCTCCCATTACTAGTCCTAGCTTCTGCCAACCTAGCAGTTTAAAAGTTTGCAAATGCAAATAGATAAATAGATACCACTTTGGTGGGAAGATAAACAGAGTTCTGTGCAGTCATACTAGCCACGTGACCACAGATTAGTCTTTGACAACACTGGCTCTTCT
This sequence comes from Urosaurus nigricauda, assembly GCA_034509955.1. NCBI lineage: Eukaryota > Metazoa > Chordata > Lepidosauria > Squamata > Phrynosomatidae > Urosaurus > Urosaurus nigricauda. The sequence goes on from JAOEGL010000003.1 coordinate 88,909,822, forward strand.
GGCAGGACTTTTTTCTGTAGCAGCAACCCAACTGAGGAACTGCCTGTATGTTTTGAGCATCCAGTGGGAAGCTAAAACAGTGCTGTTCTGCACAGTCTTTGGCTCATGGAACCTCTCTGTCTGTTTTAATTGCTTGTTTTTAACTTGTATTTTAGGGACTATTTTTAGATTGTTCAAAATATTATTAAAGCATATTTTATTTTATTTTTAAAAAATTATCTCTGTATTGCTATAAATGGTTTTACCTGTTGTGTATTGCCACAAGGGGCCTGATGGACTGGGCGGAGTGATATATAAAATGTTATGAATGAATGAATGAATTCTTCTACAACCAGTAATGAGAACCCAAGTGACATACTAATAATACAGCCCTTTCAAAAAAAGACCTATCTAAATATATTTAACACGTTTTAGAAAAGTGAGATCCAATATAAGTAAAATGGATAATGATTTCCAGGACTGCATGATCACCAAAGCATTACAGGGGGTTAAGTGCAGTAATTTCAAAAATCAGTTTCAGGACCACAGTAATATATTAATTGTTCATAGAATCACAGAATCATAGAATTGGAAGAGACCACAAGGGCCATCCAGTCCAACCATGAAGGAACTCCCAATCAAAGCATCCCTGACAGATGGCCATCCAGCCTCTGCTTAAAGACCTCCAAGGAAGGAGACTCCACCACTCTCTGAGGGAGTGTGTTCCACTGTCGAACAGCCCTTACTGTCAGGAAGTTCCTCCTAATGTTGAGGTGGAATCTCTTTTCCTGCAGTTTGCATCCACTGTTCCGAGTTCTAGTCTCTGGAGCAGCAGAAAACAAGCTTGCTCCCTCCTCAACATGACATCCTTTCAAATACTTAAAGAGGGCTATCATATCACCTTTTAACCTTCTCTTCTCCAGGCTAAACATCCCCAGTTCCCTAAGGCATTCCTCATAGGTCATGGTTTCCAGACCCTTCACCATCTTAGTTGCCCTCCTTTGGACAGTTTCTCCACATCTTTTTTGAATTGTGGTGCCCAGAACTGGACATAGTATTCCAGGCAGGGCCTGACCAAAGCAGAATAGAGAGGCACTATTACTTCCCTTGATCTGCACACTATACTTCTATTGATGCAGCCTAAAATAGCATTGGCCTTTTTAGCTGCTGCACCACACTGTTGACTCATGTTCAGCTTATGGTCTACTTGGACTCCTAGATCCCTTTCACACGTAGTTTCATTCAGCCAGGTGTCCCCCATTTTATATCTGTGCATTTCATTTTTGTTCTGGCATCATGGAATAATACCCTTCCCAGCTATGCTTATTTATCTATTATAACTTTGTTGCATGTAAAACCAAATGTCAAAGAGCCAATGAAGCAAATAACAATAGAGATTAAACAAAATACAAGATAAAAGAGTTCACACACATTAGCAGCAAAAATGTAAAAATGCATCTTTTTGAGCAAATTGTTAGTCAGTGTCCATTAATCTAAAAAAAAAATCTAAATACCTCAGAATGCCTTTACCTTCTCAATAGCTTTTGTTTTGGTTTCCGAATCCATCCAAGTATTTTCATTTTCCAGCATGTCCATAAAGGCCCAACGAATCCCTTCAGTCAATTCTGCCATCTGCAACAGATATCACATCTGATCAGAAATTAGTATTGTGCTGCATTTTCAGTCATTCCAGCAAAAGAGCTGTGGAGGTAGAAACAGACTTGTGTGTAGATGAAGATGTGTATCCAGATGTGCATTTCCATTTGCATCATGTTGTTCACCTGGTCCTCTACTATCACTAACTGTTCAAAATGGAGTGGGATATTGGAGATTATGAACTTCCTGTTCATCATCTTTACCCCAAACTTTCTTCTTTAGGTCAGGTGGGGGCAATGTCTGAGGTAAAGATGATGAACAGGAAGTTCATAACCCCCAATAACTGCACTTTGTTTTGCAAGATTAGTGACAGTAGAGGGGCCTTTAAGGCTTGAATGCAGCATGTAGAACACACAATTCCTACCCTTGCCTTAGGTGCTAACGAACAGGAAGGACATGATGGCAAGAAACAAAACAAAAACAAAACACCTGTTACTCTGTCTAGGGTAAGATAGTTGTAAAGGAGTCTTGTGGCACAGATAGATCTAACGGGGATTGAGCAAGTTTACCACTGATAGACTGTACACTAAATATAAATTTAAAAAGTGAAGAGATGTCTGGAAAACAACACTTGGATATGTGACAGTGTAGTAAGTTGCAGGTCACCTCCCTGAATTAGACTGTTGATATTTATCTAAGTGGAAAAAGAAACTCCTTATCTAAATGAGCAAAGGGAATTGTAGCATCTAATTTTTATGATCCATTGCTGTCCTTTTAATATCATCTCATTTTGGTACAATATAGAAGTCAGTACAGATTTAGCATTAAATATGACCAAGCATTCAACAGTCGGGAGTAAACTGCATCCCAGGGAATAAGGTAACTTGGAGAATATTGATGGCAGAGCACTGTTTCAATTAACTTAGTGCACTAATGAGGTGAACTCCCTGTACTTGGAGGTTGCCAGTTCATATTCCAGCTCTGCAATTGGACCCTGGTGTATATTCTTGTTTTTATGCACCAGCTGTAGCAGTAGGGGTGGGAGGAGGAATCTATTCATACCATCAAGAGTTGTTATCAAAATTGCTCAGGCATAGCCAAATGAAATGCTGCCTAGACTGTAGGTCAAAAACAGTGCTATATTTAGACACAAATAATATCTCTTTGATAAAAGGAGAAAGAGAAAAAGACCACCAGGGCATGAGCTCATCAGTGACTAGATCTTAAAACAAAATTAGAACTTCCCATAATTCATTATTTGTCTGGTGTGGACAAATGAGGGGAAGGGGGTTGTTTGACCATGTGCTTCTCCACAGGGGGCAAAGGTGTCAGAAATTTGTAGCATGAATTGCTATAATCCTCAGAGTTTTTAAAAATATATCTAAACAAGAGTCCCAGGCTACTTTCTAGCAATTCCTGGTACCAACTGCTACACAATATTATTTATTATATTTCTGTGGTTTATATCTTGCCTTTCTCCATCCATGATCCAAGGCAGCCACTCACAAATGGGTTTCCTAGTATGCACATGTGTCATTCACATATGCACATGTGTTATTCACATGTGCAGACATGTCATTCACATGTGCAGACATATCACTGCATCACTGAAATGATACTTCTGCATGATAGCATTAATAACTTAAAAAGAAAATTTAAATCAGAGGGAAAAGTTTGCCCTAGGACAACATTAGCAAATGAGGTTTAAAATTGTTTTTTAAAAAAACTTTGGAAGAGCCCTGATGTAAACCCAAGAAACTGACACTAACAACCCCTCTCAAAAAAGAAGGGAATGAGTGAATCTACAGGTGACAAAAACCAGAAACAGCAAGTGCTGTATCACAAGAAGTCACACTTCTTTGGACTAGTCTGGAAAAGCCCAGTGTCTATAATAGAGGGGGGAAAGGACTGAATAGGAAAGACAGGATCAATGAACAGAAGAGGCCACTTTTTAAAAGGAGTAATCAATTAGGCACACAGATCACAATCCATGTCTACATCAATGTCAGTCCCAATGACTTCACAAGGATTTACACTCAAATAATGTATGAATAGGGTTGCATTCTAAGTCTGCAGCCCTATGCACTTATTGGGTAAATCTGCATACAACCAGGTGTTTCTAGCACTGACAAAATATTCCCAACATTCAAAAAACAAGTTTTGTTGTCATTTTTTAAAATAGTCCTGAAGCACAGTTATAAAATATGAAATTCTGCTCAAGAAAGCTATGTGAGGAAGAGGCATTCAGTAGCCAAGCACATGCTGTTTGTGTGTATTCCCAGGTTCAGCCACTGACATCTCTTGTTAAAAGGCCTCACATAACAAGGACCACTTCCAGCTTCAAGAGAGGGTACTGAAATAAATGAGCTGATGATTTGAAAGAGGTTCTGTTCTGACAATACATAAAAAATTGTCTTGTATATACACACCCAAAAACTTTGGGAAAATGGCCTATTTAAAAAATGGATTGATAGAAAAGAGTTAATCTCACTACTAGTTCCTGTCTTATACAGCTCACACAAGTAGACTTTGTATGTGACATTTTGGAGTTCTGTGGGATTTATATCACTTGTTATAAGCTTCTACATGAATGAATGTAAAATCCCAAACACTAACCTTTCAAACTGTTTTTGTACATTTCTAGTGCCTATGGGTGACAGGACCTCTAACAGAAGCTCAAGTAGTGACTCTAAGAAAGAATCAAGCAGCAAAACAACTATAGCTACCTGTGAGTAAACTCTGTAAATATATATGAACCAGATATTCTAAAAATGGTTGCAGTTACATGTTTTTACAAGATGGCCATCAATCTGATCTGCATGAATGACTGAAGCATTCCTGAGAACTCAGCAAGATGTGTCAATGGTTGTTAACAAAGTAAGTTAAATTTTCTGCTTCACTTTTCGTTTTAAACTTTAGACAACAATCCATGCATTCAACTGAATGGTAAGAAGAAGTGGGGTTTTCACTGATTTTAAAGGCCACATTTTCTGTGAATCATCCCAGCCCTTCACACAGCACAATTATTACCTGCCATGACATTATCCGACAGAATCCCTGGCTTTGCAGTTTATGGAGGGGAATTTGGGATTCTCAGCCAAGATCTTCTCTACTGCCTCACTAAACAATCCCCAGGATTCTATGGATGTGGTTACAGTAACAGCTTCACATCAGTGGAGGGAGGATTTGTTTTGCCAGTAACTATGTATTGTTGTGTGTTAGCCCTTTTGTAATCCCAAATATTTTAGAGTGAATTGATCTGGGAGGGAGGGATTAAAACCCTTTAATCTTATAACAGATCTATTGAGATGAAAACTTCTAGATCTAGCTTGTTGATATACATTGACATCTTCAGACTCCCATTGAGCAACTTGCTCTGGGGACCTTTAATGATGAGCATCTGTGCTTCACAATTTTACCAGTATGTGACTGATTGGGGATAATCCATCATGCCCTTTTATGATGGCTTACTATTATGAAAGACACAAATTTCAAAAGCACAAAAGCATATCAGAACATACCATTTCCCTCTTGTCTTCTTGAAAGTGTAGATCAACAAACATCCTTCCAGTGACGTACGGGAGAGCACTTTCCACAAAATTTACACATTTATCCCATTGAGGCAGTAAGGAACTTGTCCCTTGGATCACCTGGTTTGATTAAACACTGATAAATTGTGTGTTTCCTTAGAAAATTCCTATCCCTTTACAGTATACTTCTTGCACAATTACCACCCCATAAGGATTTTCAAACTTTACTTTCCATTCAGACAGTTTTCAACTATCTGAAATAACTTTCCAGCTATCTGGCATAGATGTAAACTGGATGTCAGGAAATCTGCCATTAAATTTGATATTGCTTTAAAAAATTAAAAGCAGAAATAATGCAAGGGGTAGAAAATCATATTAGGCCAACAGGATTGAGGGATGAGGTATAAGCCTTTCCTTATCAAAACAGAACCCCTCCTAAAAATTCTGACTGCCTTTTCCTGGCAGTTCAACAGGCATTATAAGAAAATTGTCAATCCTTTACCCATCCATCATTGCCACACTGAATCAATTAAGAGCCAGATAAAGTTAGTTTTGGAGTACAGCTTCCAGATCCTCCAGCCAAAATGGCTAGCCTGGGGTTTTGGGGAGCTCTAATCCAAGAAAGTAATGCTTCCAAGTTCTATTATCTTCTCTCCCCCAGCCCCCAAAGCTTTATTTAAATTTAAAAACACAGATCACATATGTATTGTATCATATACATATTCCAGCCCAGGTAAACCTTTTGATGGTGTTTCAATAATATCAGAATGCATATTGACTAATCAAATGGGATAGGACAGAATAAAACAGCAGATTTGGGGAATATTGATACTATTTGCATTGGGAGAGGAAAATAAATAATTCAAGTTATTAAAAAAATGTTCTCTCTGTGTCTTGTATACTAAAAACTAAAGAATGAAAAATCACACCTTCATGGAAAGGAGATACTGAAAAAAGGGGAGACAGATTGGATGCACAAAAGGCTAATCTCTTAATTTCCTACAGGCAGGGAAGTGACATTTATTATTCAAATCTGTGTCAGGATTTGAGTCTTGGTGACCTGAGAAAGATTAGGATGGTGATAGTCTTTGACCTCTCTTTAAAGGTTTTGATTCAGGCAGGCTAGCTAGAATTATAGTAATTCATGGAGCCTTGCTAACAATTGCTGTCAGTAGCTTTATATGCAGAATGTGACACCCTCATATCAAAATCTGAAACTTACCCTTGAAAACTCTAGCCATCTATATTGAAAACGCCGGCTGAGGTTAAATATTCTTGAATAAACCATTCTCCATACCAGATAGTTGGCAATAGTCCTGTCAAAGCAGACACATCTTTATGTCAGACAGTTAAACCTCATGTGTCCTAACGTACAGCTGACTGATAACTATCAATTAATACATAAACAGTTTTCTTTTCCAGATCAGTCTGCTGCTTGCTATAGCAGCAGTTTTTCCTTGAAAATTATTAAGCAAAACCAACTAAAATGTACTAGACAGGGGGAAAAAAGCATGATTTGAGATGTGGCTGAATGAAGATAAGGCAAACTGGGAGAAAGTGAGCACCAGTTTAAGACACCAGTATGGAAAACTAGAGCCAGTGTGGTGCAGTGATTTGAGCTTGGAGACAAGACTTCCAATCCTGGCTTAGCCATGTAAACCCACTGGTTGAAAGTCACACATTCTCTCAGCCTCAGAGGATAGCAATGGCAAACCCTCTCTGAAATACTTGCCAATAATACCCCGAGATAGATTTGCCTTAGGGTCACCATAAGTCAGAAATGACTTGAAGGCACACAACGACAAATGGAAAATTGAAATGAGAAGCATCTATAAAATGCTACACTATTGCTTTCAGCCAATACTTTTATTTCTGTACATGAAGCTGCCAAGCAATAGACAGTAACATCCGATGCATATAAAAAATGAGTAAGGAACTGAGATTGCACCATCCAGACTAAGCTTGTCTCCAGGAAAATGCCATATGTGAGATGTTGCATTGTTGCCTCTTACCCCACTGCTATATTGCAACATGCGCCCCACTTTGTGTCCACCCTAAATTACAAACACAAATACAGCACACAGGATGGAGGGTCTGCCAAAACTGGAGACAATGATTGTTACCCCCAAGTTGCACTGAGCAATAAGTTACCAAAATGGCTCTATTTGAAAACTAGTACAAACTCCCAAAAAAGACATTAAGTTCAGAAAGCTCCCTAAGGATGAGCTGGCTGATAATTGGAAGATGAACAAAACCACATGTTCTCGAGCCAAAGTAAGTAAGCATATCTTTCAACAACTAAACTTAGAGGTTTCTTGTGAAATTGCTATAACTGCTGTTAATATGTGTCTGCATGGAATGCTGATAGGAAATTTGAAACAAACATATGAGAAACATACACAGAACACATCACTGATGTCTTAATTAATATTTGATCTGTAGGAAAATATTACAGGATAATTTGCATCCATTATTGAACAAGTCAAGAGTAAAGATTAGACCAGTTTGTTATATAATGCCTGGTTCCCAAAAAAGGATAAAACACTTTACCAAGTTTTGTAGGTTAACTTGTTGTTTTCTGTTTCAAATCAAGTGTGAACTGTGGTTACCTTTTGATAGTTAACATCTTAGAGTGAATGGTGGTAGGACAACTCCTGGCTTTCTTGAATGAAACATATTATCTGGATCCATTCCAGTCTTGAGTCAGGTCTGATTACAGGACAAGAAACTGTCTTGATCACCTTGCTGGATGATCAGAAAGTAGACAGAAGGAGTGGGTCTCTTTTAGTTCTGCTGGACTCCTCTGCAGTATTTGATACCATTAAGCATGGTATGTCTTGTCTGGACTGTTTAGCTGATATTGTTCTTGGAAGCACTGTGCTGTAGTGGTTGCAGTCCCTTTTGGTAGACCTTCCAAGAGGTAGTGCTGGGAGGAGTTGTTGATCAGCCACCTAGACAAATGGTTGTGGTGTGCCACAGGAGTCCATACTGTCCCCTATGATTTTCAGCATCTAAATGAAGCCACTGTATGAAATCTGGATGATGATACCCTACTATATCTCTCTTTTACAGCTGATGATAAGGGACTGTAGAAGTTGTCTGTATGCTGTGAAGGATTGGGGTTGATGCTGAATCCAGACAAGACAATCATACTTCTGGGCAGCAGGAATGATAACCTAGGTTTGGAAGTGCAAGCTGTTCAGGATGTAGTTGCACTCCCTCTGAAAGGTCAGGTTTGTATTTTGGAATGCTCTTGGACCCAGCAATGCTCTTGAAAGGACAGATAGCTGCTCTGGCCAGGAGTGCCTCTGGGCAGCTTGGCTAGTGCACCAACTGTGCCCTTTCCTAGGGAGGACAGATCTGGCTGTGGTGGTTCATGCTTTAGTTACCTCCCAATAAGATGCTTATAATATGCTGCTCAGGGAGCTGCTCTTGAAGTATGTGAAAGTTACAACTACTGTAGTGCAAAAAGAAGTAGCCAGACTGATGTGTGTTATACTGACTTCCAATTTGCTTCCAGTGTCAATTGAGGTGTTTCTTGATCTATAAAGCCCTGAACATCTTGGAGCCAGGATATCTGAAAGACCACCTCCTCCCATAAGCCTGCCCTATATTCTAAATCCTCAGAGGGGGCTCTATTGTATGTCTTACCACTACTATAGTAGGCTTGTGGGTACACATGGCAGCACTTTCTCTATAGCATCACCCCAAGTGTAGAACTGCCTCCCAGGTCAAATCAGGCTGGCTCCATCCCTTCTGAGTTTCCAGTGAGTTTCCAAGTCCTTAAAATTAGGAGTGACTCTTCTGGCTGTTCTTAGCTATTTTAACTGTCTGGTTTTAAAGAGGAATTCTCATTTGTTTTACTTGTTTTCTGTCATGCATGCGATGGTTCCAATGATTGTAGCCAATGCACCTCAACTCAGGGGAGTTTGTAGGTTGAGAGGTGATAAACAAATGCCATAATTAATTAATTAATTAATTAAATAGCTCCTAAGAATCACTAGAAAAGAGTTCCTTACTTGCAGTTCACACAATGTTCTTTCTAGAGGAACCCAGTAACAGAAATAACTGTTAAATGCTCTCTTGCAATCTGAAACCAAGTCACGTGAATTCAGGCTGAGTACCACACCTCACATTCCTGATTGTTGCCCCAAAAAGGCCAGATTAAAATTTGGACACAAAAATAGAAGAGAACTGAGAAATCCTTACTTTTTCCTTTCCCCTTCCAGGATCCTGAATAAATCTTTGAAGTACTGGGGCACACGGACAATCACATTCTCTGAAGCATCTATGTCCTTAAGGTCAGGATAGAGCTTGGTATCAATCACCTTCTTGATATAGGCCAGCCAGTCAAACTGAAAGAGACAGAAAGGCTCAGCTCCTGGCTCTTACAGGTAGAAAACGCTCATGGAGTTAATTGCCTACCATTACCTCAGTGACTTAAAAGTTTTGATTAATTTCAGAGTAGAAATTCAGTGCACAACAGCACAAATATTTTGAAACTTAAATAAAAATGCAGCTGTATTTAAAATAATAATAATGAACACCTGTTTCTACTAATTTCAATTTAAATTGCCATCTTATACATGTCTGAAGCACCTTTCATTTTGAAAAGGTAATTACACAGTCCAATCAGGCATTAAGACAGTCATTTTCCAATTAACTTCAACCAACCTGTGGAATCATGGTGGTAAGTTCTGATACATTCATTTTGTTGTACATAGATTCACTGGTTCGATTCTCATGTGGAACCATTATCTGCAAAATATAAATGCAAACAAATATTAGCTTCCCTGAGAAATGCATTCTGATTTTGTTAATACCACAGATTTGTTAATCCCTCCTTGTCAGAGGCAGCAAGCTATACATAGCAATAAGTTACCTGCTGATTTCAAGAAATTAAATCACAAACCTATTATTATTTAATTTTGCTTATTAGAAAAAAAAATCCTTTTCTTTTTATGTTGAAACATTTTTAGAATTTCCATGCATGTAGCACAATAAATGTCACTTGCCTCCATACAAGAACTTTTCAAATATGAAATGACAGCATAGGAAAAAGTTACTTTCCATAATGCAACCCCATTACCCATTATAGCCAGTTGTAGTTCAAAGAGGTTTATAAATACTATAATCCAGAAAGTGATACAGTCACCCCATCCGGACACCCTCACGAAAATGGAGTTTCACTTATAGTCAAGACCCATTGGCTTGAATATAGGCGTGGGGGTGCACCGCGGGCACACGGCCCATTATTTCCCCCTCCGTTCGTCCCTCACACATAAGCGAAGGACGTGAGTCCAAAGACCACGAGAACGGAGGGAGGACTGTATTTCTAAAATCTGTGAAATTAAACTGATAAGCCCATCTTGATGACCATTCTGATCTGGTTTGCATGTTTACACTGCATACATAAGCTTGAATAAATGTGAGTGAAACAATTACCACTCCTTGTCCTCCATGACTGGAAGACTTTCATAGAGTACAGTTTTACTTTCCATGGATCCTAGCTGGTTAAACATGAACCAGAAGTTATACAGTTAATTGATGTCTTTTTAATTGATGCTGTTTGTCTGTTAATTGTTGCTGTTGCCCACTTCGACCCATGGAGAAAGGCAGGTAAGAAATTGTTGTTGTTATACAGTGGGCCCTTGGAATCTGCTAGAGTTTGATTCCTCAGGTTACGGAATCTATCCTTGGCTGAGACATCATTTAGATCCCAAGCTGAAAGGTAAGTGCCTCTTTCTGAAAAGTTCAAGAATTAATAATACAGTGGTTCCTCAGTATCTGTTGGGGTATGGTTCAAGGACCCCCATGGATACCAAAATCTGTGGATGTTCAAGTCCCAGATAACACAATGGCATAGTAAAATAGTGCCCCTTATATAAAATGACAAAATCAAGGTTTGTTTTTTGAAATTTATATATACTGGGAATATTTTCAAGCAGTGGATAGTTACATCTATGGATAAGGAATCCATGAATATGGAGGGCCAGCTGTAGTTTAAAATAAACTCTGAGTAGAATGATCAAATCATAGAGTTTGAAGAGACCACACAGGATATCTTTTCTTTCCCAAAGGGTATTCAAGCCAGTGTGAACCATATTTTGGGGAAAAGGGGGATATTAATCTAATAAATCAATCATTTTTTCTGTAAACGTTTGATGTAATCATACTTTAAAAATAAGTTTAAAAATTTAAAAATAATATTCTAACAAATAAACACTCAGATGAACAAAACAAAGAAAATCAGATAATACAAACAAATTCAAATATACTATCAACATCAACATACAAACATGCATATATACAGTACACTATGTTGTCATTGAAGGCTTTCATGGCTAGCTTCCATAGTTTTTTGTAGGTTTTTCGAGCTATGTGGCCATGTTCCAGAAGAGTTTATTCCTGACGTTTCGCCAGCATCTGTGGCTGGTGAAACGTCAGGAATAAATTCTTGTAGAACATGGTCACATAGCCTGAAAAACTCACAAAATGTTGTCAGTTCAAATAAAAGTATTTAAATAAATAAATGTAAAACTAATAGTTGCTGAAAGTGATATTTACTAAAGTGCCACATATCATCCAATGAACTATATGAATTGGTAATACTGATAAACTAGTGTGAATTATATTAACAGAACAGAAATATGGGATAGTTGGTATTGTTTAGTAAGGTCTTTATGAAGATACTGAAATTTGCATTATATGCTGGAACTGAAGGTCTGGTCTTTCCCCTTTTGCTCATTAATTGTTCTGCAAAAAGTCTGCTGCAGAAATTATGCTGCTAAGGGAATTTCATGAATATACCTCCTTTGTCCCTCGGGATACAGCCAGAGATCCTGCAGTTCTTAAACTTTGGCTAGGCATTCTCATTTATATCTATTAAACTTTTTCTGTTCCATCTCAAGGACACTCCATACTATACTAGTATCATAAAAAAAACAAGGTGCAAAAAAGGAAAGAAGGAGAAAACATCTGACTTAATAAAATAGTCACAATGGGGAGTGTTCACTTTCCATCATTTAAGTGGACAAAGTGTATTCTATAAAGCCACATGAGGTCCTCTTGTCATTGTCTTTCAAAAGCCAATAATCCTCAGAACTTTTTTTTAAAAAATGTCTTAGATGTTTATTGCTAAACTTCATCTAAATGCCTAAAGACACCTGCAAAACAAAAAAGCATGGCCCCAATCCATTTGGCCAACTTGAAATATTCTCCTGGCCCTGTGAAGCAACCCATCTCTGCACTAAAGTAAAATTAAGAATTACTATGAGAAGAAATTCACTTTTGGCTGGAGATGGCCAGATAGAAGGGAAGCACAGATTCCCTTTACCTTTTTACTCAAAGACTGACAGGAATAGGCAGCAGCACCAGAAGTAGCAATGCACAACCATTAAGTCAGTCGGGAATACCTCCCTCCTCCCCCCCCCCCCCGCCACTGACCGGAAATCATGTGAATAACTACTGCTGAATGAAGAATTAAAACAATGGTCCTTCCTTCAGAAGTGCCAGTTGCCACAAATGCAGCTGTAATCCCACATTTAGAAGGGCACTAACCTCAGCTATTTTGATTTCCAGCTTAAGTACAGATTTCATGTCCAACTCTGCACGCGAAGCATTGGCACCCAAAAGCACCGCTGAGTCAACCATGAACTGGAACAGAGCATCTCTGTACTGTAGTAGAATAAGAAAGCATTATCATCAACTATGGCCCTAAGCTAATTAATATACACACAAACACTTGTCTGACTGTACATTGAACAGCATAAAAATAGCACAGAATCATTTTACTTTCATCTGTAATTTGAGTAACACACTGAACTACTTTGTGCTCCATATTAGCTTATCATGGAGAAGCTTCTCTATTGCCAAGATGAATCAGAAGCCCTGTTTCATCTATAAACATGCACTGAGAAACTTGAGTTGTCTAGCTTCTGCTCAACCCTGTGCCATTCGTAAATTATTGCAAAACAGGTCCACAGCAGAAACCACTGGACACAATTTAACTACATTAAGTAGTGACCAAATTCCAAGTAAGGCAGGGAGCCAGTCTTATTTGTAGCACTATCCTGTTCACATTAAATCAGGAGTGGGCAACTTGGCAAATCTAGGAGTTGATACTGACCCCCCTGGCTGCAGACTGCACACTCCCTAAAATGTGATGTTAATAATTAACCAAAGTAACCAAATGTCCGCTTCAGTTTTCAGGAGGAAATGAAGAAAAGCTCATAAACTAAAGCAAAGCCCTTCAGATTATTTTAATTCACTTCTTCTTAAACTATCTCTTGTGAGTGATAGAAGATTAAATTTCAAATGTGCTAGGGATTGGTACACATATTTGTGCCCATTGGCTACAATTGTTTCTTTCTTTACTGGAAAGTCTCCAGAGCTCATGGACTGGCACCACTTCCTGGACCACCACTTCAGTAGTGTGCTTTAGAGGATGATTGCTCAGGATTATCACATCTGATAGAAAATACCACTGCAAATGTTAATTCGTTAAAACACAAAGTAAAGTTAGATTACTTCTTGCATTGTGGGTTAGCAACATACACATATGCATGGATACATAAATGAACACTATACACCTCTCCATCCCCCTGGGGGATCCCATAATTACAACCTTATGCCTTAGATAGCTGTTGCAAAGGTGCATTGCAACAGTGTACAGGTTCACTTAGGAGTTTATCACACTAGGGGCCAATTTTGATGTGAAAATGACATTGAAGTGGTGTTAAAGTAAACTTTAAGCTTTCGCAAATTTAAAGAAAATTTAAAGCAAATTTAAAGTGGAAATAATGTTATTTCGCAATTAATGTTCATGCACGATTTCACAATTAAAGCAATTTCGAATTTACACTTTCCGTAGAGATCCGAACTTGAAAAGATGTGGATTAATCCTCCTTTAAACCTAGTTTAATTACGGGTTTTTCGCAACGTTGTGTGAAACAGTGTTGCATAATTTCGCGATTTCTCTAGGATATATTTGGATTAACCCCTTGATCTCCCTTGTGTTATAAAGTTCTTAGAAGAAACTGGAAGTGTGCAGGAATCATATATTGACCTTCCCTGCATTAAATGGGTACAACTGGGTTGGAAAGAGCAGTCAGGAACTGACCATGAGTAGGAGGGATGGGATAAACGGTATATAGTAGGAAAGCCATTTCCACAGTGGTGGTTTTGAAGATTCATATCATTGTCCTGATTATTAATAAGATTAAACAAATACAGGAGAGGAAATCCTGGACATAAAAATTGTTATCAGGCTTCCCTTAGTTAAAAAAAACCCCTATATTGATTTATGTGTAAATAATACTTACAGCTTTCGCTTCTGTGGTGTTCTCCAAGTAGTCTTCCCGTGCTGATAGAGACAGAGATGCTTGGTCTAGCTATTAAAACAGTATGTGATACAGGAGCATTATTACTATTTTACACGTTAAAAGGACTACTCAGGTTGAAATTCTGTAATCACTTTCTTAGGAGAAAGCCTTACTAAATGCAGGGGCTTGAATCCTATTGTTTGCCTCAACCAGAGTAGATCCACTGAATTAATAAGTTTTGCATAATTCCCATTCCCCAATAGAGCCAATGGCTCTTCTTGGACTAACAATAAGATTCAGTCCAGTGGGACTAATCTCAAGTGGATATGTATGGGAGTAGTTTACATTTTGGGGAAAAAATGTCACAACAAAAAGCTTTTTTTTAATAAAAGTATTTACCATCATTAACAATAAAAAAGGAAATTGTGAAGTTTTAAAAAAATCAACATTAACTTTTCTCTCCCTCTCTCGCCTCTCTCCTTGTCTCGCAGCACAACTAATCTGAGGAATTGGTTTCGTCCTTCATTAACTATGCAGAATATTTCCAGGTACTTTGTGTAAATTAGATAGATGTAAATCAAATTAGAGAGGAGTTTAAGTTACCCTAAGGATTACAGGTACATTGACTTTCAGTGATTTACATACATGCATACTAATAGCTCATTCCATGATAATATTGTTGAACACAGTGGTAAAAGACTGATAGTTCTTGTTGACAAAATTAGTTAGAGGGTGGAGTTTGATACTTTTTAAAATGTATCAAACACCACATGTTTTAGAATATGTTTGTATATATAGTAAAGAAAGGAATTATTCATTTCAGCAATATAGAATTATCTCATCTGATGATAAATTGAGCCATGCTAAGTTTGATACCCTCCCAGGGATGCAAACTATTTTCCAAAAGACAGAACTAAACCTATGCCATAGCAACATCAGCTGGCACGCCATGCACACACACACACACACACATTCTCCTGTTCAGAGCTGCCACCAGTTCCCACTCATTGTTTGACAATTTTATCAACTATGGATCAGCGGCTTAAATCAGGAGTGCTAGACATTTTTAGTAACATGCTACTTGGTTTCCTTAACCATACCTTTATGATATGTTCATTAGACATCTTATCATCAGAAGACACATACATTCGGATGAAAACAGAACTGCTATATTGGCCGCGAAGAGCAGCCAGAGTCTGAAGCATGCTGAATTTTCTTTCTGACCACAGTCCTTCAGGTCCAATGTTTGATTCCAGCACAGGCCAGCGAAATGGAGAATGTTTCAACATGCTTAAAAGTGGTTTTGCATCAGCCTTCTCTATCTTATCTGGGGGCAAAAAAACAGGTCAATTTAAGACAACTCTTAGGTATACCAAACAGTAGCTATTGTGTGTGTGTGTGTCATATGAGTGTATGTTTTCCTAATAAGGCATGATATTTGGCCACTCTGGGGCTGCATCTGCAGTGCAGAATTAATGCAGTTTGACACTGCTTTAACTGCCATGGCACAATGCTATGGAAGTCTGTGATTTGTAGTTGTAGATATTTAACCTTTTCTGTCAAAGAGCTCTGGTGCCAAAACAAATTACAAGTTTCCATAGGATGGAACCATGACAGTTTAAGCAGTGTTCATTCTGCAATAAATATTGCAGTGTGGTAACAGCCTGAGGATGCATCTACAGTGTAGAAATAATGCAGTTTAACTGCCATGGCTCCATTTAAAAGAATCCTGAAATAGTTTTCTGAGGAACCAGACTTCTTTGGCAGTGGTTTGAGTGTAATCAGAAATTCGTTTCAGAGCTGCTTATTTCTCTGCTTCTCTGAAGCAATGGAAAGTCTTGATTTATTTATTTATTTATTTATTTATTTTATGGTATTTATACCCACCTTTCAGCCCTAAAGGCTCTCAGAATGACTTACAATTATTATTATCTTTAATTAGATGGTTCCCTGCCCTCAGGCTTTGTTTTAAAATTCATCATGGTTTCTACACCTTCAGGTGGCAACCTACCGTATAACCATGGAAATAAAAGAAAGATTTACTTACGCTCATTCATACATGAAGAGTAAAGTATCTTTGCTTTCTGTACAGCTTCACTATCCCGCCTTTTGCTGAGAGGTTTCTCAAGGAGAGCTGTGACATTAAAAAAGGGAGAGAGGAAGCATGTTTTCTTCAGCTGGAATTTTATTGTCATCAACAAAAAGTCAAAATATCACAGAGAAGATGCTGTCACTTTCCAAATGAACATAAATTCTTGATATCCTCACATTTGGAACCTAGGAAGGCTGGCCTTGGTCTTCACTGTGGAGCTTCAGGAAATGTCAGATTATTATAAGAAATAAGAAGCCTTTCTATCTGCCCAGGAGAAACTCTAGGACTCTCACAGTTGGTTGTCCTGAAACCAGCACAATGTTGTCACCTAAAATCACAATGGTTGGACTTTTCAATAATGGCTCCTATCTTTTGGAACATTCTCCCTTTTATTCAAGAGGATTTTTTTTTTTTTTGGCTAGGAGCAATTATTTTTCTCAATTATGTTTGCATATTGTTGGTTACATGCTCTTAATATTTCTAATGCATTATTTTTAAACTGCTTTTAAATTGTTTCATATTATTTTTAGAGAAACACCCATACATGAGTTTTTAAAGAGGCAGCCCTACTAGTCTATTTCAGCATAAAAGGGGAGGAAAGAGATAGGAAGGACTGAAGGAAGTATCTAGTAGTACCTATTTCAGTATGCAGTTATCAGTGCACTTCTTCAGAGGCCCTCATGGAGCACAATATAAAAACCACAGGTATTTAATCACAGTTATATATTGGAGGGACTGGGATGCAATATACCAGCATACAGAAAATGCAAATTATGACCCTGGCTACAAATCTCAAAAAACAACCAAAAAAAAAAACCCCAAAAAAACTCCCCCCCCCTTTTCTTTTCTTTTCATTTTTCCCGTTTTCACACACACACACACACACACACTGCTTAGCAGTTTTGTTTTATTAAACAGTGAATAAATATAAATAAATCGAAGCAGAGAATCACATTCTCTGTTCTTGAACCATCTTCCTTTACTTTTGATAAGGGAAGAGGCATTGGTCTGCAACAATAACGGACACGTGTGGGATGTCTCACTCTTCGTTATTATGTAACACATGTGAGATATGCACTGAGGTGTTGCACTGTATAATGCCCTAATTAAGGACTTCAGCCAGCCAACCACTCCTCTTCTTTGGTGCTCCTTTCGACTTCTACTCTCCCAACCCAGTTGTCCATTTTCCCTGCTCCACCAAGCTCTTTCTTGACCACTGAATATACTTAGTCTTCATGGGGCTGTCTTGCAATTCCCTACCTTTTGGATATTTCCCCCTTAAAGAGGTTTTCTACATCTGCATACTGTGGGTGCTACTTGTGACTGCTGAATCCTCCCTCTTGTGCAAGTCATACTCAGATACTGCATTTAACAGTAGCATCTGTATCTATATTATGCATCTATTTGCACTGTTGCTGGTGCTTTTCCCTATTGTTCTGTTCAAGAAGTTGACCTTAAATCCCTGACCTCAGTGTATGTGCCCTGGTATCCCCATGATCCAACTATATTTTAACATCACATTGTTGGATGCCAGCATGGGCTGTAAAGGCTGTACTGACCTATGAAACACTGGACAAGTTAGCATTTTGAATATGGCACATAGACCCCAAGCATGTGGACTACTTAGAATAAAGGTTGAAGGGGCATGATAGAGGATGTGGCCCCATCCCACATGCTTTGCATTTCTTAGGACAACTGAAAGTTAAAGATGGGTTCTTACCAACAAATCAAACAAGACTGGATTCCCTTTCATCCTTTGCTGTGTTCCTAAATAACTTTCCTGGCTACCCATTTTGGAGTACTACAAGTCTTGTCAGTTGTTGTAAAGTCAATGAAGCTAGCATAAATCAAATTAGTCTTTTTCATTTTCTGGACACCAAAGCAATCCACAACTTTGGAAACCTTTTTTGGTCCTTCTGAAGGGCTATCAAGTGTTCTATATAGTTAGTGGAGGATGAAACAAAATCAAGTCTTCATTTCCCATGAAATCACCATAGTCTGGGGCTAGTTTTAAAGGTAAAATTTGAATAGGAAATCTAGTATGCATGCTCCAGTCAACCCACCATGCTCTGCCCAATGGTCCATTTCTTGATATTGTGACCTTATTAGCATGTGGTAGCAGAGAAAAGACCCTTAAGTTGTGTGTAAAGGCTGAGGAGAGAGTATGAAAATAAATTATTACATGAATTGTGGTTAACTGCTGTCAAGTTGGCTTCAATTTACAGGACCCTTATGCATGAGATAACTCCAACACACCTTCTGATTGAAAGTCCAGCTTTCCCTGACATAACTAGCTATTCACAACTACAGATGGGATCTGGAGTCCTTGATGTTCACGGGGATACCTAGGAGCCTGGTTGCTTTCATCTAGTCTCAGTCAGCTTCCTCAAGGTCTCCAAGCACCCCTTTGCTCTTTGTTTGCTACACCATCTCTGGTCACCTGAGGCTTTTATACTTTTCTGGAAGGCTCTCAACATTTTTCACATTCAGCTTAACAAGTCATTAAACTGGGCATTTATTTTTCATGACCCGTGAGTCCTTTGTGACACCAACCTCAATAAATGCAACTTAACACTATCACATCATCAATTCTTTGATTACCTGGAAAGGAGACTCCCCTCTAGATATGTTGCCCAGATAATGGGAGAAGCCCATTATCACATGCAATTTTCCTCTTTTCTACAGCCTTCCATTTTACCAAGCATTTTATCTTTTCTAGTAAATCATGTCATCTTATGATATACCCAAAATACAATAGCCTCAGTTTAGTTGTTTTGGATTGTGTGCAGAATTTAAGCTTGTCTTTTTGGTACTCCATAGTATCCACAGAATTATCCTCCAGAATCACATTTCAAATAGGTTGCTTAACTTCCTGTCAGCTTTCTTTCCTGTACAGCTTTCACATCATACATAGTAACTAGAAATACTATGGCAGGATAATGCTGACTGATAATCAATTATATGAATGAACAATATTACATGAATACATGAGTGTTTCATCTGTGAAAAACTGGAGATGCAAACTTCCAGATCTAAGCTCACAGAGGATTAAATCCTGCCTCTAGACTGCAAGGAAAGCATGGATCTGGTATATGACAGAGATGGAGAATATGTGGCTCTCTGTACTGGATTCTAGGTGTCATCTAATCTCTGCCAATATGGCCAGTGTTCTTGAAGACACCAGATCCCCTATGATTATGGAAACTAAGCAGGGTCAGTCTTGGTTAGTACTGCCATGGAATATCAGATGTTGTAAAATATATTCAGATAAAGACAATGGCAAACTGCTGTTTCTTGCCTAAGAAAATTCTATAGAATTCGTGGGGCCACAATAAGTTGACACAGGTTAATTGAAGGCACATACTTTACTTTTATAAGATCTCCCAATTTAGCCTTAAGGGAGGAAAGCACTAAAGGTTGTCCCCGCCCCCCCCCCCCCGCCCCAAAGAGCAAAGCCATTTTTGCTTTCATCTGTTTGTAATGTAAATGCCAAAACTAAAAAGACCAGAATATTTGTTTGCATTAACACTTTTGCATTTTCAAGCAGTAGGTATTTTGAGCAATAGAAACTCAAAGGAGAATGAAGACAGACAGACAAAAATCATTCTTAAGAATACTGACAAAATAAGGGAAGGGAAGGAGAAAGCTAGTGCTTTTAAAATTATTTTTAAAGCCAAGATAGAGAACATTGAAATGCATTTTCCCCTTCTAAGCCAAAGGAAGCATATCAGATTTCCTGTAATCAACCATAATTCATGGTCTCCCTATGGAAATACAAGGCTGGATCTGGCATTGCTAAATCTATGCTAAAGGAATAAAGTACTTTTCCTTGTTCTCCTACTACTACTTTAGAATTCTCTCACATCCAAAGACGTAAAGCAAAGGCTAGTTTTGTGCAAGATCTTACTATGTCCTACATAATACTTTGTCAGAGCTGGTTGCACCTGTCTATCTGTTCCTTGCAGAGATCTTTATTGGTATATGGATTCATATGCTGCCTGCATCTTAGGATTCCACATAACTTGAGTCAGTTACTTTTTTAGAGAACAAGTGCGAATTCCCACAAGCCAGCATGGTCACTCTGGAGCAGATGGGTTCTTACCCAGGATGTCTGGCATAAGGACTACAGTTCAAAAGTCAAACATAAGCTTTGCATGCAAGGGATGCCAATTTCTATCCCTGGCATTCTTTGCATGTAAAGAATCAAGTTTTGAAAAAAAAACTTATGGAAAGGATTTTTAGTGAAAAGATTCTGCTGCTAGTAACAATAGATGATAATAGGTTAGATCAGGGCTGGACGAATGTGGCAGGTCCAGTGACCAGGAACCTCCAATGGCCACATGGATTGCTGAAAAATAAAATGAAAAGCCTTTAATGGAAGGATGTCCACTCCTGGTTCTCAAAGTGTGTGTGTGTGTACTTATTTAAAAAAGTAAATTATTGCACCAGGAGATGTTCAGGACCAGCAATTCTCTCTCTCCAGAAAAAAAATTCATCTGGGGAGTCAGGAGGTGTTAAAGACCACAAACCTCAGGGCTACAATTTTCTCTTTGGGTTAGATATACAATCAGTCTGAGTTGCTATGAAGCAATGATTCCCAACCTGTCCTCAGAGGAGCCCTTAGGGCTCTGTGTGCACTTCCCAGGTGCTCTGTGGCCACTCCAGGAAAATGAAAGAAATAAAAATGTGAATGAAATTAAATAATAAGAAACAAAAAGTAACAGTACTCCTAAACACCATTAACTTGTAAGACATAGGGTAGGTCTCTTAAAGGCTCCACCATAGAAATTGGTTCTAAAAAGGGCTCTGCACGTTTTTGTTTTTGTTTTTTAATTGGAAACCATACTATAAAGGAAATTTTACATGCCTATTTAGTTCCATATTTCTCCCATTTTTCTTTTCTAAATAGCTTGTCAGATTGGCATATGCACATATTGTGTGCTGTTTTTGTATACAGTATTGTAGTGTGGGAACTAGGGCCCTACAAAGATGCTATTGAACTCTCATTCCATCAGCCCTAGCCACGCTGTGTGAGCACTGATCTGACCTGGAAAGAGAACAGTTTCCCAACACTGGTGCAGAAATTAAGAGTGTTAAACTAGGAATAGGGTAAAGTAAGTTGAAATTTCTGATATGATGTTTGCTGGTGGTTTTGTAACTATCTGTGAGATCATACTAATTCATATGGTTGTTGTGATGGTAAGAAGGAAGAAACTCAAGGTAGACATTCATTTACCTTGAATTTCTCAGAAGATGGGTAGGGTCTGGATCTAAAAATAAGAAAATTGCCTAAACTGTTTTACACTTCATTACTGAATGAGACTAAATGCCCCCACCTCCAAGATGCAGCCCCATGGACCGATGTAATGGCTGTCTTGACAATGAATACATTTTAGTCAGCAGCAATTAAAAGTTTTTAGGACAATTTTACCCTTGCAGGTTTGTTCTGCATGGTGTAAAAACAACACATAAAAATAAGCTTGTACAACACTTAAAAATAAGCTTGCACTTCTGATTATAAAGGTGATGGATTAGAGCAGATTAGGAGCACTTTCGCGCTGTACAATTATAGCATGTTGATACAGCTTTAATTGTCATGGTTCTGCCCTAGAAAATTCCAGGATTTGTAGTTTGGGAATGCACTAGAGCTCATTAGGGAGCTAATTCAAAGTGCCTCACCAAACTACAAATCCAGGAGCCAACAGGACATTGCCAATTGTTGTGGAATAACAGTTCTATAATTCTATAATATTTAAGGACCCATAGTCACATTTCAGGCTCTATCTACACTCCAGAATTAATATAATTCGACACCATTTTAACTGCCATGGCTCAGTACTATAGAATTCTGGGAATTATAGTTTGTGAACTATTTAGCCCTTCTCTATCAGAGCTCTAGTGCCACAAAAAACTACAAATCCCAGGATTCCATAGGATAGAACCATAACAGTTCGAACTGTGTCAAACTGCATTAATTATACAGTGTAGCAGCAGCCTTAAAGCAAATCCACTGAAATAGATGGGACTCAAATACCCATTTATCTCAACAGGTCTATTCTAATTACAACTAGGTCTGGATCCAGTTCAATGACATTAGTAGGCATGAAAGAAGGAGGGAGTTATGTGGAATAGCTATGTGTGAGAAAGAGACATATAAACACACATATTATCTATATGTCTACATTAAAAGAAATCCTAAATGTCATTTGTATTGTTTGATTTCTTTTATCACTGCCTTCATTCCCCCAGACCTTTTCAAAAGGATCCTCCAGGGGTTTCCCTGGCCTTGTCTTGACCTAATTATAAGCAGCATACTCCAGTGAAGAGAAACGAGATTGCCTCTGAATAGGATTTACATCCAGCTTGAAATATGAAATGGAAGCAGCAGGTGCCAAAGGCAGTTGTTAACTGTGCTCCCAGGCAGTGGAAAGACATAACTTGCCTCATTAAGGAAGTGTCATCTGTGCACTCGAAAAACAGGTTCAAGGTGTTCGCACTCTGTCTTAAACCTCCCAAACTCTTTAAATTGTTTTAGTGCATATAAATCAGTTACTCGTGCCAGAAAAGGTAAAGAAGCAAAGAGGCTTATGTAGCTAGTGTCTTTCTTTTGACCTATCTCAGCAGAAAGAAACCATATTAAATTACACCCTGAGTTCCCCCCCCCCCCCCGCCACTATCTCTGGCATATGCACAAAATAGTTAGAAGTAACTATTAAACAAAGATTCACTTAGAGCACTGGTAAAAGAAGATTTGTTTAGAGCACAAAATTCAATCATCATTTAGATCAGTGTTGACGTAAGATCCACTTATGTTAAAAGGATATCACTTAAGATGAACATAGAATATTACTGTGCAGGAAATCCATGTCTGACGGTGGATTTACACAAGAGCTGGAGTTTGGAGATGTAGATTCAAATTCCGATCCAGGTGGGAAAGCCCTGGTCCAGTCTCTCTGCATTTTGCCCCTGTCAACCTTGCACATATGTCTCTGCCTCCTAGGGTGTTATGATATCATGGAGAATATCACACACAAGTCTCTGACTTAACTACTGGAAGGAAAGGGAGAATACCAATGTAATTTAAAACACACACACACACCTTATCTTGACAACCACCTTTCTCTCCATTGTGTCTGTCTGCATCCTAAATAAAAGGTATTAAACCATTTCTGCATATTCCAAATTGTTGTTGTTTTAATTTGCCTTTGGTATTCTAGGATAAGGGTGGAGAGAAGCAGGCTGGGGGATGATTGAAGAAGTCCCCCTTCCTGGGATTCTGATCATCTTGCAAAGCAGCATCAGGATTCATTTACACAACTTTTTGAATATAACATATAGGTATACCAGGGGTGGGACTGGTTTTGGACTTTAGGTCCCACAATCCCTTCCCATTTGGCTATGCTGAGTAGGACTGATGGGAGCTGTAGGCCAAAACATCTGGGAGCCAAAACTGTTCTAACTTGAGTTATACTCATAGTTCACATACAATCAGCAGTTCGTTCATCCTAAAATGTCAGCAGTTTGTCCATCCTAAGAGTAAACATCAATCATATCCTGTTAAAATGATATACAGCCTACAACGGAACTTTGTACTCCTACAGATTTTCCTTTTTTTAAAAAAAAGAAACCTATTTTAAAGCTGACTAATTATATCCTTCTGGTTATGTTTTACCTTTCATCATACTTCCTATTTCTAGATCCTGCCATTTTCCCAGCCTACAGACAGACACAGTTTCGCTTTGGTTTTTGTATCAGTCAGTTTGCTCCCCCCACTAAATTTTTGCTGCCCATTTTTAAATAAAATCTATTTTATTTAACTTGTGGAGAAAAAAAACATTAAAATCCCACTTGTCAAAATTCAGAGCTGAAGCATGGATATGACCGTAACAAATCTTATCAAGATGTGTGAAACTGAACTGCCTTCTACAATGGGCTAAGCCAAAACTGTTCTAGTCCTCAGTATCACAAAGTATTTCTGTCTTTTGGAGGCCAATGTTTGGCACATGTTTCATTCTTTTTCTTCTTGATACCCTGTTCTTGGCCCCTACAGTTCTCAGTCTTCTTTAAGTATCATTTAATCTTGTTTTCTGGGGTGACCCAGGTGGACTTGTCTATGAAGCATCTGAGACATGCATGTTTCAGGAGATGCCATTGCCAAAAGCACGTTGACCCACTTCTATTAGGAGTTAAACGCCAATGTCTGCAAATAACATAGAGAACACTAAGTGCCAAGAAAGAGGAGAAAACTGACACTAAGGCAAAGCAGCTGCAGCAGAAGTCAAGAGAACAGATGTTGAACAGCAATGTTAAGTAAGAGGAGGATTTTTTTGTAGGCATATGTATATAATCTGTTTAGTTAAGCCAACTGTGTTCTTTTCACTCAAAAATCACTTCAGAGAATATTTGGTGGATCTGTTTAGCTCCAAGCCATTCTGTACAGTATACTACCAGGGCCTATTTGTGCATTCCTGTTGTGTGCCTTCCAGTTGTTTCTGACTTAGGCGACCCTAAGGCCATATTATTATTATTTTCTTGGAAAGATTTGTTCAGAGGAGGTTTTCCATCACCTTCCCCTGAGGCTGAGAGCATGTAACTTTCCCAAGGTCACCTACTAGGTTTCATGACTGAGCAGGGAATCAAACCCTGGTCTCCAGAGTCAAAATCCAACACTCAAACTACTACACCACACTGGCTCTACACACACATATACTTACTTGAAATACAGAAGAAGAACATGGCAGATGATTCTCCTGGTTCTGGGATAAATAGTCCATTTGGCAAGGAGTACTTTTGGTGCCCCCATTAATTTTACAGGGTGTCAAGTTTTGCTTATAGTGTTGTGCTTCTTGCATTCTTCCAACTGCATCTCCCACCCTTTCTTCCCTCCTTGCATCACTGGCTCTACAGTACAACTCCTCTCTCTCTTTCATCTTTTCCCACCTTATGTCTTTCTTTTACTATACCTTCCTACTTCACCTCTTACCATTCTTTGAGTCCTTTTCCCTTCCTTGATTCACCTCACACGCTCACCATGCCTCCTTCCTTTGCTTCCTTTGTACACTTTGTGCAGTCACACCTCTCTTGTCTTGCACCCTACATCCATCAGTTAAATGCTACCCTCCCCCCTTCCCATCAGCTTGCTTCACCTTGCTCTTGTGCCATGCTTCCCTCTCTTGCAACTAAACCTTCATCCCTCTCTTCCTGCCTCTCCCTTTTTGAAGTAGTGATGCCACTTCTGAAAGACAAGGAGCAGGAGGAAATGGAACTAAAGTAAGGAGATTACAGCATGACCAGTAGTGGAGAAGGCAGGGAAAGTGGAGTGTAAAGAAGGTGGCAGTAAATGGGAGTCTTTTCCTAACGCTTCAGGTAGTAGTAGAACTTTATTACTCCTCGTAAAATGGAACTTGATTTCTATATCTGGACATCTAACAAAATACATAACACTTTTAAATTAAGAGAGTGATTAAAAATAACAGATTCCATTAAATATTAAATATTAATAATTGTATTTAACTTTTGTTGCATACCTTCCTTATTCCAAAGGCTCCTTTTCTTTCTGTGCACTCTTTTCAATGAACTATGAAAAACTGACTTCAGCTAGACTTTCCTCTAAAAGTTTGACTTTCTTGCCAAATTGTAACATTGACCCAGAGAATTGAAAATTAGAACTGAGAAAGGACAGGTCACAAATGTCAATCATAAATTATGAGATTCCACTAACTGACTAAATTTACTCAACGAGGCAGCCTCTGATCCTCCACTGTCTAATGAATATGCATCTGAGGAGGTAGACTAAAGTCTGTGAAAGCTCATACTGCCAACTTTTTATTTAGTCTCAAGATCTCTCTATATATTGATTCCACAGACTAACGTGTCTATATCTTTGAATTCTGTCTAATGAATGGTTATTGAAAACTTTTTATATAGTCTTAATGGCTAAATGAGCTAATGTTAATAATCTACAAAAGGACAGATAGATAAAGGAAGCTCAACCTATATTATGTTTTTCATAAAATTTAAAATTAATGGAAGGAAATGTTCAGTTCAGAATAAGTTTTACTGGGTCTAGTGCAACCTGGTATTCTCTTCCCACTGTAACCAAGCAGATACCCATGGCAAGTTCACAAGAAGTGCCTTCCATTCTTATTCCACCACAACATTCCGATTTTGTTGTTGTTAACTGCCCCAAAGTTGACCCCAAATCATGGCAACCCTATGGATGAGATATCGCCAAGACTTCCTATCCTCCACTATTCTGCTTAGGTCTACGAACACATGCCAGTGACTTCCTTGATTGAGTCTATGGGGCTTTTTAGATTGGCAGGAAAGGGAGACATGAAGTTGCCTTTTCCTTAATGCTTAGCAGCTACACTGCAAGCTCCAGGTGAGTAATAAAAAGGCATAGGGCAGCTACACTGAGGAGGTGTGGGGACGACTTATCTGAAGTCTTTTCTGTTACTCAGCAACTACATTGGAAGCTGTCAGGATGCTAGAAACACAGGCGCAGCAGCTGTCCGGGAAAGCTGCCAACACGTGGCTGATAGATAATGAGTCCTTGACAAAATACAATTATAATAGAAACAAAATACCAGTAATTGCTGGCCGTAGTTAAATACAAAGTCCACAAGGCAAAAGGCAAGTCCAATGAGCATTTCGAGGTCTAGGGTTTTCGCAGACAGAGATTCCAAAGGCGTTCCAAAGGTCGCAGGTAATGAGAAGTCCAAAGTCAAGCCAAGAGTCAAAAGCTTTTGCCGGTAAACCAAGATAAGCTTTGACAAAAGTTTGTCTTCCCTGATCTCTTATATAGCCCCCAGCTCCTCCCCTCACAGCTGTTTCAACTTGGCTTTCTCTAGCAATCTCAGAAAGCATCTCAGCCCCGTCCGATCTGCTCTTCTTTGAGCAAAGGAAGGGATTTCTGTCTCTTGCTCCTGTGTCTCTTCCAGGCCTGCAACCTCTGCTAGGGAAAGGCTTTCTTCTGGGGAAACCCTAGGCTGCTGAGGTAGGGGCTGTGCCTCACTGTGTCCTATAGAACTAGGTCCAGGTTCAACTAAATCTCTAGGATCTGGCAGCACTATGCTAGGACCTGACTCAGCATATTCTTCCTCAGAGCCCTCCATGTCCTCCACCTGGCTGTCCCTGACAGCAGCTGCACAGGTGGCAATGAACGGGGCTTTGGGCCACACTGAACCTTTAATTATTTTTGTTGTTGTTGTTGTTGCTGCTGCTGGCTGCGAACTGCGCAGTTGCACAGCTACATCATACAGGCAATTGTATTGCCAGCTGTGAACTGAGCAGTTGCACAGGTACATCACACATGAACTGTGCAGTTATGAAGATCTGTCAAATTATCATTGTGGTTTTGCTTACCTTTTTTAAGTGCGCAGTTGCATCGGTGCACCATGAATGAACCCTTTATTTTATAATAATAATAATTGTTGTTGTTGTTGTTATTATTATTATTATTTATACCCCACCCCTTTGAGATCAATTGAGGTGGCTTACACATTAAAATACTATTACATCAATAAAACAAACTGCATCCCTTCCACCCCCTTAAAAAGATATTAAATCTGTTACAATTTAAGTTTATGAATAAACTTCTTTATTTTAAGAATTAATTTATGCGCAGTTGCATAACAGTTACAGCATCCCAGAGTCCCTACTGCACATGTCTAGGGTTCGGATTAGGGCTAGAGCTAGGGTTTGGGAGCTTTAAAAAACTGCACGCTTGCACTGCAGCATTTAGACGCAGCTGTGCTGTTACACCCTTTTTAAAAAGAAGCTGGGAAAAGCAGGTTCTTTTGAAAGCTGCTTTTTCCCCTCTAAAATGCAAAAGAAGTGCATTCATGCCAAACTTTCAGTGTGGGTCATCTAAAGGCTACACTTTCATGCAGGCATGAACACACCCCTTTTTGCCAGTCTATATCAGCCCTATGTGTCTAGCATGTGGTCTCTTTTCTTTCCACTTCTATCTTTGCTAGTATTATTGTCATTTCTAAAGAATAGTGCCTTCTCGTGATATAGCCAAAGTATGACAGCCTCAGTTTGATCACTTCTGGCACACCAGTGCAGCCTACAGGCAGGGAATGGCCCCTGCCCCTTCTGTAGCTTCCTGTTCCCAGATTAAGAACAAAATGCTGAGACTTGCATTTGCTTGACTCCAACTATACATATGTACAACAGATAGCAAGAGAATGAGAAGTCCTGTTACCTGATATGTGAGGGAGGACAGGGAGGACATAGAAATGCTGACTGAGCAGTATATGGAGGGAAAGAAAAAACAATGTAAATGTAAAGAAAAGTATGGTTTTTATATCACCAATTGACTAGGTTTTCTTTGAATTCCAGCTATATCACCTGTTACATGATCTGGATTCCCAATTTTCATTTTAAAAGAGAGTAAAGACATATGGGCATTATTCAGTTATGTCAGCTGTGTACCACTTTGTCCATCCAACTATGTGGTATACTCTGATATTTCTAGTTCGGTCAGGTGATTAGAAAATAGCAAGTGCCTTTAGAAGAGAGTGGTTGAAGACTGAATCAGTTTAACTTAGTATACAGACACTCACGGTACCTTGGAAATTGTAGTTCAGGGGTGGACTAAAGCTCCCTAGCAGATAATTCTGCTTACCTCCCCAAACCAGAGATAATAGGATTCCTTAGGCTGGAGCCATGACAGTTAAAGCGGTATGAAATATATAGCGGTGCAGGGAAAGAACACCTTAAATCTGTTAGCAGAAGCTGAGGCAAAACATGCAGTCACTATTCTTCTCAATTCTTTTTCAAGAAACAAACCTACACTTGTTCTTATACATTATATCCCTGCAACAAAGAATTTAACTGATTATCAGTGTGTCTAGAGCCTGAATGCTTCCTGTAGCTAAAAGACCATCCGTTGTTCAATAGTCAGAAGATCTTACAACTTTAGCTACACATGAATTTGTATTTTGTTGACACCAGCTTCAAAAGTGTCTGTAATGTTGGGGAAAGACCCTTTTGGATCTGGCAGTTTTTCTAAGAAAAAGAAACTAACATCACATTTGAGTGCCATCCAACTTTCCTGAAATGTATTACCAAGCACCTGACTTAATAAAAAGGTGTCAATGTCTTACCAGGTGTGGTGAGAAATAAAGATGTTTATGTGGCCCTTGGCAGCTCCAGAATCCCCAGAGTTTTTCTGGCCATAAAAAGAGTGGGAATTGCTGCTCCTGTAATCCTCCAGATGCAACAAATTAGGTAGGTTTCAAGACCTTTCTTAACATTAAAAAAATGCCCATTTTTGAGAGCCAGAAGTGGAATTGTGGTTGAAGTTTATTGTGGCATAAGCACTTTCTGACAGAGAAGGCTAAATGCCTCACAAAGCTACAGTTCCCAGAATCCTATAGTACTGAGCCATGGCAGTTAAACTGATGTAAACCTGGATTATTTCTACAGTGTGTATAAGCACATATTTGAAGAAGGCATTAGGGAGTACTTGATATAAAGTGATTGTTTTGCAGCATGGCTTTTCCCTAGATTCAGGATGTCCAGCTATAGGTAAAGCTCTCAAAGCTATTCATCCTTAATGTCTAAGTGGTTGCTTCCCACATTCTGAGAGAGTTTAATGTTGAATAATTACTATTTTTCACTATTATTCATTACTATCATCATTGTCATCATCATCATCATCCTCATCATCCTCATCACTATTCATTTATTACTATTTACTGTTCATTTACTACGGCTTACTACTACTTTTTCATTGGAAACTTGACTTGAAACCTGAAAGATTACCTTTCAGCCTGTGGTGTAACTTTACTTTTTTCCTGAGCCAAACAAGACTCCCAATCAACCATATACACACACATATACAAGATGTTGTCAAATAAGGCTAAGTTTTGGGCCTCTTAGCAAGATGTTGTCTTAGCAAAACATTGTCAAATGTGGGCAAGTTTGGGGACATATATAATTTTTCCTTAGGGTACAAAAGGTCCAGGGATCCAAGCCTGCCTGGCAAGGGGATGGGAAGAATGGCAGTCTATGGGGCTTTCTAGATTGGCAAAAAAAAGTGCGTTCATGGCTGCATGAAACTCCAGCCTTTAGATGAGAAAAAGGGAAAGTGTGCCATGAAAACGCTTTTTTTGCGTTTTAGGGGAGAAGAAGCGTCTTTAAAAAGGTGCTGGCTTTCCCAGCTTCTTTTTCAAAAACTGCGGAACAGCACAGCTCCATCTAAAGGCTGTGGTGCAGCTGCTAAGCATTAAGGAAAAGGCAACTTCATGTCACACTTTCCTGCCAATCTAGAAAGCCCCTAAATCTTCAAGGTAATGACTTTTACAGTGGCAGAACATTCAAGTTATAAGGATTTCAGGTTCAATCCCTAGTCCCTCCAAGTAAGATTGGGAAAGACTTATTTTTGAAACCATGGACAGACACTGCTAATTTGTGTACATGATATTGAGCTAGACAGATGAATAGTCTGACTTGACTTAAGGCTGGTTCTCACTGTTCTTGTTCTTTTCAGCAGTGGCTTGCCAAAGCAGTAACCTTCGTCTCTTAAAAGCTCACAAAGTCAGAGATGTGGTTTTTAGCCCCGGAAATCAAGACTTGACAAACATGCAAACCTTAATTATAAGGTCACAACTTTACTCTAGCACATTCCAGGAAGGATTATAGTTCAAGCATCGGATTTGTACTTTTCTGGAAGCTCTAAAAACAGGCGTAGGAGATGCAGAAGGCAGACATCTGGAATATTTAATAATATACAAAACACTAAGTATATATCGTTCCAGCCAAAAATAAAAATGCAACAGCCACAAGACTCTAAAATTAGGCTCAGTGTTTTTGTTCTGCTATTGGCCACTGTTCCGGATCTCTGTACAAAGTCAGGTTGGGGATGCAGGAGAAAAGGAAAAGTAAGTGAACATGTTGGCTGGGAGATTCAGGGAGATATAATTTAAAAATTTAACTTTCATGATACAGATGTCCTACTTTCCAGCATTTAACAATTTCCATAAATCTAACTGCATGAGGCAGATATTTTACTAATAGCAGTGTTTATTTACCTGCTGTAAAATGGATAAAGTTGATTACCCATTCTGGGTGCAAGTAACTGGAAATAAATACAAGGTTTTAAAAAATCATCCTTACCTCCACCCCACCCCCTTTCATTCTGCTAGTGTTTGGTTGTTGACTGTTGGCTTTTGTCAGGGTTCTGCTTCTTCCCCAGAAATTATATTTCTGAATGGGAAAAGGATGTGTTGTCTAGCAATAAAGCACCCATCCCACTGCAACACTTGATATTCAAATACTGATACCAAGGTATTGTTTGAGTTGCTGAGTGCATGTTGAAGGACAGCTCAATTTTTCTAGTGCAGAAATTCTGCTTTCTAGTATACTGCTAGACTAGACTATATCTTCCAGATGTGTTTGAGTACAATAGCTGTGCCAGCTAGACAGGACCTGAAGGGCTCTAGGTTTGGGAAGCTTCATAGTATATCTCTAACTGAAAGAACAAATAATGTCAGATTTTGGGATGGTGGAAGGAAAATAGTTGCATTGAGTAAAGCAAGCAGAAGTCAGAATAGGGCTTTCAGTAAAATGGTAAAGGTCTCATACTTTTGGTAGAAGCACTGGAATCTCATAATGATATTTTGTGTTTTCCTCAGAGAAACATGGTGTGGAGTGTGAGCCCAAAAGGTCTTTTCACATATTGATTTTATTTATATGACATTTGGACCAACTTTTGACAAACTCACTTGTAAGTGAGTAAATAAGCTATTATTCAACCTATGTCATCTATAATCCACCTTTTCTCTAAAATGGGATTCAACACAACTTATAGTCATTAAACTGAATTATTACAAAAATACAAAAGATCAACAATGAAACAGAATTAAAATAATAACAGTACTAAAACAATTAAAACATACAATTAAATGCTAAAAAGTACAGCTAAAGCACTAGAGCAGAGTATATGGTCAGTAACTCAGAGTAGCATAAGGAAACACAATTGCAATAAAAACAACACACACACATTTTTGTCATAACAGTGTGAAAATAAACTGGTCAACGTCCTTGTTTAAATTACAATACTTCTCTGCATTTTAATTAATGTAAAAATTAAAGTAATATTTAGCATATTAAAACCTGACACTGTAGCCATGACATGGCTGCCAGAATGGTGACCAGGGATAGTTATTGGGAGCTGCTAAATCCCTTGTTGAAACAGCTTCACTGGCTTCCAGTTGGTTTCCAGGCACAATTAAAAGTGCTGGCCATGACCTATAAAGCCCTACACAGCTTGAGTCTAGACTAGCTGAAGGACTGTATCTCCCTAAACAAACAGCAAGAATCCAAAGATCTTCGGGGAAGACTTTCTCTTGGTCCCATCACCCTCACAGGCTGGCCTGGTGAGGACATTACAGAGAGCCTTCTCAGTGGCTGTTCCCAACCTCTAGGAATGCCCTTCTGTGGGAGGCTAGGCTGGCCCCCTTCCTGGTTTCCTTTTCCCTGCAGCCCAAAGCCTTTTTGTTTTAGGAGGTGTTTGTGTAACCCTGCCAAGGAGGCTTTTTTAAAATTAAGCTGTGTGTTTTATTTATTTATTTATTAAGTTTTGATTGTTTTAAAATAATTTTATATTATTTTAACTGTGACTATTTTAATTGTTTTAAATACTGAAATCAATTACAATCACCCCTCTGTTTTCACAGGGGATCTATTTCCCCCCTCCCCTCCCAAAAAATGGAAAATCGCCAGTATTCAAGCCCCATTGGCTTGAATGGAGGCATGCACTCCATTTTGTCCCCCTCCATTTGCCACCCACAATCGTGAGAGGGATGCAGATTCCAAGTCCACAAAAATGGACGGGGTGCTGTGATTGATTTCATTCTGTGAACTGCCTAGTGTCCTACTCTGGGAGAAAGTTCGCATATAAACAAAATAAATAAATAAATAAATAAATTACAGTAAATGCAGTATAGACTACTGTTAATCTCAAAGATTTTCTGGTTTGAAATTCCAGTTGCCACCATCCCATATCCAAATATGCCTGTAACTGTTCTGAGAATCACTATTATTCAGTTTTTATTGGAATGGTAGTGCTGATGCAATGTGTCATTTTTGTTGCAATAGCTGCAGGGAGAACGTTATTCCAGCTGGCCTGAGCTTTTATGAGTGTGGTGCATGATACAGTCTAGTAAAACTGGGTTATTTGTAAGAAATCGGGCACTATTTGTGTTACATAGCTGGCTACCAGTTATTTTCCTCATAATTTGGAAACATGGAACACGGAAATTACTTTTTTGGAGAAACAAACAATGGTCTAAAACACACTGCAGAAATAATCCAGTTTGAGACCGCTTTGGGGCCATACACTCTACGTTAATCCCTTTGTGCTAAAGCATGTGAAGAAAATCTTTATGAAAGTGTCCCTAACAAGTGCAGAATATATTTCCTTCACTACTAATTTACTGAATTGGGGGGGGGGGGTTTCTAGATTATAAATCAACATTTCCAGAATGGATCAAGCACTGACCACTTTTTGTGTAGAAGTTGATCACTCTCTTCCTCCCATCCCTACTTCACTGGTCATAGAATAGGCATTATCCTCTGTTTTTACACACCAGTGCTTCTCATGAAACCAGACACAAGATTTTCACAGACTTCTTTTGCTTACCAGAGTTTTAACTCATGTTAAAAACAAAGCAGAAACAAAAACAAAAACAAAAACAGAATGAGAATTCTTCAGGAACTGCCCTTGTTGGCTGAAGGACTCTAGGGGTTATAGTACCCCAAAAGTAACTTTTCTTTTGCTCTTCCTACATGTTAGTAATTCCTCAGTTCCACAATTCAGGCCATGAACTTGTTGGAATACTTCTCTAACTCCTTTTTACTTAACATGTATCTAGGATCTACTAATTCATAGGATCGGATCATTGTATAGTGATTATTGTTGTTGTTGCATGCCTTCAAGTTGTTTCTGACTTATGGCAACCCTAAGGCCACCCTGTCATGAAATTTTCTTGGCAAGATTTTTTTCAGAGGAGGTTTGCCATTGTCTTCTTCTGATGCTGAGCCAGTGTGCCTCACCCAAGGTCATCCAGGGGGTTTCGATGTCTGAGCTGGGATTTTAACCCTCACACAACAGCAACAACAACAACAACAATAACAACTCTGGAACAACACCCAGCACTTAAAGTATAAAGATGTCTTAGAGAGCAGCAGTGATAAGTTTCAGTGACCTAAAGTCTCCCCATCTGTTATCTTGAGATGTAAAGTGACACTTTCAAGGGTGTCCCCATCTTGTCTCTCCCTATCCCCTTTATTCTCAAACTTATACTAAAAGTGAAATTAGATTGGTTCAGTTTAGCACCTTTAGAGAACCTTCCAGTCTTTAACAGAGTTCTCACAATAAAGTCTTGTTTCTTTAACCCAAAGGTGGGCAAAATGCAGCTTGTAGGATGGATGCAGCTTGTAGGATGGCCCTTGAGACCCCAAAGTGCATCCCCTGAAGCCTTCTAGAAGCCCCTCCAAAGGACCTGGACCCCTCCATTTATTTTAAAAAAACAAATCACCACTCTATGGGGATATTTTTCAACAAAACGCCAACCCAAAATTGGTTTCAAATGTGACAGGTTATTTCCCCCAATCTTCACCACCAAAAAAACTGACACAACAAAAAAGGCCAAAAATTGATCAAAATGGCAGCCAGAAGTGAAGTTACATCTCTTCCATCATGCTCAAACACAACAGTGGGACCCCTCCAGAGGGATGCAGAAGATAAATGGCTTCTGCCATCTCTGCAGTTGCCCACCCCTGCTTTAACCAATTGGATCTTTGTTACTTAATCAAAAATGCACTCTCTCATCAGCCACCACCTATCTACACTGGCATTATATATTATCAGGATAACATTGTTAAATTTAGTGGGACTTAGTCCCAACTAAGGAAATACTGAATTACAAGTCTAAAAGTCCAGTAGGGATCTCCAACGTACATGGTGATATTTATTTCTGAGTAAACATGCACAACATTACATTGTGTATTTCCTGGTTTGTTTGTATTTTAAGTCAGTTATTTCATTGTCTCCAACAGTAATCAAGACAACTGAAGAACTGATGTGATGCAAAAACATAGCTGTTGCTTTGTATACATTTTGTACCAAGTATGTACATTTGGGAATTCATGGATAGAGATGAATCATTTTGATGGAAACAGAAGCTGAAGCACCAAGGTCAGGATGAGTCTTCCGTAAATATTTTGTAGTAACACACAACCACAGAGCTAAATAAAACTGTCTGATTCAGGAGCATGAACTCCCAAAGCATAAAGGTGGTATCCCTCTGCTAACCAAAAGAAGTCTGTGGAAATCTTGTGGCTGGTATCATGAGCAGTCATAAAAACCTCTCTCAGGAACCAAAATGATCTCCTTTATTTATCCCTGGTTTCCCACATAGCCATTATAAAGACAGCTCATCTTTCTAACCTACACAGTCCTCTGATTTTTCTACTACTGAGTTCAACATTTTTATTTGAAAGTAGAAATTTCATGTATTAAATGAATTCATTGGCTGAACATGTTCCTCAATCTTGGCAGACGTTCTACATGCCTCCATACCTTCTGTGTTCTGTCTATCAGGTGGCTCTACATTCAAAGAGCTTGGAAAACTTGGAAAGCTTGGCCAGAGCTTGGAAAACTTTCTGGAATACAACTGCCAGAAGTACCCAATATGGCCACAGGTCATGTTGTCTGAGGGACAAATATATTTGCATTTATGTATATAATGAGAAACCTTGGAGATGGGACCCAAGCCTAAATACAAAATTCATTTATGTTTCATGTATGCCTTATAGACATAGGAGATGACTGCACAATGTTGATTTTGCACTGTAATCATGTAATTTCTTTAACGCTGTTACAATGGTAGCATTTCATAGAATCATAGAATCATAGAAATTTAGAGTTGGAAGAGACCACAAGGGCCATCCAGTCCAACCCCCTGCCGTGCAGGAACTCCCAATCAAAGCATACCCGACAGATGGCCATCCAGCCTCTGCTTAAAAACCTCCAAGGAAGGAGACTCCACCACCCTCCGAGGGAGTGTGTTCCACTGTCGAACAGCTCTTACTGTCAGGAAGTTCCTCCTAATGTTGAGGTGGAATCTTTTTTCCTGCAGTTTGCATCCATTGTTCTGAGTTCTGTTCTCTGGAGCAGCAGAAAACAAGCTTGCTCCCTCCTCAATGTGACATCCCTTCAAGTATTTAAACAGGGCGATCATATCACCTCTTAACCTTCTCTTCTCCAGGCTAAACATTCCCAGCTCCCTAAGGCGTTCTTCATAGGGCAAGGTCTCCAGACCCTTCACCATTTTAGTCGCCCTCCTTTGGACCCGCTCCAGTTTCTCCACATCCTTTTTAAATTGTGGTGCCCAGAACTGGACACAGTATTCCAGGTGGGGCCTGACCAATGCAGAATAGAGTGGCACTATTACTTCCCTTGATCTAGACACTATACTTCTATTGATGCAACCTAAAATTGCATTGGCCTTTTTAGCTGCTGCATCACACTGTTGACTCATGTTCAGCTTATGGTCTACTTGGACTCCTAGATCCCTTTCACATGTGGTCTCATTCAGCCAGGTGTCCCCCATCCTATATTTGTGCATTTCATTTTTCCGCCCTACGTGTAGGACCTTACATTTCTCTGTGTTAAATTTCATTTTGTTAGCTTTGGCCCAGCTTTCTAGTCTATTCAGGTCATTTTGAATTTTGATCCTGTCCTTTGGGGTATTAGCTACTCCTCCCAATTTGGTGTCATCTGCAAATTTGATAACTAGGCTCTCAATACTGTCATCCAAGTCATTAATAAAGATGTTGAATAGCACTGGGCCCAGGACAGAACCCTGTGGGACCCCACTTGTCACTTCTTTCCAGGATGAAAAGGAACCATTGTTGAGCACCCTTTGGGTTCGGTCAGTCAACCAGTTACAAATCCATGTAACGGTTACCTTGTCTAGTCCACATTTTACAAGCTTGTTTGCAAGGATGTCATTGGGAACCTTGTCAAAGGCCTTACTGAAGTCAAGATATACTATATCCACAGCATTCCCTTCATCTACCAAGCTGGTAATTTTATCAAAAAAAGAGATCAGATTTGTCTGGCATGACTTGTTTCTCTGAAACCCATGTTGGCTTTTTGTGATTATGGAATTATCTTCCAGATATTCACAGACTCTCTGCTTAATGATCTGCTCTAGAATCTTTCCTGGTATTGATGTCAGACTAACCGGACGATAATTGTTGGGATCCTCTTTTTTCCCCTTTTTGAAGATTGGGACAACATTTGCCCTCCTCCAGTCTGCAGGGACTTCTCCTGTTCTCCAGGAGTTCTCAAAGATGATTGCCATTGGTTCCGATATTACATTTGCCAGTTCTTTTAATACCCTAGGATGTAGTTCATCTGGTCCTGGAGACTTATATTCATTTAGATTAACCAGGTATTCCTGTACTGTTTCTTTACTTATTCTGTGCTGAAATTCCCCTATTCTGTCCTCTGCCCCATCATCCTTAGGTTGGGCACCCTTTGCCTTTCCTGAGAAGACTGAAGCAAAGAAGGTGTTGAGCAATTCTGCCTTTTCTCTGTCTCCTGTGAGCATTTGGCCATCTTCTCCACGCAGTGGCCCAACTGTTTCCTTCTTCTTCCTTTTGCTGTGGACATACCCAAAAAAGCCCTTTTTATTGTTCTTAACGTCTCTAGTTCATTTTGTGCTTTAGCTTTTCTGACTTTATCCCTACATGCGCTGGCTATTTGTTTGAATTCCTCTTTGGTGATTTCCCCATTTTTCCATTTTTTATACATGTTCCGTTTAAAACTTAGCTCAGTTGTAAGTTCCTTAGTCATCCATACCGGTTTCTTGAGACATCTCCCATTTTTCTTCCTCATTGGAACTGTCTGAAATTGTCCCTTTAGTATCTCCCTTTTGAGGAACTCCCATCCATCTTGAACTCCCTTCTCTTTTAGTATTCTTGACCATGGGATCACCCCCAGTATTTCTCTAAGTTTATTGAAATCAGCTTTCCTAAAGTCTAGAATGCGTGTCTGACTATGCTTAGCTTCACCTTTCCACTGTATAACAAACTCCAGGAGGACATGGTCACTTCCCCCTAAGGATCCCACCACTTGCACTCCATCAACTAGGTCTTCCCTGTTGGTTAAGATCAGATCCAAAATAGCTGATCCCCTTGTTGCCTCTTCCACCTTTTGGACAATGAAATTGTCTTCAAGGCAAGTGAGGAATTTTCTAGATCTTGAGGATGGTGCTGAGTTTGACTTCCAGCAAATATCCGGGTAGTTGAAGTCCCCCATCACTACTACATCTCTCCTTCCTGATTGTGTGGTCATCCGTTCTAGAAAGGCATCATCCATTTCCTCTGTCTGACTTGGGGGTCTGTAGTAGACTCCCACAGTAACATCCCTGTTGTTTCCCTATCCTTTAATTTTTATCCAGATGCTCTCCACCTGGCTTCCAGTATTGATGTCCTGGATCTCTTCACTGGTGTAAATATCCCTGGCGTATAATGCTATTCCTCCTCCTTTCTTGTTTGGCCTGTTTCTCTTAAAAAGGTTATACCCCTCTATTTCTATATTCCAATCGTGAGACTCATCCCACCAGGTTTCAGTGATGCCTATTATATCATATTTCCCTTGTTGTGCTAGGAGTGCAAGTTCATCTTGCTTATTTCCCATGCTCTGTGCATTAGTGTAGAGACATCTAAGACCATGTGTCCCCTTTACTTGATGCCTGTGCATGTTTTTTTGGCTCCTTTTGTTGAGTCCTTGCAGTGTTTGTCTTCTTCCCTCTATGTCAGTTTGACTATTTTTTCTAGCCGTTTTGCCTTCCAGACTGCTGTCTCCCTTCCCCAGATCACTTAGTTTAAAGCCCTCCTGATCAGATTCTTCAGACTGTTGGCAAAAACGTTTCTTCCAACTGGCGTGAGATGTAGCCCATCCCTTGCTAGAAGTCCCTCCTCATGGAACCGCAGCCCATGATCCAAGAATCCAAATTGTTCTTGGCGACACCATCTGCGGAGCCAGTTGTTGATATCTGCTATTTTCCTCTCTCTTCCTGGACCATGCCCTTCTACTGGTAGAAGAGACGAGATGACCATCTGTGCGTCCATTTCCTTCAGCTTCTTCCCCAGAGCCTCGTAATCCCTTCTGATATTCTGAAGGCTGTGTCTTGCTGTTTCATTCGTTCCCACGTGGACCAAAAGGAAGGGGTATTTGTCAGTAGATTTGACCAGTCTTGTCAGCCTCTCCGTAACATCACGGATCTTTGCCCCAGGGAGACAACACACCTCACGAGACATCTTGTCGGGCCCACAAATCACTGCTTCTGTACCCCTCAGCAAGGAGTCCCCCACCACAACCACACGCCTCCTCTGAGGCTTAGCAGCAACTCTTCCCTGCGATGGAACTCCCAGGCTCTCCTGCTGTGTCCCTGAAGTCTGTCCGTGCTGCTCTTCCTGATCCTCCTTGATAAGTGAAAGGACTTCGAAACGATTCTGTAGCTGCAAGCTCCTACAGCTATCCCTGATTTCTCTGCTTCTCTGCTTCTCTGTGTGACATTTAACACGATTAACGCACTTATTGTAATTATATTTTGGAATTCTGGACAAGAAAGACTTCAACCAGTTTATCCCTGATTTGTTAGACAAATTTAGAAATAGTATGCAAAGATATCTTGTAGCACCTTTGAGACTAACTGAAAGAAAGAAATTGGTAGTATGAGCTTTCATAGACTTGGGCTTACTTCTTTAGATGCATGAGGAAGTAGGCTCAGGTCTATGAAAGCTCATGGTATACCTTTTTTCTTTCAGTTAGTCTCATAGGTATTACAAGATTCCTTTGCATTCTGATTTTTCAAAAGTAAATTAATAGCACTTCCTCCCTCTAAGAAGGGGAGGGGAAACTGGTTCTAGATGACTGAAAGATTTGACTTAGACCCAATCTGCACTGCAGAAATAATGCAGTTGATCTTCTTTTTTAGACAAGTTCTTTGTTAATATTTCACTTTTACCTTTATTAACTCAAAATCCCACTGTCTCTCCAAATTCCTCTAGTATTTCCATCCATCTCATAATATTCTTTATTAGATCTTCCAGGAAGATTACTAAATTGTCCACAAGAACTCATAGTTTAAACATATGATTCAAACACTTGTATCAAGTGATCATTTCTTATTTTCCTGGTACAAGTTTCCTGTGCATATGTAGGCTCAAATTTTGCGGAATAAGAGTGGGCAGAACTTGGCTGAGGGGAGTCATTTTATTGGACTACAACCCTGAGTTTCCCTGCCAGGCAAGGCTCTTTAAACTGCAGGAACATTCTATCATCCACAAAAGAGACTTGATTTTAAAGAGTTAAATGTTTTTCAGCCATGAGGCACTACTACATAATCTGGCTTCTATTCATCTTTTGTCTAGTGTACTACCTGAAGTTAATATCCTTCTTTGTTAGCTAAGAAACCACTTTACTTATACTGTCTCTCTTGAAAGAGAACCTGTGTGTTCTAATTAGTGCTAGAAATACAAATAATTGCTAGCTTTTATATATCCAAAGAAAGAATATCCATTGCTTTTTCTCTTAGTGGCTTTCAGTCCAACCTAAGATTTCTTTTATACTTAGAATCATCTAACAGAGCCTGTATAATACACTTTCTGCCCGTTTTATACATGTCCGGGAAAAA
Source organism: Urosaurus nigricauda (assembly GCA_034509955.1). Classification (NCBI taxonomy): domain Eukaryota; kingdom Metazoa; phylum Chordata; class Lepidosauria; order Squamata; family Phrynosomatidae; genus Urosaurus; species Urosaurus nigricauda. Next base: position 88,951,070 of record JAOEGL010000003.1, read on the forward strand.
CAAATTCCCTTTCTCTGCCACCCTCCAATCTGTGGTCCTTTACTATCCAGTCTGAAGAAAAATTCTGTGAAACTTAAAACCTTATTCAACACTTGAATACTGTACTTGAATTATGGAGCATTCTAAAGCTTATTCAATACTTTGTTATGTTTTGCTAGTCAAAACTTCTGGAAGTATAGACCTGTGCAAATACACATCTATAGGGGATGACAAAGACAAGTTAAGGTTCTCCGGTACACATCCTTTTTGTCTGGTCTCACCTATTGCTTCCTTGACTATAGATTAATATTCTTATGCCTGATTTCAGTTCCTTAAACCCATCCTCATCAGCAATCCCATCCTTTTCTGTCCATAAGGCCTCCTCCATCTATCATATAAGTAATTCCCTCAGTTATCTCTTCACTTCAAATGATCTTTGCAACTGATTCCACAAAGCCAACTGCCTTCCACACAAAGCCAACACTAATAAAGGTACTGACTTACTATTTTGGATTTTTAAACATTTTTAACATATTAAAATGATCTATTCTTAATAGATTTAGTCAATCGATAAGACCATAATAGCACAGCGTAGGACAGTAGCAATGGCCAACCCTAGTGCGTCACACAGAAATCCTGTGAGGGCTGCATGTAGTCTGTGAGCCACCCATACACAGATTAATATGGGAACAAAGACTTCTCATAAATGCTTGGCGAAAGATCCAGAATATTCAATGTCCATGTAGTTCTCAATAGCCTCCTATATAATGCTGAGATTTTTGAATGAAAGGACAAATTTATCGCTTCCTGAATAGCCATATGGAAAACAAACAAACAAACAAACAGCTTCATTTATATACCGCTTCATACCCTTAAGGAGTGTCCAAGCGGTTTACAATTGTAAGCTATTTGCCCCCCAACAATCTGGGTACTCATTTTAGCCACCTCGGAAGGATGCAAGCCTGAGTCAAGCTTCAGCCCTTTGCTGGTCTTGAACTCGCCACCTTATGGTTTTGAGTGAGTGGCTGCAGTACAGGCATTTAACCACTGCGCCACCAGGGCTGCTTGCATACAGTTGCATACATTTGTTTCACAGACTGATGAGGAAGGGACATTTAAGTGTTTGCTGTCTGGTCAAAGTGTAACCAGATTATAAACATTTATCTAGAGATTCAAATTATTCGAGTATATTTAATTATTCAAAGTTACTTGTATCATTTACAAAGACATACAACTCTACATTTAAATAATAGCTATTCCCAGATGCTTTAAAAAGGTCATGAATCAGAAATCTACACAACTTTTTTCCTTGACCTCTGGCTACTAAATATTCACTGTCTCAAACATGTAGCTTGGTAGTCTTTTCTGCAAAGAAGAACAAGAAAAAAAAAGAGGAGGAGGAGGATGAAGAGTAAGTAAGACTCATGTAGACCCATGACTAAATCTCTGCTACTAAGACAATTTTAACAGATAACAGCTGTGAGAGGCATGGGGAATATGGATCATCAGGATTACATCCCTTGAGAAGCCACACTCTAACCTTTCCCACAGCACCATATTATGAACTTGTCAGTGTTAGAGGGTAACTGAAAGAGGGCACTTCCTTTCAAAATTGTGTCACTTAAGTTATACACAAACCATTTTGAAGCACCCTGCCAAATTCAGTGAACTGGGAAGGGCTTAAATGTGGCTTTTTAAGTCTCATCCAAGCATTATAATGATTATCATCCTAATTTTGTTTTAAAAATGAAAATAAAAATAGCTTTCAACTACTGTAAAGGGAACTACATCATCATCATCATCATAAACTAGAATAGCTAAAGATTTTCTGGTCTTTCAGAGTACAGGAAATCATTTGTCTAAGGATAGGGCAAGATCTGATAAGAAGGGTGTCTTGATGGAAAAACATTCCAGAGAGATGGGAAGGGATAAAGATGTCCATCCTCACTTGTGGGCGGGGACTGCCATCCTTCCTGCACAGGCACACACACTGCTTCTGAAATGATGATACATCATTCTTGTAGTATCTTTTCAAACAAATGCCCACAGACATCTGGAGGGGAAGATATCTAGTAGTGACTTTACGAGTAATGCATTTCTTTTAGCGTGATCTTGCATGGATCTCAGTTGCTTCTCCAGTGCATAAAGGTTTCAGTACCAAACAGAACTCTGCTGAAGGTGACAACTACTTGCCTTTTAAGTAGTCATAGAATCACAGAATCTTAGAGTTGGAAGAGACCACAAGGGCCATTCAGTCCAAGCCCTGCCATGCAGGAACTCCCAATCAAAGCATCCCCGACAGATGGCCATCCAGCCTCTGCTTAAAGACCTCCAAAGAAGGAGACTCCACCACTCTCTGAGGGAGTGTGTTCCACTGTCGAACAGCCCTTACTGTCAGGAAATTCCTACTAATGTTGAGGTGGAATCTCTTTTCCTGTAGTGAGACCACGGACTCTGTTTAATGATGTGCTCCAAAATCTTTCCTGGAATTGATGTCAGACTAACTGGATGATAATTGTTGGGATCCTCTTTTTTCCCTTTTTGAAGAAGGGGACAATGTTTGCCCTCCTCCAGTCTGCTGGGACTCTCAGGTTCCCTAGAAACTGATATGCAGAACCATACTGTCTGTGATACAGGCTGACCAGTAGACAGTAAATCAGCAGTGGGCAAAGTGAGGTCTGTGTGCCACGTGAATCCCCCATAGCTGATCCTGTGAACCTCCAGAGCCCCAAATAGTAGTACAGTGGTCCCCCGGCTTACGAATCCCCCGGGTTGCGAAAACCCCGGGATCCGAAAGCCGCGGGACCGCGAACATATCCCCCGGGATCCGAAACATCCCCCGGGATACGAAATAAAAAAACTGTGCGGCCCCTTTAAATCGGCCGCGCGGTCTGTTGGCGAAAGCGGTCCCCCGGGAAACGAAAGCTTCCAGGTTACGAAAGGTAATCCGGAACGGATTACCTTCGTAACCCGGGGGACCACTGTAGTAGTAGTAGTAGTAATTATAATTATAATTATAATTATAATATTTTTTCTCAAAATGCTCAGAAATTATCTCTAGGGGCTGTTGTGGGCATTTCCATTATGTCTCAACTATTCTAAAAACACTAGGGTGTTAAAATGAAATTTTACCAAAAAAATTTCAAAAAGCAATTATGCCTCAAAATGCCCTCTAGAGGTCCAGGAAGTCCCCAAAACAAACCTCCATGTTCCCTAGAGGATGTTTGGGATTAAGAAAATTGGGGGCAGGAGCTCCTGAAGGGATAATGCAGTCCCCTCGCCTCCTACAGTTCTCCACACCTGCAGCAAATGGTGGAATCGACCTATCACGTGGTTTTAGTGATGCCTCATGATGCTTTCTTGTGCTATACTGTGGGTCCTAAAGTGACAATAGACTTTATCACATGGGAAGCAAGTGCCCATATCTCGTGAATAAATGCCAATTAAATCCATGAATATCTCGCAACAACGGGATTGTTTTCAGATGTCGCTGTTACCCCAGTACTATCCTGTTAATAAAGTGGCAAAATTGTACTGCTTTTCATTCACGGGATTTTCCCCTCAATGAAAAGTGGTGCTATTTTGCTGCTTTACTCATGGGATAATACTTGGATAATGACAACATCACATGACATCAGCTGAAAACAATCCTGTTGTTGTGGGATATTCATGGGATTTAATCACCATTTATTCATGGGATGCGAGCTCTTTGCCTCCTGTGTGATAAAATCCAATGGATGGAAGAAGAATCTATTTTGAACCAGAAATCAGCGACTTACAGTATTTGATTATTTTCTTAGAAAAGAAACTAAAAAGCAACTATTCTGGTGACTTTTGAGAAATGATAAATCAAGTTACTTTTTAAAAATTATAAGCATGCTTGTAATTGCTTGAGTAGTCCTGAAGAAGTGTAATCAATTACTTTTTAAAGTATCTTTTCAAAATCAAACAGATTCAAAATATTGTTTTACCCTTTGCCTTCAGACCCACAAGAGGTCAAACCAATGTATCAGTTTGCCAGGGGAAGGGTGTTGCCTGATTCAGCTACTTCCTTAATCACCTCTTTCCCACTATCCAGTTCCCAAAATACATTGTAGACAGTCTGTGTAAACATTGCAGCCAAGTCTAAAACAATGTCATTCTGCATCTACATTTAGCAACATTTGGACCATTCTTGTTCTCAAACTGTTGCAGTTAATGTCTATTCTCCATAGTGTTGCCCTGAATTGCTTACTAGGGCATTATTATTATAACAATACATAGTTTCTTTTATTCATAAATCAAATATCCCTTAGTCTGAAATTAGGGGGGAAAGCCCTTGAGATAATTCAAGTTAAAATATATAAGCATTTGCCAGGGCACAAAACAGTTGCAATGTTTTTTAAGATGGCTAAGGGTGTAATACACCTTCTGTTTGTTTTTTTTAATCAAAATATCAGAATAATATTTATTTGCACCCCTTTTCCTGTCAGTCTAGAACTTGAGGGTGCACACCAGGTATAAAATATATTACCAGATCATCCTTGACAACAGTAACAAAAAAGAGGCCATCTATCAGCAAAGAAATCTAGATTCCACATCATGTTAGTTTGCCCATGAGACAACTCATAGACATTTCAGAAATCAAATATTCCTCAGTGTAACAGAACCATTCCACTAATTTAGTAACTTTTGTAACAACAATAAACCATTTCTGATATGTTCATCAAAGAAATATCTTTTATTTTAACTCACTTCATATGTACTATGTTGTGCTGCTGTGCAAGCAGTCAATTCAATTTTGGGTGTATTCACACTACACCATTATAATGCTTTGATACTATTTTAACTGTCATGGTTACATCCTTAGGAATCCTAGCATTTGCAGATTGGTGGCAAGGGACTCAGATTTCTTTGTCAAAGACCTCTAGTGCTGCTCTGAACTGCAAAATCCCAGGATTCTGTAGAAAGGAGTCAAGGCCATTTCCAGGACCCCATGGGTTCTCCCACTTCATCTTTTGGACCAGGTTATATTACCTGACCACTTTAAATACATCCCACACCACCCTAGTAATGATCATGTGGGAGGTTAATATGGTTCTTCCCCAGCTACCTCTCTATTTTCTTGGGAAATGACAGCGCAGCCATCCTCTACACCCTCTAATTCTGGTAGACTTACCTGTAAGAATCATACAAGCAGGGCACAAATGCCCTCTCCCAGCCCAAGTTTCCAGAGTTAAGCTGCCTCTGCTGGAGAGACTACAGTGAGTACAGTTTGTGTGTTAGATTCTGTAGCTTTGTACCTATTACTGCTGTTGTAGTATGCACCTGAAATCAGAATTAGCATTGTGAGAGCAGAGAGTATCAACAGGCAGGAGTATTTACTAAAATCAATTATATACAGTATGCCAGCTTTGCCACTAGGTGAACAGGTCCGTTTCTAACATCTGTTCTACTTTGTAACATCAAGACCAGACTACTGCAGGTTAGTATTCATCTATTCATCTCCTCAGGCTCCCTTTCACTTCAGGAACAACTCTCCCAGTAATAGTGGGTGTTGGGTTTCCCCAGAAACACTGTATTTTATGAACTCTGTGTGTCTGCATACACATACACACACATGGAAATAGCTCAATCCAGCTGCCTGTGATTTTGGACTCTGCTTGCAAAGATGGTTATAAAGACTCTAGTGGTCAAATTATTGGGAACATTCATCTAATATGGTGGAAAATATATTCACTATATTTATAGGTGGTGGTTATGATCTATAAAGTCCTTCACAAATCCTTCTCAAAGAAGAATGGGGGATGAAGGGAGAGGACAACCATGTGTTCTCAGTTTTGGTCCCCATGCTGTTAAATATGCTCCCATTTCAGTGCTTTGATGCCTCTTTTTGTTAACATTGGAAAAAACTGGTACAGCATTTCTAATAAAGGCCATTTCTAAAGACAAATCAGAGTATCTTCTGGATGTCTTCTGGTTTGTTGTTTTAGTGTGTGTGTTTTTTTCTCAAATTATTTCAAAATCTTATATATATTTTTTATCTGTTATGTAAGCCTCCCCAAATACAGTGGAAAAAGCAGGACATATATTTTTAAAACACAATTAAATAACCACTCTGTTCAGGATCCAATATCACTCTTTTTTTAAACTTCCTGTTTCCATATGTACCTAAGTTACAGTTGAGAAAAAAATTATAAATGATAACTCATAAACTAATGATAACTGTGGATGTTCCACAGTTTTACCATGAAAGCCTTTGTGAACCAAAATAAGTCCTTTCCCAAATTCAAAACGGACTTCATGGTAGAAAAAAACAGTCTTAGTGCTCTTTTCCATTTATTTTGCTTCTCTTGAGGCTTCATGCAATTTTCCCATAATATAGCTCTATATAAGAAATAGAAATACAAACTTGGTGCTCTAAATATATAACAGACTATACAAAAATATAACTTAACACTAATAGTTTCCCACAGAGTAATGTGAAATAAATTTATGTAGAGGTAGGTCTGTGGCTTATTTCCAAGTAAGTATGTATGTATTGACTGCCACCTAAGCCAGATATAAAGTTAAGCAAATCAGGACAAATTTTTCAAAACAACCATGAGTATGGGACCAGAGCTGCAGAACAACTTTGCCTGTTGAAAAAAAAATCTTGTCAGTCCTGGCTTCTTGTAATGCTAAAGTTCACTTTACATTTCTGTGTCTGTGTTCCCAAATAATTATAAACATAAAGTGGCTTTAATGCCAAACTATGTCATCAGCTTGAACTTCTTCTTCTTCTCTTTCTTTTTTGGAATGCAAAAGAGATTTTGCAATAAGGCAATAGGCATGAAAACACAGACCAGCATTTGCAAATGATTTTCAGGACTGCGATATGCTGTGCTGTACAGGATTTTATGAAAGAAGAAGGATCCAAGTCATTCTAAAGAAAGAGAATTCTCTAATTATTGCAGACACAGACCACTCCTGAGAGGTGCAAAAGATACAGATAACTAAGGAAGGAAATTAACTTGCATTTCTAATTTCTTCAGCTCCACTAAAATTTTAAGTCAGACTTCGGATCACACCTGTACTGAGGTTTATGAGCTCTCAATGACCTCTGTCTGGGGCTCATGAAAAGGTCAGAGATGGAATCCAGTCATACAATCTTCCCATCCCATCCCCAATGTCTCAGTGATGTTTGAAGTGATTTTGAGAATGAAGCTCAAATAGAAACTTCTGCTTTCCACAGATTTCCATTTCTGTGCCAGAGTCTTATCTTGCTGTTGGAGTTATTGAGCTAGACATTATCTACAAATTCATCCAGTTTCAAGAACAACTGTCAAAATACATTGCTGTATGAGCTGCAAACTCTCATTCCTAGGTCAAGGCCTTGACAATTAAGAGGGAGGGGGGACTCCAGTCCTCACATATTACACAGAAATATATCCCACTGGTATCTACCAAATTTACTTCTATTAACATGTGCTTAGGACTGTAACCTAAATGATAATAAAGAGAAATCTCAAATAGAGACTGCTGTCAATTTTTATTAAAATACTAATATTGGCAAACTCACACAGGTGATTCAAAGTGGGGTATTATTGTTCTGTAAACAGAAGAAGATTATGCATTCTATCTAGTGGTATAATCTCTATACCCATGTATTTATCCCATTCACATGTACAACAGAAGCGAGCATCTACTCTTTGAATGAGGGGTATGTGGAAAAAGAGGGTACATAACCTGCATCTTCCCATCAATACCTTGTTATACCTTGGTTTCAGTGATATGCTTCCTCCTACTCCACCCCACAACCCTGCTTGGTTCCACTAGCAGGGCCAGGTTCTGAGAAAACCTCAGAAACAACAGGATGCAGTTGATGAAGTATTTAAGAGAGGCAGGTTTAGCTCCACTCTCCTGGACAGCAGAACCTTACAGTGTCACTTAATATCTTAATGCAAACTTAGGAAGCTGCCTTTTACCAGGTGATACTGTTACTTCATATAAATTCATACTATTCATTCCAAGAAGCATTGGCCTGATCTAGATTGGCAAAAAGAAGTGTGTTCATGGCTGCATGAAACCCTAGCCTTTAGATGAGAAAAAGGGAAAGTGTGCCATGAAAACGCTTCTTTTGCATTTTAGGGGAGAAGAAGCGCCTTTAAAAAGGTGCTGGTTTTCCCAGCTTCTTTTTTAAAAACTGCGGAACAGCACAGCTCCATCTAAAGGCTGCAAGCTTTTAAGGAAAAGGCAACTTCATGTCACACTTTCCTGCCAATCTAGACAGCCCCATTGGTTCAATTCCAGGATCTCAGACAGAGATCTTTCCTATTTCCTTGTTAGAGGTAGCAAACCTAGCTTACCTGTATTCAGTAGTTCTAGTTTGGGACTGGGACCTTCCACATACAAAACATATGCAGTGCCACTCAGACATGGCCCCTTTATCTTCCAAAAAGCATAGATGTGAGTAGCTGTCCTATAACAACTAGTGTGACCTTCCTTTATTCTAGTCTAAAACATATACCATTGACCGTCAAAGTGGGAATAATAATAATAATAATAAATATTTATTTATATCCTGCCCCTCTGGGAATGCAATCGGTAGAAACTGTCTAGAGCCTGTAGCATAGTGGCAGAGCCCATGATTTTGTATGTAAAAGAGTCAACCCTTAGCATGTCCAAGTAGGGTTGAAAAATTCCTGCCCGAAATCATCATGAGTTTTTGACAGTCAAATATGACAGTACTGGCCTGATTTGACTCAGTATAAGACAGATACCTATGTTCCTTTTTTGCCGCTCCACCAAGGTAAAGGCCTTCTACTGCACCGTTAGTATCAATACCTGTCCAACTTTCTTGTTATATTATTGTATTTCATGCTCAATATAAATATCTTTTTGATGCTTAAAAATGAGATTCATATTTTTCTGTGTGAGTCTATGTAACACCCCACTGAGATGATCTGCAGCACAATCCATCATGAAGAAAGAACATTTGGACCTTACTTCCTACGTACTTCCACTCCAGGCCATTTTGTCTTTAGACACACATATATTTCCCCAGAGAATTTTCTTGATGACAGATAATGTAAGAACCACACATCTAACCATCTTCATTTAAAGTCTTCTAAGGAAGCCAAAAATCTGTTTTCATCTGCTTTTCAAATAAACAACTTTAAGGAAATCTGAAGGAAATGAACCACATTTCTCAAAGCTTGCTGATATAACTACATCACTATCTCGGTTAAAATACGTAATTCTCTCAGGATCCTGAGTCCAGAGAAACATTCTGAACACAGAAAAGTTAAATTTAGCCACCTGTATTAACTGTATAAATTACATAAATGTGCATATATCTGTTTGACTTGTGTTGTTGTTGTTGTTGTTGTTGTTGTTGTTGTTGTTCCTGCTTCATTAGTCATGCCTTCTCTTATAATATTCCATCCCATTCCACTTTCTCCCAGGTTCTAGTTTTTCAGAGCTTGGAAAGTTATTTTTCAGACAAATGAAAATATTGGCATGCTAAAGCTATCTATAATTAGATCCCAGAACAATCATCCTACCACAGTGTAGTTATGGGTGGATTTGGCATATTGATATATTGGTTATTCTTAAAAGTATTTTTGAGCTCCCCATTCCCTCCTCTCCAGTAAGTCAGCATTTCATGACTGTCAAACATGCTCTATCATCACTGGACTGTTTGTGAAGGTCTCACTCCACTTTAATTTCCCCCTCTAATTTTATGTGTTTCTACAAGTTGTCAAAGCTCAGCCAGGCCTACTGATAGCTCCTTAGCTATATAAAGTATCTTTGGGGGGGGGGGGGGAATTACTTATGTGAATCTTTGCCCAGACATATTCATGGGATAGTACATTAAAATTAACTTTATTTTTTCATTATATAAACATATGTTTCAATGAACCAATGAGAAATGGTTTCAGGGTTTGGAGGGAGATCATGGGTTGATAGCCCGCAGGCATTACATTAATTCAGGTATTTTTGCCATACAAAATGGGATATTGAATTCTTGCTTTCTTGTTTCTGATCTATAAAATTATCAGTCCTTAAGTTCCCTTCTGTTCCCTGGACTGCCCATATTCTTAACAATACTAAGCAATGGAAAGAGAATGCAGCACTCTGGTACAACTGTGAAACACCATCCTATATGTGCTCTTCAAAACTGGTGTTAACACACCTTACATACCTCGTTATTTTGGGGTACAAATATTTTATTACATTTATCAGTTACATAGATGCCAAGAGCATGAATCTTGAAAGGTCAGATGACCTTTAATTGAACATCTGACTGGTCACAGACCTGAAGGCATGTGGAAAAGAGCCCTGTTACTTTATGACTGTGAATATTGCTGCTTTCCTACTCCCTGCCGTGTGCATTTCTTCTTGAAGGTCACAGAGGTAAGGTTTGTCATCCCAAAGCCTTAAGTCAATCTTTCTGCTAGCCCCCATTGTACTTTCCCACACCTGATCCTATCACAAACTCCCCTGGGGTTGTCCCAATCTTATTACTGCTTCATTAAATCAATGTCACTGCCATCAGTAATAAATATTCCTTTTGTAAATCTGAAGTTAAAACCATCAACCAGTTGGGAATCCCATTGTTTCTGGGATTCCTGGAAAATCAACTCAACTGCCCTGAAACTACAAAAAGCCTGCCTTGGCACTCACACTGAATCTGGAATCAGACAGGACTGTTGCCATATTTCATATGGACCTCTGAACACAGGCTGGCCACCAACCACCTGTCCTGAAAAGTATTTTTTTCCCCTGAACTCTGAAAGAATCACTGTACTCTACTACAGTTGGCCCTTCATATCCATGGACCTGAATCCCTAGATTCAAATAACCACAATTCTAAAATATTCACCCCAAAAATTCCAAAAAGCAAACCTTGATTTTGCCATTTTCTATAAGGGACACCATTTTAATACCAGTACATCATTGTATATAATGGGACTTGAGCATCCATGGATTTTGGTATCCACAGGGGTCCTGGAATCAAACCCCAGCACATACAGAGAGACCACTGTATTATAAATTCTTGAGCTTTTAAGAAAGAGACACCTACCTTTCAGCTTGAGATCTACATTATGTCTCAGCCAAGGATAGATTCCATAACTTGAGGAATCTTCAGGAATTGGATTATTCTGTATCCATCCCTCACAAGCAAACCGGAAGAAATTATCACAGGGATCCACAGATGTATTGAGCTTGCTTTTGATGGCAGCAGCTGAAAAGATGGACATAATTTGATATAAGATCAAAATATATTCTACATTATTTTCCAAAAGACATGCAAATTCTTTACTGAAATTTGGCTCTCTTTTTCCCATTTTTTAAAAATTTTCTACCTTTTACATAAGAGGAAGAACCAATGTGGTGTAGTTGTCTTAGTGTTGTATTAGGACTGTTATAGACCAGGTTTCAAATGCCTACTGAATCATCACTGGGTGACCTTAGGTAAGTTACATTCTCTCAGCCAAAATGGAAGGCAAGAAAAAATATCCTCTGAATAGGGGATGAAGAAGGGAAAATGTGGGAAAGTGAGATTAAATTCTTTTTTGAGGAGATATGAAGTTGGGATGTAAGAAAGAAATGATGAGAGGAAATCAGATAGTTAAGAGATGAATGAAAGTTTAAGAAGACAAAGAGATCAGAAATGTAAATTCTACTTGCGAGTGTAGTTAGTGAGGGAGTATATGTATGTATAGAAAGCTGACAAATTTTGACAGCTGACAAATTTTCTATTATACTGATACTGGTTTTGTGTGTGTGTGTTATATTCAATTTAAAATTTTATATTAAATTCCTAAGAAAAGCCTATGAGAGGGTCACTTAAAGTAAAGGGGTCAGGTCTTGTGACTTAGAGGCAGGCCTAGGTGTCTGGTAGATGCTTACCTTGGGAAACCAACTCTAGCCTGAAGATAACTGGCAGATACTAGACTAAACTTTCATTTTTGTTGTTGTTGTTACAACATACTTCTTCTAAAATACAAAGCAGTGATAGTGGGAAACAGGATCCTGGATTAGATCAGCCTGTAAAGATATTCACCTGTGGCACTCAAGATGTGGAACTATCATCCTTCCTTACTGGCCACCACAGCAGGTGGTGACAACATCTGGAGGACCAGAGGTTCTCTCCCTTCCCACAATCCCATTAGAAAATTTGGTTTTATCTATCAAAGCTCTTATAATGTTCTTAGAGGCAAAGCAGGGGCATTCCAAATTTAACGTGAAATACCTTTGATTCTGGTTTTCAAAGTATAGTAGAATTCATTAATGCTTTTGGGAAACAGTTATTGGACTACATAAACAGTTTTCATTCCCATGCCAGTATACCGTAGTTTAACTACTGATATAAGAAAGAATAATAGACCACTTACCAGCTTCAATGCATTCAGAAGTCAAGCAATACTGTTGCTTGGCCTGAAATTTTATATGGCCTTGGCTAACTGCAAAAGAGAAAATAAACAGATTATAATTTGTAGCAGGACAAATTTGTTCTTTTGCATCAAGGTTATCATTATTTATTTGGCTATGGAACATTTCAGAAACATGCACTGATATAAACAGCATATGAAATTATAGGTGCATCAACACTGTAGTTTTGTGAGACTGCAGCACTTTTTGTCAGAGAAGGCTAAATACGTTGTAAAACTGCAAATCCCACGAATCTATAGGATGAGCTGGTAAAAACTGGTGTCAAACTGCATTATTTCTATAGTAGATGCACCCTATATTAGTTCATAAGAAGAAAATCAAAAATCTGTGGTCTACTAAATCAACTATTCCTGAACTGCACCTTTGTAATTTTATGGGGCTTTCTAGATTGGAAAAAAGAAATGTGTTCATGGCTGCATGAAAGTCTAGCCTTTATATGAGAAAAAGGGAAAGTCTGCCATGAAAACGCTTTTTTTGCGTTTTAGGGGAGAAGAAGCGCCTTTAAAACGGTGCTGGTTTTCCCAGCTTCTTTTTTAAAAACTGCGGAACAGCGCAGCTCCATCTAAAGGCTGTGGTGCAGCTGCTAAGCATTAAGGAAAAGGCAACTTCATGTCACACTTTCCTGCCAATCTAGAAAGCCCCATTAATCTAAAACTATTAGCATAAAGATATTAACATTAGACTCCACACACACACTCACACACACACTCTATTTATATATTACATGAAGCATAATAGTTGCTAAGACCTGAGAAACTGTTGTGCCTCACAATTTATATTGGCAATCTACATTTTAAAAGTGCAAAGAAGCCAAAGGCAGTGGTGTCAAACAGCACCAGGCTCCCAAATTGTTAACCTCCTCAGGAACACAACCAATGCAGTCAATCATTCTGGAACTGAATTACTAATATAGCAATAAATAATTTTGCCATCTATTATGTCATCCTTTTCATAGATAAAGAGGAGACTGTTTCAGAAACTAGGAATAAAAGGAAACAGCAGTGTCATACATAAGTCCAGTCATAAGGAAAAGGATTGTGCATTTTGAGTTGCTGGACTGCAATGTCTCCTACTCTCTGGATGGCACAGGTTGCTCATCCCTGACACAGAACATCACATGGGTCTGTAGCCTGATAATATTTAAGGCTAGGATAGAGAGGGGTGTCCCTTAGTACAGTTCTGCACTGAGAAAGAAATGGGCAGAACCACCCAGAGCATTTTTGGGGGTTGAGGAAGGTGTGGTATTGGGTCCTTGCTGAATATGGGAGCTCTGGTGAGCAATATAGCACCAATGAAGCAAGTACCAAAGATGTACATAGGACCTGAGAATGGGAAGCCCTGCCTTGTAGACACTTGGGGCATCTCCAGAAAACCAATACAGCTCCAAGATGAAGACTGCAATCTTCAAATTAGAGCAGTTACGAACTTGGTAAGATTACTAAGGAAGTGAGTGGACTAAGAATGGTGACACAAGTTAGTTTAAAGATGTTATGTTGGTATACATGAATATATGTTCATTCCAGTGGTTAACTAATGTATAATATACTGCATTAGGGAATGAGCATGAATTGTGAACGTACTCATGGCTTATTCCAGAAGGTGCAAGAGCATTTTAAAATGGCCTATGTCACTATGTATTTACACCAAAAGTAATAGAGTTTAGCCCAGTCATCTCCCAAAGCAATGCACAAACTATCCTGTTGATGGCATGCACATGATATAAATGATATTTATAAATGAAAACATTTTGCAACTCAATAAGTGGTTTCTGAGAATGTATATGGCGCCGCCCGAATTAACGGGCCGGCGCTGTTGCCGCGTGAAGGAAGGCCTCTCCCCTTCCCGGGCGCCAGGCTTGGGCGCCCCAGCGGCCGGTGCGAGCGCGGGCTCGATGCTGATTGGCCATCGGGAGGAGCAGGAAAGGAACCTGTCTGATTGGCCACAGCAGGGTATGGCGTGCCCTCCTATTGGTGGAGAGCTCGGAGAGGGTGGTGCCTCCATCGTTCCTGAGCCCTCATTGGTTGTTGGGCCTATTTAAGGCCGTGTAAGGTGAGCGTCGGCACCATTGCCAGTTCTGCTCTGGGGGCCAGCAGATCAGAGGCTTCACTGCCTATTTTGCCGCACAGTAGGGGGCGGGGCTTTGGGTCTGACAGCCTTCCTCGCTGCCTAATAGGTGGGGCATTTTGTTGGTGAGGGCATCTTTACCACCTCCCCACTTCTTGGTAACAATCACCCGCTCCTTCAGGTTTGTTGCTAAGGGACTGGCAGACAGGGTTCATGTTTTTTGAGAAGGCCTTTTTGTTTTGTTTTGTCCTCCTTTTTAGTCTTAATAATTAATAATTGTTGTGCCTGTGGCCTTGGCCCCTGCTGATCACACATCCAGTGTTCGGAATTTTGGCTTCAACTGTTTTTTCAACTGCACGGTGCTCCTGGTGGTGTTTGGAATTTTGGCTTCAACTGTTTTTTCAACTGCACGGTGCTCCTGGTGGTGTTCGGAATTTTGCCTTCAAACTGTTTTTTGTTTTGGTTTGGTTTGGTTTTTGTTTTAACTGCACAGTGCTCCCAGCTTCAACCATGCTGGGCACGTGCAAACAATCGTCTTGATGACTTTGTGACTGCAAACTGTTCTTCGGCACGGTGCTCGCGGCTTCGGCCCTGCTGGGCACGTGCTCTCTACTTGGTTGGTGATTATTGCACTGCTGACTTTACACGGTGCACGCGGCTTTGGCCAGCTGGGCACGTGATTTGTAACCAGTGCTTGTGACTTGACAACGGTGAACTGTAATTTACACGGTGCTTGCGGCTTCGGCCCTGCTGGGCATGTGTTTCCCTTCACCTATAAGCAGCTTTGCAATACTTTTTTCTTGCTGACTACAGTCCCAATCTTAGTGTTGTCAGACCAACCAATTTCAACATGTCACCAAAATCAAGGAAGTCAAGTGGTGCTGCACAAGTTACCAGTTCTTTGTGAAAACAAATTGTAGGTCCTGGGAAGAGCTAGCCCCAGGGACTAGGAGGTGCCCAGCACGTACGTATGCCTGTAGACAGGGGAGTTCGACAGTTGTGGTGGATCCTGCGACAATAGTAATGGTCCAGGGACATCCTCCCCCATTGCAGGCATCTTTGATCATTAGCCAAGAGATGGCTGCAAAACTGATGTGGTCCTTCTCAGAAATCATTGCTAAGGCCATGGCAGCCTCCCAAGTATCGACATCTGCTGGTGTTGCATGTCTGGATCTGGATCCCGGGAAGGCGACAGGGAACAACAGTTGGCAGATGATGTCCTCAGTTTGGGACCCAGCTCTTCGGCTTGGACCTCCGTTGCTTGAGTGGATGTCTCCAGCTCAAGTTCTTCATCTGGCTCTAGCTCTACATCTTCGAGTTCGGAGGACGACGAGCTTATTGGGGGAACCTCTGTGGCCGGTGGCAAAAGGAAGAAATGCAAGGGAAAAAGAGTAAATGGAACAGGACTGCATCTGTGTCTCGTTTGGGACATGTTGGGGAGGGGGTGTTTCACAGGTTGTGCCTACAGGTAGAGAAGGGTTCTGGGTGGACCATGCTTTGGTCCCTGGGTTTCCCTGCTGTGCTATCCGGTGCAGGTCCTGGCATCCTGGCCTGCAAGGTGTATGGGCCTTGGGCCTTGGGCATCCCTCCCTCAGCTCCTGGTGAGCGTCCTCCTGGGTCTCACCTTTCAAAAAAATGTGCAAAAATGGAATTTTAACAGGTTGTTTCGTTGACATTTTCACACTATTGCAACCAAAAGGGCATGATGCCCTTGCTGTTACATCCACCAAATGGGCAAAACAAACAAACAAACAAACAAAACACCCTAAGGTTCCCTCAGCAGAGCATACATTCTCCATAGGGCTGTTATCTCAATGGCATTCCTCAAGAGAGCTTGACACTTAGATTGCCACATGCTTCATGTTCTTAGAGTCAGAGATGTACCTGGTGAGGCAGCTGCTATCACCTATGATGCAGCCTTTTGTCAGCAGGCTTCTCAGAGCTCTAGAGAGCACTGGGATCTTATTCACAATGAAATTTGGTTGCTTGAGGTGGTCCCTCTGACCAGGTCCAAAGGGGCCACCAGACCGGATGGTAAGAGGGACATAAATTGGTCTGCTGGGAATATAATGCAGGAAGGTGCTCCAGGTCTCACTGCAGATATGACCACATCTTTGAACTTTGTCGGGGGCCCCATAGTAAGGCAGCTTGCCCAAAATCAGGCCACCATCCCTTTCAGCATGGGGCCCTGCCCAATCCCCTCCTCCTTCAGAGTCTAAGAATCTTAAATCAGCTTGAGATATGCTGGAGGTTCTTATGAAAAAGATTCAAAAAGAAATAGATGCCGGCTGCATTGAAAGGCCTTTTGATTCTCCGCCTTTCCCAAACATTCAGGTGTCTCCCTTAAGAGTTGTCCCCAAGAAGGCTCTGGGGGAATTCCGACTTAGCTATGCTTCGTTTGACCATGTGGTCCAGCTAGTGCAGGCATGTGGCCGCGGAGCCCAAATGGCCAAATGTGACATTCAGTCTGCTTTCTGCCTTTTGCCTGTTCACTCTGATGATTTCCACCTGTAAGGGCTTAAGGTACAAGGCCGATGGTATTTCGATAAGGCTATACCAATGGGCTGTTCAATTAGCTGCGCAGCCTTTGAGGCCTTCAGTACTTTCCTGGAGTGGGAGGTAAAGCGCAGGGCTTGCTCCCCGCTTGTGACTCATTAACTGGATGATTTCCTTTTCACCGGACGGTCCGGCTCAGACCATTGCCAGATGCTCCTAAATACCTTTTCTGCTTTGGCATCTGAGATCGGGGTCCCTTCAGCAGCTGATAACACTTAAGGGGCCAGCTATGTCCCTCACATTTTTGGGTGTCCAATTGGACTCGGTTGAAGGAGTTTCTCGTCTCCCTCCTGACAAATTGAGTGCTCTAAAAAAAAAAAACTTATTTCAGAATTTCTTGCATCCCAAAAAGTTACTATGAGACAGGTGCAATCCCTCCTGGGTCACCTGAACTTTGCGTGCTGTGTGGTTTCTCCTGGTCGCCCCTTTTGTGCCAGGCTGGCCAGAGGTACTGCAGGTATTTCCAGGCCTCATTACCATGTGAGCATTACCAAGGGTATTAGAGAGGAGGTGAAGATTGTGATTTGGGCTGTTTTTTCAAGGACACTGGTGTGCTCAAAAATGGCCAAAGGGTTGGGCTTAAGAGGATGTTGTTAATTATTTATTTATTTATTTATTTTGGAATTATTTCCCATTGTGACGGCTGTCATTATTTGGAAACATGAGTTCTCCACCAAACATGTTCTGTTCTGCTGCGATAATCAAGCCATAGTTGCTGTTGTTAATAGCCTGTCTTTCAAATCAGAAAGAGTCGTGCTGGTGCTGTGGCTCATACTCACTTGTTTAATTTTAACATTTCTATCACAGCTTGGTTTGTTCTTGGTTTGCAAAATAATTTAGCTGATGCTCTTTCTCGATTCCAGGAAGACAGGTTTCAATGGCTGGCTCCAAAGGCAGACCCCAGGGCATTTTGTCTTCGGTGGCCCCCTCCACTCTCAGGGCCTATAATAAGGTTTTTTCTAAATTGTCCTCCTTGTGGGGTGCCCTAGGCATTCCGGCACTTTGGCCTATGGATTCGACAACTGTTTTATGCTTCATGGCGTGGTTAAAGTATAGTGGGGTTTCCCCGCGCTCTATTTCTGTTCACCTTGCAGGTATTTTGTTCTTTGCAAAAGCCTCCAGCCTGGTTGATCCATGTGCTTGTTTCCAAGTGCGTTGCACTCTGGAGGGTTGGAGATGCATGCATATGGACAAAAACGATGCCAGGCACCCTATCTGTTTTTACACTGCTTCAGGATATTGTTTCCCAGCTTCCCGCCATTTGGGGCCCTGAGGGTAGGGGAGCTGGTCCTGTCTTCGAAGACCTATTGCTCAAAAAGATACTTGTGCATCACTGATGTTTTGTTCAATGTTGATGCTGTATGTTTGACAGTTCTCAGGTCAAAATGTGATAAACTGGGCTGAGCCTCATCGATCATATTGGGGCACCTAAAAGACTCGCACCTCTGTCCTGTTCGGGTTCTAAAAAGGTTTATTAGGCACCAGCCTGCATGTCAAGGATCCCTATTTTGTCATGCTGATGGCTCACCTGGCACACGCTTTCAATTTGTTGCTGTGTTAAAGCTGGCCCTTCAGGCGATGGGTCTTCTTTTGGTTGAATTTGGGGGCCATTCATTCCGCATTGGAGCGGCCACATCTACAGCCTGTGCTGGACTCTCTACTGATGTCATCAAGTAAATTGGTTGATGGAAGTCTAGGGTGTTTGCGGGCTATGTGCACCCTGATTTGGACTCTTGCTCAAGCGGATGCTATTAATGTTATTTGTGGAGGGTTCTTTTTCGGTTCTTAGGGTTGGCGGCAGGCGCTCTTTCAGACCTGCCTGTGTGGCGGCAGCATAGGCCTGGATCTGGGGTAGGGGTTTCCAGGGCCCGCTGGCACTGGATCGGGAGTCCTCATGACCCGGGTAAGGAGCGGTTCGCTGTGGCCATTGCGGGGGCCACAGTCGATTAATACCCGGTGACTAGGATGTCTCGCAATTCGATGTGAAGCAGCGCAGTTGCCTAACTGCGCAACAGGGCGGAGCTTGGCACCTACGTCATCCCGATGTTTGCCCCTGCTACCAAGGGTACATCAACCAACCAGGGTGTTGCTGATGGCCAGATCCAGACCTTATGCTTTGGGCCAACCCTATGGTTTTGTGTTGTTCTGCATGTGTGGAACAGTTAATAAAGTTGTGGCCTTTTTTCCTCCAACCAGGTTTCTGTATTTATTGGGGGGGGCCCTGACCTGCGCGGCAAATGGCGCCGCCCGAATTAACGGGCCGGCGCTGTTGCCGCATGAAGGAAGGCCTCTCCCCTTCCCGGGCGCCAGGCTTGGGCGCCCCAGCGGCCGGTGCGAGCGCGGGCTCGATGCTGATTGGCCATCGGGAGGAGCAGGAAAGGAACCTGTCTGATTGGCCACAGCAGGGTATGGCGTGCCCTCCTATTGGTGGAGAGCTCGGAGAGGGTGGTGCCTCCATCGTTCCTGAGCCCTCATTGGTTGTTGGGCCTATTTAAGGCCGTGTAAGGTGAGCGTCGGCACCATTGCCAGTTCTGCTCTCCCACCCTCCCTCCCTGTTTAGGGAGTTGATTGTCACAACTTCTGTTATGGGTGGCAGCATAGGCCTGGATCTGGGGTAGGGGTTTCCAGGGCCCGCTGGCACTGGATCGGGAGTCCTCATGACCCGGGTAAGGAGCGGTTCGCTGTGGCCATTGCGGGGGCCACAGTCGATTAATACCCGGTGACTAGGATGTCTCGCAATTCGATGTGAAGCAGCGCAGTTGCCTAACTGCGCAACAGGGCGGAGCTTGGCACCTACGTCATCCCGATGTTTGCCCCTGCTACCAAGGGTACATCAACCAACCAGGGTGTTGCTGATGGCCAGATCCAGACCTTATGCTTTGGGCCAACCCTATGGTTTTGTGTTGTTCTGCATGTGTGGAACAGTTAATAAAGTTGTGGCCTTTTTTCCTCCAACCAGGTTTCTGTATTTATTGGGGGGGGCCTGACCTGCGCGGCAATAAGCTAATGTCTGGAAGCACTGAGAAACCCTCGTGTTTTGCCAAGAATGTGATGGCACAGGATGAACAGGGCTTCACTGTATTTTAATGGAAGTTTAAGATAGCATATATTCAAGTGTTTTAGTACAGTACTTACAGATTTTTAAAATATTTATATCCACCCTGACTTTTTTGGCAATGGGCTGACTTAGGAACTGAAGACAAATATGAGCAGCACAGACACAGGTTGATTACAGCAAAGTAACAAAAAGTAACAAGCAACACACTGAGTTATATTTAAACACTGTAATAAGAAACAACACAAATTTCATTCTTAAAAAGAGTATTCCACAGTCTACGATTGTATCTACACTGCAGAAATAATCCAATTTGACATCACTTTAATGGTCATGGCTCAATACCAAGGAATTCTGGGATCTGTAGTTTGCTGTGGCACCAGAGCTCTGACAGAGAAAGTGAAATATCTCACAAAACTACAAATCCCAGAATTCCATAGCATGGAGCCATGGCAGTTAAAGGGGTGGCAGACCGGATTACATCTGCAGTGCAGATGCACACCTAGTCTAACACTCAAACCATCATGCTGGTTCCTATACTTTAAAGGTTAACTACAAACCCCACGTCATTGTCATATCTTTATCTTTCTATCATTCTTTTTTGGGGGGAGGGGGATATATAAAAAAACGACTCGGAAAATATACTAAAACAGCTCAAACAAAAACAGGTCACATTATGCAAAATGACTGTAAATGTAGTTTCATCTGCAATAGTTTACCATGCGATACAATACAAGCCTGCAGAGAATGTAGGTTCATCTTCATGCACAATGAATCAGAAAGCACAATTCACAGTGAGATTTAAGGAGGGGGGGGGGGGTCAGCCATGAAGAGCTATTTTGCATTGGCCAGACCCATTTTTAGCACATATTGGTAAGTACACAAACTTATACACTACATTTTACACCATGGTAACTGCTGCCTTGTTAGTTGGACTCTTAAAAGTACAAGCGTTGGTTGGGTTATTTGCACCTTTGTAAGCAATCAGCTGGTCTCCTTTTACTTGCTGTGTGTGCTTAGGTTTACAAATGAAAAATTCACAAGAGACATTTTTGTGCACAGTAGAATGAAAAAAAAAAGGTTTTTGGTGTCTTGGTCCTTCTTTCACAGGGTTTGGGAATCCTGATAGACTGTGTTGCCACATCTTGAGAACAGCCTTTTTCAACCATAAACAAGATATTATTGATAAAATTCCTTCAAATCTCTGCTACAGAGACTAGAATAATTTATAAAGATGCTCTATACAAGTCTGCAAGACTCTGCCGCATTAAGCAGTAGCTGGCTATATCACCTGTTAAACCTCTTTCAGTCCTACAGTTTTGTAACTATTTAAGTACAAAACCTTTTCCTAAGGCAAACAGTTTAATCAGTAAGCATTTGGCAATGAGCTATGCATTGTGCAAAGTCCTGCTTTTAATCACAGGAAAACACATCTGTGCTACCAACGTAGATCAAGTTGTGTTCTAGTTTAGCACCATGACTTCCACAGTTACATTGGAAACTGTACTTTGGAAAAAGTGTTGAAACTTCTCTGGATGCATCTACTTCACTATAGAAATAATGCAGTTCAACACCACTTTAAGTGCTGTAGGATCCTATAGAATCCTATAATCTGTAGTTTTACAAAGACTTCAGCTTTCTCTGTCAAAGAGTGCTGTTGCCTCACCAAACTATAAGTCCCAGTGTTCTGTAGAATAGAGCCATGGCAGCTAAAGTGCTGTCAAACTTCTTTTTTTTTTTTTTTTTTTTTTTTTAGTGTAGATGCACCCTCTGATAGATAGCTCAATCCTCACCATAGTTCTGGGTTTTCCTTGAGAAACACTGTTTTGAAAGCAATATAGTGTGGCTACTGCAATACCTTTCTATATGTGTCACATCTGCGACCATGACATTTTGGAGAATGAAGATTGACAATGATCCTTGCAGTATTTAGGCATAAAGGGTGTTTAATCACATCCAGGTTTAGGGGAGAGAACATGTTCCTTTTAGTTGCTTTCATTTTTAATTAAAAGACGGAATAGAAATGTTCTTCCCCTTCCCCTCAGAAAGGACTCCATATTTCATCTAAAATGTTCAAGTTGTTTAGAGACATGGGTGTAAGTCCCATTGAAATCACAGATGGAACATTTAGTCAGTCATAACTATACTGAGAATCAGTTGCAATGAGTTGCTCTGGGAGCACATCCATTAGCATTCTTTGAGCGACAAAATATTGTTTAACACCGACTCAGATACATGTTAATAATACTTTGGTTTACTGGTTTTTAGCTACCAAGGCAAGGCAGATTGAGGCAACAGCTTTGACATGTTTCTACAACTCTGATTAATTTTTCTACTAATGTAGAATTTTAATACATACATATATATATATATATATATATATATATAGTCTGGTTTACTTCTAAGTGCACACTCCCATTGAATTCAGTTGGGTTTACCTTTAAGCATGTACCAACTGAATTTGGTTGAGTTTACTTCTAAGTAGGCACCCATTGGATTCAGTTGGGTTTATTTCTAAGTACACACCAACTGATTTTTACTTCTAAGTAGGCACACACTGAATTTGGTTGGGTTTACTTTTAAGCAGGTACACACTGGATTCAGTCTGGTTTCAATCTGATTCAGTCTGGTGCCCAGGGAATTCAGTTGGGTTTACTTGTAAGTAAGCACTCACTGGATTCAGTTGAATTTACTTCTAAGGAGGCACCCACATTCAGTTGGGTTCACTTCTCTAAGGACCTTATCAGACAGGAGGAATTTCTCTTTATTGCGAATGGAGCCAATTCGAATTCACATGAATTTGCTAGTTTAGCGAATTCATCTGAATTCCTATTGCATTTGGAATGCATTCAAAATGACTTCCCATTATCTGAAAATGACTCCCCCATTGCCCGAAATTGCATGAGATGCTTTAAATCGCAATAACATAAAACCCATGAATGTATTCGGAATGACTTCCCTTTTGCCCAAAATTGCGTGAGATACTTTAATTTGCAATAACGCGAAACCCCATGATTGCGTTCGGATTGCCATTGGATTATACCTCCAATTTCCAATGTCTGATAAGGTCCTAAGTAGGCACCCACTGGATTCAGTTGGGTTTACCTCTAAGTAGGCATGCCTTGAATTCAGTTGGACTTGCTTCTAAGTAGGCACACACTAAATTCAGTTGGGTTCACTTTTCTAAGTAGGCACCCATTGGATTCAGTTGGGTTTACCTCTTAGTAGGCATGCCTTGAATTCAGGTGGGCTTCCTTCCTAGTAGGCATCCACTGAATCCTACTTCTAAGCAGGCGCCCAGTGGATTCAGTTGGGTTTGCTTCTAAAAAGGAGGCATGTCCCTGGGGTTGTTCTGCCCATCTTCTGCCACAACCAGACCTTGGTTAAGTTCTAATGTTGGACTCCAGCTCCCAAACTCCCCCAGCCATGGTTGCAAACAATTTCACTGGTATCCAGGGCCTCACAGGCATGGCTCATTCAGGCTGCATCCCTTCCCAGTGTGGATGCAGCCAAAGTATCCAGAGAGAAGTGGATACAAAGCCACTGGTCAGAACCATGAAAACTTACCCAGGAAAAGGGCAGTGCCAAGGGCGACAGTGCTGACCACAAAGATGCCAAGGGCCACCCTGAGAGGCTTGTTGTTGGCAGCTTTCTTGCTGGCTGGCCCTGAGCTCCCTCCTGGTCCTGCCTCTCCTTCCATCAGGAACAGCTTTGCAGAAAACTCTGGGGCAAAACGTGTCTCTCTCTTCTTCCTTTGGTTCTTCTTCTTCACTCCAGACAGAGAAGCCCCATCATCCCTGAGGGCCTCCTTCCTTTCTTCTGGTTTCTTAGGAGGAAAAGTGAGACTCTCAGGCTAAAAAAAAGCCTTCCCAAAAACAGGGCTGAGAGGAGGAGGGAGGGGAACGACCTAAACGGTGGTGTCGAGTTTCTTTTCTGGCCAAAAAGGCACACAGGGACTGTGTTTAATTTATAGCTCTGGCTGCTTTGCAAGCAGCAGCAGACCCACTTTGTCTTCCTTCTTTTTTTCTCAGCATAATTTATATTATTTCACAATCCTTCCCAAGCAGATGGTTTTCCCCATTCCAGCTCCAAAAGAAGCCCTTCCCGCCAAAAAAGAAGAAGCTGGACTCCACTCTGGACACGTTTTGTAGCCTCTAACTTGACAAGAATTCTGCTGGCCCTCCTCTGTTCCTTTTCATTCCTCTTCTCTGGAGAAAGACAACAAGCCCCAATCCCTTTTTAAAGCCTCTGAGAGTAGTTCAGGGGAGTATTTTTTTTTTTTTATTTTGGGATACAACCAGTGCCCAACTTCCGATTCAAGCTTAAAGTGTACTCAAAGCAGCTATTAAAACAACCTACACAAGGGCTGTGTGTGTGTGTGTGTGTGTGTGTGTGTGTATCTGTGTGTATTTAGAACACACACACACCATGCCACACCACACCACACCAGCATGTTATATTTCAGTATCTGTGAGGTGCTTTTGTAAACTTCTGTCTAAACATAGCACTGGGGAAGAAACTACACTCAGATGGAAAGTGAGTAAAACAAATGACAGTACTGTACTTCTTGCCCATAGGAAAGCCAGACTTACCCAGAGGGAATCATTGGGAAATACTTGCCCATAGGGAATCATTGGGGATTATTTGCCCATAGGGAATCATGGGGAATACCTTCCCATAGGCAAGTAATCCCCAGTCTTTCCCTATGGGCAAGTATTCCCCAATGATTCTCTATGGGCAAGTATTCCCCAATGATTCCCTATAGGCAAGTATTCCCCAATGATTCTCTATGGGCAAGTATTCCCCAATGATTCCCCATAGGCAAGTATTCCCCAATGATTCTCTATAGGCAAGCATTCCCCCAATGATTCCCTATAGGCAAGTATTCTCCAATGATTCCCTATGGACAAGTATTCCCCAATGATTCTCTATGGGCAAGTATTGTAATACCCAATGATTCCCTATGGGCAGGTAATCCCCAGTGATTCTCTATGGGCAAGTATTCCACAATGATTCTCTATGGGCAAGTACCATCATTTGTTTTAGTACGTCCCTCTGAGATGGACAGCAAAGTTGAGCTATCTTTAAAAAGCAGTGTGTTGTCCCCTGATGAAAATCTCGGGCAGCCATATTGTCAATTCCAGGATTTCACATTTTCAGATATTGCAATTCCTTCAACAACAACAAAAAACCTGATTTCCAATGGCCATGATCAAATCATTCTCCTTCCTTTAATATTCTTTGATAAACAAAATAATAATAATGAAAAAATAAACTCAGCAACTAGAGATACTGAGACAGAGGATCAAAATGTAATATTATATTAAATCAGGGTCAGAGAACCTTAAACCTCAGCATTTGGGGCTATAACCCCCACAGTCTATTACCACTGGGAAGAGGAAACTGCAGGAGCTGTAAGACTCAATTATCTGAAGGGTGAAATGTACCCTATGCCATGTTACATGGATGGTTACATTTATTTGTGCTTGTTTTCAACTGTGCCGGTAGCAAGGGTAGAGGAAATGTCAGCCTGTTTTAACTTTCTGTCTTCCCCCACGTTACTATTTTAACAGATATCTCACATGCCTACACAGGTTCCTGTTTGTCATGGGATGGAAGCCATTGTTATTCAACAATCAAGTTTCCCCCCATTTCTGAGAAAGAAAGAAAGAAAGAAAGAAAGAAAGAAAGAAAGAAAGAAAACATTCCTTTGTATTTGTTTGGAAAACACAGATCTGATATTGATATATCTTCTAATATTGTCTTTCTCCTAATTTGAGGTGATTAACTTAAAAGTTCATGGATTCTCTATAAGCGTCTTGAAGGCACACAGACACAAAACTGGTAAAGTTCATATGTTTAGAAGTACTTTCAGCATTATTTCATATCCAATTATTTGGGAAGGGGGCTCCTATATTCTCCTATTTTTTGCTGTTTTTGTATTGTAACATTGAATTTAAGTTGCTAGTTTGAGGGGATTTCTATTTTTTGTTTACTGTCTTAAATTCTTTGGAGAAAAGATAGCACATAAAAGATTTAAAGAAATCAATGAACAAACCATATATTCCAGAGATTGGCCCTGGCACTGAGATCCCATCATGAAATTCCACCTTGCCTAAAAATTAAAACTTTGCTCAGGCCAAGATCTGCCACTGTTATAACCTCCTCTTCCAGATAATTTTGCTGAAAAGGGTGGTTTAAAAAGCATTCTCAAAATAGTTTCCATCCAATTTGCTTTGCTGCCATGTTTCACTGGCTGAAATCTTCACAGGGAGTTACTGGCCTTAGATTTTACACTGCCCTTAAATCCTATCGCAATAGCTATTCTTATTTCACCTTTCTGCTCCTTCCCGCATTTATAAAACATGTCTACATATTTCTAGCAGCCCTATTTTTAAGTGGTTTTAGTTTTTGCAGAATTGTTGTGTTTGACACCTTCTGCCATTGCATATCTTAGTAATAAAAAGTGGGAAAATTCAAATATTTTGTTTCTTTGAGGGCTATCCTCTGGGTGTGGCTGAACTGGTTTCAAGACAGGCCTTCAATTCTTGTAATGCTGTCAGGAGCGTGACTGGGAGATGTGGGGAGGTGAGGACCACAGAGAGTGACACCCCAAAAGGGTGTGTACACCCAGTGTGGTGGTTCACTGGTCAGACTGTCACAGCTGCTACGCAAGCAAGAAATAGTGTCACCTCCTTTTCTTGCTCATCCAGCAGATGTGTCAGAGATGGAACAGGCTGCTGGGGCTCCCCATCACAAACTCTGATGGGCGGTGTGGTGCCTTCCATTCTGGGCATGGCCCAGTGGCCGGCAGCCAACCAGGAGACAAGCAAGCAAGGCAGTGGGAAGGGAATGATGGAGAAGCAATTTCTGGGCACTTACCTTAGTGAAACCACTAAATGCCATCCTATCCCAGGTTGGTATGAGATCTTTGCTGTTTCAATATAACTCTGTGTTAGCTGATTATCTATGTGAATTCAGGGTGTGAACACCCTTACGTGATACAATGAGTTGGCTTGGAGAGCATGAACAACATTTTATGTTAATTGTGAAGCTTCAGAAAAGTTTAGTCTTGCTTGGTCTTTGCTCAGACCAACTGACTCTGAAGGAACCACAAACTGAAGAGTAAAAACTGCAACTGCTCTCGTCTCATATGAAGAAATTGTTGAGTTGTTGTGCAGTCTATGATATTACAGCTCAAGATATCTAATGTGGAGGCAAAACCTCCCCCTCACCCATTATATCGGAGATTGGTACTATATTTGTTCCCATTGGCTACAACATTTTGTTTGTTACCTAGAAGATCATTAAGGACCAGCAGCCAACAGCAGCTCATGGATCAGCACAAGTCCATAGACCACTTTGCTGTGTAACACTGGTTTAAGATCAACACCTAAAACAAGAGTGGGGAAAGTGTGATCCATGCAGCACATGCAGCTCTTGCAAGCTCCCAAATTCCCCCTTCCAAATATGTATCCCCCCAAAAAAATCATTTAGTACACATTAGGGAAAGGGGGGGAGTTTTTGCCACTTTTTGTCTTTCTCTGGGCTATTTTGGAATGAGGATAAGACTTTTCAAATACAAGAAGTGAACTGAGAGTTCCAGGTGCATTAAAAGTCAAAATATTTTTTTGTAAAAACAACAACACGATGATGATGATGATGATGATGATGATGAATGATGATGATGATGATGATGGGGGCCAGCAGTGGGGACAATGCAGTTTCGTAGCCCCTGAGAGTTACCCACCCTGACCTAAAGGGATGGGAGATACTGAAAGCAAGTAGGTATTTCAAATCTCATTACAGGTGGTCCAAATATACTGCTTTCATTTTACTCTTGTGGCTCATTGTCTTAAAATGTTTTTGCATATCCTCCAACACTACACAGATGAAATCCAAGACACATGTGACCAGGCAATATCAGGATGGGGTCAAGAAGGCAAAAGTTAGGAAGAAGACACAAACTAGGAAAGGCTGCATCAGTTTTCTTTAGCCTGAGCCTGCTGGGATGGGCAAGATTCTGCTCCATCCTGTTTTCACCCCACTACAGAGTTAATTACATGCAAACCACTTTTGTACTTGGAACTCAGTTTGCAGCAAAAGGAGGAAGCTGAGGACAAAGGGGAAAGTGGAAGGAGGAGACAGAAGCTGGGATATTTTTAAAGCAGCTGAAAATATGTTGAGTAGATCAGGACTGCCCGTGCCAAATCAGGACAGCTGGAGGGCATGTTTTTGAGATCTTTCAAATTGTCAAAATAAGCGTGTTTTCAACAGAATATTAAGGTCTTGAATTTGCTACTGCAATGAGGTCATTTCCAATAGTTATAAAAATTTCCCAGTGTGTGTATCAGCTTTTTCAGGAATTGTTAAATATCATCAGAAGTTGATGTTACATTAAAAAACATTATAGGAGTAAAAGCAATATGGTTTGAATCCACCACCTTTGAATGTAGACCACACATATTTTTCATATCCTCATTGATATATATTTTTAAAAATGCATGGGTGATATAGCCTACGGATACCATTCCAATTTGCAGTGGGAATTTCAAAAGGGCCCATTTGGCATAATCCATTGCATAGGCATATACAACTGTTCCTGTCTTCTTAATTGTCCAAAGGAAATCCAGGACAAAATCACATCTCTGTGTCATTGAGCCAAATTCTAGTTTAGGTAACTATTCTCCCCAGAAAGAGAAATCACTGTTTTATGGAGCACAACTGAAATTGGCAATATATGTATTGCATCATCATCATCATATTTATTTCTTACCCATCTCTGTCCATGGATCGAGGCAGGGAACAGCAACAGATTTATAGACAACAAATAGCATCCATTAAAAACACACAACATCAGCTAAAACAACAGACTGGAGCAGTCCATGCACTGCTTTACTTGACACCAAAAGGCAGTTTTGTTTCTGCACAATCTGAATTAGATGATAAGGCTCTAGCCTTTTTGGCTTTATCCTACAGAATGGCTCATCTTTTGTTGCTGGAACTCTAGCTTGCTTGATTATGTTCATGTCGATTATGTTAACATTTTCACTATAACAAAAAGAAAACAAAAAGAAAAAAACAGTATTTTAAAACAGTATTTTAAATGGATTTCTGGGATTGACGTGCAGAAAGACAGTCTTTTGGTCAGGAATTTTAAATATAGGTCATCAAACTGAAGTAAAGGAGCAAAAGTCTAATGCAGGAACTGAACAGCAGAGCTTCTGTCACACATGCCATTTATAGTTTAGTGGTACAGACTATTATATCTGGCTCCTGCCCAGTCTGAAAGGAGATATATGTCAACAGGCAGCTTACAATGTGAGCTATGTCAAATTCTGTTCAGATACCACACAGCACGTAATATTATATGTGGCTTCATTAAAATCTGAGGTTTCCTTTTTTTAAAAAAATCCAGTTTTTTAGCCTTTGTAATTCTAGCTGTACCTTACTCAGGCACACTAATTTTATCAGTATTAGGGTTGCTGCACATCTAACATTTGATTGCACATCATTTTGTAACCGAATGCCTTCAATGGTCTTTTGAAAATCCATTCCAAGGGATTTTGGTCACCAACTTGGGATTGTGAAATTTCTGTTGTGGCATTTGGAGCCATGCTGCTGGTGTGCACAGACACATTATTGCTTGAGGTTATATATTCACTGGGCAATGAACATGTCTATGGCCTTTTTCCACTGCAGATGGTCAGAAGCCAGATTAGTTTTTGCCATGCATTTCTAAGAAAAAGCAGAACATCAGTAACATCACAAGGAGGAGGTGCAACAATATGTCACAGTATATCTTCACCCTCTCATAGAAGTTCAGGCTTCCAGTCAGGGTTCATTTGGCCAGCTGTGGGATGCTATAAAGTGTAAGATACACAATATGCAGGCCAACTTGAGTCACTGCCTTCCACTCCCTCCATTTTCCATGTTTCTTTTCCAAGTAGCAGTTAATGTTCCATGATTGTTGGTGTCCATAGAGCCTGCTCAGTCACATGGCTTGGGTTTTTTTTTCTTGGAGTAGGGAGGGGAAGGATTATCCCTTTTGGTAGATTTTGGTATTTTTGTTTCTCTGTCTTTTCAAATGTCACGTTCAGCCCAGCACCCATTTTAGCTCTGTATCTGTTAGTGCAGCCTGCTTTGGGAGAATGCTTACAGGGATTTTTGCATGCTGGCACTTCAGATTTCTCTACCAATTCAACTAGAAGTTGTTATTGAGAAACATCAGGATTCAAAGAAAACATCTGTGGGTTGTGTTAAAATAGTAGAATTTCAAGAGCAACACAGATCATTTGTTGAGTTCTGCCTCTATCTCCACAATATGGTGCCTCTTTATTTATTGGCCCCCCAATAGCATGTTACTCCCTATAGTGCTGTCATCATAATAACAATTTATAAACTTGCATAGTAAAAGGGCCAAAACACAATCTTTTAGAACAATAAAATATTTTAAAACAAATCTTAATTTATTAACCACAGTGACCAACTCCTAATATGCTAAAACGCTAAATAGTTAGTTAGTTAGTTAGTTCATTTGTATGATAGCCTTTTGGCTGAAGAGTGGGGTGTAAATAGATGATGATGATGATGATGATGATGATGATGGTGATGATACCTTTCTCACTTTGCACCTGGTGCTGACTACTAGCTGCCTTCTTCAGTCCTGTTTTTGGGTACTTCAACTGCCCGCTGTTTGAACTCCAGCTGTGTTCTCTCCTGCTCTGACTTTGAACACACTTCTGTCCCTCCTGGAACACACACACACACACACACACACACACACAGATTGAAGATCCAGCATCTCAGTTAGACATTCCCCATCTGTCAACTTTCCTGGAAAGTTGGCACTCCTCAGCCAGTATTGTACAATTTGGATCCTTTCTAACCTTTTGAATACTCAGGCTAAAGCCAGTCTAATGAAGCCTCTCTGGAAGTTAAAATACAGTAAGAATCTAAACAGCCACTCACCTACATTGACTGTAGCTCTCAAATACAAATCCCTATTCAAACTATGCTCTTATTTCCTTGTGTCTATTTAAGCATCTCAAAATAGCACGAACATATATGCACGTAACTTTTGACAATATATCAGGGTTGTTGAATTACTTGCAATAGGAAAGCCTTCCTTTCGTTTTTAAATTAAAATTTTGAGCCAAAGTATAGAAGTTCCAGTGTGCTTGAAAAGAAATATTTTGGTAGCAACCACTAGATATAAAACTTCCTGAATCTTGTAAAGTTATTAGTCAAAGCCCAGAATGACATTAAATTCTAGCAGGTGATTTATGTGTCATGCCCAGCAACTGTTTTCTCTGTGGTCAAGAAAGAATCCTTATATGGGACATCTTTTCATGAGACTGAGATATGGGACATCTTTTCTCTGAGACTCTAAGGGAAAATTCACATATAGACATTTCCTGTAGTTGAAATTATCCAGAATTTTTTATTTGCTGCTTCATCTTAAACTGATGTAGCTATTCACATTATGTCTCAGAAATGTATTCTCTGTCCTTTCAAGATAAAATGCTTGTTAAAGTAGGTAGCAGTAGAAAAAGAAGACTACATTACATGTGGATTGACATAATGAAGAAAGTCATGGTCCTGAATTTGCAAGACCTGAGCAGGGCTATGGATGATCATTTACAAGGTCACAATAAGTTGAAGCCAACTTAACAACAGCAAATATCATGGCACCTTAAAAGTATATGTATGCTTCTATGGCTTAGAATTCACTTCAAAATATGCATGGAAATGTTATTCCATGTTGGAAGGGACAATCCATTTTTGGAAGCTGAGCATAATTGAACCTGATGAGACCAACAGGGAAAAGCAAGGATCTCCAGGAAGAGCTAGGAAAGAATCTTACCTGAATTCTTGAAGAGCCATGCCAGTCAGAATTGTTGATAGACCGGCTAGCAGCTTGGCTCAGAATAAGGCAGTTTTCTGTGTTGGTACTTACCAAGATAAGACTTCATTGACAATTTACGCCATCATAAATGCTCTCATCTTTAAGGTGACACAGGAATCTCTATTGATGTTTTTGCTGCAAAAGTCCAATGGGACTATTCTTCTGAACATCATTAAAAGAAACACTAGAATTTCTTTATGTAACATTCCAAATGTCATCCTTGAATGTCTGATATGCCAATTGAGGATACACTTCATATATTTGAGCAAACAAGTTTTACTTGCTTATGCCAAAATTTCTGTTTTGTGTTAATAGTGTCACATTAGCGCAGGCTTTATCATTATCATCAGACTGGGACTCAAAGCAATTTACACTTTAAAAGGTTACAATTAAAAATATTAAACATTGTACCATATGAAAACATTAAAACATACACTCTAAAAGATTTTTAAGCAAACAATACTCTCTCTCTCTCTCTCTGGCTTTTCTTTGCTAACGAAGATTCAGGAAGGATTCATCCCACGCTTTCTACAAGCGTGTTGAAGACTAAAAAGGCCAATCCGAGATGAACAAGTTTGGTTACAGAAAGTCTCCTTGGGTGATGTTTCCAGGTTGTAGTTCTTTCTGCATTGTCATTTCTCTTCAAGATTCATTCAGTGTGAGTTCTTGAAAGAGGCTGCAGCAATGTGGTTAGTGCGTCTCCATGCCTCCCAATGTGAGGCCAGGGCAGACCGTTGTTGGTGATCAGTTTGGCTGAGCTTGAGATGTTTCAGGGATTCCTTGTATCTCTTCTTTGGGGCCGCCCTCTTTTGCTGGCCCGTGGTGAGTTCACCATAGAGTACTATTTTGGGGAGGCGGTGGTTCTCCATCCTAGAAATGTGCCCTGCCCAGCGTAGCTGTGTTCTCAATAGCATGGCATCAATGCTGGTGATCCCTGCTTGCTCAAGGACTGCAACGTTTGTCACATGGTCAGTTTAGTGTATATTTAGGATTGTATGTATACAGTGCTGATGAAAGTGTTCGAGGAGTCATAGGTATTGGTGATAGGTAACCCATGTTTCAAACCCGTAGAGGAGAATAGACAGTACAATGGCTCTGTACACACTGATTTTTGTGCTTCGTCTCAGGTGTTTGTTACTCGATTCTTTTGTGAAGTCTTCTGAATGCACTATGTGCCTTTGCAAATCTGTGATTGATCTCTTTATCAATCTTGGCTTCTGAGGAGATGATGCTTCCCAAGTAAGTGAACTGCTGAATGGACTTAAGCACAGATTTGCCTATGGGGATAATAGTGCTCTTCCTGTGGTGCAGGCTGATAGAGAACTTCCGTTTTCTTCAGGCTGACTTCCAGCCCAAACAGCTCTGCAGCCATTGCAAAGCAGGATGTTAGGTGCTGCAAAGCTGCTTCTATATGGGCAGCATCGTCAGCAAAAAAAGCAGCTCACGGACTAGATAATTTAGAGTCTTTGTGTTTCATCTAGGAATCTCTGGAGCTGGGAGGCAACCACACATTCTATTACCTCTCTCGAAAACTTAATATTGGACACTGGCCAATAGTCATCAATTACAGGGAAGACATTTAGTCATTCTGGAACCCTGCCTTCTTTTAAGGTGGCATTTACTACTCACTTCAGCTCCTCAGTGAGTCCTCCTTTGGCCTTTTTATTAAACCATGAAGACAAAGGATCTAGCATACATGTGGTATTTCTCACCAAAGCAAATTGAAAAGAATCCATTACAACTGGACAAAGCAGTGGCTGCATCAACTATGGCATCCAAGTTAGAACAGTTCTGAATGACTTGACTTGATTTGCAAAGCATTGTG
Organism: Urosaurus nigricauda; assembly: GCA_034509955.1. Lineage (NCBI taxonomy): Eukaryota > Metazoa > Chordata > Lepidosauria > Squamata > Phrynosomatidae > Urosaurus > Urosaurus nigricauda. Next base: position 88,984,877 of record JAOEGL010000003.1, read on the forward strand.
CATAGCAGGCTGTTGAATGGTCTGCATTTTCTCCTTGTAGGCCAGTATATAACAGACTTCTGACCACTTGGAAAGCTCTGCTGAATGGCAAATGTAACAGTTGCTGAAAATATTAGTTTCTTGGCTTCCCTCACTGCCACAGACTAGGAGTTTATGTAGGCTCTAGCCTGTGTTTGATTAGACAGAATAGCAGGGAATATTCTTCTTAAGGGTCCAAAACAGACTGCAGAAATAATCCAGTATGAAACCGCTTTAACTGCTCAATGCTAGGGAATTCTGGGAACTGTAGTTTTGTGAGACATTTAGCCTTCTCTGTCAGAGGGCTCTGCTGCCACAATAGCTACAATTCCTAGGATCCCCTAGCATTGAGCCAGGGCAGTTAAAGCACTGAGCCAGGGCAGTGTTTACCTTTCTGATCAGATGTTAACCCCCACATTGAAATCCACATCTTTCCCTTCCCGTTTTCCAACCGAACCCCATTTTGAAATCCACTTCTTTGCCTTCCCCATCAATGTTAAAATCTCATTCCCCCACCAAACCCCACATTTAAATCCACTTCTTTCCCTTCCCAACCTGATGTTAAAACCTTCTTTCCCCACCAATCCCCACATTTAAATCTAGTTCTTTCCCTTTTCAATCTGTTGTTAAAACCTTCTCCTCCAGCACCTGGGAAGTGGTTTTAGGTGGTTGGGAGAGGTCTGGAGAAGGAGGAGGGAGGGAAGTATCCTTTTTTCCCTTTTAAATCTTTTGTTATATCCTCTTAGGTTTTACCCTCGACTTATCCATGATTTTGACCCTAAAACCTTCCCTTGACTTATACATGAGGTAGACTTGTACATGAGTATATAGCTCATATATCACTGTGAGAATAAAAAGACATGCAGATATGATCTCAGTTCTGAATGAGTTCAAGATTTAAATGGCTTTTCACAAACAGTCAAGGTAGTTCTTAGTTGAAATATTACACAAAACCTCACATGAAGCAACAAATGATGCCAAATGTTTGCCTTCCTTTAAAAAACACACAGAAAATCTGCAAGAACTGAACATTAAGTATTAAATATAATTATGCTGGTAAATCAAATTGCTATGTTTCTCATGATGTTTCCTTATAACATTTCTATCTGGAAATACTCACAACAGAACAACTCTAGCTTATAGAAAACATACAGCTATGTTGCTTTAAAAATTTTCCTTTACTTTACAAGTAACCCAAATCAGAATAAAATATTCATTGAATAATATGTGAATATCCATGAATCAGCAAGGCCCAAGTGCTGTTTCCTCTGCTTATTTTTACAACTTTACATATTTATGAGTACATTTTAAGGAGCATAGATTTTTTTTCATTCCTGAGATATTTTCACGTTGGGTCCCATCTTGGGAGAAAGGCAGAACAGAAATCAAATACATAGAACCAATCAACATATTTATTTGAGCTGACCATGTATTGTGAGCAAACAGTAGAAATCTGAATACTAGGGAGAATTTTGGAATAGTTGATATATATGAGAGTCATTGCACATATTGGAACAACAAATCTTTGCACTGGGAAGAGGGAATATTCACCGCCAGTCATAAAACCAATCTTCTATCAATTTGTAGCAATTTTAATTATCTGGCAGCCTGAGGATTCATGCCTTAGTATTGAGAGATTTTTTCTGATTATATTTACATGAGACACTGAACATCTGGAAACTGCTGGAAAGTTTTTGGCTTTGGGCTATTTGATTGATTAATTGGAATTACAATGGCTGCTTATAATAGTAGCTTTTGCCCCTTGATAATTTGTCTCACAATTCTGTCACACTTTACTTTTTGTCATGTGCTTTATGCTATATGATTTGTGCTTTCCTTCCTGCAGTTCTAGTGTTGCCTTAGGGAGGTCATTCTTATTTGTATAGCTGGCTTGTATTTTAATCCTGCTTCATTCCTTTTATTTCCTAAAGTCTTACTCTTTAGAAGAGTGATTCTGCCTAGGGGAAGTAGAAAGATCTCTGCATTAGTATCACCAATAGTGAGTCTGTAATACATAAATGATCTTAAAGGTACCAGATTTTGTCCGATTTTGAAAGCTAAGAAGGGTCAGCCCTGCTTAATACTTGGATGGGAGACCACCAATGAATTCTAGGTGTTGTAGGCAGCATTTGAAAGGAATTGGCAAAACCACCTTTAAGTATTCCTAAGAAAATCTTATGAAATCCACGAGGTTAGTATAAATTGACAGGCAGCTTGAAGGCCCACACACATTTATACAAATTGTGGTCTTTAAATCCTGCAGAAAAGTCTACAAAAGAATTGGAATTCTTCAAGTTTCCAAGGCTTTCTGAACTGGAAAAAGAAAAGTTCTGGGCACCATAATTGAAGAAGAATACTGACAAACTGGAACATGTCCTGAAGAGAGTGACCAAAATGGTAAAAGCTCTGGAAACCATGCTCTGTGAGGGGAGGCTTAGGCAGCTAGGTATGTTTAGCCTGGATAAGAGAGAAGGTTAAGAGGTGATGTAATAGCTTTGTTTAAATATTTGAAAGGATGTCAAATATAAGAAGCAAGCTGGTTTTTGGCTGCTCCAAGACTAGAACACAGAGCAATGGATTCAAACTACAGGAGAAACATCTACTTAAACATTAGGAAGAACTTTCTGGTGGCAAGAGCTATTTGATAGTGGAATACACTGCCTTGGAGTGGAGTTGGAGAAATCTCCTTCTTTGGAGGTTTTTAAAGAGGCTGGATGGCCATTCATTGGGAGTGCTTTTATGGTGTTTTCTTACAGGGCAGGATGTTGGACTGAATGTCCCTTGTGGTTTCTTCTAACTTTATGATTCTATGATTCTAAGTGCATATCAAGTAATTACCTTTTAGTTTAGTAAGAATAAATAATAATAATAATAATAATAGGTTTATTTCTAGCCAGCCCAATAATGAAGAATCCGGGCGGGTTACAACAATAAAATACACTGAAGTTACAGTAAAATCAAACCCTAAACCTCCCTTGTCCCCCATTTCCAATACTAAAATAGAATTAAAATGTAATAGTATAAAAACATTACAAGCGTTAAAAACATTAGAAACATTATACAGAGACAAAGAAGCAAGCGGGGAAGGATAGGCGGATAAGGGGGCAGACATCTCAATATCTGGGGAGGGAAGCTACATTGGAAAGGCCTGCCGGAAGAGATCCATGGATGAGGTACACAAAGACATCTGATAGATTTCAGGATCATTTTGTTAAAAATACCAGACTGAGGCCTGAAACAGATAGGCAAAAAGGACTGCAGTGGGATTGTGTTATCACCATTCATGCTGGGACTGCAGCAACCCCACGTGCCCAGCCCTGATCTGCTCCACCAGAAGAAGCACGCTCCTTCCCGTTCCAGTTTTTCCTGGATGGTACGGCATCTGCAGTTTCCAGCCACATTCTGGGCGTGTGTCATCTGAAGGCCACACCCTAAATACAGCCAAAATCCACATAATTTGGCCCATGTGCTTCAGGCCTGGGTGATCAATCCATTCTAAGACATCAGCTATTTGCAAACAGGAATAGTGGAGTAAGAACAGATTTCACTCCAAAATGACACTGATTTGATGTCAGATTTTTTTTAAAAAAATTACATGATTTTTGGTTGCACAGCAAAAAATTTCTGCTTGCCACCCTGAACTGTGTAACAAAGTCAAGATGTACTTTATTGCCTTCCCAATATTATATTTAGTAGCACAAGGCTTCAGTGCAGTTTGCCCAGTTCTTTCCAAGCAAAGAAACAAGCTGAAAATTACCGAACTTGGGGATCGAAGACTTTCTTAGTGCCTTTCAGCATGTTGAAAATCTAATATTCCTGCACCGAGCACATCCATCCATTAAAACTATGAAGGCAGTGTTTTACAGATGAAATGTAAAATTTGTTTTTTCAAATCGATAAATATATGAAATTGTTTTACAGTTTGTTAGTGAAATTCATACAGCTGTTTAACTTTAGTCTCAGTTTGGTTTGAATTTGTGGTAGAACAGATTTAGGATCAAGAAAAGGCATGGGGTGTACTAGAATTGTCACTCAAGAGGAAAGAGGGTACCTGGAAAAGTTTGGTGACCACTGCTACAGTATGCCCTTTTTACCTCATCTCTTGTAAATGAACCCACCTCCTAAATTTAGTTGTGTTTTACTCTGAGAATCACCTTTGGCATTCAATCCGGTACTTACCTTTTGACCATGGTTATTAATGCTTGTGTTGCAACGTGTTCCACATAGCTCTTGATTTCCTGACCCAAGCTGAATGGATGGTAAGAGGGTGGTGACAGTCCTTACCTTGGCAGAGGTCGGCGTTAACTTGGGAGACTTTGTTACTCCTGTCCTATATAAACTATAACCTCCTGTATGGATAGGGGCTTGTGCCATGCATAATTACTAGAAGGAACTGGATTCCATCCTAATAATGGGCATCTGTAGGCCTTCCAAATGTTTTTGGATTCAAATTCTCATTTGCTCATCAACAGAATGATTAGGGATGTTGTAGTTGAACATCTGGTGTGATTATTTTCTCCATTCTTTTGGATGTAATTTATATGACCTGTTAGGAACCAGCATTTTTTTGTTTTTGTTTTATTTTTTGGTATCATACTAATGTATGTGCCTTGTTCAGGAGCCACTGAGCACGGTATTCTAGTGCTGAGTTTTTACATTATTGCCATGCAGATGATCACAGATTCAGTTTCAGGAATTTCTAGGTACTGTGGTGAGACACTTGTCCATAAGCACAGACAATACTGAGCTATAGGAATCAATGGTATGACTCTGTATAAACAAGGTTCATATGTTCCTATAATACAGTATCTTCATGAGCTTTTGCATGTCATTCAGTACTAGCCCTATTTGCACTGGGCTTCACCTAGTCCTTCACCAACCTCTCAGGTCACAGGGGAAAGCCTTGAGTGCTTTATTACTGCCCTCCTGAGGCAATGATGCACTGCCATATTTGGAGCTGAACATGGGACCAGGAAGAATTCAGATCAGAATCTAAAATGTAACATATTAGCTGGAAACAAAGTAACAAAGTAAATTTAAGCAGAAAGAAATGTACAGTATTACATTTTGGCAGAAAAAAAAAAAAGAAATGCATATGTACAGGTTGCTTACCTGTGACTGTGTTTCTTCGAGTGGTCATCTGTGCCCTCACACAATAGGGTTTGCGCCTGCGCAGAAGCTCCATTCGGAATGCTGAAAAGCTGAGCAGATTGGCGGGAGCCCCGCCCCTCCCATTCCCTGAGCATGCCCAATCCCGCCAATCTAGCTCCTCCTTCAGTTCAAGTCCACCGCAAAAAGGCAGGGACCTGACCGAGGGGAGGTAGGGCGGGATTTGTGTGAGGGCACAGATGACCACTCGAAGAAACACAGTTACAGGTAAGCAACCTGTACTTCTTCTTCGTGGTCTCTGTGCCTCACACAATAGGGTGACTGAAAAGCTTACCTATGGAGGTGGGAAGGTCACTGCAAGATCGATGAAAGAACAGCACGACCAAAACTGGCATCTCTCCGGGACCTGCAGTCCAGCCGGTAATGCTTCACAAATGTGGATGGTTAAGACCACGTGGCCGCCTTGCAAACCTCTGGCAGTGGAACACCTCTGAGGAAGGCAGCAGATGAAGCTGTAGCCCTGGTGGAATGGGCACAAACACCAACCGGGAGAGGGCGTTTAGCCAGTTCGTAAGCCAAAGAAATGGTTTGAGCAATCCACTTTGCAAACCGTTGCGATGAAACTGGGTTGCCTTTCCTGGCACCACCATAACAAATAAACAACTATTGGATAATCTGAACTCTTGAGAACGCTGAACATAAAAGGCCAAAGCACGGCGAACATCCAGGGTGTGCATAGTCTTTTCCAGAGGCGAAGAAGGATCTGGATAAAAGTTAGGAAGCACAATCTCCTGGGAGAGGTGAAAATGAGAAACCACTTTAGGGAGGAAGGAAATGTCCGGTCTAAGGACCACCTTATCCCTATGAAAGGTCAGGTAAGGCTCATCTGAGCGCAGGGCCGTCAGTTCAGAAGCACGTCTGGCTGAAGTTATGGCCACAAGAAAGGACACTTTGAGTGTCAGCAGTCTCAAGGAAGCAGAGCCCAAGGGCTCAAATGGAGGTCTCGTAAGTTGTGTAAGTACCAGAGAGAGAGACCAGGCCGGAGCCAGGGGTGGCAATGGTGGATAAAGGTGATGTAGTCCCTTGAAGAACCTCTTTAACGTGGGTGACGTGAAGAGGCGAGCTGACCGTGAGCCGGGTGGCTGATTGGCTACAATAGCCGACAAATAGACCTTGAGGGAAGAGAAGGCCAGGCCTTGATCCCTGAGGTGCAGCAGAAAATGCAAAACAGTACTAAGGCTCACAGGTGAGGAAGGTTCAGACCTAGCCTCCGCGAAGGCACAGAAGCGCTTCCACTTATATGCATAGGATCTCTTGGTGGAGTCCTTTCTCGAGGCAGACAGGACCCTGAGCAAGTCAGGAGACTCTATGGCTGAATCCTCCATGCCGTCATCCGTAGATTGACCAAGTCCGGGTGCAGGACCGCTCCATTGGAGTGGGACAACAGGTCCGGCCACTTCGGCAGGTGGAAGTATTGGCCCCTGGCCAAATGAAGAAGAGGAATGAACCAGGGTTGTCTGGGCCAGAACGGAGTCAACAGTATAGCGTTGGACCGGTCCCTGGCCATCTTGGCCACCGTCCTGGAGATCAGAGGAAAGGGGGGAAACGCATACAGGAGATCTCGACCCCAACTGCAAAGGAAGGCGTCCCCCATGGATGCTCGTCCTTTGCCCGCTCTGGTGTAGAATGCCTGGCATTGGGCGTTCTCTGGAGTGGCAAACAGGTCCACTGAGGGAATTCCCCAACGAGACGTCAGGAGATTGAAGGCCGAACTCGACAGAGTCCATTCGTGCTGCAGCACCTTGTCCCTGCTGAAAGAGTCTGCCAGCACATTGTCCTTTCCTGTCAGGTGAATGGCCACTGGATGAATGGATCGGTGGTGGCACCACGTCCACAGCTGCTGGGAGAGACGCAAGAGGACTGGAGAGTGAGTTCCTCCTTGCTTGTTGATGTACCAGACAGTGGTTGTGTTGTCTGATACTACCTGCACAACTCTGTGGAGGAGATGATTTTCGAATGCCCTGAAGGCTTTGATGACTGCCAACAGTTCCAAGGCATTTATGTGCAGTTCTGCCTCCTGAGCAGACCACTGTCCCTGCACACACAAGCCGTTGAGATGTGCGCCCCATCCTGACATGGACGCGTCTGTAGTGACCATCTTGGACGGTTCTGGCGTTTGGAAGGGCATCCCTTTGAGGATGTTGGAGGGAGACATCCACCACTTGAGAGAGTCTCTGACATGAGGTGGCAACGAGAGTCTCTTGGACGGATTGTCCCTCAGGTGATCGAAGGAAGCCAGGAACCAAGCTTGGAGAGGCCTGAGCCTGAGACGAGCCAGGTAGGTCACCGCTGTAGTTGAGGCCAGGTGGCCTAGCAGTCTCTGAATGTCCTTTGCCGACGGACGGTGAGAGTGAAGGACAGACCGCAGCTGTTCCCAGAGGGCCTCCGCCCGTCTGGTGGGAAGGTAGGCTCGACCCATCACAGAGTCCAGGGACGTGCCTATATAGTCTATCACCCTCACCGGGTGGAGAATAGATTTTGGCAGGTTGACTTTGAGTCCCAAGTCTGCTAGCAGATCCAGAGTGTACTGGACATCTTTGTACAGTTGTGTCTTGGAGGACGACACCAGAAGCCAGTCGTCGAGGTAAGGGAAAATCTTTACTCCTTGAAGACGAAGGTGAGAGATGACCACCGCCATGCACGTTGTGAACACTCGAGGAGCGGTGGAGAGGCCGAAAGGAAGAACGGTATATTGATAGAGATCTCCATCTATGGCGAAACGGAGATACTTCCAATGTTGAGGCCTGATGCTGATGTGAAAGTAAGCATCCTTTAGGTCTATGGATGCAAACCAGTCTCCTTGGTGCAGGAACGGCAAGATGGATTGGAGAGTCACCATCTTGAACTTGCGAATCGTGATGTATGAGTTGACGCCTCTCAGGTCCAAGATGGGGCGTAGGCCTCCTCCTCTCTTCGGAACTGTGAAGTACCTGGAGTAGAAGCCTTGGTGTTTGTAGCACGGTGGAACACGTTGTATGGCTCCTTTGTCGAGAAGGGAGGAAATCTCCTCCAGAAGAGGAGGAGAGGAGGGAGTGGAACAGAAAACGCCATTTGGTGGAATATTTGAGAACTCTATGGCGTATCCCAGGTGGATGATGGTAAGCACCCAGGAGTCCGTGGTGATCTTGGACCAGTTCTCGTAGAAATGGCGAAGTCTGGGGACTGAGGAAAGGGAGACTGGCAAACAAAAATGGGGTGTCGCCTCCAAGAGCCCGTCAAAAGTGCGACTGGGAGGAAGGTTTTCTGGAAGGCTGTTGCTGCTGACGTTGCTGGCCTTGCCTTTGTTGTTGCTGCTGTTGCTGCTGTTGTTGAGGTTGTCTGTAAGGCCTCCTATTGTAAGGCTGGGTCCTATAGGTGGAGGACGGAGCCGAGCGAGAACGGGTAAAGCCAGGGTCGTAGGGCCTTTGGCGCCAGACACGACTGGATGAGGGCTTGTTAGGTGTCAGCCCAAGTCTCTTTCCGTTCAGACGAGCCTTGGCCATGGTGTCAAGGGATTCGTCAGTCTTAGCGGCGAATAGACCTTCACCATCGAAAGGAAGATCTTCGATTTTGGACTTAGCCTCCTCGGAGAGAGAAGTAGACCTCAACCAGGCGAAACGGCGGAGCGCTACTGCACCGGCCATCACTTTCGCAGAACAGTCCACGACATGTCTAGCTGAGTGCACTTCCTGAGCAATGAGGGAGAGTGCCTCAGCATAGAATTCCTGAGCTGCCTCTTGTTGAGCCTGAGGCAGATAAGGAATGAAAGCAGCCACACGGTCCCACAAAAACTTCTGATAGCCGGCCATGCAACCTTGCATATTGGTGACCTTTGCTGCCAACACTGCGGATGAGTAGAAACGTCAGCCAAAGATGTCCATCCTTCTGCCGTCTTTGTCCACGGGGGCAGAATGTGACTTGCCTGTAGACTTACAAGTAGATTCCACTACCAGAGAGTTGGGAGCTGGGTGAGTGAACAAGAATGGCGCCGTATCCGACTGCACCCTATACAACGAGTCAAGCTTATTAGAAGCGGGTGGCGTCGAGGCCGGCTTGGTCCAAGAGGCCACCATAATGTCCGAGAAAGAAGGCAAGAATGGAATGACCGCTGGTTGCTGGGGACGTACCACGAGGCCATCGATGGGGTCCCTAGGGGGCTGGGCCGTCTGCGCCGTCTGGAGGCCTACTGCCCTAGCCATCCTGTCGACAATTCCAGTAAAGAGATGTAGGTCTTCGACAGGCGAGCCCGGTGTTTGGTCCTCAACTTCCTCATTGGGAGAGGAGATGGCAGGCTGTGGGGAGTCAGGACGGTTGTCCGTCTCTCCCGTAGACTCCTCCGTAGACTGGGAGGGTGGCAACTGCGGATCCACATAGGGCTGTGTCGGCGCCGTACGGAAGGTCGACGTCGAGGCGTCCGCGTAGCTGATCGGAGCGGAGACTATCGACGTCGAAGTAGTAGCGGTAGCTGAGGCCGAGACGGTCATAATGGCGCTCGATTCCGGAGGTTTCGACACCGTAGCTGTCGAGGCCGGTGGAGGAGATATGGCTCTGTATTTGGTCCGGGACCGAGAGGGAGAGCGAGATCAAGATCGTGAGAAGTCTCCGACGTGGAGGTCACGAACATGGTACCGATCCCGGTACGAAGGAGAGTAGGAGCGGTAGGACGGATGGCGCTCTCTCCAATATGATTCAGCCCGATGTCGTGCCAAAAAGGAGGCCGACGAGTGGGGCGAGTCGAAGTAGTGCTCCTCAAATGGTTCCGGAGACTCCCGGGGTGGAGGAGATGGGAACCGCAGCCTGTAAATACGCTCCGAAGAGGCTAGGATTTCCTTCGGTGGTACAGAGGTCGGAGCCGAAATCGGCGAAACAGTAGAGGCCGAGGTCGAGACCGTCCCTGTAGGGGCGAGGACCTGGGTGGATGCAGGCTGAAATGCGGGTTCCAGAGTCTCCGGCGCCGAGTCTAGTACAGTGACCGGGGCCGGGACTGAGAGGTCAATGGCCGAAGGCTGTCTAAGGAAAGACATGGCCAGGTCTGCCCGGGCAGCCGCCGAGGCACCAAAGTGAGGACCTCCTTATGCTTATGCTTTTTTGCTTTCGGCTTCTCCAGCTCGATGGGAGGAGGCCGCTTCTTGTGCTCCCTGTGTTGCCCTTCAGGGTGAGGCATAGTAGTCGTGGCCGAGGCCGGCGTCGAGGAGGGTTCTGTCGGGGTCGAGGTCGACGTCAGTTTTTTGATTTTCGGGATCCTCGGGAACTTAGAGATTGGAAGACGTCCTAAGGGGTCCGTGGACGGGTCCGAGGAGTGGGAGACTGAGAGGACCTTCTCCCACAAGTGGGCCTTGAGCCGGTCTGCTCGTTGGCGGAGTGTGGCGGGATTAAAAGCCTTGCAATGCTTGCATTTCTCCGGAATGTGGGAACTGCCTAGGCAGAAAATGCACTTCGAGTGTCCATCCACAACCGGGATTTTACCGCCACAGTAGGAACATTTCTTGAACGGGGCGGCCATAAGAGGCCGGTCCGATCGCGAGGGGCCCGTTCGGGCCAAAACCCTCGAGTTCCGACAAAAAGGGGCAGCTCAAGGAAAAAAACGGGAGAAAACGAAAAAGAACAAAAATAAAGTAAAATAAAGTAAAATAAAAAGAAATAGACAGAGTCTAGCTACTCAGCTTTCGTCGCGATGAAGAGCACTCCGAAGGAGATGTTACTCTTGCGGCGGACGAAAGAGAACTGAAGGAGGAGCTAGATTGGCGGGATTGGGCATGCTCAGGGAATGGGAGGGGCGGGGCTCCCGCCAATCTGCTCAGCTTTTCAGCATTCTGAATGGAGCTTCTGCGCAGGCGCAAACCCTATTGTGTGAGGCACAGAGACCACGAAGAAGAAACAGTACACCCTCAGCATACATGCCCTCGCCGTACATAGATTTAAGCTTCTGCGGGTGGAGAGCAACACAATCCCATATTGCCATTGTAATCAATAGGACTCCAGCATATGCAAAATTTGCCTTACACGGGGGTCTAGAACCGATCCCCACATATGGTGAGGGCAGACTGTAGAATGGATAACAACTGGCTTGGCAAAAGTACATGTGAAAGGGATGTAGGAATTTTTAGAAGACTACAAGCTGAACAATAGCCAACAAAGTAGCTAAAAAAGTCAATGCAATTCTAGGCTGCACTAATAGGATAGTATCTAGATCGAGGAGAATAAAGGTACCACTCTATTTTGGTCAGACCTCACCTAGAATTTTGTTATTACCTGCTCTCAAGTCAGCCCCGACTTAGGATGACCCTGTGGATGAAATATGTCCAAGACCCCCTATCCTCCACTGCTTTGCTTAAGTCTTGTAGATTCAGGCCTGTGGCTTTCCTCATTAAGTCTATCCACATGGCATAAGGGTGTATCATGAGGGCTGTAGTTTGCCACTCCTATCCAAGGTAGTCGTAAATAGGAAAGCAGAATGATGATGATGATGACGACGTAAGCACATCCTGACTTAATTCTAGAATCCAAAGTAAATTTACCCATTAAGTCAGCATAATTTTATTTGAACATAATAGCAGCATAATTTTATTTGAACATTTGTATTTGTACTGGTGCAGTTGATATCATGCCAAATCACAGCCAAAACAGATTAGTTATCAACTATTTTTGAAAGAAAATCTTTCATACCTAGAAAAAAAAGCAGCGTTTAGTGCAAAAAATTAGGAAACACAACATATGCAACAGTCTTTTGGACAGATAGTAGTGTAGTGAGGCCCTCCTGTTCCACTCTATTTCATATGTAAAATTCAAAGTGTCAATCTGTCACAGGTTTCTTTCCAAAATTGTTATTCCGCAAGGTGGGGAAAGGTAAATTTTCATACTGACAACTATATATAAATAATGAGTTAACAATTTAAACATTTCTTCAGTCTATTAAAACAGTAGTGAAAAAATTGCAGTGGGAGGAGTTCTTCAGTTTATAGTGTTTTGCTACTAAAACATTTACAGCAGACCTTTGCTATGTCTGCTATGATTTGGTTCCAAAATTTAGAATTCCAAAATCTGTGTATGCTTATTTCCCATTATATATATATTAGAATAGTAAAATAGTGTCCCTTGTATAAAATGGTAAAATCAAGGTTTGCATTTTGGAATATATATATATATTTCAAGCCACTGATGGTGGAATCTGTGAATGCAGAACCCACAGATACAGAGGGCTGGATTTATATTTTGTTATAACAATCCTACATAAAAGTAGTTTTGAAAATTATTACCCTCCACTGTTTGCATTTTTCTTATAAAAATGATTCAAAAACATAGCTATGTCAGTCTGGAAAACCAGTATGTAAATGGATCTTGTAGCACCTTAGAGACTAACTTAAAGAAAAGTGGTAGTAGAATGAGCTTTCATAGACTTGAGGCTACTTCCTCATGCATCTGAGGAAGTAGGCTCAAGTCTACAAAAAGCTCATGTTACCAGCTTCTTTCTTTCAGTTAGTCTCAAAGGTGCTACAAGATGCCCTTTGCATAAAGAAAAAAGACTGTTTACATTCTCCCAAGAAAATGAGAGACCCATTCATAAGCTTTGCAAACAATATGAACAATATGTTGTAACCCGCCTGGATTCTTCGTGATTGGGCGGGCTAAAAATAAATCATTATTATTATTATTATTATTATTATCATATCACTTCTGATTGACTTCAATTTCATATCAGTAAGTAACCTTGTTTTTATCTATTAAAATATGTTAGAGAGTGTACTACAATACAGGCATACCTTTAAAATATGTTAGAGAGTGTACTACAATACTGGCATACCTCAAGTTAACAAAGCAGATGTGTTGCTGGATATCATTTTCTAAACAGAAATTTGGTACTACCAGCAGAAATAACAGAAAGAATACGGATAGCTTCTTACACCATGAAATATAGTTCCAACATATTCAGCAAACATTTTATCCAAAACTAATAGCATGCACATGTAAAATGAAATAACTAGGCCAAGTAAGCCTGGTCTAAGGAAACACAAGCATTTTGAACTTTCTAGAGAAGCTTCTTCCAAAATCCAGGGGTGATTAGTTTTTCTTTCACCAGCGCCCACTTTTCTTATGATATGCATTTTCCCAGTCAAACCTATCAACCTGCTTCTTCAACATGCTGGAGGTAGCTGCTAAGGCAATTTATTTACTCTTCCATTTTTCTCTGTTTTGCAGTTCATGAATGCTCAGTAAGAGATCTAGGTGGCAGCTGCTGTTTAGCTTGAGTGTTATAAGGAGGCACACACAGCTATAGTAGAATCCCATCCTTTCTCAGATCAAGATTTACTGCATTGTTTACACCACACTAGAATCCAATATCAAAAGCCTGTGTTTCTCCAGCTGTCCCTCACCACCTTTGCAATGCTGTTAAAAATCTTCCAGCTAAAGAGTAGATGAGGAAAGGAGGCTAAAAAGTATGTAAAAAGGAAGCTCTTTATCAGATGTTTTGTTATCTGAAGTATGCATGTATCCTTTTACCTCACACATTATTCAAATGATATGCTCATGGTGTTTATGTATATAAGAAAAATGTAATGCCATCACATGTTCTAGCAGACTAAATAGAACAGGGAGGCAAGAAAGCAAACCCTTGTCTTACAGTTGACTTTGTAGCCAGCAGCAGCTTATGTTTTTTCCTGAATTTTCATCTGTAGAAAACTACCTGTGAGTACATTCACATAGTAAGTTCCAGATTTTATTGTTTCCAATTACCTAAAAAGATTGCTATTACTTTCAAGTTACAAGCACTGCATGAACCCAAAATAATATACCCAGTCTATTTCAGAAAAATAACAGTATTTTTGAAGGTACACCAGTTATACATACACATAAACGAGCTGGCAACCTGTTGGTTAGTCGAACTAGAGTAAACCCATTCAATCAATCGTCATATGATGAGTCAGCCATTCAACAGGTTTCCTCAGGAATAACAACCAAATGTAGGTCAGATGTATATAAAAAATCAATTATATGTACAGTGGTCCCCCGGGTTACGAAGGTAATCCGTTCCAGGATTACCTTCGTAACCCGGAAGCTTTCTAAACGGACCGCGCGGCCATTTAAAGGGGCCGAGCGGCTTTGTATCTTTCGGATCCCGGGGGATCTTTCGGATCCCGGGGGATACAATGGCGGTCCCGCCTTCGGATCCCGGGGTTTTCGTAACCCGGGGGATTCGTAAGGCGGGGGACCACTGTACGCACATAACTGTATCTATATCACAAGTCTTTTACAACCCAATTCTTTTTAAAACTGTTTAGTGTAGACTCTCTCTAAATTTGCATAAAATGCCAGTCTATGAAGGGAAGAAATGGAGGATGCTATCTTTGCTACTACCAATCTATTCCAGATCAGGGAAATGATTTAACATAAATGCAGCATAGCTGTGTGCTTTTAACAGTAGCAAAAATGATTTGTCTGCTCTTTCCATGGATATTCTTAATCTAATTCAAGGGAAAGATTTTAAAAAGTATTCTATATTTGAATTAGGACCTCAAACTAGGCAAGTTTAAATACACTCTGATTCCCTACAACAACTAAGAAAACAACTGATCTGAAGGAAGTTTTCTCTTTTCCATAGGCAAGTTTTAAAATTATTTTAACAATCCAGAGATTCAAATAGTTTATTAGGTAGCTTCAGAATATAATTCAGGTGTTACAAACTGTTAGCGTTACAGAACCCCAAGGTGACAGACATATCCCCGTGTTTCAAGGAATACTGGACCCCATTGCATAATGCCTTCAAAAACTACAAAGGGCTGTACAGGACTATGCTCTTTCAAATTCTTGCTGTAGAAAAAAGAATTGTGCAAAATGCATTGGATTTATTTTATTTTTTTACAATATAGCAGGCTCACTTTGTGCCTGTGGCAAAACCCCCACATTGTGCTAGCCCTGAATGCCTCCTTCTTTCCCCCACTTCCTCTTAAAACCCGCAGTGCCATCCAAAATTTGTCTCCAGGGGACTTTTCAGTGCTCCAGAGCAGATTTTTGGGGTGCATAACACACTGCAGGGCTTAAAGAAAAACATTCTTCTCATTGGATTTATGTCTATATTTGGGGGAAAGGGCAGTGTAAGTCACTCTTTTGCTAGTGCTACAAGAAAACAGAATAATCAAATGAAAAGCAACTCCTTCAGGGGTGGGGAGAGGTTAATATTATGCTTCAATGTTTTAAATTGGCAAGAAAAGTATGGTGCATTTCAATTCTCTGTCTCTCCAAAATATATAAGAAAGGATGCATTTCTGAGCTATTTTAAGGATTTGCTTCTAGCAAAGTTATAAGTGAATGACCAATCAATACACAGAAAGATTTTACAAAAATATAATTTCACACCATGTGCAGAAGCAGACAGGGGCTAGAGGAAGTTTACAAAGGCAATAAAATCTAATATTTCAACATGCTTATGCAAATATAGTATATGGGCTTTAGGGTCAGTCACATCCATAAGGCTGGACTCCACTGAGTGTAGTAAACATTTTGTTTACAGACATGCACAAAATATAAATACAAGATGCACAAGACTCTCAGGGGCACAATCCACTAGAAACCTCCCCTGCACAGACCACACTAAAATGAAGAGGACATTTCCCATTTGAGTAGATGAGGCTGAAGAAGAAGAAGTTTCCTGAACACTGTATCCTAAATCACTTATCTAATTTTCCCTTTTCAATTACCTTTCACACTCTGCAAATGTTAGCACTAAAGCTAAAAGGGTGTGTAACCAAAAGAAAGAATTTTAATACATTTTTCAGAATCTTGAAGGTTTGGGGAAGCAGTGCAAGCTACGGTTTCAAGATGCATAACACTAACAGTATTTATTTAATATACTATAGTTCCCTATAAATGTAACAGAGGCCGATTTGAATGATGGTTTCCTAACCATTTAAGACTGCTTAAGTCAATGGCATTATACAAAGCAAGCAATACTGTAGTTTGCAAATCCATTAGGAGGTGTTCAAAAGTCTACAGAAGAAATCTGTGGTGCTCCAACTCCTATCAGCCTAGCCAGGATGATCAAGGATGACAGACATCATAGACTAATATCTGGAGGACTATGGGTCCCTCACCCCTGGTTTGCAAATTAGTTTAGTTCCTTCTGTTTAGGCCCAATTCAATGTGATTCCCCTGCCCAAATGTTAATCCTTAACAAATCTGCCTACTGTCAAGAACGATAACTGACCTATCACAGGTTTAGGCAACCTCCTTGGGTGCTCTCTTGTGAGACCTATCTCCACTTGCCTTTGGCAACTACCATAATAGTTGCCACTAAAATTCAAGAGCAAGTGCAGCAGCTATCAATATTATTAGTGGGTTTACCATAGGATAAACAACTATCAGGGCCTGACAAAAAGTGCACTGGTAGCCTGCATCAGGTCAGGGGGCTGCACATTTGATCATGCCCCCCCCCCTCCAACATCGCACCATTGAATTTTTAAAAACTAAAAATGCTCTCCCATACAACAAAGGGGATATAGATGGCCACAATGATATTTTTTGGCCTTCTGGGCTGTTTTAAGCTCAAGGGAGGCCCTTATTTCATGAAGAACTAAGTTGATTGGGGTTTTTTTAGCCACCTTCATCAATTTTTAAGGCTATTTTTAAGGTACTTTCAAAGAAAATTTTAGTAAAGCAAAACAAAATTTTGAAAACAGTTTTTTAAAAAATGGAGGGGGTTTGGGCTCCTTCAAAAATATACCTGGGGCACATGCAGACTGTGGATCTAACTTTCAGCACTAGAATATCTTTCTACAAGTCCTCAGGGCAAAGCGTTCATACAAGACAATTACAGTGATATTATTCCACTTTACCTGCTATGGTTCTGTCCTGCTGATTGCTGGGACCTGGGAGTTTATGGAGGAGCATTTAGAATTCTCAGCCAGAACTTTCTAGTGCCTCAATAAACCCCAAGAATCCATACGATAAAACCATGGCAATTAAAGACGAATAACAGTGCTATAATTGTGTAGTGTGAATGGGCCTGGGAAGGGAAGTAAGATGCTGTAATTGTGCCAATTTAGATGATGGCAGTAGCCATCTGAATTCTGCAGCAGCCAAGAGGCATGGGGTCTTGCAAAACAGAGTGCCGGGTATGTGTTGCCTACCTGACCTATCAGATCCATGACAATACCAGAGTTTTAGAATCAAGATTCCCCATAAAAAAAAGAACACAAACAGATAATCTCTTAGAGCTTTATGACATCTTATGGGCCAGAGGGCATCGTTATAAATATAAATCTGCCCTTAAATCCTCTAATGGAAGCACATTGATCATTTAACAAAAAACCCACCTGTCTAATTAAAGCACTATGACTATTAAATTGAATAATGTCCAAATGTGATGGGGGAAACTAGAGGACCACACTGAAAAGCTAATGTTGTTTTTTAAAAGTGATATTCAAATATCTAAAATAATAATAATAAAAATGATCACATTCTAAAGGTTCAGTGCATTCAGCAGCTATAGCTTTTGCTGCTAGTTCATCTAAGCTGACTTTCAAAAAAATAACACCCTAGCTCATCAAAATATACATTTTCCATTTGCTTTTAAATTAAAATAATAATAAAAAAACATTTAAAGAATTCACAAATCGATAGCATGACTACATTTCAGGATAATCTACAGCATATAATTTAAAGATTCAAGATGCCAAGATAAAGCATGTGGCAAGTCTACACACTTCATGTGGTAAGGGAGGCATGTAGAACTTGAGCTTCAAACTTCACTCCTCTTCTTCCAAATAGTATAAAATACCCATCTTTAAAAACTGTCAAGGAATCAAATAAATATTTTACATATTCTCAGAAAAACAATTTGCTAACAGCAGATAGAAAGCTACATTACAATATTTCATAGATAAAAGAAATACAGAATAAAGCAAATATATTTTAACATCATTTGCAAGTAATATACATAATCTTTTTTATTCAAATTCTCACATTAATTTTTAAAAAGCTGCAAATGTATTTTGAATTCAAATGTTATTTCTTGATGGAAAGTTGGTAGGAAATTATTCCCTAATGTTTAACTGGGAATCTTTTCTCTTTTTTAAAATTGTCTTTGCAAATCAGCCACTGCATTGCCACTGAAGCTTATTTATGCAACCGGAATGTAAAAATAGGAAATGTAATAAAAGCAATGAATTTGTGCCTGTGCCTAATGGCTGCTGGACAAGGCAGTGTGGGGAGCATCCACAATTCTCTAAACCAGAGGAGACCAATGAACAAACATTCCCCTTGGAGGCAAGGTGCGACTGGCCAATTTTAGATTTTTAAAATGGGGGTTGCAGGGGATCTGGCCCCCTCTGGTTTAGAGAGTTGTCGATGCTCCCCACACTGCCTCGTCCACCAGCCATTAGGCACAGGCACAAATATGCTACAGTATAATATGGGGCATCAGATTTAATCTATAGCCCATAATTTCCAGTCTCAGCAACTCTGATAAAAATCTGTAACTTAAAAAAAATTCTAGTTCTTTCTCTGGTTTAATTAATCCCTTCCAATATCATTCAGCCATGGTATCAGGAACTGTCTTTAAGGTGATGATAAACTCTACTGAAGCCCCAGAAAATCCAGGGCTGTTCAGCAAAATAAATGTTCTAGCAGAATCAGCTCTACATTATTAGAATACAATTGGCCTTCTCAAGATAAGGAATTGCATCCTGCTTTTTTATTATTCACCATTCATTTGACTGGTTTATATAATATGTGAGTATATTTATTTTGTTACCCAAGGATACAGTTCCATGTATGAAGGAACACATACAACTTCCTTTGAGAATTCCACAGGACAATACAGTCTGCCAAGCTGTTCTTCATAGAGCGTCAAAGCTTCAGTCAGATTGACACAATTTCCCTGCAAGATATGATGTGAGGCGAGTGATCTACAAATCTATCAAAAGTGGCTCAGCAGAATGCAATGGGGCAAATTCATTAATAAATGTAACATAGTAATAAACATATTCATTCATACAATTAATACATTTAATATATTAGAACAAGCAATAATCGCTTCTGTCCTTTTTATAACCTATATTGAAGAAACATTTAGAGATACAGTGGTCCCCCGGGTTACGAAATTAATTCGTTCCGGCACCTTTTTCGTAAGCTGAAAATTTCGTAACCCGGGGCCTATTTCCCATAGGAAATAGGTAATCCGTTCCAAGGCCTGGCCGAAGCCTGGCCTGGCGGGGGCCTCCTGGCTGAGGAAAGGAAGGTCCGATCCGGCGGATCGGGCCTTCTTTTCGTCAGCCGCGGGGGCCTCCTGGCTGGGGAAGGTCCGATCCGGTGGATCGGGCCTTCCTTTCGTCAGCTGCGGAGGCCCAGCCTGGCTGGGGAAGGGAAGGTTCCCTTCCCCAGCCAGGCTGGGCCTCCACGGCTGAGGAGAAAGGAAGGCCCGATCCGGCGGATCGGGCCTTCCTTTCGCCTCAGCCGCGGAGGCCCAGCCTGGCTGGGGAAGCCAGGCTGGGCCTCCACGCCTAACGAAAGGAAGGCCCGATCCGGCGGATCGGGCCTTCCTTTCTCCTCAGCCGCGGAGGCCTCCTGGCCGTCCCTTCTCCTCCGAAGCCTGGCTTCGGAGGAGAAGGGACAAAGGGCTGTCCCTTTTTCTCCAAAGCCTGGCTTCGGAGGAAAAGGAACGAAAGTCCGTCCCTTCTCCTCCAAAGCCTGGCTTCGGAGGAAAAGGGCCATTTCGTAACCCGGGGATACTTTCGCAAGCCGGGGCCATTATTTCGGCCCTGGCTCTTTCGTATCCCGGGGTTTTTGTAAGCCGGGGGATTCGTATCCCGGGGGACCACTGTATTGCTAAAGGTATGTTGTAACAACTCAGCGATTATACTCCACCTTTAAAGCACAGTCCAAATGATGTGAATTTACAGTGGAATTACAAGCACTCAGAAGTCCTTTCCATTCAACTTCTTTTAATTATTATTATTAACCTTTATTTATATAGCACTGTAAATTATGTGAAAATCAAATATTTCACAATTGTGAACGTTATAAACATTCTAAGGAGAGTTGGTAAATAATGCCATGGATACATTTATTATATTAAAATTAGTATTAAAAATAATAATAATATTTTCTGCAAGAAAAGGCCTACCACAAAGGGAGAGGTGAGGAACAATATTATACTAGAAAAATGTTTTATTAGATTAAATGTAAGGAAGAAGGCCAGTATAGACAATACTACAAATGCACAGCTAAATATTAGGCAAGAGAACATAGGATTCAGAACTGATGGTAAAGAGGGCAGGTAAGAAATGCAGAAATATGTTCTCATTTTATTGTTTTATTATTAATATTTTGTTATTTGTTTTAAAATAGATTAATTCATGTTTTGGTTTAATGTTACAATATAGTGTCCAGGATGCTATGGTATATTCCCGTGGGGTCCAGGTGCTTTCATCAAAATGAACAATCCCCCATCCCCTTGTGCTACATCTGCTTGTGCTACAGTATAACCAAAAACCATCCTTGGAGGGTTGAAAAATACTCTGGAACAACTATTTTGCGCCAAGGAGGGCTGGAGTGGAAAAGAGGGTGAGAAGGGAAGAAAGACTCAACTTTACTATCCAAAATAAATAATGGCTGTTGGAGGAACTGAGTTACCTATTTTGAATGAAATTAATTTTAAGCATATCATAACCACTGTGAAATGGCAAGGGAAATGTTCTGTAAAGGTAAGGAAGTTGAGCATAGGAAACATGTTTAGTAATCTATTATTATCCAGTTTTGGTTCTGCTGCCTTTAACAAAGCATATAATTTTGTCAGTATCAAAATGAATGGGGCAGTACATAAACAACCTGCATGTGTAATTTGGAAATCACAAATAGAAAACAGTGCAAGGTAATTTATGGGACAACCTACCAATACTGAAGCATTTTAATAGCATGACTAAATCTATATAATGAGGATAATCTGAAGCCTCATTTTGTAGACTGCCATTCTTGATATCGCAACTCTCAGCTTCATAAATGACATCATAAATGACAAGTAATTACAGGGGACAATGCTATAGCATATCATAGGAATTAACAAAGAAAAGTAATAAGGGGCTGAATGCAACATCTGCATTTTGTCCAAACCAGGAGTTCTCTCATCTTATAATGATACAAATATTTCACTATGCTTTTTTTAATCAATACAGATTTACATATTGGAATACTTTGCTTGACTCAAATTAATAAAGCATATCATATGGCAGTCTTGCGTTGAAATACAGATCAAGGGAAGTAATAGTGCCACTCTATTCTGCTTTGGTCAGGCCCCACCTGGAATACTGTGTCCAGTTCTGGGCACCACAATTCAAAAAGGATTTGGAGAAACTGCAGCATGTCCAAAGGAGGGTGACTAAAATGGTGAAGGGTCTGGAAACCATGCCCTATGGGGATGTTTAGCCTGGAGAAGAGAAGATTAAGAGGTGATATGATAGCCCTCTTTAAGTATTTGAAGGGGTGTCATATTGAGGAGGGGACAAGCTTGTTTTCTGCTGCTCCAGAGAACAGGACCTGGAACAATGGATGCAAGCTCCAGGAAAAGAGATTCCACATCAACATTAGGAAGAACTTCCTGACAGTAAGAGCTGTTTGACAGTGGAACACACTTCCTCGGAGGGTGATGGAGTCTCCTTCCTTAGAGGTCTTTAAAGAGAGGCTGGATCTGTCGGGGATGCTTTGATTGTGAGTTCCTGCATGGCAGGGGTTGGACGGGATGGCCCATGTGGTCTCTTCCAACTCTATGAAATATCTACTCTAAAAACATTCACAGTGTATGTACAGGAAGAAAATATTATTTATCAGCTGGTTTTTTTCTGCTCTGTGAATTGAATTATCTAATATTGAATCATTCTCAGTGGCTTAGAAACATAGAAACATTCATTGTTACTCATGAGGAGTGCTTTAGTCCCTGTGACTGATAAAGAGGACTAATAAAATATATGAAGGATACGGGTTGACAAAGATCAATTGGGTCGAAATGTCTTGCTTAAAATCCCAGGAATGGACATTTTATCATTCCATTTTGAGTTTTTTATATCATCCTTGTTTATTTTTGTCCACCTGAGCCTTGTGTATATTATTATCTGGACTTCATGCAAGATTAGATGTATAATTAACTAACAATATTGTGGAATTATTGATCATATCCATGTAATTACATAATCACATTGTGAACTGTATGTTCTTTTTCATGATACCATCACCTGGTCAATTTATGGTGTTCTAAAGTTTGTCTTATATTTGGGAATTAATACATTTATAATTACTCTATAAACACTATTATACACCTGATTCTTTGTGGGGCTATTATGTTTAGACAGTTTAGAGAGGTGAGTGCTGGGGCTTTCTGTCTGTTGGTTTTCAAGGTAGGAAGACGATGAATACAAGAGAAAATCAGCTAGAGGAAAAACTAATTGATGAAAGTGGACTATCTAATAGCTACGCAAGAGTATCACAGTGATAAGACATAAAAGATTTCTACCATGGGGCAAATATTTAGTGGCCCTACTCTTCACCAAGTCCATCTCAAAAACTTTGACCACTTTGAAGTGGTCAAAGGAAGATTTATGAGATCTGGGGGAAAATCACATCTTTTAATCCTAATTAATAAAGTCTTCTTACAGCCCTAACTAAAAGAAGTACACTCTATGAAGCATGCTTCTGAAAAGTGATCACCCATGATTCCAATCTTCTATCCAAAATTCCCTACATATTGTGAGGTAAGAGAAAGGAATATTTATATTCATCATCATCATCATCACCATCATCATTTATATATGCCTTTCTCATAATAATGAGAATCAAAGCAGCTGACAACATATTAAAAACAATAGAAATTAAAAATTATACAAAAACATTAATAAAAGTGTAAATATAAGATTTAAAAAGCATTTAAACAATTTATTAAAAACAATGTATAAAAATGTATCAAAAATATTAAAATTCATTTTAAAAAACCCTACATACAAACCACACTGAACAGCATTAAAAGCCCAAGCTTTGGAAACCAACAGACAGAGAAAGCCCCAGCACGCTGTTTGCAAAAACCTGACAGCATAAAAATGTTTTGACTTGCTGATGGAGGGGAGTAAGTATGGGGTTATCCTGGCTTCTTGAGGGAGCGAATTCTGAAGTGTGGGAGCAGCCACCAAGAAGGCCTGTCCCTTTTCCTCACCAAACAAGACTTGGAAGGTGGTGGCGCAGACAGAAGAGCCTCTGCAGACAACCTTAGAGCTTGAATGGGCTCATAAATATATACTCAATTCTGTTGTAAAGGACACATGCATTATAATGTTAGATAGCTGAATCTGAGGGCTAAGTGATCAGAGAAGCTATCCCTTAAAGGATAATTGTCTCAAATTATACTACTATGGGAGGAGATAAACAGCCCAAGCATCAATTTATTTTACTCTAATTTATGACTTTTTTATGACTCCCAACCTCATTATTTACTGATTAATAAAAGAAACTCACAACAGCTTACAAAAAGTTTAAAGTCCAGATAACTAATATCAAATACATTGTATGCCAGAATGGAAAATACTTTAAAAAGGGGGAAAGAATCACAAACAGCTTAAACATCCTAAAGACAGCGTATCCTGTCTGATCTCAGAAACTAAACTGGGTCAGCTCTGGTTAGTACACTGGGCCCTTGGTATCTACTGCAGTTGATTCCAGAACCCCCCCTTGGATACCAAAATCTAAGGATGCTCAAGTCTCATTATATACAATGGCTCAGTAATATGGTGTCCCTTATATAAAATGGCAACATCAAGGTTTGCTTTTTTGATTTAAACAAAAATATTTTCAAGCTGTGGATGATTGAATCCATGGATGGGTATGGAGGGCTGACTGTAACTGGATGGGAGACCACCAACAAAAACTAGGTGCTATACACTATATTTCAGAGGAAGGAACTGGCAAAACGACTTCTGAGAAACCCTACAAAATTCATGGGCTCCCCATAAATTGACAGTGGACTGGAAGGTGCACATGTGCATATACGCACACATCACAGTCCCTTAGCCTTGCCTCATTTCCTGAAGCTTCTAGGAGTAGCAATTCTTCCTTAAAACTAGGCATATTCCTCCTGTGCCTTGCTGCACCAATCCCCAGGGGTTTATAATACTGGAGAAAGATTTCTACTTCCAGCTTCCTTTCTAGGGAGCTAAATTCACTGCACAATGGGTTTCAAGAGCATAAACTTGGTCTCCGGCATGCCCACCTTGCTTTAAACCCATAAAAGGGAAATACAACTATTAACAGGACTCTTCGTGTTTTGCAAATAAGCACATATGCAAACTCACAAATGTCTCAATATTATCCTATTCAAAATTTGTTAAATTCTCATTCTGCACAAAGATCTGAAAAGGCTGTCATATATGATCCAGCAGCCTATATCTCACAACTGTTTCACTAAGTCTTCTGGATTTTACTCTCTGAGCTGAGATGTTTAATGATCAAGCTCTATCTAGTGGTCTAAGAGTATAGTGCAGTCTACCAGCCTTCCACATGTTAAGTGCTATTCCATATGTTAAGAATGAACTTGTGTAATGAAATAGAATTCAGGAACCGGAAAAAACCTTCCACAGTCATGAAATAATAGTAATCCAGTTTCATATTCAGTGCACCATCTGATCAATTTTCTTGTGATGAGTTTCAGTTGTTGTAGCCTGATGAGGTGGACATGACACTTGAATCTGTCCATCCTTCTACACATAGTCTTAATCCTTGCACATCTTGGCTTTTAAGATCTAGTAGAAATTGATTGTTTGGATAGGCCCAAGGGGTAGTAAATGCCTCACTATGTCAGAGAGAAGTGCCTCCTGCCTTGAAAAAGGATATAGTGAACTCTCTCCTGAAGAGGGCGTCCTTGAACTGACAGGTGAGAACTATCGCCCTATCACTCCTATCCCATACTGTATTTGGCAAGGTGCTTGAATATATGGTTGCTGGGTAGCTTCAGATGTTCTGGGAGGAAACAGATTATCTGCACCCATTTCAGTCTCATTTTAGGATATGGCACCCACACAGTCTTGGTTGCTCTGACCGACAACCTACTCCAGGGGAAAGACAGAGGAAGTGCTATCCTGTTCATCTTCCTGGAATTTCTCAATGGCTTTTGATACATTGATTATGGTATTGTACTGGATTGATTTTGGCAGATTAGTAGGAGGCACTGTTTACAATGGTTCTGCTCCTATTTGCAAAGTTGGTTCTAGACAGTGATAATGTGGGACTCAAACATCATATAATAGCAGTTCTGAAGGAACTGCACTGGCTGCTAATACATTACCATTCTGGATCCAAGGTCCTGAGAATAACATTTAAAGCTCTAAAGAGCCTGGGATTTAATACTTGAGGGATCACCTCTGGGTCCCATCAGTGGGAGAAATACTGGGAGGTCCTCCATGTGGGAGGACAGAGACCGTTTTCTGCAGTCCCACTTTTTTGCAGTGGGACCTCAGTTGTGGAATTCCTTCACTCTGGAAGCCTAACTGGTGTCAAAGTTGGAATCATTTGGATGCAATTAACACTTTGCTTTTTATTAAAGCCTTTTAGCCAAACTGATTTTATCCAAGTTGCACATGTTTTATGGTCACATTATTCAAGTTCAATTTAACCAGTTTTAAATTGTCTGTTTCTAACTGAGAAACTATTTAATATATGTTTCATCTTTTTAAACTTTTATAATTATTTCTTTTTTAAAATTGATTTTATTGTAAGCCATTATTGAGATCATTAGATAAAAAGCAAGAGACAAATATTTTAATAAATAATAAATAATAAACAAACACAACTATACTGGAGAAATACATTATCTGGCTCCTCCTTCAAAGAAGGCAATATGAGCGTCCACTTTTTCTTATTCCTACTATTCCGACTACACTAATATTACTGTTCCAGTATAGGACAAGGTCCTTTATCTTCAATCAATTTCTTCAATCATTGTTTAAAAGGGGGAAGTATTCATATTAACATTGAGAACACTGACGATACTTTACTCTTATATATGCTGAACCTTTCCCACTTTCCCACTCAAAGACCTCTTGACAAAAAAAAAACAAAAAACAAGATTATTAAGAAATGATCCACAGTAGGTGAGGAAATCTCTTTTGAACGTATAGCAAAAATACAAAGCAAGATTATGTCCTCCATTCATGAGGCGTTCCACAGAAGAGAAGTAATAGCACAAGGGAAATGGGTTATCTATGCAGACTTAATAAGATCTTTGAAGGGAATACCTATGAGTTCAACAAGTTAGATCAGCTATTAGATGAAGGCTACTCCTGTGAATGGTTACTTTACAGACAACTTAAAGAGAGGTTTTTAGTTAAGACAAAAGGAATAAGAACCAGGAATACACAATTCAAAGAGATCCTCACATCTGATAATCAGCATAAAATCGCTCTATTTTATAAATGTGTAATAGACTTTGAATTGGGGGAGGAAATTGTTAACGAGCAAATGATTAAATGGTCCCAAGACTTAAAATGAAACATCTGGCTGGACCAAAGAGAAAAAAATGTGGAGTAGAAGGTTAAGATATACAGCCTGTAATGAGCTGAGGAAGAACTCCTTTAAAATGCAGTACAGGTGGTATTTGACTCCTGCCAAATTAGCCAGAATCTATAAAGCGAATTCAAGCAAATGCCGGAAATGCAATAAGGAGTTTGCTACATTCTATCATATCTGGTGTAACTGTAAGTGGGCTAAAAAGTTCTGGAGTCATTCATAAAACTGTTTGTGAAATATTACAACTACAACTACCAACAGATCCTAAAATTTATTTATTAAGTATGTTTAATGACAAGGAGATCGAGAAAAATTATGGAAAATTGATATTTTATTTTACCACAAGTGCCAGGATAACATTTGCTAGCAAATGGAAAATCACAGAATGTCCTTTGGTGGAAACATGGCTGTTTAAATTAGTTGATCTGGTGCAGATGGATAAGCTGACTAACTTTCTAAGAGGCCAAGATTGAGAAAAATATGGTTAGATTTGGGAACCATTGTTTGAATATCTAAATAAGAATAAGATTAAGGACGACAGTGGTGAATTTGGAATAAAATTTTGACAGGTTAAAGAATCAAACTGAACAAATTGAAAATAAAATGGGAATAAGACAATAAGAAAAGTATAAAAATACACGATAATAAAGTAGTTTGTCATTTTTTCTACTATAAAGATGAAAATTATCTTTAATCTGAAAAGAAGCCAAGAAAAGCTAATCATAAACTAGAGACTGTGACTTGGTTTGAGCTCAGGAAGTGACCTTTATGTTATATGTTTTGTGTAGGTGTCTAATTGTTTAGTTGGTTTTTTATGTTTCCTGCTTTATGTTAGTCATGGATATATGTTTTTGTCAATGTCTCTGATACGGTTTATGTATACATCTATGTATGCAATTTTTAATGCTATAATAAAGTTTATTAAAAAAAATAAAAAATGAAACTATTCAGGTTCAGAAGACACCACACACACCCCGCCCCAATATTCAGACAAGCACATAATTTCCCTGGTTTCTTCCTGTCTGTTGAAAGCAGCATACATGTCCAAGTGTTACATCAACTCTTTCCCTAGAGATAAAGGAGCATCTGAATAGGCTTTTTCTAGAATTGCTGGGGGGGAGGAGGAATCACCTGCCATACCTGTGTGAAATATTTTCCATCAGGTTTCAAGACTTTCATGGAAAGGTCCAGAATCATCCTTAGAAACTCCCATGTGGAATCTGGAGTAATAAGTAGTAGTAAGAGTTTAATTAGAAAATCACTATGATGTACAGTACTCATAAATGTTGTCAGTGATAGGAACAGGCTTTGCAATATTGGTGTATTTCTTTTTGTTCAGGTTTATCAGATACTGTGTGAATAAGTAAGAAATAAAATTGAATTAGACCTTACAAATACAGTTGGCTCTGTACATTCGTGGTTTTACATTCATGGTTTTGACTATTCACAAAATATTTCACTATTTGTAGCTGCTGCTTTACTAGCTTGACCTCTCCCTGTGCTCCTCCTCCTCTTCCAAAAGAGTCTCAGACAGAGTTTAAATCACTTTTCAGCCCATCAGTCTCCTCACGCCACTCCTGTTCATCCCAGTATTCTTGTTGTGTGCTTTCAAGTCATTTCCAACTTAGGCTGACCCTATCATGGAGTTTTCTAGGCAAGATTTGTTCAAAGGAGGTTTGCCATTGCCTTCCCTTGAGGCCGAGAGCTTGTGACTTCCCCAAGGTCACCCAGTGGGTTTCATGGCTGAGCTAGAAATTGAACCCTGGTATCCAGAGTCACAAGTCCAACACTCAAACCACTACACCACCCTAACTCCTCTCAGTCTCCTCTCCTTCCAAAACAGCCTGTCAGGATGGGCTTGAAAGGGGTTTAAAACCTGTCTGACTATTTTAGAAAGATGGGGAAGAACAGGAATGAGGTGAGAGGAGGTGGATTGGGAAGAACAGGAGTGGGGTGAGAAGACTGATGGGCTGGAAAAGGGTTTAAAATCTGCTTGGCTCTATTGGAAAGAGAGGAGATTGAGAGGACGTGGATTGACACAAGTTAAGAGTGGGGTGAGGAGATTTGGAAAAGGGTTAAAAATCTGGCTCAAGCATGCTGGTGGCCAGATGGTAAATGGAGTGATGGTTATGCCCCTAACTCCTGCGAATGTGGAGGGGCAACGGCATGATCCATTCCTGTATGTATACCAACCATATCAGGTTTGATGTTGTCCTGCTTCCCCTCCCTATGCCTACTACATATGTACCACCCAAACACTGAGTTTATACATACCTCTTTATTCCCTTTATCGCCCCTAGATATAAATGAGGTACCTAGAAGTACCTCATTAAAAACCATGTTTGCACTTGAATGAGTTTTGATTAAAACCACATTTGCATCAAGACAGTTCATAGAGGTGAAAAATATTAACCTTCTTCTGGAGATGTGGAGATTGGAACAGCTGTCAAGTCATTAATTACATAATCAAACATCCTTTCTTCTTTGGCATACCTCTTCAGTACTGGAATACAATCTTCTATTAGAACCTAGAAAAATAGATACCGAGATATATTTTAGATATACTTATACTGTGCATATGCTTAATCTGTATATGTGAAGGCACTTGCAAAATAATGAATGCCCAATCTGCATACTACAACATTAAAGATTGAGTTCAGGCTTACTGTGCGGCCTTTACTACTAACCAAGAAGTGTCAATCAGGGGCAGGGTGATCCCAAATCTCCAAACACACACTGGCTTCAACCCAACATTCCCTCAGCATAGAGAAAATATCCGTATATGGAAATATGCTGCACCAGCATTATGAAAATCAATGCAGATTAGTAATAATGTGCAACAAATGTCAATAACTGGGCGCTGTTGTAGAATATGCAACTCCGCTTCCACCACTGTTGGCAGAACGTGCATAGTGTATTATGGGAAATAATTTGCTCCATTTGTGTAATGTGTCATGCATATCTGTATCACTAACAGAATACCACCCATACAGATTCATCATCATAAAGAGCTCATTTTACTTTCACAACAACTCTTTGGGGGAAATACAGCAATTTGCTTTATAAATGTCACTGATCCATCTACAGACAGATGGGCATTTCTCACAAGGCTGCAAGACATTGAACACTGAGAGTATTAAAATTCAGCAGACCATAGCACAAATAGAATGAATTCCCTTCAAAAACACATCTCCCAAACATATCACACACTTTGCAAATAATAATATTCCTTATTTTAAGCAAAACAAAAAAAATTACCTGATAGCATTCTCCTTTCAGATTGTCCAAGACATCTCCACATGTTTTCCGCATGTATTTGCGACACCCGTCGATCACCATTTGGTCAATGTTTTAGATAATAGCTAAGAACCAAATAACTCATTTTGTTGTGGTTATTAAATACATTTTCCTTCTGAATAGTAAGGGCTGGATGTTATAAAAAGCAAACAATTGTTTCATGAAATCCCTGAAGAACAAGATATTAAACGGGGATACATTTTACTGGAAACCGTATGTGGTAAAATTTGAGTTAATTCTGAGATACCAGCACAAATCACCATGAATAAATCACCTATGTCAAGTTTTCAAAATACAGTGGACAATTTATGGGCCATCATCCATTTATTAAAAGGATATCTCAACCATGGTGACCATCTTTGGTTTCAATTTCACTATTTCATACAATATTCCTCCATCACCACCTCCAAGAATGAGAACTTCTTTGTCAGTGTAGTCTTCCTTTCCACTGCCCATTATCGCTTGAGTATATGCCAGGTCACTCTCTGCCAGATCTTAAAAAACAAACATAATAAATATATATAGGTGCATATTAATGACAAGTGACCTATTTGATGCCTTTTAAATTAATGTTTTAGAAATCCATAGTGACTTTGAGCAATCCTAAAAAAAATTCTGTGTGTGTGTTCAGAGCAAATATACCTGTCTGACTGAATCTGGAAGCCAGTTTGCATGTCTAGTGTTCACAATGTTTCTAGGAGCGACAACACTCCACAGGCTCTTTGCTAGTGGAAGGGCTTAACCCCTGCTGGCAAATTAGGATTGTTCTTATGTTGTTGATGATTGCTACTACCATTTCAAGTGCAATATAGACTTGCATAGAAAAGAAACATTGCAAATATTATTACAAATGTACAAAAATAAAACATATTGTTTTATATTTCTATGCTGTCTCAAGTAATTCATAAAGTATAAAAGGGATGATAAACCTCTAATAATCAATCCACCATTATTCCTCACAGACATATATGAACATAATGCATCAGTTTGTTCATATACATAATGGCCTGGTTCAGACAGCATATTAAGCTGTAATTGTAATTGTTCTTCTTAGCTGTAAGTTATTTTGAGTCAGATTCTTGGGAGAAAAATAGTATATATATTGAATAATAAAATAATAAACAAACCTTAATTGTTGTGAATTCTGGCTTGCAGAGAACAGGTAACTGTATTAGTACATACTGCTCTTTTGCTTCCATTTGGCAGGAATGGCTAAACAAATCAAAGAATGACATTGACAAGTAGACTTCCACTAACAACCCTGAATCAAAAGTCAAGAACAAATCCTGGTTTATAATTCTGACTTTTTAGGAGAAACAAGATGATGAAAATGGTTCAGATGTAATGCTAAACAAATCATGAATAGAAGCCCCCTACTTTGCTTAACTACTCCAGCAAGCAATAGAAACCAAGTGGAAGCAAATTAGCAGCATGCACCAGGAAGTCTGCTCATCTAGTCAACCAGAATTCTCAGCACTGTCTTTGTCTCAAATGTCAGACAATATTTAGTCGTTTAATTTTAAGGAAACGAGCCTTCCTGCCTCTCACCCACACCTGATTATACAATTTTTAAAGAGAAACTGTATTATTTATTTATTATTATTATTATTCCAAACACATTAATTGAAATAGTCAATCTGTTATTTTACACACTGAACAATTTCAAGACTTTTGGGAATGTTTCACAGTTTATTCTGCTTACCTTGTCACTGCAGTAAAGGATCATTGACAAATTTAAGGACACAAGAAGACAGTAAGAAGACCATAATCATGAGCCTTTGAGTAATACATGGCCGACAATATACCAGCATTCCTATTAGAAATGTCTAAATTGTCTTTTCATATACCATTATCTTTATGCACATATTTTAATACATCTAAAATTTTAATAATATGTCTAGGATATCTGTTTCTAATATAATGAAAGCTTGAATTCAAAAATCAACTGAGTCTTACCTGCTACGTTCACCTAAGAAGGTTGAATTTCAAAAAATGGCAGTAAAAACACAAAAAATGACTATCATTAGCACTATAACCAGTATTATGTTACCCCACCTCAAAAAGAACCTGCTTTACAATAATGGACGGACTAATAGGGAGACCTATGTAGAATCTCAGCCAAACTGCTCTTTGTATTCCATGGGTCACAGTCTACAAAGGAACAAGAGGAAACCCAAAAGTTCTCTGGCAAGTCTGCTTGATTTTTGATCCAAATACTGCTCTCTATGGACTTTAGAAATAGCTTGGTTTTGCCCTCCACAAAGGAGAGGGACAAGTTTCAAGTATTTAGCAAATAAAATCAATTCATATTTTAGATTTGGCTTAGGGATGTCACAACTGGTGGACTGACTCTGTTGCAACTGACAATATATTATATAAAGATTACAGTACTTACTGACATCCCCACTGAGGATAAGAATATTTCCAAATTGTTTCGAATGTAAAATTTTAATATTCTGATAAGCTGACTCTTCATCATAAACAACTTCATCTATATCATATTCCACCAATCGTCCATCTGCTGTGGGCCAATATCTGTCAATAGTATCACCTCTCACAATGGCTGGCAATCTGACAACAAATAGACATAGAAAAGACACACATACAAAAACAACACCACAGATTTAAATTTGTTCAAATTAGCAAAAGGGGTATTACTTCCTTAAAGTGATAACTTTTTTTCTTAAGTTCCAAATAACCAATCTCTATTTTTCACATTTTAATGTCAGATAAATGATATGTCTGTATATTTACAGCACTGTGAAATTCAGTTGGTGACTAAAAATGCTTTGAGCACAAAGGAATATGAGATCAGCAACACACAAAGGGTTTTCTAAGGTTATTTCTAGCATTCTCTGATACAGCATAGATGCAAGCAAACTGTATATATTTTAGAATTATCGGTCTGAAAACTCTGCCCAAATTGTTTTCATAAACACATTTCCTAGTTTGCTATGTGAACACGGAAGTTGTTGTTTTATAGCTTGGATATGAACTGTGAAATCATTACTTAAGAATGGTGGATATTTGTGCTTTTACAACCCATCCTACACTCTCAGTCTCAAATGAAGGCAATGACAACCCCCTTGTGTGTGCGCGCCTTCACGTCACCTGTCGATTTACGCAATCCCATGAATTTCATTGGGTTTTCTTAGACAAAGAACACTCAGGGGTTGTTTTGCCAGTCTGATTTAGGGTCCCCATAAATCGGAAATAACTTGAAGGCACACAACAATGAGCACCTGATACTGGCTTCCTAAAAGTCAGTAGTGACTTAACAACACTTCTACGGTAAAACATGCTACTTATGAGACACTAGAGGGCAGTACCTGACCAAATTAAAACCAAGGTTCAAATTAGTTGACTATAAAAATCAGTCTGTGTTTCTCAGCTTGCTAGAATTTTAACTTGGACACAGCCAATACGCTCCAACTACACGTATTCTTAACACAGAAAAACACACACTGATACTTTTATGGCTTACTGATGGCCATATGTCTAAGCATCAGCTGCTTCAGCAGGAGGCTACAAAAGTGTACGTATGTTCTTCTCTGGGGTTGTTTTTTCCCGCTACGGGAACAAAATCCTTGACTAGATTGCCTTTTGTTCTAATCCACCATGACTTTTCTTACCGTTATCTAATTTAAGAGTTCTGCCCAATATCCAGATGTTCATAATCTTTACCAAGTCAATTGGAAAGGAAGGAACTAAAAGTCTAAGCTGCTTGAGTGACATAGCATTAAAGACATCTATAGGAATTTTTCCACAGGAAGCCAAAGCTACATATGCCACTTTTCTTCTGAGATCCAAATTAAAGTAGAATATAGCATTATAACTGTACAGTGTGACTAGTACACTAGAGACCAGGTGTGAAAGGTCCTGAAAAAACTGAGTAACAAGAATGGATAATAACACTATAGGGTTGTCAAGGAATATTCTTAACTCCCCTTAACAAAATTAGTATAACAACAATGGGCTATTTTGCAATTCTGGCATAACCAATGTTATGCCACAGTGCCACCTCCCCCAAAATAGAGTATAATCATGATGGATTATATATCAAAATGAAGACCTCATTTACACAAACATATATTCCACTAGGTTAATATTACTACATTTATGGGATGTCCAGATGTAAAAACCTGCAGAGGCCACATGGTTTGATCAAAAGCAGCAGCAGTTGTTTGACCTACCAGAAAGCTGTATCAAAACTAGAGACTGATTTACTAGTGTTACTTAAAGTGTATGTTTCCTGGCCTGTGTGACATAAATTAACTATGCTGGATTCAGAGACAGGAAATGTTTACAGAAAATGTGTATCCAATGGCAGAAGACTGCCTCTTGCACAAGTCCAATCTGCCCTGTTTCCCTCCTCTACCTCTAACATGTTAGCTTCCTTACCAGAGGAAGGTGACTTTGAATTTGGGATTTGGCCTTTATCACACCATTGTCCTTCCTTCTCTTCTCTAAATTCTCCCTTGTTTTCCCACTATCGTTGTTCTGTGCCTTCAAGTTGTTTCTGAATTAGGACAATCTTAAGGCGACGCTACCACTGGGTTTTCGGGGCAAGGTTTGTTCAGAAGAGGTTTGCTATTGCTTCTTTTGAGGCTGAGAAAGTGTGACTTGCCCAAGGTCAACCAGTGGGTTTGCATGGCTGAGCGAGGATTCAAACCCTGTTTTCCAGAGTTCTAATCCAACACCTAAATCACTATACCATGCTGGCCCTAGCCATATGTGTAAAAATGTCTTACCTTTTAACCCGTTTGATGTTTCTGTGAAACAGTTCTTTCATTCTTTCTTCTACCTTGTTTAGAAGCTATGGGTGGGGGGTGGATAAAATGCACTGGGTAAATGTGAGTGCCTAGTAGTCCTGATGGACCTTAAATTTAATACTGGAGGTTAACAATTTGAATTATTTTATTTATTCAACCAATCTACAGTGGTCCCCCGGGATACGAATCCCTCGGGATATGAAATCCCCGGGACCTGAAACGGCCGGGGCCGAAAAAAAGCCCCCGGCCTATGAAAAAATCCCCAGGTTGCGGGGAAAAAAAGCAACCCGGGCCCTTTAAAACAGCGCGCTCTGGCGCGCTGTGCATCCGAAAATGCGGTCTCCCGGGTTGCGAAACACTTCCGGGTTACGAAAGTAATCCCGGAACGGATTACTTTCGCAACCCGGGGGACCACTGTATCTCTTTTACCTACAAAGGCCGCAAGGGCTAACAGCAATTACTTAACCAATAAATTACACAGGCTTGCAAAACTGAGTCATTTTGGTGTTCTAATTCCAAAAATGACTCAGATTTGCTCCGTCATGTGCAGTTTTTTCACAACTTGCTTTGACATTTCTATATTGTAATATATGACTGAATTAAATGATCTTGTAAAGCACTGACATGCAAAAAGTAAGAAAGGGGTTAAAGTCTTCTAACAGACTTTCAAAACACTTTAATTTGTTGATTTGAAACACAAAAATCAGTTGAGTACTAAAAGAAACCATATTGGGGCATCAGTGTCTGCACTTAATCAAAGCTAAGTAACAAGTGAATTGATAAAAATATCAAATCTGTAAACGAACTGTGAATATAGCAAGTAACAAGCATGAAAACAAACAAGTAGATTCTAGAACATGAAAGCTACAAGCCTTGGAACATGTGATGCCACTCTTTTTCCTACTGCAAGCAGAGAGAAATGGCAAGCCTTCAATCCTAGCTTGCATCTTGATTACAGAACAAGCCAAGCTCTGAAAGCGTAGTTTATAGAATTCAGAAACACAGCTCTGTTAGCCTGGAATATCGGTATGCAAAGCGGTCTTGTAGCACTTTGTAGCACAAAAGAAGCTGTATGATAAGCTTTTTGTATCTGAGAAAGTAGACCAAAATCTACAAAAGCTAATGCTGCAACTTATTTTGCATAGTCAGTTTCAAAAGTGCTATAAGATCCCTTTGCATATTAGTTTATTGTTGGCTTCCTCTCCTTAACAAATCACAGCTGCATGAGTTTGGATATCACACGGAACTATTTCTAGTTTGAAATACAAAGTACATCTTTTTCCCTTTCTCAAAAGAGAGTTATTTGTGAATCTCAGGCTCATGTAGTCTTCTTCATAAATGGGAATTATTATTTATTTATCTTTATGGCTAAATCAAGCATAATTTACTATATTGTGATAATTTAAACCAACTTTTCTCACATCCAAATCTAACATGTTACCACTATATCACAGAGACTCCCAGCTCAGCTGAAAAAATTAAAGGAAGACTACAATTCAGTAAAATACTGGGTACACGCATAAAACAGAAGACAACCAGTTCTTTTTTTTAAAGAAAAATAATTCCTACATTTGTATACAGATATTATACTTACCTGGTCTGCATCTTCTCCTCCTTTCAAATCATTGTAGCTCTGTACATCCACTAACACCAAGCCATGAGGATAAATTCTCAAATTGGCAAAACTAGACAGTAAGAACAAAAGAATATTCTAAGAAACGGATCAAGTAAGGTTCTCAGTTATTCCTGCCTATGTGCTGTGGTGCTGATCCTCAATGCCCACAAAGGATACAAAGAAGAAAAATGCATTTTATATATAATATCAGAAATCATAGGGAGAGGGAGATGAGCTATATCAAACCTTGCACTCACCCAAGCACAGTTCTTAACTTTACCAAAACCCTGACAAAAAAAGTGTTAGGCATGTGGCGACTTAACCATATCCTACAAATTTAGCTCTGGCAAGCTCTCCCACTGTCTCAATCATGAACAAAAGCAGCACTGGTTATAGAATAACACAGCTAAACTGGTCTAGACTAGTGTTCAGTGAGGATATAACTGTAGCGCTCTAGAACATAAAAATATCCAAAGTTTTCAGTCACCAAGATTGCAAAGTATCTCAGTAAAAAAGCTACTTATTGTATATGATAAAGTTCATACAGCTGTGAGTTCATTTTGTTGTGGGAAACACATTTTTCATGTTTTTACTTCTGTGGGAATTTCAAATTAACTTTTTGAGGGAGTGGAATGAATGTATTTTTATCTCCTGAGAAGGCAAACATACAGTCTTAACAGTTCCTTTTACCTTGATGACAAAAATCAATCATAACATCTTCCTTAGAGGTCTTTAAGCAGAGGCTGGATGGCCATCTGTCAGGGATGCTTTGATTGGGAGTTCCTGCATGGCAGGGGGGTTGGACTGGATGGCCCTTGTGGTCTCTTCCAACTCTATGATTCTATGATTCACAAATCATGGATACAAATCCAACTTACCTGCCATTTTTATTGACATATGTTGCTAGGTAACCATGATCTTCCCAGTTATGAATAGTCTCTGTCATTCCCTGTTTTTGGAAGACGGGCTGTAGACCTTTAAAAATGGCATTACAATCAGCTAGACAATGAAAAAAGAGAGAAAGACCAATGAGCAATTAATACACATACACCTAAAATGGCTCCCAATACCTTTAACAGAATTACACCAAAGTCATCATGAGTTTAACATGAGAGTATTAGCAGGATGACAACCTATGTTTCGCCACATTTGACTTTTTAATCAGAATGCTTTCCCTAAATGAAAAACATCAAATTGTATAAATTATTTGATATTTAACATAAACACTGTAACTCCATTCTGGCAGAGATCTGGTTGTCCTTCATGCTTATGTCATTCAGGGACCAGTTAAAAATATATTTCTTTACTGATTGTCAGAACCTAAGTCATTATATTTATTTGCTTTTGCTGTTTGTAGTTGTAGTTTAATTTTATTTGTAATTTGAGATATTTTAATTTTTTTATTTAAAGCTGTGATTTTCTGTAGGCTGTTAACTGTCCTGGATTACTTTGAAGAAAGGATATAAATCAAATTGATGATGGCAATGATAACAAACCAGCTACAATATTGTGACTGCTACAATATGTGCAGCTGCAATGAGCACAATTTTATGTTACCCAAATTGTAGAAAGTTTGATATATGAGCTTCCTGCTAGCCAGCTATATATAGCTAGCAGGGATAAAACAAAGGTCTTTCCTATAGCAGTTTCTAATTCATATATATTTAGAAAATGCTTCTGATATTAGTATTATGGATGTCCTGCTGCTGAGTCTAATTGTAGGACCACAGAGACTGCAGAGATGAGACAGAGTCTAGGTTTTGAAGAGGAAAGTAACATGCAAATCATCATTCCTTTTTCAAATGAACCAAAAAATCCTGTCTCTATGGAGCCCCATACCTTAAGTCCCATACTGGATGGAAGATGTACTATAAATTAAATTAATATTAATACTAAAGTTTACCTTTGCCTTTTGGCTCTGTAAGCAAAATGACAAACGTAGTTGATCCCTATTTTCTTCATATGTCGATTGAACTATAGAAACGTAACACTTGTCTGTCTGCAGCATCCATGAAACACACAGTACACACACCAAGAACTACTCTGGCTTTCTGACATAGGCACAAACAGTGGCAAACATTTGTCTAACTTATAGTGGGGAGTTTGCACTGCCCCAGATTTGTTAGGCTGTAATTGCCATTAGATCTAGTCAGCACAGCCAATGCCGAGGCATGAGATGTTCCAGTTCAACTGTATTTAGAGGGCCATAAGTTGCCTAGAACATAAAAAAGCCACCTGAAACCAAATCAGATTGGTAAATCAAACTTAGTACTTTTTATGCTAGTGTTGACTCTTTAAGGTTTCACAGTAGCATTCCGAGGGATAAATCTGGAGCTGTCTACATGTAAAGAATGTGCTATAACTTTACAAAGGCTAATAAAGTATCTGAAACAGAGCATCACATCTTTTATAAAAAGCTCTTTGCTTCCATTTTAAACAAATCCATTGCTAGCAAACCCTCTTTAGCAGTGTGACATCTGAGCAGTGAGCACATAGGATTTCTGATATGTATTACATGTTAATTATCTAGAACAGGCCCACACAACATACAGTCCAGGGGTCGCATGGGGCCCGGCAAAGGATTTTGTGTAGCCTACTGGCTTGCACAGATGTGGAACAGCTTCAAGGTTCCTCCACTGCTCAGCCTTATTCTTAGGCGAGGGCTGGCTGTAGGAGGAGGAAGGGTGAACACTCATTCCTGAAGGCTCCTCCACCACTGGGCTTTCTCCGAAAGAGAAGGCCAGGTGGTAGAGAAGGAAGACAGGTGATTTCTCACTCCTGAAGGCTTTGCCACTGCTGGGCTTTACTCTAAGGAGAAGGGTGGGCAGTGGATGAGGAATAGGGGTGAACACCTACCCTGCAAGGCTCCTCCACCACTCAGTTTTCTCCCGAGGAGAGGAGAACAGAATTATTATTATTATTATTATTATTATTATTATTATTTAAAATCTATATGCTGTCCAAAGTTTTACTTACTTTAATTTCAGCCCCTGCCTATTGCCAAGTTGTGCAGGACTGCTCTAGGATGATGTATGTCATCCATGGATCTAAAGACCATGGATTATATAGGGAGGGGGATTATGTGGCCCCTGGAAATCTCCTTGATCTGCACCAGCACCCCTCCCACCAAAATTCCCTGGCATGCCTAAACGCTTCTAAACGCTTTAAATGCTGTTTTGCCCCTCAAACAAGGCACACAGCCCCAAGGTGACCAGAATTAACATGATGTCACTTATAGTTGCTGAAATGGAAATGACAGTAGTGTGCTGCTGTGGCACTCTGGAGATGGCTGAAATGTGATGAGGCAGTCCTCAAAACTCTGGAGCATGCACACCTCTTGAAGATGTGAAACCTTTATCTTTCCATTCTTCTATTGTACTTCAACTCCCACATTTGGGACTTCTGGGAAATGAAGGCGAAACCATTTGATGGACAAATGTTCCTCACCAGTAATTTTAATGGGCTTTCTAATTTGTACACAGGATGATTTGGGCAATTTGTAGCTAACATTATCTATATATAGCAGGATTTATGCAGCCCTCTGGATGACATTAGATTCCATCTCCCCATATTCCTTACTGTTGGATATGCTGGGTACAGTTGCACAGCTCAACAACACCTGCATGCCCACATGATTCCCACCCTTTTATATAGTCTCCATCTTCTGAAGCTGTATTTACTGAGTAATCCATGGTGATGATGATGGCAATACAAAACAGTCTTCCTCAATCTCAATCCCTTCAGCCATTGTTGAACCATAACTCTCTGATGTCTCCAGATGTTTCCTCAGACTGAGGAAGGCTAATAGAGAGAAAGAGTCCAAGTCTTGGATAGAGGCAGAAAATGATGTGTAAAGTAAAGCAGCACAACATGGGGAAGAGAATCTCTTGTTATTATGTATAAACTGCAACCTGGGGAGCTAATGAATAAAAAGTACAAGATTATAGGGTAAATATTAACTCTTACTCAGATGGCTATCAGATCATTGTTTGCAAAGCCAAATAAGTTTTTTACCTGTTTAATGATCTTAATCATAAAGTGATCTGCATGAAAAGCTGGCTTTTGTTTCACCTCAGGGCGAGTACTTTGGCATCCCTGTTATGTCCCAGTGTGTCAATATTTAAAAAGCCAAAAAGCTAAGGGATAGCCAGTATGGTTTGACATCTCACAAATTTTGTTGAGTACTTTTTCAATACAGGCCATCTTTTACCCAAGATAGGCATATTTAACAAGTTTTTCTGATGTGTGTGTGCGCGTCTGTATGTGTGTGCGCGCATGCCCACCTTCTAGTCATTTCTGACTTATTGGGACCCTTACCTATCACAGAACTTTCTTGGCAAGATTTCTTCCGAGGGAATTTGCCATTGCCTTTCAATGATTATCAACTTGTATTGGATGTAATAATTTGACTACCTTTTATCACTGAGAAAAAAGAATATTCCTTTGTTTTAAATTAGCATTATCATGAAGTCTAAATGTTACTAAGCTCTGCTGATGCTCTTTATTTTTGGAGCACAAGATACATGTGAAATTAGATAGGAAGGCTTCAGTTGCAGAGTGTAGGGCCTAGTGATGAACTAAGCTTAGAGAAATCTAAGCTTTTTTAAAAGTCATTAAAGGTACGTGCCAAAGTAGCTAAGCTTGACAAGTTTCCCTCAAACTTCAACTGGTGAAGTGGGCAGAAGCCGTGAAGAAGTGTGCATGCTTCTCGAAGCGCATCAAGAAGAAGGGCTTTGAAAAACATGATAAATAAATAACTGTCCCATTTACAGTTGTGGCAGTCACTTTGCTCCAGTTATCAGTTTCTTCTGCGCTGTTCTTATGAGTCCTTCTGAGTTTTCAGTTTTTATTGACAATTCAGAATTGTCAAGCTAAGCTAACAAAAAAAAATGATTTCTCACATTTTCTCAAAAATACAACTATAACAAAAAATATCCAGTGAAGGAAGATGCTCGTTGGGGTAAATACTTAAGTAAAATAAGCAACACTTTTAAAATACAGTGCCCTTCATAAGCGTTCACCGCAATTTTTGGCTCCTCCAACATTCTGTTGTGTTACAACCTGTAACTGAAATGGATTTAATTTCAACATGGCAGATTTGAACATTTATAATTTATCTTCTGGTAGGAAAGGAAAACATGCAAATTCCCTAGATGTTTAATTATTATGGGAGCAAAAATATTACTGTGTTGTAACATTTGACACACACAAAATACATAGTATTATTGATGCTATTTTTATTGTGCCACAAAAATTGATGCAATAAATACTTTTGCAAAGACAACAGGAAAGATAAACAAGAAATTCAGATTATTTTTTTCTGTGCCATCTCTCTCTGGGACTTTTATATGATATTTGAAATACATTAATTCTCTTAAGCAGACATCCCTTGCCACAGGGAAAGATGACTTTGAACATTTTGACAAAATGCAAGCTTGTGACTAACATTGTCATTTTTTTTTCTTCTGTTTGATTTTTAACATCTTTGAGAAGCCAGTGGAGCTTCAAAAGCTTACAACATGTATTTTGTGTATTATGGTTGTCTCAATAAAGGTATCAATGTTTTATGATTTTGGACGTTATTAGACTTTGCTAAATAGCTACCACCAGATATGGGCGTTTATAGTTTATCTTCCAGTAGGAAAGGAAATCATGCAATTCTCTAGATGTTTAATTATAAAGAGAGCAACACTGTCTCTAATTACGCACCCCAGTATGTCATTATTTCCCCAATAGATTTTGATCAAGTTTCACAGGGTGTGGGACAAGAAGGAGCTGGAGAAAACCTCAAGGAATATGATTTTAAGTTTTTGAGATAATGGAGGCCATTTGAGAAAGCTGGTTGTTTGTCAAAGCCTCTAAAGTTGGACTGCAGACCACATGCAGTTCCTTCAGGGAAGCCCCCAACAACCTCATCTAAAAACATATTTAAAAGGCCCTTTGTGACCACTGGGAAACAATTTCACTATGTTTGCCATCCCTTGCCAAAAAGCAGGGGAGGCTTCCCCCGCTTCCACAACTGGAAGCCACTTCTGGCCATCTCTGGTTTTGAATAAATACCCCTCTGAAACCATACAGGGAGGGAACAGAAAACAGCAAAATTTCACCCCACACTTCCTAGAGGCCTTTAAGTTTCGAAGACATGTGGGAGAAGAAGGTGTTGCCCCCCCAAAAAAGTTTGGTGCACAAGCCTTTGGACCTATAAGTCCCATCCCCCCGACCCACATACACTATACACACCCAGAAAAAACTATCTAACCAGGAGCAAATATTCCTGAGATAAAATTTAACAGCGCTAATATCCACAGGTAAATTTTCCCATCTCACAAGCAATCGGGGACCTTTTGTATGAAGACAAGATTCCAAGACCACCAACACATGCAGCATACGAAGACCTTTGTGTGAGAGCAACAATTCCAGGTTTGACAGTAAATGTCTGAATACTCAATGTGAACAGTTTGTGTCACTGGACAAATATCGGTATGTCAGTTGAGATAGTTACTGTTATGTCAGGGTTCTCAAGCTTCTGCCTTGGATGTTGTTGTACTACAAAAACCAGAATCTTTGATCACTAGCCATGTTGGCTGAGACTTCTGGGAGTTGACATCCAACAGCTTTGGCCAATTCAAGCTTAATGAGTCTATTAGGTGGTTACATGTGTATATTTGCATAGAAATACAATTCCAAAGACTTACAAATATCAGTACTGGGAAGGGGGATCAGTATCCAGTTTGTATCCAAGCTTACACAGACTTGGCTGCCCCTGGGAAGTTTCCCTCTTTAATTTCTGAAATACTAAAATAGATCAATTAAATGAAGATTCTATAGAAGGAGTGGGAAGCTTCTGTCAGCCAAGTGCTTTGGTCCAGAACTCCCATCAGTCACATCACCATGGCCAATGTTAAGGGACTGTGAAAACTGTAGCCTTAAATATTTGGAAAATCAAATGTACTCATCCCTCTTCCTAAGCATAAACATTTCCCTGCGTGTTACTTACTGTAATTCCCTTGACCAAGGGCCTAATCCTGTACATGTGTTTGAACTGGCTTGCTTATATTGCAGTACTGTAAACTATCATTAGGTCTACTTTACTAAATTCAATTTTTCCTTGTAGATTTTAATTAATAGATGTCTTCATTTAAAAAATGACCCATTTTAAATTACTACCTATTATGAAACTATTTTAACAACTTTTACACTCCCATAAGTGAATTTCTGAGGCTCAACATCTTTCTAAGACAAAAATCTAGTTCCACAATAGTTGAACTTTGTCTCTGTTTACTCAATGTGAATGTCTGAAGGTACTAAGACACTTTAAATGTTTTAGAAACTAATAGTCTTGAAATGAAGTGGCCAACCCAACTGAACTGTTAGTTTCATGAAAACAACTGAATTCTTTTTGGATTACTGGGAGTTTCTAGATTACTAGCAACCCACTACTATCAGAAAAGTGGCTTTCCACAAATTGGTATTACAAACTAGTAGTTTTCATCAACCTGATGGTAAAGCTAAAAAGACATAAAAATCAAGTTGATCAATGTCCTTTGTTTGTTTGTTTGTTTGTTTGAAAGAGGTAGTAGTAAATGCATTTTACAAGTGGCAATGATTCATCCCTGTTAACACTCAATTTCAATAGAAAATGGTATATTTGTCTAGCTCCTAGATTCAAATCAGGCACTCTCTCCCATTAAAGCCTAACAACCTTTTCAGGTTGTAATGACTACTCTCTTTACAACATCAGTCCCAGATCACTGTCAATTTGATGAGACAGCCTATAATTCTACAATTAATAAAATGGCTTTACCTTTTCTAAAACACTAAGATATATAATTAGAAATGGTCACAAGAGCAATTATGCAATACTAGACAGGCAGCCTTCGGCTTAAAAATGACTCAACAAAAATGAAACCTGCCTATTCAATTATACTTGTACTTATTTCGGGTAATACCTGTATGCTTTATATGAAATGAGTATCACTCAGCATGGTTTGTTCTGCAAACTCAAGATGGAGAAGGTTGGGAGCTAAGTTTGACTTGCTTGTTATCTTTCAGCTACACAACACCTTTCCATATGGGATTACATAGGTTTATGCAAGAAGAATAATTTGGCAGGCTAACATGTGCCACATGATAACAAGGAACAAGAGGGATTAACTCCTCCGATAGTCTCAAGAGTACCGACACAACACACATAAGCATATTTGCTCAACTCGACTTTAGATTGCAGCAAGGTTGTAATGAAGAAATCCATGCACTGTCATAGGGTTTGCTGGCCCCTCCCTTTCCACCTCCACTTTTTAGGACATTCCGACTTAA
Source organism: Urosaurus nigricauda (assembly GCA_034509955.1). Classification (NCBI taxonomy): domain Eukaryota; kingdom Metazoa; phylum Chordata; class Lepidosauria; order Squamata; family Phrynosomatidae; genus Urosaurus; species Urosaurus nigricauda. The sequence continues at coordinate 89,029,574 of JAOEGL010000003.1, forward strand.
TCTTAAAGAATTACTGTTTTCCAAAATACAAGGACACTGTTGGGGAGAGGGAGGGAGAATACAAAAATATGGAATATTCTACTATAATGTAGCTACAGATTAAAAGAATTTGTCGCAGAGAATTTACAATCCTACCTAAGAAACAAGTGTCAAATGGTACTCAGTTTATAGTCTTGATTATAAATTCTCTGGGATAGAGGGCTGTTTTGGACCGTAACTCCGAACATCTGACCATTTGCCATGCACACAGGCTGATGAAAACTGTAGTCAAGAACATCTGGAATGACCCAAATTGGGCAATGCTACTTTAGATCTTCATAATGGTAGCATTCCTAGTTCCAGATCCCATAACTACTAATATGGGAATCTGTTTCTTTAGTCCAGTAGTCCCCAAACTGTGATTAAAGAAACAGATTCCCATATTAGTAGTTAAGGGATCTGGAATAGGAACGCTACCATTATGAAGGTCTAAAGTAGCATTGCCCAATTTGGGCCCTTTCAGATGTTTTTTACTACAGTTCCCATCAGCCTGTGTGCATGATCACTGCTTTATTCAAACCATTTTGGCAGTTAGCTGACAGATTTAAGTGAGTACATACATTCCTAAAAGCTACTTGTTCAACAAAACCCAAAATTCTTCAAAACAAAGATGCCAGTTATTCTCCTTTGTTCTACGCAAATAATTCATGTATCTACATGTCAACACAATGACCCAGCATTAATCAGGAACAAGTTTAATGGTGGTCAGGGAAGTAGGAAGTGACTTATCAGTTCATATCAACACAACCAAACTACAAAAAGTTAAAAAGGCAAGCCATTCTGGATTAATAGCCAGAGTGTCAGAGCATACTTGGAAAAACTGAGATTCAAATTTCCATTCTGCTATGAAACCTCGTGGGTGTCCTTGGACAGTCACTTTTTCAGCTTTGTTTATCTCTTAGGGGTGTTGGGAGGATGATGGGAAGGAAGAACCATTTATTGTTAAGTTGCTGGCCTTAAAAGAAGTTGAAGTATGAATATATTTAATATAAGTACACTCCATATACATTCTTAGGCTTTTCTCTAGGCAAGCAGCCTTACTGTTAAAACACAACAACAATGCATATAACTTTCACATAGCACAGGAATGAGCAAACACTAAATGGTAAATAAATAAAATGAACAAAAACAACCAGATTAGGATCTGGTGCCTTCAAAGTATTTAGACACATAGGACTCTTTCAAACGGGAGGAATTTCTCCCAATTCCGAATGGAGCCAATGCGGATTCATGTAAATTCGCTTGTTTAGCGAATTTACCTGAACCTCTGCTCCATTCAGAAGGCATTCGGAATTACTTCCCATTACCCGAAAATAACCCCCCCCTTGCCCGAAATCGCGTGAGAAGCTTAAATTCGCAATAACGTTAAACCCATGATTGCATTCGGAGTGACTTCCCTTTTGCCCGAATTTGCGTGAGAAGAATTAATTCGCAATAATGTGAAACCCCAGGATTGCGTTTGGATTGCCCTTGGATTATACTTCCAATTTCCCACGTCTGAAAGAGTCCATAGTATGATACAACTAATGGTAGGTTCCAATTAAAACATGGATCCTTAGGGTTCCAGCCTTGATTAGTGCTTGGATGAGAGACCACCAAGGCGTAACAGGTTCTGTAGGCTGTATTTCAGAGGAAGGAACTGGTAAAACCACCTCTAAGTATTTCTTGCCTAAGAAAACGCTGTGAAATTCATGGTGTCACTGTAAGTCGACAGGCAACCCCCACACACACATGCAATAAAAACCCCTTTATCTTGATGTTAGCCACGGGGACAGAACTTAATCTCTAGGTGAAATGTAATTCATTGGTTTCGTACAGAAGCCTTCCTCTGAAAAACAATGTCCACTTTAAGTGTCTAGGAAGGCTGAAAGGTTCATCCATTGATTTCTCAATATGCAAGTGAATGGCCACTTTGTGCTATGGATGACATTGCTTTATGACACTAGAGGCAAACAGGATTTAAAGGAGAGTTAAATGAGAGTTAAACAGGAAATGTCCTATGATAAACATAGGACATGTCCTGTTTAACTCTCATTTAACTCTCGTTTAAATCCTGTTTGCCCCCTAGTGTGATAAAACAGATTATCAAGTTAATGTGAGTGCAACTAATACATCAGACCAGACCTATTTCCATTATAATGCTTTTGCAGTTTAAGTTGCATGAGTATAATATTCTTAAGACTGAGACCCACAGTTCTACTTAGGTTGAAACAGAAGAAGTTTGCTGTAGCCCAAACGTATGATTTCCCCTAAAAGAGGACACACTGACACCATGTCAGAATCTGCTCCTTAAATCTCTCTTCTTTCTGGTTTTTGCTTATAAGAGATAAACGTTGCAGTTCAAATTGAGAAAGAAAAAGCTCTCTAAAGTTTCCTTGACCTGGTATGAAGTTACCTTCCATAGGGTTATTTTTTAAATCACAGCCTGATCACATCACAATTATGTGCAGATACAGGATTTTTATAACTTGCCCCAATTCAAGATTCCACAGCAATTTAAATAAGACCATGTTTGCCAGTTAAAATCTGGATCCACACTGCAAAGCACTGCTGAAATGTATACTTCTAGATCTGCCAGAAATTAAATTGGACAAGAGAAGGCAAATGGCAGATCAAGGTAGTGACTCTCATTCCCACACAGCTGCTCCTCCTTGTCCCTCTTTTGTTTCCAAATAAACAAGTGAGTGGGTGTAGCAAAAACGGGAAACAAGAACTGGTCTCTTGACTTTCTACACAGATGTAATCCTTAGCACTGCAGGAGTGATGTGCACCCTTTGCTTTCACCTAAATGAATGGCTCCCCTTCACCCACACGGATAAAAATAAACTTGTTGCTCTTGAGGAAACACTGAAATCCTCCTATTGCCATAAAGGTCACTGGCCCAGCTTTACCACTGGGAGTGGGGCTGGGCATGCAAAGCGTCTGTCTGTGCCCAATACTCATACCTCCCACTTAATTCTTCATAAGAAGATGTGTTGTGATAATAAAATATAAAGATAGTTAGTCACACTCCTCAAAGGTCATTGAATATAAATATTCTAGGGAGGGCTGGATATTAACCCTTTAGACCGAGTGAGGTCACAGATTAAGTTCCTCTATACTGAAGATGTGAAGCAGAGGTTGTAAACTATTTTGCTTTTGAACTACAGTATGTGTACTCTTAACTCTAACCAGACAAAGAAAATAATGGTCCCTTGCCTCACAGCTAGTTCTGTCTCATACACTAGTGATTTGACTAGGATTCTGGAGACCAGGGTTTGAACTCCAGGTCAGCCATGAAGCCCAGTCGGTGACTTTAAGCAAGTCACATTCTCTCAGCCTCAGAGGATGGCAATGGCAAGCCCCCTCAGAAGAAACCTTGCCAAGAATACCCCATGACAGGTTTGCCTAATCGCCTTAGAGTCACAACAGCAACAAAATGCCTGAAAGAGGGGTGGAGGCTGCCAAATGAGGACAATCCCTTTTGTCTTTTCCTTGCAACTTCAGCAACAATGATCATTCACTGTAGAGAAGAATGACAAGGCGCATTTCCAATCCAGTTCATTTAAACCAGGGGAGCTTCCTGGCCTTGCACTTCCTGCTAGGTTCCCCCCTTCTCCCCCCCCCCATAAAATTATAATTAATTCATTAAACAAACCCAGATGCACTTCCCTCCCCCTATAACCCAATTAATTCCAGTTTTCTCTCTTGGTCCAGATTTTCTTCTTATCAATACAGATCACTTCCTTTCACAATAATATGATTAATGAATGGGGGTGGGAATAAATAAACTGAATAACCTTCCCCACTAGCAGGAAAAGAAAGGGAAAGGGGAGGGGATGAAGCCACAGGCCTAAGGGACAAATTAAGGCCATGCATGCGGCTGCAAGGAGTGCAAGAGCAGCCCTTCCTCCCCAATAAACATATTTTTAGATGAGCAAGCAAGGTCTAACAGTACAGTCATTTAGTGGCATGAAAATACAGTGTGTGTGTGTGTGTGTGTGTGTGCACACAAACACACACACTCAAAAGCATGGAGTAGGAAAGGCCTTTGCTGGTCTATTTTTGTGCATCTAGAGTGGATCCTATTAAAGCCTGGGGAATCTGCTCAGTGAAATGAATGGAGGGGGATACTGCATTGCAAAAGGGAAGAGGAAGAAGGAGGCATGCAAAAAAATTGCACATGTGGTCTGGTGGGAAAGAAAAAGAATGAGGGGAGATTTGAGCAAAGACATCTGTATGGTCAGAGAAGAAGAGGCTGGGCTTTAAAGGGAATCTGCATAAGCGAAAGGGAGGAGCTGCACGGTTGGAAAAGGATTAGGGTTAAAAATAAACAATAATTAAAAATGGAAAATAGGAACATGCGGCCTAAGGTTGTGGGTGCAGAGCGATTCCTATTGATAGGAGTCAGTGGGTGGACTAAGTCTCTAATGCTGCTGCTTTCCCCACATTTTTTGGGGGAAGGGTTACAAGTAGGGTGCACCAGACGTCCTCTTTTCCCAGGACATATCCTACATATGTTCCTGTCCAGGAGGAACTCCAACATCTCAATTCTCAGCATTTTATTTGGTCATGTCCTCCACTGGCCTGGAAGGTCCTCCATTTTGTGGGGCCTCAGTCATTCTCCTCCTTTGCAGTGAGGACATCTGGTCACCCTGTCCAGGAGGAATTCCAAAATGCAGCCATCTCTGAGCATGACTCAGAAGAAGAAGAACCATGCAGTTCTATTATTTATAGGAGTGTTGTTGGGGGGAGGGGAGGTTAAAATCTTAGGCCTGGCTATGCTGCCCTACATTTTTCTGGAAGGTCCTCCTCTTCTGGAGTGATGAGGACTCCCTGGTTGGGTTAAGGGGGCAGGAAAGCAAAGGGAGAAGGAGGGAAAGGCCTCTCCAGGGCAGAGAGAAACAGCCATTTCTAGGGAAGCTCTTCTTCTATCATTTTGGAGAAAAGAAGGGGGAGCAGGGGGTGAGGGAAACAGCAATGTCCAGAGGAAGCTCTTCCCTTTTCCTTCATTTTGGAGGGACAGCAAAGCCAGGGAAGCTCTGGAGGAAGAAAGGGGGGCAGGGGGTGAGGGAAACAGCAATGCCTGGGGAAGCTCTTTCCTCATTTTGGAGGAGGAAAGAAACAGGAGGAATGCCAGGGAAGCTTCCCTCATTGGGAAGGGAGGGAGGGAGGAGAGGGAGAGCAGGAGGAGGGGAGGGAAATAGCAGTGGCCAAAGGAGGAGAAGGTCTTCCCTGATTTTGGAGGAGGAAGAAGGGAAGGGGGGCAGGAGAAATAGCATTATAGCAATGCCCAGAAAAGCTCCTCTCATTTTAGAGGAGGAAGGAGGATAGAAAAGGCCTGGAGGGCAGTGAGGGAAACAGCAATGCCCAAAGGCTCCATTCTCTCCTTTTGGAGGAGAAGGAAGAAAGCAGGGCCTTAGTTGAGAAACTGCAATCCTAGGCAGGGAGGGAAGCTGGTGGGGAGAGAAATATCAATGCTCAAGGGCCCTCTCTCTTCCCTCATTTTGGAGGAGGAAGAGGAAGGAACAGAAAGGGGAAGGGGGAAGAAACACAGTAATGCCCACCAGGCAAGCTTCATTTTGGAGGGGGGGGGAAGAGGGGAAAACAGCAGCAGCAGCAGTGCCCTCATTTTGGAGGGAGGGAAATAGCAATGCCCAAAGGAGGTCTTCTTCCCTCATTTTGGAGGAGGAAGGGGCTGGGGGGAAGAGAAATATCAATACTCAAGGGCCTTCTTCCCTCATTTTGGAGCAAGAGGAAAGAAGGGAGAGAGAAATACCAATGCTCAAGGGCCTTAATCTTCCCTCATTTTGGAGCAAGAGGAAGGGGATTGGGAAAGCTCATTTCCCTCATTTTGATGGAAGGGAGGAAGAGTGAGGGGAGGATAGAGCACAGTGCCCAAAGGAGGTCTTTCCTTCATTAAGAGGAAGGCTGGGTGGGAGGAGGAGGAGGAGGAAGACAAGACTGAGAAAGTGCAATGCTGCTGTTGTCCCCTGGTCCTCCTCCTCCTCCTCCTCCTCCTGGCCCTGGAGTCCTCCTCAGTCCTCACCTGTGGCTCCGAGGAGGAGAGTGAGGTCGAGGGTGCGGAGTCTCGCGGCTGCCATAGTGCGGGAGAGCCCTCTGCCATGCCTGGTGGAGGAGCGGCCGGGGACACTGCGCCAGTGCAGCCTCCTTCCTGACTGAGTGCCTGCCTGCCTGCCTTCTGCTGCTGCTGGGCTCAGAGCGAGCGGGGGCCTCTGGCTCTCTCTGAGAGTGTGTTTGAGAGAGAATGTTGGTGTTGAGTGTGTTTAGGAAAGCCCTGAGAGAGGAGGAGGGGCCTTGGAAGGGACCCTCCTCCCTCTAAGTGGAACACAAGCACAGTCTTCTTCTTCTTCCCCCCTCTCAGGCCTTGCAGGCTCACAGAAGCCTTCCTCGAGTAGTAGTGGGGATCATCATGAAACCTGTTGTTGTTGTTCAGGGTGGCCAGTGCTACACCACACACTACCTCCTTTTGCAGCCTTCCCTCCTCCATTTTGAGCATGACTGAGGCTGCAGCCTCATCAATGCATTTATAATAAATAATAAACCCAGCTTGGCACCACTTCAAATGGGGAATCCTGGGGAATTGTAGTTTGTTGAGGGGCACCAGAGCTTCTCTTCTAACATAAGTTGCATCCAAGAACCCAGTTTGGGAGTGTTTTGAGTCTTATTCTGGCTCTTTGCTATGGAATTCTGGGAGTTGGAGTTTGTTGTGGGGCCCACAAACTCCAACTCCCAGAATTCCATAGCAAAGAGCCAGAATAAGACTCAAAGCACCCCCAAACGGTTATTTCTCCAGCGTGGACACGGCCTCCAAAGGCTAAATGTCTCACAGAACTACAGTTCCCAGATTAAGCCAGAGCAAGTAAAGTGGTGTCAATCAGGATTGTTTCTTTTTTTAAAATAAATATTACATATTTTTTTTAAAAAGAGGTCCATAAAAGCATACAAAAGATACACACGTTCAAACCTTACCAAAAATATGCAGGGCCATTTTATCAAATTCGACCAAAATTCCACCAAACAGTGATACTTTTATTGGCCAACCGAAATGCACAATGTACTTATTTCACACAATCGTACAAAACGTATGCATCTTTCACACCAGTAACGACCCCATTGCCTATGATGCCTTCCTCCACACATCAAAATTATGACACAATTATAATTATAACCCCCTTCCCCCACTTCTCACAGAGTGTTTCATTTATAATAAATGGTTAATAGTCCTTGTGTTAAACTGGATTATTTTTCCAGTGCAGATGCAGTCTGTGAAGCATGGTTTTTTATTACTGATAAGAGTGTTGTTGTTTTTTTAAGCTTTGGTTTGGCCACGGCTCCCATTTTTCTGGAAGGGCCTCCATTTTTTGGTGCCTCTGTGATGATGAGAGCAGTCCAGGGTGAAGGCCTCTCCAGGGGAATAGCAATCCCCTCCATTAGGAGCATTGACTAAAAAGGATGTTTGTAGTAAGTGTTTTTAGCTTTTATTTGGTCATGTCCTGCATTTTTCTTGGAGGTCCTATATTCAGGATGATCAGCGGACTTCCTTTTCCAGAACATGTCCATTTCAGCCATCTGTCCAGAAGAAATTTCAAACTCTTCCATTTTGATTGCAACTAAGAAACATAGTTTTATATCAATATGAGTATTTTTTTTTTAGATTAGTTGGTCACGTACTCCGTTTTTCTGGAAGTTCCTCCATGTTGCAGTGCCTTGTCCTCCTTTGAAGTTGTCACTCTGCTTAAGGGAGGGGGTTGCCACTGTCATCCTCTGAAGCTGAGAGAGTGTGAATTGCCCAAGGTCACCTAGTCGGTTTTCATGGCCAAGGTATGCTGTGGCAAAGCAGCCTTTCTGTGGTGACATTTGGTCACCCTCATGTTGTTAACCGCCTTAAAGTCAAGTCATAGCGCCCCTGTGGATAAGACACCTCCAAGACCCCCTGTCCTCCACTGCTCTGCTTAATTATTATTATTAACCTTTATTTATATAGTGCTGTAAATTTACATAATGCTGTATATACAATCTTATAATGCGTGCAAATTCATGCCCATGACCTCCTTAATAGAGTCCATCCATCTGGCTTGTGGTAGTCCTCTTTTTCTGCATCCCTCCACCTCTCCTAGCATTATTGTCTCTTCCAGTGAATCATATCTTTCCATGATGTGGCCAAAGTACAACAGCCTCAACATGATCATCTTGGCTTCCAGGGAGAATTTTGGCTTGATCTGTTCTAGGGCCCATTTGTTTGTCCTTCTGGCTGTCCATGGGATTCTGCTTTTCTGAGAAAGGGGTCGGGCAAGGCTGCATTTGTTGTGGTGGTGATGGTGTTCCTTGAAGTCATTTCTGACTTATTACCACCCTAAGGTGAACCTATCACAGATTTTCTTGGCAAATTTCTTCAGAGATGGTTTCCCATTGCCACCCTCTGGGGCTGAGAGAGTGTGGATTTCCATGGCTGGAAAAGATTAGAACCCTGGTCTCCAGAGTCAAACCACTACACCCCACTGCCTCACTACTATCACCTTATTTATTCAACCTGTCTGCAAAAAATACAGTAGGCAAAGCAAGCTTAGAGTAAGAGGCAGGAGGACTGAAGATTAGAGGTAGAAGCATGAAACCTCATATAGGCAGACAACCCAATACTACCAGAAGAAACCAACAAAGATCTGGAGCAATTACTGAAGAAGGTCAAGGAAGAAAGTGCCAAGGTAGGCTTGATGTAGAACATCAAGAAAACAAAAATAATTGCCATGCAAGATAAAGGGAAGATTGAAATAGTCAGAATTCCCATACCTCATATCAAAGATTAATCAGGAGGGAGGCTTCCGTCAAAAAAGTAGAAGGCGGCTAGGATTAGGAGGGGCAGCTATAAAAGAACTATATAAAACCCCAAAGAGGTGACTCTGAACCAGTGTTCCCCAAACTGGGACCTTTAAGGGATTTTGAACTTCAGCTCCCAGAATCTCAGACTATTGGCCAACATGGCTGAGGCGTCTGGGAGCTGAAGTCCAAAATCTCTTAAAGGGCACAGTTTGGGGACCACTGTGAGGCTCATTCAAGCCATTGTATTCCCCATCAGAATGTATGGATGTGAGAGCTTGACAGTGGAGAAGGCAGATAGGAAGAAAATCAACTCATCTGAGATGTGCTGCTGGAGAAGAGTGCTGAGGATGGCCAACAAATGAGTTCTGGAACAGATCAAGCCAGAACTCTCCCTGGAAGCTAGGGTGACTAAAGCTGCATCTGCACAGCAGAAATAATCCAAACTGACACCTCTTTAACTGTCATGGCTCAGTGCTATAGAATCCTGAGAACTGTAGTTCTGAGAAACATTTAGTGTTCTCTGTCAGAGAGCTCTGGTGCTACAACAAACTACAGTTCCCAGAATTTCACAGCATTGACATTTTAGTTAAAGTGATGTCAGCCTGGATGATTCCTGGAGTGCAGATGCAGTCTAAATTGAGGATGTCATATTTTGGCTACATCATGAAAAGGAATAAAAAATTAGAAAATGCAGTAACAATAGAAAATGTAGAAGGCAGCAGAAAAAGGAGACCAAACGTCAGATGGATGGACTCAGTCAGCGGTCATGGGCCCGAACCTGTAGGACTTAAGCAGAATAGTAGAGGATAGGAGGTCTTGGAGATGTCTCATCCACAGGTTTGCCATGAGTTAGGGTTCACTCAAGAGGAGTTAACAATAACTTTGTTGAGAACAGTCATTTTGCCAGTTTAGTTATTTTGCCTTCTAGTAAGAGTTCTGGCTCGACTTCCTCGCAGATCCATGTAAAGCATGCTGGATATTCTTGTCCGTACTCTTTTCTTTATGGTATATGTTTCAGGACTGATCCCTGCTGCCCTGGTACCTGTCCTTTTCCAACAACCCTATCCCTACCCTCACCACCAAACTCACTTGCTCCTTTCACCTTGTGGCTGGGACCCAGGCAAGCCAGCAGGCAAGCCAAGGTGCTTCTGTTTTGTTTCATTTGCAGATGGTTTCACCATGGGAGCAGCAGAAGCCTGGATCTAAACCAAACGAGTTAGCCAAGCCAGGTAAAGCTGGCAGCTGCTGCTGCTTGTCAATGGAAGGCAGGTCCTGGTTTTTAAAAAACAGCAAAACCAAGGCAAAACAAGACTAGACAAAGTAGCAGGGGATGAATTCAAAGACATAAGTCTGGGGAAGCAGAGTGCAAAGGGGTCTTGTAGCACTTTTGAGACAAATTGAAAGAAAGAAGCTGGTAGCATAAGCTTTCCTTGACCTCAGTCTACTGTCTCCAATGCTTCTGAGAAAGTAGACTCAAGTCTATGAAAGCTCATGCTACCAGCTTCTTTCTTTCAGTTACAGTGGTCCCTCCACATTCACTGGAGTTAGGGGTGAAGGGCCCCTGTGAATGTGGAAAAACCGCAAAACAAAACAAAAACAAAAACAAAACCCTATTCTTTTTATCTAAGAGAACACTTCTCTAGGAATCTCCAGATCCTTCAGTGCAACTCTATGCAACATCTGTCAGAAGTTGATCATAGATTCCTACTGGAGGACCTACAAATGCCTGGAGAATGTTTCCCCTAGGAACTTCTAGAGACTCTGGAGACCAGGGTTCAAATCCCCACTCCACCATCAAACCTACTGGGTGGCCTTTGGCAAGTCACACTCTCTGTGAAGAAGGCAGTGGTAAACTCTCTCTGACCAGAAATGACTTGAAGGCATGCAACAACAAACCTGCATCTCATTTAAGGTTATAGCTACCATTTCATGAGGCTAATTCTAGGCCTGCTTTAGCCCCCCACTTTACCACCATTCCTCATTGCAAAGCAGAAGCTTTTCTATGGCAGGTTGCCATCTACTCTGCAGAATTAATGCACAGTTTGACACTGCTTTAACTGTCCTGTCTCAATGCTAGGGAATTCTGGGTTTTGTGGTTTTGTGAGATATTTAGCATTCTATGTCACAGAGCTCTAGGGCTACAACTACAAATCCCATTATTCCATAGGATGGAACCATTGGTTAAAGCAGTGTCAAACTGCACTATTGCTGTAGTATGGTGGCAACTGCTGCCTTCCTAGAACTGTGAAGTGGGAAAATAGAGAGGCAGGTTGGGTATGTTAGGCAGTTGGCAGGCTTAGTGAATTATAAGTTGTGGAGTCCTAACCTAAACACCAAACTGGTGTCGAAATCTTACAAAATAAAAAGCCAAAATTGTTTTAAGGTATAATAACTTTTAAAGTCACTTGACACCAGTGTTAGTGTAGATAAGGCCTGGATCGTTCACTGCTAACATACCAGAGATTTATTTTGACACTAGGGCAGGGATCAGTTCTAAAACAAACACAATAAAGAAAAGAAAGCTGATGAGAATATCCAGCTGGCCCAGATGCTCTGTCCTTTACATTAATGGCAGTATAGAGATGACAATTGCAGATTTGCAGCCAATACACTTAGTTACAGCACAGTGGACATATTTTAACTGGATATACCTGAAGAAATCAAAAGACGAGGACTTGGAAAAGTATGTATGAAGATGCTAGATTAAATACCAGTCAGGATCTACTATGTATTTCCAGTTTCTATGCAAAATTGTAGAAGCAGACCTACTTCTTGGATTGTAGCATGGAGTTCCCAGCATTGTTCACCCTTAACAATGGTGGCTAGGGCTGATGGGAGATGCATTCGGACACCTGTAGGGCTTCATGATTTCTACACGTGTGCTAAATAGATCTCATGTAGGGCTAAACAGACAGGCAAAAAAAGGTGCTTTCAGGCTGCCTTGAATGCGTGCCGTGGCATTTAGATGATACATGCCTTGAAGCCAGCAGAAAAGTGCCCTTATGCAGAGAAAATCCATTTCAAAAAGAAACAGCTTTTTTCCACTTCTTCCTGGCTTGAAGCCATGTCATGTGGTCATAATGAAGCCTTGGGAGCTGGTGGTGCAGTTGGTGGGGTTTCAATGTGGCTTCAGAAAAGGCAGCTTCAAGCCAATTTTTCCTGCCCTTCTGTTTCACCCCATGTGCTAAGCAAATCCCACTAAGTATAGGATAGACTGCAGTCTTAAGGACATTTTGCAATATTTGCTGGACCTCCTCTGTATAACAAACAGGATGGATTTAAGTCTGTCTGAAAAGTTGTGGGACAGCATCCCACCCTATCCAGATTATCTCTGAACTACAACCTTTAACCATGGATAAAGGCTAGTTTGTTAAGATAATAATGAATAGAATAAAATAATTGGATGCATGCACCATGTGCATATATGATCAAATGAACATTTCTATTTTACTATCTGTGTAGGGATACTTAATGGTCAATCAGGGTACAGTACCACACATATACTCAGGAACTGAGGTGGAATACATACCCATTCTTGGAAGAGGTATCTGTTTAGGAAACATTGGGGCTTTCTAGATTGGCAGGAAAGTGTGACATGAAGTTGCCTTTTCCTTAATGCTTAGCAGCTGCACCACAGCCTTTAGATGGAGCTGCGCTGTTCTGCAGTTTTTAAAAAAGAAGCTGGGAAAACCAGCACCTTTTTAAAGGTGCTTCTTCTCCCCTAAAACGCAAAAAAAGCGTTTTCATGGCACACTTTCCCTTTTTCTCATCTAAAGGCTAGAGTTTCATGCAGCCATGAACACACTTCTTTTTGCCAATCTAGAAAGCCCTTCCCCTGAAGCCAGTGCCATGAGAGTTTTCAGTAATCAGTACTTCTGTGATTTAGCTGCAGTGGAAATAAATAAGCATATATCTATTAACTTTTATGGTGCTGGGCTAGGCCCCAAGACAACTTGATTTTACAGGCACAGAAATATTAAAGCAACCCTAATAAATATTTTTACAACCAGCAAGTTTCTAAAAGAAGACAAGGCTTCAGTAAGATTTGTCTTGAGTCTTCGTTAATTCTTGTTTAAGACACCCTATATAGCACACTTTTAGACACTGACAGTAGTGAATAATGCATACTGGCATGGAGAATGCATGCAATTAAAATATTCATTCCCTTACAGGGCTAGTATTAGCACCTAGCATCTATGCAAATGCCAGGACACCACTACCATGATGATAGGGCCTATTACTGATGCCAGTCTGCCTGCCCACCTGCCCTAGGACTCTCTTATTGGTCCAAAACACACTGCAGAAACAATCCAGACTGACACCACTTTATATGGCCTGGTTCATGCTAGGGACTTCTAGGAATTGTAGTTTGTTGTTGCACTACAGCTCTCTGACAGAGATTGCTAAATGTCTCACAAAACCACAGGACTGAGCCAGGGAAGCTAAAGATCTCAAATTGGATTCTACATGTGTTTTGGACCACTGTTTCTGGGACAGTACTGTGAGCACTGCTCATTTGATGTGCTCTAGTAATGATGCTGAACCTCTAGCCCTTCCGATGTTTTTTACTTACTCCCCAGATGGGTTTCTTGCAATGGCTTACCATAGTTAAAGAAGGGAATCAGCCTTTAGGAGATTCCACCAGAGGCATTCTCCTTTATATTATTTTCATGCCCAAACTGATTTTAATTATTTATAGTTAACTGGTAAACCTGTAACCATGCAATTTGTCAGTGATCTATCCTGTGATGGGGTTTGGTATAAAAAAAGAAGGGTCTGCATGTAAAACTTTTGTCATAGTTCATCAAAATATTAGGGAGGCTTTTTATTTTTAAAGATATTTGTAATGTGCCATCCACATAAACAAAAGCCAACATGGTTGAGTGTTAGACTAGGACTCTGGGAGACCAAGGTTCAAATCCCTGCGGAGTAGCCTTAAGCAAGTCACACTCTCAACCTCAAAGGAAGGCAATGGCAAAGCCCCTCTGAACAAATCTTTCCAAAGAAACCCCGTGATATCATTCCCACAAGTTAGAAACAATTGGAGGCTCTTAATAACAACATCCACAGAAACACATCATAGGACCACTCACACTAAAAACAATATAATACAATTATATAGGGAAATGCAATTACAAGCCTCCTCAAAACAAATCCTGCCAAGAAAACCCCATGATAAGTTTGCCTTAGGGTCACCATAAGTCAGAAGACTTGAAGGCACACAACAACAACAAACAATAAAATACTACGAACCCGACATTTTTTTAAAATGGGGAACTCTTTATGTTAATCATGCTACCACATTTTCCAGTGATAATTTCATAATGAATATGACAGCTATTTGCATTTCAAAGTGAACAAAGGCCAAGATACAAAGAACTACACAGATAGTTCTGTACGCACAAAGATGCTTTGAATTACTTTTCAAAGCACTGGATTTCATGGAAAATAACTTTTGAAAAATTAAGAAATTTTAAAAGACAAAGCGCCACAAGTAGCAGGGTATGTGCAAGTCTTTACACATTAGTTTCCATAATGCAACTCTAAGGTGAAGTTACATTAATAGATTATCCTTTTTGCTAGACACATATTTCACAATATGAATGGATGTAAAACACAAGTTGCCAAAACACTCCACCCAGCCTTTCCCAAACAGAAGTGTTTATAGCAAACTCAAACTCAAGTCCAATACATCCAGAGGGGACCTTGGTAGGGAGGCTAGCCTAAACTAATGACAAAAGGTAAATGAAACAGCCACTGCCAAATGGGAAAGGACCGAAGAAAGAAGTACATTCACCCATTGTGCATACTTAATTTCACACATGAAACAACAGCATTGAGGAATATTCAGCTTTGCATGCTTTCTTTGTTGTTCTTGTTCATCTTTCCTATATGCTGTTCATATAGTTAATCTTTCCTATCTTTAATAGTTAATCTTTCCTATATGCTGTTATGCCAGAAGGGAAAAATATAGGAGCTGTTTCTTGACCTGTGTAGGCACTGTCTGTGTAAGCTGAATTAAAAAAACAACAACAACAACCTGTGAATGCTACAGCCCTACACCTTATACCTGCTTAGTTGTGACCAAGCGGGGATTCAAAACAAGACAGGCTCATCAGTCTTGCCAGTGCTGGATAAATATACTTGACAAGTCTTCTTTACAGACATTCCTTGGACCAGGTCTTTGTGAACTGGCAGAAGTGCATTCTTTCAGTAAAGCTTCACAGAATGTTGCTGTATTCTCAGTCATCATGCCAGAAACCTTTACAAGTTTGTACATGCTGTCAATGCAAAAGCAATTTTCTCTTAAAAGCCTGCCTCTTCTTTAATGTCAGTAGGAAAGTCTGCAGGCCACACATGGTACTCTCTGGTACTATATGTGTAGGTGGGAAGCCCCATCCACTTTTCTCAAACAGAAGAGTGTTTGGAGTGATTGGGAAGAGTGTTCCCAATCAGAGATGCAAGTAATCTTGTTACATGTTACATATTTGGAAAATGAGAACACAAGGAAGTCACATTTCAAAAAGTAATGTAGAACAAAGCCATGTAGTGCAATGGATGGGGACAAGTTACTTTGTTGATGCAATGAACAATGTTTTTCTAGTTACTTTTCAATTGTTGCTTTAGGCCTTTTAAAAAGCCTATTGGTAGGATTTTTTTCCCATGTTTTATGCCACTATTTCTTCAAGTGTATATTTTTGGGAGAAGAATAATAATGAAAATTGGCAAACAAACCCCTTTAAGTAGTGCAAAGGGTATGCAGCTTACTTTTATTGTATTGAGTAATTTAAAATTTTAAAAGGAATTGTTTTTCAGGTGATATAAAGAGTAATGGGAATAAATTATTTTTAAAAGCAACTTTCCACCTTCCTAAACTCTACTAAGACCAGTTTCCCCAATGATAAAAGCAGAAGGCAAACAGCATTCCCAGTGGGATTGCTATGCTCCTAATGCTGCCAATATTGCTGTTTATCCATCACCAAAGAATCAGTGCATTTTTTAAAAAACAAAAAACTAGCTAGCTAGCTAGCTATTTTCTTGCCTTTCTCCTTGTAGAAGGTAAAGGCTGTTCCTTCTCACTTACTTACTCATGCACACACACAACTAGTAATTCAATTCCTAGAAGTCTGCACACAGGCTGAAGTAATTTACAATTCTCCACCCCTGCAGGCTGAGAGGTAGGTATGCATACTCACACGTAGGCACACACAACCACCACCACCTCACTGTTCAGCGTCATTTATGGCCCTAGAGTAGTGGAAGAAGGAAGACACTACTCCACAGATGTCTGTAAGGAAAGGGGTTTAATAAAGTAAGCCCAGGACACAAAATCACTCCCAGTCAAGAATGGCAAGATCCAAAGTACATCAGTTGCTATATATCTAGTTACTTGTATGTACAATCATCTTCATAATTAGAGTTCATCCTTACATATTAGGATAAAATACAATTTCTGAAAGCAGATCAAAATAATCTTAAAAGTTACAACATAAAAGGCAGATAAATTGTGCTCCAGGCCATGCTCATATGGGATGTCTCTCTTGTGTGTTGTCTCTCCTTATTGGCTCTGTTTCTGACAGTACAAGTTTTCACATGAGAAGCGCCTTTGGCTTAAGTATGTTTATTAATGCTCTATTAATGTTAATGCTTACATTTGTTTGTTTCACCACATGTACATCTAAGTTTAAGCTATACTAAGAGAGATAGAGAGTCACAATCAAATTAGATTTGTATTTTTACACTTCATATGTTGCACTTTCCATGCTGAATACTTGGGATGATTATAAAAGCTATTAAATACCTGAAAAATAATACAGTACATTTTTTTCATAGCATCCCAGCCTTTGCTACCAAATCCCATCAGGACAAAAGTCTGCTATTGCTTGAACACAACCTAAACTTGGATGTTATAAAAAATACGGCTACTTTCCTCTGGCTGCATGCTCTTGTTTATTGGATATTTGTGGTTTTATGCAGTACTTTGGATAATATATTTCAGCAGAAATTCTCTCTATAAATGATTATCCAAAGAAGGCATGTTTTTCAGGGTGAGACAACCTAGAATACCTTAACAATACCTGCTTTATATTTTATACGTAATCTGATGAACCAATAGAAGACTTAAGAGGCCGTAACAGTGACATGAAATACATGTGCAGAAGGTTTGTTTCCTTTCAGGTTATACATGCTTTTGTAGATCACAACATTCACTGTTGTTCAATTATGGAAATTTACAGGCTAGCACAGGATATGGCATATAAATATCATATGTGCCTTTAATGTGATATATTCCTTTTGTGGAGGAGATACTAGTAAGAAATAGGGGGAAAAGGAAGGGCAGTATTGCACAGATATTTGTAAGTCAAGGCAAGGGGTTTGATAAAATTCAAAATTAGTCCAAATGCTGCATTACCAAAAATGGTAATATGATTGTAGATCTTTCACACAGAAGAATCAAAAACAATAATGAAGAGACTTTTTGTCTTAATGCCTTCCCACACAATTTTAAAAAACCTTCTTCCCCAAAGTGTTATGCAGCTACTGTGCTTGCAAATTTATGATGGCATAGCACACTGCCAGGGGTGGGGTGGGGGAATCATGACGATGGCTGATCAACAGTTAAATGGGTTAGCAATTGCATTTTATTTTCCTTTTAAAGAGTAACATGCGTCGTGCTTGAAGTGGCAATATTTTTGACTGACCAGTTAAAATGTGTGTGAACAATATGATTGTGGCCCTGCATGTACAGTGGGTTCTCCACATTCACTGTAATTCTGGAATGCACCTCTTGGATCATACAATATAGTGAGTGTGGTTGCCAGATCTCAGGACACTGGCTGCAGTCTCAGGGAATCACTGCATTGTCCTAGGTTGTCATATAGAGTATGGGTTGGCAACTGTGGAAGACTAGGAGAACACATTAGCCCCACAGAAGACCTTGGAGGACTACACTCCCCACTGCATCCACTCTGGGAAAATATCTTTTCTTCTTGCCCACATATGCCATCTAGGAGACATTCTCACCATATTTTGGGCCTTCCTTCGCTCCAGAGGATTGTTTTAAGTATTTTTGAGAGAAACTTTAAACAAAAATTGTTTTGATTCCTGGGGTTCAAATATGGTGGCCTCCCTCCCCACAAGAGACCATTTTGAGACACTTTGGATAGTCCTGGAGGCAATAAAAATGGTCTAGGGCTGCAGTTTTCCCACACTTGAAGCAGAGAGACAAATATCAGTGTAAGCAGCACTGGAAGAGTGAGTTCAATTTTTTATGTGACTTGATTTGGGCTCAACATGCAAGTTGAAGCATGTTCGTTGTAATTCCCAAATGCTCTTGTTCCAGAAGCAGTGGCATATACCTTTCACATGCATAGGCTCTGGAAAACTTATCAAGTGCCATTGGTACTGTAGTTAAAGCCATGGAGGATGCACAAATCAGAAGGGCAGCAAACTACTGTATTGCTGATATTGCTGATGCATTTTGCAGATATGGCTGCCAAAAATACCAACATCCCCCGCCCCAATGCCTTAACTGGTTAGGAGTGTTTTACCAAGATTGTCTTTTGCCCATTTCCACAAACAGCTGGTCCAGAAGCTGTTCTTCTCTGCTTTCAGCCTTGCCTCCTTTACTCATGTGATATCACAGTGACCTATTCCCTTTACCCTCAAATCTTATGGACCAAGATGCAATTAACTTGGCCACTTAAGTCCTTAATGGTTAAACTGTAGAAGTAGATGCACCTGCATCAGCGATGGAGAAATTTTTTGGTCCCATAAACTGGATGTCTCTCTAAGATTAATCTGGCAGGCTTGATGATACCAGGATGATACCAACTGCAAGCCCTGCCTCAACTCACCCTAACCCACCAATTCACCTGGATTTGACCTCTCCTCGATGCCCATTTCTACTATCTCCATGCAGAGGAGAGATGTGGAATCCATGGCTTTCTCTGCCAAAAGAAAATACCATTTTTGCACTTTTCCCCATCCCAAGCAGGATGTAAGATGTTCCAAAAGGAGATGGATACCTGACCTTGCAGGTGTCTCTAAACATAAAATGTAACTAGTCAAAATATCTGTACAGCCCAGATAACCCATCCAGCAAAATATTGACAGTGAAAACAATTTCTTTTCTGCATGCTGGGTTGATTGAATGGTGGGGAAATAAATGTGGTCTCCTATATATCTATATCTCTTTGTAAACCTAGTTTTAAAGGGCTGAAGGAATGCTATATAAGAAGAAAAATACTATACACGAAATGTTAGGAATACTTGATGAAGGCACTTGATTTAAAGCCAATGTCATCATAAATGATGGGTTAGTCATGCTGGAGCACTGTGTGTAAGGGAGAATTGCAATTTTATACCAGCAGGCTGAATTACTGCATCATTCTTGGATGTGGTAAGCCACAGCAGCAGGAAGGGAAAAAGGCTGCTCGAGGGAAAACCTTACTCCCTGGCACATCTATCCTGGATAGCCTGCCACAGTAGAGCTTTTGCTTTCAGGTTTAAACAATCTTTAAATTAAGTGTAGGTTATAATGAACATTTCAAGTGGGCCTCAAGCATAGCTTTTGCAATGTAGTTGCGACTAAGTAATTAATGAATTAAGACCATCCTTTGCAGTGCTAGTTCAAAAGCAGGCAATGGAAGGAGTGTCTTCAGGGGGGGACACTCTTCACGGGGGAAATTGTTTTGTTTTTTTATAAGCCCTACTCTGGGGAACACAAAATAGCATTCTTAAATATTATGGTCACACAATAAAAGACACTAAACAAAAGCAAACATAACAATGAAAGAAGAACAGTATTATAGTCTTGTCTGCAACTCTTTCTTTTAAAAAAAAAAATTAACAAACCACACAGATTGCAGTTATTCTCTTATGATATGAAACAACTGTTTATGCATTTTCTCAAGTCAATTTCTGGCTTATGCATGAAGAGGTTGTTATGAAATATGCTTTTAATAATATTTTGGGAACATGTGGTCTGTGCCATGACCCCTGGCTGACCTCCTAGAGGGCCCGCAATGGGAGAGAAACCACTGGGCAAGACAGTAAATTGCCTTGGAAAGACCAGCAGAGCCCCTAGAGATGAGATTAGTGGAAGTTCTCTATAGGAAGTTTGGGAGTCGCCAAACACACATTTCCACATCTCCCAGGTAAGACAATAGCCTTGGCATCATATCTGATGAGCCAGTGATTAACTTAACGACTCAGCCATTAAGTCGGCTGCCCCTCCGAATTGTGTCCAAACCGAAGTGCATTGTACACAGATTATTTGCTCTTGGCTTAACAAAGTCCAGGCAATCAGCACCTTTGTCTAAGACTATCTAGTGGTCCCTGGATACTTTTAGCCCTATAAAAGACCCTGAGTTTGAAACCACTGTTGACGCTATCCTCAGAGTGCAGGCTGGTCCATGCCAGTTTGACCTCTGCTCATAGCTCCTGCGGCCCTTTTCCCCATATCCCGGCGGTCGTGTCCATCATCCTCATCCACATGTATCAGGCTTCCTGGAGAAGACTTCTAAGGTAATATTCCAGCGGTGCTTCTCTGTCTCAAACCTAACTCCCAATCTTACCCCTCCCTTTTCGCTAGCATTGAACGTGAGTGTGTGTGTGTATGCCCCCTTTTGCTGTGTGTGGTATTTATCTCCCCAATAAACTGAGTATTTTCATTAGACTCATTTGGACTAGTGTCATCTCTCTTGGGGTTTGTCAGTGGACCTCTGGTAGACAATAGTGGAACTGCAATTCCGGCGTAAGACTTTGTTAGGATCTCCCTCTCTGCTTTTTTGAGCTAATTATAATTCCCATAAGCACAAGACTTCCTAACAAGGTCACCCCCCCTTCTCTCTGTGGACCACTGTTCAACAAGCAGGATCAAACTGCTGAATATATGAACCACCTCACAATATTAGAATAAGAGTAATCTACCCAGCTCTTAATAGTTTTCACAAAAAATTGTGATTATTAAAATTAATGGCTTCAGTGAAACAGCAACAAAAACCCTGACCTTCATCCCAGTCTTCTGATAGCAGTGTCAACATCACTCTTAAATCAGTGTCTTATGCAATAATTTTTTAAAGTTTCTAGCATTTTGGTACTCAAACACTTAGCCTTATTATTATTACTAACCTTTATTTATATAGTGCTGTAAATTTACACAGTGCTGTACATATAATTTTATAATTAGATGGTTCCTTGCCCTCAGGCTTACAATCTAAAAGACACAACATAAAAAGAGAAGGGAAAGGTGGTGGGAAAGGGGATGAGGTCCAGTGGTTCTTCTCTTGCCAGCATTTCCCAGAATTAGGAATTTTCCATCACACCAATGTGCCAATACTTGGTACACTATTGGCACAAAAGCTAGAGAGAGTTTTCAGTACCTGAAAATGGGAATTCCAGTGTCAGGTTTATGTCATTTTGATGTTCTCTTGACCCACCGAACCCCAGTAACTCCAGTCAAAAGTCAAAGTCACCATGCACTGTGGTACTATAGAAGAACACATGTTTGTTCAGTACATACCTACCTCCCAACTCCCCCCAATATAACAAACTTTGACAAGGAACATAGAAACAGCTTGTATAAATGAGCTACTCTTGATACTGTCACTGCAGCTCTTCTAAGGCACAAAAGAACTAGTTTCTCAGCAAGATTCTTTAAATCTAACAAATTTCATGCAGTCAGGATTGAAGCTGACCCTGTAGTGTATGTATATGCACACACGTATACATCCAGAGGTAACAGCATAATGCAGTTAACATATGTCTACTAAAATAGTTTTAGGTGTGACTGAGGGAAGGAGCTATGATGAAAAAAGGAGGAAGGCTGTTAATGCACATGGCAAAAAAGCTTGGTATTATTCCTCCTTTTAATATTTTGGACTATTTACAAAATCTGTAAAACAGGCATGGGCAAATAATCCTTACCTGTACTGCTATTTCACTCTTCTCCATTCATCCTTTCCACCATTCTCTGTCATTCTAACTGTGTGTTTTCCACTCCTAGTTCTTGGGAAGAAGGATGAAGTCTCAACTGTATTATGATTAGCAAAAACAGTCCTTCGAAGGATCCTTGTTCCCCCAAGGGAACATGTACTCCAACACAGTCAAAATATCCTTAACATTAAAATCATAAAACACATTGCAGAACATTGAATCAAGAGACTACAAGGGCCATCCAGTCCTGCGATGCAGCAAGTCACAATCAAAGCACCCCTAGAGATTGCCATCCAGCCTTTGTGGAACACATTAGAAAGAGAGGAAGATTACACATCAATTGGATAGGCTCAAGGAAGAAGCCCACAGCCTTGAATCTGTGAGATCTGAACAGAGTAGTTGTGGATAGGTTGTTTTCAAGATGTCTCATTTAAAGGTTCACCATCAGTTGAAGTTGACTCAAAGGCAGTTAACAACAACAATTCCTCAAAAATATAAAAAATACTTTTTTACAACATGATTATCTTCAGTGATAGGTCACTGAGCATGCTAGTTAGTGCTGGAATTGGTCCAGAGTCTCTTGGGTTAATTTGCACCAACTTTCTACCATACAATCACTGTCAAATCTTGTCTCTTAGTGAGAAATGGATACATAAATCTGCAGCCATATGCACTCTTACCTGGAAGTGAACCTTCCTAAATCTAAACAGAATTTACTCTTGAGCAACCACAAGAACCTGCTGCAAACATACCCGAAGATATGGTACAGATGTAATTTCACATATAATACTCTTAGCACTTACACATTGTTTAATGCTAGTTTAAACATCTGTTTCACATTGATTCCAGTGCTGTATATTTCCTCTCTGGACATCCTCCTCCTCAGCTTAGTGATCTATATGGGAGCTGACAGTGCCAAAGCCTGAAAAGCAGCTTTAAATCCTGCATTATTCAAAGTATGTCAACTGCATAGTGAAACTAGTTAATTATTGAAACTGTTTTGGATAGCTAGTTACTGCTTGAGGCCATCAGAACAATTACATTCTATCAGCAGCAGACATAGTTTCTTTCATGTGAGTTACAAGGTCAAATATCTGAGATTATTAGAGAAGTCAGAGGCAGCATTTCAAAGTGTCCTTTGTCTATAAAATCCCTGTGTAAATCAAGCAGAGAGTGTTGATGACTTTATTCTTCAGAAAAGCAAAAATTCATCATAAACAAGAGAACAAAATGGAGAACTCAGCTCTTTTTTATTTGATTTTCTCTTAAACTATCAGTCTCTTTTAAAACAGGGAAGAAAAACAAGAACTTCTCACTTAATTCGGACCATCACCATTTAACCAAAACAAATGAACAAAATGTTTATTACCAAAACCCTTTCAATCCTGCATTATTATTACAGCTATAATTTACACTAGTGTAGGTATGTCTTGACCATTAGCTAAAGCATTATATGGAAAGTAATTGAAAATTCTTAGCTGAATATACCAACTACCAGTTGTAAATGAGGTTGTAGAAAAGAACCCTCAGTCCTCATTCTGGAATGAAAAGTCAAAGGTTAATTTAAAAACAGCTTTGTTGAAATAAGTAATGTTATCAAAAGCACTGAATGAATGCTTATTTGCTAGGTGGCATTGCTAATCTTAATTCACATCTTAAACTGTTCAAGCATTTTTTGTTTTTATCAAATGTAAGTAATTGTACTTTTACAGTAAAACCTATGTGCCATTACATCCTGGTTGTTTACAGCACTGTTACAGAAGCAACCACTCCATTCATTTCAGTAGTACTTACTTTCAGGCAATCAAATAAGAGTTCAGGGTCACTGATTCATATGTCTCTTTGTACCATTTGCAGAGAAAAGCTTCTGGACTTCAGCAAGCCAGAAGTCACAATGGTGTCAATAAACATTACAAAATACTTGTAATCTTCACCTGATCCCAATATTACTTTATCACATCAAGCAGTATATAGTTAAGAACCTTACCTTCATCTGTACCAAAAGTATTTGCACATATGTTCGTGTACAAGAAGTTCCTTTTGACTGATCACAAGAACAAGGATTCTAAGACACAGATCAGAATGATTCATTTTACCTTTTTCACATTAGAAGACAACCAATTTATTCTTGTGGACAGTATTGGATCTAAACCAGAGCTACAAATACTTCAGTGTGCTTTTAACAGTGTGTTGGACTCTGGCCTTGGTAATCAGACATTCCAAGTATAATTTGCCCAGCCTTAAAAACTATTGATTCTAATTATACATACAAACAAATAAGCACACACTAAAGACAAAACATATAACATTTCGGCAACTCGAATATACAACATTTGTACAAAAGTATTTTGTAACCCAGTTCAGGAAAAGTCTTTAATTACATAGCTACAATTCACCACTATCATCAGATTATGCCATGAAAATTGACATGTTAACTCTATATTTATTTATAAACAAAGTAAGATTGATCACTAGATTACTTGTACAATACAATCCTAAGCATGTCTACTCAGAGGTAAAACCCATTGAGCTCAGTCAGGCTTACACCCTATTAAGTGTGTTTAGGATTTCAATCTAAATTATGTACACTTTCTGTGAATATCAAACAAAAGCTTTTCATCTGATACAGATGTTTACAATGAGTATAAATTAGCAATGGCACACATCATCATCATTATCATCAATTATACTTTAGATTTAAATTTATGTTCTGCTTCTATGCCATGACATAGTCAAAGAGATTTCCAACAAATTGTTAAAATGTATAAGGATACCCTTCATATTTCTTAGACAGACATAGGCCATAATAAAGTGCTTTAGGCATATGATGTTTTGGCCATAAAGCTGTCTGAAACACACAGTTAAAAGAGAAAATATAACTTGGTAAGAAAACAAAACTTTAAATATCCTTTGAATAATCAGTGTATCAATGACATTCGAAAGGAGCTAACAAGAGAACAGTCACACTTCAGAGGCAACACAGAACCTTTTAACAGAGATGACTCATCCTCATCTAAAATAAAAATTACTATAAAAGCATGAGAGTTTCCCTTCACATAAAAGAAAGGAAAGCTTCTGCATGCAGAGCTTTGAAACATGTGCTTTAAGATGTAGGAGTATTTCACATTAGAAATTTGTAGCAAAGCCTTTACAACAATCACCCTGTTCAGGGATGTTTGAATGTGTGTTGGCTACAAGATGGTGGATTCACGGGACTTCATGTATTTGATCCACCCTTTACATCTCCACACACAGTTCTCTGACTTTGATGCCTTGAGCAAGAACAACTGAAGGGGCACTCTACTCATGGTCATTTGAACATGGTCCATGAAGTTTCAACCTAGCTATCCTCAAGGGTCAGGGGAATGCACAGCAAAACACAATAGATTCTGGAATTACAAACAGTGTGATCTGCATAATCTACATTTAAGGTTAAAAAAATCAAGCTACATTTCTTGGGGGGGAGCACTGATAGCATTTACTGTAAAAATTGTTATATACATAGAATATGAGAGCATTCATTGTAAAAAAATTGTTATATACATGAAATATGAGTTCCACAATGGATAATAGTAAAAATGCACTCATCTTTTCAGTCACAAAAAGAAATGTTTATCTGAAGTGTCGAACCACACTGTTTTAGTGGTAAGTATAACTACAAGGTACTAGAAGTTCACCTTGCCACCTGCATGTATAGCAGTCTCTCAAATCTTCTAGTGGCATGATTCTGGGGGAAGGAGTTTCTGCCTGTTTCTAGAGATTTCTCAAAATACACTAGAGTTGTTGGGTTTTTTTAAAAAAATCACAATCACATGAAAGCTTCACATACATCCAGCTCATGATGACTGTCTCTGCTAAAATTGTTCCCAGGCCTCAAGAATAAGCAACATATTGCCACAAATGTTAGAGGGAAGATGTATAGAAATTATGGCGATCTTTACAGAACAATGTAAAACCTGAGGCAATACAGTTTGAAAACAATGTATGTGATGCTACCTGATGCCATTTTGATTCATTTTTGGGTGGACTTTTGACACAAATTACCTGATGCAACAGGTTTTCAGAGTTTAATCCGAGATATGATCAGATAAAAAGTAACACAATTTAGTTGGGTGATAAGGTGCAACACATAGTTAGTTCATCTCAAAAGAGTTCACTGGAACTCTTCCTCCTGCATCGAAATACAATATATCAGTGCTGGAACAATGAGTCTATTTGGAAACCTATGTAACCCAAATTTTACTCTAATTCTCCTTTTTCATTACAGTTTTTACTTTTAAAAAACCCTTATTAGTCTTGAATTCCTTGCAACTCAAAAGACTTTCTTGAAATATAATTTGATTGAAGCTCCCACAATTTTCAAAGGCAACATATTTCACCGTTTTCCATTACTTTGAATATCCACCATCCAATGCCAAAATGTGCCAAAAGCTATCGTGCTGTCACAACCCAGAGTCCTAGTGCCACATTGGCAGCCAAAAGTGTGCTGCCAGAAAGCAAAATTAAAAAGCCAACCAATTCCCTGTTTTGTTTTTCAAGAATCAGTGTGCTAAGAGTAGCTTCCAAGAAAGAGTTCAATATCCATTGACCATCCAAAGCAAAGCATGGGACTGCATTAATCACAGCCAATGCTCCTGAGAGTGAAACCAGGTATCTAGTCAGAATTAGTCAAGGTGTACTAAACAAGGTTGTACTTTTAAAAATAAGAATATAATGTAATAGATCCTAAAACTTTGGAAACCTAAATCTAATTGCTAGTCTCAATTAGTATAGACCCATTAAATCCATGGAAGTTACATAAATGTTGATTTAACATGTTTCCATTGATTTACTATGTGTATGCTAGTTAAGACTAGCTATCAGATTTAATCCAACATGTTTGGTCTATATTAACAGGAGTCATATTCATTGTCCACATAGGGTTTGGACTACCAGAAGAACATTCTTTAAAAAAAACACACACAAAAATTCCAGGAAGTGTCTCGTAATATATAAATCTTACTATGCAAGAAAAAGCCAGGAAGGGAAAGGTTTCATTCTCATCTTCTGTATAAGCTTTTTATGTAAAAGGACTGCTGCACTGCATCCCAACATATAAGTAGTTAATCCTACAATTCCACATACATTTGTTCACACATATTTAGACACAACACACACAAACAAACAACTATATAGCACAGAAATGAGGGCATATTTTTAACTTCACAGTGGCAACTATCAAATTAAAAACTCCGAGGCCTGGCCGGATCCCATTTAAACCACTTCACAGTTATAACCATTAAAACCACAAGAGATGACTGTGTAATTTGAAACCACCATTCCAATTAATACTGGGGTGGGGAAACTCTAAGGACTGTACTTATTTATAAAGTGTGGTGAAGCAAGTGAATGGGTAAGGGTTCACTGCCTGAGGCTAAGCAACAAATGACACTCTCATTCACCAAGTCAAAGTGCACAGTAACCAAAGTCAGACAAATTAATTTGGCAAATGAGGCAGAACATCTTGCAATCTCTGCCAGTATAACTAACATAAAAAACCAAATAACCACAATCTGTTGCCCATTCATGATACCCAGAATCTAATGCCAGAAGCAGTAGCCTCATCCAGTCTAACAGCAGGGGTCAGCCAGTGAACGGTATAATTTGTCAGTCAGAAGCAATGTGTAGCATATAGACACTGAAGGCTGCTGTATTCAACAGTGACTGGGAGTTTGGGAGCACAGATGTAGCCTCTATATAAAGACTGCTCTTTAATGACCTTTAAATATGCTAACTATTCAAACAAATGTTAGACACCTTCTGCTTTAGCAGCAAGAGTGACTTTCTGAACAGCAAGGGGGAGAGACACAACAGTAAAGAAAATTTTCTGTACAGTACTGAGGATTTTCTTCCATCTTCAAAAGGAATCTTTAACTTCACCATGTGCTACAGGTGGTGCTGTTGAAACAGAAGGTTTTGATCTTGGCTGACAGTTCCTTAAAGGGTAAAATGCACAACCAAGATAAGATCAGGGTTTTTTTTTAAAAAAAAAATAGTTGTAATCTTTCAAGATCCTCCAATGCATTACCAATTCTCTCACTATCATTTCTCTAAAAGCTCCCACAACTATCAAAGGATACTTGCAAAATGTTTCCAGAACCACAGGAAAGTCCATACTGAGAAAATTGTGTCGAGGTACGAAACTGCTGAGGCTCACTAAAACAAAAATAATTTTACAGGCTTGTGTGAGTGTAAGTTCAATACATCTCATTTCTTATAATAGGCTTGTGGCAAATACAGTGGGCCTTTGGTTTGGTTCCAGGACCCCCCAATGGATACCAAAATCCATGGATGTTCAAGTTCCATTAAATAGAATAGCATAGTAAAATGGTATCTCTTATATAAAATGGCAAAATCAAAGCTTGCTTTTTGGAAGATATATGTTTTCTGAATATCTTCACACTGTGGATGCCTGAATCTGTGGATATGGAGGGCCAACTGTATTACTTTTGTTCTGTTTCCCCATACTATTGGCCAAGAATTAATTACTATTAAAACATCTCTCTACATTGGCTAAGCAGCAGTCGTAATGCTGAACATTTTGGGAGAACATTTGCTGGAAAACATGATATGCTTGTGGTTACTTAACAGCTGAGCATCTGTTGTCTCTGTGCATAGACTGTATAACCAATTATTCTTATCTGAAGAACCACAGATACAAGCATGGCAATAAGAAAAGGCATTAACAAACAGGAAATGAATTTCATTCCTTACTGCTCATTGTGTTAAGGCTCCTGAGTTACATGGTGCCTGAGTTTTACCTTTCAAACAAGGCAGGAATGTCTATGGGTACAATTAAATTCTAAAAAAGTGAAAAAATGAAAATAACCAGCTATATTTCTTATTCCCGACTACTTACAAAACAATCTCTGTGCTCCTTGAGGTCTACATGCTTGCTTTTAAGTGGAAAGATACACAGTAAAAGAAGCTTACAATTAATTTTTATTTTTAAAATGTTGTTCAAGGATGCCTAGTTAAGAATATTATTTTCTAACACACACAGCTATCTTTTTGAGGCAAACATTATCAAGTTATAAGCCCTGTTTAGGTGTTAACTCTAAGTTTTTCATTGCAGAAACAGGGACACATCTAGGCCCTCTAGGTGAGGTGTGTGTGAGAGGGTCACATGAAAATTCTTCAAGTGAGCAGAAACTTCTAATCAGATGTGCCAAAAGGAAAATGACAATGGAGGCAGCAGGACTAGGTACTCTTGCACTCCTGTGTTGAAGAAACCATGGAAAATAATACTTGAACAGGACTCATGATTAGTCCCATTTCTTGAACACTATCAGCATTTAGATGATAGAAGACAGATATAGCTATGCAGTTTCCCCAGAATTTTCCTGCTCTTGCATAGAGCCAATGATGTACACAAAGTCATATAAATATAAAAATGAAAATCATGCCCTGTCTTTTTAAAGCTTAAAAACACCAACTTAGACTCTGTGCTTTCAGTTCACTCCAGGTTTTGACATATTAAGTTGTTGTTTTGAATTGTATACATGTGTATCAGAGCTAGAAAGGTAAGTGAAAATCGTGCCTCATTTCACCTCTTCATTATTGCTACTGCAGGGAGAAGGCTAAAGAGTCCTTCCCTTCCAGTAAGGCAGGGTGGGGAACGTGACACTCTCCACATGTTACAAGTATTGAACTACAAATTCCAACAGTCCTTGTAAATATGGTCAAAGGGGAGTTGCACTTTAATAATACGTGAAGGTTCACTTGTTCCTCCCTGCCAGTAAGGATTCTGGCAACTCTAGAGGTGATATTTCCTTCACAATGAAGAGCTTACATTAGGGGAAACTAATTACAAATTGGTCAACACATCATCCCATTAGTTGCTTACATGTTTAAATTTTGTTAAATTTAACTTAAGGCATACCCACCTGTATACTGAAGATGCAGTGGATGCCCAACAAACAACATATCAACCTGAGGAGGATGTTTCACTCGAATGAATCTGGTTTGATTTTCCAAAGAAGGTGTCACACACAAACTTGGAACAAAATCCTTCTGGCAATCCGCATTTGTTCGGCAAAGTTGACTGGCCTCGATAGCTTTCCGTGCTGGCAAGCAAGCATACTGCACACAAATTTTAAAATAAATATTAAGTTAAACAATGAATATTCAAAACATACTATTGCTACATAAATCTTCAGAAAATGGAACTTCTATATAGATGCAATAGCCCAAGATACTTTCTCTGAAGCCATCCTCTCTAGAATGAATTCTCTACATGCACTGAGTAGCACTCGGGCAGCCAAGACACAGCTATTTAAATTAAGGGGCTAAATAGACAGGCAAAATGAGATGCTTTTAGGCTGGCTTGAAGGCATGGCATTTAGATGACACATGCCTTGAACCCAGCAGAAAAGGGCCCTTACGCAGAGAAAAATCATTTCAAAAAGAAGCAGTTTTTTTTCTGCTTCTTCCTAGCTTGAAGCCATGTCATGTCATCATGACATGAACACTCCAGCTGCCTTGGGAGCCGGCAGTGAGGTTGGTGGGGGTTTCAATGTAGCTTCAGAAAAGGCAGCTTCAAGCCACTTTTTCCTGCCCATCTGTTTCACCCCCATGTTGACTTTACCAATTTCATTTCAATTCTCTTTGTACTATTGTTGCCACCCCTTTCTTTCCCTTCATTTCTTTTTTAAATACGTAGGCGTAGCTATGGATTTCTTGTGGATATCTCACCAAACTTTCCCACATGAAAGAACACAGTTGCAGAACCACTAATTCAGTTTATAGAGACTTTTCATAACATTTGAAGTTCAGTGTTTTTGTACTTTGGACACAGAAAATCCAGTGTTTTTTTATCATTTATTAGAGCTGGACTTAAAGCAGAGGTTCTTGGCTATAGGACTCAGGCACTTCCCAAACAGCTGGACAAACTAGGGTGTACCTATAGTCTCATCTTGACTGGTAGCAGCTTATATTTAATTCTTTAAGAACGACGAGGCTTTGTAAAAAATGTGTTTATCAGAAGGAAATGTTAGCTCTCATCCAAGATCAATAAGTTACCTATTAGATGCTTTGCCTTGAACCTATTTAGTCCTTTTCATGGGAAAACAGATTTTGTAACAGATTTACAAAACCCTTTCAAAACCCCCCTTTTTTTAAAAAAAAATAATAATAATCACAAACTTGTTTCGAATTGTGAACCTACTTCCAATTTCCACTTCTCATTTTGTACAAAATGTACTCTTAGAATGTTCTTTTAGAACACTTTTGCCTCCAATTCCAACATTCTGCCATACTGCATTGTACCATATAAGTATGTTGCAAATGACAAACAATAAGCTGCTATCAGAAGAAGGTGCTCTGTATGCCACCCAAAACTACTGATACAGAATAAAATTCTGTCTTTATTACCATTCTGACAGATCATGTATTTATGATGCTAAGAGAGAGAGAGAGATGGGGGCACAGATGAAGAAATATGTATAGATATATAATATATGTGAGTGAAGGGGAGCTCAAAACTTTGACCAGATAATGGTTCATTGTTCGAGCCATGAACACTACCCTTTAATGACTCCAGATGAATTATATATCAATGATAATTTTTTTTCTCCATAGCAGCACCCGTCACACTGAAGAAAACAAATCAGAATTTTCTCCAGTGTTCTTTGCCCACAGATTCAGATATGAATGGTAATACTGTTTGTTTTCTTTTTCTTTTAGCTAAGTACCAAAAGAAATGGCAGTGAGATATAGAAATCTCTCATAAGACTAATGTTGTGTGGACACTTGTGACCAGGTATTCTCAACATGCATTTCCAGCACCATTTATTATGTCTGTATTAACAAGATTTGTATGCCTAAAATAAAGCTTTCTGAGGGGCGAAACAGATGGGCAGGAAAAAGTGGCTTGAAGCTGCCTTTTCTGAAGTCACATTGAAACCCCACCAACTACACCACTGGCTACCAAGGCAGCTTCAGTGCTCATGTCATGACTACATGACATGGCTTCAAGTCCAGAAGAAGCAGAAAAAAGCTGCTTCTTTTTGAAACAGCTTTTTTTCTGCATAAGGTGCCTAGAGGGCACTTCCTGCTGGCTTCAAGAAATGTGTCATCTAAATGCCACGCGTTCAAGCCAGCCTGAAAGCACTCCTTTTTGCCTGTTTAGCCCCTGAGTCACTTATCAATAAATGTAACAAAAATGGTTACCATTCTCTCTCTCTCTCTCTCTCTCTCACACACACACACACACACACACACACACTTTTTCAAAAAAGTGGACATTGTTTTTTATATATTGTTTGGAAGATGAACAGCCCACATCACAAAACTATATATTTTCTTTGTAAACTTGGAACTACTAGAGTGTACCAGATTTACTAAGGACACAGCCAAGATATCAAGAGGGGTAGAATTGAGAGGGCCTGTCACAAAGGCATGCAATAACACTATGCTTGACAGACAATGACAAAAAGTCACAGTAAGTCATTGCAGTAACATTGTTTTTCAGGTAAATGCTTTAGTTATCTAGGGAGATCATCACACCAGCCCGTTTCACTCTGCAATACTGCAAGCTAAAATCTAACGGCAAAATACTGATTTTGTAGCAGGCAACACTGCACTTCTTCTGTATGTGTGACTGGGGCTGCTGCTGGCATTGCACTTCCTACCTATCCTCTCCCTTAACCCCTCCCTCTCCTCCTTATGTCTTATCCACCATGCCTTTAGGTTTTTTTTTTTAATTCGGCTGTTTTTTCACAATTACAGAGCTCTACAGCCATGATTTAAGCTTTTTAAAACTTTTTTTTTTCAAACCTTTGAAGCTCCAGAGCTCCAAAATTGTGCAAAAAAAGTGGGGGGGGGATTAATTTTAATTTTTTTCAAAATTAGAATTAAGTAATCCTAAAATATAAAACCCTAGAAAATGAATGGTTTCATACCTAGATGCAACTTCCTTTTATATACCTATTTTTAAATTAATGAGATGGCTTAAGAAGATTCTGTATGAACTGGAACATACAAATTAGGGAAATATAAAAACATGTTTTCCTTTGCAAGAAAGGGAAAGAAAACTGGAAGTTACAGATTTCAATAACCACTAGAACATTTTCAAATACAATTTGACCCATACACTGCTAAATTGATTTTATGGAAGGATCCAGATTTTAAAATTGGTAAAAGAGCATTTGTTGGGAAGGTTTGGGCCAATAATGGGATTGCTATGTTAAATCAGATAAATGGTATTTATGATGAGTTTTTGCATGTTTTCAATTTTACAAGAGCAGTTTAAATTACCTTTATCGGCTAAATGTCATTCTCTACAACTGAAACACTTGTTAACAATCCAGATTTGGCCTTGCACTTTAAAGTGTCTCTGAACTATCCTTAACATTCGAGGCATTAGTTGAGACCAACCAAGTATTTATGCATATAAACCAATAACTTATGCATATAAATTTCTGTAATTTATAAATAAATATTATATGTGAGGTTTATACCTTATTTTAAGGTATGTTTTAAATTGTGAATTGTTTAATTGTTATGGGGGGGGCAGGATAACTTGTAAACCGCCTCGGTTGTCCCGGACAGAGAGGTGGGATATAAATTAAAAAAAATATTATTATTATTATTATTGTTGTTGTTGTTGTTGTTATTGAATGGAATTGAGAATTGCAATCTCCAGTTGTGATCAATCAATGGCCATCAGCTTTAACATCTATAACTAGTATGGATATAGATTTCTGACTATGTCTTATATTGCAGAAATTGCTCTTTCAGGTACAGTGGTCCCCCGGTTTACTAAATTAATTCGTTCCAGCACCCCTTTCGTAAACCGAAAATTTCGCAAACCGGGGCCGATTAGCAAATTCCCTTAAACCAGCCCCCTTAGCCAATAGCTGCACTTTGCACCATTTGAATTTCCCGCCGCTTTCTTTTGTAGACCGGGGTTTTCGTAGGCCGGGGGATTCGTAAACCGGGGGACCACTGTATATGGGTTGCCACAATATACCGTATATACTTAACTATAAGTCGTCATGTATAAGTTGAGGGCAGATTTTGGGGGCAAAACTATGGATTTTGATATGACCCATGGATAAGTGGATAGTAACATTTGGGTGCAGGTAACAAACGATGTAAAGGACAAAGCAGAGGAAAACGATGACAAATAACTTACAAAAATTCCAGCAAGCATAAGTCTGTTTGTGTTCACTCTAAAGGCTGGATGAATGAGAGAAGCGGAGGAGTGGGGGGGGGGGGGGGTGTGCTTCCTGGACAGATTATGCTCTTGTCTTTCACTCTTTTTAAATAAGAGCTAAGAACAGTACTTCCATTGACCCGTGGATAAGCTGACTCAGGGTTTTTTTTGGGTTAATTTTTTGACCTAAATTTCTAGATTTATACATGAGTATATACAGGCTGTATATACGGCAAATTGTTGGAGATGTAATTCTGCTAATCCTTCCTTAATGCTTACATTTTGGAGTTGTCCCACAGTAGCTACAGTTGAGGAGGGAGTAATCACAATAGTAAATTTGGAAAGTTCCTTAATAATCAGAGATATACATCTTCTTTTGAATTATTTACCTGTTTCTTGGAAATTAAGAAATGGCCAATGAAAGTGGATTTTTGCACCCTTTCAACTGATAAAAGATTGATAATTTGTAACTTGAATGATAATTTCCAATGCATATGAGAGCTAACAACACTTGTAAGATTTGAAATAATAATACACAGAGGAAATTTACAAATGAACTTATATTTGGACATTTGGCCAGCTTTTGTAAAAACCTATGACTAATGTCACTATTCTGCCTCTTTTTATATTTTTATTTTCCTACTTTTGTTATACTGGAACATTATTACATGTATCTAAGATTCCTTTCAAATGTAATTTTTCTAAAAAATCAAAAAAGAAAAAGAATTTTAAAAACTCTTGACTATTGTTATCAACAATTTACCTGGTGACTGTTCAGATTATTAATGTATGAAAAGCAGATATCTGTGAGGCTGTTGTTGCTGCAGCATTCAATAGTGCCATCGAGTCTTCTAAAACCTGAGAAAAAATGAAATTTAAGATTAAATTCTCAGAGATTGGTGTTTCCTGGATTTGTTATTCCAGAAGCACTACTCTGCCTCAGACAAAAAGGCCAGAGTTTTCTGTGACAGATTAATACAACCAGAAAGTTAGTTGTCATTACACAGCAAAACTCTCTCTCCTGTATTTACTTTTGTAATGTGTTTTGACACAGAGGTGTCAAACTTTAATTTACTTTAATTAATAGCTTGACTAATACACATCCTGAAATCTATTTTAGAATTGGACTATTCAATAGGTTCCACTAAACCCTTTTAAAAGACAACAGCTTAAGCCCTTTTTGGCACCTGGTTTTTGGGATGCTATTTTAAAAAATAAATTAATTACTTGTGCTCTCTCTCTCTCTAAGATGCAGGTACTTCTGGTGCATCTTCTGCCTGCTCAACCTCCTGGGAAATGTGGGAGAGTGTTCTCCTCCTTCTTTTTCTGGAGATTTGGCGGTGGGGTGGTCTGCGTGGGCTCTTTTTCCTGTAGTCAGATGTGGGTCTGCCATGCTGCCCATGCAGTGTGTATCTGTGTGTGTGTCTAAGAGGGAGGCACAACTTCCCATCTCAGGTGTAAGGAGCTCTTGGGCCATCTATGTGTCAGGGATTAGGCAATGAATTGGATCCAGGATAGATTTTATAAAAGGAAGAAGAGTATGTACAGCGCTGTGTACATTTACAGCACTAAATAAATGAAGAAGAGGAGGAGGAGGAGGCGTTACCACAGGGCCCACAAGGACAAGCATCTTTCTGTAACTCTAGCTTTATTTCATTA
Organism: Urosaurus nigricauda; assembly: GCA_034509955.1. NCBI lineage: Eukaryota > Metazoa > Chordata > Lepidosauria > Squamata > Phrynosomatidae > Urosaurus > Urosaurus nigricauda. Next base: position 89,065,227 of record JAOEGL010000003.1, read on the forward strand.
GGTTTACAGACTAGGTAGGGTGAGAGGGGTTAATGGGAAGGCAGTGTTAGGATGCTACACTGAACCCCAGGTGACTGTGGAGTACCATACCTCCAAACAACTTTTTGCTCCCAATTTAAAATAATAATAATAATAATAATAATAATAATAGTAATAATAATAATAATATCACAATCATCATTGTCATCATAATTCCTCCTCCTCCTTCTCTGTCTCCTCCTCCTCCAGGCAATGACACCACAATTGTACTCTTTGGGCAAGTTTGATCTAAATTAAATTTCTGGATCACTTCCTGTTGAGAAAAAAGTTACTCCTTGCTACATTGACCCCCCTACCCCAGCCATAACCTTGTGGGAACCTCACTTTACCTGCCCCTGACATAAAGCCTCAACATAAAGCCTTAAGAGTTATGATTTCTTCTAAATTTAATTCAGATCCTGGCTGGAAAATTCTTTCAAACGATAAATCAAAAATAATACAGACATATATACATCAAACTTTTGTTACAGTTTCATATTTACTTCTTTGTGGAACTTCTCTGTAAGCATCATGCTTACATTCTGAGGTGTCTGGCACTTGCTTTTTTGCAGCATTCTCACTGTCTGTGCTTGAGATCACAGGTAGCTAACAATTAGCAGGATGTTATTTTGTACCATGTAGAATCAAAGACCCAGCCTCATGGCCTGATGTTATATTCTGAGACAACCTAAAGACTCCCATGATACCTGAACATGCCAAATTCCTCCATCCACAGGAGCTGTCATCTTTGAAGCTGTCAGGGCAGGTATGACAGCTTCACCTACCCATCCTCAAATGATGCATCCTGACAAGCTTTGAAACAGTCTGGAAAGCTCACGCTGCTATTCCATACTTAACAGCTTCATTTACTACACAGTACTTGAGGACATGTATATGTCCCACTGGCCAAGCACAGTATGCTCTTTCAACTTCCAGCAAGAAGAATGAAGTTGTGCAACAGCAGCTGAATCACATCTATTGACTATTCATACTCATCATTTAGCTGGTTTAAATCTGGTGCTTAAAAGAGTTGCTCAAAGAAATAATCTATCATACTATGCACAACCATAAAATTATGTTCAATGCAAACATGTTCACCTTTCCTTGAGATTTCTTATCATAATTTCAGATCAGTGATGGGAAATGACTGGACCATGGGTTGGATATAATGTGCGGGAATCTCTCACATGGGCCACAAAATGGGACATTATTTAAAGGGCAGAAAGCTGTAGCTTAGACAGCCTGGGAAGTGGTTATATAGAAGCTTACTATTCAGTTTTTGCAGTGTGGGAAACGGCTATATCAAGGCTTAGTAAGCATGCACAGAAATGAGCTCTCCTTTGTATACTTGTTAAGAATATGTCCAAACTGGAAAGAGTTACATTTCTTTCTCTGCTTAATTTACTTTGCCTTACTTCCTACCTTTAGCCTCACCCAATGTTGAAATGAGGTCTTATAAGATCATTCACAAAGTGGAAATTTTTCACTACTGCTTCAGGTAACTGATAGATCAGTTGATGAAAACTGCATGACAGGACAGGAAGAGTATTTCGTTTTTTTAAACAATTCACACATGCAGAACCTCAGCCATCATTTAGAAGAGGAATTCCCTATTATATCACAGAAGGAATGTCTCTTTTATCATGGTGTTTCTCCATCTATAATTTATTTCACAAGATTATTTTTAAAAGTAATATTAATTTTAGTCAGTCATTTAAAACATAAATAAATGTAATTTTTACAATCTAAAATGTAGAAATAACTATACCTCTAGATGGGTAACTCAGCTGTTGTAGTACTGATGTCTTTATGCAATAGCCTGCCTGTTGCTTCAGAGAGATCTTTCCCAGGCAGGAATTCCAGTCCTCGACACTATTAACTGGGCAGTCTTGCAGATTAGTGACAAGATCACCAACAAAAAGTCCTCTGGGCCCATTAGCAGGAGAATCCTAAAATAAGAAAATATTAGCTGAGAAATTCTCATTCACCCTGTCATGAAGAGTGACTGGCACTCTTCCAAATTCACAGGATACACTAAACTATGGTTCAACAGCATGGCACAGACAAACAGGAATGAGTTGCTATGAGTTTCAGGTGTGTGCACTCCCTTCTCTATGCACATGGCTATGAGAGTTCAGAAAATGTTCACATTTGAATGATCATAATCAATGTCAAGAAATCATGATTAACATGTCAAGAAATCATGATTAACATTAGCTATGATTGACTACCTAGGGGAATGAGGCTTGCTGCAGCTCCTTCCTGCTTCTTCACAACTTACTAAACTATAGTTGAACAGGGCATGTGAAAATGGAGATATGAAAAGGCTGTTAAGTAACATCACCAGTACACATATAAAACAGAAGTGAGGCAGTCTAGAGAGGCATGTTTATAATCCACCGAAAAAAGCTATTACTTCATAAGTAGACAATAAGCATTTGGATTTCATAAACTTGCTGGTAGCATACATTATGGAAGGAAAAGGTAATCACATGCAGAAGAAGAGACATTTCATATCTAAATGCCTCTGTGATGGATGAGACCCAATAATCTCCAAGACCCCAGAAAATACACCTATACAATGTCCCACTTGTCCTGTAGAACAAGACAGGCAGGTTTTATAAAACATTGTGCCAATAATAAAACAGCCTTTTTTGAATGTACTGTGATGATAACTACACTGAATGGAAGTTGTCTAACTCTGTTAGGAAATTTCTTTTTCTGGCTTTTTGCTCCAATTATGTGAAGATATTTTGACTTCTGACCTATTATTCAGCAGATCTAGAAAATTAAACAGAATACATTTTGATTAATCTAATTTTACTGTAGTGACAAAACTGTTCAGAAGGAAAAAGCATATAGGCTTTCCTTTAGGACTTAATTATAAATTTAATTTTCAAAACTTTAATTTTATATTGTTTTGAAGATTAAAAATATCAATCATAGTAAGGGTTATACTTAGAATTACATCCAGGCAGACACTGTGATAACATACATTATGTAGTATGACAAGCAGGACAGTTTGACTCTTATGGATTAATTTCATCACTTTAATGGTATAATTACTGCAAAATTGGCTGTTTCACGTGGGAGGTCACATACGTATCCTTACATTTCCCAAACAGTCAGTTACTCATGACCTTTACCTCTGTAATTTCAGTGACAAGAGCCCCAGCATTAGTGTAATACAATGGAAAAAGAATAGCTGGCAGTAAGAAGAGAACCACAAGGCCTGCAACTCCAAGCACAAAGTTATGCCAAACTCCTGAAAAACAGACAAAAACAAAACATTAACAGTAATTGCAAGAACCACTGAACTAAAGTGAACAGATTACAACTGGCCTCATATTATTAGAGTGGCAGATTATTAAATAAAAGAAGAAATCCAGGTATTTTCAACTTTAGGACTTAATATAAAATTAAGGAGTGAAAGATTAACCCATCAACCATAATTAGGGCTATACCTGGGAAGTCTTCCAGGTTTGTACATGTAATTTTAATATTCCACCCCAAGAGAAAGTCTGTATATAAATGCAGTTAATTAATTAATTAATCCTCGACACTCAACACTGGGGAGGGTAGTAGGGGGTGTGGACTGCAGCAGGTGACACCTCAAAGGAGGGGTGACACCCAGCTGGTTCCTCCTGTTGCTGGTGTGTGTGTGTGTGCTGTGCTGTGCTGCTGCCAGGGCCTGCTACTTCTTCTGTGCTGCTGCAACTCTCAAGACAGCCAAGGCAAGAGAGAAAGCGAGATGAGCCCCCACCCCTCCCTTTTCCTGCTACCCTGGCACTCTGGGCTGAGCAAGCCAGGGCAACAGAGAAGGAGGGGTGTGTGAGTGTGCATGCTCACCCCTCCTTTCCAGTTGTTTTGGCTTGCTCAACTGAGCCAAGCAAGGCACCAGGGAAGACACAGCAAGTGGCATAGACCCCTCCAACCTTCCATATTTGTTTGGCTGGCCTGCACAGGTGGCCAAGGATCCAGGGAAGGAAGGTAAAATGAACATGCATGCCCCCCCCCAACAGCCCAGTCACCTGCACTAGATGACACCAACACTAGGGATGCCACTGCTTGATACCATGGTGATTACTGCACAATACTCTTTTAGTGCTGCCATTCCACTTTTGTTGCTCTGGCTCCCCTGTCATTTTTGAATTTGCAGTTTAGGGAGGGGCATTTAGAATTCTCAGCCAGAGAGCGCTTAGGCTCCACTGAACTACAAACCCCAGAATGCAACAGGAGGCAACCAGAGCAGTTAAAGTGTAATAGCAGCACTCTAAGACTGTAGTGCATTGATCTCTTACAACAGGATGGTGTCCAAGAATGAATAGGAGCCAACCTTGCCTAATGGGTTGGCTATTATTACAATAGGTTTGGTCTACAAAAGTGATTAAGTATTCTGAATGGCAGGACTAATGTTTGAATGACTCCCAAACAGGGCTATCTCGGTTTATCATCAAAGAGGAATAATATGATTCATATGTCAGCAGCATACAGCTTAACAATAAAAAAATCTTTACTTCAATTTTGTGCTCCTTCATACTGGTAGAAAGTACATCCATTTTTATATGACTCAGATTTTTTGGAAACGAAGTCCTTCTGACAGATAGTAACCAAGGGTATGAAGTAGGAAGTTGGTAAAGGTTGAATATACCAGACGTGTTTTGGATTCCGGAGTTTTTCAGATTTTGGAATATTTGCATATAGATAATGAGATAACTTGGAGATGGGATCCAAGTCTAAACATGAAATTCATTTATGTTTCATATACACCTTATACACATAGCCAGAAAGCCATTTTATCCACAATAGTTTACTTTTGTGCTTGTGTACACTGAAGCATCAGAAAGCAAAGGTGTCACTATCTCAGCCATGCATCATGTGGACAATTTTGGATTTTAGAATATTTTGGAATTTGGAATTCTGGATAAGGGAGAGCCAGCCTGTAGCTTTTATCTTACCTCAGCCACACCATTATCATTTCCTTTCATCTGGAAAATGAAATACAATAATACTAACTTACCTTACAAGGTAGCTGCTGCTTTTGCTCTGTCTGTTCCAGGCCATAGTTAACAGAATTTTACTAAAACAATATTTACCTATCATCCCACTACATCAGTCACCACTAATGTCTTGGGATATCCCTGGCATTAGAGTTGCCATGAAGAAAGTCAACAAACTAGGCTGCTTAAAACTGTAGCTAAGAATTTGTCTTTTTCCATTAATAACTTGCTCTAACAATAACACAGAAATTCTCTCTCCTTAAAAGTGTTTTAAATGACATCTGGCTTAAAACAAAATTGGCATATAAATTCAGCCAGAACACTAATCCTCTGTAAGTAAAATATTCACAAGGGCACAAATTAAATGGGTGACTAAACTATTTCATTTTCCATTTGAAGCCATCCTAACACACAGTTTTGGTTTTAATGGTCTGCCTTAATTAGCAAAACAGATTGCACTGCACAATAATTCCCTCACTCTGTTTTCCCCCCAAGAATCCATCGTTGGTATTATTGTCCTCATAGTGTTAAGATGCAGAGAAATTGGCAGCGCAGGCACTGTTTACCAGCCACACAACTTGGAAGCTTCAGTTACAAACCGTAATCTATAAAACTTTCCAAAAAGAATAATATTTGTATATAACATCAAAAATCAGCTTTAAAGAATGCAGGGAAAGAGGTACAGTGCAACTGAGAGATCTGTGGGCTTGGGAGCACATCTAGGTATGTTCCATGTTTCCCCCCACCAAAGTGATGATCAATGGGAATGAAGAAAAAAATCACTTAGACTATTCTCCCATTGCACCTCAACAAGAGGACTACAGGGAGTCTGATGAGTGCAGCTGATGAATGCTGCATGTGGCTACTGGTACCTTTGTTTATAATGGGAGTGGGTCAGATGCTGGAGATCCTACACTTCCTTCTTGCTCACAGACCTTGTCAGACTGCAACTCCCACCATCTCTCAGCACTAGCTATGCTGGTTAGGCCTGACAGGACCTGTAGCACCATGTATAGACTGAGCAAGAACATGCAAGTGCACAGCAGCTTACAAGAAGTCACACTGAATACCTATGGATGCAGAAGGGGGGGGGGGGGGAGGGAAGCATTTTCCACCCACCAAAATTTCTCCATAATTTCTGAAAGATTTATCTTCTCACAGGATCAGCATTACTAAACAGATTATTACACTCAAAGCAAAGCAACACAATTCTTGGGGAAGAAGGCCATGTTCTGAATGGCAGTTATCAGCACACTTAGAAAAGCTGAAGATTCATGTCTGAAAACATAGGTTGAAATCCTGCATCATCAATGTAACTACAGTAATTTCTACTATTATACATGTTTGTACAACTTGAATTGGCAATAGCACAATAAATAAATAGATGAACTCTATCCACAGAACTCTGTCTACAGAATGCAAACTTTTAATTGGCTCTTGTGCGATTCCCATCTCAAGCACTCAAAACAGACGAAATGACACCTCTCTGCATCTCAGCTGTTAAGTGGCAACCCTACCTCCCCTCACCTTAGGCCCCATTAATACTACAAAAATAATCCAGGATGAATCCAGGTTGAATTCTTGTTGTTCACACACATCCCTAATGCACTCAATGCACTTTTGGGGTGGAGTTTGCAAAAACCAGTCCTTAGAAGTGTGAATAAGCTTCTGAATCAATTAAGATCACTCTGTATCATTCAAAGGAATGAAGGTGGCTCCATTTTATCCCAAGACAATGGCATATTTGAATAATAAAAGGGTTACAATGATTCAAAGAGATTTGCAAACTTCTAACAAAATAGGAACAACAAACCCGATATGCATCAGCACAGAGATCTGCATCTCCTCGGGACAAAAAAATGAGTGTGAACACCCCTTAGATATTTATTTTCAAGAAAGAAGAGCCCAGCCAGCTGCCAGTCTACCCAAATCAACCCAAGCTGGCCCTTCTACAAGGTAATTCATCAGGCCTGACAAATGCTTATCACATCTTTGTGCACCCTATTATGCCCTCATTTTCTCCCTGTCAGTGTTCTGCTTCTTTTCCCACCCCACTTCCTCTGATCACCGACCAATCAACACCACACACTTTGTGTTGAAATCATCAAGCCTCCTCTGGCACAGCTGCTGTCACAACACAAACACACAACATTTGGCTAGAATTAGGCTCTCAGGAGAAGCAGCAGCGAGGCTACAACTCCCTACATTGCAGGAGTCAGTGTTTGGCTGGGATGTGTTGGTGGGAAAGAGGAAGGGAGGGATGGAGGGAGGGAAAGGAAGAGGGCATGGAATGAGGGAATTTCCATCCCAGCAAAACATTGACTCCTGAAATACGAGGATGTGTAGCTCTGTTGTTGCTGCTGCTCGTGAGAGTCTAAACCTAGTCAAACGTTGTGTAGTAGTGGTAGTGGAAGAAAAGGCAGAGACCCAGGCAATTTTCTTTTCTTTTCAGCAGAATACAATTGTGGTAAATATGAATACTGGATATGAATAATGTTTTTTGAGATCTTCACCTAACCCTATTTTTTGCATAAATCCTGTGGGGTTTTGTTTTTTGTTTTTTTGTGGTTTTTTTTTGTTTTGTTTTTTTGAGTGAAAATTACTACAACACAGACTTTTTTAGGAGCACAACTATCACATTGTAGCAGAATTTACTGCACAAGATGGCACTCATAACTACTGTGATACATGTTTATAGTCATGAACAAGTGAAATGTGATCCCAAAACCTACCTTTACAATCTGGCAGCACCCTAACCAAAGTGATTTGAAGGCAGTGCAGACTGGGGCTCTTGGAGGATGACATCTACAGCATTCTCTCACATGTGGAGTACAACAGGAACAGACAGCTTCAGAGACCCTTCACAGTCCTACCAAAACTGCCTGTCTCAATGTGTCCCATTACTGGAAAAGTGCTGTAGAAACAATTTGCCAGTGCCCTGATCTGCAGCGCTTTGTAAACCTTTTAATCAGGCTGCTGCCAGGCTGCAAAGGTAGGTTATTGGGGTCACGTTCAGTCATTCATCACCATAAATCTGAACCCTCAGCAGTTACAAAATCATAAATCCAGTTTACAGTCTCAGAACTGCCAAACAGGAAACCAGCCATAGTTCCATTACAATGCATTCCCCACTCAAGGTTCTCTTCTCCAAAGAGTTTCAAAACAGCTAAAACACTATACAGGCCATTTGATATTTTAGCAACATGAATGGGGAAGCTTTAGTCCTGCAGATGTTTGGGACAACAACTCCCACAATCCCTCACTATATGTAATGGCTAGGGCTGTTTTACATGATCACACAGAACATATAAAGGGCTGTTTGGCATGATCACATAGAACATTCCCACCCCTATTTTACAAATACAGCAACAATAGTGCAGGGACCTGCTTTCTATGTCAACTAGTCCTTGCATTATCAGATTCCATCTTCAACACTCACGTGTTCAAAAGAACAAGTAAAACAAATTAAGTTGCAACATAACCACAAGAGTTGACTTACCTGCACAAAATATTCTTAGCTGCTGGATTGGAGAAATTAGTTGCAAGTGAGTGGTGAAAAGATCAACAAATGCCCCAGGATAAACAATAAATATAAAAATTCCAAAGCCATTGAACCGAACTTGCTCCCTAAAAGAAAAGAAAGCAGCATACATTTCTCAAAACTAAAAATAAACTTGAATGAAAGAGGAAACAATTTGATTTTGTACACTGCATATTACTACACCAACATAAACATAAACAATAGCTACACTAAGAACAAATCCACTGCAGAATGAGACAAGGAAAGATACATAGCTTGCACAGCACTTTACTGTATCATTGTTGTTGTTGTTATCCCTCCTTTCTCCTAGTCTAGAACTCAAGACAACTTATAAAGGTTAAAACAAATACAGCTAACATTTATACCATACAAAAGTTAACAATCTTATTAAAATATCAATAAAATTAAAAGCAGTTAAATACAAACCATCAAAAAGAACAAATATAATCAACACAGTCTATATAAAAAGCACAAAGCAATTTGTGTGCACTGCCTAGTTGCAATCCTTATAACAGCCCTGTAGCACAGTCAACATTTCAATCTTCGCATTTCAGATTTGGGGAATGGGAAGCTGAGAGACAGTGACTTGCCTATGGCAGAGATGAGGTTCAAACCAGGGAATTCCTGATTCATCATTCTATCTCTATGTCAACTCACACCCAGCCACAGGAAAGTACAAAAGGTGTCAGAAAGGTGAAAGAAGCTATAGAAGGTGTGCATACTTTTGGAAACTTGAAAACTCACCTTCTTAATGATATTTTAGTAGACTAATAAAGGCATTACCCAACTCTGTTTTTGGATTTTGTTACAGGCCATGAGGCTGTACCTTTTTTTTTCTCTTTTCATTTGGAAAATACAATGTTTTTGCTTACATATTATTATTAATATATAAAGAAAATTAACTTAATAGTAATCTGTTTTTATATTAATTTATTCAATAATGTTACATTCAGTAATGTTACAGTGCACAATTAAAATAATGTTACCATGAACTTACTAAAAACTGGCCAGTAATGAATTAAAATAAGGAGATGTGGCAGCCATCACTCAAAAATGAAATCACTGGTATTTAATGGTTAAAGTAACACTTTCTAAAGTCACAATTCATTTTTTTAAAAATTCAACCAATTCAGCATATTGAACTTAATTTTAACTACAGTGGACTCTTGGTATCTAGGGTTTGGTTCAAGCACTCCCCACGGATACTAAAATCCATGGATGCTCAAGTTCCATTAAATACAATGGCATAGTATAATGGTGTCCCTTATATAATATGGTGAAATCAAAGTTTGAATTTTGGATTTTTAAAAAAGATTTTCAAGCCATGGATGGTTGATTCTGTGGATGCAGAATCTGGGGATACGGAGGACTAACTAATTATTTTCATGCTCCGGAGAAGCTGTGGGGCAAATGAGACTTAAAAGATATGATCAAAGGAGACAGAAGATACCAGAAGATGATAAATCTGGCTCTATGATCAATGTCAGGTTGACAGAGGCCATCAGAAGAGGATCATGGAATCAGTTCTGTCTTTCGTCAGAGCAGAAATACTGCCTCACCTATCACAAATATCATGTAGACAGTGAACAGGAATCGTCTCAAACTGCTCTTCAAAGCTCCATCCCCTCCCCTGCCCCACTCCCAGAACTGACACAATGGTTATCTACTCTCCACTTTACGATCTACCAAAGGAAAAGGAAGTGAAAAAAAGACCACAGTGAAATTTCAGGACCTACCAGTGCAACTGACAGTAACTGCACCGAGGACATTCTTGCAGCTTTCTACAAGTTTTTCAGAAGCACCGGAAAAACAAGATGCTACAAATTCCTCTGTAGCTTTCTAAATTTTATCAAAATAGAGAGGAAGTGGCATCTCCTTGACCTAGCTCATGTTCTCATTTGCTCTCTCACAAGGTCATTCACTGAGTCTTTGGAACAGATTGTTGTTGTCATTGCTGTGTGCCTTCATGTTGTTTCAGACTTAGCAACCCTAAGGTGAACCTATCACTGGGTTTTCTTGGCCAAATTTGTTCAGATAAGGTTTGTCATTGCCTTTCTCTGAGGCTTAGAGCATGTGGCTTGCCCAAAGTCACCAAATGGGTTTCATGGCCAAGTTGGGAATTGAACCCTGGTCTTCAGAGTTGTAATCCAATACTCAAACCACTACAGTATGCTGGCTGTAAAAGACAGTTGCTTCTACTTAACATTTATACATTGAGAAAGGGACTATAGGGAGCTCAGGATGCTGATATTTGAGAAGAGCCAGCTTGATGCAGAAACCAGAATTATCAAGTATATCAGAAATATCAAAAGCTTAGCATTCAAAAGTAGAAAGTGATACAAGTAAATGATTTAAAAGGTCAATTCTCTGTCACCTTAGTTATTTGCTACAATTCATTAAAAAAACAACAACACACAACTCTCCCTCTAAATTCATATGCTATTTATATGCTATGCAGTTTAACTAGAGGTGACCATGAAATGCTTTGAGTAAGCTTTCTTGTCATGAAACATGGAAAAAAATGGATTTCCTTACCGGATAGCTGCCACCCCATGGCCAACTTCATGTATGACACCACTGATGAGGATGGCTGTGAAGAAATAGGACAGCTGGCTGATGGGAAGATTTACACCAGGCACCTGTTTCCAAAGACACAAGGCATAGGGTAGCAAGTCTGGCAAAGACAGGGCTTCCTGGAACCTGTTGAAACCACTTCACAAAAGACACTACTCTTAATCAAGGCTTTTTAGACTACTGTTTCTAGAATCCCCCAAGCCAGCAAGGCATATAAATCACGTGTGTGCAGGTTGAGTTTTCCCTTATCTGAAAGGCTAGGGACCAGAAGTGCTTGGGAATTTTGATTTTCTCTGGATTTCGGAATACCTGTATTTGTATAGTTGTACATAATAAGATATCTTGGAGATGGGATCCAAGTCTAAATACAAAATTAATTTTGTTTCATATGCACTTATACACATAGCCTGAAGGTGATGTTATAGAATATTTTTTGTGCATGAAAAAAGCTTGTGTAGGTTGAACCAATCATCAGAAAGCAAAGGTGTCACCCACGAAAAAAGTTTTGGTTTTTGGAACATTTTGGATTTTGGAATTCCAAATAAGGGAAACTTGATCAATACTAGTTGATGCAATGGATGCAAATGACCATTTCACAGCACTTACTCGAAAGGATGCCATGGAATGCTGCAGAACACAGTCATTTCCAGAGATGTTGGAGCCCTGGGCTTTAATTTTAGAAAGCACATCTTAATTTTAAAAAACATCAATTTCTTTACAGCCACATTGTCTAATACATTGAACATGCTCCCAGAATCTGCTATTTTTCCTTTCTCAACAAACTGAAGGTATGTAAAGAACTGAGATGTGATGAGGGGAAGAAGGCCTCATTGGTGTTTTACTAGCCACAAACTATCCTGAGCTTTCTAGATGAAATCAAATAATATGTTCAAGGGCATGGAGCACCTTTTAAGCTTGAATGCTTTTTAGTAGGAAATATGGGCCAAATGGAACTTCCATGAGTCTATGGAAAACATATTTTATGTGTGAAATGTGTACTGCATTTTAATACTAACTGATGTATAGCATGTTGATGTGACAAATAAGGCAACCTGTATCCTCAGCTTCTAGTGACTCTACTTCCAATTATTTCAAAAGGGTAATGTGTTCACTTAAAAAGTATAAGAAAGAACTTTACATCAGTAGAAAAATCTCCTACCAGAGATGCTATATTTTACAGCTTTGTTGGCTTTTTAGACAGCAACAATCTCTCCCTATTTCCCCCAGATTATTATTTTTATTTCTGTGTTTCTCAAACTATGTTTTTCTTCCTTTACACCACCTTGAGAAAACCAGTCTAGAAATTCTTTGAGTTAAATATTAAAAAACTACAAATATATTTGAGAGGGAATAAGAATTCTATTGTTTGACTTGGAAATAAAGAAATACAAAACTCACCACGACCTGCAGCATCTGATCATTCTGACCTGTAGGAGACTCAGTCAGCATCTGCGAGAGAGTCTGCAGCAGTGTCTTTCCCAGAAGAATAACAGAACCAAACATAGCAGCTATGCCAAAAACCATTCCCATGTTAAACCTGAAACAAATGTATAATACTGTCATAACACATTATCAGTGGACGACTGCTAAATTTTGACTATTCTTTGTTGGGAAGCACCAAACCCCAGGAAGACACCTTGTGAAAACTGAAGCCTTGCTACCGTTCCCAGTATCAGAAGACAACACCTATTCCAAAATAAAATTGGCAAACTCAGGCAACAAGTTCACCATATACCAGGAGAATTTCTTTATCATACAAGCCATTCACACCAAGAAAATGTATTCACTGTAGTTTAAACCACAGAAAAGGCTATTCAAAATTAAAACAAAAGGGTATTCTATTTAGCAGCAGAATATGTAAGCAAGCTGTCTCTGAAGGTAATTCCTTAGACTAGCAGGATACAGAAGAATTTCCAGTAATTGTCCCACACATGCCTGAAATATAGTTCTGAAACAATACCATAGGTAAAGAAATCTGGGCTTCCATCTTCCCCAGCTGTAGAACAGACGGTTGAAAAGAGATGTCTGCCATCGCATATGAAATGGAGAGACAGTCAGACCATAGGATGTGAGCCAGTCCTCGTAAGATGCCTTCAGAGAGGGAGATGACTAGAAGAGAAAGGAAACACAGTATAACAAAGAAGGAATTTTAGGAGATTTCAGATTATGACTATGATTGTACAGTACAAACATGTCTGCATCTGCACTGTTGAAATAGTCCAGTTTGACACTGTTTTAACTGCCATGAATTAAAACTTTTTTTGGGAAGGGCCTCACCAGATATTCTGGACTTCAATTTGCAAAGGGTCCCAGTCACTATCATCAATGATAAACAACTGTGGGATCTGTGGTCCAAAACATCTGGAAGGGCAAAGGCTCCACACCTGAACAAGAAGTGCCCAGCAGATTTAGTCCCACCATTTGATTTATCCCATTTTGTGGCAATAAAACCCAGAAATAAAATAGTAACATGTACACAAGAAACTCAGCACTGTGAAGCAGAAAAATTGTTTTATTATAGCACAAAAATGAAGGAAACAAAAAGAAACTGAGAGGGAAAAGCCAAACCAGTCACCATCTTTTGTAGCTAATGTCAGTACAGTACAGACCTTTTGTGGAGCCAGAGTGACATACCGGTAGTAGTTTGAGCATCAGGTTATGATTTTGGGGACCATGGTGTGAATCCCTTGCTCATCCATGTTGATTTTGGGCAAGTCACACTCTCTCAGCCAAAGAGGAAGACACAGGCAAACTATCAAAAAACCTCTCCATAATAAAGTTGCCTTAGGGTCACCATAGGTCAGAAACAACTTGAAAGCACACAACAACAACAGTCCTATTACTGTGTAAGTAATAGCAACAGATAAGTGATTACTCGAACAAAGTGCTGCTCTGAAAAAGTTGCTCTCACATAAAATAGTAACTCATCCTTATACAAACTCCAAATCTAAACTAGGCAAATAATGTAAGAATCAAATTGGGTAGATGCGTTATCTTTTAAATCAGGCAATGTCCAGAGAAAGCAATAACAAGTGCATCAGTTCATGGCAATGTGCCATGACTAAACCATGAGGACTTCAACTCCAAATTAAAAGGCCAAAACCATTAAACTCAAGCTTTTCTAAAAATTTGCAGATCCATTCTGTAGTTAAATCCTCCACTCCCTAAGAATCTCCTGGCAACTTTCAATTTTGTGGGGAGCACAATTACTGAAAAAGACCACAAAACGTTCTCCACGAATTTCAGAAGGTTTGCTCAGAGTGGGTTTTAACAATTGCTTCCTCTGAAATATAGCCTACAGCAGTGGTCTCCAGACTTTTTGGGGCTACCATCCGCTTTCCTCTTGGGCGAGAACCCTAGCGTGCTCCAATGTCTACCTCTTGACATTAGGTCTACTGTTTGTGCAGCAGCCAGCAGCATCTACCTCAGCCACATCCAGCTCTCCACTGCCATCTCTTCCTCAGCTTCACAATGGCCCACAGCAGAAGGAAGGCCAGCTGGCTAACCACATGGTTGATGCTCCTAGGGTGACCAAGTGCAGAGGAAGCAGCATCCAAGCAGGCAGCTGGTCACCTTGGGAGCAGCAACCATGCAGCCTGCTGAGCAGTATCTAAGAAGCCTCTTACCCATGCCAGACTTAGAGCAAAGGCTGGCATGGGGAAGGGGCTTCTTGATTTCTGTTTGATCAGCTGTTCGGTTGGTGCTCCCAAGGTGACTAGGTGCTTCTCCCTGATGAGGAAGGACTCTCAGTCCTTCTTCGCTGTGGCAGAGAGGAGTAGAGCTAACTTCCCACTTTTCTCCCCAGCAAGGAAGGTTTCTCAATCCAAGAGAGATGAAGGACTCTTTCCAAGACTTTGCCTGCCCCAGAGACATGCTTTCTTCACACAGCTTCAAGTTGTTCCCCAACCTCCAAATACTGTTTCTTCTGCTACCACTGCTCTCAGCCTATTTGACGAAAGCAAGCAGGAGCACACTCCAGGCTGTCAGTCAAGTTCTGGCAAAAGTCACTAAAAAAACAAAAAAAGAAGAACAAAAGAAGCAGATTCAAGTCAACCTACAGAATCATGGAATTTGTAGTGTTGTGGGACAGCAGCACTCTTTGGCAGAGAAAGCTAATGACCTTGAAAAACTACATACCATATATACTCGACTATAAGTCGGCCTCATGTATAGGTTGAGGGCATGTTTTGGGGCTGAAATTATGGATTTTGCTACGACCCATGGATAGGTCAATGGTAAAACCTAGAGGCATATAGCAAAGGAGATATAGGATGAAACAAAGCAAAACGATGTCAAAGAACTTACAAAATTCCAGCAGAAAAAACTCTTTGTGCTCACTCTTAAAGTTGTATGGATGAGAGAGTAGAGGGGGGACAGTACTTCCAAGACAGATTATACTCTTGCCTTTCACCAGGACAGGATGGCTCCTTCTTTTAAATAAGAGTTAAGATATTGTACTTACATTGACCCATGGATATAGTCGATCAGGTTTTTGGGGGGTCAATTTTTTGACCTAAATTTCTAGATGTACCTACCCCATTAGTACATACAGTAGTGTCTCTCTCAAAAGAATCTTCTTGTTGCAACGGAAGTTAATCAAAATATAAAACAATGTGGTCATCTATTCTTTAATGAATTTATATCTCTTCTGCAATTTTTTAAAAAAATACCCATTTGTCGTATGTTGAAAAGGCTCAAACTGATGAACATAACAGGGAAAGAAGTTACGTTAGGGAAGCAACTTCTAACTAAATAACCATAGTATTCAGATTTGGGGGGGGGGGTGTCAATTTTTTGACCTAAGTTTCTGGACTTATGTATAAGTATATATACAGTATCCTGGGGTCCCACAGTGACAGGATGGAGCCACTGGACTCAAAGCGCATTGTTCCTACAGTGTAGAGGCACCTTTATTATTAGAGAGGCAACAACAGAGAAGCTGAGGCCAGAAGGCTCCTGAGACCACCAGTCTTGCCCTTCTGGGCTCTTTGTTTTTCGTTATTTTAAATAGTTCTAGATTGCAATATTTTTTTAGATTGTGTATAGTTTATGTTGTTATTTTAGGACTGGGGATAGGGGGAGGTTGAGAACGGGGATTATTTTCTTTTTACTTGTTTTGCTCTTTTAATTGTAATGTATTTTGCCTTGTTAATTTTATTGCTGCTATAATTGCTACTTTTTTTGCTATAATTGTTATGGGGGTTTTTTTTTGCTATTTTTTAATATACTCTTTATTATTAATACACTGACATTAAACACAAACAAACATCAAAAACAACAGTTGCAATATACACAAACAAACACAAACATAAAAAAACCTTCCTGTTTTGTTTAAAGTCTAATTTTCTGATTAAACAGATTACGCCTCTTCCAGATTTTAATACAATCGTAACTCGGTTATATTGATCTTAATAATCCCACTTATTTTTTAGCTAAAATCTTTTTACATGTAAAGAAACAACCTTCATCTCTCACACCTTTTTTGCTATTGTTAATTGTTATTTTATTGTTATTGTTTAATGTACTGCCATGATACATTTGTGTGTATTATTACAGTATTACTATTTCATGTTTATTGTTATTGCTTTGTGCCACCTCCTCTGTTGTGAGCCGCCTGGATTCCCAATGATTGGGTGGCATATAAATAAATCCTATTATTATTACTATTATTATTATTATTTATAAGAAAGGTTGCCCTTTTTAAAAAGAAAGCAGATCCCAAGACTGAAGCTTCCCTCTAATTCTAGGCAAGGCTAGTCCTTCCCAGACCCAGCACTTTCCCTCCATTTTCTCCATTTTCAGGCAGGAGGCCTCCCCTTGTTCACCTTCAGCGCCGTGTCGGCCAGGTACACCACGCACCAGCCCCCCAGGACGCAAACCACCACCGGCATCGGAATCATCTTCTTCCCGCATCAGCTTTCACTTTGGAGCCCCGGAACGAAAAAACACCGGAACTATAGAGCTCTGCCCCCCGTTTCCCAGAAGGGGGACCGCTTTTGAATGTTTCACCAGGAAGTCATAGGGCGCCTAACTGGACGGCCCGGCGATGCGCTGGAGTTCCGGTTCCTGTTTGCAGCGGAAGTGCACCCGGATATTGGGTCCGACTGGATTTAATAAATTAATAATATAAATGGAAATAAAAACAATACCTAACAGAGGATGTTTCCTTTCAGTTTGTGTGGGAATATAATATAATATTATATTATATTATAATAAATACAAAAATAATAATAACATAATGAAAGGAATATGTGTTTAAATAATAATAACAATTACAGTATTATTATTATATATAATATTATATTATAATAATATATAATATTATATAATAACATGATATTGTAATAAATATAATATAATAATAATAACATAATGAAAGGAATATGTGTTTAAATAACAATAATAATATATAATATAATATTATATATTATAATAATATATAATATTATATAATAATATGATATTGTAATAAATATAATAATAATAATAATAACATAATGAAAGGAATATGTGTTTAAATAATAATAATAATAATAATATATAATATTACATTTTATATTATAATAATACAGTATTATAATATATAATATTATATAATAATATGATATTGTAATAAATATAATAATAATAACATAATGAAAGGAATATGTGTTTAAATAATAATAATATAATTATATATAATATATTTTATACTATAATAACATTATAATATACAATATTATATAATAATATAATATGGTAATATAGTAATAATAATAATAATGAACGGAATATGTTTTTAACGCATCATTTTATCTTTTAATCCTTTAGTTGAAATCTATTTTATTTTATTTTTATTTTTTATTTTATTCTAATAATCATTATTATTTTTAATTAATTTATTTTTTTATTCCAAATGTAAACTAAGCGGGTGGTGAAAGTATGCCGGAGGTGTCAGTCGCTTTTTTGAGCTCGCTTCTCTTCGGGATAACATGGGCGTGTCAATCAAAGAAGAGGAACCAATAGGGTCACTTCTTTGATCCCTCACCATCCACAACTGGCAAGAGATTGGATTAGAATAATGACGCTATAATACAAGCTTCGCATTGATTGGTGCAACCTCACGGCGAGCAGGAAGAGATCGAAATGACGTCACGGCTGCTCCCAAGGAACTCTGGGAATTGTAGTTATGGGTGTTGATATAATGTTGCCCAGCAGGGGGTTCTGTTTTTGTCTTTGAAATATTAGGGGAAGTGTGCCTTAGCCTTTGCTTTGGCTTCATCCACACTGCAGAAATAATCCAGTTTGGCACCACTTTAACTGCCATGGCTCAATGCTATGGAATTCTGGGATTTGTAGTTTTGTGAGCCTTCTCTGTCAGAGAGCTCTAGTGCCACAACAAACAACAGTTTCCAGAATTCATAGTATTCAGCCACGGCAGTTAAAAAGTGGTGTCAAACTGGATCATTTCTGCAGTGCGGATGCACTCTCCCAAGTTCCCTGTTGTGGCAACCCTAATTAATTTCATAGTGGCTGCGTTCACACTGGGGAAATAAACCGGTTTAAGTGCCATGGCTCAATGCTGTGAAATTCTGGGAATTGTAGTTTGTTGTGGGCCCAGAGCGGAGCTCTGGGATACTCAACCTGTAAATGCCTGGGCAGCATACCATTACAATAAGCAATATTAAAACAATCAAATACAACTCATCTAATAAAACAATTACAAATGTGGTGTAGCATACTACCCTGAACCTACACTGTGTCTTCTGGTTTTCAAAGCTAAATGGTGTCAGACCTGGTTAGTTCTTGGATGGTTTATCACACTAGAGGGCAAACAGGATTTAAACAGGAATTAAACAGGAATTAAACAGGAAATGCCTTATGTTTAACATAGGGCATTTAACATGCCTTATGTTTAACATAGAGCATTTCCTGTTTAATTCCTATTTAATTCCTGTTTAAATCCTGTTTGCCCTCTAGTGTGATAAACCTGCAGCACTAGGAAAGAAATCCTGGAGAGCTGCTACCACCAATGACATTTGACAACACTGAGCTAAATGGTTTGATTCAGTGTAAGTCAGCTACTTTTGCAGAAAGGAGTAAATACACAGCACATAACCAGTCATAGTAATTGACCACTTATATAGGTCTATAGAGAAACAGGTGGGTCACCTTGGCATCAAAATGCCAAATTGGCAAGAGGGAAATGATTTAACAGCACACACTACAAAGGAACTGACATTTGCTATGCAGATTTATTGCTTCCACATGCCAGCACTAACACACTGTTTTTAAAGACTAGTCCCAGCAGCTTGAAGGACCTGTCTCATCTCATACAACTCTTGGAAAATTTATGGTCAGGTTCCCCAGATGCATCTTTCTGTATCCTAAACATTCTATTGTTGTTGTGTGCCTTCAAAGCCATTTCTGACTTATGGCAACCCGAAGGCAAACCTATCATGGGATTTTCTTGGCAAGATTTGTTCAGAAGGAGTTTATAACTATGTGTAACAACCTGTGGCTTTGATATCACTCTATCAGGATGTCTGAAGGAGTGGGCTGATGACCAATTCACATGGGAGACCAAGCTAAAATAGATAAGATAGGGGCAAAACAGATGGGCAGGAAAGTGTCTTGAAGCTGCCTTTTCTGAAGCCACATTGAAACCCCACCAATCGCACCACCGGCTCCCAAGGCAGATGGAGTGCTCATGTCATGACCACTTGACATGGCTTCAAGCCAGGAAGAAGCGGAAAAAAGGGTGCTTCTTTTTGAAACAGCTTTTCTCTGCAAAAGGGCACTTTTCTGGAGGCTTCAAGGCATGTGTCATCAAGCCAGCCTGAAAGCACCTCTTTTTGCCCGTTGTTTAGCCCCATAGTCTACTAGATTCCTCTCAAACACCCTTTCCCCTTTTTATGTTCTTGGGCAAATGCATTCCAGAGTTGGAAGCCCAATGTGGGGACAGTGATACATGCTTTTCCCTAGCTCTAAGGGCCCAGCCAGGCGGGTGCAGACAAAGATGTTCCTTTAGACATCCTTCTCCCTAATAGTGTGAATAAAGTTATGTGTTACATACAATAGTGATTTCCAGTCCCCATGTTTAGTCTGAGCAGCCAGCGGTTCCCATCCCAACCTTCCTAATGCTGTGATCCTTTAATACAGTTCCTCATGTTGTGGTGACCACAACAATAAAATTATTTTTTTGCTACTTCATACTTGTAATTTTGCTACTGTTTTCTGATGGTCTTAGGCGACCCCTATGAAAGGGTCCTTCAACCCCCAAAGGGGTCGCGACCCACAGGTCACCAAGGCTTATAGTTAAAGGATACAGAATTAACAGCTTTAAAAGGGAAGACAGCAACATTTTTAACAATGTATACGTAAGCATTGAAAGAGTATATAGTTGTCTCTCTGTTTTTGTGGACTTGGAGTCCGCATCCCTCACCCAGCAGCAAATGCTGGGGGACAAAATGGGGCACATGCCATCATTCAAGTCAATGAGGCTTGAATATTGGTGACTGTACTTCCAGAAACCATGATTATCACATGAACATTAATTGGCCTTAGAATATTTAATTATTTTTACTAGCTTAAAATCCTTAAAGTGAAGCCTGTAGCCTCCAAGACCCCACAAGGAATTTAAAAAATGCTCTCTCTCTCTCTCTCTCTCTCTATATATATATATATATATATATCAGAAAATGCCCCTAAAGGGGTTAATGCCCCCCTAGCCTTCCACAGTTGCAGACCTTTGGTTTAAGAATATGTGTTATTATCTTTATTTACATGATGATGATGGTGTGCTAATTTATGTGCGACGTAAAAACTTTGAGAACAATATTTACAGAAAAAATTATGTGTTATACAAAGCTCAGTCAAGCAGAAATGTTGTTAGTTTTCCAGAGTTAACATGGTAACTACAAACAACCACTGTGGCAGCATTTATTGACCCTTTCAATCAACTGCAGAAACTAACAGGTTTATCACACTAGATGGCAAACAGGATTTAAACAGGAATTAAACAGGAAATGCCCTATGTTAAACATAAGGCATGTTAAATGCCCTATGTTAAACATAAGGCATTTCCTGGTTAATTCCTGTTTAATTCCTGTTTAAATCCTGTTTGCCCTCTAGTGTGATAGACCAAAAGAATTACCTTGATTGATTAGTTAGCCCAAAATAACCTATTAGTCTAGCCTTTTGTTTCCTGCAGCACATGCCAGTATTGCAGGCACAAGCAGTAAGGAAATGGACATTCCTCTTGTTATCTATCTCCTAATAATGGATTCTCATTGTTTATAGCCATTTGTATGCATGGCCTCCATGAACTTCCATGATCCTTACATAGTTGATTATTAGTGGGTCCTTCTTGCCCTAAATCCAATTGCTCCTCCCAACTATTGCAGACCTGTTGAATCAATGGAGTTTATCATACAATGGAATTTGGGGGTATAATGCAATGGCAATCTGAACGCAATCATGGGGTTTCACGTTATTGCGAATTAGTGTATCTCACGCAATTTCAGGCAATAGGAAGTCATTCCAAACGCAATCATGGGGTTTCACGTAATTGCGTATTAAATTAACTCACTCAATTTCAGGCAATGGGGGTCATTTTTGGGAAATAGGAAGTCATTCTGAACGCATTCCAAACACAATCAGATTTCACGTAAATTCGCCAAACTAGTGAATTCACGTAATTGCGAATTGGCTCCATTAGCAATTGAGAAAAATTTCTCCCATGTGATAAACTCCAATGGGAATTATGTTAAGTGTTGAATTACTATTTAACAATGTATTCAGTGTATCTTCTCTAGTTGGAATGAGCAATTTGATTTATACTAGTATATCTAGTATAAGCAAAGAGGACAACATTCATTTGTGTGTGTCTCCTTCATCTCCGAAGACCCAGCCTAAATACTCAAGCTACACTAGTGATGATTAACAATCTGTTTGCAATTGCTTCCTCTTATGTCTTATTGCATACAGTCTGCTGTTTTGGGATAAGGCCATTTAATGAATGCATCAATCTCCCCCTCCAAACCCATAAAAACAGATTTTATGTTTAGCAATCATGAGCTTTAAAACCTCAGAGGAAATTAAAAAGTATTTTACCTGATACTGAAAAGAGTACAAAGCAGGTGGCAGGCAAGCCTGGTTTTGGAGTTGTTTTGTAGGACAACATGAAGGAAGTGTGAAAAGTTATAAAACCGTCTTAAAATTTTCAAAAATTCCAACTTCTTCCCACTGACAATGTGACTGCAAAATATCACCTGAAGGTGAGTTTGCTTGCACGTTTCTGCCTGACACTCGAGCCCTGATTTTAACTAGGAGGGAATGAAGTTACAGGACGAATCCGACTCTATATTTAGGAAGAACAACTGTAAGCTATGAAAGGAATTCTCTTTTACACTTGGCGTCTAAACTCAGCTCTAGTTCTGGAAGGACACTCAGTAGTAACACAGGCACAAAGGACTCTGTCAGTTGTAGCCACAGGGAAGATCTCAGCTGACTGAAGAAGGTGTCTCATCCAGCATCAAAAGGTGTACGTACATCCACTCTCCTGACGCTTGGAACTTTTATTATAAAAACAAGCAGGTACATAACGGAAGCTAAGATTTGTGTCGGCAGGACTTTTTTTAAATGATTGACTTGGGAATCAATGTAATGCACAGCCAGGTGAATGAATGAACTACATTTCCCTGAATTTTAGCCTCTCCATGCCAGATCAGTAATACTTAACATAGGCTGTTATTACAAGTGCTTTATATTCTATCAAGACTATTTTTAGTGATTTGAAAATAAGAATATGGTTCTGAGACATAGTGTTATCATAACAATATCCAGTATATGTGTGCCAACATGATTCCTGCATTGTGCACTTGGTAATAATAATAATAATAATAATAATGAAAAGTATAATATTATTTTCCTTGGGATTGTCTTGAAATAGTTCAATCTGAGGAAAAAACTAAGGCAAAGTTATAACAGCCACTGTGTAAAATCAGAAATATTTCTTAATTGCTATAATGTGAGTAGTTAACTCTGCATTTACAGAGAACTTTAATGGCATTGCAAGCAGTAAAGTTTCAACATGGATTTTTTCCCTCCTGCTTTTAGCACTGGCTAGTCTCCCAGTGGTGTCATTTCTATCTAGGGGTCTTTAACAGGAAAGAAAGTGCAGCTTTCTGTTTGTAACACACATGCCAGGGTTTTACATACAGCAAGAAGAAAAGGATGGCATCACTGCCTCCTTTTTGACTGCTGTTAGGATAGCATTTTGAAAGACTGAAATTATGGGAGTTCTTCATCTCTAACAACTTGCTTAAAACAAATTGGAAAAGAAGTCACTTGGTGCCAGAGAGCTGCACCTACTTCTGCACCTCTCTCAGGACTTATTTTTAGAAAAAGCAGAGGAGATAGCAAGTTGTTTCTTCTTCTGTCCCCTTCCCCTTTTTTGATGCCTTGCTCTCTCTTAGCCCAGCTCAGGAATGGTAGAGATATTTCCATATGAATTAAAATGCTTGCTAAAATAGCTCCAAACAGAAACAGCAGTGACACTGCCTTTGATGGTAGATACAGGTCATAAAAGGTAAGGTATGAGAAAAGTATTTGTATGCCTGTCTAACTGTCAGTCTTCGTAGCTTCCTCTTAGAAACTGTATTTTAATATTTGATATTGTTAACATTTATTTTTATTGGATGCTTAGGAAAGCTTTGAAGGTTATAACTGGCTGAGTTTTATTTTCCTCCCCCCACTCGTATATTTTGCCCATGGGTGTTAGGGTAGTAGTAGAGAAAGACTAGAAATTTTGCTTCAGATCAATTAGTTGCTTTTAAGATTTATGTCACACAAAGGTTTACAGAGGGAGGCTTAACATACTGCTACTGTAGCCACCTTAGCTTCTGCACTGGTACAAATATTTGAAATAAGCAAATAAATACAAACAAACAAGCATTCATATTGTGCTTCAGAGTTACAGGAAGGAAAAAAATCTTGCCTTGTGCCAGATCTTCTGACTCAGCCTTTTCTGATGGGGTGACCTCCAGATGTTTTGTATTATAGTTGCCATCACTACCAGCAGATTGGGTGGCAGATTGGGGAAGGCAGTAATGTTAGAGTATTAAATAGTGCAAAAGACTAAGGAAGGTATTTGAACCTGCAGTCTTGCACTGACGTAGTAGCCGGTGGTGTCTGGAAGATCTGGTGCAGTGCAAGCCCAATTTCTTCATTATTTCATGCTGGTGTGAGAGGGCAATACTAATTCTCCTTGGTGGATATAGATGCTTCTACACCATTTACATATATGGCTGGACTCCAGGAGTTCTCCCAGCACAAAAGGAAAAAAGAAAAACACCATCTATTCAGCCACCTTAACTCCTGTTCACGTGCCCAAAAGTGAAGCTGTTGGAAGGCCTTTACATTTTTATTTCTAAATATCTGATAGCCAGGCGTCGTCCCAAACAGAGAGTAGGGAATGCAGCCCAAGAAGGTTGTCTATTTTTACTCATCAGCATTCTGTTGTCCTGATTTCTCTGACAGTAATGAGGTCAGCAGAAATGGGCATGAAAAAAGTCTGCTTCTGAGAAAAGCAGTCCTGCAAAGTTGTAGCACATATGCCTTTCTTGTGGTATGTTCAGTTCTGATTGCATCCTATTTGTATAATAATAATAATATAAAATTTTATTTATAGCCCGCTCCTCAGTCACCAATCAGAGCGAGTTACAATAATTAAAAACAAGATAAAACCACTCCAATAACCCAAAACCCGACCTCCCACCCCTTAAAATTAAATTAAACCAATAACAAGTTAAAATCCGAAAAACAATTACGACATACAACATAAAAGGCAGCTAGTCATTCTATGGACACTGTAGATGTAGCTTCATGGGTAAAGTGCTGGGAGCTGGTAAAAAAGGCATGACCCAGTGTCATGACCCAGCGTCAGGGCCAGGAATTAAGGTGTTTCTGGGAAGGCCTGCTGGAAGAGATGCGTCTTTAAGGCTTTTTTTTAAACCTATCAAGAGATGTAATAAGACGCATCTTATCTGGCAGGTCATTCCATAGCTTGGGAGCGGCGACAGAGAAAGTCCCCCGGGAGGTCCGCAACAGCCTTGTCTTCACAGGCTGTAGCAGATTTCTTCTGGAGGACTGGAGTGTGCGCGGGGGGGGGGGGAATTGTATGGGGAGAGGCAGTCCCTAAGATAAAGGGCCCGAGCTCTGTAGGGCTTTAAAGGTTAAAACCAACACCTTGTACTGCACCCGGAAACTAATCGGTAGCCAGTGGAGGGACTTAAGCACTGATGATATGTGTTCGCACCTCAATGTACCAGTAATAAGCCTGGCTGCCACTTTTTGAACTAGTTGAAGTTTCTGGGTTAAGCACAAGGGTAGCCCCAAGTAGAGCGCATTGCAGAAATCCAGTCATGAGGTTACCAAAGCATGTACTACAGACTCCAGGTCCCAGCATGTACTACAGACTCCAGGTCTTTCGGCTGTCATTGGGTCACGTAGGGGGTTTGGCGCAGGAGGAATCCATGCCAACTTCCCCACCACCCTAAACGTTTATGAATTTAGTTTAATTCCCAATTTAAAGATTACAGTTGTAACAGGAGAAATCAGTGCTGAAAACACACACATATACAGTGCCGTGTTTAATGAGACACGACAGAATGGGAAAGTGTGTTGATGAAGTGGATTTTGTGGCTGAGATTTTAAATAATTGCTGCTTTCTCCACTTTCAGGCTGCATTTTTCTATGACTCGTGACAAAGATGTGTTACAGTTTTAAGTTAATGGAAATTTCATTTTTTTTTAACAAGGCAAATTATATTTTTATCAATAAAGTCCAGGCACTAGTTACAAGGTTTTCCTGATTCTGGCTTGCAGCTTGAAGCAAATAATACATAAACCTTATTAAGAACTGGTTCCATGCTGGAAGACTTGCAATAGAGTCTTATGCATATCTGCTCAGAAGCAAGTTGCATTAAGTTCAGTGGAGTTTATGTTTAGACAAGTGAGTGTAGGATTGCAACCTTCATGTCTCATGTACTATTGAGTTACAAAAGCGATCTTTCTTTTTTGGCTGATGAAAAATTCACTAGGGAAGCTTAATTGGACTCAGTTCCTTGCAGTATTTCATGGATGTATCTTAGTAACTCTGAAACTGAGACTGAAAGACAATCCAGGTTGTTAAATAAATACTTGATTATAGTTAATCAAGCCCTCCTTTCAGAATGGCATTGCAACCCATAATAATTTATTTTTTCATTATTTTTTGTTTCCTTACAGGGATAAGTATCTTCCTTAAAAATGTCAAAACAGCCAGCTTCAAATGTCAGGAGCATTCAGGTAAGAGATCATATACATTACATTAGTGCTAGAAATATGAAACCCTTGGCGTTGGGAACAGTAAATTTATTTATTTAATGCTCAATATTAATTATTTTATTAAACTTGCTATTTGTGCAGGTAACTGAAGCTTGATTAATGCATTTTACATATTTAATTATTAGCATAAAATAATTAATCAGATTTTTGTGTGTGTGCGTGATGTCCTAACTACAGATGACTACCTGACAGACTTTTGCACAATGTTGACATAAGGATTATTTTTAAAAATAACAACCCTGACTTCCTTATATTTCTTAAAATTATGAGTATTTACTTGCACAGAGATCACATATGTGTAAATGTTACTGTGTTGCATATTTCTTCTTATTGACCAGCAACACTGAGTTTATTTTGTTTGGCTTGTGATTAAGTGTACTTTATAAAAAAATAATCTAGCAAATGAAAATAAATAACTGATCCCTGTTATAAACCCATCCCTGTTAAATAGCTGTCCACTCTTTTGAACTGGCAGTATATCCCATTTGAGTAACCAACTAAGGCTGCAGTCATCTATATCTACAGTGGCCTGCCACTTTCATGGACTTGAAATCCATGTCCCTCACCCATATGCGAGCAGCAAATAGAAGGGGACAAAATTGGGCACATGCCACCATTCAAACCAATGGGGCTTGAGTATGGGTGATTTTCTGTTTTTGGGGTGGTGGTGGTGGTGGTGGTAGTCTGGAACTGATGCCCTATGAAAACAGAGGGGCTATTGTACTTTGGAATAAGCCCCATTTGGTCTTTATTGGGCTTTATGTTAACCCTGTTATGGCTGCTGCCACACTTAGAGTTAATGCAGTTTGACACTGCTTTAACTGTCATGGCACCATCCTAGAAATCATGGGATTTATAACTTGTTGTGGCATCAGAGCTCTCTGACAAAGAAGGCTAAGTCTTTCACAAGACTACAAATCCCATAATTCCATATCATTGATCCATGGCAATTAAAAGTGGTGTAAAAGTGCATTAATTCTGCAGTGCAGATGCAGCCTCTATTAACTTACAGTCCTGTATACCTTCAGAAGGGAGCATGGAAATCACTTGGCTTTAATACCAAGCAAAACTGTTTGGGATTGCAGTGTATAGCACTGACTAGACTATGAGCAGCAGGTAACAATAACTAATACATACCTGCATGAGCCAGTCTGGCTTCATTTGTCCCAAAGAAAGCTCTTCTCATTCTCCTTCCCCTGTAGTAGTAATATGTATTGATTATATTTATATCCCTTCCGCTATAGTAGTAATATATATTGATTATATTTACTTATATTACATTTATACTTATCTTTGTCTGAGCCTAATGCCTTTCAAGATGTCTTCATCTGTGTACAATGGATTTGAGGTCTCCTGCTGAAGGAAGGAAAGGAAGGCACTTTTTGGAGATTTGCTTCATGTCTCCCAGCCCTGGTGCAGTATCACCTGCCACACTGTTCACAAGAATCTCCATTTCCACAGAGTAGCTTTTCCAGGAGACTGTATGTGTGTGTTCGTATGTAATCCGTGAAAATTGCTCTCCCATTTTTTTCCAGCTAGAGTGGTCCTCCTTGCTTCCCTCCATTGGGCAGCAATGAAACTCAGAAGTTAATTCAGTAATAGTTTCCTATGTTGTCCTAACCAGAAAACGTTGGTTACCAGGACTGGAACAAGCCAGATGCTTAAACTTATATCAAATTATAGTTTTAGATCTTGTCTTTCATCAAAGCTGGTAACCATAGTTTCCAGATGGGTGAACTAGAAATCTTCAGGTTTAATGGCTGCATGCCATGCTAGCAAAAGTCTTATGTTTATATTTGCTGGTTTATTATTACAATTATTATTATTATTAACAGATATGATTGTTTGGATGGTTGTCTTCAAATACAATGCAAAAATTATAGTTTGATTAAAGAAACCACCCCATTCAGTAGTCATGCAATGGTTTACAGGAGATTATTTCACATTTGTTAAAGATTAAGCTTTATAGGTTCATTCCAATCTCCATGGTATTAGCAGTTTGTTGAGGTGGACCATTGGCTATAATGATGGTTTGTCAATGGTCTGTGAATTCAGACAAAACAAAACAAAACAAAACAAAAAACATGGACACCTGTAGTTGGCCCAGATTATGCTTTTTAAATGTCAGAGTGTTTTTATAGATAATGATTAATTGTTCAAGGGGAAAAAATTTGTGGACAAGTTTAGGTTCAAACTAAACAAGCCATGGTTACATATTGTGCCTGTAAAAGTGGATAAGCAATATTTCTAGGACCCACACCTGATGGAACCACATACAGTCTAATTCAAACACTCTAATCCAGTTATTCCTTGTGAGAACAATTTAGTTCCAGTACTCACAGAAGACGCTATTATCTGTAATCACTTTCCTGTCTCTTTTACATGAGAAGAAGCAATATTTGTGTGCATGTGCCATCAAGTCACCTGTTGACTTATGGGGACCCCATGAATTTCATATAATTTTCTTAGGCAAGGAATACACAGAGATGTTTTTGCCAGTTCCTCTGAAATGTTCATGATTTATATTGACTGTATATTATATTAATACATAATGAAAGAGTTATTAAAGAATGTAGAAGTCCATTGCAGAAGCTCACTTGCTGGTATTAAACAGTGATGCTGTTTAATGAAGAATTCTGGGGGAAAAGCAAAATAATAAATCAGCATTGGGAATCATGTCGCCTCTAGAAGTTGTTGTACTGAAAGTTACAGCAGGCCAGCCAGTAGAGGGACTGAAGAGGAATGCTGGATGTTGTAGTCAACAACATCTGGAGAGCTGCATGATTTTCACTCCTACAAGAAATAAATGTTTACCTTAACTACATGGTAGTTGTTAAAATTAGGAAATTCATGGTCCAAATGCAGAAACACTTCCTCTTGTGCAATAAGATGAAGAATCTAGAAAATCTTATCCACATCTATGAGCCTGTTTTACACATATTATTATTTATTTTATATAGTGCTAAAAATTTACACAGTGCTGTACATACAATCTTATAATTAGACGGATCCCTTCCCTCAGGCTTACAATCTAAAAGAGACAACACAAAAGGAAAAAGGGAAGGTGGTGGGAAGGGGATGAGATCCAGTGGTTCTTCTCTCCCTCTGGGGCCTGGACCAAGGCAGATGGACTGGAGGGAGGGCACGGCTTCTTAATACATAGTTAAAACGAGGCATCCTGGGGCAGATGGCACAATCCTGGGAACGCTTCCCTAAACAATATAGTCTTTAACTTGATTTTGAAACTGGTTAAAGAGGTGATGAGGCATACATGTGGGGGAAGAAGGTTCCAGGAGTGAGGGGCAGCAAGTGAGAAGGGATAAATCCAGGATGGGGCAGTGGAAATCCTTGGCTGGGACAGGAGACCTTGACTACCAGAACAGAGGGTATGAGAAGGAGTGTGAGGAGAAAGAAGTTCAGACAAGTATGGAGGGGTCAGTCTGTGGAGGGCTTTGAAAGTCAACAACAAAAGCTTATACTGGATGCGGAAGGGGAAGGGGAGCCAGTGAAGGGAGGATAAAAGAGGAGAAACATGGTCAAAGCGGCGAGCAGATGTGATAATACATGCAGCTGAGTTCTGGACAGAGATTAAAGGATGGAGGTGAGAGAGAGGAAGTCCTGTCAGAAGAAGGTTACAATAATCTAGTCGTGATACCACTAGGGCATGGACTAGAGTCTTGGCATTGGAGGCTGAGAGGAAAGGATGGATTTTAGCAATGTTGTAAAGAGAGAATCTACAGGTTTTGGTGGTGGCCTGAATCTGGGGAATAAATGACAGAGAGGAATCAAAGATGAAACCAAGACTGTGGGCTTGCTGAACCAGTTGAATAGAAGTGCTGTCAACAGAACCAGAAAAGGAGTATTGAAGGGTGGGCTTAGGTGGGAAGATGAGAAGCTCTGTCTTAGACATGTTGAGATTCAAGTACCAATGCCACATCTACTGAGAGATGGCAGCCAGACAAGATGAGACTTGCTGTTCAAGCCCCGGCGAATGGCCAGGGGTGGAAAGGTACAGCTGAGTGTCATTGGTGTACAGATGATAGGAGAAACCAAAAGAATTGTGGACAATGTGCATAGAGAAAACAAAAGGGGACCCAGGACAGAGCCCTGAGGAACTCCAACAGATAAAAGGAACAGAGGAGGAAGTCTGACCACCTGTGTCCACTGCAAAAGATCTGTCTGACAAGTAAGATTTAAACCAGTTGAGAACAGAGTTGGAGAACCCGAGGTCGGAAAGTAAGTCAAGCAAGAGACAGTGGTCCACGGTGTTGATGGCTGTAGGCAAATCTAGAAGAATGAGAATAGAATAGAGGCAATTTGCCTTGGCTTGCAAGAGATCATTTGAGATCTTGGTGAAGGCCGTCTCTGTAGAGTGCTGTGGGCGGAAACCAGACTGAAAAGGGTCCAGGATGGAGTTGGCTTCGAGAAACTGAAGACAGCAAGAATAGAGAGGAAAGGAAGAAGAGAGATTGGATGATAGCTAGACAAAGAAGAGGGGTCGAGAGAGGGTTTCTTCAGAATTGGGGAAACGAGAGCATGTTTGAAATCTGAAGGGAAGGAACCAGAAGAGAGAGACAGATCAAAGATATAGAGGACCGAGGGCAGAAAAGAAGGGGTTATAGAGATTAGAAGATGGGAGGGGATAGGATCAAGAGAACAAGTTGTAGGTTTGGAAGAATTTAGCAGCGTAGAGATTTCAACCAGAGAAACAGGTGGAAACTCCAAGAGTTTATTAGTATATAAGATGTACATTCATGTATGGAGCAGTAGCAATCCCTTGGTGTATACATACAAACTCTGTTCACAGAATTCTGGATTGAGCCTAAGAGTTTGGTATCTAGTATCAACGTTAGAGGCTTGAAATTATGATGGCTGTAACTTTGTACAAAAAGTTGTATAAAATACTTTTCTTCACTGCTGTAATTGGATTCATATATTAATAATTTCCTGTCACATGGAGGTATTTGATGTGACAAGGCAACAAAAAGAAAAAAAATGAATAGTAAAGATTTAAATCAGCAGAATGATTGCTGTTCTCTAGAAAGCAAACAGAACAATGTTGTGGAAAATAAATTTTATGTATAGATTGCAGTATGCAAAACATCAGTTGGTAGAAAAATGGATTTTAAAAATTTTAATACAGGTGGTCAAAGCTTATGCAATAATAGATATATATATATATATTTTTTAAAAAAACCATTTAGTTTAATCTGCATTGTGTGAGTCACATTTTAGTGAGAAAAGTAAACTGGTTAAAAATCTCTCCAATTGAAATCAATTGGCATTAATGGTGCCTGTCGCTGGTTGGAATGTATGCCCTTGGGTTTGGGGAAAAAAAAACAGTTTAAGAGAGGTGGAAGTCCCAGTTTTATAGTAGAGTTTTTCCTTCAGGAGGACTGCTTCTAATTAATATACATGTATCCATCCTACTGTTAACATTTGCTATATTAAGGAAAGACCCATCAATATTACCTGATTTTTTTAAAAAAAATTGCTACAGCAGGCATAAATGTAAGTGCATCTATAAACATGCAACTATCAGTACCTTATGGCTAGTCAACACTTGCCAGCGGTTCCTGTGCAAGTTGCACAGAGTGTGCAGGGATGCAGTGTAAGCAATTGTGGTATAAATTACTGTCAAACTAAGCATTAAGGGACCTGTGTATTATCACATCTTTTCCTCTGACAACAGGCTTTCCTCAGAGCTATATGCCTCACGATCATTCTTGCTGATTAAGACTATGTTTATCTTTTAATGACTAGTTATAAAACAAATCCCCTATCTTTGCAAGATACAAAATTGAAGAAGAGAATATGTTAGGACAAACTAACACATCTGTCACCTTTTATGGAAGTACTACTTTGAAATATGGGTAAAGCATATTGTCTAATTGACTGCAAGTGGCCTCCTCTCAGAGCCTGGGGAACATATACGCCGTGTCTCCAAATGAATAATAATAATAATAATAATAATAATAATAATATTTTTTATTTATAGCCCGTCCCTCTGAACAAATAATCGGGGCAGGTTACAACAGAGTTAAAACAGTACAAAATTAAAAACAATCCCATCCCAACTCCCACCCCAAATTACATAGCAAATTTACAGTTACAGTAAAAAAATAACAGTACAAATGTATATCAAAAACAACACAAAATACATACTAATGACATAACAAATCAAAGTATAAATTAATTCCTTCACCAACACCCCATCCCAATCCTGAAATAAAACAATAATTAAGTAGTTTTATAGCAGAGCAGAGGGTGGGGCTGGTGGTAAGTGCTGGTCTCAGGAGCCTTCTGGGGCAAAGGGCAAAGAGTGAAAAGATTACGGTTGTTTGGGGACAAAAGGGGCTGGACACCTTGCTATGTGTTAACAGGATGGTCACAGCTTTAAGGCGATTATAATTGTCATACGTCATGATTGATTTATAAATCAATCATAAATCAATCAATTTCAGTAATAACATCCTTTAGTGACAAGGTGTATGCCCATTCAGATTGAAGGGACATGGTGCCTAATGGTTGAATGATATGCATATGGTCCAGCAGGGCTGCCAGCCATGCCTGTCTGTTAAATCCCTGCACATGTCTGTTACTCCCAATGGATTATTGTGATTAGCCCTAACGGCCAGGTGGAGGAGTCACCACCATCTACCCCAACTGTAGTTACCCCACTAATGTACCCGTTACCCCCCAAAAGATTCTCCTCCCCTGATTTATCTTGTGCCCGATGTCTTTTCTTCCCTTCCATAATCAGCAGTTCTGACAAAGCAGCATGCGTAAAATACATAATTGTACAAGATAACCTAGATATAAAATAAATGGCAAGATTGCACATGGAAGATCTGGCTGAAAATGGCTCGCATCCACGTGAGCAGGCTTATATATGTCTGCATAGTCTTGTCCAAAATCTTGCAGGATTTCCAGTCCCATGAGTTTTCCTACAAATAAATAAAATAAATAAAACTTTTATTTATATCCCATGTTTTGTCTGGACAATCAAAGCAGCATACAGTGATTTGCACCAGTTCTTGCCCCAAATCTCACAATGGCATTGCTGATAATTCTTGGCATGAACTCCGAGCAGTCTCTCAGAGACAATTAAATCCCTGGTGCTGAGCCTAGGGATGGCCAGTGCAACAGGACACCTTGAGGCAGCATCAGGGTGAGCCTTAGATCCACAGTTATAATTAGTCGAAACCAGGGGTATCCCTACAATGTCAGTGCACTTGAAGAAATATATTCTGAAGATTTATTGATATGAATATTATAATTTCCAGGCTAATATCAACATCCCAATGGGAGCCCTTTTACCTGGAGCAGGACAACCACCTAAAAGAAAAGAATTCACTGAACCCGATGAGGTAAGAGCAATATCTTAAGAAAAATACCTTCAGTTTAAGTCCTTGCCTGTTAACTGAATTTTCATTCACCCACTATGAAATGATGACTGATCAATACAGAGTCAATCCTTTCTTTTTTGATGTTTGTGGCCCAAGAAGACCTATTTAAGTTCAACATAAAAAATTTGCAAAACAGGTTCTTAATTGTTTCTCTTAATTCCTCCCACATGTCAGGAATGGGTAACATGTTGCCCTACATATGTGTTTTGACTGCAGCTCACATCATCCCTCCCTCCTCATTTGTTCTGGTGGGTAGGAACCAATGGGATTTTCAGTCCAACATATGGAGATCTTAAATTTCCTATTGCTGCCCTAGGTGAAAGTTATCTTTCCATGATCTCAAAAGTGTGTGGGATCCTGATGGTCAAGTAATTATGCATTACACAGGAGATTCCTAGTTAGATTTCCTGAGCTAATTGTATTCTAGAAGCAGCTTTGGAGAAATCCAGTCTGGAGCAGGGTCACAGTGTCAGGCTGAAGAGGGGATTAGGTAACCTAATAATCCCCAATGCTACCCAGTCTAACTCCACATCACTTCCTGGAACTGTAATAGTGTTCATATGGGTGCCTTTATGGTTTTCCTTCCAATAGTAGCTAAAAAGCTTAGCTAGGATACTGAGTGGTTTGTCTTTTTCATACCAGAGAAGATAAATTGCTAAACAAGGTCTTCCACCTGTTTCACTGCCACTTTAACAGTACAACACTAATTATATTTTAACTGAGTCATACTAAAATGTTGGAACACCATTTTCAATCCATGTAGGTATTAGAGATTTTCTTCCTTATATTGTCAATATTGAGAGCCAAAATGGTGGGCTCATTTGAGTGTTGGAGTACAAGTTTGGAGACCAGGGTTTGAATTCTCATTCATCCATGGAAACCTGTTATGTGATCTTGGTCAAGTCACACTCTCTCAGCCTCAAACAAAAGCAAATGCAAACCCCCTCTGAACAAAACTGGCCAAGAAAAAACCCACGAGAAGTTTGCCTTGAGCTTGCAATGTGAGAAATAATTTGAAGGCACACAACAACAACAAAAAATGTTACGTTTCTCTTTCATTTCATAAATGATGCCCTAGGCATACATATTTCCATTCCCTGCTATAACTGTGAAGCAGTTGTCATATTGTATCCATAAGCAATACAGATACAGTAAAAGCTAGGTAACCAAAAGCAAGAAGAAATTGCATAAAGGCAAATGAGTGGACTTAGCAGAGGAAGGATGCAATGCTCCCATCCCTTTTCTGTGCCCAGTGTAGAAACCAAGGAGGATGCAGAGAATGAAAGGTCCTTGACTCCCTGCCGAGCATAGAAAATCATCAGGCTGCTGCAAGACAGATAGAACCCTGCATTTCCTCCTCTGCTAGCTACCAGCAGGGTAATTTTTCCCCTTCAGTATAGCAATGGCTGTAATCTTATCTACAAGGTTATATGAAGCCTTTTCTGCTAGGTGGTGCTAAGTGGATTTTAGATTGACTATGATAATTTGTACTGGGTTGCGCAGCCAAATGCTCTCCCTATTCCCAGGCTAATGTTTTGAGAATACAGAGGCCTCTGGGTATGCAAAAGTTCCCCATCCCCAGTATAAACATTAAACCACCAGTGACTTTATTGAGAAAAAATTAGGACAGAAAAATGATTAATTTTTTTCAGGGCTGGTCCAGCCAAATGTTAAGTACTTGTACAATACTGTGATTTCAACAGAAGAAAGTAGGGCTGGCCTGCTTTTGTTGTGTGATGAAAATGAGGCAGCAAAGGATTGTTTTCCTGCATGATACAAATGAGAAGCTGAAATCATCATCCCTGTTTCATGTGTAGCCTGGAAGTTGAATCTTGCTTCACCATTAGCAATAGGGCTATGTAGATCCTCTGTTATATCTGAGGGTAGTAAACTTGTTCAGCGGGCACAGAGCAGGCTCTGGGGCACATGCAAACTTTGTCCTCTGGCTCCTCACTGCTGCTCCCTATGTGTCAATATCTGAGGCCTGAGGTGCCCTCTGCCTTTGGTCAATTGGTAGGGTCAGCACTGGAAGAGAAGTGAGCATGAGGCACACATGTCTTTGTAGAAGCACCCCACAAATAGTTTTCTTTGGCTTGGTAGCCTTTTCTCCACCTCTCAAAAAATTCAGTGTCATTCTGATTTCAGGTGTAGAATATCTGTCACAATGTACTAGACAGTTCATAACAGCGAATGTCTTCCTTACAGAGCAATGACTTTATCACCATACAAAGCTTCTACAGCTTTTTACACTTGACCTTCAGAAGCTATATACTTAATGTCAAGTGTGGGAGTGCATAGTGTTCAGTCCTTTCAAAAAAAAAGGCAGGGGGCTATTCCTTCATGTGATAAAAAGTGATATCACATTGCTATTAGTGGATTGTAGTTAGAACTAGCACTGTTGTTGTTGTTTGCCTTCAAGTCATTTCTGACTTATGACAACCCTAAGGCATACCTATTAAGGGGCTTTCTTGGCAAGATTTGTTCAGAGGAGGTTTGCCTTTGTCTTCTTCAAGGCTGAGAGCATGTGACTTGCCCAAGATCACCCAGTGGGTTCCTACACCATACTGGCTCTCGCTAGTATAGTATTAATAGTACAATCAAGAGCAGGAGAATGGGAGAGAGTCAGAAAGAGAGAGAGAGACTCCTTAAACCTATAGTTTAATCATCAACGGGTGCTTTATGAAAAAAAAATATGATGGAATCTGAGTACTTGGAATATACATGTAGACTTCAGGGGGCTGAAATGTAGGTAGATTGTCAGATATAGATGGAAACAAAGTGAAAGAGTAAGAAGCAAGGAAACAGTGTAGGAGGTGTGAACATTTCAGAAGAGAACACAGTCTGTTCAGCTAGAGATCTGTTAAAGTGAAGTAACCACCAGACAGATAATTGACTATAAATTTCAAGGCAAATTCTAATTTCAGACTCATAGAAGTTAACTGAAGGAAAATGTGAAACATGCATTTATGCTTCATGAATTTCTGAAATTAAGTAGTTGCTTTAAAAAGAACTTGGAGTGTAGAACATTTCCAGATCATGGCACAAGCATCATATAATCCCATGGTTCCACTTACCTAGTTACATAACAGAACCATATTTCAGTGAGTAATTTTTACTAGATCACCTATATGCGATACTGCAGAAATGACTTTACCCATGCCTTTCCCCACTTCATCCAATGCAATAAACACTCTTATTAAAAAGGAAAAT
Source organism: Urosaurus nigricauda (assembly GCA_034509955.1). Taxonomy (NCBI): domain Eukaryota; kingdom Metazoa; phylum Chordata; class Lepidosauria; order Squamata; family Phrynosomatidae; genus Urosaurus; species Urosaurus nigricauda. Next base: position 89,102,347 of record JAOEGL010000003.1, read on the forward strand.
TATTTTTCTTAAATCTAGAAAGATGTTAAAGAGAATTTGCTTTACTTTTAATAAAGGGATTTTATCCTGCTTGTGACGGTGAAGAATTATGCATAATTAATACTATGTTATATAAATCATTACGTATTAGCTATTCCTTGTTTGAACTGTTATTTCGTTGCTTATTTAGGCATCATTAAATAATTATTTGAAAGCATCAATATTCAAAATGTTATGAAATCATATCCACTCCTCTCAACTAACAGGAGATGATACAGGGTTCAGAACACCCTCCTGGAAGTGTAACAGCACTCCACAAAATATTGTGTAACAAGTAGCAAACAATGCTTCCCTTCCCACAGGCAGGATAAGGTCTTTCAACAGAAGGTGTGTGTGGTGCTTTAAAAGTAAAGCAAAGAAACCAATTCATCTCATGTGAGTGTGTCTACTTCAGCATTTTTTCCCATTCTTATGCCTACTGTAGTCCAATTCAAAGTTTGGCAATATAAACCTAAATTCATTGAATTAAAGGGATTTCCAAAAGTGTCACATCACCATTCAACAGTTAATGAATCTACTCTAAATGGAATTAGCAATTGGATTTAGAGCAAGGTAAAAATTAACATTCATGTTTATGTTCTGTCTGCTGTCCTCTGAGAGGAGAAGCCTCAAAATCAAGTGGGAAATAGTTCTCTGAACTCATTAGTGATGTCCACATAATGAAGCATTAAAAACTGCTGGTACACTTTATGGGCTATTTTCTTCCTGTTTCTCTCTTCCTGTAGAGAACATATAGCACAAATGTGTGTGCACTTTGTCAATAAAGGTCCCCTAAAGCTTGAATGACCTGGTACATGCAGTGGGAAACTGAAAAGATAGTTCCTTATTTTAACTTGCAGTGTGGCAAAACTCTTCTAAACTGGTCTGGTTTCTACAGTACAAGCAGCTGAGGATTAGACTAGTAAGAGCTAGTGGAGCTGTTCTTCTGTTCTTCAAAAGCCCTGCATTAGGTAATGTCAGCTGTCAACACTCAACCGCATGTCCCTAGTCATGTCTGTCAACTAGTGTGCTATTTTAATCTGACTCCTTTTCATGTAGAGTCTCCCATCTCCATCAGAAGCGGAAAAAAAGAAGACTCTCCCAGGTGCCAAGAAACTACCAGGCCCTGCTGTTAACCTATCAGAGATCCAGAATGTAAAGAGTGAACTGAAATTTGTCCCAAGAGCTGAACAGTAGCATAAATTCAAAGGTAAGTGCCAAATGTTGCTCAAGTATTCACCAAAGATTAAACATACACATGGCCCTGCCTCTGAAGATGGTCAAACTATAGTACAAAACACAGATAAAAGATCACTCACCCAAGCAATGCCACTCAATAAATTTCACTGGCTCCCATTTCATTCTTAGGCCCATTTCAAAGTTCTGGTCTTGCTTTTTTTTCTAGTAGAGACCATAAGGGCACCTGAAGGATTGACTATTATGTAACTATCCAAACATCACAATCCTCTCCATAGTCACATTTGGAATGCCTCCATCAAATCACATTGATCTCTGCTGCCCAAGACTCAAATACCTTCTTCCCTACATTCTCTGTGTTTGCATCTTTTAATATTATCTATAGTTTCGATAGCCCTGTTTAAATATTTGAAAGGATGTCATATTGAGGAGGGAGCAAGCTTGTTTTCTGCTGCTGCAGAGACTAGGACGCGGAATAATGGATATAAATTGCAGGAAAAGAGATTCCACCTCAACATTAGGAGGAACTTCCTGACAGTAAGGGCTGTTCGACAGTGGAACACACTCCCTCGGAGCGTAGTGGAGTCTCCTTCCTTGGAGGCCTTTAAACAGAGGCTGGATGGTCATCTGTCAGGGATGCTTTGATTTGGAGGTCCTGCATGGCAGGGGGTTGGACTAGATGGCCCTTGTGGTCTCTTCCAACTCTATGATTCTATGATTCTATGATTCTGTCACATTTGGCTTTCTCTTGATACAATACAATGGATTTACCAAGCTTTGGGTTCACACATTGCCCAAACCATGGCACCTAAAGTGGAATCATAGTACAATAATTGTGTAATGTGACATGATCATACCTGAGTTCAGAGGCAGCATACCAGGACTGGAAGTCCTGGCAGGTGCTCATTCTGACATCTGAAACCCCCAAGATTGAGACAAGATTAGAAGAGTTCTTCCTGGAATAAACATATGTCCTTTTTATGCATTCATACAGTGACCCGCTCAGTAAAGTTCTCTATGGCTGATAGAAAGAAGTATGTTTTTTCTAGCTCCTTTGGGATTTCCCCCTACACTAAAGATCCTTGCTTACACTCTTTGGTTGACACAGATCATAAACAATGAAAAGTATAACTCTTACATCCTAGGTTACACCTTTTCAGCTCATTCATCCACATCCTCCCCCAAACACCAATCACCATTTAGCCTCTTTGGCTCAGACTCCCTGGAGCAATCTTTAGTAGTTAACTTACAAAGTACTTCTTTGTTTTATTGTCTTTATAAAAGCTCATTTTCTGAAAAAGCTCTGATATCATTTCTGCCACTCCTTTCTATGTCCCTTGCAAAGGCATTCTGCTACATAGACTTAAAGTTACACTTACTGTACTCCTGTGTATTTTTTCAAAACTTGCTAGCTCTTCCAGGAAAGTGAAAAGAGGTATGACTAGGACTAGAAGCAAATCCCCCAGTCATTTGCATTTTGGAAGGACTTTACCCCTAAACACGGAGCAGTAGTTTTCAGATGTGTAACAGTCATATCTTGGGCTAGTGTGGGAATACTACAATGTGATAAGAAAAATCCAAAGAAGGAAAGAGAAGAAGATTCTTAGGGCTCATTCCCACTTACATTTAAACCAGTGTGCGATTTACCTTCACTGTGGTTTGGTAAATCAATTCCAAAAGGCCCTTTGTTCCCACTATGAAAGCCGATCTTTTCATTGTCCCCTTGTAATCGCTTCTTTTTTGGCATGATTGTTGTCCCCACTAATTTGCGCCACTTCAAAATGCATGTCAATCATCTGTGTGTCACCAGTGACGTAAGTGGCATCCCAGGCAGCCCAGCTTAGAAACTATATATATATATTATAGAAGATTCGATTCATTGATTTTGCAACTACTTGCAATCAGTGGGGCAAGTGGTTGCAAAACCAATTTATCGAATCTTCTATCATTTTTTTTAAAAACATGTGCCCATAGGTCACACCACAAGCACAAAAGCAATGCTGGAGGGAGGGGGGATGGTGGATCTACCAAAACCCCCTCTGCCATTAGTCCCACCCCTCCAGAATGATGTGATTCAGATCTGTCATTCCCACTTGTTAAACATGCTTCCGAATCGATTCTTTTCAAAAGAACCACTAGGAAACTAGTGTCTGGAAAACCCAGGTTTTTTGCATTTGGCTCGCTTTACTGCAACAGAAATCGATCAAAGTAGGATCGGAACCAGTTTCAAATGGGAACGATGGTCACATAAACCGATCAGCAATTCGCTTTAAATCATAGTGGGAATAAGCCCTTGGATCCCTTTGAAATCTTGAACAGGAGGCTTCTAATCTTCTGAGATCAGTTAATACTTCTAGTATGAAATACTCTTCCTAGCATGTGCATAAAAAAGAAACTTCAACCTATGGCAAAATGATCCCAAATTAACATCAGATTAAGAGTTGGATCAATTATTCATGCAGGTAATTCTTCACACTGTCTAAAAATGGCTTAACTTCAACAACAACAAAAACCTTTAAACTGGACTGTCTTTCCTATTTTATATATGCAGGGAGCCCAGATGAATAATGTGGCATAACTAATAACAAGAATTAAAATGCAGATGTACAAGATCAGTCCTCTGTTAGACTAGCTCTAGAAGCATCAACTAGTAGTTTAACAAATGTTGCCTGAGTCACTAAAATAACTAACAAGAATTTTGATAGTTTTAATTTAATTTGGTAGTCTGAAAGAACAGAATTGACTGTGAGTCAGAACAAACTAATTTCAGCTTGATTTAAACAAGGCAAAATTTAGAAGTCCAGTCATAATTAGAGAAGGAACATGCCACTTTTCTAATATTCAACAGGTTCTGCAGAAACTTCAGTTGTTTACAGAGACATATAAGCTAAAGTAATTTTATTCAGTCCTTAATTATTTTATATTGTTCAAATTATAATACATGCAAAGAGACCAAATGACTTAGAGTACTAAGCACTGTAGAAATAATGCAGTTTGGCCCCACATTAAGTGTTATAGCTCGATTCTGTGGAATCCTGGGATCCTTGCAAAACTACAAATCCTAGGATTTTGTAGGAGGGAACCATGGCAGTTAAAGTGGTGTCAAACTGCATTATTTCTACAATGTAGGTGTACCTTTAAACCTGGTGGCATAGTTATGGTTTTTGAGAGCCAGAATCATAGTTTGAACATTGAACAATGACTCTAAAGACAAGGTTTCAAATCCCCGCTCAGCCATGGAAAGCCACTAGGTGACCTTGGGCAAGTTATACTCTCTCAACCCCAGAGGTTGGCTGTTACCTTTAACAGCTAACCTATTCAAAACAAATCTTGCCAAAAAAAACCTGTCATAGGTTTGCCTTAGACTGGCTGTAAACTGGAAACGACTTGAATGCACACAACAACAAACAACAATGATGCTTTTAAAACCACTTCGGTTGAGAAACAATAGTTTATGATCAACCTAGAGAGGGAACATTCAGATAGAGTAAATGTTGCTGTTGACTGCCTTATTTGCTGCTGTAGTTCTCAAGTTTTTGTTTGTTTGTTTTGTTTAAAAATAACTAAATAATGTTTCTAGAACATTTGGTGGCAATTCCCAGCATCAACAGCAGCATTTTATACCCACCTAAAGGATACACACACACATCCATCCAGGATATATTGCATAAAAAAAAATAATCCAGAGGCAGTCATGGTTTAATACTTGAAATTTATACTGACTTTCCTGACCATTCTTCTTCAACCAAATCTGCACTCCCAAAATAATGCAGCCGGATGCTGCCTTAACTTCCATGGCTCCATCCTACTGGTATGAAAATCTGGGATTTCTAGTTTTTCTCTGTCAGAGCACTCTGGTGCCAAAACAACCAACAAATCCTAGGATTCCATAGGATGGAGCCATGCCAGTTAAACTGCATTATTTTTGCAGTGAAGATGCTGCCACATGAAAGAGGGAAGCACAAGTGGTTCCTTGTTGTACTTGAAGATGTTTAGAACATTGATCCTTTAAAAAAAGAAGATACAGTACACCCATTTAGGTCTCACAACATCCAGAGAAGTAGTGAGCAAACCTATTGAAGAGATCTGAATGACGATTGGCTAGAATTGACAAAAGTGACATGAAAGCTGAATGAAAAATGAAAAATGACCAAACTGCCAATACAGCTTCCTTCAACATCTCCTATTCCTTGCCAGCTTCTTAAGGCACTGGGGGATTCAAGCCTTTGCCTTCCTGTGTTCCCTTTTACTTTCCTTGCTACCTCTCTCATCTGTTGCATATAAGAAGGGGTGCCCTATGGTCTAGGCCATCTCATCCTAGACCCCAGGTTTCAGATGGGAACTCCTTTGCAGAAATGGATGTGAAAGCTACAGTTGAATCATACTGAAATTCTAACTGAGTGTGCGCGCACACAACTGCTTATGTTTCTTTTTAATATGAAGTGACACAATAATAATCCTTGTGCACAATTGTGCTTTATCCATAAATCTCAATTCCTATGTAGAATATTAAAGAATCATCCTTTGTTGGGGATGCTTTGATTGGGAGTTCCTGCATGGCAGGGGGTTGGACTGGATGGCCCTTGTGGTATCTTCCAACTCTGTGATTCTATGATTCTATGAATCTGTAGCAATTATAAAATTGGGCAACCATTGTGAAATTGAGTAGTCCTAGTTATTTTTCTCAGTGTCGTTTCTTATCTTCACAACCAGGTGAGCATGAAGAGCTTATCCCTGAAATCATTGAACCAGCCTAGATTTGCCTGTTAAACTCCATATTTCTCCCTATTCTCCACCCACCTTCCCTCTTTCTAGCAAGCATCACTTTCTTTGCACATAGCCTAATTCATCCCCACCCATGCTGCTCCTATAGAAAGGTTTGTTCAAGGTGCTATGGCAAAGCAAATTCTGGGTACATCTTCCTGCCAATTCACCACAGGATCATACTCCACTGATGTAAAGGCCCCTGTTGCTTCAATTAAAGGATCATTCTTGTTATTTCTTTGTAAGAACTTCATAGGAGGAGAAAATACAATGTACAGGAAACTTCAAGGAGAACCTAATTAAGAGACCTCTGACTGAGAATATTATACAGTGTTACTAATTCTCTGTACAGCTGGTATTGTATGATCAGTTTGAGCCACAGAATTGTGCTGAAGGTATTATGGCAACAGGCCCTACCAAGAAATGCTAATGATAAATAATGCAGACAATTAACCTTAGAAATTGCACACGCTTTTCAGCACAGGGAGTCTTCCAAATACCTTCACTAAGGAGAAGGGCTAATTGTTCCCAAGCATGTGGAATACAACCCTTTCCCCTATTAATGTCTCTGTTAGACTTGATATAACTGCATAAATTATAGCCAATTAAGCTGACAAAGTGATCTCAAATATCATGGCTCCAACTCAACAATCGGGCTAATTTCTTTCTTACACACTTTGTCTCCATCATTCTCTTTTGTAATCCCCCCCCCCATGTCATTTGATAGGAAGCCACCTGTGCTCAAATAAAGTCTTAAGTTGTTCTTTCTCTGCATTGTTTTTAATTTTTTAAAAACGATTTTATACTTTGAACATGTTTTCACTCCTCTCTTGTAGACTGTTTACATTGCTACTTTAGTCTGTAGCCTAGACAGGAATATCTGTACTCCAATTCCAACATCTAGATAGTTAGGTGAATGGTTTCACACTTAAAATCCCAGATTTATATAATACTGGATAGAATTCTCTATCATGATATATTTTGTGTACCTTTATTTATATTTAACTATGTTGCAGAGGCACTAAGGAACCCCTTTGGTGAATTGTGAAGATGCATAATGGGACATTGGCAAGAGTATCCTGATGCACGTTTGGCTGAAGCACACGGTCCAGAAGGCATGGCCTCTGGCCCTGATTGCACAAGGACCCCAGCCACTGCATGGCTCACTTCCAAAGCGGCCTGCTGCCGCAGTCCAAAACATCCACCAGCAGGAGCGGATTTAATTCACTCCTAAAAGGTCCAGCTCTTGCCACCTTAGTGTGGCCTCAGAGCAGTTTTGAGCCGCTTTGGGGGTGGGCGTCATCTGAACACCACACCGCCAAAGCAGCCAGGAGCTGCTTAATTTAGCTCTTGGGTTTCAGGCCACTAAGTCCTGTTGTACATCATTTCTGTTGGTCATTGGTCCCAATGCACAATAATTACCTGGCTAATAATATTGACCAATGCACAATAATTCCCCTGTACAGGAAAGTCATAGCAGCTCCTTGTTTCATATGGATGTTGCAAAACTACTGAATTCTGTTTCCTGAAAACATAAGTCTACTTATAGAAACATAAGTCTTCATGTGAATTCTGGTCAATACTTACTCATTGAACTGTTTACATTTGCAGGACAATCATAAATATGTTTAGGATTATTTGTAGAAATGTACAGTTTGCCCTCTGTATCTATGGATTCTTTATCCATGGACTCAACCATCCACAGTTTGAAATATTTTTTAAAAAATATAAATTCCAAAAAGCAAACCTTGATTTTGCCATTTTATATAAGGGACACCATTTCACTCTGCCACTGTAATGAAACAGAGAGGTTTATGACTTGGGAGGAATTTCTCTCAATTTCGAAAGAAATGAAAGTGGGGCCAGTTCGGAATTGTGTGAATTCGCTAGTTCAGCGAATTTACGTTATTGCGTATTGATGCTGCATTGCATTCAGAACTGCCCGAAATTGCCTCCCAGTGCCTGAAATTGCGTGTGATAGTTTCTTACGCAATCACGCGAAACCCCATGATTGCGTTTGGAAGGACTTCCCTTTGCCCGAAAATGTGTATGATCAGCTTTCACACAATCACGCAAAACTCCATGATTGCATTCAGATTGCCATTGGATTATATTTCCAATTACCTTCGTGTGATAAACTCCTCAGTATCCATGGGGACCCAAACCACAGTGGATACCAAGAACCCACTATATTGTATGTAATTATATATATGATGGTAGGTCTGTATGTGATAGTCATTTTTTGTCTATATGACACCCATTTAAAAAAACCCCGCAGACACTATTTTTTTAAAGACCCTTTGCATTCTGTAAACTGTGGAATATTTTCTGGCCCTAATAAGAATTCTAATGTATTGTAGGGTATAAAATGTCCTATGTCCACAGGAACGTTTATGTGCATATAAACGTGTAGTCTACCCATGCCCTCATGCCAGGAAATACAAAGTTGAATGAAGAGTAAAATAAAATCAGATCAAATAAAATAAGATCTAAACTTTTTATATTGTTGGATATTTCAAGACATAAATGAATTCTAATACCTCTCTCTCCATAGCAAGGGATTTAAGCTGCCTTTGAATAGGGGCAACTTCTTGACAACCAAAGCAGATAATTGCTTGCATCATGGTTCACCAAAAACAACAGCAACACAAAAATAAAACACACACACACAATTTTGTACCCTAGATGGCACTCTACCTATTCCTGTGACCATTATTAGCTTATATATTATATATTGGGACAAAAAGTGGCAAAAATCAATACATTTGTTGGAGTACTTTTGGACTTGGCAGTTCTTTTTGTTTGAAAAATCAATACTGCATATGGTACATGGCTAAAATTTGGAGACATTGTTTACAGTTGTGAAGATGAAAATGCCATTACCTTATTAGATGACAAAGTAAAATACTTGTCATTGCGGTACCCTCAACCAAAGCCATTTGTTTATTCAGGTTACAGTTAGATTGACTCTCACTTTTACCACTGTAGTCTTGCAATGGCTGTGGTTCCAGCACAATCTAGAGCCTTCCTGTGTTATTGCCATTTGCCAATGCACAGAGATGGATAAACTCAAGCAAGGAGACCATAAGCCTGAGCCTGCAGGACCTGAGCCTGAGGACAGAGGGGCTCATTCATTGGGTCACCATAAGTCAAAGGAGATTATCACATGAGGGATGGGACGTCATTGTCCCGTCCCTGTCCTGTCCTTCCCACCAGATCATGAGAAGAACTTTTGCACATGACCTACACTTGACCCAGCAGGAAAGCTCAAGTGAGAATGATTGTATAAATCACTTTCACTCTATATAGATTTTTTAAAAAATGAATTTGAATGTTTTGAACTTTATAAATTGTTCAGTTGTTTTTTAAAAAATTACTTTTATATGTTTGCTTTTATTGAGGTTTTGTATAAAATATATGCTCATGTACCAGTCTAGAAATTTTAGTCAAAAAATTGACCTAAAAATCTGGGTTGATTTATCTGCAGATCAATGTAAGTACTGTACTTTAACTCTTATTTAAAAAGAAACCATTACCTGGTGAAAAGCAAGAGTATAATATGTCCTGGAAGCATTATTTCATGCACCCACCCTTTAGGGCAGTGGTTCCCAAACTTTGATCCTCCTGGTGTTTTGGACTTCAACTCCCAGAAGCCCTTGCTAGCTTGGAATTATGGAAGCTGAAGTTCAAAACATCTGGAGACCAAAGTTTGGGAATCACTGCTTTAGAGTGAACACAAACAGTTATGCCTGTCAGGATTTTGTAGGTTCTTTGGCATTGTTTTCCTTTGCTTCATCCCTTAGATCCTTTGTTATATTGCCCCTAAGTTTTACCCTCAACTTATCCATGTGTCATTTCAAAATCCATAATTTTGACCCCCAAACCTGCTCTTGATTTATGTATGAGGTCGATTCTTAGTCAAGTATATACAGTACTTCTAAATCTCTTTTTATATATACAGTACGCCTTAATCTTTATTTTAATATGTAATTTAGTCTCCTTATTGGGATAAAGGCAGGATATAAATGAATAAAATAATACATATATACATACATGATACCCTTGTGGAAATACAGTCTTCCTAAGAAGTGTTAAACAGATGGAAGCTCTGTTGGAAGCCCAGTTTCTCCAGGAATACACTAACCTAGGAAAGTAAAAAACAAGAATTACATTCATTTTTTGCTTGGGGGCAGTTGGGTTGAGGGAAGCATCTTAATATTTCTTTTGCCTTGAAAGGATCTGTTATTCCTCTTATGAGAAAGGAAAATGAGGCTTGCAGCTTTTAGTTATAGTCATTCTTTATATTTGTTGCCTAGAAGGAAACTTTGTTCCAAATTACTATTATGCCTAGCCTGTTCATACAGAAGTGTTCTCATAGCACAAACAATAGCAATGGGAGTAAGTGCACTTAGAAGGGGGAAAGCATACCAGAGAGACAGTTTCTTGTTTACATCTGTCCTTTTTAGTGTCTAGAACAGGGGGGTCCCAAAGAACTGTGTGTGTGTTTGAGTGAGAGAGAATGAGAGAGAGAGCAAGCGTTTTTTACTGTAGAAACAGAAACAAGCAGAAAAGGTATCCCCAACAACAGAAGCTGCAGAAAGGTGAAGGAAGAAAGACAAAAGCAGACTGAAAATTATCCCACTGCAACCTGCCTTCTGCTCAGTTCTTAGGATTCTTTCCAAGCTAATAAATATAAATTCACAATCTTATCTACCTTTAAATATGCAAAAGCAAGAGAACTAACGATTCAAAAGTTGTTATCTTGATAGGCAAAACTTTTCTGCAGTTTAAAGCAATTTAAACTTTTGTGTTCCCATTTAGCAGGATTACTTCTAAGGAGCTTGCATATACTATCTAGTCTGTCTTCAAGATTTTGAATTATTCAATACTCCTCAGTCCAGTGAGCTCTCTTAATATTGAACTGGTATATTTTATATCAAAAAAATGTATCACATGAAACTCTACATTAATGCAAAAGTAAGATGCAGTGAATTCAGTTCAGTAGTTTGTTTCAGATGGCAGCATTGATCCATGACAATCAAATCATCTTTCAAATGGATATATTTTGCAAAAATACTCCAAAAAATAAGTCATCATTTTCTATCATCCAGCTGGTCATCAACTTTCTGCATTATAGAGTGTGCTAAAGCTGGAAGTGACTGTGAACTTAATATGTCTAATGGCTTAAGGAATATTGAAATAACTTCAGTACATAATGAAGCAAGTCAGTGGCCTGGAACCTTTCCATAAGAAAGGTTTAGTTTGTAAGCCTATGCACATTCACCTCAGAATAAGGCCCAATGAATTTTCTATGGCTTCTTTTTCATGGATGTAGGATTGCACCATTAATGTTAATTTCCTTCCCTCTTTCTGTATCCTCACTGGTGAATCAACAAGTCTTTGTGCTTCTCTAAATTAAGGGCCCACAATTCAGGTCTTTGATTCAATAACTGAGAAAAGGTATCTTCACATTGTGGCATCACCTGTTCCAAAAACATTTTAGACCATTTGTGTTCATTTAATGAAGTTCCACATCATTCAATGTTTCACAGATATAAACTGGGACATGTGTTGCCAGGCAATATCAGACTTCAGTCTAGATGACCAAAGTTATTGACCAGGAAGTACAAACAAGCTAGGAGAGGCTGGAGCAGTTTGCTTTTGTTTGAGTCTACTGTGGAGGGCAAAATTCTGCCTCCTCTCCTTCCCTTCTTGAGTTAATTGGGTGCAAACTACTTTTCCACTTTGAACTCAATTTTCAGCAACTGAAGTAAGCTGAGGACAAAGAGGTAAAGTAGGGGGAGGAGAGGAAACTGGGACATTTTAAAAGCAGCTGAAAAAATGGGATGGTAGAGGATTAATCAGAACTGTCTATTCCAAACTGGAAGGGTTTAAAGGTACGCAGTTCTAAACGTCAGTCTGCAGACCATTTCTGGTTGACAAGCCATCTGCTGCTAGTCAGAGATGAATTTCTAGAAACTATGAATATGATACTGGTCCCTGGTACATTGATGGGGAAAATGAGTGGTCCACTACATCAGATGGCTTGAGATCCAGTGAATTAAAGTGTCAGTATAATGCCAACAATAAGTAAAATCATTGAACCTTAGAGTTGGAAGGGATCACATCTGTTCTAAAACAACGCAGAGTGATACATGAGCTTACCACTACAACTCATCCATGACCAGTAGGATTTTTTTAATCAGTTTTAAAATTAACTGGTGGCTTCTATCATTTTTGTTTTTGTCTTTTCTCCTGAATGCAGTGAAATGTTTTTCTACATAGACAGCTGAATTTAGCTGAGAAGCAATTGACCTGCAACCATCACTGGTACCTCAAGGAGGCACTCAAGTTCTAGTTATTTAAAATATAGCATGCATGCTTTGCACACAGTTTTTTTAAATGTATGCTAAAAAAATAATAATCCTAAATCCACAAAAGAGTGATACCTTTATTGGTCAACCTAAATTGACAAAATACATAATGCAAGCTTTTGAAGCCCCACTAGCTTCTTCATCCAGCAAAACATGTTAAAATCAAATAGAGAAAAGAAAAAAGTGATGCATTAGTGTCACAAACCTACATTTTGTATCATTTGTTGTATCTGCTATAGTTCAGTTGATCTGGAGGGATTTCAGTGGAGGCAGATGCCACTTCTTTCTTAGTCATATGGGAACCAAGACAAAGGACAGTGTCTGTGATTGGAACTTTTTGTTTTATTATTTTATATTTTATTTTATTTTTGTGCTCTGTTATTCCTCATAAGAAGTGCAGGATGGCTAACAGCATCTAGAAACATTACGTATAACACCTTTAAAATGATAATTTTAAAATCACAATATAATAAAACAATCAGTAAAACAAATCTGTTTTTTATTCAGATGTCGCTTTGATTTTGAATTAGGTTCAAGTTTTGTATTTTAATTACTTTTAAAAGTTATTATTAGCCATGATTTCTGCAATGCATTTCTCTTCATCTCTAGCTCCTTCTAGGAAATTCATTTGCAGAAATTAATCTACTCATTTTCTCTTTTAAGTATCAAAACAGAACAAACTATTCAACTCTTTTTGTAGTTTGGCCTTCTGGGTTTCCCTGACAACCAGAAATATATTTCCTTCCCGGTTCCCCCACCCCACCCCACTTTCTCTTTTTACTAATAATGTAAATTCACAATATGTTCTTGTCACTTCTCCAACAGTGTGAAGACAACACATTGCTTTTCTTGGCTATTGCTTGTTCTGGTAATGGCTTGGATTTTGAGACAGATAGAAAAATACTTTTACAACCCTACTGTGCTAACAATACTGTGTAGGAGTAGGTATCTAAGTAGGTATTCAAAAAATTACTGAGGATTAATGGCCAAGAGTTTATTTGAGGAACAAAGGAAATAAATTCACAGTAAAGTGAAGATTGCAGTGAATGTAGTTAGAGTCAGTCATCCTGTACACTCACATTCAATCCATTTAATCCCCTTCACCCCCTTTCCTCTCTCAGCTACGAAGTGAATTATCTTCATCATACCAACTGTCATTTCATGCCCCTGTCAACTCCTCCTCAATTTAACAAGCCAACTATATCTTGGGAAAAGTTACCCTTTTAGCTACAGCTTGCAAAAACTGCCAGTGAAGATGGCTACTAGCTTTGCTGGCTGGCAGATTCTGGGAGCTGTAATTCCCTCCCTTCCAAGTGGCTGTCAGCCTCTGTCCTTCCAACACAAACTCCAAACATGGTATCACTGTATTGTCCCTATATTGGAAGAAAGGCAGGATATAAGAAAATATTAAATGACCATTTTCATAGAGCAGGGTTGACCCAAAACATTTGGCAGCCTGAGACTAAGGAATGGTGTGTGCCCCCAGGTTCAGAAGCTAACAGAACATTTATTGAAACTTAATTGACTGGCAACATGATAGTACCTTCTGTTATTCTAGTTGAAGGGGCCCAGATAAGGCCATGTAAGCTTTGTTGTCTGCTGAGTTTAAGTGTGCATACCTGAAAGTGGGCACCAATCAACATTCTCTCTTCTCAAGCTATCCAAACTGGGATGTTGGAGTGCCATCAGCTTGTTGGATTGGCAGACTTCAACCTTGCTCAGGGCTTCATGTCCTCCATTACAACCATGAATCTGTCCCAAGTGATGTCTGTCTTCACTCATGTTTCAGGGAACAAATTGGACCTAGTCTTCTGTGCTTGGTGTGAGGGTGATAGCCTTAGTATAGAAGAACAGTCCAGTTCTAGTTCCACTGGGACAGACAGATCACAACCTGTACAGACCCCACCTGGAGTACTGTGTCCATTTCTGGGCACCACAATTCAAAAATGATGTGGAGAAACTGGAGTGTGTCCAAAGGAGAGCAACCAAGATGGTGAAGGGTCTGGAAGCCATGCCTTATGAGGAGTGATTTAGGGTGCTGGGGATGTTTAGCCTGGAGAAAAGAAGGTTAAGAGGTGATATGATAGCCCTCTTTAAGTATTTGAAGGGATGTCATATAGAGGAGGGAGCGAGCTTGTTTTCTGCTGCTCCAGAGACTAGAACGCAGAAAAATGGATACAAACTGCAGGAAAAGAGATTCCACCTCAACATTGGAAGGAACTTCCTGACAGTAAGGGCTGTTCGACAGTGGAACACACTCCACCGGAGTGTAGTGGGGTCGCCTTCCTTGGGGGTCTTTAAGCAGAGGCTGAATGGCCATCTATCGGGATGCTTTGATTGGGGGTTCCTGCATGGCAGGGGGTTGGACTAGATGGCCCTTGTGGTCTCTTCCAACTCTATGATTCCATGATTCTAAGAATCTAAGTGATCTGGATGTTTTTCTGACAGCTTTTGGGGAGTTTCCTCAGCAGACAATTATATTAAAGATTAGATTGACATCTGCAATGGAGAAATGATTACAGCAGTTCATAAAATTGAATATTCCCTATCATGGAAAGGAACCAAACTAGTTCCTTGATTTACTAGAGAGCTTGTAGTTAAACTAGTGGAACATCAGCTGAAGCAGGCCTGATCAAATATGGATAGAGCTCAGAGGAAAGCTGATATTGTGTGTTGCTGACAGCACACAACAACAAAATTTCTGTCACCATTTCATCTTCCTGGAGTCACCCATCAGTACCAAGATATAAAGACAATTTTACATTTTGGCCCCCAAGAGGGGAATATGGACTACTCAGCAATTCACCGTGACCAGATTCCACGATACTTTGCAGACAAAATCTCTTGGATCCATTTTTATGCTGGTTTTGGTTGTGGTTCCTGCTTCTCTGCAAGAATTAAATCCTTTCATTTGGTGCAGCACAAGTATCCTTAGAGACATGATGCCTATGACATGTGCACTATATCCTTTCCCTTCCCGGCTTATAAAATCAATTGGGAGCGGGTGGTGAGAGACTGTCTGATGTGATAAAGGAAGTGGTGCACCCCTGCCTGCAAAATTCCACTGTGCCACAAAGAGACAGTTTGTAAGCCATGGCTTAAAAATCCAGTTCTGAACATGTTTTTATAGGACCATGTTTAAGGCCATAGGATGTAAGTGTTGACACTTCTCCTTGGGATTATTGTTACTAAGCATCAGATATGTTCCATTTATTTCTACTGATGAGAGAACTACTGTGACTTGGAACTGGGCATGATGTAGAAGCCCGGCTAAATGAAAACTGTGAGCAAAGCTCACCTACATTCTGAGTTTTTTTAATCATGCTCAGTTTTCACTACATGGTTGTTACTACAGTGCACCATGAGAACATGTTGTATTATATATGTTGTTTTGTTTAATTCTCTTATTTTTTAAATACCATGCATTATTCCCTGTTTTGTTGTCAATTGTGTTTTGTCCAGACATTCTCTAGATAGGCATGAAATATTTGGAGAGTTAAAAAGAGCTGTGTCGGAACATGTGATGGTTGCTGCCTGAATTTGCCTGCTTGTTCATGTGAATTCTGTGAGCCACACAAGTGCAAAAAGTAGAATTTAAGCTGCCAAAAAAAAAAAAAAATCACTTCAAAACGATGAATGCATTACCCTTCCAGCCCATTAGAATGATGTTCATATAGGCTAGCTCTGATAATCTAATGATGAGTTTTGGTGGAAACAGCTTTTGTCATATGCTATCAGTCATACAATGCTTGGGCTCATTTTGTATTATTCCTCTAAGCATGTTCCAGAGCATTATTTGAAGTTCTTTTGCACCATATTGTATATGTCAATATATCCATGACCCAGTCTTGGTAAGCATTGAAATACTGGCAACTGGAATGGTTGTTGCTGTTAGGCATTCTGTTATAGTGGCATATGCATGCATAGATTGCAGGATGAATTATTTGTCATAGTGCAACAGGTGTATCCTGCTGGCAGTCACAGCAGTAGAGTTGTCCATACAATAATGTTGTGCATTGTGGTTGTACACTGTGCATCATACATTGTGATTGCACACAGTGCATTGCAAAACAGCAGGCAGTCATTTTATTTTTTTATGTATTTAATTTTCACCCTGCTTTTCTCCTATATGGAAGCGAAAGTAGTTTATATATTAAATACAGTAAAACAAAATAGCTAAGACATTCTATAATTCAAAAATTAAGCAATCATTACATGGCATTCTACTCAAAATCATTAATTTAGAACAGTTATTTAGAATATTCAAAACCTGGTAGAAAAATAACCATGTTCCTTTACTTGGTACACTTAGGATGTACCTACACTGTAGAAATAATGCAATTGATACCAATTTAACTGCCATGGCTGCATCCTACAGAATCCTGGAGTTTTATCTGAAATGCTTGAGACCAGAAGTGGTTTGAATTTTGGAGTTTTTTTGGATTTTGTAATAATGGCATATACATAATGACTTAACTTGGAGATGGGACCCAAGTTAATTCACGGTATGTTTCATATATACCTTCTACACATAGCCTGAAGGCAATTTTATACACAGTATTTTAAATAATTTTGTGCATGTGTGTGTATACTGAATGACTAGAAAGCAAAGGTGTCACTTTCTCAGCCACCCCCATGGACAATTTTGGATTATTTTGGATTTTGAAATTCTGGATAAGGAAGACTCAACCTGTATTCCATCCTCTGCTGTCAGCCATATATATGACACTCAGAAAAAGAAGACCTGTTAGCTGTTGGGATTTGGGCTGTCCTTCCCATAGAAAAAATAAACAGCAGAGTAAGTGGGTCATGTTTAGCATTCACTGCTCTTTTCAAACTATCTAGTTGGTCTCTGTGTGCTAATACTATCCCAGAAGAGTCTTGACTGAATTGCCAGCGGTAGAGTCAGCCCTGGACTGTATTTTGTTTTTCATTGTCTTCCCCCCTGTGTAGGACCTTTACCTACTTGTTTTATGCAACATTTTATATTTTATTTTTGATTCTCTCAATTTCGTAACACAATATAGGACACTTTTTCTGCAGTGACAAAGAGGAAAATGTCTTTCCTTCCTCAGCTCTGGTCTACATACATCTGTTGCTTAGGAACAGCAGGGACTGAAAAGAAAACGAAGGATCCGTAATTACAAGTGCTTTCTGCAGGGTTAGGAAATAAATGGAACAACCTGAAGCTACTCAGGTTGTATGTCTACTTATCAACAGTTGCACTGCCCATCTTATGCATCCTTATCTCTGGAATAGTGTATTAAAAGCTAGCGATTGTTTATCAGCAATAAATGACCAAGACCAATTCTATTGTTTTAAGTTATACTAGTCCCTTAAGAACATATATTGAGATAATTGCTGCAAATAATTTGATCTGAACCTGGTGTGGGTTTTTTGCCTGTCATTCTTACTGCTTCATCCAGCAGTATCAATTCAGCTGAGAAGATGGACTCACCTGATATTGCTAGCTTGAAAAGAAGTAATTATATTATCAGATAAACCATCTAATTAAAGCAATACCTGCTAACATTTCTCTCACAAAGGAAAAGATTTCTTGCTTGCTAGAGAGCAAAGATGGTAGTATTGCATAAGTCCCATGGAAACTCAAAGCTGGATTCCTGTTGGTTTGTCCCAACTTATATAGACCCATTGAACGTGAGCCAGCATATTGGTAAATCCAATTGAATCAATGACTTGAGTCTAATCAGGAATAATAGGATTTAGGCCAATGTTAAAAGAAATGGTGTTAGGATGTAATCCACCTTGAATTGTTTTTACATACAGCTTAAGGCTGAAACACTCCAGCAAAAGACCCCTTCCTGGAATAAGGACTATATTGGGGGAGAGATTATTATTATCATCATTTATTTATAAAGCACTATCACTGAAAAGACAATTTACAAGTAAAAGAACAACAAAACTGTCCCCTGACCTTAGGTTTACAACCTAAGGTGAACTTTCTTTGCTGCTATTCATAATGTGAGACCTTCATGCCTGATTTATCTGCCCTCTGTGAAGCTCTGTAAACTCTGTTGCCTTTTTATTCTACCAAGTAATATACTGTGAGTCACTAATACACTAAACAAACACACATACAATTATTTGAAATCATTGGGATGAGGCAGCTGCCGCACTGTCACATTGCTTTAATTGTCATGGCTTCATCCTATGGAACCCTGGGATTTGTAGTTTGTTATGGCACTAGAGCTCTCTGACAGAAGGCTAAATATCTCACAAAACTACACATTCTGGAATTCCATAGTGTTGAGCCATGGCAGGTAAAGCAGTGTCGAACCGCATTGATTCTGTAGTGTAAATGCAGCCATAGTAGACACACATAACTTCATTCTTTCCTTTTCTCATAAAGCTTTGGTTGCCTAAAGGGTTACTTGAAACCTCATATCCATGCCTCATTCACTCTGTCGATTTGTTTGCAAGCTGGTGTGTTGTTATACAAATGGATCACTGACTCTTGCCTGTGTGTGTGTGTGTGTTGTGTTTTCAAGTTGTTTCCGACTTACGGAGACTCTAAGTTGAATCTATCATGGGGTTTTCTTGGCAAAATTTGTTTAGCGGAGGTTTGCCATTGCCTTCCTCTGAGGCTGAGAGCTGGGAATCCAACCCTGGTCTCCAGAGTTGTAGTCCAACCCTCAAACCACTACGCCATCCTGTTTCTTACCCAGTAGGTAATGTACAGAGGGGATTTAACAGAACTATTAAGTATCTGCTTCTCTTTTCTTTCTCTAAACTATTTAAATGTCTGTGTGGTGTGTGTGAGAGTGTTTTAAATGGGGCATGTATACTAACTGGGGCAGTGGTGAGTAATGTATCTATAAATGGGTTCAGCTGAGGAGTAAACATCACATGAGCTCTGGCTTAGATTCTTGTTGACTGGGAAACATTTCATGCATCTTTGGGCACAGGACACACAATTGCTTGTTCTCCACTGGAAATATATTAAAAAACCTGAGCTTGAGCATAATCTCAATAATGTAATAGTATGTGAAGGCTTTGTGTAAGGTTGCAAGACAAAGAACTTGAAAATGGCATGATAAAGCTAGCTAATATAACCTAAATATGATCTCTTTGTGTGTGTGAATCTTATCCCAGTCTTTAATTACATGGCACACATAGGCTAAAGTAACTCTATCCAGCCTTTGCTCTACATTTCCAGTCTTGGTGATATTATTATGCTTGGGTTCTGAAATCCAGATGGACAGATGAAGTTTCAGTCTAAATCCGGAACTCCATATTCTTCTTTTAAATTATTCATGAAAAACCATATTTTTAAATTCAATTTTTATTTTTAAAAGCAGATTTGAACAATAACTGAAGAATGTTATGATAATGATCCTGTTTGATTTTAGTATGACTTTGTATAAGTGCCACTAGCAAATTAACATTACAAGATGTTCAGGAGATGGTGACATTTCCCTAAAAGCTGAAAGGATAGGCCGTAACAAATTCTGCAGTGGAATTAGACCAGATCTAAACTTTCTCCTCCCCAAACCACTCTGGAACCACAGAGCCACTAGACCAGTGGTTCCCAAACTTTTGTCCTCCAGATGATTTGGACTTCAGCTCCCAGAATTCCTGACTGTTCATCAATCTGGCTGGGGCTTCTGGGAGCCGAGGTTCAAAACACCTGCAGGAACAAAGTTTGGGAAACAGTACACTAGACAGACCCAGTGTCAGGACTTATTTGCCAGCAGAAGAGACTTGTAACTAATCCTACCTTCCCACAACTATGGTATCATATCTGTGATTCAGGATTGCACTGTAGATTGGTGTTTGGTGCTTACTTTTGCACTACATACGCTGCTGCTGCTGCTGCGGCGTGTCTTCAAGTTGTTTCCAGCTCATGGCACACCTAAAGCACACACTGTATACTACCTACTGTAAAAATACACATTATGTTAGCTTGACCCAAAGATTCTTGCTTAATAGACTACAGCACTAACAAGCTGATGTATGTATATAATACAGTAAAAGTATGATGGGGAAAACATATTCATAAGTATATCCTTCTGTGAGTGTGCATACAGACATATGCCTAAATTTAATTTGGCTTCTGTTCCTTTTAATTGTTATCAGAGTAGTTTGGCAGTTGTAGGGCACATTATGTTCTTAACAGTAAGAGTACAGTATCAAGCTAATATGCACTGCGCACTTAAAACTGAGGACAAGGTTTGTTCTTGTTGGCATCAATGTCATTTCATCCACCCACCACTGCAGAACTCAGTATTCAGAAATGCTCACTGTTCAGGAGAGGAACAGCTAAGGAACATTTCCAAATGAAACTGCAGGGAGAATTTGTGTAGGCAGAGTGTAATTACTCAGATTGGAATGCAAGTACACTTGTGTACACAGAATCTTTCCAGCAAACTTTAGAAGTTGAATACTTTCTCTCTCCATCCTTACTAATGGAGCAACCTTCAGATGGAAGAGAGCAGTTAGAGTATCAGACTAGGACCAGAGAGACCCAGGTCTACTCTCCCTTGAAATTTGCTGGGTAATCTCTCTCAGATGACCTTGACACATTCTGTACCAATAAAGGAACTAGACAAGATGAAAGAATATACTAAATGTTAAAAGAAAAGTTTGGAAAATCCAAAGAAATGAGACTTGTATGGGAGTCAAATTTAGGAACAGAAATATTGGAGGAAACAATGGGATACAATTTAGATAACACCAGCCTAAATATCCATATCTGCTCGAGTTTTAAAAATATATTAATATTAATGAATTGTATTACTGTTTAGTTAAACTACATAAAATCAATAATATGTGTCAATGTTGTGCCAAAGAGGTTGTGATAAAATAGGAAATTGGCAATGCACATGGCTAACCTGCCCCTGAACCCAGTGAATCAATGGCAACTTGGTAAGTCAACATCTATGTGAATTCCATAGTTCAAAGGATGTAGGATTGTTACAAGTACCACTGAGATTTAGGTCATGGATTCCAGACCCAGAGAACAGTTGTGTCAGAAAGAAAAGTAGTAGTTTAATTGATAGAATCACAGAGTTAGAAGAGACCGCAAGGGCCATCCAGTCCAACCCCCTGCCATGCAGGAGCTCACAATCTAAGCACACTAGACACATGGCTATCTAGCCTTTGCTTGAAAACCTCGAAAGAAAGTGACTCCATCATTCTTCAAAGGAATGTGTTCCACTGTCGAGCAGCTCCTACAGCCAGGAAGTTCTTCCTAATGTTGAGATGGAATCTCTTTTCTTCTTGCTTGAATCTGTTGCTCCATGTCCTAGTCTCTACAGCAGCAGGAAATAAGCTTGCTCCATCCTCAATATGGCATCCCTTCAAATATTTAAATGTAGCTATCTTGTCACCACTTAAACCTTCTTTTCTTCAAGCTAAACATACCCAGCTCACTAAGCCATTCCTCAAAGTTTCCAGGCCTTTCACCATTTTGTTTGCCCTCCTTTGGACATGCTTCAGACTAGTGCAAAAGTTTCCTAGCACACCTTTGTGACAGGACATAAAAATAACACCCATATAAGTTCGTATTTGGAACTTAAGAGAACAGGTATAGGCCTGTATAAGCACACACTCCAACTGCCCTGATTTGCAGGGATAGTTCCAATTAATCCTCTGTCATTGATATTTTCAAACTGCTTTGAAAATGTCCCAGTTACTCTTTCCTCTTCAAACTTTTGTGCTTTGTCCTTGGTTTACTTCAACCTGAGTTCAAAATGCAAAAAGAATTTGCATTTAATTAGCTCAGCAGCAGGAAAAGGAAAGAAAGGAGCAAAAATCTTGCCCTTCCTAGTAGATTCCAGCAAAAGCAAACTGCTGTAACATCTCCCAGTTTGTCTTTTCTTCTTCATTAATGAATTTTCTACACTCTGATTTTGCTTGGCTGCTTGTGTTCTGGTTTTCATCTGTGAAATGTTGGTGGGTACACACAAGCTGTGACCCAACACAATCACCAGCTATGTACTGTGATCTCCCTGCAATTTGATAAATCCTGTTCTTTCTTCTCTTCACCCAGCAACAAAAGGGAATGTTCATCCAGATCAGTGTGGGTTATATTTCTCTTTGTGGACTGGAGTTAATGCAAGGCTTGAACAGAACAAAGGATTTTCTCTCCTCCAGCCTTTGGCTCCAGTTCTCTTGAGGCAAAACACAGTAAGATCTGACAGGATGTAAAGTAGATTTAAAAGCTAGTAAAGAAGATGCTAACATCAAGAGAACAGTGGCTTCAGTGTAGGAGATCAGGCTTTGCAATGGGTAAGAGGAGATGGGGTTTAATGGACTGTCTTAATATACACTGTCTTTTACTAATACAGGTCATAGTATTGTGAGCAATTTGGTATATAGAATGGCATTTTTTAAAACACACACACACACACATACACATATGCACATGAACACACACATCCATTCCAGTCCCAAACCAACTGTGTACCCATATGACATTTGGGACCGATTTTTTCAAAATCAGTATCAGGTATCAGGAAAATTGCAGCAAAAATAATTTCTGAAGCAAAGAAATGGGAAGAAAGCAGGGGAAAGTATTTCAGTTCCCCAAACCAGTGTATCTTTAATATAAAAAATTAGACCTTGCTTTAAATGTTAACTGGGCAGATGTGAATGAACATGGGATTTGTGCCCCCTTGCAAAGTTTGGCCAAATCCTTGCAATATCACTGCAGACAATCTAATAAAAGCATGGATTTGGCATACTGACCCAGTTGGGGGTACTGATCTACATGATTCATGGTTCCAACCCAGAGACAGGGATGCACAACCAGGCCACCTATGTTCACAGCACTGAAGGCAGATTTTGAGCTCTAGCTTTTCACAACCAGCAGGATCTTCTTAGTGACTACTGAACAGTGGTGACAGTGTTACATTGGACTGAGCATTAGTGTGAGTCCTGGTATAGTTTCTTTGTATAACAGTATGTTACCATTTAGAATTTCCATGGATTTCTGCAAATGTGCACATGAAGCTCATTTGATTTTATTTTGCAGGTCTGTCAAGATATGAATGAAGCACCTAAATGGACTGTAATCAAGAAAGGCCACCAAAATAATTTATATATTTATATAATTATGTACCTCCTAAGTACAAGATATTTCATAAAGACATCTTTGCACAGTTACATCAACCTTCTTGCTATCTGGTTTGCTGAATGTAAAGTGTGTTGATGATACTACAGATCAAAAGTATATTTGTCCATATCCAGGAAGTGAATTTGATCATAATAAAGAGAAATAAATGTAGCATAATTTTAAACTTAGAAATGAAATAAATCTTTTTTTCATTAAAAATAATTCAGTTTTCCTTTTCTTGCATATTAACAAAAGAACTTCCTACCACAATTACCATAAACATGTGTGTTGTATGCATGTAAAGAAAACAGTAATATACAACAGGCATATTTCCTCTAACACATTCTAAAATCCCATTGATTATACTGTAGAAGGAAATCTTCCATTGAAATGTCTTTACCTTTGTTTAGAATGTGCCCATAGAACTTTATTCATGTAGAGCTAAAGGATGTAGAGTCGGCCTCCATATCCACAGATTCTGCATTCAGGGAGTCATCCATGGGTTGAATTAAAAAAAAATAATCCAAAAAGCAAACCTTGATTTTACCATACTATGTCATTGTATATAATGGGACTTGAGCATCCATGGATTTTGATAGTTATTGGGGGATGGGTCTTGAAGCCAAACCCCAGTGGATAACAGCCACTCTGAGAACCTTTTGGCTGAAGAGTGGAGTATAAATACTCTAAATAAATAAATACGGGCCCACTGTGTATGGAATCATGTAAAATGAAGACCAAAGAAACTCACATAATTTTACTGTTCAAATGAAAACAAAAAACAAACCTATCCATGCCCACATTTATCAAATATACTATGATCAAATTAACGGTGGACTTTCTGAAAATATAAAACAACTATAACCCCAAATAAGGAGATCCACAAAGGGAAACAGGGCTCTTTTACATATTATTTATTGTATCAAGAACCAATGTTCCATTGGAACCATATTCAAATATGCACCTGAATGCTAAATGTCTATTTATATTGCAATTACTTTGAATGATCTACCCTCTCTAATGTATTTTCCCCTTCCATATTCTAGTGCCAGTAATAATGAAGAGTGATTTTGTTTTGCTTATTTGGATTCTTTTTCAATCTCAGACTCAAAGATGAGAAGCATAATAGTGACATGAGTGAGAAAGACGATGTCTTAGTAATATAACCTTATATGCACAAGGTCCAAGATTGAATCATTGGCCACTTCCCTAATTAAAAAGATGTTGGAGGCTGTATAGCTGGAAAAGTCCATCTGCCCAAATCCTTAGAGATTAGCGATCTTGGGTTTGCTGCCTGGGTCAAAGGACAAAATGTCCACCCTTCCATTCTTATACAAAAGCCAATTTAACTGACAAATGAATCTTTCTTCAAGATGTGGAACCAGAGAACATACCACATCTGAAAGTAGTAAGTAGTTGAGGGTCATGCTGCATGGCACATAGCTTTTTCTTCCATTATACACAACACTGTGTACACAACACTGCCACCTGACACAACCACCTCATTCTGTCTAATAGTAGGCCAAATTCTGCAGTAAAAATTGACAGCAGTGGACTTGATGCACCAGTGGCCTGATTTAATGCAAGGTAGCTTCATCTGTTCATAAGCAAACCTTTCCCAGAGTAATTGTTTCCTTGGAGAAAAGATTTAAAAAATCAACAGTGAAGTCCTCCAGAATAAGAAAACAATGGAATTATTGTGGATGAGAAAATGATCTTTGTTGATTAAACTTTCAACATGTTATTTGAGCTTGGGGATTCAGATTGTTGGAGCTGAAAATCTGTGACCAGAGGCTTTTCTTGCACTTTGAGTGCAGACAGTATCTGGTATATTAATGAGTCAGAAAGTGTCCCCAAACTGGAGCCCCAAAAATGGTTGGAATCCTGTTGATTTATGCTTATGAATGCATAAACATTGTAGCAACAGTGCTACGCAGTGATTCCTAACCATATCTCCCCAATCCCCCATTTACTGGCCATCAACCACATCATTCTGTCAATTGGGACACAGCTAATTGATGTTTTCACCCCTTCCTATGATCTGTCTCAGTTACAACAGGCAGAAACAAGCCCATGTCACAGTTCCCCTCATGCCCAAAATCACTCATTTTCTGTGAGAGAGACAGAAAGAGAGAGAGACCATCATTCAGCTGCTTCCCAAATGACAGGGGAACAGACATCCACTAATCACAGCAGCTGCTCCCCAGTAAGTCGAGACTGAGGGACTTTCACAATCCCTATGTATATGCTAAACTAGTAATTTGGATCTGTTTTCAAATGTTTTGATTTATTTTAAGGAGTTGGGTGCAATTATTTTTTCAAGTGATATTAACTCCTATGTACATAAGATGTGAATGGTAAATATTTAACAAATGTGGATTCTGATTCCTGATTTGGATTTGGAGAATTCTGAATCTTCTTGGAGGAGACCTAAATCCAGTAAAGTTTCTTCAATTTAAAACTGACCCAGTCAAGTGAAACTGTGGTTATATGTAATTGCAATGACTAGTTGATTAACATGTCTTACTAGAGCAGCTGAGCAATGGTATTTCTGCAAATAATTAGAACTGGAATTAAAACACAGATTCTACAGAGCACCTGTTGCTAACTTATTCAGAAATGCCCTAATCATGTTCAAGATCCATCTCTAGTGTCTACTCACAATGACAAGTAAGTGCAGTTCTCAAAAAAAAAAAAATAAATCATATTCAGCGTTAATTAAAGGCTTCCTGTTGCTATTGTTCCCTGGAAATCCAGCCTGGAGGAACTAGTGATGAATAGTTTCTCTTTGTTCTTTGAATGAAGCTGTAGTCCTAAGGACACTTAGAAGTAATTCAGCCCCTTTAAGCACACTCGGTTTTACTTCCAGAGTATACAGACATAGTGATTGTTCTTTAAATGTTCCAATGTCACATTTTCTCCCCATAGATAAGAAATGGTTTCTCTTTATGATGAAATTACCCAATTTCCTATCTGATCATCAGGAATTAATAAAATGTCCTGAACCTGTAAGCATTCAGTTTAAAGGAACAGGAACCCTTAAAAACCAAGCAGATACTTTAATTGTTTTGAGGGTTTTTATCACAAAATTTCCCACAAATCATGTCTAAATATCACTGTTGGTTAGAAAACACTTCAATGGAATGGGTTAGTGTAAGGCTGTCCTAAACAGAAAAGCATAACTCCTCTCCTGCTCCTGCAAGGTATTTTGAAAGGGCACAGGTTGAGGTTGTGGAGGTGCTCTCCTGGTTGATCATCAACAGAATTAAGACCAATTCCTCATTTTTGAAGCTCCCAAAGGGTTTAGAGGCTATCAGAGAAAGAAAATACTTGTAGAATATAGGTACATTTCCCTCCACAAACTGGATTGATTCAGAAGAATTACCCCAAATCCTCTCTTGGGAATGAAGACTATGCTGTCATCCTAAGGTGAGTGCATCCATCTCTAATTACATTTTTCTAGCATTCTGTGTGAGGAAGAGGGTTTTACTGAAGCAAAGATTTGATTTTCAAGTGTTATCAGCTCTGTAGTTTTGAGCATCATCTTGGCTTTGATCCTTCTGTTGCATACCCATTAATTCACTCATCCTTCTTTTTAATGCTCAAGGTTATTTAGGATGAATCAAAGCATGCTGTTCTTCCATGCTCTCCCTCTAGGCTTGGCCTAGAAAATAATCTCTCCTGAGGTCACTTAAGTCTTCTAAATGTCACACAGCCATAGACGTGCATGTGACTTTGGAGCTTCTGCAGGCTGCCCGCATTGCCAAATGATAACTCGGTGACTCAGTCCCTACATTGAGAATACTATGATACCATCCTTTTCTAGGACTCTTTCTGGCAAGGATGGTGCAGTTTGACACAAATGGAATAGCAGCACAGATGGAACTGTTTTTAAAAAGGGAATAGCATTTAGAACATGCCACACCTGAGGATCTTTTAACATTTTTCATTACATGATTTCCTAGTTCACTTAGGAAAGGAGAATCTGGGTGGTCAAGTAGCAGTCCAAAGATCAAAAACCAGGTTATCAGTCAGAAGCTGAGGAACCAAAACCAACAGGGGATTCACAGAAGAGTAGGCTGGATTCAGGATAGAGCTGAGTTTCTGAGCCTTCTATATCAAGACTGAATGTTCAGTGCCAACAGCTGGGGTTGGCTTGGGTGTCTTCCATGGAGTGGGTGGTCTATGTTTCCAGTGACTTTTGGCCTGCCTTCTATATCAATCTATCAATCAATCAATCAATCAAGATTTTATTCGGTCAGTGACCAGCAAGTGCCTTCTAGATCAAGACTGAATGTTCAGTGCCAACAGCTGGGGTTGCACCAACAGAGCTGCAGATGTGCTGAACCTCTCTCCAAATACTCCAGTCATGCTAGTATCTTTGAAGGACATCCAACATAAGAAAGCAATGTACTATCAACTGTGGCCCTACAGATGTTGGCTACAATACCTTGTCATTGCTGACAATCAGTTAAAGTAGTTGGGGCTGATGAGATCTGAAGTGCAACAACATCTACGCCTTGCTTAGTGCTTTTACAAAGGTTTGCCACAATAAAGTTACAACTTCATTAACCTTATTGGGTACCATTTTTGGGAGGAAGGTGAACTATCAGACAGACAACAATAATTTCCCCCAAAAATAAAATGTCTAATTCTTTGAGCCTGTTCCATTTCAACCAAGGTCAAGCAAAAGTGCGAGTTTATCTCACGGGTTAGAAAAAGAGATAAAAATTCTTATACAACCCAAAATATGGGACTATTGTTCCCTTCAGATAATATGGCATTCTTATATTAACCAAATCTCAGCAAACCTTTGGGGTTTTCATGTACATTTACACCACCATATGGGATAAGTTCAAGTCTCTAGAACTCAAAATGAGGTCTGTTATACAGACAATTTCCCTTTTCATGCAAACTGTTGAGAAGGTCTAGTAAATGTGATGCATTACTCCACTGACAGAATAATAAGTAGGATTGGAAGGGAAAATGGGAGGTGTCTTGCTGTTGGATGACAGACACTGATCCACAAAGGATATTAAACTCATTCATAAACAAATACTGTTTGCCATTAGGTTTTAGGCCTCAGATATACTATGGTCAAATAAGATGACTAAGCATTAGGAAAATAAGAATAATCCAGCCATTTTCTAACATAATACGTCACCTGGGGAAGCACAAGCTTTCAATTTATCTAGAATAAATATTGTATTGCATGTGACTCTTTGTCAACTGTGTGGTGGGTATGATTTCTTTAGCCATATTTTGAGATAAATGGGTGAATGTTGCCCAAGGATGTGAATAAAAAACTGGAAGCAAAAATTAAGGAAAGAAATTGGAAAATGAGCTTGGACCTTAAATGCTAATTGTCTTTCCTTCCTTCCTTCTGTGACCTCTTTGGTTTGTCTGAAATCCAGGAATCCTTTTGGATCAGATATAGGGTATGTGCATGTGCCCTTTGCATGAGATTGGCAGGGATGGGATGCCTTGAGTTCACACTTGACAATCCTCCCACATGGGCTAACACATGCTTTGTTCCCCCTTATGCTCCATTTCTAACTTCTAAGTGACTGCCTGTAACCAATAATAAAATTTCAACACACAAGACCTGTTGAAATCTTTTGGTAACAGCTTTGCAAACACTGTTGTTGGGTTTAAGAAAGAAATAGAAGGAAAAGAGACATGGTGACCTTAAGTCACTTTCAGGTATTAATGCTCCCTTTTTCTTTACTGAAAGATGTAATTAGCCAGTCCTAGAAGGCATTCCGGGGTTCTTTTGTGGACCAGTGTTGTGTGGGAGGGTGCATTTCCCCCCCCCTTTTTTTTTGCAATCTTTCTTAAAAGATTCTTTTCATAGACTAGGAACCAATTATAACAAAATAAAATTTAATGGAACTCCCTACACAACTCTTAAGACCAGAATTCTCTCTCAAATTACAGTGCTTACAAACCTTGCTGCCAGGGTTTGATCTATTCATTTAAATACATGCATGAGATATTTTACAGCAGGGGTGGGTAAAATACAGCCTTGGAACTGCATGCACCTCACACCAAGGATATTTGTGTGGCCCTTGTCACCTCTAGTAAACCCTGACTGACCTTTTGATGACAAGAAAGTGGATGAATTGCTGCTCTTAGAAGCCTCCTGGTGCAACAATTTGCCTTTTAAATAAACTGTAAAGCCTTCCTATGCTGTTTAACACAAATAACATGCTCAGTTTTCAGAACCATAAGTAGAAATGCAGCCACTTTGGGGTTTCTGTATGTGTGGTGCCCCTGGACTGTAAACGTGGACTCAGACTTGCTGCACTTGCTCACTCCTGTTGTACAGGCTGCACATCACTGGTTGTTGGGGAAAAGCAATACTCCCTCCGCTCAAAGCCACAGATTGTATGTTGCAAGAAAAAGCAATACTCCCTCCGCTCAAAGCCACAGATTGTATGTTGCAACCATTTTTGACATTACTACTCTGTTCGACAACAAACTATGCTTCTCTTCCCTACTCTACTGTTGCAGTAGAGTATCCGGATAATGTGTAAGGACCATACTCCTTACATAACTAATCTGGAATTAAACTCCTCCTATGAGCATGCAAACTACAGGAACTCACAAAGTCCAAAAAGTCCTATTCCACTTAATCAGTACTTTTTGGTATATGGAACAATCTAATAAAAATTTGTATCCCTGCATTATATATTAATATTTTTTGGAAGGTTCTCCCCATCCCTTGTTCCCATCCCTACAATCAGTGAAGTAATTTGAAATGAATTTAATAATGGCATGAAAGACTATCCAATATGAACATATTGTTGTTGTGTGGCTTCAAGTTTTTTCCGACTCATGACAACCCTAAGTCAACCCTATCATGGGGTTTTTCTCTGCAAGATTTGTTCAGAGAAGGTTTGCCATTGCCTTCCCCTGAGGCTAAGAGCATGTGATTTGCCCACTGTCATCCAGTGGGTTTCATGGCTGAGCGGGGAATCAAACCCTGGTCTCCAGAGTCGTAGGCCAACACGCAAACCACTATGCCATGCTGGCTCTAAGTAATTGCTTAAGCCCACTTAAACAAATGGACTTGATTTGTTTTTTTAAAGTTTATAATTGTTTAGATATTCCTTTAAAACAATCATTAAACAATGGGATAATAATAACATAATTAAAAAGCATAAACATCAAAGAAGACTAAAAAGCAATTTACAATTCAAACTGCAGGATAAGCATGCTTGAGGAGTCAAAAGTTAATGACAGTTAAAAGGTTGCAATACAGTGCCATCCTAATTCAGAGTTGGCCCAACCATCAGAGCTAAGGTTTAGGCATAAGGCTCTTCTATCAGCAGAAATTCTGTTGCTGGAAGAGCCACTCTACCAACTGATCTCACAAATCTCCCAAAGAAGCAATCTGCTGGCAGATTGTTGTGCTGGCTAAGATTTGTGTGGCACAATAGCCAAAAAGGTAACAGAGAAGGAACTAAAGGAACTAAAGTAGAAGGAACTAAAGTAACCCAGATCTAAACTTCCTGGAGAGAAAGAGCCACAATGCCTGCCCAAATTAGGCCAGGAGAAGGGCAATCCTAAATAATTTCCAGCAGTCCTTGGTTGGAAGCTGGCCTATGGTTGACTCTGCTGGACTCTGACCATCTTAGCCAGTTAAAATCTACCTCAGCACAGAGACTCTGGATCTTATAAGATGAAAACCATGGTTATCAATAATATGACAGGAATATAGACACATGCAGTAAATTTTCATTGGGATACAGATGGAAAAAGGCATTCCTGTGTCAAGTATCCTAGGTTCAAACTGCAAAATGCTTTAAAGGTTATCTCTGTATTCAAGATAGTGTATTGGATTGCACCCAAGAGTTGAGTTCAAGAGAGTTGAGTTCTAACTGGTGGTGTGATAAAACACATCATATCTTGAACAGGCATCCCTAGAGATCTGACCTTTCATCTGTCCAGGGTAAGTTTTCATTCTGCCAGATGTGTGCCAACCCTTGACAGAGGCTAATTAACTGAACTCGCATCCATATAAGTGTGAGGAACTGAGAACAGGTGCAAGGGAGAATCTGCTTAGACCTCCTCAATTTCCAGACATCTATCAGATGGAAAGCACTTTCTGAGGTATTAAAAGGAGAATCATCTGCATCTCTGCCAAGAAGCAAATCCCACTGAATCTAGTGAGGTTTACTTCCAGGAAAAATGTCTATAGATTTGCATCTTAAGGATATTGGATTAACTCTAGGAAGGAAACAGGGGTGGTGGTGGTGACTCACTTGTTACTTTCACCATTCTTCCATAGCAGAAGAGGAGGTTTTGAGTAATGACGATAGCTTGGATCCCATATTGAATGAAAGGTAGATGTAAAACAAACAAACAAACACATTAGAAAACAATCTCTGTTCACATGCTGTAAACAAACACACAGGAACCCTTATGAATTGTATGCATTTATTTTCTTTTTTGTGTACGGAGAAGATTATTCAGTTTGCGGGCAGTGTAGCCAAACACTCAATTGGTGGCATGGACCAGTTTCTGGAATGAAGTGGAATCGATGCCAGAGTATTATGAGTGGGAACACTGAGTCTCCACTACAGGACCTAGCAGCACAGAACTGATTATATAGCTTAAAGTGAAAGCCTGGCAATAAAAATGGAGGGAGACTACTCTGAGTATGACTACATTTCGGTCTAAGCCAGAGCCTTAACAGTAACTCTGAGGCAGATTAAACCTTGAGAAACATACTTTCTAGAAATGAGAATCATTTATTTCACTTAAATGATAATAGTACATTATTATTATTATTATTATTATTATTATTAGTCATCAGAGTGATGGTGGTAGAGAAGATGAAGGAAGCCAATGAGGGCAAATGGAGGGAGGGGGCGGGCAGGGATGGAGAAGGAGATTGCAGAGAAAACACATTATACAAGCTGAAATGATAGTTGCTGGAGACTTGCTTGAGCTGAGACTGACTGTCAGTTTGCTTAAAATTCAACATACTGTTTCCCTTTATTTCTTTGCACAATGACTTCTGGGCACAATTTTCTCCTGGGAATATGAACGCTTCAGTATTTCCCACCTGCCAGCAGACCATAAATTCTGCATAGAACTGAGCTTTTATGCAGCACTGATATATCCCAAGAACCATTCATGCAGGACTTTTGTGACACAATGTGCAGTTGCTGCTGTTGACTGTGGATTAAATGGGGTCAGCTAGGAGGAATCATGGGTAGAACTCACCTGAAATAAATCTGTCAGTCCAGACACAGACATCAGACTTAATGCATATCAGATGTGCATTAGGTAAGGTGTAGGAGCTTGCTGTGCTGTCTGACAGAGAGGTCAGTTGGTTAAGCTATTGTCTGTGTCAGATTGGCATGGATTGCACACAGGGTGGAAGTGCTCATGTGCCTTAGTTCTAAACATGTTGTAAAGATTACAGAAGTGTAACTGCCATTTATTTCAGTGCTTATGACTGTAGCCTTAGAAGAGACTGTAATCACTGCATGCAATTCACTGGTATATTTTTTAAAGTGCTAGATTTTTTAAAAAAATCTATTTATTTAGTTATTATTTACTTTATTTATATGCCTTTCTCCCAGACTGGGACCTAAGGTGGCTTCCAAAACAGCGAATTAAAAATGTTTACAAAAAAGTTTTAAAGGCAGTTTAAAACCACGACATTAAAACACTATAAAACAGTTTAAAAGTCATGCAATGTTAAAAACAAATAAAACATACATCTAAATGAGAACCTACTGCGCTGAGTACAATTACAGCATTTTAGAAATAAAGTTTAATAATAATAATAATAATAATAATAACAACAACTCTGCTTAACCATTAAACATGCTAAAATAAAAATGTTTTTGCTTGAAGGTAAAGGAGAAGTAAAGAGGGGGCCAGCCTAGCCTCTTGTTCCAGAGGGTGGGAGTGGCCACCAAGAAGGCTCTCTCTTCTGTCCTCATCAAGTGAGTGAGTGATAGTGGTGGGGCTGAGAGAAAGCCTTCCTTTGATGATCTTAAATCTCCAGCAGGTTCTTATGGGGACATATGGTCTTTCAAATAATCTGGATCTAAAACTTGTAGGTCATGACCAGCACTTCTGCCCAGAAACAAACTGGTAGCCAGTGAAACTGATTCAACAAGGCAGCTCCCTACAACTGGTCACAGTGAGCATTCTAGCCGTCATGTTTTGAACCACTAAAGTTTCTGAACATTTCCAAAGACAGCAACACAATGAGTGTGTTGCAGTACTCCAAGCAAGATGTGATCAAGGCATATGTCACCACAGCTAGGGCAGATGAATGGGCACAACTGGTGCACTAGTTTTAGATGTGCAAATGCACTCCTGACTACTGCTGAAACCTGGGCATCCAGGCTCCGAGTTAAGTCCAGGAGAACACTCAAGCTGCAAGTGTAAGACTTTGGGGAGAATGTATCTCATCCAGCACAGGCAGAGTCCCTATTTCCTGACCTGCCTTTTGACTGACCAGGAGCACCTCTGTTTTGTCTGGATTAAGTTTCAGTTTGTTTGTCCCCATGCAGTCCATTACTGACAACAGATACTGGTTCAATACTGAGACAGCTTCCTTGCACTGGATGGAAAGGAGAGATGGAGTTGAGTATCATTATTATACTGGTGACACCACATTCCAAAACTCCTAGCAGTTTCATGTAGATGTTAAATTACATGGGGACAAAACAGAGCCCTGTGGGATCTCAGGGCCAACACTCAAGATATTGAACAGGAGTCACCTAGTACCACCTTCTGGGTTTGTCCTTCCAATAAAGTCTGGAATCACTGCATAACAGTGCCCTCAAATCCCATCCCAATGAGGGAGCCCAGATGGATACCATGCTCAATGGTACTGAAAGCTGCTGAGAGGTTCACAGTCGAACCAACAGGGGCACACTTCCTATTTTTAGATCCCTGTGTAGGTCATCAACCAAGGTGACAAAACTGTCTTTGTCTCATAGAACCTTGCCCAAGAATGGAATATTAGGGGCCAGTCACACTTATGTTTTTTGCACGAAGAGAGTTGTGAACTGATTAAAAACCAATTCACCACTCCCTCTACGTTTTAAGGTAGCAAATCTCTCCATGGCATTTGAATCTGATCTGAAGTTCCCATTCACCACCATTCCAGATAAAAATGGAGGTGCCTCCATTTCCTGAACAGTGGCTTGATGATCTGAATCAATCTAACTCACATTATCAGAGATGTGGATCACTGCAATTCTTTTAAAAAGGACTGCTAAGGGATCTGGTATCAAACGCACAGGTTTAAATGAGCTTTTAAACCCCCCACAACTGCACCAAGTACAATCAGTGCAAGTCTGAATGACAGGGAAATAATCCAGTTTCCAAACTGGGTTATTTCGTAGTGTGAATGGGACCTTAGAGATTGGGTGATAGTTATTCAGAATGATGGGATCTAGGGACACCTTTTTCAGTAATTGCTTAATCACAGCCTCCTTTGGAAAGCTCCCTTGTCACCGTGAGGCATTCATCACTCTCCTTACACACTCGGCCAATCCCCTCTTTTCAGTTTTCAGGAGTCAGGAAGGAAAAGAATCCAGTATGCACGTAATAGCCTTCACTTCTCCAAGGATCCTGTGCACATCCTTAGGCTGCACAAATCAAAACATATCCAATAATACAGAACAAACAGGTGCCAAGATTACACCCACTGGACCTATCTCAACTACAGCATCAAGGTCAGAATTGAAGTAATTTTATCTGCAAAGTATCTTGCAATTCACCACAGTGGGCTATTGAGTGGTCTATTTTCTTTTTGTCGGCCAGAGTGTACAAGGCCCCTAACCACTGGAGATAGCTCCACTGAACAACACTGTGAAAATGCAATGGTGGCAGAGAAATATAATTTCTTCACTGCCACAATCACCATGGTATAGGCCTTCCAATAAGCTCTAGCCTGTGTTCCGTCTGACTACCTCCAATTCTTCCACTATTGCTTCTCTCATCTCTGTCCCACTCATTTAATCACTGCCAGCTTCTTAGTCAACCAGGGGGATCATTTGGTTCCATTTAATGCAAGGGGATGCTTATGGGAAATTGTGTGCACCACCCTGGCCATTTCCCTATTCTCTTGGGGTGAAATATTTTAATTGGTCCTCCACCCCTGCAGAGGCACAGAGGTGTCAAGTCCCAGAGGAGCTAAACCCTAGTGAGCAGTCCATGACAACAGAACTATAGACAGTTTCTGAACACCCAGATCACTTTCATCCTTCCCAGAGCAGAAAATCAGGTCTAGAGTGTGTCCTGCAGCATGTGTGCCTCATGGTTGACAAGGCAGACATGAAGTTGTGAGCTGCTCCTAACAGAGCATACTCCTCATGGATGTGGAAGTCCCCCAGTACAACAAGGCAAGTGAACTCCAACCCCATTGCCTAGACCAACTCAGCCAGCTCAGGAAGGGTGACAGTTGAGCAATGGGGTGGGTGATACACCAATAGAATCCCTATTCTGCCCCAGCCAGCCTCCTTCAGAAATACACATTCGAATCCAGCACACTGTGGGACAGGGCAACTGGTGAGGAAGATAGACTCCAAACAGACCACTGCAACTCCATCTGCCCCCACCCCCCTAGGCCTTGCCTGCTGCTGTACAGAGAACCTAAGTGGAAAAAGCTGGAAGAGATTGCCCTCCCATCCCCAGCTTCATCCTCTCTGTGATACAAGGCAGGTTGGAATGCTCATCCAGGATCAGGTCCTGGATCAGGGATCTTTTTCCCATTCACTGAACTGGCATTGAGCAGCAGCATTTTCAGTCCAGGGGGCCTGTTGCCAAGACTATCCAAACTATTTGAAATGGCTAGCAGATTGCCTTTCTACCATGACATATATATCCTCTTGCCCATTACTATTGCAATGGCTGCTCTCTGAGTGGTTTCTCCTTCCATGCCTTCCTTGAAGCACATTTGATATTTATTTAAAAGATTCCAAAATATTCAGCCAGTAATTGCCAGGTACCTGGGCTTGGATTCTGCAGGGAGCAGTCCCTCAGGAGGAGTTACAGCAACACAAGCAAGCCTAGAGGCAGGCAGGCAGGCAGACCTTCTTCCTAGGGTGTTGGTAATGTCTTCTTTCTTCTCCCTTGCATGTGCTGGCTTCCCTCAGTCCTGTCAGACAACTGTAGTACCAAGTATAAAGCAGCCTGCATTTCAAATTCTGAGAATCTTGCCATGAGAACTGCACCAGCTAGAAAATTCTTATTCTCTACAATATACTCAAAATCTAACTCCCCTGTACATTATAGTAATTTCATCCTCTTGAATTCTCTTGCATTTCCAGTTGTTATTGCTATTGAAAGTAAAAAGCGGACTATGCTTCTGATTTTTAAAAAAGAAACATGCTCCTGAAAAGGAACTCATATCTGAATACTTTCCCTGTCCCGTTTTAAAGTATTTTCCCCCTCTTATTTTAAAGGAGAGTCCTTAGCTGTAACCCAAATTCTTCCCGGTGGAAGCTTCAGATAGCTGTGAGAATGTTTAAATCCTTTATCCACATATGGCTCCTGAATCATGAGCACACACCCATACACATTTTGCCAGTTCCCAGAGTGGGATGCCAGTGATGTGTGCACTTTCCATGCAATCCTAGCATGGCTTACCTGTGGAATGGATTCAAACAGTCCCAGAGCCATATACAGCTCGTAAGAGTAGGCACTATTTTTAACAGCAACTCTTTCATACCACAGGTATTTGAATGTGGACAAAATGAATTAAGACACAAGATAAACATGGTGCTGAATCCTGCCTAAATACCCAAAGGCACCAGATCTCATCTAATCAAGGGCATCATTGGTGGGTGTGGGTTGCACCAGTGACACCCTAAGAGGGGGTGACACTACTCCTCCCCAAACGTCTGCCCTTTGGCAGAAATGAGCTATGGTGCTCATCTGTGTCTCTTTAAAATGCTGAAGAGATGGTCTGAGTGGGGCAAGGCTCAGCGGGAGGAGGGGCTGCAGGTTTTTTATTTTAAAAAATTAAATGTTAAAATTGTTTAAATTATTTTTTAAAATTCTTAAAAACATCACATCTTAACAAATTTCCACTTTAAACACATGGAACTATGTACAAGTAAATACATTTAGTCTGTGCATAATTTAAAGATAATTTTAATTTTGCTAGTCGTTTATGCCACAACTATTGCCATTACGTTATGGCAATATTATGATTTATCAGGAACACTAGTACAAAAAAGCTTTACTAAGTATTTTGTATGGTGTATTATAGGAGTAGGTCAGTGGGGCAGGACCATGAGTTACCTCGATGGGTGATGCCAACCATAGTGATGCCACTGCATCTGATTTTGGAAGCTGAGCAGAGTAGCCCTGGTTAGTATTAAGAGGGGAGATTGCCAACAAATACCAGGTGCTATAGACTATATTTCAGAGGAAGAAACTGACAAATCTAGCTTTGGGTAGTCCTTGCCTAAGGAAACCCATGGAATTCATGCGTCAGCAGGAGTCAACAGGCAACTTGAAGACACATGCTCACTCTCAAGTCATCAACACTGTCAACATGCGACCTTTCCTGTCATAACAATCAGGTCACAGGTGATCTATGTTCAAAGGTTTGTTAAGTGCAAAAATCTATCCAGTATGTCCAAAATGGCATACAGATGAGAATGACAAGGAAGTAGTGTATTTAATCGATAATTATAGAAAGAAACTGTCTTACGCCTAGCCAGACTAGTATTCCCTCTAACCCTATACTATGAATGACAGGCAGTCTCTCCATGGGAGAAAGACTTTTTACATAGTTTGCTACCTGATCCTTTTGCTTAGAGATGGCAGGGATCATCAAGCTTTTGGTTTTCTGCATCCAATCTGTGTGCTCTGCTACTAAGACATGACTCTCCCCATACTGAGCCAGAATGCACAACAGCCCAGTTCACCCTTACCTGTATTTTATTTCCTTTCATGCATTAGATGCACACAGTGCATCAAGACTTACAAATCTGTGTGGTCCCAGCCCATTGAAGGAAAGTGTCAATATTTTGCTTGACGTTAAGAAAGTTCTGTCTCTGAGGTTCAATATACAATTGCTTCTGGCATGCAGAACACCAATTGATGCTGCAGTAGACATGTTTGAACCACTCCTAAGGAAAAGAGAAAGAACAAAACCATGCAAGTAGACCAGAAAAATGGAAGTACATAATACTGTGATTGGATTGTACCACTTCAGAGTCAGACTAAAGGATAAGGAGTAGCATGTTGGACTCAGGTTTGCCAGATTAAAAACTGGAGTGGGTTCCTGTAACTTTAATGGTTGTGCAGAAAAGCGAATTTCAGCAGGTGTTGCTTGTTACCAAGTGGCAGGACAAGCAACACTTGTGGAAATTCCCTCTTCTTCACAATCATTAAAGGCAAAGGAGACCTCTGGTAACTAAAAAAAACCCCATGTTCGGGTTGCCATAAGCTGGAAACAACTTGAAGGCACACAACAGCAACAATTCTAGTTTGAAGACTTTTATTTTTCCATATTTAAAAGAACAACAATATAATACTGCCAGAAAGAAAGCCAGGCTAGAATACTGTTTTAGAAAGCTGTTACAAACCCAAGATATTTTTTTTTTAAAGAAAGCTAGCCTTCAATAGGCCTGAATCGTTCTTGTCATGCTGATTTCTTGTGTATACACTGTTTTTTGTACAGGTGAAACATTAAGACTTTAGCTGTGTGTAAACAGCTTCCAGCTTTTGTGGACAGAATAATGGGGCAGGAAATCACCATCAGTTTCTCAAAGATGTGGCTCACCATTAGCAAGACTTACAGTCCAGCTTTGCTTTCCATCCCTTTAAGGTTTTTTTTTCTGTTTGTTTCTTCCAGCACCAGCAAAAGTGGCAGCGACAGAAACTGCACTGGTAGCTTAACCATCATTTGCATCCTTTACAGGGACAAGGATGTACTCTCCAACATTTCACACATGAAAAGGATGTGGCCAGGCAACAAGAGGGCAAAAGTTATTTAAAAAGAACTCATAAACCTACTGTTCTAAAGCACAGAAACCCTCAAATTTATGTACTGAGTTTAGGAAAGCCTGAAAAACAAACAAACAAATGAGTCTACTGGGAAAAGTATAATTCTTCCCTGTCCTCTCCTCTTCCTCCTGCTGAACTGACTGAGTTCAAATAGTTTTTGCACTTTGAATTCTTACAGCAAAGTAACATGAAGGCAAAGGAGAAAAGCAGGTGGAAAAGCCAGAAACTGAGACATTTAAAAAGAAGATGAAAAAGTGGGACAGCAAAGGATTAACAGACTGTCCAATGGGACAGCTGGAAGGTGGCGGCCATAACAACAGCAACAATGACAATAATAATAATATGTGGAGAAATTTGAAGAAATTTTTGTAAAACCTACTTCCACAGGAATGAGAAAACAAATAATGTTTCTTATAAGAGGGCCTTCACGTCGATTTTGGTTCAGTGCCAGTTGCCATTTTTCAGGATTCAGCACTTCATCCAGGTTTTCCAAAACATTACATTTCACCATTGTCACTGAAGACTGTCATCTCAGCCTGATTCTTGGCAGTAGTAGAGCTACTGAACCATTGTTGAGTAGTGAGTCAACACTTTTTTCAGTAGATCTGTTCTAGCTGGGACTGTCACCAGGATCCTGACTTTTCGTTACACTCCAAGACCAGTAGCAGGTATGAGGGAGAGCAATACTGTGATAAGCTGGGAGAAAGAGATGAAGCTAGTGTTCTTTCCAAATCTGATTTCAATTTTCTTCATCTATAAAAGAGGCCTCCGTATTTTGTTTTGTTTTGTTTTGGGCTCCATTTTTAGAAACCTTTAAATTTATTTTGATGATTTAAAAAAATTATAATGTATCGTTGCCAAGTGGGTGAGGATGGTGCCATGAGTATTTTCTCTAGGACACATCTCTTCAACATTCTGCTGCATTACTGTTTGTCTGCATTTCCTGATCGGGGGGGGGGGGGGGGGGAGAGGGGGAGATTTCTCCTCCTGGGCATTGACTGAAATTTGGGAAGTGGGGAATTACCAGCTGCTGTACAATGACTGTACAAAGGCAGGAAGAATATTCACACACATTCCTCAACTACCTGATAAGTAAGATAATTAGAATCTTTACCTTACCCATGATAATTAATCTGAGATTGTTTTACTATCCCCAAGCATTTCTTTTCTATAACTTTTCTATAACTATTATGTTCTATTCTTTTGAATGAGAATGAAAAAGTATCCAGAAAACATTTTTTGGCATGGCACTCATTCAAATGGGGGGTTCTTTATAAGCACTTAAAAATCACACTGTCCAGCAGCAACTGCATTATATCACTGTTCTAGCATTTCCTTCTGCTCTAAAAGCAAAATGTCATTGCTATGTATCTGGATTTCTTTAGCAGCATGCTGCCAATACCAATACAATAAAGTAGCAGGAAAGCAGGAAACACGCCTGATCAAAAAAGAGGTATATACTTCATGTCATATGGCAAATATTACATTTGTTAAAAAAAACAAACCCCGAGGTACATATGTTTGAAACTAGGAAATATAAATATCCATGTATGATCAGTGGATTCACTTAATAAATTACTCGCTTGAAGCACATGACATAATAACTTATAGCAACCTTTTATCAGTTCTGCTAACAAAAGATGAAACTTACCAGTGGAGATGAATGGGACTCTCTCTCTTCAAATATCTTTATTTTGCTTGAATATAATGCTGCCTCAGGATTGTTTCAGCCTTCTTATCTGTGCACCTGCATTTTGGTCTGAGAATGAAAGCTGTGAAATTGATCTCTCTCAAATAGATTCCAAGGTACTTAAAAAGGAAGCCAGCTTCAGCTGCCTGGCTGCTTTTAGCCTTTCAGAGGAACTGGAAGTTCAAGGATCCAGGTGATAATAACCAATAATCTCTATACACTTGTATTTAATTTGGCAACATTTCTTTGACCGTTTCAAACTCACACAGTCATGAACTGTGCAAAGAAGTTCAAGCTTGCCAGTTACTGTTTGGAGTTCAAGTTATGCCAAGATCCCACAATAAACAGATCTCACTTTCTATGACATAACTTCAGTTCTATTTTTGCCACCCTACTGAAGAAATGTCTTACCCACATGATTTCCATACGGGTCACTCAATGTCAGATACTTTGGCTGGCAGTCCTTGTAAAATTACTTCTTTCCCCGCTTCATTCCATTGCTCTCCCGCCCATCTCAATTCAGCCTTTGGACAGCTATGACAAGGGAGCTAGTGTTTGCCTTCTATTCTGGTCTCAGTGCCGTATGGTGATATCATATGAACTAAAGGGGTCCAAAATGCATGCCAGATTAAAGCACTGACTAATCCTCATATTTTGCTTGTCTTTCTGCTCCCAGGCTAAAAGGTCTACATGTTCACGAAGTCCTCCCACTCTAATCTGGAGGTGCTGATTTGATTTTCAGCTGAGACTTCCTACAAGGAGCAATCACCATACGTGGCTTGTTGGCCCTGGGGGAATAAGAGCTAAACTTATCTAGGAGTGAAATACAGAGCTTGGGCAAAAGCTGCAGCAAAGTTCAGTCCTCTTTCTCTCTTCCTGATGCATCGTTAGTCACAGAAGACCTATTTAATCTTCTTAAAAAGAAAGAAGAGCCACAAGAGACATCTGAGCTGTCAAAACATCACTTAATGTCATTTATCTTTCCACTCTGTCACCTGATGCTGTGCAAGCAAGCCATACCATCTCCTGTGGACCATCTATCCTTAAGCAGGACATGGAGGTGAGAGAATTGAATGCCTGAAGGTTGTTACTAAAATCAGCTTTATGAATGAATGCATGAGACAATGTACTAGAAGGATGCTTAATTGGAGAGGGATGTCAAATTATTAAGTGGGTTCTTTGTCACCAGTTCAAGGAACTGCTGTGTTTTTCAAAGACCTTCTTGCACAGTTGACTTAATGCACAATTGCAGCTTCTTCCCTTCACTTTGTGTGCTTCAGAAGAGTTTCAGAGTATTTGGCTCTATACCATGAGTTATTTTCTATCTTACTGCAAAGGACATTGTAGTGCTGTGCTCTCTCGGTACCAAACCCTCCGAGCTGAAGGATTGTTGTGTGATATTTTATTGAAGGTGAAAGAAAATGAATTCCCTGCCCACAAGTCTCTCTTGGCCTGTTCCAGTGATTACTTCAGGGCCATGTTCAAGAGCTATACAAAAGAATCGAAGGCTGCCATCATTCATCTGCAAGTCATCACAGCGACTGGTTTGCAACATGTTCTGGATTTTATTTATACCTCTTGGTTGCCTTTGTCATTTGCCAGTTTGGAAGATACCTTGGAAGCTGCTACTTACCTGCAAGTGACTGAGGCAATTGGCTTGTGCAGCCAATTCCTAGCTAATAATCTGACTCTGGAGAACTGCTGTTTTAGTGCCAATGTTGCTGCAAAATTCTATCTTCCAGATGCTTTATCTGTTGCAGAAAAATATCTAATTTTTAATCTCTGGAAACTCCTGGATTTAGATTTGGCCGGACTGCTGGAACTGAATTTTCACTCTTTGAAGGGAATAGTAGAATCTCCTGATGTACCCATGGTGAAAGAGTCACATTTGCTAGATCTGTTACTAATGTGGCTGAAGTATGATAAATTAAGGTTAACACACACAACTAGCCTTTTGGAACACGTAAGATATGGTCTCATTCCAGTTGAAGATCTGAGAAAAACCTACACTCAGTCAGAAGTGCCTCTAACAGCCCCCATTAAATGCTTAATTATAAAAGCGATAAACTATCATTCACTCATCTTTAGACAACCTATCCTGCAAGATAAGTACAGCACTCTGAGAAATCAGAAGACAAGGATTATCCTGCTTGGAGGCATGACTGTGGATGAAGGGCCTTCAAAAGATGTGGTAGCTTTTGATGTTTACAACCACAAATGGAAAATTTTAACACGGGTGCCAGACAGGTTACAAAATCACTGTGTGTGTGCAGTTGGAAACTTCCTTTATGTACTAGGTGGGGAAACAGAAAATTCACAGAGGGATCTCCAAATTCCTGCTTTGATTGTTACAAACCAAGTCCATCGATATGATCCCAGATTTAACAAATGGATACAAATTACTGGGATGCTGGAAAAAAGATGTCTATTTTCTTGTTGCGTCCTAGAAAACAAGATCATTGCAACTGGTGGGCAAGGTGAGAATGGATCACTGCATTCTTCTGTTGAAGTTTACAACATTAGCCGGGACACCTGGACAAAAATTAAAGATTTGCCAGGCAAAATTCATGGCCATGCTGGCACTGTTTGCAAGAACATTGTTTATATATCAGGTGGCAAATACATGGATCAAAGTAATACAAGTAAGGATTTGTATGCTCTGAGTACCCTAGAAGGACAATGGAGAAAGCAAGCCCCAATGAGCATTGCTCGATTTGGGCATCAGATGGCCACAATCCGAGAGTCTGTTTTTACCTTTTTAGGACTTTATGAACCATTCTCTGAAATCGAAAAATATGACCCTGACCAGAATCAATGGACTCGCTTAAGGCCATTGGTTTATGACCGATTTAGTTATGGTTTAGCAGTAGTGGAGGAAACTGCCCTTCTCATTGGAGGGAAGAAATGGCAAGATTCCCGCGAGATTCCAACTCAAGATGTCGTGGGCTATGATATAGACAACGACTGCTGGGAAGAAATCTGCAAAGCTCCCTTGCCTTGGTATGGATTGCAGTGTGCAGTGCTACAGCTTTCTGAACTGAACGACATTCAGGATATTCAACAACAAAAGAGACCAACTGCTGAGGTTACCCCTCACTGAAACATGATCCATATAAATAATTCAGAAGGTCATAAAATCATCAGGATTTATATATAAAAATGGGAATTGCTCTCGCCTTTTAAGTGGTGCTGAAGTTTCAAACTGGAAATGGCATTTTCAAAGTGAAGACTGAAATTGTTCTTTCCCAAAAGCTCAGTTTCCTCCTCCCCAATTCTTATTGGTGAAATTTATGGAGTAGGAGTATCTCACAGTAGCAAAGATAGCAGTGCTTGAAATTAAATTAAAAAAATAAAGTTATCAAGAAGGTTAATTGTTATAAGGAGGAATACTACTTGTACCAATTTGTGTTTTAAATTATAGTTATTCAAGAAAGACCAACCTGTATGCTAGATTATACTAGTGGGAAAATGCTGGTTTCTAAACATTCCCACCATGTTATAGCACGCTAGTAAAGATTATTGCATGTATTACATATATTATATATCATACATATTGCTTTTGAGAGATAGTGATGATCTTCTTTTGA
This sequence comes from Urosaurus nigricauda, assembly GCA_034509955.1. Lineage (NCBI taxonomy): Eukaryota > Metazoa > Chordata > Lepidosauria > Squamata > Phrynosomatidae > Urosaurus > Urosaurus nigricauda. The sequence goes on from JAOEGL010000003.1 coordinate 89,147,056, forward strand.
CTATAAAAAGACATGGAGAGCCTCTTTCTACAATTTTGCTCAGACCGATATTATAAACTGTGTTATTTTAAGATACATTGATTAACAGACTTTTAAGTATTTGATTTCTGTGGGGGAGTTGTATAAATTATATATTACAGTATATGATTTTAAAACTCATTTTACAGGATATCCCCTTTAATCTGAAATGTCATACAGCATAGATGTATAGAAGCAGTACATTAGCATTAAAGAAGAAAGGACAACAAGGAATACAACAGGACCTTTTCAAGATAGACAATCTTACAAGATGATGTTGGATTTTTATCCTTGGCAGTCATAACACTAGATAATGTGCAGGCAAAATAACAGTTGCATAGCAACAGGTTGTCATGCAAACAGCCTGACAGCCCAGTCCTGAGAATGTGTTGGCATGGTCTCACTCTGTCCCAGCATTGCATAGCCAGCTGAGTAAAAAAGAGTATGTTCATTCCGAAGTGTCTGCCGATGCTCAGGGTTACAAGCTGCTTGATCTTACAAGATGCAGCCATCTGTTCCAAGTGCAAGTCCTGTGTCCACTGCAGCACCTTATTCTTCTCCTACATGGGGAGTTGTTCAGTATAAGAAGAAATACAAAGTTCACATGTACTTTTTTTTAAAGGAAATTACATTTTTTTAATTCAAGGAGTGTCTAATCTTGGGTTTTATCTGTTGCCAATATACTTTTTCTCTCTCTATTTTGATTTGTGTTGTTGTTGATGATGTAAAATACTGTGGATGATCGTATTTTATTCTATGGTATAAGCCAATCTATAGGTTTTGTGGGACTGTGTGACAGGCAAATCAATTGACAAAATAAAGCACACAGTCAAGCATGTATTTATATTAGCTTGAGTATGTATATGGCAAGCTGTGGGTGATCACACCTTTCCAGGACATCTACACACTGTGAGAAGCCTTGAGTAATCTCAGCTTCTTATCATGTGTAACTGAACTACAGGAATATTGGAATATTTTAGTATCTATAACTTTAATCCCACCCCACAACATGAAAGGTCTTTCTGTGTACTTGAAGCATCTGAAGCAATGGGAATTGTGTAATGCCTGGTGCTTAGCCCAAATCTGAACCCTTCATCAAATATGCCTACATTTCACTGCAGAAATTCCTTTCTATAGTTTACTGACTTCTCAATAATACTGGAAATTATGCAATAATGTTCAAATAGATTAAAGCATTTTGGCACTACATATACATATAGTAGGAGGATGCTGGAGGAATTATTAAGCAAACCTTTCTTGTACAGGTGTCATTTTATTTTGACAATCAGGCTCTCATGTCTTGAAATTAACTACTGGGTTTCTATTATATATTCCTAAAATGTGAAAGAGAGAGAGAGAGAGAGAGAGAGAGGTGATGGAAGAAACTAAATCCCAACATTTGGAATAAACAGCATAATTCATTTCAGGGTCAAGCGTTTTTATGTGAGAAATATACAAAATATCACAAATTATAACAAACAAGGTCATGCAATCAATAAATTGTTTATACAAACAGAATCTTGTAGATGATATAAACATTTTCACTGGTCCTGAAATTCCATACACATCCGAATGCATGGTTTGTCACTCAGGTTCAACATAATACAGATTTACCTAAAATTAACTGTAAAAAGGCCACTCTCCTGTACAATTGTGCAAAGTTTGCAAGACATCTGCAATAAAAAAAATGCAGTTGAAAAGAAATGGACAATCCTTTGATCCATAGTTTACTCCCAAGAGCTAAACACACAATGCTCTTTAAAAGTTTAAAAGTACATTCGCTGAGCTGAACAGCCTATAGCTGGAAGCCAGATAAGAGAGAGAGTACAACTTCTCAGACAGATTCATTTAAAAAGACTTATCATTTTTGCCCAGGTATTGATCAGTTCATATCTCAACTCCTCACATGTGCAGAAAAGCATTAAGAAGTGGAATGGCAACCTTTTTTATTTTGGTCATCCAGAATCATGACAAAAATCAAGGTGCTGATAAACAGCAAAAACATACAGTTTAGACTTTGCCTCTTATATCCCTAGTCAGGCACAGACAGGTTTCATCATAAATGCTTCAATTTCAGCTGCATTTTCAACTATTGGGAGATTGGCTAGTGTCTCAGGACCAATTCTGTGGCATAAAATGGTCTGTGAAAATGCAGCTGACTTCTTGCCATGTGAGAAGCAACTGGCAGAAAGGTAATAAACAGCCTTCTGCAAGCATGCAGAGTTTATCATCTGGAGTTTTTCCAAAGAAAAGCAACATGAAATTCCTATTAAGATGCAAAAGCTAGTGCAAGTGAGGGCTAATTGTGCAACTGAATGCCTTGTCACACTGATCAGTTATACCAAGGAAACTTCACACATCCTTTTATCTTTTATATCATGTACTATGTTGCTGATGGGACAGAGCTTGGAAAAGTAACTTTTTTGGGCTGGAGTTCCCAGAAATCCACAGCAGTGGCTATGCTGGTTGTGCAATTCTGGGAGTTGTAGTCCAAAAGAGAAGCATAGGTCAAAGCAGTATAGTCCAAGGCAGGGGATTCTGGGAGCTACAGCCCAAAAGACTCTTTGGAGACAATTAGATAAGCAGCTTGTTTATGTCATGAAGATGAAACCTTGCCCAGAGGTCAAGGGAGAAAAGCCCTGACTGAATCCATCTCTCCTACTGTTTTAACTCCTCTCCCCTACTGGGTGCATATTAGATACTGTATACCAATCTTGAACAAGGCAATGTATTACTTCTCCCTAACATGATGCTCTCCAGATGTAGGGCATAGTTCTCATCAGACCCAGACCAATGGTAAGGAATTCTGAGAGTTGTAGTTTAAAACATCTGCAGGGCAGCAGGTGGAGGAACATGTCTGCATTCTATGTATTTAGTTTCACCACTGCTGAAAAAGGCAGAAGCCAAACTATTTTTCTACAGCACAGGGCAAAATCCAATTGAATGCCAGTGCTTACATAGTAGCATGGGATCATATCACTCTGCATTCAGTGATCCCTAGCCTCTCACACTGTAGTGCAATCCATGAACAATAGGATACAATAGGATGAGGTAAAGCGAACAACTTTCTGGTCAATGTTATCTCATTATCCCCTTGAAACTAGCTAAGCCTGCAACATTTTCAACTCCAGGCGTTTCTGAACATAGGACAGAGTTTTACAATTGGGGGGGGGGGGGGAATGTTACAGATGAGTTTTTATCATGCCATCATCCTGTCTAATTCACCAACATTTATGTGGACCTTTAGATATCATTATCTGTCACACATAACTCTCCCTCATTTTCCCATGGCTTCTTTTGCTTTTGTTCATACCAAGGCAAAGGGCAAAGGGGACCAAATTGGCTGCACAGTGCCTTCTGATAGCTAGTATGAGGATCCCTTCATCTGTCAAAGCTCAGAAACAGACAGTCAAGTAATGGTGAGAGATGGGACTACACACTCACATCAAACCACACCTCTAAATAATAGTATCACTATGCTATGTCAGTTCCCACCCAAAAAGTCTATGCTGCAACTGTTTAAAATCTAAAAAAATAACCACAGATCTACACTTTAAAATAAAAGGATGAAATGACTGTAGGAATAAATGAGAATGTAAGCAATCGGAGAGAAAAATTACCTTTTTGAAAGTAATTTTTCAAGAACTAATACATAAATGAATGGTGTCAATAATAGAGAAAAATGTTACGGTTGAAGATTTGCTGGCTGTGGTCTAGCGATTTCTGTGCTAATCAACTTTACATGGCATACAACTGAGGATATGACTTTGGATATGTGAAAGTCCCACTTACACATTGTAATGTACACCATTTCATTTGCAATTTAAACTATTTAAAGGGACTTACTTCTGGGAAAATCTTTTTTTAAAACAACAAGAATATTTGGTTTGTGTGTGAATCTGATGCTTTTTGAAATTAATCTGTTGAACCCATACACTTTATTGATAATTCCCACCCTCAAACAGCAACAACAAAAAGGGAATTTCTACTATTGGGGCAACTGTGTCCCTTTATTATGTTTTCACCTTCCTTCTTACCCCTTTCTATTTGCCAGAATTTTCAATTTTTTTTCCCAAGTTCAAAGCATGAATTATCTTGAGCTGACAAATTCCAAACAGTTAAAATGTTGACTTAAAAGAAAAGGTGCCTCAACAAGACAAAAATGCCTTAACAATACAATACAAAAATTCTGTATGCAAATACAAAGAGACCAACAAAGGGGTAATAAGATAGTTCTGTTGTACATGTTTAAAAATCTATGTCAAAACTGAAATAAACACAGCCCTTGTCCTCGATTCTGTGCTATAGATTGTCTACTAATCTGTCAAAATACTGTAAAAAATGACGCTTTAACCATTCAATATCCAAGCTTATTGTGAAAGTCCCTTTACTCTTATTCCCTGACTCTTTTCTTTAAAATGCAGTCCTTATCACAGCACTACATTTTTCTGTAATTTATTAAAATATCTAAAATATTCCACCAAATATAAAAGTTTAATTGTCACACTGGCCAAAACAAAAGCTGCACTTTGAAAATGTAACTCTTAACAACAGTTATATACTACTAAATAGGAAACAGATTGACTTTCAGTAGTAAAACGGTGCTCTTATGCCAACTTTCCCTTGATAAATCAATGTAATACTTCAAAATATCTATTCAGAAAGTTTTCTAAAAAATTGATAAATACAATGGTTACGATCCAAAGAAGCCAGATATATGTTTCTCCTCAGTTTCAAAAGCAGTGTGCCTCTTCAACAATAAAAGTTATGCACGTGATTCTTTCCCAAGACTGTACACTCCTTTGGATCATAGCCAGTGTTTGTAAACATAAACAAAGTGAACATCAGCAGCATAAAAAGTATATAAGTTTCTATTCACACAATGACATGGAAAATTGTACTGAACTCATATCAGAAACATTAAAATAGATCTCCTGTAGGTTGATATAAAAGCTACTCTGTGCACTTAAGTAAAGATCCGGAAAGCTGAAGAGGGTTAAGATGAAAACCTGACATTTTTTCCCCCTTTTTATACGTGCGTTTCAATGTAGGAATGAGTATGTGCTAGAGAGTCTAGAAGTGCATCAACTTCATCGGAGTCATTTACAGGGTCCTCCGAGGGATTGCTCTGTGAATTATCCAGGAAAAGATCAAGGTACATTTGTTTCCAGTCTTGAAAGTCTTTAGATGTCAAGTCTGGATTATCCAGAACTTTATCTATGATGGCTACTTCTTCTTCTCTGGCCTGAAAGACAAGAAGAAATTGAATTTGAGCAAGAATGGTCTTGCTGTGTCTTTAGCATTCCACCCCCTTATTAGTAACAAATAACCATCCTCCCTCATTGAAAGCATTTTTAAAAGACATAACCAAACACTTTCCTGGCAAGAAAACTGGGAAGTTCCTAGCTGTTTTTTAAAAAAGGTAAACAAAAACCCACTTTGGTACTTTGACAAACACTGATTCTAAATTAGTGACAACTAACTTAAAGCTGGGGGAAATGCATATTTTGGGACCATACTAGTAAAAGTATGTGCCTATGCATGCACCAGTAAAAGAGTAAGTAGAATTCAAGAAGAAAAAAGGAAAGAAAATGTGAGAAGAGGGTACTGCAGGGGAAAACGAGAGAAAAGGTCAATTAACAAAACATAAAGTGAACTGGTGGGATCAAATATACACACAGATACACCCAATTAAGAATCCGAAAAGGTTGCAGGGAGTAGTTGTGTTAGTCTTATATGGCTAAAATAATAAAGAGTCTTGTGGCATTTTAATGGGCAGCACGTTTTGTTTGGTACTAGCTTTTGTGAACTCTAACCCTCTATATCAGATGCACCGGAATTCCCCCTGACATTTGGGAAACCCATGGCTGTCACAATATTTAACAAGTACAAGCCAGAAAGCAGAATACTTAAGGCTCAGCACTTAGTTTCACAATGGAAATGGTCTACTTAGAAATTTTAGAAAGCAAACCAAATCCTCTTGTGTTCTAAACTATAAAAATGTCATGACAATATCTGAATATCCACAGCATGGCGATCACTCACAAACTGCATGAGCCAAAAGCAGGTGAACTGTTTGTGGATGAAGACAACTGAAAACTGGAACTGAAAATGCTGCAAAACAAAACTTTACTATCTGGCACTGTTAATTATTTATGTCCATAGCATTTTCCAGTGCTTGAGTGACTGTATCTCTAATACATGCAATATATTCTTTGAATTCTGTGAACCATATGATTTTGTGAGATTTGGCTCTTCCTCCTTAACTTACCTTTAAAGTGCTTTTCAGAATTCGCAGCTGGTGTAATTTTTCATTGATCACTGGATCATTGCATCGTTTGATAAAAAACTTCTTGTACTCCATTTTGGTAGATATTTGCAGGTCTCCCAAGGGTGTCAAACTAGCTAATTCCAAAGATCGGTACAAATCTTGCAAAGAATCTGCAGGCTTTTCTTCTAGAGTTTCAGCTGCAAGACATTGAAGAAATGAGCTACACAGATTTCAAGAACCAATCTAAAGCAGTTTTTAAAATTATGTCATTGCAACCTGGAGTGAAGAGAAATATTAACAATTCAAATGTGACAAAAATTAATACACTGAACCCATGAGTGTATCTACAATGTAGAAATAATGCAGTTTGACACCACATTCATGGTTATGGCATCATGATACAGAATCCTGGGATTTTATAAGGCACCATCAATTTTTGGCAGAGCAGGCTAAGGACCTTGTAAAACTCCAAATCCCATGATTCCATAGCACTGAGCTACAGCACTAGAGTGCTGTCAAGCTGCATTACTTCTACAGTGCAGATGTAACCCATATGCCTATAAATATATATATATATATATATAGAAAAGCAACTTCCGAGTGTATGTGGGGGGCTGCATTGCTTCTGCTATTGGAGGCTGCACTGTTCCTCTCCCAAAGTAGTAATAATTGTTTTAAACTTTAAAAGCACCAAAATTCTGTGAAAACAAGGGTCATACGCTTGTGTTTTGTTTGCAAGATTAGTGCTTATGTATGTGAACAGTGCTTGTAAAACACAAGGGGAAATCCAAACCTTGTTTTAAAGGGAAATTGGCATTTTTAAAGGTAAAATACCCTTTTTTTCCTGTTTACTTTGAGGTAGGGATAGAGGACTCTTGGAGGGCTTTGGAAATGCCCCCACATGGACAGGAGTACATACAGCCTGCAGAGTTTGTGCTGTCCACCCCAATGTTGTTTGTTTTTTTGGATGGGATAGTTATTGTGAATATTGTGGAAATTGTTGGTCTGCTGCATGTTTCTTGTAAATTAATTTGTCACATTATAAACACATACAATCTTCCAGGCTTAAAGTCAAATTATTGGCTCCAATTCTTCTAAAAATATCAAAAAGAAAAGCAGATTTTTCTTCTTTCTTATGGTCTCAGAAATCAATATTAATGTACAGCTCATATAGTACCACACTTGGGGACAATGGAGCTCTCTCATGTTCTGACCCTATCAACACTTATTTGAACAAGGTGGGACTTTTGATGGCAAGACTGCACTGTAAATATGAAAACTGTACAAACCCAGCTGCTCAGAACTATGATGTGCATTTTTAAAAGTATACCCATTGCTCTGTTTCATGTGGTGAATCACTAGTCCTCTAGATTTAGTTAGAATACAGTTTTTGACATCGCCATCCACTAGCCTTGATGGGAATTAGAGTCCAGTAACTTCTACAAGATCACAAGTTCCTTGCCCATCTTACCTGCCAACAGTGTAGGATTTTTCTTTTAAAAAAATGCCAGTATGCCTATATGTATACAACTTGGCCAAACTGAAAGCATGACAGAAGAGAAACTGCCAGAATGTTATTATACTTGGTGAGACAATAAACAAGAAGTACAGTATGTGAGGAACCAACATGGTCTAGTTGTTCAAGCACTGAACTACAACTCTGAAGAACAAAATTCTATTCCCTGCTCTGCCATGGAAACCAATTGGGAAATCAATGGTGAGTCAAACACTCTCAGCCTCAGAAACTCTTTGATAGATTTGCCTTAAGGTCACAATAAGTCAGAAATGACTTGAAGGCACTTGACAACAACATTATGTGAGCACTTTGACAAAAAGCCTGTTTAAACTGCAAGCTTGAGAATGCTTACTTGGAAGTAAGATCCATTCAGGGCCAAAATAGATGGCTCTAAAGGAGTAGCGTGATGCCACCCTTTTGAGAGCCAGATCACGGTCGTGGCATCTGCACACTACGGCCCCGATCTGGCTATTTGCCGGCTCAAAAAGAGGCAGCAAAATACTGCTCCTCTTTAAGTTGGCAAAAGAGTGCCCTTTCAATTGCCACCGCAGCTTTGCAGTACTCCTGCAGCGTGTGGTATATAAACACTGTGCTGCTGGAGCATCGCAACACTGCCCACTATCTGGTTGAGTAGGCAACGTGACGCCGGCTTGGGAATGGCATCGGGCCATACATCATCTAAACATCATGCCCCCAAGCCATGCTCAAGCCGGCACTTACTGCTGGTCTGTTTGGAATCTCAATCAATGAATTTTACTTCTAAGTAAATATGCATTGGATTGCACTGTAGTAAATGGATTGCACTGTAGAACTCAAATCCTACACTCTCTTGGGATCATCAAGAGACAATGACCACCTAGACACACACTCTTTGAACAGTAAGCTCTGTGTATATGTTTTCTACTGACTATGGAATTTTGTAATGTACACTGAAACTACTGGGTAAATCCAGAATTGGTGGACTTCATCAGTGCTCACATGGTATTCCAGGTAGTGTTTATTTCCTATATGCTTCAATAAAAATAACTTAGATCAAAAACTGTTTCTTTCTAGTTTCAACAAACTGACTAGAGAAGAAAGATGAACAAACACTAGATGAGGCAAGCACATGTCTTTCTGGTCTTGATATGAATGTATTTATCATGAAATTCCTTTAAAATTATCAACATGATAGGCAAACATGTCAGCTGTGTTAATTATTAATGGCACCTCACCATCTCTCACCATAAATGTCTTGTGAACACATTTATAATTTTGGAGTGGTTCCTTCAAAAGATGGGATAAAAAATGATGAGAAACGTAATGCAATTTGCTTTCCTGTTTTGGTTTGAGAACTGTTTTAGCAGAGTAGCTAAGACTGTGAGCTGCGAGGTTCCTGGGTCAAATCTAAGCTCAACCACAAACTTGTGTGCTGCCAGTAGCCAGGCAATTGTCTTCTTGGTCTTGGCTCTTCAGATGTAGCATAGAGCAATTGTTTCTAGTCTTTCTTGCAGAGTATGTTGAAAGAATTGTTGAGACAATGTATACAACCCTATTATTTATCCTTATTATCTATGCCAGATCTTCATCCAAAGCCCAATCACTGTGACAAAAGTCTGCTATTGCCATTGCTTGACTACATTTGCAGGGAAAGAAAATTGGCTTCAAACTCCAGGCTTAGCCAGTCTTTCCACAGAGAAATTTGTTGAGTGTGAACTAGGCTGACCATATTTCTTTGAGACAAAAATGGTACAATGGGATGGCAAAAACAGGATAGGGTAATGTAATGTTCCATATTCATGAAAAAGGAACATGATAAGAAAGTTTTATTACATGAACCTATTGAGTTTAAAACTATTCTTCAGTGATAGAACTCATACAAAACTCATACTCTCTCTTTTTGCATTATCAAAGGTCTCTTAATGACACTTTCATATTTTAAGGACCTTTTCTTTTCTCTTTCCACTTCATAACACACATGCCTTCTCCTTTCTTTCTCTACCCTATGGCAAATGTTCTTCTACCACCTTGTTGGTCTTTCATTCCATCTTTTTCAGTTGCTTCCCTTTATCTTTTCACACCACACTGGTTTCTCTCCCTCTGATGTTTTTCTTGGCATGTTTTCTCAACATGACTACAGGACTTATTATATGTCTAGTTCTCCCCCCCCCGCCCCACCTTATTTTCCAACCCCTTCATTTCATTCTTCTGATTTCTTTGCTCCACTCTGCATCTATTCTATCCCTATATTCTCTACTCTTAGCAATGTTCAGCAGCAATAACACACATGATTTTCACACTCCTACCAAGTCACTGATCTAATGAAGAAATGTCCAATGTAGACTGTCATATTACATGGCTGTATTAGGCTGATGTCAGCTTACTTTCGCTACTCCAAGGCTTCTGAATCCAGGAAGAGAAGGAACAGAGCAAAATAGATGTAGTGATTCACACTTTTCCTGACCACACCTTTACAGGTTTAGAATAGACCTTAGCATCCCCACTCCAGTACTTGATGCTGACGATAAACTCTTCTTTGTGCTCCTGGATAATGTGGTAAAACCCACATCATCTGGAAGGAGCCTTACCGTGTCAGCACTACCATTCTCAGAAAGTGACACAACCCTGGTTAGGAAATGCAGCATGGGAGCCCACCACTAAAAGTAGAACTCACTGTGTTACTCCGGAAATACAGAAAGAAAATTCTAATGCACTGACTCCCATGTCATTAACATATCATAATAAAGGGTCTGCGCACATTTTCACTTAAGGGGTATGTTTGTGTCATGAACAGTGGATGCTTAGAATTTGTTCAACTGGCCACAAATGATCAAGTGAGTGCTTAGATTGGGAGGCTGGCTATTTGTGGTCTGAATACTCACAAAGACAGCAATGAGTCAACTACACTTAAATTTCTCTGGAAACCTGAGCATAAACATATTTAGAGAATACATTTGTGGAGACTAGCACAAGTATCATAAATCATCCTATAAACAACAGTTGATAATCTTGGTTCAGAATCTTAATTCAGATTAATCTATCCATCCAATTAATCAGAGCCCATGTACTTTGAGGTTATCATTTTAATATCACAATCTCCAAAATGTTTAATCAATAAATATAATGCCTCATGCTTTCAGCTGAATTCTATATATGTTTATGCAGAATAAGTCAAGCTGTGTTCAACAGGATCATCGTAGGATCATTACAAATTAGACATTCACTGCAGTAATTCTTTCTATTTACATTACAGGTTGAGTCTTCCTTACCCAGAATTCTGAAATATTCCAAAAACCAAATGTTTTTTTCATGGGTGGCTGATACAGTGACACCTTTGCTATCTGATGGTTCAGTGTACACAAACTTTGTTTCATACGCAAAATTATTAAAATATTGTATAAAATACCTTTAGGCTATGTGGATAAAGTGTATAAGCATAAATGAATTTTGCATTTAGACTTGGGCCCCATGTCCAAGATCTCTCAGTATGTATGTATATGAAAATAAAGGTATTCAGCCTCCCAATAATTTTTATTTAAAATCCAAAATCCAAAACGGTCCTAGTCTCAAGCATTTTGAATAAGGGAGACTCAAATTGTACAATCCTGTAGGTCTTTCCTCAGGTATATATATTTCCAGGCAATCCTGGAAATAAATAAATAAATACCACTGAATATTGAAAAGACCCTCTTCCTAGTAATCACCTCCTGCCCTTCATTTTATACACACAAGGCTTTTCACTTAGTTTCTCCGTACACAGAGAAAAGCTTCCAGATATGATTTTACTGTTTGCATATGTACATATGAGAAAAGGTGAAACTTCCCCTAATCTGGTTTTAAGAACTTTAAATGTCAATGCAATCTGAAAGTAGATCAGAACCCACTAGAGAAAACTGGCATATAAACTAGGCCTGAAAACTGGAATCCAGAAAATAAGCTTCATCCAAGAGACTCTAGAAATAGGCCTAGCTTTGGAACTGTAGATACCTGGCTCCCTGTGTACTATGATGTTTTCTAAGGGTACGGTAGGTGAAGTGTCTCCTTTAAGTTCTGTTGTCCACACAGTTGTTTTCAATATCACCAGCAATGGTAAAATTCTTCAAAAGCTACCCAGGTTGGTGTTGGAGGCACTGTTTTTCAGTTCCATTCCTCCCTTGAAAATAAACTTCACCCAAGAGACTCTAGAAATAGTAGACAACCAACAACCTGACCAGGAAGGGGTTGTGAACTATTGCCATCTGGAGTTTCTTTCATTTGGGTTTGGATTAGATTTCTTCAGAAGGGTTCTGAAGAACTACAGTTTCGTTTAAGTACAGTTTCTTTGAAAGAAGATGACTTCAACTCATCTCTCAAAGAGGCATTTAAAGTTTCTTCATGAAATAAAATATTTCCTCCGTAGATGTAACAAGCTAAAGAGGGTAAAAGTTGAACATACAAGTATTTGGCTACATTTGGCCAAATGACAGGAAAAACCTGGCTCAGAAGTCATCCAACTGTCCATTAAGGTGTGCAAAAAATGTTTTTGTTCTGTAGCTTTCTGTGCCTGTGGAGAGGAGCTGGTTTTGTGACAGCTGTGCATTTACAATATTGATTAAACTGCTCTACATTTTAAAATTATTAGATTGTATACAGAATTAAGAAAAAATAGGTTCGTATTTGTAATGAGAAATGAATAAAAATGTATTTTGCAAATGTAGAAAGGGATTCCAGCATGTGGGAGCCATTACTCCAAAAGCTCAGCCCCCAGTGATCTCAAAAAATCAGATTTATGCAGAATTATCAGGAAAAGCTCTTCTAACATTCACAGTGAATGGAAAAGTTGATAAAGGAGAAGATATAATCTCAGATATTGACATCCCAAGTTGTTAAGGGCTTTCAACAATAAACATTATACAACAAAGGCCTTATTAAACGTTAAAACTGGTAGAAAAGAGGCAACTAATGCAGCCTCTGCAGCAAAAATATTACATTCTCATGACAGCAAGTTCCAACAATTGCATTACTTGCTAGTTCCAGACCAACCTTAAGAGCAACCTCACTGCAGTAATCTACCTGCATTTGTAGAACAGTCACCAAACTATTCCTTTTCAAGAACTGTGGCACCAGATGTGTCAGCCAAGGCTGGTAGAAAGACCTCTAAACTGCCATGCTCAATTGGGTTTCCTAAGTACACAAAGATGGATATAGGACTACAAATCTGCTCTTTCAGAGGGAATTTCTCCTATCCAGAACAGCCAAACAACCTATCAGTAAGATTCAGGAACCAATTGCTCACAGGACTTCCATCTGCAATACCCATCATGTGCAGCAGAGTTACAAAACCATTAAAAATACCTTTTGTTTTCCTCCTGCCTACAAAGATAATGAAACTATGAAATAAACAGCAGCAGTTTAGAGCCAATGCAATGTGTCTTAAATCTGGAAAGTCCACCTTGAACCTTTTTGTTTATTCTGAATGTGTTATTTATTTTTGTGCTGGCCAAGTGCCGTAATAATATTCTATTCTATTCTATTCTATTCTATTCTGAATGGAAAGCTAGAAAATAATGCATATTTTCAAACTTCACAATAAAAATATGAAAGGTGTGATGACATTTTGAATATTACATTGGAAGTTAATGAAATGAAAGAAAAATATCTCTTACAGAGTCCTTAAAAGTTACCTTAACTGAGATTTGACAGAGCAGTTACACTAAAACCTGCTTAAAAGCCATCCCTGAAATTTTATAAATGGTTTGCAATTTGTAGCTGGCACATTATGAAATACGTAGTCCTTGATCATTTCAAAGGGAAGAAACATCCAAACAAGTATCTTACCTGAAGGTCATAAGAGACAGCTATTGACAAAGAGTACAAAGAAAAGAGAAAAATAATATAAATAAAATCAACATAAAATTAGCAGGAAATTTCTATGCTTTGAAATAATGTATGTGCTAGCTCATTTGGTTTAAGCATTACAGAACAAAATAACTTGTTACTTTTATGCAACGGTCATGTATAATAAATCAGTTATAATTATTTTATGAAAAGCAGCACTGTTTATTATTTTAAAAAATGAGAACAGATGCATTTTGATGGTAGATTTTTTTTTAGTCTTCTTCATTTCAGAGACGAGTGTCCAAAACACACTACATAAATAATCCAGTTTGAGACCACTTTAACTACCCTGGCTCACTGCTAGGGAATCCTGGGAATGGTAGTTCATTGTGGCACAAGAGCTCTCTTACAGAGAAAGCTAAATGTCTCACAAAACTACAGTTCCCAGAATTTCCTAGCACTGAGCAAGGTTAGTTAAAGCGGTCTCAAACTGATTATTTATGTAGTGTGTCTTGGACCCAATTAATACAATAAAACTCTGGGGTATCTTTTATGTTAGCAGGGAATTATATGATAAATTACTTATGGTAAGCAATTACTGTTTGCCCCATCCCAGGTTCCACTTGATGCAAAGTATGCTTTGAAAGGGGATATGGAAATGTCTTTCATGTCATAACACATGATGATTGTTCCTTTAGCAAAGTATGTATTGGTGTGAAATGTGGTGACAGCACATATGCCAATGCAAAAGGTTAAATGACAAATGGTGTGAGTGACTGGACTTAGCTACATTAGTCACAAGTCAAATCTGAGCAACACTTGTATCTCAGGATTTACAGAATGTTTGACTTTGAACACAAAATATATGGCTAGTGCATAACCTTCTTTCAGATTAGGAGCACTGTTTCACAGATTACGAATGTTAAATACATGTTAGTTTGGATCATAACTTTTCACTCCTTTCACCGAAGGGATGGGTTCATGGCAGGGGTTCTTCCATCAGTGTGACCTTCCTTCTGTGAATAAAATCTGCTTCCATTCACAGAGGAAAAGGATTCACGACATTTATCTTTATCACTATGGCAACAAAAATAACAGAATTTTCTTGTACTTTAGATAAGACGGCTAACAAATAGGTGCTCCAAATCTACATATTTTTACATCCAATAGTCAAAAACAGTATCCTGTAATATGTTTTTCCACTGTAAAGAAGCATTGAATGGCTGACCACCAAACAATTCTCTAAGTCTCAATGCAGGCTCAATTTTCCTTTCTGCGTCTTACTATGATCGTTGGGCTTTATATGTTAGATATAGCAACCACATGATCCAAGTGACACATAAAAAATCAAAAGAGCATTGCCCAATGGTATATTGCTTTTCCATGGAGCTTGAATTATATAAACTATATTCAAGATGTGACTGTACTTTTAATCTGAACCACAGCTAAAGATGATCAGTAGACCAATAGAAAACAAACTACAATGCATTCTGTTTTATATAAATGATATTATTATCAGGGATATTAGGTTAACAGGCTATACAGGACTGTATGTGTATGTGCTTTTAAGTCATGAGTTATGAGGATCTCGTGAATTTCATAGGGGTTTCTTAGACAAGAAATACTCAGAGGTGATTTTGCCAACTCCTTCCTCTGAATACAGCCTACATCACCTGGTGTTCATTGGCTGTTTCCCATCCAAGTACTAACCAGGCTGACTGTGTTTAACTTTGAAGATCAGATAGGATCTTGTTCCTTTAGGTCTACTTGACTGAAGTAGGATGTTGGATATATTTCTGGGGCAGGAAGTACCAGTCTGTTGCAGCAAAAACAACCTAAGTTTCATTTGGTATATGCTTTTGGGTGCTCCATTCCATATCAGCAAGGACATTTTCTGATAGGACTTTATGTTGCTAAACTGTGTGTAAAGAGCTTCCTATTGTTTCCCTGATGGCCTAAATTCCAAGCTTGTTGATCTGAGCCAGACTATGTAACCTTTATGCAAAAACACTGGCAATGAAGTTTATATAATCAGTCTTCTCTCTCAGAATTGCTATGGTAACAACATCAAGAAAGATGCCTCCTCTGAA
The DNA here is from genome assembly GCA_034509955.1 of Urosaurus nigricauda. NCBI lineage: Eukaryota > Metazoa > Chordata > Lepidosauria > Squamata > Phrynosomatidae > Urosaurus > Urosaurus nigricauda. Next base: position 89,162,747 of record JAOEGL010000003.1, read on the forward strand.
TCTTTATAAGACTGCCCCAAAAAGCTTTCTGAAGAAATAGAAGTACAAAAGCCCTGATCAATCTGTCTCCAGATAAGATAGACATATGATGCAGAAAGCAGTATTTTGAAACATCTTATTTCCATGGTAAAACTGTGTGTGTTAAGAAAAAATAATTGGAATTTTACAAATTTTATTTTCAGTAATACAGAGAACTTTGAAACAGCTAGTTGCAATTAATGTCACACCTTGCCAACTGCCATCCATCTGATCACCTTTTGTAAAAGACTTTTGTAAAATGGAAATGGTCATACAGTTATACAGGGATGCGAGGATGGAGAGTGCTTTGAAATCTGGTGCCAGTATATAAACTCCACTCAGCCAGTGGCAAAGTGTAGCAAAGAGCCAGAACAAAAAGCCCTAAAATTGCATTCAAGATATTATAAACTCTAATATTTAGTAGTTTTGTGTGGGGCTTTTGGGCTTTTAGCTTTAATTCTTTTGTAAAACATTTCATTTCTATATAATTACAGAATTTAAAGACAAACCATAATGGCTTTATGTCATTTTTCAACTTGGTTTTAGTTATAAATCTTTCAGGTTGCAAGATCTTTATGCATTAAGCAGTAATTTATTAAATTTGAGAAAGATACTTCATGTGGAACCTTACATAAAAGGCTAAAGTCTGCTTTTGGTAAGCACCAAAACAGAAGTAAATCACAGAAGAAAATGATTTCTCAGGTTTTTTTTTAAGAAAAGCATGGTGAGGTTGTATCTTCAGCCTCTATGAACAAATTGCTAATGTCTAGCCAAATTTAAGTGCTTGGTTCCAATGGGAATTAGCTTTCCTACTGAAATAAGTAAAACTGCAAAGGCTCATGCCAAAAGCCTTTTTTTTTCCTTAAAAAAGTCAGCAAACAACCCTGACAAATAACTGAAGGTATAGTCATTTTTTAAAACAGGCTTATGTGAGATCCAGTAATCTTATATGAAGAATGGTAATGAACTTCTCACAGGCTTGCCTACAGTATACAGGCTTTTATTTGTGTTATTTTTTTAAAAAAATGCATATTAAAGCTGCAAGATTTTGTACTGCTGTTAAGCAGATGCTGTGCATTATTATGAAAAAATTACAACTCGTTTCTCTACAAAAAGGGAAATATATTTGTTTGTATATAAATAACTCTATATATTTTATTGGTATTAACATAATGCAATACCATACATGGACCTGACAGAAATAAAACATTTCAAAATACATTTTAAAATTCTCTTTCCATAGGATAGTATGAAATATCAAGAAATTAGCATTGACATTACAGTACAACCTTAGCCAAAAATAGAAAGAAAATTCACACCCAATCACAGAGAAACAGGCAAATAATGATCCATAGGAGATCCAATGCATGATGATAGACAATACTTCGATCTACTTAGAGAGACATTCTGACAAAATCTTAGCCCCATTACTGTCTCCTATGGATCCTAAATGATTTACAGAGAATACTTTATGCCTATGCTGTAAGGCAACATCACTCACATTTAAGTCCTAGAAGGTAAGGAGAAACTGAAGATTTCTGTCTGCAGAGTTTGACAACACTCCAGTATGAAGCATCATCTTTACTGTTGTAAAACTAGTATCTGTGCCTCATCTGATAAATCATTATAAACCATTCCACAAACTCTGCTGCAATTATAAGCCAACCTACTTGAAAGTAAGACTCAAACTATACACGACAGTAATAGGCCTGTTCATTAAGCCCAACTGGTATCTTCAGTCATGAATGAAACATGGGAGAGGGCTCTATTTTTAGAGAAAATTAATTAAACATTCAATAAAGGAAGAAGTTGCCAATCCCCAAATATATGTGCTTTTGTTTTAAAATTTAAACCCTCACCCAACCACATTTAATTCACATGCATTTTTGGCCTAGACAGAGCATTAATGGATAAGCCATCAACATGTGTAGTTTGAGTCTCAACTCCACTGAATTTTAAAAAAATTAGTTCCAAGTAAACACAGTTAGCAATAGACTGTACGGCTTGCAACAGTCTTGGCATGTTTGGACTTCACAGAATACATTTCATTTGTATTATACAGCATGTTTTCACTAATGTGAAGAAGAGTAATATTAGCTTTTCCCCTTTTGTCAGGATGGAAGTAACTGAAGTCCATCTTCAAAATCGGATATTATCATTATCATAGTTGGTCCTTCTTTCTTTCATCCTTTCCTTCCTTAAAAACTGTGGAACGTGCCTGAGTGTCATCATAGCCCTTCCCCTGCCATGACCCTCTTCCCCTTCTGTTTCTCCCAAACTGGTAGAAGTATTTTCTGCAACAGTATTTTATATAGCCTGGGTCTGATATTGTGCCTAGTCCCTCTGTAGAAAGGATGCATTCTTCAAAATAAAAGCAATAGCTCTGGCAACAAGTTTGTGCCTTGTAATACTTTCCTGGAGGCCCCTTACACAGGCATTTGGTTGTCTCTATTTAAAAGTCAGTTCTTGCTTACAAACATCAAAGGTATTCAAGAAGAATTGACTGGCTTTCTGAATGCAGGACATTAGAGGTTGCTTGCAAGAGGCTGAAGATGAGTCTCCGTCGTGCCAATTCTTTCCGATCTAAATTCTCTAATCAATAGTTTATCAATCTTTGAGTCCAATCGGTTCAGTGCCAAGAGAAGTGGATCCGAGTTGGCATGGGGAGGGTCTATCAACTCTCGCAGTGCTTTAGCCTAATACGATAAAGCAGTGATACAATATGGTGAAAGAACTGTGATAGTCTTATTTCTATATCATATTAGTAGTGCAGTGGTAACACAATCATGCAATGCTGATAAAAGAGAGAAAGCATATATGGTGAAGTTTTCATACAGTGCTAGCTCCACAGTGACCTTATTTGCATGCACACTTGCTCAATGAAAGAAAATAAACATGGCACTTTTCTGTTATGAGACCAGCAAGTTTCAGTCTTTGAGGGAAGGAAAAAATGTTTAAGAGGATGCAGTTCTGGATCTTCAAATTTCAGTAAAACCATATCAGTAACTCTAAAATTAAAGTAAAAAAGGCAACATGTATGTATTTTAACATAACTAACTGCTAGAAATTTTCTTATTCAATATACATTACAAAAGGTGACTGAGGAAATGGGAAAAACTGATTTAGTCTAAACATGCAAGTTTCTCAGCATTAAGCAACACAAACATCCAATCTCTGTCACAAAAAAAAAAAATGATATGGGAAGGAGAAATCTAATTCATGTTTACTTTTTTCAGTGAGGGATTCGGTATGACTATGTGTATATTAGAAATAAATATAAAGAAAAAAACCCTTTATAATATAGGAGCTAGTCTGAATATATTAAATCATGTACTTTGATGGCATTCTAAGAATCAGGCACAATGGTTGCCTCATCAATAGGTTGAGATAACAGGCTAAATAAATAATTCTACCAAATTGGGTAGTAATCCAATTGGCAATGTCCAATTTTCTTTTAACTTGGGGAAAATGCTACCACTAGGCAGCAAAATTCTGTAGATTAACTTTCATCTTTCTCTCCATTCCCCTTCCTCAGATATGTGTTTCCTCACTGCTGATTTATCAGGAATTACTATAACTCAGACAATAACCTGTTTTATGGTTTATAAGCTTATTGCACAGGCCCTGGGATGGGCCTGTCGCGTTACAAAAAGGGGTGTGATGGGAACGGGAGTTGGCATAGAACACATTTTACCACACAGGAGAACATAGTTGCTACTGCTAGAAGTTCTCATTGTGTTCCGGATCCGTCCCAGAGGGGGCAATTTTCAGGAATGCTTCTAAACCCTTCCTGAAAATTGTCCCCTGGGGAATGCATCCAGAATGCAATGAGAACTTCCGGCTGTGTTGGCGGCGTTCTCCTGTGCGGTAAGATGCATTCTATGCTGCCTCCTGTTCCCATCATGCTCCCTTTTGTAACACGACAGGCCTGTGCGATAAGCTTATTAGATTCAGCCCAGTAACATGTTAAATAATAAATGTCTTTGAACATTAGCAAATTAACATATATTGGTGTTAATGCAAACCTAAGCAATGGTTTGCAAATTTGGAAAACAAAACAATGGCCAGCATGATGGAAACATTTAATATGCATCATCATCCACACAAAAAAAGGAGACAGCAACTATAGGACCATAGCATTAATTTCCCAGGCAAACAAAATTATGCTTAAAATTTTGCAACACAGACTCCAATTATATATGGAAAGAGAATTCCTACATTGCAAACATATAATGGCTAATGGAGTTCACCAACGAATCACAAAAGAAAACCAACATGTGCTTTATAGACTTTAGCAAAGCCTTCAACTGCACAGATCACAGAAAAGCTATGAAATACTCTTAAAGAAATGGGAACCCTACTACATTTGATAGTCCTGATGAGAAATCTGTGTTTAAGACAAGAGGCTACTGTTACAACTGAATACAGAGAAACAGAATGGTTCCCAGTTGGCAAAGGGGTCAGGCAAGGCAGCTATTATCCCCCTACTTATTCAATGCAGAAAAATCACATAAAGAGCAGGTTTAGATTTATAAGAAGGAGGAGCAAAGACAGGAGGAAGGAACATCAACAATCTAAGATATACTGATGACACCATACTACCAGCAATAAACATAATAGGCTCAGAACAATTACTAAGGAAGATCAAGGAAGAAAGTGCAAAGATAGAAAACCAAATTAATGACCCTGGAGGATCTACATAAATTCGACCTAGACAATGAGGAAATAGAAATAAAGTTTTCCCATACCTTGAAACAAACATGGATCAGAACAGAGACTGCAGTCAAGAAATAGCAAGTGTAGCTATGAAAGAACTAGACAAGATCCTAAAGAGTAAAGATATACATACAACTGAGAACTGTTTGTTAAAATAAGCAACATTCCCGTATTTGATTGTTAGAAAGCTTTTTCTTTTGTATAGACTAGACAAGATGCATGGAAATTCTTCATAACAATAGAAATATGTTGCTGCTGTTGGTAGCTGCCCTCGAGTTAACCTTGACTCATGGTGACTCTGTGTTAGAGACATCTCCAGGAGCCTCTATCCTACACTGCTCTTCTTAGGCCCTGTAAATTCAGATCCATGACCTCCCTGATTGACTCTCCATCTGGTGTGTAGTCTTCTTCTCTCTCTGCTGCCTCTACCTTCCCTAGCATTATTGTCTTTTCTAGTGAGTCATGCCTTCTCAATATGTGGCCAAGTACAATAGCCTCAGTTTCATCATCTTGGCTTCCAAGGAATATTCCTGATTGATCTGTTCAATGGCCCTTTTGTTTGTCTTTTTAGCTGTCCATGGTATACTCAGCACTCTCCCCCAGTACCATATCTCAAATGAGTTTATGTTGGCTTTCTTCACTCTGTCACATCCACACCCTCACATCCATTCATTCATGGTAATGGGAAATATGATTCTAACTTTAGTGCTCTGTTGTACATCTTTACACTTTAGAACCTTATCTAGTTCTTTCACAGCTGCCCTTCCCATCCCTAGTCTTCTTTTTATTTCTTTAATGCAATCACTGTCCTTATCAATTTCTGATCCAAGCTATGGGAACCCTTTTACTTTAACAAATCTACCAGATACCAAGGAAATACTATGTTATAGATCATTTGTAGTCACTATATTCCCTTTATATCATCAGTAGCTCAAGGGACCAAAATGAAACTCAGTATCTGAAGCTTGGGGACAATTTTTTCACATTCCCTAGTTTGTACAGTATTAAGTAGAAGTACCAAAACAATAACAGTGAAGGCTTATCCAGCCTTATCAGCTATATAAATAAAGGATAATAATAATAATAATAATAATAATAATAATAATAATATCAATAATACTTTTCTACCATTTCCATAGGCCGGTATCTATGAAGAGAGAACAAAGGAGCACAATCATAGAATCATAGAATCATAGAGTTGGAAGAGACCACAAGGGCCATCTAGTCCAACCCCTTGCCATGCAGGAACTCCCAATCAAAGCATCCCTGACAGATGGCCATCCAGCCTCTGTTTAAAGACCTCCAAGGAAGGAGACTCCACTATGCTCCGAGGGAGTGTGTTCCACTGTCGAACAGCCCTTACTGTCAGGAAGTTCCTCCTAATGTTGAGGTGGAATCTCTTTTCCTGCAATTTATATCCATTGTTCCGCGTCCTAGTCTCTGGAGCAGCAGAAAACAAGCTTGCTCCCTCCTCAATATGACATCCCTTCAAATATTTAAACAGGGCTATCATATCACCTCTTAACCTTCTCTTCTCCAGGCTGAACATCCCCAGTTCCCTAAGGCGTTCCTCATAGGGCATGGTTTCCAGACCCTTCACCATCTTAGTTGCCCTCCTTTGGACCCGCTCCAGTGTCTCCACATCCTTTTTGAATTGTGGTGCCCAGATCCAATATTAAAAGCCATAGACAGGATGAAGACGTTGCCATTGGTGTCTGGACTTTTTATATCTCAGATTGCATCCAAACTGCACAAATAATCCAGTTTGATACTTTGACTGACATGGCTAAGTGCTATGGAATTCTGGGAATTGTAGTTTTGTGAGACATGTAGCCTTCTCTGACAGAGAGCTCTGGTGTCACAACTGTGGTGAACCCTCTCAGACTCTCAGTCCACCCACACCCTATTTTCAACTGCGGCAGCCCTATGGGAGTTTTAATCCCACCGCTGCCACCAAAATATGTGAAGAACTCCTGCCAGCCTTCATCCTAGCACTGTTCTTTTAGAAAGCACGGCACCTCTCTGTGTGTCACTAGTATTTGAATCAAACAGAGGCCAAGTAGTATTTTGAATACTAACAAAAGTTTATTGAAGAAAATATAAAAATAAGTTATAAATTAGACTTAAAGTTGTTATATTCGTCTTATTACTTGGTTACTAGATGTTCTGACAAAATCTTAATAATAATATAGCCACAAAGGCAATCCTATCTCAGGTACAAAGACCAAAATCACACAGGATATATATCTCCATCCTTTTGCCGGCTCTCATTCTCTGAAGATGCCAGCCACAGATGAAGGCAAAACGTCATAAAGGAACTCTTCCAGAACATGGCCACATAGCCCAAAACCCCCACAAAAAACTACCAAAATATTTCTTTCAACAACTGGCTTGTTCTGAGCCTCTCCATACTAGACTCCCCAAGCCTGCACAGTCCCTCTTTGGACTCTCAAAACCCTTTTGTGGTCTCCAAACAAAACTAAAATGTTCCCTCCCTCCCTTCGATGTAACTATTCCCCCCCCCTTTCACTCTCTGTAAGGCCTTTTTATAGCCCTGCCCAGCTGGCTTCCCATTAGCTGGTCACATGCTGCTTTGTTATTGGCTGAAAAATCGACCTTTTCACTACAACAATAAGCTACAGTTCACAGGATTCCACGGCACTGAGCCACAACAGTTGAAGTGGTGTCAAACTGGATTATTTCTGCAGAGCAGATGCAGCCTTCATCTTTAATCTCAACAAACTCCTGAAGTTTGAAACTATTAATCTTGCTATACCAAACTCATTATCATGGCCAGCTTCTTAGAAATCATTCTTCCATGGACAGGATTGGATACCAAAATGGAACTATGGAATACCTCCAACATCTCCTGCCTTGCACTTCATGACATTTTGTACTTATTTTGAAACAAACAAACAAACAAACAAAAACAAAACCCACACTCTTTTTTCTTACCTCTGTGCATGGGAATTTATGGGAATATTTAAACATGTATGGGAATATTTATTTTCAGCCACCCTGAGATCATTTTGATACCACTTCAAAGTATTTCTTACTTAAGAAAACCTTGTGAAATTAATGGGGTCACCATAAGCAAATGGGTGATTTGAAGGTTCATACATACGTACATATCTTAATAAGTAAATAAATAACCATGCTCCTGACAAAGTGACCACTCACTTTGTAAGACCCAAAAATAATTTTTTTCTGCACCAGAGAAATTTTTGCTATTCCTCTGATCTATGATAGAAAACCTCCTATTGTTGTTCTGTTTTTCCTGCTTAAAAACTCCTTTAATCCAGGGTACAGAAAATAAAGTATGCTAGACAAGAGTCTTTTAGTACTGATTCACTGCAGCCAGTCTGAAATTTAATTTCAATACAGGCTAAAAAGCAGAGACTTATGAGAGCAACAACTGCCTCCCTGTTAGTGAGAGCAAATGTTTCAGGAATGATGCTAGGATTTCTGGTCTTGATTGCAGCAAAGGTTAAACAAGGTAACACTAACAGAAGTGGATCAGATGAGAACTAGAATTTAAACACACTGGGACCAGCAAAAGAAGCAGATGATACATAAATACGTATGGTCAACAGAATTAAATTTGTATTTAATTCATTGGAATGTAAAGAAGAAAGAAAACAAAATTATGATGAAAAAGCTATGCCCTCAGGGGGAAACCATTCAAGGAACAAAGATATGCTATTTAATATTTCCATCATAAAACAAAATCCAGAGCTAGCATCTATGACTCGAATTCTATGCATTCATTATTGTGGCTCAGCCTCAGTCACAGAAAAGCATGGTTGTATTATCCAAGGAAATTGTTCTTTTTCAGAGAAAACAACCTTAAAATTATATGTAGAACAATATAAAATGTAATCATGATCAATATAGTAAAAGACCGATACTGAGTCATATCTTGTTAGATAACTATGTAGGTCCAGAGGAAAAAAAATTTCAAAAAAGACCAGATGCCTGGTTGAAGAAACCAGCAAGACTTTATTAGAACTGGGAACCAAGCATCATTTCTGGGGACAGGGTATAAACTTGTTAAGCTCTGGTCACTTTCTGATACTGACACCACAGTCTCTCATCCAATATATACAGTCTCAGGAACCATGAAAAAATGTAATTCAAGATTTCTGAAAAACACCTACCTTTGCTATTTTTGTTGTAGAACAGTACACTAACCCCATCTCCTACTATTTATTTATTTAGAGTATTTAATCCTAACCCTTCAGCCAAAAAGGCTCCCAGGGCAGCTTATATTTCAGTAATTTGACAGTTCCCTGCCCTCTAGAGAAGTCATGACACATAAGGAAAAGAGAAAGAGTGCCGGGGGGGGGGGGGGGGGGATAAAGCCTAGCAGATGCTAGCTGCTCTGCTCTTCTGAAGCCACAGCAGTGACAGCTGGAACATGGAAGGGCTGCTGAGTCAAGGAACCATACAGCCATAGGAATAAAGACTGGGAACATCTCAAAAATTTCTGTAAAAATCATTGGTCATAATACAAATTATTATACAAAGATTAATAATATAAATAATAAAATTTAATTTCTACCCCGCTTTTTGTGGAAACAATCAAAGTGGCTTACAAATATAAAATACAGATACAAATATACACCTTATTCCCCCCTTAAAACAGAATTAAACAGTAAAACTATTAACAATTAATGGTGGGCAGAAGAAAGACACAAATGGAATAATCAAGACAATGAAAATTGGTCTAAGGGAAAATAATGAGCCATAAAGATGTAGAGATATAGATAAGAGTTTAAACCTGTTATAGAAGGATCATAGAAGATATTGTTTCTCTTTGTATAACACTGAATCTTAATTAAGATAAATATGTATATTATTATTACACGTTCTATATATATTATTCTTATTACTATAGAATAATGAAAGACAGTGGGTACTTCAAATCAGTACATCAAATAAGAGATAATCAAGAGACTGAATAATAAGTTTTAAGTGGTATAGACACTAGAATGTTATTGATATTACAAGGTAGACACAGATAAAAGAAAGTAAAGTAGATCATAAAGTTAGGAATTAGGGACCATCACACTACCAGGTGGTGTGTATCTTAGGAGAACAAAGTTTATTAGAACTGGGAACCAAGCATCATTTCTGGGGACATGGTATAATTTTGTTAAACTCTGGCCACTTTCTGATACTGCAATTTGTTTGTTGTACAATGAGAAACAAATATCTTTCAACAATAAAGGAGTGGCATACCTCTGTTATGAGTATTCACTCTGAAAATAGCGATATACTGTGTTAAATCCAAAACTGATGCACCAGAATGTGAAATAAAATAAAAGGATAAAAGGCCGATTCCTTGGTAGACATCTACTGTGTGATTGTGATTTTCAAATATTTTAGAGAGTTATGTTTGTACTAGGGCTCTTGCATAAGCAAGCCTATTAAATATTCTGCAATCCCCTGCAGAGACTGGAAAGAAAAAATCCTCTGATTCCAGGCTTTTATGAAAGCATCTGGATACTAAATAGATAACACTCTTCAGTATAACTAGAGAAAATTGGAACTATACAAGGATTTCATTAGAACACTAGCTCTTATTACAGGAATCAAATGATGAAACTGCCATGAGATTCCCAATGCATTACAGCTTTGCTTAAAGATAGAAGCAACCAAGAGCTTTGCTATCACTTCAACTGTTGGATAAATGAACAAGAATGTCTTTATTCTTCATCATGTTAAATTAATTTAGTTAGGTAAAAAGTATACAAACCAAGGCAAAGTAAACAAAACAGACTAAGCAGTTTATCACACTAGGGGCCAATTTCAAAGTTAAAATGACATTTAAGTGGTGTTAAAGCAAACTTGAGCCTTTGCAAATTTAAAGTTGGAAATAACATTATTTTGCAATTAACATTCATGAATGATTTTGCAATTAAAGCAATTTCGAATTTACACTTTCTGTAGAGATCTGAACTTAAAAAGATGTGGGTTAATCCTCCTTTAAATCTACCGTAGTTTAACTGCGGGTTTTTGCGACGTCGTGTAAAACGGTGTCACATAATTTTGCGATTTCTCTAGGATATCTTTGAATTAACTCCTATCTTTGACTGGCCACAGCCAAAGGGTGCTCAACAATGGTTCCTTTTCATCCTGGAAAGAAGTGACAAGTGGGGTCCAACAGGGTTCTGTCCTGGGCCCAGTGCTATTCAACATCTTTATTAATGACTTGGATGATAATATTGGGGGCACAGTTATCAAATTCGCAGATGACACCAAATTAGGAGGAGTAGCTAATACCCCAGAGGACAGGATCAAAATTCAAAATGACCTGAATAGACTAGAAAGCTGGGCCAAAGCTAACAAAATGAAATACAACACAGAGAAATGTAAGTTACTGCACTTAGGGCAGAAAAATGAAATGCACAGATATAGGATGGGGGACACCTGGCTGAATGAAAGTACATGTGAAAGGGGTCCAGGAGTCCAAGTATACCACAAGTTGAACATAAGTCAACAGTGTGATGTGGCAGCTAAAAAGGCCAATGCAATTTTAGGTTGCATCAATAGAAGTATAGTGTCTAGATTAAGGGAAGTAATAGTGTCATTCTATTCTGCTTTGGTCAGACCCCACCTGCAATACTGTGTCCAGTTCTGGGCACCACAGTTCAAAAAGGATGTGGAGAAACTGGAGTGTGTCTAAAGGAGGGCAGTCAAGATGGTGAAGGGTCTGGAAACTATGCCCTATGAAGAATGACTTAGGGAGCCGAGTATGTTTAGCCTGGAGAAGAGAAGGTTAAGAGGTGATATGATAGCCCTGTTTAAATATATTGAGGAGGGAGCAAGCTCGTTTTCTGCTACTCCAGAGAACAGGACCCGAAACAATGGATGCAAGCTACAAGAAAAGATTCCACCTCAACATTAGGAGGAACTTCCTGATAGCAAGGGCTGTTCGACAGTGGAACACACTCCCTTGGAGAGTGGTGAAGTTTCCCTCCCTGGAAGTCTTTAAACAGAGACTGGATGGCCATCTGTCAGGGATGCTTTGATTGTGATTTGCTGCATGTCAGGGGGTTGGACTGGATGGCCCTTGTGGTCTCTTCCAACTCTATGATTTTATGATTCTATTCTATGAATTTAAACAAACTAGGAAACAGTGTATACATTGTTCTTATTCAGCATGGCAAAGGAACACCTTCTTTGCATTTGTTTTATTAAATCCAATGGCCAATATTTGTATCACCTACATAGTTAAATGTACTTAACTCAGGAGATCATTGCACTGGCTGTTTTCTCCCAATCTGGGCACAGACTGAGATGGTGTATAAATGGATGTTATCGCACAGTTCTGTGTCCAGATTGGAGGCATCTCGTACACAACTGGGACTTCTGTACTTAGCAAAAAACAATACTTTCCATTCATTGCTAAGTACAGGAGAAGGCCTGATCAGGTAGAGAATGTCTCCAATCTGGGCACGGAGCTGTGAGATAACATCTGTTTATATACAGTCTCAGCCTGTGCCCAGATTGGGGAGGGGGGAGCTATGCAATAATCTCCTAACTAACTTCTCCTGGCTGATCCACCTCCCCAAACCTGATGGAAAGCTCATTCACCTATGTACCAAACATTTGTGGGAAAGATATCTTTCTCCCTATGAAGCTGATGTCCAGGAAAGTAGGTGAGGAGGGACAGTTACAATTGTGGCAATAGTGTCACAGTTGTGGCTAAGCAATTGCGAATATAAAACAATTATGATCAATAATCTAGGTAACTGATTGCAACAATCTTAACTCCCCCATTCGCAAACTATTTTACTGGGCATTGGCTGCATGGGGAGAATTTTGTTGGTGATCAGAGCATCATTCAACAACATTTCTATCAGGTTTTGGGGGGAAGAGGTCAGTCTAGAAGAGATTACTTTGTTAATCGTAAATACAGAATACCAGCTAGTAGAGTGAAGCAGACTACCCGGATACAGCCTCCCTGTGCCACTCTGATGCTTTTCATGCTGGCACCACAGTGGTCATGACCAGTCCCAATCTGGGCCACTCCTGCCAGAAGGAGTGGATTGTACCTTCTCCTTCTTCACCTGGTTTTTCTGCAATGGCGCAGCCTCGATGCAGCTTCCTGCCATGTTCAGGGCGTATGTCATCTAAATGCTATGCCCCCAATGCAGCCTGAAGCTGGTGCTTTTGACCTGTCTGCTTTGGGCCATTGTTAATAATTCTAGTTATGGACTTCCTAAAATTTCATTTTTTTCTCTTTATTTTTTCCTTCCCAATCTAAAATTCTGTTCTGGGCCCAGTGCTATTTACCACCTGTATCAATGACTCAGATGAAGGAATAGAGAACATACTTATCAAATTTGCAGAAGACACCAAATTAAGTGAGGTAGCTAATACCCCAGAGGACAGGATCACAATTCAAAATGACTTTAACAGATTAGAAATTTTGGCCAAAACTAAAAACAGTGAGAAATTTAAGGTACAGGATGCCTTCTTCTTCTTCTTCTTCTTATTATTATTATTATTATTATTATCCTTTATTTATATAGCGCTGTAAATTTACACAGTGCTGTACATACATGCCTTATTATCTTTGGGTTGGCCATCTGTGGATGACATACCCCATTGTTCCCAATGGTAGTGCATGCATGTGGCTGCACAAGTAGGTACATGCATGTCACATCACCATTAGGGACAATGGGGCTTGAGGTCCTGTGTTTTGGGTATCCATCGGGGGGGGGGGGGAATTCAGAATTGATTCCCCGTGGATAGCAAGGTTCAACTGTATTACATTTAGACAGAAATGAAATGCACAGATATTGGATGGGTGATGCTTGGCTTGACAAACAGTACGATCTTGGGAGTTTATCAGATGATGGAAATTGGAAGTATAATCCAATGGCAATCCGAACACAATCACAGGGTTTCACGTTATTGCGTATTAAAGTATCTCACACAATTTCGGGCAAAAGTCAAGTCATTGCGAATGCAATCATGGGTTTTATGTTATTTCATTTTAAAGCATCTCACGCAATTTCGGGCAATGGGTAGTCATTTTCGGGCAATGGAAAGTTATTCTGAATGCATTCTGAACCTAACTGGAATTAACATAAATTTGCTAAACTAGTGAATTCACGTGAATTTGAATTGGGTCTATTTGAAATAAAGAGAAATTCCTCCTGTCTGATAAACTCCTAGGAGTCATAGTAGATCACAAGCTGAACATGAGTTAGTAGTGCAATACAGCAGTTTAAAAAACCAATCGAATTTTGGGCTGCAGTAACAGGAGTATAGATCAAGGGAAGTAACAGTGCTCCCTCCTCAATATGACATCCCTTCAAATATTTAAACAGGGCTATCATATCACCTCTTAACCTTCTCTTCTCCAGGCTAAACATCCCCAGCTCCCTAAGGCGTTCCTCATAGGGCATAGTTTCCAGACTCTTCACCATCTTAGTTGCCCTCCTTTGGACATGCTCCAGTTTCTCCACATCTTTTTTGAATTGTGGTGCCCAGAACTGGACACAGTATTCCAGGTGGGGCCTGACCAAAGCAGAATAGAGTGGCACTATTACTTCCCTTGATCTAGACACTATACTTCTATTGATGCAACCTAAAATTGCATTGGCCTTTTTAGCTGCTGCATCGCACTGTTGACTCATGTTCAACTTATGGTCTACTTGGACTCCTAGATCCCTTTCACATGTAGTTTCATTCAGCCAGATGTCCCCCATCCTATATCTGTGCATTTCATTTTTCTGCCCTAAGTGCAGTACCTTACATTTCTCCACACTGAATTTTATTTTGTTAGTATTGGCCCAGTTTTCTAGTCTATTCAGGTCACTTTGAATTTTGATCTTGTCTTCTGGAGTATTAGCTACTTCTCCTAATTTGGTGTCATCTGCAAATTTGATAAGTATGCCCCCAATTCTGTCATCCAAGTCATTAATAAAAATGTTGAATAGCACTGAGACCAGGACAGAGCCCTGTTGGACCCCACTGGTCACTTCTTTCTAGGTTGAAAAGGAACCATTGTTGAGCACCCTTTGGGTTCGGCCGGTCAACCAAATACAAATCCAAGTAACAGTTAACTTGTGTAGCCCACATTTTACAAGCTTGTTTGCAAGAATGTCATGGGGAACTTTGTCCACAGCATTCCCTTCATCTACCAAGCTGGAAATTTTATCAACTAAAAAGATCAGGTTTGTCTGGCATGACTTGTTTCTCTGAAACCCATGTTGACTTTTTGTGATTATGGCATTATCTTCTAAATGTTCATAGACTCTCTGTTTAATGATCTGCTCTAGAATTTTTTCTGGTATTGATGTCAGACTAACTGGACGATAATTGTTGGGATTCTCTTTTTTCCGTTTTTGAAGATGGAGACGTTTGGCCTCCTCCAGTCTGCTGGGACTTCTTCTGTTCTCCAGGAGTTTTCATAGATTATTGCCAGTGGTTCTGATATTACATTTACCACTTCTTTTAATACCCTTGGAAGTAGTTCATCTGGTCCTGGGGTCTTATATTCATTTAGGTTAACCAGGTATTCCTGTACTATCTCTTGACTTATTCTGTGCTGAAATTCCCTTATTCTGTCTTCTGCTCCATTATCCTTAGGTTGAGCACCCTTTGCCTTTTCTGAGAAGACTGAAGTATGGCAGGGGATTGCACTGGAAGGCCCTTGTGGGTTTATTCCAACTCTATGATTCTGTCTCTCCCTATCTCTTCCATGTTAATCCTTGGGGATAACCCATGACTTAACTTCTGTATACATTATAGACAGTTTATAGACATAACAATCGTGGTTTTGCACCATACATGTTTGTTCTCTTCCTTTTTCTTTGTCCCATCTTATTTTTTTCTATGAAATATACTACTTTCTTGCAAAGTACTATTATTTGCCATGTAAAATAAGTTTATTTTCCTGCTCTCTTTTTCCTCCTAGCACCTTCTAATCTGACATCTCTAGGGGCCTTATCCCTCCATAAAGGAATACCTCTCTGTTTTATGGATATGCATGATCAAGTTAATTTTCAGTTGGTATCAGTTGAAGATTATTTCTGTTATTTATTTCTTATTCTGCCAATACAATGAAGCAGAAACAAAACACAATTATCTGGATGTTCCTTTCAGAACAACACACAAGTGACTTCCAGGAATGAAAAACAGTACTTGTGGAACAATATTTCTGATTAGAAATCCTGAGAAGGGTTTCCTTGACTGTTGAAATACAATATAATGTCTTCTGCTGAGAATATTCTGGAAGCTGCTACTGACATATCTTCAGATGGAACACTTGCATGATTCTGTGTCAGAAATTATGCTGTCAAATTTTGCATAGGATATATAACACAATGAATACAACCTGGACAAGTGAAGCAGGAGAGTGATACTGTAATCAGCATGTTCATATACTTAAGCTTCAGGCATATGAAATTATGTATACCTCAATTAATTGCTTTTTTGAAACAGTATGTTCTTGACTAGTCATCCTTCATATTAACATCTGCATCATCTTTTACTCACTGACATCAGAGTATTTTGTTCATGTGTGGGCTGGTGCCAACACAACTCATGCTATTGAGTTTGTCATGTTTCATACCTTGTACACTACAGTGGAAAATTAAATACCAGGTGTTTCATCTGTTTGGAAGATTACCTTCCTGTAAAAGTACAAAGGCCAGGTTGGTGTTACAGAATTGGCCAGGTTGGTGTTACAAAATTATCCTAATTTTGGCATTAGGATATTTCCTAATTCTGTCCAAATACTTTTTAAGGCTCTTCTAGCTTATCTGGCAGCTTTTATCTCCTCAGATTTCACAATGATTAACAAATATCTCCTACTCTTCTCTCATTAGATCAGCATTCATATGCTCACAATAACAGAAGTAAAAATAAAATTAAAGTTTTAATTTAAAAATTTGATTACACGAGAAGCTAATATCAAGGTTGTTCCAAACTATGGAGCCGCCCATTTTTGCTTCTGATGGAGGTGTCCGTCATGGTGTCCGTCCACAGCAAAAAGAAGCTGCTGAAAGCAGGTTCTTTTGGTGAGCGCGGTGGATGTCATGAGTGTACCATTGGCACACTGTTGTGCATCAATGATGCAAGTGTGGCACAGTGACTCTGGACACTGTGCCATGCTTGTATCATCATGGCGGCCTCCGTGTGGCCGGGAGCAGGCATGATGGTGCCACCGGTGCTTACTAGAGTTCAGGAGCATGCAGTCGCTCCTCTCTTGCAAATCCTAATTTTGGCCCAAGGTCGGTGCTTTGCACCAGTCTGTACCAGGCCTATGTTTTACATGATGTGCCATATCCCTAGGTCTTAAGGAAATTTATTTTCTTTTCATAATGAAGCCATAAAGTAAGTCCTATTAAGTCCTATTAAAATAGAGCTGGGGTCTAAATCTGGGGAAAACAGGTCTATTTGACTATAATGCAGAATAGATGTTTTGCATATTTTAACAATTTACAACATAAATAGGATCTTCATAGTAATAGTATTAATAATAATAATAATAATAATAATTAGTAGTAGTAGTTTTCCGCCTCTCCCTATATTGGATTGAGGTGGGTAACAACAATTAAAAACAGTAAAAATCCAACATATTAAAACATTAAAACATAGCAAAATGTAATCGTTTCCGATTCCCTATCTCCCTCCCATCCTATAACAGCATTAAAATAACAATTCCCAATGAAGTTCCCAATACAATTCATCATAGCCAGTGGGAACAACTAGACAACAGCAGCTAGACAATAGGAGAGCTCAAATACAAGGAGGTCAGCCTGGGAAGGCCTGCCAGAAGAGATCCTTCTTTATTGCCTTTTTAAAGGCCTCCAAAGATTAATATGGTGGATCTCCTTTGGCAGGTCATTCCATATTTTTGAGCTGCAGCTGAAAAGGTCCTCTGGGAGGTCGCCACCAGCTTGGTTTTCTTTGGCTGCAGTAGGTTCCTCCCACAGGACCTGAGTGTGCAGGAAGGATTGTATGGGAGGAGGCGTTCCCTCAAGTATGCTGGGCCAAAGCCATGTTGGGCTTTATAGGTAATAACCAGCACCTTATACTGTGCCTGGAAGCTAATATTCAAAGACATAGTTATGTCAGTCTATATCAGTATGCCAAAGGATCTTTTATTTCCCTTGAGAGTAACTGAGGGAAACCTATTTGTGGTGTAATTACTACAAGACAGGCCAAAAATACGAACTGGCAGAACCCCACTAGTGGTCACTGAAGGTTGCACCTGAGACCACTCAGACGTATCAAGCAAAGATCTACAACGTCTTCCAGACAGTACAGTAAGCCTGCCCTTTCAAGTGATTTTTGGTATCAGTCCTTTACTCTTCTACAGACAGTCTCCCAATCTTAAAGGAGGACACATAACATGGATGGAGAGACAAGAAAAAGACTTTGCCACAAACCCAGATTCCAATTCTACCCACACATCTACTTAGGCTATGCCTTCAAAGGATTACTCATAATATTGGAGGTACTTTTACTTGCTTCTTCTCAAATATGATATATCCCAACTTTTGACAACAATGTCCCTGAGCATTCTGCATTGGGCAATAGGCCAATCTCTATGCCAGAGGATAAATGGATATATATCAGTCATTATGAATGGGAATCTGCAAACAAACAAACAAACGAACAAACCAAAAAAACTCAAAACCAAACCAAAACATTTGACAGACACTCAGTCTTCCTGGATTCCATCTTGGACCTCAAAATAGCAGTTCTTGAACAAAGAAACTTCAAAGAGAGACTGGAAAGAGAAACAACTGTATTGGGATATACTTATAAACCAATCCATTGGGAGGGAGTTGAATATATGGTTGCCATAATTCTCTTCCACAAACCCAGGACAAAAGTCTACGGATTGGGCCCCACCAATATTTGGATTTATCATTGTCAGTAGATTAAGGCTTCTTGTGCCAATAACACTTTTCTGAAGTCTGTACTTGGTCAAACTACTTTGCCCCCCTCCCTCCAATGACACATCAGTTTGTAAAATTCAGTCTAACTACATTAGCCATGTTTCACTGAATGTCAAGAGTGACAGTTAATCTATTTCTCTCATCAGTCCAACATAGTGCAGACTCGTAAATTTTTCCAAACACTGCCTTTCAACTAGTCCAGCCCAACAACGTTCCCTTCCAGAGCCACAGTGATTTACTTTACTGAAACTCTAAAGGATGTTTTGAAAGGTGAATTATTCACAAACATCCTGTATCCGTGACCCCCTCCCCCTTGACATCTGCAAAATGTCTTCATTTTATCTTTACTTTTAAAGATGGACTTCCCCCACCCATACTTTTTATAAACAGTACATCTTGCCCTGCCAAAAGGGGAGTGGGAGAATCACTGCATTTCATACCATACCAGGATGTGCACCCATTATTTCAGGGCTTACAAAACATACAGAGAGACAAAACCTGACAGAACAACCCAGTTTCTGTACACACCTCCTAAGGCATGATCACCACTGAATCCAGTTGGATTTAATTCCAAAGAACCCATTTGTTCATGTTTGATCTGACCTTAAAAGGCCCACTAGAATTTATGCTCAGTTCCAAACAAGTGTGCGTAACAATAGGAAGTACCGTCAAAGAGAGTTTCCCTCCCCCCCACAAAGAAAAGCTATATGTATTTCTAAGCACCTGGGCTTAGAAGCATATATTCTCATCCCCTTGAACTGAATGGCATTTCTCTAAGCTGGAATTCAAAGCATCAAAGTCAGCTAGAGAAAATCAAAACTAAGGTCCCACCCCATCCTTTTCTCCCTCGTCATGAAGCTACATATGTGCTCTTGATAAAACTCCCATCCTCTTATTCAATGAAAGTTTCTTTTCTACGTTGGAAGAATAAAAGGAGGGGAGAGGACTGCAAATGATGGAGAAGTAGAGGGAGGAGGGGAGGAGAGAGCGAACAAATCACAGGTAAGTGTGCAAAGCTTCTTCATCCTCTATCACCTGCAGAGGCTTACAAAGGAGTTTCAGTGCAAATACAGGAGGTTTCTGACAATATGCAGTCTGGAATAAAAAGGGAATTCAGGATCTGCTCTTTTAACAAGCCCAGCTGGCTGGGGAATTTTTTTAGTCCCTTCAGTCTGGGATTTAGGGCAACCCCAGCTGAAGGGAGACTATGGGTTCATGGCATACGACTCAACTTATCATATTTCTTCTCTGGTCTCAAGCTAGAACCACAAAACATTCCCACTATTCATATGTTTATCTATGGGCTTTAGGTAAAATCATTTCTTCCATTTTTGTCTTCCAGTGTTGTTGTTCTTGTGTACCTTCAAGTTGTTTCCAAATTATGGTGACTCTAAGGCAAACCTATCACAAGGTTTTCTTGACAAAATTTTTTGGAGGGGCTTTGCCCACTCTTCCCTCTGAAGCTGAGAGAATGTGACTTGCCCAGCAGGTTTCCAAGCCTGAGTGGGGATTTGAACACTGTTCTCCAGAGCTGTAGCCCAATGCTCAAACCACTACATCATGCTGGCTCTCATTCCTCAATGACAATAGTTAAAATTGAGCTTGTCACCTCTTCACCATACCCACAAGTTTTACATTTCTATTACTATTCACATTCATTCATTTATTCACACACACACACACACACACACACACCACCCATTCATGGGTATAAATGTATATCCATAGGTGGGTTATGCATAGAGGATGTTTGTGAATAATGTACCTTTCAAAACATGCATCTCCATGCATCTTTCTGATAACTTTCTGACAGAAGGTAAAGACGTTTTTATTTAAGGAAGCTTTGGTGTTTATTGTATTGTGGCAGATAAGGCTTTTAGTGTGTGTGTGTGTGTGTGTAGTGTTTTTATTTTATTATATTTTAAGCATTTTTAACATGGATGCCTTAAATAGAATGTTAGTTTAATTGCATTTTAACTCTTGTATTGAGAGTTTTAAAATTGTTTTGTGATTTTAAAACATTGCAAGCTGCCTTGGATCCCATGCAGGGAGAAAGATGAAATAAATAAATAAACAAATGCATCTGATGACATAGACCCACTTTGCAAAAGTTTATGCTGAAAGCCTGCTTCTCCTAGTTAGTCTCAAAGTAGGTCTGCCATTCATGCTGGGAAACAGGGACAATCATGGATTGGAGGGTCTAAAAATGTCCCAGCGGACTGGACATGATTGAAGTTCCAAGCTGCATTTTGTCAGAGACTGAGAAACTCCCATCTCCTCTTATTCTTTTCTAAAGAGAGCAACATAATTAAAATCAAAGGCAGGTGATAGTGGGGCTTTTTACATTGGCAAGAAAGTGTGACATGAAGTTGCACTTTCCTTAATGCTTAGCAGCTAGACAGCAAGCCCCAGGTGTGCATTTAAAAAGTACAGGGCAGCTAGACTGAGGTTTTTTCTGTGGCTCAGCAACTACATGGGAAGCTGTCAAAACGCTACAAACACAGGCGGAGCAGCTACATGGGCGGCAAGGAACGTGGCTTTTAGCCGCGCTTTAAACATTTTTTTCCCTTGCTGGCTGCGAATTGCGCAATTGCGCAGGTACACCATACAGTCGGAGCTTATCACATGGGGGAGTACAGGACCATTCCGAAAGAGGGAGAAAGTGAGGTCAGTTCGGAAATGCACGTGATTACGCACAAGCTCATCACACACAAAACAAGAGAGCATCTACACAAAAAGAAAATGCAGAGTCAATACGAAAGAATTCATCACATGTGAACATACTGGTCGGCTTTCTGTTGCAAATTAAGGCATCTTGGGAAATGGTAGCAAAGGCTCATGGGAGTTGTAGTCTGTGTTCTGTCAGAGCATTATATTGAGTTGTCTTGAGGTTTCAGCCCTCTGTCCAGGAGGGATTCCCATATGTCCTCCATTCTTGAGCAGAGGCCCCCCTTTTCCAAGTTGACCAGGCACATCCTCCTTTGCCAGGACACGTCCTACTTTTCCAGCCTTCTTTTTGAAGAGGAAGCAGGAGGGCCAGGCGTGCTCTGGCCAGGCTCTGGGGGTCTCTTCCTGGCTCCTTCCCTCCCTCCCTACCTTCCCGCTGCCTTCCTCCTCCCTTTGGCTGAGAGAGTGTGACTTGCAGGGAGGAAGGGCAGCGGAGGTGCTCCAGGTCCTCCTGATGCTGGGCCAGGGCAAGCTGGAAACAAGAGGAGGAGGAGGAGGAGGAGAGGGACATGGGGCCCCTCTGCTGCCCTACCTCCCTGCAAGTCACACTCTCTCAGCCAAAGGGAGGAGGAAGGCAGCCAGGAGAGAGCCATGGAGCCTGGCCAGAGTGTGCCTGGGCCTGCCTTCTCCTCCCCCTTCGGCTGAGAGAGTGTGACTTGCAGGGAAGCAGGGCAGCGGAGGTGCTCCAGGTCCCTCCCCTTCTCCTCCTCCTCTTGCCAGCTTGCCCTGGTCTGGCTGAGCGCCTCCAGTGCCCTGCTGTCTCCCTAGAAGTCACACTCTCTCAGCCAAAGGGAGGAGGTGAAGGAAGGTGCAGGCGCACTCTGGCCGGGCTCTGAAGGTCTCTTCTTGTCTTGGCACCTTCCCTCCCTCCGCACTTGTATCGCTGCCTTTAAATGGGCGCTTTAAAGATACAGAGCCCCATTTAACCGTTCAACTACACCTTAGCCTTTAGATGCAATAGGGGTGCTTTTTACATTGGCTAAAAGGGGCGGTCCAAACTCGCCCCTTCTAGCGGCGAGATGAGGCCTAGGCTGCCACACGGGCAGCCCCAGAGGCCTCATCCCGCCGCAACGACCCGCCGCAAAAAAGAGCTCCGGGATCAAGCTCTTTTTTTGCTGCGCGGGAAGGGCGCGATTGGCGCCCTCCCGCGCCGCCAGAGCGTCAAAACGTGCGCAGCGCGTCAAAACGCTGCGCACGTGATGACGCTTGTACGGCGCCACCGTGTAGACGCCGCCATCTTTAAATGGCGGCGTCCATGCGTTTTAGGCTTAGGGAGGGTGTAAAGGCTACGCCCTCCCTAACCCTAAATGCGGGCTTTTTAGCCCTAAAAGCGCCTTTTTTTGCCCGTGTAAAACGGGCCAGCAATGCTGCACCCTTTTTAAAAAAGTAGTGGGGAAATCAAACTACTTTTTAAAGGCACTTCTTCTCCCTTAAAACTCCAAAATAGTGTTTTCATGGCACACTTTCCATTTTTCTCATCTAAAGGCTGGGTTTTCATGCAGCCTTCAACACACCTCTTTTTGCCAATGTAAAATGGGCCAGCTCCTTTTTAAAGCACTTCTTCTCCCTTAAAACTCCAAAATAGTGTTTTCATGGCACACTTTCCCTTTTTCTCATCTAAAGGCTGGGCTTTCATGCAGCCTTCAACACACCTCTTTTTGCCAATGTAAAACGGACCAGTGGCTCTATTAACATCAGAGAGGAAAAGGGAACCAGGGAAGGGGTGGGGATGGCCTCCAGCAGTCATGGCTTTAAATCTTGGATGGGCAGTGAGGTTGAGAGACATTCACCTTCTCTCCCTCTCTTTCTGCTTGAGAGAGAGAGAGAGAGAGAGAGAGGGAAGGGGTTAAAAATAAATAAAGGCAGGTGAGACATGAGAGTAGGAGGGCGATGAAGGAAGAAAAGAAAAAGAATAAGAAAAAAGAGGTTTAAGTATAAAATATCCATTTCTCTGCACAGCATAAACAAATACATTGTCTCCAGTTCAAATGACTTAATTTATGGGATGGTGGTTGGGATTTTGGAGGATGAATAACCAGCCAGGGATTCAGAGTGGAGTTGGTGGGAAGCATGCAGAGACTAAAGATGTGTGTGTGGGGAAACAATCCTGAAAAAACTTGCCTTAAGGGAGGGTGGTAGAGACAAGACAGGATCTGGTCTGTCATTTGGTTTTTCACATTGTCTGTCTGCCTTCAGAATGACAAATGAATAAATACACTACAATCCTAAATACAGCTACTCAGAAACAAAATTCATTGGGTTGGCTAGGACTAAACTCGGAGGATGGCAATGGCAAACCCGCCCTGAAGAACCCTGTCAAGTAAACCCTATGATATGTTCACCTTAGGGATTGGCATCACTGTGTTCCAAATCCAGCGTTTTAAAAGTTGATCTGTACTGTTTCTGTCAGATCGATTCTAACTTTTAAAATAGTACAAAGGTTAAACACAGGGAAAGAAAAAAAATGCTAAATAAGAAAGAATAATTCTTGCACAAAACTAATTTACTTTTCATTAGTGTGTGTGTGTGTGTGTGTGTGTGTAATTAGTAATTCAACTTTCCCAAATATTATTCAAGAATTCTAAGTCTTTCCTTATGGTACAAAAATAGGTAAAGATAAGAAAAGAAGTAAATCCATAGTTAGATGGAGCTATATGTTTTTTTAAATAAAAAATGGGAAAGCAGTTAGACAACATGGTGCTACCACAGCAAACATCATAGAATCCACACAACGTATTTTCCAAACCCTGAACAATCCCAGCTTAAACTGCTGATCTCAGATCTCAATTGTGTGGGCAGACACTGTTGCCTTGGTGATGAGAAAAGTCAGTGGGAAGGACAGGATGAGGAACATGATTTCATAGTTCACTGCAGAAACTAGCAGGGTGAAGTGCTGCTTCTGAATTCAGCAAATGATAAAGCCTGAAACCCATCAACTGCTACCTCATAACAAGTTGTCATAGCAACACAGAAAGGAAACTAGGGATGCTTTTCATAATAAAATTAAGGAAAAGTGCTCAAGTGTTGGTTAATAAAATACTTACATTCCATGACTTCCTTTCTTGTACCTGTGTCAACAGAAGGAACAGCTTTGCCCTGAAGGACAGGTGTAAAGAAAAGGACAAGAAAAACCAGTTCCCTGCCCTCAGTCTTACAATCTAAAGACATACAAGGAAAGGGGATGGCAGTGGAGGAGATGATATTCTGATGATGGTGATGATGGTGGTGATGATGATGATGATGATGATAATGATATAGCAGTTGATGGGTTTCAGACTTGATCACAGTAGATACCCTACATGAAAATGTAGTCAATGACCTGAAACAACTGACTAATGTGGCAGAATTCAAAAACATAGCTGTGTTAGTCTGGCTCATTTATGCAAAGGGATCTTTTGGCACCTTTGAGACTGAGAGAAAGAAAAAAGTTGGTAGCACAAGCTTTTGTAGAGCTAAAGCTTATGCTACCAACTTCTTTCTTTTTCTCAGATTCAAATGTACTAAAAGATCCCTTTGCAAACTGACTATTGTGATAAAGCACCTCTGTTATGTTGTATCTCCTGACATTTTATTTCTTTTAAGGAAAGGAGAAAATGTGAGAGAAGACTGAAGAGAAGCAGAGACAGTGAACAGATGTGATGTGGAACTTCACCTTTAACAGTTTGGTAAATTATGCTGCATGACAAACAGCACATCCCAAAACTACTTGGTCTATACAATTGTTTAATCTATAGCAGCTCCTGTTTTCCATTACAGTAGGAATGGAGAGAAAGAAATACATCAAGAGGTCTGTTTTAAAAATTCTGGTTATCCCAAGTTATTATCTGGAGATGAGAAGAGATAAATTATTTTAAAGAAATTGTATTTTGTACCAGGAACATTAACATTTTAAAAGGCAACTATTATTTGCACAACTCCTATGTAGCTCACGGTTATTCCAAACTCCTTCATGCAAATAATCAAGATTTAATAGCACCAACAAGAAGCTATGTTAAAATCATGTGTAGAATTTTCCCACTGAATATGGAGGGTGGGTGGCAGCTTACCTATACAGGAAGTATTTCAAGACTTCAGAGCATCCCTCACACATGTATAAACAATTTCATTTTGGAAAAGGATACAACAAGTAATGATTAATAGGCCTAGAATTCTGCCATATTACGCAGAATACACTGGGTGAACCTGGACAAGCCACATTCTGTCAGCTGCAGAGAAAGGCTATGGCAACCTTCCTCTGAGCAAATATTGCAAAGAAAACACCATGATTGGTTTGCCTTAGAGTCACCGTAAGCCAGAAACTACTTGAAGTCACACAACAATAAAACACAAAATTAAGGATCTATAAATAAATGCTTAGTATAAGTCCCCACCCTGCCAAAGACATTGTATAACAAAATGTAAAACTATAAAACATAAGATTTTGAATCTGGATCCTGACAGAGGGTTGGTGGATTGGATCTTGCCAGGTCCACGAACTAGGTAAACAACTTGATCTTGTGCTGCATTCCCCTGAAGGAATAAATACATAGCTTGGAGATACTCCAAGATCCTTTTATTTATTTTTTTGGCCATTGGAGACTCAGATGGACACAGTAGTGTTTGGAGCCACCTATTCACAGGCATCCACAGTAGTTCATGCACTGGAACTTCCTCTGCACGTAAAACCTAACCTTCTGAATTTAAAATCAAAGGAAGGCTTGTATAGAATGTGCCTTTATTGTAAGCTCCAACATTCAGATCTCTGAATGAGATCTTCACAAAATCACAAAAGTATGACTTTCTCACTGGCAGCTCCTGCCCTTTGAGACTTTCTTTCCTGGTTATGGTGGCCTAAATACTTGAAAGGCACCAGATCATGTCTGATTTTGGAAGGTAGGCAGGGCCAACCTATGAGGAGACTGCCAGTGAATACTAGTATGGGCTCAGCGGCTTTCGATACCATCGACCATGGTATCCTTCTGGAGCGCCTGGTAGAGGTGGGTATCGGAGGCACTGCGCTCCAGTGGTTCTGGTCCTATCT
Source organism: Urosaurus nigricauda (assembly GCA_034509955.1). Lineage (NCBI taxonomy): Eukaryota > Metazoa > Chordata > Lepidosauria > Squamata > Phrynosomatidae > Urosaurus > Urosaurus nigricauda. The sequence goes on from JAOEGL010000003.1 coordinate 89,189,159, forward strand.
CTCTGGGAGGTTCCAGATGGTGCAGCTGGGGGACGTTTGCTCCGACAAGACGGCCATTAGATCCGGGGTCCCTCAAGGAGCCATCCTGTCCCCCATGCTTTTCAACATTTACATGAAACCGCTGGGAGAGATCATCCGGAGGCATGGGGCACGGGGTTATCAGTACACTGATGACACCCAAATAGTCTTCTCTATGTCTCCGACTGATGCAGTGACCAGGGATGGCGTCGCTCCTCTCGTGGCCTGTCTGGAATCGGTAATGGACTGGATGAGGGAAAACAGACTCAGCCTGAATCCAGAGAAAACGGAAGTACTCATGATTAGGTTCCCCCGGCCCAGGTATGGAGGTGGTTCCACCTGTTCTGAGCGGGCTCACGCTTTCCATAAAGGACACCGTATGCAGCTTGGGGGTGCTCCTTGATTGGTCGCTCCATCTTACTTCTCAGGTGGATGCAACAGTCAGGAGCACCTGTTTTCAGCTTCGGCTGTTATGCCAGCTGCGCCCCTACTTGGACCGGAGGGACCTTGAAACGGTAGTACATGCTCTGGTAACCTCTCGATTGGATTTCTGCAATGCACTCTACATGGGGCAGCCTTTGTATCACACTCGGAAGCTGCAATTAGTGCAGAATATGGCAGCACGGCTGGTCACTGGGCTTCCCAGGGCCTGCCATATAACACCAGTATTAAAAGACCTCCATTGGCTGCCTATTCGCTTCCGGGCACAGTACAAAGTGCTGGTTATTACCTATAAAGCCCTAAATGGCTTGGGCCCAGAGTACCTGAAGGACCGTCTCTCCCCACATAATCCGCCCTGCACACTTAGATCTACTGGGCAACTATTACTTAAAGTCCCAGAGGCCAGACTGTCAATCACTAGGAAGAGGGCGTTTTCTATTGCTGCCCCGAGTCTCTGGAACTCATTGCCCATGGAGCTCCGCTTGGCTGCCTCCCTTACCCAGTTCAAGAAGGGGTTAAAAATGTATTTATTTGAGCAAGCCTACCCCTGATTTTCCCCCACTCCTACTCTTCTTCGCTGCTGTTCTTCCCTCACCATGACTGGACTGAACCATCGTTATTTCTTGGGCTGAAATTGTAATACTGTTTTTTGATTAATTGTTTTTAACTTTTGTATATGTTTTAATTCCTCTACGTGTACACCGCCCTGATCACTGGAAGGGCGGTATATAAATAAAGATTTTATTATTATTATTATTATTATTATTATTATTATTATTATATTTCAGAAGAAGGAACTGGGAAAACCACCTCTGAATATCCAATCTGACAAAGGAAAGCACACTAAAGGAAGAGTTTTACTTGTTTTATTTATTTATTTATTTATTTAAATATTATTTGTCTGTTCCAGAACCTTTACTTAAAGTTAAATCAAGTTATTCTTTTTAAATCTAAAAGAATTAAAAGTTGTGTATTTTTGGGCAGGGAAGGAGGTACAATAGCTAAAAAAGCCCCTTTTAGCATAGATTCCTGTTATTAGAATCCAAGAATATATTACAGAATATTCATGTAAAGAGGGAGAATGCATGGGTCTTTTAACCAGGAGTCAAAAATTTTCATTATAAACTACATTATAAACCTTATTCATTAGCTCTACATCAAAACACCTTTGCAACTAAAAAATAATTATGCAACAAAAAAATTAAAATCTCAAAAGATTTTTAGAGATAGGAATCAAAAAATTATCACAAATGTATCTTGCTTCTAAACACTTTAGATAGCATCTTTTTTGATGACTATACAGGTAATCACAACATAACACTGCAATAGAAATCACAGAAAAGATGGCCCCAGTGACAAAAGCAGGCTGTAAAGGGCTCTCTTGTCTCTGAGAACCAGTTCTTCAAAGGATATGCTTCAGGAAAAGAAACCATCTCTTATTGTTAAGACTGGAAAATTATCAATGACAGAAAAAAATTTAGGAATTAATAATGAAAACATCACTAAGATGAACTTGTGTATAAAACAAATCTACTGCTGTAGATCTTACAAAAGGAACAAGACAACATAAAGAAACTTTTATTCTCCTTGCAAGAAAAAAAATATAAGAGTGGTGTGGGGAATGGCAATGGAACCCAAAGCCAAAAACATTTTTTTCTATTTTAAATCTTCCTTGTCTTTTCATACTGTTACTTCTCTGCACCTCATTGTATCATTTGCAGAGTCTATGATCTTCCTGTTCTTGGAACTAAGTTAGGTTTTTCAACTCAGCAGTTATTGCATAACTGCTCCCTTCCATGACACTATTTTCTCTACACTGATGTTGCAACACATGTTGCTCCTTTCTTGCTTTCTTTCTTTAGGGCCCATTCCCACTATGATTTAAACTGATTTGCTGATCGGTTTATATGTGCCTCGTTCACACTGGAAATGGTTTCAGACCCGACTGCGTTCGGTCTGAATCATGATGAAGGAAGGCCAATGCAAAAGAATCACTTTTTTGAAGACGGATCAAAAATGGTTCTTTTGAAAAGAATAGAATAGAAGGTGTGTCCAGCAAGTGGGAATGAGGAACCTGTATTGCATCGCACTGGAGGGAAGGTACTAATTGCAGAGGGCTGGCAGAGGGTGTAACCCACATCGCCCCTGGTTTTTGGGAAATCTGTCATTTCCCCCCCCCTCTTCTTTCCCAGGACCTGTCCTACATTTCAACCTTCTGTCCAGAAGAAATTCCAAAATGTCCTCCATTCTAAGCATGACTATAAATTATGAATTTATATGGGTGTCTTTGGGCACACAGGGCTCAAGTTTGCTGCCTAACAGGGGATGCTCATGAACAAGGAGAAATATGGGATGTTCAAGACAAAGATGGAAAGTGATCCACATTCTCACCTTCTGAATGATCTCGTAAACTGAGACAATGGTCCACAGGGGAACCTTGGAGAACCACGACATGCTGTCCCCCTCAATGATTTTTGGCTGCAAATGCCCATAATGTCTTCTAGGGGGCAAATGGAGCAATTTTACCATGTTTTGGGTTATTTTAGGCCTAAGAGAGGCAATCATGTTCTCAAAAGATAGTAAATTTGCTCTCATACCCCTAGGGGTTGGAGGAATTTGGGTCATTTAAAAAATATTTTAAAATGGGGCTCAGGGAGGCAAGTAGCCTATGAGCTGCATAATCCCCACTCTGACTTTTAATCAGGATCCAATTGTGTATCTCCATTGCTTTCTTTAGAACTGATGATGTTGACTGTATGATCTTGCACTTCTCACAGCCCCCCCCCCTTCAGACAAGGACCAGTTTTTTGTGTGTTATGAAGAACTATAAGAAAACGGATAAAAAGTCCCAACTGAACCAGCACAGGATAGGGAAAGACATCATATCTATCTAGCCTATCTATCTAGCTGATATGAAATTTTCTCTGTGTATGTCTGTGTATTTGTGTGCAAATAAGCAAGTATGTCAGTTTGGATTTTGCCCTGCCTTGGGCGATGGACAAACAAGCAGTGAAAGATGTGAAATAAACATGCACACCATCAAGTATTGCTACATAAATGGTTAATAAGTATTTACAAAAGCTGTTTTACAATTAGAAAAAATATATATAGGTGTAACAACTGGCCTATATAGGCTGTTACACTTTTACTTCTTTTTCCTGTGACTTTAAAAGCATTTCAGCATGCAAAAATTAAGTGGGAGAAGCTTTTCAGACCATGCCAGACCATGCCAGACCTTCATGCCAAGGAAAAAAAACTCTATCTGCTTAATTCCAGTAAATTAAGGACATGGGAGCAGACTATCAATGTGGCGAATCAACTAGTATGCAAAACATATTGTAAAAGAAAGGGCTAATAATGTGATCAGAACACTGGTATCTACAGTAAAAAAAAAAAAAAAAAAAAAAATCAAAGTTTCATCTTCTATGCTCAGTACTTAAGTATGTTTATAATTTATATCCGGTTCTTTTAATGGATTCACAGTATGCAGTAGAATGTGTCACAATATGTAATTTTAAATTCCATCTTTACTTTGAAAATTAACACCCATCTGTGATGGAATCCAGTAATATACTAGGAATAATCTGATTGCATAAGGAACCTTAACAATTGTAACAATAGCCTAAGGGACACCTAGCAAACAACATATGTCTAAAGAGCTTCACATCAATATCATTTGTAAACTCTACTGAGTACATTTGCAAGTTGTATGGTACATAACCTAATACCAGATAAATATTATATTCTATACTTCATTAGACTGTGGGGGCACACATGTTCTACCAGGGAAGCAAAATATCTTTAAGATTGTCCTTAGGATCCCTTGGCTCAAACAACCAGTTCTGGAGCGTTATTGAGATGGCAAGTACCTCAGGGCTAGGACTATTTTATATTTACCATTGTTTTTCTACTTTCCTGGAACTACATAAACACACTTACTGTCAAATAAGTAATTCATAAGTATTAAAGAAACTAATGTTGAATACATAAGTACACTGACAACTGGGAAAGTGGCCATACTGAGCAATCGTTCTGTCTTGCAAATGAAACTGTTCTGAAATTTTATATAAAACATGCATAAAAGGCAGATTTGTACATCAAATTATTTCCACTGCATACAAAAAGCAAAAGCCATATGCTTACTAAAATATTTTTCTTTTTCTGCATGCAATTTATTTCTATTTACTTTTTAAGTGATCGGAATACAAAGAGTGCTTACTTTCATCCTGTTGGTTTTCTGGTGTTACTTCCTCTTCCCCTTCCCCTTCTCCTTCCTCTTGCTCTTTCTGTGACACTTCTTCTTGATGGCTTGAGGCACTGACAGAAAGCGTGTGGCAGCAATGGTTGAACCCACTATCCCGTGGCAGAGTATAACTGCGAGGCTTTCCCCCATTCCCATTTAGGACTTGCATTCTTTCACCCTCCACTAAGGGGAAAGGGCCATAGTGATCCTGTAGGTGGCACTTTTGAATAGGAAGAGTTGATTGCCGCCTGTGTTCTGGAGATATAACAGTTGAATCAGAGAAAACCGAATCCTCAAGTGGTAGAGTCTGAAGATAGTGGAGTCCTGAGCTTGTCAATGGCGTTTCTATTAAATCCTGCCATGAACGTCGCTGGCTGGCTGTTTTGCGGATGGGAGATTCCGTAGTGCTCCCTACTGGTTCCTGACGGAACTCCTCATGTGAAGACTGGGACTGGGACGTTTCAGTGGATGAGAGTCGGTTATGTTTTGGTTCCACGAAAGGGCTTGCACAGCTCATCTGCAACAAGAATATAAATTCTGTTTTCAGCTAAGTGATAGTGACAGGCACATTACGTTTGCCACACATAAAGTTCATTACATCTATCGTAAGAAAAATTTGTGTCCCTCACCATTATTGTATCATTCCTATAGCATCACCCACTTGCAGTCTTTTAATTAGTTTCCATCCCTATGCAAATTCCCTTTACCAACTGCAGTGAAGTTGGGCAGCTCCCATTCTATGTGTGTGTATATGTGTGTACATCAGGAGACATAAAAAAACAAATTTCAAAAGATAAATCAACAGATAGGAGGTGAAAGGAGGTATTTAGACTTCCCGCCCTTACTCACTATCACATACTGGGATGAAAAAAAAGGCGGGGGAGAAGACTGGATGGGGGAGGCAACCAATTAGTGTACAAGGTGGCAGCATTGACAGGTAAAGAATAAGGCTAAAGAAAAAGCCCATCCCTTTTGTAACAATTTGAATTTAGGAAAGGAAAATGTGTGTGGTAATCAGTGCAAACTGAGTCCAGTATATTTTGACTGGGTGTGGCACTAATGGGGCCACTGAGGACCAGGAAGATGTAAAATGAAGCTGATTTTTTTTGTCAGTGTAGACAACCCCTAGGTGCCAATGCACTTACTATTATAACAACTTACCGAAGGAGGTCGTGGGTATGTGTCATAAGGAGGAGGTGGGCTGTCTTGTTTAGGTGTCGATGGTGTCTCTACTTCTTCCTTATCACTTTCACTCCAGTAATCTAAGCAACACAAAGGTAGGGGTAGATGAGTGAAAAGAAAGCCTTATATTATTTGGACCAACTATTCAAAAAGTGTCAACATATAAAGAAACTTATTATGTGCCTTCAAGTCGACTCCAGCATATGGCAACCCTATGTTAGCCTTAGCAAGACTTCATCAGAGGAGGTTTCATCAGACTTCCTATTAGGCACAACTTCACCCAGTGGGTTTCTATGGCTGTGTGGAGATTCAAAACCTGGTCTCCCAGAGTCCTAGTCCAACATTCAAACCATTGCAAAACACTGGTTCTTTCACAAAGAAACTTACATGGAACAATATATAGGGCCCATTCACACTATGGAAATACCTGGTGGGAAACTAGATTATTTCCATAATTTTACACTGGCCCCGAATGCACCCAGCATGGTTTGAGTGGTGTGTGTGTGCATTTTGCCCCAAGTACCTAACTGTGTGTTTGTTGGTTTTTAGGGCAGGAGTGATCCAGATCTTCGGCAGTGTGAATGCACTACCAAGTCAATTTGGATTGCTGGGATCATTCTTGGCCATGAGGTGCCATCATGCTGATGTAAAGCAGCACCAGTATGAATGCCGGACTGGATTAAAATGCCTTGGAGAGATTCAATTGCAATAAATGTAGTGGGTTCCACATCTCCTCAGTACTGTACAAGAAAATAAGTGTGAATGCCCCATAATGAACATAGATTTGCAAGCTAAATCTACCAACCCATTAAATAATTAAGGCTATTTAACTATTTAAATTTTGATTTAACTATTTAAAATATTGATTTAACTATTTAAAATCAATATGACTTTACAGATTCCATTGGAACTTAAGCATGTTTTTTTGCTATGTCCTTAGATACTACTGTTTCCTTATCAAGACAGTGAAGAAAAATACTAAACACTAAAGAAGAAATACTAAACTCAGAAATGAAAACTGTAATAATTAGACAAAAATATATGTTAATATAGATTTTAAAAATATTTCTTATTATCATTCCATCTAATTGCAGCTTATTTAGTGCCTTTTGCCTCGGAAAGGAAATGGAGCCAAAAATATGATCAAATAGCTTTCTCATACTTGCAAATATGCATACTATAGCTTGGCAGAAATATACTAAACTTTGTAAATTCCAAGAAATCTGAGAGCTAGAATAGTTTAAAATGCATAACATTCTTCATTTGATTACTTTCAAGACCAATATTTTTTTTTAAAAAAATAGATCCATAAATATAATCATGATTGTTTCATCCTTCTTGTAAAATCAAGTACACACTAGCTATCTTAAAAATTACCTTTATCGTATCGCATAAGAGCAAGTTTTTGTAGTTGAAAAAATATTCTTAAGGAATACACACAATGTACAGGAGAAAAAAGCACTGGTTTATGTTAAGTAAAAGATAAAATGAAACAACCAGAATAAGTTTGTCCATACCTTGTTCTTGTTTGATCCTCTCTCTTTCTGCATGTCCCGCAGCAAGCATATTAATTCTGTTTAACCACCTGAAATAATATTTTAAATATATCACTGAAACAACTTTGGTTAAAGGTCTTCATATATAGTCATTTATTCAAATATACACAGCTCCCAGGCTGGACTATGACAGCAAACAGACATGTTCTTTTTTAGTTTTACTTATCTATTCTTCATACATACACCTTTCCTGTAAAAAATACTGTGGCATGAAAAGATTCTGCCTTGAATGGAAAACCATGAACTGGGATGTTAAAAGTTTCTAAAATGGAGCATTCAGTCGAAGCTCCACTGAATATGTTGCTCACAGATGTGTCAGCATCCTGATATACTCCCACTGTTCCAATTTTTCAATAAAAAATCCTATCTTATAAAGACTTAGCTAATATAGTTAAACCCCTATTTGTCATATCAGCAGGAGAAACAGCTTTTGAAGTACAGAATGATTGCAATTATGTCCCTTTTATTTTTGAACTCTATGTATCATCTATTATTGCAAAGAGCTAGGTTAAACTTTGGGTGCATCAGGAAGGCAAAGGAGGAAAACAATCCTTTAGTGCTAAAAGTTTTAACCTTTATAAGACTATGAACTAAGAAACATTGTCCTCTCTTCTTATTTTTTTTAACAGAAGTGTTGTCACTATGGGAGACAAACTACCATAAAATGAGAGGGATTTTTAAATCTCTGACCTATAGGATTTCTATCACATTCAGTAGCCAAAAGCTAAATCAAATTCTTAGACTTCCTGATTTCTGTCAACATGACAGCCCCCCCACCCCCACCCCTAAAGTTGGAGCCGTTTTCCTAATACAGAGTTGTCGGGATAATTGTCTCTCAAGCTAGTAATAATACATTTCATATCACAACACAATTAACATGCTTGAAAGTTGTAATATCAACATTTTTTGTAGCTTGGTGGGACAAACTACTTTGCTAACCATCTGCTTCTATAGGACAGCATCAGATCATTTCCCTTTGTCATTATACAGGCTGAAGACTAATACATACTGTGTGTTATCTTTGGCCAGCAGATGAAATGTGGCCCTTAATTACTGCAAACAGAATTCATATTCTTCATAACAGGTAGTAACCATGCATCTAATAATGCAACAGACGTACTGTTGCATTCCACATGCTGTGGAAAATGATTGAACTCTACATGGAGAAATGACTTTTGTATGTGAATTTTGCACTTCTATTGTGTTAAGAGCCTAGACATATCTTTGGTCAGCAGATGAAATGCCGCCCTTAATTACTACAAATAGAATTTATGCTCTTCATAACAGGTAGTAACCATGCACCTAATAATGCAACAGACATTCCTGAAGACAAAAACTGTCCGTCTCTTCTGAGTGTTCTGCTAAAATATGTGATACATAAACTACTTTGCCAAATGAAGGGAAAAGCAACAACTACAGGATTGCTACTCTTAACAGTACAATCCTATGTATGTTTTCTCAAGTTCCACTGTATTATTTAGGGGTTATTTCCCTTCAGAATTAATATTGCAGCTAAATCTGGTTACAACCCCCCGCAACACTACTTTATAGTGGTTTATAGTGGTTTTTTATAGTGGTTACGCATGACAGAAGTGAAAGGAAAGAGAATTTTAAAAAATAAATCAAGCATTTATTTACAATAGCTAAGAGCTGCTATTCTTTTGAGTAGCCCTTAGAACATTGAACAAAGCTACTCTAGCATATTTCTGCAAGGAAAGAATCTTTGAGTCTTTGATTTAAATTACAGGGAAATCTAAAGAAGACTTAAACACAGTAATAAAATGTGAACTGCTTTGAGTATTCAAGATTTGTTTTTATTTCATTCTTTAAAACATTTGTTCATTTTGTTTTCTTTTTATAAAAGGATAATTCTGTTCTTATATTGTGTTGCTGTATTTATATATATTGTTATATTTACTAAAATTTTTTTTAAATAGCCCTATATCAAATGATCTCAGGGTACAATACAATAAAGGCATCTTAAACAAAAACAACAATTTTATACAGGAAGAGATCATTTAAACAATCTAAAAACATATGAGACCATATAACAATCTGAAACAAGTTAAAACAGTTTTTAAAAATGTAAATGTTTAAATTGAGTAATATGATTAAACCTTTAAGGTATTACTAAAAGTTGTGTTTTTACTTGACACTGGAATGAGGCCATTGTCACCACCAACTGAGCCTTGAAGAGGAAGGAGTTCCACAGTTAAGGTGCCACAGCAGAGGCGGCCTTTTCCTATGACATCCCACACCAGTGTGGTATAAAGAAAAGACCCTTCAGCAGCCTTTAGTCCTTAGATAGCCTATATAGGAAGTGGCACTCCTGAAGATATTGAAGTCTCAAGCATTTAGAGCTTTAAATGGCATCATATACACCTCAACTAAAACTGGAAACATATTGGCCCTAGTACAGTTCCATTAAAACTGCTATTATATGGTTTTTATATGTCATTCTGGTCAACCCTCTAGCTGTTGCATTTTGTACCTGCTGCAGTTTACACGCTTTCTTTAAATGAAGCCCCCCCCCCCAGCACACCAGGGGCTGAAGCAGATGGTCAAGAAAAAGTGGCTCAATCCTGCTTTTTCTAAAAGCGGGATTCAATCCTGTTGTCTATGGGGCCTGCTCCCAAAGTGGGCTGAATATGCATGGCCTGAGTTCATGGCATGACTGCAAGCTGTGCTTCTGGGTAATTTTTTTTGTTGCCTCCCCACCATGCATGCACACCATCACACAAACACACCACCTGCAACCTCCAAGTACCTCCCCTGTCTGCCCAGCTGCCATCCCACTGCATGGCCTTTTTGACTGGCCACACATCCTGCCTTCTTTTCTGCTCTGGTTTTTAGCCCTGGAGCATAGCTTCATTTCAGTTTCCACCAACTTTGGAGGTCTCTGTCATATACAACCCCCCCTCCCCTCAAAGTGGTTGGAAGCAGCTTTATTTTGCCTGTTTCATCCCTATGACAGTCTGACTGGGAGGTTCCTAGTCTTTACCCCATACAGTCAGAATTCCATTACCATGGATTCTTTATACACAGATATGAGGCACTATAAGATGGTACATTGATAGATTACATTAGAACATAAGTTCTGCAGAGCTCTGCTATATGCACTTCTGTGTCCTTGTCTTCACTATGCATATGGGAATGTTCTGTGTCCTTGTCTTCACTATGCATATGGAGGTCTCCCTAATCTTAAGAAAACAGGGTAGTCCTTTTTTATTCGTACACTTGATATGAATACATTAATCAAACTTCAGTATGTGCCACCCAGAGTTACTGGACTTAAGTGCTCATGTTTGCAACTAATCAAATATATTGATACACACACCATCAATAAACTTAACTGAATCCTGAAAACAACACGTCAGAATTCATCATGTCTGTGCATTTTTGTAAATCTACAATTCACAAATATACACTGAGAAATCATAAGCCCTTTTCAAGTTAAAAAGTAATTGAAACAGTAGGACTGATTTGTCTTAAATATTTTTCCATGTTTATTTATTTCAAAATATATTATGTTTCAATTATTTGAAGCTCAACAATAATCTGAATAATCTGAAAAATAATTAAATAATCTGAGGGTCAGGTATTTTAAACTGCCCTTCACTTTAGTAGCTGTAGTTATTTTAACAGTGTAAAGTTCCCAAATTATTCCTCCCAGTTTTTTTCTCCTTTTTTTTTGGTGAAATTCATCAGCACGCTGTTCCTCAGTTGTATAGTTTTATAGAACAAATTGCTCCTCTCATCTTCTCCCCAAGAGCTGACTGTTGACAGAGAGAGGGAACAAGCTTTGCATGAACACAGGAGCTTACTACAGTGCATATGTTTCACTCGGTCAAGTCCAGGACTAGGCAGACCTGAGAATGAGAACATTCTACATGTGTTTACCATCCGATACAATAGCTTCCTATCGTTCCATCTATAGAAACTAATCTCTTCTCCTAATGGCTCCATGTGTTTGTGTGTGTGTGAGAGAGAAAGAATGAGAGAGGTTACAAACACACACACACATGCATACACATGCTGTTACTAGATATATGTGTTATGTAACACAGCATTCTTCACAGAAAATGGGTATCTCATATACTTTATTTAATTCTGAGTTGATCTTGAATTAAGTCTTTTAAGTGACACAATATACCATCTTGAATTCAATGTTGAAAAAAAAAGGTGGGATACAAATGTAATAAAATAAAATCATTTTACTAATCCAAGGAAGCTTCCTCACAAGGATTAAATTTCCATACCTGTTCAAGTCGTCTAAATGTTCAGCAGCAAAATAAAAGCTTTTGATCTTAGGATGACAGGCCTTGAATGCGCTGTGTGGGCAAAATATCACAAAGAACTATTGGTAAAATACTAAATGTGCAACATTATTTTTTCAGCATTAAAATGTTTAAAATCTGCTTTCAGTTGAATTTTAAAATACCAACTGGAATGAATCATTAAAATGTACCTGTATTAGAATCATTTGATGCATCTTATATAAGTCTACTCATGAAATGAATGGGAATAAAGCTACGATTCCATACACAATTACCATGAAACCAATGGGGTTCCTATCATTACCAATGTATGTTGGTTGTATGACTGGTGTCTAAATAAGTAACAGCTATATTTCATCATATAAACACAGAGACAATTTAAACACTTATTGGAATCATTTTTGAAGCAATTTATTCATTGAGGTATTTGTGTTTGTTAAGTAACTATGGGTGCATCTACACCATACAAATAATACACTAAAATACCACTTTAGCTGCCATCCTAGAATTTGTAGGTTTGGGAGGTACCAGTACTCTTTGGCAGAGAAAGTTAAAGACCTTGTAAAACTACAAACCACAGGATTCCAGAGACTGAAGCTACAACACTTAAAGTGGTGTCAAACTGTATTATTTCTACAGTGTGGATGCATCCTATGCTATTTCTAGAGATGCTGCAGTTCAGAACCTGAATAAAAAACTTTTGCACTGGTCCTAAATATCTGAAGTAACACACTTTACTGGCTGTCTACAGCAGTCAATGACAATAGATATTAATACCAATGGAACTCCACAAAGGTAAACGCTGCATCAGAGAGACATAGAGACGACACCAGAGAGAAGCATGAGTAGTTATTTCAGCTTCTGTGGTTTGTACCATATATTTCTAAATATTGCTTCTAATACTTACTACTTTTTGCGACATTCATTAGCTCTATCAATTTTAAATTCTGGGAGACTGATAAACCCCTCTGCTTTTTCATCCTATAACAATAAACATATTAAACAATAAGAGTACAGAGAACAATCAAGGAAAAGCAAGTAAAATATATTTATTATTATTTTTGACCAGATAACTCCTGTGTTCATCATCTCATCAAAACTTCAACAGAAACCACTGGTACTTAAAAATGTTAATTTTTAAGAGCAACTTGTTTCAATCATTTCTTCTTTGTACAGTCCAAGTAGTCATTCTAGAGACACAGTATTATGGTGCATATTGTTAAGAACTGAATCCAATCCAAACCAAACCAATCCCACTCCAAGTCTCTAGCAAATTAAGTGTCTATCCAGTTCAAAAGAAAACAATATACAGTATGAAATACACAACCACTCTGCTATTGTCATTCACAAAGACTTGGTTATTTGATCCACCAATATTATCCCGCCTCCCCTGTTATCCCCTCTTTCCCTACCCCCTTTTTTTGAGCCAAGAGTACACAGTCCCTCTTGTCTGTACAGCCTGTGCACTATTTTGCCTTGAAACTATTTTTCTTCTTTTTTCAACCAAGGACTCTCCCAATCCAAAGTTGTTTTTGGACTATTTTTAACTTGGTTGCACTTGCTCCAACCACCCTGTCTTCCCTCCCCATCTGATCACAGCTCAATTCAACTTAAGTGCTAAGAAATTTCATCAGAGCACTTTTGCTGCTGATGATGATTTAAAGAATAAACACAAAGAAATGAAAAAAGAAGGGAAAAAGGGAGAAAGTGTACATATGAACATGATTTAGATATGAATATAAGCTCTGTTCAAAAATACGTTTGCTTGAAGTTTGTATCTGGAAGATTCATGCTACTCTATTTCATCAGTGTGTCTCTGCCTCCTGCCACTGCCTCCTCTATTCTTTCCCCCAAGCTTTTTTTTCCCCTGTCTTTATATTGGATTCCTTATTCTCCATCCGTTGCCTGTAAAGAAATTATTTACATTTCTTCAGGTATTTTGACTTCTTATTGCTATCATCTCTGGTCTTTGGGACATTTTCTTTGTACTCCACCTGGACCTGTGTGAAGTTTGATTCCTGCCAAATCAATAATGCTCCATTTTCTTACAAAAGCTAGACTATAAACTGTTTATTAACAGCTCACCCAGGTTGCATCTGCACTGCAGGAATAATGCAGTTTGCTCAATGCTATGGAAGTCTGGGATTTGTAGCTTTGTGAGATATTTGGCCTTCTCCATCAGAGAGCTCTGGTGCCACCACAAACTATAGATCCCAGGATTCCATAGCACTGATCCATGGTAGTTAAAGCAGTGTCAAACTGCATTATTTCTGGAGTGAAGATGCAACCCCAGACACAGCAACAATTTGTTGATATTGAACACTAGGTATATGGAATATTCACATAATCTTGTATGCGAAAAAATAATGATAGAAGGGATTAGATTATGTGGAGTCTGAATTGCAGCTGGCCCTTCTTATCCATGGATTTCTTTTCTTTTCAATCCATGGCTTGAAAATATTTTTTAAAAATGTATACATTCCAAAAAGCAAAGCTTGATTTTGCCATTATATATAAGGGACACCATTTTACTATGCCATTGTATTTAATGGGACTTGAGTATCCACAGATTTGTGCATCCATGGTATCCGCAGGGGCCCTGGAACCAAATCCCAGCTGGTACCAGAAGCCCATTGTACAACCATAGCATCTACAAGGAGCACCCAACAGAAAGGTTTAGTATAGCTATGTTTCTTCCACCCAAACATAAATTGTTCATTTTCAGAATAACTTGGGAACACTAATTTAACATAAACATAGATGGTGAGATATATATATATATATATTTTCATCGTTTCCACTGTAGTAGTTTCTATGCCAAAGAGAAAAGCTGATGTTTATTTTAAAAGGCTGTTGGTCTTTGTAGTGCAAAAAGCAAAACAACCAAAATCCCATGCATGGAACAATCAATATAAGCTTTGACAGTTCCCCATGTTTTTTTCCCCATACACATATATCACATTTTTTGAATCTGGTGATAGTAGTAATTGTTGACAGAAAGAGCAACGAGCATACCAGTGTCTTACCTCCTCATTGATATACCAGTACAGTGAAGTATCCTTCAGAACAAACCAGTATTTTTTCCATTTTTGTGAGAAATAACTCTTGGCATCTTTCTTTTTCCACAGCCAGCCTTCACAGTCTCCACGACCAAGATCTTTACAGGAAATACGCCTTTTGCTCTTACTTGGTGCAAGACCTAAAAATGGTTTTTAAAAAGATTCAGTTTTCTATATATGACGCTTTCCACCCTGACCTGGCATCCAAAGTCTATTGGAGGGGAAACTGAGGGATAATTTATAACTCTAATGTCAAGACAATGGGCTAGAACATACAGCCTTTTAAAGCTGCTGTTCAGGTGGCTTGGGAGTGCGGTGTTTATATGATGCATGCTCCCACACTGCCCTGAAGCCGCTTGGAGGTCCGGAGGCCACCCAGACATGGGCAGCTTCAAGGCACCCTGGTGGTGCAGTGTTTATATGCTGCACACCACTGGAGCAGCTTGAAGCCACCCAGGGGACGCGGCGGAGTGGAAAAGTAACCTTTTCCCTGGTTGAAAAGGGAGCAGATCTTTGCCACTCCTTTTTTGGCCAGCTTCAAGGTGGATTGGGGCCATGGAGTGAGTTCACTGGAAGGGGTAGCTTCAAGCCGCCCTTCTGATCATCTGTTCTGACCCAAAGTTAAAGATCTGTTCTGCTCCTGAGTTAAGGATACATAGTGCTTATAGTGCTGATTCAGACTGGGCAGACTAAGAAGGGAGGGAAATGGGACTGTCCCAATTTAATGGGGCTTGCCTGGTTGTTGTCGGAGTGGTGGTGCTTCTGCGGGTGTCTTGTGGGCCCACTTGGGCTCCCAGCATGCCTTGCCGGGGCCAGGTGGGCCTGCCATTGGCTGTTTTGGAGGGTTGGCTGACCTAGTCTCCTGGGCACAGGGGCTGAGGAGATGGTGCCCCCTCCTTTTCCTGGCCCCTGATTGGTAGTTAGCCCTATATAAAGCCACATGGCGTCCTACCTGGGTGCCATTTTTGCTTTGCTCTTGAAGTGATCAGAGCCAAGCGGAGCTGGAGCCTTGGCACCCAGGCCGTGCCTTGCAGGCCTCAGAGGGAGAGAAGAACCACTGGACCTGATCCCCTTCCCCACTCTCATACCCTTCTCCTTTTGTGTCATGCCTTTTTAGACTGTAATCCTGAGGATAGGGAACTGTCTAATTATAAATAATAATTGTAAGCCACTCTGATAGCCTTTAGATCTGAAGAGTGGGGTATAAATACCATAAAATAAAATAAAATAAAATAAAATAAAATAAATGCCTTGCTCCAACCCTGTGTTTTGGTTTTCATTGGTTACTTCCCTCTCCAGCAAAAGTAATTCTTAAAGTGGTTGACCACATGGACTGAGAAAATAATGAAATTATAGTTTGTTTTAGAACTACTGCCTCTTGAACATTTTCAAATAAAATTCATATTCATCTTAAAATTATATCTAATATGTCAGTAGACTTTAAAAACATTTTATGTAATATTTTACCTTTGTTCTTCTTTTTAGACTTGTGCTGTAGAGAGGATTGTTGAAATGTCTAGAAAGATACCCACACATAAACTTTAGTTAATGTATCTCATCATAGCAGATCATATGTTACATTGGTTTTAAATAAAGAAATACTTGGCAAAGAAATACTCCTTGAGGATCTATGGACTCTGGTATCTATGGAGGGTATTGAAACCAAAACTCCTAGGGCACACTGTACTGTTCATCCAGATGCATGATCTATGTAAGAAAAACATGGGGATGGATGTACAAAGTTTGGATACAGGCTGTTAATAGAAAACTAGTAGCTAAAGGATTTTCATACTGGTCCCTTTTTTTGTGCTGGACATTTTGCTTTTACTGAACTTGGTTTGCTACTGTTGTGGATCCTCTGCTTGCTGGTGCTATAATTTTGAATGAACAGCATAATTCTGAAAAAATCTTGTCAAGAAAACTCCATGACAGGATTGTCTTAGGATCACCATAGTTGTTCTTATTGTTGTAGTGTGCCTTCAAGTAGTTTCCAATTTATGGTGATCCTAAGACAATCCTATCATTGAGTTTTCTTGACAAGATTTTTTCAGAGGAGCCTTTCCTTGAGACTGGGATCAGGTCACCCAGTGGGTTTTATGGACGAGCTGGGAATCAAACACTAGTCTCTGAGTCACAGTCCAACACTCAAACCATTATGCCATACTTTCACCTAATGACATAACTGTACTGTGCTATGTTCTGTGTCTGAAAGGAACAAATGAGGGGTTTTTTTGAGGGGGAGGTGGTGAGGAGGAATGTTTCCCATCATATTTGGGAACACCTATGTCCTCTTCATATTAGTAAAAGGTTGGGAAAAGTGTCACTTAAACTTTGGCTCGACAGGTGAAACCCTGTCAGAGTGTGAAATTCAAACCAGATTTTTGTTTTATATTGATATTGAAGCCCTTAGAAGCTCGTCCTCCTTTTGCATCTGGAGTAACACCATCACATATTTACATGCATACAGAGAGAAAGGTATACACGAGAAAACAAAGAGTCTTGTATTTTTTAAAAAAGAAAAAAGAAAAGGAATTTACTTCATTATAAAGACAATTAAAGAAGGCAAAACTTTCCCCCTTTCCCCTGCCATTCAGTATGCATGGGAAAAGCTTCCTGCTTCAGAGAAAACTGGAACAGACTCAATGGATCTGTCTATCCACTGTCTCTTTGAGCATATTTGAATCAGCCTGCATGACAAAGTACCTTCTCAACTTGGTTTTAGCCCTAAGCTCCTGAATCTGGAACACTATTTTCATTTGAGCAGATTAATGACATCACCACATAATGTTATCTGTGGAGTCTACGGACAATGAGCCCATTCAGAATAGCCAAATGTGTTGGGATATTGGCAGTTTTCATTACTGTACTCTCTGATTTTATCTTCACTATCCAAACTAGGTTGCTTTTCTTCTAGTACATTTCCCAGTAATTAACATCAGTTACTGAAGCCTTTTATTCCTTAACCGAATGCAGAACTTTCTCCCACTGTGGTACACTTTCAATTCCAAATCCACTTTTACACTTCTCAAAACAGTGCTTTTTATTTTTGGGGAGTGTCTTATGATACGGACTGGGGATATTAAATTTGCATGCTTCTACAGCCTGCTTAATAAATAATAATAATAATAATCTTTATTTCTAGCCTGCTCCTCTGTGAGTACAATTGGAGTGGGGTACAACAAGATTAAAACATACAAATTAAAACACTTCATTGACCCACTTCCAGCCACCCTCCCCTTAAAAATAAATTAAATTAACAATAATTTAAAACCAACAACATTAAAAACTTCTCTCCTCTACCCTACAAACACACACACTTCAATCCACACCTTGACCAATCTCCTCCAGGGAAATTGAGAACTATTTTATTTAAAGAAATTTTGTATAATATTTGGATCCTTGCACTATTGCTATAAGCTGTGGTGGTAGGTATCACTGTGTTTTTCCTAGAAGAAGGATAATTCTCTTTCACTGGCATTCATTGTATGAAATAAGACACTGGAAGTGATTGAAAACAGAGAAAGGAGTGCATGTTGACTGGGGTAGTGGTGATCTTGCACCAAAGAACATTACAGTGATACATTGAAGCAATTTATAGCGATAGTGTACAGGTTCTACAGTGTTTTTTTTATAAAGCTAATAGCAATAGCATTGATGGATTAAAGATGTATTTTTTTTTATAAAAACTGTACACCGTAAAAGGTGTAAGCTGTCACTGGGAGAAAAGAGACCAATAAGGATTGTACATTTCAATGAAAAATGAAGAGGAGTGAGAGGGAGTTGCACACTCCCATTTGAAAATATCACCAGCCACTTCACTAGGAAGATGCCTACAGATGAATAAAATGTGCCATCTTTTTAATTATTTAAAAACAAAAACAAAGAAGCTTTTGGATGGGGAAGCAAGAAGAAGTAACAGGATGTACAAGGAGCAACACTGCCAGGTGGTATTATATGCAAACTACCAATCTGGACAAGCCCAATTTTGAGTTTGGAGAGGATAACTGCCACAGGACAAAATTCTGACAGATTATGATAGAATACTTCTTTATTTTTCTGCCTGAATACATTACCATAGCAACTGATCCTTTAGGTAAAGAGTATATAACAAGCAAAAAGAATAACAAAGGATTTCATTTAAATAAAAAGCCAGGGTTGGGAGATAGCAAATGTATTTGGATAATATCTCTACTAGAACTTCAAAAACTGGAAAACAGCCCAAACACTGTATGCTGCAGTGTGATGAAAGCAAGCTTTAAGGACACCCACAAAAAATGCTTTCCTGCATTTTTGAAAACCATAATTATTGATAGTGATATCAATAGCAATAGCATGCACATTTCTATACCACTTATCAGTGAACACAACACTCTCCAAGCAGTTAGGGACTCATTTTACTGACCTATGAAAGAATGGAAGGCTGAGTAAACCTTGGAGCTCTAGGAATCTAACAAACTTGTGGCTGCAGTACTGGCATTTTTAACCACTGTGCCACCATGGCTTTCTAAATATTGTCCCTGGTATTGATCAGGTTGACAAATCATTATTCCAAAAGTATATTTAATGACTATAAAGATTGTGTTGCTCAGTATTAAAGGAAAAGCTATGCATCTTTTGACATCTTGGTGTTCAATGTTTTAATGTTTTAAGGGGAGGTTAGGAACTGGGTTATACGAATTGTTTTTAACTTGTGACTCTTTTAACTTTGTTGTATCCCGGTCCAATTGCCTGGACAGAGGGGAGGCTATAAATAAATTTATTATTATTATTATTATTATTATTATCATTATTATCATTATTATTATTATTATTCATCAATAAACATAATTAAATGAGAATTTGTGCATAGCACTCTAACTAAACTTGCTGATCAATATGAAACTCCAAAGAAAAACATAAAGGAAAAAGAAAGGAAAGTGCTGGTCACAATGTTGACGCATTAAAGACAAGTTCCTTCGAACACAGTATCTCTCTGGCAAGATGTACTTTATCAAATCCTGCCTTTGCTTTCTTTTTCAGAAGTGCAATATGTTCAATACAGTAATTGCACTAGAGTGTTATCCCCAGATCTATGTAGTTTCATGGTCTGTGCTGATCCCCAGTAGCTTGATTCAGTCGTAATAGGGTAACTGACTTAAAGAGATATGCACAGATCTCACCAGTTTCTGGTTCCAATGCTACAGGGACAATTTCCAGATGTAATTATACACCACTGTGTTGTAGTGGTTTGACGGTTGAATTAGGACTTTGGCGACTAGGATTCAAATCCCCATTCAGCTATGGAAGCCCACTGAGTGACCTTGGGCAAGTCACACTCTCTCAGCCTCAGAGGAAGGCAAAGGCAAACCGTCTTGGAACAAATCTTGTCAAGGAAACTCCATGGAAGATTTGTCTTAGGGTTGTCATAAGTAAAAAATGTCTTAAAGGTACGTAAAAACAACAATTATATACTGGTGTTTTTCCTACATGAAAATAAAAATTTATGTCTCATAGTCACAGAACTACGAACAAGGCATACAGTTCTCTCTTATTCGTCTCTTGGCACATTTAGGCTCTTGTATTGCTGTCTTGCTTGTTTTCCATGCAATGCGAATAAACAAAATGTGGCTTAATTGCTGCTTACAAACCAGGATAAGATATCAGACTGGTTCCTTTTTATCTTATATTTGAATATGAGGAGGGCAAACACTGTTTATACCAATATTTTATTTATAGGGCATTTCACTATAGTGCATGCTATAGAGTCTGAGTGGATGGTTATTTTCATTTACCCAATGACAACACTAATAGACAGTATTGTTTATAAAATAATTGGTTTTTCATCACCGGTATACAAAATGTACCAAAGAAAACCATGCCTAAAAGGCATACAATTAATAAACATTTACATTTGTTTTTATTTGTATATACAGCCCACATAAATGCTACAGCCTTGTTCATTTATCCTGTATGACTCTGAGAGCAGATTATAGATATGCGACTGAAGTCCTTCCTTGCCTTTTCCTTGGTCAAGGTGGCAAGAGGGGGAGGGAGGGAGATAGCACTACCACTAGGCTCCTCCTTAATTCCTTGCTTGGAGGGCATCCATCTCCATCCTTGATGGTCCCAGGCACTCACCATGGCAGCCACTGGCAGCAGCCATGGCCCTGGAACTCCAGACATTCACCACGTGGCTCTTTGCTCTCCACTTGGCCTTGGCACTCAAAGGGAACAGGTGAACCCTAACATGTGATGCTCTTCAGGTAAACTCTTCTCCATGCAGCAGCAAGTGAGTGCGGGGGGGGGGGGGGATTTTGACTTCAAGTATGACAATATAGGGTTCACTATTAGACATGGATCAACACCAAGTCAGAGAACATATCCCCTATGGATATGAGGGTCATACCGTATTTTAGTGTCTTAATCACCTACTTCAAAGCAGTAAATCATCTGCGGTCATTTTTTTCATTCATGTTCACCTGCAAACCTTCCTTTTCATTTTCTTCTTTGACACTCTTCAAGAATCATTCCAAGTATTTGCTATTTTCTGCTAGTAGTATGATGTCATATGCATCTTGAATTGTTGATGTTCTTTCCTCCAATTTTCATACCTCCTTTCTCTGACTCTTATTCTGCTTTACCTATGATATTTTCAGCATACAAGTTAAACAGACAGCCTTGTCTAAGCCCCTTGTCAATTGGAAACCATATTCATTTCTCCATATTCTGTCCTAACAGCCTCTTATCTTCAATACAGGATAATCAAATGTTGCACCACAACTATTTCTTGATAAACAATCCACAGTTTTTCATGATCTATACAATCAAAGGCTTTGCTATAATATATAACAGAGAGGATAATATTCTTTTGGAATTCTTTGGTATGTTTCATTATCCAACATATGTTTGTAATATGATCCCTAGTGCCTCTTCCTTTCATCAACTCAGATTGGACATCTGGCACTTCTCCATATATGGTAAAATTATTTGTTGTAGACTTTAGAGCATCACTTTGCTTGCATGGGAAAATAATTCAATGGTCCCATGGTTACTACAACCCCTATTGTTCCCTTTCTTGGAGACTGGAATGTCTATAGAATGTTACCAAACTGTGGGCCATTGTTTTGATTTCCATATTTGTTGATAGATTTTAATTAGAATTAAAGAAGATTTTGTATCTATAAACTGAAAAAGCTCCATTGGTATGCCATCTGTTCCTGGTGATTCATTTCTAACAAGTGCCCTGTGTGCAGCTTCCACTTCAATCTCTAAAACTGGAGGTTTGTTTTCAGATGGTTTATCTTCAAGTGGATCTGACATCCTTTTATCTCTTTTATATAGTTCTTCTGTGTTTGCATCATCTTTTTATTTCTGTTTGGTCATGTAATGTGTTCCTCTGTTAGGTGTTGAGTATCTGCACTCGAGTGAAATTTCCCTTTGAAATCTCAAGATCTTGTGGAAGAGATCCATTGTTTATCTTTTTTGTTATCATCTTCTATTTCTCTATATTGATTTTTATAGAAGTTCTCCTTGTACCTGCACATAAGTCATTGAACATTTGCATTCAAGGTTTTGACTCTACAGTATTTCTTTCACCTTTTACTTTTGCTTCTCCTCTGTACTTAACTGCTTGAAGAGTTTCATCTGTTATCCAGTGAGGCTTCTCTTTCTTTTTGGCTGCAGATAGTGCCTATTTGCTTTCCTCCTTGACAATGTCCCTGGCTTCAGTCCAAAGTTCTTCTGGGTCTTGTTCAATCAGGGTTAATAGTGCAAATCTATTTTTCATATTTTCTTTATATTCCACAAGGATGGACTAATAGACCTTAATTGTTTGTTTTATGTGGTCACCCAATTTCATTAGTTTAGAATAAACTATTTTCAGCTTAGAATAAACAATGTGATGCACCAACTAGAGTAAGGCCCACCAGTTTATATGTCAGTCATTCAGCAACATCATCAACACAGAATTAAGTATCTTCTTATTTTACTTACATGATACAAGGATGTTTCAGGCCCCGGTGTGCTCATGCTATCTTGCCTTAAAGACTCCATCTGTAAACTAGGCAGCAGGGAATAATGACTAGGACTGTTGCTCTTATCTCCTTTCTTTTTTGATTTTTTGCCTGTGTCCTTCTTGCTGTTTCTCTGAAACATGTAATCTTCTTGAGCTATTTTCTCATTGCTCATATATCGAAGTAATGAATTTTCTAGGAAAAAATCAGATAGATTATTTTGCAATTTAGCTCTTAAATGACCAAGTGTTTCCATATAAATCCTGCTGAAATCAGTGACACAGCACTCACTGGACTGTCTTCAAACCAGTTTCTCATTAAGAAATCCATGTCTGCAATGAAATGATTAAAAAAACCCCAAAAAACAAAACTTATAGTCATCTGAAATCCCATACTTTAATGGCCTAATCCAGTCAATAAAGATGTACCGAGTTGTTTCAAGATTTCATCGCAAATTACTCTGTAGTACTCCATTATCTGGACCTGATTCTAGGAAGTAACAGGAGAAAGAATGCTAATGAAACTGTAATATTTTACTGTATGGTCAAGACAAAACAGTCTTCTTATCCATAGTAATCCATGATAGAAGAAAGGTTTGAAATGGGAACACAGCTCCTTGTCAGGGTGATTCTGACATTTAAAGTACAGACTCCTTTATACAGCCTAAGGTTTTTGCCTCTTCTTTTGTACAGCCACAGCTGTCTGTGGATGTTGTTTCACAATAGCCTGAGCCCTAGGCAGAATAAGACAGAATAAACTAAACTAAGCTCAGGTAAACTGAACCATTAGGATTCAACTGATGTGAACATCTACCTTTGGTGGCTGAATGAGTGTATTGCCTTGAAAGACATCTTCTGTTTAATAACCTTTCTCTCTGCTATTGGGTCCTAGAAACCATGGCTATCTAACAAGCTCCTTATAGTTTTTGCTCAACAGACAAGTGCTTGTGATTCTTCTTTTTCACTCTTGGTCTTAAATGCTGTTTAAAAATATATGTGTCTAGATTAAAAAGCGCAAGTGCTCACTGAACAGATGCAATGATTGTATGACAGAGATGAGGAAGGGAAGGGAGAGCAGCTCTTGCTTTCTTCCTGAAATATGGCAGGTTGCATGCAGAAATGGAATATTTGAACTGTTTCTATGTTGGCAGGAACACTTGTTGCAGCAGGATGGAGCAATAAATGATCGCATGTGGCAGGACTTTTGCTTTCTTTGTAGCAGTGGGTTGCTGTCATGGTACATCAAGTTATTGGTTTGTTTTTGTATTCTCCTATCTCTAGGGACTGGCAACGAAGATATTTGATCGGTTTCAAATTTAAATGAGTACAAGGAATCCCTTTAATGGTTTACAAGCATGTGTTTACAATGCTATAGATTGATTCAGGGGTTGGGATGATTGCCTCACATCCAGCTGGTGGGAGGACTCATGTGACTGGTGCATGGCTATAGATCCTGGTATCTTCATCAGTCCCAGACTATTCCTAACAGGAAATCTGCAGTAAAGGCACTGGCTGGTAAGTGAGACACCCAATGAGTGTTTTCAAATCCTATATCATGCTAAGGATTATGTAAGATGTAGTAAATAAACTCCACCACTTGTCATTTTGCCTGAGCACTGAAGGTAATCTGAAACCATTTTCAATAGCTTGCTTCAGTAAAAAATAAGGAAACAAATTATTATTGTAAGTTACAGTAAATAACTGTGATATATCAGCACCCCAGCCCTGTCAAGACTTCCAGTCTTTGGATATCTAAAAATTCAGTATATCATAACATGTCTTCCACTGTTTCTTAAATCAACACTTGTTTTGTTCATCATGGGTCTGCAGTACTGCTGTTAATTTTATCATCGCAATTGCAGATCAAGCATCTGTTAAAAGATGCACAAAAGTTAAGTAAAGCACATCATTCCTTGGTGTGAGAGACAGAGAAGAGCATCTTAAAGTGTATTTTTCAAATATGTATAACAAACGGAAAGGCTACCCCCGCGTATCAATTACATTTTTTGCTACAGTACTTGGATATCAGATCGTAGTTGTATTATCTATGAACATATAAAACTGTGAAATATTTGGCATGCAGTGTTCTACTTCCACTTTAAAACACTGGTAATGAATAATCAAGAAAGAGCCTTAAATACTAGCAACACAATCTGCTTTTCAAGTTCACATTTTATGGATAATGTTGTGGAATAATTATGTTTGCATCTAAAAATTTCTATAACGGTATATTAAAAACACAATGAAATATCATTTACATCTGAGGTCACTTACCTCTCCTACTATCTCTTTTTGACTTGCTAGGATCTTCATAATCCCCTACCCAATTGTATTCTACTGGCATCGATATAGGTCTTAGTTTGCCTGCAACAACACAACCACATTTTTTTTTACTTCAGAATATTTATTAAAAAGTTGTAGGATTAGATTAATATGTATACCCATTCATCAGCTGTAATTACATGTGACAATAGTTTATCGCAGGTGGCCTTGTTATGACTTACTGTTGTCCTTCAAGAAGCTTTGGGGGGGGGCATGTTCTCCCCTGCTTGTATATAATTTTAAAAATGTTTTCTCCATTCATGTGCTAACTATGTCAGCTATCAGCAAGATCTCAAAGTCACTTATTCACACCTGCAGTTCTCTGATGCCTACCAACTGACTGTGTAATTGCGTAGGTAGAGTTGGCAAGAGGTAATAGAAAATCTGTCAATTGTATTAAACTATAAATGGGACCTGTAGTGTAATTATCATGATTAAAGCCATCACGATGTCTTTAAAAAGGCTGCTGAGACAGTGCATTATCAAAAAGACTGGAAGTATAGACCCTATGTAAATGCATTAATTCACAGAACTAGAGATTCCATGATATCCCTCCAGGTTAGAAAATTATACAGGCATTCATTCAGGTTATCATATGGAAGCCTGTGAGAGCCTGAACCATAACATGAAACAATTCCTATGATACTGCAGGTTATCTCAGAATATATTAGTATATACAGTGAACAAAGTTTGCATGCATAGGAAATCTGCTCCCCTGGAACGATTCAGGGACACTAAGGAGGGAGTGATGTTTCCAAGATGATTGGGGAAGTGTGCCTGGCTTCCAGACACGTGCACTTCCTCCACCTTTTAAGGATGTTTCAGCGATGTTTGAAGGACATTTGAGCTAGCTATGGAAATCTTCATAATCTCCAATGAAGCAGAGATGGAGGAGAAAACAGTGGGAGTTTAAGCAAGAGAGCTACAGAAATCAGTACAAAAAGAACTTCAAGAGTGGATAGAGTGGATGCAAAAAAGACAACTAAACAAACAAACAAAACAAAACAAAACCACGAAACAAAGCCCAAGGAGTTGTATCACATGAAGTCACACTTTTTGAACCACTCTGGAGGACTGTGCCATGTGTGGTGCTGTAAGTTTTGGTTCTCACAGAAGAGAAAAATATAGAACCATTGTTGACCTTTGAATATAATTTCTTATCATTATTTTCTTCTTAATTACTGTAACAACACTGCATTTACAAGTAACTTATGAAGGTGTTATTATAGCCATTAGTTATAAATTACTTTAGTTTATGGAAAACAACCAGCACAAATGTCCACATAAGTATTTGTGCTGAAAACAGATCACTATCTTAACTTGAACACATATAGTAGTGACTGGGTTGCTAGGTTTGTATTTCTTTTTTAAGTTACAAAGTCATAGAATCATAGAATCATAGAATCATAAGAGTTGGAAGAGACCACAAGGGCCATCCAGTCCAACCCCCTGCCATGCAGGAACTCCCAGTCAAAGCATCCCCGACAGATGGCTATCCAGCCTCTGCTTAAAGACCTCCAAGGATGGAGACTCCACCACACTCCGAGGGAGTGTGTTCCACCGTCGAACAGCCCTTACTGTCAGGAAGTTCCTCCTAATGTTGAGGTGGAATCTCTTTTCCTGCAGCTTGCATCCATTGCTCCGCGTTCTGGTCTCTGGAGCAGCAGAAAACAAGCCTGCTCCCTCCTCAATATGACATCCCTTCAAATATTTGAACAGGGCTATCATATCACCTCTTAACCTTCTCTTCTCCAGGCTAAACATCCCCAGCTCTCTAAGTCGTTCCTCATAGGGCATGGTTTCCAGACCCTTCACCATCTTAGTTGCCCTCCTTTGGACCCGCTCCAGTTTCTCCACATCCTTTTTGAATTGTGGTGCCCAGAACTGGACACAGTATTCCAGGTGGGGCCTCACCAAAGCAGAATAGAGAGGCACTATTACTTCCTTTGATCTAGACACTATACTTCTATTGATGCAACCTAAAATTACATTGGCCTTTTTAGCTGCTGCATCACACTGCTGACTCATGTTCAACTTATGGTCTACTTGGACTCCTAGATCCCTTTCACACATAGTTTCATTCAGCCAGATCTCCCCCATCCTATATCTGTGCATTTCATTTTTCCTCCCTAGGTGCAGAACCTTACATTTCTCCGCATTGAATTTCATTTTGTTAGCGTTGGCCCAGCTTTCTAGTCTATTCAGGTCATTCTGAATTTCAATCCTGTCTTCTGGAGTATTGGCTACTCCTCCTAATTTGGTGTCATCTGCAAATTTGATAAGTATGCCCCCAATTCTGTCATCCAAGTCATTAATAAAGATATTGAATAGCACTGGGCCCAGGACAGAACCCTGTGGGACCCCACTGGTCACTTCTTTCCAGGATGAAAGGGAGCCATTGTTGAGCACCCTTTGAGTTCGGTCAGTCAACCAGTTACAAATCCATGTAATGGTTACCTTGTCTAGCCCACATTTTACAAGCTTGTTTGCAAGAATGTCATGGGGAACCTTGTCAAAGGCCTTACTGAAATCAAGATATACTATATCCACAGCATTCCCTTCATCTACCAAACTGGTAATTTTATCAAAAAAAGAGATCAGATTTGTCTGGCAAGACTTGTTTCTCTGAAACCCATGTTGGCTTTTTGTGATTATGGCATTGGCCTCTAAATGTTCACAGACTCTCTGCTTAATGATCTGCTCTAGAATCTTTCCTGGAATTGATGTCAGACTAACTGGACGATAATTGTTGGGATCCTCTTTTTTCCCCTTTTTGAAGATGGGGACAACGTTTGCCCTCCTCCAGTCTGCTGGGACTTCTCCTGTTCTCCAGGAGTTCTCAAAGATTATTGCCAATGGTTCCGATATTACATTCGCCAGTTCTTTTAATACTCTAGGATGTAGTTCATCTGGTCCTGGAGATTTATATTCATTTAGGTTAACCAGGTATTCCTGTACTATCTCTTTACTTATTCTGTGCTGAGATTCCCCTATTCTGTCTTCTGCTCCATT
The DNA here is from genome assembly GCA_034509955.1 of Urosaurus nigricauda. Lineage (NCBI taxonomy): Eukaryota > Metazoa > Chordata > Lepidosauria > Squamata > Phrynosomatidae > Urosaurus > Urosaurus nigricauda. Next base: position 89,217,259 of record JAOEGL010000003.1, read on the forward strand.
ATCCTTAGGTTGACCACCCTTTGCCTTTTCTGAGAAGACTGAAGCAAAGAAGGTGTTGAGTAATTCTGCCTTTTCTTTGTCATCTTTGAGCATTTTGCCATCTTCTGCACGCAGTGGCCCTACTGTTTCCTTCTTCTTCCTTTTGCTTCGGACATACCCAAAAAAGCCCTTTTTGTTGTTCTTAACCTCTCTAGCCAGCCTGAGTTCATTCTGTGCTTTAGCTTTTCTGACTTTACCCCTACATGTGCTGGCTATTTGTTTGAATTCCTCTTTCGTGATTTCCCCATTTTTCCATTTCTTATACATGTTCTGTTTAAGGCTTATCTCAGTTGAAAGTTCCTTAGTCATCCATCCTGGCTTCTTGAGACACCTCCCATTTTTCTTCCTCATTGGAACTGTTTGAAATTGCGCCTTCAGTATCTCCTTTTTGAGAAACTCCCATCCGTCTTGAACTCCCTTCTCTTTTAGTTTTCTTGACCATGGGATCTCCCCCAGTATTTCTCTAAGTTTATTGAAATCAGCTCTCCTAAAGTCTAGAATGCGTGTCTGACTATGCCTGGCTTCCCCTTTCCGCTGTATAACAAACTCCAGGAGAACATGGTCGCTTCCCCCTAAGGATCCAACCACTTGCACCCCATTGACTAGGTCATCCCTGTTGGTTAAGATCAGATCTAAAATAGTTGATCCCCTTGTTGTCTCTTCCACCTTTTGGACAATGAAATTGTCTTCCAGGCAAGTGAGGAATTTGCTAGACCTTGAGGATTTGGCTGAGTTTGACTTCCAGCAAATATCCGGATAGTTGAAGTCCCCCATCACTACTACATCTCTCCTTTCTGAGTGTGTGCTCATCTGTTCTAGAAAGGCATCATCCAATTCCTCTGCCTGAGTCGGGGGTCTGTAGTAGACTCCCACAGTAACATCCCTGTTGTTTCCCTCTCCTTTAATGTTTATCCAGATGCTCTCCACCTGGCTTCCAGTATTGACTTCCTGGATCTCTTCACTGGTGTAAATATCCCTGACATATAATGCTATTCCTCCTCCTTTCCTGTTTGGCCTGTTTCTCTTAAAAAGGTTATATCCCTCTATTTCTACATTCCAGTCATGAGACTCATCCCACCAGGTTTCAGTGATGCCTATTATATCATATTTGCTCTGTTGTGCTAGGAGTTCGAGTTCATCCTGTTTATTTCCCATACTCTGTGCATTAGTGTAGAGACATCTAAGAACATGTGTTCCCTTTACTTGCTGCCTGTGCAAATTTTTTTGCTTCCCACTGTTGGGTCCTTGCACTGTTTGCCTTGTTCCCTCTATGTCAGTTTGATTATTTTCTCCAGCCCTTTTGCCTTCCAAAATAATGTCTCCCTCCCCCATATAACTCAGTTTAAAGCCCTCCTGATCAGATTTTTGAGACTTTTGGCAAAAATGTTTTTGCCAACTGGTGTGAGATGCAGCCCATCCCTTGCCAGAAGTCCCTCCTCATGGAACCGCAGCCCATGATCCAAGAATCCAAACTGTTCTTGGCGGCACCATCTACGGAGCCAGTTATTCACCTCTGCTATTTTCTTCTCCCTTCCTGGACCATGCCTTTCTACTGGGAGAAGAGATGATATGACAACCTGTGCATCCATCTCTTTCAGCTTCCTTCCTAGAGCCTCATAATCCCTTATGATATTCTGAAGGCTGTGCCTTGCAGTATCATTGGTTCCCACATGAACCAGAAGAAAGGGGTGTTGATCAGTAGGCTTGACAAGTCTTGTCAGCCTCTCAGTTACATGATGGATCTTTGCCCCAGGGAGACAACACACCTCCCGAGACATCTTGTCAGGCCCACAAACCACTGCTTCTGTACCCCTCAGCAAGGAGTCCCCCACAACCACCACACGCCTCCTCCGAGGCTTAGCAGCGGCTGTTCCCTTTCGTGGTACTCTCAGTCTCCCCTGCTCTGTCCCTGATGTCTGTCCCTGCTGCTTTTCCTCATCATCTCTGATAACAGAGAGAGATTCAAAGTGATTCTGTAGCTGCAAGCTCACAGAACGAACCGTGGTTTCCCTACTTCTGCGTGTAACTTTCCTCCAACCATCTCCTTCTTTTGTGTGTGAAGTGACCTCTTCTTCCTCAGCAACTTTCTCTGTGTGTTTCCTGTCCAGGACCATCTGGTCCTTTCTGTTCAAGAGAACCTCCTGCTCTCTGTGATGCTGAAGTGTTGACACCTGGACCTCCAACTGCTGAACTCTTCCTTCTAAGAGGGCTACCAACTTGCACTTGGTGCAGGTGAAGTTCCCCACATCTATAGGCAAGAAGACAAACATCCCACAGGTGTTGCAGGTGACTGCTGCAGGTCCCTCAGTGTCCATAGTGAGAAGTCTTAAGGAGGCAATGAAACAAGACTGTGGGCTTCTCCTGTAAAACACCAGTGTAAAAAAATCCCTGTGTGGCTAGCCTTTGTCCCCAAGCTCTGTTAGTGAGCTCAATCAACTGGGCCTATAGGTATCTAGAAAGTTCCTGGCTGCTAGCTCCTTCTAGAGGCAAGTCCCTGATTCACTTCCTCTGAATCCCCACAGCCCCTTAAGGGAATAGTGGGAAGAAAAGTATAAATATTGAATGAGTTTGTCCTCACTGTGTTCAGGCTACCTTCTCCTCTGTACTTCCCCCCTGCCTTGGCTATCAAATATAAAAATGAGTATGAAAAGAAAAAATTCCTCTCCTAAAATGAGATTTCTCTTTCCTCCTCCCCAATGAACCAATGAAATGGCTCACAAATTCAAATTTTAAGGGCTTACCCAATCAAAAGGCACACAGAGAAGCACAGGTTTACCTTGAGGAAGGTATGGCCAGAAGCCTCTCCTAGCAGTTATATAAAATGAGATTTCTCTTTCCTCCTCCCCAATGAACCAATGAAATGGCTCACAAATTCAAATTTTAAGGTCTTACCCAATCAAAAGGCACACAGAGAAGCACAGGTTTACCTTGAGGAAGGTATGGCCAGAAGCCTCTCCTAGCAGTTATATAAAATGAGATTTCTCTTTCCTCCTCCCCAATGAACCAATGAAATGGCTCACAAATTCAAATTTTAAGGTCTTACCCAATCAAAAGGCACACAGAGAAGCACAGGTTTACCTTGAGGAAGGTATGGCCAGAAGCCTCTCCTAGCAGTTATATAAAATGAGATTTCTCTTTCCTCCTCCCCAATGAACCAATGAAATGGCTCACAAATTCAAATTTTAAGGTCTTACCCAATCAAAAGGCACACAGAGAAGCACAGGTTTACCTTGAGGAAGGTATGGCCAGAAGCCTCTCCTAGCAGTTATATAAAATGAGATTTCTCTTTCCTCCTCCCCAATGAACCAATGAAATGGCTCACAAATTCAAATTTTAAGGTCTTACCCAATCAAAAGGCACACAGAGAAGCACAGGTTTACCTTGAGGAAGGTATGGCCAGAAGCCTCTCCTAGCAGTTATATAAAATGAGATTTCTCTTTCCTCCTCCCCAATGAACCAATGAAATGGCTCACAAATTCAAATTTTAAGGTCTTACCCAATCAAAAGGCACACAGAGAAGCACAGGTTTACCTTGAGGAAGGTATGGCCAGAAGCCTCTCAGAAGTCAATAGATACAGGAAAATTTAATATATTTTAAATTAAAATATATCTTAATAAAACATTATTTTAAAAATTGTTCTATTAAGAAAGATAAAAGAAACGAAGAAAGAAACATATCCCTCACAAAAAGGCATCTAAACATCTAGTGCTAATATGCTTCCACAGGGACCAACATTTCACAGATGAAAACAGAAAAACATGTGGCTGAGAAACATCAGAATCTGCTCTAAAGTATCCATGCAACAAGAGGCCATGGTCAAAAGCATAGTCAAAATTATTAATGAGGAAGAATTCATAAAACCACTATTTTAAGCAGAACAATCATGGGACTTTAAGAAAGCCTGAAAAAAAGAAAAATCTGAATCAATGAATATGGTACTACGTGTATATATGTGTGCGTATATATGCCTAGCATGATTAACAATGACTGTAATACTATTTATAATACCTTATTGTAAAAAGATAATGCCTTCATCAGAAAATTACAGCTTTCTTTCAGATCCATGATTATTATTATTATTATTATTATTATTAACCTTTATTTATATAGCGCTGTAAATTTACACAGTGCTGTACATACAATCTTATAATTAGATAGTTCCCTGCCCTCAGGCTTACAATCTAAAAGAGACAACACAAAAAGAGAAGGGAAAGGTGGTGGGGAAGGGGATGAGGTCCAGTGGTTCTTCTCTCTCTCTGGGGCCTGGACCACGGCAGATGGACTGGAGGGAGGGCTCGGCTTCTTAATACATAGTTAAAATGAGGCATCCTGGGGCAGATGGCACAATCCCGGGAACACTTCCCTAAACAATATAGTCTTTAAATTAATTTTGAAACTGGTTAGAGAAGCGATGAGGCACACATGTGGGGGAAGAAGGTTCCAGGAGTGAGGGGCAGCAAGTGAAAAGGAACGAATTCAGGACAGGGCAGTGGAAATCCTCGTCTGGGACAGGAGACCTTGACTACCAGAGCGGAGGGTACAAGAAGGAGTGTGAGGAGAAAGAAGTTCAGAGAAGTAAGGAGGGGCCAGTCCGTGGAGGGCTTTGAAAGTCAACAACAAAAGCTTGTACTGGATGCGGAAGGGGAAGAGGAGCCAATGAAAGGATGGTAAAAGTGGAGAAACATGGTCAAAGCGGCAAACGGATGTGATAATACGTGCAGTTGAGTTCTGGACAGAGATTAAAGGATGGAGGTGAGAGAGAGGAAGCCCTGTCAGAAGAAGGTTACAATAATCTAGTCGTGAGACCATCAGGGCATGGACCAGAGTCTTGGCAGTGGAGGCTGAGAGGAAAGGACAGATTTTAGCAATGTTGTAAAGAGAGAATCTACAGGCCTTGGCGGTGGCAGAATATGGGGAATAAATGACAGAGAGGAATCAAAGATGAAGCCAAGAATGTGGGCTTGCTGAACCGGTTGAATAGAAGTGACTTCAACAGAAACAGAAAAGTAGTATTGAAGGGTGGACTTAGGTGGGAAGATGAGAAGCTTTGTCTTAGACATGCTGAGCTTCAAGCGCCGATGTCGCATCCACTGAGAGATGGCAGCCAGACAAGATGAGACTTGCTGTTCAAGCCCTGGCGAAAGGTCAGGGGTGGAAAGATATAGCTGAGTGTCATCGGCATACAGATGATAGGAGAAACCAAAAGAACTGATGAGTTTACCAAGGGACAGTGTGTATATTGAGAACAGAAGGGGGCCCAGGACAGAGCCCTGAGGAACTCCTACAGATATGGGAACAGAGGAGGAAGTCTGACCACCTGTGACCACTGCAAAAGATCTGTCCGACAAGTAAAATTTAAACCAGTTGAGAACAGAGTTGGAGAACCCGAGGTCAGAAAGTAAGTCAAGCAAGAGACAGTGGTCCACGGTGTCGAAGGCTGCAGATAAATCAAGAAGAATGAGAACAGAGTAGAGGCCATTCGTCTTGGCTTGCAAGAGATCATTTGAGATCTTGGTGAGGGCTGTCTCTGTAGAGTGCCGTGGGTGGAAACCAGACTGAAAAAGGTCCAGGATGGAATTGTTCACGCCCACTCCTTCTGCCCAACGCACATTATATATTGGGTCAAATCCCAACTTCCTCATAACACTCATGTGGTCACCTTGATCCAATCATAATCTCTGAGCCAAACATACTTCACAGGGTCACTGTTAGAATGAAATGAGTCTGAAGACAATACTGTACAATGTTTATCTCCAAGTGGTAAACAAAGTAAATGTAAGTAAGAATGACAGAGTGGGAAAAACATGATTATCATAAAGAAATTGATGCAATTCCAAAGGCCTTTCAGAATATCATACTAAAGTCCTGTACAAATTACCTATGTCTAAGTCCCACTGAACACATTGGGGTTTCCGTCTGAGCAGCAATGAAGATTTGAGAACCCAGTGTGCTGTAGTGGTTTGAGTGTTGGACTATGGCTTTGGAGACCAAGGGGGCATTAACACTGATATTTTTGTCCTGAGGAGATGCAGATTGCTGCATTGCTTCATACCAGGATTTTAACCCTTGTATTATCCATGCGTGCCATTATTTCAGGATAAAATAGAGCTGCCTCCCTTCCTTTGAATGAAATAGAGTGATTTGAATTGATTTGGAAGTTTTTTTACACTACTGACAATGCGGCTAGATGCAGATCTTTCATGAAGACTTGGGGGTGGGGTGGAAGATATGGTATTTAATATCTTGGGTTAAGTGGGGGGGGGTTGCCATCCCCCACTCCCCCGCCAAAGTGAATCAAGTGCATTTGGGACATGTGTAAAAAAGGATTGAGCTCGGATTCATCCCAGATTGTTTTCATTGTGTGACTGAGGCCCAAGATTCAACTCCTTGCTTGGCCATGGAAACCTATTGGATGTCCTTGGACAAGTCATACACTGAGTTTCAGAGATAAGCAATGGCAAACCACTCTGAACAAATCTTGCATAGACAACCGTATTATAGCTTCACTTTATGGTCTCAAAGTAAATAACCATTAAATCTATTCCAGTGCTGGGTTTCTACTAGTTACAATTTTTTTTGCTATAAAATCATGTAAGTTTGGTGCATATGCATGCACATGTGCGCATACACACACGCACACACAGAGTATTAGTAAATCCAAAGTAAGGGTGGTAGAGAGATGAAGACTTGCCTTCACACCTCTCAATTCATTAAAACTAAGCTTTAAAATATAATGTTTATGCAAATCTGAAAAAAATAAAAAGAAATCTAAAGGCAAAACTTTGCAATGCTGATTTTGTTTTGGAGAAATCAATGATGGAGGATAAAATCCATTAAAGGAAGGGAAATCTGTGTGTTTCTGGCTGCATCTGCACTACAGAAATAATCCAGATTGACACCACTAGAACTGCTACAGCTCAAGGCCATGGAATTCTGGGAACTGCAGTTTTGTGAGACATTTAGCTTTATCTGTCAGAGAACTCTGGTGCCACGACACACTAGAATTCCTACAATTTCATAGCACTTAGCCATGTCAATTAATTATTGTGGATTATTTCTGCAGTGTAGATGCAACCTATGAGATAGAGAGCTTGGTAGACATTTCAGGCGGTGATGTAATTCAGTTATCCTCTGGCTGATTTATGGTTCTTGAAATCTATGCACTTTATATTCCGTTTTTAAAAAACAAGATAGAGTAAGATACTATAATTATTCCAACATAACCTAATTCATCAGTTTGGTTATAAACATAACTAATTACAAAGGGAAATTTTAAAGCAAGTTATTATTATTATTATTAATAGTAATAATAAATTTTTATTTCTAGCCTGCCCCTCTGAACAAGCAATCGGGGCGGGGTACAGAAGGAAGTTAAAACATCAATAGTTAAAATGTCCAGTCCCATCCCCACCTCCCCCCGTTTAAAATTTTATTTTATTTATGTTGCTAGTAAGAGAAAGCCAATGACTCTTCTCTCCTCATGTCCCAGTGAGGCCTCAAAATGCTGCTGAAATGTACTGTAATCAAATATATCAGTGCTCAAAGCATTTTGGTTCAACATCCTCAAGATCAAAAGTCTATTTGTTAGAATACTTCAATGTACTCTTTCATGTTCTCAATGAATTCATGTTCAATCATGTCCAGAAATTCTTTTGCTTTTGTGTGTTGATGCTGTCTGTCCCATTTTACTCTCTGCATATGTGATGAGAGTTTGCAAAGGAAATCATAAAAGAAACTGAGGTTTAATACACCTAAGGGCCAAAGGATTTCAATAATTATTATACCCTACTTTAAATTGATCAGGAACCACAGAAAAATGGAAGTCTGAACAACACAGGTTAGTGTCATTCAGTTCCATTTAATGCCGTTTGCACCTCACAATTGTGAAGGAGATGCTGTTTCAAGAAGCATAGGTAACAATGAGTCCTTGTCTAACTCACAAGGGATTGAGGAGCTGCCTTTCTGCAATCAAGGCTGGATTTAATAGTGTACACAATACAGTACAACATAGGAGTAATATGAGAAGAAAGAAAAGGGGTAAGAGAATTCTCGTGGGCACAAATAAATGTAGAAATTAGGACTAAAATATATAAGTGCATATACATATATAAAATTATACCATAAGTTGGGGTGCTTTCTCTTCGTCCAGAGCTACTTGTTCTTCCTTTCTCATATTCATAACAATACAAGACAGCATCTTCTTCCACCACATTAAAACGTTTTCTATATTCTTGGTCAAGAAATGAATTTGGAGATTCAGATCCTTTATGTACTGGCTTTCCTATTAGGTGTCTTCCAAGATCATCGCAGGGAAGATTCCCCTTTTCATCCCTTTGAAGAAAGAAATGGTTTGATGCATATTAATATTGAGCATTATAGGCCTCAACTATGCAATTAATGTACATATAAACCATGGATTTACATCAGGTTATAGTAACTCTCAAGACAGGTATAGAATATGCTACTGAATCAGATTATCATTTGGTTCCTGTTTTAACTCTTAACTATTGTTTTTTGTTACTTCCTCAAGTGCTCTGAAAACCAGAATACATTGAAAACGTGAAAACTTAAAGACCAATGGAATAGCCTATATTTTTGCCGTTCATGGAAACATCATGTGGCCTTGTGACCGAGACACTGAGTGGGGTTCTTGGCACATTTTAATTAACAAAGAATATCCTGAAGGCACGTGTTTAGTCAATAAAGAAATCAGAATTGGAATCACCAATAACTTGATTAATGAGAAATCATTAGCACTCCCATACACAGTTCTCTAATCTCTTGATCTGGAGGAATGTAAAGAGAATTGTGAACTAGAAAATGGAGGTACAGATTGAATATTTCTTATCCAGAATTCTGAAATCCAAAATATTCCAAAATCCAAACCTTTTTGAGCTAGGTTCCTGTTTTGTATCTGCAAGGCTAGAGAGAGATGTGGCTCGAGAGAGACACAAGGATCTGTGAAATGGTGTGAGGTGTGGATTCTTACAAGCACTATGCTTGGATTCCTCCATTTCACAGATCGTCAAGTCTACCTCCAGCCTCATTATGTATATGCAAATACAGGTATTCGAAATTCTGAAATACAGAACACTTCTGGTCCCAAGGGATACCCAACCAACTTGTAGTAACTAGAAGCTGAAATATCTAAGTTAATAATATGGAATTTGTCTTTTTTCTGTATATATTCATCAAGATACTTGCAGATATCCAGCTATCTAGCACAGGCCTGTTAACTGAAACACAGAACAGTAACTTTACTTTGAAAGCCAGAATGACTTTGACTGCATTACTCACATTGCTATTAAACCAAGAATACAAGACTAATCTATCATGGAGGTCTTAAAAATATTTTGCCTTATTCTTTCATTTTCAGTTTTGCACACAGGCATCAGAAGGGCTGGGTCATTCCTTTCAACAGTATTTCAAGAAAGATTAACCTTCTTTTCAATAATAAAGAGGGGGGAGTCAAATTGCATCTGATTGGAAAAGCATGGTGCTCCCAACCTACTGGAAGCTCCTCTTTGTCAGCTGCAGTAGAGCAGGGATGAAGGGGGCTACCATTCTGTGCACATGGCTGTGCTTTTTACCCAGGGTCCTGCAGCAAGCACAGGCTTCCCAAACAAGGCGGAAAAAAACAAACAATAAATCCGGAGGCTGGTTGGCTATCTAGAGTGAAGACTTCTCCGTCAGTCTTCACTCCAGTCCCTATGGAGAGTACATACACATTTTTAGTGGAGATTCCAGCAAATCTCCATTTGATGGGTTTCCCCACCCACCTTCACTTGATTTGAGTATCCTAGTGTAGTCATCTCCTGTCATGTGTTGCTAATCTTAATATGTGATTGTTTTCTTCTTGTCATCATATTTTGGATGGCAATTTGGCACTGGACTGGATTCATTTTGAAGAAAATTGCTTTTACCCACTTTGGGAATCCCCTTGACAGTGGTGGCATTAGGGCAGGCCCAGCTTGGGGGCCTATCATTATTGCTTTACCAAAGGTAGCAATGGAAATCACTCAATGACTAATATTCATGAAAATATCAATTACTGCCATCCAGTGGGTCTTTTCCCAGCAGATGGCAGGTGTCAGCAGATGGCAGGTGAGCTGTGTGACACTAAGCAGCATTCCCTATGCCACCATAAGCTTGTAGCAGCTGTAATCAATAAATATAGCCATATCAAAAGCCTGTCTCCAGCATATATTAGTGAGTGTCCTTTCATCCAACCTCTTTTCATTGCTGTTGTGGTTTGTGAATCATGAATGCTCAATTCTTTACTGAGACCTTCATGTTCACAAACTGGTAATACTGGTTTATTCAATTCAAATCCCATATTTCCCCATGAATTAAACTCAAGGAAGCTCATAACCTTTATTTTTCCTACAGATGGAACACAGAATTGTGCTATAGCCTTTACTGCAAATTAACAGAAAGCTGAATGGCAACATTTCACCTGGGTATGTAAGGCTCTGCTGGAGGAGGAGGTATGTAGAGATCCTGAAGTGCAGAACTGTCTCTCTTGGTAGGTGTGCTGATCGTACTAGAAGGTGTTGCCACACTGCTTGTAGGACTTCTAGGTACAAGTGGCTGTTTAAAAAAACAACAAAAAAGCTTTAAATGAATACCTGATTGACACTTTTTTTCTGTAACCACAGGTAAATAAATTGAAAAGTTATGTATGCTGGAAAAGATAGTGTTTTGCATTATATTCAACCTCTTTTTGAGCCAGCTGGACAATACTGCTTTACAGTTAGCATCTAGAAGTGCTAAATATGCCATTTAAAATACTGTCTTTATCATATCTCTTTTCTTCCCATTTTAGATACTAATTTTAATACATCATGTGAATAAAGGTCCACTCTGCCCAGTTGTTTTGAAACTAATTGGAATCTGGATTCTAATCTGTTTATGAATGATTCTCACTATCTGTTTATACATGATTTTCACTATATAATCATTACATAAAAAGAGCACTGAGAGGGAAAAAAATCTTGATCCCTTTATTAGGACTATCAATTAAGCAAAACAGCTTGTGAGAAGCTGAAGCTGAGAAACTGAAGGTTCACTGTCACCAGGGGAATATACTAGTGACTTCACAATATACATCTCAATTACATCTGCATCTAACTCCTTATCTAAGGAGCTAGCCTAAGAGAAGTCACAAAATTAGACACTTTTGTTTTTATCAAGCATACTGTTTGAGATCACACTTTAGTAATCGCTGCATTTTAAATCTTATTTTCTGCTTCAGCTAGCTAAAGTGCTGCTGTGCTTGCTTTGAAGAGAAATGCTGGTGATTGCCAGTGGTTGTAACACCCAACTCTCACTTTCAGAACAAATAATTTCTTTGTGTTTCTAGTTGGAATGTGAAAAGTTAGAAATAGATATCAACTTTATATTTCCTATAGAACAGGCCTTTGAAAAACACCTTTTGGAATTTTTCTGGCTGACATTACAAAAACAAGAGTATTTCAACTCCACTGAAGATTTACATCTACTGTAGCCAGAACAAGTATATTGCAGTTGCTAAGCATTAAGCTTAGTAGGGCTCACATGATTTATGTTGGAGTTTTCAATAGATAGACCATATACTTAAGCCTCAAGGATAGAGAGCATAACGTGGTGCTCTCCAAATATCCTGGATTATAATATTTTCTGTTCCCAAGCAGGGGAGCTGGAGTTCAACACATTTAGTTGATATGAGGTTGGGAAAGACTTGTTTGTATGAGCTAAGAAAATGAAGAAATTGTGACAAATTGCTGGAGTTTTTTGGTAATGAATAATCAGGTTTTAATCTCCACATGTTAATTATGACATCATTGCAATGTACAATTGATAATGATAAACTGGTTCATTAGAATTAGAAAAATATTAAGACTACATCATCTGGCATGACATACCTTACAGAACAGTGGGATGTAATGTAATGGAGACAACATACCAAGAAATGGAATAGATATACATCTTCATGAATGTTTTTAAAAAGACATAGACTTAGAATCTGAAGTCAAAATTAGAACTCTCTTTCAGTTCTGGAAATCTGACCTAAGGAGAGAGATGTCTGGCATACCTTCTAAAATAGAATGAATTATTCTGTGCCCAAAACTACACATAAATACAGCAGCATAAGTTAAGTTCTGATGAATGGAAGAAGAGAGAAAATTTCATGAAAAGTATCAAATCTCCCTTTCAGTCCTAATAATTTTTATTGAAAGACACATAATTAGCGGACAAATAATCACCACAAAAATGCTTCTTCTCATACAGAATTCATTTTCAATAAATATGGAAATGCGAGATATGGCTGTCCTGTAGTGGTCTATGTTGACAGCATCACATCAATGGTGCTAAAACATAAGCAAGCAGAATTATTTCATTTCTTAACTGTAATCATAATTTTGACATACTTTGCAAATTTCCTGGTTTTAGCCTAATAAACAATGATTCTCTTGCATTAATGAAATACAGATTGAAATGTGATATCTCAGTTCATTATGAGAGCCTAACAGTGACTTCTACATTCCACAAGGTAACTTATGAGATGTAACATGTACAACTGAACTTGAGCAATATTTTTAGGAAGATTGAATGATTTTGAAAATATGGGGCTTCTTCTGAACAGCTATATAGGTTAAGAAAGGAAGAGTATGGGAATGCCATTCTTTTGCAGGTAAGATAGGAGAACAATATTACATTAACGAAAAAATATGGAAAGCTGACAAGAGATTTGCCTAGTCATACAATTTCAAAATATTTTCAGTGTATGATCAGTACAGTCCTCAACATTTTCACATTAACAGCCTTGAGGTAACAATCAACTGGTCTTTTTCATAGCTATTGTTGTTGTAATAAATAATTCATTCTTACATATGCAATTTATTGATACTGTTACTGTAACAAATAATTAAATAAAGGTAATTTTCAAGTTGATAACAAAAATTATTTATTGAAGACGACTGTATTGTCAGGATACCTGAATCCCAGTGTTATGGGCTGGACCAATATATTTTCAGGCCTTGAAATTAATGGTGACTGTGCAGGGGTAACAGAGACAGTTTTAATAAAAGCAACTGTGTTCCAGTTCTATCTGGGCTTGAGATGAAAGAAGAAAGCCAGTGTTTTATGAAAAAGTGATAAACAAAGCAGGTATAAGCCATAAGCTTCATAAGAATGCTTAATCAAGATGCAGGAGAGCCAAATGTTGAGTTAGTAGCCACTGGTTTTTGGTCCTTGTACATGCAGTAAAAACACTGGGCAGAGACTCAAACATAGAGTTTAATACTCTTTAATTCTGGGGCTCTATAATTCCAGTTGATCAGATTGAACAGACAAAATAAAATTCTTATAAAATAATTGGTTGAACATCATATCGGAGGACCACAGCCACAATATAAAAGCCCCTCTAGCAAACAGAAATCAAGTAGCCTTATAGCTTTATGCAGCTGTTGTCTATGCTGTTTCCCAGGTTGAGAACAACACCTTACAATGCTGGCTGACAAAGGAACATAGTGGTAACATAAGTGTAAAAAGATCTATATGTAGTCTATAAGACTACAATGTCTGAGATGTCTGTGTAAATAATTCTACCTAAAGGGAGTATATGCATGAATAACTGATCTGTTTTATTCATTAGACAGCAAGAAATATTATGAAGCCATTTGCTTACTTTCCCCTTCATAAAACATCCTGAAATTCCAACACTAAAGGGGACTGTTAATATTAACCTTCCTGTTGGACAATACTGCTATTTTTCAAACTTAAGTGACCAAAACATTTTTTTAAAAAATGAAAAGAAAACTACATCTAGATACAGGTTAACTGATAAAACAGCAATAAACCTTCAGCCCTTCAAACCAAGAAACTGAGTGGGGAAACCGTACCTGTTTCACAAACAAGGTGTTATCTTTCAAAGTAATACAAACCTTTTAGCTATTAATCTTTCCAATCATTTCCTTTAAAAGGAAAGATACATTTCAAATAACACCTCAGACAGTGTAAAGATAAATCCATACAATTAAAAACACTGTTTTTAAATTTAAGTTGTCAAATATTATATAAATTTGAAATATATGTTAGTTGTAAACTTATGTAACTACAAATACAATTTTATGCATGTCAGCTTAGAAGTAAAGTACAGTGTGTTCAATGCGACTAACTGCCGGATACACTGTTGACATTCAACCAAAGTGGCTGCCAGGTTTCACAATGGAAAAACTTTCTCTTAAAAAAATTATAGTCTGAAATCATATACACATTTACCTGAAAATGAATGCTATGAACTCAGGGGCTAAACAGCCTGCAGCTGCCCCTTTCCCTGCTGGATTGGGACTGTGGTAACTGCAAGATGCGGCCACAGCCCTGCCTTTCTGCAGTGCAAAAAGAAGCAGCAAAAATGATTCCTTTTCATGAAAGGGTGCTGTAGCCATGATGGCGGAAGATTTTTTTGGTGCTCCTTTGGTGCAACACGTTTAAATGCTGTGCCAATGGAACACCATGATGCCTCCACCATGCGGTTGGACACATTGTATGATGCCTGCGTGGGGCAGAGTGAGGGCAGCTGGCATGTGTACGCCACACCGGCATATAATGTCAGTCTGTAGAGGCTCTCAGTGAGGCTCATTTTTCAGTAAACACAGAATATTACACTATAAAATCTCTGCTATTTTTAAAACAATTTCATATTTACCACATATGCTCTAATAGATTACATAACACTAGCCAAAATACAACTGTCATATTTTCTATACCTCATGTGTTAAATTAAAATGTAAATATTGGGAACTATTCCATTACTGTCCAAAAACCTAAAAATAATGCTGTCCTTTACCTGCTTTTCATACCATTAGCCATTCTTACAACATCTAGCTAATGTGGGATATGAGGATATCATGTTATGATGGTTGCTCCAGTCCCATTTGGCTCCAAGAAGGTACTGCTGATAGACTATTGCTTGACTTCTTGACCTTGGCCAAGAAGTTCTTCAGGGCTCTATATAGTCTTTAAAGAAAGTCACTGCGAAGAGAATATCTAGAACACACTGGATCTCATCAATATACTGATGACACCCAACTCCCACTTCTCCAGCTTCTCAAGACCAGGTGTTTTCAGTAAGAAACCACATGTAGAACTGATTCCCAAGGGAGATGAGACTGGCTCTTTTTGCTGCACACTAATAATAAAGAATATTATGTTCCATCAGGCTTTTACCCTAACTAATTTTTGATGCTACTCTTCAGTTTTAATTTTAAACTGAATTCTCTGGCTATATGATATATTTTAATACTTTTTTTCAAGGTCTATTTTTATTTACTAGTACTGGTGTTATAAATGAATTCTGTCCAGAGAATGCAGTGACTCCTTCCCTATGGGCAGTTCTTATGCAAAATTTCTTAATAGTTGTGCTTGATCTATCAAGCCATAGTGCTACCCAGCAAAGCCCCAGCCTCCAAGATTCTTCCCGCTCTTAGTTAGGTCTTATATATGGGTTTCTCTTGCTGAGAGTACACAAGAGCTGCAAAAGGGACATCCCAAATTGTTGTCAATAGTGTGTCACATCTCTTGCTGGAAGTAACTAATACATCTAGTACTGAGGGCTGCTGGAAATTATTTGTTGGAATTAGTTGGCCCTCCTTATGCACGGATGTTTTATCTACAAATCTAAGCATACACAGCTTGAAAATATTCCCAAAAACTATAAATTCCAAATAGCAAGCCTTGATTTTACATTTTATATATGGGACACCATTTTGTTGTGCCATTCTATTTAATGGGAATTGAGCATACACGGATTTTGTTATACACTGAGGCTCCTGGACCCAAACCCCAGAGGATAACAAGGGCCCGCTATACACTTAAGTGTCAAATGCAACACAATCAAATGTGAGAAAACTAATATTTGCATTACATATTTTTTCAAATATTTATATCCCACTCTATATCATGAAATCTTCTGAGGATGAGAAACAAATAAATCAATATAAATAATGTAAACAATTATAAAACAGTGTTGATATATTAAAGAATTAATATTCTACTACATTATAACCATTGGTATTACAGTTCAAGCAATTTATTAAGTACTCTTATGTAGGTACATTATGTCATCATTTTAAGTAGCAAAAGAGAAACAGAAACATAGGCTATGTCCAAGAGAATAATCCTATGTATTGGGGAGGGAAAGGATGGCTCTTATATCCCTGTGTACAGGATCAGAGCATAGTGAAACCATTACACTAATAGGAATAATCAAAGCAAAGAGCAGAATGTCCAGGGAGACATTGGTGAGAATGAACCAGTGCTTAGAAGAAATGCTGTCTATGCTTTGCTTAGGTGATATTTCTTCCTCTAGGAATATGGCATGGCATTATGTATGCAAAAGAGACAGCATAAACTAAAAATCCTTATTCAAGTCAATGGTCAATTCCATATGATTGACCTCTCTTATCACTCTACCTTCTCAGCTTATAATGAAGGAAGGATTCCAGCCAGCTCTGTAGTCAATCATGGCAAACAGCTACCAATACATAAAAACCAGCAAGGGAACACAATTTTTGTATATGAAGGCATACTCATGTCCACAGAACCTAAAGACACCCAGTGAGAAGTTGGTAATTGTATATTTTGTTGTTTTTGTTTTTGTTCCTGTTGTGTATATTTCAAAACAAAACAAAAAGCTTCATTTATATACCGTTTCATACTGCCTAAGCAGTGTCTAAGTGGTTTACATCTGTAAGCCACTTGCCCCCAATAATCTGGGTACTCATTTTAGCCACCTCGGAAGGATGCAAGCCTGAGTCGAGCTTGAGCCCTTTTGCTGGTCTTGAACTCGCCACCTTATGGTTTTGAGTGAGTGGCTGCAGTACAGGCATTTAACCACTGCGCCACCAAGGCTCCTAAAAGAAAAATACATTTGCAAAAAATGTACTAGCACTTTGCTTCTTCATACTGTAGGTTTATAGATGCTCCACTTCTGGATTTCATATATAAACATCCAAAATGTAATTTCAATGCTACAATGGGAGTACAGGGAAAATCACCCATGTCCTACATAAACAAGGTATGGGACACACAAACAATGAAATGGGAGTCCCAAGCATCAATGACTCCCACAAAAAAGGCTGCCAAGTGAACTCTGTTTGTGCCAAACCTTCAAATGCGGATAAACCTGCATCACTATGAAACAATTCTGTTTCTATGTACCAGACACTACACCCACTAGTAGCCTAGGTAAATACTCAGGAATAATTCTTCACTGAAGAACCATAGCTAAAGCAAAAGCAACATAGCAAAAGAGTACTGACAAGTATTCACAATATATCTCATTCTTGATGAGATAAACTATCTCAATTATCAAGAAATCTACAGTCTGAGAGAATCTGTCAGCAGGAGAATGAGACAACAATGAGCAGGGGTTTGTTTTGTCAAGTTTTCTAGAATTTACACAGAAAGACTCTTCACCAAACCACTGTCTTTCTCTTTTGGAAAGCACCTAAGTATCACTAGTGTTGCCTATCCCAGCTGACACCTTACTCAACCCACTCATTATGTCCTCATTATCTATTGCCGACAAACGGGCATTTAGATGCTGCTTTCCTTTTAAAGCTGCTTATTTGGTCAGTAAAACTGGGTCCTGGTCAGTAATACTGGCTCCTCACCATGAATGGAGATGGGGGCAGGGTGGTCTCTCCCTTTCCTATGAAGAGAGGCACAAAAACTTCAGTGGGAAATAAACAGCAGACACCAGCAATGAACCAAAAGAAGACAGACCTAACTTAACTGGCTGAGATGGTGAGAAGGGCTGGATTATCACACCAGGCAGAAGCACTGGTAAATTGTTTCTCAAACATCAAGGAAGCGAGTGTGTGAGAAAGACTGGCATGCTTCCTCATAGTCAGGGAATGGTCAGCTCCCTCTAGCATCACTGAATCATTCCAGAAGACGACATTTCTTTTGAACAGAAACTTTGCCCTCTCCTGGAATGATTCAGTGATGCTAGAGGGAGCTGACCATTCCCCGACAATGAGAAAGTGTGCCAGGCTTTCACACACACACTCTTCCTCAACATTTTAGAGGTGATTTACCAGTGCTTAAGAGCTGGTATGAAAATCTTCAAAATGAACAGTATGATGCAATCTTCTGCAATCAGCAGAAGGCTACTGGTCCATGCTCCAATCTCTCTCACTGGTGTCAAAATAAGGATGTACAGCACTCCCAACCTTATACAGAACGATGGTAATAAATAGTGGAGGAACTTTCTATATATTTCGTGTCACAAGAATGACAGGGATTGGGCAACAAAGTAAGTTTGCTTTAGGGGGCTGATAGATCCACATGGGCTCCTGCCAGTTTTTTTCTGTTACTTCAAGAAGCAACTACAAAAACCACAATTTTGAAATGGGGAAATGCTCAAGTGGTTGACACAATCACTCCTGAACACCCATTTTCATGGGGCAGAGTAAAATCAGTGCCCTTGGTTTTCTAGGGAGCTGGCACTGATTAAAGAAGTGTAATTGCTAGTGAGATCCTGGTGGAAATCTCAGAAGGAGCCAAGTGAAGACGGTCTTGAACAGGGGTTGGCGAAGTATGGCCCAAGTCTCCCATGTCCATTTCTGTGGCCTCCAGGTCCCCCCAGGAATCAAACGGTTTTCCTCTAAAATACCTAAAATGATCTTCAGGGGGTGTGGAAGGTATTTTCACCACGTCTGGAATCCTCCTGAGCTCCCAGGAGTCAAAATGAAATTTTGCAAAAATTAAAAAAAAAAAAACATTTTTGCCTCAAAATGCCATCTAGGGGGCACAGGAAATCTCCAAAACATGCCCCCTAGAGAACATTTAGAGGAACATTTTGATTTTCTTTTCAGCAGCAAGTGCAATGGGGGTACAGCTGTTCTGGAAAGCTAATGCAGCTCCTAAGTCTTCTATAGTTACCCACCCATGATCGAGCATATTTGAAGTCTTACTCCATTGTACTGTAGTTAGAAAAAACAGGAGGAATCTTAAACATGTCACTGTCACTATTGCATCTGCAAAGAATTGTCCAACAGCTGTTTCCATTTTGATGCTGTAGCTGATGTAGGTCTAACGGATGTAACTTTGGCCCTTGCTTGCCCCATGTTAATGGATACTTTCCATTATTACAGCCTGAGGATTTTTGGACTGGTAAGCTGCCATATATGTGTTAGATCCCTGCCTTCCCTGGTTCAAAAAAAAGGATCATGTGTGGGGGGAGAAGACAAGTGTAAAAGGGAAGAGCCAAAGCCACTTTATAGCAAGGGTGGGTCCACATGCCTAAAAGAGCCAGTTGTAAGATCTTTGTTGGAAAAGGCACCACTGTGTTGGATAATTAATGCCCAGTTTTCAATATTCCATTTTGGAACAAGCTACTGGAGAATGTGGTAGCATGCCAATTCCAGGAGTTCTTGTGTGATATGGGAACATACTAATTCCAGAAGTTCTGGTGTCCAGACCAATTTCAATATTGCTTCAGGCTCTGCTATGGAAGAGAGAAGCATTGTTTGCCTTGTTGGATGAACCTATGCTGGAAATTAGGCAGTGATTATTTGCTGGTACTACTGGACTTGTCTTCAGTTTTTGATGCCATTGACGATAATATGCTTCTGGCCCATACAGTCTATGTAGACTACAGTCTACTAACACCAAAGATTAAATGTGATTGACAATAACATCAAAAGAAGGAGTTGAGAATTTTATAATGAAATTTCTTCTTCATGGCAAGGCTTAATAAGGGAGAAAAAAACTTCAAGTAGTAAAAGAAATCAGATCAAGTACTCAGATTAAATGATTTCTACTGGAAGCAGAGCAAAAGGCAATAGGCACAGGTCAGATGAAATATATTGAAACATGAAATATTTCCATAGTCCATGACTGGACAAATTATAGGTTCCAATCAAAAGGACAATTAAGCATAAACACTGAAAAGTCTGAGACAGTCATATTGGTCTGAAACATCAGTATGCAAAGGGATCTTGTCGCACCCTTGAGATTAAATGAGCAAAACAAGTTGTAGCATAACCTTTTGAAGACTTTGGTCAGAAACAGATGGGCCAACAGGTGTGGCTTTCAGCTGCTTTGGGGGTGTGGCATGCAGGCAACACATGCTACTGACATGGACAAAAGTTACCCTGAGGCTGCCTAAGGTGGCCCAAGTCCACGGGCAAATGGAGTGGCAGCCCAGCAAGGGAGCACAGCCCAGAAAGGAACCACAGTAGTGGCCCGCTTTTACAGCAGGCCATCCGGTTGCTGTGGTCCCTAGCCAATCATAGGGAAGTCATGGCTGAAGTGACTTGAGACCACTTCAAGCTGCCTGTCTGCTTCACCCCTTTGTCTGCTTCCTCAGATGCATGGAGTGAAGTGCTGCCCAGGAAGCACCTTTATAATCAGACTAGCACAGAAACTTAGTTCATTCAATTAGTCTCAAAGGTGCTACAAGATCCCTTACATCTGTTTTCTCATTCAGAATTACACCAGTGTCCACTTACATTAAACAGAATAGAAATCTAATGCCAAAAAAATTATTATTCAAAGGTTGTATATTTTTCTTCAGTCTTCATGGTCAGTAGAAACAACATTACATAACATTATACAGAGCATTTCTGGGTACAAACTCAGTACTGCTGAGTGCTGCTCTTGTCCACATAAGTAGTATATCACAGTACAGAGAAAACAACGGTAGCTACCGTGTTTCCCTGAGAATAAGACAGTGTGTTGTATTAATTTTTGCTCTCAAAGATATGTTAGGTCTTATTTTCAGGGGATGTCTTATTTTTCCATGAAGAATTCACATTTACTGTTGAACAAAAAAAGATAACATTTATTATATACTGTATATATATTTATATACAAAAATTTTGCTAGGTTTTACTTTCAGGGGAGGCCTTATATTTAGCAATTCAGCAAAACCTCTACTGGGTCTTATTTTATGGGGATGTCTTATTTTCAGGGAAACAGGGTATGAGCCTGTACTCATGGGCCAAAAGGCCTGTGCTTCCCCTCCCCTTGTGTCATCCTGTCTGGATGACACAAACCATGAGCCCCAGGCCAAAAACAGGCAGACCACATGAAGATCTGGTGGATCTGGCCTGATCCTGGCCCAAAGAGGCTTGACTTAGTCTAAAAAGACCAGTTGATTGCCATGGAATTTCTAGGATATTTTGCAGCGATAGCCAGAAAACACCCTGTGCTCACATTGGGTGAGAAGATCCATTGTGAGTGTAGCCAGATGCCCCACATCCACTTTATTGGCAGTGACAGGAATCTTCTCACTAGATGCAATGGCAGAGGCAGGTACAGGGAACGTGGCAGTGAAGAGTCCATGTACAGCAGCAGACAGGCAGGTGTGTAAATACCTATCTGTTGCCATGCTGGCCTGGAGAGTGACTTGAGGCAGGATAGCATGGGCTTGGTCCATACTTTTCTGTCCATTTGCTTAGGTCCAAAGTTAGTGTGCTAAATACATCTCTATTTCAGCATACTATATAGCTGTATAAGTACAGTGGGCCCTTCCCTTATATGGGTTATCCATTCTGGACCCCCCCCCCCCCCCCCCCGCAATTGGGTTCATGTTGTGGCATGCATGCCATTATTTCTTCCCAGATGCAGCTTCAACGTAAGCTGAAAACCATGTATGCTGTGCCTGCTGGCATGGGCACACTGTAAAGGCAAGTAGTTTAAGATACTTCTGCTACAGATAAAAACGTTTGTTACATTCTGGGCACAACTTTCCCAAAGCTCATATTATACTCCATTTCCCTTAGAATGCTATATTTTGTTCATGTAGCACTTCCCTAGTCTTTAAGTGTCTCAGGAATGAAAGTAGTACATCCAAGCACATTCTGATTACAATTTAATTCTACTATAGTGAAACAATAACTTCAAATGCATTTGCTTATGAATAGTGGCACAACCTCTATTCAGGCTTTATAAATGTAGTGAAAATAAATGCATGAAGAGGAAAACACGCTTACCTTATCCTACATTTGCATTACACTAAACTAACTGCCCATTCCTCACAGAAACAATTATTTTATGATGGGAAGAGCATTCTTTATCTACAGATTCTCTCTATATGACAGACAGTGCAACATTAGGCACTGCATGGAGAGACTCCATGAACAGAGGGACCATTTATCTTTAGAAAGTCACAGTTCACATGAGGAGAACAGTTATGGAAGGGAGGAATCTGGTACACTCCTCACTCATATTTCTATTCTCACTACATTCATAATAGCTGAACAGAGCTACCAAATTCTGCAGAACTGCCGTTAAGAGATTAACTTGAACCTTTGCCTGGCTGCAATAGTGTTTTTAAAGAGATTTCAAAAGAAGCCTGCTCTACCACCCAGATTTGGGGAATTCATATAATGATTTGTAGAGGGAACTAATCTACACTTTAATCTCTACCTCCTGTGATTTTTCAAGCTGATCACAATACAAACATCTGGAATACAAACATCAGGAAACACAAACACTATCTGAAATCAAACCAACCATGATGCTAGCCATATTAGCCATAACTGCACCATGTCTATGGTCCCACTGGTCTAAAATGTATGCTTCTCTGATGATGCAGGAGCAGATCATTAGAGCAACAGATATATATCTAAATGTGTGATATATTCTAATATAGCCATGAATGTGAATGGACATTATTAGTATAACTCTTTGGCACAAAAGAAATCTGTTTTGATGTGGCAAATTCTATTAATTGAACCTTTTAAAATCTGCACATATACCTATGGGGTATGTTTTTCTGATATTCCTTTATTTTCTCAACACCAGCATTTTCATATAACTTCACTAACTCTCAGTATCATTCTCAGTTAGGCAGAAGCATGTCTAACTGATCTAATTTATGGTGACAGGATCCCATTTATAGTACATAATATTCTGATGCTGCAAAATTAGAATGTAAATATCGGAACAAAAATATTGATGCTACATATTATAAACAAAACAAGAAAAGAAGAATTTTCCCGCTGCAATTGCCTTTTGAGTTTTTGATGTAACAAATCTATGAAATTTTGAACTACGACCAATAAATGAACTTGTTAGGTAACATTTTACTTCTACAGTTATTAACATTGCTATTTTCCCATATTGCAAAAAATGAACTCTAAACTTTTACATTAATGGAAAATTTATTATACCTACGTCTTTATTCAAAAGTATGCATTTTCAATAATATTTTGTAGGATAATGAAACATTCTGGAAAATAAGCATAGTGCTAATTAATATATTTTTAGATTTAAAACTAAGGATGATAGGGCTATATCATTTTTACTTTTGCATATACAAGTATTGTAATTACTCTAAAGTATGTAGTCTGTATGACAACTGTCACTGTTTAATGACATTTGAAAAGAAATGTGGTTTCTATAAAAGGAACAGCCAACAATTTCTTCAGTATCTAATGATTAAATTATGCAGAAGGCCAGTTTAACAAAACAATGTTTTAAGTGAAAAAACAATGCAGAAGCTGAGCTTTTTTGCAAAATAAATGGGGGTGGGGGAAACAGAGGTATCACTCAAGAATCAGCTCTATAAACATTTAGGAATGATTCCTTGAGCAAAAGTATACACGTGCATGGCATGTGTGTGTGTTTTTTTCAAAGTGCTCAGTAAAACAGGAATGGGTTTAGGACAGTTGGCTTTAGTACTCCAGTCTAAACTCATTTTATGTTCTGGGCCTCTCATATCCTACACCAGCAACTTAGCCAGATGTTTAAACAGCTGCCTATGAGAATTTAGGCAATGGGATGAAAAATATTTCTGAAAATCATACTAATATTCCCAATAAAATAATTTCAATCACTCCTGTTCTATTGTACACTCCCACACAATGAATCACTAACCAATAGAACCATCACAAATACGCCAAATATTGCAGTAATTTGATCATGGTTTACTTTAAAAGTGTATGTGTGTGTATCATGAAAAGCAGTCCTTAAAAAGTGCTGCTTACACACACCAGAACAGTCTTATAATACAAGCAGGTTATGCAGTATGATCACATGATTAAGGAAGTCCTATTCTTGCCAAATTTTTTCTGCACTTATAAAAGAGAGAAAGTATCAGTCTGACCAAAAACCATACAGAAAGAAGCATTATTGCTACGTGCTACCTTGGGGGGGGGGACGGGGACGGGGGACTGGATTCAGACCAGAATTTCCCCTTCTGAATCTACAAAGATGAGGGTGAAGTTTGCCCTAAAGATGGTAACTGAACAATTCACATTCTGCCTGTTGTTGATGGCCGATTTTTTGGAAATAATCCTTGTGTTCTTGTTCTACGTCTACCAGAACTAGTTGTCTTCTTGAAGATGAAGAAGGGAAGGCCAGGAATGAGAGCATGCAATTGAGAAGGAAGCTCTAGCTGCTGCTTCTCTTCAAGCAGGAAGGGATTGCTCCTAGGATCCCCCCAACTTCTTCTACCCTACATCGGTATCTCTTGTCCATCTGCATAGCGGGAATTATTCAGCAGTTTAAAAATGTAGGACTTCAGCATGTGGTTAAACCTATTCATTTTTATTTTTAATGAATTGGGGTACAAACTAAGTTGTTCCCTGTTTAAAGTTTCAAAATAACTTACAAATTCTCTCCAGTCAGAAAGGATAACTGTGGACGTTCTAGGGGAAATGGCATATATATGAAATTGTGTGACTGCCTCAATTTTACAAGTTTTGGGATTTAATGTTAACGGTAGTTAAGAGAATAATTGTGCACAGATCATTTCACAAACCATTTTCAAAGCATACAATACTATATCCACATATGCTGCTGAAATGAAGCACAATAAAGCAGCACAGAGATAATCTAGAGCTAAAATGATGGTGTATGATTTATGATTAAGCATCATTACCTGCAGAGCAAGGGGCTTCCATCTCATATTTTTCAGTAAAGCTGGTGCTGAGGTAAGCATGCTCTGAGGTCGCTTTTTCAAAGTTAAGATAACACCACTCGGATCCTCTCGTAGTGCATTCACCAAATTTTTCAACTGCCACCCCACCTGGTAACCAGCAAAATTATTACAATAAAATTGAGGTACAATATTCACAAGGTAATTTTCCCCTTTTAATAATATTAGAAAAATCATCAAAGTTTTAGAAGATTACTTTTTAAAATGTTACAATTTACATCATTGAATCATGCCACCTAAAATCAGTATTATCAGGATGCATTAAAGTGGGTTATCTGCCATTTAAGCTTAGAGAATGAATATGATGTTGATGCTAATCTAGTTGGGGCACTTTTAATGTACTTTATTGTTTATTAATTTATTTGAAACTAGTTACAGCTGAATATCAAAACTATTATGGAGTGCCTTATAAGTTCAAAGTAAATAACCACTGCTGTACACTTTAACAGACATTAATTTAGCTGTCATTTCATGCTTATCATTATTTTCTGCAGTTAAGCATGCTATCATTCCTTCCCTCCCATAGTCCGTATGCATTAATATTACAGAATATTATAAAATATACTATAAAGATTGTGTTCATTCAGATTTACAAAAAAATAAAGGGAAAACAGCAAAACAAAATCCATTGCAACCTCAAAATACCGAAGCAAAATTCATTATACTTATACAAACTAAGTATGCTTTAAATGACTCCAAAATGTTCAATCAATAAATTACATGCATAAATGTCAAACACTTGATGTCACTTATTTAACAAAGTATTTATATGAAAGTGTTGACACATGCAATTATAGTGCCAAAAATCATGACACTACATTCTTGATGCAAATTGAGGCAAATATGGAAGGCTTCCTATATATTTAGTACACAGAGAATAGGGACAACACAATTGTGCTTCTTTAATTTATTTTCAAGTATGTGATCAAATCCTTATCCTCAAAAATGAAGCAACACACTTTAAACTGCTGGAATCATCAACTGTATACATACAGTGGTAATGAATTGTTGGTTGCTACTTTTCTCCAAAGACTTAAGCCTAGATATGTCAATTCTCATGATCTCATTAATCATTATGCTAAATACTGGGTATGGACCTGTATATAAAAGCATATTTTTTCTACTTTATCTTCCAAAATGCTGAGGGCAGCCAACTGAACTTCATTCGTGACAGCTATGTAATGTTTATATATTGGCAACAAATAAATAAAGATAGCTTTCCCAACATCATATATATCAAAAGAACAACTTTGGAGATTAAGTAGACAAGGAAGTGTATTTGCCCACCTTTCCTTTATTCCAATTGCCTACCATAATCATGGATTTCCTAACACCCACCATCAAGTGAAAGAAACAAAGAAATTAAAAATGAAATGGAGAAAATCAATGGAATAACTATTATGAACAAGGATCAATCACCACAAAGACACCACCTTTGCCAAGCTTCTCATGGTGTTCTTGTATTTGCCCTGAAGGCATGATCACAAAATCACAGGATAGATTTATCATTTTTGTTTAATAAGATACAAGCAACAAAATATGAAGCTCACTTTAGCCCATACTTTTATCTAAAGCAAGATAAACTGATAACTACATAGACTTCATATATATCCATCTATCTATTTTAACCACACACATGCACACGCACAGACACACACACTCATACACATAAAGTAATGGGAAGGCTACCTCCTAGCATAAATTTTATATAAAATTATTCAGATAAACATAATTTATTATAATTATAGTGTGACAAGAGTACTGGCAATCTAGTCAAAACAGGCACAGGATTGCAGAAATAAACTGAGTACAGTACTATGTTCTAATAGAAATTGGAATTTCCATTTCAACTGTCAATAGTTTTCATACCAATTTTTCCTAGCAATATCCAAAAATTATGTTTTAGACTTCAGTACAATATTTTTAATTTGTCCTTCTTTCAACATAATTTAACTAGAATTATGATATTTATATTATTTATTTATAGAATCATGGAGAAGATTCAGCTAAATGCATTGTAGTCTGTACCACACAGCATTCAAAATTTTGTAGCAATATTTACAAAAATTCCAATTGAAGAATGTGTTGTTGTTGCCATTATATTTATTTGCATCCTGCTTTCCCCCCAGAATTGGGACTCAAAATGGTTTACAGTCTAAAAGCACAATACGATAAAAGCTTCCAAAAGTGACAATTAAAATGGAATTAAAGTATTACAATATTAAAACAAATCATTTGTTTCAAATAGAATACAATTAAAAAAAATATAAAAGCACTTAAAAATCCTACACTTTAAATCAGTACAACACCCCCATGATGTTCTTTAAAAACTTTCTGTTTTAAAAGCCTTTCTGAACAAAAAAGTGAGTTCCAGAGTTTAGAGGCAGCGACCGAGAAGGCCCTCTCTCGCATCCTCACCAATCTGAGAATCTCAGAACTGGGGCCAGTTAACATGGAGAGATATGGTCTGCCCAAAAGTCAGCCTGAGCCATAGAGGGTTTTATATTTCTTTATTATTTCTTTATTTTATTTCTATCACACCTTTCTCCTCAAAAGAGACCAAGATGGCTCACAATATAAAATAATATTAAAACAATATGTTTAAAAACAATTAAAATAACCTAATTAAAAACACTGGAAGATTAAAATTTAAAACATACAAAAGTTAAAAACATAATTTAACCCCCCTCCCAATAAAACTATGCTTGCATAATTTTAAAAAGCTTGCTTGCATAAAAATATTTTTGCTTGCGGGCGAAAGGCCAGCAGGGAAGGGGCCAGCATAGCCTCCTGTGGAAGGGAGTTCCACAGGATGGGAACAGCCACCAAGAAGGCTCTCTCTCATGTCCTCACCAGGCGTGCCTGTGATGGAGGCGGAACCAAGAGAAAGCCTTCTCCTGAGGATCTTAGGGCTCTAGCTGGTTCATATGGGGAGATACAGTTTCTCAAATAGTCTGGACCTAAACCATGTAGGGCTTTATAGATCATGATCTTTGAATTGTGCTAACACAGGCTGGATCCCTATTCCTTGATTTGCATTCTGACTGACCAGGAGCATCCTGGCTTTGTCTGGATTAAGTTTCAATTTGTTTGCCCTCATCCACTCCATTACTGATGAAAGACACTGGTTTAGGACTCAAACAGCCTCTTTGGATCGAGGTGAAAAGGAATAGTAGAGTTGAGTGTCATTGGCATATTAACTCCAAATGACCTCTCCTAGAGGTTTTATGTATATGTTGAATAGCATAGAGAACAAAACAGAACCCCAAAGGATCCCAGAGGTCAATGGCAAGAGGGTCAAGCAGGAGACCCCTAGCACCACCTTTTGGGTTTGCCCCTCTAGGAAGGAATGGAGCCATTGTAAAACAGTACTTCCAAGTCCCATACCAGCGTAGTGGCCCAGAAGGATACCATGGTCAATAGTATCAAAAACTGCTGAGAGGTCCAGTAGAACACACATGGACACACTCCCCTTGTCCTATTCCCTGCTTAGGTCACCCACCAAGACAACCAAGGATGTCTTGGTTCGATAGTCAGGCTTGAAACCAAATTGAAATGGATCAAGATAATTTTTTTCAGAAATCCCTGGAATTGGGAAGCCACCACACATTCCAATACCTTGCCCCAAATGGTAAGCTGGACACTGTCTGATTATTATAGTGGGATTCAGGGATAGCTTTTTCAACAAAAGCCTCACAACTGCCTCCTTTAGACAAGTTGGAATGCTGCCTTGTTGTAGGGAGACATTGACTACTCCCTTTACCAATTCAGCCAGTCCCCCTCTGGCCTGTTTGATAAGCGAAGAAGGACAAGGGTCTAACACACATGTGGTGGTTCTCGCCTCTCCAAGGATCCTGTCCACATCATCAGGCTGCACAATTTGTAAAGCCATTAACACTGAACAAACAGATGCTAAGGTTACATCCACTGGCACTGTATCAACTACAACTCTCAAGTCGGAGAGGATCTGAGTGACTATCTGTAGAGTGCTATGCAAATTCTTCACAGTGGACTGCTCAGTTTATTGGTTATATATAAATTATGCTAATTCAGCAAATATCTGTTTTTGTTTTGTTTTGCTAATCAGATTATAAATCAAATATCTTGGGCCTAGGACTTTGTTCCTTGTAACAACAGATTCTGCTCCATTTCTCTTCTTCCTTCTCATCAGGCACTACCAACATACTTTCAAACCTATCACTGCAGCATTAAGTAAAAAAAAATTATGTTGATCAACATGGGTATTTTAGTATGCTGGATAGTGCAGAAGAGTGTAAAAGCAATTCAGCTGTATACAGTAATAATGATATGTGATATACATGCAGATTATGAAATAGATTTATTGCTTAACAATGGTTCTGCAAAAGAACTGCATTGTATACTCTTTTTAGTACAAGTTATTGTTTAAGAGCATAGGAGAATAATCAAATCAACAAAAAGGTTGATTTGTTGATGTGTTTTGTTCTAATAAGAATAGTTTGAAGTCAGGCAAATAGCATATTTGAATTTTGAATACTGTATCTAGATAATACAATTGGATACTACGCACTCACATTAAAGGGGATGCTTTGCTACACTGCATGTGATGTTGTTATCTATTTATTCTTGAATTTTTATTTTCTATTCAGAAGACATATGCCTTGTTCCAATCAATTGAGGCTATTTATCAACATCAAGAGATGCTTTCCCATGTAACAACCTGATAATTACATTTAACATTATTCTGTGTTGTTCTTTTTTCTTTTGTCTGTGAGGTATAGCTGCATATTTAGAATAAAAACATTATTCCTTATAAACGTATTTCCAACAGAATGTCAATGTAAGGGAAAGCATATAACCAAGGCAAGCGGCCACATGCATTGAGCTAGCCCAACCCTTTCTGGTATACTTTGTAAGAAAAGAAAACAAGAGAAGGAAAACCTTGCATGCAACTTGCTTTAAAAACTGTCTTTCAAGAAGCCTAATTTCTCCTTGCCCAGTGCTCAAGCAAAGAAACAAATCCCTGTGGCTTTCCTCAGTTCACCCATTGGAAAGAAAGGCACAGAGAAAAAAATTGAGAGGGAGGAGGTGTTTTATACAGCACTTTGGTTCTCATTCTTAAGAAACAAAAAGTTTCCCCCACATAGCTCAAAGCTATCTGTTAAGTGACTATGCCTGTGTTCCACACAATTCCTCAGCAATTCCTAGAGACTCCACTCACTCCTCAAAGGAGAAAAAAAGATGGCAGAAAATAAAGACACTTCATTTTGCATCTCAGCAAGCCACATGTTTCTACCAGATATTTGGCAGAGACTCATGACCCAACTCATGACCTTTTTGATTGTCCATTAGCCAGACACAGAGGTTGTCCCACCTCAACAAAGAAAAAGGAACAATGACCAGGAAACAGTATGGAAATGGACTCATTCTGTTCTCCACTGTGAATGGGCTTCCATCTCTTTAGGAGTCACAAAAGCAAAACAATTCAGTCTAAAAAAGCTCAATTTTCTCCAATTCCAATATGCTGCAAAGCATCCCCCATTTGACCAGGAACAATGTGGCTGCGCTATTTTCTGCATGGTTGCAAGGCACCATGCCATCTTGGTAGGATGGAAAGAAACAAAAATGAAGGCATGTTTTGAATTGTGTAGAATATTTACAGTCCGCATGATCTCAAGCCTGCGGATGGTGCAGGTGGACTGTAACCACTTCCTCTTAACAAAAAAATACATCAGTGAGAAGAGATGGGAGCAAACAATAATAGTACATTGAGGGAGTACTAAAATTTCAGTGCACAGGTATGAAGGGCTGATCAATATGAGTTAATATGGTACAAATGAGAAAGATTTAGTGGAAGACTCAAGAATAAACGGTTAAACAACTAAGTGAATCTAACCAGTGATTTTTCATTCTGTTTGAAGTGCATTTCTCCTCAGTTCTTTGTCTTTGTCCATACCCTTCTTCTGGTGCAATGTTGGCCCACAAATATTCAAACTGCTTCATTTTAAAGGAATAGAAAACTAAGCCCTTTACCTTTATATTTTTCCTTTGTACATTAGTCAATGCCTCCCTTTGTTGAATTTTGCCTTTCAACTTTCATTTCTTGCTGTTCCCCACAATCCTGATAGGAACTACTACTGGAAAAATTGCTCCTTACAAACACCTCATTTGGATAATGTCCCACTGATTTCTAGTAAATCTGTTTAACTTCACAGCTATAGATTTTATTATCATAGGCATGTTAATATATTAACATTAATATTAATATATGTTAATATATTAACATATTTCAACTGTTTCATGTATCTCCTGCTTAGTTTTGTGTGTTTTTGAGGGGGCTGAGGGGCTGTGTTCTAGAAGAATTTATTTCTGACGTTTCGCCTGCATCTGTGGCTGACATCTAGAAGATGCCAGTCACAGATGCAAGCGAAAAGTCAGGAATAAATTTTGACTTCACAAATCTCCTGCTTGCTTACTGGGGCTTTCTAGATTGGCAAAAAGAAGTGTGTTCATGGCTGCATGAAAGTCTAGCCTTTAGATGAGAAAAAGGGAAAGTGTGCCATGAAAACGCTTTTATTGTGTTTTAGGGGAGAAGAAGCGCCTTTAAAAAGGTGCTGGTTTTCCCAGCTTCTTTTTTAAAAACTGTGGAACAGTGCAGCTCCATCTAAAGGCTGTGGTGCAGCTGCTAAGCATTAAGGAAAAGGCAACTTCATGTCACACTTTCCTGCCAATCTAGAAACCCCCTATGTTGCTTAATTGGGTATTCTTCATTATTAATATGAAATACAGCAAGAAATACCTATGTAAGGAAATCTTGATGAGGAAGTCTGCAACTACTGGAGACTTTTATTGGAAGACTTTCTTTGCTTAACCATTTTTCTGTATTAAAATGTTATAAATTATGACTTTTATCTTGGTGATTCTTGTATCAGGTGGCTCTTTTCCCCATGACATTTCCTCTGGTTCTTTCAACTGGTGCTTTCAGGTACCTTAACAAGACAAAACTGTGTTGTACCACTTATCTGTGCGGCCTCACATAAAATCCTACCTAACTACCTCAGAGTTCATTTCAAAAACAGTAGCAGTGAAGAAATGATATCATAGAAAGTATATATGAGTTCAACTGAAAATATGAAAACCTGAGACTAGACCCCACTTCTGCATCTCGTCTCCCTGAGATTCTCCTAGCATTCCAAGATTATGCACAAGCTCCCTGATGTACAGTTCATGGGAAGAAGTTGAAAATGGAGAAGAAGTCACTTGGCAACTTTGGGGGGATATTTTTCTTAGCTTCTGAGAAAACTGACATTGTGTCAAAGTACTGTTGTTTGGCCAGAAATTAAGGCTTTGTTAAATTATAGAGCAGAGTGACATTTATGGTAGATTCTCTTTTGGAAGGCAGCATTTGGTGGTACATCAGCTCCTCTATGGATATTCCAAAAATTTCTTCAGTGTCTCAGCAGTAAAGGTATTTTTCAAAGTATCTAGATCGAGGGACTCATGATTTCCTTCTCCTGCCTGCTCAGTGAACAGAGAATAAGAACACACAAAAATGCTAACAGGACTTTTTTTTTTAAAAAAATAACAAACTACAAACATTATGGCCTTCCATCTATACTTTGTAACTATGTATGTTGAGAAAGCTATTCAAATGACCTGTTTGTATAATATTAATACAAAAATTAATTTGCTAGGCCTTTAATGTAACTAATTTGGTTTTAGACAGCTTTCCTTTCTGAAAAACATTAAAAACATTAAATAATATTAATGTTATTTCTAAAAAAAATTAAGCAATTTTTTGGAAGCCAAGCAGGTTTAATCAGATATGCCTTAAAATAAAATTGCCTAGAATGGAACACAGGGAAGCATGAGGGATTTCCTGAGATTTTGCAAAATGTTTTTACTTAGCAGAATATTAATTTATGTCAAACTCATTCATTCAAGTCTTCAGTAAATCATGATTACAATAGGGATGCTGAAATAAATAGGACTTAACTAAATCCCATTTAAATGGATTTACTGTAATTATGACCTAAGTCTGTATCCAACCTATTATTTTTTAGCCAAAAATTCAATATATTTTATTTCTTCTGTACATAGCTACACTGGCTGAAACTATGATGGCTATTTGCAAGTAAAATTAAATACAGACATTACTGCTTTTCCAGTCCGCATTTAACCTTTATAAAAATTAACTCATGTCACTACATTATCTTGCAGGAATGAACAGTATTCATGCTTTTTTTAGAATTAAAATTTTAATGAGCAGTACAAACTAAACACATTAGATATATCTGGAGCACATAAGTAACAGAAGCAAATAAAAATAATAAGCTGTGAAATTCTTTAAATATCTCCTGGGAAGTAATCCCATTTAATTTAATAAGATTTATGCCAATGTAATTCTGAACAGGATTATGGCCAAGGTAATTACACTATTCAGTTTATATAATCTATTGTTTTATAATGTGGTCAACTGTATGCTGTAATTTAAAAATGCTCAAAACCCAGATTTTTTAGTTGGCTCCAGAGCATTTAGAACAGTTATTGCTAAAGAAGAATTGTTCTCTCATTCTTTCTCTCAAACTGAAGCAACTAGGATGTGTATTAAGCATAAAGCCCTGAAGTCTCTGTATGATGACTAAGGCTCTCAGTTTAAAGGTTTCACCAAAACCATTTGATTTTAAAATTAAAAGGAGTACTCAAAACTTAGTTAATTACAACATGAAAAAGCAATTTTGTGAATATATGCTAACAGTGAAAGCTCATCTGCTGGAAGCTTTACTGACCCAACTGTTTGACTCTGCCAAGTAGTACGTGGGTGTTACCTCTGACTCAGGATGCATTACTCACGTTACAGTTGATAAGAGGCAGAGCCTGGAATGACAGAGACACAGAAGTTTAGGGTGAAGAGAGTCACAGATTCCAAGTCCTCCTCTTATGCATGATTGTGAAAAATACTTGGAGTAGGAAGAGCCTTATATATGAATCATAATTTAAACTAATCAATAACTTAAGTCTAAAATTCTGTTAGCCATTTTGATAAAAATAAAATGGTTTTGCAGAGACACTTAATATCTTGATCTTCAACTTCTTTATTTAGAGAAATCCTATTATTTGTTTTTACCCTCCAGTAATTATGCCTGAGATCACAGTCTTTGGTCCATGCTTTTCAACCATTTATTAGAAGTTTTCATAGAATGGAATCACTCTAAATCAGGCACTTCTCTCAATGGTCTAATAAAGGGAGTGTGTAGAGCAGCAACATGTTTTTAAAATTAATTAAAGAATATATATTATGGCTGGAATCCACAGAACAGTAGCCTAAATCCAAATAACATCAAAATTAGTTCTAAGATTCCAAAGGCAGTGAAGGTGTTTGAGCATGTTTTTTGTTAAAATAACTAAAAAAATCAGCATCCACTATACAGTGTGATAAAATGAATTTCAAATGGATAGACGCGTGATGGTGAACCTTTTAGGGACCGAGTGCCCAAACTAAAAGGCCTTCTGGCACTGGGTGTTACCCAATGCCATGGGCGGGACTTCTAGGGGGAACAGGACTTCCGGGGTAGAAAGTTTGCCTTCTGGAGGTGGGAATTCCAGGATGGAAATCCCCCCCACCGCATTCCCAGTCTTTCCCCCCCAGGCCCAGAGGCAGCTGAAGGAGGAGGAACAGGCGTGTGCCTTTTACTCCTCTTTCTTGCCCTCTGCATGTCAGAAAAAATGGCTTCATGTGCCATCTCTGGCACGTGGGCTATAGGTTTGCCACCATGAGGATAGACCATTTAGAATTTCCTTTTTTCTCTTTGAACAATTTACTTTGCATCAAAAAAAAAGAAAGAAAGAAAGAAAGAAAGAAGAAAAGAAAAAGAAAATTCTACAAGCTTATTATAAATCTTTTTGGGAACCTTAAACATCTTGTGAGATTCTTCCCTATCTCAGGACCCTTACAAGAGCTGGGAATAGTGAGAATCCTGTATTTCAACTAAATTAGAAACTCATTAATTTCAAAAGTTATTTGTGAAAGATGCTGTTTGAAAATCAGAAACACACAAACTTCATTGGGTATGTGGAAGTAGATGGATGGCTCACTACAGTGTAGCCTGTTCATCCTTGGGGTGGCCAAGAAAACCTCAGTTAAGTTTAAGGCTCAGTTCTATAAAAGATTTACACTAACTATGATAGCAATAGCAATAGCACTTCCTAAGCAGTTTACAATCTGTAAACTAATTGCCCCCAACAAGCTGGGTACAAATTTTACTGACCTATGAAAGGCTGGAAGGCTGAATGGACCTTGGAGCCCTCCTCTATGATCGAACTTACAACATTGTAGCTGCAGAACATCTGTTTGCCCTGGCCCCAATCCAACCTAAAAGGGGCAGCTCTAAGATGCCCCCTTTGTCCTGTCTGTATCCCTCAGTCATGATTACACTCAGTGGTGTCACTATGGGGTGCAGTCATGCGGTTGACACTGAGTGACACCCCAGAAGAAGGGTGACACTTGGTCTTGCCCTCTCCATTGTCCTTTTCTAATGAAGACAAGGATGAGGCATGTGCACTCCCTCCTCCTGTGCCATCCTATCCTTTCCTCATTAGGAAAAGGATGGGCCAGCACCAAGGGAAGCCACGAGTGCCACTCCAGAACCTAAACCAAGTGGCACCATGTGGAGACGCCATTGATTGCACTTAATTTCTACTGAAATGAAACTAAGTTTGACTAATGTAATCTAGATCTAAAGGCAAATAGTCCAACAAGTTACAATATACAATATTAGTACAGTCAGCCACATTTGCAGCTTTGACTTTGTGGATTTGATTATTCACAGTTTTGATTAATATGTTCTCTCTGGTTCCTCCGGCATGACTCGATAGTCAACATTCAGCAGAAGTAGCACTGGATGACCTAGAGATTCCTAAAGACAACATTTCTCAATTCCCTTGTGGCACATGTCGACCATACAGATGTGCTGGGGACCCAGAAATTACTAGAAAGGTGTTCTCTCAGGCAAAAATAGTGTTTTTAATTTGCTTTTTCCCCACTTCATGGGAGTCCTGTGCCCCTAACCCCAGTGGATGAGGAGGGCTCACTGTTCTAGTTGTTAAGATTTATCATGGATTGGTTAAGAAAATTGAGAAAGTGACATTTCATTTTAAAGCTTTTTCTCTCTGCTTTTATGATGCTTTGACTGCATTACACCATTTCTTAAGCTATATTATAGCAAATTTGTTTTTCTGCTTGTTATTTTCTCTTCTAACAATCTGTTCTCAAATTCTCTCTCTCTCTCTCTCCTGCACAAACTGACTATTCCTTTTTCTTTCCTTTAAAAACTACATAGGTGTCAGTAAAGTAATAAAGTTAATTTGGTTTTTTTGTCTTTCTTTTTGAGGATGATTTGAATGATTTTGTATCCTTCCTTTATAATGCTGTGACTTTCTGGCAATATGATCTGCATTTAGAGCAGAGGTGGGCAAGTGTGGCCCTTCAAGTCTTCTGCAATTCTCATAATCTCTCTACATTTGCTATGCTGTCTAGAGGTGATTAGAACTATAGACCTAAAATATCTGGAGCGCCACAGTTACCCAGCTTTAATGTAAAATGGTAGTTCCCAATCTTTGATTTTCTAGACGTTTTGGATTTCAGTTCCCAAAATTCCTGACTATTGGCCAAACCGACTAGAGCTTCTGGTACCTGAAATCCAAAACACCTGGGACAAAAGGTTGGGAACCACTGATGTAGGGAATGAAATTGGTTATGAGAGAAAGGCCAGTTCATTAATGCCTCTGGTTGAGTAGGTACTTGGATTGATATAGAAAATAACTATCCACAAGTCTTCTTATCAACTTTGAAACATTATCTTAAATCATCAGCAGTGAGGAAAATAGCCAAAGACATAAAATGTTATGTATGCATCGAATTGGTAGAATAACAATCATCAGTAAAATATAGCTTTAGAAGTTTAGCTGCCTAAATACCACAAAGGCAGCAGAGCACGTCTGAAATTGGAGGCTAAGCAGGATCAGGCCTGTTTAGTACTTGGATGGAGGACTACTGCCAAGAAGCATCAGGTTCTGTAGGCTATATTCAAAGGAGGGCAAAGGCAAACCACCTGCGAGTATTCCTTTTGTAAGAAAAACATATGAAAACCCTGTACTTTTATCAGTAATCTTAGACTAATAGATCTTGGCATTTAAAAATTATTGGCTATGTTTTGTTTAAGAAAAATACAGTGATGATTTACCTGAAACAAAACAAGTAACTGCTATGACTGTCATATTTTAAATTGCTTTATAGGACTAGGCTTTAAACCTAAGATGGTTTAAGGAGTTTTTTTCAATGAAAAAAAAAACCTTTTTGGAATTTTGTTTTTAAGACATAAAGTTCTAGAAGGGCTGGACTACAAAACCTGTTGTTTTAGTGGGATCGGGAAAGATCAAGTAATGTGTGACTTTATGGCCAATACAAATTGAGCTAAAACAAAGCTGAAAAGGCATTCTGTTGTAAAAAAAAAAAAAAAGAAAAGAAAAGAAAAGAAGAAGAAAAGAAAAAGAAGATATACTCTACAGTTGAGGCAGGCAAATGGAGAAAACCTTCAGGGTCCTGCCACAACTGCTTCTCTCAACACACTTTGTGATCAGGAGTGCACTGCAGTCATTCCTAAGTGCACTGATCTGCAGTACCTGGGAAACCCTTCAGTTGGGGCACTGCCAGGCTTAAGAGGTAGGTTTTTAGGGTCATATTTCATTATTTATGACCATAAATAAGTATCTGAAAAGTTAAGGGATCATATGTCTGACTTACAATCTTGTTCATATTGTTCATATTGATGTCAGCTAATGATGTCAGCTAATGTGAGGATGAATTCATGCTGTACTTATTGCTCTCCTTGGTGGATAAGCAGGACCTACCCATAGGAATTATTGCTCTGTGGCTATATCCTCAATTCCATTCAAAAACTGTTATGAGGATTCCATGTTACTGAATTTCAACCTTATCTTACATAACTTATGAAGTATATTTGGGGCCAGACCAGTGGTGTACCCACCCAGAGTGTCACCTGGTGCGGAGAGGCAGGGCTTTTGGGGAGGGCTTCTGGGGATGGGGTCACGTGAAAACAGCTGCGTGGACCACTGAAATGGTCAGCTGCCAGTCGCCTGGGCCACAGACCCCTGCCTCAAGGCCCGGAGACCTCCCCAAGGCCCGTGGAAGCAGCCACACAGCAGGGAGAAGTACGATGCGGGGTGGGAAAGTGTCCGCTCACTGCTCACTTGGGCTGGAGACTTCTCACCTGAGGTCCAGAGACACTCCCCCAGGCCCATGGAAATGGCCACGCAACTGGGGAAACAGGCACCTGCCACCCGCTTGGGTTAGAGACCCCCTTCAGGACTTGAAGCAGCATCTGCACTGGCCTAAGGAGTGCCTGCAGGGGGAGGCTGACTGGGTGTCACTCCCCCCTTCTGGTGTGCCCCCCCCCAGGGATGCTACTGGGCTAGACTAAAAGCAGGTTGGAGTAAACTAAAATTAAATAGTATCATGGGGAAGCCACAAAAGGTGAAACAAAAACGAAACCCACCCACCCATAGGCTTTAGGTTTTCCATGCCTCTAGTATGGCATATTACATTGGAATTGTGAGAGATAAAGCCACAGAACTAAAGTTATTCCAGAAGCGATTCAGCACTGAACACAGTTACACTGTTGTGTATAATTCTTTCAAAGATTTTGCAATACTTTTATTATCCTAATAGAGCCAAAGGTGAGCCCTGAAGAAGCAAACTTAAGTTTACAACCTTGTTTATCCACTTTTGTAAACCGCTTTGATCTTTTTTGGAAAGGCGGTATATAAATAAATTTTATTATTATTATTATTGTTATTGTTACAACTCAAATCAGGGAAATGGATTGCAGAAATCTAAAAAATGGAAAATGACTTTTTCTGCCACTGAACTCTGATTTTTAAGAATAAGAATTGCTAATGACTCTCTGTGGCATTGGTGACAATCATCATCAGTATTCTGTGGCATTGGTGACAATCATCATCAGTATTATGATAGCAGATATCTTGGAAGAAAATATCTGAAGATTTGATTCATCATTTGAGTATACTGTCTTTGGGTAACAGCCTGTGTATAAATTATGCAGCTGGGGTACAATTTAAGCTACACTGACTGAAGACAGCATTTACAAGGACTTATATGATGATATGAACATTTAGAATAATTTTTATCAGTGCTTGTTTATCACGTAATGATCAATTAGAAAATTTAGTCCAAATGGATAATTCATCAATTATTCATTTGTTTTATTTGCCTGAACAAAAGAGTGATTGATAAACAATGCCAGTTATATTTTCACTCAACCAAATAAAGAGGAGATGGTATTTCAGTAAACAGAAATTGCGGAAGTCCACAACACATATTTCATATTATCATATTATGATGCTTATTTCTTCATATTTCTGTTCCTTGAAGACTGCATTGTTTCACATTAAATTGATTACTGAATTAACTAGTTACAATATAGCCAATGCATAGGTACATGACTGCATGGCCATAAAACCGTTGGTATTAATTGACATATTTAGAAGGAGTATACACTACCATATCATCATTAATTCTTAAATGCTATCCAGAAATTCCACTTAATATAGAATCACACACTATTACTGTTTTAAACCTCAAATTTTCATAATTGAGGTTATGTTTTATGTGAAAATTATGTCATAATTATTCAGAAATAATTTCCCCTAATTCATATGTATATAAGCTTGTAACTCATTCACCAGAATTTCAGGAGCTGCAAAGTGAAAACTGCTTTACTGCTAAACTCCAGAGAGGACACTGTTACCCTAGAAATTTTCAGCAGGAGAAGGATTTTCACCAATATTCCCCTGAAATGAAAATGTATGATACTTGAAGTGAAGCTGGAAACATGAAATAAAAATGAATTAATTTAATTTGAATTAAAATTATATGAGGATTTTTTATATATAAAAAAGCTATAAAACATTTAAAAAGACACCACATTATACTAAACTTGTGATATCTGGTGTCTAGGGGTTTTACTAGATTAAAATTAATTCTTACTCAAAAATTACACCGAACAACATCAGCTGTCATATGAGTGGCAAAAAACCACCAGAAAACTTTGAGACAATGTTGTTAAAACCATCTTCCAGTATCAGAGATACAACCATGCTGTCTATGCAACTGTGACCCTCTGGAATTCTCCTGTGTGCAGAATGCATAGAGCATGCGAATGCATACTATTATTATACTGTTATTAATCCCATATCATAAAAGGGTTGGCTAACACAACAGTTTACTTATGGCTTCACCGAGATTCAAGACTGAGTTATTTGAATTTGAAACTGCCAGCTGAAATGTTAGCATGCCTAACCATTATGCTATTATATCTTTCCTATAATTATAAAATAAAATAATTTTATTTATTCATTAAAATATTTATATTTTACCCTATATTTGTTTGTGTGCACCTGCCTTAGCTCCAAGACTGCGAAGCCTAAATATCTGAAACTTTGGGTGACTACTAAAACAAGCTGGGAGTCTACATATTAGGTTTATTTTGTTTTGAAATGTTTTTACCTTAATTTTAGTTAATCTACCTGCAATCTGCCTTACCATCTTCAGTCTTTAGGTGGCAAACCTTCCATAACCAGAGTGACAAAGCTTGAGGCAGGCATGGAAGACTTATTTCTCCACAGGAGCTCTAATCACCTCCAAGTAGTGTTTTCCTTTACATGGCTCTTGAACTCTTTAATCAGTTCAAATGGGAGAGACAAGAGCTGCTGCCTGTTAAATGGCACAGCAAAGGAACAGGCAGAGAAAAGGCTAAATGAGCATCATGGTGAAAAGACAGAAAGACCAATGGAAAGGGGAGGGAGTGGGAGAGGAAGAATGTTAGAGAAAGAACAGAGGAAAGAGGAAGAGAACAAAGAGGACTAAACAGTTTCTCATCTATGTGAAGTTGTTACTTCTAATAGTATCAAAGAAAGTAAATATGTACTGTGATGCAGAACATGTATATAATTCTGAAAGCTTGCATAGCAGAGCTACGAAGAAATAATTGTGTACATGCTACTGAAAAGTTCACATATATAAACTGTAGTACTGAAGAATAAAATGATATCCTATCATTCTCTTGACAGCAAAACAAAAATAGTTTATTGAGAATAAACTGTTTGGGATTACAAGCAAGTACGTGAAGTAAGAAAGCTTAGGAACTGGGGTAAATCCCAGAACCAAAGTATACTGGATATACACATCCAGCAGCAAATCTATGTAAGTGGATATAGGAGCAGAACATTACATTCACACATCTACATCACCAATACAAATCTGTTAGTACAGGAACTGAGCCTTGATAGTGTAAACAGTGTGCCAGAGAACAAGCAAGCTTAATCCAAGTCCTAAAATGTCCCAGACTCTTTTCCTCAATGTTAATGTGATAATGCTTTGGTAATAGAACTGGTGCAAGTGAGAGCACTCCCATTAAACTTGAGAGAGAGAAAATAAATAAATCTATGATCACCAACACGGTAGAATGCAGGATCTCACCTAACTCTGTTTCTAGTGATAGCAATTCAAACCCAGTATATAAAACACCAAAGAGGGACCCACAACTTAAATAACAGGACACATGTCTAACCTTAGGTCATGTATAACTCAGAACACACAAGAAGGATCTTTGTATGAAGGTTAAAGGATACTTCATACAAATAAACTCACTTCAAAACAAATATAGAAAGAGGATTGTTACAATATTCATCTCAGAACTCTTCCAAACATCCATTCTCAGAACTTTGCTCCTAACTGCGAAAGAAAACTTCTCTGTTACCTCAACTGAGGACAAGAAGTCAAAACACCCAATGCAAGTACATAATATCACTTGGCAAATCTGTTTCATACATCTATAATATTCTCAGCTGTTGTAATTAAACTGCTGAAACTCTTTCTCCTCAAACAAATTGGAGTCATGTCTTCCACAGAGAACAAAGTATGTGTTTCAAAGAAAGGGGATAGCCTGGACAACCTTAATCTTTCCACGGAGCCATGTGAAGTTTGACATTATAGATATGAACAATCAGCAGGCACTGCATACATATCACACATACTGGTATATGCAATACATCTACACACAGCAGAGAATTAAACATTTGTCTAATATAGGGGTAGGTCCATTTTTGGCACCTGATGAACCCATGTACAGTGTGCTATCTCAATGGATATATGACTGGAAGTAACACTTTCTCACTCACTGTAATTTGGAGAGGTTTTCCTGCTATTTTAGGGTATGGGCACATTGAAACAATGTTTTTTCTTCTGTTTTGTGGTTTATTGAAAGTAAAAAAAAATGCAACTCAACTTGCTGTGTCCTGTTTCCTGCCTTGTTTTAAAGGGAGAAGAGTAAGGGAACTAGAAGAGTAAGGGGATCTACAGACCACCCCTATGGGGGGGGGGCAGGACACAGCTCCTTTCCTGGACAGATCAGGGCCACAGCAACCTCACACTGGGGCCCTGATCCAGCCTTTGGAGAGTGCAAAAAGGAGCCATAAAAAGTTATTCCCTTTTGCGCCCTCCAAAGGGTGCCATAGCCATGGCAGTGTGGCACTGTGGTGCCCCTCCGGTGCTGCATTATCTGGATGTAGCACTGGAGGTATGCCATGATGCCACGCGCTGTCTGGAACGGCACGCAGCATCATGGCGCCCTGGGGCGCAGAGTCAGGCCATGCTTCATCAGAACATCATCAGAACCTTTTGAGCCAGTCTGTATAGGGCATAAGTGAACTGGAAAAGTACCTAGTTGTAAACATTCTAACCTCTACTCTATATCTAAGTTTCCATATTGTAATTATTTACCATTACCTATTACTGTTTCAGTCCTACAACAAGGGTACAGTCTAGTGCTATACAGACCATAAATGAAATTTACACAATGATGATGACCTGTTACCACTCTTCTTCTGAGTGTTTGTTAGTCTTCTTACTCAAACTGAGCTTTGCACCCAGGTAGATTGGGAGCATGAGGTGTGTAAATGCCATGCTCCC
Source organism: Urosaurus nigricauda (assembly GCA_034509955.1). NCBI lineage: Eukaryota > Metazoa > Chordata > Lepidosauria > Squamata > Phrynosomatidae > Urosaurus > Urosaurus nigricauda. The sequence goes on from JAOEGL010000003.1 coordinate 89,260,282, forward strand.
AAGCCACTTGGAAAGTGGTGTAAAAGTGGTCTATTTCAGCCCATAGTTCATTTTCATTCTAGGCAACTGAGATATGCAGTAATGGCCTCTCTGTCCCAAACTAGATATCATGTTAAATGTGTGTATTGCAACACAATTGGGGTGGGATGCTTCAACAAGAACCCTGAATCATAGCTCAGAAGAAGAAAGCATTAAATTGTCCCCTCTGTGTACTATACTTCTGAAAATTAACACACATACTGAGGTTTGGTTCTAGGATACAGCCTTGGATGCCAAAATCCATGGACACTGAAGTCCCATTAAATAACTGGCATAGTAAAATGATGTCATTTATATAAAATGTCGAAATCAAGGGTGTTTTTTCAGGAATTTTATATTTTAAAAAAATATTTTCAAACTGTGGATGGTTGAATCTGTTAATAAACAATGCATGGATATCAAGGGCTGACTGTATACATAACTCAAGCAAATGTTATTTGCATTGAAAAATGTTCACAATAAAGGTTAAAAAAGGTATTAACATCATGTCTAGTTTTCATTTCACACACTGCCAAAAATGCAAGATGGTGAGCAAGTAGTTCCTCCAGCCTTTCTTAATGTGCTATATTTCAATGACTAAGCACTTCCTTTGCACTGAAATGTCCCAGTTTCAATCCTTTTTACCTCTAGACAGGGCTAGGAAAGTCCTAGGTCTTGCCTACTTGAGTGTTTTACCCCAAGTTCTCCCCGGATTGCTGTGTTCCGCTTATACAACACAGGGCCAAAACCCTGAACTGGATATGTTCCATCTTCATGATGCCTGCACCCAATTTGGGGCTTCCTTCTCCTAATCCACATTTTAAAAGCTCACCTTTTCCCATGATTACAGGCAGCTGTCTTTTCGCTCATGGTCCCCATTCATCATTTGATGCCATCTCTTCAGGCACAAGTCACTTTAAAGTCAGAAAAAGATGCTCAGCATCAATAGTTTGGCTGGGCACCTCAACAGCAGAACTGGATGATGAATAGTGAAAAGGCAGCCACCTTTTATCATAGCAAAACACAGCACCTGACAATGGATGAGGACCATGTGGAAAGGCAACCTCCTACTGTTGCTGGGGGAAGAGAACATGGCAATGGATGAATTTGGGAGCCAGAATATCCCAGCACAATGGAGTGTAGATGAGCGCCTAGAAAGCCCCTGCTAGTCAATAATACTGAGCTTGGTGGACCAGACCTTTCACTCACTGTTAGACAACCTTTTATGTTCTTCCTGTCCAGACTGTGCACCTGAATCTTTCTACCTGCAACAACTGAGCTGTTTCACATAGGAGTTCCTCATACATTTTTCTTTTCTTTTCTTTGTCCTGGAGAATATAGTTGATTGTGTGGATTGATTTTGTGGGATGACAATTGGCCCATGATGGGTCCTTGCTGTCTGCTGTTGTGGCTGTCTAATTTGAAAGCTGTTCTATCTATTAAGCTTATCGCATGCCACTTGGATGAACGGGAATGGAACAGAACGGAAGGGAAATGTGTGTTACTGCACAGGAGAACATTGCCAATGCTGCCGGGAGTCCCCAATCCATTTCCCAGCTGTTCCATGGCAGCCGATTTTGAAGAATGGTTCAAAATCGTCCTTCAAAATCGGCTGCCATGAACGGCTGGGGAATGGCTTGGGGACTCCCAGCAGCACCAGTATTCTCCCGTGTGGTAACACATTTTCCCCCATTCCCTTCTGTTTCTGTTCCTCCAAGTGTGATAAGCTTATATGGTTCAGCCCTGTAAGACCTGTTCCACCACTGTCTTTGACATGCATCTTGTTGCCATACATGCAAACGTTTTGTCTCAGCCAGTCATTTTACCCATGGATTTCAAACCTTTCCAGCCAGTTTTTTTTTTTCACCCATGAGTGTTCTGGCTTCTCCTTTCTAACCCTGGCAAAAGGTTCCTCCTCTAGGCATTTTCTTAAGAAGCGCTCCAGATATTGGTGGAATTTAATCCCCAGAATCCTTGATCATGGATACAGTAACAGGGACCATATCTGGTAAATCCTTTTTATTAAGAACCATGATACCAGAGCTTTAAATTTGCAAGTCAGTGCAGTATTACCCAGTATTATATTTTCCATCTATCCTGATAAAACAAACATGTTTCAAAGTAGAAACATGTTCATATCTACTCACAAGCAAGTGTCATTAAAGTGGATCTTACTTCCAAATAAGTATTTTTTAGCCTTTTCCATACTGCCATGTGGTTATTTTACTCTTTCAAGCTTTTGCTCAGTCATCTCCATTGTTATAGGAATGAAGAATCAGAGCCGAACACAAGAACCAAAAAGATACAGCAGTGCAAACCATTTTAATGTCATTTCTTCCTAATATTTAGAAATACTTTTTCTCTTCATAAAATATGGAATGAAAATACAGTGTAAATTACAGGTATCTTATTAACTCATCAAAAAAAAATTTTTCAGAGCTTCTGTTTCCAATTAAAATATACATATGAGTTTGTACAATGGAACTTGTGAACAGATGATTTATTTTAACAAACAAATAATCATTAATTGGACTGGCAGTTTTAAAATGTGTTAATTGGTACATGTATCACAAAGTCACTAGCTGATACTGAAAGTACTATTTGATTGTACTTCTGCAAGCTCTTCCAGCCTCTCCTTCCCACTAATACTTTCATCTTTTCCTGATACCATATCCTTTCCCTGTATATTCTTCATCTTCTTCTTCCCAAAGTCACTATTAGCTTGCTTAGAAAAAAAATACAGGTACAGGTGAACCTCAATTAACTAAGGTGATGTGTTTCTGGACATTATTGCTTGAACAGAAAATTTGGAACAAGAGGAGAAATAACATGGTAATTACTGCAGTGTAGAGCTCATAGAATATACCAAACAGTTAACTCCCTGGGAACATTATTTTATAGCCACTATTTGGACTTCAAGGATTTTGGTTTTGTAAAAAAAAAAATAAACAAACACACAAGCAATAACAAAAATAAACTGCAAGTGTGAGCTCTACCCATATAAATATCCACCAGAGTGAAATCAGGATGTCTTGAGGTATCTAAGATGTACCTTCCTACAAATTTATATCTCTATTAACAAAATAGATGTATTTCTGTAATAAAAAAACTTGACACCAGAGGCAGAAATAACATGCGACAAACAGGAGGAAAGTAGTTCAACATGTTTCATAATCCTTATCATTCAGACCCAACAAATATGCACATTTGAAATGAAATAACCAGGTCAGGTAAACCTGGCATAAACAAACAAAACCATCTGGAACTTTCTAAAGATCACTTGAAGTCTTATTCAAAAATCCATCCAAGAATAATTTTTTCACCTTGGCATGTTTTCCACCCACTCCATACCATCCCTAGTCTTCCTATATTACTTCTGCATCTAGTATCAAATTCTCTGCTAATGAAATAATGCTCAAGACACAACTACATTTTAACAGAGGGGTCAAACAGACCAGCAGCTTGGAGCGGCCAGAGACCACTCCAGCCTCAATCGCCCCCAATGAGTGTAGCATTGCATTGACTGGACACCACAGCCTCAAGGCTGGACACTGCTGCGGTTCAGAATGGAGTGCTGGCAAGGAGTGTTTTTCCCTGCTCCTTTAGCGGCTGGCTTTGGGTTGTGTTAGTCAACCTCGGCATGGCTTCCAGCTGATCCGTGTGTGTGTTTGTATGTGTCATTTGTATGCCATGCCCCTGGATCAACCTAAAAGTGGTACTTTTTACCCATCTGTTTTGGGCCTGAGATATACCTGCAGCATGATTCTTTTTCCCACAAAAGTAGCTGGGCTACAGTGGATGGCAGTTCCAGTATCCATTTCACTTCAATATGAAAAAATGGATTTTGTAACACCTATTTATTTCATTAAGGCCAAAATACCTCAAAGGCAACAAATCTCATCTGATCTTGGAAGCTAAGCAGGATCTGCCCTCCTTAGTACTTGGATGGGAGGCTGCCAATAATGTATTGTAGGGTATATCATGCACTGTAGGGTGTATTTCAGAGGAAGGAACTGGCACAACTACCTCTGAGCATTCCTTTCCTAAGAAAACCTATGAAACAGGTGATTTGAAGGTACCGGTATGTGCACATGCGCACAAATCCACACACACACACACAAACTCTTCATCTATTTATTTGTACAGAAATTTCTGTCCTTCCTCCCAGGAATGCATTGTTCACCTATATGATTATACAGTGAACTCCTGGTGGAAAGGATAGGCAAATGTATGCCATAATCTCTCACTTTACGATGTTTCCGAAATGTACAGTGCCCATAGGTAGCAAATCCTTGTGTGTGTGACTTTCTATGTAATCTCAGTTTTATTTTGCAACATTTCAGGAACATTAAATTTGAAGAAATGTATTGACACATGTTCTACAAAGCCAGGTTTCTTTTTATCATAGGGCTGTGTGTGATTTATATCCATTATAATGAAATTTGGTTTGATTTGCAGGCTGACTTTGTACTGCAAGTAATAATGGTTTATATGTTTGGGTTTCCATTTTGGCTATAGAAGATACAGTTTTATAAGTTCACAGTGCATGGGGTTATCTTGCCTGTGGGGACGTCTCTAATCCACAGTGCCAATTAATTAGACAAGTGGAGTCTGAAGCAGCCCTATCCCTGTGTAAGGAACAGGGGTGAGTACCAGAAGACTGGAAAGCAACAGGACGTGTTACTGAAATACATGCTACTACAGATCAAGCTCAGATTCAGGGATGAGCATGTAGAGCAAACATGAGCATGTCTAGCAATATAGTGGTGGTAAGTGTTTCAAAAGACAGAAAGTGTACCCCCTCTCCCTTTCCTCCGCCTCTTGAAATATCCATATTTAATAGAGGAAAGTGACATTTTAAAAAATTCTTAGCTTGTATCCCCACTTCCCAAGCCTTATCCAGGATGTTGATTGAGCTTTTTAGGGGCTTGATCAGGCTACTTCCCTAACCCACGCCAGTTGTGTCTGTCAACTGACTGTGAGATTATTCCACTAGCCTAGAAACTCACAGGCCATTTTCAACATTTTGCAGAAAAAAGAGCTTTTAATTTATAAATTTATTTACTTAAATATTTTGCTGTACCTAGATAGTCTCCTGGATATACTATTTCTGGTTGCTCTAAGCTTCCAAATCAATAGACATTCAGGCATCTAAATTTATTATTAGTGTGAATTGGGGAAGGGAAAATGTGGCCCAAAAGTCACAATAGAAGCCTCCAGGCCCTAATTTTGTGACTTCTGAACCTTTCACCAGTCCCCCAAAGTTGTTAATCTTGGGGCATGCTTTAAGGAAATTTTCATCCCAACATTACATTAAAATCCCCCTCCCAAGCAAATACCCCCCAAAAACCTTCTCCTGCACCCTGAAATACCTTTCTTACATGCAATTTCTTCCCCAAAAGGTGTCAGGAAGTGACATAATTAATTGCCATGTTGGAAGGGAAATAGAATCATTTTGTTATATTTAAGGAGGGAGTACTGCCTGCAGGGAACAGGGGTGGAAAAATGAACCCCCTGCACAGGTACCTGTCCCTAAGTATATAAGGTACTTGTTAGTCCTGCAAACCTTTCATTTCATGCTGTTTTTCTTTTTAGAATATGCAAAAATAACAAAAAAGTTGAAAATTTTAAATCTCTCATGCAAATACTACCAAAATTGTGAATAATATATTGAACATGCTGCTGATAAACTAGTCAGCTTTCATCTTCAAGTGATACAGAATTCAAATATACATACCACAGTTTGGTGGTTAACTTGAATCACTTCATCTCCAGCATGGATTTTCTTACATCGATCTGCAGGTGACTGAATTTAAGATAAAAGACAATAAAGAATACAGTCCTTACTAGCTATCATCTCTACTTTAACAAAAATTATTCAAACTGTGTTAATTCTATTCTTATACTTTCTAGCAACTCAAGTTTTCTTTTTGGTTTAAAGATATTTTGAAATTTTAACATATATAACATAGGAATGCTGATGGTACCATGACTTCTTCTCTAACTGTATTCCAAATAGAATGTCAAAAGAGGAAGAAGGACCATAGGGCAAGACTGTGAACCCACTAAGAATTTAAGAGCATTCATCACACTGTATAGGAATAGTGACTTTTCAAAGAAAAGCAAAACACAAAATTTTAACCTAACTTATCTAATCATTTTCCTCATGGTTGTTGCACCATGAAAATAAACTATGCCTAAAGTCTCAGATAATCATTATTTGATTTAAGAAATTACAATGATCAAGCTGGTCCTTTACCACATATTACTCTTTAAACTGATAGCAGTTACAAGAATGCTTATCTAGATCGATATGTGACAGGGATTTCATTATATAAAACAAAAGAAAAGCTGAGTGTAGTTGGATGTGGAGTCTGGACCCTAAGAAAGCCACTTCCAATAAGCTGAAGGATAATGAAGGATAATATTGCACTTAGGGCAGAAAAATGAAATGCAAAGATGTAGGATGAGGGACACCTGGCTTAACAAGAATGCATGTGAAAGGGATCTAGGAGTCCAAGTAGAACACAAGCTGAACATGAGTCAACAGTGTGACTCAAGATGAATGTGCTTTTACGCTGCATCAAGAGTACTGTCTAGATCAAGGGAAGTAAAAGTGCCACTCTATTCTGCTTTGGTCAGGACTCACCTGGAATTCTGTGTCCAGTTCTGGGCACAACAATTCAAAAAGGATGTTGATAAGGTGGAGCGTGTCCAGAGGAGGGCCATCAAAATGGTGAAGGGTCTGGAAACCATGCCTTATGAGAAAAGACTTAGGGAGCTGAGAATGTTTAGCCTGGAGAAGAGATGGCTAAGAGGTGATATGATAGCCCTGTTTAAGTATTTGAAGGGGTGTCACATTGAGGATGGAGCAAGCTTGTTTTCTGCTGCTCCAGAGATTAGAACACGGAACAATAGATGCAAACTACAGGAAAAGAGATTCCACCTCAACATTAGGAGGAACTTCCTGGCAGCAAGAGCCGTTTGACAGTGGAACACACTCGCTTGGAGAGTGGTGGAGACTCTTTCTTTGGAAGTCTTTAAACTGAGGCTGGATGGCCCGCTGCCCGGGTTGCTTTGATTGTGAGTTCCTGCATGGCAAGGGTTTGGACTGGGTGGCCCTTGTGTTCTATTCCAACTCCATGATTCTATTATTGTCAGGTGAGATCTCATAGTTAGAAATACTCAAAGATAAGGGAGGTCATGATAGGTGGGAGTTTTTGAAAGGTGAAATATTGGAGGCCCCATCACAAACAGCACCAGAAAGAAAGAAATGCAGTAGGCATATCTCTTCTGACAAAGAGGAAACACAAGGTGTGACAGCCTAACAATAAGAATCAGAGGATGAGCAGATGAATTGCTACCAGTCCTCTTCAAGGACAATTGAGGCTGTGCCAGCCATTCATTCCTCCCACAACACCACCACCACTCCTATACTAGGGAAATGTTACAGACTCTGTGCCTCTACATCTCTGAAGGAAGCATCTTCTGAAGAGGCAGCAGGAATTAAGCAGGTTTCAGCAAAGTGCCAGATTTCAGCACAGTTTAATTTGCCAAAAGTTCTCTTAATCAGAATGAGCTCAACTCTCCTAGAAAGCTGGGTATAAAACACCAACACCTGCAATGTTGGGCTGTTAGACTGAATGTTCACCGTTGACTGGGCATGATCTCCTCTTTCTTATGCACCTGCATACCTGACTTTTTGGCCTTCTTGATTTCTTTGATCATGGATCCTTCTCTGTCCCCCATCAAATGAGGAAATACCTATGCCAGGAGGGGATGGCTGTGAAGTTTGAGAGGTGAGGAAGAAGAAGCATGTTTATCCTATCTGATAGAGCTTGTCCTGCTCCAAGATCTGTTAAGGACTGAAGTTACAGAAGCCCCAGAGATTACATTGTAGTCATCCTATCTGTTCATTTTTGACTCATGTCAAGGCCAGATGTCTATATTACCTCCAGCCTTTTGAAAGTGCTGCTGTTTGGGTTCTCCCCCATACACCTAGTCCCTAGTCCTTTACCAAACTTCTCCTCTCTGACATTCCTCACTAAGAAGCTTTCACTGAGCCAAGTAGCTGGCTTTTACCCTCTATTGAAACACAAAACACTGGTCAGTCATGACAATGATTCTGGTGAATCCTACCCTTTTATATTTGGCTGGAATCCTTGGGGACCTTTGCATACTGGAGATGGAAAAAATACTGTTCCTATCTTCAAAAAGCAAAGGTGGCAGGGAAGGGACTCAGACAACTACTAACCGTCAGTTGGATGTCAATACTTAGAAACATTCTAGTCAGTCAGTCTGTGAACACTTTTAAAATATTTTTTGTGATTACAACACATATCTGGGGTTTTTTTGTTAGAGATTGGTAGATAAGGGGAATAAAATTGATGTCCTATATCTTGATTTTTGTAGGAGGTCTAGCAAGATCCTCTATTATTGCTAACAACTTCATAAAGTGTAAACTAGATGATAAAAATGTTAGATTGATTTCTATCTGATTGATAGTTTGAACCCTAAGAATGTAAAGAAATTACAAAAGTGATCCTACAAGGTTCTGTTCTGGGCTCCATGTCGTTCAACAAATGTCTTGGATGAAAGGTTATCATGTGGACCATAGAGGAAGATGGCTTTCTGCTGCTCAAAAGGGTAGAACTTTACCCATAGATTAAAATTACAAGAACAGAAATTCCAGCTAAACATTTGGAAGAGCATTGCAATGGTAAGAGCTGTTTGACAGTGGAACTGGACTATCTCAGAACGTGGTGGACTCCTCCTCTTTAGAAGATTTTAAGTAGAGGTTGGATGGTAATCTGCCATGGATAATTTAGCTACAAATTCTTCTGTTAGCTGAGGGTGGCACTACATGATATTGGGATACCTTCCAAGTCTACACTTCCTTGTATACTCAAAAGCCAGCTATTCTGCCATTATTGACCTTTTCATCTACTACACAAGAAATATTAAGCATATCCTGGTCCATTCTGTGTGTGACAGATACAATATGTATACATGCATGTCATGTTAAACCCTAGAACACACCCTGGAATTATTAACTATACACTGTGTATTGTACATAAATCACAAAGAAGTCCTTCATTAAATAAATCAGTGTGGAAATGGTCTTCTGTATGTGGTAAGTCTAAAAACTATTTGTACAAAATCATTTGTGACTCAGAAAACACCCCTTTCAGCTTTTACGACTAGGATTTTTTTTTTTTATGAACTGCACAAAATTTCTCCAGTGTTAAGAAATTTTGATTACTTCAAATAGGTCCTAAATATATTCATCCTGAAGTTTAATAGATACTTATTTTACTCTAGGAACACATATACATACACACTCTATCATAATGTTTTCACTTGAAAAATTCAGAACACAAAGAGTTCAAGCATTATAATCTGAAAGCATCTTTTGATTCCTAGTGCTAGGATTGTGTGTTGAAGACTGGGTAATTCATAAAAATGCAAAACAAAACACTGAAAACAAAATTAAACAAAAGTTAAATACATATAAGACTCATTAATTTCAGTGGAAGATTTAGAATGAACATTTTCACTTTAAAATCAAAGCACCTTAGAAGTGTTCAGTGTGGGGTAGATTGCTTTAAGGATTGCACTAATTTTGCAGATTTAAATATAAGAGTTTGAGGTTCCTTTATAATGTCAAAGGCAAAATCCAGAGAAAATGAAGCATCCCAATATCCTTTTCAAATGAACGGGACTAAAGCAAACAGGTGAATTTTTACTTTTCAAATGGTAGAGCTGTCACTCGATAATGAAATCTTGTCAATTCTCACATTCAGTTTTAGGCAATTATATTTGCATGCATTTATTTATGAATAAAACAAATAGTTCTGGAGTTTTAGATGGTGCACATAACAGACATGAAGAGTTTTTCCATCCAGTGTAAGAAATTTAAAAACTCTTCTTAAAATGGTACATGCCGCACATAGTTTTTGGAAATAGTTTAATATAATGTTAAAATATTTTTAAAATCTTATTCTGATTAATCAAGATATCCCATTTAATTTAAAAAGTCTGTGTGTTAATAAAAAAACCTGCAGTTATCCTTCCACTCACAAAGCAACAAATATATTCTCCAGAATTTCAGAAACTAAACCTGAGAGCAGATACTGTATTTCTAAACCATGCTGTCTCCAAAACTGAGATGAGCTCTATTGGCTTCAAGTTGTTGAGGACTTAACAGACATAGAAATTGTTCTTAAAATTTAATAACAGATGATGATTATCATCAAGCATCCAAAGAACTAGCAGTACATATTCTTGCCTTATTCTTTTAAAGAATTTCACATGTGCTACACATAATTGTCTCCATTTGTTTTGTAAATAAGGAATAATTTGAAAAACAGGAGAGCAAGACTTATCTTGCTAGCCCCCATTAGTTTAACAATCCAGCAATTTATTACCAGGCAGAGAAAAAAACCAAGGAATAAGCCAAGACTGAGTAAGAAGCTTATATAACTGTCCAGCTTGACTTCTGAGAGCTGTCAGTCTGCACAATGCAGAATGCAGTTCCTTAGGAATCCCAGACATCCCGTTATAAATGGCTATTCATATTCCAGGAAGTCTTGAGAGGGGGACAATTTGCCATTTTTAGGTATTGCCCCCCCCCCCATCCACCGGAGTCTGATTTAGCCAAAAAAATGGCAAAGCACACTCCTAAGAGTGTGCAATTAGCCAAAAAATGTTTCCGTCAACAAGTTTACAAGTCTTAAATATCAGATACCAAGAGCATTAAGTGAAAAAATACATTTATCAAGCACTGCAAAGGCGTTTTATAAATAGTCAAAGTATATTGTTGATAATCAATTTAAAGAAACAGCAATTGGGAAGGTTTTATAATGTACATTACTACCATACTGATAAATGCCACAAATCAAAGAAGTACAGTGGACACTTGTTATCCGCTGGGGTTTGGTTCCAGGACCCTCCGTGGATAACAAAATTCGTGGATGCTCAAGTCCCATTAAATATAATGGCACAACAAAATGGTGTTCCATATATAAAATGGAAAATCAAGGTTTGCTATTTGGAATGTATACTTTTTGAAAATATTTTCAAGCCATGTATGCTCAAATCCATGGATAAAAAAATCCGTGGATAAGGAGGGCCAACTGTAATGTGTACAAGCTGTGGGAAACTATACAGGGAAGGTTTTTGCCGCCGAATCTGCCACCCAAATACAGCCCAGGTGCATCCCTGCTTCCAGGAACACTCTGTGCAGCTCTTTTAAGAACAGAGAGTTTTCCAGCTTCAGAAAATGGCTGCCAGAGTGCTCCTGGAAGCGGGGATGCACCTGGGCTGTATTCAGGTGGCAGATTCAGCGGCAAAAAAAATTCTGATAAGATCAGGATGCAGCCTGGACTGAAATTTAAACCAGGAGAGGTAAGTCAAATTAATAATCCAAGTGAAAAGCTCCAGCGTCAGTCAGACGGAAGCACAATTCAGAGGAACATCTCATTGTGGTATATCTTCTGTAAAAATCATAGGTGCCACGTAAGTAACCAAGTTGCTAAAGAAGCTGAGTTAAGGCGTATGCTATCTGTTTATATACATATTTTGGACAGATACTAGATGCAGCATATTAACTCATCTCAAGGAATCATTAAGGAACAAAGAATGAATACAGGTGAGGACTCTACACTGATATGCTCAACCTGGAAGAAAGGCCAATGTAAACAGCTGTATAGGACCCTCTGAGGTCATATTAACTGTGAAAAAGAATATGCATAGCCTACTGATTGTGAATTTTAAATAATCATGAGGCCCCGTATCACATAATAATAATAATAATAATAATAATAATAATAATAATAATAATACCCCGCTCTTCAGCCAAGGCTATCAGAGCGGCTTACAATTTATTAAGTAGACATTAGACACTTCAAGGGAAATATGAAAACAAAAAAAGTTATGGTTGGCTCTAAGATGGCTACTGGAGTTTGTGGATTTGTAGGGCCTGGGCTTCTACAGCTATAACTGCTGAAATTAAATTGGTTGCTTTGTAATAAAATTGAGTCTATCCTTTGGTCAAAAGAAGAAAGCACTTCCAAAATTCTGCTACAGGGGCTGATAACTGAGGGCCACAGATACAAAGCAACTGCCCCAATTTGCTGAAAAATATTACCCTAAAAAATCAGAATTAACTGCTCCTAGAAGTTCCCTACAATGGAAAAATATTTTTATGTGTGTGTGTGTGTATATATATATATATATATAAAAAAAACTCCCCTGCAGTATGAGGAGTTCCATAAAAGACTTGGGATTATTTTGCTCACCCCTGTTCTAGCACAACACTAATTAATGGGTTTGGGGTGGAATATCCTCTTCCCCTACACCTCACATAAAAGCTGAGGCAGGGTTATGCTATCTCTTTGTATACATATTTGGACAGATACAAAACTGATGTTTCTGAAGTAGACATTAGGGTTGAATTAATGTGTGTTGGTAACCACTCTAAACCCCAAACTTTGTAAGATCTAAGATAGTTTTTAAACTAAAACAACAGGAACTGGGCACTTACAAAACATTTTAAATGAAGTATTTGCTTACTAAGTTTAAAGATAACTTTGTTTCCTGCTGAAAATTAAAATGGACAATGGTAAAACAAGGAAAAAGAAACATGCATCAAAAATTTAATAAGAAAAAGTAAAAGAAATCTGGGTATAAAACGTTTCAACACAAATTCCAGCCTCAGGTACAGATTGTACTGCACTACAGAAAACTGCACCAAAGCTCTTAGGCATTTTTTAAAAATTATTTCCACAACCAAACTGATAACAAAATTATTTTTCCTTCCTTTACCAAAGTCAACAATGTACATGGATGCAAAAACAAATTTAAACTAACTTTCTCAGTTTAATACAGGTTTTTTCAAACTTTTTTGCCAATGTACAGCTCATCCTACCCCAAACATGCTGTTCATCTTTTCCATTTAATACACATGTATGCAAGCAAAGGGAGAAGGATGCACAATCCAGAGTTAAATTTTAAAATGCCAGGCCTCAGCAAACCTGATGAACAATACTTACATTTTCTGTTGTTCCAGTAATTACATGGAGACCATCATATGTTGATTTAATGTACATACCCTAAGAAAAAGACACCATGGAAAAGAATTTGTAAAGTGTTTGCAAACCATTGCCATCCAACATATACTGCTTACCTATCTAATCTCTCTCTGGCTGCTAACAATTATGATGTGTCACTAGAATACCGGTCTGGATTCTTTAATATGTTTCTATCAGAAGAAAGTACTCAAGGCTGACTGATGCATATAAGATGTAACCGGCTTTCAGTTGTTGTAGTTGTGATCTGCAAGTGTGACTAATTTATGTTCAATGGTTCATCATCTTGTCAAATTCATGATGACATGAGAATGTACCCAAAATAAATAGCAAGGGCCACAATGAACCATATCTCACTGTTTAAAGTAGTCTCCACATGTCAAAGGTTTCATGTGTACTACCTAGCATGGAGTTATAATATTTATATAACCGGAAAGTCTCTTTTTTACAAATGAAATTCATGAGTACTCCACTATAAACAGTTTAAGGCAATATACTAAAAAGTAAAGCCAGTTGCATACAAAAATGGAGAACATTAGCTTTTAGAAGAAAGAATTCTACAGTGCCACTGAGACTACTATGAGTTATTACCACATCCTTAACAAACCAGTATTCAAGAAAACAGAAACAAATGGATAAAACCAAACAGCACAAACCAGTCTAGTGCTTCATTATCGAAATTTGTATTTTTCTCCATAAAACAAATCGCAGAATGCAGATAGCTTAAAATATAATACATTTTTACTGTTACGCAGGCTTACAGAAAAGGAAGAAAGGCCTGCACAGTCAAGAATGAAACAATTCAGCCAAACAGCAAAACTTGACAGCTTCTTACGAACTGAATCAAGCAAGATTTCTAGTGTATGTAAACAATTATTATTTTGAAGAAAATAAGTCCACTCAGAGAACTATGCATGCAATTTACATATAACCAGCAGGTACCAATGGATCAATACTACAGTTCAATTAAATTGACCAATATCTTTTGAAATAGTCCATTCACCAGCTGCTCTATAACACTGGATAAACTATGCTTCTTATATACTTTATAGTTAATTTTAAAATGTTCAGACTAGCTATAATCAAAGAACTATTGTTTTGCAGAAAAGCTAAATTATTCTTTACCAATTTGAACAGATCGAGCATAGTTAAAGAGCAGAATGTTAATGCTAGCACTATACAATATTTTCTAAGTAACAGATTTATTCCTTATTCCTACAGTTTTGATGGGCTTCTGTATATGATCATTTTAAAAGCTCTACATTCAGTCGTGACAATTTTATTTGTTCTAATATCCTTGTTGATCAGTGACAACAGGCCATTACTGACAGGATGGGGCTCCTTTGTGGCAACAATTTCACTGGCTCGCAAAGCACAAGCAAAGTGTTGGTTAAAGTTCTAAATTGCTTAGGACCAAGATACAGTGAGACTGCCATATAGGCAGGCCATCACCCTCTAGAGTTCCTGTGGATCACCCTGCCCCATATTAGCCAATGATGATGCATGCCCATAGATTTGCTAACTCAAGTGTGAGCATGCTGCCACCCATTAACTAATATCGGCCTCAGCTCCTTTGTTTTCTCTCACTCACGGAGGGGGTGGGGTGCTAGAACCAAACCTCTGAGGATGTGGAGGGCCCACTATACTAAACAACTGCCTAATCTCACATTTTTTTCTCCATATTTCATGTTCCGGTATTAGAAGTATGGTATAGCTGGAATGTGAAAGAGAGTCTTCTTACATCCAAAACACACTGCAGAAATACGGTAATCCAGTTTGACACCACTTTAACTGCCCTGGCTCAGTGCTAGGGAATTCTAGGACTTGCAGTTTATTGTGCCACCAGAGCTCTATGACAGAGAAGGCTAAATGTCTCACAAAAATATAATTCCCAGAATCCCCTGCCATTGAGCAAGGGCAGTTAAAATGGTCTCAAACTGGATTTTTCTGGAGTGTGTTTTGGACCTTAGGGAACTTTTCACATTATGCAATTATGGCATTATGATTCCACTTTAACTGCCTTTGCAATATCCTATAGGATCATGGGGTCTGCAATTTAGGATGGGAATTAAGAATTCACAGAAAGAAAGATCTAGCGCCTTGTGAAACAGCAATCTCAAGATTCCACAGAATGGTGTCATTGCAGTTAAAGTGGAATCACAATGCTATAATGGTGTATGCTGCAAAACCCCCTGCACTGAAAGACTCATTGTGCCTGCTTTTTATGTTTTCACCCCCTTCTTTATCTTTTTACTCTGCTACATATTTTTTTTTTATTTCAGTAGGCATTTGGGCCACTGAGCTGTGTAGGACTTGTTTGTTTATTTATTTACTGTACATATTTTATATAGAGACCTCTGTCTTTTAAAACATTACTTTGCTTAAATTCTGTAAATTACCTTGAATATTCTTTGACAGACAGAAATATAGGATAAATTCTGTTCACAAACAAATAATATACCATGAATAACATGGTAGTCTACTTTCTGAAATATCTAAACATTCCTTGCTTATCATTTACAGTTGATTATTACAAAACAAAACTACTTTACATAAAGGCAAACACCTATAAAAATGGAAAAGGAGATTTAAAAGTATCTGGATCAATTTCGAAACTACCTTCCAACAAACAAGATCTTAAGAGAGACCAAAAACCAGTACTGTATATAAAGGGACCTTGTAGCACCAATGAGACTAGCTGAGCAAAAGAAGTTACTGTATATCAAAAGCTTTTGCAAACCCAGGGGCTCAAAAGACCATCCCTTTGGAGCGGCTTGCAGCCACCCCTTTCCTCGCTGGAACGGAGCCGCAGCAACTGCACACCGTGGCCCCAATCTGGCCTTTCTGCAGTGCAAAATGAAGCAGCAAAATGTGGGAAGGCCAGATCAGGTTGCAGAAAAGGTTGCCTAGCCACCGCTGTGGCTTTTTGCTGCTTCTTCAGTGCAGCACGTGTACACACTGTGCTGAAGATGTGGTATGACACTGCCTGCCATCTGGAAAGGTGTGGGGGCAAAGTTGGGGTAACCAGTATGCAGTCGCCACCTTCCCATTCTGCCCCAAGGCTGGTGTTTAGTGAACGTCCCACCTAGCTTTATTATGTATCTAGAGTACAGAAGCCAAAAGTGGGATCTGCTAAGCAGCAGTTTCCATAACAATGAACAGTTAAGAGAAATTGTGTTCAGAATACAACACGAGCATAATAAATCAAACTGGCTGTTAAGTAATGGATTCAAAATGGCAGATAAAGAAGTGATGAACTTGGAGGCAATATACACATCAAGACCCGCTACTGATTATAGTAGAGGCAACCTATTAAACGGGACAGGATTGCTTTTGTTGCTGCTGCTGAAAATATTCTAGTATCTTGTTAAAGCAAGTGCAGCCTTCAAATGGAAAGTGACAAGGCCACCTCAGGCTGTAGATTTTAGCTGCTACTATACAAGACCACAAAATTATCCCTTGTTATGAGAGGAAATAGTCATTATTTATGGGCTTATCTTGGACCAAATACTAAACTACAGGAAAACCAGCCTAGTTTCAGCCATAGCTGAATGCTATTCTTTTATCTTGTCCTTTTTGTTCTCCCATATCTACATATCAACACAGTCTGATTTGTGGTCTTGGGTGGTCACAGAGGGTGGTCTGTGTGGGAAAATATGGCATTATATTCTTGCTATATGGAACTTAAGAATCTGATTCATTTTTAATTTAATTCCATTTTTGCACAGATAGTTCATAGTACAAGTAAATATACATCTGGTAGTAAATAATCATTGTTCTCATGTTATGTCAGCTTAAAATGGCATTGATAAAGAGCTGCTATGATGATTTTTAGTAGTCTACAGTATATAGTATTTCCTGTTTTACGTTATAAAATGACATCATTCTGACAAAAATTATAGAGCTCATTGATGGTAATTTTCCCCCTGAAACTATTCAACAATATGCGTACATATATAAAAAGCAAAAAATTCAGAATCACTAAAAAAAATTGCACATGTATCAGTTTTCAAAGCAGTGACATGAAATGTATTCCCTTTTCCAGGGTAACTGTCTACAAATGTTTTTATGTCAGCACCCTGAAAGTAATATGGGCATAATGAAGCTATGATGAGATAAGCAAGTTAGTCCAAGCAAGTTAGTCCAATTCCACAGAGGAAATACAGCCAGAATATTTACTTTAGTGAAAAGGCATATATAGAAGAATAAGCTGTAAAATATATTTTTCTTGAAGCAAAGTGACCTATTGTATTTAATTATAATAGGAGGAAAAATCATTTCCACCTATTATTTGTCAGAAACATGGATAATATAAATTATGGAGCTTATTGCATAGCCCCTAGGAACGGGATCAGGGCATGATGGAAGGGGCCAGGATGAGAACAGAATGGGGGAAAGAACACATATTACTGCACTCCAGAACGCTGCTGATGCCACCGGAAGTTCCCATTTCATTCCTGATCCGTCCCACAGGAGGCAATTTTCAGGAATGCTTCTAAACAGTTCCTGAAAATTGCCTCCTGAGGGATGGATCGGGAGCAGAATGAGAACTTCCAGCGGCATCAGCAGCACTCTGGTGTGCAGTAATATGCATTCTTCCCCCCATTCTGTTCCCATCCCGCCCCGATCCTGTCCCAAGGAGCTATGCAATAAGCTCCTCTATTTCAGTAAACAAAAGATATTACAGACACCCCACACACAAAATTGGAAGAAACACCTTTGGAACACAATGGCAAGATCTCACATTAAAAGAATATCCACTATTCAAATGCAAATTCTTTAATACGAAGAATAAAAGAAAATACAGTATACTTGTCTAAAAAGATGTGAGTCACAATACAAAAAAAATAGACAACTTCCAACACTCACATTTTAAAGGAGAACTATCATAATTTCACATTTTGGGGACCCTGAATACCTAAAGAATTGGAAAGAATTGATTGTATTGTATGCTGTTATACAGAATTTGAAAAGCGACCTAACTGCTGGTCTCACTGAAGCACTGTATATAAGTTTTAGAGTTACATTAGATAAATTATATAATAAATTATAGTATATCATGAGTGCATGAAACTATGGACAATACTTATAAGAAGCTTATAAAATGTTGCAATGAAATGTTTTCTAATTTAATAATAGAAACAAAAAATTGAAAGGTAATTGATAAGGAAATCTCTCTATATGCAAATACTAGCTAGCTAGGTTGTAAAGAAAAGAAAACCTAATTAAACAGAAAATTATAGTAAGAGGGAACACAGATTTACAATGTTTTCCTGTCTAGATCAAAGCATGCATGTATGCACTTATGGAACAGAGCTTAGGGGCCAAAGTGTATTGCAAATGTGTTCATCTTAAATATTACTAGATTGCTATATTATCAATAGTTTTTCATACAGCGTCTCCTTACCACCACTGTTCTGTTAATACCTGTTTATATTTCATTTTTATTGATTATACAAACAGTGAACTAAACTTGAATATATAGCCAATTGTTTATTTGTCATCCTTCAGAAATATATTATATATTGATAAATCTCTTGGGTCTGTCATTGGCCAGCAATAAAATGTATAGTGTGGTATTTGTAATATTAACAATTAAACCCTAGTACATCATCATCATCATCATCATGTTTATTTATATCTCACCTTCCTCCCAGTATTTCCCCAGAGACTCAAGGCGGGACATGTGCGGTACTTCTATTGGTTTTTAGCTAGGAAATCCAAAAGAGTTGGAGCTTTCCATGGTACATTCCCCTCCTGATTGTATCTTGTTTCTTCCTGTCTGTAGTATTTAAATTAGACATCTGCCTGGCTATCATTTAGAGATTCCAAATTAATTTTTATTACTATGATCACAGAAATTCATTACTGTCTTTTCCATCCATATGCCTGTCAGATGGCAGTGAAAACTCAGCAGGGCTTGTTGATGAATCTTGACAATAGTAGCATAAAGAAGCTGGATGTAGTCATTGGGACTGAGAACAAAATAACTAATAAAGTTCATTCACCCTTAGGACCATACAAACACTGGACTTACAAGGACTTAGGATCATACAAGTACTGGGGACTCCAGGATCCTATTACTGAGGGATGAAGTAGATAGAAGTTAATTTGCTTTAAAAAACAACAACACAGCAACAACACAAAAACATGTTGCTTGCCCCACATGAAGCTGGGAAGCCAACAATCTGAATCAATAAGCACTTATGTACTGTATTAAATAAATCAGCCTAATTCATATTTCTAGAAAGTAAATAGTAGAAATACATAGTAAATTATAATTACATTATTAATGCAAAACACCTCGCTGGCCAAAGATCAACTACCTAGCTGCAAAGCTTCTGCCAATTGATCACACTAAATTAATCCTGAAGCTTATTAACCCTTAGAATATTTTCTCTGCCTGCTTCTTAAAATCCTTCAGGCTATTAGGCTTTGTCCACAGTCTATGATTTTGTATACATCAGTCAATGGTTCCAAAATACCCCAGTAGCATACATATTGTGCAAAGTTCCCTAGTGACATTTTTATTATTGCAAATGGCATTCTAAATAAATAAAGCTAAAAGTTTCAGTGTTTGTGGCAATTATATCACAGAGTACTCTAATATGAAAAATTCAGAAAAGCACCTTTTAAAAAAAATCAACTGATCATTTCCTGACCAATTCTTATCTTCTCCCTCTTGTTTTTAATCACCCATAGTTCAGCTATTCTGTTTCCAATAAAAATGTTGCAACAATTTTTCTAGTTTTTTAGTTCCAATACTGCCATAGAAATTTTATCTTTCTTTCTTGTCCTACAATTTCTTTACATTAAGCATCTTGTGTATTTCCCAATGGCTGTCAGACTATAGATGATATATCTTTAAGATAAATCAAAATTCTACCAAAACATTCGGTAATACATCTCTTTCGTTTGCATTTTTATGTAATAAATTCTATAAGAACCTTCAAATACCATTGAATATTCATTATAAGCATATAAAGATCTGAAGAGCTACATTACTCAACATTATTGCAAATTTCTACCATTTCAGGAAATAGTTTATATAACAAGCAAGTCCTTGCTGCCTACTTCTTCACAGAATCCCAGAATAACATAGAATGAAACAGGTAGCACTGATTCTGCTCTAATGAGCTTACAGTCTACGGAAAACAGTGGGAAAATACATATTTTAAGGAGTTAAAAACCTGAAGATACAATTTTAAAAAATCCAGATAACTGTCAGGAGAAAAACACCCTTGGCTTGAAACAAAATTTTACATTAGAACACTTTTGGTTATCTCCTAAAGGGTATTTCTGGAAGAAGAGAAATACAAAAGGAGAACTGAATTAGGAAAGGATTAGGAATACCCAATGTAATAATGAAAGGAATAATGCTTTCAATAGATTATGTTATGACATATGACACAGAAGAAACATCAGACAATGGTACACAAAGTGGCCTCTACCTACAGTGATGTCACCGATACAAACACAAAACTAAGAATAAAGGGCCATTCCATATAGCAGTACAGAGGGAAGACAGATTGGGAGCAAACTAAGTGTACCAAGTACAGCCAGATTCAGAAAACATTTAGAAGGCATCAAAACCTATATGGAATATTTTAAATGACATAGAAGAATAATATTAAAATATGATGTTTAATACAATTAATTGTTGCATAAATAGCATGAAGAAAATAAGCAAACCAGGGACCTGGCATGGCTCAATTAATAAAAATTGCTTTATTTTGGAAATAGAAATAAAAACATTATCAACATACTCAGAACAGATAAGAAACTGCACTTCTAATTAGCACCTTTATTTATAACAAAATGTTCTTTCAACAGGTTAATCAGGATTATTTCTATATCATGCAATGCAGGTGGAAGCTTTCTGTTTAGGAACCCTTCCCTGCCACAAATGGCACCAAGGACACAAAAGTAGACATAGGTTTGCAAATTTGCTCCCAAATGATCATGGTCTATTCAGACTATCCTCTTTCTTTAACTTTACTGAACATACCATCATCCAACTGTTATTCATCAGGGATACAATAAAACTGAGTCTAAACATGTATCCAAATTTAAGATGAAAAAAGACCACTGCAGTACAAACATGTAGTTAAACATGTCATAATTTTTTTTATTTCCTTGATAATTTTATACAAAAGTTAACAATACTCAGTGTCCTTTGTGCTGAATCTGATTGCCCCAAAACACAGCTAGAATAAAGATTTTGTTCAGAAAATCTATTGCTTTAATTTTGGATGACAGTTTTGATTAACTGCATACATCTTACCAGCCCTTCACTTGGTTTGATGTTTGCTAGCTGGATCACTTCCAGGTGAGCAGATTGAGACACAAGAGGATCAGATGAGAGCGAGATTATGTGGTCACAGACACCAGAAAGAGTTTTACACTAGAAATAATAATAAAAACATGTACATTTTCCATTAGAGACCAAGATACCTGAAAAATAGCAATACAGCAGTCATCATATACAGCCTTTTAAAAAGTAACATTTCTTTTATGATCAGATGAAAGGCTGACATTAAAGGCTGACACAGAGCTACTGGGTTTCATTCTGTGAAGACTTAGTTTGAAAGTAATAGTCTTTTATTTCCTTCTAGCAATATTACCTAATTATACCAATGTACAGTACTTTATTTTCTAATATTAGAAAGTCAGTATTACAAGCTGCTTTTTGAACAGTAGATAGGACTGAGCAATAAGTCCTAAATGCTCCCAACATTTTCGTATAGGTTCTTGTTTCCAGAGATATGTCATGTAAGAAAGAAATCCTGAAGGGGCCATATACTTTTCCAGATAGCCTGAACCTGAGATTTTGTTTTCAGTTATAGTTATTTATTTGTTTGTTTATGCAGTCAGTTTAGACAGATATGGTACCTATTTTCAAGCTGCTGTCCACAAGTTGCTATTCTCACATACACAAACACAAAACATGTATCATCCTATCACACTCTGTAATACAGTAGGACTATTACTTCTCACAATTTGGAAACAATGCTTTTAGCCTGAATTAATAGAAACACAGTTTCCAATACAAGGGAAGCAGTAGTCCCCCTGTATTCTGTGCTAGTTAGCCCTCATTTGCAGTACTGTGTTTGGTTCTGGGTGATTCATTTTAAGAAGGATAAAGACAAGTTGGAGCAGATTCAGAGAAGGGCAATGAGGATAATAAGAGATATGAAACCAATTGTCTAGATAAGTGGTGGGGTCTACCTCTCTGAATGTCTTCAGAAAGAGGCTGGACATCTACCTGTTGGATATGAATTAACTGGAGATTCAGCATTGAGCAGGGGGGTTGGATTTGATGGCCCCTAATACTACTTCAAACTCTATGATTCTATTATTCCAATGAAGAGACTTGGAATGGTTTACTGAAGTGCAAAAGATGCTACTTGAGTTCTGCAGTACACACTAGTCTCCAAATATTGATTCACTATTGTGTGTAGGTACACAGCCCCCAGCTTCAAGCCAGTAGTTCAGAGCCTTTTCTCACATAATATTGTTGTTAGATTAAAACAAGAGACATAAGGCTGCTTACACAATCGGCCTCTTACTCCTTGCCTCTCTCCTTCTCACTTTCCATGTTCCTGTGTACTACTAGGCAGAGAGTGTTGCAGTGAAACAGGGAGAACCACTTTATATCAGATGGAAGTCCTTTGTGTGATCAGAGGGCTGCTCACATAACTTTGGATCCTCCAAAAGATGGTAGCTCTCCTGTCAGTGCAGCAGTGAAACTGCTCTAGGCTTTAGTAAAATTTTCCTACCTAAGAACTAAAAGGCTATATACAGTTCAGCAGCATATCCTACAAAAGAGCTGCAAAGCAATCCAGTCTTTATTACAGAGACTTTGAGATGAGTGGTCCAGCAAGCAGAAGCCGTGTTACATTATTTTAGCAAATTAGCACAAACCATCTATGCTGTAAAGCAGCGATGTTCCAGAGGAAAACATTCTTCATCAATTGAATATATATATATATATATATATATATTCAGAAGTGTACTTCTCTCATTGCTCCATCCATTTACAGGAATAGTTTTAAGCATGACAAATTAATTTCATAGAATCATAGGGTTGGAAGAGACCACAAGGGCCAATTTGAAGCCCTATTTCATTACATATCATGCAAATGATACTTTTATGCATTCCAAAGATTCATTAGAATCAAGGCAAATTGACCATGCATTAAAACAAATTAGATTATATTTAAATATGAGATAAGCCAGGACACATTTAGAGTATCATTTTACACTTATGCATGCTTTCCAAACAAATCTAACATACAACACATGAATCATGTTCAAACTGTCTTATTCACTTCTGAATGAAATATGAATGTTGCAGAAGCCTGCTTCTGACAGCCTGTAGAATGTAATGGTACCAAGAACTAGTGTTCAATAACTAAATGTATAAGGTAAAACTAATCTGCAGTCAACCGCTCTGGAGTTGCTAACATATGATGAAATCTGTCCTGATTTGGGATGTGCAAAATTCTGACCAGCAGATTAAGGAGCTTATTGCTTGGACAAATAAACCAGTTTACATAGTTTTTTTGTAGGGCTTTACGGCTGTTCTCTGAAGTTGCCAGCCACAGATGCTGGCGAAAGGTCAGAAAGGAACTCTTCTAGAACATGGCCACATAGCCCGAAAGCCCAACAAAAAACTATGGATGCTGGCCACGAAAGCCTTTGACTCCACAAACCAGTTTACCTCTTCTGGCCTCAATTCTGGATCCAGGATGCCCTGGATGTTATCACAGCTAAATCGCCAATGATCTAGGCGGGATGGCACCACCCGGATGCATCCCAGGTTGAAGCCTTACTCAGTCAGCCGATTTTTTAAGCCGGAAGCTCCCTGACTTCAAAAAAATGCTGGCTGAGCAAGGCTTTGACCCAGGATGCATCTGGGTGGTGGCATTCCACCTAGATCAGTGTCAATTTAGCTATGATATCATCTGGGGGCTTCCCGAACCCAGAACTGAAGCCAGAAAAGGAAAGCCGGTTTATTTGCACAAGCGATAAGCTCCTAAATGGGGATTTTTTTTTTCAAAAGATACTTTATTATCCCCCGTTTATTTCTTTCAACATTCCAATTTCTTAAGTCACAGATAAGACAACAGATTTAGCCATGACATATAACATTCATCCTCAGGGCTCAAGTATTGGGGCTTTACAGACTGCCCTGTCAGGGGCAGCCTGCACCCACCCCTCTTTGTTGTGCAGTGTTGCTGCAGCAACCAAATTGCACAGCACTGCTGTGTAGCAAGGAAGGAGCGCATAGAAGCTCTCCTTCCTTTCTGTGCTGCATTGGGACCAGGGCAGCATCACTGGCAGCCCAATCTGGCTTTTTCCAGCCCAAAGAGAAGCGGCAAAATGCTGCTTCTCTTTGGGCTAGAAAAGGGGTGTCTGTGGGGCTTCATGTCCCTGGACACCCTGGGAGCCCTGAGGAAAAAGGAGCGGCCCCTTTCTCCTCACAATCGTTCTGGGGGCCCTGTGGCTGCCACGGGAACAATCCGCTTCCCAGAAATGGAGCTCCAGGGAGGCCTTGGGGAGCTCCCTTTCGGAGCTCCTTGGGGAGATCTCCCCAAGGAGCTCTGAAAGGGAGCTCCCCCCGGCCTCCCTGGTTTTCCCGGACCATGAAGAAGTGGTAAAATGCCACTTCCCCATGGTCCAGGAAAGGGGTGTCCTTGGGGGTCATGCCCCTGGACACCCTCATCTCATGGCTGCCATGCAGCCCCTTTCTTCCATGGCTCCGTTCCTGTGACAGTGTAGCTGCCACGGGAACAGAGTTGCCGCAAAAAAAAAGAAAAAAAGAAAATAAAGGAGCTGCTTAGAGCTCCAGGAAGTTGCGCCGTTACGACACCACTTCCTGTGTGCCCTGTTTGGGCACTCAGTGATGGTGCTGGCATCATGGTGGCTTAGTGATGTATTTTGTATTATCATACTTTTTTGTTTGCTGAGAACTTTTTACTAGGGTCTGAACTGAATTGAGTGAAACTAGATACAAACACTCAAGATTTCATTCTGCCAGAAGAAAGGTTTTCTAACATATCTTACAGTATAAACTGATGTTTTAATTTTTTAGTTTACTACACAAGCCCAGAAACATATATTTCCATGATGCATCTTTAAACCAAAAAATTATCTCTTAATGAAACTGAAAACTTTGACCCAAAGGTCATCTTTATCCTGTTATAGAATACATCTGCGTGAGTTTTGACTTTCTTAAAATGAAATAAAATTCATCTGTTCTAATTCTGTATTACAAAGATTTTATTGCCCTATAAATAAGGAAGCAAAGAATTCTATGAATTCTTCCCACAAAAAAGCCTTGAAAGACTCTCCTATTAGTAACTGGAGGGCAGGAAGAAACTGGTACCACTGCATGGTCATCCTATGTAAGGCCCTCATGGGGTGAGGGTGCAATCCTCTTACTAAAGGAAACCATGTTAAGACATTCTAGTAGTTGACCTGCACTGAAAATTGTATAGAAAAAAATATAAATATACTGCAATGCAATATATACACTATGAATCTTAATATTAAAATAATTCAACTAATTAAAATGAATCTTGGGATACAGTGGATTAGTGGATAAGATGCCAATTCTGACAACTGGACAAGCAGAAGGTTGGCAGATGGAGTGAACTCCTATCACTAGTCCTAGTTTCTGCCAACCTAGCAGTTCAAAAGCCTGCAAATGCAAATAGATAAATAGGAACCACTTCGGTGGGAAGGTAACAGTGTCCAGTGCAGTCATGCTAACCCCATGACCGCTGGAGTAGTCCTTGGACAATGCTGACTTGTTGGCTTAGTAATGGAGATGAGCACCGCCCCCTACAGTCAGTTATGACTAGACATTCATGTCAAGGGACTACCTTTACCTCTACCATTTAATTAAAATGAATAATCTCTCGCACCTATTAGCATGAAAAAAAAAAATACATGACTATGTTAACAGCAGAGGATGGACATCTAGTTAAGAAGAGGTATTTTGCTTTGATGACTCTGACAATAAGCTGATTTGAGCACCAGATCCAGTGAATCATTAATCCACTCAAGGCTGAAAAGCATTATGAGGTATTTGTAGATGCACAGACTTTTGATTACCAGCTTTAACTCTAGTAAATGGGAAATGAGTGTGCTTTCTATACTGCTTAACTTCACTCCTCTAGGGCAGAATTACTCCTCTGCTCTGCCAGGACTCTAGAGCACTTTTTACATCTTTAATCTTTATATTCTGTATTGCAAACCCATAATAGGACACTGCACAGATAGCACAGATGTTGAAATATGTTTAAAATGATGGATTTTTTTCATGTTTAATTTATATTTGTGCAAAGCAAGGCTCTTCCTGTATTGGGAATATGACAAGAACAATAATTTTCTGTAATTCCAAGGACTGCTACTGGAATTTTCTTGATTAGTTTATCCTGCACCTCTCAAATCAACGTCATGCTAGAAAATGCCAGTCAGGATTTCTGAGGTCAGTTAACATGAAGAAAACAGTGAATACATTATCAACAGTTCTACATCCACTAACGAGTTTGTTTTACATTATCTGTAATCAATACAGACAGTTGTATCCTCATATCTACATTTCATTTCCCCTTTCGTGCCTAGGCATCAGTCTTTTAAGAATTTATGTTGCTTGACCCTCAGGATTAAATTTCCTACTGTGCATACAAAGACAGGGGAAGATGAAAACCATGAAGAAAGATGGTGAAAACAAGTAGAAAGTGACCCAACAATACACATTCTCTTTGTGTTTCAAATCTAGCATGTCCTCAATGCCAGGGGAAAGTTACAGAACACACTGGCAATGAAATTAAAGGTCTGAAGGAGAAGCAGCAACAGGTTATTTGGGCATGTTTAGGAGGCTTCTGTTAAAAGTTGTTTCTACTTAAAGAATAACAGGGGCCTGTATCTTTCTGCTAAATGCTACTGGCAATTAAACATACATTGTCTGTATGGAGGGGGTGGGGGTTCTGATGCTCTTTTGACATTCACCTAGCAATTCTGAATGAAATCTTAGAAGGCTTAGAAAAGTAGCCAGCAGTCCAAAACACTACAAAATGATGCTACTCTCATTCTACACACAGACAAGGCAAGGGTTATTCAGGGCACCTGTATAAAATAACAGGAGAACCTTCCCTGGATTTTAAAAAAGAATTCAGAATTGAAGCCATTGAGGACAACTTAAGTAGGAGGGCATGAAAAGTAACACAACACTTTACAAATCTATACTCCAGCAAACAACTCTTCTGAGAGAGGAACCAAAAGAAATCTACAAACATCAGATTTACAAAAGAATACCATAAGTGTAGCATGTCATCTCTGAAGTGTTGTTGTTGTTATGTGCCTTCAAGTCAGACTTATGGCAACCTTAAGGAAAACCTATCATGGGGCTTTCTATGGCTGAGATATGACTCACCCAAGGTCACCCAGTGGCTGAGTAGGAATCAAACCCTGATCTCCTAGGGTGTAGTTCAATGCTCAGACCACTGCACCATGCTTGCCCTTTCCTAGAAATGCTAGAAGAATGAAAACATTCTCAGGTAGGCCAAAATCCAGATTCTTCTGTGATCTTTGACTCAAGGGAGAAAAGAGTCAAAATAAGAATAAACAGCAAAAGACACATTCTCAGCAGAGGAGGAGAATCAGCTTATATTGCACTAGTCCTGCGTTAACTCATTATAAATGTGTATCTCAGCTGAATTTTGAAGCCCTGGTGTAAAAAGTCCTAGGAGCATACAAACCTACCTGACCCATACATTTGGCATAAGTAATTGTGCTTTATCATATGTCAGCCTGGCAGGTACCAGGCAAAGCAAATGTGGAATTCTCTCCCTGGGCAACAGCTGTTCCTAGCATTAGTCTGCAGTCCATGGCAACCGAGTACACAGACTTTATTAGCCTTTCTTTAGACTTTCACCCTTTGGAAGGTTTCTTCTACAGGCTTTTTTGTTTGTTTACATCTGTAAAACCTTGAAATTCTCCCAAGCTTGCTGATACCTCCCTCTGGTAAGAAGATGGTGATATTTTAGCTACATAAAGGTTGATATTGGAGAACTGCATTTGCTGTTAATTTATATGTATACAATACAAATGCTACTCACCACATGAAGAATTTTGTTCTCTGTTTCATATACTGTGCAGTCCTAAAACACACAAAATTAACAGAGATTAATTTAAGTAAATAAAATTCCATATATTCAAACTAAATTTATAAGTGGGAGAGTGAATTCTACATTTAATGGCATTTCTTATGAATTTTGATCATGGCTCTTTTTCTTCTATAGCCATAAACATGTAACAGTAATGCTGACAATTCCTCCCCATAAATGTATCTCACTGAATGAATCTTCTCTGATCTGCTTTATCATTCTAAAAATGTCATTCAGTTCCCTGTTGTTGCTTAAAAAACAGAGGTCTTTTATTCTCCACATATTGCACCTTCAAACAATTTACCCTCTACCGAAGTGTTTTTTGTAGGAGTCAAATGCAGAGAAGTGGCACTGGGGAAAGCCACAGTGGTAGTTCTACATGAGATGTGTATTTCAGGTTTGTTACAGAATTTGTTCGCTAGAATCGATTATGAAAAAATATCATATTTCACAAGAAAAGTTCTGATTGGAATAGGAAATTTCAATACTTTTAAAAAAACGTTTCTTTCTATTTTCTAGTTATATATACCAGAATATTAAACTATGCTAAACTCTTTACTGTGCAGTCTTCCCAATGCCAAAATAAGAATTATTTTGACCATGACATTTTAAATATGTATTCAAAACTATGTAAAGGGGGGGGGGGGTTAGCATAGCATCAGTATGAACTAGTATAGTATTATTTCACTATTTTTCTAAGCAAAACAATTCTAGCAGAAATCCATCTCCCCAGGCTGTATGCCTGGGAGGTAAGTTTACTGGCCGATTTGAATAGAGGCCAATAAACTGATTGGCTGGCGTTTCCTGCCAGCCTTGGGGAACCGTTAGGGGTGGGGCTTAGGCTATTTAAGCCTGTGCCACCCTTCCTTCCCCTCTTTGGCGAGTTGTTGTCTTGCCCGCCCACCTTGACTTCATTGTGGGTTTGATGGTCGCTTCAGGGCCGGGTAGGAATTTTTACCCCTTTTTCCGAGGGTTTTTCGCCTACTTTGCACTGTTGCTCTTGGTACTGGGAAAATCGGCTCAGGTTTGGAATTAAATAGGTGGTCACTGGTGATTAGGGGGGAGGGAAAATCAGGAGTCAGGTGGACACCTATGGCACCCAACTGGGGTGAAGGTTTGGCCTCTTGAACTTTGCCTTGGCTGCTCCCGCACCAGGTTGCCCCCCTTTTTATAGTTTGCAAGTATTCAAGAGACAGTTAAATAGTTAAATAGTTAATCCCTTCAATAAAGTGGCCCTATTTCAATCCACGTCTTGTGTCTGGTCTCGTTATTTCAAATTGGGCAGTAACCTAGTTTTATACTACATTTTGAGTCTCCCTCATCTGGAGACTCCAAAATCCAAAACTGTCCACATGACTGGCTGAAATTGTGACACCTCTACTCCCAAGCATTTTGGATAAGGGATACTCAATCTTTATATAAAAGGAGAACATATGATTCATGTATTGTATGTACAACTGCATATACAGTTGTACAATACAATATATATTAATGTATATACATACAACTATATATATAATTGGGAACATGGTTACCAGTTGGCAAAGGGGTCAGGGTGGGAGGGATTCTATCATCTTACTTGTTTAACGTGTATACAGAAAATATCATATAAACAGCGGGTTTAGATTCAGAAGAAGGAAGAGTGAAGATATGAGGAAGGAACAACCTAAGATATGTGGATGACACCATACTACTAGAAGAAAACATCATACACTTGGAACGATTAATAAGGAAGTTCAAAGAAGGAAGAGCAAAAGCAGGCTTACTGCTAAACATAAAGAAAACAAAATAATGACCATTGAAGATCTACATAAATTCAACTTACATAGTGAGGAAATCAACATAGTTAAAGATTTCCCATACCTTGGATACCTATGTGAATATTGATGGAGACTTCAGTCAAGAAATAAGAAGATGAGGAATGGGAATGACAGCAATGTAAGAACTAGACAAGATTCTAAGTGTAATAATATAACTCTAACTTTCAGCTCAATCAGAGCTGTACTACTGTGGTGGACTCTCCCTTCTACTTTTCAAACTTTTGTTAAAGTACTTTTATTTCCAAATTGTTCTACACTTAGTTGTCGTATAATGCATCTGAAGAAGATACAACTGAATCAAAAGTACTGCTTATAACTATGGGAACTACATCCATTCAAATAAAACTAAATAATTTGCTGGTATAAATTGGGCAGCACTGAATGAAAAACAAAACAATCATTCACATTACCCAATAATGGGGAAGAAAAGTACATTACATTAACAAAATTGTTCTGCATTGCTTTAAATCTAGAGTAGAATCATCATAATTTCAGCCATTGTGGATATGATTTCTAGTAATAACTTTTAAGTTTAATCCTCTGTGATTTGGAGATTTCCAAATCAGAGTTGATCACTGAATAACAAACTGAATTCTCAAATTACACCTAATATGGCGGGGGATATGGGAGTGGGCAAGAACATGATGGTTACCTGAAGATCTCTCTCCTCACAGCAATGATATTCAAAAGAGTAGGTCAGTTTGTTTACAAAATGTCTAAATGTATATTAAACAAGTTTGTTGTGATTATGCTGTAAGCCTGTGCAGTGA
Source organism: Urosaurus nigricauda (assembly GCA_034509955.1). Taxonomy (NCBI): domain Eukaryota; kingdom Metazoa; phylum Chordata; class Lepidosauria; order Squamata; family Phrynosomatidae; genus Urosaurus; species Urosaurus nigricauda. Next base: position 89,291,157 of record JAOEGL010000003.1, read on the forward strand.
CAGTTACTAAATGACGGACTCTGAAAAGTGCAAGACACTGATTGAATATTCCTCAAACCAAGTAAATTTATTATGATTGCTCTGAGAAACTTTAAATCCCAACAATTTATTTTTTAAAAAACTGACAGCAGAGAGACATTTCAGCCAGAGAATGGAGTCAGCCACCTTGAATCCCATTTTGGGAGAAAGGCGAAATATAAATCTAATACATACAAAAATGGGTAGTGGGTTGCTTGAAGGTGGATGAGACAAAGACAGATGTGCAGCTGCAAGGACATTGAATACATATGATAATAGAAGTGAAACACTTTGAATTTGGTTATGGTGAATTCAAGGTATTTAAATGTTGCTGTTTTTTTTTTTAAAAGATCCCTGAGGCTTATGACAACAACTGTTTCTCTTGAAGTTTTTAGAAACTGCCATTGAGTAATTCTTGAAATCACCCACACTGACCAACAACAGCCAGCTCCTCCACTAAAATATTGTCTTTTTAATGAATATTTGTAATCAATAGTTTATATTGTCTTAGATGACTGTGTTCCATTTCATGCCTTAGTTTAGATGACTGGGATACAGACACCATTAATGAATTGGTGTATTAGGAATGAATAAAATTAAGAATACCCTGAGATATAGTGGGAGGGAATTTCATAGACTGACAAGAATGTTAGTCCTCTCCTCCAAGGAGAAAAATGTTTAATAAGTGAAAGCAAAAGTGAAAACATGAGCATTCAACAAAACTCTTCTTGCTATAGTCTGGTAAAGACAGGTATAGCTGTCCCAGCTATACTACTGCAATGATCTAATCTGGGTGTAAACCAAGCTAGGTCAACATGGTCAAATTTGAACTTCCTATGGACAGATGCAAACTGATCACAAATATACTCATCCATGGCCTCTGAGTAAACGTTCGAGAAGAAAGCACTCGTTAGGAGTTTTTGGAGAGGAATGCAACCACCTCCAAAATAGGCTGAATCATTATTCCCAGGCGGGATAATTTCCTGATAACTTCAATTATCAGTTCTCATCAACCCATCATCTACTTTAATATCTGACTAGGAACACAAAATGGGAACACAGGATACTGATTTATATGTTCATGCCTCACCCACAATCTAATCAGGCCTTGTTCTCCCTCACCCTTCTTTCCCATCTTTTCTTCTCTTTTCCTTTTAAGTTTATATTTTACTCCTGTTGAATTTATATTTTAAAACACTAACAATCATAAAAATAACTGGTTCTTTGGTCTCAAATGACAGCTCTTTAGGTTACATTATTTCTTCTTCAGTATTGTCATACATATAGTCTCCCGACTAAATGAAAAATCACATGAAGAGAGGCACCTCATATGATTATAGCATATAATACCACCAAAATAACATAAAATAATACATGTAATACCCTGACAGGTTCTCAACCCAAATTGCATATGTGCCTTCAAGATGCCTGTTGACTCATGGAGACCCCATGAATTTCATAGGGTTTTCTTAGGTAAGAAATACTCAAGAAGTGGTTTTGCCAGTTCCTTTGCCTGAAATTTAACTGATTGCACTTGGTATTTTCTGGTGGTCTCCTATCCAAGTACCAATCAAGGCTGCCACTGCTTAGCTTCCAGAATCAGTTATGTTTTAATTCATAAGGCAGTTTTACTATCCACTGTTACCTATATGTGTTAGGCCCTATTCCGTTACAGATCAAAAGAATTTAGTATCATATGTAAGAGAATTTTAAAACCAATGTTAGAAGCTTCTAGATTTCTAGTACAGTCCCCATTTTTAATTTTAACTGTAAACAAGTACTTATTTACTAGGATGTTTCAAATATGTACTGTTTTTGTGCTCTATAATCAACCATTTCAATTTTGGCTTTTGATATTTTTCTAAGAAACATTGTTCGATATCCCCTCCTTTGTCTACCCTTGCATCAAGTTATTACCAATTTTCTTCTGGCCTTTATAGTTGCTATATTTTCCATATGTGATACACTTTTAAATTAGGACTGCATGTAGCATGTTTTACTTAAACAGCTTCTAAAGGTTTTCCAAATGCAGCAACACAGAGACTTCTTGAGAAATTCAATGTTCTCTGTCAAATAATGGGCCGGGATAGCATTCACAGGACAGAGACAATCTGAATCTCAAACGAGATTTCTTTTTGTGTTGCTAATGGAGGGGCAAAGCAAATAGGTATGAAGGAGCAACCTCTGGACACTCTGGCTAAAATTGCTCTGGGACTACATTTTGTCAAAATGTATGATCATTTTTCCCCTCTCTTTCTTCTGTTTGATTTTTAATACCTTTTCTTGATGAAAAGGCCAGTGGCACTTTGAAAGCGTGCATCACGTATTTTGTTCATTTTGGTTGGCCCAATAAAGGTATAGTTGTTTGTGGATTTTGGATGTTATTGTACTTAGTGTATGGCCAATACAGCTAGCCCTAGATAAGGTTTCCATATCATATGATATATCACTATGATAATCCACAGTATCTACAAGTAAGTGGAAAATTTATAAGAAACATAGAATTAGAACTCTTCTTTAAGATTTTCTTTAAAATTACAAGTAGTTCTTAATAACTGTAATTTTTATCCCTTTTCAAAACATTACAATTGCTTATTAATCAAATGAGGTTTATTTAAATAATGACTCTAATATTTTCTGTTCATAATCACAGGGAAGAAGCATGTGGCCGCAAAGAATCTCAAGCAGCTCAACGTCACATTTTTTTAAAAAAAGTACAGTATTGCCAAACATCACAGTTGCATGGCAAAGTTTGTACATGTGATACACTGAACACTAAAAATAAGCACCTCAATTGCCATGGAAAAATAAATAAATAAATGATCAAATCTAATCTTAACATTATTTGCCGCTCTTAATTCAAAGGAATCAAAAACATATGAACCTCAAAAGTATGAACAAACTAGTTCAGCTTCTTCTAGGCTTTTTGTGCTTTCTCTTAAGCTGTCTTGCCTTGTGAAACATATCCCTGGAACTGGAAAAGTATACATCTTCCACATTTTTGAGGCCTGTAATTAATAACCTCAATATAATATAAAACAGAAGGCACAGATACAGGTAGAATATCTTGTATACTATTCATAATTATTCAACCATCAGAGAAAATAACCTCACAATTGTTACAATTTTTCTAATTTTGTGATAGCCTAATATGGTTATGCTCACAACAGCAACTACTAACAATGCTTAAGGAACACACACCAAGCTAACATATCTTTCAGAGACTTTGCAACTAGCAGCTTCAGTATAATTGAGGGGTTGCCCACTGGGACAAAAATGACACATCTTTGGCTCCACCAAGTAATTTGCATGTGTTGCTGAGAACCCACTTGAATAAATACATAATGGCGGTATTGGAATTTTTATTATACAGGGTTAATTGAAACTGTAGGGATGGTGATTCATTCAGGAAAACTGCAGAGATGGAAGGTCATGAAATGTGCCCTTTCCAGTATTCTGCTCTCTTTAAATTCAAAACACCCATTTCTATTTCTAATTTTTTTAAAAAAGGAACACTTTCTCCATTGGACACTTTAATGCCTGCAAAAGAAGAGAGAATTCAATAGCTCTAGCCAGGAAACCTTTTTAGGAGACTAAACCTGACACACAGAGTCGATAACACTTGTTTGTGGAGACATGAACAACCATTAAAAGCAATCAACTGTTGCTAGGCAGTGTTTCATTTCGAAGAACTATTCTCTCTGAGGCTTGTGCCCCATATTTTCATGCTATATAACCCAATTAAGCATATACTTTTCTCTCAGACAGTGGTTTCACTAGTGCTAGCACCAGAAATTAATATTCAGAGAGGAGGATAAAGGGACAAAATACATTTCTGGAAGCTTTAACCCACAGATTAGTTTTTGAGAACAAAAAATACAGGTGGAATGTTAGTTGCTTAATTTATCACCCCATGGTTTTCATTAACATGTTTCCTGCTTCCTATGAGGGAAAAGAATGTGTTTTCCTTCCTAAAGGGCCAGAAGGATACCAACTGTAGAATTTTATAGTTAAGAAGCTAGAAAGAACATGTGGCTATATGGAAAGACACTTGAAGAACACCTGTTGGACACTTTTGAAAAGGGCAAATCCTTCCCCAAGATGTCTAAGTCTGGTCAAGCACATATGGAAAAACAGATCTTTCAGCCTGGAAATAAGTTGTATTGGGTTTTTTAGGTTATAAGCATAATTTTAATTGCATACACAAATAGAACAGTAGTGAGAGTAGTTTGCTCTCTTTAGATGGCACAAGTCTACAGTATGGTAGCAGGATTTCAGCTATAGTTTCAGAACACTTTTCAAAGGTGCATATACAGTATATACTGCATTATAATCATTCAAATAATATTAAAATATTTCCTGGAAAAGATCCAGTTGGTACAGAAGCTTTTATCATGCTCTGACACATGCAGATGCCACCCAAACCTGGGTACTCAGGTTCAGGAGTACATCCAAACAGCAAATCTGAATTTTTGGGCATGGGAAGGTGACCAGTTTAGATCCCTAATCCTTGACCCTGGTCTAACTCTGTCATGTCTAGATTAAACTACACTTTCTTTACTTTCATCCAGTCCTTTACTGTTATTTAGCACTGACATAGAACTGGAACAGCTTTCTTGTATTTTTTTTTAATTTGCATTCCCCCCACCCACCCACGTTTACACATACACAAACCAGTACTCAAGATGGTTGACATCACTAAAACCAAATTTAAATGTAAAGTTCAGGAGGAGTTGGATGCCATCAACATACCAATGGCACCAAACCTCAAGGCTCAGATAATTGCATGGATGAGTCACTGGTGCCTGAAATTTATTATGGCCAAAACAGTGCTACTTGTCTTTCCACCTAAGCCGTCTTCGCAAAATTCTTTTTCAATTACTGTGGATGACACTGTCATTCAACCTGTGAGAATGAAGCCCGTAGTCTGGGTTTTTTGTTTGATTTTTCTTTATCATTTGCTCCATTGATTCAGGCCAGTGCCAAGTCATGTAGATTTTTTCTTTGTAATCCTGCCAGAATTAGACCTTTTCTTTTCTCTCTCAGCAGCCAAGACATTAGTCCATGCGTTGGTGGTCTTGCACCTGGATTACTGCAATTCACGCTTGGTGGGTCTTCTGAATCCAACCTTGGCCCTTTAATTTCTGTGCAACACTCAGCGGCCAGGATCATTTTCTCTGCCCATCATTTCGATCATATTACCCCCTTATTGTTATCCCTTCACTGGCTCCCTATTCCTTTCAGAATCCATTACAAACTTCTTTTGTTGACTTTTAAAACTCTTCATGGACTGGCTCCTTCTTACTTGTCAGCGTCTCTTTCTATCACTCTCCCTGCACATTACGATCTTATGACACTGGTCTCCTCAGCTGAGGTTCTTCTCCTCCCTTGCTCAAATTCTCCCATTCTCCCATGCTGTTTCCCATGCTTGGAATCTTCTCCCCACCCAACTGAGAACTTTTAATTCCTTGGCCAATTTTAAGGTCAAGTTGAAGAGAACTTTGTTTAGGGAGGCATTCCATATCACTGACTGTTAATTTGTCATGATTATGTTTTGAATATATGCTTGCTGTATTATTTTAGAGATGTTTTAATTTTGTAATATTCATATATTAGACTGTATGCCATTTGGCAGGTTTATTCTTATTTCATTTTGATTTCTGCGATGTAAAGCACTGTGCAAATCTTACAGCAATAAATAAATAAATAAATACAACAAAACAACTTATCCCAGTAGTTTCAGTGATATGTTAAATATGTATCATGAAGATCATAGAAGAGCACTGAAAGACTCTTCAGAAAGGACCACAGCCATGATAAAACAGTGCTTCCAAAATCCCATCCCAGAAAAGTGGTTCAGAAAGATGCCCTGGTCAAAACCAACATACAGGACCACACTCTCCCTGCCCAGTTTTGACATGAATTGTTCAACAAGATTACCAAAATGGCCGTGCAGCTTCTTGATCCTTGTCAATAGCTAAGTATCGCTTCCCATCTATGTATTGTGCTAGTATTTATTGCATATTTTTTCCTTCCTCACTACTTTTTTCCTGTCTCTTCCATGCTTCTCCCATGAGCAGTTATCTTCGAACTGCATTAATACATACATGCATAAGATATATGTTTTTAAAAAGTACTGGAATGCATTGCAAAGAATGACATTAATCTTTTGCCCACTGAACATGAAATTAATATATGGAAAAGGATGAAAGGTGCTCACACTAAACCGTTGGAGGTTTTATGCCATAATTATTAAAATTTCAGGTGAAGTGTCTAACAGATAGGTGAAGATGCCCACACCACACAACTATCCTCTGGGGCTATGTTAATCCCACACACCCACCCCAACCCCCGGAATATGAGAAGGTACTAATAAGCACTGTAAGTCAAACAAATGCAAAAAATCTACTGGAAGCCTTATCTCTGGTAAAAAAGGATTTTGAATATATATATATATATATATATATATATGAAAAAATCTTGACTGTACATATAATTTGTTACATAACCTATGAAAAGGTTCTTGTTGCCAGGGAGACAGACCTAGGACAAACAGTTCTATGCACAATGCTTACAGCAAAATGGAAACCAAACAGATTTTTATATATACTCCATTTCAAAAATCCGCTAGAAAATGCAAACACAAGCTCCTTTCCTCCAGCCAAAACAGTACAAGAAACTGGGTTTGGGAAAGAGCACAATTAAAAAGGAAATCCCCCAACTCTAATGTTCCCAAAATCTTAACCAACAGTATATCACAAAAAATAGACAAGGCTTTCAGCACAAGTCACCATGTTTGTGGAATCAACATAATCTTGGCATTCATATCCAAGTGTGTGTGTGTGTGCTGAAAGCAGGAGACAGAGAAGGAATTATTTCAATTCTAGATCAGACTTGTTGATTTTCCTTTAGGTCAAGCAGACATCAATCTGGAATCTGTTTGACATGAAGGGAAATCAACAGGTCTGATCTAGAAATAATTCCTTCCCTGTCTCTGGCCTTCAGCACACACACATAGCCTCTCAATAACATGCTGTTAGGAAGCCACACTACATATTCTCAAGTGAACATCAGAAGCAAAGAAAATCCATGTTTGCAAGATCCCTGCATTAAGTAAGAGACCTTGCACAGCTTATGATTCATTGCTCTTTCACAATATAAAAAGCACATCATTCGAATAGGACCATGAGAACACACGTTCAACACATATGAATACTTTTTGCTCATAATTCTTACAAAGATTATTTTGAAGGGACCTACGTAAAAGATGTTGAAATGGTACACACAAGGCTCATTGAGGCCTTATTAGAAAAGAAACACAGACTAATATCTACAGAAACCAGTAGCACTTTGTGTGTCCATTTTCAAGCATCGATGGTTTGATTTTTTTTTAAAGTATACATTCTAAATAGCAAATCTTCCATTTTATAAAAGGGACACTATTTTGCAATGCCATTATATTTAATGGGACAAGCATCCACAGATTTTATTATCCACAAGGGATCCTGGAATCAAACCCCAGCGGATAACAAAGACCCACCATACGTAAGACTGCAGATGGGAGTTATTATTGTTTTGTGATTACTGAACAGTTACTTGCAACAAATGTGATCGCTTCAAAACCTGAATAAAGTGTTCATTTTGTCAATAAGCAACAATAAAGTAAATGTGATCAACAAGTCCAGAACTATTTGTTATGCATACAGCAAACTGATTAGTTGACCAGGAAATCTATTTGGGGGAGGGGGGAATACTACCATCTATTTAAACACAAATGCACGTATCAAATTGAACACAAATGCACGTATGAATTCTTGCCAAATTACTGTTAGTATTTAAGCATTTTATCTTCCAGTGAGGCACAGTAATCATAATAAACAGTCCTTCAGGTTAACTCTGCATTAAACCTCACATGCTCTAAAGAAAAAAAAAATGGTAGCTTCCTTGAAACCTTCAAAATGAAATTTATTGATGCAGTACAGTAGACTCACAACACTACTAAATGTAAACAACATAAATATAAATTTATGAACTAAATATAAACAACAAATACAAAAAATATGGGAGAAGACATTTATTTGGGTCTATGGGGCACTGTAAAAATTGCATTATAGATTCTTTGCACTATTATAAATTATAAAGTATTATAAATTATGAAGTATTATAAAGTTTTATAAATTCTTATTATAAACTTATATATAAAGTATTATAAATTCATGTTCAGATAAATCTAGAAACATATATAGGAAATATGTCCTCACTGTGGAAGTGTGAGTTTTACAGGTGAAAAGGCAATTTTGAACACTTGCCAAAGGACAATGATTAAAAATTAAACTCCTTCAATGAAACAGAAAATAAAATAAAGCAGTTTATTTATTTCAGTTTTAGCCCCATTTATTTTAACAGATCTAAAGCAGCTTTTATGCAGGTGTAGCTATTTCTTCTTTATGAAAGATGAAGAGGAAAGCAGTGGTGGATATTAGTTTATTTTCCACTATAGGAAAATAACATGAAATGAAGTGTTCCAAAATTAGGACTTTGCACTATGTAGACAGATTTGTCATTACATAAACAGAATGTTTCAACTATAAAGGATACCTGTCTTTGAAATCTTTACACAGTGTACATTTTTTTCAAAAATTAAGTGCAAAAGAACATGAGTATGGTCTCGTACCTGCTGTACAATCGTTGTTAATTCAAGACAGAGCTGTATGACATTATTTCTTGTTACTGAATAATCTGTCACAGCAGCAAAAGGTGATCTGAAAAAAGAAAATAATATAAAATAGTAATATAAAAATAGTTACTTTTATATAAAGTAATATAAAAATAGTTACTTTACTGCAGTCTTTAAACACAAGATACTTTAGTAATAGTCTGTTATATAAACAAATAAGATGCAGAGAGGTTCAACTGCAAATAATGACAGTAAAAGATTACATTGAATTGAGATTTTGTCCTTCATAGGTCCTTGTAACCTTTTGGTTGCTCGTGATAAAGGTATTACACACTGTTGTTTTAGGTTCCCAAACAGAGCAACAAAGCTATCGATATTTTTAGTATAATTTGTAAAACACTACCGTACATAGTCGACTATACGTCAAGAAATTTATGCCCCAAAATGGACTCCAAACCCATGGGTCGACTAAACTTAGGGGCTAGTACACTGCCGCTAAGAGACATGGTGCACTAAAGAGCCATGGAAAGGCCATGGCGGTGGCTAGTGCACTGTTTCTGTGGCGCAAAAAGAAGCTGCAGAACTGCTCGGTTGGGGACATGGCGTGCAGTTGCCATGTCCCCAACCCAGGGTTTCCAGGGACAGTGCAGCGCTACCGCTTAGAGGTGGTGTTTCGAGCCCCTAAGTTTAGCGACACCCACTGACATTAAGTTTAGAGACACTAATTGACATTAAGTTTAGATACAGTGATTTCATGACAAACCAATGAAATTCACTGTAGCACAGAGAGGGCTGAATCAAAATTTTTCCATTTAAAAGCAGAGCAGCAAATGCACTGACTGATACTTTCATACCTTCAAATCTTCCTCAGTTGGAAGGCTGCCTAATTCAGCAATTTGCTCACCTAGATGGCAGTCATGTTATCTATCAGCAGCCCAACTGATAATTTTACCTGTGTTCATGGCCCATCCTGGACCATGGATTTTGTTTGTTCCCCTAACCTCTCCAACACACAAATGCACATGTTGCTGTTGAGGACGTTTTGTAGATTCCCTCCCCCTTTTCCCCCCAAAATTCCTTGAGATTGCATGTCCTTCTGCATATCACACTGTGATATACAAGTCTTTTTATCACTGCTTTTGGGGTCCTGGCAGTATCATTTTTGCTATATAAACAGTTGCAGAAACTGTTGCAGTTTTGAAGCAGAAGGCTCTCATTAGCAGCAGAGGCTTTGGACTGGTTCTCCAAAGACCAACACTGACTGTTCATAGAGGGTATCTAAGCAGTCCTTGTAAATACTACATTATGGAGAAAACAGGTGACACATTTATATTCAATAAGGATATTCTAGGATGATTAGGAATATCAGCTACATTTGCAGTGCTTTATGTTTGTAGAAAATTTACTGAAATATATGACATGAAACAGTCAATCACAGTAGATTATTTTGGAACCCATTTTCAACAAAATATTTATATAAAATTTTAGACTGCAACCTTCGACAAGAAATATATTGTTGATTTCAGATTGGAGAAACTGCATTTCAAGAAAATATGGGACACATTGAAATTGTACGCAAATAACTCATTGATATACATGCAAGCAAAGACTAAAAGTAATGCAATAAAGTGGACCCTTGTTATCCACTGGGGTTTGGTTCCATGACACCCTGTGGATAACAAAATACGTGGATGCTCAAATCCCATTTAATACAATGGCATAGAAAAATGGTGCCCCTTATATAAAATGCCAAAATCAAGGTTTGCTTTTTGGAATGTACACTTTTTTGAAAATTTTCAAGCCATGTATGCTTGAATCTGTGTATAAAAAAATCCATCAATAAAGAGGGCTTGACTGTACAAGTAAATGCAAAAAAGCTGGCGTATTTTGTTAGCAGTTCTTTTGCAGTCCTTTTGGTAAGAATTGATCCCAACCCACATTCTACATGTGGGAACGTCAGATTGGGATCGATTCTTTTCAGAATGGCAGAGGAAGGTATGTGTGTCATCCAGTCAGCGAGGCTGGCCAGCATAGGGCAAGCGGCAGCACAGCAGCAGCAGTGCCGGAAGCGCTGACAGCCCTAAGGAAGTGGTGGAGGCCCAGCCGAAGCACCAGCGTCCCTGCCAGCCCTGGGGAAGCAGCGGAGTCCTGGCGGAGGAAGTAGGAAAAAGAAGAAGGTAGGATGGGAGAAGAAGAATTGGGGATGGGGAAGGGAGGGAGGTGAGGTGAAGAAGACAGAGAGAGAGTCTGGTGGAGGGCCGCTTATCTTCCCCAGCTCCAATAGGAACGACAAGCACGCCCTCCCAAAGAATCAATTCCAAAGAGGCCCCAATTTCATAGTGGGAACGTGGGGCCTTTTGGAATCGATTAAAATATCGGGGCACACCCAAATTAGGATGCAGGTTATTCCTTCAGTGGGAATGGGCCCTAACTGCTAACAGCTAAAACACATTTTCAAACCATCACCAATTATGTTTATGCTTCTTATTCAAACATATTGTTCCTGCATTTTCTTATGCCCCCCACTAATGACAATTCTGCTCCAGTCAGGCTTGCCACTACCATTCAAGTCATTGCTAAATGTTCTAAATCTCTATAGTGGCCTATATTTCAAAATGCTTTTTGTTATTTGCCCTTTGAGCTTTTTACCATGAATTGATATAAAGCAGGGGAAAATACGTCTTTCACAGTACTTGGGGCACTTTTATTTTTTGGTTCTTCTGCTTTCATGAGTGCATTTCTGTAAGTACAAAATAGCACTGCAGAAGACAGACACAAAAGAAAACACGTGGAGTGAAATTCTGAACCAAACTATTTTAAGCTCTTTTATACACTAATGCACTTTTCTACACTAATAAAGAGGCCTATATTTAGCTTGCTCCAAGCTTTCCACCTGAAGGGTTATGAGGTTTTGGGGGGGGGGTTTAGTATTTCTTTAAAAGTTCCTACTCTTCTGCTGTTCATAGCAGAACTCATATTCAAAAAGGGAAACCTTTAGCTTACAAGGCTGCAAAATCCTTTCAGAGGGAAATGTATTGCTAACAAAATATTCTCATGTCACTTCCTCACTTCGCATTCAACATTAAAATTCTGCACGCTGGAAAATCTAATAGAAAGAATAAACAGGGTCTGGAAGAAAAAGTGAAGAAGTTGTGATGCTGTTAAATCATAGAATCATAGAGTTGGAAGAGACCTGTCCTGGACTGCGACCAGCACACACAAACACACGCCAATAAAAAGGGCTCAGCAAGGAACTAGCTCTGCAGCTTGGAGAAAGTCTACAGACCTTAGTATTGTCCGAAAGGGTAAACCAGAAGCCCAAAGCCAGAGTCAGGATTGGAGAAATCACAGAAATCAGTTGGTCCAAGGTCAGGGCAAGGAGAAGGCAACAGTAGTCCAGTTCGTTCCAAAGTCATAGGGGTCAAGGCAAACAAGAGTTCAAGAAACACAGGAGCCAGTGCCAGCAAGCAATCACACAAAAGGATCTTGCAATAATTTCTGGCAAAGGGATGGTTTCCCACAGGTGGTTAAATAGGAGACACACTCCCTGTTGCCAGGTGTGACTTATTTGCGGATTGCTTTTCTGCAAGGCTGCAGGATCGACACAGGCAAGCACTCTCAGCTCTCCTTTCCTTAAAGGAAGGGACCTTCAAGCTTGGTTCTTCCTTAGAGGCCACACTCAGCTGCTGAGCCTCTGAAGGGAGCTCCACAGTGCTAGAGCCTGGCTGAGCCTCCACTCCTAGGGCTGAAATGGCAGGGCTGGGGTTTGACAGGGCAGAACTGGGACCTGGTCTAGTCTCCAACTCCTCTTGAACCTGAGGAGCCATATCCTCCTCCTCATCCTCCGATTCCACCTCTTGGCTGGCCATGACAGACCACAAGCGCCATCCAGTCCAACCCCTGCCATGCAGGAATTTCCAATCAAAGCAACCCTGACAGATGACCATCCAGCCTCTGCTTAAAGACCTCCAAAGGAGACTCCACTATACTCTGAGGGAGTGTGTTCCACTGTCAAACAGCCCTTACTGTCAGGAAGTTCCTCCTAATGTTGAGATGGAATCTCTTTTCCTGCAGTTTGCATCCATTGTTCCGTGTTCTAGTCTCTGGAGCAGCAGAAAACAATCTTGCTCTCTCCTCAATATGACATCCCTTCAAATATTTAAACAGGGCTATCGTATCACCTCTTAACCTTCTCTTCTCCAGGCTAAACATCCCAGCTCCCTAAGTCAATCCTCATAGGGCATGGCTTCCAGGCCCTTCACCATCTTAGTTGCCCTCCTTTGGACACACTCCAGTTTCTCCACATCTTTTTTGAATTGTGGTGCCCAGAACTGGACACAGTATTCCAAGTGGGGCCTGACCAAAGCAGAATAGAGTGGCACTATTACTTCCCTTGATCTAGATGCTATAGTTCCATTGATGGAGCCTATAATTGCATTGGCCTTTTTAGCTGCTGCATCGCACTGTTGACTCATGTTCAACTTATGGTCTACGTAAACTCCTAGATCCCTTTAACATGTAGTTTTCATTCAGCCAGGTGTCCCCCATCCTACATCTGTGCATTTTTTTCTGCCCTAAGTGCAGAACTGTACATTTCTCCGCATTGAATTTCATTTTGTTAGCGTTGGCCCTGCTTTCTAGTCTATTCAGGTCACTTTGAATTTTGATCCTGTCTTCTGGAGTATTAGCCACTCCTCCTAATTTGGTGTCATCTGCAAATTTGATAAGTATGCCCCCAATTCTGTCATCCAAGTCATTCATAAAGATGTTGAATAGCACTGGGCCCACGACAGAGCCCTGTGGGACCCCAATGGTCACTTCTCTCCAGGATGGAGCAGATCCAGTTACTGCAATGAAATCACCACCCCTACACATATATGAATGAAATGATAACAAGGGCAAGCAGTTTATATTCTTCATCCTAAGTGTTCTTCCCTTACATAACATAGGCCCAAAACACACTGCAGAAAGAATCCAGTTTGAAACCATTGGCTCAGTGAGAGGCAATCCTGAGAATTGTAGTTTATTTTGACCCCAGAGCTCTCTGGCAGAGAAGGCTAGATGTCTCACAAACCTACAGTTCCCAGAATTGCCAAGCATTGAGGCAGGGAAGTTAAAGAAGTATCAAACTGGATTATTTCTGCAGTGTTTTCGACCATACATTAACCACTCAGAAAAAAAATGACATGAAGAAGGGGCAGAACCTTAAAAAAAACCAAGTTGCTAGAAAGTCAGCTTCTAAACTATGCTTTTAGATTGGGTTCACATGAATAATAATGAAGAATAATGTAAGAAAACCCCATCAATTCTTAATTTTTGTATGGCTTTATCAAACTGAGTCTTGTGACACTATAAATGAACCAGAACACTTTTCAACACCATATATGATATGTGTTCACGTGCTTATCTATACCTGTATGCAAAATGTGTTGCCCACATTTGTCTGTGTATTTATCTTTAATGATCACCATTAAACCCATATATGCCACCCTACCACTGTACAACATGTTTTGCATTTCTATTCCATATCCCGATTCCATTTCCTTCTCCTTGTTTATATATATGCATGCCTACTGAGGCATCAGTGCATACATCTGAAGAGGTAGACTGGAGCCCACAAAACTTTATGCTGAAACAAAATATTAATTTTAAAGGTGCTCTTGCTTTCTTTTTATATTGCAAACAGAACACAATGGTGTAATCCACTCTTTTCATAATATTGCAATATAGTTCACAAGTTTAAAAATTCACAAACGGTGTGTATACTAAGGGAAAATGTGCACAATAAACCAATTATACCAATTAAACCAATTATTAATTACTCTGTCATCCAAGTCATTAATAAAGATGTTGAATAGCACTGGGCCCACAACAGAGCCCTGTGGGACCCCAATGGTCACTTCTCTCCAGGATGGAGCAGAGAGAATAATGGGGGAAAATTCAAACTGGAAGCCAAACTGGTGAGTATGGGATCTCTGAAGTACACAACAGCTAACTTTAGCTTCCAAAAACATCGCACAAGGTATAGCTTCCAAACACTTTTCAAGAGCTGACACAGCAAAGATATATTACAATAATCTTCATGATGATGCTTCAGTCATATCCGCATTGGACAACTGTAGCATGCTTTAAATTTAGTATTAACTGGAATTGATGGCTAGGAAAACATTACACGTATTTTAAAATAATGTTATTTCTTAAATCTAACCACAATTCAGAGTTCCAGTGTTGATGTCTGAAGGCCTAAATGCTCTGAGTCCAACCTAACCAAAGCACCTTTATGAGTCTAAGCAGACAGGCCAGGATAGCATTGGCAGACACCATACAATTCTGGCTGGGTGCTCACTCAGGTCAGTCCCCAGGCTGGTGTAATTCTGGGTGGGTGTTTACAGCCCCATCCCCATGCCAATCTGGGGACCCACTATTGGCAATCACTCCTTATCATTCTGCACTGTCATTCCCACTGAGAAGCCCCCATTGCTGTGTCTAATGCAGAAACAGGGTGTCTGACTGCATCCACATGGCCAGGCACCATTTCCATGCTGGATGCAGCAATGCTTCTCAATAGGAGTGACATCACTGAAAGCTAAGGTGCGAGCAGGAGTCATTAAACAGCCAGGGAACTCCGTGGCAAACAAGGAGTCAAATTTACCCAGGGTAAGGGCTGTTCAGTCGGGTTTTGTCTGCATCATTCAAACAGGACAACGCCTGGCCAGGTTGGGCACAGGCCTTTCAGCCCATGCAGACAGCACCTAAGACATTTGAAGAACTGTTTCTGTTTTGTACACTTAATAGCCACTATCAGCAGTGAAGAGTAGAGAAACGTATTGTGCACAGAGCAGGATGCAGATGATACATTCTCTCCTGGGTTACCTGCATCCTTCAGGAGTGATTTTTGTCTATACTACAGGGACAGAAGAAAGAGCTTAATCCCTCATTAAACTTCTGTCAATAGGAAATCTTCTCTACTTATACACCATTTAAGTATAAAGAAATGGAATTGTAAGGCTCAAATTAAGATCTTCCTTGGAAGAGATCCATAACGTGCCCCCTCCATCTGAAGTACAGCAAGTGGCTATGGAAGGCAGGTTTTTTAATTTGGCAATTATGCTAGAGGTTTACTCTTCAGCTGTCTTTCAGGAGCTGACAATCACTCCTCTGTATTTTAGAAACTCCCAATAATTTGACTTGCCTCCCATTATTTCCAAATGTTATTTGTATTTCTGATGCACTATGATGTTGCTTATTTTTTATTTTGGTATTTTAATTTTTAATATTTTATTGGATTTTTCTTAATATCAACTGTCAAAGAAACGTCTAAAATAGTTTACCTGTCCAGCCAAGCCAGGAGACTTTTTGCTGCTCCAATCAGATCCACCACTGAGGTAAGGAAATCATTTGGCAATTTTCTGCTTGTCCTGCCATCATAGTGACCACTTCTCCTCCTCCCTGTGATAAAATTTTGAAGGTTTTTGGCAGATGCATTTAACTTGTGAGAAAGAGTTTTTAGGTTTTCCGTTTCCAAGCCATAGTTCTGCATTTAAAAGAAAAAAATGAGGAAAGTTAGCTCTTCATCTCTACAGAAAGTACTGAAAGAACAGTGATGCTTTAAAGTCCAACCAAATGTCCTTATTTTGCAAAAAGTAAAATTTACAGACTAAACAAAAGCACAGTTTATTCCATACATTTAAAACTGGATATATATAAAAGATATAAGCACTCAACTGAGCACAGAACTAAAAGCAGGAATGTGAAAATGAATTTCTCTAATGTGAAGTAGTGTTATGCTATTGTTTGATAGACATGAACTCTGTACAGAACCTCTTTCATTACGTAAGTCTAATTTAGCAACTGAGGTATCCAGTTATTATAGCAGGCCCTTGGTATCTCCTGGGATTTGGTTCCAGGACCCCTTGTGGATACCAAAATCTGTGGACATTCAAATCCCAGGAAATAAAAAGGCATAATAAAATGGTGTCCCTTTTATAAAATCAAAGCCTACTTTTTGGAATTTATAATGGTTTTGAAAATTTTCAATACAAGAAATGGTTGAATCCATGGATAAAGAATCTGTCAATATGGAGGGCTGACTGTATGTGAAAATGATCATATATCGTGAAAAGATTTAGCTTTCTAGTTATTTTGATGCCACAGGAAAATAGGGGGTGGTGGAAAAAATATGCAATACTTGGGTTTTCCCCAACACACACACTTTTTTAGTTTAGGATCATTAAAATCCATTATGTATTAAAACCAACAAAAAGGGAAGAATGAGAAACCTATTCCACAAGATTTGAGAAATCAAGGGAAAGTTCAAACCAAGGACCAGAACACTCTACGACAATAAAAATAACATAATTTAAGACCACAAAGGAATAAAAAGATGATGGATGCAATACACAGAAGATGACAACATGAAGGACGCTTGGAACAAACAGGCATATGAAGGCAAGCCCCAAATTCTAAAACCTGAGGTGGTAGCTGCAATAAAGGAAATGGCAAAAAAACAAGACTCCAGGAACAGATGATATTCAAACAGAATTGCTGCAATCCACATTGACAGAGTCAACTGTAGTGCTAACCAACATAAGTCAACAGATAAGGAAAACAAAATGATGCCCAACAGATTGGATGCGATCAATATACATCCTCATCCACAAAAAAGGAGACACGAGAGACTGCAGCAACTATAGAACCATAGCAGTAATCTCGCATGCAAGCAAAAACATGCTCAAAATTCAGACTCCAACCATACATGAAAAGAGAAATCACAAAGAAAACAAAAAAGAATGACTACAGAGAACTTACACAGATTCAAACTAGACAATAAGGAAATAGAATAATAAATAGACGAAACAATTTCTAGGAAGAAATCAGTAATTTCCAGTTTGATGAACACTATTTTTGTTGCAATGAGGCAATATTCAATTGTATGTTGACATGCAAAAATGTTTCTAACTTCTATTTGCATTCCAATTCGTCTTCCCATCTTTTGTCTTGTGAAATTTGATGTGTTTATATAATTCCGGTATTTTATATCAGAAACATTCCCAATTCCTCCCATTTAGCCCACAGAAGTTTACCAATGCACAAAGTAAGTCAACAGCTTCCAAGATAAGTTCTTGATGACCAATTCGAGTAACCCCCAGATCTTCCAGTTCTTGATGAGTGATACGTAATAGCTGGTCCCCACCAATCTTTTCTCTTTCAAAATTCTTGATATACTGCTGCAGGCAGTCATCGAGACCTAAAAGGGGGGGAAATGTTAAAGGTGAATACAATATTATTTTATATGCAAAAAATGAAATATTTGAAACTTGAATAAGTTAACAATGATATGCTGCATGAAAACTTTAAACCTTAGTTTAAACTAAACAACTTTTTAAACAAAAACAAAACTTTTGTATTTTTAAATTCATGTGTGTGTGTTAAAAAGTCTGGCTATTATTACTATTTTCCAGCCCACTTATCAGAACAACAATGACTGTTTGAATCTAAACGTTTTTAAATTTAACAGTTTATTGGCAGTTGATCATTGTTAGACTAGTATCCAGTGTCAGTTGTTCTTTTTAATCACTTTATTTTATAATGCAAGAAGTGCTGCTTAGAAACAAATCCTTCAATTAACCTAAGTACAACCAAAATACCATGTTTTAAAAGAGCACTTTTAAATGAATAATTATTACTTAATTGATATTGACATCTGATCTGCATTTTGATAGTTATTTTCCTGATTTAGTCCTATATTGGTGTAACCCTACACATTAATGTTTTTTTAAAAAAAGGTTTTAACACTCTATACTGCATCAATAAAAGTATAGTGTCTAGATCAAAGGAAGGAATAAGTGTCACTCTATTCTGCTTTGGTCAGGCTTCCTAGCTTGGAGAAGATGTGTTAAGAAGTGATATGATAGCCTTGTTTAAGTATTCAAAGGGGTATCATACTGAGGATGGAGCAAGCCTGTTTTCTGCTGCTCCAGAAAATAGGACCCAGAACAATGGATGGAAGCTACAGGAAAAGAGATTCCATCTAAACATTAGGAAGAACTTCCTGACTGTAAGAGCTGTTTGACAGCGGAACACACTCCCTTAGAGTGTGATGGAGTCTCCTTCTTTGGAGATTTTTAAACAGAGGCTGGATGGCCATCTGTTGGGGCTGCTCTGATTGTGAATTCCTGCATGGCAGGGGGTTGGACTTGATGGCCCTTGAAGTCTCTTCCAACTCTATGATTCTAAAAAAACATCACAAAATTTTGATGATATTTTAAAAACTCCTCTCCCCCATCCTGCTTCAATAAAACCAAAGATACTGAATGCAAAAGCAAAAGCAAAAATGTTTCTGAATCTCTCCTTTCAAAAGGAAAAGAACAACAACCATGAACTTTTCCATGTTATATTGTAAACACAGTTCTAAGCACTGCTTTTACGACTAAAAGGGAACTATAGTCCAAACAAAGAAATTTTTCCAAACTGTATTCATAATGCACTGCTCCCATTAAGCACAGCCTCTTTCTTGTCAATATTTTTGGGGGGAGGGGGGTTGTAGGGTATTTTTTACAGTCAAATTATTGAATACTCCCTCATTCCCGGAATAACAGTCAGAATTATAGTAATGCTACTAATAATCAACAAATATTTGGAGAAGGGGGAAATGATGATTACAACTATGATAGTGTTGTGGTGATTGTGATGATGATGAAGACAGTAGACCAACAGGTCAATTTATCTTTGCTTGTCTATTCAGCAGAAAGTTCTACTGGGTTTCATGGAATGTGCAACTCAAAACTTCCGACATCAAACATGTCTCAGTCATGGTTTCAAGAATTTCTTTGGGATGGAAACAAAGCACAAGTAGAAAGACAGACAAGGAAGTGGGGGTGAAAGGACAAAAATGATGAGAAAGAGAGAAAGAATCATAGAATCATAGGACTTTATCAGTCCAGCAAAAAAGACGGGAGCACAGCGGTATGCTCCTGTCAATACCGTGCAATAAAATGAAGATTATCACATCGTACAACATCACAATTATCACATGATTATCCCATAAATTTTCCCATAAATAAAAAGTGGTGATTTATTCATGCGATAATCATGACATCATGTGAGTCATGTGATAATCTTCATGGTATTGCACAATATTGACAGACTCATACCACTATGCTCCCATCTTTTTTGCTGGTCTGATAAAGTCTATAGAATCGCAGACTCATAGAGATGGAAGATACCTCAAAGGTCATCCAGTCCAATGCCCTGACTTTTAGGAATACAAAATCTAAACATCCCTGATGGATGGCCATCCAGATGGCCACCTCCAAAGAGGGAGATTCCACCACTCTCCAAGGGACTATGTTCCACTCTCAAACAGCTCTTACTGTCAGAACGTTCTTCCTAATGTTGAGAGGGAATCTTTTTCCCTGTAGTTTGCATCCATTGTTTCATGTCCTAGTCTCTGGAGCAGAAGAAAAAGTTTACTCCATAACAAGAAAAGTACAGAGACAGGAAAAGACAAATATATCTAGGAAAGGTGGCAAGGGAGGGAGGACAAAGTCAACAGAGCATGGGGAGCTGAGAAGTGTATTATTATTATTGTTGTTGTTGTTGTTTTATATAGTACTGTAAATTTACACAGCACTGTACATACAAGCTTTTTTAGTTAACAAGATATAACATATACAAGATGAGTACAACTTGGAAAAGTGGGAAGAAGGAGAAAGAGAAGAAAAAAAAAAAAAAAAGAAAGATAGAGAGAAAGAGAAAGAAAGTGATGGGAAGACAAAATTCTTAGCCAGAAGTTATGAACCAGAGTGAAGATAAGGAAAAATAAGATCTGAGAGAGGAGACAAGTCATTCGGCCTAAAGTGGGGGAAGAAGCAGAAAGAGGACTAAATACTGAAGAACCAGAGATTAAGAGAGAAAATGAGCACAGGCAGAAGTTGTAGAAGGAGAAAGATGGAGATGAGGGGAGGAGCCAGGAGTTGGTGTGTGTGTGAGAGAGAGAAAGACAGAAAGAGCAGATGGAGGCAGGGAAGGAGAAAGAGGAAAAAAGTGAAACCAATAATTAAAAGAGAAAAGAATCAAGTGACAGATCAGAGACGAGGAAGACAGACATTAAGAGCAAGAAGATGGGTCAGACCCTGACACTGGGAATCTTACATGTACATGGATCATGTTTCAAAACATTTTTATTTAGCAAGACTGATTTCAAATGAAGTGAAACATTTCAAGCTGCTTGGCAGATATTCATGATTGTGAACAGTACTGCATTTTTATTTGCATAGAAATACCAAGGAGCATAAGGATCCTCAATTATCTCAAACAGCAGGCAATTCTATTTAAGGCTTTTTCTACATATCAGCACAAAGAATTCTTCTCCAGCATACTGCAGGGGTACAAAAGCACTCCATAGGAAAATGTTATACCTTTAGTGCAAAGTGCTTAGACTGCATGCCTTCAATAAACAATACAAAACTTTTGAAAAATCCTTAGAGAATTCAACAGTTACAAGATAAGGAACCAAACAAAAGAAATGGAGAATCCATATAATTATATTAATCCCTGGGATCTAACATTTGTCATATTCAAGACTAAGCTATATCTACAGATTCCAAATTTCAATCTATGTGCACAAGAGTATTCCATCCTTGGAAAAGTATATTTAAATGTATTAATAGCCACAACACCTACTATTACCATCCACTGTAAATCTAGCACTTAGCTTTTGGAGTATGAATTGTTGTAAAAGATTGGCAAGATTTTAATAATAGCAAACCTCACCCCTCAAGATGGAGGTAAGCAGTTCACTGCTTCCTTTCCCCCCTAGAACATGAGGTTTAATGCCATTGTTTACATTACTTTAATATTATTGTTGGAATCATTATTTTGCCATCCCTCCAAAAAAGATACCCTTTATCTAATTTATTTTAATGTGCATATCAAGCAGGGATCTCCAGAATTGAGGCCATGCTATTGCGAACGCAGCTGCACTGGGCAGGGCACGTTTCTAGGATGGAGGACCACCGCCTCCCAAAAACAGTACTGTACGGTGAACTCTCTATGGGTCAGCGTAAGAGGGGCACCCCAAAGAAGAGATACAAGGACTACCTGAAACAACATCTCAGGCTCGCCCAAATTGATGCAATGGTCTGCCCTGGCCTCACATCGGGAGGCATGGAGACACACTATCCACAATGCTGCAGCCTCTTTCGAGAACTCACGCCGAACGAATCTCGAAGAGAAACGACAACGCAGAAAGAACCACAACTTGGAAACACCGCCCAAAGAGACTTCCTGCTGTGCTCTCTGCAATCGGACTTGTTTATCTCGGATCAGCCTTTTTAGTCATCAGTGCACTTGTAGAAACTGTGGGATGAGTCCTTCTTGAATCTTCGTTAGCAAAGAAAAGCCATATATATATATATATATATATAGTCCCAAATGCATAGATTCTTCATCAAGTTGGGAACAATGGTCTGTGTCACACAACTGAAAATACAACAGGTCTTCTTATGAAGAAAGACAGTGTGGGTGATGTGAACAATCATAAGCATTTTTATTATTTTACAAAACATAATATACCAACAAATAAAATCAACTGAAGAAACAAACATCTGTGTAGTCAGTTCCTGATCTCCCTCACTCAGCATTAGATCTTCAGCATGTAAAGGCGCTGTTTTTATTAGCCCATTAACTCAAGACACTGGCTGAACTGGAGATCCTGGGCAGGTAAAATAAATATGAGGTAGCAGCTAATCCTGACTTTTCTAAGACTGAGAGACATAAGTCAAATCCACACTGCAGTAACAATGCAATTTGACACTGCTTTAATTGCCATGACTCAATAGTAGAGAAACCTGGGATCTGTAATTTGTTGTGGCACCAGAACTTCTCTGACAGAAAGAGTAAATATCAGAATTCCATAGCATTGAGCCATGTCATTTAAACTGATGTCGAACTGCATTATTTTTGCAATGCAGATGCAGCCATAATCAGACATCTAAGGTATACAGGTGATGTGACCTGGCACTGGTAACTACTGAGTAGGGGCTGTACAGACAGGTGGCATGCAGCCACCCCTTTACTGCTTGGATTGGGGCCTCAGCAACTACACACTGTGGCCCCAATCTGGCCCCCAGAGAGCGCACAAAGGAGCCACAAAAAGTGGCTCCTTTTTGGTCTTCCCAAGGGGTTCCATAGCTGCGGCGGCACGACTATATGACACCCCTTTGGCACTGCGTGATGTAGATGCAGTGCTGGAGTCGCACCATGATGGTGTGCACTGTGTAGACCAGCCCGTGCCAAAATGGTGCCTTAGGGCGTTCAGCATGTGGACGCTGCGCCCTTGCTCTGCCTACAGGCCAGCACGAAGTTCTGGTCTGTATAGGCCCTTACTCTTGAGTGGAAGACAAAATTCTAGGTTCCGTGCCTATATGGTTGATTTCACTATGGTTCGCTGCTTTTCTCTGTTGGGGTATGTAGAACCAGGATTAAACATGCAACATGCAGAAGACATGCACATGGAACAGGAACGCTACTGTAAGGTCTCTGCTGTGTAGCTCTGTGCAGGCTAAAACAGAAGCTGCCAGCCAGGTAAATAACTGCTGAGTACTCACAAAGTGGACTTTAGTAGCTACCTGTGCTACTACAAGTAAAACCATCACATATCACACATGGCTAGACTGTTCCAATATGTACAAACAGACTATCAAAGTGCTTCGCTAGACTCCTGTATATAAACACCACCACACTGCGCATTCAGCTGTCTCTCTTATACACAGTTCCCCTCTTGGGGTTTTGAGTCCTCCTGCCCCCTTCTGCTGGGACGTGACCCAGTTTCCTGTCACCTGACAGCTGTGACTCTGCAGAATTGAAGCCTGCTGGTTTCACCTCCTACCCTTCTGTCATCAGCTTCCAATGACTCATGACTCTCCAAATGTTGAGTCATATCATGGCTGCCACTTAAACTCAGGTTACCTTGTCACCTTTGCCCCAGTTCCAGGCTGTAGCCACATCTCTGACATTTTCTGTTCAGAGTGCTCTGTACACTGACATTCTCTTCATAATTTAGTGACTTCAGTATAATATAATTGTCGTGGTAGAAATGGGAAGAAGAAAGCCAGACACTAGTAAAACTGAATCCTCTGTATTAGAAGCGGTAAGTAGACTAGAGATGTTATTCCCATCCATAACAGTCTAGCCATGTGTGATATGTGATGGTTTTACTTGTAGTAGCACAGGTAGCAACAATGTAGTCTGTTTCATCATAAAAATTATTTGGCTTAGAAATATTTAGTTTCTTTAATTTTTAAATCATTAGGATCTCAAGAGCTTGAGCAAGTTCCAATTTTTGAACCAGTATTATCATATCACAAATGAGACATCAAAAATATTACAGTGTGAAATCTTTCACAGTTTATGATTATTTTATTTTATATTCATGTTCTTTTAAAATTTTGTTCCATTTTACTTTCTTGCATTTTTTTTTACTGCTCAGCCACCAAGCTCTCTAACCTGATAACATAAAATATAAAATAACAATAAAGGAATGTCAGTAAAAAAGCGCAAAGTAATAGCAACACCAGGGCTAAATATATTCCACCACATACTGAATTCTAGGATCTGAATCATCTTCCTAATTCTGTCCAGAAATCAACCTGTAATCTTCTTGCCCCATAATTCCAGTACAGTATCAGAATTTTCATACTGGATGGGTGAAGACCATGAATCCTCCTGTGAAGAATGCCTAAGAGGTCTAATCAATGTCAGGCTATACACACAACAATGGAATATATGACTTTTAGAATTGTGAGAAAAAAATCTAGATGAGCCTAACTGTCTGGCATATGGTTTTCCTCTCTTTCTATTGTCTTTTACCTTTCCTCACATCATTGTCTTTTCCAGTAATTCATGCATTCTCACGATGTGGCCAATTCTGTTAAATTGGGCAGAAACTTAGATTCCCTCCTTGTTAAAACCAACTGAATTACTTGGGCAAAAATAAACATGACAAACACGCTGTCCATCTATTCACTGGCAGCCATTTTAAGTTTCAATAACTCATGCCAAAAATACTGCCTGTCAATTGGAATTATCCCCTAAAATATAAATAAATAACATTCAAAGCCACCCATCCTGACAAATAATTTGGATTTGCTATCATTATTTGTATCCTCAAATTAAGGAAGGGACTGATTTTCATTTGACAACTTCAGTGATGCCAGCTAAATTTAACAGAAACACTATGAAAATCATGATCAAACTAGCTCAGAATCACACCTGGTATTGAATATTAATGAACTCTTTCATTATGGAGAATTTTCTTTCCCTGTAACAACTTTTCTTAGAATGGTTGCTGGTTTAACTGCTACCAACAAAACATTCCTACATTTACGGCCCGATTCAGATGGAAATACAGGTATCTACATGAACTCTACAAGCAAGAGAGTGGATTGTATGGATAAACACACACAATACATGATTTCCCAGCCAACGGGAGAGCACAGCTCCCTTTGAAAGTTGGAATTCTACCAACCAGCTGTTCTACTACATAGTGGGAATACTGAATCAAAATAGCCTGGGGAGAGGAAGTATAAACAGAGCAAACCATTCCCTGCCCACTGTCTAGGGAGTTTGGGAAGTGTGTTATGGGTGTGAAAAACTTTTTTCCAAGGTCCTGCAAGCAGCCAATTCAACCCTGTACACCCTTGCAGTTGTTCACCCCATTACAGTCTGTCAACACCAACTAAAATATTGTCAGGTGCCACTAACTGATCTAGACTTTGTACTAGAGAAGAAGTACCAGGGTTTGTATTAGAGAAGCACCAGGGTTCCAATGAAAGAATGTCAGCATGAATCCAAAAGTGACCAGCATCTAGCCCATGTTGTGTGGGAAAGGTAGCAAGACATCCACTGGTCTTAGACCTCTCTTCAACCATGTTGTAATGCTACCAGTATACCAGCAAAATGAAGAAATAGTGTAAGCCAAAACATTATTTTAATTGTTTCAGTAATTAAATTATTTATATTATTTTAAATTATTTTGTGGCATTATTCATTAAAAATACCATATGGCTTCCAACATATAACAAATTTTAAAATTATATATACAATGAAGGCCCCATCCATACTAGCCCAATTGCCCTGGTTAGATCCGGATGAGATAGTGCATGCCACTACCGAATTTCTACGGAAAGAAGTTCATACTACCTTTTGCCCCCATTGGTGCTTTCCAGTGCCCAACAAAATTCATAGATGCAAAAGTAATGATTAAAGATGGGGTTTCCTTTCAATGTTTAAAGGGCCCCATTCATTCTTTAAACTGAAGGGGAATGAATGGGGCCCTTTAAACATTGAAAGGAAACCCCAATCCATATATGGACTGGGGTTTCTCCTCTGGTTTAAAGTGCTCCATTCATAAAACTGGAGGGGAAAAGAGCCTCGTAGAATGTGCATCAGCTGTCAAATTGAAAAAATAAAATAAATAATATAATAAATAAAATATAAAAAATACTAAAATAAAATACAATAAAATACAATAAAATTACTAATAAATAAAATACAATAAAATACAATGAAATAAATAATAAAATAACTATAAAATAAAATTAAATAATACAATAAAAATTAATTAAAAATACAGTAAAAAAATATTTTAAAAATGCTGGAGTACCCGATTTTGCCGGGAGAGGAGGCATGTTCCGCCCCCTGGCCTTTTCCCCTTCCCCTGAACCTGACACGATCATGATTGGAGCCATTTCTCCCAAAAGAAACAGTAAATATACCGTTTTGGGAGAAACCGGGTTATGGGGGAATTTGCCCCGCTACGCGTGTGCAAGATCCGGATTCAGTAGTGTTAAAACCGGTTTCAGTCTGAACTTCTTGATTTTAAACCGGTTTGCTAACCAGTATATAACGTAGTCTGAACTACCCTGAAATAGGTTAACATCACACCAGGAAACAACAATACAAAGAAAACAGCAAGCAGCAGTATAAATATCACTATTGGTACATCACAGTTCTTTAAAAAAAAGATAGCAGGGAGAGGTCCAGACTACTTGAGAAAGTGAGTTCCAGAAAGACAGGGCTACTACAAAACTAGCCTCTGTAAAACATCAACTTTGGAGTACGCCTCATCAGAATATATTAGCTAGTACTAGTGAGGTTTCTACGAAAGCAAACATTGCATGAGATACTCAGCACCTAACCTATTTCTGGCAGGGATGAGGGATAATCCTCCAAAAGTTGTTAATTTCCAGCAGCCCTAGCCACTTTAGCCAAAGATGAGACATGACAAGAGCTATAGTTCAGCAATATCTGGAGGCCTACAGCAATGCATTCCCAACCCTGCTTTATGGGTTTATAGCAAGAAACTACTACTTGAATTGAGTCTGAAAAGAAACTGGTGACAAGCTTAGTTGTTCCAGAACTGGGGAAACATAAGAATATTGACCTGTTGTTGTTGTTAACTATACTCAGGTCCATCTTGACACATGCTGTAGGTGAGAAATGTCCAAGACCTCCTGTTCGCTACTGGTCCTGCACGCTCAGGCCTGTGGCCTCTGAGTCAAACCAACTAGCATGTGTTCTTTCTCTCTTTCTATTGCCTTATACATTTCCTGACGTCATTGTCTCTTCCAGTGATTCATGGATTCTCATGATGTGGCCAAAGTATGATAACCTCAATTTATTGATCCTGGCTTCCAAGGAAAATTAGAGTTTGATCTGTTCTAGAACCTATTTGTTTGTCTTTTTGGCTATCAATGGTATCCTCAGCATTCTTCTCCAGCACATCTCACAGAAGAGGTGAGATACAAGTAAATATCAATATCAATATCAATATCATCATCATCATCATCATCATCATCATCATCTAAAATGAGCTGATTTTTCTTTTATTGGCTTTCTTCACTGTCCAGTTGTCACATCTATATATGGTGATGGAGAATAAAATGGCTTGAATAATCCTCACTTTAGTGTTCAGAGTTATATCATCTTCTTTTTCGTCTTCATCAGCATTATATTTACTTATATTATATTTATTTCCACCTTTCTCCAGATAGAGGGAGTCAAGGTAGCAAACAACAAATTTAAAACAATACAATTTTAAACAATACAAAAGCAATATAATATATAAGTATACAATTTTAAAAATAATCAGTTTTAATTTTAAACAATTTTAAGTTAATTTTTTAAGTTAAAATGTAAAATGTGTTTAAAGATTCTATACAAACCTTAAAATCTAAATTACACATCGTGTAAACCCCAACCCTTATCAGTTTAAAAAAGCCTGATGACATAAAAATGTGTATCTGCCACCGAAAGGACAGCAAGGATGGGCATCCTGGACTCTCTAGGGAAGGAGTTCCAGAGTCTGGGAGCAGCCACCAAAAAGACCCTCTCTCTTGTTCTTACCAAACAAGCCTGAGAGGGTGGCGAGACAGAGAGAAGGGCCTCTCTGGAAGATCTCAATACTGTAGTGGGCTCATAAAAGGATACAGGCCTTCGAATAACCTGGACCCAAGCCATATAGGGTTTTTAGGTCAAAACTGGCACTTTGAATTGTGCCCAGAAAAAGACTGGGAGCCAATGGAGCTGTTGCAGCAAGAAAGTTGTGTCCTCCCTGTAGCCAGCTCCAGTTAACAACCTGGCTGCAGCTATTTAGTCCAGCTGAGCACTTTGCAAGGGCAGCCCCATGTACAGCACATTACAGTAATCCAAACAGAAAGTAACAATGGCATGTACTTCTCCAGGAATAGGCACAGTTCACACACTAGTTTTAGCTGTGCAAATGCACTCCTGGTTACTGCTGAAAACTGGGCCTCCAGGTTCAATGCCAAGTCCAGCAGTACCCCCAATCTATGAACCTGACTTTTGAGGGGGAGTGTAACTCCATCTAATGCTGGATGAATGCCTATTCCTGGATCTGTCTTGTCTGGATTAAGCTTAAATTTGTTCGCTCTCAACCAGTCCATTACAGCTGCCAGGCACTGATTTAGTACAGAAACAGCTTCCTTGGAATTAGGTGGAAAGGAGAGATAGAGCTGGGTTCATTAGCATACAGGTGACACCTTACTCCAAAATTCTGGACAACCTCTCCCAGTGGCTTCATGTGGATGTTAAAAAGCATAGGGGACAAGACTGAACACTGAGGGACCCCAAAAGCCAATGGCTAAGGAGTTCAACAGGAATCCTGCAGCCTCACCTTCTGAGAATGCCCCTCTAACAAAAAATGGAACCACTGTTAAGACAATATCTCCAAGTCCCATCCCAGAAAGGCGACTCAGAAAGATACCATGATTGATGGTATCGAAAGCTGCTGAGAGGTCCATTAGAACCAGCAGGGATACACTCCCCTGTCCAGTTCCCTGTGTAGGTCATCCACCAAGGAAATCAAAGCAGCTTTTTCCCATAACCAGGCCTGGAACCAAACTGATATGGATCTAGACAATCTTTTTCATCCAAGCCACCACATGCTCCAGTACCTTCCCCAAAAATGGAAGGTTGTAGACTGGCCCATAGTTATCTAATACAGTAACAGCCAAGGGGATTTTTTTTTCAAAAGTCTTACCACAGCCTCCTTCAGGCATGTTGGGATCCTGCTTATTGTAAAGAGGCATTAATCCCTTCCCTTACCCACTCAGCCAGTCCTTGTCTGACCTGCAATTAGACAGGAAGAGCAAGGGTCTAGTATCCATGTGGTGGCTCTCATCTCTCCAAGGATCCTATCCACATCCTCAGGCTGCACAAATTGAAAACTATCCCTCAGTAATGGACAAGCAGGAGCCAAGGTTACATCCACCAAAAATGTATCAACTCTGGAGTCTAAGTTAGAGTGAATCTAAGCAATTTTATCAGGAGCCCTGGTGGTACAGTGGTTAAATGTCTGTAGTGCAGCCACTCACTCAAAACCATAAGGTTGTTAGTTCAAGATTGACTCAGGCTTGCATCCTTCGGGGGTCGCTAAAATGAGTACCCAGATTGTTGGGGGCAAATTAGCTTACAGTTGTATACCGCCTAGACACTGCTTAGGTGGTTGTTTGTTTTTGTTTTGTTTTATCTGCAAAATGGTGAGCAAATTTTTTACAGCAAGTTGTCAAGTGGCTTACATTCTCCTCTGGACCAGAAAGCAGCAGATCCCTGACTGCTCAAAATAATTAAGCTGAATGGTTCTGTAGTAGTTTTTGGCCAAAACTACCTTTACACTTTAGGATCTTGTCCAGTTCTTTTATAGCTACCCTTCTCAATTCTAGTTTTCTAACTTCTTGACTCAGCCACTGTTCTGGTCAATATTTGATATAAGGTATGGGAATTCTGACTAACTCAATTTCCTTGTTTGTTAGGATGAATTCTTGCACATCTTCCATGGTCATTATTTTTTAAAAAGCCAAAAACAATTCATAATAAGATTGGAAAACATCCGATGGGAGCAGTGAGACAGATGGACTGTTAAAAAATCTGAGGTGGTCAGTTAAGGAAAGCCTGCCGGAAGAGATCCGTCTTTATTGCCTTCTTGAAGGCCTCCAATGATGTTATATGGCAGATCTCCTCTGGCAGGTCATTCCACAATTTTGGAGCAGCAGGTGAAAAGGTCCTCTGGGAGGTTGCCACCAGCCTGGTTATTATAGAATTATTATAGAACATTATTATTATTAGTAGTAGTAGTACTATTATAGACCAATCAACTAACACTAGACAGATATAGATGTAGATACTGTAATTATTTCTGAGTGCAATAGAATGCCAAAAACAATTTGTAGACTCCATCTACAAATGGATCACAAGAAATCCTCCAATTCCAACCAGATACATTAAAGTGGAGATTTGAGAATATGCCACAGACTTTTGTTGTTGTTGTTGTTGTTGTTGTTATGTTTTATTTATATAGTGCTGTAAATTTACACAGCACTGTATATACAATCTTTTTAATTACAGTAGATGGTTCCCTGCCCTCAGGCTTACAATCTAGAAAGGCATAACACAAAAGGAGAAGGGAATGATGGAGGGGAAGGGGATAAGGTCCAGCAATTCATCTCTCCCTCTGACCAAGGCAGAAGGACTGGAAGGAGGGCTCATCTTCTTTCAGGCAAGGCCTGATGGAATTGGCTAGCCCTTCCTTCCCTTTCTTGGTTTATCAAACTGTAGTTTGTCCTATAATTATCCAGATCAGAAAAACTATGCTTAGCACTAACTAGGAATCATGATTTTTTGGAATTGTGTTATGAA
This sequence comes from Urosaurus nigricauda, assembly GCA_034509955.1. Lineage (NCBI taxonomy): Eukaryota > Metazoa > Chordata > Lepidosauria > Squamata > Phrynosomatidae > Urosaurus > Urosaurus nigricauda. The sequence goes on from JAOEGL010000003.1 coordinate 89,322,070, forward strand.
TAAGGGATCAGGAACATGACATGTGTATTAGACCCATGATATCCAGAAAATTACAATACAATCACAACATTTGGAAGTGAAACCAATGTGACTTATCTGTATGTATGCAGGTATCAACTGAAATATGCCTATACAGTATCTTTCTTAATTGCAAATATGAAAATGAAAATTCAAATCTGCATATTTCAATTCTTGCTGTGTGTACCTTCAAGTTGTTTCTGATTTATGGTGACTCTAAGGCAAACATATCATGGGATTTTCTTGGCAAGATCTGTTAAAAGGGGTATGTCTCGGTTTCTTCTGAAGCCAAGAAAGTGCAACTTGCCCAAGTTCACCCAGTGGGTTGCCATGGCTGATTAGGGATTCAAACCCTGGTCTCCATAGTTCAATACTCAAAGCACTTAGTAGGGATTCAAGCCACACTGGCTTTCTATGTTCTTTCTATTACTACTAACAACATTATTAATTTCTATTATTATAACTATTATTGCAACTAATCAATAACACCCTTTCTTAGTAATATACTGAGTATTTCATTTTATGTACAGTTGCCCCTCCATTTTTGCAGACTTGAGATCTATGGTTTTGATTACCTGCGGAGGGGTGACCTCCATCTAATGGTGCATCCACCCATGCGTACGCACATGGCCTCGCAAGTGCACTGCCATTCAAACTCATGGGCCTTGAATATCCACGAATTACCGAATTTTTGAAGGGGTACGGAATGGATCCCCCGGAATTAAGAGGGTGGACTGTATATTCATTTTACAGCCTACAAAAATATATTGAAACAATTCCTTACAACATTTATTTACATGTTGTTTTTACTTTAAGTTGGCCACATAACATATCAGATTCGTAATAATGATTTGATGTTATCACCAATCCTCCCTAACTACACAAAACCTACAATATCATTAGTAGAACAGCACAGTGAAATTTTGGTATTTACATCTGACAGGGAAATCGTCTCCACTTGTAATCATTATCATCAGAACTGTTACCCCAGCATTCAAACCATGTTAACTTCCATTCATGCTGTCATGTATCTTCAGAATGCATGTCTCAAAGCTACAGACCCACTTTGTAGTAATACAGTTACAATCAAATAATTTACAGGGCACAAGCCTTCAGCCATAAGATTATTTCAGTGACAGGTGGTTCTTTAAGAGGCTATTAATACCTCACACTGCTCCACAGCTCAGCTGTGGAGAATGTTTCACAACTAGATATCAAGAAAGATATTTCTGATCTCTTTTGCTACAGTACAGCTTGCCAATAAAGCACACAATTTGTGGAGATAGGGACAGAATTTATAGAGCTCAGCCTATCTAGCTCAGTTAGACAAACCTAAAATCAAACAGCTTGGCACATACATTTTCTCATAATTTGCTTAGATTATTAGAACCTAGAATTTCACAGAATTCTTTATGAGGCTGAACTAAAAAGCTGTGGTTGCATCTGCACTGCAGAAATAATGAGGTTTGTAACTGCTTTAACTGCCATGGCTCCATGCTGTAGTTTGCTGTGGAACCAGAGCTCTCTGACAGAGAAGGCTAAATATTTCTCAGGACTACAAATCCTAGAATTCCATACACTGGTGTCACTAGGTTTGGCATCACCCAGTGCAGTAATTCATGGTGTCAACCCCCACCATTGACCTCCTCCCATACTATATCATATAGAATCCTTAGTAATGGTTTTTTGTAATAAATCACTCATAAATCACAATTCCTGTATATTACTGAATTTAATAGTAATAGTTGCAGCATAAACAACTTTGTTTGTTTGTTGTTGTGTGCTTTCAAGTTGTTTTCAATTTACAGTGATCCTAAGGGGGTTTTCTTGGCAAGATTTGTTCAGGTGTGGTTTGCCATTCCTTCCATTGAGGCTGACAGAATGTGACCTCTCAAAGGTCACTCAGTGGATTTCAAGGTGAGAATTGAACCCAGGTCTCCAAAGTTGCAGTCCAGCACTCAAACCACTATGCCTCACTGGCTCTCGAAACAACTAGCAAAATTAAAATCATACCTTTAAATTGCAATATCATACACATAGGCTAAATGCATTTACATATACACAGTGTCATGTGGTTGAATTGAAAATTTGGTAAAATGTGATTTAAAAAAAATAATTAAAAATTGGCCCCTGAATTCTATAGAACGTAATGCATTAGATGCCATGAAACAGAAAAATAATCCCCAAGTACTACTATCTGGAAACAGATGTCCAAATAAAAACAAAACCACTATAAAACTCACTCAAACAATCATTTAAAAATTCACAGAGAAATCCAAGAGACCACTATTTCTCCTCCTGATATACAGTAGCTCATCCCACAGAACAATTAAGTCAGATATTGTCCTGAAACCAGGAGAAAGGGCAGGTTTAAATGGACTTCATCCAAAAGTGCTTGCAGTTGGTCAGCATTCAAGGACCTTGCCCAAGAAGAGGATATTAGCAATTACCCTGTAACTGTTCTCCACTTTTTGACTCAGGTTACATTTCTTCAGGAAGAGTCCATTTACTGCCTCTTTCAATTAGACTTGTATTGCTCATTCTGTGAAAAAGAAATCTATAACCTCCTGGACACAGCCAGCCAACCCCTACTAATTAGATACAACAAGCCAAGACAGGCACGTGTCAAGCATACAGGTGGTCATTCCAAAATCTTTCAAACATTTTGTCTGCAATCTTTGATTTTAACAACTGGATCAAATAAAATTGGACCAGATGGTCCATTAATGGAATTGTACTGATCATGGAATTCAAGTCACAATGAATCCAGGCTACTCTGATTCTGAAGTTATTATTAGCAGCTAGTATGAGTCTGATCAATTCTCCTTTACTAGCAGATCATAATATGTAGATAATAATAGTAGCAGATCATAATATGATAATGACTTCAAACAGCTCTGTTTCATGACACCATGAAGAAACAACAGAGGTAGGAAAATACTACTTTGACAGCCTCATTAACAAAGGCTAAACTCAATAATGAACTGGAACCCACATTTGGTCAGATTAAACACGAGTGTTTCTCTATTTATGTTCCAGATGTATGTGATTTGCTTCATTGCTCTCAGAGTTAAGGTATGCAGAGGAGCTAGTTTGGCTCTGCCAAGGGAAAGTTTGTCACCTGCCAAATCCACTCTGTATCTGAGAAATCAAGGTTTTGACAGAAGAATCAGTCATACCAAAGTTGTGAATGTTGTTGTTAAAAAGTAACACTGAAGTGCAGGTTACTTTTTTAAAAGGTAGGGTAACACATACTGTTAGCAATACACTGCTAATATTACTCTTTATTGTTTTGTTACTAACTTTTAATTAAAAAGGAAACTAAAAAAACTGGCAAATATTATTTAAAGGATGCTGTTATGTACAGTAGCTTTGCAAAATTATTCCCTCCTTATGCAAAAAAGAGGTGGTAATGTGTTACAGGTAATATAAAATCACAGAATATAAAGGAACCACAAGAGCATTGCTAAACCACTCCTGAAAGAGCAACGCAACAGGTCACTTTCAAGCTCATACTCATACTAATTGGAAAGCTCTCTGGAACCCACAAGAAGCCATTCCATGGCAGCATTATTCTACTAGGTTCTCATATCTTGTCAGAATATAAAAGCTGTCAAAAGTATCTGAATGAGCAGGTGGTGTTACAACTACCTATCATCTAATCTAAACTGTCAGTTAACTAGCTTCCTGCCACAACAAGAAACCAAATCTGGACTGTGATTTACTGCATTGAAAGTACTGACCAAATGACATGTTGGGTCAGACCACAGCCATGACATCCATAAAGTCTTTAGTTACACAAGAATAGACATTCCTGACATGAATGATGAGGTTTCCCATGACAACAATGTTGGGAATTTTTACAGTCAAGCCAAAGATTCAAAGATTTCGCTCAATCTACATACAAATACTGTTGGACAGCTGTATGGATCACACACCAGCATAACCATAAAGCTGTCCTGCACACAGAACATCAAACACTCAAAGGTTGCACTCCAATGGACAGGAAGCCTGGAGAGGAAGAGGGAATCTCAACAGGTCACAAGCAACTCCCTCTTCCCAATCTTCAAGGATATGCTGATGCAATACCAAATGTCCAGGACAGCATATTTTAACCCCAACCCAGTCTCAGTAATACATACAAGGTTACCCTGGTAGCATTTTTTTTTTAAAAAAATGTAACATGGTAGCATCTGAAATCATGTATGTAGAAATTACCATCCTTTGTATACTGAATGGTTCATTCAAGGATGATGATCATGAAATTGTGTGGGACTGAGGTGAAATTATCTGTGGCTGAAAAAAAGATAGCCTGTACATTCTTTGAAGCAGACATGCATATTAATGTATAACCTCTTCATTTGGCAAAGAGAAGAGAACCTTTTCTATGGTGGCCCTATCCTTGTGGAATGTGTTATCATTGGATGTGTACATGGCTTCCCCTCTGACTGCATTTAAATAGGACATAAAGACACCCACATTTCAGACTGCTTTTACTCAAATGTATGCACTGTTATCTGAAACAGTTTGTGGCATTTTTGTTGTCGTATTTTATAATTCATCATTACAACATTCTATCATGCAAACTACCTTGAGGAAACTTAAAGAGATGGCACAAAATGTTGAAAATATCTAAAATAAATATAGAGGGTTCTTTATTTCAAATATGTCAATGTGTAGTATCTGCCATGACATTACACTTCTCTCCACATTCCTGTTTTGCTGGAGTGGAGAGATGAGAAAGAGAATGCAGAGGGTTTCAGCTAAATGGCTGGGATAGACACAGAGAATCTTTTCCCCACCCAGACTATTACCTCATGTCCTTCACCCTAACAATGATGGTGACAAAGACTTCATGACAAGATGAGTTGTCTGGGAATTGTCTACCCTTCCTCTTAACCTTAGAGGCAACTAATTTAAGGTGAGCAGGCAACTGAGCTGGTTTTCTTGGATGTTCCTCTCAGTGCTACACTAATGAAAGCCTCAGTTGCTGCTCCTCCCCTGCTGTCTTAGGCCACATGATAATCCTAATGGCACCCTAACAAAACTTGGCTTTGGTCACATGATGATCCTGCTGGCACCCTAACAAAATATATTCAGTCTCGCCATTAGTGAACAAGGGAGAAAATAGCTCATGTTCTGAGAGTTACTTTATGTAGCACAGTATCTGCAAACAGCAATCAAGTTCTATTGTCAGTTGTTTTCTGAAATACAAAGCTGTTACAAAAGTTGCTAGTGCTACATAGTTGCCACAGATTGCCTGATCTTTTAGGTAAATATTTTAGGAAATGTTGCTGCTCTCAGTTAAGTCACAATCATGGTTCATGCTCTGGTTAATGACTGGACTGACTTCACAACTATACCTGCATAATTATCATTGGTTCCCTCTGTTGCTTATTTTCTTTTTTCTTCAGCTTACACAAGGGGTCTGTTCCATATACTGTGGCTTCCAATTAAACTTTAATTATGTAAGAAGTCTGACATATAAGTCTGCAATAAAAAGTAATTAGAGAATTATTATTTTAAGATCACACAGACAGATTTTTAGTATCCCAATACAAAACACGAGAACGACAGTGTTGGAAAAACATGTTGCTGAATTCTGATCATGCCAACAAACGTTTTTAAAAATGTAATTGAACAAAATAATGTAACAAATGTATTAAAAACATGACAATATCACTATTTAACTGTGAAGTCTTAGAGAAAATAAAACAATCATCCTGAGTAAATATAAATGAACTGCCCAAGAGTAGGCATATTGATTTGAAAGCTAAGTCAAATCATATTCAATTAGACGTGAACAGAAATCCAATCAAAATGTTCTCTACATACATCATATTATCTTTGTATTTTTAAAGTTAACACAAATTCTAAATACATAATACATGCTAAATACATGATCTTCCTTTTTCTATGGCAGTCCAGCAGCCTGCAGTTAAACACAATCCATAACATTTGATGCTTAATCAGATTTTATTTGAAACTTGACAACTGTAGCAAAATCTAGCACAGATTAGATACTAGCAACCAACCACAAGAAAGTATTAGAAGCATATTCCAACAATAAAAACAAACAAAAAAACCCAAGCAGCTGCATTTATATACTGCTTCATACCATCTAAGCAGTGTCTAAGCGGTTTTACAACTGTAAACTACTTGCCCCCAACAATCTGGGTACTCATTTTAGTGATCTTTGAAGGATGTAAGCCTGGGTCAAGCTTGAGCCCTTTTGCTGGTATTGAACTCGCAACCTTATGGTTTTGAGTGAGTGGCTGCAGTACAGTCATTTAACCACTGTGCCACCTGTGGTCCTTTAGAGGTTGTTGGACTCGAACTTACATCTTCTGTACCTTTTGGCTGGCCAGTGATAATGGAATATAAAATTCAGCACAACCTGGTGGAGCACACTTTCTCCACACATGATGAAAACTATAGGCTTGTTCTAGATTTAGTCATCCCTAGAGCAGACCCAAATCTTGTTGTGTAAAAATAAAGTTCCATTTATTTCAGTAGGTGACTCTAAAATCTGCATCCAACCAAATGTAAGGAAATAATCTGGGATAAAAATGCAGAGACCAGTGTAGAAAACATAATATATCAGTATTTTAATGTTAATGCCACACCCTTCACAATGCAATTAAATCTGGTGGTATAATTCCCCAACGTTCAGTAAATGGATTGAAATTCCAGAATGCAATTCTATGTAGGAATCAAAGAACTTCCTTTTGAAAAGGCCTTTTTTCAATAGATTTGTCAGCATAATACCAGTAGAAACAAGTTGTACATTCTTTCAGCTTAATTAGCAACCTGAAAAAAGGCTCAGGCTGAATTAGAAGGGAGATGAGATCAAAGCATAACAAAAGAGAACTGAGTTGATCCAATAACCAATGGATGAATAAGAGCACTAGACTCATGATATGTGTGGTTAAGATGACAACAACTTAATTTACTTGCTTTATAAAGAGCAATTCTATTCTTAAAAATAGCCTAATTTCCAAGAGAACGTGTTATCAATAATGCCTTTCTCCTGAAAATGTATTTACTCGCCTTTCCCTTTAGAACAGTGGTTTCTAAACACTGATCCATAGACACTGAATTTCAGTTCCCAAAACCTAAACCAGCATGGTAACAGTCCCCTGAAAATAAAATCTGATTAAACATCAAATGTCATGGGTTATGTTTAACTGTAGCTTGCTGGACTGCCATCGAAACTGTAAGATTATGTATTTTGGAAATTATAGTTGAACTAAATGTGGGGAGTCGTGTTTGAGAATCACTGCTTCAGAAGAAAGAAAATGCAGATCAGATATGCATTTTCAGTTGTCAGCAGAAACATGGCTTCAGTTTTTTGTAACGCTACACAGACAAACAAAGATAGAAACAAATGAAAAGCATCTACAAGTACACTATACTATTATTAAAATAAACACCACACTGAGCTTTAGTCATTAAAGAATTTAATTTATACCTTCAATGGAGTGTATTATTTGTAAAAATAAGACAGCAGCTCAGTTCAAGCATCATGCCAGCTTGTGCTAACCTTAACTGAGAACATAAATAAATATGGCTTAAGATATATAGACAGCAACCTTTGTTCTGGAACCTATGTACTTGACTTTTTCCCATCATCTGCTCAGCTTTCTGCTACATAGTTTTGCAAATTCACTTTCATCTCTAGATGTAGAAGCTTCTTGAGGTGCAGTAAAAGCTCTTAAATGGGTTGTCAATTGTTTGTGAATTCAGAATTAATAGCAAATCACAGTATAAATATGATTTGCAAACCAACTTCAAAGAACAGAGGACATCTGTTTTTTTCTAACTCCTATTCATCAAGGTTGTGAAGAAACTGTCTTCTGGCTATACAAACCTTGGCTCAGAAATCTGTCCAATTAATCCTATATTTCAACACTAAAATCTCCTTTCATAAACATTTTGTGATATTTACAAAACAATACTTTCTATTTTGCTGCAACACCAATATTCTCTACATGAAAGTTATCATTTCTCCCATGTATAGATAATAATCTTCAGGCCTGTTTTAATTATTAATTATAGAACATGGCAAAATAGTTGTGAGCTATTTATCCAGGTCTCCTTGCTGCTTCAGGCCAAACGTTGACATTTCAGTCATCACGTCCCTTATTATACTGTTTTTCATGCATTCAGTGTTGAAGAACAAGAGAGCAACCCACTAAGGCTTACATATCGCTAGCCTCACTCTGCTAATGGGATGCTGCCTTCACCAGCAGAACAAGGCAAGAGCTAATTTCCACTTCTTCTGCCCTCCAGCCCCCCGTGCCACATCCCATCTGTTCTGAAGCACTCCTCAATGGTCTAGAGCAGATGCAGGGGAAGGGGGAAATAGCCTGATTACTGACAGAAACCTCCACCGGATCAAACCGCATTCTGTAAGCAGACTGCTACCAACTGGACACAGCTGTAAACAGAGTGGCTACTAGGTACAGGTGTACTTTCAGATGGCAAGATGCAGTCAATTTGTACCTCGAGGGGATCTTCCGGAGCACTTTAAAGTAAATTTCATACTCGAATGCAATAGACAGTAGGGCTCTAGGTCAGTGGTTCTCAAACCCTTTACTCTTGTGACTCCCCCCCCCCTTTACATCTACATGCAGATGCAATGCTCCCACCCAACACAGTATCTGGGTAAAATATTTAGTTTAGTGTGGATATTTTAGATCACAAATTCATGTATATTCATATGTTAACATTTTATAAGGAAATATTGTTCAAATTAGAACACTTTTATTTAAATACTTAACAGGTGTGTAAATTTGATCCCTGGTGGCACAGTGGTTAAATGCCTGTACTGTAGCCACTCACTCACAAACTATAAGGTTGCGAGTTTAATACCAGCAAAAGGGCTCAACTCGACTCAAGCTTGCATCCTTCTGAAGTGGCTAAAATGAGTACCCAGACTGTTGGGAGCAATTAGCTTACACTTTGTAAACCGCTTAGAAAGTGCTTAAGTGCACTGATAAGCGGTATAGAAATGTACTTTCTATTGCTATTGCTACATTTTACACATACTGTCCCCCACACACCCACACTCACATACACCATTGTTCACAGATATATACATACTCATCATGTTCTTTCTTTCAGTCCAACACATACTCATTTTCTCTCTCACACATACCATACAGAAGCATTCCTTCTGTTTATATGCAAATATATAAAAATGATTAAGAGTGTAACTGAGTGTGTTTGTGTAACAGAAAGAGAGAATTTGATCGAGAGACTGTGAGTAAATGAATCTGAGGAAGAGATTAAGAAAATGAGCATTACTGAGTGTGTGTGTGTGTGTATGAAAAAGTCAGTCATACACAGAAGGAGGTAGTGAGGTGTCTGAGAGAATGAATGTGTATGTGACTGTGAGAATGAGTGTCAGTGTGTGTGAGAGAGAATTGGCATGTGAGAGATTCTGAGAATGTGTAAGAGTCAATGTTCCATGAATTGAGAGTGAATGTGTAAGAACTAACTGGTTAAAGGTATAAGGGAAAAAGCAAGTGAGAAAAGGTGTGCTGAGAGTGTGAGAGATGCTTGAATATGTCACAAACAAAGGGATAAATGAATCCTTCAGCTGCCATGTGTCCAGAGTATGCTGGACTGAGCAGGTGCATTGCTTGAGGTTGCAGGAGCACCTCTTGCCAAGAACTGGGGCAGTGACAGGATAGGTGGGGGAAGAAAAAGCAGAAGCCTTTTTTTGCCAGAGGCCATGAGGTAGTGAGCTTCCTGACTCTCTTTCTCCCCCTCCTCCCTCAGGCAGATGTGGCTGTTCCAAGCACCTTCCTTGCCTTCCTCTTCCCCTCCAGGACTGAAGGATGGAGAAATCTGAGCCTTGAAGTCTTACCTCCCCACTCAAGCAACTACTGAGATCCCCCTTGGAATCCCACCCCACAATTTGAGAAGCACTGTTCTAGCTGATTTGCAACAGATCAGCAAGTTTGTATCCACCTAATTTCATAATACTAATTTAAAAAGTATTTATTCCAACCCCAATAAATAGGCTGTTCAAATTCCTGATTTTTATCAAACTGGAGATAGATTTGTTTTTGTGTATGGCATCGCTCCATTTTAGGGCTCGTAGAAAATGCTGAGCAGTTAGAATTTTATTGTTGGCTCCCTCCCAGCTACTATGTGGACTTCAAGGTTTTGTTTGTTGTTGTTGTTTTTCCGTAAAAACAAACAACAACAAAAATAGTTTGTACAAGCTTGAAATCTGCCCATATATAACTATACACACACACACACACCAGAGTGAAATCTGGAAACATTGAAGAACCTAAGATTACCTTCCTCAGTTAACCAAGTAACTGGCATTCTCTCAAGATGCCAGCCACAGATACTGGCGAAACGTCAGGATAAAAAATAGCTGGCATTACTTCTTTTTTATAACATCTTGTACCAAAGGCATACATAATGTGAAAAGAATAGGGATAGGGTCCTACACCACAAAAAGGAGGATCATTCCAACATGTTTCAGGAAACTTTTTTATTCAAGCCCAACAACATGCATGTGTAAAATGAAACAACAGGATCAGGAAGCCTGAGTAGAACATTTGAACCTTCTATAGAAAACTTGAAGGAATCTTTCAAAATGCATCCAGAAATGACTCTTTTTTTACTAGCTTCCACTTTTCTTATGATTCCCATTTTGGTCGCCAAACTTATAGATCTTTGCACTTTTAACATATTGAGGGTAGCTGGTGAAACAGGCTTATCTACTCTCCCCTTTTCTCATTATTCTTCTGTTCACACATGCTCCGTGGGGGATTCTAGAGTTAGCTGCTGTTTAACCTGCCTACTGTAAGCAGCCACAGCTGCAGTAAGTTCAGCTAGAGGAGAATCTCATTCATTTTCAGATTATGCTTTACTTCATTGTTTATTACAAACATATTTCTGCAACCCATCACTGAAACTCTGTCTTTTTGCATCCTACTTTCTCAATTTTTCCTATCCCAAATCTGCTGAAAAGAACATCCAGAGTTATACAGAGGATGAGGAGAAAATGGACAGGCATAAAAAGTCTAAAAAAGAAGCTTTACTTCAGAGTCTATATTAACTGAGAAATGCCTGTAAGTGGATCTCCAACTTTCTCTCTGGTTCATTAATGCTGTAGGTTTAATGCTGCAGATTTATATTTTGAGCCTAAGTAAACTTATTAATGAGTACATCTACTATGTATGAACATTCATAGTCACCACTTTTCCACTTTTTATTATTATTATCGTCATCATCTGTATCCTGATTCCCCCTCCCCCCAAATTGGGAGTCAAAGCAGCTCACAATTTAAAAGAACAACAGAACTAAAAGGTATAAAAAGTGAACATTAGGACAAAATTAAACTCTTTACAGTATATTAAAACAATTCATGCCTAAAGTTAAAAGAATAAAATGCAATTAAAAAAATTAAAAAGTTCTTTAAAACAGTTCAGTTAAAACAATACAGAACCCCCTAGCCCATTCTTTAAAATGGTTGGTGTAAGCCTCTCTCATCCAAATGAAATTTCAATTTAAAAAAACCTAGGACAGTTGCAATTGGTTATGTCTACCTGAAGGTGATTAGTCCCAGATTAAATGTTTCTGTGAATTCCTCTTTAGACAAACTTTTCCTGCCTCCAACTTGTGACTAAACATGGGATTCGACTCCTCCCCTTCACTTCCTCATATTGACTACATCCCAGAAAAATGGAAGATATTGGACACATCTTTAAATATCTGTACTACCAGCAAATATTCCAATATCTGGGGCAGGAGAGGGGACTACACCATAGATACAGAAAGAGGGCATGGATATAATCCTATACCCACTCACTTCAAAGTAAACTCCACTAAGCTTATTAAGACCTAATTCTTAGTAGAAATGCACATGATTGCACTCAAAAGCTCTGCTATATCTGCTATTATTACTGGTGAAAGCTTAAGACTCAGAATAGAAGATGGGCAAATTTTAAAAGAAAGCAGGGGAGAGGTAAGCCATATGTAGAGGAAAACAGTTCCTAGAATACATAGGGCATTTGTAGCACTTCTCTTTCTTCAGCATATTCATTCTTCAAACCCTACAGAGAATACACCTTAAGGTTTGCATAATTGTTTTTAAAACTGCAAGCATCTGCTCTGGAAATACACAATCAGCTATAGTATTCAATTTTTAAAATGATGGTATGTCCTATATAAGAACACTGCTTATCTAGTTTTGGCCAAAAACATTTATACTAATGAGCAACTTCCATAAGTATTTCTATCGACAGCACCTACATAAACAGGATCCAGAGAGGAAGACAGTGAAGTCAATAAGATAAAATACTCTGAAGCATGCTGAAACCATTGGAAGCTTATTCATGTCCATAAATGAGTTCATAACTAAAATTAATACTATCTCCTCTTTTCGTGTCTAACCAATATGTAAGACATGCAAAGGAAAAACTGGAGATTGATTTTGAAATCATAATTAATGAGAAGATGTTATAGAAATAAATGAAACTGATTAAAATTTAAGGAAATGCTTTATTAGTTAAATATTAAGGTCACAATAAACAACTGAAGCTTATACTTCTTTGAAGTTAATGGGATATGTTAGTTGCAGTAAGCTAAAGCTGCATGCATTTCAATGGACTAAGATCAGCTTCCACTGCACTGGAGATTCAGTTTTATGAGTATTACAGTAATATTGACAAATTATGCCTTCTACAATAAGTCCTGCAGCAGCATGTTTTTCTTAACAGTAAATGATTGCCCTAATTTAGCAAATGTTTGAACAGAGAGAATGTTGCATATGGGTTAATAAACATATATTACTAGTCAAGCTTACATAATTATTTAGGGACGAATATACCAGAGCAGAGAAACCAAAACCATGTGTCTCAGATATTCAGGATGGTGACAAGGTTACATATTAGCAGGGTAAAGAGGACGGAAAATAACTCCCACTGTGTGGCAGTTATTCATAAATCACCCTCATCCAATTGTAGTGTCTTTATAAAGATATATGTACATGATCCTAGCTTGACTTATTTAAGCTACAATTACATCTAGGATTACAGAACTCGATTTTTCATATTTAGGCTTTTAGAAAATAAATAGGAAAGCTAGAGTTATCTCTACTAATTAAAACCTTGCCCTACAAGCCACATTTGGTCCGTTTTACATTGGCAAAAAGAGGTGTGTTGAAGGCTGCTTGAAAACCCAGCCTTTAGATGAGAAAAAGGGAAAGTGTGCCATGAAAACACTATTTTGGAGTTTTAAGGGAGAAGAAGTGCTTTAAAAAGGAGCTGGCCCATTTTACATTGGCAAAAAGAGGTGTGTTGAAGGCTGCATGAAAGCCCAGCCTTTAGATGAGAAAAATGGAAAGTGTGCCATGAAAACACTATTTTGGAGTTTTAAGGGAGAAGAAGTGCCTTTAAAAAGTAGTTTGATTTCCCCACTACTTTTTTAAAAAGGGTGCAGCATTGCTGGCCCGTTTTACACGGGCAAAAAAAGGCGCTTTTAGGGCTAAAAAGCCCGCATTTAGGGTTAGGGAGGGCGTAGCCTTTACACCCTCCCTAAGCCTAAAACGCATGGACACCGCCATTTAAAGATGGCGGCGTCTACACGGTGGCGCCGTACAAGCGTCATCACGTGCGCAGCGTTTTGACGCGCTGCGCACGTTTTGACGCTCTGGCGGCGCGGGAGGGCGCCAATCGCGCCCTTCCCGCGCCGCAAAAAAAGAGCTCGATCCCGGAGCTCTTTTTTGCGGCGGGTCGTTGCGGCGGGATGAGGCCTCTGGGGCTGCCCGTGTGGCAGCCTAGGCCTCATCTCGCCGCTAGAAGGGGCGAGTTTGGACCGCCCCTTTTAGCCAATGTAAAAAGCACCCCTATTGCATCTAAAGGCTAAGGTGTAGTTGAACGGTTAAATGGGGCTCTGTATCTTTAAAGCGCCCATTTAAAGGCAGCGATACAAGTGCGGAGGGAGGGAAGGTGCCAAGACAAGAAGAGACCTTCAGAGCCCGGCCAGAGTGCGCCTGCACCTTCCTTCACCTCCTCCCTTTGGTTGAGAGAGTGTGACTTCTAGGGAGACAGCAGGGCACTGGAGGCGCTCAGCCAGACCAGGGCAAGCTGGCAAGAGGAGGAGGAGAAGGGGAGGGACCTGGAGCACCTCTGCTGCCCTGCTTCCCTGCAAGTCACACTCTCTCAGCCGAAGGGGGGAGGAGAAGGCAGGCCCAGGCACACTCTGGCCAGGCTCCAGGGCTCTCTCCTGGCTGCCTTCCTCCTCCCTTTGGCTGAGAGAGTGTGACTTGCAGGGAAGCAGGGCAGCAGAGGTGCTCCAGGTCCCTCTCCTCCTCCTCCTGTTTCCAGCTTGCCCTGGCCCAGCATCAGGAGGACCTGGAGCACCACCGCTGCCCTTCCTCCCTGTAAGTCACACTCTCTCAGCCAAAGGGAGGAGGAAGGCAGCGGGGAGGGAGGGAGGGAGGGAAGGAGCCAGGAAGAGACCCCCAGAGCCTGGCCAGAGCACGCCTGGCCCTCATGCTTCCTCTTCAAAAAGAAGGCTGGAAAAGTAGGACGTGTCCTGGCAAAGGAGGACGTGCCTGGTCAACTTGGAAAAGGGGGGCCTCTGCTCAAGAATGGAGGACATATGGGAATCCCTCCTGGACAGAGGGCTGAAACCTCAAGACAACTCAATATAATGCTCAGACAGAACACAGACTACAACTCCCATGAGCCTTTGCTACCATTTCCCAAGATGCCTTAATTTGCAACAGAAAGCCGACCAGTATGTTCACATGTGATGAATTCTTTCGTATTGACTCTGCATTTTCTTTTTGTGTAGATGCTCTCTTGTTTTGTGTGTGATGAGCTTGTGCGTAATCATGTGCATTTCCGAACTGACCTCACTTTCTCCCTCTTTCGGAATGGTCCTGTACTCCCCCATGTGATAAGCTCCGACTGTATGGTGTACCTGCGCAATTGCGCAATTCGCAGCCAGCAAGGGAAAAAAATGTTTAAAGCGCGGCTAAAAGCCACGTTCCTTGCCGCCCATGTAGCTGCTCCGCCTATGTTTGTAGCGTTTTGACAGCTTCCCATATAGTTGCTGAGCCACAGAAAAAACCTCAGTCTAGCTGCCCTGTACTTTTTAAATGCACACCTGGGGCTAGCTGTCTAGCTGCTAAGCATTAAGGAAAGTGCAACTTCATGTCACACTTTCTTGCCAATGTAAAAAGCCCCATTTATACTTTCAGAGCATGACTGAAAAATATTTCCAATACTGGGAGGGAGGGGGAGACCAACAAATGGGAGGAAGATAAAGCAATGCCAATGTAAACAATGTATCTTAAAGTACCAGCAATTCACACTTTAAAGTCTCATCCTAGCACCTAGAGTACTCAGCAGGCATCATTTCATGTTCTGAAATACATTTTACAACACAATATTGATTTCCAATGATTCATCCAGGTAGAGAAAAGAAGTGTCTCATTATGAAACTCGCATGAGGAGAAACTGCTCTTGACTAAACATACAAACAGTTCTCTTCTCACAAGAACTGTTAAACCAGTGCTACATCTAATGAAACACATTGTTTAGAATGCTGATGATAACTTTTTACAGATGGCAATCTTTTTTTTTTTAATGTAAACCACCTAACATTTCCATTTTAGACAGAAAAATGCAGTTGACATTTTCACAGCTACAGTCATGCCCAGAATTATATATAAGAAAGTCTCACAGAAATCAAAGATTGCAATGGCATTCAAGATGACAGTCCTGTTAATTAGGTATTTGAAAAGCAAAAGCTAAATGAATAAATAAATGCATCTAAAAATGCATCTCCTATATATAAAACATGTATCTCAAGCTATCAGGAACTAGTTCCAAAATACTCCAGTGCAGTTCTTCCTACACTATATATGTCACTTAACAAAACAGGTGCATTAGTGATGACTCACGCTAAATTACTGTGATTTCATTTATCATTACAATATTCTAACAGCATATCAACAAAATGCAATATAAATTATTATGGAAAGAGATCTTGTACTATTTGAGACTAACTGAAATAAAGAAATTGGCAGCACAAGCTTTTGTAGACTAAACTCTACTTTCTCAGCTACATTTGGTGGAGTGCACCTGAGGAGATTCAAGTCTACAAAAGCTCAGGTTACCAACTTCTTTCTTTCAATTAGCCTCAAAGGTGCTACAAGATCTCTTTCCATACTGATTTGACAGACTAACATGGCTATATTTTTGAATTTAATATAATTTATGTCACACAAGATGAGAGAGCTTTCCAGTGACTAAGCAATGAAACATTTTAAAGTCCTGCTGGTTTCAGGGGAAGCCAATGGCAAACCTCCTCTGAACAAAATTTGACTAGGGTTGCCATAAATCAGAAAGTACTTGAAGGCACACAGCAACAAGTTTCAGTAGACCATTTAGAGCTGTAGCCCTTAGACACACTTACTTATAAGTAAATTACACAGAACAAACTGGAAATTTGTTCAGACAAAAACAAATGTAGCAGATCGTTCTGTAACATCATAGTTACATCATACTTAATACATCTCCATAGAAGTCATCCTCACAATGGTAAGTATGCAGCGTGAGTCTTCCACTAAACTCAAGAGTTAATATGTTTAATTCGTTTTCCTGAATCATGATCACTCCTCCAAGGCACTAACAGTGAAAAAACAAAAAAACTACAAAGGTGTTGCTGTGAAATTAGGCAAATTAAACCTACTGAAAGGAAACATTTCACTGGGAACAGGGGATGGGGGGAAGGAAAATGTGGCAAACCAGCACACTATACTGACAACTTCTTTGCACATCCTTCCCCCCCCCCTCCAAAAAAAATGGAAGGGGAAGCACCTTGGGGAAAAGTGCGAATAGGTTTACAGTTCACAGAGCAAGTTCACAGAGCTGTATGTCTGGAAAGTGTGATTATGAGTGAGCCACAGTTACACTTCAGCTGTTTCAGTCAAGCAGCAGCTGAATGCAGGGAAGAAACAGAAACACTGCTTCCTACTTCCACCAGGAATGTTAAAGGAGAAGGAAAAAGCCCACTCTGCACAAACCTACCTCAATAAAGGCAGCAGTGGCTTGCATTATTAGCAATACTGTCCTAAAAGAAAATCTCAGTTGCTGATGGATGTAATAAAAGCTAATACTGTTGCTCCTCCTTATCCATGGATTTTTTTATCCATGGATTCAAGCATCCACGGCTTGCAAATATTAAAAAAAAAAAAGTCTAAATTCCAAATAGCAAACCTTGATTTTCCATTTTATATTGGAGAGGCCATTTTCCCTTTCCATTACTGTATATGTAATGGGACTGGAACACCCATGGATTCTGTTATCCATGCAGGGGTCCTGGAACCAAACTCCAGCGAATAAGAAGGGCCCACTATAGAGCAAAAGCTGAGGGAAGACGGAGAATGGAATGACCCTTGCAAATGTTAGATACAGAAGATGATTAAAAAAAGGAAAGCATGCCAGTGGGGCTCAAAGAGCGACAGAGGGATGGCAAAAGGACAGCCGCTGAGAGAGTGGGAACTGGGAGCAGCTCAGCTGCCGTTGGAGGGAAGAGAATGAAATGGCAGATTGGATGGAAGAGGAGGAAATGGGGAGTACAAGTGCCCCAGGAGCAGGACTGGCTTCCAGGGAAACAAGGGAAGCATTGTACCAAAGCAGCCCTCCACACAGAGGATGCTCCTGCGGTCCCCCAGAGACTTAGGAGCCAAAGGTTGTCATGCCAACCCCTTCTTCTCCTTCCTCACCAGCCCATGCTGCTGATGCCATGCCAGCCCACTCGCCCAACCCCAGGAGGAGGAGAGCTTCCCAACCAAGTCCTCCCTCTTCTCACACCTGGGCCAAGGCTGCTGCCATGCCAGGTCAGGCTGAGTCCTAGTGGCACCAGATCTCCCTTGGCTCCCCCAAATGGGCTGCCATGCCCAGGCTTCACCTCCAGGGGCAGTGCTGGGTCTCTCTTGGCAGCACCTGCTCGCCATTATATGCATCCCATTCCTTCCCTCCCTCCCTCTTCATTGCCAGGATGGTCTGTCTCTCAGGCAGCAAGGCATTCCTCCCCTGCTCCTCCTCTTGACTGGCCCTTTGCCTCCCCTCCTCCTTCGCCTCCAGCTACAAAGGCATTTCAGAATAAGAATAATAAGAATAATAAATGGGGGGGGGGGGGAGGAATCCATCCAAGATGATTTCTTTCCCCATGGAAGAAATGTTTTCAACCCTGACCCAGGGGACTGGACTAAAGTTTGGGGGGAAAAGAAGCCAAGTGGAAGGAGGAGGAATGTGGACTGTTTAAAAATGGAAATAAGGGAAAGGGAAAGGAGGGGTAGAAATGCTGCAGATTGCATGATAGCTAAGGCTGAAGGAGTATTTATATGTGCAGGAAGAACCTGGTTTGAGGCCATTTTTGACTGCCCTGGCTCCAGGCTACGGAATTCTGGGAATGGTAGTTTGTTGTGGCACCTGCGGTGCCACAACAAACTACCATTCCCAGAATTCCGTAGCCTGGAGCCAGGGCAGTCAAAAATGGCCTCAAACCAGGTTATTCCTGCACCTATGGATTAAAGCTAAGTTTTAAAAAACCCTCTCCCCCTGCTTTTCCTTCAGCTAAGGCCAAAGCAGCCCACCGCACAAACCCCCAGCTTTCCCCTTTTCTCTCCTCCCTCCCTCCCTCCCTTCCTTCCTTCCTTCCTTCCTCTCTTTCTTTTACCTTTCATCCAGTCCACCACTTGACTTGGGGTCCATTTGCTGACAGGTTCCATAATGAGCGCCATGGAGCTGGAGAGAAGGAGGAGAAAAAGAAGAAGAAGGGGGCAAACTTTCCCAGAGGGAGAGAGAAAGGGCCCCTCTCTCTCTCTTCTGGAAGAAAAGAGGGAAATAATAAGAAGAAGAAAGCAGCAGGGTCCAAGCAATGGGGTCCCAAAACGACGAAGGGGAATCCTTGGAGGGTGTCCTGGCTTGGGAGAAGAATGTCAGCTGGGGATGGAGGGCTCTGGTAGTCCTTTTTTTTCCCTCCAAAACCCTCCTCAATTCTTCTTCTTCTTCTCTGCTTTGCAAAATGCTGGCTTGCTGCTGCTGCTGCTGCTGGCTAGATTGGCTGCCTTGCTTGCTTGCGCGCGCGCCTGCCTCTCTGAGTCTTTCTGTGTCTCTCTCTGGTTTGCTGTGCGCGCCCCCGTGCGCGTGGCAGAGAGAAGGGTCACGCGCCTGGGTCCAGGTCTCTCCCTCCCTCCCTCTCTCCCTCTCTCTCTAAGGCTAAAGGCTTCCTTGATTCAGGATCAGTAGGAGCCAGAGGAGGCTGCTGCAGTGCACACTCTTCTTCCCTTGCCTTGCCCAGGTTCCCTCACCCCCACCTCCAAGGAAGGACCCCACACCAGGCACCTCCAGACTTGAGGAGGACCTTCCCTGGGAAAATGATAATAATAATAATGTGGGACAACATGGTCAGATTTTTTTTTTTAAAAAAAAGCTCACCCCCCCCCCACCCTCTCCATCACTTCCTCACTCCTATCAACATAAATGCAAGCTTCTTATTGTCATGGTACAATCATTGTATCACCGATTTGGAAAAGACCACAAGAGCCATCCAGTCCAACCCCATTCTGCCATGCAGGAACTCCCAATCAAAACATCCCTGACAGATGGCCATCCAGCCCCTGCTTAAAGACCTCTAAGAATGGAGACTCCACTACATTCCAAGGGAGTGTGTTCCACTGTCGAACAGCCCTTACTGTCAGGAAGTTCCTCCTAATGTTGAGGTGGAATCTCTTTTCCTGCAGTTTGCATCCATTGTTCCACGTACTAGTCTCTGGAGGAGCAGAAAACAAGCTTGCTTCCTCCTCAATGTGACATCCCTTCAAGTATTTAAACAGGGCAATCATATCACCTCTTAACCTTCTCTTCTTGAGGCTAAACATCCCCAGCTCCCTAAGGCGTTCCTCATAGGGCAAGGTTTCCAGACCTTCACCATCTTAGTTGCCCTCCTTTGGACCCGCTCCAGTTTCTCCACATCCTTTTTGAATTGTGGTGCCCAGAACTGGACACAGTATTCCAGGTAGGGCCTGACCAAAGCAGAATAGAATGGCACTATTACTTCCCTTGATCTAGACACTATACTTCTATTGATGCAACCTAAAATCACATTGGCCTTTCTAGCTACCGCATCGCACTGTTGGCTCATGTTCAATTTTTGGTCTACTTTCCGTTCACACGTAGTTTCATTCAACAAGGTGTCTGAATGTTGTTAGTCAGAAGGTGGAAATGGAGGGCACCTCTTGCAAATAATGCACTGTTCCAAAGGGCTTTTGCTTTGGCTTTTGCAGATTTGATTATTCACAGATTTGATTAATATGTTCTCTCTAGGAATATCTTGATCCTCCAGAACAACTCTATGGTCAACTTTAACCAAAGGTTGCACTGAAGGACTCAGACATTCCTGGAGAGAACACTTTACTACGGTAGGCATCTGTAGTTCAGGGCAATTATGTGGTCAATTTCTGGCAGATGTTGACCAGGGAGTTGCACTGGAAGATGTAAAGATTCCTAGAGAGGTGTTCTCTCAGGCACAAACATAGTGTTTTTATTATTTGCGATTTTCCCACATTCACAGGGGTCCTGTGCCCCAAACCCCAGCAAATGTGGAGGGACCAGTGTAATAATATTAAGCAGGAGGAGGTCTGGTCAGCCTCTCTGGACCAGTTCTTTTGCAGCTCCAGGATGCTTTGAAGCATCTCTGTGGTGAAGGGGGCGCCCAAGAAGGTTCAATCCAGCAGCCACGGGAGAAGCCGGTGCCTCCTCTCCTCCTCCTTCTCTTCCTCTTTCTTCATCATCCCCTTCTCCTGTCAGGGAGTCCTCCTCACTACAAAGGAAAGCAAGGCACTCCCCCCCCCCCCAAATAAAACCTTCAATATGTGGGATGTGTCCAAATGCAAAACGCATGTAAATTCAGGCTTCTTGTGTCAGGATCATGTTGAAAACAGGTCTGATAAAATGACATGGATGTGGCCACTAGGTGGAGATAAAGAAGAGTTCCAGTGGCAGTCACATGAGTCTGCATTTTGAAACAGTGCATCATGGGAAGGCTGATACAACTGCCAACTGTCACTGAGAGTGAGACAGTTGGTGTCAGAGTAGTTTCAGAGTTGGTTGTCTCAGAGTAGTCTCAGAGCTCGTTGGTTATGGCCAGTCGGTTGGTAAAACAACTTGTTGATGAGTATCTAAGTTTTATACTCTCTGTAATCTTTGTAAATAGTTTAGTAACAAAGATTACAGAACTCTCATTTGAGAGAAACCTCATTGTACTGAGATTCATTCCTGTGTGAGAGGAAATTTGCCACACAACTCAGATTCTTCACAGACCTTCTTCTGGGTCTCTTGTCCGCGTACAGTAAACTCTGCTTTTGCACATCTTCTCCCAGCATGCACCCTTCCTGACATCTTGGTCATGCTCCAAATGGACGAGGAAGAGGAAGAGGTGTGGGGATTCCTCTTGGGCAGAAAAAAGGAGGGAATGGAGGGGCTGTCTGGGAAAAGGAGGATGCCTTGTTCACCTTGCCTTTCACAAACAGCCTTTTCCCTCTCAGCTGAAACACCATGCTCCTCTCTGGTGCTCCCCCAGCCCCACCTTTCCCCCTTTTCCCCCTCACACTGGCGGAAATGACGAGGATTAGAGCCCAATATTATCTGGAGGCAAGAAGCCCCTTGGGGAGGAGGGCTTTGTTGGCTGAGGGCTTTTTGCCCCACAGCCACAGTGCTCCTACCCTCCTGAGGGAAGCTCCTGGGGTCAGAGGGGGAGAAAATGGGGCCACCCCACCCCAGTTAGCTGAGGTAGCGAGGCAGTGAAGCCCCCTGAGGAAGAGGCTAGCGCAACACCTGCCTAGCTGCCTTTCACGGAGCAAAATGCCATATATTCAAGTTGTTTCCAACTTATGGCCATCCTAAGGCCATGAACCTCTTTATGGAGTTTTCTTGGCAAGTTGCTTCAGAGGAGGTTTGTCCTTCCTTGCCATTCTCTGAGGCTGAGAGAGTGCCACCATGAAGCTTTAGAGTCATAGCCCAGCACTCGAACCACTAGCCATGGGTACTGGGACTACCTATATACATTCGACTATAAGTCAACGTCATGTGTAAGTCGGGGGCATGTTTTGTAACCATAATTATGGATTTGATATGACCCATGGATAAGTCGAGGGTAATATTTATGGGTGTGAAACAAAGGGTTTAAAGAATAAAGCAAAGGAAAACAGTGTTGAAGAATTTACAAAATTCTAGCTGGTATTACTGTATGTGCTCACACTACATGGATGAGAGAGTAGAGGGAGTTGGGTCAGTGCTTCCAGGATAGAGAAAACTCTTTCCTATTACCTGGGGATAGTTCCTTTTTAAAAAAAAACAAGAGTTAAAGTACAGTACTTACATTGACCTGAGGATAAGTTGACTCAATTTTTGGGAGGTAAATTATTTGATCAAAAATTTTAGACTTATGCATGAGTATATACAGTATATTGGTGAAGAACGCATTTCTAAAGATGAGCCATCAACCTATCTTGAGCTCCTTAATGATCTTGATGTAGAGACATCTTGTAGCACCTTTGAGACTAAGATCCAAAGCACACTGCAGAAATAATGCAGTTTGTGACTGCTTTAGCTGCCCTGGCTCAATGCTAGGGAATTCTGGGAACTGTAGTTTTGTGAAACATTAAACCGCCTCTGTCAGAGAGCTCAGGTGCCACAATAAACTACAATGCCCAGCATTTCCTAGCACTGTGTTTTGGACTGAACTGAAGAAAGTTTTGTAGCACCTTTGAGACTAACTGAAAGAAATGCCAAATGTATCTGAGGAAGTAGCCTGAAGTCTACGAAAGTTCATGCTGCCAATTTCTTTCTTTCAGTTAGTCTCAAAGGTGCTACAAAATCTCTCTGGCCCCATTCCCACTACATTCTGATTCGAAGTGTGAGGCGGGCTATATGACCCCCCTTCACACTTTAATCGACTTCCAATTCTCATTCAGTCGATCAGTGGAGGAAAGAACTGGGTTAAACACAAATGGCCCGGGCTTTCCTGACACTAGTTTTAAAGTGGTGTTTTTCAGTTAACATGATTCTGAATCATTTGCTGTAAGTGGAAACACTGGTCAGAATTGGGTTTTTTTGTTTGTTTGTTTGGGGTGGGTGTATTGATCACAAAATCAATCTTTTGCAAAAAGCAAAACAGTGCATTTGCAATCAATTTGAAGCACACACACACACACACACACACACAAATCTCCTCCTGGTCCTGGGGGCCTTCCTGCCTGCCTGCCTGGGTTCCTCCGCGGCTTCAGCGAGGCCTCCGCTGCTTCTCCTGGGGCCAATGGTCCTCCGGCGCTGCTGCCATGCCGGTTGAAACAGGGCGATCAGCGGCAGCGCACCAGCGTCAGAAATGCCAGAAACGCTGCCGGCCTCAGGGAAGCAGTGGAGGCCCGGCAACAGCACCGGAAGCCTCCCCAGCCCCGGGAAAGCTTTACCCGGGCCTCCGCTGCTTCCCTGAGGGCAGTGGCGCTTCTGACGCTGATGCTGATGCACTGCCACCGCTTGCCCTATTCCAACTGGCGCGGCAGCAGCACTGGAGGACCATTGGCCCCAGGAGAAGCAGCAGAGGCCTGGCTGAAGCCACAGAGGCTCCGCCGGCCCTGGGAGTGACAAGCAAGGGAGGATTCGGAAGGAGGAAGGAAGGAGGAGGAACAAGTTAGGAAGGAAGGAGGAGGAGGGAGGGAGGGAGGGAGGGAGGGAGAAGGAAGGAAGGAATAGAGGGGAAGGGAGGGAAAGAAAAGGACCGCTCAGGACCTTCGAAAGGGGTCCTGGGGCACCGAGTGAAGGGGAGGAGGGCTGCTTGTCTTTCCCAGCTCTAATGGGAACGACAAGTGTGCCCGCCCCAAAAATAGATTCCAAACAGGCCCCCTTTTCATAGTGGGAACTAGCGGAGTAGACACGATCCAGGATGTGCATTATTCCCTCAGTGGGAATGGGCCTCTAATGTATCGATTCTACAGACTAACAGGGCTATACCTTGATTTCTACCTTAATGATCTTGAGTTGGAGAAGTTAAAGTAGAAAAAGCTCCACCTCAGTCCTGGGAACATCTCTCTTTAAGCAGTGTATGGAATGCAGATTCTCCAACTATTTTACCCCAATTAAATAGTTTGCAAAAAAAAATTCTAATATTTGAAATGTGTAACATTTTAGATTTTATATGTGGATTTTTATTTTTGTTTCATTTTTGAGAACTTGAACATTTGTTTTTGCCCTTCATTAACAGTATGCCACACTGGCTGGAGGGGATAGGTATCTAATAATTTGTGTTCTACTTCTAGTGCTTTCATCAACATGGAGAATCTGCCTCAACAAGTGGGACCTCAAAGAAACTGTGGTTTCTTCTCATGATTGAGTATGATTGAGTTTAGTATGTGATGGGTGGCAAAGAAGAATAAATGGTGTTATCTTTAAAGTGAGGAGTCCCTCCCCCTCCTCCTCCTCCTCTGTTGAGTATCTCATTCAGGGTAGATGCTTTTCCAGAAGAATCTCTTTCCAGGCAGAACCTCCAATTATTTTCATAACCATAGGTTTTGTGCATGCTAGATGGTTCCAATTGTGCACATTCAAGTCCTTTCCAACTTAAGCCAACCCTAAGGCCAACCTACCATGGTAAGATTTGTTCAGAGGATGCTTGCCATTGCCTTTCTCTGAGGCTGAGAGCATGTGACTTGCCCAAGGCCACCCAGTGAGTTTCATGGTTGAGCAAGGAATTGATCCCTGGTATCTGGAGTTTTAGTCCAACACTCAAAGAACTATACAACACTGGTTCTCTTACACAGAAATGATGTTTTTTGAGAAGGACTCTACAGGTTTCATTGCAAGCCAAACTCCTGCCCTTTTAGGCTGAAGTCAGCATCAGCGATTTCAGTGGAATTGATTTCCCTAAGTGGTCTTATTGTAGTATCGAAAATGAAGGGAGAAGGTAGTGTTTGATCAAAAAGGAACAAAGACAAGATAATGAAAGATGAATTGGTGGCAGGAGTAGTAGCTGAAGGTGGTTTAGATGGCAGGAAGGCTAGATATGTTCAAAAAAGATTTGCTGAAGTTAGTTGCAAAGCCACAAAGGGTAGAAAGGGACAGGCAGTTCCAGCTAAATGATCATTCTGATGGTAGGAGGGGAGAGAGGATGCCTACTGGGGAAAATAAGGACTGGATCCTTTTTTCTAAGGGGCTTTACAGACTGCCCACAAAGGGCAGTCTGTAGCCTCCTCTTTTCATTGCGTACCATCACTTTAGCAACTACATCAAGT
This sequence comes from Urosaurus nigricauda, assembly GCA_034509955.1. Taxonomy (NCBI): domain Eukaryota; kingdom Metazoa; phylum Chordata; class Lepidosauria; order Squamata; family Phrynosomatidae; genus Urosaurus; species Urosaurus nigricauda. The sequence goes on from JAOEGL010000003.1 coordinate 89,347,424, forward strand.
GGCGAAGGTGTGCAGTAAAAAAAGGAGCGCTGAAACCCAGCTCCTTTTTCAGTCACAGTTACGATGCAAATGCTCTTGTGACATTGCAACTGTGCAATGCCGTATAGACACTGCACAGTTGTGGTGTCATCACTGTGTGCACCATGTAAGTGATGCTCCACAGCGATGACACACCCGTCACGTGCTAGGGTTGTGGGGTGTGTGTAAGCTCTGCCCCGAGGCAACCCTAGCACTTGACAAGGGCGCCTCTTAGTGCCCGTCTGTTTCAGGCCTTCCTTCTCAACCTATTCCTGAAATAATTGCAGAGTTAAAGTAGCATGTTGTTACAAGAAGAGCTGCATCTACAGATTATTAGAAATGCAAAAACTCAACACAAAAGGGGGAATAAAAAACAAGACCCATCAGTGTATGTAGAAAAGAGGGTGCAAGAAGGGAGATAATGAGAAGGAAAAGCCAGCAAAGAAGTTAAGGGTCCTAAAGGTGACTAATTTGAGAGTGAAACCAAAAAGCAACTTCTTCTTTCCTCATCCTAGAGCAATAATTATAGTGTTCCTGTTTTCTCAAAGGAATATATGGTCACAGGCATGTTTAGAATTGGACATCAGAAGCTAGCTACTTTTGAATCTGATATATCCAAACAAAAACAGCACCTCAAGAGGCCTCGAATGGAACAGTAGAAATTAGGACATATCTCATGTATTTTCTAACCATTAGATTTTATTAGAATCATTTATTAGAATCATTTAGAATCAAAGTCTCATGACCATTAACAGAGGGACGTTTCCTATGTGCACTGATATGACAACATGACCCACTGAACACCGTGAAAGTTATGTCTGCATCAGTGTTTCTCAACCTTTGGTGTTTCAGATGGTATGGATTTCAGCTCTCAGAATCTCTGATGATTTTCCATTCTGGTTTAGGCTTTTGAGAACTGGAAGTCAAAAACATCTGGAGGACGAAAGGTTCAAAACAAAGGACTGTGCTGTGCATCCCATTAAAAGAAGCTATTAACCTTAAGCTAGCAGTAATTACATTGAAAGCATTAGTTTGGGTTGGATTTACTCATTGGCCGTTTATTTTTAAATATGTTGTATTTTGTGTATGTATTTTAAGTACTTTTATTTTTTTTTTTAATTATGAAAATCAGCATCATAATAACTAACTAAATAAAATGATTAGAAGGCCTGATAAGGGCCACCATCTGTAAGGAATTGCCACAGTTTGCTAGTATGTTACTCCACAGCCAAAGGAGGTAACAAACATTTCTTTCCAATCTGTTAAAAATGTTAATATGTTAAATGTTAATATATACTTTTCATGGAAGACAAAGCTGTTCTTGAATAGAAGTTATGATTGCTAAGTATTCTTTCCAGGATAAAAAGCAGTAGACTTCTTAATAGTGGTTTTTGAGGAACATACACTATTGTACTCATGTAGGAAGCACAGAAGGAAGCACAGTGAGGAAAAAAAATGCTCAAGTCTGATTCAAACTGGCTTTTTAATTATTGTAGTATGTATCAAGAGTCTTGTAGCAGCTTGTTGGGCTTGTACAGGGGGTGGGGAACAATCCACTCTCAACTAGGAAGCTAACAGGTTGATCTTGAGTAGTCACTCTCTGTCATCCTGCCTTAGTAGTGCAGGAATATTGCAGTTTGATACCACTTTAACTACCATGACTCAGTGCTATGGAATTCTGGGATTCATAGTTTTGTGAGATTTTCAGCCATCTCTTTCAGGGTGCTGTCAACTACAAATCCCAATATTCCATACATTGGAGCCACTGCAGTTAAAGTGGTGTCAAACTAGATTATTTCTGCAGTGCAGATGCAGCCTTAGACCAATCTACAGTGAGTCCTTGTTATCCATTTGGGGTTGGTTCCAGGATAACAAAATCTATGAATGCTCAAGTCCCATTAAATACAATGGCAGGTAAAATGATGAGCCTTATATAAAATGGAAAATCAAGGTTTGTAATTTGGAATTTATACCTTTTAAAAAATATTTTCAAGCCGTAGATGCTTGAATCCATGGATAAAAAGTCTGTGAATAAGGAGGGCCAAGTGTACTTCATATGAGGATAAAATAGGAAGGAGCATGTGCACCACTGTTTTTAAAAAAATTGAAAGAAATATAACCTAACAAAATACAACAGCACAAAATAAAATGTACAGACTGTCAGAATTCCTTAATACACACACACACAATAATTGCATAGATAGATAGATAGATAGATAGATGATAGATAGATGCCAAAGAAGGCAGATTAATAAGTAATAAATTAACTAATATGCATTTTCTTACAGAGAAATTAGGAAAATCCATGGTTCAGAATTGGCAAGTAGCTACATTTAGCTTCTGATGAAGGAAATTAGTAGTTCAGATTACCAAGGTAACAAAGGCATTTGATGCCTGAGTGAGAAAGTATAAATTCACCAATCATAGAAGAGGGATGTTGGGAGGCTTGTGTCCCAAGGAAATGTTTGTACTCTTCAGTCAGTTGCATGGAAATGAAAAGGATATTGAATAAAATCAATCATAGATTATATGATGTGGACTGCACTCTCATTCTTTTGCCTTGATGATAGATGCAACACACACACACTTCAGTGAAACCACTTGAATTAAGATTTTTGAATTATTTTGTACTTCCACATAAATTGAAATTGTACTTCCACATAAATTGAAATTGTTTTGAAAACGTTTACAGCCTAAAATGCAAAAAGAAGTTCATATATTTCTAAAACACGTGAATAACTCCCAGCAAGGGGAAGAAACATCAAGCATGTCAGACGCATTGAGGTTTTCTACATGTATTTTTTAAAAACTGGAAAATTTTTCAAATATGTACTTCACCAACATCATGCCCAATTTCTTTCAGTTCGGCTGTGCAGAAAAGATATGTACAAAAAAATACAGATAGCTGATGATAATTAAATAGATATCACCATATCTTCCAGAAATCTTTTCTTTCTTAAAGCCAAGAAGTGGGATCAGTCAATAATGAGAGGTAGCTGAAGATATACATGACTCATGTTTGCTCTAGAGCATTTTGATATAAAGAGAATAGATAAATATTATGCCTGTGTCTCTGCAAGCAGTAAAAAGTTCAAAAGCAATTAATAGAGTGAAACAGTGTCGTGACAAATTTTAGGGTGGGAAGATTCTGTATAACATGCCAGGGAAACCAATAATAAAACTATAGCCAGATAGTTAGTCCAAAGTCACTCTGATAATAAGAAATCCAATCTTTGGACATGTGACATTGGAGTAGTTCTTCAGTAAGCCCTCTGAATTTTTTATTTATGGATTCAGCCATCTATGTCTTGAAAATATTCCTATATATATGTGTGCGTATATTCCAAAATGCAAGCCTTGATGTTGCCATTTTATATAAGGGATACCATTTTATTATGCCATTGTATTTAATGGGACTTGAGCATCCACAGATTTTAGTATCCACAGAGTGTCCTGTAACTAAACTCCAGCAGATATCAAGGGCTCACTGTATGCTGAAAACAGGTTTGGGGTACCTTGAAAGGACAGCAAGCTAGCACTTTTTAAAGGAAGGGAAACGTCAGAAGAGATTTCTGACATGAGGTACCATAATAGACATCAATGTCTTGGGTAAGCATGCTGTGATGTAGTCATGTGACTTTGTTGTTGTTGTTGTTGTGTGCCTTCATTTCCACTTTATGGTAAATGTAAGGGGAACCCATTACAGGATTTTCTTTAAAAGATTTGTTTAGAGTGGGTTTGACTTGAGAAAGTGTGACTTGGCCAACTTCACCCCATGTTTCCCTGGCCAAATGGGGATTTGACCCTTATTCTTCCAGAATCCTAGTCCCAACACTTAAACCATTATACTACACTGGCTCAGTCATGTAACGAGTCCCAGGTTAAAAATCAATGCCATGGTATCCAATCTCATGTAACAAATGGGAGCAAAGAACTGTACTGCAATAGTGGCCAGGTCTTACTATGAAGGAGGGAAGGGAATTACTGTGCGACACCATATTTAGATGTATATGCCAGAACATGAGAAATTCATGCTATGCAATAAAGAAAGCTTGTGATACAGACAGATGAACTCCATACCAGGGAGCATTCCACATCACAATGACTCCAGTCTTTCTAAAGGGTAGAATGCATTTAAAAAGAAGAAAACAACCTCTCTCTTGCTCCAAATATGTTGCTGCTTGACTGATGGGAATATGTGGAATTTTTGAAACAGAAGCATTTCCCGTAAGGAAGACACATTTCTTTTAAGAGCACTGGGAAGATATGCAGCATCTTCAAAACAAGTTTTTCCCCAAGGGAAGACTCTAGTCCAGCAAATGAGTACATCTGCACATGTGTTGTTCTGTAAACTGATAAGAGTCCTTAGTATTCTTTCTCCCCATTACATCACAGACTCACTTCAGTGACACTGTGTGCAAATGGAAAAGGTGCAAAATTAAATATTATGCAAATTCTACATAATCTATGTTTTCTTCTTTAAAATAAAACAAAACTACTCATAGTCCAAGACATAATTATTGGGAGGGAGGACGACACATGGAATATATGACACTTCATTGTTTTCAGGCTTACAAGAGCAAAAAGAAAAGTCAAACACTGCTCTGCAGAAGGAACGGAAAGACTATTCGTATATATGGGGTCGGGGGTGTGTGTGGATAAATGTGTTTCTGAAGTCTTAGGAAACCTTGAAAAAAAGAATTAGGATCCTCACAGTTCTGGACATGAATGGTGTGTGTGTAGCAAACAGCATTTTCTATGTAGAAATATTATTTTGTGTGCATAAAATAATGTTTCCTGTGCAAAAAAATGCTTTTCTTGCATATACAAAAACACATGCAAATTTGGTGCAGAATCAGTTCCGAACTACAACGTCTTTGAAAAGCACAGTTTTTGAAGATGTTTTCACAGTGGGAAGAAAACTGTTAAAAACTGCTTCCTTCAAAAATGAAATTAGTGAAGAATTACTCTTCTGCCCTGAGTAGCATCAAAGAAGACTTTCTGCACAGTTGTGTCATAGTTTTATTCACTGGCCATAAAGTAACTCCTCCTGGGTACTGGGAGTTTAGTCAGTATAGAAAGAAATGTTTTAAGAGCTAAAATGATTCTTTGTAGATGTATGAATGGCAGCTAAATTTATCAAGGGAAGGAAAGATCAAAACTAGGAGGAAGGTGAAACAGCCTTGCATCCACCCACTCTTGCTGCAGCTGAGACAGTTCACTCCACCCACGACATCTAAAGAATCAGATGTCACTTTGCCATTTGAGGGATGAATACTAAACCCCCTGTTCTCTCCTTTCCTTTACCTTGTGTAGTAGAAGAAATCTTTCCTTTACCCTATGTGGTGAAGTATTTTCCCTCCTGCATCTGCCACAGCACAGTTGGAAATATAAAACTGTTTTTCCAGTAGTGATGACACAGTGGCAGAGGAAAAGAAAAAAAGGGGGGGGGGGCAAGAAAGAAGAGAAAGACTATTAATCACCTTTCATTTAAAGATAGGATAAGAATGTTTTGATTTTTGACATGCCTACAAAATGTGCAGTTCAGAGGATGGGATGTAAAAATCCCAGGCACTGGTGCAAAGGTTCAGTTTCTTCTTATGCTGCAGAACTGGAATTGAACCTGGGTACAAGGGCATGAACTCTTTAGAAGGAGCATCAGTAGGAACTCTTTGAAAGTTTGTGAGTGGGTGATATCCCAACTTTCCATCTGAGTTTTTGAATCAGATGCAACATCTAAGAGGTACAAAAAAAGAAAATCAACTTCTCTGTAACCTCAAAGGTAGTAAAGGGGTAGATTTTAGAGAATAAAAGAGCTTTAATAGGGATTTTCTTCAAGTGTGTGTGGCTATGCCATGCTGCACAGAATGTATTAGTAATAGAAGAGCACAATGTTGAAGTGTTTCTTTCACATAAGTCCTCTGGTTACTTTATTGTGGCCAAAGGTTCATGGGCAAAAACTTTGCCTCATGAAATATGCAATGTTCTCACCCTTGACAGAGATCCTGTCTGCACTGGCCGAGATACTTTGGGGGCAGCACAGAGTATTCTGGCACTGCAGCTTCCCCGACCTTTCCCCATTACCTTGGACCTCTGTTCTGATGCTGGGTGGCTGTTCGCACATGCATCGCACTTTGCTGCCCAGTATGTCTACTGTGTGGTGTGTCACTTCTCAGTAACGATCACATGGTTGCCCACCTCATTCTCACCTTAAAGCAAGCGATGCACAGAACGGAGGGTTTTGGATCTCCTGGGAAGATTCAGAACAAACTGAGTTATTTTAATATGCTTTAAGAGGGTATACCTCAATTCTGGTGCTGAACAGGGTGGACGTCATCCAGTTTGTTTACATCATGTGTTGGGCCATGTGTTGTCTATTCTCCTTACTGAGAGGACAGGGGAGCCTATTTTATTTGACTCATACAGAGAGGACCAATCGTCCTGTTATATAATATGAAACATAAATATTATTCTGCATAATGTTGGTAATAGTTGAAAGTGTCTGTGTTGGATTTCATTAATGCTATTAAGAGAGTTAGAGGATGTTCCCATGTGGAATTAGAAGTGTTTAAACCTATTGATTTCAATGAGTTTAAGATAATCTTGCATCTGCAAAAGCACAAGCAGTTCATGCTGCTAAGGAATAGTATTCCAAAGATTACATTTGTTATAAAATAATGTGGTTTGAATTTTTTTAAACAATGAAATTACATTTCCCCCAGAAACCCTAAAGAGGAGGTTTTTTAAAAAAACAGTTGCAGTCTTCTGTAAGTCCCACCTTTTCCTATGAGTGGCTAAATAGAGAAGGGATTTAGCTTTCACCAGTTAGTGGTGAAAGAATGCTAGGCTATTGGTTCTCTAACATTTTGAGATTCAAACCTACAATTAAAATGCAATCTTAACTCAATCCCCATTCCCCTCCACCAACCAAATCCCTACCCATCTTATACTTTGCAAATTACCATACAGAAATTCTTGCACACAGTACTTTGCGGCTCACTGCAGCTCATAAGGACCAGCTGCTTACAATTTTGCCTCAGGTCTTCAGAGATGAAGGAGTCCCACCATAGGAATGGAGTGGGGATCAATCCTACCAGTTTACAAAAGTCCAGATGGATAAGGATAATGAGGAACACCTATTTACAAGGCATGATTCCATCATAACTGAAAGGGCTTGTGGTAAGACCCTTGCTTAAAAACAGCAACACTATTTGGAAATATCTAGCTGATTTCCAGTATTTCATTCTTGGATGAGGTACTACAGAATGGTATCTCAGTTCAGGTCTTTCTGGATGAATAGGAATATCTAGATCAATTTCAGTCAGGCTTCAGGTCTGCTATGTTCACCTTCATGAACAAGCGATGTTGGGAACTGCCAAGACAGAATAGTTCCAACTGGTTCTGGTAGCCTCTTAGGAGTTTATCAGATGATGGAAATTGGAAGTATAATCCAATGGCAATCAGAACACAATCATGGAGCTTCATGTTATTGCGTATGACTGTATCTCATGCAATTTCAGGCAATGGGAAGTCATTTTCGGGCAATGGGAAGTCATTCTGAACGCATTCCAAACGCAATTAGAATTCACGTAAATTTGCTGAACTAGCGAATTGACATAATTGTGAATTGGATCCATTCGAAATTGAGAGAAATTCCTCCCATGTGATGAACTCCTTAACAACTTTCTATCAGCCATAGAATCTGGATTGACTGGCTGGGATGGAATTTGGAGGCTCTTCCTATCCTGGAGTGTCATTTTCAAAAGGTGTTGCTGGCAGATTCTTTGTGGGAAGGGGCTTACTTCTGGGTCTGATGGGGTTGCAGGCCAGACCCTCCCCCCCCAAAAGAGTCCCTTCCCTGCTCACCTAGCAGCAGGGTGGCAGCAGTACTCCAGCTTCACCACAGCAAACCACATCCTGGTTGGTGGAGAGGGGTGGTTAGGGAGTGTGCCAAGCAGGCTGGGGTTACTGTATTGGGGTGATACAACTCTAGTGATGCCACTGATGCTCAGAATACATTCTTGAGATCAGAATTCTTTTACTTTTATGTCTTTTGCACTTGGTGAATCTCAGGAACTTAGTGGAAGACAAGGTTGACCTCCTTCCCTAAGCTTGAACTCTGACTTCCTTGAATCACATTTACCATTTTTTTCACACAAGGGGATAATAAAGTAGAGCGATAGCCATGTCTGCAACAAAGTTCATTTGAAATCTATTGGTCTGCCAAGGAAACCTTGGGAGGATCAATGTGCTAGTCATATAGGTTTGTTCAGAGTGATGCAAGAAATGGAAGAATGCTGCTGCCCTGCACGGATGATGCCATCTGTGCCTGAAATTACATTGATGTTCTGGACTAAAATTCTTTATTCACATGAAATATGCACGCATTCAAAATAATTGGTAACCATTCCTACCATTACCAGTAGTTTGAGATATGCATGAATAAAATAACAATTTAATTTAATTCCATCTGCAACAAAGATTGTGTATCTTTGGGATGTGTTTTCTATCTTCTACTCCCTTAGTCCTTTGGTTTCCCCTCCATTCTGAAAACTCATGCCTCCCCTCATACCTCTGGCCACATTGTTGGCAACATTACCCAGGCAAGGTGTGCATGAGCATCATTCACATCATAGGAGCCATAATGTAGAAGTAACGGAACCTCCTGGTTCTTTGCATTGTAATTCTTTGCTGCCCCACTTGCTCACCTAGTTCTCTTTCCCATCTTTTTGTTTTTGCTCCTCAGGGAGGAGATCCACTGTTGCAGTCAGACTTTTCTCCTTATGGTGCTGAAATCAACATTTGTATACACAAGGTCTCTCTCAGTGTTTCCCTTTCTGTGCCTTTCTTTACAGTGGTGGGAGGGAGAAAAAGAAATATCTTCTGAGTGCAGCAAGGAGTATTACTGAAGTCAGTGGGACTACTTCAGACACTTATTGGACTGTGCCTTGAGAAAATTTCAGGAATGTGATGAAGGAAAGGGAGATTTTATTTTCTGTTCCAAAGCAGGAAATCTTTTTGCAATCCACTCTCAGCAATTGGATTTTCCTTCCCCACCTCCCACTTCCACTCCCACAAAGATGAACAAAATTGTAATTCTATGTGTATTTATCTATAAGGATGTCTCACTGATATAAATGAGCCTTACTTCTGAGAAGACAGGTATTGGTTCTTCTGAAGCTTCAAAAGATTAAGAGTTATTGGGAAATAAACATTCAGGAGTTTAATCAAGGAAAGAAAGTTTTATATTATAAATAAGAAGGGTTACATCAGAATAGTAAGGCATCATATTGTGATAATATGTGGGGAGGGGTGACACACAAACAAAGTCATCACACATGATTATGCCACAATCAGTCTCATTTGGAAAGAATCAAAGCTATTGCATTAACATGTATAGAGGGGATACATTACTGGTACAAAGAGAATAGTTCCTGTAACTAGCATGAAGTGTTTAAAACAAAACCACATGGTACCATTTTTCAAGGGAGCATTCCTCAAGGAAAGAAGTGTGCACCACCAGCTTATACAATACATGCTCTGCAGTAAATGAAACTTCTCTGTGCCAGTGCAATGAGACTGGCTGTTTGGATATCTAATTGCATCTATATTGTATTAGATCCCTTGTTGCTGTATGCCATGCTGTGAAAACACAGTTGCTGTCAAGGGTATAATAGAAGTTGCTGACATGCAAACTTCTATGAGACCAGAATGAAACCATTAGATGTAATGAGACTTGGTACTTGATGCTATCTTATTAAGCAGAGAAGAGCTGAGCAACTTGAATGCAATAAAGCAAAATTATTTTCCTGTGTAGTTTTGTTTGTTTGTTGTGTCTGATTCAAGATTTTAAGCAGCCAGTATAGCTTAAAAGATTCTCATCATAGCATTTGCTCTGTTAAGACAGCACAGGTGGAAGACTATGTCTGGCAATTAGGTTGAATACAGGGACCCATCCATTTTACATACATTTACAAAGCCATGGTAAAATAATACAAATATTGTCTCTTTATCAATGCTAGCTCAGTTAGCATTAGTGTTGCAGCACACTGGAGATTATTGCATTGCTTTTAAAGCACCTTATCCCCAATGGGATAAAGGCACATTTAATTTTAAAACTGGGTGTTATTGCAATTGCTGGTGGCCAGGCGAATGCAACCCGTATGCAGTCTGGATCCTAGCCACATTAATCCAGCGGCTTTTTAAAAACAAGATTTTGCTGTTTTTGAAAAGCCATTGAATAAGCGTGGCTGGGATCCGGGCTACATATGGGTTGCATTCGCCCAGCCAGTGGTGAGTGCAGTAACACCCAGTTTTAAAATTAAATGTGTCTTTATCCTGTCGGGAAAGAGGCACTTTAAAAGCAATTTGATAATCTCCATTGTCTGTCTTTTGTTAAATGAGTTTCACATTTTCATTGATACTTGGCATAAATTCTTAGAGTACTTCTCCATTTTTTTTCTCTCTGTAAAGTCTTTATACATACTCTGCTAGGAATTTGAAAGTTGTGTCTGGTGTACTTGAGGCCTCAGAAATAACAGCCTCTTGAGGGTTTTTTGTTTTTTGTTTTGTTTTAAATCTTCATAAAATACACTGGCTCAGTAAAACAAGACAATGAGAACCAGGCTGTAGTACTAATCCATCATTACTCCTGGCAAGAAAAAAAGTTGGGTTTTTTTGTTCCTATTTTTTTCTTTCTAAGGGCAACTCATTTTATTTCTAGAAAGGCATGATTCGCTCTGGTTATATCCTTTACCAATACTACAATTTGTCACCATTAGCTGCTACAGAAGGTGTGGGAACCCTCTAAATATTGTTAGGATGCAATTCCCAGCAGCTCTACCCATCATAGGCATTTATCATATGACAGAATTTTGGGGTATAATGCAATGGCAATCCGAACGCAATCATAGGGTTTCACATAATTGCATATGAATGTATCTCATGCAATTTCAGGCAAAAGGGAAGTCAATCTGAACGCAACCATAGGTTTTACCTTAATGTGTATAAGAGTATCTCATGCAATTTTGGGCAATGGGGGGGGTCACTTTTGGGAAATGGGAAGTCATTCCGAATGCATTCCCAATGCAATTAGATTTCATGTAAATTCGCTAAACTAGCGAATTTACGTGAATTAGAATTGGCTCCCTTCGAAATTGGGAGAAATTCCTCTCGTGTGATAAACTCCATAGCCAATGATGCAGAATGCTGGAACATGCAGTTCAACATCAATGGGCAGGATGTAATTGCCATTCCTAATGTAATTGCCATATCTTTACTATGGCCTTGAGCCATTAACACACTCACCCATGCCCATTTCTTTGGCAGTCACTTCCACTATTTTCAGTAGGCCTTATATAAGAGCATATTTTATGGCAGCCCCAGAGACCCAATAAAGTGCTAACCTCTTGGACCCAGTATAACTAAACTGGGGCCCAGTGGCTTTTGAAATGAAAATGGGATATAGATCAACTAACAAGTTAAAAAAATCTGTGACAGATGTGGAATTCTGACTTCACCAGATGATACTTCATGAAAATATAGAAAATGCCCCCTCCCCACCCAAAACAGCCTATACACATGGAGATGCTTGCATGCACACACATTTTTAAAGGCTAACTGAGATTTTAAAAGTCTAACTGAGATTTTAGCTTGAAATGCATCACAATTTTTATATTAATGATGCTGTTGTTGCACTTTATAGCTTTATAACTACTAAATTTGTAAGAATCTTGTAACCTCCACTTTTTCAATCAAAATAAGTAAGTACAGTTTATTGAAAGTTAACCTCCTTTTACAAAAGAGAAAAAAGCGGGAGCAAAAGGAATTCATAGTACTACAAGCAGGAGGATCTGGAACCAGGCCTAAAAATCATTAGATAATTTTCCCTAGGAAAAAGAACCAGGCATATAATTATCATAGTTATTTGCCCACAAAAAGGAATCTCATCATTGCTTTGATTCAGGAAAAAAAATTAAAGCTTTGTGAAATAAGAGCTGAACAAAAACACCATACTGCTTGTGGTCATGTATACAGGCAATGACCTAGTTATGCTTCTCAAAATGTCACAAAAGATAGCCTGAAAGTCCTTCTTTACTCAAAGGAATTTTTAAAAATATTCTTGAACTGCTTGTTGGAACAGAGATTGGAATGATGTTATGCACTGATACTGAGAATGGATCTAATCTGCAGCCTGTTTTCCACTGCTCCTCCCAGTTCCCCAAGGAGGGATGAAGAGGAAAAAGGAAATTGTGCATTTCAGGGATGATGGAAGGTATGAGGGAGAGGGAGACGGTTATTTGCAAAGCACTAAATTCTCAATGCTTGTGTGTATCCTCTTAGAATATCTATAGTCTATATTAGCTTGCTACTGCTAAGGGAAATCTCACAATAATTCTGTATCTATGTGAGGTAATGCTGCATTTCTGGTGCTATCCCTTTGTGCAAAGGTCCCAAGAATAGACTGCAGGAGTGGGACTTTGTGATAAACAAAATAACTAAACAAAACAGGAAATAATAGTTTAAGAATAACCTGCTAAACACATTGGGGTGAAACAGATGGGCAGGAAAAAGTGGCTTGAAGCTGCCTTTTCTGAAGCCATATTGAAACCCCACCAACTGCACCACTGACTCCCAAGACAGCTGGAGTGCTCATGTCATGACTATATGACATGGCTTCAAGTCAGGAAGAAGTGGGGAAAAGCTGCTTCTTTTTGAAACAGCTTTTCTCTGCATAAGGACACTTTTCTGCTGGCTTCAAGGCAAGTGTCATCTAAATGCCACGCCTTCAAGCCAGCCTGAAAGCACCTCTTTTTGCCTGTCTGTTTAGCCCCACAGTGCTTGGAAAATAATAAAGAAAAAAAACTACAGCAAATAGGGCTGCCTCCAGATGGATTGAAAAGTCCCAAGTTTTGTACTTGTGATTTCTGATTTTATTTTGGACATCTGCATGATGGTTGCCTCTTCCTGAAGTATTCACATTCCCTGCGTCAATTTACATTTAACCAAGTATTTTGCAAAATGAAATGCATCTGTACTTGCTTTGTGTTTTTTCTGTGTTCTCACAACTTGGTAAGATGTTGGCTATCAATAAACACAACTGTTGTTTCAGCGACAGAGATTCAACAGAGACCAGGTTCCAGAAACAGTAATTAGACATGAAATAATCAGAAAGTACTTTTGTGTAGTAGTCAGCTCTTGACCCTTGATAATATAAGCCCTGCTGTGATTGAATCACCTGTATCAGTCAAATGTTGAGACTGAGTTGGAGTATTCTCAAATTGGCTAAGTTCACAGGCAGATTTTCCGGTGTCCACAGAATTCTTGGTGTGAACTTGATCTGACATGGCCAATGTATTATGTATGAGACTACTAATAACCAAGAATCTCATTTGCTTTAAACATACTGTTGTGTTAGGGGGCGGGAGACAAAAGAGTCAAAGGGTAGAATTACAAAGAAAGGAATAGGAAAATCAAATCAGGAAAATATATTTTTAAAAAGCAGGTGGAGCACCTATGGTGAAGTACATGTGTATTTTTTTTAAAAAAAACTTAAATTAAAAAGGTCCTTCTGAGATAAAATTGATTATTTATTTATTTATTTATTTATTAAAATCCATAGATGGGCACATTACTATGGTGTATTACTGTGCCATGTTACCATTACATACATTCCTGTTAAACAGCCATCACAGGTTAGCAGTACCAGTTCAGAGGACTTATTTATCTTCTGGCTCATAGAAGCCTCTCCTCCTTAAAGGCGAATGTAATGAGTATATACAGGGGACTATCTGTCAGAGACTGCTAAAGGTGATTTGTCTTTTTTTTTCCTCTGGAGACTAGATATGTCCTTTGCAATTCTCCATCTGGCAGGAGAGAAGTCTGGAGGTTACTTATTCCTGAGTTAACTTTTGCTGACCTCAGTTGCCCCTTACATTCTCTGCATATGTTTGTGCTGGCCAAGCATAATATCCACATTTGGCATTTTTTTTTTAAAAAAATGTGAATACTCATTGTTATATGATCATAACTATCTTATGATTCAGTGACATGGGTTACTGGTATCAAGTAGCTGAACATGAATGGCAATTATTTCTCCAAAGTAAGTCAATGGCAAACTTCCTCTGAATAAATCTTGCCAAGAAAACCCCATGATAGATTCACCTTAGGGTTGTCATAAGCTGGAAATGACTTAAAGGTACACCACAACAACATTGGTTGTTTGCATGTGCCATCAAAATGAATGGAAGTCCACATAGTACAAGAGGATAGTCCTTGCCCAGAAAATGTAATAATGTATAACCAGCTATCCAAACAGAGAAGTTATGCAGAGAAAAAGAGGAGTATTCAAGAAGAATTAAATGGAGAAGGAATGTGTGCTATATTAATTACACCTCCTTCTACAGATTACACTAAGTCCCAGCGCTTGAAAAGGTCCCCCCCCCCTTTTTTTTTAAAGTAAGCAACCCTTGAATCATTCAGCCAGCATAGTCACTGGCAGGAAGACCATGGGGAGTCTGATTACAGAAAATGGACATTCAACATGGGATTCTGGAAAGCAATCCAGAAAGCAGCATGTCCAAGCTCTGATAAACCATGGACTGTTCCATGTGCTTCAAGCAATGCTTCTGGTATGGGAGTGCTTCAGCATTTTTAGGGGTATTATGAGAACCAATGCAGTGTAGTAATTGAGTGTTGGACATGGACTCTATGAACCCAGGGTTCAAATCCCCAAAAGGCCATGGAAAGCCAATGTGTGATCTTGGGAAAATCACTTTCTCTCAGCCTCAGAGGAAGGCAATAGCAACCCCCCTATGAACAAATCTTGACAAACAAACACTGTGATAAATTTGCCGTGAGGTTGCTATAAGTAGGAAATGACTTAGAGTCACATAGCAGCAACAAAAGGACTTATGATATATGGAGTGTCCTCTCTGTGTATAGTATTTTATAAAGAACAGGTATAACATGTCCCTGACACAAGAAAATTATAGTCTGAAGCAGGCATGTGGGAACAACAGAGGTCAGGGGGAAATGGAGGCATGAGGAAGAAGATGATAATATGATACTTCGGCTATACACAGTTTGGCTTTGTTACACTGATACATTCATGATAAATACAACCCCAGGGTAAAGATTATTCTGAATCAAGTTAAAATAGAACTGGCTTTTTAACATATAATTTTAAAGGTGATATTGGGTAGAAGCTCAGATCCCTTCAAATGATTCTGTGGATTAGAATATCTGTGCTTAGCTTGTTATTTATTTTACAGAAGTGTCTCTCTGCATTTTATTCAAAGGCATTACAGTTAGCCTAACATTTTCAGTTTATCTAGCTGTGGGGCTGTTTTCTCTTGTTAATCAGAACTGTGCATAGCACAGCAGTTTGAGGATTTGGTAGGGGTTTTGCTTTGCTTTGCTTTGCTTTGCTTTGCTTTGCTTTGTTATTGCTGTTGTTCCTGCTGCTGTTCATCCATTTATAATCTGAGATGTTTCCTCTTTCTTCTTTTGCCTTAGAGGCTCCCTCAACTAACAGTTCAAGTTTTAAAATACTCAGATGATGGCATGCTCACTTATCTTTTGTTCAATCATTTCACAGAGCACTCTTCATAACATTTAAGATGAAGTCACAGCTCTGCAGCCACATTGAACCAAGGAAGCCAGTTGATGATGGCACCACTAGTCGCCACATGGACACAGACTTGTCACACAGGCAGTGTGCCCTGTGCAATGTTGGGAATGCCTTCCAAGAAACATACATAGCCACCAACTCTGATTTTGAGAGAAAGGCAGAATATAAACCCCATAAACAAACAAGCAAACAAATAAAATACATGCCCTAGAGAAACCAACTATACCTGTTCTTTGCTGAGGAATTTAGATTTGCAACACTGTACATGCTGATTTATTTTAACTCTGGCAAACATCTTTTAATCGTTTTAAGCAGTAAACATGATTATCATTTGAAGGATGCCAGATGACATCATAACTTCCAGTATTTCACAGGTGAAAACTGAGACACATGTGACCAAGCAACATCAGAATGTGCTTGGGATGGCAAAAGTTATTAATGAAGAACACACAAGCTAAGAAAGGCTGCAGCAGTATGCTTTTGCTGAGTCTACTGAGAAGGGCAAGCCTCCACAGTAGACTCAGCAAAAACATACTGAGGAGAGAAAAACTGGAATATTTTAAAGGCAGCTGGAAAAAAAGTGACAACAAAGGACTGTCCCAAGCCAGTCCCTGCCTAATCAGGATATTTGGAGGATGTGTAAATTTTATATGAAATATTGTTATTTAGGTGCAGATTCATGCCAAGTTCTCATTATTACTAATTGATCTTTCTTTGGATAAACTTAACAAAATATACAAATACCTAGAACTGAAGTGGAGAACGTTTGGTCTTCCAGATGAAGACTACAATCTTCCACAATCTCTTACCATGAGATATGCTGGATGAGAATGATGGTAGAAATAGGCCAAAACATGTATGGGCATAAATTCTCCACACCTGGAATGCATTAAAATGCTAGAGTCCAAATCAAGGTCTTCTTGAAGAGCAGTATTAAAGGGAGGCAGGGAGGAGAAAAGAAGTAATTGAGAAGGCACTGGCTGCAATTCTGTACTGCTCAATGTAGCATAATAGCTCCATTTGTGGGCCTACCCTAGATGCAGCCACATACCATGCCCCCTGACTGGCTATAAAGCTTCTGAAACCTTCTCCTGCATGTCTATTCTGTGCCTCTAGCTATGTCCCTGTAGCCAAACCTACATATATATACATCAATGTCTGCTGGGGTCCTGAGCAGACATGGCTAGATGCTTCTCCGATCCTACCTGCTCCCCATGGGGTATGTAATGATGGAGAAAGAAGTTCAGAGTCAGTACAGTAAATCCAAGAAAGACTTTGGGCAGTGTGGAGAGAGGGAGGGGACACCAACCTTTGCAGTACCCCAAAAAGGACATGCATAGGTGTAAAGAGAAGCACACATTTCTGTCGGCCTCTAACAGGATGCTGTTTCTAAAACACACTGACCTGCCAAAATGACAATGAATGACCATTGGCAGAGATTACAAGTACAGTTTGAATAGCATTCTTATGGTCTATCAGTGTTTCTGTTAATTTTGATATCAGCATTTGATGATCAATAAGACCCAACAATCTGCTGCTGTAATCTAAAACATACGCTATTATATACTGATCGTCTTGTTTTCACCATGGGCTGCTCTTTGTATCTAACTGCAACATTAAATGCTTGATGCTTTCATCATATATACATATTTCAACATTAGAAAAAGATACAGACTTAAAATGCTAATAAATATGTGACCATAGATTTAACTCTGTTATTCTCTTTTGTGTTTATATATTATTATCCAAGCAATCACTCAATCCTTTTGGACCGGCTGAGGAAGTTGGGGATAGGAAGCACTGCACTCCAGTGCTTCTGGTCCTTTCTCTCCAGCAGATCCCAAAGTGTGCAGCTCGCGGACAGTTGCTCTTCAAAGATCGAGCTTAATTGTGGTGTCCCTCAGGGCGCCATGCTGTCCCCGATGCTGTTTAATATTTATATGAAGCCGCTTGGTGAGATCATCCGGAGGCATGGAGCTCAGTGTCTTCAGTACGCTGATGACACTCAGATATACCTCTCCATGACAAGATCATCGGCCCAGACTTCAGATGACGTCTCTCCTCTCAATGACTGTCTTGCGGCAGTAATGGATTGGATGAGGGAAAACAGATTAAAGTTAAATCCAGACAAAATGGAGGTACTCACAGTCACAGGACCGAAGCCAGGTCTAGGAATACATCTTCTGGTCCTAGATGGAGCCACACTCTCCTCGATGGACCCTGTTCGCAGTCTGGGGGTACTCCTAGACTCATCGCTTCACGTGACTAGTCAGGTGAACACGACGGTCAGGAGTGCTTGTTATCAGCTTCGGCTGATATGCCAGCTGCGCCCTTTCCTGGAACTGAAGGACCTGGAATCTGTGGTACACGCCTTGGTAACCTCACAATTGGATTTCTGCAATGTGCTCTACTTGGGGCTACCCTTGTGCCTAACCTGGAAACTTCAACTAGTCCAAAACATGGCGGCCAGGCTTATTACTGGTACTTCGAGGTGCGAGCACATAACACCAGTGCTTAAGTCCCTCCACTGGCTACCAATTAGTTTCCAGGCACAGTACAAGGTTTTAACCTTTAAAGCCCTACAGGGTTCAGGTCCATCTTATCTTAGGGACCGCCTCTCCCCGTACAATCCCCCCACACACTCCGGTCCTTTGGGAAAAATCTACTACAGCCTATGGAAACGAGGCTGTCACGGACCTCCCAGGGCACTTTCTCTGCTGCCGCTTCCAGGCTATGGAACGACCTGCCAGATGAGATGGGTCTTATTACATCCCTTGATAGCTTTAAAAAAGCCTTAAAGATGCATCTTTTCTGGCAGGCCTTCCCAGAAACACCTTAACTCCTGGCCTTGACACTGGTTCACGACATTGGGTTGCGTTCTTCTACCAGCTCCCAGCACTCTATTTATGAAGTTTACATCTACAGTATCCATAGAATTGACAAGCTGCTTTTTATGTTTTATGTTGTATGTTGTAATTGTTCTTGGATTTTAATCTGATATTTAATTAAATTTATTAATTTAATTTATTAATTAATTTATTTAATTTTAAGGGGTGGGAGGTGGGGCTGTGGGTTATTGGAATTGTTTTATCTTGATGTTTTTTAATCACTGTAACCATCTCTGATTGGTGACAGAGGAGCAGGATATAAATTATTATTATTATTATTATTATTATTATTATCATCATCTTTCTTTACAGAATCTGTTCAGAGTGGAACAGTGTAACTATTGCAGGAAATGCTTACTTTTAAATTTCAATAGCATATTTTATTTTAGCTCCGTACTTTGTTATATCCATCATTTATGATTTCATATATATATATATATATATATATTCATTTAACAGTTACATAAAGGCAAAAGAAAAAATGACTTGAAACAAAAACTGATGATCAAGGTGTGACAATTTCTAATATAACATGAAAAATAGGGATTTGAGGTTTCACTTTGAAGTTACCTACTGCTTTGAGGTTAATACCATGTAAGATCACCTTTCACACTAAAAACCTTTATAAAAGTCTATGAGGATTTTTTCCCTTTCAAAAAAGGAGGGATACAAACTAGCTAAAATTAAGTGGACTGCATTTCTATAAATGCTTACCTGGCAGCAGGCCCCACTGAATTCAGTGGGATTCACTACCGAGTAGGAATGCATAAGATAGCCTATAACATCTCTTTGATCTCAATGGGAGAGTTGAGCATATGTACCGCTTGCTCTCTCTGAGATCAAGGGGATTTATACATGTTGTACATTGACCACACATGCCCTGTATGTATTTAATTAGGAAAAGTTGTAAATTAATACAATGGAATCAATGTTATTAATAATACTCAAGATATCTCAAAATAAACTGATTCAGTGTTTCTGCTCTAGTTGACATAAAGGACTTAGGCCATCATCATATCTCAATTATTTGCATTAAAAAGAATGAAAGAAGGGCAATTTCCCACATTTTATGTTCCTTCAGCCTAGCACTAAAGCTTCACAAAGTCTGTCTATAGGCTAACAGATGCTTTTACCTTATGGGCATGTCACAATGCATTCTCTCTTTTGTGAACATGTTGGCTGTCCCCTGGTTTGCAGTACTAAACAGTATTCCTTCCATATTAGTTTGTTTAGAGAGAAGTGTGTGTGTGTGTGTTTCCCCTGAATTTCAGTGAAAATATTAGTAATCCACAGCAGTCAGTCTCACTTTTTCTTCTTTCTTAGATGCTGCCAAGAGAAGCAACTTACTCAACGTTGGCTGAATTTGACACAATCTTCACCTTAGCTATATGATTGACTCCTACAGACATCTGAATACATGTCTTTATTCTACATGAAGCTGCATGACCTTTCCAGAACCTTCTTCCATTGCCTCACATTTAGAAAAAAATAATTCTCAGTATGATTAATGAACCACTCATCACCCCAATAATAAAACTTTAATAGCAATATTCTGTAAATGTTTCCTTTCTCTTGCTAATAACACAAAGAAAAGAAGAAGAGAATTCAAATAAAGCTTGGTGCTTATAAGGAAAAGTTCTTCCTGGATGCATCTAGACTAAGAGCTTTATCACATGAGGGAGATCAAGGTGTTAATCCAAAAATATCCTGGAGAAATCACAAAATTACACGACACCATTTCAAATGATGTTGCAAAAAACCCACAGTTAAACTAGATTTAAAGGAGGATTAATCCACATTTTTTCAAGTTTGGATCTCTACAGAAAGTATAAATTCAAAATTGCTTTAATTGTGAAATCACACATGAAATAACATTATTTCCACTTTAAATTTGCTTTAAATTTGTGAAGACTCAAGTTTGCTTTAACACCACTTCAGTGTCATTTTAACTTTGAAATTGACCTTTAGTGTGATAAACTCCTAAGAAGACTAGAAAGTGTCAGATTTTGTCCTGTTTTTTTTTTTAATTTTATTTTGGAGATCCATGCATATTTTATTTATCCCAAATATTTTCTGTCAGTTTCCAGTACAATCAGAGATTTTTTAAAACTAGTTTACAAGGTCACGTTATTTTAATCCAGTATAAAATCAGAAGGAATAGAATAGAAACAAAATCTGGGACTTTGCAATCAGTCTGGTTGTGCCATCAGTAAAGAATCTTTTTCAAGACACCCTATAACAGTGATGGCAAACTTTTTAGAGACCAAGTGCCCAAACTCAGTGGTGTTCCCACACCAGGTGTCACCGAGTGCCAGGGGTGGGACTTCCAGGGGTGGGACTTTGGGGGCAGGACTTGAGGCAGGGCTTCCTGGGGGTGGGACTTCCAAGGGAAAACACGCAAGGAAAAAATGGAGGATCTGACCAAATAAAAGCTCAAAAAAACAAAAAACAAAAAAACCACTCATATAAATATTAAATCCATCCTTTTCAGCCCTGCACAAAATGGAGGATGTTTTGGAATCCCTTCTGGACAGGTGGTTGAAATGGAGGATAGGTCCTGAAAAGAAGGAGGACCATGTCAGGTCAACCTGAGATGAGCCTCGCACCCAGAGCTCGGGGTGTGTTTCTTTCTGAGAGGGGAGAAGGACAGTGGGCTACTTGAGGACACAATGCAAATGTTGAATGGGGTTTTTTTTCAATTAATTTCAGCACACTGGACAAATGAAAAGAACAATTTAGATGTAGACTCAAAGATTTGTAGCTAGTAAAGTACAATTTTAAGTCTGTGCCTTGCTCAGATCTATAATTATATTGAAAGCCAACAAACCATTTTAACATTCATTGGAAAAATACAGCTGAGTACATAATAAAGTGAGAACCAACATGGTTCAATGGTTTGAGTGTTGGACTATGACCCTGGAGACCTAGATTTGATTCCCAGCTTGGCCATGAAACCCACTGGGTCACTTTGGGCAAGTCACATAGTCTCAGCCTCAAATGATGGCAATCATTTCATCTGCCCCCAAGACTCAATTTCTGTCTTTTGGCAGAAACAGGCTGTGGCATTCACCTGCATCCCTTTAAAACACTGAAGTTCAATGGAAGACGTGATGAGTGGAGTGAGGCTCAGTGGGAGGAGAAAGGAGCAGCCTCTGGGGTTTTTTAATTTAAAAAAGAAAAACAATATTTTAAATAAATAAATAAATTTAAATGGTTAATTTTTAAAAGAAAATTATTTTCTCTAAAAACATCAAATCTTACCAAATTTTCATTTAAATTACATGAAACTATGCACATATAAATAAATTTAGGCTGTGTATATGATACTGTATCTTAAAGATATAATTTTAATGTTGCTAGTTGTTTATGTCACAACACATTACTCTATATACTCATCTATAAATCTAAAAATTTATTACCAAAAATTGACCCCAAAATCCCAGTTTATTTAGGGGTCACAATGGCAATGTGATAGCAACTCTTTCAGATTTCCCCATGTGATGCAGAGAGGTTCCATTTCTCTATGAAACCAAGCAGAAAGAGTCCTGGGTGATTGATTGATACTGCTTTTTGTTTAAAAGTCCATCTCCCACATGTGCATCTGGCTGAAACAAAAGCCGAAAGGATGAAGCAAAAAAAAAAAAAAAAAACCTCAATGAGAGTTTTTCTTGTCATATGCACACATACACACACTGAAGGACCCTCCAGGTTTTACTCTCAACCTATTCATGGGTCATGGCAGAATGCATAATTTTGGCCCCAAAACCTGACCTTGACTTATACATTAGGTTGACTTATAGTTGAGTATATACGGTACATTCAGTGATATATGGGAATTACAATTTACGGGTGAGATTAGTACAAAAACATTACTAAAGAGTGTGTATGGTTTGGTATGGTTTGGAGGAAGTCAAGGGGGTGGGGGTGACACCATGAGTTACTGCATTGGGTGATGCCAACCCTATTGATGCCACTGAGTACAGCCTAAATCCAACTGCTAATCTCAACTAGAGTAGACCCATTGAATCATAGGGCTTTCACAAAAGTTGATTTACCATTCAGCAATTGATCCAATGGTTTCTCCACAGGTTGATGCAAACAACTGCACTGAGGCTAACATATGAGGGAAAAGAAAGTACAATGGAGCAGGTTTGAGAATCTGATACACAGTGGGAATTAATGAGGAATAGACATTTGGTTCCTGTTGCACTCTGTGTGAGGTTTTCAAAATGATGATGGGTTACATATTTGGAACTGAGTTCAGGGGGAAAACAAAACAAAACGATTTGCTTTTTTCTATTTTGATGGTGGACCAGCAGGGGAGCAGAAATATGTAGTTTAATTTGTCAGACTGAATTCTGAAATGAGTCAAGGTGAATTTCCACATCTTTTAAAGTATCTGTGAATGAATTCCCTTGGGCAGGCTCCTTTTGATTTCTACAGCATCTGTACGACATTCTGCTTGCCTTGCTATCTATCAATAGTTCCACTCAATCCATCTGCTCTTTTCTATTAGCACTAGAAGAACCTAGCCTCATTTACTCCAAGAGCACTTTATGCCATTACACTGGCATGAAGGAACTCTTTCCACAGGACGAATCATGGAACTTTCTGCCATGGGAGACTGGGCTGGTCCCCTCCCTGTTCTCCTTCTGCCATCAGGTAAAGGCTTTGTTAATTCAACAGGCATTTGATCGCTGTGTGGCCATGCAGAAAAGTTTTTTAATGGGATGTGTATGATCCACCTTTATCATTATTTTAATGGTTTTGAATCTTGTTTTCAAATATTGATCCTCTAATATGGTACTTTAATTGTTTTTTCCCCCATTTTTATTATTATATTTATAACAATTATTATATGTTTTAATTCATATTGTGACTCACCTTAAATCCCATTTGAAAGAAAGGCAGAATATAAGATAAATATACATATAGGCACTGACAGGATTCCAGTCAGAAAATTTATTTTTTGTTGTCAGCTTGGACATTAGAGCTATTCTACTGTTTAGATAAATATATGTACAATCAGTGTAGTGTATCTGAAAATTGTCTATCTATGTCAGCATGCTCATTACAGGACACTTACCCGGCAGAGGTCCAGGAATGGTACAACAGAGAACAATGCAAGTTCAATAAAGACTAGTGCTCATAATGTAGGGTTTAGGGCCAATTCATTAAGGAGATACACGAGATCCTTGTTTTTTATTTATTCAATCTACCCAATGGGAGTGGAATACATTTCCTTGTAATGAAGTGACAATCAATACTTAATTCAATTTGAAAACATGTTAGCAAGTCTAATGGGAGATATTTAACAATACAATGCTGAGAGGCGTTTCTGACGTGCAAGAGACTAAAGGTATAAGGAGCTCAAATTGCTGGAAATGCAATTACAAGATGATAAGCATCACCCTGATTCAGCAATTTTACCATAACTTCTAGGGTAGTCTAAATGATGTATGTTTCATTTGTGTAACTGGAGACCTTAAAAATACTACACCACATTTTTATAGCACTATTATTACACTTTGCTATGTCTGTCTCCTGTGGAATCCTGGGATTTCAGTTTAGGGAGGGGAATTTAAAATTCTCAGCCAGAGGACTCTTAGGCCTTGCTAAAAATACAAAACACAGAAATGGCCCAACCAAGAAGCACATGACCTAGAGCAATGAAACTTACGTGCCATTTCACATATTCACCCAAAGGTTTGATGCACATGGCACAGAGGGGCAGTACAGACCACCCAAAAGGGGCGGTCTGCACTCGGCCAAAGAAGTGGTGAGATGGGGCCAAGGCTGCCTCACCGGTGGCCCAGAGGCCCCATCCCACCACTTCTGCAGGCTGTGGAGAAGCGGCGAACTGCCGCTTCTCTGTGGCCTGAAAGCAAGGAGCAGCAGGCGTCCTGGGTGCCCGCTGCACCCCTCTCTCCCCAGTGCTGCTGAGGGTAGAAAGGGGCCGCCACCCTTTCCCCTCACGGTCCTTGGCGCGGCTTTCTAAAGCCAGTGACAAGGACCAGGAAAAGGAGCTCCATTTCAGAGCTCCTTTTGGCGCCGCAGAAAGGGTGCCCTAGGTGCCCTCCCATGGTGTTATTATGTCAGGTGCGCGCAGCGTTATGTAAACGCTGCGCGCTCCATGACATTTTTATGGCACACCCATATGGATGCTGCCATTTTAAAATGGTGGTGTCCATATGTGTAAGGGTTAGGGAGGGGGCAAACGCTGCGCCCTCCCTAACCCTAATTGTGCCGGAAAGGTGCCTCATCAAGCCCGTCTGTATTGGGCCATAGTTTCTTAAGTTTCTTTAACCGTCCCCCTAAAAATTCTGATGTCTATTCACTGAAATACTGTTCTGGGGCTATCACCTCTGAATCATTCAAAAATTTCCTTTCTTTCACATTCTTTTTAAGGTTGCAAACAGAAAATAGTTGGGTAGAAAAAGATCTGGTGACTAGAGTGGATGACCTGTGCACTCAAACTCCAAATTATTCAAAACATCCATTGTCTTACCAGCCCTGTGAGCAGATGCATTGTCCTGCAAAAAGAGAACAACTTCCCTTGCTGTTTTTCCTTTAATCAGTACAGCACGTTAAGAGTAGTATTCTGCATTAACTGTTTGGCTCTTATGAAGATATCAGTCATCAAAATATCTTCTTTATCCCAAAAACCTGGTCCATGACCTTTCCACCTGACCTTTGAATTTATGATTTCTTTGGCTGTAGAGAACACGAGTACCACCACTGCAAGAACTGTTCTTTGGTCTCTGTATTTCATCAAAAGAGATGAGTTGCTCAAAAAAGATAACTCGAAATGCTACAAAATTTACTTGGATGTATTCACTCAATTTCATTTCTGATAAGCATTCATACATTTTGGCACCCACTTGGCTGACAGCTTCTGCACATCCAACAGCGCATGAATTATAAACCACATGTGTTCAAAAGATATCTAATGTCTCAGCAATTGTTTTAGCTGAGATTTGCCGATCTGCCAAAATCAGGTAATGAACATGCTCAACAATTTCATGAGATGACACTGACAAAGGCCTTCCAGACCTTTAAATCTTGATTCTTTTAATTACGATTAGTTTAATACTGTTTTAAGGGGAGGGAGGTGCGTATGTTTGGAGGATTTTAACTGTATATGTTTTTAATATGTTGTACTCCACCCCGATTGCTCACTCAGAGGGGTGGGTAAGAAATAATAATAATAATAATAATAATAATAATAACAACTGCATCTTCAGACTCCAAATCTCTCTGATTTAGTTTATTTATCTAACATGCAGTCTCTTCTCTTTTTGCTGCCTTTTACCTTTCCTAGCATCCTTGTATTTTCTAATGATTCATTTTCCCTCAATATGTGGTCAAAATACTGTATGGAGTTTATCACACGGGAAGAATTTCTCTCAATTTCGAAAGAAATGGAAGTGAGCCCAGTTCGGAATTGAGTAAATTCGCTAGTTCAGCAAATTTACGTGATTGTGTATTGACACTGCATTGCGTTCAGAACTGCCCGAAATTGCCTCCCAGTGCCCAAAATTGCATGTGATAGTTTCTCACGCAATCACGCGAAACCCATGATTGGGTTTGGAAGGACTTCCCTTTGCCCGAAAATGTGTGTGATCAGCTTTCATGCAATCATGCGAAACCCCATGATTGCATTCAGATTGCCATTGGATTATACTTCTAATTCCCTTCGTGTGATAAACTCCTATGAAAGCCTCAGTTTAGTCATCCTGGCCCCAGAGAGAGTTCAGGCTTGATCTGTTCTACAACCCTTTGGTTTGTCTTCTTGGCCATCCATAGTATTCTCAGTACTCTTCTCCAGCATCACATATTATCTTTTATCTTTTAATTAGCTTACAAGTATTCCCAGTTAGAGCTTTTAAGTTTTATTTTACTGAGAGAAAATAGGTCTAATTATCATATGAGAAAAGCAAGCTGAAAGAGGAATAGCGACTTTCTTTTTGCTTCTCTGTATGCTGTCATAGCACTTCAGTTTTACTTCCTTAAGGAGAAAGTTGTAAAAGTGTTCCTTTTGCCAAATGAGTTTTTCCTGCATGAGAAAAGACACACTTTTGGTACTGTCTCCCTCAGGAAGAGAATTGAAGTGCTTCAAAAGCATGCAGAGAAGCATGGAAAAGGCTACTTTCCAGTCCATTTCAGTTTTCTTTTTGTCATATGATAAGCCTCCTATTCTGTTGGCTCTGTTTCTGCTGTGTTAATGAGACTCCTTGTTCAGCGCTGGCTTTGCTCAAGAGAATCAGTTTAATTGCACGTTAAGTATTAATTCTATCTTATAAGCATTTAACCTGGGACAAGTCTCACCAAGCACAATGAAGTTTGCATCTCACTAGCAAGGAATTGCACTTCATGGCTTCCCCAGTTCTGAGTGCTGTATTTTGCTGAGCCTGATAACAATTTTGTCAGCAGTCTTGAGTTCCCATACAGAACTACAGATGCTGGACTGCCCTGTCATTAGGGAAAGAAAACCAAAGTCTGTGTATTATAGATATAGAAACAACTAATCATATTATTTATAATACAGGTGATCTATTTATTTACCAATTCTGTACCCAAGCAATGTGCAGCTGAGTATTGTCTACCTAACTGGAAGTGACTCAGGCAAAAGGTATTTCAGATTCATTGCTGATAGATCCTGTTAAGCAGAGAGGCCAAGGACAGAACCTTTTGCATTCAGATCATGTATTTTGCCAAAGAGCTACAGCCCTTCTCTAAGTAAGATGCTTCACAATGCTATATTCTTACCAGTGACATACATTTGCAGCTTGCTGAACAAGCAGATGACAATAGCCTCAATAGCCTCTGTGTGCAAAAATAACTATATTGTTTTACCAGCCATGAACTTCAAAACAATAAATATGGAGAATAGGTATGGTGAGGGAGGTGAAGAATCCACAAAACCTCAATATACCAACTGAGCATGAAAAATTACGGCCACTTATTACAACAGGAAATGGACTGGATTAAATACAAACATTGATTTGTTGTAAACGATTGTCCACTTCTTCTACAGATGTTTGTCCATCCATCTGTATTATTCTTGTTGTTATTGACCACCCTCAAGTCGATCCCCACCCATAGCGACCTTGTAGATGAGACATCTCCAAGACTCTGTTGTCCACTGTTCTGCTTAGTTCCTGCAAAGTCATACCCATGACCTCCTTAATAGAGTCCATCCATCTAGCATGTGACCTTCCTCATCCCCCCACTTTCCCTAGCACCTTTGGTTTTTCCAATCACTCTTGCCTTCTCATGATGTGTCCAAAGTACAACAGCTTCAGTTTTGTTATCTTGGCTTCCAGGAAGATTTCTGGCTTGATCTGCTCTGCGACCAATTTGTCTTTTTAGCTGTCCTCAGTACTCTTCTCCAGCACCACATCTCGAATTAGTTAATTTTCTTCCTGCCTTCTTTCTTAACTTTGCAGCTCTCACATCCATATATGGTAATAAGGAATATAATGGCTTGTATGATTCTAACTTTTGTTCTCAGTTGTATATGTTTGCATTTTAGGATCTTTTCTAGTTCTTTCATAGCTGTTTCCTCCATTCTTAATCTTCTTCTGATTTCCTAGCTGTAGTTCCTATTCCTATCAATGTTTGATCCTAGATATGAGAACTCTTTTACTATTTCTATTGTTTTTTTGTCTAAATTTATCTTTTATACTAGTCAAAATTAGTGACTATAAATCCTAGGAAGTATTGTTGGCTGTCCCAAATGACAGCCTAACAAGATATGTTATATTTATCTATACAAAGATGCCTGTTCTCCAATAACCTAAATGATGGCACAAATCAGTTTTGGACAAGATTCTGTAGAGATAAGACATTTTGTCCAGATAAGACAGAAGTTTTTGAGCAGAAGTTCTGTCCTGTTCCTATTTTAATAGGAAAAGAAAACAGCATGATCTTTACCTGCCCTTCAATGTCCTCCAAGCTTAAAAGAATATTTCAAATAGTTTAGGACTTGAGGTTCATTGGAGTGAATTTTATGGTTTATAAGGCAGTTTGATGTCAAGGAAGTGAATTAGAACCCATTATTTGTGTCATGAGGTAAGGATGCCTTTTTTTTTTGTTATTTTCTGTGTCTTTTATATAAAGATATTGAAGAAGCAGAACATACTCTTTTGTGCTATCCTGAATGTTGATAGCATTGGTCAGTGAATTCAATCTTTCTAGGTTACAAAATACGCAATAGCAGCACTTTGCATTGTTTTCAAGCTATGCTAATCAGATATAAAAGTAGAAAAGTAGAGAAGCAGTACATGTGAAGATATACTGCAATGAAGTATATGTGTTTCTGAGCATTAATCCTTTAGCAGAAAAGTAGCAGTTCAACATCCCACCCTCCCAATTCAGAAAGTACAGACTGGATTTCCATTTCCTGTAAATAATAGGGCTGAAATCTAGACTGTAGACAGAAGTCCAAGGTAGCCTTGCTGGATGGAGGACTATGAGAACTGTAGTCTAAAAGCAAAATTTCCAGGATAGCCTGAGAATATAGGAACATGCTGGAGTTCAGAAAGACCATATTTCTGATTCAAATTTCAAGGGAACAGGAAATCTTAACACATTTCTTCCTTACCAGGAGGTTCAAACAACCAGCCTGGGTGGACAAAGTCAATCCAGGACTGGAAGGTTCTTTGCAGAAACTCTGAAACCATTGAGGGCAGCACACTGATCTAGCAGCTCCTGAGATTAAGAGTCTTGTGTGGACTCTATTATGTGCTGTTGTTGTACATGGGCCCTTGGTATCCCTTGGGGTTTGGTTTCAGGACCTCCACCGGTACCAAAATCTGTGAATGCTCAAGTGCCCTTATATACAATTAACAGTGAAATGTTGTACCTTATATAAAATGGCAAAATCAATGTTTTCTTATTGGAACTATATTTTTATTTTTAATATTTTCAAGCTGTGGATGGTTGAATCCATGGATAAAAAAAATAAGTGGATACAGTTGGCCAACTGTATTGGTGCATAAGGGATTGTCTCCTGATTTCTAACAAATATAACGGATAGTTCAACAATACAGTACTGTATGTATCCTTTCCCCTTTTCCTAATATTGTTACGGAGCTCCCCTCCAGATTGCTTGGTTACTTTTCACCTCTCCACCCAATATGCTCCATAGGGGGCCTCAGGTAATTCCTAAAATTGGACAGGTATACATCAGGATGTTTCATGGTATGTGACTAAGATCTAGAAAGTTTCTTTTAACAATCTACTCAGGCAGTGGTTAAGTAAAAACAAGCTAGGTTTCCTTATTAAATGTTTTTTTAAAACATACAAACACCAAGTGGCCAACTGCTTTCTGCCAGTGCTACAATTGGTATGTATTTCACACACTCCCTGAACTATAACATCCTCCCTTCCTTCCTCAAACAACTCCCAAACCTCTGTCACTTCCAACTCCAAGAAAACTGTCAGTTAAACTGTCAATTCTTTTCTTTTCTTTTCCCTTCAAGCTCCTCCAACATTTTGAGAGCTGTGGTAGGCTAACCCATGGGGTAGGTGAGCCCCCACCTCCTCTGTCCATCACAGTTTTCTATAAAGAGCACAAAGTTGTTCTTCAATAAATGTAATTCCAAAATTAAGTGTTTGTCCCTGCTGCATTCTTGAACAAATGAGTCTACTGTATAATATCTCAGCCCATGCATCTGCTCTAAAACAAGCAAAATTAATCAGATCTAAAGAGTTTTGAGACTAAAAAGTGGGTCTGCTATTTACCCTCTTGATAAGAAATCTTAGGCGCAAAATAGTTTCTGCACAGATCCAGTATTTCTTTCATGGTGCAATGGTGACCTGATTTTAAAGAAAGTACCAGCTAGTGATTCAGTCAGTAACAAGATTTCTATGCTGTTCCCAAGAGAGCTTCTCTGAGAGATCTAACAAGGCAGTCACCACCCGCATTTAAAGTGGAGGCTTCCATCTTATTTCATGAGCCAAAAACTCCAGGAAGCCAAATTATTTCCAATATTTTTATAGCTAATATCTAGGTAGAAAATGTAACTTTCATGTATAACACTCCACCCACTGCAAATGCATGATTCAAACATGCACCCCCTCAAGTCCTTTCAAGACTGCAAACCACCTTCACAAATAGTTTAAATTATAAATGGTGAAAGGAGGGACTCCCATATGTACCCAAATGGGCAGAAAAGATTTGTATATTGCTCATCGGTAAAGAGAGAAGGTAAAGTTTTGGTTCTATGCATTGCCCAAGCTCTCCCCCACAACCTCCATGATAAGGAGAGATTGTAAATGTTACTATTTAGATTACTTTTTGGACCATACTGCCAAGGGATTGTAGAGGCTGTGGTAAGCAAAAGTATCTTTTTCAAATCCTGAATGAGAGATAAGTTCAACTGGATTAAGCTCATATTGATATCTGCAGATACATACTTTGGTCCTATGGTGGAGCAGCTACAGCAAGCCCTGCCTTGGCATAATCTGTTTAGGGATGCCACCTGAAGCATGACATGAAAAAACACAAAAATTGCTATTATTATTATTATTATTATTATTATTATTATTTATTGAGCTTTATTTATAAAGTGCTGTAAATTTACACAGCTCTGTACACACAATCAATTAAAACAGATAAAATAAACCTGCCTATGGTGTACATTATATGAAAATAATTAAACATAATACATATTAGTACATCACAACATTCCAACAATAAAACATATCAGCCAACAAATTAAAATAACATTGTATAACAATCATGTAAAACAGATAATATAACAATAATGATGGGCTCATCTACAAGATTTTGCCAACAATATCAGCAACTGCAATAAAAATATGGGCTTGATTTCTGCACCCGTAATTGATTTTGCCTTCTCCCATGTAAAGCCTACTTTCTTGGTTGTTTCCTCCTGAAATAAGAGCATATGAAATTGCCTTGAACTGATTCAGATCTTTGGCACATCATTTGCAAGTTAACTGCATCCCGTTTCCAAAGATTTCAGGGAATGATAGTGGGTGGCTCCTTCTAATATTACAGATGGACTAGTCAAAGGTTGATAAGAGGGCTGGAATCTGGATAAATGGGCCCAGAATTTGTGGTAATATAGCAATACAAAACCTGAGGAGGAGAGGACACACCAAAGTATATGTATATGTGTGTGTGCGTACCACCACTCTCACTAGATCTTGCATTGTTTATCACTTTGCTACAGCACACATGACCTGTGATGCTTCCCCCCCCCCCCCCCAATAAATTCCTGTTTTCCATGGAGCAAAAAATACATTTCCTGCACAGAAACACTGTATGCATGGAGACTCTCCATTTGATTACCAACTGTGGAAAATCAGCATTCAAAGGAGTTTATCACATGGGAGGAATTTCTCTCAATTGCGAATGGAGCCAATTCGCAATTACGTGAATTTTCTAGTTTAGCGAATTTACGTGAAATCTGATTGCGTTCGGAATGCATTCAGAATGACTTCCCATTTCCTGAAAATGACCTACCATTGCCCGAAATTGTGTGAGATACTCTAATACACAATTACGTGAAACCCCATGCTTGCTTTCGGAATGACTTCCCATTGTCCGAAATTGCGTGAGATACACTCATTCACAATAATGTGAAACCCCATGATTGTGTTCACATTGCCATTACATTAAACCCCCAAATTCCATCGTATGATAAACTCCCGAATCTCTTACAGAACCTCAGGACATACAGCAGGCTCTCCAGTTCAGACCGTCCCTCTCTGGTTATTGGAAGGATGGAAGAGAGTTGCAGTGCTCTTCCTTATGTCTTTCTATCTACTGATTTAGAATGTTTTGATTTGCATTCCATCAGCATAAATCCTTCCTTTCCCAAAAGGCACACCTAAAAAAAGGGGGAAAAAACAGGATCTCATAATGAGGGTGTAAAGCCTCTAATGATGTCAACAAACATGATT
The DNA here is from genome assembly GCA_034509955.1 of Urosaurus nigricauda. Taxonomy (NCBI): domain Eukaryota; kingdom Metazoa; phylum Chordata; class Lepidosauria; order Squamata; family Phrynosomatidae; genus Urosaurus; species Urosaurus nigricauda. The sequence goes on from JAOEGL010000003.1 coordinate 89,379,899, forward strand.
TGGAATGTACTGAAAGGTAAGGATGTAGCAGGGTTTCTTAAATGACTATTTGGAAATGTTGCAAACAAGGAACACTATGTTTGCTTTGTCTTTCTATTTTTGGTGAGAGTTGTTCAGCCAAAGGCTTCCCACACTTCAGCCTGTTCTATTCCTGTTTAGCAAAAGTTGTGAGATATTTTAAAATTATATAAATTCACAGAGAGCTGTTAGATAACAAATCTAGGAAGAGTGCACTTGGCAGGTCAGAGTTGTTATGAGCACCATAGCAGCAGATAATGTAGGTTCTTCATTGGAGCAGTGTGGCATAATTCATTTTACAGCTCAAATAAGGTCCTGGGTAGCACAGATTAGTATAATACTTTTTTGGAATAGAATTTCCAGAATCCTCTGAGAATTGCAGTGCAAAGTCATTATACGTTTGGACTACAACTTCCTGGGGATTCTGAGACTTATAGTTCAAAAAAGTAATGTTTCCAAGTTCTGGTAACCTCAGAAATTCCATTTCTGGATTAAACAAAGGTGGTATCTGCACGAACGAAAATAAATCTTCCTGCCTAGTCCCTACACTGACCTGTTTAGATGACGCACTGAGGTGTATTTGTTCATGTACTGCATTCATGCATGCAGGGACAAACAATTTTAAATGTTTTCTCTCTGCTATGAAGGATTATGAACATTTTGCAATAGTTTTTCACATTTCCTGACTTCCCAAAAAATAATTTGGTCAAAAAACATGCATGGAAAACTTGTTTTTGTGCAAAATCCAACATTATTTGGTGTTGATGCAGCCCCAAGCCATCACAAGGCTCACACCCATTTGCTGGTTCTGAGATCCTACTTGGTTAAGGATTTGACTGAATAAAGTCTATCCAGTTAAGAAATAAAATAAATTCTGATTAAATGGTTACAAATGAAATTTAAAATATATCAATAAAAGCACAGCATTCATCCATTTAAAAACTCTCATTGTGTAGGGAAGACAAGTTTATGCCTCCATGAACATCTCCATGGACATGTATGTGTGTGCACGTGTGCGCGCGCACACACACAAACTAAGTATTATCAGTAGCACAGAAAAGCAAAGTTACAGTTGGTACCAATAGCAGCTTATTTACTAATATTAAGTGCTTTGTGGGTGGAGTGAGTGACTTGGTGGCTTTTGTGGAGAGTCATTTAGGGAGGAAAGGTTTGAATCTTTCCCTTTCTGTACACTTGCTCTGAACAGTGTCTCTTTCCTCCACCAACACACATTTCAGGTTTTTTTTTTAAAGTAAAAACCACAAACACAATATGACTGCTAGCATACCCTACAACTGTCCCAGTTTGTAGGGACAGGTCCAATTAATTCCTTGTCATTCCACTTTTTGAGCTTCTTTTAAAATGTCTCAATTTTTTTTTTCTTACTGCTTTCCCCCTTTTTCCTCAGCTTACTTTAATTTCTGTAAAATGAGTTGAAAATGCAAAAGTAATTTGTTCTCAGTTAACCCAGTGGTATAGAAAGAAGGTGAGGGAGTAGAATCTTGACCTTCCCTGTAGAGTCTGTCAAAAGAAGACTGCTGCATCCTCTCCTAGCCTTTTGTGTTCTTCTTCATTAACAACTTTTGCCATTAACTACACTCTGATGTTGCTATGCCACACGTGCCCCAGTTTTTATATGAGAAATGTTGGAGGGCATGTCCTAGTTCCACTATTAGCATCACACATAGTTAGCCTCAGTTTTAGGAGATCCTGTCCATACATGGTGGCCCACAGGAACAAGTGATGGCTGGGTAGAGAGACAAGATTAAATGTATTCTAATAAGAATCTGTGGAATATCTGCAAGGAAAAATATGGAAATGTTTCCAGGCCTATCACTCTTTTTCAGCAGTTTTATTTCAAACTTCATATTAATTGCCTTCCTTTGAAATGTAACTGCTTTGTAAGTCTAATTAACAGTGGGCCTACCCATGCTCTGTTCCGTGCAAACATGTGAGTGCTGCCATAGTAACAGTAAAGGAACACGGAGAAGAAGCTCTCTCTGATTAATGTAATTACACAGCATGTGTATATAATGCCTTTAAACACAACTTACTGCTGCACGGAAAAGAAAGATGAAATGTCAGTATTATGTGTTATATGTTTCCTAACTTTTCTGAAGAAGACTGTTTGAACATATTGATGTGCATTATCAGCAGCTGCAGCTTGTTTTATTTTCTTTCACTTTCCTTTGCAAACATTTTTGCATAGATAAGCAAAGCTAGAACAGATGGAATCAGGCCAGAATCTCTCTCTCTCTCTCTCTCTCTCTCACTCTGTAGCAGATTTGGGTGGTGGCTCTGATTCAGTAAATTTAGTGTGCTTACCAAATGGCTCCCATAAACACCATAGAAAAGTGTGACAGAGTTTTGGATCAGAGTGATCTAATCACTCAGATCCAAGTTTTCCATAGTGGGCCATTCTGTCTTTAGTGTGCCAATAGCTGCCTAAGTACTGATGTGTACTAATCGGATTCACAATAAGTAAACTGAATTATTTAAATATAATTTCCATTTAATTATTAGCAGCATCAGCGTTTGAAACCTCACTTACACTTAATTGGCTACTTATACCTAATAAGTAATACAGTATTAAGGCAGAAGTTGTTTTCCTCCATTTCAATTCTCCCCACACCTTGTCTAGAGTATTTGCATAACTAAACAGACCTAAACTGGGCCAGCCCTACCATTCCATTAGGGATCATGAGATGGCCTCTTTTTTTTAGGCAGCAGTTGCTGGATAGCAGTGGAGCAGTCTCACAATTATCTTCACCAACTCTTCTAGCTTTTGTTCTCTGTTGGAGAGCCAATTCAATTGGTTGCCAATTCAAGATCATCTCTGTCTTCAGGGCAAGGGGGAGGACCTTCAAGATGAGAGCGCTGCCTTTACATGTTTGTGTGTGTGTGTTTTCTTCAGTGCTCAGACTTGGTGGTCTTTTTATTATTTAAATGGTACACCCTGTGCAACTGCAGTTGCTGCTTAAGATTGGGGATTAGTCTCTGAAATGCAGGGACTGTATTTTAATTTTTGGAATTGTTTATTGTCTTTACCTGAAGAAGACTTCTCAAAATTTGTCAGAGAGGATAAACCTTATCCTAATATATTCTCATTTGAACAGTTAATATTCCAGATAGTCCTTAATACTAGCACATTCACTGAGATATCAGGTTTTTCTCACAGTTTTTATGCATATGGATTCTTCTTGATGCAATGTTTTCACATTGGGAATGTTTATTTAACTATGCTTGTCAGCACTGATATCAACAGTAAAATATTTGGGGTTATGTAATTTAACAATAAAACTAAAACTCTGTTAGATAACAGCCTCACACCCAAATCCTGGATGTTCATGATGTCATTATACAAGATCTATCCAATGCCTTGAATAGAATGTTAATCACAAAAACAGGATAGAATTCCGTTCAGCTGAATGAGCTTCTTGAAGTGAGAGGTCAGAGACAGGCTAATCTCTTGAATTTACAGCTAGTTTGGTTGAATTATTCATTGGAAATAAATTATATGCTAAAGAAAGCTCTATTCTCTGTGTTCATCAGCAGATCCAGACTTCTTTGGCTTTATTTTTATACCCAATTGTTCTGCTCATGTGAATGAGCTTCAAAACTTTCTCAAAAGTTTACTCTCATTATTTGTTTAAAACAGTGTTGTTTTAACAACATAGGGCTTTATGTTAAGCTGTGTAGTAGATTCGCAGGAAATAATAAGCTTCTTGTCTGGAAACATTTGCAATGAAGAATTGAGGTGCATCAGAAAATAGAGACGAACACGGAGGACATGACTGTTAAATTGTCATAAGCTGCTCACTCTGATCAGTGCACAAGTCCATTAAAATGATGATAATAAACTAGTGATCTCCACAATTTTATTCAATGGGAAGCCATGCCTTAGAATCTCTGTTGATGCTGTATGCTTTCAAGTCATTTATGACTTATGCCAACTCTAAGTTGGGTTTTTAGGGGGCTGAGAATAGTTTTTTCTGAGGATGAGAACATGTGACTTGCCAAAGATTTCCATGGCCAAGTCCTGATAAACAAGTATAGCAGAGAATCAATGTGGAATAGTGTCTTGAGTGTTAGACTAAGATTTTGGGAGGGAAAGGTTAACCATGGAAATGCACTGGGTGATCTTAGACAAGCCACACTCTCTTAGCGTACAAGGAAAGCAATGGCAAATTTCCTCTAAACAAATCCCACCAAGAAAAACCCATGATAGAGTTACCTTAGGATTATCGTAAGGCTAAAGTGATTTCAATGTATACAGCAACATAATAGCCACAAACAATTATTCAGACATTTTGTTCTGGGATTGCTGTGGCTGATACTTTTGTTGTGGGGTTGCAGTTCCTCAGTAACACTAAAAGCAGATCATGGAAGTGACTTTTCATTCACAGTGCCTAAAATTACTCAGCTCTTATTATCTGAATCTATCCTAGGGCTATATTCCTGTTCCATTACATGGGGGCTTTCTAGATTGGCAGGAAAGTGTGACATGAAGTTGCCTTTCCTTAATGCTTAGCAGCTGCACCACAGCCTTTAGATGGAGCTGCACTGTTCTGCAGTTTTTAAAAAAGAAGCTGGGAAAACCAGAACCTTTTTAAAGGTGCTTCTTCTCCCCTGAAACACAAAAAAAGCGTTTTCATGGCACACTTTCCCTTTTTCTCATCTAAAGGCTAGAGTTTCATGCAGCCATGAACACACTTCTTTTTGCCAATCTAGAAAGCCCCATAGTATCCCTACTCAATTTGATCCTTAACTGCCACACACACCTGTTTTAATCCAAATTGTAATCAGTTTGGAAAGCCACGCAGCACTCCAATTACGTAGCCACATCTCTGCAATAGAGTGCACATGTTCACTATGTCGGTTTATGTCTGATCACAGAAATATAGTAGCTGCATTTTTAAAAATTCCTACCCACATGCGTATATGCATTTGTTTAACCAAACAGCTTTCAGTTTGCCCACCTGAATGATCAGGTGACCTTGGTGACTACCTGACATAGGTGACAACCCAATATGCCTCCACTCCTGATTCCTCCCTGATCCTAATTCTGGGGTCAAAGCACATGTTTGGGAAAAAAAAGTTCTTCCCCCAAATAGGAGAGTAAATGGGAGATTTTGTTAAACTGCTTTAACTCTGTCAGGCATCAAAAAGAAGTTATTTCATTGTGAAACTAGACAAAAATCACATGTTCCAACAGGACCAGGATTGAGATAAGGACACATTATCGGTAAATTCAGCCATGGTCACTAACCATGGAAGCTAAAGGATTCTGGGAGGACTAATAAAGTGTTTTTCTCCCATCTCTGCAGTAAGATTCTTTACATCATTTTCTTCTGGATCTTCTAGTTGCTAATATCACTGACTCTCCAAAATCTAGAGTCTAAAGACTGGCCCCCAAGAAAAACAATGAAAGTTCCCTTCTGCTCCTGCTGTCAATGCTATAAAAACAGACAGTGTTTGGTGATGCTCAGTTGTGAATAACAGTGTGTCTCTCTTGCATGGTGTATAATCTAACTAGAAGCAAACATTCTCAGTTCAACTTTCAGAATTTTAAATTAACCATCATCATGGTTCACCATTTTATGTTCTTCTATGTTTTCTTTTCTGTGTAAATACAATGATTTCCATAGGGAGGAGGATCATAGACCTTTACTCCCTCTATTCAGCTGTACAGTTTTTACTAGTGAAGATTTCTTGATGCCTTTAAAGGCACATTTTATTTTCTGGGCAGAAATGGGTGACAACCTTCTCAAGACTGACAAAGTGAATTTACCTTCCTTCTCTCCTCCTGGGTCAAATATGCAACTCATTGAATTCAGAATTGAATTCTCAGTTAATATGAGCCCTCTTGAACTCCCCATGATAGTTCAGACATGCAGGTAGACAGTAACCTCCATGTCAGTAGATCAGTGAATCCAGTTGGGGTTTCATTCTCAATTTTATACTATCTAAGGTGCTGAATTCTCCCTGCCAAATATGTTCAGCAATTCTGGAGACTTTATTTAAAGTTTCAAACAACATATGGGGAGGGAGTGAAATTGGGATGTTGGGATTCTGTATGAAGTTTTAATATGTAAGCCGCCTCAATTATCTTTGATAGAGAGCTGGGATATAAATTATTATTATTATTATTATTATTATTATTATTATTATTGGCATCATCAGTCACCTTTGTAGTTAAGTCAAACCCCTTCTCCAACCCAGCATGGAAGACACAAAAACTTCTTTATGGACTTTATCTGCTCAGACATGCATTCCTGCTGCCTGTGAGCCTGAAAAATCTAATACACTAGAATGCAGGCTGGAATCTGTTTCCCCTTCATCCCTCCATGTCACCATTGCGTCCACAACAACCAAGTAATCTGGTAGCTGGGGAGGAGAGTAGTTCTCTTTCAGGTCTTGCAACCTGAGCTACAGAAGAATCACTGGGGAAGGGAGGCCCTATTCTGAATATAAACACCTTTTATGAATCAAATTTATATTCTATGATGGGCATATCTAAGATTGGACAACATCACTTGCCTTATGAGGATTCATGAAGCATGAATTTAGTCTATTTATATTTTGTTTTGCATGAAGACACAGATGTTGGGAATGAATTTGTCTAATTTCTTGGCAATCATCTTCTATTCATAAAAATTCTAGTTATGTTACGAAAGCAATGTGCTCGGGGTGCTTTATGATGTAGGTTGAGTGGATCTATTTACCTATTTACAGCCAAACCAATGTTATTTGGATTTTGTTAGCTTTTGCAAATGCCAACCATTGGGTTTTCTAGAAAGTGTTGATTGTACACTAAGTCCAATATGCTTTCACTCTGTACAGTTGTACAAATATCCTGTGGAATCCTGAGCTTTATAATTTAAGGAGAAATATTAAGAATTCTCGGCCAGAGATTTCTAGTGCCTCATCAAATTGTGTCATAAGAAACTAAGCTACCAAGCAGGAATTCCTTGCTCTGAATCTTGCCTATGCCATGAATTCACTTAATGGTGTTAGACAAGCAACTTTCTCCCAGCCTCCTACTCCCACCCAGAGCATACAGGGACAGGATAATAGTACTGATTAACAAAGTAGCATTGTAAGGATTGCAACTACATCATGTGTGTGAAGTTCTTTAAAGACTTGAATGTGATATACAAATATTGAAGTTTTCAGACAGAGTAAATGTTGTTGTTGGCTACGAAATTTGCTGCTGTAGCACTCAGACTTTTTTTTTTTAAAAAAAAATAACAAAACTGACATATCTGTTGTCCTGGAACATTTGGTGGCAGTGCCAAGTACCAGCAGAAACATTTTATTCCCACTCATAGGATCCAGAATCCAGAAAAAAAATTCAGAATACATCAAAACAAACAACCCCCACCCACCCAGCAAGAACTTACATGCTGCTCTTACCACATTCCTTGGCCATTTCTCCACTTCACTGTATGAAAGGTTGGAACAGAGACCTCCCTGACAGTACACTGAGATTTTGAACACAGTTCTTTTAAAAAAGAAGGCATGGCCACACAGGTCCCACAACATCCAGAACCAATAGTGAACAAAGCACTGAGGAGATGTGCAGAACAGTTGGCCAAATAGCTTACAGTCATGAAATCTGATTGATTATCGACCATTGCCTACATTGTCATACAGCTTACTTCCTTCACTCTGCTCCCTTCTATAGAAATTGTATGATAGATGCTTGTGATTGTAAAACTGGCATCAAGAAGCATCAACTTGTAATAAAAGAGGCTCTCTCTTGCTCTCCATTGTGAGAGCCTTCACTTTACACTAATCTGGAAGAGCCTTTTATTGTTGTTATGCCATTTCAATAAAAGCAATATCTACACTACACTCTGCTTTTATCTGTCTTTTTGCTGCATTTCTATCTTGCCTTCCCTCCAATGAGCCCAAGGCAGCATACATGGCTGTCTTTCTTCCCATTTTATCCACACAGCTCTGTGAGATAGGTCAGCTTGGAAAACAGGGATGGCCCAAGTCATAAACTGAGTTGATGGCTTAATTGGAACTTGAGTCTGGAGATCCCAGCCCCCAGTCAAACACTCTCACTAGCAAGGCTCTAATACTTGCTCCCAAGCAGACATTTGGGGGTTTTCAATGGGAATTTCCTTTTGTTACCGCAGTTCCCCACCCCAGATTTCTTCAGACTTTTTTGTAATTATTTGTTGTTGGTTGATTACAAGTCATAAGACCTTTGGGTATCTTCCCATTGCAGAAAATCAATTTGACCAACAGAGGCAAAGAGAACCTGATCAGATCCAACCAGCTGATCAGGAAATGTTTGGTCCATGAATTTATGGACTAGTCTGACTCTTAAAGGAAGCTTCCTCAATTAAAAGTTCCAAAACAGGATCTAGGAATGCAGTTATACTGTAGAAATAATACAGTTTGACACGACTTTAAGTGCTGTAGCGCCATCCTATGGAATCATGAGATTTGTCTCATAAAACTACAAATCCCAGAATTCTGCAGGATTGAACCATGGCAGTTAAAGTATTGTCAAACTGCATTATTTCTACAGTGTACATGCTCCATTCATCAAAGAAGACATGCCTAACTGCACATATGTTGAATAATTTTGGCCCCATTATGAGACTTTAAATGATTATCTGGCCAATACAATGGTTGCTTTTTTTTTTGGCTTTATATATATTGTGCCAATACAATGATTGCATTAAAGGTATTTCTATACTTTTTGAGAGTCTCATGATGTGGAGAATGTACAAATGCTAATAAGGCAGGGATGAAATGGTAAATCACATTGTACTTATGGGCTCCAGCACTACTGTATGAAGTTCAGGCTGAAAAACAAGTCAATACATTTCTTGCAGTAAATGTGACCTCCTTAATTGAGTCTATTCATCTAGCATGTGGTCTCCCTTCCTTCCCCCCCCCCTCTTCCTTACCTAATATCACTGTCTTTTCTAATGATTCATGCTTTCTCATGATGTGACCAAAGTATGACAGCCCCAGTTTAGCAATCTTTGCCTCCAGGGAAATTTCAGTCTTGATCTGTTCTAGAACCCATTTATTTGTTCTTTTTGCTGTCCACAGTATCCTCTGCACTCTTTGCCAGCACCACATCTCAAATGAATTTATTCTCTTTTTGTCCATTTTCTTAACTGTCCAGCTCTCACATCCATATGTGGTAATGGTGAATACAATTGCTTGTATGCTTCTAACTTTTGTGCTTAGCTGTACAGTTGGCCCTCCTTATCCATGGATTTTTTTATCCACGGATTTGAGCATACACGACTTAAAAATATTCCCAAAAAGTATAAATTCCAAATAGTAAAGCTTGATTTTCCATTTTATGTATGGGACACCATTTTGTTGTGCCATTATATTTAGTAGGACTTGAGCATACATGGATTTTGTTATTCACTGAGGGTCCTGGAACCAAACCCAAGTGGGTAACAAGGGCCGGCTGTATAGCTTCACTATTTAGGAGCTTTTCTAGCTCTTTCATAGCTTGCCTCCCCATTCTTAGTCTTCTTTTGATTTCTTGACTGCAGCCCCATTCTGATCAATGTTTGCTCCAAAGTATAGGAACTCTTTTACTACTTCTATTTCCTCACTGTCTAGGCTGAACTTGAAAATCCTCGGTGGTCATTATTTTTGTTTCCTCTATGTTCAGCAGTAAGCCTGCCTTTGCACTTTCTTCTTTGACCTTCCTCAGTAGTTGCTCTAGGTCTGCCATGTTTTTTGCTAATAGTATGGTGTTGTCTGCATATAATAGACTGATGTTTCTTCCTCTTATTTTCATTCCTCCTGCTTCTGTGTCCAAGGCTGCTTTTCTTATACAGTTGCCCCTCCATTTTCATGGAGGATCCATTCCGGACTCCCCTGCATAAATGGAAATCCACTGATATTCAAGCCCTATTGGCTTGAATGGCTGCATTCCCCTGTGGGCACCAGCAGGCATGCATCATGGGCACACACCCCATTTTAAGTTCCTCCATTTGCCCCTCGCGAGTAAGCAAGGGACACAGATTCGAAGTCTGCACAAATGGAGGGATGACTGTAATATGTTTTGCATACAAGTTGAAAAGATAGGGTGAAATGATGCAGCCTTGCCTGACCCTGTTGCCAATTGGGAACCATTTGGTCTCTCTGTGTTCTGTTCTAATAGTAGCCTCTTGTCCTAAGTATAGATTCCTCATCAGGATTATAAGATGTCTTGGCATTTCCATGTCTTTAAGCATGTTCCATAGCCTTTCATGATCTATGCAGTCAAAGGTTTTATTATAGTCTATAAAGCACATGCTGATTTTTGCTTGGAATTCCTTTGTGCTCTCTATTAGCCATTCTATGTTTGCAATGTGTCCCTGTCTCCTATTCCTTTCCTGAACCCTGCTTGAACCTCTCAGGTTTTTCTCCCCATGTATGATTGGAGTCTATGTTACAGAATTTTGGGCATGATTTTGCTTGTGTGGGAGATTAGTGCTATGGTCCTATAGTTGCTGCAGTCTTTTGTGTCTCTTTTCTTGTGAATAGGCAAGGTTAATTTTTTAAAGTCATATCACTATAGATGTTGATTCTTTGCCATAATTTCAATGGGCTCCTGGAGGAGTTCTTGTACTTAAGCTTTCTGAGTCAGATGGTCAGAGATCTGGGCAATTCAAAGTAAGAATTATACAACCAATTGAAGGCAGGTTTTCTTATGAGCAATTGCCACATTGTGAAAATCCACTGAAATAATACTGAATAGTCTAAATCTCTAAATAAAGGTTGCCAGCAAACATCTATTGACTGTTTAGATAACTTGCCAATATGCTGGCTATACAGCTAAGCTAAATTTGGATCAGTGAACAGAGATAGATCAATAGAGTGTGTTCTTGGCCTGACACAAAACAAACATTAAGGCTTTGAGGTTATTATACCCCACTTTCTTCTAGAGTTGTTTCTATTAAACAGTTAGTCCCCTCTCTTAAAGTATTTCAGGTAAATGAAGGATCAAAGTCCCGCAAACAAAATGAGAAGAGAACCCTAGAATTATAGAATCATAGACTCAGAGTTGGAAGAGACCACAAAGGCCATCCAGTCCAACCCCCTGCCATGCAGGAACTCTGGATCAAAGCTTACCCAACAGGTGGCCATCCAGCCTCTGCTTAAAGACCTCCAAGGAAGGAGACTCCACCACTCTCCGAGGGAGTGTGTTCCACTGTGCATTCTATATCAGTAGGACCCATCTAGCTCAGGTATATCAATTGCTTTACTGGGACTAATGTGGCTATAATTTAACACTGTCACTGCAATGATCCCACCCCCTCACTTTGTGACCAGAGTAATTGGGGGTTTATATTTACTCCATTCAATTGTCCATTTGCTCTTCCTTTAAAGCATTTTTAACTGCTCAGTGCAGTTCTCTTCTTGACTAGGGAACTGAGGAAATGGAATACAACCAAAGGAACCTTAAAGGTACACATAATCAGGAGTAGCCATGTTGACCATACAACAAAGTACAATAACAATGAAAATCTACTAAACAGTGATACCTTTGTTAGACAAATCAAAATGCACAAAATAAATGATGCTCCACTGCATTTCAAAGCTCCACAAGCTTCTCCGGCAGGCAATTTTTAAAAAATTAGGTCTACATTTCATGTGTTTTACCTAAATGTCACCTAAAAGTTTTCCAAAAGAAAAGAGGAAACACATAGCGCAGCCAGCAAGGCACACGTGCACCCCTCCTGCCTCCCTGTCCACAGATGTTCTCCCCTGGGAGGAAGTCCAGGAACAATGCAAGGGCACCCTTCTTGCTCCCCTGTCCCTGGAGAGGAAGCCCAGGGATGGAGAAACCAGCAAGAGTGTTCATGCATCCCTCCAGCACCATAGGGGGAGGAAGGCCCAACTAGATGTAACCCCTATTCTGAGTATCACCTAGTGTGGTTTGCACCCCCTGCACTTCTGCAGTGATGCCACTGCCTAGCAGTCATTTTTCTCAGGTTCTCAGAGCTTCAGAAGATTTATTCAATGATATGGATAAATGGAGGTGTAAGTCTGAAAACACAGAGATAACAAGACACATGATCTGCAGAGGCCTTACACAGGGTACCCAGGTGGACTTTTCAGAAAGTGGAAGTTAACATAAATCACAGCTTGAAAGAACTTGCTTGAAAAAACCAGCATGTGTAGCTGAGCTTGGTACTAGGAACCCTAGCACTATATCCCAATTACCTCTTCATGACAATGAAACAACTTCTAGGACTGGAATGATGAAGAGGAATTCCCACACTTTCTGCAGATGTGCACCAATTAGCAGACATTAATCCTCTTTTGCTCATCCTCCCACCCTGAGGACTGCCATTAACAAGAGAATAATACATTTGCAAACCACTCCTCCCTTCCCAGGGTCACACAGGATATATATCTCCAATCCTTTTCCAGGCTATCATTCTCTGATAGATGCTGGCGGACTGTCAGAAAGGAACTCTTCTAGAACATGGCCACATAGTCCGAAAGCCCTGCCACCACCACCACCCAAAAAACCTACTATATTTTACTTGGTTCTGTCTGTTTTTAATAGTTATCATTTAAATCTCTCTCATAAGTCTGACTCATAAGAATTAAATCAACCTTATCTATGCTCATGTTTTACTTTAACAAAACATTTTAACAAAACTAGAAATACAAGCACAAAGTACAAATAAAGAGATAAGCAATAAGTGACAGGGTAAAGTCAATATCAATGTGTATAGGCTATATCACAATACCTATATATAGAAAATAAAATATCAGCCGAAACTGTCATTTACTTTACCCAAATGCAATTTTGAACAAATGCTTTATCTAAATTTTAAATCTTGTAATCCTCATAAAGTGTATGTAAATGCTCTGAATTCATGTATTACATTTCTGAGAATCCAGATATCACAATTCCAGATAGTAACAGAAAGACATGGGAGGCCAAAAAAAAAAAAAAAAAAAAAAAAGGTATGCTCTCTGTTCACCTTTTGTCTTTTTTTTTTTTCCACTTTTTGCAGTTGAGGTTGAATTTTGTTCTGAGTTAAATTTTTAATAGAGAGTGCTTTGCCAGTTGTTGCAGAACCCAGATTCAGTCCCAAACATTCTGAGTTAAAAGGACCAGGTAGCAAATGATGTGAAAGGTCTCTCTACCCGAGAGCTTGGAAAACTCTTGCCAGAGTTAATATTGGACTTGACAGGAACATAGTCTGACCTCATTTAAACCAGCTTCCTATGCTCCTAAACATTTAAAATTTTTACCCTTCTTTGTTATAGTACACCCTCAGCCCTTGAGATATTAATAGATGTAGAGTCAAGGTTACAGTCCCATTAAACTCAACTGAGTGTAGGTGGGATTGCAGGCTGCATCAGGCACAAGAAAAGTGAAGAACTGGCTGAGAAAGGTAGCAAGCTGGTTTAGTGTTAGTGGAAACGGCAGTGATGAGATCTCTGGGACTGTCTTATGGTTGGAGAGGCTTGTATCCCTTGTATCCCTTGTACTGCCTAAGAATAAGGATGGTTGTAATCCAGCACATCTGGAACAAGCCATATTTGAGACATCTACCATAAACTGTCTCTTTTGAGTGATGCAAAATCTCAATGCCCAGAGTGCGAAGGGTAGGTGAAGAAAAGGATCTAAAATGGGTTAAAAAGTGAGTAAGAAAAGAGATTACAGCATAATATCCATTTTCATTCACAGTTGGGTTAGGGAATAAGCTATGGCCACTCCATGAATCAAACCAGCATGTGGGACAGAAATAATGGCAATGCTGCAGTCTGATACACCAGTGCAGAGAAGTATATCTTCCATCTACTGTATGCAATGGGAGGAAAATTTCTTGGTATGGAGCCCAAAAGAGGCTTTGAGGTGGAAGAGTTGCAAACAGTCCAATGTTACATTAAATATTAAACACAAGCAAATGACAGTTGAAAAGGCACAGTTTGTGGATATTATGAAATGAACTAGAAGTTTACTCCTTAGAGCTCATTACTGTGAACCTCAATCCTTCCTTGCTCTCACCACATTAACATTCAGGTCAATCTGTCTCCAGCGTCCTCAGCAAAGCTCTGCTGCAAAGGTACAGTAAGCAAGATGGTACTGGTTGCTGAGCCCCAGAAAACGGTAGTGCATCTCTTTGTCAACTAGCCTTGGATACAACAGCACTTTCTGCTTGCTTGCTTGTTGTTTGATCATCCAAGTGGTAAGTTTGATCATCTTCTGTAATGAAATCCATAGAAGAAACTAGAGAGAAATCTCAAGATGCTGTAAAGATGGTAGGTTTTTTAAGTTAAAAAAACTCAATGCATTTTGGCCTGTTGTATTCTTAAGATCTTCTTCAGAGGCTTTTATAATATTGTATAATCCCTGAAGAAGGCTCTAAGAGTCCATACAATCTGAAAGACATCATGATTTCTTTCTTTCGCTCTCTCTCTCTCTCTCTCTCTCTCTCTTCCTTCCTTCCTTTCTCCCTTTCTTTCCTCCTCCTAAAGCAACTATCTTTTGAGTATCTTGAGATATTTTATAATCCCTTCCAGGTAGTTTTAGCTAGTTTGTCCCAGAATGTTAGTAAAGTGGGGATTAGAGAAGAAAAGGGGAGGAAGCAGGATGCCTAGATTACAATGGTACAGTTTAACTCCAGATTTTCTGAAGCACTGTATCTCCCTGTAAGAGCCTGCCTGAGTTTGAGATCTTTGGAGGGAACACTTACTCTTGCTTCCACCATCTTCAGTGGCATGTTTGGTGAGGACAAGTGAGACAGTCTTCTCAGTGGCTGCTTCCAGGTTGTGGAACCTCCTTCCATGGAAGGTTAAGATGCCATCCTCTTTGTTCTCCTTGCACCAGGAGGCAAACAGGTTTTTCTTCTGACAGATTTGGGGCCTTTAACTGACTGCTAAAACATGGCCCTGCAAAGGAGGCCTTTTTGGGGGAGTTTCAAGCTTGATCTGTTCAAGGGCCCATTTGTTTGTCTTGCTGACTGTCCACAGTATTTTCAGCCCTCTTCTCCAGCACCACATCTCAAATGAGTTGATTTTCTTCTTATCCACTTTCTTCATTGTTCAGCTCACACATCAATAAATCGTGATGGGGAATACAATGGATTGGATGGTTTTAATTTTAGTGTTCTGTTGTGTATCTTTACTGTTTAGGATTCTGCCTAGTTCTTTCATTGCTGCCCTTCCCATTCCTAGTCTTCTATATATTGAATGCAGTCTTCTTCCTGATTAATGTTTGATCCAAGGTATAGAAAATCTTTAACTATTTTGATTGAATTCTCCCTACAAGCCAAGATGATTAAACTGAAGCTGTTGTACTTTGGCCACATCATGAGAATGAATGACTCATGAAAAAAGACAATAATGCTAAGAAAGTTTGAAGGAAGTAGAGAGAGAGGAAGACCATATGCCAGATGGATAGGCTCAATTAGAGATCACAAGCCTGAATCCACAAGATGTAAGCAGAGCAGTAGAGGATGGGGGGTTTGGAAATGTCCCATACATAGAGTCACCATGAATTGAGGTTAACTCAGGGGTAGTTAACAACAACAAAGAATTCAGAAACACAGATCCTGTCTGCATGGGCCAAATAACTTGTCCTCTCCCTCATTCCCATGGCGCCCAGTCCAAATGAAGGAGGGTCCAATCCCTAGGTTTGGTGTGAACTGTCCAGATTATATTTAGCCAGTTCAGAAAAAAACACAAGGTATAATAAATGGAATGATGATGATGACGATGTATAATAAAAGATATAATAGAAGTCACTGCTTGCTCCAAATCTTCTAGGAAAATCCAGAACCCTCCAGAATAATGCCAGGTGGCTGTTTACAATGTGTCCCACTCTACCACCCACCGCTGCTGGTGTGAGTCACTCCCTATAACATCAGAACAAGGTATAACATAAAAACAAGAGACTTGGATGACTGACAGCAGGTGGCACAGTGGAAGACACTGTCTGGGAAAGCAGCCAAATGGCTGATAAGGCCAGCCTAGTTCCCAAACAAACCAGCTAGCAGAGTCAGTGCAATCAATACAATCTTAGAGATTAAAGGCAGTATCAGAAGAAGGATTACCAAAAACGTTGTCAAACAGTCTAAGATTCAAGGTATCAGACAGGCAGGTTGATAAGGCAGTCCAAGGTCAAGGGTTCCAGATAATCAAGATAGGCCAGCAGTCTAAGAAGCAAGTGTTTGGTCCAAAAAGCCACAGGAGCCAGAAACAAAGTCTTTCCTCCAAGAAGGTCAAATAATCACTGGCAACCAGACACACCTGTTCCAGCTGCCTAAATAGGCAGGCAGCAGTCATTCATGTCTATGAACTTGTTTCTGAATAAGCCTCTGCGAAGGCTCTCTCTTTTGGCTTGACAATCCATGAAGGTAAGCACACTTCCAAGGACCTCCTCTATGTCCACAGCCTTGGCCCTGGAGTTTTCTGGTCCATGTGAACTCAGCCATAGTTGTGTTAGTCTGGAATGTCAGTATGCAGAGATTTTGTAGCAGGATGCCACCCCTTTCCTGGCTGATTTGTGGCCATGGCAACCTCATGCCACAGCCTTGATCCAGACTTTAGAGGGTGCAAAAAGGAGCTGCAAATAGCAGCTCCTTTTTGCACCCTCCAAAGGGTGCCATAGCCACAGAAGTGAGGCTGTATGGCACCCCTTTGGTGCTGCATCATCTGGATGCAACATCAGAGGTGTGCCATGATGCTGCACACCATCTGGAATGGCTCAAAGCATGATGGTGTCCTGGGGGTGGAGCCAGGGAGTCTGTCATCAGGATGATGTGCCCTGACTCTGCCCACAGGCTGGCCTTTCAGGCCAGTCTTTATAGGGCCTAATTGTACAAAATAAGTTGTAGCATAAGCTTTTGTAAACTTGGTCTATTTCCTCAGATACATGGAGTTAAATGGTGCCCAGGAAGGACCTTTATAATCTATATTAGTAGACACAGAAATGCAGAACTTGTCAGTATGGTGATGGGATGACCAATTTTAACTATGGTTGTTGAGGGAACAATGCACAAGGAAAGATGTTGCCTAAGGCCATGGTGAGTGACCAGATGAATGATGGAGTGAGTTTTGGAATGTGTTGTGTGCAGGCTGGGAACAAGAATGGAGATGTGTTAAACTGGCTGAGAGTGTCCATGTGAGGCTGGGTATTAACCAGTATATAATAAGTGTAACTTGCCAAGTAGTCATTGTCTGTGTACATCCTACTGTGCTTCAAGATCCCTTCCCCTTTCCTGTTGTGTTTTTAATGCTTTTCAGCTGTTTTAATTCATTATTTGGTTTTAATATGATAGCATATTGAACTGATTCCTTTAAAGGTATAACATAAATTTTAATCTATCTGGTAAGCTGTCCCAGGTTCTGCTCTAGGAGAAAAGCAGGATAAAAATAAACCGCTAGATAGATAAATAATGTAGCAGCTTGTTACTTCCTAGCAGAACCCCTAGAAAAACTTGAACAGTTTGCCCTTTGAGAGATGATTTGCCCTTTGAGCAGTAGTGTACAGTATTTATGTGAACAGTTTGTTCCTAGTGGTACTGGAGTACTTTCTCAGCTCCTAGAAATGCTATCACACCTAGCCTATCTATTTATTTGGATAATCAGCCTTTTCTGTCTGTATCTGGGTCAGTGATGAATCCTGGGGTCATTATGCCAATAAAACAAGTTAGTAAAGAGCAGAAAATAGTTCAGTCCAAAGTTCAGAGTCTAAAGGGAAGGTTTTTTTCACTGGACCAGCAGAAGGACAAATTAGCATATATACTCAATCATAAGTTGACTTCATGTATAAGTCGAGGGCAGGTTTTGTGACCAAAATTATGGATTTGACATAACCCGTGGATAAGTTGAGGGTAAAATTTAGAGGCATAAACAAAGGATCTAAAGGAAGCAACAGGAAAAAAAAGCCAAAAAACTTAGAAAATTCAAGCAGGCATGTTTGTGCTCATACTAAGGGTTGGATGGATGCGAGAAGAGAGGAGGCTCAATGATTCCAGGAGAGATTATGCTCTTGCTTTTTTCAGATGATTATTCCTTTTTAAATAAGAGTTAAAGTACAATACTTACTTTGACCCATGGATAAGTCGACCCAATTTTTGGGGGGTCAATTTTTTGGCTAAAATTTCTAGATTTATACATGAATACATACAGTAGCTTCCCTTGGGAGGAGCTTTCATAGCATATGTGGGAGCACTGAGAAATTTTTTTTAGCCTGATTCTATCTGTCTAGACAGCTGGAAATGATAAGACAATATTTGGGTAGACAATAAAACCATATCATGGAGAGCCTTTGGATGGATTGCCTGGGTAGTCTATTGGTCCATAACAGAAATACTATAAAGAATCCTTCAAGAGATTACTCTCTGGCTGAATCTACACTGCAAAATTATTAGTGTTTGACACTGCTTTAACTCTATGGCTCAATGCTATGGAATACCAGGTTTTGTAGTTTTGTGAGATATTTGGCCTTCTCTGTCAGAGACCGTTGGTGCCACAACAAACTACAAATCCTAGGATTCCATAGGATGGAGCAATGACAGTTAAAGTGGTATCAAACTGCATTAATTCTGCAGTGTGGCAACAGCCTCTGGCAACATTACTAAGGAGTTTAGCGCACAGCTAAATAATACAGTTTACCTTGCCTGGTTTGAATCCTCTTCTGATATGCAGCTGGATATTATCATATGCCTTTTGCTGCTGATGCCCCCTCCTGCCTAAAACCTGGCTCCCAGCCACACTCAGCCACCCAATTTGCAAAGTTGGGAGCTTCCCAGCTTTTAAAATCAGCTGGCTAAGCTTGGATTTTAGTCAGGATTTAGGTGGGTTTTAGGCAGCAGGCAGCATCAGTGGCAAAATGCATATGATAATATCCGGGTGCATCCTGGAAGAGGATTCAAACCAGGAAAGGTAAACCGGATTATTTAGCTGTGTGCTAAAATCCTAAGAGACAGTGGTCCTGGTAGAGGCAATGAGGAAATTTAAAAAACAGATGAATTATTTCTTCTCCAAAGCCCATTCTGTATTTCACCGCCATGAGAATGTATTGGTTTTTAAAGAGTGCTCAAGATCTGTGCCATGATGAAACCTCTATACTAGCTCTATATTTCAGTCCAGGTAGTGACTCCTGAGGCATACTGAATCACTCTACAGCAATTCTGTAGTCTGATCAAAGTTATTTAATTCCACTTGAACAGTCACCAGGACAACAAATGAAGTCCTGCAATGAGGCCTTGACCTGCAAGGGAGAAGTCCAAATAAATAAATAAATAATCTCTTGCTAGAGGAAGATTAAAAACAAGCCCCATCAAAACTATACAGGAGATTATCCCTTCCTATGGTTATTCTTACCAGGCCCCCCAACATTTTTCAGATGATACATCACATACCCATTCAGGACTCTTCTCTTATTGACAGAATACAGTGCAAGTACATCACGCCCTGCTTTGCATGAACCCTGCTGCAGATAAGCAAGCAAGAAAGAGGCCATAGGGCTTAAAAGCCGTATTCTTTTCCTTTGGAGTAGCTCCAAAAGCAACAGAGTCAAAATCACAAGCTAGTGGAAGAAAGGATCAATCTTCAAAGGCAGATACTGTTTGCCTGATCTGCTACAAATGCAAAAAGCCCTCATGTTACACACATCACAAGCCCTTCCAGCAAGTACCTGGGATTTAAGGCTACAATCCTATAATAAAATGTATACCTTGGATTAAGTTTTATTGAACCCACTAAGCAAGCTGTCTCCAAGAATATAACACAACACTGAGAATATTTAGTATGTAACTTAGCATGGTGTAATAGTTTGAGCATTGAACTATGATGTTACTCAAAATGCCACGGTCCCAAGAGGGCACCCACAATCATTATTTAATAGGGGAATTTTATTTGTTCAAATTACAGCAGCCAAGACAGTTGGGCAACTGAGTTGCCAGTTCTAAGAAACTGGTTCCCAGATTTTCCCATGAATAAAAAGCGGTGCTAGAATTCCTCTTTATTCATGGGATAATTACAGGATAATAGCAATATTGCACAAGGTTGTGCAATAATCTTCACATTATTGCATGATGTTGATGGGAGCATCCCACTATGTTTCCATCCTTTTTGCCTGCATGATAAAGTCCTATGTCTTTATACAAGTTTGGTTGGACCTTAAGATCTTTGAGGGAGAGCTTTCTTTCAGTTTCAGCATCATCACAGCTATGAGAGGTTGAAACTTCATCCTGTGGGAATCTAGTATTTGCCCCTTCTTTGATATCTTTTCACCTTTTTATTTAAACAAGTCATTGATGTTTAACATGTGGCAGACACGTCTTTGAACAGGATGTGCTTTACTTTTATCTTATGTTACATATGTATGTTAACCTGTACCCTATATTGTTTTAACTGTATTTTGTTTTACCGGTAATTCTACACGAAGTCATCTTGGTTCCTGTATGGGAGAAATGCAGAAGGAAGGAAGGAAGGAAGGAAGGAAGGAAGGAAGCTCGCTCACAAATCCTTGTGCTGGCACCCCATTCTCTGCCTTGTTCCAAATAAAATGGTGGGTTCAAGTGATGTCCTTGTCATCTCTCCCTAGTCCTTCCACCTCACTGCTGGCTTTTTGGAGTACTAAAGTTGCACAAGTATAGCACACATACAGACAGCTTTATACTAAACAAGAGACTAATATCCATTGGAAATGAGGGGGGGGGGGAGGAGAGAGAGAGAGAGAGAGAGAGAGAGAGAGAGAGAGAGAGAGAGATTTAAAACCACTTCCAGAACATGAGCTTGCTCAGTCATGGAGAGATTTCACACACTCCTCCCTCCCCCCCCCCCCCCATACATACATTGCAGATCACTGCACAAGGCAGGCATGCAAATGATGGGGGGAGTTCAAGGGGAGGAAATGTGTGAGACTTCTGCACAAGTGAGTGAGCAAATTATTGGAGGGGTCAGAGGGGAGGGAGTGTGTGTGATCTCTACACAAACAAGCTAGTGAATGATCATGGAGGGGAGAGAGGGAATGCATGTTTCCATTCACTGAAATATAAACAAAGATGACACAATGATAATTGGGTGAGGGGTAGGATCATAGTGAGGGGAAGAGTACAAAATAAATGTGACTCTCAACTGGGGAGAGGAAGAGGGGGGAAATAACCCAATCTAACTCTTCACCACTGGTCTCATGGTTGAACATGCAGTAAAGTACAAAACATGGTGATACATGCCAGGCTTGTTGGACCCAACCAGTCCCACCCACCAAATACTCCTCCTGACCCCAGCTCCACACCAAAGCCACCTCGATGTGCTGGCCACACACTGGAAAATTTAGAAATGTAGAATATGTTTGGGGTAAAAGGTCAGTTTTTAGATACAGTATTGGATTAAAGCCCTTTGAATTACATTCCGTGTAAATTTGTAGTGACTCCCCTGAAAATCATCAAAAATATTGTGCCACAAAACTTGTGACCACTGCAAGGTGCAACTGATTTTTTTCATCAGTGTAGACAAGCCCTTGGTGACCCTCTATGGCTATAAAACAGGAGTAACTATTTTGTATATTTGTAGTAAGGTTATCATTTTGTTTCAGGAAGTCCATCAAAGGAAGGTCAAGAGGAAATGAAAAAACCTAAACTTGGTTATAGAGGCCCTTAAAATTTGGGTTCCACTTGAGAATCAACCTACAAGTAAATAACAAGATGGAAAAATATGAGCAGCAATTTCTCTGCCCTATCCGTAATGATTCCTATGACTTGCTACAATATTGGTGCTTTAGTTTCCAACATAAATAGCAGTTTTGGGAATTTAGTATGAAAAGCTAAATTTTAGTGACCTTACAAATTCAGCACTTTTGCATGGCATCAAAGGGGGATAACATTTCATTATTATGTTTTTATCACTCTACAAGCCAGATACTACTCCAAAAGAAAAAAGATAGCAAACCTTTTTCTGTCTAAGGGCTGCATATGTGTTTGGTGTGTTAGAGGCATAAGAACACGTTCCAAGTGTTCGAAGCTGTTCACAAACATTTTTAACTATTAAAAAGAATTTCTCCTTTAGAATGAAAAAGATGAAACAGATGGAAACAATTTGCTACTGTCGTTATTTTATTTCTTTTTTACGGGCAATGGCTGATGCTCTAAATAGGATGGTTAATCTTCTTCCTGCTGCAGCAGCACACTTCATTCTGAGTTGATGCACTGATGGGGTGAGTCATAAGCAAGTGAACGTGTGTTGACTATTCTAATATTGGTACCATATGACACCCACCCACTCAACTTCATTGCTGTGCTCCAAAGAAAGTTAATGAGCACGATGAAGCCTTGTGAACACTACCTCCGTGGGCAAGCACTTGTGCCTCCAGTGTCCCAAAGAGCCTCACACTTGAGACACATTAATTTAAGATGACATTTAAAAAAAATATCTAGAGAATTTTTCAAAGTAGTTACAGAAGCACAGCAGAAGCTCGCAGTACTGAGATTCAGCTTTGGTTTCTCATAGCCTGCGTCTACATTGTCTTTCCCTCTTTGCAGAAATGCTCCAAAATGGAGCAGGCATGGGAGAATGCCAATCCATATGCATAGCAAGCAACCTGCCATAAAAAAATCGACATATTCAACTAGGATTAGTAGGCCTGTAAATTCAGGATTATTCCAGGCTCCAAGAGGGCCAAAACCTGAGATCTAGTTCCTCGTGATGTCTCTAGTTATGCATTATGTACCAACCACAGTTCATCACAGCTTGTCATACAACCACATAAATGCACAGATAATGGTTTTTATTTCCCTGTTTGGAAATTAAGGCTGAATTTGCACTGCAGAAATATGCAGTCTGACATTACTTTAATTGCCATGGCTTAATGAAATGGTGAGGTTTGTGGTTTTGTAAGATATTTAGCTTTTTTCTGTCAGAGACCTCTGATGCCACAACAAGCAACAGATCCCAGAATTCTGAAGTATAGAGCCATGACAGTTAAATACAGTCACACTGCAATATTTTTACAGTGCAGACAAAAATGATAGCTAAAGGGATGGTTCCCAGATCAAGGTGCTAGGAGATTATTCCTTCTCATTTAGGGAAATGGGACATAGAATATTTAGGAGCTTATTGCATGTATTATTAAACTGGCTTGCCTCCATCCAGTTTAAGGGTTAATTTGGGCAGCACCCTGATCTTATCACATGCTTTTTACCACCCAAATTGTCACCCAATTACAGCCCAGGTCCATCCCCACTTGCAGAGCAACTCCAGCAGCCATTTTCTTAAATCAGAAAACTCCCGGATTTGAAAAGAGCCAGGAGGATTGGCTCTGGTAGCGGGGATGGTCCCAGGCTGTATTCGGGTGGCAATTTCAGTGGTAAAAAGTGTGTGATAAGATCAGGGTGCCGCATGAATAAACCTCTAAACCAGATAGAAATAAGCCAGTTTAACAATACATGTGATAAACTTCTTAATTTAGCCTACGATTCCTCTTCGGCCATAAGACCCACTCGTGACCTTGGGCAAGTCAAATACTCTTAGTCTCAGGGGAAAGCAAAGACAAGCCAAGAAGACCCCATGATAAGGTCATCATAAGTTGGAAATTACTTGAAGGCACACAACACATGCACATGTGCACACACAGAGACACACACATTTCTACCAGAAGGTAGATGTAGAACACATTAGAGGGTGAGCCCTGGCACTAGAACAAATGTGAATTAAGGAAGAAGCTAAGTAACTACATACAGTAAACCCCTAAGTACACACACACACACACACACAAGTCTTCACAAGTCACAGCAACAACTCAATTAAGGAATGCAAATTATAGAAGTCGCTACTTTACTATCTTAGCTGGCAGTTTACATAAATCCCTTTCCTACAGCCCAGAGATCAACACATCAAAACTGGAGAATTTGTCCCCTTGTCTCCTACCTAGGGAGGACCAAGGAATACTGGAAACTTAATGAGATCGGGCAATCCTAAGGACCAGCAGGAATTGATAATTCCCACATTGTTGTGGTTTAGCCCAAATTTTAAAAGAACCATTTGGAGATTTGGGTTTCAGTGGCTTGGATAGCTCCTTTAAAGCTCACACCAGATTGACCTCCCCAATGACTTGAAAGCCACTAGCTCCCCTTGGCTGGGATGGAAAGTCATAGTTAGGAAAATCTATGCTTGGATAATCTTTCCAGTACATCAGCAATATTATTTAGTGAGCTCATTGATGATACAAACGTAATGAAAATGCCAGGCCAACGTGGCAATGCAATGGACAACCAAAAATCCTTATATTAGGACCCAGTTCTCAGTTTACCTAATGCTCCATTTTATTCAATACATAATATTCACTCCCCCCCCCCATCTCTCTTTCTCTCTCTCTCTCTCTTACCTGCTAAGTGCAGGTAAGGCTAATCAGCCTGCCAGGAAAGCAGATTTATCCAGACAGGCCTCATTGACTTAATATGGTCAACATTTATGGTTAAGTTATTCAGCAAGTTATAGCCTGTATTAGCTTTACTGATTAGATTGCTGTGTTTTTACCTGCCTTGGATTTTATTCTGTGTATTTGTATGATTTTGTTTATTCCTTTTTAGTTGTCTTCGTCAACATTTGATTGAAAGGCAGAGTATAAAGTTTTAAGAAAAAACAAATAGATATTCATAATGTATTTAAAACTTTATAGATGTGAGACTTTAGGGAAACTGCTAATTTACAAGTAATAGTGAGATGACTAAGCCAAGCATGTTCCCAGCTTTAGTGCTAAGCTTTATTTGGCAAAGTGCTGAAAGTCTAATAAATTGCACTTAGCCAATACCTGAAGACATGCCGAGTGTTTTTATGTGATCCCAGCTCTAACAAATCATAACCAATTAAAACCTGATTAAAATGAATCACTCTAGTTATCAGATACGGGCACAAGTACAGAGATATACTGGTGTATGAAGGCTATAATGGACAGCCACATTTATTTCCTTATTATGTAAATATTTTACTATAAATGTGACTTGTGGACTAATCATTATACATCATTGACACTGATACATAAGCAGGTTAATTACCTGAAGGAATATTTTGAATATTTTAATCTTTCCATCTCATCGTATGTCCCTATGTAACACACTCTCTGCATATTTCAGCCCTAGTAAGCAATCTTTGGGGGATGCGGGAGCTGAAATCCAGAAAAAGGAAAAGAGCAATAATTCCCTAGTCCTGCTATCTGACACATTAACAGTAGTTTTCTGGCTATCTCATGTAGGGGGACCACCAAGTGTTTTTTTTCCCCTCTAATGTGCGAGGGACTGGCAACATATCTGTGCCCATTGGCAACACCTGTTTCTTTCTTTCCTGGAAATTCGTCAGGGACTGGCAGCTAATGGCTCAAGAACCAGCACCAGTCCAGGGACCACCACTTTGGGTAGCAATTGTTAAATATTCTAAGAAAATCATGCCCACAGTGTACATTTGAGACCACTGAACACTATTTTAATTTGTGGAATTGTGACTCCTTTGCAAACACTCCAGGTGGTTTGCTGGAGTGCCAATTGATATAAGTAATGAAGCTGTACCAGTGACGTTTATTTCCTCAGCCCCATGACACGGTGTTTTATCAGGTGAAAATCAATGATAAAAAATTACTTCTTGCTTGCAAAGCCATAAAAACAGTTACTTCAGTCTGTAAACCCCTCATGGGATTGAGATTAATGCAGCAGGATGCCAGAGAAATGGTTAGATGTCAGTAGATTTACCACCCCACTAAAGTCTTGCAAAACAGACAACTTGCTTCATTTGTGACATTCTGCTTTCCCCACGTTGGTGTTCCTCTCTTGAGAAAACAGACATACAAAAGTAGGAGCACATTCAGGGCAATGGGTGATTTACACAAAGCTGCCTGAAGGTGCAGTTCTGCTCTTAAAAGAAACAGAAGAAATGAACAGTGTTGAGCCCTTTCACTACCGAAGACTGACCTCTAACCACTAAACAAGGACAAATGAAAAATATGAGAAAAGTTAGGATTCTTTGCTGGGCTCCAAAAGCAGAAATCTGTAGTAGAAAGAAAACCTGTATCATCCTATTTATTTGAATCAATGCACTGTAGAGCTGTTTCTTTGATGACCTGATTTTTTAAAAACAGCACTCCATATATACATAAAAGAACCATCCACTACTAACTCACTTCAAAATGTATTTGTTTTTCTATTTGCAGCCTCTGAGATCTTTTCCTTCTTTATCACTATTGCTTTTGGGGGGGATGGTTTTTCTTTTTTATATTCCATTGCATGTCTGTTTCTGAATATTTTTCTCTTGGTTCTCATTGCAGGAGTGTTCTTCAAAAATTATGTTTCCTACTGTATTTCAAACCAATCGGATAGTTACCTTCCAGGGTATCTCATCTCCTTACTTTTCAGTTTCTGCAACACATTCTAACATACAGTCCCCTGAGAATGTAAATCACTGATATGCTTACCTCCCTCGGGTCAGGTGCACAACACTTGAATGCTAGTTTAGTTGCTTACAAAAAACAAATGGCAGCCTTTTATAAAGAAAGTTAATTTAATAGGTTCTAACAGCTTGGATAGACTCTGGAATGTTCAGAACAGTATTGCTGAGTAGCACTTGGAGAGATTTTTTTTTAAATATCCTTTACAGTGCAGACTCAATAAATGAAACAATTAGTAACCTTGTATCATATTACTCTTGTTTGTACTCATTACTTTTGTATCACATTGCAGAGCACACTCTTATTGCTGCTGGGCCAAAACAATGCAAATTTAGGTCACAACATAGATTCTCTTAAATCAAAACTGAACAGTGATTCACAGAACCGTGACTGACATTCAGTGTGCAAAAATAATGCATCCAGTACACAATGAACATGTATCCTCCAACATTTCACAGACAAAAACTGAAACACATGTGACCAAGCAACATCAGAGTGTATTCAAGATGACAAAGGCTATTGATGAAGATGAGCAGACAAGCTAGGGGACCCTAT
This sequence comes from Urosaurus nigricauda, assembly GCA_034509955.1. Taxonomy (NCBI): domain Eukaryota; kingdom Metazoa; phylum Chordata; class Lepidosauria; order Squamata; family Phrynosomatidae; genus Urosaurus; species Urosaurus nigricauda. The sequence goes on from JAOEGL010000003.1 coordinate 89,406,858, forward strand.
AGCAACTTGCCTTTCCCTGTGCCCACTGGGAAGGGCAAGGTTTTGCCCCTTCCTCTTTTCTTCCCCTCCCCATTCACTGAGTTAATTGATTGCAAACTGCAAACAACAACTGAAGTAAGTTGAGGACAAAGGGGTTAAATAAGAGGGAAAGAGAGAAATGGGAGCATTTTTAAAGCAACTGAAAGAGGGAGTGATAGAGAATTAATTGGGACAGTTATTGCCAAATCAGGACAGATGGAAGGTATGCAAACAGCACAGCATAATCGATCACCTCTTTCAACTGTGTACTCCGAGATGCTATTGTGATATGGAAAAAGTTTATGGGCGCATTTTTTGCACGCACAAAAAAATGTAATGCCAGAAGCAGGTATTTTTTTAAGTCCAAAAACGATCTTAGTAGACCAGAAGTGAAACATGGGTTGAGAGTGTGATGCAGCAGCTAAAAAAGCCGATATGATCCTAGGCTGCATCAATAGGAGTATAGCACATAAATCAAAGGAAAGAAATAGCATCACACTGTTCTGCTTTGCTTAGACCTCATCTGGGATACCGTGTCCAGTTTTGGGCACCATAATTCAGGAAGGATGTTAATAAGCTAGAGCATGTCCAGAAGTGGGCAACCAAAATGGTAAAAGGTCTAGAAACCTTGCCCAATAAGGAGCAGCCTACAAAGCTTGGTATGTTTGGCATGGGGAAGAGACAGTTAAGAGCTGACATGATAGCCCTGTTTAAATATTTGAAGGAATGTCAAATTGAAGATGGTGAAGGTGTTTTCTGCTGGTACAAAGACTAGGGAGATTATCGCACTGCCCTTTTCCATCTTCTATCCTGACCTCAGTGCAGGATAAAAACTTTTAAGGATGGATTTTATCACACACCTCTGTGTCCAGGTCAGAGGCATGCCGTGCCCAATCATGGAATCCCATACCTGATCCAGATTTTCACTTTTTGAAAGAATGGGACTTTCCTGTTCTTTTCAAAGTACAAGAGAAGTCTCAGATTGGGTACAGGATGTCAGGATCGGGTACAAGATGCTTCCGACCTCGGCATGGAGGTGTGCAATAAAATCTGTGCTTAAAAGTTTCATCCCATGTCAAGGTTGGGATAAAAGGATGGAAAAGGGCAGTACAATAATCTCCTAAAACACAGTAATGGATTCAAGATACAGGGGAAAAAATCCACATAAACATTAGGAAGAACTTCTTGATGGTAAGAGCTGTTTGACAGTAGAACATGCTACTTAGAAGTGTGGTGGAGTCTGGAGTTTTTAAACAGAGGCTAGATTGCCATCTGTCAAGAATGCTTTGATTGTATCTTCCTGCATGACAGAGGGTTGGACTGGATGGCCCTTGTGCTCTCTTCTAACTCTATGATTCTCTTATTCTAGGGGAGAGAATCATGCAATGTGACTAATGCTATTCCCAGCATTCTTCATCATTAACTATGCTGGCTAGGGCTTCTGGTACTTGACGTCTGAACGATTGCATGATTCCATTCCCTAACCTAAATTCAGAAGTGAACTCACAGCTAGAGGAGACCCATTGAATAAATAAAACTTAGATTTAAGTGCTGACTTGTCAAATTCTCATTGATTCTGTTGGGATTAATGATTGTCTTTAGGCCCCAAAGCCGTGGCTTCACTATTCATCCTCACATGGCACAGACATCTTAAATATTCTAATCATATGCAATGGCTGTGTTTTCTTTTCTTTTCTTTTTTCCCCTGCCCAGTATGAAGAAGTATTTTCATGTCCTTGCAGTCTATTTCTGTACAGCCAATCTTGTGTGGAATATATATAGCTAAAAGCCAACAATTTGTAGTTCTCCCTGCTATTTCTCCCTGCTATTTCTAATGTGGGCCAAAAGATTCTTCTCTCTAAAATGGCTAGGGCATGAAGTTTAGCTATATGAAAGTGGACAGCTGTCAGCTTCTTAAGCCAGAACCATGTGAGAAGCTTTCCACTACTTGCATTTTTCTGTTCCAGAAGGTTTGTTTGGAAGGTACAAATGGTAGTTGTGTTGCCACAGTTCACATGTAAAAAGTTTGAGACCCTAGTATGTGGACCTAAAACTGGCCAAAAAATATACATCAGGGCAAGTCTTGGTTATATAATATTTAATTAGTTCATAGTAATTTCTGTAGTAAAATTAAATTAAAACTTGCTTGATTTCAGAATGGCCAATGATTCGAAAGAACTGAAATGCACCTTTGTGCACTGGGGAGGAATATGGGTGTCGATAGATAGAGAAAAATTATTCTGCAATACACTTACATTGTATGCATTAACCAGTTTACTAACACAGTTCCAAGCCATGAGGCTGCTTGCTGTTGTGATTCAGAATGCCTTTCAGTGTATATTCTTCTGTTTAGCTGTTCTTTCCTCCCAAAACCACCTTACACAGTAATTTTCAGAGAGATGGCAATGCTAGTCTGTCACAGCATAAAAGAATCTGGTAGCACCCTCGAGGCTGATTTATTTCCACATGAGCTTTTGGGAATATCAACTCACCTCTTCAGCGACACCAACAGAGGGTGCATCTACACTGTAGAAATAATGCAGTGTGACACCACTTTAATTTCCAGGGCTCCATCCTACAGAATCCTGGGACTTGTAGTTTTGTGAGGCACCAGCATTCTTAGGCAGAGAAGGTTAAAGACTTTGTAAAGTGACAAATCACAGGATTCTATAGGATGGAGATACAGTACAGTTGGCCTTCCTTATCCACGGATTTAAGCATCCAAGGCTTGAAAATATTCCAAAAAAGTTATAAATTCCAAATAGCAAACCTTGATTTTCCTTTTTATGTAAAGGACATCATTTTGCTGTGTCATTATATTTAATGGGACTTGAGCATCCACAGATGTTATCTACGGGGGGTCCTGGAACCAAACCCCAGCAGCTAACAAGGGCCCACTATACTTAAAATTGTGTAAAACTGCATTATTTCTACCATGGAGATGTGCCCAGAGTCAATACATTGTGCCCATGCCATCTGCAGACTTGCCATCCACAGATCTGAGCTTCCATGGATGGCAAGCTCTGGCTTTTTCAATGGGCACACATTAATGTAAAAGTGCACATATGCAGCAGCATGAGTGGGTGCATGCACCCATTGAAAAGAATGGGACTTAAGGTCCCACGTTTTTGCTATCCATGGTGGGGTCTGGAACAGATCCATGTGAATAGCAAGGGACTGTATTACGATAGTCATATGTATTTGAACTCAGATACATAGCTGTGGAAGTGGAATCAGAATATACTGTAATAGGATACAGAAAAATGCTAATTGTGCCTTTGGCTATAAATCATCAAAGAGTTAGGGTTGCTAAGTAATCAGGGCATATGCTACTTATTCTATACCAGCTGCACTGGTTGTCGTGTGTATCCAGGCCCAGCTGAACATGCTGGCAACTTCAAATGTGTGGGAACAGGTTACTTGAAGGATACTATTATCTGTATGAACTTGGAACCTGATCATAGCCTGCCAAGAAGACTTATTCAGTCAATGATCATATGTGGCTGGGCTGTATTATGGAATATCACCCTATGGGATGTGCATGTGTCTCCCTTCTTTTAAAATGTATCTTAAATGTCTCCTTTTACATTAATCCATGCCCACTTTTATTTTATTTATATAGTTTAAATATTTTTTGAAAAAGTTTGAGTATAAAGTATGAATATATATATAAACACATATCATCCATATCATCCACATATCATCAACTATCATCCATACCTACCGTGTTTCTCTGAAAATAAGACAATGTCTTATATTAATTTTTGCTTTCCAAAATGCACTGGGTCTTATTTTCAGGGGATGTCTTATTTTTCCATGAGGAAGAATTCACATTTATTGTTGAACAAAAAGAAAGAGAAAAAAAAATTATATACTGTATATATATTTATATACAAAAACTTTGCTATGTCTTATTTTCAGGGGAGGCCTTATATTTAGCAATTCAGCAAAACCTCTGCTAGGTCTTATTTTCAGGAGATGTCTTATTTTGGGGGAAACAGGGTATACCTTCATATTCTGTACCCACCATACCATAACCACTTTTATTTTATAATTGAGGGCTGGTATTCAGTATTGCAGGTATGGATTCATAACCTAGTTACAGATTTGTAATTGATCTCTTTTTAGTAAGACTACATAGTCTTACTGTTAACAGGCATAAATGCCACTCCAGTCCACCTTGAGAGGCAGCCATTGGTTCATGAGAAGGAGGTCCATTCAACTTCCAATTGGGACTCAAGGACGATGATGTCTCCATCACCAGCAGTGAGCAATCCTGCAATCATCAGAAGCAAGACCTCTGTCACAAGCAGGAGGGGGTGGAAATGTTATACTATTTGCACCTAGTCACCAGCTAAATCTTTGCCTGATCTGACAGCCGGATCTTAAGATGAATGATTGGAATCAGGCTAGGAGATGTTTTTTACTTTCTTGTGGTTTATTCAGATGTTGTTTTTTAAAGTGTGACTGTGCAAATAATCTCACATATGCATTCTAATTTTGTTGTTCACACTATTTTTTTTATCAGAACCGCATCTATGCACATTTATGGGGCTTTTTAGATTGGCAGGAAAGTGTGACATGAAGTTGCCTTTTCCTTAATGCTTAGCAGCTAGACAGCAAGCCCCAGGTGTGCATTTAAAAAGTACAGGGCAGCTAGACTGAGGTTTTTTCTGTGGTTCAGCAACTACATGGGAAGCTGTCAAAACGCTACAAACACAGGCGGAGCAGCTACATGGGCGGCAAGGAACGCGGCTTTAGCCGCGCTTTAAACATTTTTTTTCCCTTGCTGGCTGCGAATTGCGCAATTGCGCAGGTACATCATACAGTCGGAGCTTATCACATGGGGGAGTACAGGACCATTCCGAAAGAGGGAGAAAGTGAGGTCAGTTCAGAAATGCACGTGATTACGCACAAGCTCATCACACACAAGACAAGAGAGCATCTACACAAAAAGAAAATGGAGAATCAATACGAAAGAATTCATCACATGTGAACATACTGGTCGGCTTTCTGTTGCAAATTAAGGCATCTTGGGAAATGGTAGCAAAGGCTCATGGGAGTTGTAGTCTGTGTTCTGTCAGAGCATTATATTGAGTTGTCTTGAGGTTTCAGCCCTCTGTCCAGGAGGGATTCCCATATGTCCTCCATTCTTGAGCAGAGGCCCTGCTTTTCCAAGTTGACCAGGCACGTCCTCCTTTGCCAGGACACGTCCTACTTTTCCAGCCTTCTTTTTGAAGAGGAAGCAGGAGGGCCAGGCGTGCTCTGGCCAGGCTCTGGGGGTCTCTTCCTGGCTCCTTCCCTCCCTCCCCGCTGCCTTCCTCCTCCCTTTGGCTGAGAGAGTGTGACTTGCAGGGAGGAAGGGCAGCAGTGGTGCTCCAGGTCCTCCTGATGCTGGGCCAGGGCAAACTGGAAACAGGAGGAGGAGAGGGACATGGGGCCCTTCTGCTGCCCTGCTGCCCTGCAAGTCACACTCTCTCAGCCAAAGGGAGGAGGAAGGCAGCCAGGAGAGAGCCCTGGAGCCTGGCCAGAGTGTGCCTGGGCCTGCCTTCTCCTCCCCCCTTTGGCTGAGAGAGTGTGACTTGCAGGGAAGCAGGGCAGCGGAGGTGCTCCAGGTCCCTCCCCTTCTCCTCCTCCTCTTGCCAGCTTGCCCTGGCCTGGCTGAGTGCCTCCAATGCCCTGCTGTCTCCCTAGAAGTCACACTCTCTCAGCCAAAGGGAGGAGGTGAAGGAAGGTGCAGGCGCACTCTGGCCGGGCTCTGAAGGTCTCTTCTTGTCTTGGCACCTTCCCTCCCTCTGCACTTGTATCGCTACCTTTAAATGGGTGCTTTAAAGAGACAGAGCCCCATTTAACTGGGCAACTACACCTTAGCCTTTAGATGCAATAGCAATGTTGCGCCTTTTTAAAAAAAGTAGTGGGGAAATCAAACTACTTTTTAAAGGCACTTCTTCTCCCTTAAAACTCCAAAATAGTGTTTTCATGGCACACTTTCCCTTTTTCTCATCTAAAGGCTGGGCTTTCATGCAGCCATCAACACACCTCTTTTTGCCAATCTAAAATGGGTCAGCTCCTTTTTAAAGCACTTCTTCTCCCTTAAAATGCCAAAATAGTGTTTTCATGGCACACTTTCCCTTTTTCTCATCTAAAGGCTGGGCTTTCATGCAGCCTTCAACACACCTCTTTTTGCCAATCTAAAATGGGCCAATGTGAGTTAAATTGTTCATATGTGTCAGCACTGCTAATAAAGATGGAGTTCATGATGTGCATGCAGAGTTTTATCCTGGTTTATCTCAGGTCTATTCACATTGTTTAGTCATGCAGCCAACAATGTGAATCTTTTAGGAAAACTGGGGGGGGGGGGGGATGAAAATTATCCTGGTCAAGTGGGTTTGGGGGAAGCCTGCCCCCAGACATACTTGGGTGCATTCAAAATGCACGTGAACAACGAAGATTCAACCCACATTCTACCAGGATTATTTTCACTGTATGAATAACCCCTCTGTTTCATTTCTTTAACTACACAGCCAATTTAGAAATCTGTTAGGGATTTTTTAAACTGCTGATGTTATTTTAAACATTTTACATCACAGTTTCCATTAATTGTCTTTTATTTATCATGTTTTTAAAATGTTGTCTTCTAAACTCCCTTGAGGAGGCTTTGGCAAAAGGCAGTATAAAAATATTTTCAATTAATATGTAACATTTTTTAAATAGTTGATTTGCTTCTGATCACAATTACGTCTGAGGAATAATTTACATTCTTCATGTTCATTCTAAGTATCCCAAATTGTTTCTTTTTACATTTTGCCTGACAGTAACTGTTATTGAACAAATTCTGAGAATAACATTAATCTCTATACAGCTTCTTTGCATTTGTAATGCTGTAGTTAACCTCTTTCTTTGAACCTAATTACTTTGTCTTTATTCATAACACTTTGCCAAGGAAGTGTTCAATATTACTGCAGAATAATTATTTTCTTGCTTGAATTGACTGAATTAATTGTAATTTTGGGCAAGGTACTAAAGCCTAAACCTGATACTTGCATCAATCATTGTGTATCTTTTCACAGATTTGCCTGTGCATACATTACTTCAGCAGATGATTTCAAACCAAGGGCCTTCTGGGTTTTTCCCCCCAATATGGGGATCATTTGTATGCATATCCCCAACTGTACTGATTTGGCAGGGATTTTCCTGACTAATCCTCTATAATCCCACTATTTCAGCTGCTTTCAAAATGTCCTACTTTTCCTCTTCTCATTCCACTTTCCCCCTTTGTCCTCAGTTTACTTTAATTTCTACAAACTGAATTAAAATTGAAAAAGTAGTTCTCACTTCATTAAATGAGCAGTAGAGAGAGGAGAGGAGAGGAGAGGAGAGGAGAGGAGATGAGTCTTGCCTTTCCCAGTCAAGTCAGGCAAAACCAAACTGCTGCAGCCTCTTCAAGCCTGTGTGTCCCTCTTACTAATAGCCTTTGCAATTTCATCACACTCTGATGTTGCTTGGCCACATGTGTCCCATTTTAATCTGTGGAATGTTGGCAGAAATACATGTAACATCCATAGAAGCAGCTCTACCATTGGGTGGAGTTAGGCCACCACTTTAGTCACCAGATTTGGGATGGAATGAAAGGGCATCATATTACTTACTGTATATACTCATGTATAAGTCTAGAAATTTTAGTCAAAAAATTGACTCCAAAAACCTGGGTTGACTTATCCATGGGTCAATGCAAATACTGTACTATTATAAAAAAAGGGAAACACCCCCTGGTAAAAGGCAAAAGTGTAATGTGTCCTGGAAGCACTGACCCCCCCCCCCATTAATTCTCTCATCCATCCAGCCTATAGGGTAAATCCAAATAGTTATGCCTGCCAGAATTTTCTAAGTTCTTTGGCATTGTTCTCTTTTGCTTCATCATTTACATCCTTTGTTGCATGTCCCTAAGTTTTGCCATTGATTTATCCATGGGTCATATAAAAATCCATAATTTTGGCCCCTAAACTTTCTCTCAACTTATACATGAAGTCGAGTTATAGTCGAGCATGTACAGTATTTAAAGTCTTATTGTTTTCCCCATACTGCTTGGTAACATCAAAGCTATAGATCACTTGAGAAGAGCCAGTGTTGTGGCTCTTTCTTATAATAGTTATACTAGTTATGACTCTTCTATAGAAACAAGAGCAATGCTGGCATAGAAAGTAAAATCACATTACCTTCTTGGTGCTACTGTGGAACAGAAAAGTGCCACAGCACATCAGCTCCCATGACACTAATCATACAAGTGCTGGATTGAGGAGTTGTTTATTTAATTTTGGACCTATACAGAGTTTGAGATCCTTACAGGCTTTATTGCATGTCCCACCACTGCCTTGGACATTTTCCTACTGTGAATATCCAAACACTGTCCATTGAAGAGTAAACCTCAATGCAAGTGCTTCCTGGACTGCAAAGTACTGCTTTAATCTAAGTGTGCCTGCTGAAGAATACAACGGCTTACCAGGCTGCAAAAGAGAAAATTTCATGTAACAGCTTCTGGGCTTTTAAAAAGCCTCTCTGATCTGAGACAGAATCAGCAGAAGTATGAGATAGGAAGAACTGTAGGCATTGGATCCCTGACAGTGTAGAGATATCAGCTCTTAAACAGAGTTGGAAATACTTCTCCTTTTTTATTTGGTTGATGATATAAACTATTACCAATGATAGATGAGGGTTAATGCCACCGTAGGTTGAAAGGAACTCACATTCAGTGCTTAGCAGAAACAATAATCTGCATGCAAGCTCTGTCTCTACTGCTATCACAATGCATTATCATTGCCCTGAGAAAGAGGTTAGCAAGATTAGATGCAGAAGTTGTGATGGCCAGCAGCATGATGAAAAAAGACAGACAAATTCACAGAATGCCGCAGTGTCAAGAGCTATTAAACAAAACTGCAGAGTGCTAGGATTGATGCTGCTAATGCTTGGTTCCTCCAAAAATGTTACCATCTATGCAGCCAGGAGTGGGTGAGAGAGCACAGAAAGTGCTGTCAGACATGGCCTCTAGCATTTGGGTCTGTTCACTGGGGAAAATCATTATTGGATTTGATGAGCATTGATCTGAATCATATTAGCAATTTGTGTGCTTAAATCTAACACTTTTTAAGGAAAAGTATGTTTACATTGCATCCAAATAGATGTGTTGTATTATATCAGATAGATTTTGTTTGGCTCACCTGTAAATTAGTGATTGATGGGTCATCTTCTTCAACAGCAGGCAATGAATGTTTCTAATTCATTGTGTTTGTTTCTAATTATTAAGATTATCACAGTTTTGTTCTCTGGTGACTGAGAACTCACAGGGAATAGAAGGGCACTTAAGCAAACGGCTCTCAAAGTACTTGTGTGCACTGCAGGAAAATGCTGAACTCACCCTGAACTCAACTTCACAGTCCTCACAATGTATAGCTCTCATCTGGGGAGGTAACACAGTTTTTGGCCCTTAACCAGCTTTGCTCTGAACTAAGCAAGGTCAGGGGAGAGACCTCTTGCTTGCCCACTGAAGCACTGGAAACCACAAGGAAAGGTATTATGGCTCAAAATATTTTGGCATTCTTCCTGAACACCCCCCTCCCCCAGAAATAGGGTTGAAATGTAGGACATGCCTGGGAAAAGGAGGACTCTGTCCTCTGTGCTGCCATTGCTGCTTCTGTCTTTCCAGCCAAGCAGTTCCCTGAGAGAGCTTGCCCATCACTGGTTCTGAGATCAGTACAGGGCACCCTGCCATGTGATCAAAGCTTTATCCCCTCCTTGTTGGTTGCACAGGCGCCCCTTTCTGATCTTAGCAGAAGCAACAGCATGTCAGCTAGACTTTACATGGCACTCCTGTCAATAAGGAAGCAGTGGCAGCAGCTCAGAAAAAACAGGCCATTCTTTTTCCCTGCATTGCTCAGTGTAAGGAAGAGGGATGGCCCAGTTCTTGGTATGTGGATAACAGATCAGGCTGGCTGAGAGCAATGAACTCTCCCCAAACTCCAGGATTCCATAGGATGAAGCCATGGCAGTCAAAATGGAATTGTGTAGCATAAAAGGACTTGTAGTAATTATCACAGGTTTCTTAAAGGAATGCATGTCAAATGCATGGGAGGCAGAAATCAGGAAAGTTTTTGGACCAATTTCTAGAATTTTCCAGCTAACATAGACATTGTCTATATTGAAGGGGGGGATCTGGGCATTGTAATCCAAAAGAATAACTTTTCCAAGATCTCCCAAGAGATAGAAAATTAAAAAATAAAATAGAGTTGAACTATTTCAACCAATGAGAGAGAAACATAAAGGGAAAGGCTCTTGAGCCAATGTCTTCTTTTCACAATTATCGTCTTCAAATGCTGTTGGTGGAGCTATAGCAGAAGGGCCAGATGCTTCCAGTGACATTTGATATTTGGCATATCTTATATGCCATATTTACTAAAGGCTTGCATGTTGGAGTTGGAGGGGATAACAAATTTGTAAAATGCATACATACACAATTTTATATCAAAATCACAAAATTCTATCAAGGAATTTCTGTATGTGAACAAAAACCTAACATAACTATGAGTACCTTTGCAGTTTCCCTTGCACAGTACTGACTGGCTCACCAGCTAGTCTGTGTTTTTTCATCATTTTATTTTATGTTTCATTTTTTAGCACTTAAGTAAATATATTGTTTGTCCACTACATCACTGTGTGTTTTTAACATTTATTCCCCCTAAACTCTGTGTTCTCCCATTCACTTGTTTCTGTTTATGGCATCGCCTCTCAGTTTTTCCTTGTGGACACAATGCCTAAAAACGCTTTCCTGAATAATATAGACCTTGTACACAAGTCCTGGCGGTGAATTTAATGGCAAAATAAAGCTGGGAACCCAAATGTGTAACGTCACAGCTGAGTCACAGCTGCAACGGACTACCCACACACCGGACATCGCAGCTGCGCAGCTGTGCCGCAGCACCCAGATGGCGTTGCACAGAAGTGATGTCGTAAGGGCTGCGATGTAGCCCTTACAACATCACAAAAAGGAGCTGCTCTAGGCAGCTCCTTTTTTGCTGCGCAGCGGTGCAGCTCCATCTGGTTGCTGCTGCACAGCTGCGCAGCAAATAGGGACGTCTGCAGACGCCCTTTTCAGGCAGTCTGTGCAGCCCCCCCCTCCGGTTTTCAACTCAGTTTTAAAACTGGTTAAAGAAGAGATGATCCATGCTCGTAGGGGGAGGGAGGTTCCATGAATGAGAGGCAGCAAGTGAGAAGGGATGAATCCAGGAAGGGGCGGTGGAAATCCAGGGCTGGGACAGCAGACCTTGAAAGGGGGGCATGAGCGGGGATGTAAGAAGAGAGAAGGCCAGATAAATTAGGAGGGGTCAGCCCATGCAGGATTTTAAAAGTCAGCAACAAGAGCTTATACTGAATGCGGAAGGGGAAGAGGAGCCAGTGAAGAGAAGCTAATAGAGGAGAAACATGGTCAAAAAGGTGAGCGGATGTAATAAAGTGTGCAGCTAAATGCTGGACAGAAATTAGAGGACGGAGGTGAGAGAGGGGAAGCCCTGCCAGAAGGAGGTTACAATAGTCTAGTCATGAGACCACCAGAGCATGGACCAGAGTCTTGGCAATAGAGGCCTAGAGAAATGGACGGATTTTAGCAATGTTGTAGAGAATGAATTTGCAAACCTTGGCTGTGGCCTGGATCTAGGGGATACACAACAGAGAAGAATCAAAAATGAAACCAAGACTGCGGGCTTCATGGACTGGTCAAACAGAGATGTCGTCAACAGAAACAGAAAAGGAGTATTGGAGGGAGGACTTAAGTGGAAAAACAAGAAGCTCTGTCTTCGACAAACTTCCAACACCGATGCCACATTCACTGAGAAACAGCCATGTTAGCTGAGGGAATTTGGAGCCAAAAACTGCTTCCCTAGATTCTGGTAATAGCCTTGCATAAGTGCACATCAGCCTTCAGCTAGCTATCTAGGTGTAGGTTTGCTGTACAAAGTCTTCCACAAATCCCAACTAAGCAAACATGAGATATGATGTGAAATTAGATTGAAACGTGGGAATGTCCATTTCCGCCCTCTCTATAGTGCTAGGATTGAGACCTGACCTTGCTACTGTTTACCTAAAGTATGAGTACCAAAAAGTAGATGCTTCCCAGAAAGAAAAGTAAACACGTGCAGGTATGACTGCTAGGAATACAAAAATACAGACAAACAAACAAGTCATCTCTTCAGAGCCCTAGAGCCATCCTGCTTCACATACAAATCTGATTCATTCTTAGCTATTTTTGATATAGTAATAGTGAACCACACTTCCATATTGTTGTGAACTCCAAGTCAGCAGAAGTTGCAGAACACTGTAGGGTAACACTGCAAAGGTGAAATTTTGTATCTGATATTACCGTACTAAATCTGAAATTCGTGTTACATTAATAATATGCTAGATCATATTTTTTTCTTTCATTGGAAATGAGGGGAAAGGGTAGAGAATTCTAACAAGCCAACAGGGTATTAGAAAACCAGTTTTAACTCTTTCCTCCTGTTAAATGTGTGTTTACCTTCTTTCTTTTCTACAGGATGAAAACCTAGCCAGTTTGGTTCCAACTTCCAGTTCATCCCAAACCATCAGGGATTTGGGGCGCATGTAATGACTGGGGATTTCCTCTCTCCAGTCATTTGAGGACTTCTCCCAGACAACAAAGGGTTAAAGGTTGGGAGGGAAGGCCCATGCTAATGAGAGCTGGCATCACATTTTATTATAAATATAAAATTACATAAGCTTGCAGTTACATACATTCTTCAAAATATACATCTTAAACAAACGCTAACTACAAGATAAATAGTAGTACTTATCTCAGGACCCCCCCCCCCCACCTGACCCTTTCAATTCGATTGTAAATCTTACAGAATTGTCAATGAGTTCTTCTCATTTATTCCTTACTTTTCTATCAGTTTCTATGACCTTTTCTCATATTACCTTCTAAATATGCTTAACGTTTCCAACAGAGAGCAAATCTGTGTCTGAAGTGTTACTTAAGGTTACCTTTATATTTTTATATTTCTTGTAACTGAGAACTGTTTACCAAATGAGAGGCTGAAATATAGCATTTCTTATCTTTTGTATATACATTAGATCTAACTCTGCTTTCTAATTTATCTGATCAATTTTCTATAATAGTTAAGCTCTAAATCCACGTAAGGGAAGAATAGCAATACTTATAACATATTAAGTATATCATATAACTATAAAAATAAGATGCATAAGTCTAAATATCGTGATTAACCGGCAATAGTTGATGAAGAAAACCATAACTATGAAACTCAAGATAGAGGTGGTCTTAGTTTATATTAATGTGATTAGCTGTTACTTTGTAAATCTCAAAAGTAAGTCATAAAGGAAAAACCTGAAAGAGACAGTCTCTATTGCATCACATAATCTTGCAAGAACATTTTTGCTCTATCAAGTTTCATATTTTTGTCCATCTTTTCTCACAAAAGTTTATCAGGGGCCTCCAGATTTCCTCTTGACCATAGTTCGAATTCTCCCTTAATTTTAAAGTCAGTTTGTCCATCTTGATAACTTCCAATGCTTTCATAAGCCATTCATCAATAACTAACTCGCCTTCTTTCTTCCAATTTCTTGCTATTATAATTCTAGCAGTAGTTATTAAATAAAGTATTCGTTTTTTATGTTTTCTTATTTCTGCATCTTCAATAATATTTAACAACAAAAATTCAGGTATGACCTTGATATCTGTCTTATATATTTCTTTTATTGTCTTAGCAACTTTACTCCAAAATATTTGAATAATTGGGCAAGTCCACCATATATGATAATATGAACCTTGATGTTTCTTACATCTCTAACAGGTTTCTTGACCTTTTTTGTACATTTTCACAATCCTTGTAGGGTGGAGATGCCATCTATGCAGCATTTTGATATAGTTTTCCTTAATATTTATACAATCTGTAAATCTTAAATCATTACCCCAAGCTCTTTCCCAGCTTTCCATTTTTATATTTTCCCAGTATTTCTAGCCCACAGAATCATATTTGATTTTACTTTCTCCTCTTCTACTTCCAGTTCTAGACACACTTTATACAATCTTGCAATAGTGCTTTTTTCTTCTTAGATAAGGCTTCATCTAAGTTATTCTTATTCGTTGTTATTCCATCCTGTTTATTATCTATTCTGTATCTTTCTTTCAGTTGTCCATATTGAAACCAACTCAGATTAATTTTTTCCAAAACTGGTTCTTCATTACTTTTTAATCTGTAGTTCCCGTTTTCACATTTCATAAGATCTTTATATCTTATCCATCTAGTTTCCTTCAATCTATATTGCTTTAGAAAAGCCTCCTGTGGCGACACCCAGGCAGGTATTTGTCTATATATCTTATCCTTATATTTCAGCCAAATTCTAAACAATGCTCTCCTTATTATATTGTCATTAAAGTCCTTATTTTGATTTATCTTGTTATACCACATTTATCCATGCCAGCCAAATCTCAAATTATAACCCCCTAAATTTAACAAATTTTTATTTTCTAATATAATCCATTCAGTTATCCATTCTAAACAGTTTGCATAATAATAAATTCTAAAATCTGGTAAGGCCAACCCTCCTCTTTCCCGAATATCTGTCATTACTTTCCACTTTATCCTGAGTTTCCTCCCAGCCCAAATAAAGTTCGAGATAACTTTCTTCCATTGGGTAAAAACTTTATTATTCAAGATAACAGGTAAATTTTGAAAGTAAAACATCAGTTTTGGTAGGATATTCATCTTGATTAATGCTATTTTCCCTAAAAGGGATAGTTTCATATTTTTCCATTCATCCAAATTGGTTTTAATTTCCTGCCAAACTCTTTTATAGTTATTGTCATATAATTCCGAATTCTTTTTTGTTACATATACCCCCAGATACTTTATTTTCTTAGCTATCTGTATATTTGTAGTTTCTTGGATTTTCTTTTTCTCAGTAACAGTCATATTCAAGGCTAGCATTGTAGATTTGGCTTTATTAATTTTCAGTCCTGCCCATTCACCGTATTCTTCTATTTTTTTTTATCACCTCTGGAATGCTTTTCGAAGGTTGTTCCATTATAATAGCAATATCATATGCATATGCTTTTATTTTCATCTCATTTCCCTAGAATCATAGAATCATAGAATCATAGAAATTTAGAGTTGGAAGAGACCACAAGGGCCATCCAGTCCAACCCCCTGCCATGCAGGAACTCCAAATCAAAGCATACCCGACAGATGGCCATCCAGCCTCTGCTTAAAAACCTCCAAGGAAGGAGACTCCACCACCCTCCGAGGGAGTGTGTTCCACTGTCGAACAGCTCTTACTGTCAGGAAGTTCCTCCTAATGTTGAGGTGGAATCTTTTTTCCTGCAGTTTGCATCCATTGTTCCGAGTCCTGTTCTCTGGAGCAGCAGAAAACAAGCTTGCTCCCTCCTCAATGTGACATCCCTTCAAGTATTTAAAGAGGGCGATCATATCACCTCTTAACCTTCTCTTCTCCAGGCTAAACATCCCCAGCTCCCTAAGGCGTTCCTCATAGGGCATGGTTTCCAGACCCCTCACCATTTTAGTCGCCCTCCTTTGGACATGCTCCAGTTTCTCCACATCCTTTTTGAACTGTGGTGCCCAGAACTGGACACAGTATTCCAGGTGGGGCCTGACCAAAGCAGAATAGAGTGGCACTATTACTTCCCTTGATCTAGACACTATACTTCTATTGATGCAACCTAAAATTGCATTGGCCTTTTTAGCTGCTGCATCACACTGTTGACTCATGTTCAACTTGTGGTCTACTTGGACTCCTAGATCCCTTTCACATGTTGTCTCATTCAGCCAGGTGTCCCCCATCCTATATCTGTGCATTTCATTTTTCCGCCCTACGTGTAGGACCTTACATTTCTCTGTGTTAAATTTCATTTTGTTAGCTTTGGCCCAGCTTTCTAGTCTATTCAGGTCATTTTGAATTTTGATCCTGTCCTTTGGGGTATTAGCTACTCCTCCCAATTTGGTGTCATCTGCAAATTTGATAACTAGGCTCTCGATACTGTCATCCAAGTCATTAATAAAGATGTTGAATAGCACTGGGCCCAGGACAGAACCCTGTGGGACCCCACTTGTCACTTCTTTCCAGGATGAAAAGGAACCATTGTTGAGCACCCTTTGGGTTCGGTCAGTCAACCATTTACAAATCCATGTAACGGTTACCTTGTCTAGTCCACATTTTACCAGCTTGTTTGCAAGGATGTCATGGGGAACCCTGTCAAATGCCTTACTGAAGTCAAGATATACTATATCCACAGCATTCCCTTCATCTACCAAGCTAGTAATTTTATCAAAAAAAGAGATCAGATTTGTCTGGCATGACTTGTTTCTCTGAAACCCATGTTGGCTTTTTGTGATTATGGAATTATCTTCCAGATATTCACAGACTCTCTGCTTAATGATCTTCTCCAGAATTTTTCCTGGTATTGATGTCAGACTAACCGGACGATAATTGTTGGGATCCTCTTTTTTCCCCTTTTTGAAGATTGGGACAACATTTGCCCTCCTCCAGTCTGCAGGGACTTCTCCTGTTCTCCAGGAGTTCTCAAAGATGATTGCCATCGGTTCCGATATTACATTTGCCAGTTCTTTTAATACCCTAGGATGTAGTTCATCTGGTCCTGGAGACTTATATTCATTTAGTACAGGTATTCCTGTACTGTTTCTTTACTTATTCTGTGCTGAAATTCCCCTATTCTGTCCTCTGCCCCGTCATCCTTAGGTTGGGCACCCTTTGCCTTTTCTGAGAAGACTGAAGCAAAGAAGGTGTTGAGCCATTCTGCCTTTTCTCTGTATCCTGTGAGCATTTTGCCATCTTCTCCCCACAGTGGCCCAACTGTTTCCTTCTTCTTCCTTTTGCTGCGGACATACCCCAAAAAAGCCCTTTTTATTGTTCTTAACGTCTCTAGCAAGCCTGAGTTCATTTTGCGCTTTAGCTTTTCTGACTTTATCCCTACATGTGCTGGCTATTTGTTTGAATTCCTCTTTTGTGATTTCCCCATTTTTCCATTTTTTATACATGTTCCGTTTAAAACTTAGCTCAGTTGTAAGTTCCTTAGTCATCCATACCGGTTTCTTGAGACATCTCCCATTTTTCTTCCTCATTGGAACTGTCTGAAATTGTCCCTTTAGTATCTCCCTTTTGAGGAACTCCCATCCATCTTGAACTCCCTTCTCTTTTAGTATTCTTGACCATGGGATCACCCCCAGTATTTCTCTAAGTTTATTGAAATCAGCTTTCCTAAAGTCTAGAATGCGTGTCTGACTATGCCTAGCTTCACCTTTCCACTGTATAACAAACTCCAGGAGGACATGGTCACTTCCCCCTAAGGATCCCACCACTTGCACCCCATCAACTAGGTCTTCCCTGTTGGTTGAGATAAGATCCAAAATAGTTGATCCCCTTGTTGCCTCTTCCACCTTTTGGACAATGAAATTGTCTTCCAGGCAAGTGAGGAATTTTCTAGATCTTGAGGATAGCGCTGAGTTTGACTTCCAGCAAATATCCGGGTAGTTGAAGTCCCCCATCACTACTACATCTCTCCTTCCTGATTGTGTGGTCATCTGTTCTAGAAAGGCATCATCCATTTCCTCTGTCTGACTTGGGGGTCTGTAGTAGACTCCCACAGTAACATCCCTGTTGTTTCCCTCTCCTTTAATTTTTATCCAGATGCTCTCCACCTGGCTTCCAGTATTGATGTCCTGGATCTCTTCACTGGTTCTTTAGGTTCATACCTTTGATATATTTATTCTGTCTTATTTTAATACAAAGGATTTCCAGACACATTATGAAAAGCAAAGGGGAAAGAGGACAACCTTGCCTGGTTTCCCTTGCTATTTTAAATTCTTGTGCCCCCCTCCCCCCATTTACTATTATTCTTGCTTTTTGTTCCTTATAGATTTGTTTAATCCATTTTGTTATTTTCTCTATGAAATTTAGTTTATCCAACAGTTCCATAAGAAAATTCCAGTCTAAGTTATCGAAAGCCTTTTCGGCATCTAAAAAAAAAGTAGGATTGCTTCCTTTCCTGGATTTTTGTCATAGTATTCAATTAGATTTATGATTGCTCTTATATGTTGTTTTGAATGTCTATTTGGTAAAAAAAACCACATTGATCCTGATGTATCCATTCATCTAATATTGACTTGATTCTATCCACAATAATATGGGCAAAAATTTTATAGTCATTATTTAGCAAGGATATTGGTCTGAAATTTTGAAGGAGTGTTTTATCTTTACCTTCTTTGGGTACTAACACGATGTTTGTTTCCTTCCATGTGTCTGGAATATCATCCTGGATAATGTTATTCAAGGTCTCATAAACTGGATTTACTAGTTCTTCCTGAAATGTCTTATAATAGTTTCCTGAGAACCCATCTGGGCCAGGGGCCTTTCCAGATTTAATTTTCTTAATTGCCTGTATTATTTCCTGCTTTGTAATTTCTCTGTTAAGAGCTTTCTTTGTTTCCTCCGTCAATTTTAGACCTTGACTCGCACTTTTTCAGTGTAATCCTTCTTTTTGGTTGTCTCTTTATAGTATTGATGGAATGTCCCTCTAATTTTAGCTCAGTTACTATTTTGTCTTTGTCTTGTATCTGTAATATCTGATTTTTTTCTTTTTTCTTCCTTACTCTGTGCGCTAAGTATTTATCTGTTTTATTGTCTAGATCGAACTGTTTTTGTTTAAGCTATTTAAGTTTCTTACTTATTTCTTCAGATGTCTTACTATTTAGCTGTTTCCTCAATAGTTCGAGTTGCTTTTGTAAATTTTTCTTACTGTCCTGAGTCTTTGTTAGTAATTCTTTTTTGACCTTTTAAATTCTTTCCGAGATTCTTCTTATTTCCTCATTATTTCTTTTCCTAATCTCTGCACTTTTCTTAATCATAATGTGTCTCACCACTGTCTGTGAGGCATCCCATACAGTGTTCATTCTTGTATTCCAGTCCATATTTTCTTCAAAGTAATATTTAAGTTGCTCTTTTATATATTTTCTTGTCGATTTGTTCTTCAGTAAATTCTCACACATTCTCCAGGAATACTCATCTGATGTTTGTTTAATCTCAAATAAAATCTGATTATGATGAGAAAGCTTATTAAATTTTATTTCTACCTTTCCTAGATCTTTATATAATCCACCTGAGATTAAAAACATATCTATCCTTGATGCAGAGGCATGTGGTGTGTAAAAAAGTATAGTCTTTAACATTATGATGTTTTATTCTCCAGGGGTCTATTAATGAAAAAAATTCTTGAAGTTCAAAAAAAACTATTTGGCAATTTGCCCTGGTTTTCTCAAATTCTTCTTGTTAATTGTCTGTCTATTAATGGGTCTATAACCCCATTCCAGTCACCAATAAAGATATGCTGTTCATGATTAGATACAGAGATCTTCTTTTTCAGATTTCGAAAATATTTGCTCTTGTTTTGTAGTGGGCCACATACAGCTACTATAAGAGTTTTCTTTCCATTTATTTCTATTCCTATATATCTTCCATCTTCATTGTTTATTATCTCCTTTGCTGCGACTTTATTCTTTACAAAAATAGCTACCCCATTTTTCTTTTTCTTGCCAGCACTTATAAATATCTGTCCAAGCTTAGGGTTTTTCAAATATTTTACTTCCTGTTGTCTTATTCTTGTTTCTTGAATACTTATAATTTCCACATCTTCTTTTTCTAACGTATGAAATATTCTTTTCCTTTTATATGCCAAATTCATTCCCTTTACGTTCCATGAGATTATTTTCATGTTCTTTTCTTAACTTGAGCCTTTCCGATTAATCTTTGTTTTCTTCGTCCTCCTTGTCTTGCTCTTCTTCTTCTTCTTCTTCTTCTTCTTCTTCTTCTTCTTCTTCTTCCCTTTCTCCTCCACTATCATAGCTGAGACTTGTAATTTCTATAATTTCTTCTTCTCCTCCAATAGCTCCATCTTCTTCCTCGTAAGCACTTTCATTATCTCTTTCCTCATTGTTTACAATATTTGAACCAGGCATATTTTTTTTCCTCCTCTTCTTTAGTTTTTACCTCATTTTCATCTCTCCTTTTCCATTCCTTTCTCCACTCCTTCTCTTCTTTAAATCATCTATTATAGAAGGCTTTGGCTTTCTCAGTAGTGTCGATTTTGTATTGTCTCTGTCTCCAAGAGAATGAGATGCCTTCTAGAGGTTCCCACTTGTATCTAACATTTTTGTTTTGCAAAAATCTCCTCAGTGTCGTATATTCCCTTCTTCTTCGTAAAATTTCAGCTGGGACATCTTTAAAAAAATTTATTTCTTCTCCTTTTATTGTGATCTTTTTCTCATAGCTTGCTTGGATTATCTTATCCTTAATTCTATCTCTAGTGAAATATACCACTATGTCTCTTGGTAAGTTTCTGTTTCTCGCTGCTGTCAAATTAATTCTAAAGATTTTATCCAAGTCCATACCTAGATATTCTGGAGTGCATTCCAATAAGTCTGCCAAGGCCAGAACAATTTCCTCATATAGATTTTCATTAAATTGTTCTTTCACTCCATGGATCTTTATGCATTTTTTTCCTTTCCTTTATCTCTTTCATTCTTTTTAGTTCTTTTTCTTGATTTTGTGTTACAGTCAGATCCTTTGTCACTTTCTCTACTGTTTCTGTTCTTTTTTCTAAATCTTGCATTTTTTATTCATAACTCTAACTTCAGATGTAATTTCTTTTATAGTTTCTTTCAAATCGTTGATTTCTTCTTTGAAATCCCTCCTTAATTCATCTCGTGACTCTTTTATTTCTTGTCTTATGCTTGTCTCAACTCTTTGTATAGCTTCTAAGACTTTTAGGTTTGGGTCTGTTGCCTTTAATTCTATTGATGATCTTCTTATCTGTCCTTGTTTTTGTTCCATTAATTTTTGTTCCATTAAGTCCTGTATCCGCTTACCCCCTCCCCTTCAGTATATCCACCACAATTTAGAGACCTTTCAGTTTAGAAAAGAGGAGAAAAAATAAAAAAAGAAATATCCAAGGTGTTTGTCCAAATCAGCTTATATGTTATAGAGCAAAACAAAATATTTGCCTCCAAGAAAAGGGAGATTCTTTTTTTCCAAATCAACAACAAACTCTTTCTTTCGCCCCTTTCCCAAACTCCCCCTCCTTCTAAATTTCCTTCCCAGCCGCTTTTTTTTCCATGTCACTTCACCTCCCTGCTTCTCCTCCTGGTCCATTGCCTCCCTCTCTCCTCTCTGTTCTGTCTCCACTCTGGTTTCCGTCTGCTTCTCGTCCTCATTCCCGTCTGCTTCTCCTCCTGGTCCATCGCCTCACTCTCGCCTCTCCGTTCTGCTTCTCGTCCTTGTTCCTATCTGCTTCTCCTTCTAGTCTATCCTCTCTCTCATCTTTGATCCCCGTCTGGCTCTCAACTCTTATACGTCTGTATCTTCTTCTAATCCATTACCCCTTCTTCTCCATTCCTTCCCTTTCTAGTTGCAGTCCGTTCTCTTCTCTGAGCTCTTTCACCACTCTTCACTCTTTCCCTCCTCCTCCAAAACAGCACCTCTTTCTTTCCCTTTTGCTTTTACTTCTGTACAACTCCTTCTCCACTCAGTCTCTCAATTCGAATCTTAGGTATCTCTCGTTCCTCCATCCAACTCCAATTCTCTCTCTCTCAACCTACTTCCACTCCGTTCTCAGCATTCCCTCCGTCGTTCCCTCACACAGTTTGTCACAGCTACTCTTCATCCCTTTCCAAAAATAAAAATAAAGTCTTCCAAAGAGGTATATTGTTGAGGATCTTTCTTTCTCTTTGTGACCTCTATTATTCCCTTACAGGGTCCCCATACAGAGCTTTGCCAGATGGTTTGGCCTTGTCTGGCAGCTGCGGTTGGCTTGCATCTTTCAGAGGGTTATTCCCCCGACTCTCCTGGGCTGGGGGGAATCGGCATCAATCCTCTTTGATGAGAGCCCCAATGAGCACTGTCCGGATCCCCTTTATCGGGGGGATTTTCTAGCTTCTCTTTTCAGAAAAAATGTGTTGGTGTGACAGCTAATTAGCTCACCAGGCAAATCACTCACCACCCGCTACTGTGGATCACGACTTTCTACTCTGCCATCTCCCCAGATGCAAAAAGAAGCTGAGTTTTTGTGACTCCTTTTTGTGTCCTGGAAAGGTCAGATTGGGGCTATGGCATGCAGTTGCCGTGGCCCCAATCTGGCTGAAAAAGGGATGACTGGAGGCTGCCTCTTTGGCACAGCCCCTTAATCAGTGGAGCTAAAGGCACATGAAAGAAGTGTCAGAGAAAGCCAAGGTACTTTTTAAAGAAAGTTTTTATTCTAACTAAGGAATTTTATTCTAACTAAGGAATTCTAGAGCAAAGGTATCATTTACATGTAGAACCTCCTTGTTCCACAGGCAGAGAAATGTAGTTATAGAAAATACAGCCCTTTCATCCAAGCTAGGAAAATAAACATAAGGCCTAGCCGCAACTGGCTAGCATATAAACCTAATCCTACGTACAAGTTCAGATCGGCTTTGTAGTCATTGATGGATCTGGATAGCTGGGAGCTTGGGCTTCCTGGCCCAGCTCCAAACAGCATTCAGGACATCTCAGGCCACAGCCTGAGTTAAACAAAGGAAAGACTCAGACCTTCATAGTGGG
Organism: Urosaurus nigricauda; assembly: GCA_034509955.1. Lineage (NCBI taxonomy): Eukaryota > Metazoa > Chordata > Lepidosauria > Squamata > Phrynosomatidae > Urosaurus > Urosaurus nigricauda. The sequence continues at coordinate 89,429,565 of JAOEGL010000003.1, forward strand.
AAAGCTCTTTTTAAAATCTCTGCTTGGAAACATCTGGAAAGGGCACAGTAGCCATGGCGCCGCGGTTATACAGCACACCTTTGGTGCTGCATCATGAATCACTACATCCCTAATAGCTCAGCAGGAGTGGGGAAGGGTGATCTAGAAGACAAGGGAAATCAGGGATCTGGTGCGGCAGAGGGTCAGACCAGGGTGTCTGTGTTTGGTGGTTGGCCCAGAGATCATCCCATCTCCCCAGCCAGAATCATGGCAGAAATAGCTCCTGTGTAGCCATTTGCACTAGTAAAAACTCACATTGCTGCCGATGAGAGCTTTCTTATCCTAATGGAAGGGAAGAGTCAACCTCTTTCATGTAGTCATCTCAATGAAAATCACTCTTCTCCCCTCCAAATTTTTTTTTAAAAAAAATAACAACAAAGTGATTGCAATCTTCACAAATAGAGTAAGAAAAACTTAGGCCCTCGTGTTTTCAAACAAGAATAATACCCTCCAACTGTCTCAGTTTGGCAGGGACAGTACTAATTAATCTTCTGCTGACCCACTTTTTCAGCTGCTTTTGAAAGCAGCTTACTTCAGTTTCTGTAAACTGAGTTCAAAGTACAAATCTAGTTTGTACTCCATTAACTCAGTGGGAGGAGAGGACAGGAGTGGATAGAATTTTGCTCTTCCCTGTAGACCCAGACAAAATCAAACTGCTGCAACCTCTCCTGGCTTGTGAGTTCTTCCTCATTAATAATTGTTATGCAAAAATCAAACCCCCCCCCCCCAATGCAGGGCTCCTCTATTTGATAACTTGATATTAAAAGGGCTGTCAAAAGGCTCAAAGCCTGAAGGACGCCACAGTGCAGAGGAAACTTCTTGACCATGTAGGCTCAGCATGGGAGTGCTTAGCCCAGAGGAATCTGCCAACAATTGAAATCTGCACAAGCCCCTTGATTATGGAAACAATGGTATGTGCAATATACATATTTGCAAGTGAGGCAGAAGTTCAAGGTTATCTCCATCTAGGAGAGATATGCCTTTGACTAGGGACATCTGCATGGTTAACAATATGATTCTCAACCTCCTTGATCATTCTTTCATCAGGAGAGTCCATTCAGGTCCCAAAATTGCACCAGGAGAGATTTTGCCCTATACATGTGCCCACTTGGGCAGTTCCAATTCAATCTTAGTTGATGTTAGACAGACACCCTGTCAGTGCCTCCCTTGACTCCTCGGCATTGCTGGATCCACAGGCAGTTACTGAGCCATTTCACTTCACAGAATCCCCAACTGGAACCTTCACTTCTGTACCATATTATCTTTTGCAATCCTGAAAATCAGTTTGGTAGCACCTTTTATATTGTTAATTTTTGTATGTGTGTTTGTGTGAAAGTTGATTTCTCCTTTGTTGTTATAAGTAAAACTACATTTGGACCTTGCATTCTGGAGTTCAGGTTTTCAGAATTGTTATACACAGGTCTGATCCTTGCTTTCATCACCCAAAGCCCTCTACAGCCACTATTTTTGCTAATTAAATTCCCCCTTTGAATATTGGTTGTGGGTGCCCTCTTGGGAGCCTGGCATTTTGGGTGACATAATTTTTGCAATCTTGACCAGATTCTTGGCCACACATGTCACAATTTTAATCTGTGAAATCCTGGAGGATATGCATCAATTGACTCTTTTATAAAAATGAATGTTTATTCTGTCATGTATTAAGGAGCAAGATTCTGCAAGGCCTCTAGAGACTATTTGATTATTTTCACATAATTTTCTAGTGTCATCACTCAGAGTTCTCTTTCTCAATACACTAATCCAGAACTAAACAGCTTGAGTGTGAAGTAGGGACACTGAGAGCAGACAGTGATGCTGAGTCATACAGAGTGTATGATTGTCTGTCACATTTTTAAACAATGCACTTTAAGACTCATTTTGTTCTTTAGAATAAGTCAGTTTTGTGAGGGCCTCTACAGTGATGAGATGCAAGACAAAATCTCTTTTATATAGTAATTTTTCATCCTTACTTAACAGACTCCTAAATGTTATATAGTGTAATTCAAAAGATGAGGAAGATCTTGTCAGCTGTGTTGATATCCTCTTTTGAATTCCAAAATCTGAAGTTTCAAACTGCAGTTCTCAGACTGGTCCTGCCAATATTAGAGCTTATTCATTTCAAGGTAGTTTTTGCAGGCACATTATTTTGTGAACCAGGCTGGTTGTTCTCAAATTAATCAGGCTGATAGTGGCAAAGAAATTGTGCACTACTTGTTCCACGGTCATAATCTTCAGTGTAACTTTGCTCCCTGTAATATTCCTCTGCCTTATAACCTGAAGTCATAAAGTATCTATTTTATAACCATTCAGTTATGTTGATGCTGAAGTCAGGTTAAAAAGGATAATTACAGTGTCACCATCAGAGATTAGAATATAATAATAATAATAATAATAATAATAATAAGAAGAAGAAGAAGAAGAAGAAGAAGAAGTAGTTTTATTTCTAGCCCGCCACTCTGACCGAGCAATCAGAGTAGGGTACAAAAGAAAGTTAAAACAACAGCAGTTTAAAATATCCGATCCCATTCCCGCCTCCCCCCCCCCCCCCAAAAAAAAGGATTCAATCAAACAATAAGTTAAAACATAGCAGTTTTAATATCAGTGTAATTGAAGCTGATCTGTTCAAATCCCCAAAATATCAGCAAAGGAGTTTGGGATTTATATCAATTTATACAGAATAAAAGCCAATCAGCCACTGTTGATACTGATGGTGATATATATATATATATATATATAGAGAGAGAGAGAGAGAGAGGGGAGCAGGCTTGGGTTATTTCACTTAAAACTTTAATAACTATTTTTTGAAAGTTCTGAAAATGAGGCACACAATGCATACCGACAAAATGATGCAGGTCTCTGTTGCACTGCTTCTGACCCATTATGTTCATCTTCCAGCAGAAGAAATGGCTCTTAACAAAACATTTTAACATATAGAGAATAGTTATAAAAATCTAACATCTAATACACACTTCACTCAGTCCCCTGCACCAGTCAGTGGTCAATATTAATTTTAGGGATTTTAATATCTGGGAGATTCTGGGAGATATAGTCAAAAAGTAATTTCTCCACTCTGCTTTTAAGTCAGACATTAAAGGGATTGATATTACCTCCAATTAATCTGTTTCTGCTCAGATAGCAGGAGTTCCTCAGAGGTGCACACTTCATTAACTAGATTTAAACTTTCAATTATTATTCACCATCCATTGACCAATTACAAAACCAAGCATACCAAACACAAAATGTTAGGATATCTTTTACCACCAAAGGAAACACCTCTTTGAAAAATGAACTAAACACATTGGCCAGAATCTAGATGGTAGATCAATTTGATCAGTTTGATATTTAATGATATAACTAGCCTTGTGGATTGCAGTGATGTTAGTAGCCTTCTTCTTTTATCTTATATGATCTTAGCACTGGTGGTACAGTGGTGTTTTAATGAATTACTACATATAATGTCCTCCTGGCTGGGAGTTTCTGGAAATTTTAGATCAAAACATTGTTCAAAAAGTAGAATTTCTGAGCTCTTAGATTTCTCATTCATTACAGTTAAGTTGTAGAAGACACAGAGCAACAATGAGTGTGGAAGGAGGTGGAATTTGACGTAAGGAAACATAGAAGTGTGTCACTGAGTGAATCTGTGCAGACAAACACTGGCAGTGAATGGAAGTCTGTGCCTAGTGAAGTGGTGAGGTCCTTGTTGCCATCTATTGTCATTGAAAAATACAATTGCTAGTGCTGAAATTAGGTATGTTTTCTGCTAAAAAACAGGCAAGGTCATTAAATGAACAAGTGGTTTTAGATTGCCAGGGAAGGGGGTTGCCACAAGACTGCAAGTGGACACACCAATTGGAAGGAAAATGGCCACAATTTTATTGATAACAGCTGTAAAGTAGGGCTGGTCTGCCAAAACCTGAGGTCTGGATCTGCCATCAACCAATCCCTGATTGATCGATAAACCCATTTGCTTGGTCACAGACAAGCTTCAGGATGACGGAGGGGGGGCTGCTTAATTGCCCATGCTCCCCTTCAGTAACCAGTTGATCGCTTAACTGCATTACCACTCCTAGTAACAGGGGCACACTGGCTCAGTGCTGCCCCTGCAATGGCAACACCGAAACACTCCCAGCACCACTAGGTCCCTGTTGGACTCCCAATCCAGTGCTACACAGCACTGGAAACCACAGCCAGCAGATTCAAGAACTATTCATGACAGCATGAAATATCCCCCCTCCCCTTTCACTACTCAAAGGAAGGAGGGTGGAAAGAGCCAAGCTGTAATGGCGCTGACCTCCTGTGCCACATGGCATTATATAGGCCAAGTAACCAATCAGAGTCCGAGAGGGGCAGAAGTTCCATTGGCCCAGCCTTCCACAAATCACGGGCCTCGACTGCCCATGGGGCCCACGAATGAGGAGCACTTCTGTCCCCTCGCACTTTCTGAGACTTGTAGTCTGGCACTGGGGGAAGGACGTTCTACCCCCTTGCTGGCCAATCAGCACCTGGCCTATCTGCATGCAGCATGCTGGGACCTGCTGGGGCTTGCTGCCACCAGCAACTTGGCCAGCCCGGTAAATTGGGCAGCCCTCTTTATCAACTTTCCAAATGAATGAATTCACTCTAAAATAAGGGTGATTATTTATCACTATCTAAAAAGTAGTTATTTCTTAGCTTTCAATGAGATTAATGGCAAGTTAGCGACTGCAGCCTAAGCAGTAAAGATCATTTTAGCAATTTAAAAAAACAAAAACAAAAACAAAATAAATCTGAACATGTTCACTGATTTTTCCACCCAATGGTCACAATAGATTTAGCTATATTAGTCATTTCTTGAATATTAGTGCAGGTCTAGTGGGCAAGCTTTCAGCATGCCAAATAAAATGCCAAAAGTTACTAATGACTTGTGGATAAACTTCATTCAAAGGGCAACTCAGAGTCTGAATGATGGGACCCTTCCCCACCTCAAAATTATATTTTCCAGTGTACACGTGTCCTTTTTATTGTTACAAGTGAGCATCAGTACACTATCAGCAGAACACTACAGTTCAGCTAATTCTGAACCAAATTTCCGGTATCTTTTAAAGCAGAGAAAACCAAATGGCCTTCAGTAAGAGATCACAAAGTTTAAAGTAGTAAAACAGCAACCATTCTTTAAAATATATCAGAAAATGACCACAATTCCTTTATAATTGATTGTTATGTTTTATGCACAGGGATTGAAAGGAATGTACATTAAAACAAGACATAGTTTATTGATTGCTTTATGAGAGGCATACAATGGTTTTTACTGCCTTTGACTTTTTTTAAAAAAGTGAGATAGATTGTTTATTAATTTAATATCCCACCTTTCTCCCAACATGGAATACAAGGCAGTTAGATTGAAAGAGTGCGACTGGGACAAATTGATCTATTGAGCTTCATAGTGAAATGGGATTCCATGGACTAGGTATCCTTGTCTAACACCCTATAGCAAAGATGGGAATTGTGTAGTCCACCAGATGTTGGTGAACTACAACTCCTAGGATTGCTGACTATTCACTATGTTGATAAATTCACTAAAGTTGCCATCCAGGAAGGTTGTATGACTTCTACCCCTGCTTTATAGGCACACTGAAAGTAAAAAACGATGACTGGTATCCTATTAGTCAGTTACAATGTCATACGGTAGACTTACAACCTTCTAGCAGTTTCATATTCACATTGATGATCATGGAACCATTGCCACAACCACATTACCCCTAAAATTCCTCTTAAAAGCAAGGTAGCCATAATGAGCAAAGATATTCTGAGGCATTAGCAAGCAGGGTGCTGAAGGATGATACATCTAGCCCCCTCCTACCATGGAACCATAGTGGGATGAGGAGTTGCTACAAGAACCACAGGCGACCCTGCTTCTGCTGTTTCCACCATGGCTTGCTGGTGGGAAGGTGTAATCCTTTAGCATCCTGCTCACCATTGTAACAGAATGCTTTGCTTGGTCTGGATGCCTGACTTTTAAAGTGGGTTTTAGGGAGTTGGACTGGGGACAGAGTGTAGCTACAACATCACAGCTATATGTCACATGCAGAATTCCAGATAATATATACATTAGAGTGTAGAACGTATATGAGAGCCTCTGTACTGCCATAGTTTCAACATTGGAAAATGACTCTGGAAACCAGGGTTCAAATCTGGCTTGGCCATGTAAACTCACTGGGTGACATTGGGCAAGTCACATTCTCTTAGCCTCAGAGTGCAAGGGCAAACCCTCTCTGAAGAAACTTGCCAAGGAAACCCCATGACAACTGGGAAGTGGGAAGAATGGAGCCCTGGTCTAATGCAGGACCTACTGCTGAAAAAATGTGTTTTGCAGTGTATACTGTAATTAAAGTTTTGGGTGTTGTTGTTTTTTTTAACCTAGTGCTTTAAGCTCACTAGCAGATCTTCATGGATTCACTGAACATCAGAGATATACTGATGTACAGTGAAGCCACACTTATTGTCAACTGTGCTGCAGGTTGCCTCTGTGCTAAATATGCAGCTGACCAAAGGATATGCCCTGAAGAACTGAACAATTATTTGCATTTAAAAAAGGCTGATTCTGAGCCCCATTTTTGAAGCAGTATTTGAACTTGGTAGTTGTCCTGCTGTGCTTCATAGTTAATCTGCTTCAAAGAACATTCAGTTGCACAAGCATAGCCATGAATGCAGAGTCAGACACAACCTATTTCTAAGTGGGCAGATGAACAGATTGCAATATTCCTAGAACCCAAAAGGACAAGACTGGAGACAATTAATTCCAAATGGCAGACTTTTTTTCCATTATAATTATCTTTATTTTTTACAAATATTACAGCCAGTGTAGCTATATTTACAGATATTATCAAACTATAACATTGTATATCTCTGTTAGTATACATTTATACTTTTACACACACACACACACACACGCAGATTGTTTCTTTACATCATTTTCCATCTAACCCTTTATTAACAATATTCGGCTAAATAAGTTAGTAATTCCAAATATCTGTTCCTAAACAATCATCAATTATGATGTCACAACTTCCCATCCCCCCCCCCCATTTTAACATATCCTTTTTATTTAATAATGCTGTTAGACTTTGGGGAGTGATTGGCTATATGTAAGCAACAAGGGGAATTAAAAATGCTGTTAAATGATGCAGACTCTGGCTGGCATTCTGTTAGTGGCTTATGCAAGTTAACCTTATGCCTGCACAGATCTATTTTTGGTTGCTGAACAAGTTAGTATTCCCTTTCTCCCTCCACAATGAGCAAAGCCTTCCCCCTGGATTTACCATAGAGCTTCTAAGTCCCTCGGCCCTGATCATTCTTGCCTGATGGAGAGTGGAAAGAGTCAATAAAGCATTTGGCTACATGCCCATGGCCAGATGCAAAGTTATTATATCATCTTCTAAGATCTCCAGAGGATCCAGACAGACTTTAGCAGATTATGTCATCACTTTGCATCTGGCTACTGAGATATGGCCAGATGCTTTTGCAGCCACAACCCAAATACCACCAGGCACAGATTGTCTTGAGGGGTTTTTTTTCCCAGTGGCTCTACAAGAGGCCCAGGGAGACATGGTACATGGCTCAACATAGTGTAATTGTACAAGCAGAAGTACTGTACTATGTTATTCTGAGCATGCAGGATTGAGGTCTTAGTCTGAAAAGGACAGCTAATGTTCACAATGTGCATTGCTAAAGCCTTTATCAGGGTAAATTAGTAAACTGGACAGACAAGCCCTTCATAAATTTACTTAGAAACACAGCCTATTTCACTGATTTCAAGCAAACCAAAATGTATGAGTATGTGTTTATGTTATGGAGAAAGGGATTTGATAGAGTTAGTAGTATATTTTTTTATGATCCACATTCATCTTGGACAAAGCCTTTGGGCATTCTGACTCAAGCTAGACAGACACTTCTCCTGCTGTGGAACTGGGCTTGGGCATATAGCTTGGTTTGCTGGTTGACGAAAGTTTAACTAGTTGAATGCTAGCCACATATATATTCATCTTTGTGCTTTCATTTATTTTTATATTGTGTTGTTAGCTGTATTCTTTAGCAAAAACAAAACAAAAATGTGAGGTTTAAATTCATATCTATCCAAGGAAGTTTGCAGTCAAACCAGGTTTGTGTCATTTTCAGAAGCCTGAGGAATTTCTCCATTCTTTGCAGAAACTCTGATGATTCAGCATAGAGATTCCTTCTTAGCTTTCTTGGTCACTATACCTCTAGGCCACAAACTGCAATCCAAAATAACACATTTTTACAGTTCAAAGATATAGCTGTGTTAGTCTGTAAAATCAATATGTAGAGAGATCTTGAGCTTTTGTAGACTTCGAGCTACTTCTTCAGATGCATATAGTGCAGCTGAGTGTCTGTTCCTGGTTTCCACTCCACTGTATGCATCTCAGCAAGTAGATTGTAGTCTACAAAAACTCATGCTGCCAACTTCTTTATTTTAGTTAGTCTCAAAGGTGCTACAAGATGTCTATACATTTTTACAGAGTTACCAGGCTGGTTAATGGAGGCAGGAAAGCTAGAACCCGTCAAAGCCTTCCAGTCACAGAAACACATAAAGGACTACAATTCAGATTACAAATATATCTTTTCCATGTTACATGCTCCATTCAAAAGATTAGAAAATATGCATGTTTAGAGACCAACAGACAATTCTGAAGTTTACATAGATATGACCCTGCAAAGTATAGTCCAACCACTTTCTTCCATTGCAGTCATAATTCGGCAAATAACATGATATATTCAATCAGCTCTACAAAGGACAAAATGTAGATGGGGAATAATCCTTGCTGTAAAACTTTGGTAATTATACAAGTAAAATCAGCAAAGCTATTTTTTTAAAAGCATATTATTCATAGGCAGTTTAAGTGGCACAAATAGTGAGTAAAACTGTGCATCCTTTGAAATGAATGAAACAAGGAAAACAATATAAGGCCCATGAAATAGCAGATTCATTCTTAAAAGAAGCTTGCCAAAGTCAGCTGCATTTTGGTCTAAAGGCGAGATTTGCTACTTTGAACAGATAATGTTTTCATTCTCCCCAACAGCTAACAATTTCACATTGTTCCTGCTATTCCACCCCACCCACCCCCTCCATCCTTACCATCCAATAAAATGAAACATATTCTCAACAGATAGCAACAGTAATTCAGCCTCAAATGTATCTTAAAAGTCAGTATGTGTGTTTGATGAGTTCATTTCAATAGCCCACAGTCCATAAAACAGTGTCCTTATTTTGACACCATAAACTAGTATGTTATGTCTAGTCACTTGACTTTTCAAGCTTTTTGTATCTATGCTTTAATATGGGGGAAGGGATTAGGGCATTATGCTTTATATGCTATACTAAAACCTTTGTGTAAATCATGAGAAATCATGGTTCACTCTAAAATAAATGGGAGTGCCACAACCTCTGATTGTCCCATACCACTGTTGAGACACAACCTGGAAAATGGAATGGTTTCATATTGCCATGGGGATCAGACAAGACTGCATGTTATCACCCTGTGTAGCTTAATTTAAATGCAGAACATATCATAAGGAAAGTGAGATTAGACTCAGAGGAGAAAGGTATGAAAAATCTTGGTAAGGAACATCAACAATTTAAGATGTTCAGAGAATACCATATTACTAGCAGAAAACAATCAAGGCTTAGAATGACTATTAATGAAAGTTAAGGAAGAAAGTGAAAAAACTGTCTTACAGCTGAATAAGAAGAAGACAACAATAATGACCACAATTGATTTATACCACTTGAAAGGTGGTAATGAAGATACTGAAATAGTTAAAGATTTTCTATAACTTGATTGAGTTAATAATCAAAATGGAGACTGAAGTCAAGAAGGTAGAAGAAGACTAAAACCTGGATAACCATTTATGAAAGAACAAGATTCCCAGTTGTAAAGATATATCAAAGGCAAGATGTGTAAATATGAAGTCAGAATCATCCTTGCCATAGTATTCCTCAGAGGTTCTCAACCTTCCTAATGCCGCGACCCTTTAATACAGTTCCTCATGTTGTGGTGACCCCCAACCATAAAATTATTTTCATCTCGGTTCCTAAGACCATCAGAAATATATGTTTTCTGATGGTCTTAGGTGACTCCTGTGAAAGGGTCTATGCTATGGAAAGCGGAAGGCAGTGGCGGGTGGGGGGGGGGCACCACATCACAGATGGATAGATGGATGAAGCCACAGCCAAGAGGTGAACAGGGCAATTGATTACAGGGGCTAACCATGAGTCAAAATCTACTTGATGGCAAACAGCAATAAGTTACTACTATGCCTTTTGTACTGTAAGGGAAGCTTTTATTATAAATTTTATTCTTAGTAGTTTTAATAATAATAATAGTTTATTTATAACCCGCTCCTCTGTATAACACTCGGAGTGGGTACAACAAATTAAAACAAAACACAATTTAAAACAGATTTTATTACCCCAGTACCCAACCTCTGTCCCCTTAAAAATAAATTAAACCAGCAATTAGTTAAAACCAGTAGATAGTTAAAAATAGTTTACAAACATCCGAAGATCCTTCCTTAAGTGGCCACACTTAAGTTAGGGGTCAGGGCAAGGGGGGAATGAGCAGAGGGTCAACTAAAGCTGTGGAGCCGGGGATTAGATGGTTTCAGGGAAGGCCTGCTGGAAAAGATGCGCTTTTAAAGCTTTTTTAAAGCAATCTAAAGATGTCATGAGACACATCTCGTCCGGCAGGCCATTCCAAAGCTTGGGAGCAGTGGCAGAAAAAGCCCTCTGGGAGGTCTGCAAGAGCCTGGTCTTGCTAGGTTGTAGCAGGTTCCTCCCGGAGGATCAAAGCATGCCAGGGGGATTGTATGGGGAGAGGCGGTCCCTCAGATAAGATGGATCCAAGCCATTTAGGGCTTTAAAGATTAAAACCAACACCTTGTACTGTGCCCGGAAACTAATTGGCAGCCAGTGGAGAGATTTAAGCACTGGTGTAATATGCTCTCTCCTGGATGTTCCAGAGATAAGCTTGGCTGCCATGTTTTGGACCATCTGAAGTTTCTGGGTTAGGCACAAGGGTAGCCCCATGTAGAGCGCGTTGCAGAAATCCAATCATGAGGTTACCAATGCGTGTACTACAGATTCCAGGTCCTTCAGTTCCAGGAAAGGGCGCAGCTGGCGTATCAGCTGAAGCTGGTAACAAGCACTCCTGACCGTCACCGACTAGTCATGTGAAGCAATGAGTCTAGGAGGACCCCCAGACTGCGAACACAGTCCTTAGAGGAGAGTGACTCCATCAAGAACTGGAGGTTGTATTCCCAAACCTGGTTTCGGGCCTGTGACTGTGAATACCTCCTTTTTGCTTGGATTGAGCTTCAATTGGTTTTCCCTCATCCAATCCATTACCGCCGCAAGGCAGGAGTTGAGAGGAGAGACGCCATCTGAGGTCTGAGCGGACGATCTTGTTATGGAGAGATATATCTGAGTGTCATCAGCATACTGAAGACACTGAGCTCCATGCCTCCGAATGATCTCACCCAGTGGCTTCATATAGATATTAAATAACATCGGGGACAGGATGGAGCCCTGAGGGAAACCACAATTAAGCTCAATCTTAGAGGAGCAACTGTCCCTGAGCCTCACTCTTTGAGATCTGCCGGTGAGAAAGGACTGCAGCCACCGAAGAGCGGTGCCTCCGATCCCCAACTCCCTCAGCCAATCCAAAAGAATGGAGTGATCTACAGTATCAAAGGCTGCTGAGAGATCCAAGAGCACAAGCAGGGTCACACTACCCCTGTCTATACTCAAGCGGAGGTCATCGGTCAGAGCAACCATGGCAGTCTCCACTCCATGTCCTGTCCTGAAGCCGGTTTGAAACGGATCAAGATAATCAGTTTCATCAAAGACAGCTTGGAGTTGGGAGGCGACTGCTCTCTCAATCACCTTGCTTTAAAAAGTGAGCAAGGAGACTGGTCTGTAGTTATTCCTGTCCATGGGGATCAAGGGAGGGTTTCTTCAGGAGGGGTTTTTACAACCGCCTCCTTAAGGGTGGAAGGTAGATACCCCTCCTTGAGAGACGCATTGATTATATCCCAAAGGATATAATGGTTTTAGGATGTTGTTATGTGATAAATAAAATACACTAGACCCTTGGTATCCACTGAGGTTTGGTTCCAGGACCCCGCTTACACACCAAAATCCACAGATGTTCAAGTTCCATTAAATACAATGGCATAATGAAATGATGTCCCTCATATAAAATAACAAAATCAAAGTTTGCTTTTTGGAATTTATATATTTTTGGAATATTTTCCACAGATGGTTGAATCCATGGCCAACTGTGACACATTAAGCTAACTTTGTAATTTGTCTCTTTTAAGGAATTCTGTATGTTATTTCTATGTACAAAATTGTGATGGTTCATGACAATAAAGTTACAGTTTCAATTTTTATCTTACCTCTACATTAGTTCCAATGCCTTGAGACTAGATCCAAATTCATATTATGTATTTTTCAATTGAATTCAAGTGGCTTGTGCTAGTTGACACATACTTGGATAACATTTTTAAAATGTGGTTTTAAAGCAAGAAGCTGTGTACCAAGCGACAGTGGGTTTTTAACTATGAGCTGGGAATATTTTAATTTTTTTAAACATACCATAAAATGATATTCATAGCAAAGTTAGATATACAACTGATTGTATATCTGAAAATTGATTAACTGTAAATATATTAATGGAATCTTATTTTTAAAGAAACGTTTGGGTAGTAAAGTTGTTGCTATAAATGAAGAATATATTTGCATATGCAGAAATGAGTGAGTCATGACAAGGAGAGGCTGTAATTTATTTTGGATAGGTACAATTGGATTTCTGTTTACAAGCACAGACCAGTGAAGAAAATTAAGTCTGCGTGTGGAGTCACATACAAATGCATACCTCAGGAAAGGTGGATCATCTGCACAGCATTGCTTTCAAAGGAAGATGAACCCAGATACGGATACAAATGAGTATTCCCTTGAAAGAAATGTAATGCACTCTGTAGATTAAGAGCATTCATAATCAGATTCCTGTCCAGCTAGTTCATTTGAACATGCACCCCAATTAACAGTCCATTACAAGCAGTGGAAAAATGCAGAATGTGGAAAAGTTATTTTTTCATGAATTGTATAGCAGAGATTGATCTTATTTGTTTTACAGTCAGTTTCTTTTACAGTCATTGCTGCACTTCCCATTCTTAATCTTCTTCTTTTCCCTTGATTTGAAGTCTTGGACCAATGTTTGATCCAAGGCACAAAAAACCTTTTAACTATTTTTATTTCCTCACTGAATTGATTTCCTCTGTGGTCATCATTTTTGTTTTCTTTAGTTTCAGCAGTAAGCCTGCCTTTGCACTTTCTTCTTTGACATTCCTTAGTAATTATCTATGATGTTTGATGATTGAAATTCAGAATGACCTGAATAGACTAGAAAGCTGGGCCAACGCTAACAAAATGAAATTCAATGCGGAGAAATGTAAGGTTCTGCACCTAGGGAGGAAAAATGAAATGCACAGATATAGGATGGGGGACATCTGGCTGAATGAAACTATGTGTGAAAGGGATCTAGGAGTCCAAGTAGACCATAAGTTGAACATGAGTCAGCAGTGTGATGCAGCAGCTAAAAAGGCCAATGCTATTTTAGGTTGCATCAATAGAAGTATAGTGTCTAGATCAAAGGAAGTAATAGTGCCTCTCTATTCTGCTTTGGTGAGGCCCCACCTGGAATACTGTGTCCAGTTCTGGGCACCACAATTCAAAAAGGATGTGGAGAAACTGGAGCGGGTCCAAAGGAGGGCAACTAAGATGGTGAAGGGTCTGGAAACCATGCCCTATGAGGAACGACTTAGAGAGCTGGGGATGTTTAGCCTGGAGAAGAGAAGGTTAAGAGGTGATATGATAGCCCTGTTCAAATATTTGAAGGGATGTCATATTGAGGAGGGAGCAGGCTTGTTTTCTGCTGCTCCAGAGACCAGAACGCGGAACAATGGATGCAAACTGCAGGAAAAGAGATTCCACCTGAACATTAGGAGGAACTTCCTGACAGTAAGGGCTGTTCGACGGTGGAACACACTCCCTCGGAGTGTGGTAGAGTCTCCATCCTTGGAGGTCTTTAAGCAGAGGCTGGATAGCCATCTGTCGGGGATGCTTTGACTGGGAGTTCCTGCATGGCAGGGGGTTGGACTGGATGGCCCTTGTGGTCTCTTCCAACTCTATGATTCTATGATTCTATGTTTTATGCTACTAATATGGGGTCATCTGCATATCTTAGATTACTGATGTTCCTTCCTCCTATCTTCACTCCTTCTTCTTCTAAGTCTAAACCTGCTCTTCATATGATGTTTTCTACATACAGGCTGAACAGGTAGGATCATAAAATGCAGACTTGCCTGATCCACTTGCCAATAGGGTTATTCAGTTTCTCCATTTTCTATTCTTGTCCTGAGTAGTTTGTTCACCAAAACTATAAAATGTAGTGGGACTCCTATGTCCTTCAGAGCATTCCATAACATTTCATGATCTATGCACTCAAAGGCTTTGCTATAGTCTATAAAGCACATGTTGTTGTTGTTGTTTTCTTTAGAATACCTTATTGTGCTTGCAGTGTGGTCTTTAGTGCCTCTGCCTTTCCTGAACCTTGCCTGCACCTCTGGGATTTCTCTCTCCATATATGATTGGAGTCTGTGTTGTATAATTTAAGCATAATTTTGCTTGTGTGGAAGATTAATGCTATGATTCTATAGTTGTTCAGTCTTTCATGTCTCCATTTTTGTGTATGGACATGTATATGGACCATGTAAAGTCTGTTGGCCAGCAGTTTGTTTTCCATATTTGTTAGTATATTTTAGTTAACACTAGAGTTGATTCTGTATGTGTGAATTGTAGCAGTTCAATTGGAATATCATCTGTTCCTGGAGATTTGTTATTCTCAATATGTCTTATTGCAGCTTCTACCTCACTTTCTAGAATTTGGTTTTCATCGACATATAATTCTTCATTCCATTAGTCATTCATTTTTTCATCTCTTTTATTTAGTTCTTATGTGTATTGCAGTCACCATGCATTATAATTGTGTAATGTGAAAGGACCCTGCATCTTCTGGATGGTCTACACACCATTCATCAATTAATGGAAATCACTTCTTTGATTTGGCTATGAGGTCTGAGTAATGATCTCAACAAACCAATAATACTAATTGAAGATGGTCACTATAGTGTGTTCTAAGTTTTCTTTAAATAATGGATCCCATATCTATGGACATTCACATGTCTCTATACAATCACCTATTCAGTTGTTGTTTTTTCCTTCCTGCAATTTACTGAGCACCTTGTTATCTTCCCAATCCATCTTTCATAATTCAAAATCTATAATTTTATGATCAGTAAAAATAGAACAAGCAGTTCAAGTGGTGTACCATTACTGAGATCAGTTCTCTGTGGCTTATTTTGGCAATTGGTGTAAATCTCACCATCTTTTAGATAGCAGGATGATGGGGACAGCAACTGTTTAGAATCTCCAGAGAGAAAAAAGGGCCCGAACAGACAGGCCAAAATAAAGTTGCTTTGGATCACTTTGGAGGTATACTGTTTAAATGATACATGCATCTTAAAAGGCCAGAAGTCGCACCAGAGCTACGCTCCAGTCCTAATGACTGGAGTGCAGCTTTGGCGCAACTTCTGGCCTCTTAAGATGTATGTGCCATTTAAATAGCATACCTCCAAAGTGACCCAAAGCAGCTTTATTTTGGCCTGTCTGTTCGGGCCCTTTTTTCTCTCTGGACATTCTAAACAGTTGCTGTCCCCATCATCCTGCTATCTAAAAGATGGTGAGATTTCTTCTCGTTATCTAAAATATCACCAATTAGATTAGGATTTATTTTTTATGTAAATATATATATTAAAGCCATCACTGTTTTTAAACTACAAGCTACATGTTTCTTTGTTTTTTGAGTCACTCTTAATTCTTTAGGAAAGCAGAATTAGGCAAAATCACACTTTTGCTATTCTGCTAATGAAACCCAGACTGTAATAGGTTAAGTTCTCATATTTGTATATTTTTGTTTCCTTTAAAGGGTTAAACCCCTGGGAAAATTAAATTACCTCACATAACTAATCTTCACTTAATGCAGATCTAGTAGTTTGCCCTCTGGGGACTTCCAAAGAAAGAAATGGAGTGTGTGGGGGGGGGGGAAGGAAACACTACTTTTTTGTACCCTAAAGGAAAACCTTTTAAGTGATGTGTGGAGTAATTCTTTAGTGCATCTCTCAGTTGTTTGGGCAAACAGTGAATCATACTGCATAAAGCAAAATATACTAAAAAAAACAATTGGTTAAGAAGTTCTATATGCTGTATATACCTGCCCTCGCTTTTCCTATTATATGACTTTGAAATCTATTTTTAACCTATCCCTCCACCTCCACCAATATCCCATCTAACCAAGGGTTATTCATACAGTGAGTTACACTCTATTTTGTTGATATGCTACATTTATTCTATGCATATAAATTATCTGGTTTAACCATGGATTTAGAGAAGGAAACTACAGTTATTATCTCTTCCTTGAATTCATCACAGTGCTGTGATACATACATTTCTGAGCCAGGTAATTTTAAAGACTAATTTAAAATATTTGCAAAGGCTTCGATTTTATATCAGAAGTCTGATTTATGGCAGTGCTGAACAATTCTTTTTATATAACATAGCTAAAATAAGATTCATAATGATGGTAATGAGTTCATTCCATCACTTTTGAGGTTTGATTCTTCAAAGACATTTTCCCTAGAGTATTCTGTGCCCTTATTTTTCTGATATTATTTTCATATATTCACAAGACTAATGCCCACTGTTAAAATGGCATAATATCCTATTAACTGAATAAATAGCAAATCAATAATCAATATATCTAATTAATAAAAAGAACACTATGTAGCATAAAGAAAAGAAACTGAATGTGCATAATACATTATAATGATCCATTTGATCAGGTATTTCAGTGGGGAATGTATAATCTATCTCTTGGATCCCACACCACAATAGGCCCAGAGAACAGGAGAAATTCCCTGGGCAGTACGCAAAAGGAAGGAGCAGATTCCAATCCCAGATAGTTAACCCTGATGGCTACACTCACTCAGATCCACAATCACACATTCAAAAAGCCTTCTGGAGTCTCTACAGGTTTCCATGTATCTGACACCACCTAGACCACATGCATCAACTTCATAGGTGTACGGGGTTCAGGGTGCTGCCTGCAGTCTCCACCATTTCTCTTACCCTAAATATGTGAGGCTTTTAGAGCCTTCACTGACAGTTGAAGTATATTTCAAAATCACATGTCTGTGAAATATGAGACATGGGCTATATATGTCATTGGAGAAATCAACGTTCTTGGTGTAGATGGAACTCATCACAAGTGTGTCATGACATACCAAAAATACTACCAGAGAAATTTCTCAAAATATTAAGTCACAAAACAGGCCAAGAAGAACTGAGCTTGCTCAGTGGATGCAGAAAAGTGATTGGGATAAATGCATTATTTTTAATTATTTTAATTATACATATTGTTTTATTTTTTAAATAATTAATGATACTCTTTCCCAAACAAACTTTAAATTTGAGGGCATTTTCTTGGGAACAACAGGATGCATTGTATGTTCATTTTTATGTTGCTTTTTGGCCTCTTGCAGCCACCCCACAGATCTGAACCTACAGGACCTGTGAGAAGCAATAGAGAATTGGGGTGGTGGATGGGGTGAAGATATCTCGTTCACAGGGTTTCCATGAATTGAAGTCAACTCTAAGGCAGTTAACAACAACAATTTGTGGCCTCTCATAACTCTTGCTACCATTGAATATGTATAGCCATTTGTGTAAAGATAAACTCCTCAGGCAATGTCAGGGATGCTTTTGGTTTTATAGAATAACAAATAATACATTGGGCGGTTGTATCATATTGTAAATGTGAAATACCATTCTTTTTCATTTTGCTTAAGAATTTCTTTTCATTTTGTTTTTCAGTACATCCTAAGAAATGGAAGGAAATCATAGAAGTCATTGTAGAAAGAAGGAGACAGAGAAAAGGAGATGAATGTCAGAAGAACAACAGACTCCCAGGGAAGAAGCACATACTGAGGAGTATCACTGTTGAACTGTCTGTTTTTCTGAAATATTTCTGACTGAGAATGTCAAGTATGCAAAGTTCTGGGGAATTGCTTCTAGGGTATAGGGTGGATCTGGATTTTAATTTATATGTATAGATAAAAGTTTTTGTTTCCTGTACCCTTCTTGCATCTTTCTTTTTAGCCCCATTTGATTTCACTGGGTGGGTGGGTGAAAATCTGATTGCTTTGACCTCTGAAGGGGAGAAGGATAGCCAAGGACCATTGTGCCTTGGTCCCAGAGGCCAGTGAGAGGCCCATCCTCCATTCCAACAGCCACTGCTGTGGCATCTGAACAAGAAAACAGTGGTCAGCATTTGCTGAACTTATTTTATCCCCCTTTTCCACATGTGTCATGACTTATCTATGAGGGCAGAGAACTGTCCAGTTTGTAAGCTGCCTTGGGAGCCTTTTTTAACTGAATGACAGGGTATAAATATTCTAAGTGCATAAATACATACATGGTATTGCAAAATTCATACTCAGCTTTATTCTCTCCCAAGTTCAAGGCAGGGAAGAAGAGTAAAAGGAGTAAAATCATAGATGAAATTTTTTACCTTCATTCCCATAAGCTTACTAGAACTACTCTAACACAGAATAAATTTAAACACCAAGTTAGAATTGTTTGCTGAAATTCTACATCACCTATTACTTTAGGTAATGTTACACATACCTGCATACATAGCAGAGGTGCTAAGAAACCCCTTTACTGATTTGTGAAAGTTCATAACAGAACACCAGCAAGAGCCCCTGGTGCACATCAGTATACATTTGGGTACAGTGTACATTTTGCATTGGTGTGCATTGCATACCAATCTATATTACACACTAATGCATATCAGGCACATCATTGTCTGGCTTTGCTACACAGCAACATAAAAACAGTCCTCTTTGGGGTATGGATGCAACTGCACAGTTCTAATTCCTGCAGACCAGGGGCATTATTAGGGGTGTGTGGGCCACACCAGATGACACTCTAAGTGAGGATGATACCACTGCTCCCCAAACATCTGCCTCTTGGCAGATATAAGCTTTGTGTTCACCTGCATCCCTTTAAAAAGCTGGAGCTCAGTGAAAAGATGAGGTGAGTGGAAGGAGAAAACAGAGGCCTCAGTGTTGTTGTTGTTGTTGTTGTTGTTGTTGTTTTAATTAAATTTTTAAAATTTTAAAATGTTTTTTTTTTATTTTTTTTTTAAATGTTTCTTTAAAAGTCACATCTTACCAAATATTCACATTAACTACATGGAACTATATACATGTAAATACATTTAGGCTGTTGGTGTATGATATTGTGATTTAAAGATATAATTTTAGTTTTGCTAGTTATCAATGTCACAACTATGGCCATTACCTTCAGTGATATATGCAAATTATGATTTATGAGTAACATTAATACAAAAAACATTATTAAGGATTCTGTATGGTGTGGTATGGGATGTCAATGGAGGTGTGACATCATGAGTTGCTGCACCAGGTGACACCAGCTTGACATCACTGCCTCAGTCTTAAGTCCTCTTACGAAGATATAAAGAATGAAGATGTAAGATGTAAACCAGGATCCCAATAGGATCTGGTGAGTGTAACTATTATAAACACCTACATTTAGCTACTTAGTCTAAATGTGAGGTACATATATTCTTTCACTGTCTTTTTTCTCTCTGACACAAAATTCTGGCTGATTGTTGTGAAGGATGGAGAAGTGAGGGAAAGAGAAGCTAAATGAGGTCTAAGGTGGCTGCAAACCTGTATTTTTTTCCCTCACAAGTTTCCATTGATTTTTTTTTCTTTACAAAAATCCTCAATGCATTCCTTCATTTAAACAATTTTCACTATTCCTGTGAACATGGCAACCAAGGGTTTCATAAAAATAAGTAAAAGCTTAAAGTTTTATAATCCACCCACAATAGGTTAGAAGTGTTACAGTTATGCTTTTGATGCCAAGATAAAGATGACAGGCAAATTAACTGGAACACAATCATATCCGTCAAGTATTAAAGATAAAATAAATACACACTTCATAGCTTTTACAGAAGGCCATCAGATTCCTACCCTGACATATACTTAGCATGATAAAAGCGGTCCTCTCTACCCCTATGTGTGCATGACAGTGAAAGATGGTTCCAAGGGTGTTTACAGGAATTTTTTTCAGAGGGGGCTAAACCTGCATAGCAATATGGAAGGAGAATTTGCACATAGAACACATGCCGCTATAACATCCCTATGCATTTCCCTTCTGAGCGTGCACATGTGCTTTGATCCTTCGCATCACATTCAATGACATTTAAAAGCCTACAAACAGTGGGAGGAAAATCCTCAGAAGTCAGAATATGACAGCACGAACACTGAACACAAGCAGCATCATGAACTTCAGAAAAAAATGTATGTCGAATGAGAGGCATCTTACAAAAACAGCTTAAGAAGAGGGGGTGGGAGAGGAACCCAGATGAATCAACACAGTATTTAAGATTGTATTGGGTATTTTCTGGCACCAGTGTATTTATCATAACAATCTCACAAGACTTTTAGAAAAGTAATCTCCATGTTCTGGAATGATGCCCTTCATCTTAGAAGTGTTGGTGAGAATAGGAATGGGGTCTACAACAGAAGCTGTGAGGGTCACATATGTTCTCACAGCCATTTTGTGGCTGATAGGACACCCCCCGCCCCATATTTTCCTCCAAAAAACTGCTCTAACCTTGTGGGTGTATCTTATCTGAAGCCCAGGGAAGTTCTTTTTTTCCCCCCAAGGGGAAGTGAATAATAAAGCCCCAAAATACAGCAAAACTGCCTCCATGCCCCATAATGAGTGTTTGGGGAAAATATATCATTCACACACACCCTCATTTTTCCCAATGGGGTATAGATATCATAGAGCCCATGGGAGAAACTGCAACCTCTAATACCCAACAGTTGCCTACCTATGGTCTACAGGATTAACTTTGGCAGGAGCGAAGGGAATGGCCATCCTCAAACAGATGTAAGAGTTCTAGAAGAGCACAAAAATTTCATTTATTCACATTATTATGAAACCCTTTTTACATCTGTAACATTGTATGCATTGTTAAACATACAGCTGTTATTTGAGAACTGCACATTTTGGGTGTTAAAAAGCATAGACATTTTCAAAGAAGTCTACCTATTTGAAGGGGTATCACACTGCGGATGGAGCAGGCCTGTTTTCTGCTGCTTCAGAGACTAGAACACGGAACAAGGAATGCAAGCTACAGGAAAAGAGATTCCACTTCAACATTAGGAGGAACTTCTTGATAGTAAGAGCTGTTCTGAATGGTCATCTGTCGGGGATGCTTTGATTATGATTTCATGGATGGCAGGGGGTTGGACTAGATGGCCCTTGTGGTCTCTTCCAACTCTATGGACCTTATCACATGGTCGAAGTGTTCACAGGGAAACCTCAGAAAAGCCATTGTTGAATAACGGGATATCCCATTATTCAAAAATTGCTTTTCAGAGGCTTCCCCACAAATGCTTCCACAATGGAAGGAAAACAGGAAGCCTCAATTACGTTTCAGAAGTGCAATGGATGATCGCACCTCAGCACTTCTGCAATGTTTGGGCAATGTTTAGGCAACATTTAGGGCAATGTTTAGTGCCTTGTGTGATAGGATCCTATGATTCCATGATTCTATTTCTGGCCAATTGGCAGCATAATCACCAGAATATTAAGATAGATGGATCTGTTCTCTGAGGTAACTGAGGTTTATTCTTCTGTTTCTCAGTAAGTAGACCTAATATCTGGAATATATATTTCTACCTGTAGACTATAGCAGCAATTCTTTCTCTGATGCACCCATCTATGGGGAGCCTAAAAGAAGCCCTCTTAAATGTCCTTCCATGAGAAGCAAGGCTGGCTCTCTCCCTACTTGCCTTTCATTGGCAATCAAAAATGGTTTTATTCAGGCAGTTTTTTAATGTGTAATTATGGAATGCTTTTATATGGGGTGGTTGTTATATAGGTGATTATTGTGGTTTTACTGCCATGCAGGAAGACACAGTCAAAACACTCCACTTTGTTTGTTTGTTTGTATGGGGTAGCAATATTTTTTTAAAAAAAAATTGGAAGCTTTTAAAGTAACCTGAACATTCCTTCTCCAGAGAGACAGAATGTCAGTCATTGCTGCCAATTAATTTGTTGGCAAAAAACATTGCAGGATCGAGCTAGTTCCTGAAAGAACAAA
This sequence comes from Urosaurus nigricauda, assembly GCA_034509955.1. Classification (NCBI taxonomy): domain Eukaryota; kingdom Metazoa; phylum Chordata; class Lepidosauria; order Squamata; family Phrynosomatidae; genus Urosaurus; species Urosaurus nigricauda. Next base: position 89,451,983 of record JAOEGL010000003.1, read on the forward strand.
TAGGCACAATATGGCTTCACATTATTCCTCATATTTCAGCTTCTAGAAGATGAAAATTTGCTTTTAAAAATGAAAACAGGAAATTATTGGGTGGTGGGAACTATCTCCATGCCCTTTCCACCCATCAATGAAAATAGCCACTATGACAAGGTGTCAAGTAAGTATAATGGTAAACATGCTACAGGCTGTCTCCACCTTTTCTAGACTGTAAAATGAGGACTATGCTACAGTAAGAAAAACCTCAAGGCTTTTACAAGAAAGTCAACTGCTGTAAAAGTCACATCAAAATTATGATATTATTTATGCAGACTTAATATTAATATAGGACTCCAGTTGAGTTATGCACTCCCTGCCCCTAGTACTTGCTCCTTACAAACACCCAGGTATAGCTGTGTCTTTGAAATAACTGGGATCATATCTTGCAGATCAACACTTCCAATCATGAACCATATGAAGCTATCAATTGACAAGAAACCTCTGGGACAAGTCATCCAGAGAGGTCATCTGAGACATTATCAGCATGTAGATTTTCCACATGGTTGCTGTGTTAATTCTCTTGCAGCAAAATGTCAAGGAATTAGGTAGCATCTTTAAGACTAATAGCATTATGAAGAAAGATTATTAGAAGAAAATCAACTAATTTGATATGTGGTGCTGGCCACTGGGTGACCTTGGGCAAGTCACACACTCTGACTCAGGCAATGGCAAAGGTCCCGTGAATAGATATTGCCGAGATAGATTTGATGAAGAGTTCTACAGCTACATGGACTGCCAAAAAGACAAATAAATGGGTCTTGGAGCAAATCAAGCCTGAACTTTCCCTAGAAGCCAAGATAACTAAACTGAGACTGTCATACTTTGGCCTTATCATGAGAAGGCATGACTCACTAGGAAAGAAAATGCTTGATATGGTAGAAGGAAGTAGGAAAAGAAGAAGGTTGAATTCCAGATGAATAGACTCAATCAAAGAAATCACAATCAATTCTGCAAGACCTGAGCAGGGCTGTTGATAATATGATGACTTGGAGGTCTCTCATTTATGGGATCACTATAAGTTGAAGTCAACTCAAAGCCATTAACAACAGCAATGAAAAAATTCATCGATACCAGCCACTGCCTCAAATTACTACACAGATATCAGGGAGAGGACTATATCCACAAAAGCATATGTTGAAATAAGTACAGTGAGTGCTTCATATGCACCAGTTCTTTATCCAAGGATTCAATCATCTACAGCTTGAAAATATTCAAAAAATATATAAATTCAAAAAAGGAAACTTTGATTTTGCCATTTTAGATAAGGGACACCATTTTACTACCCACTGTATTTAATAGGATTTGAGCATCCATGGATTTTGGTATCTACAGGGGTCCTGGAACCAAACCCCAGTGGATATCAAGGGCCCACTGTATCTTAGTCTCAAAAGTACCACCAAAATTTTTATTTTACAGTATATGATGACACCCAGATCTCGCTGTTTCTTTTCCATCAGTTACAAGTGAACCCATCAGTTATAAGGTAGTTTTGGCTGATCTCCTAATCTTTATGTATATAAAGACTATGGCCAGAATCCTGCATATTTAACTAGGTCCAAAACACACTGCAGAAATAACCCAGTTTGAGACTGCTTTTACTGCCCTGGCTCAATGCTAAGGAATTCTGGAAACTGTCATTTTGTGAGACATTTAGCCTTTTCTGTCAGAGAGCTCTGGTGCCACAATTAAACTACAATTCCCAGAATTCCGTAGCACTGAGCTAGGGCAGTTAAAGCAGTCTCAAACTGGATGATTTCTGCAGTGTGTTTTGGAACTAGGTAATCCCATATACTAAACTAAGGCCCAAAATAGACGGAGAGTAAAGTGAGACTTCTGGTCACTCTGGGGGTATACAGTTTAGATGATACATGCCCCCAGAGTGGCCAGAGGCCATGCGGAGAGCATGCCCAGCCAGGAAAAGCCAGATGCAAAAGGAGCAGACAAAGTCTGCTGTTTGCCAGTGTCTTGTTCGGGCCTGTGGCAGTGGCTCAGATCAACGTCGAGTGCATACAGTCGCTGCAGTACTGTGCCAATTGGGGTGGAAGTGGCCTCTGGCCTCTACTTTTGCCCCATCTATTTAAGTCCTAAGTAACTTCTCCTGGCCCAAACTCCCCCACCCCAAACCTGACAGTAACCCCATTCACCCATACTCCAGTTGGAAGCAAAATAGAGCTCTTTCTCCTTATGCAGGTGATGTCTGGGGACATAGGTATGCTGCAGGTGGGGAGGTGGGAGTTATGAACATGGCAATAGTGTCACAATAATGGCTTATTAGCAATTGTGAATACAAAACAGATACTTAGATTTACTCCTCTATAAATGTTCTATTTTTGTAATTGCTACATAGTCAGGATTGTGTCATGTTTCTCCAATTTACTTCACTGGGCATCTGATGCATGGGGAGAAGAAGCTCCATTCTACTGGCGTTTGGAACATGGATGAATGAATATCCATCTGGTTTGGGGAGGGGTTGGGGTAGGAGAGGATCCTTAGTTAAGTATACTTATCTAAGTAACTGATAAAGGATTCCAGCCAATCTTTCTGTTTCTTACCTTCAATCAAGACTGTATAATCATCTCTAGCTGCCAATGTTCATAGCAAAAAGGCTCAGAGCAGTAAAGGTATTCAGTACAGCTCCATGCCTTCCATCCAAAAGAACTTGTCTTTGTGAAGGCTTTCATGGCTGGAGTCCCTAGTTTTCTGTGGGGTTTCTAGGCTATGTGGTTGCATTCTAGAACTTGGCTTTGTTCATATATTTTGGGTTTACTTGTTGGTTCACAATATAAAAATATTGGGTTCAGAAGAAGTAGGATATAATGACATCACTTTGTGATTCAATAAAAAGTGAGTAACTTGTAGCTCAGCAGGAGCTGCACTGCAACTCATTAGAAATAGGAGATTACTGCACAAGGCTCTAGAAATGAATTGAAGTGGATTTAAAATGGGTTCTCCTGTTTTTCACAAAACTCCAGCACTCATCCATTGTTGACCTGTTGTATACCATTATTATTGGGCAATCTCATAGTAATGAGAGAAACTTTCAATGACTGCCAGTGTTGCAACATTCATGCAATTGTGCAATTTGAATTGCTTTAGCACTACAGTAGTGAGTGGGAAAATCCACATTGTGAAAGTAAGCATGAATTAACTTTTCTCCCTGCTTCCGTTATGTCACACAACTTCCATTGTTGGTATGAAGAAGGACAGTTCCCCCCAAATCAGCAGGACTGTATTATTGGTATTGATGTATAAGTTTTATTTAAAAATAGCAGTGTGCAATTTTGAGGTCACTATAAATTGTTGTGATGTTTTCCATTTCCATGTAAGTGGTTTTTCAGGTTGTCAAGATACATAGTACATTTAAAGTGACACACATTTAAGGCAATGTAAGGTTTCCCAAAACAAAGTTCAATTGCACTGGCTCCATTGATGCAAGCAATGAAAGCGTTTTGCTGCACCTTATTCCTGGAACCGCCTCCCCAAACATTTACGGACTATTACTTCCCTAGCTAATTTTAAGTCTGAACTGAAGACCTTTCTGTTTATGGAAGCATTTCAGTCTGCAGTTTGATACCTCTGATAATCCAGTCTGAGGGCATTGTTAGTTTACACTTTTATAGTTTATACCTATTTAATCTGATAAATTACATATTTACTGTATATGTTATATGATTTTAAATTGTACACCATTCGCAGGTTTTATGTTGTTTTGTGATTTTGTAATGTGCCATGCAAAACGCACAGCGTTATATAAATAAAAACTAATAATAATAATAATAACAACAACAGTAACAAAAACTATCTGCAGAATTACTGATCCTAAAACCTAAACAGCCACTCTAAATTCTAAAAGCACAAATCACTGGAAGTGAGAGAAGACAAAATAATCTCATGATTAGGGGGTTTCAATCTTGTTGCTGCAAGATCTGGGGTAACTAAAAAATAAAAAAGTGTGTAAGAGGAAAAAATAGGGGCAGAGGCTTGGGAGTGCTGGACGCGCAGAAAACAGATCATGTACACTTTCGATACAAAACAAGGACTATTGTAAGATTAGCATGTAATGCAGAAAGAAATGTTTCTGTAACATTATAGATACTATTGTAACCACACTAAAGGAACTGTATGAATACAATGCAAAAGCATGCTTGTGTAATAATTGCCCTAGTCAAAATAGATAATGGTGATTATGGGAGCTATGCTCCAGAAACAAGTTGCTGTCTCCACATACAACAATCTGGGTGAAACGTCAGCACTCTAAAACATGTTTTTTCTAATGTTTACAAAAGTCTGTTTGTTTGTTTGTTTGTTTGTTGTTGTTTTCAAAAATGTGCTGCTAACTTCTACAACCCAGGAATGAAACATGGAGAAAAAGCAGTCGTATAGAAAGAAAATAAATGGAACCTGTGCCATATTTTTCAACATGGAATTCACTGAGTTCTAGCCTGCCAGCCTGCCAGCTATGCCTTTTGGTTTCTGTTCCCCAGGTTTCTTCAACCCCAAGTACTGGCTTTCCATAGATACCCATAGCATTCTGAGCCTTCTCCAAAGTTTTTCCTCCTCTTACTCCCCTACATTTATGCACAATTTGTTTGCAATAGTAGGGTTTCTCCAAGAAGGCTGATAATTGATAGCCACCTTGAATCCCATTTTGGGAGAAAGACGGTATGAATCCAATAAACCATTAGTCCTGTTAAGAATTACCAACTGAGCTCGTTTCCATTACAGATTTGAAAATGTGGCAATAATTAGATTTATGTGACTGCATAAAGAAAACACGTGAATCCCCCTATCTCCATTTCTTGATTTTCTTACAGTCCTATATCATGATATGTGCTATTGACATAGATAGAACCAGCCTACAGAGATGTAGTAGGATACATTTCATGGCCACCTTTGTAATGTCATGATTTTATTTTGTCTGCAGTGATTCAGATTCACTGATAATTTTCAAAATGAAGCAAACAACTTTGAATCATCCAGTCACATCACCTTTTCAGTACAGGCTATACAGCTAAAAGAACAACTAGAGTAATCTGTTGTCACTTTCTATTTTATACCATATTATACCATACAGAAGCATACATTTGCTTCAAAGTAAGCAATTAAATTAGCAAATGACTGAAAAATCTTTATTCTACAGTCCAGCAAATTCTATCAGGCATAAGTAGATATTAGGGGAACTTTTATCTACTTCCATACCCTACTATCAAATCTTATTTTAGCCAAATCTAGTGTCCCCCCCCCCAAAAAAAAGGTGTCTTGGGTGGGGATCCAGAAATTGTTTATTTCTCTTGATGAATCATAGTCACACACATCTGAGTAATCATTTTTATTAGTACATTTCCAGCATCCTCATCCAAATCTAGGGCACTGCTTGTTATCAAAGGATATTTGGTGTTTTTGTAATAATTTTCAAACAGGTCATTAGAATGATATTATTGTAAAGTAATAGCTTGGAGCCAGTGTGTGCAGCAGAATCCTTTTCCAGGACTTAACTGAAACACACAGGGCTGGGTGAGAGCAGTAGAGGAGGGTTGCAGGTAGTGCTGAAAGGTATGGTCTGAGTTTTTCTTCATGACAGCCTTCCAAATAGTGGAATTAACATCTGCCTAAAACTGGGTTGATGCAATCTCTTTGCATATGGGGATTAGCATAGAATTGAAGACAAGAGCTGGCATCCCTGTTCATTATTTATGATGTCATAAGCTAGACATATAACCTCATAAACGTTTCTATTTACATTTATGGTCATGAGACAATTGCCAAAACTTCAAATGCCCCCTCAAAACACACACACATATATTAAAAGCCAAGAAGCTGCACCAACCAATGGAGTTCTCCAGCATTAGCAAGTGGGGCCCTGAAGGATGGGCACATTAGCTTCATCTGCACTGCAGAAATAATGCCATTTGACATGGTTTGACTGCCACGGCTCAATGCTATCGGATTCTGGGATTTGTAGTTTTGTGATATGTTTATCTTTCTCTGTCAGAGAGCTCTAGTGCCACAACAAATTACAACTCCCAGGATTCCATAGCATTGAGCCATGGCAGTTAGAATGGTGCAAAACTGCATTATTTCTGTAGTGTACATGCAGCCCTCAAGCTCCCTTCCCTCAGTAAGTTGCAGTAATGAGAGGTTGTAATAGAAACCCACAAAGGTCCCCACCATTATTCATCACACTGCTGCCTCCTGGTTGGAAGGACTGGGCATATCATCTTCAGTGCTTCACCCACCAGCAACGCAGAACTCCTTTGGATGGTGTGGTTGCCTGGCTTTTAAGTTGGGTTTTGGGAGGTTCAGATCAGGAGATGTATTATAGCTATGTCATTATAGCTACATCTCCATTCAATCTTGCTCAGAGTTAATAACTGATATTCCATGTTGTCCTTTGCACAACCAAATTCTAGCAAAAAAAAATGTCTAATTATCAGTAAATAACAATTTTGAGGGTTTTTTTTTTTAAACAACTTGCTGCTGGACCATGGCAACACATTATAGAATATTAGTGACCTACAAAAGCAATGTATAAAATGCTTACAATATACAAGCACTGCCTTTTTGTTTGATGCTTCACTTGATATTCTATTTAATACAAATCAAATGTAATTATATTAGTACAAATTTGGTTCAAATTTGTTCAAATGAAACTTCAGAGTTCAGATTCACTGAATGAGCAGGGGTGGCTAGTGGCTTCTATGTCAGCTGGGAAGTTTATCTGAATTGGGTTTTACTCTGAACTTGAGCCCTCCAGATTGCTGAACCTATTGGGGGGAAATGGTCTAGCACCCTGGACAGCTCCTGTAAAATCTGGATTCAGCAGATTCACACCATCACTGATGTGGAGGTTCCAGCTGCCACCATAATACATGATGTACATGTACTTATAGTTTTTCTTTACAGTATACAGCTGGCTGTGTAGATTTTGCAATGCCTTATGGTTTAAAACAAATGAAAAATGGGGAAATTGCTAAAAAAAATCATAACCACAGGGGATACATTCTCAGACTTACTGTGGATAGAGAGAACCACAGATAATGGCAAATGGTGTATTTCTGCTGGAAGTTGACCATAGAGTCATGCTGTAGACCTTCAGATGCCTAGAAGACTAAGAGCCAGTCTGACTGAACATGGGCTAGAAACAACTCTATGATCAACTGCCAATTGACCTCCACTGGGCTTGATGCTGAATGAGCAGGCCAACCTGACTTGTACAGTCAATTGCTGGTGAAGGTTGACGATAGAGTCACACTGGAGAACCTCCAGATGCCTAGAGAGACCTCTTTTTCCAGACATGGGTAAATGATACCATTGTTACTGATCCCACAGATGTAGGGGTCAGACTGTATTCTGAATTTGTGACATTTCATTCCAGATCTCATTGAGCAGTGAAATATTTTCCACATGAAGGTGATGAGGAATTGTTTACTTATGTGTCTTCTGCTACAAAAAACATGAACAAGGTCAGAGGCAAGCAAGGTTTGTTTAAGCCTGCTAATGGATGCATTCTGCCATTGACTCATGGGGTATTTCCAGCACAAGTTCCATTAACCTTATCCTCATTACATGTGTAAATTGGTCATAGACAATCAATAGGGTCCTAGTCTTAATGAAAATCAAACACAAACATGAGCAAATCAAACAAAATATGTCATGTTTATATAAGTAACACTACTGTTTGAACTTTTTTTATTGTGCTACCGGCTTTTGAGATGGAGCAGGTGTGTGAAACAATGCTGTCTCCATCTGAGTGATTAAAACTTTATAGCTGAAAAATAAATTAATGATCTAATCCTGTGAGTCATTGCACCATCAGCACAGCAATCAGGAAAAAGCAGAAGCTTCTCATTTTCCATCTGTCTTTAAACACTGCAGAAGTGTCACAGTTGTAAAACAATGCAATGATGTTGGGTGTTTTTTTATTCCCTTTTTAACTTTCTAAATGATTTGCCTGCTGGAATTATCAAAATATGCTACAGGATGGGAGGGAAAGCAGCCCAGGAACAACCATTATGACAGTAATGGGCAGAGGAGATACAGTCATATTATTATAGTAGAAGGGACAGCATCAGGGTGTTGGTTACCCCCAAGCTGTCCCCCTTTCGAATAGTTTAGATAGCTTCGGCAACAGGCCCCTGGGCTGAAAATACTGCTACTCAGTGCCAGGTCAGTTCTAGGACTGGATGCTGAATGAACACACCAACCTGACTTGCATTTTGGAGACCAGGCTGAATGAAGGTACAGCGTCAACGTCTCCCAGCTTTGTCCATCTGGTTTCTTTGTACAGCAGCAGCCGAGGAATCTATCAGGATTCCATCTCAGTAGTCTATCAGGATTCCACCTCCTTCAGCAAGAGCCAGTGGCATCACTAGGGGTGCTGGGGGTTCAGCCCATCTGTGTTCTGGAGAAAAAGGGGTCCCTGTTTTTTTAATATATAATTATTTATAATTATTTTATTTTTAAAAAGATTAAATTTAAAATTTAAAAATTTAATTTTTAATTTAAAAAAAATCACATTTTTCAAAATGTTCATTTTAACCACAGGAAACTAATTAAGATGGTTCACACCAGGAGATGTGTGTATCCAAATGGATTTCTGATACTCTTGGGGAGTTTCCTGTTGCCCTGACACGTGATCTTGTCAAAACTCTGGGTGATCTCTGCAATAGGGAAATGGCACAGGCAGTGGACAAAATTACCCCTAAGCATCCACTCATGAAATGGAGCCAGGTGAACCCCCTGGTTCATTAGGGAGCTATCAGTGATGAAACTAGTGGGTAGAGTGATGATGGTGGAAGACTCAGAGCCACTCTGACTGAACATGGGCTAGAGATCATTGGATAGCCTATGCTGTAGTGATGGTAGCAGCAAAGAAATTATACTCCTCTGCCACCATTGCATCAGCAGTGCCATTCAGCAGAACAGTCTCGATTGGTTTGGGGTCTTTTACACTCTGTAAGAGAGAATATAGACCATTCAGCAATCCAATGTGAAGAATTTGCTCAGATCTGCTCTGACTTGGATGTTATAGTTGAAATACATCCATGGATGTAAAGTGCCTGTCTTATATTATTGGATACATTTCAATTGGTGCAGCATGAGGATGTGTACCGGATCCTTGGAGATGTGAGAGCCACCACATGCATACTGGATCCTTGCCCTTCCTGGCTCCTGAAAGCAACTAGAGGTTGACTAGTGAGGTGAGTAAGGAGAGTGATGAATGCCTCACTGCACCAAGGAGGGTTTCTAATCTGCATAAGAGAGGCTGTGGTGAAGCTATTACTTAAAATGACTTCCCACCATTTTGACAATTTATCACCCTGTATCCAACCTACCATTTTGGGGGCAAGGTTCTGGAGTTCATGGTGGCCTCCCAGCTACACAGGCTTCTGGATGAAACAGATTATCTAGATCTATACTAATGTAGCTTCAGTCCTGGTTATGTGATGGGGACAGCTTTCATTGCCTTGGTGGATGGCCAATGCAGGGAACTAAACAGGGTATGTGCGTCCCTGTTGGCTCTGCAGGACCTCTCAGCAGCTTTCAGTACTATCAGTCTTGGAATCCTTCTGGGCCACCACTCTGGGATGGGACTTGGGGGCACTGTTATACAGAGGCACCAGATTTTTGTGGAGAGGCGAACTCAGGTGTGCTAGGGGACTCCTGCTTGATGCCCTGGCCATTGGCCTGTGGAGTCCCTTGTGGTCCTGTGTTATTGCCCCAGTCTATTTAACATCTGTCTGCATGAATCTTCTGGGAGAGGTCATGTGGAGTTTTGAGTTTGTGTCATCAGTATGCTGATGACACCCAGCTCTATTTCTCCTTCCCATCTGATTTCAGTGAATCTGCCTCTCTACAAAACCAATGTCTGTTGTTAGTAATGGACTGGATGAGAGCAAACAAATTGATCCAGAGAAGAAACAAGTGCTCCTGGTCAGCTGAAAGGCAGATCAGGAAATAGGGATTCTGACTGTGCTGGATGGGGTTATACTCCCCTTGAAATCTCAGGTTCATAGCTTTCATAGCTTAGGTGTTCTCTTGGACTCAACTCTTAGCCTGGATTTCCAAGTTTCAGCAATGACAAGAAGCAGACAATTTCTTTTTACAGCAGTATGTCAGCTGCCTCCATTCCTTGGTATATCATATCAGATGTCATGTCAAATCTGGCTAGGGTGACACATCCCCCGATTACATCCCATTTGGATTACTGTAACGTACTCTACGTGAGGCTGTGTTTGACAACTGCAGCAGGTCTAGAATGCTCTGGCCAAAATGCTGACGGGGCAAACTATAAAGTACATATAACTCCCTTGAAAACAGCTTTTTTTGTGTTAAAACACAATTTAAATTATTGACCATATATATTTCTATGCAATTTAAATGCATGACTATTACTTTAACATTTTCTTAATATTTGCCATCATTCTTTTAAGCCATCTCTTCCAATCCAGCCCTTCTGTTTGGAGAGATAAGAATATGCCTTCATTACCCTAACCCTAACCCCAAGCCTGTCCACAGACCACCAAAAATCAGGATTAAAGTAGAATTGATTTATTGTACTGCAACTGTTAGCACCATAGAAATTGGAAAGGGGATAATTTGCTCAGGTTTTGTGTGAATGAAAAGAAATGTCTGCCAACCTATCTTCCACTGACGTGACAACAGAAAAGGGGTAACTGTGTGATTTGTTGCAGGAAAAGATGCTGTCAACCAGCTGTTATTGTGGTTTATTGCCTCATATGATAAAGTTTGACAGTCCATGGTATCTGCAGAACTCTCCTGCAGCACCACATTTCACATGAACTGATTTTCTTCCCATCAGGTTTCTTCACTGTCCAGCTTTCACAACCATACATGGATGAATCTAAATAAATGACAACCAGAACACTATGGCAACAGCCCACTCTTGACTGTGTACTCTAGCAACTGGTATTCAGGGGGATAGTTCCTCTGATACTTATAGAAATATCTACCCATTATCACAAACTAGACTTGCACTCGATTAATCTGCCAAATCCACTTTGGAAACCAGCCATATTTGTAGGTATCACTTCATCTTGTGACAGACAAAATTCTATTTAGAATCTGGAGAAGTTATTTTGGATCCAGTGGCCAGGCTGGCAGGAAAATTCTGGGAGTAGTACTTCAACATAATTTTCCAAGGCAATGCACTTCAGAAAAATCAGGCTCTCACACAAAGATGTGAGGAGATTACTACCATAAGAATTCTTCTTTCCTCCCCAAATACATTTCCTTCATCTTCTATGTCTCGTATTGCAGTAGCATACAGCTTTAATTGAGCATATAGAAATACAGTTTATGTCAGTATATTTTTGCCCCAGGCTGTGTAAAATGACTTAGGTGCATGCAATGTGTTTAAAAGGAAATGCTGACTTAGAGAAAGCTGATGCAACATGAGCATGGAGATGAGTCATAGCAGTTCCAAACTTCACTGTCACTGCACTGTCACTCCAGGATTGCTATGACAGGAAGCTGATGAAACACTAGCAGAGGGTTGGATCAGAATTCTAGCTGTGTTTGTGTATATAGGGATGAATGCTTCAGTACACAATGTGGTGGTGTGGATGTCAGTTGATGGAGGAACATTGTGTGTAAATGTTGCTGTATCGTGATTGTAAATATTTGCTGCAATTAAGCCAAAAAGCCTCTTTTGAAGAACCTCAGTAATTGTGAACTACTTCCAGACTCGGCAGTGGTATTTGTCTTCCTGGCTGGCAGTCTTCTGTGTGTGGGCACAGGTGTACCCCAGCACTAACAGTTTATGCATACAAAGAAAAGGGCAGGCAGAGTTTCCCAGAGAATGCAAACCCATCAAATATAACAATTCTAGGTACTCTATGAACAATATTCACTCTCTCACTCTCTGCCATACTAATAATTTGGATACTGCAGAAAAAATTAATATGGAGAATTGTTGTTAGGGGGGATAACAATGCCCTCATTTTGCTTACCCTGTAGCTACACCACTGCTATCACTTAAAGCTTGTCTGTATATGAAGTAGACACAGTTGGCAACTGATCTCTGCAAAAGGCACTGCAGTTAGTCTTATGCTGTGATCAAATGAATTTTAATTCCTGTACCAGCTGGTACCCAATATTGCTAAACTCTAGGATATCTTCAGATCTTTACATCTTTATCAGTCTCATTCATGGTGTTTAGTATCTTTTGTTACTAAAATTTAAAGTGTTTGTCTCTGTCATGCTGAGCAAATCCAGTTTAATAATACAGTCACCAAACGTAGCATGTTATCTAATTATTATTTGAATTCAAATGAAAAATGAATTTTAAAATATGTCAGTGAAATCTGCTGCTGGAAAACCAAAGTTTTTTGGGGAGGGTGGGTTCTTCTTTTAAAAAAAAAGGACCCAGAAAAGTGATCCAAATTCTTCACAGTCTTTCCCATGTATTTATGTGAAGATATAGACAATTGTCTTAAGCATGTTTTACTAGATTTACTTTGGCCGTGTTCTGAAGCCATGACCTTGCCTTGATTTTGCAGTGCCAGATCCAAGCTGACTGTTCACAGAGGCAAGTAAACAGTCTAGAATGTTTAAAGAATATGTCTAAATGAGAGTTAATCATCAGATAATTGCTCTTGATACTGAAGCCCCTCTGGAATTTCTGAATGAAGCAGAGCTGAGACATTTTGTTGTTTGAGACACAGCAACATATTCCCCATTTCTCTTAAGTCAAGGAATATAGTACCATCTAAGTTATTTTGCTGCCTTTCTTCCTTCCTGACAATAAATACTGAATAAATAATTTGCTTCCCTTTTCTGATCTCATAAGTAGGATTGCTATAATCTGGATATCCAGATTCTAGGTATTCTACTAGTACCCATTTGGATCATTAGATGGCACAGATTCTAAGTTTTCATTTATTTTTTAAAATTAAAGAACTGTACTGAAAGAGAGATGGCAAGGAAGAAGAAGTACAGCCCCATTATTTTGCATCAAACAAGCCTTGTAGTCCTTTTTGTATTTGCCCAGTGAGTGGAGAGAGCCAGCATGATGTAGTGGTTTGTGCATTGAACAACAGCTCTGGAGACCAGAATTCAAATGCTCCACTCTGGCGCCGCAGCACACTACACTTCCCAGAATCCCATAGCATAGATAAAATGGTGTCAAACCAGATTATTTCTACAGTGTAGATGCAGCCTTAATGTAACTTCCACTTGCATTGATCTTATTCCTCTACCCAGCTAGTGCCCCCCCCCCAAAAAAACCCAAAAAAATCTGGGGAGGAGGCAGTCACCTTCTCTAAAAAGGTTTCCCCTTCACTCAGAATATTCAAGAGCAGTCTCAGTGTCAAGAATCAATCTTTGGAAGATGAGCTCCTACTTAAACAGACTCCCTGAACATCCTGGGCAATTATTAGGCATACTTTCATCCAGACCGAACGAGGATCTAGTATTGCTTGCTTCAAGGTACACCCACAACAATATCCTTCTCCTGGTAACCTGATAGCAGACCTACAACAATATTAAACACTTTCTTCAGGCAAACATTTCAAACTTCAAAGGAATGATAGCACAAAATGCATACATCTGTATTTTGAGACCATTTTTTATGTCTCTGTCAAGAGAACATCATTAACTCTGGTGTTCAAAATGCACTGAGGGGTTTTCCCCTCTATGGCCTATTCTGCTTTAGCTCAGTTCTTTAGCAGGAGAAACCTTTATCCATTCAAAATAACCTGGAGCAGGTATTATAAATTTAAATTATTGCATGGGTGAATATTAGAATATCTAAAACTATAATACGTTGTAGCATCTGTTTGAAATGCCTTTGATTTCTGGTAAGGGATTTTGGTGGTTTTTCTTTCTTTTCTTTAAGTGCTTGTTAAAACAGAGTTAAATACATGCCTCAAGGCCTCAGTGCAAGAGCACTGACCCAGCCTAACATCAACAAAAGGCTGGAAACATCATGGAATTCTAGACTAGGATCCAATAATAACCGTATAAATATGCAAATCCTGGCTGTACATGCAGTCAGGCTTTTTCAAACCTCTCACACAAGGAGGTTACCTCCAATATCTCTGTTCTTATCCATAGGTCTCTGTCAGTAAAGTCAGCCCTTCCATCTCTCTCAGTTCTCCAACCATTTCCATACTGGGTAAAGGGGAAGCCTGGCTCTTGTCCTAAGAAATCTGCTGTTATTAAAGAGTCTGTCTGGGACCATCTGGGTAAAAAGATGGAGATGCTATATCTTTTTGCACTTCCGGCAGGTAGGCTCTACATAAGAAAAGGGCAACCTGACTCTACAGTCTGGAGAGATAATGGTAACAGGCCTGTGAAAACTGGAGCCTTAGTGCCAGCCAGGTAAAAAGAAAGTAAAACCAGCCCTATTTGGAACTCCATTTCAGCTGCCCCACATTTAAAATTGGTGTGATGCAGAAAAGAGACACAAATGATTTTATTTATGATTTTATTTTTGAAAATGGCCCAATGCATTTTGGCCTGATAATATTTGCAAGATTGCTTTAAAAAAAAGTGTCTCCTAAGCTTATGCCTGGTGACTGATAGTGTATATACTAGGAGGCAGAGTAGCATACTATTCTGGTTTTTCCATGTGCATCAAGGACATCCTTATCCTAAGGTTATACATGAGAAAAAAGAACCTTGAGAAGTGCTTCCCCTGAATGTTGTAAAAACAACCAAATCTTGATTTATTCCTCCTCTGAATGATATGGGAACCATCGGATTATCACACTAGGGTCAATTCCAGAACCATCCCAAAATTATCCCATTACCATCCCACAATTATCCCATTGCCAATAATAGGATATTCACTGCCAATAATTGGATAATTGTGGGATGGTTCTGGAATTGACCCTAATGTGATAATCTCATACAGTCTGACTGATGCTTATGCATGTAATCCTGAATTGTGGTTTACCACTCCATGTAATGGCAAAAAGTGTGTTGCAATGTGTCTTCGTTTCAATTCCTAAAACATCAATTCAATTTGCCAACTTGAGGTACTAATTCTGACACCAAATTATGTAATACAGATGGTTGTCAGTTTACAGTGGGATTGCATTCCTGGATTTGTGATGTAAATTGAGACCAATGTAAATGAGGGGAAGCCAGTTCCATAGGGAAAGAACAGGGACCAGCGGGATGTGCTCTAACAGAGCTGAAGCAGCCATGAAGCTACCAGTTTTAGTCAACCCACCACTAGTTTTAGAAGGATTTAAAGCAGAAAGAATCAGAGGTTTTATGGGGTTTTTACATGCTACAGAAGTGTACAGATGCTGTCCAGAGGGACCAGAAGAGGCAGCAACTACTGATCTTAGAGACGCTTGGCTGGAGTGAGCTGGATTACAATTAGACCATATTTCATTGACAGCACATTACATAGATAGGGAGCAACTAGTAAGAACTGTGTTCTTCTGCCTTCTTCAGCTGTCTTTCCAGGTAAGGAAAGGGCATCAGGAGGGAGAGCGAGGCAGCACATCTTCCGATGTTTATTCTGCAGCAGGTGCAGAAGACACAGCAGCAGGAGAGGCAGCAGATCTTCTGTATAGGTAATAGGTGCACTAAAAAGAAAAGTCCTTGCACAAAATGCAAATTCTTGCTTATCCCTCAACTTCTTGATGAAAAGCAAGCTTTAAGATGTCACAAGGTCAGGATGACCAGATGTCATAACCTCAAAGGAGAAGAAGGCACCACAAAATGTAGGACATTCCAGAAAAATTGAGTACATTACCAAATAACAGCTAAAAACACTGATATAAATGTAAGTTTATGCTTCTTAGTCATGCTCAAAATGGAATAAATTTTTAAATTAAACTTTTATTGAGTTTTTACAATAAAACACATAAAGTCTGTAGAACAATGACAATAACAACAACAACAAACTACAACAGCCAAGGGTATGTATCTGATGAATAGTTATTCTGCAGCAGAATAAAAAAAATAGTTCTCAGCAGAGCCAGATAGTCTGGTTTGTCAAGGTGTAGAGTGTACATTCAAAGATCCATCTGTGAAGCAGGAGGTTGGATCTGGTGGGAGTGATGATTAACATAGTCAATAAATATCATCCAGTCTTATGGAAATGTGTAAGTAATTCCTCCTGGACAGAAGGCTAAAATGTAGGACATGTCCTGAAAAAGGAGGATGTCTGGTCACCCTGCACAAGGTTCTTCATCATGTTTACTACAGTAGAGTTACCCCTATTGACATTGTTAATGTTATCTACTTGCTTTCTCCCCTTCATGACTCCCCTATCTAAAGAGGAAAAGGAATGAGCATTCCTGGCTGGCCATGCCTGTAGACTGCAGTCTCATATAGTACTGTAGGTCAAGATTGTACATGACAAATGTGGGTGTGATTGTATGATTATGTACCAACTCCTGACCCTACTCCCCAAACCTAGCATAACAGCAAGGCAGCCAGCAGAACTGTACTTTAAGACGACATTTCCAGCCCTCTCCCACTGGTGATACCTGGTGTGACAAGGAGCTGCAAGAAACCAGCTGCATATTGTTTCACCACAGTTCGCTGGTGGTAGGGGAATGGAAATGTCATCCTCCTTGAGCCAAGATTGTCAGTTAAATAGATCTCCATTACTTGGTGCAACTGTTAGCTGTTAAGGTAGGTTTGAGGCAGAATTTGCGACCATGACAATACTGCCACAATTGTAAACATAAATACTGAACAGTTACAGGTGAGTAAGTCTAGCTTACACATTTGTAAATGCTGAAAAAGATGCCAGCCATTGCCTATAGTCACTATATATTATTGATAATATATTAAGGGTATAAGATTTCAGTAAAAATTTAAATGGTAGCAGCAGAAAGGAAGGGAAAGCAAGATAAAAGTTTTTTAAAAAACAAATAAACATATATTGACAAGTTTGATAAAATTAATGGGATGATAAGAAAAATAATCCATATTACTCTTGTATATATGTGTTTGAGTGTGCATTCATGCATATGCACATGCAGACAAGAGAGAGTAGTTTATCGCATTAACCTTTTCTATCATTTCCTCCTGACCTAGGTATGGGATGAAAACTTTAAGACCGGATTTTATTGCTTGCCTCCATGCCCAGGCCAGAAGCATCCCATACCGATCTTGGCATCCCGTACCCAATCCAGTCTTCTCCTGTAGTCTTTGAAAGAATGGGATTTTCCTGTTCTTTGCAAAGTATGGGAGCTCTCTAGATTGGGTATGGGTTTATGATAAATCCATGCTTAAAAGGGTAGTGTGATAAACTCCAGAGAAGGGACACTATACTATAAAATGAAAAACTAAGCAGTGGTTCCAGCCTACAAAGAGTGTTGCTTTTTTGTTTTGGTACTGTTTTATATAGTTAAAGCACTTAAAGCAGAAGTGCTTTAAAAAAAAACACTTTTCTAGCTCCCAGGTCTTTTCTTTACTACCTATAACTGTGGACTCTTCCAGGGCACATCCAGATTGAGTTAAAAGACCAGAAACTCCTAGATTTTGTTTCTGTTTTTTCCCATATTATTTTGGACACCCATACACATATTGTGTATCTCAGAATATGCTTTTGACACCAACTCTCCATGTGAGTTTATTTTAAACCAGTATAAAATTGGAAAGAAGAGGAACAAATTCTGGAACTTTTCAATCAGCCAGCATGTGCCCTCAATTTAAGCAACTCAGAATATCATTTTGAAATATTTTCCCCCTAAAAACATTAACAGCACCTCTTTCCCACTCCATTCTTTATGGATTGACAAGTGTTCTGCTTTGTACTCAGCAAGATATTTTTTTAAAAAAAAAAGTCTTGCATAAGGTTAAGCAAAGCACATGCTGATATCTCCATACTCACTGAGATCAACTTTTTAAAGTCACTGGGTCACTTATTAGCTTTTAATATTCTCTTTAATATTCCAGAATGTTAAAATATTAATATTAATATAGTAATTAATATTAATAAAATATTAATATTCTATATTTAAACATGGCACTATCTAACAAATATCTTTGAAACTGAAAATTATGTTCATTTTTATCTTGAACTGTCTCCATATCTTCGCAGATGTCAAACATTTGTTGGACATTACCATGTATCAGACATAAAATGAGGTTTCGTCATATCTCTTTTTAGTGTTCAATACTGTAATATGAAACTTGGTTACCAGAATTTAATATTAAATATTTAGAATTTGACAATATTTTATTGCATTTTATCTAAGCATTCTAAGCAGTTGATAGCATATGTACGTGGTATTTTGAATGTGATAGAGGAAAAATGATAATTTAAAGAGAAAAGCACACATTCAAAATTCAAACATGGAGTTCAAATTTAAGGTTACATACTTTGAATTGTTAGCAAATTTCAAATATTTGCAATATAATTATTTAATATATTTGGCAAATGTATCCCAATTTATTAATCAAATAGCTATTAATAAATTGATACATCTCTCCCCCCCCCCCCCTTACCCATAGTTTTGATCACATTGAACAGATGAAGAAACAAGATACATTGCAGTAGGCTTTGTAATACCTTGGTGTATCTCCTGGTGAGTAGCCTTTGCATTACATTAGTGGTACCAAATTACCCCCATTTACAACATTTCTGCAAAATAAATAAATAAAAGTCTTCCCCACAATGCACAGCTTGCCCAGTGCAGTTGAGAGAGGTGAGAGAAACAAGAGGGTGAGGAAAGTGAGATGAGTTGTAGATCTGACATAATAAAAGTTTAGTGAATTGGGTTTCTTTTACCTACCCAGGCTGGAGAAGTGAGGAAAGGAGAAAAGTAAGCAATTGCAGTCTTGCCATTTCTAGAAGGAATGGGTTTGCTTTGCTTGCTTAGAAGGAGGGGGCGAAAAGAACTGGAATCTTTGGGGTTTGTTGTGGCCGGGAGGGGGGGGGGAAGGTTTATAGTATTCTTATTTAAACTTATTTACATATTAGGATGTTTCATTATACCAAAGGCTAACTGTTGTCCACATGTTCATTGTTTAGGTGGGCAACCTCTCTTATCAAATCCTTAGGAGCAACACCTGCTGTCACCATAACTTTATGATGGAGAAATAGCAATAATAATAATAATAATAATAATAATAATAATAATTTATAATCCACCCCTCTGAACAAGCAATCAGGGTGGGGTACAGTAAAATATAAAAACAAAATGCAGTTAAAATTATTACGACCCAATCACAACCTCCCACCCCTTAAAAAAAAGGATTAAATTCAGGCAGAATTAAAACAAGCAGACAAAATAACAAGCCAGGATTTCCATTTGAAACAAAATAAATAAGGGATCGTGTGCATTATCTGCAGACTAGTTAGCACTTCCAGAAGTCTTGAAGGCCCACAAATAGGTGTTTTTGTTTTTTGAATGTGGTGAAATCTATCAACACTACATTTAGTGTGCTGGCTATATAAAATTGTACCACTTGTTTTCGCACCATGGCACTACTTTTCCATGGTGCTGAGACTGCATGTTCCTGTGAGTCAAGAGGCTATGCTGCTGGTAGCAGGGCTTGCATTAGAGTCTCCCATGTCATACAGGCTTTTTCTGGGGAGCCAGACTAAATGTGCCAAACAGCTACTGGGCAATAGAGGTGGACATCAGGGATGGGGGTGACACTGGCAAAAGATCTGTCAGAGACAACAGTGGCACTATAACTAGCACTTCTTAGCACTGTGCAGAAAGAAGACAATGGTAAACTGCTCCTGAAGCTTTCTATCCTGAAAACCCTATGGTGAGACACTACAAAATGAAACAGTGCCAGAACAGAGGGCATGTACAAGTAGCTCTGTGGCTAATGATGAAATTGGACTCAAGCCAAAAGAATGTTCAGCTACTGGGTGAAAAGAAAGTCCAAAGCTACACAAAATGTGTTATAGGAATAGGGAAGGTGAGGAACATGAATAAGAAAAAGCTAGACATTATAAAACAAGAAGTGAAAAAATATAGACATTGCAATATTTAGGGTGAGAGAGCTAAAGTGGACAAGGCTGGGACATTTTGAGTCAGATAATTGTGTTTTACTGAGAAAATGAAAATCATAGAAGAAATGTGGTAGCCTTTATAGTGACGAGAGATGTAGCCAAAGCAGTCAAGGGGTATAATACAAGTCTGACCAAATAATATTAATAAGACTGAATAAATATCAATAAAACCCATCAATATAACTGTAATCCAGATTTATGCTATAATAACTGAAGAAGAATAAACAACAACAAAAAAAGTATGCTATGCTGGAGTACAGAAATAAATCATCTGACACCAAAGTAGGACATGTCATAAGTGCTTGGAATGCAAAAGTAGGAAACAGAGCAGAATCCAAGATTACCAGTGTATGAAAATTAGGCCTCAGATCAAGAAATGAAGCAGGAGAGTGGCAGACTGACTGATTGTCCATCACAAACACATTCTTCAGGCATCTTCCCATGAGAGCTAAAGTAGAATCATAACACTATACTTGTGTAGTGTAAAGCCCACTCCTAGATGTTCTCTCTAAATTAAGAAATCTCTGAATTCATCCAAGTTTGGTTCTTTTGGTTGCCTCACCCATTAGATTCACAACTGCCTAAATTGAATAGGCTATATCTATGTGGGCTGAATGAAGCAGTTTCCCCGTCCTTACAGTGACCTGTCTTTACAATGCAGGGCTTTTTAGTGCAGACTGTCTTCATGATGCTAGGCCAGCTCTGCACCAAATCAGCCACACTCCTCCCTTAAACAGTTTAAAATAACTTACCTTTTCCTCCATGTTTTGCAGGAAAATGTGTACCTATCCATAGCAGCAATGTAAGGATTGACACTGAGTGCCTTGTTTCTGACCTCAGAGACAGAGATTTGCAACAGTGATGGCGGTGACAGGTGTAGACAGCTGTACACAGCAGGGACATGTGTGTAGACAGCTGCCCAGTGTGGCTAAGGAGTACAGAAGTAACAGGAAAACCAGGATAGCACTGGAGCCAGGGTAATGTCCAGAGGTCAGAGTATTCTGGCTGGTGTAGACAAGCCCATGGTTTCTAGGCTTGCCTCAGTTTCTCCTGATGTCTTTCTTGTCAGGGGACTTGATGGCAAGGAAACAGCAGAGAAGACGTTTTTCAGTGGACTCTTTCAGACGTGGGGAATTGAAAGTATAATCCAAGGGCAATCCAAACGCAATCATGAGGTTTCACGTTATTGCGAATTAGAGCTTCTCATGCAATTTCGGGCAAAAGGGAAGTCACTCCGAATGCAATCATAGGTTTCACGTTATTGCGAATTAAAGCTTCTCACGCAATTTCGGGCAAGGAGGGGTCATTTTTGGGTAATGGGAAGTCATTCCGAACGCCTTCCAAATGCAATGGGGATTCACGTAAATTCGCTAAACAAGCGAATTCACGTGAATTCGCATTGGCTGCATTTGAAGTTGGGAGAAATTCCTCCAGTGTGAAAGAGTCCTGAATCTCTCTCTTGAAATCCTGTTGGTTTTTGAAATCATCTGCTTCTCCTAGTCATGTTCTGCTTCTGAAATCTTTCTTCCCTAACAGCACATAACTACTGCCCTCTGAGGCTTCTGCTCCTTTCACCAGCATCTTTTTAATTTTTACGATATCTTCCTGTTTTTCAGGCTGTGCTCTGGCTAACTAACCTGGTCTAACTGGTTAACAAGAACTACTTAGTTGTAGCACTATGATTTTGCTATGGTAGTTAAAGTGGAATCACCTTAATTCTCTGATTGTACAAAGCGAAAGGTCCGGCCAGAGAGAGGAGAAGGAGAGGAGCTGCTTGGCAGCCATTTTGGGACCGTGTGCTTGAGACCGTGTGCTTGTTGCTGAAGGGGAGGAGCTTCTGTGAGTCACATCTGTGAGTCACAAGGGGGCGGAGCTAGCAGACTAGCTTTATATACCACCTTCCAGAGCCTTCCAGAACAGTCCGGCCAGAGAGAGGAGAAGGAGAGGAGCTGCTTGGCAGCCATTTTGGGACCGTTTGCTTGAGACCGTGTGCTTGTTGCTGAAGGGGAGGAGCTTCTGTGAGTCACATCTGTGAGTCACAAGGGGGCGGAGCTAGCAGACTCGCTTTATATACCACCTTCCAGAGCCGCGCGCCTAACGGCGCGTGAATTTTAGTTTTCTTTAACTGAACAACTCTGCTCAAGTGGCATTAGGTTAGAATCAGATATTGAAACAGAACCTTCCCTTTAAGTGTAAGATAGCAGCCAGTACTTACCCCTAAAGAAGTATTCCCAGTAGATTGACTGTTATATTTATTACTAAAGACTTTGCAGTATGGACAACGAGGGATCTGCCACAGTCACCTGCAACTCTTGTGGGATGTTTCTCTTCTTGCCTACAGTAGTGGAGAACTTCACATGCACCAAGTGCAAGTTGGTAGCACTCTTGGAGGAGAAAGTGCAGCAGCTAGAGTCCAGAGTAGCTACACTTCAGCAGATTAGGGAACAAGAGGATTTCCTGGACACAATAGAACTAACCATCTTGGATGAGTACCATGCAGAGGAAGATGCTAGGGTGGAAGAGGTCACTTGCCAAACAGAGGAGGCAGACAGCTGGAGGAATGTCACAAAGAGTAGTAAACCAAGAAGGAATTGTTCGGGGAGCTTGCAGCTAGAGAATCGATTCGAAGCTCTTTCCCTTATCAAGGAGGATGAAGAAGAGCAGCATGGACAGACTTCAGGGACAGAGCAAGGGAGCCTGAGAGTCCCACCCGAGGGAACAGTCGCTGCTAAGCCTCGGAGGAGGCGTGTGGTCGTAGTGGGGGACTCCTTGCTGAGGGGTACAGAAGCAGTGATTTGTAGGCCTGACAAGATGTCTCGAGAGGTGTGCTGTCTTCCAGGTGCAAAGATCCGGGATGTGACAGAGAGGCTGACAAGACTGGTCAAGCCTACTGACCAATACCCCTTCCTTTTGGTCCACGTGGGAACTAATGATACTGCAAGACACAGCATTCAGAACATCAAAAGGGATTACGAGGCGCTTGGTAGGAAGCTGAAAGGAATGGATGTACAGGTTGTCATCTCGTCTCTTCTGCCAGTTGAAGGGCATGGTCCAGGAAGGGAGAGGAAAATAGCAGAGGTGAACAACTGGCTTCGCAGATGGTGCCGCCGAGAAGGATTTGGATTCTTGGATCATGGGCTGCGGTTCCATGAGGAGGGACTTCTTGCAACAGACGGGTTGCATCTCACGCCAGTTGGAAGAAATGTTTTTGCCAACAGTCTCAAGAACTTGATCAGGAGAGCTTTAAACTGAGTTCCGAGGGGAAGGGAGACAATATTAAGGAACGCAAAAGGGATGGCGTAAATAGTCAAACTGACATAGAGGAAACAAGGCAAACAGTGCAAGGACCCAACAGTGGGAGGCAAAAAAAACTTGCACAGGCAGCAAGTAAAAGGGAACCATGGTCTGCGATGTCTCTACACTAATGCACAGAGCATGGGAAATAAGCAAGATGAACTCGAACTCATAGTACAACAAGGCAAATATGATATAATAGGCATCACTGAAACCTGGTGGGATGAGTCTCATGATTGGAATGTGGAAATAGAGGGGTATAACCTTATTAAGAGAAATAGGCCAAACAGGAAAGGAGGAGGAATAGCACTATATGTCAGAGATATTTACACCAGTGAAGAGATCCTGGACATCAATCATGGAAGCCAGGTGGAGAGCATCTGGATAAGAGTTAAAGGGGAGGGAAACAACAAGGGTGTTACGGTGGGAGTCTACTACAGACCCCCAAGTCAGACTGAGGAATTGGATGATATCTTTCTAGAACAGATGACCACACAGTCAGAAAAGAGAGATGTAGTAGTGATAGGCGACTTCAACTATCCTGATATTTGCTGGAAGTCTAACTCAGCAAAATCCTCAAGGTCTAGCAAATTCCTCACTTGCCTGGAAGACAATTTCATGGTCCAAAAGGTGGAAGAGGCAACAAGGGGGTCAGCTATTTTAGATCTGATCCTAACCAACAAGGAGGACTTGGTTAATGGGGTGCAAGTGGTGGGATCATTAGGTGGAAGTGACCATGTTCTCCTGGAGTTTGTAATACAGTGGAAAGGAGAAGCCAGGCAGAGTCAGACACGCATCCTAGACTTTAGGAGAGCGGATTTCAGTAAACTTAGAGAAGTATTGAGGGCGATTCCATGGTCAGAAATACTAAAAGATAAAGGAGTTCAGGACGGATGGGACTTTCTCAAAAGGGAGATACTGAAGGCACAATTTCAAACAGTTCCAGTGAGAAAGAAAAACGGGAGGTGTCTCAAGAAACCAGGATGGATGACTAAGGAACTTTCAACCGAGCTAAGTTTGAAACGGAACATGTATAAGAAATGGAAAAAGGGGGAAATCACGAAAAAGGAATTCAAAGAAATAGCAGGCATGTGTAGGGGTAAAGTCAGAAAAGCTAAAGCGCAGAATGAACTCAGGCTTGCTAGAGAGGTTAAGAACAATAAAAAGGGCTTTTTTGGATATGTCCGCAGCAAGAGGAAGAAGAAGGAAACGGTAGGGCCACTGCGTGGAGAAGATGGCAAAATGCTAACAGGGGACAGAGAAAAGGCAGAATTACTCAACACCTTCTTTGCCTCAGTCTTCTCAGAAAAGGCAAAGGGTGCTCAACCTGAGGATAATGGAGCAGAGAACAGAATTGGGGAATTTCAGCACAGAATAAGTAAAGAGATAGTAGAGGAACACCTTGTTAATCTAAATGAATTTAAGTCTCCGGGACCAGATGAACTCCATCCAAGGGTATTGAAAGAACTGGCAAAAGTAATATCAGAGCCATTGGCAATCATATTTGAAAACTCCTGGAGAACAGGAGAGATCCCAGCAGACTGGCGAAGGGCAAACGTTGTCCCCATCTTCAAAAAGGGGAAAAAAGAGGATCCCAACAATTATCGTCCAGTTAGTCTGACATCAGTTCTAGGAAAGATTCTGGAGCAGATCATTAAACAGAGAGTCTGTGAACATCTAGATGGTAATGCCATAATCACAAAAACTCAACACGGGTTTCAGAGAAACAAGTCATGCCAGACAAATCTAATCTCTTTCTTTGATAAAATTACCAGCTTGGTAGATGAAGGGAATGCTGTGGATATAGTATATCTTGATTTCAGTAAGGCCTTTGACAAGGTTCCCCATGACATTCTTGCAAACAAGCTTGTAAAATGTGGGCTAGACAAAGGAACTGTTAAATGGATCTGTAATTGGTTGAATGGCCGAACCCAAAGGGTGCTCAACAATGGCTCCTTTTCATCCTGGAGAGAAGTGACCAGTGGGGTCCCACAGGGCTCTGTCCTCGGCCCAGTGCTATTCAACATCTTTATCAATGACCTGGATGACAGAATTGGGAGCATACTTATCAAATTTGCAGATGACACCAAATTAGGGGGAATAGCTAATACCCCAGAGGACAGGATCAAGATTCAAAATGACCTGAATAGACTAGAAAGCTGGGCCAAAGCTAACAAAATGAAATTCAATACAGAGAAATGTAAGGTATTGCACTTAGGGCGGAAAAATAAAATGCACAGATATAGGATGGGTGACACCTGGCTGAATGAAACTACGTGTGAAAGGGATCTAGGAGTCCAAGTAGATCACAAGTTGAACATGAGTCAACAGTGTGATGCGGCAGCTAAAAAGGCCAATGCTATTTTGGGCTGCATTAATAGAAGTATAGTGTCTAGATCAAGAGAAGTAATAGTGCCACTGTATTCTGCTTTGGTCAGGCCCCACCTAGAATATTGTGTCCAGTTCTGGGCGCCACAATTCAGAAAGGACATTGAGAAACTGGAGTGTGTCCAAAGGAGGGCGACAAAAATGGTGAAGGGTCTGGAAACCATGCCCTATGAGGAACGACTTAGGGAGCTGGGGATGTTTAGCCTGGAGAAAAGAAGGTTAAGAGGTGATATGATAGCCCTGTTTAAATATTTGAAAGGATGTCATATTGAGGAGGGAGCAAGCTTGTTTTCTGCTGCTCCAGAGAACAGGACCCGGAACAATGGATGCAAGATACAGGAAAAGAGATTCCACCTGAACATTAGGAAGAACTTCCTGACAGTAAGGGCTGTTCGACAGTGGAACGCACTTCCTCGGAAGGTGATAGAGTCTCCTTCCTTGGAGGTCTTTAAACAGAGGCTGGATGGCCATCTGTCAGGGGTGCTTTGATTTGGATTTCCTGCATAGCAGGGGGTTGGACTGGATGGCCCTAGTGGTCTCTTCCAACTCTATGATTCTATGATTCTTCTCCCACTCTTTTATATTCTATCTAACCAATGAACTTCTGTCACATTGTTAGTTCCCAGTTTCTTGGCTAATATTTATTGGATAGGTGACAGGAAAGCTAATGATATTTTCATTAACTGACCTATTACAAGCAGACTTTTAAAGTTCCCTGATCTTGCCCATAAACACTGGGTCCAACTGTAAATCTCCTGAGGTGATAATGGTTTATGGTTTCTCAGTAATGCAATGTAAATAGCAATTGTGACATTTGGCAGGCAGCCAATAGCGGACCTCAGTTATAAAGTACTTGTTAAGCTTCTATAAAATGCATCTTATTCACCTTTCATATCTATTTGTAGTTACTGACAAAGCAGTTAACATAATGCTTATCAATTTTACATATTTTAATAAATTTTATTTCAAAAATAAGCTGTTTCTCCACAGACACTAATATGTGCTGACAGTTCAAATATTCAGTTGGTTTGTTTTGAGAGCATTTGGGACTAACAGTGTGAAAAACATCACATTCCAAATGACTCAAATCTGCAAAACTGAAAAGTAATTGCACATTTCCTGAGACAAAATGTTTCCATTTACACAATGGGAAATGCAATACCTCTGACAAACAAACACAATTTTGGGAAAGAAGAATGACTTTCCTATTACCTAATTGTACTTTAAGGAGGTAAAATTCCATACAGAATTTTAAACCTGGCTTATCAGACAAGATGTTTTTAAAGTGTTCATGGTTTTTTTTAAATTAAATGCTGAAAGAATATTCATGTTGGTCTAGAAAAATACAAATACACAAAGTAGCAAGCACCCTAGAGATTAATATTCTTTGTGGCATGAGCTTTTATTGAAACAGGATGAGAGCTGATGAAATTTTGAAATGGGCTATTTTATGCTAAACACTCATGTCCTGTTAAATCAATCTCTGTGTTGCTTCAGCATTTTTTTAGTCTTAAAAGAAAGATAGAGACTCTCAGTGACAACGCTAAATGCATATAGCTTGTTTGAGACCCTTCTCCTTCTGGAAAGACTACTGGCTACAGTTGCTAATTAATTTTCTACTGGATGAAGAGCTCCTCTAGCTGAGATGGCTTTTGAAGGGAAATGGACAAATTCATGGTGGACAAGCATGTTAATGGCTATGGATCATGGTGGCCATATGCAACATTGTGGAGAATCACTGGCAGATTGAACAGTTTGGAGCATCCAGTCAGAGATAGGCTGGCCAAAATGTTGGGGGCCTGCCTGATGAGCAGATATAAATATGAGGAGTGGATGTTAAGAGTCTGGAGTGTGTCATAATCTGCCAAAGGTGCAGTTAGAAATAAGGGTTTACTCTTAATAGGATTCAGATTCCTATGTAAGGGAACAAAGACTTGGATAGGACAAAGGAAGTTTGGTGACATTAGAGAAGTGCGTTGTGCTGTTTGTGAAGTAAAGAGCTAGTTCATTGAAGCTGGTATTTAGAGAATTAAGACACAGCTTCAGGTGGGAAACATTAAAGGAACTTCAACGAAGACAATTTGTAACTGAAGTAATATATATACAGTTGGCCCTCCATTTTCATGGGGATCCATTCGGCCCCCCCCTCATAAAAACAGATACATATTTATTGAAAATAACGGAGGTCGCCCCTCTGTTAATATTGAAGACTACGGACCTCAAGTCCCCGAGAATGGAGGGGCAACTGTAACAACAAGCATTGGGAAACAGCTACCAAAACCGATACTATCAAAAAAAAGATAATAAGTTCTGCATGTAAATAAAAGTTTTTTTCCTTGTTCACAAGAAAGTGGCCTGAAATGATTTATACATAACATCAAAACATGCTACCAAGAATATGAAAAGCATTTAATAGCAGAGACACTTAATCAGTGGAAGGACCAAGGGTTAGAGAGAGAGTTCTCAGGGAAGAGAAGCCTCAAACTATTTAGGTTAAGACAAGAGAAGAATCATATGTGACCAGGTGGTTATAGTGCCATATTTGGTGCCAAGAGATTGGATCCAAAAGAGCTAGTGGAGTGGGATCTGAGAGGCACAGTGTGAGGGGATCTAAAGATCTAGTGAGAGAGATTTGAGAGATCTAGTGTCACAAACATGGTCCAAGAGTTTCAATGGCAGTATGCTTCATGCTATAAGCGACGGCACCCAACAGTCAATAATAGCTATAGTGTGCCTGTGGGCTTTATAGAGATAAGATAAGATATTATAGAGATAACTGTTGGGCACCATTGGTTTCATCTGGCCAAAATATGGAAGAGTAATTTTTGTGGAGTAAAGCTTCCACAAACCTCCAGCCAGCATGTCTGACCAGTGGTCATATAGGCTGAGAGATTTGGTGAGCCTTGACTTTATAAGATCTGAGCAGGATTATTAATAACAGGGTCTCTTGGAAGTATCTCATTCATAAGGTCCAAGCAAACTAAATGGCAATTAAGTATAACATTCCACAAAATAACTTTTCTGAGCTCTGCTTTTAGCATGGTTTTTCATCTAAAGAGATTGCCTGGATAAACTTCCACCTCCAATTATTAAAAGAACAAGGTTGTTCCTTTCAGCACCTTGGTATTGAAAGGGCAAACTCCTTAGATCAGGTGCAGCATAGAATGAAAACTGAAATGAGTATATTGCATAAGTCCAAAGGTCTGTAGAATCAGAAATGGAGATGTTTTTCTTCATGTTGATTACAGGCAGCCCTCCATATCCACAGATTCTTTATCCATGGATTCAACCATCCATGGCTTGAAAATATTCCAAAAAGATATACATTCTAACACGAAACCTTGATTTTGCTATTTTATATTAGGGATACCATTTCATTATGTCGTTGTATTTAATGGAATTTGTCCATCCATGGATCTTGCTATACATAGGGCATCCTGAAACCAAGTCCCACCAGATACCAAGGGCCCACTGTACTTCACTTTGAACTAGAATCATCTTTTTAAAATTATTTTCCCATACAAACTAGTGTATAATAAAGTGCCCATCCTATACCCCTTACGCCCATTCAAACTACACAAGTATTGCCTGTGGTTCCATTTTAATAGCCATGGCAACAATCTACAGACTGCAATTTGCAATTTAGGGAGAGGTATTTAGGCTTCTCGGCCAAAGATTTCTAGTGTTTCTCCAATCCACAAACCCTGGGATTCCATAGGATGTAGCCGTTACTGATAAAGGAAATATAGAGCTATATTTCAGTAGTGTGAAAGGGAGTCTTATATCCAGAAGTACTCTCTAGATGTCTTCATAATTCCCACTAAAGGAAAATATTATTGGAGAACAAAAAGGCTCTGATATAGAGCTTAGAATAAGTTACTTTTGTGGTTCAAATGAAAACTTTTTTCAAGCTCTACTCTCTTCTCTGTCTGAAATAAATATGAATTGAGGGTAATATTTTAATAAGCAGGAAAATGTAGTAAACTAAAACAAATGTCTCAAGCCAATACAGGAATGAGAGTCAGGGTGAGAGTGTGTAAGCAAAATGCAGTCACATCATATAAACACTGACAGCTCCTTTCCATGTTATTCAGATAACGGGGACACTCCACAACTGTGAGATTTAACACTGATAGTGCTGTATACATCATATATAATATTACTTTTGTTATCTCGTTTGATATATCTAGATTTATCCAGCAATATGGTTGGCATTTTTACAAAATACAGAAGGACAAACAGCTGCCTGTTAGGTACTTAGAATTTAAAACTCAGGCAAAACAGAAGAAAGGGTAGCAAAGGGTAAACAAGGAATAACATGCACAGTTGTTTCAGTTGCAGATGCCTCAGGCAGAGTTACTGAACAAGGATGAACAAGGAAGAAGAAAGATGTTGTGCCAAAGGCTTCACAGAAAAGATGAGACTTTGAAGAGAGATCTGAATGAGGAAAGAGGTGGCCCTGATGTAGGCATTGAGAGGAGGAGTTCCAAAGATATTGTGGCAGTAAGGGACAAAAAGCAGAGTCTTCTGAGGGAACAAGAAACATCTGAACATAGGGTCAGCCTCTGGACTAGATGAAGCAAGGTCACAGGCAGAAATATGTAACTGGCAAGATAGGGTAGAACTTGGATTTTTTTTAATTTATATTTTTCACTAAAACCATCATAATCCCCTAGTTCAAAAACAACTTTTCCATGCTCTTGATATGTGAGAAGATTTGTCTAGAATTGCTCCAAATATAGGGAAATATAATGAAATACAGCAAGAGTAAGGACTTGTTTTCAGCCTGCAGACCAAACTGACCTTCAGAGAAGTTCTGAAGGGGCCTCATTCCAGTGGTCAAAGCCAAAGGCAAAAGGTTTGATCCAAAAAGGCAGGATATTTTAGCTTAATGCTTGTGGCACCAGTAATAAAACATTTCGGGCTGTCTGAAAATGGGAAAGAAATAACACAGACAAATGATGGGAAATCTAAAGATGATAATGGTGTGGTCCTATGAAGAAGGTCAGAGGGCTGGATTTGGATGGCAAAAAGTCTGAACTCAGCCCCAGGGCCTGAGGTTCTCCACCTCTGCTATATAGCATAGTCTAGTATTCACCAGAGACCTGTAATATAATAAAGGATGAAAATGTAAGATGCTAAAATAATGTATAATAGCACACATAGCAATAGCACATAGCAATAGCACACATAGCACCACTGTACCATTTCCAAATTTGTCAACAGACATCTATGCTTCATGAGGGTGGGGGGAGAAATATAGATCAAAAATCTGCTATTTCTGGAACTCACACAGCAGCGAAATGATGAGCTTATACCAAGAACATGCAGTCAAGATTCCTATTTTCAGGAAAGAAAGAAAAAAAAAGACTGAACTATTTGAAACCCTTTTAAGTAATGATACAGTTGTTAGACAAAGATACCAAATCATTCTCTTGTTTTCATTTGTTATTCTGATACGTGCCAGAATATTAACAGAAGCCAATTATGGCATATATATAGATGACACAAACCATACCATCATCAACTTAGGGCCAGGTCCTCTGTCAAAGTTTTATCTAAGTGCTAGAATGTCTTTCCTAATCCTTTTAATCATGTCATCAGCTGCCATCATGTCAAGTTCAGTCAGTACTAAATATGAAGCAATGTGTCTCAAAAATATTCTGCCTTGGTAGACAGAAGGCTGAGTTTGGATTTAGAAAGGGGCTAGAGCATCCCTTTCACTGCATAAGTACATCATTGTATTTGTAGCTCAGCACGTTTTTAAAAACAAAACAAAGAAAAACAAGAGGCAAGCTATTTCAGTATCTAGTAGTACAGTCTCAAAAGGAATATTTCATTGAACAAGTTATTTTAACCATGTTTCAAGCAAAATACAGATCATTTGGTACACAATTGCAGATGGTTTTTCTGTGCTGATGGGTTGGACTAAAAGTCTCATAGCAGAGTGATGCTAGTTTAAATCAAGGAAAGGAAAAGGGGGATGTACAGACCTAAGTATAGGTCCAAATGTCTCTAAATGGTAAGGTTAATTTTACTTTGCTCAATTTGGTCAGGGTACCTTGTTTGAGACCCCCAGAGCATCATGGCACCTATCTAACTTCACATTTATGCAGACCTGAGTTATAAACATATAGAGAATTTCTTGTCTTTTATTTTTAGCAGGTAGGGGCAAGGGGGAGAGTCTGGGTTGCAGCACTCATCTATCTTCCCATTTATTTTCAAATTAATTTAAACAAATACTTTGCCCTCAAAATAACCTGGTGGATTTCACAAGGTTACTCTGAAGGAGGAAGGGACTTGAACCTGGGTTTCACACACATCCAAATCAAACAAACAAGGTAGTCGAGGTTTAAAATAGTTCAGTCAGAGATCTTCCTTCCTTCCCTGTAAATAGGAATCTTGACTGCATCACATGGGCATCCTCTAACTCTTGTGTATGAGGTAAGATGTCATTAGGCTACCTACGTTGAATTCACAGCTTAGTGGGTTTTGATTACAGATTCATAGTCAATCTTTTAGCCATGACCCTACAGCAATTTTGCATGTGATCCATTGTAATTTTTAAAATCACACATTAAGTAACTTGAGTCCTGTTTTTATAATCCAAAGTCTGGAAATGTATTCTTCCCTTGTCTTCTGTATGAGACATATAAGACCATTTGTAGGAATAAAGATATACAGCTTTAAATGCAATCCCCAGGAACCTTCAAGCTCATTTTTAGATCACAAAAATCTAGTACTGATATTTGTGAACATGTATATGCCATGTTATGTGTAGGGTAAATGTTGTGTCATATACATGATGTGGAGGCTGTAGTTGTGTACTGCGATGCGATGTATGGCAGTTAAAGTGGTGTTAAACTGCATTATTTCTTCAGTGCAGATTAGACCTTTGAGTTAGGATTGCACTGCTCAGCTGCAACCCTTAGCATATTGATAACTGGACCTACCTTTGAGTTAACTTGCATAGGATTACTTCATAAACCCTATTTCTGTTTAAAAAAAAAAATCAAACGGTCATTCTCTAATTTTCTTCTGCCATCATTAACCATCATTATCAACTGTTATCAAGTGTATGAGCTTTGAATTATTTACACTTGTCCCTCTATATTCGCTAGGGTTAGGGGCACAAGACCCCTGTGAATATGGAAAAACCGCAAATAACAAAAACACAATCTTTTTACCTGAGAGAACACCTCTCTAGGAATCTCTAGGTCCTCCAGTGCAACACTGTGGTCAACGTCCAACAGACACTGACCATAAAACTGTACTGGAGGAGCTACAAAGGCCTAGTAGAATATTCTCTATAGGAATCTCTAGCTCTTTCACTGCGACTCTTAGTTAAAGTTGCCCAGAGAGTTGCACTGGAGGACGTAGATATTCCTAGTGAGACCATATTAATCAAATTTGTAAATAATCAAATCCACAAATATCAAAGCCACAAATATGGAGGGATGAGTGTATTTTACTTTATTATGTCTCACTTTTTTCTCAATACCGAACCCAAGGCAGTTCATGGCATATATTAAAACAGAATACATCTAAAATTGATCATAATAGTAGGGGAAAAAACAAAAAAATAAAAGAGCAGGTTAAAAAATTAGAGCAACACTGAATTAAAAGCAGTTTACAAACATTTAAAATACAATAGTATAGGGGGAAGTACAGAAATAGTACCAGTGACAGAACCAAACAAGAGAAGGCAGTCCTTGTTCTTGTATTTGGTTATATGAGAAACATAAGGACCAGAATTTTACTAGTACATTCCTCCATTTTAGTTGTTACACTGGCAATTACCTCCAAAAGTTCCTAATTTTCTGTTTCTCAGAGGAAATACTCTGTTTACAGTGGCAGAGTTCTCAGTTTCATTAATCCATAGAAGTGACGATTCAGCAAACATAAATACAAATATTCCAAGACAAGGTGTTTCAGAACATTTATCTGTTAAGTCAAAAAACTATTGTATCTGATGCCAAGTTCCAGATGAGACATAATCATAACAAATTATACAGTTTTTTCCCAATATACTGGGTTTCATAACATGCAGATGAAATCCAAAGAGAAGAGGAGAATCTAGTAAAGGTGTGTATGTACATGTGTGTGTGTGTATTATATAATTTGCACAATGGAATCTAGAGAAATATGTATAGACGTTTCTAGCAGGATGGCCAGGGAGCGGGTTTTAATCACCTTCTATAAATATACCAAATAATTTTTGAAAGTGTAACCTTTTGACCAGATATATGTTTAGAAGTCCTAGAAGGACACTGTCCATACTTAATTTTTCTTTAGTATTATTATCCAATAAGCTGCATGTCATTATCTAAATGCCATCACACTGAATTCTATAAATCTTGAAATTACTTCCAGCAAATTATTTGATTCTCTCTCCCTTGCCCCTTGAGAGCTTTCTCCACTTGTCTTCCTGGACATGCTTAGTCATCAAGAAGAGATTGTAACTTTGGCAGGAGGCAAGCCCCTTAGGCCATATTTGAAGCAGTTAACTATGAAGTCTTGAGGTTAATAGTTTGGTAAGGAACTGGCAGAAAAATTCAAATACCCCTCCTTAAATGCAGATCCTGGGATTCCATGGACTGTTGTCATGGCAGTTAAAATGATATCACTGTGTCATCAGTGTGAAGGAGTCTCTGTTAGACTCACTCAACTTCATATTGCCCAGACCTATAAAAGCTATACAAGGCTTTATATCAGCCAGTGGCCTGAGACTGGTTATTTTTGTCACTTGACTTCTCAAAGACAGGAAAGTGGTGAGTGATTTCCCCTTAGAAAGTTCACATATTTCCTTCACCTGACAAGCAGCCCTGGTGTTGTAGGGAGCAATGGAACAGCATCTTATCCATCAATATTGCCTTACTGCCATACATATTGCTAAATTATGTATAGTAAATATCTTCCCTCAGAAATCACAAAGGGAATTCACAAAGAATGCATACAGAAGTCACAAAGCTCCAGAGAATGGGACCAGGAGCAATGGGTTCAAATTACATGAAAAGAAATTCCATCTCAATGTTAGGAAGAACTTCCTGACAGTAATTTTTATTCAACGGTAGCATATGCTACCTTGGAGTGTGGAGTCTATTTTGGAGGTTTTTTAAACACAGGCTGGATGGCCATCTGTCAGGGGTGCTGTGATTGTGTCTTCCTACATGGCTGGGGGTTGGACTAGATGGCCCTTGAGATCTCTTTCAACTCTATGATTTTATTATTCTGTGATGGAA
Source organism: Urosaurus nigricauda (assembly GCA_034509955.1). Lineage (NCBI taxonomy): Eukaryota > Metazoa > Chordata > Lepidosauria > Squamata > Phrynosomatidae > Urosaurus > Urosaurus nigricauda. Next base: position 89,486,909 of record JAOEGL010000003.1, read on the forward strand.
ATTAGAGATTTGGTTCCTGGGATCAAGTTAATATCAGTTAGGACAAGTGGGACTTGCAACAAAGTACTTCTATATAGAGTATTTCTCTTAGGGGTGCCAGCCAGGTAGCTATTCCATTTTCACCATCCTCCAACATAGTTGTATGAGGGTTGAGGGTTACCTTTAAGAAGACACCCAGCATTCAGTGGCCACTTAGCATGTAAAATCCCTATGGGGTATTCTGGAATTTTGCCCCCCTTAGACTTCTATGAAGACTTTTTGCACTATCAAATATTTGGTTTCCCTCAAAATGTGGACACTAGCTCTCCTCTTTCTCTGGGACCCCATTTGGAACAATTTTTATTGGCTCCCAACAACTATGATTCTTAGCAGAAACAAGTAGACTCTCATAGAAGATGCAGCTAACTAGTATCCCGCTGCTCCAGAGATTAGTGCATGAACCAATGGATTCAAACTGCAAGAAAAGCAATTCCAGCTAAACAATAGGGAAAATATGGTGATGGTAAAAGCTGTTCAACAGTGGGATGCACTGCCTGGGACAATGTTGGATTCTCCTTCATTGCAGATGTTTAAACAGATCTTGGGTGTCCATTTCTCAAGAGCTGTCTATTTCTGCATGACAGGGATTAGACTACATACGCCTCACTATCCCTTCCAACTCTATGATCCTATGATTCCATTCCGTTCTCTGTCAACATGATGTTGCCCAGATTAAGAAAAGGTGTCAGGGGATGAAACCCTCAACGACTGTTAATCAAGAGTGTTATGACTGTTAATCAAGAGTGTTGCGCCTCACCTCAACAAACCTGTAATATCTGAGGTGCCTGTGTATATCTGTTGTGAGGAGTGCAGGAATAATGACACTGTTGCATTTATGTCATGCTGGCAAGCTTCCCATAGACAACTATTGGCCATTGTGTGCACAGAGTGTGGGGCTAAATAATCCTTTGGTGCAGCATGGCTCTTAGATTTTTAGATCTTAGATATGAGTGGCTACTAGAGTAGATTTGAAGTGAAAATACTGACAACCTATACCAATTTATCATTTATGATACAAGTCACATGCAGAGAGATGACATAACAAATATCTGAGAGATAATATACAAATCGCATGCACTCATACAAACAATCACACATTTCCTTGCTTCCTCTGTAATCTTTCCATAAACCTTTGTTGTTTGTTTGGCACATTTGTCATGGGGGGCCCCACCAGCAATACTGCTGCCATCAGCATAACCTCTTGCCTCATAGGAACATGCAAGATCAGCACCATGGAAAGGTTGTGCCATTTTTGCAGTTGTTATTGTGTGCCTTCAAGTTGTTTCCGATTTATAGCAACCCTATCACAGGATTTTTTGGGGCTGAGAGTGTGTGACTCACCTAAGGTCACCCAGAGGGTTTTCATAGCCAAGCCATTTACATCCATTAAAAAAACCTTATCATGCAGTCTCCTGAGACTTCTGGGGCAACCATTATTTTTCTAATGCGACAGCGGGGTGGTTAGCATCTTCCATGTCAAGGGTATGGTGAATTTGCTCTTAGTTTTATTCCAAGTTTCAAAGGAGCTATCCAACAGCCTGAACCTATTTGGGAGGAAGCTTTCAGCACCTTGGACAGGATTTGGCATGTGGTGGATTCCCTGTACTCCTGACATGGGAGACATTGACTACTCTTGGATAGGTGAGAACCTCTAAGGTTAATATGAATCTGCCTTGAAAATTCTATTCATGAATGCCCTGTGCAGGTGTTCTCTAATACAGATCAAGTCAACACATGAAGAGGAGAGCCCTCCTCTCTGACATTATTCTGTACAAGTGGAGTGGGATGATTTGAACAAGAGAGCTTCTTCTACTCATAGTAGCTTTTGATGTGATCAGGAACGCTAAAAGATCAGTCTATTGTTATCTACATGAGGAGAGTGATGGAGAAGGGCTGGGGGGTATCATGTTCCCTCTTCATATGTTTATTTAATCTGTATACTATAGAATCCATGAATAAAGCTAAACTCTGTGGTACATATATTAGAAATGTTGTTTCCCTTCTTTGGTTGCCTTTTTAAAAACCCTCACACATATACATGCCTGTCATCCTGTAATAGGATTTTCCATCATGATGGTGTGTGTGTTTTTTCTTAACAGACACTGCCTCTATATTGGTTTAGCCTGTCACAAAAATCACTGGGGAAGGAAGGAAGAAGTATTTTAATGGCAAGATGGAAAGTGCTATGATTTTTTTTCTCTCTCTCTTCAGCTGAACTGACCCCCCCCCCCCCCCGAATGGATTTTTAGGTGCTACTTGTAGCTTAACTAGCTTCTTGGGGAATCTGTCACATTTTCCAACTGGCAAAGTCATGAAATGCAAAAATGACTCCTTAGGTTATATAACTGTTCTCAGCCTAAATCATTTGAAGATTCAGAGTGAAAACAGATTGACAACAATCCTGAAATTCTTAATCCTATCAGGCAATAAGATGGCGAGGTTTGTATGAAACTGCTATAAGAACATTACCAGGTGCTGTTTTACATCTGTGTTTAGAGGAGAGCCAGGATTATTCTCTAAAGCCTTTGCAGAGGTAGAGGTCAATGCTACTGCTTTGGGGATAGCCAACATCCTTAAGTTCACGAGTGTAATACATCTATCCAGTGGAGATGGATATCACTGCAACATCCTAAAATGATTCTATCAATTACAGAACAATATACATTGATTGAAGGCTGCAGGGAATCCTTATGATATTGTGACTAGGGTGCAGCAGCTGCCTGCATTTCCCAGTGGCCTTATATGCAGAATCAGTGGGGAGGGATAGAAATGAAACACACTCAGTGATGAGATAAAATGCCCACAACTTTATTATTAAAATTTAGACTAAATTTTTTTAGTGGATTCACTGCTCACCAGCTGCTGCACCATGAGGACATGGGTGAATAAAAGGTGGAGATCCCCCCTACTAGTTGGCAATTTGTGAGCCAGGCAGGTGCTTGGAGGCCCCACCATCAAGGATCTGGTAAGCCTCTCCCATTTACCCCCAGAAATGGATCCAATCTACTCATTTTAGATGGTAAATAAGAAATGAAACATGCAATGAAATAAAGACAAACAAATGAAGGACGATGGAGGTGGTGACCACTCTGGTGTCAGTTATGTGCATGGGAAAAACTTCTTCCTAGCCTTGAAAATACAGGAATGAATGTAGCTCTAAACAATGGGGGGAGATGCCAGAGGGGGAGAGGAGGGAAGGGAGGGGGGGTGATAGGGAATGTTTATCCCAGTAAAGGAACTGTGCAATGAAGCAGGCCCAGTTATATTTAAACCACATAGACCAGAATGAGAAATACCCCACAATGTCCACCTGGCATCATGTCCTGCCCTCTAACCCGAATGCTGCTGTTGATTGGGCCCAAGGATGGGACACCTGGCATGTTGTGTAGCTTACCAGTTGCCAGGCTTGTCCACAATGACTTTACTATCCTTTTGCCTGTGCCTCTTAGGGATGCAAATAGGGTGCCTAGTATGCAGGGTGCCTGGACCTCACACACAATGCTATAAAGGAGAGATGTTATTTAAAAGAACACATGCTGTTGCCATCATATCATATTTGGAGCTGTATTTCTATTCTAAATCGTGTGGCTTGTCTTAAAAATCATCTCAGTAAAGGAAACAGCTGTAAACCAGACTTTTTTATATGAAGCACACTGAAAACCATTTGGGAAATTTCCCAAACAGCTAGATGTGTTAAATGTATTTGAATTACAAGAACATGTTGTTCTGAATGATACAAAATGTCCACTTCCATAATACTGAGTGTTAGTATTAGACACTGCAATGTCTAATATCCCCCCCCCCCCCCCATCCCATATTACATAGAGTTCTTTTTTCCATGTTTTGGGGAGGCATTTTTCTGAGAACATTGAAAAGAAGCACATTGTGCACACACAGTTTTAACAGGCACTTGTTAGTATGGACAAAGAAAATGAAACTGGGAATGACACAGTATTGTTCAAGTTTAGCTTTATTGTAAAACCTGCAATTGTGAAACATGACTCCTAATGACTTTTAATATCTAATGGCTTGTATAACTATATTATAACAAAATAACTAATTGTCAAATGTGGATGTCAACTTCTATCCAATCTTTCAGCTCAATGAGAATTTCTCAGGATGGGTGGTTGGGTATGAGTTGATGATGTATTTTAATCTGTATGTTTTAATTTGCTGTACCCCGCTCTGATTGTGCTCTACAGAGGAGCGGGCTAGAAATAAAGATTTATTATTATTATTATTATTATTATTATTATTATTATTCTCACAGACTATATATTCCATTTTTCCCATGCCCTCCTGGGAGTTGTCTACCAAACTATCTCATTCATACAAAGTACATGCATTTAGGTCCTATTGATTTGAAAATAGTAAAAATTTAGCTCCTGTTAATGTCTTGGACAAAAGCTACATCTGAACTGCATAATTAATGCAGTTTGACACTGCTTTAACTGCCATGGCTCAATACTATGGAACCCTGGGATCCTGTAATTTTGTGAGATATTTAGCTTTCTCTGTTGGAGAGTTCTGATGCTCAAACTGCAAATCCCAAGTCCCCATAGCATGGAGCCAGTGGTGTCACTGGGAGGGGGTGTGAGGTGTGTGTGTGCACCATACCAGGTGACACTCCAGAAGGGGGTGACAACCAGTCAGCTCCCCCCAGATGCCCCTTAGGGCAGCACAGGTGCCACTCTGGGCCTCCAGGGGTGCCTCCAGCCCAGATGGGTTGTGGAAGGCCATTTCTGACTCCTGTGTGGCTGTTTCTCTCACCTGCATGGGCATTTTCCTGGCCCGCATGGGCATTTTCCTGGGCCACACAGCATTCCCCCACCCACACAGGCGCACAGATGCTTTTCCTGGCCCACACAGCACTTCCCCTGCCCATTCAGGTGCTTTCCCAGCCCATGCAGCCATTTCACTGCCCCCCCCCCCGCAGTAGTCCCAGTATTCTACTCTACCCAATCTGAGTGTGTGTGTGTGTGCATGTGTGTGTGTGTGCCCATGCATGCCTTTTGTTAAGGTAAGGTAAATAGTAGCTGCATCCAGAATCCTTTACTGAGCATGCATGAATAGCTAAACAGAGAAAGGGGAAGAAAAGTAAGCCTGCTTAACCAGGTATGGCCAGCATGTTTATTTAAAAAGCATTAAATGTATCTGTTTGATGACCAAAATGGGATTGATAAAAAAGTAGAGATTTGTTCACATTTTGGAAGCCTTACACTGATCTCTCGAAGCATGTTCTTGCTTATTTATGCAAGGCTTGCTTGACCTGCTTTTTTCATTCTAAGTGTGCATATTGTTAGTTTTGAATAAAACGTCTGCTGAAACATATTGAACTACTCTTCTTTATTGTGGTGGAGGGACCTGTCCCTGTCCTTTCCATGTTATTTCTGCCTCTGGCACCAAAGTTTCTGTTAAAGAATTAATTCGCATCAACCTCATTAACTAAGGCATACATGCAATCAGGTGCTTACAGGTAAGGAAACAACATAAACTGTTCTGCGTGAACTAAAAAAAAATCATACAGAAGATCTACTATAGCAGTCAATCAATGGTGAATAAAAGACAGATGGGTGGAAAAGAAGAAGGACCAATAGCTTACAGAGGTTCACCATATGATGAGCACCACCTTTAACAGTCGGACATGACTTGACAAACTTGTCAAAGGGGAATATCGTTACCTTTAGAAAACAGCAGTAGAAAAATGTCATGAAAATTAGACGTCATTATTTTTTTCCATAATGGGGGGGGATTCTTTTATGAATTTGACATTAAAAGCTTGAATTTAAAAAATATATATTATTAAAAAAATAAATGTGGGAGAACATAACAGATTTGCCCAACCTGTATGGAAGCCTTGATGTGCTTATTTATCTCTTGGATATCTGGACTTCAGTCTCTGTATATACTGTACAACATTGCCTGCTTTTCTTTTCTTTTCTTTCTGACAGTGAACTCCTCCCTACATCCAGATAGGACACATCCAGTGGGTCCTTATTACCGTCCAACTTCCATTTTCACTAAGAGAGCTTGCGAAACTGTTTCAGAAGCTCCAAAATTGATCAGCAGGGTAAGGGGTAGGTTTTTGCTTTGGGAAAAGACCCAGCTGGACAAATTTGCCAGACCATGGTGGACTACTTAATTTTGCACCTATGTGTGGCAGAGATATTGTTTTTGCACACTTTGGGTATCCCTCTCACTCACTACTAATCAGATCTGCCCTTAAACATGCTACCTCCGCAGTTGACATCCCTCATCACCAATTTCTCACTTATTTCTTCCACACTGGAACTGCTATGGAAGTGCCTGACTTTGGTTTGCCTAGCTCTACTATTTGGAAGGTGAGATGCTGGCATTCTAGAGCATTCAGGTCCTACTTAAGGTGCTAAACTGGCAAACAAGTGACTGCACACACCAGGGGCAGGCTTCCAGGCCCCCTACCCACCTTGTAATTCATTGTATTTCTTGAGCACATCCTCCAGTAATGGATAGTTGGACACAGCCTGGTTTTCTGGCTGAAGCAAAACACAGTTTACTCGGGCATGGGGCAGTATTAGTTGGTGGGATCAATGAGGATTGCAGTGGGGGGGCTCTGCACCCCCAGCTCATGGGATTGGCTGTGACAGAGCCCCAGCCTGACATTATTATCCTGCATTTGGGTGAGAACTATTTAGTTAAGACATCTAAGCATCAGCTTGATGGCATCTTGAAAGTCAGTCTTCGCAACATCGAACACCTTTTCCCAAGGATTCACCTCCTATGGATTAAAATGCTGCCAAGATGAGTGTGGCTGGATGCATGCAGTAACTATGCTATTAATGTAGCCTGGTTAGTCACTAATTGGGACATCATTTGTAGCTTTGCCTGGATAGGCAGCACACCTGTCTGCCACCTGTAGATATGTGCTGATTTTACTTACCTGTATGGTGGTGACAGTGTACACCTCTCCCTGTAGGGCTGTGAACTCTATTGGAGGCACCAGCCCATCAGATTTGGCAATACATTCAAAGGACTTGGAGTGAGGAAGGGAGTGCCAAGTTGGGCTGGCCCTTCCTGTATTGGGCATGGAAGAAAAAAAGGGGACATTAGGCACACGTTGAATAGGGAGAAGGGAAGCCCTGGAACTGCTGAATGATTGAGGGAGTGGAGAAAGCTGCAGTTTAGGCAGATGCAAGTTGTACTGTCTCTGGTGAACTGGATTGGCCGATGGATTGGCCGATATGGCAAGCCTTGCCAGATGCTTACCAATATGATAAGTATGATCAATATGATTATTTGTTAGTCTGGAAGCCATCAAGCTCCATGTCCACTCTATCTTATTTTTCTTACACATTGTCTCCTAGAGGGGAATTCTACTAGAATTATTTGTGGATTTAGCTGACTGATAGTTGTATTAGTGTTAAAATTATGGTTATCCCACTTAACCCATAACATGGTGTTTGGTCTCTCTGTTTCAGTGCAAAATGCTAGCAAGCAGAGAACAGCAGGAAAATTTTGGAGGACAGAGCTCCAAAAGAAAAGTTATATTTGGATCATGGCACTAAATAATCCCATTTATTATCTGTTTTGCCCCTAGTTCTGCTTTCATGTTGGTGGGGCCCTTTGCATATGAAACCTTTCTCAGCCAGCTCTAATGAGCAGGTCAGCTGCTTCCTGTCTTTTTCTGTCCTTTTACCAGGTCCATGGTGGGGGGTAGGAACACAATGGGAAGTATCTGAGTTTACAGATGGTGACTAAACAGTTCTGCACATATTGATGGCCATAAGGAGGGTTTTGACATTTTAGACAACCACAGCAGGAAACCCAGAATGTATGCAAAAACCTGGAGAGCACAATTCTATCCTGATATGTCTTTTTCTTCTACTAACAAGATGGTGCCAATTTGGCAAAGAGTGATTGAAGTTGCACTGCCATATACACTTCCCTGGAAGCAAGCCTGCATACAATTTCCACTGAACTCTATGGGCTTATTTTTGAGTCAGAATGCATAAGATTACATGGCAGGGTTGTAGGACATAAGGATGACAACTCCCCCTTCCAGTTTCCCTTGAGATGAAATAATATTACTGATATCTTTGAAGTGACAAAAGAATTCTGAAGCTTCTGAAGAAGACATGAAATCTTCCTATTTACTTAACAAGCAAGTTCATTTCATATTTCATTCTCCAAACATATAAATATATATATGCATCCCAAACCAAAGACCAAATAGAGATGATTCTCTATTTGGGTTTAAACACAATACAATATTGTTAGAGTGTTTTTATGTTTAAGTGCTGTGAGTCATGTTCAGCATGCATTTGCACAGAAAAGTAAGTTATATATTTATGATTAAATACATTAAAAACTTTGTCAGTAACATGATAAGCAGATCCAACTTTATAAGTGGTCCCCCAGCACTATCTTCCAGGTTTATTCCTCCAGAAAGGAATGGAGCCTATGTAAAAGAGTACATCCAAATCCCATATCAATAAAATGGGCCAGAAGGATACCATGAAAGCTGTTGAAAGATGTAGTAGAACCAACAAGGGCATGTCTTCCCCATGCAGTTCCCAGTGTAGTTAAGACAGTTCTGTGTTTAAACCACTGTCCTTCCAATTTATGATTAAAAAACAAACAAACCTTACACTGATATTCCTGTTTTATTAATCTGTAAAGCTAACATTCATAAGAATTATGTTTTGGATATGACATGAAATCTATCACACCCTATCCCATGGTTAAAGTGGAAGAATGCCATAGAAGTACACCACAGTCCTGGTTCTTGCCCCATTTTTAGATGTCTATTTCTGCCTGACATGGGAAAGTCTCCCCCACTCACATATCAATTTTATCATATCTTGGCTTGCCCTCTGGTAGAGTCATTATGAGAAAATACATGTAGGCAAAAGAATCTCCCATTAATTGAAGCAATTATTGGTTGCATAGCCAATAATAATATTGATTGATCCAGAGTGGCTTGAGGTTTCAGTATGACAACATCAGATGGAGAAGAGAAACAGAATATGTAGCCAAAAGGTTTATTTTAAATTTACATTGGCACAAAAGAACACAAATTAACACATTAGGTACAACCATCCCAAGTGTCTGTTGTTGGTGTTGTTGCTCTCTTTCTATGCAACTGCCTTTAAAATGTGTGAGGTCTGAACAGGTAGATAAGGTAGCAGGTGGCATGTATTGGCTTCTTTATGTAAATTTATGGGCAGTGCCAACTTAAACATGTTAGTTCAGAAGTTCCATTAAGTTCAATGAAATTCAGTCCCTAGTAGATATGAATAGAACTGCAGCCTTAAGATAACAATTGACAAATCATGCATTATAACATCAGTTTTTATCATGTGTTTATGGACTAAATAGTGAGCTTCTAGTTGCTGTGGTGGCATCATAACACTGTGAATAAGGCTGTTCCAAAGGATTTTATATACAAATTCCTGTTCTGTGATGTACATCCCCCCCCTCATATTATTTGCTTTCACCAACAAGCTAAAGTCCTTGCATGGTATGTATTTTTATATCCCTTGTGTGATTCCTTAAGCCAGAGAACTCAATGGCTTCTTTTGCCTCTTGATTCCATAGGTGTAAGCTTTTGTCTCGTGCCATTTCTCATTTTGTATTTCATCAACTTCCACCTTAAAAAAAAAACCCGTCTTCTTTATCATAATGATTCTAAACCAATTGCTTCAAATGCAAACCTGAGTTGTGGCATTGCAGGTGGTGATAACATTCTTTCATCCTGGCCTCTGCTGTGAGCTCTGAAAGAATTAAAACAGCGGGAAGAGCCAAGCAGTCATGCTGCCAAGATGCAGAGCTTATGAGTTAAAAAGCAATACTGAATTCAGATTATTATGCAATTACAGGTTGTTTGGGGCAAATAAGAGGGCAGTTTCTGATGAAGATGATAATATAGAGTCCAGATTCTGGGCACATAATTGGCCTCTGCACTCATAATGTCTTAGCTTCACAGTTTTAAACAGAAATGGCTCTGAAGCTTTGAACTGAAGATAGAGCAAACAAACAATACCAGTGAGAACCAAGGTTAGCTCAAGAAACTTTGCTGCCCAAAGTGTCCCACTGCCACCACTGAATTGTTTGCAAAGAACAAAGGAGACAATCAGTTGGGGGGGGGGCACACTATGAGTTACTGCACTGAGCGATGCCAACCCTAGTGATGCCACTGGGTGACTGATCCACATCAGAGTGCAATCAAAACAGTGTGACCAGTGAACAAGAGGGCAAAGGTTATTAATGAGGAACAACAACAACAATGCTTCCTCAAGCAGTGTTGAAATTTATTTATTGAATTTATTGAATGTATATAAATATATTGAGCATAACTCTCTCCTGTTAGACTGAGTGCTAGTTACTGTTGTTACTGTTGTACTCTGAACTCAATGGGCCACAACTGAAGTAAGATGAGAATGAAAGAGGAAAGTGGGAGGAAAAGAGAGAAACCGAGACATTTTAAAATCATCTGAGAAAGTGGGAAATCCAAGGATTAAAGAGGGCTGTCTGCCAAACCAGAACAACTGGAAGGTATGGCACAATACAGTTCTCTAGAATCATAGAATCATAGAATCATAGAATCATAGAGTTGGAAGAGACCACAAGGGCCATCCAGTCCAACCCCCTGCCATGCAGGAACTCCCAGTCAAAGCATCCCCGACAGATGGCTATCCAGCCTCTGCTTAAAGACCTCCAAGGATGGAGACTCTACCACACTCCGAGGGAGTGTGTTCCACCGTTGAACAGCCCTTACTGTCAGGAAGTTCCTCCTAATGTTGAGGTGGAATCTCTTTTCCTGCAGCTTGCATCCATTGCTCCGCGTTCTGGTCTCTGGAGCAGCAGAAAACAAGCCTGCTCCCTCCTCAATATGACATCCCTTCAAATATTTGAACAGGGCTATCATATCACCTCTTAACCTTCTCTTCTCCAGGCTAAACATCCCCAGCTCTCTAAGTCGTTCCTCATAGGGCATGGTTTCCAGACCCTTCACCATCTTAGTTGCCCTCCTTTGGACCCGCTCCAGTTTCTCCACATCCTTTTTGAATTGTGGTGCCCAGAACTGGACACAGTATTCCAGGTGGGGCCTCACCAAAGCAGAATAGAGAGGCACTATTACTTCCTTTGATCTAGACACTATACTTCTATTGATGCAACCTAAAATAGCATTGGCCTTTTTAGCTGCTGCATCACACTGCTGACTCATGTTCAACTTATGGTCTACTTGGACTCCTAGATCCCTTTCACACATAGTTTCATTCAGCCAGATGTCCCCCATCCTATATCTGTGCATTTCATTTTTCCTCCCTAGGTGCAGAACCTTACATTTCTCCGCATTGAATTTCATTTTGTTAGCGTTGGCCCAGCTTTCTAGTCTATTCAGGTCATTCTGAATTTCAATCCTGTCTTCTGGAGTATTGGCTACTCCTCCTAATTTGGTGTCATCTGCAAATTTGATAAGTATGCCCCCAATTCTGTCATCCAAGTCATTAATAAAGATATTGAATAGCACTGGGCCCAGGACAGAACCCTGTGGGACCCCACTGGTCACTTCTTTCCAGGATGAAAGGGAGCCATTGTTGAGCACCCTTTGAGTTCGGTCAGTCAACCAGTTACAAATCCATGTAATGGTTACCTTGTCTAGCCCACATTTTACGAGCTTGTTTGCAAGAATGTCATGGGGAACCTTGTCAAAGGCCTTACTGAAATCAAGATATACTATATCCACAGCATTCCCTTCATCTACCAAACTGGTAATTTTATCAAAAAAAGAGATCAGATTTGTCTGGCAAGACTTGTTTCTCTGAAACCCATGTTGGCTTTTTGTGATTATGGCATTGGCCTCTAAATGTTCACAGACTCTCTGCTTAATGATCTGCTCTAGAATCTTTCCTGGAATTGATGTCAGACTAACTGGACGATAATTGTTGGGATCCTCTTTTTTCCCCTTTTTGAAGATGGGCACAACGTTTGCCCTCCTCCAGTCTGCTGGGACTTCTCCTGTTCTCCAGGAGTTCTCAAAGATTATTGCCAATGGTTCCGATATTACATTCGCCAGTTCTTTTAATACTCTAGGATGTAGTTCATCTGGTCCTGGAGATTTATATTCATTTAGGTTAACCAGGTATTCCTGTACTATCTCTTTACTTATTCTGTGCTGAGATTCCCCTATTCTGTCTTCTGCTCCATTATCCTTAGGTTGACCACCCTTTGCCTTTTCTGAGAAGACTGAAGCAAAGAAGGTGTTGAGTAATTCTGCCTTTTCTTTGTCATCTTTGAGCATTTTGCCATCTTCTGCACGCAGTGGCCCTACTGTTTCCTTCTTCTTCCTTTTCCTCTATGTTCTAGTCACATTCAGGATAGCCAGGAGTGCATAGAGCCTACTTCTTTCACTTCAATACTTCCAGATTTACATCTGCAAAAGTCAGTATCATCAAGCTCTCAGACTTTTACAAACAACCGCCCACAGTATATGCAGCATGGGTAAAAGCAGGTCTAATGTATTTATTCTATATCCCTCCCTTTTGCTTTTACTTTATGCCCGGGCCCGTGAGTAGGCGTCATATAAGATAGATCTCACCAATTTAAAAACAGAAAAAAGCTAGTGAACAGGAGGTGATAAATGCTGCTCTGCCTACTCAGGTTCTGTCACATAAGATGTCAAGTTCTTTATTTTAATTTTATTTTCTGCTAGCTCACAAAAGCAAGGATTTTGCAGCATATTATTGTACCTTTGTTAAAACATTTTTTCACAGTCTGCAGCAAAACGCCTCTGCTTATTGTTTCTGTCTGAGAATTGATTTTAATCATCGTCGTCGTCATCATCATTGTCCTTATTTTTCTAGTTATTTCCTAATGTCCTAGTAGATATTTGGGGAAAATGCTAATACACACATCCCAAGTAGCTCAAAGTGATTCAATAATTTACACAGAGAAACCTAAAGAAAGAAAGAAACCAGAGAAATGTAAAAGAAAGAAATCAGGACAATTAGCATATTTATAGTTGTTGGACTGGATAGAATGTAATAGGATCTAGTAAAGTGCAAATCATGATCCTTGCTCTAAATTTTCAAAGGGCAGTGTAAGCTGATTCAGGTCTTTCAGATCTTTACAGTAGGACTGATGTGTGAGAGCAATGAAGGTCACTTTCCCTGGATTCAAAACATTCTCTGAGAAGACTTATATTGCTATATGTGCAGTAGTGAGGACTCTTGTTTTAATACATGTAGTGTGCCATGAAGTCATTGTCCTTGTTCATACCTCTGCTAATGGATTGGAATTTATGAATATAATTTAATTCAGCAGTTTCTCTTTCAAGTCTTCCTTTGTAAGGTTGAAATGCAACTGGATTTGCTAATGTCAGATTAAGGTTCATGAATCCTCTTGTGCAGATACTGTCCTGTTTGTCCAGTGCAGAGTGTAGAAGGGCATTGCTGGCACAGCATGGCATATGAGGAAAATCAAGTAAATGTACCTCTGATGTTGTGAGTGATATTATTGCCCTCTCTTGCTTCCATAATAATGTGGGGACAGCATTGTCATCTGGATTTGTGGCACAGTTGGCATCTGGATTTGTCTTATCCCTGTATTACCATCTGTGTTATATATTCTGCTGTGTGTGAGTTGTTGTGACTTTCAGTTCTCTGAGAGGTTATAGATGGATTGCATTTTACTCAGAAATCATTTGTATCCTTCATGTAGCTTGGAGTACTGATGGAATATGACCTGAGCAAAGGAATCCATATATTGAGATATCTCAACAGTTAAGGTTCTAATGCTGGAGACAATAGATCTTCCTGGATTGCCACATTTGTGTATTTTGAGTAATAAATAAAAGCTGAATGGTTTGGACTTCTGGGGTATGTCAATTTGTATGTGGTTCTGTAGTGGACAATTGTCTGAGTAATTTGTGTAGTTCCTTCAGATATTCATCAGAGAGATTTTGGAGATGATTCTGTAAAATGTGGTGTTGGATCATTGTCTCTTAGCTTCCTGTATATGCTCTGATTTTGTTCATGATGACCACATCTGTTTCTTGTAACCCTCTAGATTCTGGGGAATTTAGATTAGCTCAAGGTAGCAATGTCTGTTGGCTGGGTTACATAGCCTTGGGACCAAATCCCTGTGTATATCAAATCCAGAGACACAAAAAATTGGCTCTAAACAATGAGTTTTATTTTAAAAGGGGAAATCAACAATCATGAGAAAACACAAGCACGCATGCTCACAAGGACTAAAAAAACTCAAAGGTGTTATGTTGGAACAGAGTAGGCCAGACTAATGGAGATACTACATCTGCATGGATAGTTCCCCTTCTTGTTATAGGTCTGGAGATGAAAAGGGAACTCAGTCGCTCTTGAGGCAAATAGGTTGGCAAGAAAAAGAGGAGCTAGCTGAACTGGCAGCATGTATGACTATCACTGGACTAAGCCACCAAAACAAAGGAACAGCACTTTTATAGTGAATTTTAACCCTGGGACAAAATTCAAGGCATTGAAAAAGGCCAAATGCTGGTGCCTTCTTTAAAATGGGTTTGGATCACTTTGAAGTCAGTTTTCCAAGGTGGTAACATTGTTAGGGACACGGAGAGACTCATTGTGTCCACTATGATCCCATGCAGAACGGAGCCATGTAGACAGGTCACCAAGAAGAAGGTCACTGGAGAGATATCTGCAACTGCAGTCAGGCCAGGAAGGAAAAAATTCTTCACCACAGCCAGTGGCCTTGAGCTCCCAGCTTGTTGAATAAAGACACAAGCACTGCAAGCCTTCACTCGATATGAGGGCTTTAATATTCACTTACAATATATACAAAGATATATACATAGAGTATCGAACAGCCGTCTTGAATACTCACTCTCTTAATCCAACCAACAATATGCTCCACCAACCACAACAAACCCACAATGGAGACATTCCCCATCTCCCTTATATAGGTGGTTCTGATGCCTATTGCATCATGCATACCAGGTGTGCATATTACCAATTACTACCCACACACACCTGCCACTGGAGCCTGACCTCTTGACTTGGCTTATAGCTCCATCTTGTGGTCACAGCAATGTTATTTCCCTGGCAAACATTGTGGTGTGGTGGTGTGAATGTGAGTGATGGGCGTGCATTTCCGAGGCAAGGGGAATTAGCTTGCAGGGCTACTTGAGTTGTCTCTTTGGCGTCAGCCCATTGTTGGTATTTTTCACCTCCTCTCGAGTGTCCAGAAAAACAGAGTCCAAGTGATTCCTAGTTCTAGCCTACATGTGATGGATCAATCCTAGCAATGGCGTCCACAACAGAGTCATAAAAGGGCCATATAGCCTGTATTTTATCGCAGTTCTGATATCAAAAGAGGAGGGGTACCAATGCCAGTAACACCCTTTGTCAGCCTGTCATATAACAATGTTAGGATTGTTTCTGAGACTGGATAGCATGTTGTTCCATATTACTAAGACAGTGTGATAAATTGTGTCTCTTGCTGGTTATCTTCATTTGGGCATGCTGATGAAACCATTCTCTGTAGACATGTTAATGAGTAGGCGATGAAGTCAAAAATAAAATATCCCGTCACTTTGGTACCTATGGCAGGTAGTCCAAATGGCAAACTCCTGTCAGTAAAAAATATAACAATAACTCAATAACTGACCATAAGATGCCCAGGCCAGAAATCTTTCACCTATTATCTTATACTTATAAAAGCTATTTAATACATGCAATATTACCTTTTGGTAAATGAAATTATGGTTTTAGAAAACCAAGATCAAGCTAAGCCATTTCAAGTCCATTTGGTTGTTGTGACCAAAATTTTATTCTAAAGACATGACTTATCTAGAGGTTGAAAAGTTTACTTGTTTTGACTATAACTCCCAGACCCCCTATCTATGAGATTTAAGAAACGATAATCCGATGTCTACAGAGAATGGTTTCATCAGCATGCCCAAAATTAGCTTTTTAAAGGTTTGTACTTGAGGGCAACATTAACCTACTGGAAACTTTCTGGAAATCCTAGGAAGATAGGTGAGATTCCTAGAATTCTGTGTTAAAGAGTTCTAGTCCAGTCCTTTGAACTGCAGGTCATATACCACTTCATGATACCACCATGTGAATCCATACTTCATGCATGCTGGTGAACATGTCTCTTCTACAACCCCAAGACTTTAAAGATTCATCAAGTGGAAGAAAGAAGAACCTATTCTCATGAGTTTTCCCCTAGCCTTAGTTGAAGCTTTAACATCCTTTTCCTGTGAGAAGAGAAGAAAGGGGGACTCCATGTTATAAACTGGGCCAGGGGGATTCTATGCTGGGAAGCAAAAGGGTGATAAAAGGTTGCTGCTCCCAAATAAACCATGATCATTAGTCTAAAACCATCAAATATGCCCCCTTCCACAGTGTTTCGTGGGCCATTTTCATGGACTCGCTTCCAGTGACTATGCATAAGTGAGGGAAAATATCCCTACAATCTCTCTATATATAAATTTACTGCATGAAAATAAATATGACAAGAGCATGCTATCATTAACAATAAGATGATTAGCTGCTGTTGTGTTCTGCTTAACTGGTGCAGATTAAGTCAGAGGCTGCATCCCATATGAACCTGAAAGCCAAGTCAGGTCAAACTGGTTAGTAATTAGATGGGAGGCTGCCAAGGAATACCCAGTGCTATAGGCTATATTTCAGAAAAAAGGAAATGGCAAACCACCTCTATTTCTTGCCTAAGAAATTACTAAAAAATTAATGTGGTTTCCATAGGTGTACAGGTGACTTGAATGCAAATACACACAGTGTTAAAAGTACAGAGGGTTTTTCCCTCTCCCTCATATTCACTCCTTCTCATTTATCCTATCTGGTCTGCTGTTGTTTCCTTCATTCATCATTGAAAGTGATATATGGAGATGAAATATTTGATTATATATATATACTTATACTGTATGCAATGATTATGTGTTGAAGCATGAATGGAGAAGCTTTTGGATGTGCTGAATTCTAATTCATGGAAGGGTGTGAGGGTTGCATTCTAGATTATGAGTATTGGGAGCAGAGCTAGCCACTATTCAAGATGGTTGCCTCAACCCAATTCTCTCCAATCAACCAAATTTTAAAAAGAGGTCAGATCACTGAAATTATAAGCAATAATATTTCACAGCTGTTTAAAAATGCCTTGGGGTATGAAATGTCACCTCATAACATCACCAGAATGAAATTTAACAGACTTTTTCTCACACTAACAATGTTTGACCTCACTCTGGTCAAGGCTTGCCATTCCAGCTGAGACAGAAACACCAGAAACACACACACAAAAATTGGAAAATATTGATAAAATCTCAGTTAAGAGCATGTTTAAACAAATAAGAGGGAAATTCCAAGTGGATCTATATTCAGCACTCTTCCAAACTGACAGGAGTAGAATAGATTGCCAGTGGAGCAATGGAAGTAAGCTTGAAAAATAGCCAAACTGCTGCAGATGGATATTCTATAGTCTCCTCACTTCTGGTAAAAGTAAAGAACCAGAAGAAAGTGTTTCAAGATAAATCTACATTTATGTATTGTTCCTGAAAAACTGGAGGGCAGAGACACATCACATTTTTGAATGCATAGTTGCATGAGCTTTAAATCTTCAACTTTAAATCTAAACAACAATGATATAGAGAAAGTCCTACAGCAAAACCAAGACAAAAGCCCACAGGTGCATCTTATTGTTGTTAACTACCCTCAAGTCAATCCTGACTCATCCCTATGAGTGTGACATCTCCAGGACCCCCTATCCTTCACTGTTCTGTTCAGGTCCCACAGATTCAGGCCTGTGACATCCCTAATTGAGTCTAGCCATCTAGTGTGCAGCCTTCCTCTCTTTCTACTACCCTCCACCTTTCCTAGCTTTATTGTCTTTTTTATTTAGTCATGCCTTGGCTTCCATCTTGGCTCCCAGGACAGGTTCAGGTTTGATCTGTTCTGGGATCCATTTTTTAATCTTTTTGGCCATCCACAATATTCTAAGCATTCTTCTCCACATCTCAAATGAATTGATTTTCTTCCTATCTGCTTACTTCACTGTCCAGTGAAGTCTGTACTGTCCATACATGGTGATGGGGAATGCAATGGCTAGGACATTTCTGACTTTAATGTTCAGTTGTATATCTTTACAGTTTAGGAACTTGTCTAGTTCTTTCATCATTATAGTGAGTATATTTCCCTGCCAAGTGAACAAAGCACAACTCAACTCTGTACATGTCTAATGAGGAATAAGCTCCAGCACCATACCTTCATGGCTGCAGCCCACAGCTTAGTTCCATACATACGCTTCCCAGGGCTCTTATTGCTTTGGTCTGAACAGTAGCATAAGATTGTGGCCCAGATGGGGAGAACCTAGTGGGCCTTATCTATCCCTTTCTCTCTTTCTCTTGTAATTTGAAGAAGCTTGTAAAAATCTAACCAGTTAAGCTCTGCAAACCCAGTAAGGCTTTTTCTAGGCTAGTGCACTAAAAATAACTGCAAGTCCAAGGGTGACAGCTGGGTGACTTCTAAGTTGGGAATACAGTCAATGTTCTCCAGGTTTATTGCAGAATTTAAAGAAGTTTTCCAACTTGAATCTTGTGCCAAAAATATATTCTCTCTTGTGTTCCCAGGAGTTCATTATCTCTGTCTGTTCTCTCGTGTGGGTTGGAAGCTATGCATGGTTTATACAAAAGCAAGGTCCACTGGGCTAATTTGTGTGTGTGTGTGTGTGTGTGTATGATTACCTCTTTAAAAGAAAAGTAAACTGGAGTTTAACAGTATCCTTTATGTGGTTTGTTTTTGTTTTAGTAAGGAAACCTAGTTTAAAAACTCTACTGTTCCCTGAAGGTGAACTAAGCATGAAATATTTAAGACAGTAATTACTCCCTTTGCTTTTCAATGCTTTCGATTGCTGTTTCCCCCCGGACTTCAGTAACAAGGGTGGTACCATGGAAATCTATGGTGTTTCTAAGATGGTGACATTAGTCTTTTATTTATTTTTATTTTCTTTTTTATCATACTCCTTTCAAAGAAAATGTACCTTCCATGCTGCGTTCAGACAAAAGAAAACCCGACAATGAGTCAGCTGCTAGAAAAACAGTGATAATCCCTAACCAAAAATAAACAGAAAAATAGATAGGTTAAAAAAATTCAGTTCTGTGCTTGTAAAATTATTATTGTAAAACGAACTTATTTCAAGCATCGCAACAATTCAAAGAAAAATCATAAAATAATGCAATGCCATATATTTCCCCAAAGTTATTGTACATAACTAACACTAAGTCAAGTGTCATATGACTGGTAGTATGTTGAAATATTGGTTCAATTCAAATACAAGCAGTGTATGGTTCAAAGCATTATTAATGTTATTTCATGCATATAACACCTTATTATGTGTTATTTATATTACACCATGCAGCCACCAGTATGCCAGGGAATGAAAGCTGCATACTAACAAACCTTTTCTCAAAGAGAGGTTAAAGGCAATCTACACAATAATAAGGCTTTTGTGAGCTACCTGGTGGCTCAGCATAGCAAAGCCTTTTATTAAATGCAGATTATGAACAGAAAGGGAGACAAAATAATAAAAAATAAATGACAATACAGGAATTACAGGAGAGTTGCCTTGCCATTTTATTTCAAGAAAAATAAATCTGAAATGTTTCAAAGGATGAACACATGGTTGAAAACAGTTATTTATATGGCATTGTGCACATACTTTATTAATTCAATAGAACGTTGATACTTTATTCAGCTGAAGTAAACATTTAGTTAAGAGTAGAGGGTAAATTAGTACAGTGCTCCAGTATGGAAAAAATGATATTAAAAAGGACTAAAAGTAAGTCTTAGGGTTCATTCACACTATGAAATAACCTGGTGTGGAAACTGGGTTATTTCATAAGTGTTCTCACTTCTCCTGACTGCATTCATTGCAGTTTGTGGTAAGGAGCAAAAAAACCCACTTGACCTGATGCATTTTGCACCAGGTCACCTACTGAATCTTTTTTGCGGCACTGCAATTATCTGGATCTTCAGTAGTGAGAACTCATTATCAGATCAATCCAGGTCTTACTGGATCATTGGAGGTGCTTACATTTTCAGAATGATCTAGTATGATCTCCCTACTCTTCCTTCTTCCTCCTCTTCCTCTCTCCTGCCACCACCGCATCCTCTTACATACTCCTTCATCCTCCCTACTCTTCCTCCTTCCTTCTCTTCCTTTCCTCTGCTACTGCTGCATCCTCCTATGTCCTCCTTTGTTTTCCCTCCTCTTCATCCTCTTTCTCTCCCCGCTCCTGCCACCACCAGATCTCTTGTGGCATTTTATCCCTATTGACATTTCCCCCTCCAAGTGTGAATGGCAACAGGGATAAAATGCCACAGAGAGATTCAATTATGGCAAACATAGTGGGAATTTCAATTGAGAATGGCATTGCAAAGAAGACCCACATCTCCTTGGAAAAAAACAGGTAAGTGTGAATTACCCCTTTGACTCATAACAATCGAATCAATATAAGTAAGGCTGCATCCGCATTGCAGGAATAATCCAGTTTGACACCACTTTAACTGTCATGGCTCAATACTTCAGAATTATGGGAATTGTACTTGTGTGATACATTTAGCCTTCTCTGTCAGAGACCCTGTGCTACAACAAACTACAAATCCCAGGATTCCATAACACTGAGCTGTTACAGAAATGTCAACTTAGCAAGCTCCCATTCCCATCAATCCAATGGGTCTGCTCTAGTTGCAACTCACAATCTGGCTTTAAAAAACCCCTGGTATTTAACAGGGGTTGCTCCCTCAGTGTGTTTAAGACTGCAGTCCTATTTGGGACTAAGGCTACAAGAATTTAATCAGACCACCTTTTGAGGTACCTTGAACAGGATTGTGTTGTGCATGCAGGATTGCTTTTAAGGAGGATTTGTGGAACAAAGGACATAAGGGCAATAGCAGAATATGATCCTCTTGAAACAATAGCTACTTTTCAATTATGGCAAAAGTTAGTTGTCTCATATGTCAGGATCAGTATTGGAGACAGAAATTTAATAATGTAGCTATTTAATTACAGAATAACATCTCAACCATTACATATGTCCATTATTATGGATTCACGGTTGGGTGTTTTTGTTTTTTTTTTACTTAAAAGCGTTGAAGACTGATGAAGACTTCATGAAATAATTTTAAAGATTCTGGAAATCATTGTGTCTTCAGGTTCCTTCAAGTCATAAGATCTAAAACTTCATGTTCTGTAAAAATATATATATCAAAAACCTAATGTTTCATAAGAACTTCCTGTCTTCTTTGAATGGATTTATATTTAAAATTATTGGACATTATACCATATCAATATGTGATCGGACAACTCACTCTCTCTCAGCCTCAGAGGAAGCCTCTCAGAACAAATTCTACCAAGAAAACCCCATGACAGAAATGATTTGAGGTCACACAACAACAAATCATTAGCTTGCAGGAATTCCATAGATAACACCCATTTTTAACTGATATATCCAAGATTCCCAGAACCTCATGACATGAGAGCAACTAAAGTACTGGTCTTAAGAATAATAAATAGATCAAAGGACAAGAAGAACATGTAGCCATTGTGTCATTCCTTGTGAGCACTGAGCCAAAGACAACCATCAAGTGAAAGATAAGTGCTGATACTGAGGAGATGGACCAAGGGTCAGACATGGACAGTGAGAAGTGTGTCAAGAGGGAGCACACCAAACTAAAGAAAGATGCTTGCCAAAGCAACATCCCACACCAAACAGCAAAGAAACCTTCCTGTTGACAAGAACCAATAACTTAATCAACCCTCTGTAATACCCACAGCAATTTTACAGTTTGTCACTTTTGTGGCTCGTTACATGTGGCTGCTTTGCAATGTTGTTGGTTCCTAGCCATGAGGTGGTTCACAATATCCTTCTCTGTCATTCGTGTATTGTATGTATGAATTTAGTGTGTGCACATACACATAAACATAAATATGTACACACATGACAATTCTTTTATTTGAGACAACATTCATATGAGACATCACTATCATTGCCAGTTAGCCTACCTGCTTAAAAGGTGCACATTATGTTTCCTTGCACCACGTATTAGCAGTTGTATAGATACAACTGCCCATCATAAGGTATCATCTTTTGTTAACATTATTGGTATACATTGCCCAGCATCTCCATAATATAAGTAGAATATAAAATTTATCTTGCAGTGTGACAGACGAAATTTTAAGGCCTTGTCAATGATATTTTGATTTTCTTTCTGCTGGGAAAAAAAGAGAAGTTGTAATCTTGCTATAGGGTTGCCTGACATCTGCCAGCCCTTTGTCTGCCAACATACTGTGTTCTTTTCTCGAGGAGATCCTGTTTCCTGCTTGTAGGAGCAGACCTTCACAGGCAGGTCCTGGAAAAGTGGCACAGTGTCATAGTGGGCAGAAACAGATGGTCCAGCCATGCTCTCACAGAAGAGCTCTATTTATGAAGTCAGTCATTTACATATGGCCCTTCAGGGCTTAATCTTTCTTAAACCACATGATGCATTTTGCCTCAGAAACATTATTATGTATTGTATCTATACTGTAATTTAAATATTTTCTCTGTTGTGCTATACAAATCCATTTACTTCATCACAGAGTCGTTAAACTTAATAAGTTAATTTAATTTAAAGTAAACACCAAATTAAGGTTTGGGACCCAATCTGGCAGGTACACGAAATAACTTCCCCCCAAATACTTCAGATTTCTGGAGAGATTTTATTTGTTGATCTTGGTTTTGGGGAGACTGCTTTGTTGTTGTATTTTAATTGAGAGGGTGGATATAGGGTTTTCATTTCTGAACCAATTTAGCTTAACTTGATATTTATATTTAGTTGGTCATCTGAAATATTTTAATGCAAATTTGAAATCATTTGGCAAGCTTTGGCATTTTTTCAGAAAGTGTCAGTGTTGCATGGAAATGTCAAATCAATTGTAGGGGTTAGTTGGTGCTACAATTTGATTTGTTTAATTCAAGTCATAAACAAGAGCATCAACATCAACCATGGCAACACAGGATAAACTCCCTAATTCACTTGCAATATAAAAATTGCAGTTATACCAGAGACAGTGTTTTTGGAACCTTAGCATTTTGTAAAAACCAACATACAATTACTCCCTAAAATGGCCCTCTGGTTTTCACAAAGGGTTAGTGTTTATCTGAGACATGCCAATGTCATCAGTTTATTGATATTTGGGACATGCCAAGTTTTAGTTCACCCAGCTTGGTATCCAGTGTATGTTCTGAGTTTTCAGTAGTTTGTGCATTTACCTTCTTTTTCCTAAAGAACAAACTGTTATTATAGGTTCAAAATTGAAATGCATATTTTACTTGCCCTCCAGATGTTGCTGGATTGCAGTTCCTAGCATTAACAACAGCTCCTATTTAATGGCACTCCTCATCACTGGCAATACTGACTAGGACTGATAAGAGCTGCAATCCAGTAAAATATAGAGGGACTACACTTTCTCCATTCCTGCATTAATGCCGTGAGACTACCGTATATGCTAGACTATAAGTCAACCTCATGTATAAGTCAAGGGTGGGTTCTGGGATCAAAATTATGGATTTTGGTGCAACCCATGGATAGCTCAAGCTTAAAACTTAAGGGCATGTAACAAAGGATCTTAAGGATGAAGCAAACAATAGCAAAGAACTTAATTCCAGCAAGCCTAACTGTTTGTGCATGCTCACACTAAAAACTGGATGGATGAGAGAGCAGAATGGGGGTCAGTGGTTGCACAAAAAACCCTTGTCTTTCACCAGGGGATGGTCCCTTTTTGATAAGAGTCAAAGTACAGTACTTACATTGACCCATGGATAATGGCAATCCTCAACATTGACAATACTGACTAGGGGATGATAAGAGCTGCGATCAAGTAAAATATAGAGGGGCTATACTTTCTTCATTCCTACATTAATGTAAGTTTTTTTTACATTAGTTTTTTGGATTAATTTTACTGACTAAAATTTCTAGACTTATACATGAGTATATACAATATATACCTTAAAAGGATAAAACGTTTACTATCTGGAAGGGCTGCTTAACAAAGCATGGTGATAGCAATGCACAAGGAAGTACAAAGCAAGCAATGGAGAAATTTAAGAAGAGAACACTTGCCAAATTAACTACATGGGTTAATTTAGAAAGCTGCCTTAACAGGGATGGCAGATCAGGAACATCCAAGGCCCTGAGATTTCAGGGCCAAAACCTGAGACTGAGGGATCTTAGGAATGCAGGCCCTCATTGTATCATTAAGCATAGTGCTTTAAGGATCAGCCACAGCAGGAATATACCATTCTGGAGTATACCATTCAAACCGAAAACACTAAACTTAACAAAGGAAGAAAACACAAATAGACATCATTTTCAAGGAAGTGCTCTAGCCCTGAAATTCCCCCCTCACCCTGGGGACTGGAGGAGAGGGCCCAGACTTAGAGATCTGTGATCTATGTCTTATATCAGATTAAACTATTTGTCATAAATTTCAGTCTTATCTATTTTGATTGATACTGGCTCAGAAATATTGGGAAAAATTGTTCAGAAACTCTGATGAGAAGAAGCTTGGACTAATAAGGATCTTTGCTGTTTGTCACTTATTCTATGCAAAACCCACATATGGCTGTAATGTGAGGAAACCAGCATTTTCTGCAAAGAAAATATTTCTGTACTGAAATATTTCCTGCACAGAAAAAGCTTCCTTCTGTGCAGAAAAAGGTGTAATTGGAGACTTATCCCGTGCAAAATTCTCATGCATGGAAAACAGCATATTCACTAGCTAACAGAAGTATTTTAACACTTTCCATATGCTGTATAAAGCCATGTATTTCTTCTTTCTCATTTACTACATGCATGTACCATCTTTCTTCCAGAACATTCCAAAAGTTCAGTTTCATATACTAAAAATAGTTCTCCTCCACTCTCACTCTCTCTCTCTCAATCTCTCTCTCTCTCTCTTTCTCACACACACACACACACACACACACTCCCAAGTTAAAGAAAATAACCAAATAAAATGAAAATTTCTTTGGTGATCTTTTTAGGAGATGATATTCTGAGATAATGGATCCTTGATGTCTTGTGCCTTTCCTCCATACACACAGGTGTTTAAGGAGTCACTTGGAAGACCAGGGGGAAAAAAGTGTCAGTTCCATCTGGAAGAGTGGGACATCAAATTCATTCATGCATCTAAATCTCATGAGTAGCTACCAACTAGAGTAGATCTACTGAATCTATGGGGGTTTATATTAGCGTTCACAGTTGGTTCAAAGGGTACGGTCAACAAAATAGACCTTGGTAAGAAAATACCAAACAAAACTCAAATATTCGTCATGCCCAGCCTGGAGGATGACTCAGAGGACTCAGAGGATGAGCCAGAGCTTCTGGGACCTCAGCCTGCAACTAGAGAGCCTGAGACTGGCTCTAGCTGTGATGTAGCAGAGTCTGTGGCCTCCCCAGAGGTTCAGCAGCCAAGTCTGTCTGTGACCAAGTCTGTGGACATAGAGGAGGATCAGTGAAGTGTGGCTACCTTCAGGGAGCATCGAGCCGAAAGGGAGAGCCTTTGAAGGTCGCAGAGGCTTTATCATAAATGTGCTTGTAATCAGACACACCTGAACACCTGCTGACTGCCTATTTAGGCAGCTGGAGAATGTGTGTCTAGCTGCCAGTGATCATCTGACCTTCTTGAGGAAAGACTCTTTCTCCTGAACCCTTGCTTCTTGGACTGCTGACCCATCTTGATTATCTGGAACCCTTGACCTTGGACTGCCTTATTGACCTGCCTATCTGATACCCTGGATCTCGGACCATTTGGCAACTCTTTGGTAATCCCTCTTCTGATACTGCATTTAAACTCAAAGACTGTGTTGCCTGCACTGACTCTGTCAACCGGTGGTTTGTTTGTTTATTTGGCAACTAGGCTGGTCTTATCAGCCATTTGGCCACTTTCCCAGGCAATATTTTAAAAGACACAACAATCACAACAAACAAAATTTTGGAATGCAATAGCAGTGCTCAATGGTCCATTCTAGAGAAAATAGTTAATCTATAGAAACAACCATAGGCAAAAGACCAAACATCAAACCTTCAAAAACAGGAATGTACTAGGTTTTTTAAAATTCTCCATGAGTAAAGATGTTGTGCTGTTGTGCTGATTTTCTTTATATTTTAATAGGTTTAAATCAGTGTTGTTTTGCTTTGCCGAAAGCAAGACAATATCAGTTCAATTAACTAGACAAGAGTTGCTAAGGAAAGACACAAAATATCATTTAGATAAAAAATGTTGTGCAGGGTAGCAGATCATAACTTTATCCTAGATTTGTTTTGGGAAAAATAAATGTGTTCTGTGCATAATGGGTACATAGGCCCTCTTGCTCCAAGTCTAACAACAAGTTTTCATTTCAAAGTAGAAGTTTTCTCTTGACATAAATTCAAAGCAGATGTTTCTAAACAAAATCCAAATTTTCAAATATCTCAATAAAACACTATAGTTTTATAATTAGGCCCAAGATACTTTTCACTGGGCTCTTTAGTTTTTAACTAAATGGTGGTGGGTTTATAAAAGGACATCTTTTGGGAAACCCACTTTAAAAGTACTTCTTTCCAGTTATATAGAAGTTAGGTTTATTGTGGTTTTGCCATTCATGGTTCTGATCCTATTTTATTGAAGGGAACCTGTTTCCTCACTTCCTTTGACTAAAACAGCTCACTGATTACAGAGGTGAGGAAAAGCATAATCTAACATTTGCCACTTGCCAAAAGAACACAGACCATTGTATGGTTGCCCCACCTCTATCAAGGGAAGAACACAGAATCAGCAAGAGAAGGTCAGCCTGTCCTATTTGCAACTCATTACTTTACCCTGATATTGTGAAATTTGTTTTCTTTACTCTATTTTCTTCCCATTCCTTGTATGTAGAACCAGCCCTGCCATTAGACAGAGTTATATGGTTGCCTTATATGACAGCAGAGAATATTAGAGGAGAGACATATACTACATAGCCTGCCTTGATACACCTATGCCAGCCTGCAACATTCTGATGTGTTTATTATCCAATCCCCAGTCTTGGGAAGAAGAAGAAGGATTTAACTGCCAGCCCATTTGCTTTTTACCAGGATTAAGGGGAGGGAAACATCTTGTTCTTTGCCTTCTGTAGCAAAATATCCTGCTTGTTTCCTGTTTTGTTTAGTCTGTAAGCCTAAGGGTAAGCATGTGTGTCAATTTTGTAGTTCTATATTTTGTGCCTGTAGCACAAAAACATTTTTTTCCAAAGTGAAAAAAGTGTTTGTTTCCTGTAGTGTACAATTTTTTTGTTTTGCTTCATCCCTATCAAAGCGTAGCTCTGGAAGCTCAGTTTAACTTTAGTGTCCTGTTGCCTAAGGAATATGGCATCAACTACTGATTCAGAATTTCACATCACAGATAGGCATTGACTTGTTTTAAGTTTAGGAAATGCAACCATGACACATTAGCTCCCAGGAGATCGTTCTCCATTGAAAGTAAAAGGTTTCTCCTTGTATCTGATGTGGGGACCGGGGCCTTTTCAGACTGCATAATTATAGCACTATGATTCCACTTTAACTGTCTTGGCTGGATCATGTGGAATCCTGAGGTCTGTAGTTCGGTGAGGCAATAGCAAAGCTGTGGCTGAGAATTCTAAATTCTCACTTCTTAAACTGCAAATTCCAGGATTCCATAGGATGTTGTTGTGGTAGTTAAAATACAATCATACACCTGCAGTTGTGTGCAGTGAAAGGGCCCTAGGAGACTCAAAAATGAAGATATTTGCCCTCTCCAGTTCTAAACAAAAACCAAATCTATTCATTCCAAGGGGACAGCCCAAACACTTCCCTCTCCATGATTTCCTTTCTGTTCCCTGCAAGTGGGAAAAGGAGACAGCCATTAGCTGCAGTGGAGAGCAGAAAGATAACGGTCTTTCCCCATTTAATTTCCCCTCTCAGTCATTCTGGCAGTGTATTAGGAGATGAGACTGAAAGAACACGGCTAGTTAGGACTTGAGTCTTCCCAAGAGTTCTCACAGCAGGAGAAACCCTTGGAAGCATTCCACATCCGCAGTGCCACTGCTATTGCAGTCCTCACTTCATACTGACTCTGAACATGAACATTCCTCTGTCTCTATAAAGTATAATTGTTTTGACTACTAGCCACTAATAATCTTATTCTCCATGAATTTCCTTCATTGCCTTTCCATGGCATCTAAAGTTGGAGGCAAGCTGGTTTTAACTGAATGCTCCTCCAGACTGTCCAGTAGTTCCAGTAAAGTACAGAACTTTCCTTTTGAGAATTTCACTCCTTTCATCAGTTGCTGAAATATCCTGGCATTGGTTAAACACTTGTTTCCTCCTTCTTTGTGTGTATGCAAGGGCACATGCATATACTTTCAAGTTGCCTGTTGACTTAAGGTAACCCCATGAATTTCATAGGGTTTTCTTAGGCCGAAATACTCAAACATAGTTTGCTAGTTTCTTCCTCTGAAATATATCCAGTATTCATTCTTCTTTAGTCTTCTCATAATATTTAGTGTAAACTTTAACTATGATAATGTGTGTGTATTTAGCGTTCACCAATGCTTACATTCTTTATTTCTGAAAACTAAGCTAATGGTGAGATTTGTTTGTTTTATTTATATCTTGCACTTGCCAGGAGAGTCTATGTTAGCTGGTGGCGC
Source organism: Urosaurus nigricauda (assembly GCA_034509955.1). NCBI lineage: Eukaryota > Metazoa > Chordata > Lepidosauria > Squamata > Phrynosomatidae > Urosaurus > Urosaurus nigricauda. Next base: position 89,515,665 of record JAOEGL010000003.1, read on the forward strand.
AGTGATTAAATGCCTGTACTGCAGCCTGTACTCACTCAAGGGCTCAAGCTCGACTCAAGCTTGCATCCTTCCAAGGTCAATAATATGAGTACCCAGCTTATTGGGGACAAGTAGCTTACACATTGTAAACTGCCTAAAGAGTGCTAAAGTGCACTGATAAGCAGTATAGAGATGTACTTGCTATTGCTAGTGTTATTTTAACCTGGGCAGTCTTACTGGGCTATCTTGAAAGCAAATTATCTCTATTTTAATGGAAGTTATGTGCATCTGTCTTTTAACCACACAGCCAAAATTGCATGTAAAAGGCTTTATGTTCTATTAGCTGTTTTACAAGTGCCTTCTTAAAATTTCTTGCATATAGGTTGCTTTCTGAAAGATGCTTTCTGCTTTTAGGAACTTATTATATGTAAATACCAAGTAAGGGAATACATTTCCTTTGTGTGTCACTTTACTCTAGCATTTCAAACAATCCACACCTACAAGCTGTTTTAATTTCTTCCACAAGGAAACTTGAATTAAAGCAATAGCAGCAATAGCAGCTTCATTTATATACCACTTCATACCACACTAAGCAGTCTCTAAGTGGTTTACAACTGTAAACTAATTGCCCCCTAACAAGCTGGATATTCATTTAAGCGACCTCAGAAGGATGCTAGGCTGAGTCGACCCTGAGCCCCTGGCTGGGATTGAACTCACAACCCTGTGGTTTGTGAGTGAGTGGCTGCAGTAGCAGCATTTAACCACTGCACCACCAGGACTTTAACGTGTCTGTATGTGAGTGTGAGAATGTGTGTGAAAGAGAGAGGGGGTGCATAAGGAAAATAAAACTAAATAGAGAAAAGAACAAGAGAAAACAGGAAAGAATGATATCACATGAGCCAGTATATATGAGGTCTTATCTGTCTGCCCCGTATGCAGATTAGATTATTAATAGGATTTTATGGAGGAGGTGTGAAATGACAATCTAAAAATCTGTTAGCCTGATGAGAAAGCTTCTAACCAGTTGTGAAGAAATGTAGTCACACATTTTGTACTGTGGCTTACTAAGAGGTGATGACAGTTTAGTTGCTATCTGAATGCTATCACTGGGAGACCATTTATTTTACAAAATATAGTACAAGGGATAGAAGGGAATAATACAGTTCTTGGATTTATTTGGACTCAGAACCAAGAACAAAGCTACATGACAATGCATACTTTGAAGGGATGCATGATCTTCCTTCCTATTGCAATCTCTCCTTACCCCCATCTCTCCCTATGTGTTTGTGTGTTACACGTTAAAGCCCCATTCCATCACTGTGTCTATGTGTATGTCTGTGTAAATCTCTATAGCTGGCACTACCAAAAGTTAACAGGATTTTCCAACTAGCAACTGGTCAGTTTGTAGGCACAGTTCAGAATGCTTGATGTGCCATATAACATGAGCTTGGGAAAATTACTTTTTGGACTAACTCTTCCATAATATCTCTGCAACCACAGTCAATAAAACCAGCCTGATCAAGCTTGTTGATGACAAACTAAGACATGTGTCTTTTAGTTAAGGCATCCTCAAAGTATGCAGAAACAACTACACTATTTCTGATACACCCCGTTTTCTGTCCACACTGATAGGCAGAAACACCCAAATTCAGAATACGAAGAATGAATAGGCAAGTTTGTGTGACTGTCCAGAAGGTCAGAGATAGTTAGAAGCCAATCAATTCATCAAGAAGGAAGAGTACTCAGAGGAGAAACTAAATGTTCCACCAGAATACTGCACAGCATGTAGAACCCATGAAATCAAGACTGACTGTGAATGTAGGGACAGATGGGCTTGGAAATTCATACCTTGAATGCCATCCAGAGAAATAGGGAGGGGGGATCAATTACCCTAGAGAGGCATTCATGAGTGTGTATGTATGGAATGAAAGATATGTTGGGGGGATAGAGTTAAGAGCATTTTGCTTTGTTTTTTCCCCTTCTTTCTTTCCTGTTTGAGCTGCCATATGAAAATATGAACTGCCTCCTCCACTGGCGAAAGAAAGCCTACGTATATAGATATCCTTTCCTTGTAACAGATGCTCTCTGAAACATGTATTCAGTGTAATTACTAGAACATATCCAAAATAATAAAGAGTGCAGGAACGCTAGGCATGTACAAAGTGCATTTTCCAGTGGAGTTTATCATACGATGGAATTTGGGGGTATAATGTAATGGCAATTAGAACGCAATCATGGGGTTTCACGTTATTGCATATGCATGTATCTCACGCAATTTCGGGCAAAAGGGAAGTCATTCCGAACACAATGATGGGTTTTACCTTATTGCGTATTAGATTAACTCACGCAATTTTGGGCAATGGGGTCATTTTTGGGCAATGGGAAGTCATTCTGAACGCATTCCGAATGCAATTAGAATTCACGTAAATTTGCTAAACTAGTGAATTTACGTGAATTCGAACTGGCTCCATTTGAAATAGAGAGAAATTCCTCCCGTGTGATAAACTCCAGTGTTACATTATAATGCCTTACTCTTGACAAACAGGGGTGTGCTGATTAATTCACATAAATATAAAGACCAGGATCTACTGGCATCATTCCACTACTGCAAATTATGTTGTCTACAGAGGCATCTAATTCTAGAGTATGAACAAAAAGAGAATCCAGTGCAGTTTCCAGTTACATAATCGGTAGCAAAATTGGTTGCAGAACCAGTTCCACAACATGCTACACCCCGGGACCTTAAGAATAAATATACTACCATTTGTGTCATTGGAAAAACCAATAGAACTCTGCTAGTGTACTATTTTCCTCCACTCATTTTACACTGGATTTAGCCCAAGATTATTACTGTACCCTGCTTAATATTACATGGTCACTTGTATGGTAAATATTGTAACTATTATTTTCTCCCAAATAGTTGCCTTTGCTCACCTTTAAAGTACGGGTGTTAATGCAGAGCAGTATCAAAGGTTTTTGTAACTCACAAGCTAAGTCCAGTATTTTGCTGGTGAAACTTTTGGAATTTTCCTCTCTGCAGTAATACATGCTTCCGCCACTCTAGAAAAACAAAACAAAACCACAGCACTGGGAAGGTTCCCAGCATTCCAAAGCCAGTTGTGTGGATATTCCGGTAAGGCTGCAGTGAAAGGGAGTATGCCCTTGTACTGCTGGATTTTGCCATTACATGTGTTCCATGCCCCTCCTTGCTCATCATTCAAGCCTTCCCTCTGTAAAAACAATTTTATTTACAGTGAATTCCTTCCTATATTCAGAAATAAGGCCTGTGTTCAATGGGGCTTACCCCCTGACAAGTGAGCAAAGGATTATAGTCTTATTATTACCATTCAGTGATAGACAAAACAAATTAACATGTCTTCTCCAATGGGATTTAAACTCATTGGTAACTATGTATATGGCTGTATCCAGCTGTTCTAAGACAAGGATTATTTTGATTTTGAAACAGAGCATCCAAGCTCTATCCAAGGCCACCTTTCAGGGAAGCTTTTTGGTGTGGATTCCTGCACTGTCAGGGTAATAGACTATGATCCTTGGGATCCCTTCCAACTCTATGAATCTATGCATCATATTAGCAAAATAAGCAGCAATTGATTAATGTTTCACACGAATTGCTAAGAAGATTTAGCAAATGAGTTTATAAGAAAATGCTGCATTCCTTGAAAAAAGAGAAATAATACTGAGAAATATATTCACAGATCACCAAGGGCTCCAGACTCTGGTCCATCTGTCTTCCAGCCTGGTGATGATCTGCTCAACTATCTCCAAACTCTGATAAATATATGTTTACATCTGTAGACCTGATTAAATGTTTTCCATGGCAATAAGGAAATGTTTGATGTGCTCTCAAGTCAAAGAAGTTGATCAATTTTTACCATAAAACAAACAAGTGATGCCAATTTGTTTACTTATTTTTGGTTATCACAAGCTTTAATGTCAAGATGACGAACTGCTGGCTTTACTGCTGTAAATCAGTGCCTGCTAGAGACTGAAACTGGAAGAACATACATTACATATATTTAGCGGTGCCATTTTTCGCTTATGGATGGAAGGAAAAACTCTCAGTGTCACAGAAAGATTTACCATAATTAAAGATAATTTAAGGGAAGTTGCCCTTAATGGTTGAGTTACAAATTAAAAACAATTTTTCATTTGTTATTGATAAAGATATGAATTAAGGGGGAAGGGGACCCCAAATTCAATATATTTTCAGAAGGCACAAATCTGTCATCAATCCACAATCTCAGGTTACCAAGTTTCTTTACAGATACTCATGACTTGCCAAGAATCTAAAATTACAACAAGGAAATGAAGGTCTACCAGCAGTGTAATTATCAGTGTATTGCCTCCAGAGGACAAGCCAACAAAGCTGAGGAGAATGAAAATGCTGTAGATAAAAGGGTTCATCTACACCATAGAAATAATGCAGTTTAACACAACTTTAAGTGCTGTAGCTCCATCCAAGTGATGGATGCTTTTGCATCACTAGAACCAAAGGGATATTCAACCAGCAGTATTGCATCTGGCCAGGGTACCATCTTGTTCTTTGATCCATGCTCTGTACAGGGGGGGTGGAGGAAGGGGATGATAAGATGGTCAGAAAGACAGCTGCAATGTTTTAGCAAGGACAACTGGTGGCAGGTGGCCCAACACCGAAGAGAGCACTTACGGGTGAAGTGTAACCATCTTCATCTTAATTTTCCCAAAATACCTCTGGTTCTTATGGAGGCAATAAGGAGGCAAAGTGGAAACAAGGTAGCCTGGCTTTGGACCTGGAAAAATAATAAGCCAAGTGGGACAGGGGAATCAATATGGAGAGAACAAGAAGCTTAAGGACCCTCTCGAACAACACAATTATAGCACTATGGTTTCCCTTTATGGTAATATCATATGGAAACCTGGGATTTGCACTTTTGAGAAAGGTGTTTTGAATTCTCAGCCAGAAAGCGTCTCTTGTGCCTTACCAAACTACAGACTCCAGGAATCCATAGGATGTTGCCATGGACATTAAAGCTGAATTGAGTCCAATTATTGGGGAAAAGGTGGGATATAGATGAATAAAATAAGTAAAAAATAAAATACATGATGTGGTATCGTGCTTTGGTTGTGTAGCATGAAATGGCCCTCAGAGAAGATGGTGAACAGAAGCACAACTTAATGACAATGAAGGGCAGGGAAAATCCAGCAGAAAAAAGAGGGGAGAAGCTGCACTTAACACCAGCTACTTGTCTACAACCTGACTATATGACCCTGTGTCCACAATTTTTTAGACAGAAATTGCTATTTGTGGAGACTACACTTCCCCAGATCTCACACCCAGCATGGCTATTGGCAATACAGGTTGAGTATCCCTTACTCAGAATTCCAAAATCCAAACATTTTTGAAGTGTGTAGCTGTATTATATTTGTGATACTGGAAAGGGAAATGTCTGGAGAGATACGTGAGAATCTGAAATGGGAGAGGCATGGTTTCATGCCAAGTACTAAACTTGGATTCCCACCATTTCACAGATCGTTGGTTTTTCTCCAGCCTCATTATGTATATACAAATACAAGTATTCCAAAATCCAAACACATCCAAAATATTCTGTCGCTAAGCATTTGGATAAAGGTTACTCAACCTGTATTGATTTTGCAATGAATGATTCCCACATACAGTGAGCCCTTGGTATCCTCTGGGGTTGGTCCTCCCCATTCCCATGGATACAACAAGCAGTGGTTGCTTAAGTTCCATTGAATACAATGGTGTAGTAAAATGGTGCCTCTTATATAAAATTGGTAACATCAAGGTTTGGAAGTCATATACTTTGAAAATAGTTTCAAGCCATTGATGCTTGAATCTAGAGATTAAAAAATCCATGTATATGGAGGACTGACTGTACTGAAAGGTGTATTCTGATTTTCCCCAAACGTAACTTTTTCAAATTCTTCTATTTTTATAGGCAGTTGAGAAAGGCAGAAAGGGAAAGGAGTCAGTAGAGTGACAACAGCCAGGAGATCACAGGGAATTGGAGCAAACTGTTAAGGCAATAGGGACTAAGATAAAGGATCAGGTGATGAAATGAACATGATAAACTAAAGAAAAAGAGAAAGCAGAGATAGCCCAACAATGGAGAACTGCAGGCAGAGGAACTCAGTCCACTTTCAAAAGCAATTTTCATCTTCAAATGGTTCTCACTACTGTCACTATTTAAATGTCATAGTTTGCAATAACCCATCATTATCCTTTGTCAAATGATGTCAAATTTGAATAAAAGTGCATCAAATTCACAGAAAGCAAAACTAGTTAGTCCATTTTTTATCTTTGAAACCAGAGCTATGAATCAGTCAAGTGCACATTTTCTTCTAACAATGATACATCACATATGCAATGATTTGTGGTACAAATAATGCAAGAGCTCTTACACACCTCCAGGAAATTGTGATATATTTCTATGCCATTTCCCAAGCAAGGGAGAAGGAGAAACTAAAGACTGGGAGGAAGTGAAAGGTTATCAGTTACAATTTCTGAGGAGAGAAACAGGAAGGGAGGGAGAGGAAGAAAAAAATATAGCAGTACCTTTAAAATTAACTGCTTTTTAATTTTGCAAGAATTTTCGTGCATATACACCCACTTCTTCAGATGCAGTACTGAGTGGTATTAAGGCCTCAGGTATAAAGTATATTAATACAGTAGTAGGAGTGGAATAGAATGTAATAGGAAGAGAAAGATGCAAATCATATCCATTGCCCTAAATTTTCAAAGGATTGGGTGAGGTGGTACTTTTAGATCTTTACACTGATCAGTTTGTGTTGATGTGTGAAAGCAATTAATTGCTTACAAAAAGTCAGTTCCTTGGGTGAATAGATTTTCTTTCTTACAGTAGCAAGAAATCTTCTCATATATATATATATATATATATATATATGAAGTGTCTCATGAATAGTGTACATTAATAGTGTACATACATATGCATTTATATATGTAGTGAGCCATTGTCTTTGTCCATGCCTCTACTAATGGTTTGGAATTCTAAGGAAAGTTCACCTATATCCAATGTCCTCAACTGTCAGCTACTTAAAGATTTTTCTTTGAACACAGAAGTGCATAAGTAAGATTCAGGATTCTTGAGTTCTGTGCTGTTGTTTTAATTTTGGAATTGATGGTTCTGCAGACAGCCATTCGGGTTTTTTTATCCTGTATCCATCAATGGCTCTTGTGAAATGGAAGACCATTTTAGGAGAACTATTTACATAAATAAATTATCATCTCACCAAATTCAGTAAAACCAGGCTTCTACTTCACTGAACTGGAAGGACCATGACATAACAGAAGCAGGGGGGAAGGTTCATGACATACCCACTCACACTACATCAATCTCACAATAACAGTACTGTAGCGATAAAGTGACCCAGACCTGTGCAGTCACATGAATGTAGCTATATTGGCAGTTCTTGATGGGTGACTCTCATTAATGTGAGATTGCACATTAATACCCTGTTTCTCTCGAAAATAAGACATCTTCAGAAAATAAGACCTAGTAGAGGTTTTGCTGAATTGCTAAATATAAGGCCTCTCCTGAAAGTAAGACCTAGCAAAGTTTTTGTATATAAATATATATACAGTATATAATAAAGGTTCATTTTTTTTTGTTCAACAATAAATGTGCATTCTTCTTCATGGAAAAATAAGACATCCCTTGAAAATAAAACCTAGTCCATCTTTGGGAGCAAAGATTAATATAAGACACTGTCTTATTGTCAGGGAAACACGGTAATGGTATGACAACAGTCCAGGAAGGGTGACCCTGGACAAGTCACACCTTCTCAGCACTAAAGGAAGGCAATGACAAATCCCCCCTGAACAAGTCTTGCCAAAAAAGTCCTATGATAGGATTACCATAAGTGAGAAGTGACTTGGAACAAACATCAGTAGCCACAAACTCAATCAAAGCACCTACTAGAAGATCTAAATAAATGAATTTAAGACATAACACTATATTTTTCTGAAGCACTGTTGAAATGTCTGTGAGCTTTCTGAGTGAAGATTGCACCACAAATCTTTATAAGGTAGATGGCATATGTCTTTACTTTTCCTGTTAGCTTTGGAGAGAAGCAAAAAGACCGATAGGTTACTGAAGACAGCTTGCTTCATTGTAGCAACATTAACCTAAGGCAATTTAAGCATGTAGACAGAGAAAGCAAAGAAAGGAACAACAGAACAACAGAATAAAAGGCAATTTCCCTTTGTCTGAAACCATTTTAAACAGAATTTGAGTTTAGATACCCATTTATATATGCCTTTCAGGTCTCAGCATGTTTGCTAACTTTCTTCTATTCTATCCTGTATCATTTTTTCAAACAAAGCAAGAGTTTCTACCAATGTTCAGCTAGTATTGTTTTCAAGAGTAGTTCACACTTCTAACAACACTTTGCCAAATAATCATCTCAGTACTGCCGGTTTGGTGTAAAATATCTATTTCTAGATTTTTGTGTTTTAATCTTTATTTTCAGAAAAGCTTTATTTTCACAACCTTGGGTTTGTTTGTTTTTAATGCTGAGTGTGATGTGGGGATGTTTGAATGTTTCAAAACCCAAACTAAAGTCCAAGAGCTATCCAGCTGGTGCTCTTTTCTAAATCTAATCAATTCAGTTTGGAAAGCAAGGTTTTAAATTTTTGTGGATTTTTAAAATTTCATCTTTATAATTGCATCATGGTGTTTCAAAAGCCAGTTACTGGATCATAAATAGTAGGGGTTTTTTAATCACAGTCTAGCAATATATAGTCATAATGAAAAGATTTCCAGATATATGCAAAATCTTTCACACCCACACATGCCTAGTAGGTACAGAGCCTCTTCCACAAACTCACTGACATTATTTATAATATCTCTTGGGCCTGAGAAAGTTATAGTCTTTAATTTTGATTTAGGAAGAACCAGTACAGCATGAACCTCAACTTTGTATGTTTTGATGAGAGAGCAAAGGGGCCTGGCTTAATTCAGAGTGGTCACTATATTTGATTACTTTTTGCAAAACAATACCATGCTGTCAGTGTAAGTTATGCAATTTTCACATGGATGAAATGTTGATGAGAATGAAATGTTCTGATGAATATATGTACCAAAATTCAACATGTTTCACCTCGTCTTGTAAGTGGCATCCAGCAGACTCATTTTCACAACACATTGTTCACATTCACAATACATTGTCCACTTAACTGTTAATATACAGGACATAAATTAATTTATGATCAACTAAAGTGTTCCAAAAGTGTTTTGTTAGATAGGTCAACGTATCAATATTCGTACCCAGCAGTCAGTGTGGAAGAAAAGTGGAGCTGGCTGTAGTCTCCATGGCAACACCAAGGGCTTCCAGAAGAAGCCATGCATAGCTTAATGGAACTACTTTGATAACTGTTACCATTTCTCTCCTTGCTAAATCTTTAAACAGGTCTTCTCAGCAGTTTATAGCATCTGTTGCTGAAGTATTAAAATGCTGACTACAGTCTAAAAGTGTTTGCAGGCAAATGAAAAGATACAGTATGTTGTGAAGCAAGGGTGAGGCAAATTGCAAGATATGAAATGTTTACAGGGTGTGCACTCCACAAAAGTCATATGTACTCTAATTCAGCTATCCATGCTTGTGCTGTTCTTGGAAGGCATCCCACCCCTAATACTTTGCATGCATAAGACTTTCAGTTCTGTCCCAGACATTTCCAGTTAAAAATATTGAAGAGCAGATGATGGGAAAAGCCTGAGGCCCTGGAGAATGCTCTCAGTCAGAACGGATTCAGCAGAAGATAGCTTTCTATGGTCATACCTGAACTCAGGGAAGAAATAAATACAAGTCCCAGAATCCCAGAGTTAGCCTAGCTAGTAGTCATTCTGCTGGGGTGGGGGTGGGAGGAGATCAGTAAACTGTAGTTCCCCCAAAGTCACTTTTCCAGAATCTAGTTGGTCCAGTATTTCAACCAGTTGAATTAGCCTGCTTTAGAACTGCACATCTTCTCTGTCATGTTCCAACAGGAGTTTGGGGAAGCTGGTCATCGATCTAATGGGGCCAGAGTCAAGCAATTCATTTGCAAAAAAAGACAAGAGTCAAAAAGAGTCCAACATCACGTGAACACAGGTATCTACTTGCACAAAGGGATTTTTCCCTTCCTCTGCTTTTCCCTGCATGCCCACATGCTCTTCCCCAAAATCTGTTCCAAGGAACCTCTGAGCTCTCCAGAGCAACTTGGGACTTTATCACACAGAGGAAAACTGGAAGTTTAAGAAAGGATTATCCCTTGAAAATCATGAAATTACGATCAAATTGCAATTAAGATTTTCAGCCATTATCCTGGGAATAACCAGGCAATAAACAGCAAGAAAGCATTTTTAGGATTTTCCCGTGAATGATTTGTTGCTGTTTATTGCCTGGTTATTCACAGGTTTATGACACTTTAACTGCTTTTCAATGTGACATTGTGTGAAAAGCTTTATCGCAACTGTGTGATATTCATGCGATATTCCCAGGATAACGACCATTTAATTGCAATGTCATGCAAAAAATCTTAATTGTGAATGTGCAATTTTCATGGGATAATCCCCATTGTTCCTGTGTGATAAAGTCCTTAGACAGCACACAGGAAAGTCCAGGAAAATAGGGATCTGTTCTATACCAGCAGTATCCATCTGTCTCACAGATAACCAACACTTGACACAACCCGGGTTCTGTGAGAAGCAATAAAATGTCACAGGAATCAGAGTTTTGTGGGGCCAGACTATTCCCACAACAACGTTCCCTTCTGCAGGTTCCTACTTGTGACCAGGACATAAGTAGAATTGGATTCTTTCTTGAGAAATGAGGACATATATGAAGGATTCAATGAAAGTGAATGGTCCAAAAGCACCATAAATTGTGTTGTGGTTGTTTCTTGATGAGTTGAGAGCAACTATACTTGGCACATGCTAATATCCTAGCCTTTGTTATCAGCCTGATGATAGATACAATACATTTTACTAATATTTGAGGGAATTTCAACTAGAAATTCATGGTAATATAATTCAAGTAACAACATCATGATCCTAAACCCAGAGATAGAACTGAAGGCAAAAGAAGGAAATTGCCCCAACAAATAAAAAGTTTATTTTCAAGATGTATACATTGAAAACTAAAAATAACCCTAACCCTAGCCATACCCATAACTCTCAATACATTGACATTCTCATTGGGATGAGGAAATACTCTATAATGCTGTGATTTTTTTTAAAAAAAAATCCTGATGCATGAGCTTTAAAGGGTCATCTCTCTAACCACTTTACAACAAATCTTTTAAAAAATTCATTTGTTTTTGACTTATGATTATTGACATACTATGGTAGGGGTTTTTTTAATGGTGAGCTTTATTGTAAACTAGTTTTTATTTTTACTTTGTAACATTATTTGTTCTTTTTTAGTATAAAATGTTCTAATGCTCAGTTTTAAGAGATGTTTTTCCAGGTATCTGTTTCAGATCCACATCCATGAAATCTGAGTCAATAGCTTCTAATGCCTCAAGCAAGAGTAGATAGCACCTTTCCATGAGGAAAAGAGATTGAAGGATTTGTGCTTGTTAGCAGCTTCTCTTGTGACTGAATCCACCATGTTACGTATATGGATTACAAAAGAATGTAACAGTTTGAATTTGAAAATAATAGATATCACTGGATAATGATCATTTTGGCTACAAAGCTATCCCTTAAATACTTGCATGTTAACTAATATAGATTGGAAAAGACGAGCATTCAAATTGTTTATAAGCTGGCCATTAAACCACAATTTTAAAAAAATACAACATTCTATACATCGCCTCTGAGTATTCCTTGTGTAAGAAACCGCTATGAAATTCATGGGGTCACCATACGTCAACATCTCGAAAGATTGCACACACACACACACACACACACACATCAACAATATATCAACAATACACTCCCACGTAGAAAATGTTAATATTGTACTACAAGTGCCTCATAAACACTTGGAAGTTCCATACAGAGCTTAGAAAAGTTGCTTTGGGACTACAGTTCTCAGAATCACCAGCCAGCCTGTCCATTTACCATGTTGACTATGTGATTTCGGGGGCTGTATTCCATACACATAAATTTTCAAAGTTTTAATTGCATTTTGCTATCTGTTCTCAGATAGCCTACTTGAGTCCCTGTATCAGGAGAAAGGCAGAATATTATTAACAAGAATAACAATATTTTTTTCAAAAATTAATTATAATTAAATTAAATATAATTAAATATAATACTTTTTCAAAAATTAAATTTAAATGTCAAAGCAGAGATCCTATCTCAGACAGAATGCAGGATATAAAATTGTATTATTTCAGAACAAAGGCATCACTGGGGGTTTGGGGGATGTGGGCCGCACCAGGTGACACCACTGTCCCCCAAACATCTGCTTTTTTTTGCAGAAACAGACTATGGCATTCACTTGCATCCCTTTAAAATGCTGAAGAGATGCTGTGAGTGGAGCAAGGTTCACTGAGAGGAGAAAGAAGAGGCCTTAGGGTTTTGTTTGTTTTTTAAAAAAAATAATTTTTAATTTTTTTAAAAAATATTTTTTAAAAAAATATTTTTAAAAAAATTGATTTTTAATTTTTTAAAAAAATATTTTTAAAAAACATAAAATTTTAAATCTTTTATTCTTTTAAAATTTTCTTTTAAAAACATAGCATCTTCCCAAATTTTCCCTTTAACCACATGAAACTATGTACATATAAATCTATTTAGGCTATGAATAAGATATATTAATTTAAAAAATATAATTTTAATTTTGCTACTTGTTTGTGTCTCATAAAGGAATTATGATTAATGGGTAACAACAGTACAAATACATTACTAAGGATAATGCATGGTGTAGTATGGGAGGAGGTCAATGGAGGGGGTACCGCCATGAGTTACTGAAGCTAGTGACACCAATCCTAGTGATGCCACAGTTTCAGAATGCAGCTTAGCAAGATGATACTTTTGAATATTCTCCATAAATAAAGTCCCCTGTATATAGTGAACTAGTGTATTGGGGCATAATAAAGGAAAATATTTCTCCATGTTTGCACTGCAAATTTTTAGTGCTTTAAAACTAAATGGTTAAATAAACTAGGCAACACATTAAATGCTCAATTACATTTAATGCATCAATTCCCTGTGCTTTTAACCAACAGTTACAGAGATACTTGAACTGGAGTGCTAGGGTTTAACACTTATTCCAATGACAGTTTCTCTTCCAGAGCGTACAGCAGCTGGAGAGCAGGAGTTTTACAAAGATCGTATGAATTGGGAAGGTTAAGTCCCTCTCTGTCCTCATAGACAACTAGTCCCTGATTGTTCCTCTTAAACATTGCTGACACAGCTGTTATTTAAAAGGGGAGAGCAAGAAACATTATATGGAACCACGAACTGAGCGTATTTTCTAGTTTGACTCTGTTGACGCAATGCCTTAAAGAAACTGGAACCACTCCACTGTAGAAGACACTGTGTACTTAAAACCTGCTGCTCCTGCTATGAACAAACCTGGGGGGGGGGGGGGGGATGAAGTAAGATAGATCCACAGGAGAATAAGTGTTCTTACCAATTTCTTACTGCATCCCCATGGCAGCCTGCTTTCAGTGACATTGGAACGGAGTCAAGTCTGTCCAGCCGCATGTCAGACCATCTGCTAAGCTACTTCTACTTCTGCTTTATTTATGATGACTCCTCTGCCTTCCATCTGAATCCTGGTTTTTCTCTTTAGACTCTGTCAGCTTCAATTCATATTTAAGAATTCTTAAAGGAATTGAAACTTTGAATGTTACTTTCAAGAAGTAATTCATTACATTGGAAGTACCAAGCCTTCAAAGATAGTTATAATTCCAGTTGCAGGTTTTTGGTTTGGCTTAGTTTGTTTGTTTTTTAACCCCTCTTTTCTTTCTTTTTCTGAAAGGTAACATAAAAAATTGCTTTTGGGTACTTTTGGGGGGGAAAGGCTGCAAAATGGGTTTTATAGCTAGTTATGCAGTAACAGACACTCTTCCCAAATTAGCAACCTTATCCTTGCATTAGTTGAATTTTCAAATTACTGTAAATCTAAAAAAAAAATAGCTCTAACATTACCATAGATGTCATGATATTCAAAATTAAGCTCCATGTGGTGGATGGCTGGGGGGGGGGGGGACTATCTTCTTTACATTCATGGCTATGGAATTCCAATCACAAAGCTGTCAAAGATAGCTTATTAGGTACTTTAAATAGACACTTGATGAATAGTTCTCACCCCAAGGAATAATTACCAGCTATATTAAGAAGACAAGGAATTTAAATTGGTGTAGCTAAGGCTACATGCTATAATATGCCAAATCAAATTAGCCTTTATTTCCTTTCTAGCTGTCTTACCTTCTATTCCCGGTCCCATTTTTTCCATTGAGAGAGAACAGAAACATCATTATTTTATTTATTTATTAAAATATTTGTTTATCACCTCTCTGCCCTCACCACCCCTCCCTTCAAGTTGATGCACAATGGATTAAAAAAATGGAATGTTCTATTTAAAAAATGGTATTTTAAAACCCAGTTTTCAAGCACATACACACAGTTAAAACAGTTCAGTTAATGATTTTAAGGATCAGAGGAGATTCCATAATTGAGGTGGTTCTACAGAGAAAGCCTTTGTCTTGAGTACTCACCAACCTAGCCTCTTAGGGTTGTGGGACATGAAACAGGTCCTCCACTGAGAATCTCAAGAATCCCGGCATATTCATACATGAGGAGGCAATCCTTCAGATATCCTGGCCCCAACCCATTTAGGGCTTTGTACTAGCAGAAAACCTCCCAGAACTGGAATAACTACTAAGAAAGATCAAGGAAGAAAGTGAAAAGGCAGGACTAATGTTGAACATTTTTTTAAAATGACTATGGATATTCTAGACAAATTCAGCCTAGACTCGAGGGCAGTTAACAAGAAAAATATCTAACTTAGCACATTAAACTCAGATCAGAAGCAAATCTGAAGCTAGTGGAGCTGATACTTGGGTTGTGATACATAATCTCAAAAGCACACAGTAGATAATAATTTGGCCACTGCATTTAAGTCTCCAGACTACTGAATTTAAGTCTTCAGAACCAGATGAACTACATCCAAGGGTATTAAAAGAACTGGCAAATGTAATCTCAGAGCCATTGGCAATAATCTTTGAGAACTCCTGGAGAACGGGAGATGTCCCAGCAGACTGGAGAAGGGCAAACGCTGTCCCCATCTTCAAAAAGGGAAAAAAAGAGGATTCCAACAATTATCGCCCAGTTAGTACTGACATCAGTATCAGGAAGGATTCTAGAGCTGGGAACTTGGAGGACAAGGAGACTGAGCCAGAGCCTCAACTTGGACCTGTGCTGGAAGCTGAGCCTGAGCCTGAGCCTGAGCCTGAGCCTGAGCCTGGCCCAAGTTTGCCCCTGACAGCTCCAGCAGAGTTTGTGGCTTCCAAGGAGGCTCATCAGCCAAGCCTTCTGGCAAGAGCCTGCAAGCATGGATGAGGGAGAAGGGACAGCAGCACCTAGAGTACCTACCTTCAGCCAGCAACGAGCAGAAGGCTTTATCAAAAACACCAAGGTAATCAGGCACAGCTAGATTCCTGCAGTTTGAGAATTTAAACAGTTGCTGAATGCCTGGTTCGGTGTCAGAGATTATCTGAGCTTCCCTGTAAAAGCACACTTAATCCTGACCTACCTTGTTTTCCTGGCTGGTACCTTGCTCCTTGGATTGCTGGCTGCCATGTCTCTCTGGAATTAATAATTTTTATTTTTATTTTTATTTTACATTCCACTTAATCTCAGGGAATCCAAGCAGATTACAATAGTAAAAGAACATACAGTTCAAAAGAGATGCATTAAAATCCCAAGATCCCCACCCTCCCCCCAACATAAAAACATGAACGAGCTCTAAAAAGAGATTAAACCAAAGAGAAATTAAAAACATTAATGTACAAATACACTAATTCTTCCCAGAGGAACGAAGAGTGCAGGGTAGATTGCATGGGAGAAGGCGCTCCTGCAAGAAGTCAGGACCCAAGCCACGTAGTGTTAAAACGAACACTAATAGGCAGCCAATGAAGAGTTTTTAAAACTGGTGTAATATGGGCAGTTCTAGATGTACCAGTAACCGGCCTGGCTGCCATATTGTGTACCGGTTGAATTTTCCGTACTTGACACAATGTAGAGCACATTACAAACGTTGAGCCAAGAGGTCACCAGCACATGTACAACTATTTCAAGGTCTCCCTGCTCCAGGAAGGGGCGCAGCTGGCGTATCAGCCAAAGCTGATAGCAAGTGCTCCTGACCATCGCATCTACCTGGTTGACATAACTCCATTCCTGGATTTGGGATTCCTATAGCAAGTACCTCCGTCTTACCTGGATTCAACTTGAGTCTGTTTTCCATCATCCAGTCCATTACCGCATTAAGACAGGCATTCAAAGGAGAGATGCCATCCTTAGTCACTACATCAGTCTGAGATATAGAGAAATATATTTGGGTGCCATCAGCGTACTGATAACACCCCGCCCCATGTCTCTGGATGATCTCGCCCAGAGACTTCATGTAAATGTTAAACAGCATTGGGGACAGAATCATGCCTTCAAGGATGCCTGACCTGAGCTCCCTCTTGGGCGAATAACTGTCCCCAAGTGACACCATCTGGAATCTGCCCAAGAAGTAGGACCGGAACCACTGCAAAGCAGAGCCTCCAATTCCCAGCTCTCTCTGGCATTCCAGAAGGATACCATGGTCAATGGTTTTGAAGGCTGTCGAGAGGCCCAAGAGCACCAGCAGGGTCACACTTCCCCTGTCGGAAGCTGGCATACAAGTCACAATTGGTTAAAAACAATAGCACACCAGGTGGCTAAAGCAGTCACATTCCAGAAGCAACACTGGATCCAGGAGTATCCCCAAGCTGAAAATGTGGTCTTTCAGAGGGAATGCAGCCCATCCGAAACAGACCATAATTCCAATCCCAGGTTGGTTTTGCTGCAGACCAACAGAACCTCTGTCTTTTCTGGAATGAGCCTTAGTTTCCTCACCCATCATTTACTGCTTCTAGACATTTATTCAGGACTTCAACAGCCTCCTTAATATCAGTTGTGGCGGGGGGGGGGGGAGTTAGTGATGCCTATCACCACCATACTGATGACTCACTGCCATAAAAACACCAGATGGCTTCCCCCAGTGACTTCATGCAGATGTTATAAAGGACAAAGGATAGTACTGAGCCTCAGAGAAAGGGATCAGGATCAAAATGACTTAATAGATTGGAGAATTGGACCAAAACTAACAAAATGACCCCATAGGTTTATAACCCTTAGATTAGAGAACCCAATCAGCCCTTAGACTGAGTACTTGATTGATCACCTCATACTTGACCTTGGACTGGGTGTGACATATGGTCTGCAACCTGTTCCAGCATTTCATCCTTGATAGTAATTTACTCAACTTTCCTACACTACTGTTTGCTTGCCTCTGGCTCCAGCTGGCTTTTTAGGTAAGCTACACTGACAGCGACTGAATTTATGTCAGAGCAGAAAAATAATATGGCATTCATTGATGAGATTCAATTATCCATTAATACAAGGTGACAGTGCTTATATTAATAAAGATGTATAACATAAGTTCATCACTACCACTCCTGACTTTGAAAAATAGCTGCCAAAGCAAGTTCAGGAACCAGCATTGGAGCTGGGCTGTACCTGGATGGCAGTTTGGGGACACCAGGAGAAAGTCTGAATTTGGCTTGAATTCAGGAGTGGTAAAATATTTATTTCTAGCCCACCCAATCACGAAGAATCCGGGCAGGTTATGACAATAAAATACACCAAAGTTACAATAAAATCAAACCCTAAACCTCCCCCGCCCCCCAATCCCAGTACTAAAATGGAAATTAAACATTTCCATTCCATAGCCGCCGCCACCACTACCACCACCACTCCATTCACTCAGCTCTTCTGACCCTTTGAGAGCCAATCTGCAATGGCACCGCCCCAGGCACCATATGGCCTTAAATATGCCTGTGGACCAATCAGGAGCTGGGAAGGGAAGTTCCGCCCCCGGTTCCCTCAGTCAATCACAGGCACCGACGCCTGTGACACTGCCCAATGGCACTTCGTGCCATAGCGCCCCTGAGGTCGTAGTCCCAGTGCCAGGCAGGAAGTGCCTACCCTTCCTCCCCCCACCAGCCAATGACAGCCTGGCCCTGCTTAAGAGAAGCATGCCAGGCTGCTGGCTCTGGAGTCTCTGGTGGCTAGCAGCCTCCCCTTCCCCAGCAACATGAGTCGGGTGGCTGTTTTTTGTGGGGACTGCAGCAAAGAAAATGTGGGTGTTGGGAGTTGCATTGGGAGAGATCTTGTAGCTACATGCCAGATAAACATCTCCAGCTGCAGCATGTTAGTGATAACATGGCTCTTGAACAGAGTAGTAATTGGAAACTCGGGACTTTACTTGAAGCAAATCAAAGGGAGTGATACTGACTGACTAAAATCAGGAAAGTGCATTTTATGGGCCACAATGCTTTCAGCACCTTAGATAAAACTCAAAGTGAATTCACCATGCCGCTAATATGGAAGCCACCAGCTTCCACTATTGGAGGTTTCTGGGAACATAATGCTCCTCAATGATGCCAGTACTTCAAAACAATTAGGAAGTGTCAGAGAATGCTGGCTCAGTGACAATCATCAGTGGCTTCAGAGAGTATTGAATCACCAATGATCACCAATATTTTGGGAAGCATCAAGACATTCTGGGAAGTACAGGAGAGAGCAGGAGAGAGATTTTGAGGGATATCTGAAGTTGAGGGGCTGCACTAGAACTAGAAGACACAGAAGATACGCCAGCTGCGTCCCTACCTGGACCGGAGGGACCTTGAAACAGTAGTACATGCTCTCGTAACCTCTCGGTTGGATTTCTGTAATGCGCTCTACATGGGGCAGCCTTTGTATCACACTCGGAAGCTACAATTAGTGCAAAATATGGCAGCTCGGGTGGTCACTGGCGCTCCCAGGACCGCCCACATAACACCTATATTGAAAGATCTCCATTGGCTGCCTATTCGCTTCCGGGCTCAGTACAAAGTGCTGGTCGTTACCTATAAAGCCCTATATGGCTTGGGCCCAGGGTATCTAATGGACCGCCTCTCCCCACACAATCCGCTCCGCACTCTCAGATCCACGGGGCAGCACCTACTTAGAGTTCCAGAGGCTAAATTATCAACAACTTCAAAGAGAGCCTTTTCCATCTCGGCTCCTGGCCTCTGGAACTCCATCCCTACCGAGCTTCGCTCAGCCGCCTCCCTCATTGAATTTAAAAGGGGTTTAAAAACATATCTATTCGATTATGCATACCCCTGATGTCTTCCCACATGTGATTCCCTTCCCACATTGGCTCTATATTTCGATACACTGCTACTGCAATTGTTGCATTGTTTTAAGACTGTTTTAATCTTTAAATAACCTTTTATTGTTGATAATGTATTGTTGTATATTGTTTGTTTCTACGCTGTACACCGCCCTGATCGCAGGAAGGGCGGTATACAAATAAAATTTTATTATTATTATTATTAAGATTTTGGGGCAAAACAGATGGGCAGGAAAAAGTGTCTTGAAGTTGCATTTTCTGAAGCCACATTGAACCCCACCATCCGCACTTCCAGCTCCCAAGGCAGCTGGAGTGCTCATGTCATGACCACATGACACGGCTTCAAGCCAGGAAGAAGCAGAAAAAAAGCTGCTTCTTTTTGAAATGGCTTTTCTCTGCATTAGGGCACTTTTCTGCTGGCTTCAAAGCATGTGTCATCTAACCACCACGCCTTCAAGCCTGTCTGAAAGCACCTCTTTTTGCCTGTCTGTTTAGCCCTATAGTTCTATTTTGTGGCAGTTGTTTCGGCTGTGTGATTTGCACATATGTATGAGAGAGTGCAGGATGAATTGGGAGATGGAGAGTGTATATGGGTGGTCTTTGTGTATTTTTGTTGAATGCATAAATAAAGCTGCTCCAAGGCTACACTAAAGGGGGGAAGCCAGTCCTTTATAATCCCCTTCTGCTGGTAGCTGGTTTAGGACTGTAGCAGTAGCCCATTTCGGAAGTGGCCCGTGCAGTTACTGCAGTGCCAGCCCAATCATGGTCAGAGGCTGTGTGCTTTGGCCCTTACTTGCTACACAAAAATAAGTGAAATAAGTGAATTTCTCCATAACATTTTGAACTTTCCTAGGAATGCTCAAGTACATAGCACATCATATATTAAACACACTTTTTTCTTCCATGAGATGACCAGGAAAGTATCCTCATAGATTACAAATGAGTGCTGTGCTATATTACCTTTTCTCTTCCCTTTTATGCCTTTACTCCTTGACCCATCATTCCACATGACTAATCAGGTGAATGCAACAGTCAGGAGTGCCTGTTATCAGCTTTGGCTGATACGCTAACTGCGCCCTTTCCTGGATATGAGGGACCTGGAGACCGTGGTACATGCTCTGGTAACCTCACATTTGGATTTATGCAACGCGCTCTACATGGGGCTACCCTTGTGCCTAACCCGGAAACTTCAACTGGTTCAAAACATGGCAGCCAGGCTTGTTACTGGAACATCTAGGAGAAAGCATATGACACTTGTGCTTAAGTATCTCCACTGGCTGCCGATCAGTTTCCGGGCATAGTACAAGGTGTTGGTGTTAACCTTTAAAGTCCTACATGGCTTGAGTCCATCTTATCTCAGGGACCATCTCTCCCCATATGATCCCCCCCGCACACTCCAGTCCTCTGGGAGGAATCTGTTACAGCCTATGAAAACTAGGCTGTCACAGACCTCACAGAGGACCTTTTCTGCTGTCGCTCCCAAGCTATGGAATGGCCTGCTGGATGAGATGTGTCTTATCACATCCCTTGATCGCTTTTAAAAAGCTTTAAAGACACATCTCTTCCGACAGGCCTTCCCAGAAGCCTCTTAACTCCCCGGCTCCAAAATTAGTAACTTACCAGACTCTGTCTTCCAACAACACCATGTCCCCTGAACGTTAGCCCATGCTGCTCTTGGAATAGCTCTTTTTAGGATGATGCACTGTATTGTATTGTTTTCATTCTGTCTGTTGGTTTTAATTCTATTGTTTAGTTTAATTCAATTTTAAGGCATGGGAGGTTGGGTAGTGGGTTATTGGATTGTTTTAGTTTATGAATTTTATCTTTGTTGTACCCCGCTCCGATTGTGTGAATAGAGGAGCAAGTTATAAATATTATTATCATTATCATTATTATTATTATTAATTTTCTGGTCAAATAGGTATTTTTCCCTCTGTTACAAAATCAACACTGCAGAAAATACTTGGCATTTTCACTTTATCTGTTCTGGACATTTTTTAGAACTAACAATGCTGCAATGCTGCATTGTGATACAGCCTGGAGAGTTATATAGCTGAATTACAGGCTAAATTACAGATACTCTTCCTTCCCAACACATAGCCATGTGAATTATGATTTTCCCCAGGAATATCTTCTATAACTTCTCAATGATTTTTCATTTTTCATGTTGGCATTGGTACTAACTGATTACCTGAAACATGCAGCTGAATAACAAACATCGACAAAAATATGATGTACATTTTTTAAAAGGCTAAGGGGAAATAAAAACAAATTGTAATGTATGGGTAATACCTTCAACAATTTTGTTCCTAAATTTTGGAAGGCAATTTTAAAACCTTCCACATTTTCTAGAGACATATTAAGTCCCCAGATTTGCATCGGTAAGATGCTATTGTAGCAAACATGTCAATAGGAAAATTTCCACTGATCTGAACAGAAACAGATCACATTGAATGTTGGCTCATCTAGTTATAAGACACAATCTACACTTCCACATCTCCCTTCTCCTCTTTCTTCTCCACTTTTCATTTTTTCCATTTTTTTCAAACAACCTTTAAAAAAAAAACTTTTGGCAAACAACAATGCAAACCATTTTTTTAAAATTCTGATCCTAAAACTAAATGCATATATATAGACAGAAGTGTTATTAAAATCAGTGACCTAAATCAAATTGATTGTCACATTACACATAAATAAACACATTAAATCAATTGTTGACTAGGAATACAACATTTATCTAAAGCCCATTGATTCAGTGGGTTGTTTTAACTAGAACTAACAATAAGATTTCACATATGATATTTAGAGCCACATCTTCTAACTTAGGATTGCCCAGTTTCAAGATCTAGTACTTACTTTCCTGTGTTTGTGGGCCATTCCAGGTTCTAAACAATGGTGCAAATTCTCCAGTTTTGGCAGGCTCAGCTCCAAGCAAGAGGAAAGGGCTTTTTGTAAATCTCCAGCTCAGCTAATAGACCAGCAGCTTGCTCCTATCTGCAAGGGTTAATTGATTTGCTGCTGTAATTTGTAAAGGTCCATGTATTTACTTAGTTAGCATCCTCCTTTTGTGGCAGGAAGGTGTAGTGCCAGGACTCTTCATTCTGCTTTGCATCCATCTTCTGGCTAGAAGCATATTGTTATTGTTGTTGTTGCTGTGCTTTCAAATTATTTCCAACTTATGGTGATCCTAAGACAAATCTATCATAGGTTTTTCTTGGAAAGTTTCTTCAGAAAGGCTGAGAGAATGTAATTTTCCCAGGGTCACCCAGCAGGTTTCATGGCTGAATGGGGCCCTATTCTCCAGATTCGTAGTCCATAGTCAATAGTCCATAGTCAAATCACTACACCATGCTATCAAGTAGGTTAGATTAAATGTTCTTTATCATGTCTCCTCATTTCACCTTGATCTGGAAACCTCAGGCCCTGGAATGATCCTGAACTCACAACTCCAATAAACTGATTAAGATGCTGAGTTACCTTCAGATCCATATTAATATTTTCTTTTTGCTGTTGAGTGAAGTAACACTTGAATGCACAAAGCTCCTGATTATGCTTACTACTACAAAAATGTCTATGAGCTAGTCCTTTTATTTGTTAAGACTGACAAATCTAGAGAGCAAAGTTAGAAGGAGTAGGAAGGAATGGAAAGTTTCTCTGCCTAATCTTTTATGTTGCCTCCCACCAATGGATTCTCACAGTATATCACTCCTCAGGGACAGTGAGTTCCTCACACTCATCCTAGCCCCAGTGTGAGTCACTAGCAAGGAGAAGGTGGACTTCTACTCTGTCTTCACCAAGGGAAAGAGAAAGGGGGGGGGGAGCAAAGAACATAAAATCAAAATTCATCTATTTTTTGTTTAAGTGATCAGCTGTAAAAATAAATTGTATTTTACATCTGAAAAATACTTAGACTACAATGTTGGTTGCTGCTGCTGAATTCAAACAGTTTTTGATAAGCTAAGTTCACTAATGAAATTCTGGTTTTGGATGGGAAACCTCAGATGTCTGAACATGATTCTTACAATTTAGTAAATTACATCTCTTTGTTTACTGGTCCTCATTTCAAAAGTTTCTTCCAACCATTGACTAGTCAACCATACAACCTTGTGTTGTTTTCTAGTGCCCTGCTCCTTCATCCAAACTCCTTCTAGAGGGATTAGATTTATTATTATCATTATCATAATTATTATTATCCTCATACATGAAGGAAAGTATCAGTAGTTAAAAAGGTTGCAAAGACTATGGAACAATATTTAAATTTTGGTGGAAGGCAGCATTTGTTTAGCCGAATGGTTTTTAGCAGCATCAGGATTGGGAGGATTGTAAAAGCGGGATGAAGAAACAACAGTGTTATGTTGCAGCAGTGTGTCTGCAGTAAAGAATGGAATAAAATCGTAAGGTGGGAAAGAATACAAATCTGACTATATCTATATGCACCTGCAAGACAAACAGTAGCTGCCTCCAGAATCTTTACCTTGCAGGTGTGAACAGCAAAAGTAAGAGTAAAGAAGAAAGAAGATTACCGTGCCTCACCAGGATCTGCACCCCCAGCGTGTTTTTAAAATGCATAGCTCTATGGACAAAAATCATAGGAAATGTAGGGGCTAGTGAAAGAAAGAAAAAACATCCCTGAATGAATTTTGGAAGAAGCTCCCAGTGGTCTGTAGAATGCTTGTCAGTGGTGTCCTCACCCCTGGTGTCACCCAGTGCAGGAGCTACTTGGGGCTGCCAGGGGATGAAGATAATAATAATAATAATAATAATAATAATAATAATATTATTTATATACCGTCCTTCCTACGATCAGGGTGGTGCACAACATATGCAAAATTAAAAACATTACAACAATAGGCAAAACAATGTTAATATCCATATAACATTACAGTAGCAGTATGCCGGTATAAAGGGAATATGCCAGGCCTGGTCGCAACAGGGGAGGGGGGGAGTCACAGTAAAAGAGAGAATATCAGGGGTGTGCTTGTCCAAATAAATATGTTTTTAACCCCTTTTTAAATGAAGTGAGGGAGGTGGCCAGACGGAGCTCAGTGGGCAACGAGTTCCAGAGGCTGGGGGCTGAGATGGAGAACGCTCTCTTCATGGTAGTTGATAATTTAGCCTCTGGAACTCTAAGTAACTGTTGCCCGGTAGATCTGAGTGTGCGGGGCGGATTATGTGGGGAGAGGCGGTCCTTCAGGTACTCTGGGCCCAAGCCATTTAGGGCTTTATAGGTGATAACCAGCACTTTGTACTGGGCCCGGAAGCAAATAGGCAGCCAGTGAAGATCTTTCAGTATTGGTGCTATATGGGAGGCCCTGGGAGCGCCAGTGACCAACCGTGCTGCCATATTCTGCACTAATTGCAGCTTTCGAGTGTGATACAAAGGCTGCCCCATGTAGAGCACATTACAGAAATCCAACCGAGAGGTTACCAGAGCGTGTACTACAGTTTCAAGGTCCCTCCGGTCCAAGTAGGGGCGCAGCTGGCGTATCAGCCGAAGCTGGAAACAGGTGCTCCTGACCGTCGCATCCACCTGAGAAGTAAGATGGAGCGACGAATCAAGGAGCACCCCCAAGCTGCATACAGTGTCCTTTACGGGAAGCGTGACCCCGTTCAGGACAGGTGGAATCACCTCCATCCCTGGGCCGGGAGAACCTATCACGAGTACTTCCGTTTTCTCTGGATTCAGGCTGAGTCTGTTTTCCCTCATCCAGTCCATTACCGATCTCAGACAGGCCACGAGAGGAGCGACGCCATCCCTGGTCACTGCGTCAGTCGGAGACATAGAGAAGACTATTTGGGTGTCATCAGCGTACTGATAACCCCGCGCCCCATGCCTCCGGATGATCTCTCCCAGCGGTTTCATGTAGATGTTGAAGAGCATGGGGGACAGGATAGCTCCTTGAGGGACCCCAGAGGTGAGGGCCCTCTTATCGGAGCAAACATCCCCCAGCTGCACCATCCGGAGCCTCCCGGCGAGGTAGGACCGGAACCACTGGAGCACAGTGCCTCCGATTCCCACCTCTGCCAGGCGCTCCAGAAGGATACCATGGTTGATGGTATCGAAAGCCGCTGAGATTCCAAGAGCACCAACAGGGACACGCTACCCCTGTCGACGCCCAGACGGAGATCATCGACCAGGGCGACCATGGCTGTCTCAACCCTGTAGCCCGCCCGAAAACCGGTTTGAAATGGATCTAGATAATCTGTTTCATCCAAGGTCAATTGAAGCTGGATCGCAACTGCCCTCTCGATCATCTTCCCCAGGAATGGCAGCAGTGAAATTGGCCGATAATTGTTATATGCCAGGGGGTCAAGGGAGGGCTTTTTCAATATTGATTTTACAATAGCCAATTTAAGGCTGTCAGGAAAATGCCCTTCTCTTAAGGAAGTATTTATGATTCGGGATAGCAATGATGTTACTGCCGATCCCCCTTGTGCTACTAGCCACGATGGACAGGGATCGAGAGAACAAGTTGTTTTCCTAACACTTCTAAGGATCTTGTCCACATCCTCGGTACTGACCGACTCAAACTGATCCAGTACAACCAGATTCACGGAAGCTCTGGACGCCTCTACTCTGGTTTCTGTTTTAACACTGGCTTCCAAACCTTCGTTTATCCAAGAGATTTTATCCACGAAGAAGTTGTTAAATTGGTCACAGCAGGCCTTGGTAGGTTCAAGGATCTGGTTCGGGGCAGGAGGGAGCTGGGTTAGCTCCCTCACTACCCTGAACAGCTCTGCTGGACGCGGCTCCGCGGACGCAAGGTGAGCAGCATAGAAAGAATTCTTAGCTGCTCGTGTCGCCTCTCCATAGTCCTCCAAAAGGTGGTCTAGGAGAGCCTTGTCAGGTAAACGCTGGTGTTTCCGCCAGGCATGCTCTAGCCGTCGTAGAACCCGCTTCTTGGCCCAGAGATCTTCCGTGTACCAGGGCTTCTTTTTTGAAGCAGGCCTAAGAGGGCGCTTGGGAGCGATACTGTGTATAGCCCTGGAGAGATCCATATCCCAGGTGTTAACTAGGGCATCAATAGTATCGCTGTCACTTCCAACCATATATCCCTCTAGGGCTTCTTGGAACCTATCAGGTTCCATCAGCCTTTGAGGGTGGACCATTCTAATAGGTCCGCCACCCCCGGGGGGGATCTGGGTTGATGCCTTGATGCTTGCCTTTACCAGGAAATGATCCGTCCATGACAGGGCGGAAATATTAGTAATTTCCGCCCACGGAGCTTCCATGTCCGTACAGAAAACCAAATCGAGTGTATTCCCCGCAGAATGCGTTGGGCCCATAACTAGCTGAGACAGGCCCATGGCTGTCATGGTATCCATGAATTCCCGAGCCGCACCAGATGGAACATTGTTGGCCGCGAAGGGGATGTTAAAGTCTCCCAGGACTAAGAGCCTGGGGGACTCCAACACCAGCTCCGAGACCAACTGTGTCAGCTCGTTAAGGGAGTCGGTTAGTGCACGGGGTGGCCAGTAGACCAACAGAATCCCTAGACTGTCTCTAGCCTTCAGGGTCAGATAAATACACTTGATATAGGAAGTCTGACGAACATGGTTCCTGGTTAGAGACAAGGTGTTTTTATGCACCAAGGCAACACCCCCTCCCCACCTAACCTGTTCCGGTCCTTCACCGAGTACCCGGATGGCCAAAAGGACACACTCAACCCTCTCAGCTACTGAGCTGCATTGCCACAGCAAAGTCAGAAGAGATAGACTCAGCCCTTCTCACCCCGGAGCAGGAAGAGGGCCTGACCGGGTGTCACCTCTCTTCTGGGCTGTCACCCTGTGTGGGCTGAACTCCTCACAAGTGATGCCACTGACTTAGAGGCTTAAATGTCTTGTTTGTTTCATTTTGCATGTGCATATTATTAGTTTTGAATAAAGGGTGTGCTAAAACATGTTGAATTGCTCATTGTTGTTGTTATGTAGGAAACTAATCATATTCTGTCTATGCTTTTTCTACCTCTGGTAACAAATTTTCTTGAAAGACATAATGCCCAGGAACACATCTACTTTGTTAACTGTGATATACCTGTACTGCAGGTTTTCAGCATCTGAGGCCATATCTCTTTCTTTTCAAGAGTTACAGGGAAAACAGAAAGGTCAATACAGTATTACAGAATGAAGATACATGGCAAAGGGCTGTTTAAGAGTCCTAGGAAGGAGACAGAGTCTTTCCCTACTGGAGGGCATGGGGGGGGGGGGTGTAATTGTTCATTTTTCAAAAAACAACAACATTATTTTGCATTAAAAAGAGACGTGTTACATACACAACATTACACAATATTGGCATACATTACCTATCTTAACATACATTACATAACATCACACAAAGAATAAACAAACAACATACCAACAAAATACAACTAAAAACAAGACTTCCAAATCTAGAACAGTGGCTATCCTCCCCCCCCCCATGTTTCTCTGTTATCTCAACTGTTTTTAATTCTTGTTCTACTTTTGTATTAATAAGTACCATGAGTCATTTTTAAACTGGAAATTAATCTTTCTTCATTTTGATTGTTTGTAAAGTCTTTGCACCTACCCAAATATTTATTGATATTTAATCATTGTTTCTCAAAATACAACATAATGTCAATTTGTCCTTTTGATCTTCTCAAGGCAAAATCCAATTATTTATCTATTACATTATTTTCTTATATCCTATTAATTTCCCATTCTGCTTCTTATTTTGTTTTTGATGATCTCTGAGTCCAGAACTTATTCAAAAATTCCTTTACTGAGTCCATTCCTCTTTGAATTTACCTAATGAATCCAATTTGATCAAGCATGTTAATTTACCATTTTCGATTAAATCATATAACTTCCAGATCCAGTACAATACAGTTGGTATGTCTTTTTCCCTCCACAATTTGCATATACAGTGCACTTAACATGTAAAATATAAGTCTTCCACACCTTCTTTCTATTTCCTGATCAATTATTCCTAACAAAAAGGCTTTGGGTACTTTCTGAATTTTTACCTGTAATATTTCTTCTATTATTTTTTGAATTAATCCCCAGTATTTTCTGGTTTGGGGACAGGGCCACCACATGTGTATCATAGTGACTCTTTCCTTCACACACTTCCAACATTGGTCAGTTAGGTTCTTGTACACATGGGATATTCTATCAGGGGTTAAATACCACCTAAATTGCATCTTCAAATATTGTTCTTGCAGATCTGTGCAGACTGTATATTTAATTCTTTGATGCCAGTTTTTCCTCCATTCCTCTAGCAAGATGTTTTCTCCACATTTTATCATACAGTCTCTACTTTAAGTAGCTCTTTGTAAAGTTTGGAAATGAGTCTATTATTTTCTTCAATTAATATTTTTTCTAGATCTGATTCTTCTGATTCAATTCCATATACCTTCTGGTCCATCTTGAATATTTTTAAGAGCTGCCTATACAGATACCAGTGATATTTGTATCCTTTTTTAAACCATTCCTCTGGCGATTTCATGATGTAATTTCCTTCCTCACCTTTTGACATAGATCTTTATATGTCACCCACCTTCCTATTATAATTTCTTCTGTTTGGTAAGAAGCCTCATTTGTGGAAACCCATAATGGAATTGTTCTAGTAACATAAGGTTTATATTTTTACCAGATCCTGAAAGTGATCTTCTAATGTAATGGTGTAAGGGATCTTTGTTTGCATTTACTTTATTGTAAAACATGTAGCCATGCCGGCCAGAGAGATTGTCCACCCCTTCCAGCTGAAGCAGTCTTTTGTCTCTTAGCTGGTGGGGTATTGTTCTTAGTGCCTGGGACTTCTTCACACAGACAAAATGGGTATTTTACCTCTCTCTTGAACCAGCACTCTCTGGCATAATCTGTAAGCATATTGCTCAGACCTTCATTCCTCACTGCTTTTTCTTGGTCTACTCATCCATCCATCATTATTATTTTTCTCCCAGTTGAATTCTCTGCCATCTCTTCTTGTATGCCATCTATTACATTCTACTTCCTCATTATGGTCCTGCCTGAAATTCTCCATTATACAGCACAGTATAAAAATAGTTTCTTTACCTGTTCATCAGCTCTTCCCTCAGTAACAGAGCTCTGTACAAAAAGTTCTCTCACAACTATTTGAAGTGCCAATCAAAATGCCCTGGGTTTGAAATGTCAAGATGGAACATTTCAACCCTGTCTCAGGTTGATACAAAAATATAGATTTCCCTACTCAATCTACTATAAAATGTAAAAAGCTTGACAATCTAAAACTAGTACACAGTTGGACCACAAGATATGAAAGTCGTGGTCTTAAGAGGCCTGAAATCTAGTGAAAAATGGTACGGTCATCATCGTCACCAACACATTGTCATATAAATTATGAAGACCTCCTTGATCATGATGGAAAACCACATAATATATGTGGAAACTGCACATACTCTTCATTATGTAGATTATCACACAAGAAAAAGGAAGGAAGTGAAGCAGATCGTTCTCATCCTTATTGAGCAATCGTGCAAAGATTATCAGTGAACAGGATTTCCAATAAAGTAGTCCTGGGGTCAAAAAGTCAATGCCATGAGACTTCATGATAAGCAGAAATGGTGATGTCATTGGCTGTGTGCCTGAGGCTTCCCTGTTCCCTGTGAAGTTAGCTCCAGTGCTTATAACATGTCAGTGGGGGAAAAGTATACTGCTGTGAGCTACCCCTGTTGTAAAGACCCAGTGTAACATAATGGTTGGACCCATTAATTCAATGTTCCTTAAAAGTATGGAAGCAAACAAACACGTTATTCTATCTCAATTATAGCTCCTTGTTGATTAAGAAAACACACCATAGCCTACTTCTGTGTTTTAACAGCTGTTGATAGTTCCAGAAAACAGCTGCTGATGCATCACCAAAAAGGTGGAGATGATTATAACTAAAATGGCTGTAAAAGGCACAGTGACAAGGTTGTAAAAAAACTGGCAATCCTAGCCCCTCAATTGTGAAAGTTTTGTCCTTTCTGTGATTGTTTTATCCTCTCTGGAATTCCCCCCCCCCTCTGTGGGCTAATGCTTAGAGGAGGAGCCACCATGGTGTAGTGGTTTGAATATTGGGCTATGACTCTGGAGACCAGGATTCAAATCCCTAGTCAGACATGCAAACCCACAGGCTGATTTTTCAGCAGGTCACACGCCTTCAGCCTTAGAGGAAGGCAATGGCAAATCTTGTCAAGAAAGCTCTGTGACAGGTTCACTTTAGAGTCACCATAAATTAGAAATGAGTTGAAAGCGCACAGCAACAACAACAACAATCCCTGTTGCAATGTGAAATATTAGAGGGTGACTTAGTTTTGAAAATCTTGTTAAGGTTCATCGGTTTTACATAGGACCTGCTCCTTGCAGAGATGAAAACTGCTAGAACTGATTTGTTCACATGAATCAATACAGACAGCTGCATTTTCTTAAACCCTTTGGGGGCATCATTAGAGAGACTGTCATGACTGTCAGCATTTCCAAATTTACCACTATACAACACAACATAACACAATACTGAGGGAAGCTCATTGGGTCTACCGCTTGCCTTACTTTTTTAGATATTGAGTTAACACCACCTAAGGCTTCAAAGTTTCTGCTGATAAAACCAACAAAATAGCATCAGAATATCTCCAAGGAATAGAAAATTCAATATTATTAAAAGTTCAAAATTATATAGCGGGAATTTGTGGAATGTCCTTGATTTTATATTTTGTGGAGATAAGGATGTAACCATCTTAATCCACTTCAGTTTACTTTAGATGAAAAACAACAGAACATTCCAACTTGTCTGATTCTATAAATAGTGATGTAATATAACCCCTACAGAGCCATTGCTTGCCTTCAGATTCTATTCTCAGCAGTCCAAGAGAATGAAGGCTACAGAGAACTGAAAATTAGAAACATAGCAAAACACTAACCTACTTCTCATCAGGGTGATAGATTTTTCTCTAAACTGTTCACACTTCAGACGGATGCACACATATTAGTGCTTGGAATGTTAGGTTTAAAAATTAATTTTATAATGTTGAACATTAGAAATGAATGAATTACAGGTAGCCCAAATATTACACAAGGGATCCATTCTGAACTGTCCCATAATGAGATTTTTGCATAAAATCTGGAATCCTTTTTTTTTTCCTTACCAAAGTTAGAATCATAGAATCATAGAATCATAGAAATTTAGAGTTGGGAGAGACCACGAGGGCCATCCAGTCCAACCCCCTGCCATGCAGGAACTCCCAATCAAAGCATCTCCATTTCAGTGACAGTGGTGTCACAACTATTGAAAACTTTTAACATTGACTTTCCAATTTATTGTAAACTTCATCAGGAAGAGGGTCTTCAGAAGGTAATCCTTGATTGTACTGCCAGAATTAGGTCAATGGTTGGATCTCAATATTGTGAGCAGACTATGAGGTGATGCAGATAGTCAGCAAGGAGTGGCTTCTTCTTGCTCCAGCTGTGATCAGCCCATAATCAGCCAAAAACCATAGTGACCATATGGCCCACTCTCAAAGCAGGCCACCACTGCAGTCCCAAGCCAGTCACTACATGGAGCCAGATTATCATGGTTCCTTTTTGCAACAGCGTAGGGCTACCTGAGGCTGGCTTAGAGCAGCTTCCAGTTACTTTGGTGCTGTGTATTTTTTTGTCATGCCCTGTGAAGAAGTTCAAGACTCAGAAGAGGAAGCAGAAGAACCCAGCTAGGAGTCTTGCTCCAGTTCCTCAAGGCTGGTGCCAGCAGAGACTGCTGCCAATGAAGAAGGGCAGAAACCTGGCACCAGTGCAGCAGAGGTTCCTGCCAGCTGGGGCACTGAGGAGAATGAGGAAGCAGACATACCTGTGCCTTCCTTCAGTGAATGGGGGTCCAAAAGGGCAGGTGTGTCACACTCTCATAGAATGTATAATAAACGCTGAGCAATCAGAGAACAGCTGCACCAGTAAGAGACAGAGATAAAAGCCTGGGGAGAATGCCAGAACCTTTGTCAGAGGTTAACTAACTTCTCTAGTAAAGCATCCTTGTCAGAGACTCTCTTGTTGCCTGACCTTCTGGATTGGACCCTTGGATTTTGGACTGGCAATGCTGCTTGTTGGAACCCCGGACTTTTGGACTGATTGACAACTTGGATGCAGACCCTCAGACTGGCTTTTGGAACTCTTGGTATGCTCTGGCTTCTGGTCATCTGATACACTGGATTTTGTCTGTTCCAGATGCTGTGTTTTGGTTGCTCTTTTGCTTTGCCATGATCTCTGTTTGCTTTGTTGCTATTGGCTGCTAGCAGCTTTCCTAGACACATTTGAATACCACTTTATTTGGCCCATGTGTTTCAGACCATTGTTGATGGCTGGGATCCTTAGGAGCCCAAAGCTTTTGGTTTCCCATTGGAAAGGGAAGTTGTTGACTCTTTCTTTTTAACAAATGAAATTGTTACTGCAGAGGAAAAAATCCTAAGGTGATCATGTTGATAATTTTAATGCTGCATTCCATCCAAGGATCATATTCCATAATTTTGGCCTTTAATGTCTGTGAAATTTGAAACACTTCAGTAAACCTCTCTAACGTTTAAATGTCTGATTCTGCTTTAGTTTCTTCTTCCTCTTCCTCTAAAGAGGTCTTAACAATTCCTCCTTGCTTAACACTTCCTCATGGTTGTTGATATGTTCCTCCACTTCCTCATCCAGCAGGTCAGAAAATCCTTCTCCTCCAAATTGTTTTGCTGTGTCAATGATTCTCCTAACTTCTCTATCCATCCTCAGAGCAACATGAAAATTCTCCATGATATCACTCCATACGTTCTTTCAGTTTCTGGTTTTAGTGCATCCATTGCAGTTTTTATAAATGTTATGGCATAAGCAAAAGTGAAGGATTTCTAGCACCGCATGATGTCTACAGTAGGGTCTGCATCAATTGTTGTTACAATGTGTTGAGTGTACATGGGCTTGACAAAATGAATAATTCAGTCAAGGTGTTGAATCAATGAGGTTGCACCTCATTAACATTTTTATTTTAATAGCAAACAGATTCAGGATGACCAGGTGCATTTTCTACTATTAATAGGACTTTAAATGACAAACGTTCCTGCTGCAAATATTTTTTCACTTCTGGGATGAAGCACCAGTGAAGCCATTCAGTAAACAAGATGGTGGTTACCTACATTTTCTTATGCTGCCAGAACAGGGGCAAATAACGCTTGTTTGTGCTTTTAAGAATGCCTGGTTTTATCATATGCCCTGCAGAATGCCTCATAGGACCAGAATTAATTGGTCCTTTCACATTTTATGCCCTGGTGCTGCCTTTCCAGTTTATGAATGTATGTTCTAGTAACACCACCACCCCCACCACCCCCAAAGAGCCTGATTTTATCACAATTGAACACCTGCTGTGGATGATAGCCTTTTTCCAAAATCAACTTCTTAAACTCTGGAAGTGTGGTGGCAGTTTCTTCACTGTGAGAAGCTGACTTTCTAGTCAGTTTGACATTTTTCAGTCCATGCCTATTCCTAAATCTGTGCAATCATACCTTGCTTGCAGAGAATGGCTTGGTGGCACTCATTTCAGAAGATGTTCTACTGAAGTCTTTGTTTTATCTGCTGCAACACCTTGCTGTCAATGGAAATACTGTTTCCTTCTTCCACCCACAAATTTAAGGCCTTCTTCATTTTTACTACAGACTTATGATGCCCTCCATACATAAATCGTGCAGCAAAACTAACAGAAATTTGTTTGTTCTATCTTCACAATTTCACAGATAGAGGATTCATTCTTACCAAAGATCTTAGCAACCTCAGAGCACCATTTTTTTTCTTTCCCAATCAAGACCAGTACTTTACAGATTTTATTTGGCTCATCCAAATTGCCAGCCTCACCACTCTTGTGAGACTGAGGAAAACTTTCCATTTAATTATCCAAGTGTCCCAAAGGGGGTTCAACTGGATTTATTTATGAATAGCCATAGTGAGCTCACAGAATTAGCCATATCCAAATTTGGCTCCAAATTAATAGCACCAGTGTCACCAAACCCCTCAGAAAGTGGGACCAATTAAATCATGGGATGGATGGAAAACAGATCAGGGAAGAAGCCAAGGCAGGATAAAATGGTGATGGTTTCAGGAACACTTTTCATTTAATTATCCAACTACCTATCACTGATAAAACAATAATAAATATTATATATTAAAGGATTGCAAAGGGGTAATTGCAGTTCACCATAAACATAATATACAATATTGTATATTATATTACATGATATAAACGACAATAAAATCAACACAGGAGGAGATATGAAAAGACTCACAACACAAATATATACAAGTTGGCCCTCCTTATCCACAGATTTTTTTATCCATGGATTTGAGCATACACGGCTTGAAAATATTCCCAAAAAGTATAAATTCCAAATAGCATCTGCTCGCCGCTTTGACCATGTTTCTCCTCTCTTATCCTCCCTTCACTGGCTCCCCTTCCCCTTCAGCATCCAGTACAAGCTTTTGTTATTGACTTCCAAAGCCCTCCACAGACTGGCCCCTCCTTACTTGTCTGACCTTCTTTCTCCTCACACTCCTTCTCGTACCCTCCGTTCTGGTAGTCACGGTGTCCTGTCCCAGCAAAGGATTTCCACTGCCCTATCCTGGATTCACCCCTTCTCACTTGCTGCCCCTCACTCCTGGAACCTTCTTCCCCCACATATACACCTCATCACTTCTCTAACCAGGTTCAAAAGTAAGTCAAATACTATATTGTTTAGGGAAGCATTCCCAGGATTGTGCCATCTGCCTCAGGATGCCTCCTCTTAACTATGTTTTAAGAACCCAAGCCCTCCCTCCAGTCCATCTGCCTTGGTCCAGGCCCCAGAGGGAGAGAAGAACCACTGGACCTCATCCCCTTCCCACCACCTTTCCCTTCTCCTTTTGTGTTGTCTCTTTTAGACTGTAAGCCTGTGGGCAGGAATCCGTCTAACTATAAGATTGTATGTACAGCACTGTGTAAACTTACAGTGCTATATAAATAATAATAATAATAATAATAATAATAAGGAACCTTGATTTTCCATTTTATATATGGAACACCATTTTGTTTTGCCATTATATTTAATGGGACTTGAGCATACACAGATTTTGTTGTCCAGGGAGGGTCTTGGAACCAATCCCCAGCAGATAACAAGGGCCCACTGTACACATAGAAAGACCCAAGCCAATGGTGGGGGATGGCACACCAACACTTCAGGAGAAAAGAGCTTGATATTCTATAAAGATCATGACTACTTGAGGGCTAAGCAAGCAAATTAAGCCCACATTCCAGTAGCAATAGCAGCTTCATTTATATAATGCTTCATACCACACTAAGCAGTCTTTAAGTGGTTTACAACTGTAAGCTAACTGCCCCCCAACAAGCTGGGTATTCAATGGAAGGATGCAAGGCTGAGCCAACCCTGAGCCCCTGGCTGGGATTGAACTCACAACTTTGTGGTTTGTGAGTGAGTGGCTTTAATTACTGAGCCACCAGGACTCCATATCATGATTTGTGTTTCATTCCTTTCCATTCTTCCTCAATTGCTCCCCAGTCCTAGCTCTTTAATTGCTTCCTGGTTATTCTTCAGCAAGTCTCTAGAACATTCTTTATCTTACTATTCCCAAATACAGCAATGTTGCAGCAACCAGATTAGTATACCTAGCAATAAAGTCATGTGATGCATGTCCTCCAATCTGAATCCTTTTTCTCCTTTGGTCTACCATCTTTCTGTCTTACTGAATCCCCCAGAGGAATACCCATCCAAATTCCAACATTCTAGAACCAGCTAATTCATTAAAGCATGAGACTAACAGCAACTTTAATCAGGCAATTTAACAAATTAAGCCACATTAGTAAAAAAATCAAATGAGGTGATACCCTTAATAGGCTAGATATTTTTTTCAAGCTCTAAACCATACAAATAAACATAAGGCTTAGCTACAGTCCTTCTGTCTGACACTAAGGATGAAACTGGATGGTATATTTAATATATCTTTAAGAGTGATACATCCCCAAGTAATCTGTTCGTTATAGCACAACTTTCTCTTTATTTCAGCTTTTAAAAATTTGTATTATCACAATTTGCTAGTAAAGTTGTTCCCAGACAAAAGGCTGAGTGGTTGTTACCACTCAGAAGGCACTTTCTATCTAATCATTCTTTTCTTCATTAATGTTTTCTTTTTCCTACTAAGAAGAAAACATGGGGGTAAATCATGTCTGAAATAGGCAATTTCACAATAACCCTGACAACACCATAAAATTAATTTTATATTATGTGGAATGTATGATGAAGTTTTATTTCTGAAGTTTAGGTAGGGAATTTGATGAGTGAATCCATTCTGGGGTTTAATCTGAATGTTAAATGAACCACCTAAGGTGCTGAAACTATTCTGAGGATAGGCTTCATACCCCGTAGAGCTCCTCTGAGGATCAGACTAAACCCAGCACAGAATCACCATCCCACTGACATCAGTGTTACCAATCTCCCCTGAGCATTAGCCCACAGGAAAAAATATCCCAAAAGGATAAAACATTCACAATTGAGTGGTTAGGGTTGTTAGCTTTTTGTCATCACTGTTACTGTGCTTTTTTACAGCAGTTTTAGCTACTGACATCCCCAGTTTTAAAGTGATTCTTCAGCAGTTGATTTCTGAAACTGTTAACAGTTGTTAAAAACAAAGGAGCAGGCCAGCTTGTGTTTTCTTAATGGAAAATTCTAATTGTGACAGAAGAACATGTTTATTTGCTTCCATACTTTTAACGTACATTGAATTAACTTGTGCAAAAACATCAGTATCACATGTTCCTTAAAAAAAATGAGAAACTGCTCATTTTTGCAAAGATTTAGATTAGAAGCCTTAAAAAATATTGAGGTTATTTCTACATGCATTTTTAAATAAACTTCATATGTAATACAAGTGAATGTGGAGGGCTGCTTTTATTATGAGAAGACTCACTTGGAATTTTATTTATAGCTAGGTAGTTAGTTCTTGCTCAGATGTATGGTCTTCAGATTTCACGCTGGTATCATGACTCATTGCATGAGTGGGCAGGTAACACGTAGGGACCCTGCAGCATTAGCAGAAACTATACATCAGTTTAGAAGGTTTTTCCCCCTAGACAAATCTTTTAAGCCAGTTCCCATAGGAAAATTGGTTTCTATACTGCAAGAAGTATAAGAGGATACTTTCTTAAAAGCTGGCATTTTATCATCACACTTGCTTTTCTTGTTATTCAGAGTCAGCATCCTCTTCTTGCATATCATTCAGAACAAAAATGCAGGTTAAGCGTGTGAAAATCCAATAATGGGATTTGAGAAAGCTGATGATGTACCGATAAACCTGTAATGTACAGATGAGACTCGTAATGCAAAAACCAATGCATTTTCAAGGTTTTGCAAAACAAGGAGTGGGATTAAAAAAAAAACAAATATAAAAGGTAATGGATGAAACCAGGCACAGTGCTATGATACTGCTTGGTCCTCTGGATGTTTTGGACTTTAGTTCAGAGAATTCTCGACTGCTAGTACAGCCAACTGAGGCTTCTGGGAGCTGAAGTCCAAACCATTTGGAGAATCAAGATTTGGGAATCACTGTGCTATGCCAAGGAGATGAAAGTATAAGCCTGGTGTTGAACTGATGCTAAAGTCTACACCACAACAAGCCGCAGAGCATCCCAAATCATATCAAATCCTTTGGCAACAACAACAACAACAAAAACCTTAGGCACTAAGATGGCTGCCCAAAGACCACCAACAGGATAAAGCCACTGGATAAAAGCAAGACCTCAGCCATGTGCCTCAGAAAACACTGCTTAAGTGCTTCCATTTTAGGGAAAGATATAGGGGCTTTCCAGACCAGACCACCCAAAAGGGGAGGCCCGTTTTCACCCCAAGAAGCGGCGAGATGGGGCCAAGGCTGCCGCACCGGCAGCCTCAGAGGCCCCATCCCGCTGCTTCCATAGAAAACTGCCGCTTTCCCGTGGCCTCAAAGCGGGGTGCAGCAGGCGTCCTGGGTGCCCACTGCACCCCGCTTTTCTTGACGGTGCTGAGGGAAGAAAGGGGCCACTGCTGCAGCCCCTTTCCACCCTGGGTCTTTGGTGTGGCTGTTTAAAGGCCGCGCCAAGGACCCGGTGCAAAAAAGGAGCTCAGTTTTCGAGCTCCTTTTTTGCACCGCAGAAAGGGCGCGCTTGGCGCCCTCCCACAGCACTATTGTGTCATGGCATGTGCAGTGTATCTAAACACTGTGCGCACCATGACACTACCATGGCGTGCCCGTATAGATGCCACCATTTTAAAATGGCGGCGTCCATACAGCTTAGGGTTAGGGAGGGACTAAACACTGCTCCCTCCCTAACCCTAAAAACACCCCTTCTAGCCCTAATCGCGCCTCCTCTTACACATCTAGATCGGGGCATAGAGATCAAAGCCATCCTTTTCATTAGGCAGTAGAGCTGCCAGGTCTCAGGGCATGGCTGAGCCACCTCAGAAATAAAGTCCTGTTACTAAAGGGCATAAAAGCTCTGAGTATTTTAATTTGTTAGTTGAATTCAAAGACATAGTTGTGTTAGTCTGGAAATCTTGTAGGTTTGGGGGCCAGACAACATGGCCAATGCATAAGGAATTATGGGACGCCAAGTATCTGAATAAGCAGAAGTTCCCTAGCCCT
This sequence comes from Urosaurus nigricauda, assembly GCA_034509955.1. Lineage (NCBI taxonomy): Eukaryota > Metazoa > Chordata > Lepidosauria > Squamata > Phrynosomatidae > Urosaurus > Urosaurus nigricauda. Next base: position 89,554,704 of record JAOEGL010000003.1, read on the forward strand.
TTTCTAATAGATCAAATCTCTCTACCAGCTCCCAGAAGCAGCCAAACATCCATTTACCCAATGCAGAAAATGAAGATTTAAATAAAGGGTCCCATATAGACTTGATTTGCTTTTCATTTATTTTTAGTTAAACTTAAAAGATGCTTTTGAAAAGTGATATTGCACTTAATCTCTTTCCAGGTAGGAACAAATGTTCTTTGGAATGTTTTTAAAAAAAATAAATTTAACAAAAATATGTGGTTGCTATCTTTTAGTTAACAGTGCCCTCTGGTGAAAAGAAAAGGGGAGAAAATATTAGCTCAAATAAATTGTATGTGTATGTACCTTCAAATCACCTGTCGACTTATGGCAACACCCTAATTTCATAGAGTTTTCTTAGGCAAGGAATCCTCAGAGGTAGTTTTGCCAGTTCCTTCTTTTGAAATATAAGGGCTGTTCTACATTTTTGAATTAATGCAGTTTAACATTGCTTTAAATGCCATGGTTCGGTGCTATGGAGCTCTGAGATTTGTCATTTTGTGAGCTATGTAGCATTATCTGTGAGAGAGCTCTGGTGCCACAACAAACTACAAATGCCAGAATTCCATAGCATTCAGATATGGCAGTTAAAGCAGTGTCAAACTACATTAATTCTGCAATCTAAATATGTCAAACAGCTACTGCTCTGCAGAAGTAGTAGAGGATGATATCAGTGGAGGATCTCTCAGAAACAATGGCTGTGACACTAGTTAGTACTGTACAGAAGGAGGTATAGTAAATCTCTTTTGAATGTTTTTTTAACCATGAAAACCCTACCATAAGACAACCCAAAATGAAAGAAAGATAGTGCGAGAAGATAAGTTTTCCAGGTCAGAAAGCACTCAACCAGCTACTGGGAAGGAGCACAAGATAGGTACGAGTACCACTGTGTCTAATAACACAACTGGTCACAAGCCAAGTCCATTGCTGACATGCTCAGAGGCAAAAAGAAAGACTGAAGCTGCACAATGCAGCTGTATGTGAGAAACATAAATCAAGAAGTTCTTTCTCCCTCCCCCCCCCCCCTGCCATAGGAGATGGGGTAAAATGTGAAGTTGGACAAAGAGTTGAAAAGGGTGGGCAGCTTGGTGTGTAGCTTTCTCCCCATTTTGTCCCCTGAGATTGTTATAACACAATTGCAGAAGGGTGGATGGAATGCAAAAATGAAAACAGATTTTCTTTGTATTGCTGCAGGCAAAAAATGAGAAAGAGGAGGAGAAAATGTAACCAAAGTGGAGGAGAGAGAAGAAGGCAAAAGATCACATTGGCCTCATTTAATCTTTGAAAGACAAAGATCCCTTTAACTACCACCGGCAATTCTCTGCTGCAGCCTTCCTCTCATTATCATGTGAACCATGAATTTCTGGTGGATTCCCTGCAGCTACAATAAATTCAGTGCATGGATGACAGCACTGAAAGCTCATTCCTTAAAACATATTGTACCTTTTCTCCCTTCCAATGCATGTGCAAATGTGTTCAAGACCTAGAGCTCAATGTAGAGCTCTTCTGGTTCATGTAGAATCCAATGATTCCTTCTAATGGTCAGAATAATTCATGATTCATAACTGGGAGGCAAGGGCATGTGAATTAACCATCACTGAGGAGGGGAGTGCATCAGCATTTATTGAATAGAAGCCATGCCCTATGAGGAGCGGCTTAGTGAGCTGGGTACGTTTAGCCTGGAGAAGAGAAGGTTAAGAGGGGACATATTGAAGAAGGAGCAATCTTGTTTTCTCATGCTCCAGACAAATGGGCTTGAAACAGATGGGCAAAAAGTGCTGCCTTCAGGCTGATCCAGGGATGTGGTGTGCTGATAATGCACACACACGGATCAGCCAGAAGCTGCTCCAAGGCCAGCTAACACTACCCAAACCCGCCTGCAAAAGAGCAGGAAAAAAACCACTCCTTGCTGGCGGTCCATTTAGGACCATGGCAGCAGCCAGTCTTGGGACTGCAGCATCTGGCCACCATGGTCCCATATTGATCGGGACTCACTTGTGGCTGGAGCAGCCAGAGACCTCTCCAAGCCACTCATCTGCTTGAGCCTTAAGACACAGAGCAATGAATTCAACTACAAGAAAAAAGATTCCACTTGAGGTTTACGAAGAACATTTTGATGGCAAGATCTGTTTAACAGTGGTACATGCTGCCTTGGAGTGAGACAGTGTCTCCTTCTATGGATATTTTTAAATAGAGGCTGGATAGCCATCTGTCAATAGTCCTTTGAATGTGTCTTCCTGTGCAGAGAGGTTGGACTGGATGCCCCTTGTGGTCTATTCCAATTCTTTGATTCTATGAATTAGTTGAAGTATAATTTAAACAAACACAATTATGTTTCCTCGACTGTTTAAAAGGATATGGACCTTATGGCCCATAATGGCTGGTAGGCCAGAAAGTAGTATACAATACATATAGGGCTAGCATACATCAGACTATAGGATCCACTTTGATTTTTTAACTAGAATCCTTAAATCTGCCAGAACCATTTGTTTAAGAGCTAGATTTTGAATTAAAGAAATCTGATCATAGGAAATTGTTCTAAGTATTTGAGTTTAGAGCCAGCATACTATAGTGGTTTGCATGTTGGACTAGGGGTGCATCTACACTGTAGAAATAATGCAATTTGACGCCACTTTAAGTGCTGTACCTCCATCCTATGGAATCTTGGAATTTGTAGTTTTATAAGATCTTTAGCCTTCTCTGCCAAAGAGAAAAGTATAGATCTCAGGATCCTGTAAGATGGAGCCATGGCAGTTAAAGTGGTGTCAGATGGCATTATTTCCACAGTATAGATGCACCGGGTCTGTAGGAGACCATGGTTTAAATCCCTGCTCAGCCATAGAAACCCACTGGGTGGCCTTAGGCAAATCACACACTCTCAGCCTCAAAAGACAACCCACTTTGGACAAATCCTACCAAGAAAATCCCTTGTTAAGCATGACATAAGTTGGAAATAACATGAAGGCACGCAGGAACAACAACAGCAGCAGGAGTAATAAACTGAGCTATGGAGTGTGTCTGTGACTGCTATAGTTAATATACTTGAGTGATTGTACCATCAGGAGACTTTGGGGAGATATGGCAAGTGGGAAGGACAGGACCATTCTGGGAGATGGGTATATGTTCATCTCTTTGGTGTCTCCTGCAACTCCCAGGTACCAATTTGCTCATCCATCACACCTGGGGCAAAACATAATTTTGCATCAAAATGTTGCCTGTGAATGCACTAACACTGCTTCTGATTGGCTCTTGCTAATCTCACAGCAGGGCAATAGATACACAGATAACAAGAAAATAGATTTTCATAAATATCTTCAAGCAAGATCTACAGTTTATCTTCAATGTTCTTCCACAGAGTAATGCCTGTGGACGTCAGGACCCTAGTAAAGTGTACTCATCCTCCCCATCCCCAACCACACATGTGGCAGTCCTGACCATGCTGTTGAGATATTTGGGGTAAAAAAATAACCAAAATGCAGAACACATTTGAACCTAAATAAATAAACACATGAAAGAAAATGCAGGAACCAACTTTATGTTTACATCCACCACCACCACCCCCGGCAAGTCATGATAACCAGCCATTGGTTACCGTAATTGCAAACTCATTTTTGCAAGAACAGCAAGAACATAATTGTCCTTTTGTTCTGTTACTATCTTATTTCTTCTTGCAAATAAATATGAAATGAAATATAAGATCCAACTGTCCTTCCAAAAAGCAGAATAGATAGCAAAGTTATAAAATTTTGCTGTTGTTACAGAAAAGACAATCTTGCATTTTCCACTTTCAGCCAGTCTTGAATGGTGGCACACAATTTCAATTCAAACTGGGTTTTTAAAATCCCTCTTTTCCCACTGAAGGAAGATAATTAAGATGAGCTACAGGGTGGACTTTCCTATATTTAATTACTGTTAAAAAGTAAAAATACCCAATAAATAATCTGACCTTGGTTCTGTATTCTGATTTAATGGTGAACAAACACCATTTGCCTCTGATAATGGCCTGCTAATCCATAACAAATAATCTGTTTGAAATTTGTTGTTTAACTTCTATATAATTGCATTTCTTTAACTGGGTTAATGACAATCCAGTCTGATTGACTTTCACATTTAACTTCTTCAGCCAAAGTATCTCTCAACAATGCTGCTACATAATTCCTAGACACCAAGCACATGTGCAAACCCAGTCCAAAACTGAGGACATATACGAGTCTGTAGAAAATGTCTATCAAACAAAGGAGATGTCAACTTTTCATTCCAGTGCATCATTCTTAACATTTCAGGGCAGACATAGGATATTCTCAGGAATGTAGACTGACCTGGCTCCATCTCATGGTTGATGTCCATTAACAAAAGTTGGGTACTATATAAGTGTAGTGTCGAGTGACACTTGAGAGATGGGGTGGTCATTCACTGTCCATCTCATGACACACACACCAGATGTACCCCTTCACCAGTCAAGGTGCCTCTGCCTTCAGCCCACTGTGACTGCTGATGGGGGCTGGGGTGATAATGTCCCTGGCAGCCCCTTTCAGGTCTGGCAAGGCCAGGCTGGGAAAAAAAGGTGCTGGCGGTGGTAAAAGTAATGGCAACCATGCACTCTTCTCTTTCCTGCTACTATTTCTTCCACTGTCCACCTTGCTCTTCCTTTCCTACCACTCCCCTGCATTGTGCTTCCTTCTGGGACAGTAAGAGCAGGACAAGGCAGCAGGAGGGAAGGGAGGCCAAGGCAATCTGCTGTAGCCAGTGGTGGAGGTGGGGTTACTGCTACCAATCGCCAGCCCCTTCTGCTGAGGCTGCTGGACAAGCCAGGAAAGGGAAAGAGTGGAAGCAAGGCAAGATTCCATGGACACTGCTGCACTCCATCCTCATCAGAGGCCACAGCACTTCTCACCAGGATGAAAAGAAGCTACTGTTGAGCACCCTTTGGCTTTGGCTGGACAACCAATTACAAATCCATGTAACAATTACCTTGTCTAGCCCTCATTTTACAAGCTTGTTTGCAAGAATGTCATGGAGAAATTTGTCAAAGACCTTACTGAAATCAAGATATACTATATCCATAGCATTCCCTTTATCTATCAAGCTGGTAATTTTATCAAAAAAAGAGATCAGGTGTGTCTGGCATGACTTGTTTCTCTGAAACCTATGCTGATTTTTCATGATTATGGCATTGCCTTCCAGATGTTTACAGACTCTCTGTTTAATGATCTGCTCCAGAATCTTTCCTGGAATTGAGGTCAGACTAACTGGACGATAAATGTTGGCATCCTCTTTTTTCCCTTTTTTGAAGATGGGGACAACGTTTGCACCCCTCCCATCTACTGGGATCTCTCCTGTTCTCCAGGAATTCTCAAAGATTGTTGCCAATGGCTCCGATATTACATTTGCCAGCTCTTTTAATACTCTTGGATGTGGTCCTAGCTATCAGCCTTTTATCCGTATGCTCTTTCTCCCCTTGTCATCCCACTAACTCCTCTTACATATCTCTTTCCACACCCTCTTCTGAGCAGAACTTCTCAACTGAAATATCTCACATGTCACTCCAACAGGGTCCGTGCATCACATCCCCCCAGGTTGACTTCTCCTGTACATTATTTTTCCTCACATCCTTCTCCTGCTTTGCCTTTGATGACACATGATCACAAATGACTCCTTGATTCCCACAAATTTTAGCCAAATCATATTTTCCATATCTGTCCAAAAATAACAGCTAGAAACTGCCCAAAAAAGAAGAGGATGAGGTGATTCTTCTCACCTCACCCCCAAATTTTGAGCATTGGAAATATTGGATGTATAATAAAGTGGGATTTTAACTTCAGTCAAATCTGAAATACAACATACATGTTCAGTATAAGTTTACCAAAAAAAGTTATCTTATTTAGATTTTTTTTAAAGCTCTCTAATGGTTATGGCAATACTCTTTTGTTTTAATGTTGTTCCTTCCCAGCTTTGAATCATTAAAATAAAATTCACAGTGATTTGGGTGCCCCCTTGAGTGTTCTGCATTTATTACAATGCAATGAGGATGGATATTTACCTGTAGCTTTTTTTTAAAGACAATATTTCAGTTGAGCAGCAATACAGACTACTAATTATGTAGAATTTTCGTGAGGGCATTTTTTAGCAAATGATTAGAGAAATACTGTGGGGTAAAGGGGTAGAAGGAAGAAGTACAATCTTTTAGATGCCTATTGCTTTTCCAGAATATAAAGAAAACTTGTTGACTCTACAGAAAATGTGGGGGAAACCATTTAAAATCAGACTATTGATACATTCAGTTTGCAGACTTCAAATTCAAATCCAGAGCAGTTATTAATAAAAACCCATCATCCCCAATGTATAAGATATGCTCTACTATTGTTCATAGTATGTAGAGTTCATGATCAGTTATAGATACTTATTACTGGTGCTAGTTCTTAGCTCTTCAGAAAAGGATGTTGCTGATATATGATACAGAAATGAAAGAAGGTATCTATCAAAGTAGCCCCTCAGAGCTGCTTAGCTGTGATGTATCCATGTTAGAAGCAAGAATGGGGAGAGGTGAGCAGCTGCCAGGGATTGTTATATGGGAATCAAGGTCATAGAGATGCCTTGTACTGTGTAGGAAAAAATGTCTGCCGTTGGGAGAGAGGAATGTATTGGGAGGGTTATAAAAGCAAAACTTAATTTGTAACATCAGATCTGGCAATGAGATGGCTGGTCCTGACTTTCAATAAACTCTTTCTGTTCTGAAATCTGTTCATTGAATTAGATGGAGATAGAGCACTACAGATTCTACAAGCAGAGATATGGGGTAGCCATGGGAAGCCTTCTGAGCCCCATGAGAGGAAACTTTTACATGGAACTCTTTGAAATAGCAATAGCAAGTACATTTCTATACTGCTTATCAGTGCAAGTGTGTAAACTAATTGCCCCTCAACAAGCTGAGCACGCATTTTAGTGACCTTGGAAGGATACAGTCTTGAGTAAAACTTAAGCCCTTGGCTGGTATTGAACTCATAATTTTACAGGTTAAATTTTTTTTTACATACACTCCTATATCCCCAATCCTGCCCGTCCCTAAAACATCAATTAAATCATAACAATTTAAAAACATACATTAAAAACAGTATTAGACAACATCAATATTGATATTAACAGGTCAAGTGTATAGGCCACAGCAAGTTCAATGGTATAGAGGGTTCAAATTGGTGGCCATGTCTTTGCAAAACGTATCCAAAATAAGCCTAGATAATAAGGGTATAGACCCACAGGCCAAAAGAAAAAGGCTATGCCACAGCTGGAGGCAGCACAAGATGAGTCTGTTCTGACCAGCCTAAAAACTCCTTCAGCCAGAAGAGCCAATGACCGATGGTTGTGGGTTCTGGACATGGAAAGCTGTGGCAGGTGCATGGACTGCAGCTCTGAGAGATGGGATATCAGGCTGAATGGAGACTTCAGTCTGTCCCACCATCCCGAACTTGGGCCAGATAGCCCTACCCCAACTGATATTCTCAAAACCAAACAAAAAAGGGAAAGGGATCTTGTAGCACCTGTGTAAAAGAAATTGTAGCATAAGCTTTTGTAAACGTGATCTACTTCCTCATGTGCATGGAGTGAACTGGTGCTCAGGGAGGACCTTTATAGACTATGAATATCCAAGGAAATATAAGACTTGTGGGTATGGTGATGAGGTGACAAGTTCAGTTTTAACTATTGTCATTGAGGTAGAAGACCAAGAATAAAGATGTTGCCTCAGGCCAGGGTGGGTGGATAACCCTATGTATAGTGGAGGCAGTTTTGGAATGTGGTGTGTGCAGGGAACTAGAAAGCTATCAGTTCACGCCATGCATCTGAGGAAGTAGACCAAGTCTATTAAAACACATGCTACAACTTCTTTTCCATAGTCAGTTTCAAAAGTGCAGCAAGATTCAGCTATGTCTCTGAAATATATCCTAAGTGTGGTTTTTCACAAATATTTTACATGCATGAAGTTTTCAAATGAGTAAATCCTGCTACCTATAACATATGCATACAAGGAAATTTATATTTGGGGAAGATGCTCTAATACCACCTTGCACAACAGTTTCCCCCATATAATACAACAGCAATTGGACAGCACTGGTCATAATAGTTCCACTTCTTCTCTGATCCCAATGACCAGTGATTGACAAGGGGGAGGGGGCTGTCTGTGAGAGCCCCATTGCACTGTTACCCTTCCTCCCAGAATCTCTACTTAAGTACAGTGATAGAATTTTAAAGTCTGCCAGTGTCAGATAGGAAGTTGGCCTAAGTTTGCTTAAATTCAAGCTTGTTACCAGTTTTACCTTACTCATGAAGCAAAACAAAACTTTAGTAAATAAAACTATGAGGGTTGCTTTCTACAAATATGTTTGCACTTAATGGAAACTGCCTCCCTTGGTTGTGATTTTAGAGTTGGGTTGGAAGTGGACAAAATTGCTTGGCTGCTCAAACTAAGGACAGAAAGTGCTATCGCTAAATCTGATTGTTTACTTGGTATCATCATAACTTCAGAATCTAGGCCACTTGCACTCTGAATTGGCTTCATGAATCACAAGGCCAAATCTAATTGTTGTAATGCTGTCTCATTCATGGCATATTTCCAGATTGACTGGGATTATTGTGCCCTATTCCAGAGATGTCAATGGGTAAAAATGGCATTGTAGTAGCTTCCACTGAGGGCACTGAACAGACATATTAGAAAACTGCTTCTTCACTCACCCCATGCTTCCCTTGCCCCTGCACTCTGGGAATACTCTGGTTCTATGCAACTCCAAATCTTGCTTTTACATTTTCATTTGGGGCTCATAAGTAATTCCACTTTACATGAGAGTAAAAAAGATGAGAAAAAACAAGCAGCCAACATTAATGGTTATGCACTTATAAGATTGTCCTGAGGTTTTTTTTAATATGACTGAGCTGTGTTTTATATGACTTTCATCTTTTTTCTTGCCCTCAGTTTATTTATAGAGAAATAGCTTTCTCAATAAGTGCAAGCTTTTATTGCTGCTTGAGAGGATGATTTGCTGATCTCTTTCATCCCCCTCTCTTTGCCTTTTCAATCCCATCCCCCACGTCACTTTTTATAGCAATCAATACCTTCAGGCTGGCAGGGATTCTCTCTGGGCTTTCAGAAAGTTGCTTTCCTCTCCGCTAATGGTGAAAGCTCCATTTCAGTAAAACAAAATGTTCTCCCTCAACAGTCCACTGAGGTAACTAATGCAGTTTTGAGATGACAGATAATAAAATTTGCAGTGAGATCTGTTTCATATGAAATAAAGTAAGAAAGAGAATGCAGCATTCTAGAAATCCCGGATTCTCTTCTTGCTTCAGTGGCATTTCTTTGTTCAGTATTTGTGGAAATTCAATGCATACTTTAACATTCAGGTTTTATTATTGCAAATTTACCTATATATATATATATACAGAGTGAGTGAATCACCTTGTAAATTACAAACATTATGAAGCTGAAGTAACTGAGGGCTAGTCTACACATATATTATATTATGCAAATTGCTGTGGATTTTTCCACATTTGCACTGAGGCTTAATTGTCTTCACTTTCCTGCACAATTTTGTATCTATTCACCCTCCCTCTGCTGAAAATGAATAGCTATGTGAATGCATGCAAAGTGGACAGATATGATAGTGTGCATCCTCACCAATCCTTGCAGATATTTCAATAAAAACTGCACATCCTTTTTTGGCAGAGTTTGTGGATTCCTCCACCCTGCAAAAAGCCTGAATTCCTCCAAATAACATGTGGCTGGATCTCAGTCTATTTGATTCAAATAGGAGTATTTTAATTGTGTAGGCAAGACCTGAGGCATTGCATGCATCCATGGCTTATATCTATCCAGCTATTCTGGCACCTCCAGTCCTTGAAAAGGGTGGCAAAGAGATTAACTTATGTTCTCATAAAGGGAATATTTTTCCAAATCCTGATGGACAATTGAAACCACCACAGGCATATGCCAACTTCCATTGTTTCAAGAGAACAGCAGCAGCTCACTTAAACAATAGCACTTGAATTATTTATGGGGCCATAATGAAATGCACAACCTACACTCCCTGACTCCCCCCAGTTTTAATCACAAAGTTTCTCTTTCTAGCCTTTTATAAACAGGAGTCAGTGGAGTTGTCGTAAAAGGCCAGACTTCCCTCCATACATACTGTAAGTGTCATCTGTTGCTCTCCCCACAAAGTAATTCAAGCACTTATTATCTTGTAATCACCACCCATAACCTCCATATTTCAAAAATCAGTTATCTTGAGCCAACAGGGTAGAACCAGTCAATAAGATGGAAGCAATGAGAACCCTGTGTAAAAGTGACCATGTCCTCCTGTAATTCATTGGGAAAGCCAATGCCTATTCTGGACTTTAGGAAAGGTCCTTTCATTTCTTAAGGAAATACTAGGTGAGAGTACATGGTCAGAAATACTAAAAGGACATGAAGTTCATAATGTATGGTAGCTTTCTTAGCTTTCTTTCTTTCAGACTTCTGGCAGGCTCATATGGGAGGAGGCGAATGATACAGACACACCCTCTCACAGATTTAACTAGTCAGTTCTTGTGCTCTATATCTCACACTCTGTATATTATTATTATTATTATTATTATTATTAACCTTTATTTATATAGCACTGTAAATTTACACAGTGCTGTACATATAACCAGGCCAAAAGCTTGGCAAAAGAATAATCTAGCCTGTAACAAACAAGATAGAACAAGGGAGACAGGAAATACAACTCTTAATGGTACTCAGAGTTTTCCTCTGCAGCAGTTCTAAGCACTTTTCCTTTCAGTTCTTCAGTAAAGTTACTACTGCATAAACAAGATTTTCAAGTGTTTTAATATATTATCATTCAAAAAATTGCTTGGAAATAGGATCTCAAATTAAAATATATGTCCTAACTCTTTCAGTATGAGAAATTATTTTGCAGAGGAGTGCCAAATAAATCTGAAGTAAAGTGGTGCTAAAAAGCCACAACAAAAGTTATTTACCAAGGGATAAGTAAGCATTATTCATGAAAGTATGAATAACACAGTTTGATGTGTGTGCCATTTCACATTAGCTGGAAACGGTTCATGCATGCTTATGGCTATGCATGTAAAAACTGATGATGACTCAGATAAAAGCTCGTGTCAAAGTCTATATATGAAGTCAAGGAGAGAAGAGTCATGAACTCTATCCATAAAATGTCAGAAGCTTAGAGAACCAGCCCACCAAACAAAGCCCCCTAAGAAATACAGGAAGAGGTCTTTTAAAAAGTTGGCAGATATCGAAACAGAGTTATTCAAAACATCCTCTGATATATCTCTTCTTTTCATTCCTCTTATCAGTCTGGATGGTTTCCTTTGGCAGGGGAGCCAATAGAGTATTGTATTTGTATTACATAAGAAATCCTTGCCACATTATAAAGTAAAAATATTGTCCGTTCACACAGGCACACCTGATATAGCTCTTGGTGTAAAAGTCCAGTCCATATTCCAGTCTATTTATGTTTCACAAACTACCTTGGTTTCAAGGGTGTAACATACACACACACACACCTTGTTTTACTTTATAAAATAAAGTGATTTATAACTAGAAAAAGCTCATAAAATGCATAAAATGTGTTTTTTTAAAAAAAATCACAAATTCATAGAATCATAGAGTTGGAAGAGACCACAAGGACCACCCAGACCAATCCCTGCTATGCAGGAAGACACAATTGAAGGATTCCTATCAGATGGCCATCCAGCCTTTAAAAACCTCCAAAGGAGACTATACTACATTCCAAGGCAGCATGTTCCACCATCTAACATCTCTTACTGTCAGGAAGTTCTTTCTAATGTTTAGGTGGAATCTCTTTTCCTATAGTTTGTATCCATTGGTCTGTGTTCTAGTCACCGGCACTACAAGAAACAAGCTTGCTCCATCCTCAGTATGACATCCCTTCAAATATTTAAACATGGCTATCATGTCACCCCTTAACCAACTCTTCTCCAGGCTAAACATACCTGGAGAAGAAAAGGTTAAGAACTGACATGATTGTCATGTTTACATAAATTAAAATCTGTTTTAAACAACAAATCCAAGTGGAGTGGTTTGTAGAAATAATCAGATAGACCTCTGACCCACAGCAGATGAGAGAGAGGGCAGGAGGAGTCTTAACAGATGACCAGATGCTTAAAATGAAATGAAAACTCAACAAGAAGGCTATATGAGGATCAAATCTCAGATGTGAAAGATGTGTTCAGCTTGGACCACTCCCAAAGCAAAGATGTGTAATATCCTGAATCAGTCAATCACTCTGGCACCTGGGGCAAAATGTTCCCAAGAACCTCTTTCACACCCTGTAAAAACACAACAATAAATATATTAATAACCATTTGCTCCACTTCATTACATCCTCAGATCTTAAGATGCTTAAGGTGGCCACTGCCTAATTTGCTGTTAAATCCTCTTTCTACCACCACGACCCCATAAACCTTTTTCTTCCAAAGGCAGAACCAGGCTACCTATCCCTGCTGGGTTATCAGCTAATCAGGGTGGCTGCAAGCTGCCTAACCTATCCCCAGTGTGTGATCATGTGTGTTTGCACATGTGAGTGCATTCATGTCCCTAAGGTAGGGATTCTCAAGGGCAAGAAACAGAGATGCCACCCACCAATATGCCCTGTTACTTGTAACTACTCTTGGTGAAGGCAGGAGTAGTTATAAGTAACCAGGGATGTTGAAGACGGGCATCTCTGTTTGTTGCCCTTGAGATTCCAGTTTCATTGATGCTTTCTTGTGACTGACTTCTGCATTTGCACCAAACTACAAAAGTCATGTCTAGTTTGACAAGTCTAATTTACAGTGGTTGCTGTTTGTGCTCTCTTTACATGGTAGAACAGTGGCTTCAACTCACATGTGGCTTTGTGGATTGATATGGTAGAAAATAGTTTCCTGGTCAGAAAACTAAAGGGAATCATATAGAAGATTATTGTCAAAATGTAACTGATCCACTTAGAACATTTCAAAACATCTATTCTTAAAAAAAAAAAGATTAAATGCAGTTAAAAAGTAGTACAGAACACTGTTCAGAGTCTTTTCTGAAAGCCTGTTGGAATAAATATTGGATCTTGGCCAATGTGTTCTGAATTGAGATACTGAGTCCACAAAGTTGGGAACTGGATTAGAGCCAAATATAATGATAATGTGAACGATGTAATTTGTGAATTGGAAACAAAAAGAGAGAAGAAACTAAAAATTATATCATTTGATTAATTAATAGTGTATTTCACTATATTAGAACTACCACCCACACAGCACCAACAGTGATGCAATCTCTCTCTGTCTCTCTCTTTCACACACACACACACACACACACAGAGTGAATGAGGAACAGTAGCAAATATGTCATTTGAGAAAGAACTGGCTCTCAACCTGTTAGCTGTATGAACCCCCTGTCCGCTCAACCCCAATAGATGAAGACACAGGCAGAGCGAGAGGCAGGCAGAAACCCCACATACTCCTGTACAGAGCCAGCTGCTTCCTGAATGTTTGGGTTAGTAGGCCCTCAATCTCTGTGTGAGGGCAAGGGTGGCATGGAAAATTACCTGTGCCACAATATCATTCACATGCATCATGTCTCCGAGCATCCCCAAAGCCAGGCATTAAGAAAGGCACCACTTCTATACAGCAGAACTGGCTGGTGACAGGGTGTGGAGACTGTGACTGTCCCCACTTTCTTTTCTGGGTGTGGGGGCCTGAACCAGGTAATGTCTAGCTATGGAGATTAGTACCACTCAATGGCAGTTCTCTAGAGTGGCTTAGACCCTGCCAGGGATGGACAGGGAGTGGCAAATTTATTTCCCCACCCTACCTGGCCAAGTGAGACAACTACTTCACTGAGGTTCATGGCAGACCAGTTCTGAGAACAGCCTCTAAGCCTTTTGTAGCTGGTATTTTCACAATTCATCTCTAGCAAATTGATATTCTTATAAAATATCTTTGTTGTTGTTAGCTGTCCTCAAGTCAGTTCCACCTCATGGCGACCCTGTAGATGAGACATCTCCAAGAATCCCTACCTTCCACTGCCCTGCCCAGATCCTACAAGCCCTTGCCCATAACCCCCCTGATTGGCTTGTGGCCTTCCTCTCTTTTTTCCACCCTCTACCTTTCCCAGCATTATTGTTTTTCTAGTGATCCATGCCTTCTCATTATGTGGCCAAAGTACAATAATCTCAACTTGATCATCTTTGCTTCCAAGAAGAGCCCTGGTCTTATCTGTTCAAGAGCCCATTTGTTTGTCTTCTTCGCTTTCCATGGTATCCTAAGAACTCTTCTCCAGCACCACATTTCAAATGAGTTGATTTCTGTCTGCTTCCTTCACTGTCCAGCTGTCCATCCATGGCCTGAACAATTCTGACTTTAGTGCTCAGTTGTATGTTTTTGCTCTTCAGTATCTTTTCCTGTTCTTTCATAGCTGCCCTTCCCATTCCTAATGTTCTTATTATTTCTTGACTGCAGTCTCCATTCTGGTCAATGTTTGGACCTGTAACAAGTGGAGCAACTATTCAATTCTGGTGTAGTATTTCCATTAGTCTAGCTTTCTCTGTTCCAATGTAACACCTTTGAATTTCCTGTGAGCGCACATGGTTGTATGTCTTGGATGATTGTTGATTTCCCCCTTTTACAATAAACTTCTTAGAAGCCTGCCTCTGGAATTCCTTGTGTCTCTGGACTTGGTATACATAGCGACTAGATCCCATGGCTAAGTAACCCAGCCACTACCATTGAGCTAGTTCACAATTCCCAAACATACATTGGCATTTGAGTGTCCCTTTTTGGGTTACAGAGAGCTCCAATGTCTTACCAAAATGCAAACCCCAGGATTCCATAGGATGGAACTATGGCAGTTAAATAATAGTGCTATAATTCTGTAGTGTGAATGGGCCCCAGGCTCCCGCAGCAAAACTCCTGTCTTCTTAACCACTGACATTATTTGGGTGGATGAAATTCTGAGAAAAGTTACTTCTGTTATAACTTCCAGAAATCCACACATTCCCACACAACCGACCAGTCACCCACCCAGTATTTGGTTGCACTGTGAACGATATAAATCTGTATGGATGGATCCATTCACTCATCTAATGCAACCCCTTGGTGGTAGGACCCATTTTTTGAATTCAAAGCCCAGAGTGGCAGTAGCATCCCTGGGGGAATGCAAGGGGTATGGACTGCACCAGGTGACATCCCAGAGGTTGAGGTGACACCTGGTCAGGCCCCTCACACACACACACATACACGCTCCATGCTGCAGCTTGGTTTTCCTTGGGAGAACCAGTCCACTGCAAGGAGCCAGGCTGAACATGTGCACACACCCTGCCCCTCCTTGCCATGGCTGTTTTCCTCTGGGGAGAACCAGGCCACAGCAAGGAGGGATGGGGAGGGGCTCACAGCTAGCCTGGCTCCCAAGAAAAACCAAGCTGTGTCAAGAAGCGGCAGGATGCACCCCTTTCAGGTGGAAGGCCCACCCCTTCTAGGCAATGCACAGCCATTCTGGGGCAGGGCACAGCCGTTCTGACTTGAAGCCCTGTCCCTTCTGGCTAGAAGCGCCACCCCCACACCAGGTGATACTAAACCCTGGGCTGTCACTGCAGAATGGCAGCCTTTCCTAAGGCTGCCAATCTCATGCTCACTTGTGAAAGGAAGGAATCCCTTCCAGCCTGCCTTCTTGCACTTCTAAAGGCTTATCTGGTAACAATGTTGTAATCAGCTGGTAGCCAAATCAATATCAGTTCCAAGCCCGTTGAAGGTGGATAATTCTGTGACTGAAAATGATTTGCGGGGTACTCTCTCTCTGTTCCCCAAGATGAGTAGGGTCAGCTCTGGATTGGAAACTGGGGGAAAAAAACAGGTGCTGTAGTGTATATTTCAGAGAAAGCATTCTCTGAGTATTTCTTCCCTGAGAAAACCCTATGAAATGCTTGGGATCCCCATAAGTTGATGAGTGACCTGAAGACAAAGACATACACACAAGCTGGAAGATCCAGGAGTACTGCCATCAAGGGGAAAGTCTGCTAGTAGTGGATGTGGTGGGACACTTGCTTAGCAGTGAGAGAGGTCCATTGTAAACATCACACCCTTGACTCTCCCAGAAATCTGGACCCAGGCTTAAGGATCAATTTTATGTTTCTTTTTCATTATTATCTTTACTTGGCTGCTCTTATTTTTTTAAAAAAAAAAAAAGTTTATTAGCAGATCTGAGAATGGAAAACAGCATAGAAATGAGAAGTACCATATTTTGATGGATAATTAAATTAAAACACTGTCAAAAGAATTCAATGTATATTTGCAGAAAACTGGGATGCATGTATAGATAGCTCAGTGTGCTTGCCTTGTAACTTGAATAAAATGCTACTAAAAGGAAAATTCTATCACAAGTAGACTAGAAACTTTATAGGACATTGACGAGAACAGTGTGGCCTTTCAGGAATCATTGGATTCTAGCTCTCATCAGCACCAGTCGACATAGCCAATGTTCAGGGATGATGGGGGTAGGTGGGTAGCACAGCCACATTTGGAGGGACGTGGTTTTCCTATTTCTAGGAAGTAATTCGATATGGCATCTCTGTCTTTCCTTCACTGAGAAGATATAGGATCATATACCAACACACGTTGTTGGATTGGATTTTATTTTTTGTCAGACTCTGCACTGAGTGTGCTGTAAGTGAAGTGAAGAGCATCAAGTGAATTTCTGAGCGGTGCTGTTAAACCCAGGGCCAAGACTAGAAGCAGATTAAGAGCTTATTTAGCTGCAGGATGTTCCTTTGTCTTGATTCAACTATCTCCAGTGACTAATGCAGTTCTTCTTTTTTGCCTTAATGACTCATGAGGGGCACACAATGGTGACCATGAATCTTTTGCAATCAGTATTTTTTTCAGCATATATTAATTTCTGAGGACCATCTCCACGATAATCATAAAGTGTGTAGGTTGAAGGACGTACTGAAAATGAGTCCTTTCTTGATTGGCTCTTATCTCCAGAAATATAGTGATCATGATTGATTAAGTCATCTCCTGTTTCCTGGGGTGAGGGGAAATTTTTCTTTAAACAGCCTCCAAGGGGAGTGGACTTGAAAGTGTTAGCAGCCCTCAAATAGATTTCTGTAGGAAGCTTGGAGCTGAATAAGTGATGAAAGTATTTGTCATTCTGAAGCAAGTCAGCATGACAGTAGATAATGAATGGACACTAGACGTCTAGGGTGACAGAAAAGTACAAGGTTACGACTCCAATAAACAATAATCAAAGGAATAGGGATGGTTCAGTGTTTTGGGGCTGAAAAGTTGAAACATTTTCTTTTTTAAAAAAAATGAGCTTAATTCCTGTTCAGGTTCATTAATACTTGTTTAAATTCCCAGTTCAAACATTAACCCTTAGGTATCAGAATAAACAAATGTGTATTGTTTTAGTTTTGGTTTCCGTCCCTATTTTTGGTTTCCGTTCCTAACAATAAATGAAGGAGACCCACTGACAGTTGAAAGTAAGTTCAAGTTGTTGTTGTGTGCCTCCAAGTTGTTTCCAGCTTATGGCTAGCCTAATCACAGGTTTTGTTTTATTTTGTTGACAAGATTTGTTCAAAGTGTTTTCCTCTTAGGCTGACAAAGTCTGACTTGCCCAAGATCAGCCGGTGGGTTTCCATGGCCCAGCAGATATTTGAACCCTGGTCTCCAGAGTCCTAGTCCAATACTCAAATCAGTACATGACACTGGTTCTCAGTAAGCACAGGACTGACACTTTTTTGCACAGTACACACTTATGTTGTTGTTGTTATTCTTGATGTTGTGTATGCATGTGCATGCAAGCACACACATTTGAGAGGATTAGAAATATTTCTGGAGAAGCCAATTCTTTTTCAGACTTGAGCTTTAAGAAATCCACAGCCAGCATGGTGATATGGAAGCAGTGGTCAACTTTTTGTTTATGTCTCCAAGCTTTGTAATAACTATCACAGCTGAATGGATCCTCCATGTGTACAAGCTGTATGTCTTAAGAGTACCAAATGGTGTGGAAAGAAGTACAGATGATGCAGCAGCCAGACTGGTCACAGTTTTATTACCACCTTAGAAGTCTTCAAGAAGGCACTTAAGACGGATCTTTTCTGGAGGGCCTATCCATCAGACTTTTTGTAAGCGACCTCAAGATAGAACTACTTCTGACTACGATGGCATGGAAAACAGATGATGTTTAGTGATTTTAGTGATTTTCAGTAATAATTGTTATTATTTCATTGATTGTATTTTTATATGACATTGTATTGTATTGTCTATTTTATCTTGATGTAATCCTGACTCAATCCACAGGAAGAGGCAGGAAATATAAATAATAGTAATAATAATAATAATAATAATAATTATTATTATTATTATTAAACATACCCAGCTCCCTAAGTCGTTCTCATGGGGCATGGTTTCCAAACCCACCATTTTGATCGCCCTGCTTTGGACATGCTCCAGTTTGTCAACATCCATTTTGAATTGTGGTGCCCAGAATTGGACACAGTATTCCAGGTGAGGCCTGATCAAAGCAGAATAGAGTGGCACTATCACTTCCCTTGATCTATACTTCTATTGATGCAGCCTAAAATCGCATTCACCTTTTTAGCTGCCGCATCGCACTGTTGACTCATGTTCATCTTGTGACCCACTGAGACTCCTAGATTCCTTTAACATGTATGTAGTCTCATTAAGCCAGGTAGTATCCCCCATCCTATACCTGTGCATTTAATTTTTCCAGCTTAAGTGCAGCATCTTACAATTCCCTGTGTTAAAATTCATTTTGTTAGCTTTGGCACAGCTTTCTAATCTATTAAGGTCTTCTTGGATTTTGATCCTGTCCTCTGGGGTATTAGCTACTCCTCCTAATTTGGTGTCATCTGCAGATTTGATAAGCATGCCATCTATTCCTTCACCCAAGTCATTGATAAAGATATTGAATAGCACTGAGCCAAGGACAGAACCCTGTGGCACCCACTGGTCACTTCTCTCCAGGATGAAGATGAGCCATTGCTGAGCACCCTTTGGGTTTAGCCAGTTAACCAATTACAAATCTACCTAACAGTCACATTGTCTAGCCCACATTTAACCCTTTGTCTGCAAGAATATCATGGGGGACCTTGTCAAAGGCCTTAGTCAAATCGGAATATGTTATATCTATAGCATTCCCTTTGTCTACCAAACTGGTAATTTTATAAAACAGGAGATCTGATTAGACTGGCATTACTTGTTTCACAGAAACTCATATTGACTTTTTGTGATAATGGCATTGCTTTCCAAATGTTACTTCACAGACTCTCTGTTTAATGATCTGCTCTAGAATCTTTTTTAATTCACTGAAAAGGAGGAGGAACCACTCTGAACTGGTTTTGGGATTCAGGTTCAGGGTCAGTACAATTTCTTGTCCAAAATCCTCTGTAATCATATGAAAAACATTTTCTCTCATTCTAATGGTTAAATATGTGCAGTGTTTGTTTCATCAAATGCTCTATGAAACTTGTGCAGAAGTTATTCCGATTGTGCTCCAGAAGGCTTTCAGATGTTCTAAGTCTGTATGGCACAGTTGGGCAAAGTGCAATCCCAGGGTAGCATGCATCCCCTCAAGCAATTTTTATGGCCCCTATCCCACTCAAGTGTTCTCCAGAAAACCCTTTTTCTCACAAAGAAAGCGTAAATTGCTGCTTCTGTAAATATGCAGAAATGACTATTCACTTTAAAATAGGCCACAGGGTGCTCCTCACTGTATAATATAAAAATACCCATTTTCCAAAACCAGAAGTAGATTTCCAGCTACTTTTGGTTTTACGTTTTCATGAGAGGGCCTTATTGTTGTCCATGTGTGCCTAGGATTGATGCATTTTCAAAACAGCAATAAGGGACAGTTGAATTTCATACTATGGGGGATTGACTATTAGAAAGTACCTTTTAACAAGTTCATATTCTACCTAAATACCAAATGAAAGTATCAATTTCATTTAACTAAGCAGTGTGTGTGTGTGTGTGTCTGTCTGTCTGTAAAAATTAACATACTGTATTTTCTAGATTCATAAATTACATGATACACAATTTTCTGTCTTTCTAAAAATCCATACTTAGTTTCTTTTTTGGCATGCACCAACAGTTCCAAATCCATTTTAATCATGGCTGACATCTCACACCACAGGTATATGTATGAATATTTGACTATGTATCTTCTCTAGATCTTACTTCTTAAACCTATCTTAACAGCCAGGTAATGCACTGACTGACAGAATTCTGTTGGCTGGTGATTGTGACATAGCAGAATGATGTTTCATGTGGGATAAGGGATGAGAAACTGTGACAGATGTCCTGCTTTTGCTCATCATACTGCACATCACATGTGCAAGGGGGCTGGGAACATCATCTTGTTGTGCCTTGACAGAACAGACCATCTTCACTTGGTACAGCTGCTGGATGTTTGGGGATGGGAGCAATAATGCCACAATCATAAACCAGAATACTGAAAAGTAACAAATATATACATCTAATTCATTAATTCATAAGTGTTCAACAGGGTGCCAGCCCATGCCATTATTATTTCTTTGCCTGTGAGCTTCCAGTACACTCACTTGTTCCTACAAGTTGACCCAATTTCTCCCCACAAAAGGCTTAAACCTCAAAATATGGGTTTTGTTTGTTTGTTTGTTTGTTTGGCATCCCATTCAGTCTAAATAAAAGGACACATTCCATAAGGACACTCCTTATGGTAAGGTGTACCTGCCAACCTTATAAGAAACAAGCTTTCTGTCTCTCAGATAAGGAGTGTCCCTTATAATAAGAGCCACCTACCAAACCTATGGGTGCCTCAGATTGTTCCAGGGACAGATCCACCAAAATTGCCCACTCCTGCTGCATGGGAAAACCACCAAGAAATATGAGGAGGAAATCTAACCAAACTGTACGCAACCAGGGCTGGCTTTATCTTTAGATAAAACAAAGTCGCTGTCAAAGTTAGTTGATGGTGGGCCTTCGGTGAAAACAATAGAGACCTCCAGATATTGTTGGATGATAAGACCCATTAGTTCTAGACAACATAGCCAGTGGTGAGGAATGCTGGGAGTTTGAGCCCAACATCTGGAGGACTGCATGATTCACAGCTCTGCCCTAAGCTATATCCCTTCTCTCTGGTACAGTAAAGAATGCTGTTCTATCTCTAGTGCTGAAGAGTCAGCTATCAGTCTTGCTGATGTTAATATGTGGAATAGGAAAGAGCAACATCTTTTCCTTTATTTCAGGTAGCAAAAGTCCCTTGAGGCAACCCTGCTGGTAACAAAAGAACCCTAGAAATCCACATTTCCACAAGAAAAATATTTATATTACACCTAATTGCAATTCTTTGAGGTTTCTCTTTACTTGTTCATTTCCCTTAATCTTCAGAAATTATATCCACCATGTTTTCAGACTTAGTTTTGCTATCAAGAAGGCTACTAACTTAATTTACAATAACAACAACAACAACAACAACAATAATAATAAATTCAAGAAATGAAAATGTCAATATAGCATGAAAGAAATGTGATTCTTGTCATCCTGTGCTGCCCTGGAAACCATGATGATTGGATCTGGCAAAGAAGCATTAAGGAGTGGTTTTCAAAAGGAGGAATTATTAAGGATTATTAATACATATATCTAATTACATTACTTATATCTTTAGTATCCAGACATTAGGACTGGAAAACAAAGTATCTAGTAGTATATCTATATCATTAAAACTTTTGGAAATATCTATGGGGCTTTCTAGATTGGCAAAAAGAAGTGTGTTCATGGCTGCATGAAAGTCTAGCCTTTAGATGAGAAAAAGGGAAAGTGTGCCATGAAAATGCTTTTTTTTTTTTTTTTTGGCGTTTTAGGGGAGAAGAAGCGCCTTTAAAAAGGTGCTGGTTTCCCCAGCTTCTTTTTTAAAAACTGCAGAACAGCGCAGCTCCATCTAAAGGCTGCGGTGCAGCTGCTAAGCATTAAGGAAAAGGCAACTTCATGTCACACTTTCCTGCCAATCTAGAAAGCCCCTACATATGTCTACAAATAAGAATATACTATAGACTATTGGTCTAAGTCTCACTTGGATATAAGTTCAAAATACAGTTGCAAGAACAGATTCCTATTTCCATGCCTCTCATAGTAAAAAAAAAAAAAAGAGCTTCTTGTGAGGGTCTGAAAAATCATGGAATACTGCACTTAAGAACTTACTCAACATGATCATCAGATAAAATGGTAAGCTGAGGAAAATCTGTCCTTGCCGATTCTCAGACAGTGAACCCTCTTAACGGCATTCAGTGGCACAAGTGCCATTCAACTTTTGGCATATCACTGGAAATACTTGAAACGCAACACTTTTTCATAGCATGCCAAAAGTTAAATCCTGTGCATAGTGGCAGATGCATAGAGCGGCTTGTCAGAGGCTGAATCCAACATGGGCAATCTGTCCAACTATTTTACCCATACCAAATACCATGTTCAGAGTTTTTTATTCAATTCACCTTTTAACTGTTTTGTTGCAAAGAGTGTTAGGAAGGTGGAATGTTTAATAAGACAGTCACATTTTATATGTCTGAATTGTCCCTTTAAAATGGTTCTGTTGCTGGATTTGCTGCTGCACCACTGAATTCCAATGCTGTGTTGGGTTTGGATGTGTGGCCTCTGATGAGTTCAAGTAGGAGGTGGTCATCCAACTCTTGCACGTTGTCCACAACAGCTGGAGGGTGGGAATGTATGAAAAGGCCTGATGAACTAGCACAAAGGCCCATCTGTCCACCATCTTTTTACCACAAAGCCCATCAAAACAAACCTGAAAAGTGCACAAGCCCTCTTGTTGTTGTTTCCAAGTAATTTGAATTTAACAACATTCAGCCAAGTGTTTGGGAAAGTTACTTTTCCAAGAACAGTTCTCATAATCCCCTATGGCTAGAAATTTCTCAATGCTCAGATCTAGTCTTTGAACATAGAGATTCCATGCAGCCATTATAACTAAATTCTAAATTCTCAATTTGTAAATCCTGCTTTTTGATATCTGTAACAATATATGAAGCTTAATATGGAAAGTAAAGTATCCTTTAATACAGTCCTGAGAAAACTAGAGTGCATCATGTTGCATGTTAAATGGTCCACTTCCCAAGGGAACAATTTTCCTAGATACACTTAGCCAAGTAACACAGTCAGCATAAAGAGGAAACATGAACCTTTAAAACCAGCAAGTCTGATCTTGCCATGTGGTTAACACCACACTTAATAGCCAGATATTAATATGCTATCATATATTACACAGTAGCTTTTAAGTAAGAGCTGTATTTTGTCCCCTCATATATTTAACAGAGAATGTAGTCTATGATTTGTTATCTTCCATCCATCTCCGTAGATTTTTCATCTACCCTAAGATACCTGACCAGCTGGCCAGAGTTGGGAGAGGCATGCTTTAATATCATTCATATCCCCCACCCCCACCACCTGGAGATAACCCAGGGAAACATGAGAATGTGGTAGCATGTTTAATTTCTTTGAAATTAAAGGATGCAAATCAGGAATTTTCTTCTTTCTTATGAAGTACGGAAAATTTTAGATTAGCCCAACAGTAGTACTATGCTTTTATATAAAAGATGGAACATAAATATATAGGCCACAATCCAGCTGGCCACTACTCAGTTGCATAAGCCATTGGGCTTTTCAAATGTTGTACAAGGCAGCATCTAATACCTCCTTGAGCAAGTGAAGGTTTGCACTCGCTCTGTTCTCTGGACAAAACTCCACATACCCTGCATGGGCCATGAGGGTCATCACTTGGTCCAGAGAGACTAGTGAAATATGTGGCTGGCCCTGCAAATATCAGAACAGCTTGCTGCTATTCCAATGTGGTACTGAATGCCACTGTCTTCCTAGGGCCCACTATAAATATGCTGGAGTGAATTTTTGCTGTACCAGCATTGTGTTGGATCTCAACCGTAGACTGTAAGTTAGGTGAACAATTAAGTTAAGGACAAAGGAATCCCACAAGAGCACATGCCCTATGAGGAGATGCTTAGGGAGTTGGGTATATTTAGTCTGAGGAAGAGACAGTTAAGAGGTGATATGTTAGACATGTTTAAATATCTGAAGAGACATCATATTGAGGATTGAGCAAGCTTGATTTTTGCTGCTTCAGGGACAAGAACACAGAGCAATGGATTCAAACTACGGGGGGGGGGACTATTGGTAGTCTCAACTACAGTAGGCCCACAGAATCAACAGTTGAACAATGAGTCAACACATACAAGAGATTCCACCCAAACATTAGGAAGAACTTCCTGACAAAAGGCACCATACAGTCTTGGGGTGTTGTGGAGTCTCCTTCTTTGGCCATCTGTTGAGATCACTTTAATTGTGAGTTCCTGCATGGCAGGGATTTGGACTGGATGGCCCTTGTGGTCTCTTCCAAATCCATTTTCAAATGTTAAAATCCTATAAATACACCAATGTTGATAAATAAGCCATCTCAAAACCAATCTGGATCATCCTCATAACAATCTATGCTGTACTCCTAAGTTTCAGATCAAACTATGCAGCTACTTTCTGAATTCAGAATGGATATAGTAGCTGGTGTCCACCTTCAGTTTCTAAACAAGTGGTAGAATTTGATTATTCTGACCTAGTGCTAACACAAGGCCACAAATGTGGCTCTGCAAACTTCTGTAACAGTTTTTCAGATGTATCTCTTTTTTCTTGAGAAATATTAACCATAGTTTTTGGCAATTTTAAAAAATCCTTTTATGAAAATGAAGAATAGTTAAATCTTCAAAGGAAAAAAGTTCTTAACTTTTTAAATCAAATATTTCCCAGAGCATTCAATATTTTCAATCTAAAGGCATATGAACCGTTAACATAATCTTTAAAAGACAGAGTCACTGGCAATACTTAGTTGATATTACTGCTTTTGGGTGGGGTGGGGGAATTAAAAACAGAAAGATCTCAATAAAATTCACTGCTCCATGCACTCAGTATAAGCACTTGAAAGTACATAATTCAGATTTCAGACTGGAAAACTAATTTATTCAAGTGATAAATGGTATCTTTTCCTAACTGACACAATGCAGTGTCAATAGGCTAAACTAATTCACAGAAGCGGAAAAGATTGGGGGCAGTTCCCCCCCCCCCCCAAAAAAAAGACAGAGATGCCCAGAAATTAATTGACTTGCTCAAGGTCATTCAACACATCAGTAAAAGAACAGGAGACAAATCCAAAATTTCTAAGGATCTCTGCTCCATGCGCTACCTTTCCAGTGACATAATGGACAACATTTTCTTGACCTTTAACTGTGGGCTGAATACCAAGTGAGAAATAAACAAACCATTTAATCCCTTCTTTCTCTTTACACTCCTGATCCAGGTTGGACTCATAAACCTTTGGGACACGTTTTTTTTCTTGTTATCAAGCTAATTATGCCTTTAAAACAGTTTCTGTGGGCTCTGTTTGATAGTGTGGGAGGGAGGGAGGGATGTAAAGGTTCAAGGTTGGCCTTTATTTTATATAGATGCATTTGCTCATTATTAAATTTGAGTTGTCAACTAACAGGGACATTCAAACTTTTAAAATGCAGCTAATGAGTTGCTGGGCCTTAGTAACCAAGGCAACCCACTGAGAAACCTCACTGCCGTTATCTATGGGCAAACCCTGCAGGGAAGTATTTGCATTTTAAACAATTCTGGTGGTATCTCTAGTACAGTGTGGAACATAACTGAAAGGCAACATAATTGGGTCTATAGTCAAGATCACAAAATAGGGGTATTTCCCCCTTCATACATTTCGTCTTTATTTTTAATTAAAATGGTTAGAGTGCTAGATATCCCCCCTGACTTGAGAGATTTAAGGGTAGAAAGGCTTGCAGCATGGATAAAACCATTACAGTGCAATTCTTTTTACTTCTGTACTCAGAAGTAAGTCAATAGGTTCAATGGTATTTGCTCCCAATTGTGTATAGGATTGCTGCCATAAACTATACAGTAGCCCCTCCATATCCACAAATTCTTTTATCCACAGATTCAACCATCTACAGCTTGAAAATATCCCAAATAAAGTATAAATTCCAAATAGCAAGCCTAGATTTTGCCCTTTTATATAAGGGATACTATTTTACCATGCAATTGTATTTAATGGTACTTGAGCATCCATGGATGTTGGTATTCATGAGGGTCCTGGAAGCAAACCCCAGCAGATACCCAAGGGTCAACAGTACTCTTTTCCATTTCAACATTTGCAGGTGGTGTGGGGTTGAAAAATAAACTTATCATGAGTAGAAACTGCAAGAACAAATCAAAATCAATAAATTAATGATAGCAACAAGTTGCTGTTAAATCTCCCTCCACCCAGCAAAACCTAGCACTAAAGGCTTGCTTTAAAATGGATTCACCTATTCACCAAAAGGATTCACATATTCACCAAAAGGATTCACTTAATTCATTCCAGACAGCTGGGACTATGTTCCCAGTACAAAATACAGATCTGATCTCTTTAAACCAGGGGATTAGACATTTGGCTAATTCTGAAGGAGTTTTGCTTTTTTATTATTAACTCAAGAAAATTGTGCCACCTTTTTGTTGCCAAGCATTTTTCCTATATTTTATAGTTCCTCATAAGCCACTATTCTCCAGCTCTTCTTTCCTCACAATTCTTTCAATGCTCTTTCACTCTTCCTTTCTTTGTCTGCATCGTCCCAGTTCTCTGAGCCTTATTCTCAGTTAACCCCCATTTCTTTTCTTGTTTTGTCCCACAATGCATTCTCTTTCCCTTCTCCCTGCAATGTATTAAGTGCTTCCATTTCTTTTCTTTCTGCCCTACCTCAGGCCTATATTCACACCTCTCTGCCTTTTTTTCTGTTTCCCCACTGCCAGGTCCATGTCTATTAGCAAAGGAAGCAGAAACTGGGGAGCATATAATGAAATCCACAGAAGAAACTGGAAATAAAATTCAAAATGCTTACATGATGGTTGTTTTATTAATTTTAAAAATCCCAACGCATTTCAGCCTGCATGTACACTTAAGCCTTATTCAGGGCATTATTTAACATCTTAACTTCAGAAACTGCTGCACTGGAAACTCTCAAACCATTTAGAGGACCAGTGAAATCATGTGTGACAACATGTCTGAAGAAGACCTTAAAGGATCCAGGATGAAACATGTCAGGCTTTTTTTATTATTATTAATAACCATCTTTTAGCCATATATATATATATATATATACACACACACACATATAATTTTTGTAGCCATCTCTATTAGTCTCATTCTCTCTACTCCACAGGTTGAGGCACTAATAGATCTCTTAGCACTACCTTTTCTGTTCTTGCCTCTTTTTTTAAAAAAAACTTTCTCCCCACCTTACAAAGTAACTCGCTAGTAAAGCTATATAGAGGGGTTATTCCCCCCTCTCTGCCTTCTCTTTATCTTCTCCCTTTGTTTCTCATACACATAGATATACCTCTCCTGCATGTACGCATACACGCTCCTTTCTGTTCTACAGTCTTTCACATCTTCTTGTTGCATTCACCAGCTCTACCCCTCTTTCTCTCTTTCTGGTCCATGAGTTACATCTTTCTTTGATGGAGGACAACAGGAAAATATCTTATGAATGGATACTCTCCAATAGTTGAAAACTGGGACACATTTGGCCAAGCAACATCAGAGTGTGGTCAATATGGCAAAAGTTATTAATGACACAGAACACACAAGTTGGAAGAGGCTGCAGGAATCTTCCCTTGCCCCAAGTTACCTGAGTGCAATTTACTTTTGCCCTCTGAACCCAGTTTTCAGCAACTAAAGTAAAATGAGGACAAAGGAGTAAAAGGAGGGCAGAGAAACAAGGACATTTTAAAAGCAACTGAAAAAGTGACAGATGATGGGTGACAGATGATTAATTGAAACAGTCCCTGCCAAGTTAGGACAGTTGGGGAGAATAAGTGAATGAGCCTTGAAATGTACATTTATTTGATAGTTGTCATCCATTCAGTTCTAGATGTCCAAGTGTGTTCAAATCTTCTCTGTACATGGAGGTCCCTATTATTTTCATCTGCAGAATACACATGTAAGGAAATGTGAATATAGACTGAGTGTAGTGGCAAAGGCCATTTGGTGAGAAATGTTGTGCTTACTGGAAATCAGTGCATTAAAAAGATCTCTGGAGTGTGTGAAATCATGAGTGTGAAAAGTCTCTTTTGACCATCAATAGTGATTGGGGGAAATGTTTCAAAGTAAATCACACTCCCAAAATATTGTTTGCACATTTTGTGTGCTCATTACAAATCCCATGCAGAAAGCAACAGCATGTTGCTCAAGAAGCTAACACTTGATTTTATTCAGTTTGAATGTGTGAATTAGAAGACCCTGTAATGCTTGTCAGGTTTTGCAGAGCAAAACATTTTAATGAGAGATAAACAATGCTTTATTTATCATCTGATAATCTAGTGTATTTCAAACTTCAGTCAGTAAATCATTTGCTAGTTAATGCATGTCAAGTGTTCCTGGGTCTCAGGCTATTACACATGTTTATATGTTCTCATGTATACCTTTTAGTCAAGTCAGCTATTAAAAGAAGTACTGTATTCTCTTTTAATGCTGTAACAGTTATGAATAAATCAACTTCTTTTATTATCCACCAACAGAATATGGCAAAGATTTCTGTTTCTTGCAAGGCCTGAGCTTTTAAATGATGTGTAACTGGGGAGACCCCAAAAGGGGTCTTTTCTTTCTTCTTTGTGTGAGGATTAAATCCTAAAGAAATGTTGATTTCAAAGACTTACATGAATTTTGCTTCAGTATTTGAAAAATCTTGAGAATAACTGTATTTCATACCTCACTGCTCTAGACATGACCCCAAAGTTCACAGTTTTAAATCAGAGATAATTTCTTTCCATAGCACTAAAAGGGTAAACTAAAATTATGGTTGGTGGATTTTCAAGATATAATTATGTTTTCTCTCTCTCTCTTTTTTTTTGGGGGGGGGGAGGTATGCTTGCCATTGGGAGCTGTGCAATTATTTTTCTCCTTCTTCCTTCCTTATGAATTAATGAATCTTTATTTTAGTCAATGACCAAAATAATACAATAAAGTATTAGATGGAAACTGTTTACAAAATAGTATGGAAGTACTGTGCCAGCATCCTAAACTGACATGCCATTGCTGTTGTGCAGAAACTTGATAATTTTGCTACAATCTAATGGAATTTATTAGCCAAGAGAAAATAAGATGAAACACTTCGGTTACACCAGGTACACTTTGTAAAAGTGGGGTAATAAAATAAGACTACAGCCAGACATAGTGTGACCATGCCTTGGTCCCAATGGCTGGTCAGGTTGTCCCTCTATTCCAACTGCAATTATTCTGCCATTATTCTACAGCCCCTAACTTCATGCTGTGGCCTCAATCCAGCCTTTGGAGGGAGCTGTGGCGGCGTTACTGTATGGCACCCCTTTGGTATGCTATGATGCCGCACGTCATCTGAAGTAGTATGCGGCATTATGATATCCTGGGGGTGAAGTCAGGGCATGTGTCATCAGGATACTGCACCCTGACTCCAACACAGGCTGGCCTTTTGGGCTGGTCTTTATAGGGGCCAAATCTCTTTCCGCATGGGCATCAAGCACTCATCTCTCCTTATCTCCCTCTTCATACATTGAGATCTTCTGACACCTGACACAGCCGTTCTCCTCCTCCTCTGCTCAAATCCGCCCCTTCTTCTGTGCTACTCCTCATGCCTGGAATTTCCTCCTCACATGATTAAGAACTATTACTTCCCTGGCTAATGTTAAGGCTGAGTTGAGGACATTCTTGTTCAGGGATGAATTCCAAATTACTGCTTGTTGATCTGCTGCTTACTTTGTCTTCAATGTATACTACCCTGTTTCCCTGAAAATAAGATATCCCCAGAAAATAAGACCTAGTAGAGGTTTTGCTGAATTGCTAAACATAAGGCCTCCCCTGAAAGTAAGACTTAGCAAAGTTTTTGTGTATAAATATATACAGTATATAATAAATGTTCATTTTTTTGTTCAACAATAAATGTGAATTCTTCTTCATGGAAAAATAAGACACCCCCTGAAAATAAGACCTAGCATATCTTTGGGAGCAGAAATTAATATAAGACACTGTCTTATTTTCGGGGAAACACGGTAATTAGCTTTATTTTATAATTGTTTTAGATTGTATGATACTTGGCAGGATTTTTTTCTTTTTCTTATTTTATTTGACCCCTACCATGTAAGGTGCTGTGCAAACTTTACAGGGCTCTATAAATAACTGCTAACAACAACAACTTGTTGTTTGAAAGCACTGAAATTCTGAACCATACCAACAACTACCATGCCAGAATGCACAGGGAGGCCGTTGAAATCCATAAACACCTGGACAACTTCAACAGGAAAGAGGAAACCCTGAGAATAAACAAGGCTTGGCTCCCAGTCCTGAAGGACAGCAAGGTCAAGACTCAACCTATGCAAATGAGTAAAACCTTAAGGCCAGGGGATTCCCAGCAGACAATGAGCACCAGTTAGCAGACATTAATCTTTGTTTGCATATCCTCCCACCCTGAGGACTGCCATTAGCAACAGAACAATACATTTGCAAATTATTCCTTCCTTCCCAGGATCACACAGGATATATATCTCCAATCCTTTTCCAGGCTATCATTCTCTGAAGATGCCAGCCACAGATGCTGGCGAAACGTCAGAAAGGAACTCTTCTCAAACATGACCACATAGCCCAAAAGCTCCACAAAAAACTAACAACAAACTTGATCGAGTTTCTATCCCTTGTCCCACATTTTAAAAAACCTGGAGCAAAATGAAGCAATGACAGACCATGACAGGCAGCTGCCAGTCCCACAGTGTCTTTGATCAGTTGCTTTGCAGATTCTCTGTAGTCACCCTGGGCTTATCTGAGGTCAGAATGAAGCTGGGCACCTTGTTCTGACCTCAGATCAACTTGAGACCACAGTGGCAGTGCTGGTCAGCTCATGGAGATTGCAGCCACCTGCCATATTAATCAGTTTGAGAGGGGCGCATCCAAGGATTATGCAGGGGCCAGAATACTCTAGAGACAGCCTGGATTATTCTGGCAAGTGCATACAAGCTCTAAGAAGATTTCTTTTGTTATTTGTGAGTAGTGAGAAGTCTTGTATTAAAATATGTAAGGTGCCACAAAACCATTGTCCTTGTTCAAAATCACATAAATAGGCCAGTAAATCTGGGGCTCATCGAAAGTGCTGATGCTAATCTTTAAAGTCCTAAATGTTTTGAGATCCAGTTATAAGGACTATCTCCTTTCACATGAGCTTTCCTCATTACTTTATTTTCCTTCTGAACCTCTTCTCTGTATTTTCCTGCATTAAGATGTCAGCTCTGTGGTAACTGGATGCTAAATGATGTCATATAACTGGTTGAACAATATTGTTCGTCTATTTTTAACAGTGGTACGTCACCTTTCTAAACAATATTCTTTTGTGCAGAAGACAGAGTTGTATCCTTCCCTAATGCAGCTTGTGTCAGTCTTGTACCAACAGATTTAAATTCTCCTTCTATTTAAAATTTGATCCTTCATATAACTCTTATTCATGCTTGATTATTTTATTTATAGTTTGCTCTGTACTGAAGTTATTGCAACTAGATACATCATTAGGACAGTTTTTCCTGAAAATATCAAAGAGATGTCTTACTGGAACTCTTCCGCACTATTTCTCAGGAGGAATGGTTGCAAAATACCCATTACAAAGCAAGTAACAGCACAAATCAGTGTTTTACCAATACACTGTGTACATATATTTTTATCACTTTTTTGGGCTATATGGCCATATTCTTGAAGAGTTTATTCCTACACTGTATACAATTTCTGCTTAGGTACTATTATCTCTTTTTCACTAAAATGAAACACAATTGTACTTAGGCTCGCTGAATCCAGCTTTATACTATTGCTCCATTTTTATTATCACTCAATGATAAAATTACAATAATCAGGAGGATCTGCTGCCTTTCTTCCCTGAAGTTCATTTTTTAACATATTGAGTGAATCCTGTTGGTAGTCTCATCTAAAGTAGGCCCACCGAATCAACTGTTGAACAGTGAATCAGTACATAACAGAGATTCCACCTAAACACTAGGAAGAACTTCCTGATGGTAAGAGCTGTTCAGTAATGGAATTGAAGTGTGGTGAAGGCTCTTTTTTTTTGGAGATTTTTAAGCAGAGGCTAGATGGCCATCTGTCAGGAGTTCTGTGGTTGACACGTGGTTGGACTGAATGGCCCTTCTGGTTTCTTCCTGTTCTATGATTCTTTGATTCTAATTTCTAAGTCCTGTTAATTCAAAAGGCCTGGGGTTTTGGGTTTTTTTGTTTGTTTGTTTGTTTTTTTAGAATACCAGTAGAACTGGGTCAAGAGAGTAATATTTGCAGCATGTTCATTATTTATTTCTGATTGTAAATATGAGGACAGCAAATATGTCTGGTTCACCAGTTTCATGTAAGTCAGTAATGGTCCCTGATCCACCTCATAGCATTCCTCAGTTAGCTTCTACATTCTAGCTCAAGATAACCTTCTTTATGGACTATGCTTATTTAAGCAATTCTTGGCTTTTGATGCAGTTGAGGGGGGAATCCCTATAAAAATAAATATATTTTTGAAATTATATGCAATAACTGGTTTTGTTTGTAAATATTTGAATTGTGAGGGCACTGATGAATTCTAAATAGATATGCAATTTAAAAGATCTGTAATTTGATTTTTGTAAACTTAGCTGTTTTTTCTTGTTTGCAAGCTTTATTTTTCAGAATCACAGAGAAAACAAACTATGTCCCTATTATCACACCTGTTCTAATTTCTGTGATTAGTACAGGATTACATACAACTCCTGTGCATCTTTGGGGTTCCATTTCATTTGTATAACACACTGGGGTGGTATATATTTTATGATAAATAGAGTCTTATGCTTTATTACCATACAGTATAATGTAATATTGTTACATCATTGTATGTTTATCTTCTGATCTGAGTGCATTTGGAATAATGATATTTGTTTTTCTATGTCAGTAAACACAGGTGAACAACAGAGTGATTAAATTACCATGAATTGTCCAGGGTCGATCCCAGAACAAATTCATTTATTTGTTAGTAATATCTCTAGCCCACATTTCCTCCAGTTCGCTCAAAGGTGCACACATGGCTCTTCATCCTCATAACCCTGTGTGGTGAGATAGTAACTGGCCCGTGACAGTAGGTTTTGGCGTGCAGCGTAGACTTCATCCTCAATGTCCAAAGTCTCTTACTACTCAGAGCATGAAAAAACATAGTTTTTTCCCCAGAAATGGACTGGCAGCCAGTGCAGCTGTTGCAACAGGAGAGTTGTATACTTCCTGTAGCCAGCCCCAGTTAACAACCTGGCTACAGCTCTTTGGAGCAGCTCACATTTCAAAGGCAGCCTCATGTAGAGCACATAGTAATTCTGTTGTTGGTGTTGTTGTGCCTTCAAGTTGTTTCTGAGTTATGATGACCCTAAAATGAACATATCATGAGGTTTTCTTGGCAAGATTTGTTTAGAGGAAGTTGACCATTGCCTTTCCCCGAGGTTTAGAGCATGTGACCTGCCCAGGGTCACCCAATGGGTTTCAAGGTCAAGCTGGGAATCGAACTCAGGTCTCCAGAGTCATAGTTCAACACTTAAACCACTACACCATGCTAGATCTGTAATTTTACAGTAATCCAAACAGTCACTACTCTGTGATGCCACATCATTGCTGCTGCTGTCTGTTCACCTGCCTTCCATGAAAAAATGAGGAAAGGAAGAGCAGAAGAAGAACACAGTTTCTACTAGGACTGTCAAGTTGGTACATCAAAACTTGAAGGCACATAGACACACACACACACATGCTATTTGTTATTTTGCTTTTTAAAAATGCATATATTATTAATTAGCTTCCACAAAGATAAACTTTCAATAGTGATGAACTTTCACCTTCAAAAATAAGTTATGGATAAATAAGGAAGAGAATCTTGCCAAACTGTTGGAGATATTCAGTAAAAAATAACAGTAACATCTGGTATCTGTACTGTACTTTTAGCCCTCATTTCTTCCTACAGTGCTAGGAAACACACATTGCTGCTACTCATGGAACCTCTTGTGACAGCCTATTTTGCTTCGAAATAAAATTCTCTTCCTATTAAGATGTGTATCATTCCATCTCCTATAATAGACCAGAATATAATTCTGCAAATTGAGCTTTATTTTGAAATTATGTTTGTAATAAAATAACAAAAGACAATATCAGAATTACCTTTTGTCTAATTGTAAAATAATGAAGTGATACTCTTGGGAGTCTATTTAGAAATCTAAATGGCTTAAAACATTTTGAAAGACAGGGATAGAGTATAAACACAAATGGGGCTGAAGTAATATAATTGTGAAAGAGACAAAGCTGTCAGTTCAGATGAATGGGTTCATTAGAAATTAATGGCAGTAAAACAAGGAGGAAAGGAGGGGTTGTTTTTGGATGTGGATCCTGAAAGAAGTAGGTGTATAATTGCACTTAACTGTTTTTGTAACTAATTCTGCCCTATACTGCCTAAATGTGAAATATGCCTAAAGGAAAATTCTGCCTAAATATAAAATAAGAAGCCATCATATGCCTGCCTTCCTGTCATCAAGACAAGTGGAAAGGACAAATAGGAGCTAATAAATACATTGTTGCCATTTGTTAATTTAAGGGTATCACCTACTCACCTAGGATTCAAGTACAGTATGCTGAGTTCAAGAACACAGCACACAATAGGCATGCATAGAATTCCTCTGTCATTTTTTTCTCCAATACGATATATACTCGACTATAAGTTGACCTCATGTATAAGTCAAGGACAGGTTTGGGCATCAAAATTATGGATATTTTGATATGACCCTTGGATAAGTCATGGGCAAAACATAGGGACATATAACAAAGGACCTAAAGGATGAAGCAAAGCAAAACAATATCAAAAACTTCCAAAATTCCAGCAGACTTTGTGCTCACTCTTAAGGCTGGATGGACGAGAGAGTAGCAGGGGTCAATGCTTCCAGGAAAGATTATATCCTTGCATTTTACTAGGAGATGGTTCCTTCTTTTAAATAAAAGTTAAGATACTGTAATAAGTGCTATGGAAAGAGGCCAAAATAAGGGCATTGCCATCCAACTAATTATGTCTTCCTCAAATGAAATTTTCCTTCAGTCCTCAAATTTCTAGTATTGCACATTGACACACTGAAAATTGTTCATACCTGGAATTCTTACATTTGCTGTATTTGTACTCTCTCTGTAATTTTACTGGCCCCTTTTCTTTGGATGCCTAAATTGTATTTCCAGATGCTCCTGTGACATTTTAAATTACTGCATTGTTAGAAATTTGGGGACTCCACGAAAGTTTATGCAAAAATAAAAAAACAGTTAAAAGTCTTAAAATATATATTTTAATTGTCATGTTTCTTTTTTCGCCCCCCTTCCCCTTTCTGTCTCCCTTTTTATGCACTAGAGCCTGAAACTTGTCAGTGTCCCAAATGAGAATAAACCTGTTAAATCAACAGGATTTAGGAAAGTGTTGACTTATCATTCAACTGACTCTACTCTAGTTAAGGCTACCTATAGAATGCAATTCTACTGTATATGTTACATTAACTTCATGGTTTGGGTTTTTAATATTCTTTAAAAAAAATTTTTTTTTTTACATAGCAGCCATAGGAGGAGATGACATCAGAATCATGACAATAGCAGTGGTGAGAAAAGGGTTTTTAAAAATATGTTCTGCCTTCCTGTGCCACAGTCCCTTACAAAAAATTAAGTTTTGAACACAAAATTCTAGTGAGACTATGTCAATTGTCTATGGCTGGGTTAGTTGCATGGATAAGACTGTAGACAGGGAAAGGACAAGACTCAGGTTAAGTCCCTGACAGATTTCAAAAACTGGAGCTTTTCATCTGTTTCCTACTATGTCTATACAGGAAGGATGTTGCCTTGGATTTGGGTTTGGGTTTGTGCCACACATGGCATAGGTTTCATTCCTGACATCTCCGCTTTTGTCTACTTAAAATTGTTAGAGTATTGCTAATTGGATATTAAATAAGGCTTTGTCTTACAAAAGCAACATTTCCACCCAGGGTTACCGCATACTGGCATACAGATCCAAACTAAATGTGCTCCTCTTAGTTGAACAACAAGACTGTGTTGCTCATCTTTGCACTTTTAAAAATATTTTAAACTCCAGTTCTAGTTAACTTTGGAAGCATGAGAAGATTCCAGAAATAACAGAGTGGTATGCTAAACTACAAGAATACATAATAAATGATAAGCTTACGCAATTATTAAGGAATAAACCAATTAAAAATTTGAAAAAGAATGGGGGAAAAAAATAACTTTTTAAAGAACTTTGTGAATGCTATATGGAAAAGTAATCCCATATTAAGCTAAGGTCAAGGTTTAAATTCTTTATAACTATAGAGTTTCATAATAGACATAAAAACTGTACAAAGATAAAAGATGAGATATTTATGTGAATATTTGAGTTACACAAAAGTCAACAATTTATTACATAAAAGAAGAGAATAGAGAAGAAAGGAAGTCATATTTTATGTTATAATGTATTATGTTGTTATGTTATTTATGTTATGTCTTTTTTGTTTTATGTATCATTCGTAATAACGTGTGTGATGAACTTATGTTTTTTAAATTAGATATGTGAAAATTAATTAAAAAATATTTTTAAAAATTTAAAGCCATAATTTTAATTATTATTAATCAGATACATCAAGGATAGTTTGCAC
Organism: Urosaurus nigricauda; assembly: GCA_034509955.1. Lineage (NCBI taxonomy): Eukaryota > Metazoa > Chordata > Lepidosauria > Squamata > Phrynosomatidae > Urosaurus > Urosaurus nigricauda. The sequence goes on from JAOEGL010000003.1 coordinate 89,591,559, forward strand.
AAGCCAGATCCGGACTTTAGCCAAGCTTAGAACAGTCCCTCTGAAGTAAGTGGGACAAGTTAGACATGACTAGCCTAAGGGTTTTATCACAACAGGCTTGTAAAGTGCCACAATTTATCTTGAGGACTTAAAAACTATGGTGCACGTGCTGGTAACCTCACAACTTGACTTCTGCAATGCATTCTACATAGGGCTACCCTTGCACCTAATCTGAAAACTTCAATTAATTCAAAATATGGCAGCCAGATTGGTCCCTGGAAGATCCAGGAGTGATCACATAACACTTATATTAAAGTCTCTTCACTGGCTGCCTATTAACTTCCGAGCAGAGCACAAGATGTTGGTAAAAGAGCATTTAAAGTCCTTCATGGCTTGGCTCCACCTTACTTATGGGATCACCTTCTCCCATATAATCCACCCCAGACACTTAGGCCCTCTAGCAAAAATTTACTGCATCCAGCAAGAACAAGGCTGGTGGCAGTTATTCAGATGACCTTCTCTTCTGCTGCCTCCAAATTATGGAACAGCCTGCCGGAGGAGATTCGACACATGACTAATGTTTTACTTTGCTTTACAAAGGCGATCAAAACGTATCTCTTCTGGCAGGCCTTCCCAGTTTAACATGCCAGTAATTTCTCTATTAATTCCATCAAACATCCAATACTGTCCAGAGCTGCCTTTGCCTTGCTTTAATAATTGTTTAATATTTAATTGTATTTTATTGTGGATGGGTGGGTTTGGGAGGGTTGGGATATAATGATGATAACTGTTTTATTGTGTTTTAAGGGTGTTTTATTATTGTTAGCCACCTCGATCTATTTGAAGAGGCAGGATACAAATTATTATTATTATTATTATTATTATTATTATTAGCCTAGGAAATGCAAACATATCAGGCTGGAGACAGACATTATCATAAGGATAGACTCATCCAAGCCACTGTATTCCTCATCATCATGTAAGAAAGACAACAGAAAGAAAATCAGCTCATTTGAGATGTGGTACTGGAGAATTGTGCTGAGGATATCACTGTGGACAGCCAAAAAGACAAATAAATGAGTCCTAGAACAGATCAAACCTGAACTCTCTCTAGAAGCTAAGATGACAAAACTGAGGCTGCCGTACTCTGGCCACATCATGAGAAGGCATGACTCATTAGAAAAGATTATACAGTGAGCCCACACCATACGCAGGCTATCCTTCAAAGGCTTTCAGCATATGCTGAAGCTATGGTACAATGTAATGAATAGTGCATGCGCTTGTGGCACGTGCACCACGTGCACTGCATCACAATGCACCGCATACGTGCACCCCATTATTTTCATTGGGGCACAAGCATACATGGTTTCCCTTTACATGGGGAGAGGTCTGGAACGGATCCCTCATGTAAGGGAAGGGAGGGCTGTAATGCTAGGAAAGGAAGAGGGAAGCAGAAAGAGAGGAAGACCACATGTCAGATTGGTAGACTCAATCAGAGATGTCATGGGCCTAAGCCTACAGGACCTAAGCAGACAGGTTGAGCATTCGGAGACTTGGAGATGTCTCTTTCACAGGATCATGATGAGTTGAGGCTGACTCGAGGGCAGTTAACAACAACAAAACTTCTAAATAGACATGGTGCTGCTTCTATCCCAACTTCTGTCTTCTGCATGCCAGCCTTCATGGCCTGCCCCCCTGCCCCCCTTCCTAGTAAGCTTTTTGGACTGTATTCATTTTTATTTATTTTTATTTTTAGCACAATTGCACGATCATGACAATCCATTAAGTAAAAAAATCAGTAGATCAAAGGAAAAATTTGAAATGAAAAAGAAAAACAGCCTGTTTTGGAATAGCAAGGGGCAGCAGGAGAAAGAGAGGAACATAATCATACCCACTTGCACTACATGACTGCCTGCATATCAGAACTGCTTTTGGAGGAACTTATCACATTTGAATCTACACTGAAAATGTAGCATTCTTGGAAGACATTGATAGGTTTTGCCTAGCATAAGAAGGAGCACTTCAGCAACAGACAGACTACAGATTAGGTATGGGACAGAGACAGCATTTTGTGATAAGGTATGGCCACAAACAGAATATTTTTAAAGACTGGGGTAGGGGTATTAAAGAACAGGCTCAGGCTAGATATTGTTTTAATCTGTACTTTTGAAAATAACTTTTTAATCTTTTAATTGCATTTTATTCTTCCATATAGCAATTCAAAGTGTTTTAATATTGTGATGAAACAATGTGGTTCAGTGGCTTGAGCATTGTGGAAATTCAGTTCCCTGCTCAGCCATGGAAACTCACTCTCAGCCCCTGAAAACCCTATGATAGAGTAGGCTTGCCTTAGGATTGCCATAAGTTGGTATCACCTTGAAGGTACACAACAACAAAATATTGTGTCTAATTTCATTCTATTTAATATTCATTTTTAATATGTTTTAAACTGTATTGCCCTTTTAAAATGTAAGTGCTTAGAGTCCCAATTCTGGGAGAAACACAGGATAACAACAACTACAACAATAAAAACAACAGCAGCAGCAGCAACATCAATAGCAACAGTTGTCTAGCCCTGTTCTCCCATTTCACTGTCTTCTTTTACTGGTGCCAGCATTCCTGAGCAAAGCTTATGAGAGGCAAGGGAAATAGGTACAAATGACCAGAGCCCAGAGGCCTAGAAGGGGCCTGGGAACCAACTATGTTTTGTATAGTTGTATCTTTTTCAGTAGTATTGTTACTCTGTGTACGTGTGTGTGTGTTGTGTCCCTTCAAATCATTTCTGATTTATAGCAACCATAACACAGACCTATCACAGGGTTTTCTTGGCATGATTTGTTCAGAGGAGCCTTCCTCTGAGGCTTAGAGAATACCTTCTTCATTGCCTTCCTCTATGGCTGAGACAATTTGACTTGCCCATGGTCACCCAATGGGTTTCATTGTCAAGTTGGGAATCGAACTCAGGTCTCCAGAGTTGTAGTCCAACACTCAAACCTTTACACAATGCTGGCTCCATTTTTGAGGTCCTCCCCCCCAAAAATAACTTCTCTGGGGCCTGAATCTACACCTGGCAGCCCTGTTTTTGGGTCTCAGGTAGAGGTTCTTCCCATCACTTTCAACCTGAGCCATTATACACTAGCCTAGGACTTTCTGCCTGTAAAGCATGTAATGTATGGCTTTTCCTGATTGATAAAGTGCAAGCCAGAAATACTGAATTTAGATAGTTAGGGCATCTCCGAAGAAGAAATACTGAAAAATTACCTATGAAATATTGATGACAGAACCATCACAGATGTTTAGCCTTACTTTACATGAAAATATGAATAGTGGAAATGTGAGAACCAGCACAATGTAATGGTCTATGACTGAAGACTAGGGCCTGGATTCCCACTCACCTATGGAGAGTGACCTTGGGCAAGTCACATTCTCCTGGTCTCAGAGGAAGGCAAATACAAAACCCTTCTGAACAAATCATGCCAAGAGAACCCCCAATAGGGTTGCCATAAGCCAGAAATGTCTTGAAGACACACAGCAACATTGGAAATATATTAAGAATGGGCTGGGGGGGGCACTTATTCAAAATACTTAGTAGGAAAGTGCCGTGACTTTACTGTCATATATTCAACTGGACACTCCCCAATTTTTTAAAAGTGCTTCATGGAACAAGTTGAATCAATGGCATAAAGAACAGGATGATCTAATATGCTGATCTCATCCCTTGTTTTTCAGATTCTATTAAATAGTCCCAGAGTACTATATTTATTATAGAACATTATGGCAATACAGATCTCTTCAGGAACCTTTCATAGTCGTATAAATATTATTTCAAAGAGAAATGGCAAAAAGGAGGTACTGTTTAACCCCATAGTCCACAATTATCTGCAACCATTTTGAATATACACTTTTAGAGTGATGTGAGGTGGTGAAAACAATGATAATTTGTTTATAGCAGGAATTTATGTGTGTGTAATGCCACTGTAACTTAAACACTCCCTGACCTTTGAGCTAGGATCCTTTTATAGGAAAGCAATTAGAATTTAAGCTCTTCAAACCACAAGTATAACTGACGCCAGTCATCTGCTCTCAATGTAATCTCTGAATGACATATCGTATTTATCATGCCTTTGATACTTTGTTCCTCATTTGTTGCTTACAGCCTTTATGCATGGAGATATATTCATTTAATATTGTAGTGATATTAACATGGAATATTTTCTACCTTTGGAAGAATGCCACATCCCCACTCTGGTAGTCTCTGTCTACCCAAGCAGAGCATCTAATACTATTGTTCTTACTGCATTCAATGTGAGTCCAAGGATTTCACAGTCTATGATCCAAAACACACTGTAGAAAGAATCCAGTCTGAGAACACTTTAACTGTGTTAGCATAATGCTAGCAAATTCTGGGAACTGCAGTTTTGTGAGACATTTACCCTTTTCTGTCAGAGAGAGCTCTGGTGCTGCAATAAGCTACCATTCCTAGGGTTCCTTAGCACTGAGCCAGGGCAGTTAAAGTGGTCAGTGTTTGCAACTCTGTAACAAGAGTTTGTGGGATTGTTTGGGGGTGGTGGGTTGTGTGAAACACACAGGAAATGTATAGAGGAAATGCAACTTCTCCATATATATAACAAATACTTTGCGCAAAAGAAACCCACAAGACATTTTGCAATTTGCTCAACACTGAGCTGTCCTCAGCACACCAAATAGAAGCAGTAGTGTAAATACTACTAAGGCTTAAATAACTTGGGTTTTCTTAGCAATGGGTTTGTTTTTGTCTGCAAGATACTCCCTTTTGCACTGTGTGATATGTGTACAGACTAGCAGAGGTAAGGATGGATGAGGTAGAAATGAAAAGGCTGCATTTACCAAATAGAATGTTTCACTGATAAAGAGAGTGACTTGTACCCCAGGTCTGTAACACCCAAAGCTGTCTGGTGCAACCACTGCAATTGTCTGGACTGCCTGTTATGCAAACATCTTCCCTATCCCACTTCATACTCCTCAGCCACTCAGGAAACAAACACAGCCCCTGCAGCTCTCCATCAGTTTGGGAGCCATGGCAGTGCTTCCACTCACACAAACAGAAAACTGCCAGGATAAATTTATGTTAAAAGTATTTATTTATCTATTGTATTTCTGTATTGCCTCCCAGCCCACAAAGGCTCCTGAAGCAATGAGTACTTCTGCTCCAGGCCACGAATATGGGGAAATGTATGCAGGTACCTTGGTTGTTTAACATTATGGGATTAAGAAGGTAATGATGTCTGGTTCAAGATCACAGTATTTGCCCAACCTGGTTCTGTAAGAGTCAAAAAGTAGAACACTTTCCCTCTGACATGTCATGCCAACCAAAGATTACAAGCTATTAAAAGAGAAGATACAGCCCTAACCTTTATTTATACAAAGATATAGAATAAAAGAATAAATATGCAAATATGCAATGGCTAATGGAGCTTATCAAAGAATTCAAAAAAACAATCAGCATGTATTTCACAGACTACAGCAAAGCATTCAATTGTTTACATCACAAAAAACTATAGAATGCACTCAAAAACATGGGCATGCCACTACATCTGATAGTCCTGACTAGGAATTTGTACCAAGGACAGGAGGCCACTGTCAGAACAGAATTTGGGGGGAAAGACAGTAGTTTCCAATAGGCAAGTGGATCTGAGAAGGCTGCATCCTATCACCTTACTTGTTTAATTTATATGCTGAAAACATCATAAGAAAAGCAGAATTAGAATCAGAAAAAGGAAGAGCAAAGATAGGAGGAAGAAACATTAGCAAACTAAGATATGCGGATGACACCAGAATATTAGCAGAAGACATTCAGGAATTTGAATAGTTAATAAGAAAGCTCAAAAATGAAAGTGCAAAGGCAGGTCTGTTGCTGAACATTAAAGAAAGCAAAAATAATGACCACAGAAGAAATACACAAATTCAATCTAGACAATAAGGAAATTGAAATAGTTAAAGAATTTCCATATCTAGGATGAAACATTGATCAGAATGGAGACTGAGGTCAGGAAATAAGAAGAAGACTAGGAATGGGAAGGGCAGCTATGAAAGAACTGGAAAAGATACTGAAGAGCAAAAGCATACAACTGAACAGTAAAGTCAGAATCGTTCAGGCCATTGTATTCCCAATTACCATGTACAGATGTGAGAGCTGGATGGTGAAAGAAGCAGACAGAAAATCAACTCATTTAAAATGTGGTGTGGAGAAGAGTACTTAGATACCATAGACAGCAAAGAAGACAAACAAATGGATTCTTGAACAGATCAGACCAGGACTCTTCTTGGAAGAAAAGATGATCAAGTTGAGATTATCGTACTTTTGTCACATAATGAGAAGGCACAGATCACAAGAAAAGCAATAATGCTAGAAAGGTAGAGGGTAGAAGACAGAGAGGAAGACCACAAACCAGATGGATAGACTCAATCAGGGGGGTTATGGGCAGGGGCTTGTAGGATCTGGGCAGGGCAGTGGAAGGTAGGGATTCTTGGAGATGTCTCATCTACAGGGTTGCCATGAGTCGGAACCGATTTGAAAGCAGTTAACAACAATAGAATAAAAGTATAAGAAAAATATATCAGTGTGTCTGGTATTATATATGCCAGAATGTAAACATCTGCCAATAACTTTATCTTGCAAATCCACAGTAGGCATTTTGTGGGTCTCCAGAGGTTGCTGGTCTGACTTCCCATTAGCTCTAGAAAGCACAGCCAAATGCAGGACAATAGCAATATGGTCAAACAACATATGAAGAACCACAGGTCACTACCTACTCTACAACACAGTCATGTGTGTGTGTGTCTATGCAGAAATAACACTTTCATCATCTGTGTGGTAACTAGTGAACAAATTTGGGACTTTATTACACACAGCTTTAAAACCACTTTTAAAGTTTAAAAATAGCACCTTTGGGAATACTTAATAGAACCTTTGGTGATCCATCTTATTGCTTCCTTGACATCCAAGTGTGATTAATGTGTGTCTTGTCATTGAAGGGAAAACCAGTCAATACACCCCACAAATGCATATCTGTCTCATTAGTCCTTAAGTGTGATACGTTCTTCAATGACAATTCCAGTACTGAGCATGTAGTCACTGTCTCCTTCTCTTCCCTGTCCCCTTTCCCCCTTGATATTCCAGAGCAGACATTTATTTATTTATTTATTTAGTTAGTTAGTTAGTTTACTTTTAAAAAATCATATTTGCATACCTCCAAAACTGCATTAAAATTAAAAAATTAAAAATCCTGAAAAGCATGCTGGGTAGGGCATAGAGCAGGGAGGCAGGGTTAAGAAGAAGTATGGAAGAGTGTGGAAGAGAGCGCAAAATCTCATTTACAGTCAAAGCCCCATTTATAGTGAAGACTGCTTCAAAACTGATATACAGTATATCCACTTCCCCTCACTAGCATGACTGCAGTGAGAAAGGGGTTTATGTGATAAACTCCCAAACTGGTGATTTTGAAAACACTAAAATGTCATGCAATAATGTGGGCAGTAATGGACAGTCTGGCACAGGCTCTACGCCAATCAAAATTTGCTGAATTTGTTCAGAACTTGGGAGAAAATGAGTTAAAAGTAACAGTAGTTGACTAATGAGGTGGTTAACAAGGATGTGATAAAGTCAAAAATAACACAATCATTAAGAGCAAAATTACTTTCTTGGTGCAACAGGTAGTTGTTTAGATTTACTTTGAGAAGTTACTGTTAAGGGCATTTTTATAAGAATTTTGACTCATGCTCTTATCAATACTAAGAGTTTTTTCTTTTGTTTTAAAGTTGCAAGTACCACAATAAGCAGGGGGCATGGACCACACTAAGTGATACCCTAAAGGGGCTGACACCACTGCTAATACACCTACCTTTTGGTAGAAATGGGCTGTGGCATTCATAGGCGTCCCTTTAAAATGCTTTAAGAGATGGTGGGAGTGGGGTGAAACTCAGGGGGAGAAGAAAGGAGAGGCTCCAAAATTTTTAAATCAAAATTTCAAATTTCAGTTTAAAAAAAATAAAATTATTCATTTAAAGTTTTCTTTAAAAAATATCACATTTTAACCAAATCTTCACTATGTATATGTAAATACATTTAGGCTGTGCATACGGTATTGTAATTTGAAGGTATAATTTTAATTTTGCTGGTAGTCTATGTCATATCTATTAGCATTACATTCAGTGGTACAATTTGACAAGTAACATTAGTGCAAAAAAGCATTACTAAGGATTCTGTATGTTGTGAAATTGGAGGGGGTGGGGTGACACCATGAGTTACTGTGCCTGGTAACACCAACCCTAGGGACACCACTGACAATAAATTATATAACAAGGAACTTTTTTTGGCTTCATAATAAGGCATGGAAGGTGTTATTTTTAAAACCCTGTAACAAAACCCTGTCACTGGTCAACCTATGATGACCCCATGAATTCCACAGGGATTTCTTAAGCAAGAAATATTTAGTGGTGGTTTTGCTAGTTCCCTTCTCTGAAATATAGCCTACAGCACTTGGCATTCCTAACCAGAGCCTACCCTGCTTAGCTTCCAAGATCAGACAGAATCTGGTGCTTTTGGGTTATTTAGGCATATACTGCAATAAATTTTGTTGTTGTTGTCATTTTTGACTTATGGCAACCCTAAGGCCATAGGTTTTCTTGGCAAGTTTCTCTAGAGGAAGTTTGCCATTGCCATTCTTTCAGGCTGAGAGAGTGTGACTTGTCCAAAATCACCCAGTGTTTCTTTTATGCTGGAGCCTGGTCTCCAGAGTCATCGTCCAACCCTCAACCCACTGTGATCAATCCGTAATGATTACAGGAACAAAGTGATTTTGTCTTATCACCAGATGGCGCTGCAGAGTAGCTTTGCTTTGGATTCAAAAACCTATAACCTTTCCCCAAAAGCCCAATTTTTAAAAAAATCTTTGGTGGAAGAGAGAGGCGGAGAGAGCCATTCTCTTCTCCTGCTTTCTAATCAGTTTAATAACATTTTATTGGCAACTGATTGAGAAAGTATTTCCTGTTCAGAAACAGCTCTTACATGCTGGGTCATGTTAGCTGACAGCCCTAGCTCAAGGGTAAATCTTCTCACAGTGAGATTGCATTGCAAGGAAAGGAACAACCCATTTTTATTTTGATTTGAGATCACTGTTGAGTCTACTAATCACATTAAAGCTATCTTCAACTATTGTCTGACAGCCGGTAGAACAAACACTATTGCTAGAATGGATTCTCCCTTCATCTGCAGTCCCGGATGGGTCCTCCCATATCTATGCCAGGGAACTGAAGGGTATAGAGAAGAGAGGAGAAGAAAGGGAAATCCTGTTGCATAAGCAGGAGATCACTTGTGTAACCTTGGATATAGCCCAACATCAAGTTTGCTAGCATCATGGCCTCTGGTGTGCAGGAATGCTATACTGAAGCTCTACCTAATAGTGGCCCACTTTTCATGAAGGTTTATGAGAAACAAAGAGGCAACTAGATGGAGCGCCGATGGTATGCAGCAAAAGAGGAGCACCAAAATGCAGCTCCTTTTTGTGTCACAGTTGCGATGCAAAAAGGGCTGCCGGTGCTTTTGTGACGTCACAACTGCGCAGCACCATATAGACGCTGCTCAACTGAGACATCACTGTGTGCGCCATGTAAATGGTGCTCTGCAGCGATGACAGCCCCATCACGTGCTAGGATTGCAGGGCGTCTGTAAGCTCCGTCCTGAGGCAACTCTAAGCACGTGATGGGGGCACCTCAAGGGGCCTGTCTGTACCGGCCCAAAAGTATTATTTGAAGGCAACTACACAACATGGGAGAGCCACCATGGAGCAGTGAACATTGGAGTAGGACTCTGGAAAACAGGGTTCAAATCCCAGCTTGACCATGTAAACCCACTGGGTGACCTTAGGCAAGTCATACTCTGTCAGCCTCAAAGGAAGGCAATGGCAAACCCCCTCTGAAGAAACTTGCCAAGAAAACCCCATGATAGGTTCATCTTAGGGTCACCATAAACCAGAAACAACTTGAAGGCAAACAACAGCAAACACAGCATGGGCAGATAGGCCATAGCGCACTTTGCAATGACAGATGGATCAGTGCCTCATAATACAGTTACAGAGAAAAGACATCCTGATAACAGTCAAACCTGGATTACATACATGTTATTGCTATTGTTGTCATCATTATTATTCATCCCTTCTAGATTTCAACAACTAGTTATATTACAAAAATTCCACCTCCCATGCACTCATTATATTCCATAACATTTCAAACACAGGCATATATGCAGTAAAGTAGTTTTATTTTGTTTACTTGTACTTGGCTACATCAGCCAGTGATTCTAAAGAACTAAGGTAAGAAGCAAATGCATTAGTGTATTTAAAAAAAAACCCACAGTAGCATTCCCTCATCCTGTCAACTGACTGCCAAATAAGTTAATCATATATCAACCTTCAGGCTCCTGCTTTCTGTGTCAAGGGTAAGAAAGTCTTCCTTCACAGACATTTTCCTGGTTTCCTTGCCAACTTAGACAAGCCCAAGAAAGCAGCACTTACCAACACAAGCGACTTGATTTTATGTTCTGGAGGACCCCCCCCCCTCCCCAAGCACCCCAACTATCAGAGGGAGACACTCCTGTGTCCCTTACTTACATACACAGACAGGCAAAGAGATGGATGCCATTCACAGCTCTTTTTTACATTCTTATAATTTCATAGATATCATTGTTTTCTTATAGGGAAGGTTCACCTACACCTTCATCATCTTTATTACCCTTTTCTGTTCCTTTTCCAATTCTTACAATATCATTTTTGACAGAACGTACATTTGGGGAGACAACAGTTGGCTGAGGAATTCTGATAGTTGCTGCCCAAAGTGCAACTTTTCCAAGCTATTTAACAAGATATGTTAATAACCAGGCAAAGTAAAAGTTCAACCACAAAAGTTCTTGGTTTAAGAATGGTGCTAACATGAAACTCCCACCCCACGCCCAAATTAGTAGATCAGGCAGAAAAGTCATGTCTAGGTTTTTGGAGGAAGGAATATCAAGAATGTAAGATACACAAATGATACCATACTACCAGCAGAAAGTAATAAAGCTTTGGGGAAATTACTGGAAAAAGTAACAGAAAAAAAGGTGCTAATGAAGGTTTATAGCTTAACATTAAGGGAAAAAATTACTATGGAGGATTTACATAATTTTTTTTATAAACAACAAGGAAATTGAAATAGTCAAAGATTCTCCAAACCTTAGATCAAACATTGATCAGAATTTAAATTACAGTCAAGATATCAGAAAAGACTAGGACTCACAAGAGCAGCTATGAAATAACTAAACAAAGTCCTAAAGAGCAAAGATATATAACTGAATACTAAAGTTAGGGTTATCTGTGCCATTGTGTTTCCTATTACAATGTATGGGTGTGAGAGCTAGATGGTGAAAAAAGCAGATAGGGTCAAAAATGAATTCATTTGACATGTGGTTCTGGAGAAGAGTTCTGTGGGAACCATGGATGGCTAAAAGACAAATAAATGGGTAAATTAGGCCTGGACTCTCTCTAGAAACCAATATGACTGTGTTGAGGTTATCTTATTTTGGCCTTATTATGAGAATACATGATTCACTAGAAAAGACAATAATGTTTGATAAGGTAGACAGCAGTAGGAAAAGAGGAAGACTACATAACAGGTGAATAGATTTAATCAAGGAGGCCACAGCCCTAAGTCTGCAGGCACTGAGCAGAACTTCTGAGGAGTCATAGAGCTTGTCTTAGAGATGTATATCTCATAGGGTCACCATGGGTCGACATTAACTTGAAGGCAGCAACAACAAGAAGATGTTTGTTCCTTTTTGTGTTTGCTACCCAGGGCTCACGGGGAAGCCAATGACATATGAAGGGATCATTTCTGAAATAAGGTGAGTACAGTCTCAGTGGAACAGTCAGATCTAAGCAGACAAGGTTGTGAAGGTAGGTGGAAGACTGTCAATGTAAGTAGGTCAAAAATAGGAAGCTAAGTAAAGGTGGATGTCCTTGTCTTAATCGCAGCTGCCACAAGACCATGGATAGCTCAGAGTGAGCTTTGCTAACCATCTCTGTCCCTCCTAGAGAGTGGTAGGATGTTGACACAGCAGGAGACTAAAGCCAATTGGAGCCTTATGCAGTCAGTGACAACTGGTTGCTTGGATGGACTCTTAAAGGATCAATGGATTTTTGAAGTCTTAAAACTTCAGAAAGACTGGGAGAATGCAGGTCTTTCTAGTACAGAGATGGGAAATGAGAAACCCTCCAGATGTTTTTGAACCACAACTCCTAGCATTCCACATCACGAGCTATGCTGGCCAAGGATGCTGGGAGTTGCAGCCCTACATGTAGCATGAGCTTTTGTAGAATTAAGGCTACTTCCTCAGACGCATTTGGCCTACTGAGGAAGTAGGCTTAAGTCTACAAAAGCTTATGCTGTCAACTTCTTTCTTTAGATACTCTCAAAGGTGCTACAAGATCTCTCTATATACTGATTCTACAGACTAATATGATTATATTACCGAGAAATGGTTGTACATTCTCTGGTAATCTCTTATCTCGATTTTTGCAATACGCTCTATATGGGGCAACCCTCATGTCACATTCGAAAGCTGCAATTGGTTCAAAACATGGCAGCCAGATTAGTTACAGGGAGTTCTAAATTTGACTCTATTACACATACTTTAAAATCCCTACACTGGCTCCCTATTAGCTTCTGGGCACAGTATAAGGTGTTGATTATTACCTATAAAGCCCTACATGGCTTGGGTCCAGCTTACCTGAGGGAACGCCTCCTCCCATATAATCCTTCCTGCACTCTCAGGTCCTCTGGAAAGAATCTTTTACAGTCAAAGGAAACCAGACTGGTAATAACTTCCCAGAGGACGTTTTCTGCTGCCTCTCCAAAAATTTGGAATGACCTGCAGGAGGAGATCTGCCATATAAGATCTTTGGAGGCCTTTAAGAAAGCAATTAAAACGCATTTCTTCCAGCAGGCCTTCCCAAATTGACCTCTTTGGTATTGAACTCTCCATTTGTTTAGCTGCTCCCACCGGATTGTGGGGGATTGCACTGGGAATTTTTACTGGGAATAGTTGGTTTTAAATGTTATTATTAGGGTGGGAAGGAGACAGGGATTTTGGATTGTCATGTTTGCTATCTTTTAAATTTTGACATTTTGTTTGATCCTTACTGTTGTTGTTTTTTCTTAGTTGCTGTTACCGTAACCAAAACATTAGAAAGCTTTGGAAAGGTGGCAGGATTTAAAATAAATAAAGAAAAAACATCGATGCTACTAAAAAATATGAATAAAGAAGAAGAAAAAGAAATAAGTTGTCAGGGTGGCAAAGTAAAAAGAAAGTAAAGTATTTGGGAATTTGGATTACAAAAAAATAGAGATCTTTTTGAAAATAACTATACACAGTAATGGAGGGAATTGAAGAAAGACTTGGGAAAATGGTCAAGAATGCAACTGTCATTGTTAGGAAGGATATCTCTGGTAAAAATGAATATATTGCCAAAATTAATCTTTTTGTTCCAAAGTTTACCAATAATAATCAAAGAAAAATGTTTTGCGGATTGGAACAAAGAAACTGAGAATACAGTGGAAATTAATGACAGACTCAAAGAATAGAGGCGGATTTGGGGTACCAGATATTAGATTATATTATTGTGCTTGTGGACTAGTTTGGATAACAGATTAGATCCTACTGAAAAATAATAGAGTATTAACACTGGAAGGTTACAATAATAAATATGGTTGGCACGTGTTTATGTTATATGTGAAAAATAAAGAGTGTAAAGAGTTTAGTGAACATTTTATTAGAAGTCGCTTAAAAATCTGGATGCAATGCAAAAAAAGATTTTATATTAAGCTTCCAAGCTGGGCTTCGCCACAAGAAGCCCTAATGGGTAATCAAAAAAATAAAGAGAGAAAATGGATTACGTATAAACAGCTAATGAAACAGGGGAGTAATACAGATAGCAGAATAAAAACGAAAGAAGAAAGAGAAGGATGGCATAGAAATAAATTGGTTCCTTTACAAACAACTAGTAAAGAGAGGGAAAAAAGATTTAAAGAATGAAGGTGTGACAATGAACAAGAATGAACTAGATGTTATTTTATTAGACTGCAGTAACAAAAAGAGAAAAATTAAGAGATTTTATGAAGTCCTGCTGGGAAGACAGCTGGAACAGGAAAAAATAAAAGAAACAATGATTAGATGGAGCCAGTTTTTCCAACACACTATAGAATTAGATAACTGGGAAAATCATGGCGATATACGAATAAATTTACTCTAGCCCAAAGTTTGAAAGAAAGTTACTATAAAATGTTGTATATGTGGTATTTGACTCCAGTAAAATTAGTGAAAATATACAAAAATACAAAATCAGGATGTTGGAAATGCAGGAAAAAAGGAGCATTTTACCACATATGGTGGGAATGTGAAAAAGCCCAAAAATGTTGGGAAGCTATACATAAAGCAATTATGGAGATTTTCGATATACAATTTCAGATGAAAGCAGAATTTTACTTACTAAATATGACTATGATTTTAGAAAAAAGAGTTGAAAAAAGATATAGAAATATACTTTACTTTTTATATACTTTATATATACTTTATATGGTAACATCTGCATGGATCATATATGCTCAAAAATGGAAAATATCAAAGATGCCTGAATTAGAAGAATGGTTGAAGAAATTGCTAGATATGAGTGTGACAGATAGATTATCAAAGAAAATTAAAGAAGAAAAGAGTAGAGAAGATAATTTGGATTTAGAAGATAACTGGAAGTTAATATGGAAATACTGGAATCAAAATATAGAAAAAGAACAGCAGAATTAAGTAAAAAGCACAAAGGAAGGAGAAAAAATGGGTAAAAAAGAGTCATAGTATATTAAAAAGCAAGATACTAGAGGCATAGAAAGAGTTTTACACACAGATAAAGCTTTCGTTGTATAAGACACAATTAAATGTATTGGATTGAGATATGGATAAAGCTGGCAATTCATGTATAATATGCATAATTTTTATGTAAATGTGAAAGAAATAATAAAGAAGCGTAAAAAAATAGTAGTAGTAGTAGTAGTATATATCTTTGAATTTTACCCTTTTCTTAAGGTGCATCCTTTATCTCAATCAATAGCAAGGCTGGAGCTGAATATGGGATCATCCTAGCCCTGGAAGAGCAGTATTAACCATTATCTTTGTCTTTCTCTGTCTCCTGAAAAGACTGAAAATCAGAGGACATAAAAGATCAAAAAGCTCTCTGCAGCAGAATACCAATAAGTAGATGGGCCAAGATTCTCACCATTTTCTAGGTTGCACCTCACTTTTAAGATACCAAATTGCATTGCGCTAGGTTTCTATAGTAAAGAGCTCCAACAAAGGGTTTGGCTGGTTCTTTCAAATCAATGTGCAAAACTAAACAGGAGGCTGAGATTAATATTTCCAACATTTGACTCTGTAATATGAAATGCCATGCAAAGTCCTCTAAAATGTTTTGGCAACAATCATATGAAAGCTTTCAGAAAAAGAATATTTATTGGATCTAGAACTTCTGCATACCAAATTTTGTCACCACTTTATCCTATTTACAATCTCTTTATAGGCAATATTGTTAGTAGCAAAAGTCTAATAAAATGCAGCTTGCGTAATGGAAAGCAAACATGACAAGTGGCAATTCAAGGAATTTTTCACTTGCTTATTAAACTCTCGTTGTGCAAATCATAAGACACTCAACCAGATCTAGGCATTAAACACATGTTAGTATAAATATTTATACAGGCCCTACTGTGAGCTGCCACCAGAGCATATGAAGAATTGTGAAAATTGAAACTATAGTATCTTACTGATTTAAGACATGAACATATGCTTAATCTCCTTTGGAGGCTCAGTTTTGATTGCTGTGACTTGTAGTTATGACAGCTGTGAATGGCATGAAGATGTATATCTGAACTATAAGTGGTTACGTATGACTTAAAAGAGGCAAGTTAAAATTATTATCATGCTGCATTTGACAGCAAACCAACTATGATACCTAGGTCTGAAATGTGTTGTCCAAAGAGAGAGGTGTTGTGTGTGCTTAAAAATCACAATAAAAATCACAATAAATTAATTAGATGGCAGGGAACCATCTAATTAAAAAGATTGTATGTACATTGCTGTGTAAATTTACAGTGTTAAATAAATAAAGCTTAATAACAACAACAACAACAACAACAACAACAACATACTAATAGATTGCCCTCTTCTTTCTGTCGAAGTCTTATTATCTTCAGAGAAATGAGCAACAGGCTGAAATGTATGTGTGGAATGATACAGAAAGGTCCACTTAATGGATTTTTGGTCTGCTTTGAGATTGTTAGAAGAGGTAGAGCTGGTACTGTTCCTGATGTTTAAACTTTGCAGAAATAAGATCCTAATGGACACTATGCAGGCTTTCCTTTTTCCTCTCTTCCTTACAGTTTTTTTTGGGGGGGAGGGGGATAGTAGAAGGGCTAAAGCTCACTTATTAGTGAGCATTGCTGGAATGTGAACAGATAATAAATGTTGAGACCCATCCAGTTTCCACATTTGCTTCCTCTGTTACATTGAATGACTTATTCACCAATACCCAGCCTCAGGGTACCACTACATTCAAGAAAAGATTTTATTTCTCTCTCTTTTTTAACTAGTCAAAGTTTAACAGGCTTCGGCTGAACCCCATGACACAGTGGTTAATATACTTTCTCACTTGTTGATGCCCAAGTAGGTATGCTTCAAAGAGCTGCATGTTAAGGATGAAAACAAATGTATCTTAATTTGTTGCTGCTGTTTTGGAACAAATTCCTAGTGATGCACTCAGGCCGTTGGATGGGGAACAAAGGTTTGGTTTTATAAAAACTACACTGTTCATTCCTGAAGATAGTTTCTTCTTTTTTTAATCCAGCTGTTAAGGAATTGCTGACTGGAGTACAATATACTTCTATGATGTCTGCTTTCTGAATACCATATAAACCAGATGTGAGAATAATACAACACTCTAGTTGCTGAACTCCAAATCCCATAAATCCTAACCAGCATAGCCAATGGTGAGGAATGCAGAGAGTTGAACTTCAATATTTTAAGGGCAACATGATTCCCAACAGTGATATAAACTCTTCCATTTCAACACATGGGGATGGTGGGTGGTGGACTCTTCTATTGAAGTTTATGACTTTTATAACACATGAGCTGCCTTGTCTTGTAGGATAAGATGGTCAAAGATCCATCTTAGCTCATATTTGTCATCTCCAAGATTGACAAGCCTCCAAATAACCTCATAAACAAATAGCATTGCCGACTCCTTCTATACATGATGTGGTAATAGGTCTGCCAATAGGAAACAGTTTATTACTTATACTTAATTTTGTTTTCCTTTGCTCCTACTGACTGATTCTGTTAGCACATTCATTCACTCACTCACTCATTTTAATTTTATTTATACCTCCTGTGACTGTTAGTTGTACAAGTGTTCTTTCTCCTTTTAAGATTATGGGCTCATTTTCTTTTAATAATACTAAATACAGTGTTTATCCAATGAATACTAATGGATGTGGCTAAAAGGAGAAGTTAAGATTTTAGCTTCCTTCATTTCTGCTTGAAGCTGAACATCACTGTTTCACTTAAAACTAGACAATTCAGTCCCACCCTATTCACTGTCATAAAATACTAAAGCATAATAAAATAGCATAGTTTTAAAGATTATGGCTTAAATTCAACTGCTACTCCCAATTAAAATAGACCAATTGAATCAATGGAATTTAAACAAGTCTTGATTTACTGTTCAGCAATTGACTGAGTGGCTTATTCAAGATGGTACTAGCAACTGGATTTGAGCCCCTCTGTTTTATATTGGTCTAATTTTTAAAATAATGATTAAAAACAGAAATGCTTCCAAACTGAGACTTCTATTCAAAATGCTCTCAATTTTCATCTCCAACAAAAGTCTGAATAAGATGAAGAATTTACTAAATGATTTTTTACACTTACTTTATATGAAGTCACTGGAGACCTACTGGGACTCTGCAATGTTTCCATGGAGTTTATCAGATGAGAGGAATTTATCTCAATTGCCAATTTGAGCCAATTCACAATTACGTGAATTCGCTAGTTTAGCAAATTTACATAAAATCTGATTGTGTTCGGAATACATTCAGAATGACTTCCCATTTTCCGAAAATGACCCTCATTGCCCGAAATTGCGTGAGATACTCTAATACACAATTACGTGAAACCCCATGATTGTGTTCAGAATGACTTCCCATTGCCCAAAATTGTGTGCGATACACTCATTCGCAATAACATGAAACCCCATGATTGTGTTCGGATTGCCATTGGAGTATACCCCCAAATTCCGCCGTATGATAAACTCGCCTGTATCTTCAAATACACAGCGAGGGCACTGGTGGAAGTATAGTATTTAGTATACTTGGAAAATCAGAAAATCTACTGTTCTGATGATAGATCTGCTTTCCCACAGTATTGCTGGTCACTTCAGATTTCCAAAGTCTTCAGGTGCAATATAGTCTACAGATAATATCTCATAAAATTTTCATAGGCCATATCCAAAGAAAGCAGAAGAAGGAGAGCACAGAAGTAGTGGCCCAAGCACCTCATCATGTAATGTAATGGTGATCCCCTGTACGGGAAAGCCCTTTATTTGACCCACTAATGCTGTGTGCCTTCAAGTCAGTTTTGATTTATAGTGGCCTAAGGCAAACCTTAGGGTTTTCTTGGCAACTTTCTCCAGAGGAAGTTTACTGTAGCAATCTCCAAAGTGGGAACTTCTACTAGACTCACTCTCCTTTCCTAACCACCAAATGGCAAGGTCTTTTAAAAACTTTTGTCCCACTTGTGGAGCTCTTCTGTCTTGATGGTCCTTGTGTGGTAGACTATTTCTTTAATCCCACAATGGGATACCACCTTTGAGATAGGTTGCTGCCATGGTATTAGACATTTATCTCTGTGATTCCTCATGTATGGATCTCTTTAACTAAACCTACTAGTAGTCACCAAAATTAATCTCCATAACTGAACAAGGGCTGCCACCATAGACACACTGTGTCTGACTTACCATCATTCTAATAATACATGCCAAGAGGCATGTTTGTACATTACCAAATATTTATCAAACAGAAGATAAACAAACACATAAAGATTACTTTGGGTCTGAAGCACGGGATTACAAGGTTCAATGGCTTAGTTATTACTGAGCACAGATATTGTACAGTTTGCCATCCTGATTAAGCCTAAACTGACTAAAAACTCAACTGAAACCTGACTGAATCCACTGCTGATCCTTTCTCCCACTGTATAAACTGCTCTCTTATTCTAACTGATCTTAATTAGTTGAATCAATTAATTGCTCCTCTCTAATTGAGCTAATTTGTTTGTCTAAGGGTTTGGCTACACTATTAAAAAGTACCCTCACTCACTTTGACTTGGCAGTGATCCAGCCACATGATGTTCCGTCTTATTTGCAAGGTTTTGGGAGCTTTAATCTGCAGCAAAAAGATCTCCGTTTTCTCTAGATTTACTAGGAAAATTCAAATGTGTGGCTTGCAGATTCACATTGTTGCCAGAGAAAGGAAATTTTGGTGGGTGGGGTGGGGCAGAAAGGGGCCATCAGTCACAGTTTCATTTCCATTTGGATGTGATGATTACCAAGATACTCTAGGAAGTTCAAATGGCTAGTTCTCCATTTTTCAAATGCATTTGTGCACATAACTGGATACCAATATATCTGCTTGGTTGTATATGCAGAAATGTCTATGTTTTCATGTTTGGCAGATGGTGGTGAGGATTAAACAGAGTGTCCATGGACATGTGGCTAAAAATGATTCAGGAAAACTGGCTTGTGTACTGTCATTTTACTACAAAGCAACTTCAGAATAGGGAAGCATATGGCTGCTTAAGCCAATTTTGCAGCAAAATGCCTTGATGACTTTTGTACTAGTGTAGACAAGCCGTAGGTCACTGTGAATCTGGAAAACTCAGAGTCCACCTAGATTTTACTGTAAGTGTAGACTTGCCCATACTCACCTTTAAAAAATCCCATGCAGATTCATATCTAGTCACCATTCACCTCCAATATTCCATGCTATGTCCCTCTCCCCACAGACCACTTACCATAATGTCTCTCTTATGCATAAAATACTTAACAATACTTTACATTATTTCTAGTATACTACCATAATATACGTTCCATATTATATATACAAAAGTCCTACCCATCACTTACAAACCTTCAGAATTATGGGCTACTGGTAGAACACAGACATAAATGTCAGGGAAACAGCATTATATGTCTCCTGCTTCGTTCATCTCTGTTTGTGGTGTTCTGAACAAGAGGGGCCAAATACAGTCATCTCTCCATATCCACGGATTCTTTGTCCATGGATTCAACCATCCATGGCTTGAAAATATTCCAAAAATATATATAAATTCCTAATTGCAAATCTTGGTTTTACCATGGTATATAAGGGACCCTATTTTGCTATTTACTATATGCCACTGCATATAATGCTTGAGCATCCATGGATTTTGGTATCCACGAGGGGTCCTGGAACCAACCCTCAGGAGATACTAAGGGCCCACTGTAACACAAAAATGGCAGATTACCACATGGGAGTAATATGGGACAGAGTAAGGTGAATTCTTCCCACATTCACTTCATTTAAAAAATTTAAAAATAATTTTGTGGAATTTTGTAGGGAAGACAACATTTCATCACAGAAAGCTTTTTCTATCTCCACATCATAACAAGCAATTAAAGCAGAGTGGGCAACTATGGTGGGTCCAGAAGCTACCTTTCTGTGCCAGAAACAATAGCAACAACCCTGAAATAAAAAAAAAAACACTCTGAAATAAAAAGTGGCTGGGCTTCACTCCTGGCATTTTCTGAATTAAGCTATTTAGAGCGTTCTACAGCTTATTTAAAAGGAGAAATGGTGCTCCTGACCACTTATAGGAACATCAATTCACACTCTTATTTAGAAACACAGTATGAAAGTCCTGTGTGATATGTGTGAAAGGATGTGCAAGAAACAGAGGGAAGCAGGGAGGCAGGCGGATTTAATTCTTTCTGAAAACTGTGAATTTTATGGACAAAGAATAGAGTTAATAGGTAGTTTGGTCAGTCTAGCAGGATTCATTACTGAGCTTTAAATATGACTAATGTTTGGATCACAAAGCTTTGTGTGGCTTTGCCAGTTTCTAGTGAAGGTTTGTTTAGGCTCTTACAAGGTAAAATTTGTTTATTTACAACTTAGAAGTGAAATTGTCAATTCCATTTGGATGAAAAAAATCATAATGTTTTGGGGCAAACCATCAGCGAACATTAAAAACCAGACAGCTCTCCAGCTTCTATGGCAAAGGCTTCCATCTGGAGTAATTACATCCAAAGTGCAGTGCAATAAAGACTAGGCCACTACGTAGGTTCATATTTCACTAAAATACTGGAGAGCCTTCAATTACGGTCCCCTCAGGAATACATTCTTGCCCTCTTCAGAATTAGAACTGTGCCTTGTGAGAGACATTCAACCTCATTTGATCTTCAGATAAACACAATAACTATAATGAAGTAGAAAATTAAGAGATGGTTATGCAGATTAAATAAGTAAATTAATGCCAAGGAAGAAAGACATTCCCAATCAAAACAAAAAGTCGAAGTATGTGCTTACTTTCATCCATATCCACCTTGCTTCACTCCTCTCCCCCACTACCTTCATCAGGATTATGAGCTCCTTTAGAGGAGAGTACTCCTCCTCCTCCTCCTCCTCCTCCTCCTTCCTTCTCTTCCTCTCTATTAGTTTATTTTACTTATTAAAGAGTCATACACATGAATGATTCTATTTAAATGATATTTATTTCATCTTTGCTTAACTGTGTCCTGTCTATGTACTCATCGCAAGCATAATCAATAAGAATAGCTTATTCCACTTTGACTGCCATAGCAACATCCTATGGAGACCTGGGATTTGCAGTTTAGGGAGGGGAATTTAGAATTCTCAGCCAGAGACCTCTAGTCCCTCCCTGTACTACAAACGATAGAATCCAGGGGATGCAACTATGGCAGTTAATGTGGCACCATAGTGCTATAACTGTATGTTGTGAGAAGAGCCAAACTTTAAACTGTGATACATTTTCCCAAGAGAACACTGAGTGGTGGCTGGTGGCTCCAATGTTAAGCGGGGTGATGGTCAATGGTCAATCAAAACTTTAAAGGAATTACTCAGGGTGCTGAACTTATCTGAGGTAAGACTCAAAACCTTGGATAGCTTTTCAAAATTGTAGACTAAATCTAGACAACCCAAACAAAACAAAAAGCCTATGTATGTGCTTACATACATATTCATTTATACCTGCCTCTCTTCTGGCAGGCCTTCCCAGAATAGTTCCATCTAATTTCTGTACTCTCCCTACTTTGTATGTATTATTCCAATATATTTTAGTCATGTAAGTCGCCTTGATTGCTGCCCTATATGGCAGGGTATAAGAATAAAGTTATTAATTTATGTGTGTGTGTGTGTGTGTGTGCGCGCGCGCGTACGTGCCTTCAAATTGCTTGTCAGTCCCATGGCAAGGAAAACTCTTGCCAGTTCCTTCCTCTGAAATACAGCGTATGGCACCTGATATCCATTGGCGAGCTCCCAAACAAGTACTAACCAGAACCAGCCCTGCTTAGTTTCCAAGATCAGATGAGATTAGGTGCCTTTAGAGTATTTAGGCCTATTAGAGTAGCTTTACCATTCCACCAGCATCAGAGCTATCACCTGCCACTGGTGGGAATGGCAATTATGTGCTGGAACAAGCTAATGATTTCTCACAGTTCATTTTCAGCACCTCATCAAACATTCCCCACATTTGTTTAGGAAAAGCCATGAAAAATGGTAGAGGCCTCATATTGATTTGCAGAATGGAGAATGACCACAGAGTTCAAAAATAAGAGATAATCTACTATAACAACCTGCCACAAAGCTCATCTATCTATCCTTACAGTATTTCACAGTGCAATTTGCACAATTCAGACCATAAAGTGCCTTTAGCAAAGAACCATCTCCACCACACCTACCTGCTTACAGGACACATTCATTGTGATTATTCATTAAAAAGTCAAATCACAACTGAAAATAAAGGGACAAATATGGAAAAATGCATACTCCAAAATATATAACTAATTGTGGCCAATCTGATTGGGGTAGGGCCACGGAAAGGACTGTCTTCCTTGTCCCCAAATGAGTAGTAAGAACAAAAGCCAACTAGTAAGTTATCATCCAGAGAAGAAATTGATTGGGCACATTATCAGACTACACAGCAACTTGGTCATTCTTGTGGCAGTTCTCGGTGCCCTGGGAGACTTGAAAATGATGGAGACACAAATATTACAAGCAGTAATATCAAGTTGCAAAGTTGAACACTTTTATACTTGGGGTATTTGTTTTGGTCCTAAAACACCAAAATCAACTGGAATCCACTTCTAAAAATATTGAAAAATCACACAAACATACATGCACTCAGAATTGAATTTCAGCACAGCAATTTTGCTTCTTAACGTTTCATTTATTTTATTTTATTTATTGTCTTTAATATTATGTATTTAAATTATTTTATACTGTTGGACACAGCAGGGCGTGTTCAGTGCCTAATGCATCATATCTTTATCCCTCAAATAAAGATGTTTTCAAGGAAATATTGCAATACACCACCATGCTATTGAATTTGAATGCACACACTTTTGCCTTTTTAATTTTGTTGTGGTAACTCTCCATCGAAGGAAGTGCCTTTCCATCTAAGACAAGCAGTTTGGCACTTTACAGGGAATGTAAATCATGAAGTAATTGACAGCTTCCACATTAATAAGAATACTCACAGTGTCTAACGTATTTTGTATTAAATTTAATTCCTCTTTCTCTGGCCACTCTGGCAATGTGCATGAAAGATCTCAAGGATCTGGACAATAAAAGCCATTTTTCATTGTTTTATATTATCACTGCCACTATGATCCCACCTTTCCTTAGAACTGCAGCCCAAGGTACCTTAGAAAAAATTAATTAGAAACAGATAAAAACATTTCTATGAAAAACGAGAAGACCTTATCCTTTTTCCCCACCAGTTAGATGTGTGTGAGGGTATCAGGGCTGAACGAAGGGCTTGGGGAAAATATGGTTCTTTTGTTTCTAAAACTCTTTGAATTCTATCAGAATAGGAATGCTTTCACTTGATGATAGCAAAGAGGAAGAAACTACCTTGTCTTCTAGGGAGTTCCCAAGCATGGAAGCATCTACAAAGAAGATGGTTTCCTCTGTAACCACCAAATGTTCCTGTGAAGCTGGTGGGGCTGATAGAAGAGCCTCCTACAAAGATCTTATCACTTGGGCAGACTCATATAAGAAGAAGAAGTATTTCAAGCAGTCTGGACCCAAGCCATATAGGGCTTTACAGGTCATAACCAGCACTTTGAATTGTGCCTGGAAACAAATTATAGCCTGCAGAGCTGCTATAAAAGCAAAACCAAGTGCATCCTGTATCTAGCCCCTGTTAGCAATCTGCAAATCCTTGGACCAGTTGACATTCCTGACAACTGTTCAAAGGTAGCCCTTCGGAGAGCTTTAGAGATTGTCAGCATGTCAGCCAAGTATTTTATCCTCCTTCTGCAGTTTCACCTGTGGTACTCCTTTTCCTTTCCCAATTTGCACAGCAGGGTTTAGCTTCTGCATATTTACTGACTGACATTGGTGCCAAAACAAATGATGAAGTATAATTTGTTTGCTCCTTTGTAATTTCTGCTTTTCTCAGGGCAATATTTTGAAACTGTTGCTCATTTCTAAACTTCCACTAGAGTTTTGTTTGAGTGAACTATTCCTTTGGGAATAGTTTGTTTGTTTTAAAAAAACAAGCAAAAAGTATCTACTAACATTGCAGCAGCAAAATTTCAAATCAGATGAAATTGACTGCTGTTTAGGCACAGCCTGAAAGAGTATCTAAGCTACAGTATTGGTGGGTTGTGGTTTTTTTAACTGACTCTTATGCCCATTTGCAGTAAAAACCACATTATGGACTTTACTGTACAGTCAGCACACATTAGATTAGGTTGCTAAAAATAGGGTTTTACATCTTACTTATAGCTAATAACTAATGTGGGGGGGGGAGAGAGACATAATTTGCTAAAGAAAAATTCAGGGTAGGAGGAGCAGGAACGAGCCAATCATCCTGAAACTCATTGCCATCATCATCATCATCATCATCTCTCTGGCTTTTCTTCGCTAATGAAGATTCAGGAAGGACTCATCCCACATTCTCTACAAGCGCGTTGATGACTAAAAAGGCCAATCTGAGATAAACAAGTCTGGTTACAGAAAGCATAGCAGGAAGTCTCCTTGGGTCTCCCTGGGTGATGTTTCCAAGTTGTGGTTCTTTCTGCATTGTCGTTTCTCTTTGAGACTCATTCGGCATAAGTTCTCAAAAGAGGCTGCAGCTTTGTGGATAGTGCATCTCCATGCCTCCCGATGTGAGGCCAGGGCAGACCATTGTTGGTGATCAATTTGGCTGAGCTTGAGATGTTGTTTCAGGGAGTCTTTGTATCTCTCCTTTGAGGTGCCCCTCTTACGCTGACCCATGGCAAGTTCATTGTTGAGTACTATTTTTGGGAGGCGGTGGTCCTCCATCCTAGAAACGTGCCCTGCCCAGCACAGCTGTGTTTTCAATAGCATGGCCACAATGCTGGTGATCCCTGCTTGCTCAAGGATAGCAACATTCGTCACATAGTCAGTCCAGTGTATATTTAGGATTATGCATATACAGCACTGATGAAAGTGTTTGAGGAGTCATAGATGTTGACGATAGGTGACCCATGTTTCAGACCCATACAGGAGAATGGCAGTACAATGGCTCTGTACACACTGATTTTTGTGCTTCGCCTCAAGTGGTTGTTACTCCAGACTTTTTTGTGAAGCCTTCCGAATGCACTATATGCCTTTGCTAATCTGTGATCAATTTCTTTATCAATCTTGGCATCTGAGGAGATGATACATCCCAGGTAGGTGAACTGTTGGATGGACTTAAGCACAGATTTGCCTATGGTGATGTGCAGGTGTGGGAGGCGTAAGGAGATAATGTAATCAAAATGACCTGTTGGCAGGGTTTTGAGTTTGGAGGCAATGGAATTTTTAATCATAAAGCCTATTCCTGAAAGATGTTTTTCAGTTTTTGGTTTGCCAGACCAGTAGAGTGTATAGCTGGCACCATGTTCTTTAAGGCTGCCTTCCTCATGGAGATGAACTTCACTAAGAGCAGCAATGTCAATATTAAGTCATGATAGTTCATGGGCTATTAGAGCAGAACAACACTCAGGATGTCCACTATCTGCAGAATCTTGCATGGTTCTGATGTTCCAGCATGCAAGTGTCAGTCTGTTTGTACCTTTGGAGGCCAGTGCGTGCCTTTGTACCTTTGTTTTTGTTTGACTGCATCAGAAGATTCCCGTTGGTTGTGGCTCGCCAACCAGGTAGATGGAGATAAGTTTTCATTAGGCCACCTCTTCTAGGCCCCTCTCCGTATGCAGCAAGCAGTGCTCTCCTTAAAAAAGACTGCTTGGTCATTCAGGATACTGCCGAACAAGACTGTCATCTCCCAGTCAGTCTCAAGCAACCAAATTCCTGAACTGCCTGCATGCAGGGTTGGGTCTGTGGCTTCCAGTGCATCTTTCACCTGCCGTTTCATCCCTCACCTATCGCTACAGGACTTTTTGGAGGGAGGATTGGATGTATCCTTCGAGCCTGTGCAACGGATATTTCTGGTGGAGTGCGGCGTGCACAGAACTGGCCTCACCCTTTAAACTAGAGGTTCATCTGCCGGGGCCAAGCAAGCAAGGATGGTGGCAGCAAGATCCTCGGGTCGTAGGTTTGATTAGAGTTTCCTTCTCTTAGATGGTTTACCTTACAGGGTTAGACGAGCACCATCTGCCCAGGTTTGGGATTGGAGTTTTCCTTCTCCTAGGATGGTTGCCATAAGGCTAAAGAGCCCATCCTGCCCTTTGATGCTCGTGGTCAGACCCTTCGGTTGTGACCTGTCTGGCATGGGAGGCCCTACCAGTGGCTGTTTATGCCACCGCCAGCATAGCTCACAGCTTCATTAGGGTACACAAGCCTCTCCCCAATGACAAGGGGGTGTCAATTGAGAGGAATTATTATTATTATTATTATTATTATTATTATTATTAATTATTTTCTATTCTGCTTAATCTCAGAGAATCCAAGATGATTATAACAGTAAAAATAGGATGCAGATTAAAATAGAATTACATTAAAATTCCAAAGACCCCAACCCTCCCCCCTATATAAAAACATAATTGAGCATTAAAAAAGGATTAAACCGAAGAATAATTAAAACATTAAGATATATATATATATATATATATATATATGCAGTAAAAATTTAGGCAGAGTCCGGATAGAATTAAGAAAAAGTAAAGGATAATGAGGGAGGGAGGGAGGGAGGGAGGGAGGGGGAGGCAGGTAAACATGGATGGTCAATTAGTCTGGAAAGGCTTGCCGAAAGAGATCCATCTTAATAGCCTTCTTAAAGGCTTCCAGAGTGGTAATCTGACAGATATCGTCCGGCAGGTCATTCCAGAGTCTTGTCCTGGACTGCGGCCAGCATACACCAACCCATCCTGATAAGAAGGATCTACAGGCCTTAGTATTGTCCAAAAAAAGTACTCCAGTAGCCAAAGTCAGGATTAGGGAAGTCACAGAAATCAATTCGGTCTGAGGGCAGATTGAGATGTATCAGTAACCAGCCTGGCTGCCATATTCTGTACCAAATGAAGTTTCCAAACTTGACACAAAGGTAGCCCCATGTAGAGCATGTTACAGAAATCAAGCTGAGAGGTTACCAGCGCATGTGCCAGTGTTTCAAGGTCTTCCGGCTCCAAGAAGGGGTGTAGCTGGCGTATCAGCCGAAGCTGATAAATAAGCGCTCTTGACCGTCGCATCCACCTGAGCCGTCAGATGGAAAGATGAGTCTAAGAGCACCCCCAGACTGCAGACAGAGTCCTTCAGGGGAAGTGTGACCCCATCCAGAACTGGCTGGCATAACTCCATACCCGGATTGGGGTTCCCTATTACAAGTACCTCAGTCTTACCTGGATTCAACTTGAGTTTGTTTTCCACTTTGGAGATAACAAATTGTTTAGCAGATGTATGTATTCAACAATTATATTTATAAAATACTTGTTTACTGCCTCTCAGCCTGCTCCCAAGACACACTAATAATGCATTCCTTACAAATTATTTTTAAAAACCAGTTTAAAAACCCCATATAATTAAAACAGTCCCAAAACCAATCCTGCTGTTAAAGGTAAAAGGCCATATAAACCATTATTGCCTTGGCTGCCTGCCAAAAGCCTAACTTCCCTTGGGATGGAGTTGTGCTGCGCAAGGTGCTGCTACAGAAGAGTATAGGTTCATCAACTTAAATCTCATCATCCCAGCCTTTCTGAAAAGTGAGCCATGCCAAAGGGCCTCTGTTCAGGATCTCAAATTCAGGGCAGGCTCACAGGGAGGAGACAGTCTTTGATATTTTGGTCTTGAGACATTTAAGGGCTTTATGCCAGCACCTTGAATTGAGCTTGGAAGCAAATCTGAAGCCAGTGAAGTTGATACAAGGCCTGTATGTGCATACAAAACAACAGTCTGCCTGCTACATTTTGCTCTAGCAGTAGTTTCCAAATATTTTCAGAGGCAACTTCACATACAGCATATTACAGCAGCCTGAACAGAAGGTAATTAAAGCATGAACCACTGTGGCCAAATCCAATTTTCCTGTACCAATCAAAAATGGGCAAAAGAATTTCAAGCTATAGCAGCCACATGAAAGCCCAAGAGAAGTCCCAAAAAACCCCCTCTATAACAGCTGTAATCACAATCCCTGGCTGGCTCTCCTTCTGATAACAGAACTTTTGTCTTGACTGGGCTTCAGTTTATTCATCCACATTTAGTCCTTCACTGCTCTCAGACAATAATTCAGAACTATTCACCCTCTATAGTATCACTTGAGAAGGAGAGACATAGCTCAGTATCATCAGCATAGGAGCAGAATTCAGAGACATAGCCATGTTAGAGGCAAAACAGACGGCCTCGATAGAGCGGCATCCTGTCACCCCTTTCAGTGCTAGATCAGGGCTGTGGCAACTGGTGGCTCTACAAGGAGTGGCATTTTGCTGCTCCTATTAGAGCTGGCAAAAAGGCCCCTTACCGCAGTGGCAGCAGTTTTCAGCTCTACTTTTGGCGTGCATCGTATAAACGCTGCACCAAAGGAATGCTGTGATATCCCCTGCCATGCAGTCAGGTGGGCGGTGTGATATTGGCATTGGCATGGGGGCATCATCGGGGCATGCATCATCCAAACCCCACACCCCCACGCTGCCCTCATGCTGGCACTTCAAACAATCTGTTTAGCCCCTTAGTATGGAATATTAATATGAGACTAACCCTGTGAAGGAAGTTCTAGCATATGCATTCATAGACTTGGTCTACTTCCTCTGCAGCATCTGAGCCTAACTCTGCCTGACCTCTGCTTGATACCTGCTATGAAAAAACAGAGAACAGTAATGGGCATTGCAGAATCCCACAGGCTAATAGCCATGATTTCAAACAACAGTCTCTCAGTACCACCTTGAATTCTTTCAGAGGCCATGAAGAACAACTTCAACATTGCCTTCACAGACACAGCGCAAAAATGGTATCTAATCTTTGTTCAGTCGTGTTTGTCTTGAGTATTTTTCTGCCATCAGAGATTGATTATTATTATTATTATTATTATTATTTACTTTTTTCTCATCTCTTCTCAAGATTTGACGCATGGTACAACATATTAAAATACAAACACTTTTTTAAAAAGTGCTCCTGAGCTCTGCAGAGAATCAGTGCTTAGGACCTTTCATGTCAGTTGCTCTGCTTACCTTTTCTTTCCACAGATCAACCAGATTGTCAGTAGGATCACCAGGTCTGCTAGGTGGAAAATCTTTCAGTCTTCAGGAATCTTTCTGGATTCATTAGTCTCTGAGGATAGACCATTTTTGTGGGTCTTCCTTCTGAAGAGGTAAAGAACCCCAGCGTATCTAAACCCTACTAGATAATGGATTTCATCCCACCCTGGTGTGCCCAAAGCACCCTCATCCTGGACAGTAAAAACTAAAAAAGTGCTACCCTGCCACATACGTAGGCCAGATATTGATTGAATCTGGCCCATGTCTGCCTGAGTTGCTCCTGGTGATGACGACTCAGCATGAATGTTAAAATCCTACAGCACAATCCTTGAAACCACCTCCACTAGCTCAGGCAGAGAGACAGTTGGACAGCCCCATCACCAGGTAAACACACTCATTTCTTGAAGATTGCTAGACAGGATATTATAACAAAAGGATAGACTCATGACAGAACACTACAACTCCGCCTAGTGGTGGCGCAGTGGTTAGATGCCTGTACTGCAGCCACTCACTAAAAACCATAAGGTTGCGAGTTCAAGACCAGCAAAAGGGCTCAAGCTCAACTCAGGCTTGCATCCTTCCAAGGTCGCTAAAATGAGTACCCAGATTGTTGGCGGCAAGTATCTTACAGTTGTAAACCACTTAGACACTCCTTAGGTGGTATGAAGCGGTATATAAATGAAGCTGTTTGTTTGCATCAGAGCTTATCTGCTGCAGCAGCAGAAAACCACATTTCAGCTACATATACCAGGTCAGCATGTTATTTCAGATCTTCTCAACTGCTGACCTGGTATTAAGCAAAAGCACCTTTTGACCTGCCGTGGTTCCACTAGAGGAGGAATCTGTTGCTTGGATGGCAAAAGAGAAGTAGGAACAGTCACAAGCTGTCTTGTCCCCTGTCTTCTTCATTGGCCTATTTTAGTTCCATTGCCATATCTACCACTGTCCATTACAACTGAAATAGAAGCACCACTCGTTTCTGTCCTCACATTCAGGTACATATTTAATCCAAGCAGAGGCAACTCGAGGAGGCAGCCCCTAAAGAACTGTTCCTCTCCTGGTCAAGCTACAGCTTAACTACATGAAACACCACCATGAAGCAGAAGTAAAGCAGAAAGCACCATCCAGGAGTGTCTCACTCAGCCCAGCTTCTCCCCCTGCCCAACTTTCCTTTCTAGAGAGTAGTATGCATGAAAGGCCTGGATATATAGCACCACCTTTAGCTGCTAGCATTCTCCTTCTTATATTTGTAGCAGGTTACAGGTAAGAGTTTTTCTTGGATTGATGTTCAATGGCCTCCTCTTCCTCTACCGTTGATTGCAACTGGAGGGCATCAAAGAAGCAGGACTCTGTTGCAGCCAGAGAGCCTTTGGACTCACACCAGGGCTGTTTAGCATGAGTTGACGGCCAGGATGCTTTAAGAGAAAGTCTCTGCTGCTTAGAACTTGTTGTTGTTGTTGTGTGCCTTCAAGTCATTTCCAGCTTGTGGTGACCCTAAGGTGATCCTATCATGGGGTTTTCTTGGCAAGTTACTTCAAACGGGGGAGGGGTTGCCATTGCCATCACATTTTCTTTAATATATAGCCAATGCCACTCTGATTTAACCCTTATAACTTGTACATCGTGTGTGGTGAAGTTTGAATATTATATTAATGCATCTGAGGAAGTGGACTGTAATCTACAAAAGCTAATGCTAAAATAAATCTGATAGTTTCAGAGATGCAATAAGAATTCTTATTGTCATCATGGAACAGACTCAGGGCTAGTGCTTTGGAAAATATTTAAATTCAAACCAAACATCAATTTAGAAATGTGTCCCAGAAGAAAAGGAAGGCAGGCATTGAACCTTAACCGTGAAGTTTTATCCATGTAAAAAAGTAAATTCCATTCAACTCGCTGGGGCTTATTTCCTAGCAGGTGTGTTTAGGAATTCAGCTTAAATAAATGAATTAGATACACAAAAATGCTTAAGTGAGTCATCTTGCATCTAAATATCACTGTGTGAAACAGGAAGGTATTGCTCCCGGCACTAATGTTTGTGGATGTGCAGTGAGAAATAACAAACAACCAAAAATAACTTTAGATCTAAGAGTTCATAACTTCTAAAGGATGACAGCAAATAATCTGAATCTAAAGAACTGGCAACCATTAAAACAATCTGAGGAAGACTATTTACCTTTAATGTATTTTGGTCCCATTGCTGTGCTAATCTTTTTGTTTCTTTTGACAGTTTCCACACCCACATACACAAACATACACATATGTGCATACACACCCTTTGCTTTTTTGGTGTAAATATGCCCTTTATTTAATTTGTTTGTGTTTAGCACTTTATTTGGCCCTTTTTTCATATATAACCTGACCTGTAAAAGCACAGAAGACACAGACATAGTCAAAATTAGTCCCATCAAATACAGATTTGAACTCATAATACAGACCATCCCAGGCTGAGAACAGAATTCCCATTACAGATTGAGTCTCCCTATATGAAATGCTTGGGACTGGAAATATTTTAGATTTGAGGTGTTTTTGTTTTGATGTTTGTTTGTTTGTTTGTTGATTTTGGAATATTTGCCTATACATAATGGAATATCTTGGAGATAGGACCCAAGTCTAAACATGAAATTCATTTATGTTTCGTATATGCCTTATAAACATAGGCTAAAAGTAATTTCATACAATATTTTAAACAATTTTGTTCAAAATCCAAAATTAGTAAATCATCAGCGTGCAAAGGGTGTCACTGTTCCATAAAAAAAAGTTTTGGTTTCAGGGGTTTTCAGATTTCAAACTTCTGCATAAGGGACACTACAACTGCCTTACTCAATCCATCAAAATCCTAGAATGTCAGCTGTTTAGGAAGTGACCTCCACAAACTACAGTCAGATGCCCTCAAACAGTAAGCAAACAGGATCTCCAGAATGTAGAGAGATCTTGTAGCACCTATGAGGCTAATTGAAACAAAGAACTTGGAAGCATGACCTTTCAGAGATCTCCAGAAGAAAGGCATGGAAACATCTGCAGCAGATCTACTCTTTGCACCAGAGAATGCAATGCTGTTGCAATTTGTACTATCAAGAGCAGAACTGTGGCCCAGCAAGATATATTTAACTGCTGTTCCCAACAGCACAGCAAATGGAAGCATCAAAAACAAAAATAAAAACAAAAAACCTGAAAGGCCACAGGTGTCAAACATCAATCTAAGGTAATTAGCATTAGTTGTAATAATACTTCAATATTATTTGCTGTAATAATACTTCATGTTTCTTCTGTGCTAAATGTTCTTTGACTGGTAATAGTAACTGGTTCATTAGTATAGGTATAATGATCTTGTCTGGTTTTTAGATAACACCCAAAAAGCAGTTCTCAGGAAAATTTTAATGTGAAATGCATACATGTTAATAGTCTAGTGTAACTAAAAACAGATCAGGATAGAAGAGCCACCCATCACATTTGGCCTGACATTTGCTTTGGTGGTTTGAGATGCATCAGTCTTCCCTGGCAGTATCACGTAGTTTGAGTCATGATCAGAAAACTCATTCCATTCACTGCAAATATTAGCTGAGGACAAAAGGAAAATCCATCTGAGTTTTTAATAAGCCATGTGACGTATGTTCACCATATTCATCTTGTAACAAGAAATTAAATATTGGCAGAATGGTCCAGCAGGTCAAACCAACTGTCCCTGCCCTTTCCAATCTGGTTTTCTGATACATCACTGAAGATGCTAATTAGAATTCAAGAATCATTTGTTCTGAAGGCAAAGCTACAGCACTGTTTTCTTCTCCTTCTTCTTAAGCCTGTACTCTTGCATTTAATGGCTTTTTGGCTCAAGTATTTCCATTCTCCATCTCTGTGTGTGAACAACTTACACATTTACACAAAAATCGTATTTATAGTCTTCCTGCCAACCAAGATAACATTTCATGCACCTGATAAAATGAGCTCTTACCAACAAAGGTGCCTGACAATAAATCTGTTTGTATTTAAATCCCCATGATTCTTTTATTCCTACCCTCCCAGCATCTGTGCCTATTAAAGCCTCTCTTTCAGTAATTCACCCACTCCAGACAGCAAAACTTTACAATTGCCAAATATTCTCGAGAAACTTAAGATGAATTCAATACCTTATTCTTTAAGTGACACATTAAAATGGCTTGTTTCTCCAGCAAATAGTCCATAGTCTGTTAGAGTCTGAGAGACTACTCTCTGTTAGGCTGATAATAACTGTGACAGCTGATTGCAGTTGTGTTATTGATATTTCATGACAGAGAGATAGCTTTAAACTTTAGCCTAAATCCAATTGCTAGTCCAAACTAGCCCAGACTTTGAATTCATGTAGCACACATAAATATCAACTTATGAAATTCTTACTCCACCTGGGCAAGAAGGCAGCAGAGGCCAGGCAGCAGCAAGATGGTGTGGCACGAGTGGTGAACTATAAAGCCACTCCTCTTCCACCCCTCAGGAAGACCAGCAGCAAGCCAAGCCACAAGCAGTCTTCTTTTTCCCCAATTCCATCTGGGCAAGAAGGCAGCAGAGGCCAGGCAGCAGCAAGATGGTGTGGCAGGAGTGGTGAACTATAAAGCCACTCCTCTTCCACCCCTCAGGAAGACCAGCAGCAAGCCAAGCCACAAGCAGTCTTCTTTTTCCCCAATTCCATCTGGGCAAGAAGGCAGCAGAGGTCAGGCAGCGCGGAGAGGCGGCGGGGAAGGAGAAAGCAACACCTGGGCCTGCCAAGGCCACCCCTCCATTCAGCAAAACAACACAGCATTGGCCGCAAGAGGAGGAGCTAAGACATTTCCATATATTGCTTTCCCCGTCATCATTGCATGGCTAGGTTAGCCATAAAGGAGAACATTCTACCTCTGGGCCTTTTGTTTTTAGGCATAATGCTTATAATGGGAGAGCTGACTAGACAGGAAAATGTTAATATCTGTCCATTGTCTGTTAGACATGGACCTCCTGTTCTGGGTCAGAAACTTCTGACGGATAAATCATTTCCAGCACCAGATGATGGAGCCGGGAATAGCCTGGGAGCAGGAATTGAGGTTGTGTGGGGGCAGGGAAGGTATGGCGGCAACAGAGTGAACAAATGTTACAAAAGAAGAAGGGATCGATGTCTGATATCTATCCCTTCTTCAGTTCACCCTGTTTCCCAAGATAACATGGAGAGCGCACCAACCATTCCACAATCCCTTAATCTGCTCCTTTGCAATGTCAGGTCGGCCAAAGGTAAGACTCATATCATCCACGATCTTCTTGTGGATGAACAGGCCGACCTGGCATGCTTCACCGAGACTTGGCTGGGAGATGCCAGCGCTGCTACCTGGGCGCAGGCCCTCCCAGCTGGCTACACGGTTAGTGAGCAGATAAGGGAAAGTGGGCAGGGGGGCGGTGTGGCAATAGTTCACAAAACTAACCTAACTTTGATCAGGAAACCTGTCCGGAAAACGATCCACATCGAGTGTGTGTACCTTGGCCTGAAGACCAGGGATAGTTTGGGGATTCTGTTAGTGTACCGGCCACCCCGTTGTCTAACAGATTCCCTGACTGAGCTGACTCAGCTGGTCTCTGAGTTGTTGTTGGAGTCTCCCAGACTTCTTGTATTGGGTGACTTCAACATTCCTCTTGAGACCAGCTCTTCTGATCTATCTGGAGCAGCTCGGGAGTTCATGGAATCCATGACAGGCATGAACCTATCCCAATTGGTCAACGGGCCTACCCATTGCGCGGGTCACACACTCGATGGAATCTTTAGTACGGAACAGGAATATCCGTGGGCGGAGGTAACCAAAACCTCCGCACTGTCATGGACGGATCATTTCCTGATCAAGTTGGAACTAAAAGCCACTTCTGTCCCCCCCGGGGGTGGTGGACCCATTAGAATGGTCCGCCCTCGAAGACTAATGGAACCAATTGGTTTCCAGAAGGCCTTAGAGGGTTTAATGGTTGGCAACGCCGGTGACTCCGTCGAAGCTTTGGTGAATACCTGGAACACCGATCTTCCCAAGGCTCTCGACGCAATCGCCCCCAAGCGTCCTCTCCAACCCGCTCCAAATCGCAAACCCTGGTTCTCGGAGGAACTCAGGGAGATGAGGCAGGTTGGACGACGACTAGAGCACAAATGGCAGAAGACTCGACTCTTCTCCGACAGAACTCGCCATAGGCAGCATCTTCGTGCCTATCGGGAGGCTTTGTGTGCAGCGCGGAGATCCTTCTGCTCTGCACGCATCGCGTCTGCAGAGTCCCGCTCAGCAGAGCTGTTTAGGGTTGTGGGGGAGCTGACGCAGGTGCCCCCTGCGCCAAATCCCCTACTGGACCCAACAACAGCCTGCTGTGATGAGTTTAACACCTTCTTTGCAGACAAAATCTCTCGGATAAGGGCCGACTTGAATGTCAATGTTTTGTCAGAGCCCATAGGTGAGGTGTCCGATAACTCCGTTGCTGTTTCTTTACTGGATGAATTTCAACCTGCAAGTACCGAGGACGTGGACAAGCTCCTTGGAAGTTTGAGAAAGACGACTTGCCCCCTCGATCCTTGTCCATCTTGGCTGGTCGCCCAGGGAGGGGACGCAGTGAGAACATTCCTTCGGGATGTGATCAATGCGTCCCTCAGGGAGGGTTCTTTACCATCTTGTCTAAAGGAGGCGGCCGTTAGACCCCTCCTGAAGAAACCCTCCCTTGATCCCTTGGATAAAAACAACTACAGGCCAGTCTCCTTGCTCCCATTTTTGAGCAAGGTCATCGAGAGAGCAGTCGCCTCCCAACTCCAAGCTGTCTTGGATGAAACTGATTATCTGAATCCATTTCAAACGGGCTTCAGGACAGGACATGGAGTTGAGACTGCCATGGTCGCTCTGGCCGACGACCTTCGCTTGAGCATTGACAGGGGTAGTGTGACCCTGCTCGTGCTCTTGGATCTCTCAGCGGCCTTTGACACGGTAGATCATTCCATCCTTTTGGGTCGACTGAGAGAGTTGGGGATCGGAGGCACTGCGCTCCGGTGGTTCCGGTCCTTTCTCTCCGGGAGATCCCAAAGGGTGAGGCTCGGGGACAGTTGCTCTTCTAAGATAGAGCTTAATTGTGGCGTCCCTCAAGGCGCCATCCTGTCCCCGATGCTGTTTAACATCTACATGAAGCCGCTGGGTGAGATCATTCGGAGGCATGGAGCTCAGTGTCTTCAGTACGCTGACGACACTCAGATTTACCTCTCCATGACAAGATCGTCGGCTCAGACTTCAGATGGCGTCTCTCCTCTCAATGACTGTCTTACGGCAGTAATGGATTGGATGAGGGAAAACAGG
This sequence comes from Urosaurus nigricauda, assembly GCA_034509955.1. Classification (NCBI taxonomy): domain Eukaryota; kingdom Metazoa; phylum Chordata; class Lepidosauria; order Squamata; family Phrynosomatidae; genus Urosaurus; species Urosaurus nigricauda. Next base: position 89,628,877 of record JAOEGL010000003.1, read on the forward strand.
TTGAAGCTCAATCCGGACAAAATGGAGGTACAAACTGTCACAGGACCGAAGCCAGGATTGGGAATACACCTTCCGGTCCTAGATGGGGGTCACACTCTCCTCGAAGGACCCTGTTCGCAGTCTGGGGATCCTCCTTGATTCGTCACTTCACATGACTAGTCAGGTGAATGCGGTGGTCAGGAGTGCCTGTTATCAGCTTCGGCTGATCCGCCAGCTGCGCCCTTTCCTGGAGCCAAAGGACCTGGAGTCAGTGGTACATGCTTTGGTAACCTCACGCTTGGACTTCTGTAATGCGCTCTACATGGGGCTACCCTTGTGCCTAACTCGGAAACTTCAATTAGTTCAGAATATGGCAGCCAGGCTTGTCACGGGAACATCAAGGAGAGAGCACATAACACCAGTGCTCAAATCTCTCCACTGGCTGCCAATTAGTTTCCGAGCGCAGTACAAAGTGTTGGTTTTAACCTTTAAAGCCCTACATGGCTTGGGTCCATCTTATCTGAGGGACCGCCTCCTCCCATACGAACCCCTCCGCACACTCCGGTCTTCTGGGAGGAACTTATTGCAGCCTATGAAGACTAGACTGACGCAGACCTCCCAGAGGGCCTTCTCGGTTGTCGCTCCCAGGCTATGGAATGGCCTGCCAGACGAGATGCGTCTTATTACATCTTCTGATTGCTTTTTAAAAGCCTTGAAGACGCATCTCTTCCGGCAGGCCTTCCCAGAAAGTTCTTAACCTCCCGGCTCTGTTTGGGTTAAGCTCTCCCATTAGCATTCTAACATCTTGACCCTGATCTCTATGCAATGGGTTGCCGTTTTAAATTGAAATTTTTATTATGTCATTTTAATTGATGTTAGTTTAATTTAATTTTAAGGGGCAGGTGGTTGGGTATGGGTCATATATATTTTATCTTGCATTTTTTAATTGATGTAACCCGCTCCGATTGGATACAGAGGAGCGGGCTATAAATAAAACTTTATTATTATTATTATTATTATTATTATTATTATTCATTCACTGAATTTGCTCTTGATAGGACTAACAATTAGACTTGAGCCTGATTCAATGAGGCTCAAGTTATGATTCATCATGGTTACATCACATTGATTTAAGTTGATCTAAACTAAGTGGCAGAGTGTTTTGAGAGTTGGACTAGGAGTCTGGAGGCTAGGGTGTGATTCATAGCTCAACCATGAAATCCATTGGGTTACCTTGGGCAAATCACACTCTCTCAGCCTCAGAGGCTAGCAATGGCAAGCCTCCTCTGGACAAATCTTGCCAAGAAAACCCAATGATAGGATAGCATTCAAGTTGCCATTAAGTCAGAAATGAAGCTGCTATTGCTATTGCTAAAGCACACAAGGCAAGACTACATGGATCTAAGCCTGAAGCAAATGCAGAATATGTCATCTAGAAAAATACCCAGATTTTTTTTTACTCAAACTAATTTGGGAAGCTATATTCTCTAGCTATTCGGAAGAGCAACATATAGAATCATTTTTTCAGCTTCATTTGGTTTGTCAGGTGAGACTTCAACTGGCTGAAGATGCTGTTTAACCCCAATGTCTGTTTCAATGTTTCTTGAACCAGGAACTGTACTGTGTCTATAGGCAGCAAGTGCCAGAGGAGACAGGGTATAATAGAGGAAGCCATTACTGGGGAGTCAAGCTAGTCCAGGTCCTATACAGGCAACCAAGGGAACTCACTGAAGCGGAAGAGACACTCAGTAGCAAGGGCGTAGCTGTTCCAGAATCCATCACAAGAAGTTAACAGTCATACTATCCAATGCCAAAGAGACATGAATTGTAAATCAGTCCAGTGATCAAGAATCCAAAAATCCATGATCACAGAGTACAGAAAGCTTAGTAGAGCAAACAGTTGGTGACCATAACAACTCCCAGCAGCTGCTAAGAAATTTATAGCTACCTGACCTAGAGATTAATGGGTGATTAATTGCTCAACTTTTCTGATTTAGGCCTCTGCAAGAAGCATTCCTCCTTTGATGCTGCTCCTGTTCCTATCAACATGCTGCATAGGAATGGGGATTCTCCTTGGTGCTGCCCAGTTCCAGCTGAGGCGGGAGCCCATTTTCCAGAATTCGTGATCAACTAGCTGCTCAGATTTGGGGAGACAATTGTGATCTGTGGCCAGAACCTTTCACAATGTGACTTCTGCATTGGATTCCTTGAATTCCACAGGATAAGTTATGACCAGAATCTCACTGAGAATGTAATGACAGCTATGGCCCTTATTTGGGGAAATGTACTGAAATGAGATGTACTGTATGTGGTGGCTCAGTGGTTAAGATGCTGACTCTGACAATTGCAAGATCAGAAGGTGGTCAGTTCAAGGCCAGAGTGGCGTGTGATGGAGTGAGCTCCCATCACTAGTCCCAGCTTCTGCCAACCTAGCAATTCAAAAGCATGTAAAAGTGAAAGTAGATAAATAGGTGCCACTTCAGTGGGAAGAGAACAGTGTTCTGTGCAGTCATGCTGGCCACATGGCCACAGAGTAGTCTTTGACAATGCTGGCTCTTCAGCTTAGTAACAGAGATGAGCACTTAGTCAGTCAGACACAACTTGAGAACGTTGTCAAAGGGGGAATATTTACCTTTTCCTTTACCTTTATTGAAACATTAAAGTTACAGGAAAGAACTTAAAAGGAATAAATCTTTTCGTCCCTTTCACTTGGTCCCCTGGAAGACTATCCATGGATCCCTTTGAGGTCCATGGACTACAGGTTGAAAACATTTGACCATTTGATGAGAGACATTCTAACATATTTTAATAAATATAAACAGTAACAGCTCTTCCACACAATCTATTTACTATTTTTCAGCAGACACTGACTTCCATTTGGAGTGAAAGCTGGATCAGTTAGACTACACAAGGCAGCTGGAATCAGTTTTGGATTTCCGATGTACACTAGCACAGATGTGCACACAAAATAGCATATGTAGATATATACAACTCCTAAGAATTAAATAAATGCTTCTGTCACTGTATGACTCATACAGGATATAATATTGTGTATCCTGTATTATAGTATTGTACATACAGGATATTGTATACAATATAAAAACTATAATGAAGTATCATTTTATTGATAGGTATTTTGGGGTGGGGGAGGAAGGACATTGATTAGCTCCCAAACTGTATCCAATTATAAGTTGTTGGAAGGAAAACAGGTTAAATGATCTGCCTATAATTTATTTTAATCATGGGTGAAATGTATGTGAGCATGTGCATGTAATATATGGACTGATAGAGACAGAGAATGGGGGAGAGAAGGAGTAAGAGAGATATCTTGTTATGGGCTATCAGGTTTTTGTATTTTTTAAAATCATAGGTGATCTATGGTATTTCTATAACATTTGACTCTGCACTCTCACCCCATCCCACCCCCTGGCCATTAGAGTAGATTGGCATAAGTGGAACACTACTAGCAAATCTGTTGCCCTACATTGATCTCCAGAGAGAGGATTAATACATATTGAGGCTCTAAACTGTGCCACGTAGAAGAGGCCCTATAGCTTTACTGGAAAATGTCCATAATTAGAACTCTTCGTGGCCCTTCATAATCTGAGGCCCTAAGCTTTAGTTTACTTAACTTGTGTATAAATCCAACATTCTGCAGAATGACGTACATGCACTAAAAGAAGCCTTCAGTTCCAGTTCACTGCTCAACCCTCCTAACCCACCTCTGATTCTCTTCTGTGCAGTTAGATGCACCCTCCCTTTATCTGGAAGTGGTATCACCTTCCCCCAACTAATGGCTTTCTCCATTCAGAACATTCAAGAGAAAATACCTTTTATATCAAGGGACCATGTTCTAACTATTAGCTCTCATAAAAGAAACATCTTTTAGGCATCCTGCACCATTAACTTGCAATTTCCCTTACTAAGGATACAGCTGATATATACAGCTTACCTAATATTCTGAACATAATAATCAGAAGAGAGACTGTATGTCTGTGAAACAAAGACATTTTCAAGCTAATGTCAGAACAACAAAAATGAGAGAGGTGAGTTTCCGGGCACAGAGGTAATCCTAGCCTTGAAATTGCAGCAGAGTAGGCTCTTTCACATTTTCACCAACTATACTTCAGATATGGACAGCCAGACTCTGGGAGACTAGGGTTTGAATCCCTGCTCAGCCGCAGAAACAAGTCAACTTCAGAAGACAGCAATGACAGTCCTCTACTTAAATCTTGTCAGAAACCCCGTTATTGGATCATCATAAAGTGGAAATGACAAAGGAGGTTATCAGATGGGAAAAAGGACATCCCTGTCCCATCCTTGCTCGGTCCTTCCTGAACAATCGCAGGAAAGATTTTCACATGACACTGCGCCGATCTCGACATTACCCTGTCCGGGAAACGCAAACAACCGTGATTGCATGAAAGATTTTCATATGATGTTGTGCTGATCCTGTCATTTTCCCGTGATTGAAGTGGAATTGTCCCTTCATTTCCCGTCATTTTGTATTAACAGAACAACTCGTTAATACAATTCCACTTCACTGATGAGACAATGACTGGATCAGAGTGACGTGCGAATTTCTTTCATGTGATAGAGATCACAGATGGGATATGGATGGGAGAGCAATCTGCTCCTGTCCTATCCTGTCCCCATCCCCATATGATAATGGCATACAACAACAAATTTCAGATAATGTTACTAAGCAGATGAGCAGCCTTTTAAAGAAGAGGAGACACAAATCAGAGCAGCAAGCAGCATGGTTGTGGGAAGTGCTAGGTAAATCTGGCAGATTTAGTGGGGGGGATACAATATGATTGCATTTATATGAGTGAATGCACCCTAAATACTGGATTTTCAGGTGTTTCCTGTCCAAAACCAAAAAAAGATCCAAGCAACCAGGGCAGTACCCACATGCTGCTTTGGCTTCTATGGAATTCTGGGAACTGTAGTTTGTTATGCCACCAGAACTCTGACAGTTTATCATACGATGGAATTTGGGGGTATAATGCAATGGTAATCTGAACGCAATCATGGGGTTTCATGTTCCTGCAAATGAGTATATCTCACGCAATTTCGGACAATGGGAAGTCATTCCAAATACAATCATGATTAATCCTTTGGTTTCATGAAATTGCATATTAGAGTATCTCATGCAATTTCGGGCAATGGGGGGTCATTTTCGGGAAATATGAAGTCATTCTGAATGCATTCCAAATGCAATCAGATTTCACGTAAATTCGCTAAACTAGCAAATTCACATAATTCCGAATTGGCTCCATTCGCAATTGAGAGAAATTCCTCCCATGTGATAAACTCCAGAGAAGCCTAACTAGTGCCACACTGGATAATTTCTGCAGTGTGGATGCAGCCTAAGATGGTGTAAATCTCATACCTGCTGAAATTTCACAAATGAAAACCAGAACATATGTAGCCAAGCAACATCATAGTGTGGTCAAGGTATTAATGAGGAAGAACAGATAAGCTACAAGAGGCTCCTGGAAAAGACAAGATGTCATCCCCTCCCCACTGCTGATTTAACTGAGTATAAACTACTTTTGTGTTCCAATGCACCAAGGAAAGTAAGCCAAGAATGAAGAGAGAAAATCAGATGAGAAGGAAGCCAGGACATTTTCAAAACAGTTGAAAAGGGGAAACACCAAAGGATTAATCAGGGTTGTCTTTGCCAAATCAGGACAGTTGGAGGTTATGAAGTCCCCATAGTGTAAGTTGCCCTGTAGAACAGGCTGAATCCAGTTGCTAGTCTCAGTTAGACATATTGCATCAATTGTATTTATTGTGTTTTCATTCAGTAATTGAGTAATTGACAATCCTTCAACACCAAATGCTCCATTTCATGCAGATTTTATGAAGGTAATAACGTCTCCATAATTTGTTATTGTGAGACCAAATCCAATAGCTGTTTGTTTATATATAGTTACAACTCACCTGAATTTGTCATGGGAATCAACAGAATCAACAGATCCCACTTGTGGCTGCCAGAGTTTATGTTCAATAAATGGTGTCTCTGCTATTTCCATTTTTTCTAGAGCTAAACATGGCCTTAATCCAGCTGCTCCAACTAAAGTAGACCCATTCAATTGCTCAGTAATCCCCAATGCTTAATCAATTCAATTGATTCAATTGGTCTACTGTAGTTGAAGTTACCAATTGGCATTAGAAACTAGATATCAATGCAGCTCCCACTAAGAGCAACTCAAATGATTCACAACTTCTGTTTTGCATAGATAAACTCAATACTAGTTTGTTCTCATGCACAAAAGAAATAACAAGAAGGCCTGGATTGAAGCCACATAGTCTGATGCCAGATGGTATTTTAATGTATTCCACATCACTGTTCAGGAGGTAGGAATCACAGGCAGGATCTCATATGCTTATAGTTTAACCACAGGTAAAACATTCAGGTCAATAAATAGCACTGCCTGCTTCACTTCTCCTACACTACCAGTTCTTCAGCATGCTAACTCAATTGCACAATAGCAAATCAGGACTCTGTCGTTTTATTTTATTTTTTTAATTGTTATTCTGTAGATGCAGTTACCACAACATGGGTGGCCAGAGTGCACTTCAAGAGACACATTGGCCACCCATGTTTCTTTTTGACCCCCGATACCTCTCAACTTTCCCTGATTGGGAGGGAGGGGGAGGCAAGATATTTCGTCCTCCAGAAGTCTCCAGGAGAATTAATTCACATTTTAGCTATATTTCAAGGCTCCTCCACACTGTTTAACATAAAAAGTAAACATTTTCTAGATTTTTTTTCTCCCTCCCTTTTTAGCAAAAATATCTTTGCTGCTCTCCAAAGGTCTCAAGGGGATGGAACCAATAAAGATGCCCATCCCTGCATTAAATGGTCATTTAGGGGGCAAAGAAGAAGAAATAGAAAAGACAGAAGTTTTTTAAAAATTTTATTAAGGTTTTTCCCATTACAAATACTCCTTAGATTACAGATGCATGGTAACATTGAATTTCATCTGCCCCTCTCTCCCATCCATCCCCCAATCTTAGTTTTAAAATACTGAGAAAGGGGTTGTATACTGTTCGTAATATTCAAAATACACTTTTCAAGAAAAACCTTTGACCAGACAATGGTTTAAACTCAGAGTTCATAGAAGTAAAAAGAGAGAGAGAGATTCCAAATTTCTTCAACTTTATCCTTTTTGATATCTGCTCTGGCTAATTTAATTTTATCTGTTACCTTTTCTGATAGTAGTGTACTATTTACCCGCTTTGGTATGGAAAGACCTTCTAATATTGCCCATGATTTCACTATTTCCAACCTTTCAGCATTTAACTGGGGTGCTATAAGATATTTATTTGGCAATCTTTCATTTCCAAATATGGAAATTAATACTAATGAGCATTACTACATGCACTCTACATGGTTCTACTCTTGTGCCTGGTCCGGAAACTTCAACTGATACAGAATATGGCAGCCAGACTGGTCTCAGGTACATCTAGGAGAGCCATATTACTCCAGTTTTAAGATCTCTTCACTGGCTGCCCATTAGTTTCCAGTTCCAGTACAAGGTGTTGGTTATTAATATCTCCTGGATCACCTTCTTCCGTATAATCCACCCCCGCACACTCAGATCCTCTGGGAAAAATTTGTTACAACCAATAAAAACCAGATTATCCACAACTGCTCAGAGGACCTTTTCAGCTATCGCTCCCAGATATGGAATGGCCTGCTGGATGAGATCCATCATATAACCACCTTAGAGAGCTTTTAAAAAGCTGTTAAGATGGATCTCTTCCGACAGGCTTTTCCTGATTAGATGCCTGGCCACCAAAGGAGTGAAAGAAATGAATTTGATCCTGTTTTGCTGTTGCTGTCCATGGCTGTTGCTGTTGTTTTATTGTTTAATTTTTTTATTATTGTGTACATTAATGTTGCAAGCCACCCTGATTGCCTGAGTGCAGATGGGGCGGGATATAAATAATAATAATAATAATTATTATTATTATTATTATTATTGAGAAGTCAGAAGATAATGTAACAACTAAATAAAGATAGCTGTAACCTTTTCCTGCAGATGTTATGTTAGCAGAAACTAGAGTTGCCAAAGGTGTCCCTGTTTATCATTTATAAGGGATGTTACTTATTTGAAGGGCAGAAAGCTAGTATCTTATAAGTTAGCCAGGTTTCCTTTATTATGAAGAATGTTTCTTATGTGCAGGCTAGAAAGCTTTTTCCTTTTGTACAGACTGAACAAAATGACCCCCCTTCCCCCAATTAATCCCATGTTTTGAAGTTTAGGCCCTTCATGAAGACAGAAGTGTGTACATCATATAATTTATAGATATGGACAATATGTTAATTTTACAGAGAAATACATGGCTAAATTGGCTAGAATCAATAATTTCATGTGGCTGAACGCAAATGTGTTCATAGCTACTTTCTAGTAGTCACAGAATCTAAGGGGCTCATAGGCCACCAAGTCCAACTCTCTGCTCAATGCAGGCTCTCCAGCTACAGCATCCATATCAAGTAGCTGTCCAGACTCTTTCTGAAGACATCGAGAGAAGGAGACCCAACCACTGCTCTTGGTTCCATTGCTGAGAAATTGGTTCCAGAGCCAAACCACTCTTACTACCAAGAAGTTCCTTCTAATGTTCAATCAAAATCTACTGTACTGTGACTTCAAACCTGGTCCTACCCTGTGGAGCAACAGAGGAGAGGCCTTCCCTCTCCTCTGTGACAATATTTAAAGAGTGAAATCTTGTTACCTTTTCATCAAGCTGAACATGCCCATCTCCTTCAACCTTTTCTCATATGTTTTGTTCTCCCTACCACTTATAATCCTCATTGCTCTTTTCTGAACCTGCTCTACCTTGTCTATGTTGTTGTTGTGTGCATTCAAATCATTTCTGACTTGTGGTGATCCTAAGGTGAACCTATTATGGGCTTTTCTTGGCAAATTTCCTCAGAGGGGTTTGCCATTGTCATCCTCTGAGACAGAGAGAGTGGCTTACCCAAGGTAACCCAGTGGGTTTCCATGGCCAAGCTAGGATTCAAACCCTAGGTCCAGAGTAGATGGGCTCAAAAGGGTGGCCCAAGTCCGCTCCTGCTGGAAGCGGGTCAGAACCCTACTGTCCGCATGGCCCATTCCCAAGGCAGATCATGGACGCAGACACCACCAGGAGTCGGATTATCCCAGCTCCTTTTTGCTCTGGCCTTAAGGACCAGAGCACGGCTTCTGCACACTTTGGAGGCACACACAATTTAATCGACATGCCTCCAAAGCAGCTAGAAGCCGCTTCATTTGACCCATCTGTTTCATCCCTGGTCTCTAAGGTCTTAGTCCAACACTCAAACCACTACCCATATCCTTCTTAAAACGAGTCAATGAGAACTGAATATAGTACTCCAGGTGAGGCCTGTCTAGCACAGAATATAGTGAGACTATTACTCCCCTCAACCTGTAAACTATGCTTCTATTAATGCAGGCTAAAAGAACATTTCTCCTCTTGCTGCAGCAGCACACTGCTGGCTCTTGCTGAATTTATGATCAACAATAATCTCAAGGTCCTTTTTGCATGTAGTACTGCTGAGCCATGTATTGCCCATCCTATACCAGTGCATTTGCATTTTGTGGCCTAAATATAGAATTCTGCATCTGTCTCTATTGAATTTCATTTGTCAACATCTGTCCACTTTTCAAGCTTATCTAGTTCCTTTTAGATTGTGTTCATATCTTCCAATGTGTTAGCTACCCCTCCCCATTTTGTGTCATCCACAAACTCAATAAGGATTTTCTCCACCCTGTCATCTAAGTCACCAATAAAAATGTTAAAGAATAATGGCCCTAGGAAAGAACCATGAGGTATTCCATTAAACACCTTGTTTCAATTTGAAGCACATTTGTTGATGAGTCTTCTATGATTATGGTTTTCCAACCAGTTATGGATCCATCTGACACTGTTACTGTCTCTTCCACATTTAATCAGTTTGTTAATCAACAGGCCAAGTCTACAAGAGAAAAGTTTCTCATGCATTACAATGTGGGGAATTGGCTGCCCCTTCCCTGCGTGTGAAGGATCAGTACCATATTCATGCCCTTTGCTACAATTGTTTGTTTCCTAGAAATTCTCCATAGACTGGCAGCTGGTGTTGCACAGACTGACACTGGTCTATGCATAATCCCTTTGAGTACCATTGTATTAGAGCGGTGGTCCTCAAACTTTTTCTAGCTACTGGCCCCTTTCCTCTTGGGTGACTACTCTAGTGCCCCATTAATATTTCTTGATATTAGCTCTACTGTTCTTCACCAAATTTAAAACAAGCAGTCTTGGTTGCTGCTTCCTTTGCACCTGGGCATCCTGGGAACAGCAACTGAAGAACTCACCATCCAAGAAACCTGTTATGCATGCCACCTCTCCAGCAAAGGGTAGTGTGGGCAAGAGGCCTCTTGATCATTGCTCAGCCAGCTGCTCAGTTGTTGCTACCTTAGAAGTCTTCTCCGGGAAGCCTGATAGATGTGGATGATGATTATGAACATGACCGCCGGGATGAGGGGAAATGGGCCGCGGGAGCTATGAGCAGAGGTCAAACTGGCGTGGACCAGCCTGCACTCTGAGGATAGTGTCAACAGGGTTTCAAACTCAGGATCTTTTATAGGGCTGAATATATCCGGGGGCTACTAGATAGGCTTAGACAAAGGTGCTGATTGCCTGGGCTTTGTTAAGACAAGAGCAAATAATCTGTGTACAGTGCACTTAGGTTTGGACACAATTTGCAGGGGCAGCCAACTTAATGATTCAATCACTGGCTCATCAGATATGATGCCAAGGCTATTGTCTTACTCTGGAGGGCAGTGGCAAATCTGGTTTGGCAACTCCCAAACTTCCTATAGAGAGTTGCTTACTAGGGACTCTGCTCTTCCAAGCGGGCTTGACTACGTGACCTCCTCACTTGGGGCTGATGGTGGGTCCTTGGAGAGGTCAGTCAGGGTTCATAGTACAGTCCACATGTCCCCAAAATTGTATTAAATGTATATATCGTAACACTTGGGACTAACTTAAAAACTGTTAAGAGATAACAGCCTTTCTAATATTCTGACACTCCTTGAATTGGAACTGTGTGTGCATACGATAGAAGTGCTGAAACACAAAAAGAGAGGACAGGGCAAGTGGCACACCTCCTATTCAACTGCCCATGCAATTACAATTTCATGGAGAATACTGACTGGATAGGTCTCAGATATAATAGTTAAAATCTCCACAGTTGTACTGTGACTCAGTGGCATTCTGATTCAGCTTTCCAAACAATTTTCAAAGATAGCTGTACTTACGTACTAGCTTCAGTGACATATTCCAGATTCTCAAGGCTCTGTCAGAATCTCATCAGCTCTGTCATGTATCGGTTGATTTTGGTTTATGTTGAATGCTTATATTTAATAGATAAATGTTTGATAGTTATAAATATAATGTTTTGGGGTATATATATGTATCTAAATGATGGGAGGTGTAGTGATTGATTAACCCAGACACTCGTTGGTACCATGTTAAAGATAATTGCCTGGTACAGGAATGCACAGATGTGTGGAAGATACTGTTTCCCATGAGAGAGTACTGTACAACGTAAACTAAAAGCAGCAAAAGGGGGCTGGGCAATTTGGTGAAGAAGGGTGGAACACAAAGCTGCATTGATTTATGGACAGATTGTTTAAAAGCCCACAAAACTGTAGGGCAGGGCAAAGAGAATATTTGGCTGGTGTATGGAAATGATATCAGTTCTGTCTGCAGATGTCTTCCTGCTAATACCTGTGGTTACTGGAATAAAGTTTTACTGTTTGAAAAACAAGATTGGATGTCTGAACTGGGGGGAGGAGAGTATTTCTTGATAGGCTACTGCTATGTCTGCTAATCTCACCTTCATCTAACTACCATTCTTCTGTATTAAGGGTAAGTTTCAGCTTTCTCAACTAGCATTTTTAAACATGTCAAAGTGCACTGAAGCACTCTCAGCCCAAAGATGATACAACATATATGCACAGACTTGCTGGCCACAAAATAGCTTATTGTGTGATGTCTATAGCATTTCCAAGAGATGCACCTCACTGATGAACACCATGTCATTCTAAACATGACAATGATTCAGGTTCATAAAGAGATTCTTCCTGCCTTAGTGACTTCTGGCTTCCTCTCTAAACTAATAATTAGCAGCAGGGTGATTTCAGGCCAAGATATGTCCTCTTAAGCAGATCAAACACAGCTATAAGTTAAGACTTGACACAATTGCTAAAACTGAACCCTGCTGTTTTTTTCAAAGAAATCAGAAAAGGGAAGTATCATCAGCCCAATACAGAATAATACATCTAAAATGCCTAGTAACAAGATTTATAAGACCAAAATAGTCACTAGAGTGAGCCAATAAATAGTATATTGGCTAATATTATAAAGTGAGTTATAGGGGGAACTGGTAGCAAATATTTCTTCCTGCGTGTCATAATGTTTCAGATCCTATAGAATGCTGACCAGGACCAGTTACATGGAGCACATAACTCGTTTTTTTGAAACAGCTTCACTGACTACCAGTTTGTTTCCATGTTCTATTCAAAGTGCTGCCATGACCTATCAAGCTCTATATGGTTTAGGACTATCTGAAAGACTGTATCAGCCCTGGTGGCGCAGTGGTTAAATGCCTGTACTGCAGCCACTCACTCAAAACCAGAAGGTGGCGAGCTCAAGACCAGCAAAGGGCTGAAGCTTGACTCAGGCTTGCATCCTTCCGAGGTCGCTAAAATGAGTACCCAGATTGTTGGGGGCAAATAGCTTACAATTGTAAATGAAGCTGTTTGTTTAACAAATTGTAAGCCGCTCTGATAGTCTTGGCTGAAGAGCGGGGTATAAATAAAAACATTATTATTATTATTATCTCCCCATATGAATCTGTAAAAATAGGAGAAATTCCTCTTGATCTTGTCACCATCTCAGGCTTGCTTGGTGAGAGGACATAAAAGAGAGCCTTCTCAGTAGCTGCTCCCAACCTCTGGAAATCCTTTCTGCAGGTAGGTAGACTGACCACTCTACTTTCCTTTTAGCAACAGGCAAAGACATTTTGATTTAATCAGGCTTTTAATAGTTAAGCAAGGAAGGTTCTTATTTAGATGTGTGTTTTATTTCCTTTTAACTTTTGTATGGCGTTTAGATTATTTTATACTGTTTAATGTGGGGATTTTAAAATGTGCTTTTTAAATTATTGTCAACGTATTTTAATTTGCTGTTTCTGAAAGGTGCCTTGGACCCCACTCTGGGGAAAAGGCAGCATATAAATGAGGTAAACAGATAAATGAGATACTTATTATACTTAAATGTCACCTATTCACCACAAAGTTCTGTTGCTCCTATTCATTATGGCAGATATATGACTATGGGATCTTGAAGGCCATGTTAGTGGAGCAGAAACTTTAGCATATTGGGTCAAACTGGTAAGACATCAAGTCTCACCACCCAACAAGCTAATAATGCACTGTGGAGGAATTTCTCTCAATTGCGAAGGGAGCCAATTCGCAATTACGTGAATTCGCTAGTTTAGCGAATTTACGTGAAATCTGATTGCATTTGGAATGCATTCAGAATGACTTCCCATTTCCTGAAAATGACCCCCCCCCAATTGCCCAAAATTGCATGAGATACTCTAATACGCAATTACGTGAAACCCCATGATTGCCTTCGGAATGACTTCCCACTGCCCAAAATTGCATGAGATACACTCATTCGCAATAACGTGAAACCCCATGATTGCGTTCGGATTGCCATTGCATTATACCCCCAAATTCCGTCGTATGATAAACTCCTGTGTCTTGTATCCAAGGACCACCCTTAACAAAAGAGTTAGGCACATCTGTAAGAAAGAAGTTGGCAGCATGAGCTTTCATAGACTTCAGTCTACTTCCTTAGATGCATTTTACAACAATTGTATGAAAACATTGTGATCTGCATTTGTGAAGGAACTACCCACAGTGATGAAATGACAAACCATCAAGGCAGATGTCAATTATTAGGCTGAGAATAATAGGGAATTATAGGGCTCAGAGTGTTGAACTAGTCATAGGAAAATGCAGGCTCAGATCAACACTCAGCCATGAAGCTCACTGGGGGAATTTGGGCCAGTTACCATCTCTGCCACACAAGGTGGTTGTTAGGATAAGATGACTGGAGGAACAACCATGTATACCATCTCTGAGGTTTTGTATGGAAAGGTTGGATGTAAATGTATTATACCGATCTTATGATTACTATCATAGTTCTTCTGTAAGGATAAATATTCAAACTTCTTTCTCCATTTTAGTTTTTTGAAGGTGTTTGACACATACATATACATAATTACAGTGGGCCCTTAGTATCTGCTGGGGTTTGGTTCTAGGAACCCCTTGTGGATACTAAAATCCATGGATGCTCAAGTATGATTAGATACAATAGGGTAGTAAAATAGCGTCCCTTATACAATGGCAAAATCAAGGTTTTCTTTTTGGAATTTATACTTTTTAAAAATATATTTTGAAGCTGAGGATGCTTGAATCTGTGACTAAAGAATCAGTAGATATAGGGGGCCGACTATATATAGGTGTCTCCTTGTTTTTCCTCAGAAGGAATGGAACAGAAAAAAGAGCCATCTCTCCTTCGGATGAGCTCCCAAAATAGCACTTGGTGTTTCTCCCAGAATGAAAACTAGGACTGGAACATCCCTGTTTATTCAAATGTACTTCGTTAGAAGTCTCACTTGTGGCTGCAAAACAATCCCAAAAGCATCCACATTCTCAAGAGTACAACAGAACACACTGGCAAGAATTCTGCATTTCTGGTGGATGTCAAATTACACTGCAGAGAGCCAAAACATGCTGACAGATAATAACATATCTCATGTGAGTATCTGTACGTTGATCATCATTGTGAGCAGGGAAAAATAAGCCACCACATACACACAGAGAAGAAAATAACATCTCTAGACTATTCGTTGATGTACAGCCCCTTCCAACACTACAAACTCATCATTTTAAAAAACTTGGTCACTACAAGGTCAAGGGAAATAAAGTCATTGTAAGAGTGCATCACACGAATCCAGATATTCTCTTCTAACTCTACAGTACTTAGACTTGTTTGAAAATAAACATTTTAACAGAGATCAGTTCCAGTTAAACAGATTTATGAGCACCTCATCCCTTTCATAATAAGCAAACTGAACGAATCAATTTGTGGTGAAAAGCCATGTATAGAGAGGTAAATAAGAGGCTCATTTGGCCATTCTGAAACGGTATTTCATGTTTTCGTTCATGTCAGGAAAAATGTGCTTCTCTCCCTTCAAAACAATCAAGAAAGAGGACACGCTTCCTCCTTGGCGGTAGTTCAAGAAAAGCCTGGATATTCGTGTCCGACTACAAGCGCCAAATTGGATGTAATGGTAGCAGCAGACCTGTGTGTCGGGACTGAGTCACTCCTTGCCAAACCTCTATAAAGCAGGAAGTGCAGTCAAGAAGCTTCAAAGTGCAGCATAGCTCTGCTGCTTTCAGCCCTGAAATTGTATTTTTAGCTATTTCTCTCCTGGTGAGATTCTTTGATAGGATGCAAATCCTGCTGTGAGAAAAACAGCAAAATAAACAAAACAAAACAAAGCCAATTTCAGGGGGAAATCACATGCAGAAAAAGGGTGCAGCTCTCCCATCCCATGCTGAGTTTTAAATCTCCTCCTCCCTCCTACTCTGCAGTATTCCCTATACTGAGTTGTGCCACTTTCAAATCTATTCTTCAAAACACAACCCTATGCATGCTTAGTTAGAAGGATGTCCCACTGAGTTGGAGCACAACTGTACCTTTACAGTACAATCTGAAGTATGTTTACTGAGGGGAAAAAAAGCCTAAGGTAAAGCCCATCTAAAGGATTACGGCTTTAGCTAATTCGAGGGTTGTCCTTTATGGGACTGGCCATGTACATTATTTCAGGTCTTAGGACTGATGGATTTGTAATGCAGAACAACAAAACCCAGCAGTTACAGGACAAGAAGGAAGCGTGGCACTTCATAGGGCAAATTAATCAAAACAGACTGATCCTTAAGAAAAAAAAGCCCAACAATGAACTTAAGAAATACAAAGCAACATAATAGAGTCATGCAGTCATTGAATCACTAAGTTGGAAGGGGCTTCTGCAAAGTATAGAGAAGCTAAATGTTGCTAATAGGCTAGGCTTCTATAGAGAGAAACAAAAAAAGTGATTAAAGCAGTATAGAAAAACAATACTGCACTGCAGTGATAGCGCTGTTATTCCACTTTTATTGCTACCTCCTGGGATTTGCAGTTTGGAGGGGCATTTTGTGTTCACTAAACAACAGAATTGGGGTACTATAATAAAAGACTAAAAGTGATAAAGCACTCTTATATAGTTGGCTTTTGGGTGGTGATTTTGTTCTTTACACTAGGACTCTGGTGACCTGGGTTCGAATCCCCGCTCGGCCAAGGAAATGTCTCTCCCCAATTTTGCCTATTTTAAATTTCATTTATTTTAAACTAATTTTAATTTGTAATTATGATGCTCGTATTTTAGTTTAAGGTAAGGGATAAAGGGATATGTAATTTTTTTTAGTTGTGCACGTCTTATGTATTGTTTATGTATTTTTTGTAACCCGCCTTGATCCTTTTTGGAAAGGTGGGATAAAAATATAAATAAATCTATTATTATTATTATTATTATTAACTTGTTTTTATATTATTTTAGAGATATTTTAATCATGTAATGTTGTACGCCACTTGGCAGGGTTTTTTTAATTCTTCTTTTTTCTTATTTTCTTTGACCCTTGCTATGTAAAGCGCTGTGCAAACTTTACAGCGCTCTATAAATAAATGTTAATAATAATAATAATAATAAGAAGAAGAAGCTATCATGGGGTTTCCTTGGCAAGGTTGGCTCAGGGGAGGTTTGCCATGGCCTTCCACTGAGGAGGCTGAGAGAGTGTGACTTGCCCAAGGTGGGCTTCATCATGGCTGAGCTTCAAGTTTTACTGAGGCTTTCTTCTAAAGCAGGGGTTCCCCAAAGTGTGCCCTTTTAAGAGATGTTTGGACTTCATTTCCCAGAAGCCTCAGCACTGCTGGCCAATTGTGGAGGATTCTGGGAGATGAAGTCCACAATCTCTTAAAAGGGCACAGTGTGTGGGGACCACTGTTCTAAACAAAGTCCAGGGGACTGAGGCAATGAGCACTGAGGCGAAAGAATCCTCCCTCAGGCACTTAGTTAATCGCTTCCTGCGGATGAGGAGGAGGAGGACGACGAGGAGGATGATTCCTTCCAACGGTTTTTTAACCGCTCTGACGTCATGACTCCAAGAGGGGCGGGGGAGGAGGAGGACGAAGGAGAGGAGATTGTGGAAATAAGTGACGCAAATAACAAAGAAGGAAGGGCTGTGAATGTGATCCTCCTTTTGTTTTTTTAATGTTGTAAGCCGCCCTGAGCCCCAGCCCTGGGAGAAAGGCGGGATATAAATATAATAATAATAATAACAATAACAATAACAATAATAATAGTAATAGTAGATTTAAATGAATATAGTTTTAAAATAATAAATAAGTAAATAAACTTTATTCTTATACCCCGCCTTTCTGCTGCAGGAATCAAGGCGGGTTACATGATTAAAATATTGGAATAATAATAATTATGATATAATAATATATAATAGTATTATATCATAATATATCATAATATATAACAATATATAATAATCTAATAAAATAATAAAATAATACCACGTTAAGATGTAATAAATATAAAAGTTTTTTTATAAAAAAACTACCCAATTAAACTATTTTAAAAGTTAAAAAAAGAATATATTAAAACTATAAAGCTTAAAATTCACATGGCACAACACTCCCAGCTAGGGAACCCTGGGAATTGTCGTTTTGTGAGACATTGAGCCTTCTCTGTCAGAGAGAGCTCTGGTGGTGCCACAAGAAACTACAGTCCCCAGAATTCCCTAGCATTGAGCTAGGGCAGTTAAAGCGGTCTCAAACTGGATTATTCCTCCAGTGTGTTCTGGACCTATATCTCATTTATCAGCACTCAGAGCTGGGGAACCCTGGGAAATGTAGTCTTTTTGTGGCACCAGAGCTCTCTCTCTCTCTCTCTGACAGAGAAGGCTCAATGTCTCACAAAACTACAATCCCCAGGGTTCCTTAGCATTGAGCCAGGGCAGTTAAACTCAAACTGGATTATTATGTTTATGTTTTGGACCTATATATGTCTCATTTTGTCTCCAGTGTCAGGGAACCCTGGGGGAGTTGTTAAGTTTGTGGTGGCACCTGACAGAGAGAGGAGAGGCTCAATGTCTCACATATAAAAAAAAAAACTACACTTCCCAGAATGCTCTAGCATTGAGCCAAGACAGTTGGAAAGGGGTCTCAAAATCAAAACTTGGATTATATTATTCCCTCAGTGTGATGGTGTTTTGATTTTGTTGAAGTGCCACAGTGAAGAAATAACCCAGTTTGGGAGCGCTTGAACTCTTTGTCTGGGTCAATTGCTATGGAATTCTGGGAGTTGGAGTTTGTGGTGGGCCCTTCGGGCCCACCACAAACTCCAACTCCCAGAATTCCATAGCAATTGACCCAGACAAAGAGTCCAAGCGCTCCCAAACTGGGTTATAAATCATGAAGTGAAACACTAAAGCCTATTTGGGGGAGCCCTCTCATAAACCGTCCTCCTCCCACAACTGCCTCAGCCAGACTGAGCCCACTCCCTCCTTCTGATTGGGTGGGCCCGCGGTGACGTCATCCACCTCCGCTTTGACGGACAGGTAGCGTTCGGGGGGCCGCCATGTTAGGAGCAGCAGCAGCAGCAGCGGCGGAAGCAGAGTGAGTGCAGCAGCCAGTCAGAGAGAGCAGCTCAGTCAGTTGTGAGAGAGGCGCCGTGCGAGCAGCACCCATTTTACGTCTCTCTCTCTGTCCCTCTTTTGCAGGGAGCGCCTACTGTATTAAGGTCTCCTCCCCTTTTTGGGGAGGAGGAGGAAGAAGAATAGAAGTAGAAGGGGATCCACTCAATCCAAAGGAAGGAGCCTTATTCTAAGAAGACTTAGAAGAAGAAGAAGAAGAAGAAGAAGAGCAGGAGGAGGGAGAGTGGGAAGAAGAAGAAGAAGAAGAAGAAGAAGAGACCCCAGCCAAGATGCCCTTAGCGCAGCTGGCCGACCCCTGGCAGAAGATGGCTGTGGAGAACGCGGCCGAGAGCGCGGGCGGCGCCGAGGTAAGGGCACACTCTCTCAGCCTCGCGTTTCCCAGAATTCCATAGGCAGGGTTTTTTTTTTAAAAAAAAAAACAACCGTGGTTCTGTAGTTTTTTTTTTATTAGTTGAATTAGTTTTGGTGGAGTTTCATTGGTTTTTTTTTTATTATTGTATCGTTTAAATTTACAGCGCTGTATATAAATAAAGGTTAATAACAATAATAGTAGTATTTTATTGATGGGTTTTGTGTAGTTTTAATCAGCTTCGATCCATCTGGGAGAAGTGGGGAAATTATATATATATATATATATATATACTATTTATTTATTTTATTATTTATTTATTTACACCCCACTCTTCAGCCCTAAAGGTTATCAGAGCGGCTTACAATTTATTATTTTTAATTACACAGTTAATAATAATAATTTAATATTTATAAATTTATAAATAATATTTAATATTATTATTATTACTATTATTATTGTAATTTTATATTCAAAGGTATGTGTGTGTATGGGGGGTGTGGGTTATTATTTTTCTTGTTAATATTTTTATTATTAACAATTTAGCATTTGTATTAACCTTTGCTGTTACCCGCCTCGATCCTCAAAAGGGAGAATATTTAATAATAATAATAATAATAATAATAATGTAATTTTATATTCGAGGGAGGGAGGGTTGAGGAGTGTGGGTTATTTTTTTTCCTTGTTATAATTTTTTGTATTAGTATTAACCTTTACTTGTTAAAGGGAGAATATTTATTATTATTATTATTATTATTAAATGAATACAGGTATTTGCTATTATTATAGGGTCACCTTAAGGTCGCCATAAGTCAGGAGCATGGAGAGAAGACTGCAGCACGCCTTTCCCTCCTTGGCAAGAGGCACATGGCCACTTCTCTTTCCCTCTCTCCAAATCTTCTTTCCTCCCCACATTTTAGTTTCCAGTTTATAGTGAACCTATTCATGGGGCAACCTTCTTCGAAGGAGGTTTGCCACAGCCTTCCCCTGAGGCTGAGAGAGTGTGACTCGCCCAGCGTCACTCACTGGGTTTCCCAGTTCTTCCCTTTCCTGAATAGGTGACCAGCCACCGATAAAGTTGAATCCAATATATACCTATCATTTTTGCCCCTGCCACTTTTCGACCGGTCTGTTTCTTTGTTGTTATTTTTAATTATGAATAGTTTAATTGTATTTTAGGGGTGGTTGGGATAATCATATTGCGGTCGGGAGCTGGGTATGTTTAGCCTGGAGAAGAGAAGGTTAAGAGGTGATATGATAGCCCTGTTTAAATATTTGAAGGGATGTCATATTGAGGAGGGAGCAAGCTTGTTTTCTGCTGCTGCAGAGACTAGAACGCGAAACAATGGATGCAAACTGCAGGAAAAGAGATTCCACCTCAACATTAGGAGGAACTTCCTGACAGTAAGGGCTGTTCGACAGTGGAACACACTCCCTTGGAGTGTAGTGGAGTCTCCTTCCTTAGAAGTCTTTAAGCAGAGGCAGGATGGCCATCTGTCGGGGATGCTTTGACTGGGAGTTCCTGCATGGCAGGAGGTTGGACTGGATGGCCCTAGTGGTCTAGAATTCTATGATTTTATTTCCCTGAGGCTGAGAGAGTGTGCCTTGCCCAAGGTCCAAGTTCTTCCCTCTCCAAATCTTCCTTCCTTCTCCAAAACGGTGTGCCTTCAAGTCGTTTCCAACTTATGGCGACCCTAAGGTGAACCTGTTTGCCTAAATATTCTAAAGACACCAGGTCCTTTCCGATCTTGGAAGTTAAACAAGGTCAGCCCTGGTTAGTACTTGGATGGGAGACCACCAAGGAATACTAGGTGCTGTAGGCTGTATTTCAGAGGAAGGAACTGGCAAAACCACCTCTGAGTATTGCTTACCTAAGAAAACCCTATGAGTTTCATGGATCACTATGTTTCATTGGGTCACCATAAATGGACAAGTGACTGGAAGACTTATACACAAACGCAAAAGGTAAATCTATCATAGGGTTTTCTTGGCAAGTTTCTTCAGAGGAGATTTTCCATGGCCTTCCCCTGAGGCTGAGAGAATGTGGCTTGCCCAAGGCCTCCCAGTGGGTTTCTAGATTCTTTGCTCTTCAAATCTCCCTCCCTCTTCTTTTCTCTCTTCCTACTCAAAATTTCCTGCGCTCCCCAGTTCTTCACATTTTGTGTGCCTTCAAGTCTTTTCTGACTTATGGTAACCTTAAGGCTGTAAAGAATTGGTTCAGAATTAAAATTGGCACAATGGTTTTAAAAAATAGGGAAAGGGGGTTATATGGAGTACAACACAGAAGCAAGGGAACTCTTATGAAAAGGAGTGGAATGGCCATGCGGTGATCCAACCTTCTGTATCAGCTCAGGCTGTGTGTGTGTTTATGTTGTGTGCAAGTCATTTCTGACTTATGGCGACCCTGAGGCGAACCTATTACGGAGTTTTCTTGGCAAGATTTGTTCAGAGGGGTTTTGCCATTGCTGCCCTCTGAGGCTGAGAGTGTGGCTTGCCCAAGGTCCCTCAATGGGTTTCCACATTCTTCCCTCCTCAAATATCCAAATCTTCAGGGCATTACTCTGAAAGGAGTGTGGAAGGGTCCTTGCCATCCTTCTTTCCTACCTCCTCTATTGGAATAATTCTCTCATCCATAGCTTGCTTTGTCACCCGCTGGTGTCTGTTTCCACTTTTTCATTTTTCCTTCCTTCCTTCCTTCCCTCCTTCCTTTTTACTTTCTGGCCCCAGCTGTCCCACGACAATGGAGTACAATGGAGAGACACTCCATGTTGTCCTTCACAGTTTACAGTCCCACCCGCTGGTTTCCCACTGTGTCCTGTGTGTATAGAATGTGTGTTTGGGACTCTTTCTCTATGGGACAATATTTAGGGATAATGTTTTCTACTTCCTATGAAGTCTATCGTACGCAATGACAGCTTCAGGCTATAACAAATTTTGTCTTTTCAGGCACCACAAGAATAGTTGTTTATGCTCCCTTTAACCCTGTGATGCTCTTAGTTTTAGCCTCTTGTTTTCACCC
Source organism: Urosaurus nigricauda (assembly GCA_034509955.1). Lineage (NCBI taxonomy): Eukaryota > Metazoa > Chordata > Lepidosauria > Squamata > Phrynosomatidae > Urosaurus > Urosaurus nigricauda. The sequence continues at coordinate 89,651,123 of JAOEGL010000003.1, forward strand.
ACAAACAGGCAGAGAGAACCTAAAAGGTGGCTTTGCAACCCCATTCTGTTTCTAGACCTGATTAGCTTTTTAACCTCATACACCAGGGGTTCCCAGCCTGGGGTGCCCTCTCTCACAAGGTGTGTGACAAAGAGTAGCGTGTGTCCTTGAGTCACAAGTCACCACTCATTTTTTTTCTGAATAAATTAGAATATAATTGCTCTATTTATTTTGCATTTTATAGACTGGGTTAAAAGCTTCTTTTTAAAAAATTACCTGCAGTATTTTATGTGGTTCAATTTGTGCTTCAAAAATAAAAAAAATAGATTTCTCCATCTTCCAAATGTGATATTGCTTTTGTAGACAGTATGGACATAAATAAAACATTTCCTCAGATAGAAAAGGTTGGGAACGACCGCCATACGCAGAAGAACAGATAAATCTCCTGGCTTGATTAGTTCAGAGTACAAGGTGTGATCTTGACTGTGCAGACTTTCTCTCCCCATTGCCACACATCCCAGCTCATAATCTTGTTTTGTGTGTTTATCTGACAGTGATCAGAAGAAAAGAGGGGAAGAATACCTCCTCCCCCCCCCCTTTGAAAAGTGACTTTGGGTCAAATGAAGGCTGGTGGGTGGGAAAAAAGAGCAAAGAGACTTCCCCTTGTACGTCCACTAGGGATTTGTATTGCCACAGATCTCATTTTTATTGAAAGAAACCAAAGAGTGTAAATCCCTGGAACCCCCCCTCCCGGCCGCCCAGTGTTTCTGAAGCCAATACAGTAGTATCCGGTTTAAGTGAGCTTGAAGAGGGCTGCTGTCAGATGCTTGGTGACAACTGCAGGGTTACAGCTTTTGTTCTGTTTGGTGATGTTTCGTTACTTTCACATCTTGTGGTTTTTTTTCCCCTGTTCCCCCCCCCCCCCCTCTGATTTTGTTCAGATGGTCAACTTCCTCTGCACACAGATTCTAACCAAGGAGGAGGAAGTTTGTACATGAAAGTTCGTTTTCCCCCTTCTTAGAAAAGGGAAATCCTTACTTCCTGCTTCCGCTCCATGGAAGGCACAAGTATAGGAACTGGTGATCCTTGTCTCCACATTTTCCTTTCCAGTTCTCATGTGCTGACTTGTTCTTTATCTCATAAAAGCAGTGTTCTTGTGGTTTGATTAAGTTGAGATAATCTGCTTTGATGAGTTATTTGCAGAACATGCTTCTGAGAAGGCCCTCACATCAGATGCTTTGTAAATTCAGTTCCTTTAAAGTGTTGTGAAAGTGCCAGAGTTAAAACTGCCCAGTTTCTAAACATGCTTAGATTACTTAAATCAAAACAATTAAATTACATTCTGTTTCCCATTCATGACACTTTATTTACTAAACTTGGTAATAAACTATTTTTGGTTTTGCCTCTAAAGTGTTATAGTGGTAAAACAATTTACTGTCTTGTGTTCAGGCTGCACGTCACAAGTGTCACTTTAAAAACCCCAAAACACATCTCTACATGATGTCATTCTAGGGTATAAGTGCAGTGTTAGAAAGACACTTATGATATGCGGTGCTTGTTGTGTGCAGTATATAGGCTAGCATCTCCCAACCTAAATCTTCTAGGTGTTTTGAAAAATATCTCCTTCCATTAAAAAGCTAGTAGTCGTGGTGGTAATGTACTCCAAAACATCTGGGGAGTACTGGGCTTGGAAAAACTGATCTAGGGTGTAATAGGGTTTTCAGTAGATCCTTAAGCAGTTTCAGTAGATCCTTAAGCATGAATCAGCAGTTTAATGTGGTGGCTAATAGGCTAATGCAGTTCTAGCCTGCATTAAAACAGAAGCCATGGTGTCCATTACTTTAATAATTAATAATAATAATAATAATAATATCCCGCCTCTCCCTATGTTGGATTGAAGTGGGTTTCTACTTTGTTTGTAGAAGTAATGGTGAAGGCAGTGTGGTGAAGTGTGGTTAAAGTAGAACACGCCTGGAGTGTGTGGCAAAGGTGTAGTGAGGCTTGGAGACCAGCTTTTCTGAGGAAAGGTTGAAGGAATTGGGTTGATTTGGTCTGAAGAAGAGATGATTGAGAGGCTGAGATGATAGCCATCTTAAAATATTTGAAGGGCTGTGACATAAACGATGAAAGTAGGACCTGAAGCAGTGAGTTCAAATTACAGCGAGGGAAGAATTTAGATAAAACATTAGGTAGAACTTGAGGCTACAAGATGGTTAGTATTGGAACAGACTGCCTTGAAAGGTAAAAGTTCTCTTCTTCATTAGTTTTTTAACCAGAGGCTTGATGGCACATGTCAAGGACTGAGTAATAGATAGTCTGCATTGGCAGGGTGGTTTGATGTTTGGCTTCCAGCTTCATTTTTCTAAGATCTCTGTGCCATCTGCAAAAATCACAGAGTGTGGCCAGCCCTGTTGTCAACAAACTTTGCACTTCTGGGTGAATCCACAATGTAAGGACTTTCAAATATAACACAGAGTGTTTCTACCCAGAAGCACTTTTTAGTCACCTCTATGTGGGAACAGCTAGATTTAAATTGACCCATCAACTATATTTTAACTGTTCAAAATGTACTGTTGACAGTATAAACTGGAAAATATTTGTCATTCCCCACTTTTCCTGTCAGGTCAGTAAAGTTTGCTTAATAAGGTTTGCTTAGGGATCCTCATAATGATGATTGATTCTTGATAGTCGAGAAGGATATTTGTTCTGAGTGATATTTATGATTTAGAAGATTCATAATCTTTGGAGTTTTTCTTAAATTAGAGTAACCAATCTAATATGATTGACTGAGACTATCAAAGCACAAGTGCTGTTCTTGGCTGCAGATAGCATATAATTGAATTTTACTTCTGTTTGTTGTATTAAGTTCATACCCCAGAAAATAAATTGTAAGAAGGAAAACTGTGGTGTGTCAACCCTAAGGTGAACCTATCCTGGCAGGATTTCTTCAGAGGAGGTTTGCAAGCACCTTCCTCTGAGGCTGAGAGCATGTGACTTGGCCAAGTTCATTCAGTAGATCACATGGTTGAGTGGGGAATTGAAACTGGTCTCCAAAGTTGTAGTGCACTGCTCAAGCCACTATACATAGTTTAAGATTTCTTAATTTGTTAAATATTTAATAACATTAATAATATTTGTTTTTTATCTTATAATGTTGTACTAACAAAAAAAATGACAAGTTATGTGATGTAACAGTGATGATGATGATAATAATAATAATAATTTATCTATATACCGCCTTTCCAAAAAAGATCAAAGCGGTTTACAAAAGTGGATAAACAATTACACAAAATACATAAATGATTAACATAAACAAATAAATTAAATATCTAAATAATATCTTTCAGGCAAGCCCTGATGGAGCTGGGCCTGCCTCTTCTCTCCCTCCCAAACCAGAGGATGGCAGTTGGCATGGAGGGAGGGTCCTTTCCTTCAGGCAAGCCTGATTAACCTGTTGACAGATATTAATAGTTAATGTTTCTCGACCTGCAGTTATAGTTAATGTTCTTTACTCGCTGCCAGTAATACAATTTCAACAGCCTTGTTGGATAGATTTATGTAGTATTAAAGGAGGCAAATGACCAACATATTTTCCTCCTCCCATACAACCCTTCCCGCACACTCAGGTCCTCTGGGAGGAATCTACTGCAGCCAAAGAAAACCAGGCTGGTGGCAACCTCCCTCAGGACCTTTTCAGCTGCTGCTCCAAAAATGTGGAATGACCTGCCGGAGGAGATCTGCCATAATACATCTTTGAAGGCCTTTAAAAATGTGATAAAGATGGATCTCTTCCAGCAGGCCTTCCCAGGCTGACCTCCTTGTAATTGAGCTCTCCTATTGTCTAGCTACTGTTGTCTAGTTGCTCCCACTGGCAAATGATGGATTATATTGGGAACTTTTACTGGGAATTGTTATTTTAATGCTGTTGTGGGGGGGGGGGGACGGGGAATCAAAACTGTTATATTTTTCTACGTTTTAATGTATTAATATGTCTGAATTTTATTGCTTTTAACTGTTGTTACCCACCTCAATCCAATATAGGGAGAAGCGGGATGTAAATAAATAAATACATTATTATTATTATTATTATTATTATTATTATTCAAGGTTGGAAATGGATGCATTATACTGCATAACTCCTTCAGACAGCATGTAGTAAGTTATGTTTTAGTGGTACTTAACAAAACCCTAATTTAAAAATGTGAGAGCCAGTATGGTGTAGTGCAGTAATCCTCAAAACATTTTATCCTTGGGACTTCCCTTTACATCTATCTGTGGACATTGTTCCCACCCACCCCCTTGGTGTACAGTCCATCCATCCCAACCATGGGCTTGCCTGCCATCTATGGATTTGAGCATCTGTGGATGGCCTTGCTCCACTGTCCCTAATGGCAGTGCGTGCATATTGCCATGGCACCACGGCTGCATACACAGTACGCCACCATTAAAAACCATGGGACTTGAGGTCCCGTGGTTTTTGGCATCTGCAGAGGAGTCCGGAACACAGAACCCCCTGGATATGAAGAGCCAACTGTAATCCATTTAGTGTGCATATTTTCATTTGCACATCCATGTATATTCATACTTAGCATTTTATAAGGAAATAACAATAAAATAAGTTCAGTTTCATTTAGGTAAATTTAATATTTAACTGAACACCTGTGTAAATTTTACTTGTAAAAAGTTTGGGATGAGGATGAGGAGGGATCAGGGCCTCTAAGTCTTGCGCACACACCCCTTGAGCAATGCTCATGCCCCTCCAGAGATCCTGCCCTGTCGTTTGCAAACCACTGGTGTTGTGGTTAGAGCATTGGAATTTCCAAGTCCAAGCTCTCATGAAACTCACTGGGTGACACTAGACCAGTTACTTGGCCTTCTTTACAGAGTTATAGTGAACTATAGCTTATTGGAGGACAGGATATACTACAATGTATATTAAAGAATAATAAAATATACTTGATCATTTAAAGTACTACAATCATAAATTGTAAGCAAAAGAATTCTAAGAGGTTTTGGTTCATGGTGACAAAGGTCATTGAAGATGTACTAGGACATGAATTGGCCATTGATTCGGTAGTTTTGCTTCAAATTATTTGAAGACCAGACCTTATGCTGTAGTACTTCAGTAAAATTTGTTACATACAGTACTGCAATATTATAGCTCCTAATACAGTAATGAATGTTTCAGTTGTTAGTAATATATCATTTGTATATATTTATTGTTTCTATTTTAGTGTTAGAATAATATGTAGTGGTATGCAGGCCAGATGGCTAAATAGTCTTTGCTAATGTGTCATTTTAATATGCTCATCGTGTTGGAGAAATGACTGGATGTAGTTAGTCACATTTCACAATCGGTCTTTTGTTAGTAATCATATACTTTACATTTGATTTTCTGGTATGATGATATTGAAAACAAGGATCTTGTTTGGTGAACTTTATAATCAATAAAATGATAGACCATCAAGAGGAATGTAAAATACAGATGTTATTAGAAAGAGAGTGGATCATTGACTGGATCAGCAGCTTACATACAATTTACCATATATACTCGACTATAAGTCGGCCTCACGTATAAGTTGAGGTTTTGGGGCCAAAATTATTGATTTTGATATGACCCATGGATAAGTCGAGGGTAAAATTTAAGAGCAAGTACCAAACAATGTAAAGGATGGGGCAAAGGAAAACAATGTCAAAGAACTTAGAAAATTCCAGCAGGCATGACTGATTGTGCTCACCCTAAAGGCTGGATGGATAAGTAAAATAGAGGAGAGGTCAGTGCTTCCAGGATAAAATATATTTTTGTCTTTCACTAGGAGATGGTTCCTTTTTTTAATAAGAGTTAAGGTACAGTACTTAGATTGACCCATGGATAAGTCAACTCACTTTTTTGGGTCAATTTTTTGACCAAATTTTTAGACGTAAACATGAGTATATACAGTATATAGTGTTCCCAGTGTGTTAATAGTTTGCATAAGTAATATAGTAAGCCATTGCCTGTTCCATGTATATTTCATACCTTTTTAAATATTTTATATAGAATGGAACTCTGTTAGGGGAAGCAGAATTTCCATTTTCAGTATTGTATTTGTTTTGGACTCATGGAAATAAGGAAGCATCCCAAAGAAAGTGAAGGGATAGTTTAAATACAAATTTCCCAGTTTTTCATGAGATGTTTACATGTGTTCTGCAATCCTTGACACTGGATACTGGATCGCTGCTTTATGAACACTGAAAAATAAGCAGGGAGTGAAGTAAAAAGTTTGATACCAACAAAAATACTTCAGGTTAAATACTGAACTAAGATTTCTTAGTATTAGCATTGAACCTGGAATCTTGTTCATGCCCTGTTCTGTCATAACAGCTGGAGGAAAAGGTTGCAGGCACAACCACTTTGAGGAGAGAAAGGTGTTAGAGAAATACACTGATCAGAGCTTGAAAATGTGTAGCCACTAACAAGATTCTAGTCTTTGTGCAGTCTTTTTCCTCCCGTTGGGATAGTGATAATCCTTCAGTTCTGCTTACTCAGAGAAGTGTGAACTACACATATCTCTACTCTTATTTAGTCTCAGGGAGGGCAATGTGCTTTGAAGAAAGCCTGGATAAGAATGTTGCAAGCAAATCTTCTGCTCCAATTAAGATGGCAGTTGTGTTAGCCTTGATCAGAGCCATATGGGTTAGTTCTTCCTTTTATTTTCCTGCTAGGTCACAACCTTGTTGTCCCACTTTATGCATAGTTACAATACAGTGATGCTAGACTGTAGCATCTAGAGATGCCTTCTATGTATTTCATGCTATTTGCTTTGATATCTCTGGTAGTTCAAGAATGGTTGTAATTCTTGGAAATAATTTATTTATGAAAATAAGTAATTTTCACGTAGTCTGCAGGATATAAGTTTTCTTTCAGCATGAAATAGTTGATATTTGCTGTTTTGATCAGTTTTTAAATTACTATTTTTGTTATTTTATTTATTTTTATCATGCCTTTCTCCTGATACAGTGACTCAAGGTGGCTAACAACAAATTTTAAAAAGTACAAATAAAAAAACAGGTTTGTATTAAGCACTGCAGTCCTACAACTCTGTTCCTTGTCTTCACTACACAGTAATAGAATTTTTGACGTATATATTGTTATCCAGTGAGGTGGCATCATGTATTACAGCTGTCATGTCAGGGCTTAGTTCATACATTAAATCTTCCATGTGTACAATTGTATAAATGTTTTACTGTCAGTTGCTTTTTAAACACTAATTTTTAAAATATCTTTTTCCAGAATGGCCAGCAAATCATGGATGAACCTATGGGAGAAGAAGAGATAAACCCACAATCAGTGAGTAAAACCTAAGAGTTCACACATTGTTTGGGCAATTTGGGGCCTTGAGAACTGAAATTAATTTCTGAAATTTTGGACATAAGAGCTTTCCATATAAACTACCAGAGTAAATATTATTTCTGCACAGAATCTTAGTAGAAAGTAATCAGTTCCTTGTTTATGTACATTTTTCACTAATATGAGGCAATTACGTTAATTGCAAATATAAATTGTTTCCAACCGGAATTCCCTTTGATTGAGTGAATTTACAACAGTTTAAACTAACAGTTGGCTTGAGGTTTCTCATTTTTGGATTTTTTGCAAAAATGTTACCAGCCTGATGCAGTGTAAGAGTAACTTTCTGCATTGTATGTTTGAGTGTGGGTTGGCATAGTCCAGTCATGTAAATGAAATGAGCTATAGTCTTACGTGCATTATGTGGAATACAGATACCCTCAAACTCAGTTGTACTTTGTTCAGACTAGAAATGTATAAGATTATGTTAGTATTTTTCCCTTTAATTTGGTGTTAAGTAAAGAATAGGTTCAGTGTAACTAAAAGTTAGGTTCTGTAAGCCCATTACAGAACACAGTATTCCCATTTGAAGTCATTGGGATTTAAAGTGTTTAACTCTGGCTGTGTTACAATTGCTTTGCTCTAATCATTTTGCTATCAGTCTTGTACTTCTGTAGACTAAATATGTATGTAAGCATATTAGAACTTAAAACATTATCTTCATTTGTTTTTCTTATCTGAGGAAAGGAGCATTGCATTAAAAGCAAAAGTGTAAAATTAAGTATTCATGAGTAAACCAGCAATATCTCTTAACATCTAGTTATCATAAAAATAAGTTATGTACAGTATGTATTTCAAACCCTCCCGTATTGTACCACTTTACTATTGCATTTACAGTTTTGTAGTCCCATTAAAAAAACCAACAAAACCCCCTGTTGATTCAGACTCAATGTTAATCCAGTCCAGCATCCTGATTCCTCCAGTGATTTGACAATATTTTTAACAATCTTAGTGAACAAGATACATGGAGAATCAGAGCAAGTTTCTTTTGCTAATGATAACTTTAAGGAAAGATATGGCTTCCTCTCTTTTTATAAACAGATTTATTTGGAAATGGAATTCAGATCTCTCCCATCCTAAGCAAGAATCATGTCCCTAAATCAGTATTTCTGGCTCAACCACATGATTAGGATAATATTGTCTCTGCTTCAGCTTCTTACCTGCAACTTGCCCTGCCTGCTTGACTTCACTATTGTTAAATCACTACAAAAAAGTCCTGTCAGGAGGGGAGATGCAGATCTTTATCCCTTCATATTAGTTAAATATATTGGGACCACATGTACTTTGGATAGGCATTCCTCAGTTCTGTGAGGTCAGGTAATTTATTTTAGACTGCTCTTCATTCTATTTAATAAATATAACAGTACCAATGTATTATGAGCATCAATTTTACATTCCAGATTCATCGATGTCATTGACAATGACTTGTGAAACTCATAAATGTAAAAAAAAAAAAAAAGCATATGTTTGCTGGAATATGCTTGTTGGAAGCTTTAGTAACTTTCTAGTAGTAAATCATAATTCCATAAGCATAGCCATTCATCATACAGTATTATTTAGGAATGTCACCTTTCCCTTGTGATCATCAGTGATCACTATTGAGACATTTATTGGTAATTTTTACAGTGCAGACAATATTGAATTACTGCCACTTAACTGATAAGGACTGAACTACAGAACAGGAAGATCCTAATTGGAATACCACTTTTGTCATGAGTTCTGCAGTGATTTTCAGCAAGTTACTTCTCAGTTTCAGACACCTCCCTGATTTGGATCATAAGAAGAATAATATTGGCTAGAGTTGATTTAAATTTAGAACAAATTAATATGTGATGTGCTTCATACAATCTAAGATGCTACATGTTGTTACATCATTGCTTCTTCAACTGTCAATAATATTATATAGCAAGAATGGGCAGTGTGGTTTGTGGGTCGGAAGCCCTATCAAAGCCCCTAGACCCCAAAAAATTTCCCTGAAAACTGTTCCACATGTGCCCAAACCATAGTAGTTGATATCCCCTAACTCTCCAAGGCCCCCCAACCTCTGCCAAACACAAGAAATTGAAACAAATGGCTGTAAATTGACCAAAATGGCAGTGGAACATCATGTCACTTCAGCCAGGCTAGAACATGCTGGTGCAGCCCTCTAGGTAGGTGCAGAGTGGAAAATGGCACCCAGCCCCTGTACAGTTGCCTGCCCCTGCTCTATAGGATAGCAAGTAAATGTTGGTGTAATATGCCTTTAAAGATATGTGATTATTGCTCTGTGTGTGTGTGGACTAGGTTTGGAGCTGTGAAGCACACTTTGAAATTGATTATAAGTCAAAGAGGTGTGTATATATGTGTGTGTGTGTGTATGCTGTATTACATTGAAGATACATTATAATTGAAGATAAAAGCTTCCAGGAACATTGGACAAATCAACTGTTTGTGATTGTTTCTTTTAAGTGTGAAAAGTGATCAGTGCACTACTAATATTGGGTTTTTTTGCTTTTATACCCTGCTGTGTACATTGTGTTTGGCTATAGCTGTGAGATTTTTACCCAGATTGTGCTGAAGTTGGCCTTGTCTCAAATATTACTACTGCCCAACAAAATTTTAAGGCTGAAACAGATGTCCCCGGAGTGTCTTGCAGCCACCCCTGTATAATTGACCAGGGTGGCTTCCAGATGTCTTTAGGGCTGGTCACATGTATATGCCACACTCCCAAGCCACCCAGAATGCAGCTTTACTGAGTCGTCAGTTTTTACGCTGGTGACAGAAAAGTATCTGTTACATCTGAGTGCTAGCTTGCAGGCCAGACTGTGTGATAAAATTGATGTTATTACCGATCTCCCTTGGCTTGTGCTTGCCACCTAGCTTCATTAAATATATGTTTTTATTTTATTTTTGTCTGTATTTCTTTGTAAAGGAGAAATGAAATTCAAGCCTAGTAACAGAAATGTTTTAAAGTGTTGGAATATTTCATACAGTAGTTGAATAAGTCCTAGTCCTTCTTGATTGCTTTCTACAAAAAAAATGAAGATCATATTTGTCTTTGTTCCCAGGGTTACCTAATGTGGTATTAGTGAGATATGAGGAAGGCAGTGCTGCCAAAGCTAGTCTTTTGCCCTTGGGTGTGGTAGATTGTGCTCTGCCATCAGTTTTGAACTATAACCCACTGGGCTTGGCTTTTGTACATGTCACGGTGTCACTTTGTTTTTTGCCTTAGTCATCAAAATATCTTGTATTGGCCCTTCACCATTGCAGTGCAGTTTTCATCTCTTGCGCCTAGAGGTGAATCTGGTAGAAACAGCTTGAGATTTGAGATTGTGTCACTTTGGCTGCATCCACAGTGCTAAAATAATCTGGTTTGACACACCGGTTTAACTGCCATGGCTCAGTGCTGTGAAATTCCTGGAATTTCACAGAATTCTATAGCATTGTGCCCTGGCAGTTAAAGTGGTGTCAAACTGGATTATTTTGAGAGTGTGGATGCAAGCTGCATGGTCACTTTGAACTTAGCAAAGTCTTTCTCCTTTAACTATGCTCAGGAGCCCTGGTGGTGTAGTGGTTAAATGCCTGTACTGCAGCCGCTCACTCACAAATCATAACATTGCAAGTTCAGTGCCAGCCAGGGCTCAAGCTCGACTGAAGCTTGCATTCTTCCAAGGTCACTAAAATGAGTACCCAGCTTAAGTGTGTAATATTACTGACCTATTACTGATCTAATAATCTTTAGTTTATGTTTTTGAGTTTCCCAAACTTTTGTTTTAAATCTGCAACATCTGGTTCAATTAACATTTTAGAATACTTACTTTGGAAGGACAGAGTGTGTATGTTTTAAGAAATGCAACCTGAATTTTATAATGAATGATAACAATGCTTATTGTACTTTGTATTTTGTGTAGGCTTTCAAGACACTTAACCTGTATATTTAAGGCCAGCTTGTCTAAAACAAACTAAATCTTGCTTGCATAATGAATTTTGGAAAAAAAAAATCTAAGTCATTTCCTGAGTAAAAGGGATGGAGGAAAAGGAAACTGTGCACAGGAGAGGTTTATATCAGAACTGAGTCATCTTCTTAAAAACATGGTGTCATCCAAATATCATAAACATTTGAAAAAGATAATATCTATCCAGTATCCAGTTGTGAAAAATAAAATGATAGTCAGCAAAACTCCAAAGGAGAAGTAAAAAGGTTGATAGGAACCTCAATAAAAGGAGGTAGCAGTCAGCTAAAACTTATGACTGAAACATGTAGAGATAAGAGTGTTTTTCTTATTAGATTAAAAGAATAGACTGAATTGACAAAGACGTCAACAAAATGGTGTCACCATTTAAGAAGGGCCTGTCCAGTGTACCCAGCTAGTGAAGTAGAGTCCCAGATGAAATGGTGCAGTATAGGTCCCAGACAGATTTCATTATCTGATATATTCTTGGCAAACAGAAGTTTCCACAGAGGCAGTCCACAGTTAGAGAACATTACAGTAATGTAATTGAGATGCAATCAAGGTATATGTAACAATAGCCATGCTGTTAGAAGAGGTATTTCTCATTTTGTAGCATGCTGTAGATTGTGCATGTTAGGCTTATTGCTTATGCTGGTACTGTAGTATTTTACTGAAAGCTGCCTTAATAATAATAAAATTTATTTGTATCCCGCCCCTCTGAGAGCAATTGGGGCAGCCTTAAGCCTTCAAGCTACTAGTTAAAATATATTACAGGTAAATGGTTAAGTAAAACAGGCCCATGTCTTCTAGGATGTATTTTAGTGCTTTACAAATAAGTTGATAATGCTAATATTTATATTTTAGGGTTTTTTTTAATTAAGTCAGTTTTTAGGAGTGCTAAAACTTTGGTGTAAACACTCGTTTGGGATGACTCTATAACTAAAAATATGATGGATTACCTTATTGTTAAACATTAGGATTGTCCCAGATCATTTAAGATGTTCCATAAAAGGCCATTTCTTATACTCGAGGTAATCTTTCAAAGTCCTTGCTCAGACATTCATGGAAGAACTTAAAGTTTTGCAGACTCTTGACAGTGTTAAGTATGATGTGCCAAGAATTTTTTACATATAACAGTATGGGTGGGAAAGGAGCCAGGAAATCCATTTATATCTATTTTCAACTTGTCCATTTGACATGTTATGAAAGAATAAAAAGCAGCAAAACGATCTTATTATTAATGGCAAGTTAAATGCCTGCAGAATGTCATTGCTATGGTTGGGATATTTGTGGAGGAGCCTTCATAGCTTGTCGTATTATACTTGAATTTTCTTTGGTATCCCTTGGTATACCCACTCACTTTCTTATTCAACACCCATTGCTCAGCCACAAACAGTATGGTCATGACTGAAGTGATTTAAAGGCATTGATCTCTTTCTTCTAAGACAAGATCCCAGGTTGTTTAGAGTAAATGTATCCTCTAAAATGTCTGGCTTGTGTCTTCAATAGATTTCAAAACAGAACAGCCAGAGCATAACGGACAAAGGGTATTGGAGACCTTTATTTATTATTACTATATCTATATTCATGATTAATGCATTGTGCAGAAGAAAGCTATGTATATTTAGGAAAACAAAGAAAGCCTTTGACCATCATTTATAATATCCTATTTATCACATTTTCGACTGGATGATTTGGGAAAGTCCACAAGCATGATGTGGAAGCAGTAGGCCTTCCAGCACTTTTTGACCCACTGCGTAAAAGTCAGAGGTGCGCTAGCAATAATAATAATAATAATAATAAAAACTTTATTTATATACCGCCCTTCCGATAATCAGGGCGGTGCACAACATCTTCACAAGTTAAAACATTCATACAACAGTAATAATTATATCATCCCAGTACGGCTATACAATGGTTCTCATGTTGATGAAGAAAATAACAATGGGGGGGAGGGGTGAGATCAGGGGTAAGCCTGTTCAAATAAATAGGTTTTTAACCCCTTTTTAAATTGGGTGAGAGAGGCAGCCGAGCGGAACTCAATGGGCAGCGAGTTCCAGAGGCTCGGGGCCGAGATGGAATATGCCCTCTTTATGGTGGTTGATAATCTAGCCTCTGGAACTTTTAGTAATTTGCACATTCTGTGAACAGCCATTGATAATGTACTCTCCATCAGCTTTTCTAATTCTTTTAAAACTACCAAAGGCAATGAATAAATTTCCCAAGCTAGTTCTTGTCATTTCCTGAATATGTTGCTAATAAATAAATAAAGCTCTTTTCTTATAAAATAGTCAGTTTCCAAAAACCTAATAAAAAGGCCATCTGTTGATAATAGAGTATCAAGTGGGAAGATAATCTAGCTGTCTTTGGAAAGGAGTTCTAGAGCTTGGAAAGTAGTCACCAGCAAGGCATTTCCCACATAACAACCAGTCAGGCCTGTGAGGGTGACAGGACCAAACAAGGGGTCTCCCTTAAAGATTTCAAATTTTGGGCAGACTTGAATGGGAAAATACCCTCTTCAGATGGCCTGGATCTGAAGCATATATGGCCTTATAGGTCACAAACAACTCTTTGAATTGTGCCCAGACAGAACAATAGCCAGTGGAGCTGTTGTCCCACTCTAGTGGCAGCTTTGGGGTCTAGCTGAAAAGTTTATCCACATTTCTGAAAGCAAACTAATGTGGATTATGTGAAGTCAAAGGCTTTCATGGCTGGCATCCATAGATTTTTGTGGGTTTTTCAAGCTATGTGGCCATGTTCTAGAACAGTTTGTTCCTGACATTTCCCCAGCATGCTTGCGAAACATCAGGAATAAACTTTTCTAGAACATGGCCACATAGCCCAAAAACCCCACAAAAATCTAATGTGGATTAAGTTTCAGTAAACCAAATGTGCTGTAACTAAAGCTTGTGTCATCTTGGCCATTTGCTGGAACGAGTGCAAATGGTGCCCTAGTTTTATCTGTACCAATGCACTTCTGGCCATTGCAAAACTCAGAACATCAAAGCTCAGGACAGAATCTAGGAGCACTCCCAGGCTGTGAACCTCCATCTTTAGGATAAGTGTAACCCCATTCAGCACAGGCTGAATTGCTATTCCTTGATCTTCCTTATCTTGTCTGGAGTAAGGTTCAGTTTGTTTTCTCTTGTTGAGTCCATTACTGTCAGTCCGTAATAGCAGTCTTTGGTTCAGAACCTAAACAGCTTCCTTGAAATTACCTGGAAAAAAGAAAGTGTCACTGGATCTCAAAACAATCTTTTCCCATGTCTTTCTGTAAATGCTAAAATAGTATGAGGGACAGAATGGAAATCTGAGGGGCTCCACAGGCAAACAGCCAAGAAGTCAAAGAGAAGCCCTGCAGCACCTCCAACTATACTTGTCCTCTCTAGGAAGGAATGGAAGCATTGTAAAATAGTGCCTCCAGGTCCTTCCCAGTAATTAAGCGTTTTATTTTTAGGTGCTTTTACGGTATCTTTTTAAATTGTATTTTATTTTAAAAGAAATGATCTGTTTTAATATTGTAATAGTTTAATTCCATTTTAATGGTCACTTTTGTAAGTTTTAATTATAAGTCCCAATTTTGGGGGGGAAGCAGGATACAAATAAATAAATAATAGAAGACTTACATTTTGAATCTACTGTGCTTTGTAACAGAAGATGCATTTTTTTTTCAGTTTCTTTGTCAAGAAGGCCTAGTGTGAAATTTTCCTTTTCACTGCCACAATTATATGCTTGCATTTTCTCTGAGCTGTGATAACCTAGGCTTGTCATTGCCAGTTCACTACAGATAGCAAATCTCACTGCATAGTATACTCATGCTTATTTACTTTTATAGATGAGTGATTGGTTGATGGTTTCTATTTCGGAAGGTCTATGACCTTTGTTTCCATGTTTGAACCTTTTGCAGGGCACCTTAGGATATTTATAAACCAAAGCCCTGTATTCAGGAGAGCTTTTCCATTTGATTAAGTGAATGAGGGATGCTGTATACCTGTTTAAACATGCTGGAGTGCAAATAAATGTCATTTATATCCTCTTACACTGAGGTATGCAAATGTCTAGCACCACTGTCTTGACTAGGAAAAGTAAGTCTTCAAAGAAGATGATTTTTCAGGTGCCTGACATGCTGATTCAGCAAATATATCCCTGCCAGCACAGGATAAAAACTAGTAACGCAGTGGCACAGTTCAAACTGTTCTTTTTATTATATTATTTCCTTCATTGTAGCAAGAAACCCTCCCTAGACCAAGCTGCTGTTCAGAAATTCCTAAGGAAGACCATATTTCCTTATATAACATAATATATAACCTTGGATTGTTGTTTTAACTTCCATAAAGAAGTGGTCAAACATGTTTTAAATGCATTCTAAGGACTGACCTGCATTCCTGTTGTAAAAGTAAAGCTGGCAGGCTTGCTAACTCACTGCAAATGTTAATGCTGCATGGTACATTAAAGAAGCAATTGTCTGGAGGTAACCAAGGTACTTGGAACAGGCATAAAACTGTGGTTAGTATTAAGTTTTGTAGGGAGAGTGGTATATTGACAGTGCAATACTCACTTTCTCTGTGTTGCAGAAGCTCTTGGGGGGGGGGGGGAAACAGTTTGGCCAGATGGCTTTACAGATTGAAAATATTGCTGATGTTCATCTTCCTGTGTATTGGCTTGAAACAGGGGAAACATTGCTTAGGCATGTTTTAAAGGGAAAAAAATCTTTACTGGTAGGTCTAGAAGAATGTGAAAAATCACAGTTCTACTGCAGGTACAGTAACAGTAAGAATCTTAGCTCTTTATTATTATTATTTTAGCATTGTTACAGGTTGCTGATATTGCTCTGCTTGTGTTTTGAATATTTATACCTCAGTAAATAAAATGTATTGGTAGGAGACAAATGAAGCATAGTTTTTTGTGGGTTTTTCAGGCTATGTGGCCATGTTCTAGAAGAGTTTCTTCCTGATGTTTTGCCAGCATCTGTGACTGGCATCTTCAGATATATCATCTTCTTTCTCTGAAGATTCCAGCCATAGATGCTGGCAAAACATCAGGAAGAAACTCTTCTAGAACATGGCCATAGCCCGAAAAACCAACAAAAAACTAAGGATGCCAGCCATGAAAGCCTTCGACTTCACAAATGAAGCATGTTTTTCTTTGATCAAAGGACTATATATAGTGATTGCTTCCCTTTGAAATTGTGCAATATTTCATTTTCCTGTTGTCATCATGCTAACAAGAAGCATTATGTCAGCTGCTGACAGGAAAGCACTTCCTGGTTTACACTGTTGTGAAATCCTTTACAGAATCACAAAGATTTTGTCTGCAGTATCTGTAAAAGTTCTGGGCTCCTGGTCCACACAGGTTTTAATTCAACCAGGCTCAAGGGTCTATCAATATGATGAAATGATGATTTATTGATTATGTAAAGATCTTAAAAGGGATACAGCAATAAAAGCTAAAGCGAAGGCAAACCTAGCTCACATGTATTCAGTGACCCTTTTCTAGAGCTGTCTTCTAATGGGGTCCTCATGATGGATTAGATGCTGCCCCACAAACTTGTTTCCTGAACTGGATTATGGCCACATTTATTCCCTCAGGACCAGACTGGTACCCTGATTTTTCCTAAACGTTAAATAGCCTCTTTCCCTTGTTCTGAAAAGTGCTGCCACTTTCACAGACAAAGCTGGAGAGGATCACCCCTTCTAGAAAAGGAACAGTTTCCCAGGCATTCCAGGATAAGAACGTCCCTATCTCTCTGGACACCATGAGTTGAACTTGCTCAGCTAAAGGGGCTTCAAAAACTATTTTTGAGGCTTAATCAAGCAACAGAAGTATAGAGCAATTCTTTTGTTGCTTGATAAACCAATAAATCCCCAGTTACTCTGTTATGAATCACTTAAGAATATAAAACCCAGGTATTGGCAGTGTTGTAATACAGTTCTGAAACTCTTGGCACCTTTTATACATATGGGGAACTTTGCATATTACACAGTAATTGTGTAGTAACTGACATATTCCTTATTTGATTCAGTCAGGTAGCTTGATGGAACCCATGTTGGGTTCCATATTGGGAAAAGGGTGGGATTATTTATTTGTAAAAAATGGGTGGCTTTGATCAAGCCTGTTACAGTGGGGCCTCATTATCCGCAGACTTGCCATCCACAGATTTAAGCATCTATGGATGGCAAGCCCCCATTATCCCCAGTGGCATTGCGCGCACATGGCTGTGCCACCATTCGGGGCAGTGGAACTTCAGCTGAAATCCCATTGTCCTTAATGGTGGCACAGCTACATGCATGTGCTGCCACTGGGGACAACGGGACTTGAGGTCCCGTGGATTTTCGTATCGTGACCTACCTCAAAGGACAATTGTGACATTAAGATACATGTTCTGCTTTACCTAATCTCCTTGAAAGAATTAGATACAAATATAACAAATTTTATTCAGTTGTATTAATTACATATTACATTATTATTATTATTATTATTTTTTCTAACCTGCCCCTCTGAGCGAGCAGTTGGGGCGGGGTACAACATGTTAAAAACTTATACAGTTAAAATCTTCCAGACTATGCAAAACATACTCACCTCCCTCCCCTTAAAAGAGGATTAAACTAATCATAGTTAAAACAATTCAGATTTAAAATACATAACCTTTCAAGGTCCAGTGTAGGTGGCCAGATGGGGGGAAGGGAGGGCTGTGGGAAAATTAGTTACTATCCGGGAAGGCCTGCCAGAAGAGATGCATCTTGGTCGCTTTTTTAAAAACTTCCAAGGTTGTAATAAGACGCCGGTCATCCGGCAGGTCATTCCACAGCCTGGGAGCAATAGCAGAAAAGGCCCTCTGGGAGGTCTGCGACAGTCTAGTTTTTATAGGCTGAAGCAGGTTCCTCCCAGAGGACCAAAGTGTGTGAGGGGGCTCATATGGGAGGAGGTGGTCTCTGAGATAAGTTGGACCCAAGCCATGTAGGGCTTTAAAGGTCAAAACCAACACCTTGTACAGTACTGTGCCCGGAAACTGATCGGCAGCCAGTGGAGAGATTTAAGCACTGGTGTTATATGCTCTCTCCTCGATGTCTCAGTGACTAGCCTGGCCACCATATTTTGCATTTTGGTAAATATTGTTCTGTGTGGGGATGCATCTCCAACCAATGAATACATAATAGAGAAGCAGAAAAGAAGAGATTCAAGAGACTCCTATCACTCCTTTTCCTGCAATTTTCATAGTGGGAATTGTGTGTATTTCCTGCAGTGAGATTCACAAATCATCCTTCGCATGCAGTACCAAAAATAGAACTAAATAACTTGTAGTTCTGCTTTTGCTATCTTTGCGTATAGTATAATTTTGAAGATCCATTTATGCTAATAGTGTAGCAGTTGCATATTTAGCAAAAGAAAACAGTCTACAAGACACTTTATAAAGGTGTTATACAGTAATGGCCTAACTTTAGAATTTCTTCTGTATTGCTAAAAATACTGCCAGATTACTATTCTTCCCTTTTAGCTGCCTTAATTTTGAAAAAAGTGGTGTTCATAATGTGGTATTTATTCTGATGGAACTACTTTAGTCACTAGAATTGGGAGAGGGCTCATTCCCTTCCAACTCTAGCCTTCCCAAACACCTCAAAATCTGCTCCAGAGGAGTAGGGAACTGGTTTTCCAGTAGGCATGTGTATGTAAAGATGAAGCGTTCTATTGCATTAATGCTTAGCCATCAATGTAATATTCTGTGTAAGCCGTAGGCTTCTGCTGTTTTGTAGTTCTTTACTCTGTGTGCATCTGGAAATGCAATACTGACCATGCACAATTGATGGTTTCCCTAAATATGAGGAAATAAAACACTTTCTGGAATCTCTACATTTTTGTCCTTCCTAATTGGCCAACACTAAAATGACTGAAACCTATATTTATATTGTTAATATATGTAATTCTGTGAAAGTCAATTCTGAATACCTGCCTTTAAAAATATTCCTGACATAAATTCCAGGCAAGGAATCCACAGGGAGAGACGGGAAATATAAATAAAAATTATTATTACTATTATTATTATTATTTAAATAGATGCTTATTTTCATTTTATTTTTCAGGAAGAAGGCAATATTAAAGAGATTGCAATAACATACCATGTCAAAGAAGGACATGAAAAAGCAGATCCTTCACAGTTTGAACTCCTTAAAGTACTGGGACAGGGATCTTTTGGAAAGGTGAGGAACGACCTTTTGATTTATGCAAGCTGTCACAGTGCTCAGAAGGGCTTTTCTGAGCTGTGTTCCCAAAATAGATGCTCTGGTTCTATAATGCCATCTTGTGAATCTTTTGTTCTAATCTCCTTAATTGTCTGTTAGTTTGCTGCCTTATCCTAGATTAAAATATGCAGGAATAACTATTGTATGAGCTGAATATATTCCTTAAAATCACAGTGGTTTCTCACACATTTATGTTTTCAAATAATAATTTCCTCAACACTTGACTTCTGTAGATAAACGGTGAGCAGCGTTATTCTTGTTTCAGTCCAGTGGCCTAGGTATGACAGCGGAAACATTTCATGAGATCTGAGTTCTCTTGGAAATGGTACTTTAAAATAGATGGGGAGGGTCAGATTTTTTTCTCCTTGACCCTTTGTATTCATGTTTTAAAACTGCATGTGAGCAAAGTGTGACCTTGGGGCAAGCTGATTTTCCCTAGCTTTCCTGTTTTAAGCAAAAAGAAAAAAAATGAATTGCCTCTCAATGGAAGCCTTCAAGTATGATGATTCATTTTAAGTAGGTTGAAAAGCACTGCTATACAACATTAAGAAAGAGTTGTTTTCAAAAGGAAAAATGAACTTCAGGTTTGGGTTTTTTGGAGAGTGGTGATAGCAGCACTTTTCCCCACCTGTTAGCTTGCTGCCTTATCTTAGATTAAAATATGCTAGAATAACTATTGCATATTTTAATCTTGGATAAGGCAGCAAAATAACAAAGGGTCCTAGGAAAGAAAAAGAGGCTCCAGACTTGCCAAAGTTGCCCAATCCTATGTTAAAAGATGCCAGTTAATTAATACTGATTTATTTAAAAGCAGGGATAAAAATAACATGAATCAGACTTATGGGCTCCATGCAAGAAAGTCCAGTTATACATTACATCCAAGGTGGAGTTAGAATGACAGACATGTGTGGAGGAACATTTAGTGTGTGTCATTCTGCCTCCTCCACGTGCTTAGTTGACTTGTGTGTGAATAGGGTTTGTGTTTGTGTATATAAGCTCTTACCTTTTGCTCATTCATTGATTCAAATTCTGTTGTAGACAGCTGTAATAAAACATTTACATGTGCTTAATACAGGTATTCCTTGTCAAAAAAATCTCAGGATCAGATGCCAGACAACTGTATGCAATGAAAGTGCTAAAGAAAGCAACACTGAAAGGTAAATTATTCAACCTGTACAGAAAATCCTATTATTATAGAAATTACAAATAGTAGTATTTTTGCTGAAAGATATTGGTGGTAGCGCAGATAGATGTGTTCATAATCTGTGCTCATAAGATTCTTCTGTTTATAACGTACGATTTCCAAAAATCGGCTAGGCATTTAGTAGAAAGGCTAGTAATGAAAGTAATGAAAGTGTGAATTTGGCACCTGAGCACTCATAATTTGCAGAAACTAACACCTTAAATCAGTTCTGCTTCCTGATACTGACTTAAATACTGTAACAGAAAAAAGGTGTCAGATTTCTGTGAGGTACTTCATGTGTCAGGTACACTCTGACAGATATTTAGACAACTTTTTTTGTATGATTGTTATATGTATATTCCACCTATTGTGTCCTGGAAATTTTTTATCCAAATGTGTCCTGCAAGTCAGTTTGTAATATATATGCATTAGCCTAAATATGCAAATGAATCTGCACCTAAATTCACACAGTAGTGGGCTCTTTCTGCTAAGAATCTGCCCATGAACCTGAAGTTTAAAATATTACTGTATATACTTGACTTTAAATTGACCTCATGTATAAGTCAAGGGTAGGTTTTTGGACAGAATTACAGATTTTGATATGACCAGTGAATAAGTCTAGGGTAAAACCTAAGGGCATGTTACAAAGGATCTAAAGGGTTAAGCAAAGGAAAACAATGCCAAACAACTTACAAATTTCAAGCAGGCATTTCAAGCAGGCATAACTTCCCCAGCCAGGCTGGGCCTCCGCGCCTAACGAAAGGAAGGCCCGATCCGGTGGATCGGGCCTTCCTTTGGCCTCAGGTGCGGTGGCCCAGCCTGGCTGGGGAAGCCAGGCTGGGCCTCCGCGCCTAACGAAAGGAAGGCCCGATCCGGCGGATCGGGCCTTCCTTTGGCCTCAGGCGCGGAGGCCCAGCCTGGCTGGGGAAGGGAACCTTCCCTTCCCCAGCCAGGCTGGGCCTCCGCAACTGACGAAAGGAAGGCCCGATCCGCCAGATCGGACCTTCCCTTCCCCAGCCAGGAGGCCCCCGAGGCTGACGAAAAGAAGGCCCGATCCGCCGGATCGGACCTTCCTTTCCTCAGCCAGGAGGCCCCCGCCGAAGGCCTTGGAACGGATTACCTATTTCCTATGGGAAATAGGCCCCGGGTTACGAAATTTTCGGCTTACGAAAAAGGTGCTGGAACGAATTAATTTCGTAACCCAGGGGACCACTGTACTATGTAAGCTTCCTAGAGAACTCCAAATTGAGGTAAATGTTCTTCCTGGTCAGTATTCCTAGGGATGTGCTGTAGATCTCTCATAGTGAAATTGAGACACCAAATGGATATGAACTGAGTTAATAAGCAAAAATACCATCTACCCTTTCCTCCTTGGATCAGAATAAATTGAAGTGATTAGATTGGGTGTCCACCTCCACGTATGATGTTTTAGTGAGAACAAAAGCCCTACCCATCGAAATAACTTTTAAGCTATGCAAATCCAACTTCCAGAAGCATCTGTTCAGTTGCTGTATGCATATTACATGAGATAGTGCTCAGTTGGCTCCAGCTGATCAGTAATTATTTAAAACTGTAATGTAGACAAGCTTCTGGTCTTAATCTAAATCATGTTTATCTGATAATCACATCACCATTTAATAGTTATTTAAAACATCTCTACTTATTCTAGCTAATCTTTCCAGTATGTAACAATAATATAACATAACTTATAAATGATATTAGGAAAAGGAGCAAATAATGCAGTACTTCGATGCAGTTAGGACGGAAACAGATGATCCCTTTGTGGTGGATTCCCGGTGGCTTGGGGGCATGTTTTTAGACGATGCATGCCCCCAAGCCAGCAGGAAGCCACCCACATGTTGGGCAGCTTTGCGGCACTCCACCGGTGTGGTGTTAATATGCCTCAGGAGTGCCACAAAGCTGTAGCAGTGGGGGAAAGCCAGGTTTATGCCAGCTCAAAAAGGAGCGGCTTTCTGCCTCTTCTTTTTGGGCCAGCAAAAAGCCAGATCGGGGCTGCAGTGTGTGGTTGCCACGGCCTTGATCCAGAGATCAAAGGGGCTGCATCAAGCCACCCCTTCAAGGCTGTCTGTTCTGGCCCTTAGTTTTCCAATTTCAGTATTAGAATGCTCACAGTGGACGTATTGCTTTGTGTGACCTATGTAACACTGTGTTTTTGCATTGTGTTGGGCTGTTTCCACAATGCAGAAATAATCCAGTTTGACACCACTTTAACTGCCAGGGCTCCATGCTATGGAATTCTGAGAACTGTAGTTTGGTGATACATTTAGTCTTCTCTGTCACAGAGCTCTGGTGCCACAAACTAAAATTCCCAGAATTCCATTGCATTGACCACGGCAGTTAAAAATGGTGTCAAACTGGATTATTTCTGCAGTGTAGATGCAGCCTTAGAGATATATTTAAATGCTAATTGCTTAGATTTCATTTTACTGAGGAGTATATAAATATTATAAATAAATTATGAAAGAAATAAGTAGCGGCCAGTCCTTTAAATATGACAGAAGTTAGGCTGAAAATATTTTAGAGCTAGAGCTTCCAATATCTTGTGTGATTTTTGTGTTTGGTATGTCAGGATCCATGCAAGAGTGCAGCATAGGAGTGAATTGTAGGAATGTAAACTCTGTTATATAGTGAAGGTCACTGTTTTTCTTGTTCCTGTGTAGGAGTTTTACATACTCTTCTGCCTGTGTCACAATTTAGCTGTCTACTGGTGTGCAAAATTTAGGTAGTTAACGAATTGTCTTGTCACTGTTTACAGCATTACATTTAGTTTTGTCTGAATTACCATTTGTAGTTTGATTAGATAATATTACCGGTATGAGTTGCATTATTTTATCAACCGAATGAAAAACATATTTATACAACTGATATTTTTCTTGTTCATCAATGATGAAAATGGCTTTTGAAGACTTTAAAGTTTTGCTGTAAATAATTGATGCATAACAGATCAAAGGTCCAATTGCACAGCTAAGCTAGTAGTATTTGCCTAAATGCTGATCAACATCTCTTACAGTACGTGATCGTGTTAGGACAAAAATGGAGCGTGATATCTTAGTAGAAGTTAATCATCCCTTTATTGTCAAGTTACATTATGGTAAGTTTAATGTGTTTCCAAAATTATTAAAGTAAAAAATGCTAGGATGGGTGAGGTGCTTGATTGGGGTGGAATATATACTGTAGAATAAAAAAAAATCAAAAGAAACTTGGTGAAGCATATAACCTGGCTGTACATAAGAATTGTGTTTTCTGCATGGAAAATACTGCTTTCTATGCAGGAAACATGTTATTTTTAAATTATTTTTTGCACACAGAATGATGTTTTCCTGCCCTCTACAGGAAAATTAGCCCTCCAGGGCTTGGGTGGAGAGGATTCTGCCCATAATTGTTAGAACACAGCTGTTGTATTTACATGTTTTGAATGATTTGTAATTAATTATAATGGCTTATAATTAAACATGGAAACAAATGTATTTGTAATACAGTGGGCCCTTGAGATCTGTTCTGGACCTCCCCACCACCACCCACCCACTCTGGTGGATACCAAAATCCACAGATGTTCAAGTCCCCTTGTTCTAGCAGCCATGCCACTATTAAGAAAAATAGCACAAAAGTCCCTTGCCCCCCTCCTCCTCCCTCCATGCCACCATTGGGGACAATACAGACTTGCCATCCGCAGATGCCCAAATCTGCAGATGTCAAGCCCATGGATAAAGAGGGCCCACTGTAACAATAACAGTGAAATAAGTATCTGCATGGCTAAGAGTATGACTTGAAATTGCTGAAATACATTCTTCTTCTTTTTTTCACCAGCTTTTCAAACAGAAGGGAAGTTGTATCTTATTTTAGACTTTCTCAGGGGAGGAGACTTATTTACACGCTTGTCCAAAGAGGTAAACAATGCATAAATTATAATTATGATTATAAATTACTTTATTAAAGATCAAGTCTAATTTAAAAATATACTCAACTGTTTAGAGAATTATTTGTCCACTTACATTTATTTATTTAATTACTGTATTTCAAAATTACTTCCCATTGTTTTCATATATCTCTTCAATGTTTCTCTATTCCACTTTGGTTCTTTTTTCACTGGATTCCTCCTCTAAAATCTTTAAAACCCTTTTCTTTTGGGAAAAAGAGAGCTGTAACAAATATACTTTGCTGACATATCATTTGATAGCTGATTATGCAGCTACATCAATCAGAATTGCAGGTCTCTTGTATTAATAATCGCTCCATTGATTGTACCAGAAGCTTTTATAAACAGATTTATAAATATTTATATAAAGCTTCTGAGAGTTGGATTTTATTCTTGAACTAGAAGATGCCTTTTTTCTTATGAAAGTATTATTTCTCATATTATTTTTAGAAAAAAATAACACCCTGCATTTTTCTTTCTAGGTGATGTTCACAGAAGAGGATGTCAAATTCTATTTGGCTGAATTAGCACTTGCTTTAGATCATCTGCATAGTCTTGGAATAATATACAGAGACCTAAAACCAGAAAAGTGAGAACCAAATGTTTTGAACTTTATAGAGGGAGTGTGGATTAATTTTTTTAACAGATAGAACTATCCCAATAAACTTTTAAAGATGATTATAGCAATTAACATGTTTCTTGTAAATGGAACTTTAATATCTTAAACAAAAAAAGATGAGTGTTGCAAATATGACCAAAAAATTTGTAGAAAAAGCAGAGCAAAGCCAAACTCTTTTCGTCATAGTTGAAGGTGTTGTGTGCATTCAATCAAAAGCGTGCTATATTGGAAACTGGTACTAGTGATGGCAAGCTTGTTTAGGTAGGTGCAAGGTAGGCTCTGAGGCATGTATAGCTCATTGGTCCTAATGGTGGTATCTATGATGAAATAAGAAAAGGCCAGCTGGTCAGCATTTCCAGTGCTGGGAACAATGGGGTGGGGAGACTAGGGAATTTTTTCCTGTCATTTCAACCTTCAATATAATTTTCTGTACAAGGTGTTATTGTTGTAAATATTATTTACGTAACAAAGTTACAAACAACAAAATAAATCCCTTATTTTATTTCTAGCATACTACTTGATGAAGAAGGACATATTAAATTAACAGGTATGTAAAAGCAAGCATTCATTTAATAAAATCATAGATACTCCTTTTAAAAAAAATCAAAAAGTCTTGTGGGGTGGGACACATGTAAAGTATCAGTAACCTGCTACACAGCTATTAATTTGCCAATACAGATGCTTACTACATTGATATTTTTTCCTCTAGATTTTGGCTTAAGTAAGGAGTCCATTGATCATGAGAAAAAAGCATACTCCTTCTGTGGAACAGTGGAATACATGGCACCAGAAGTAGTTAATCGGCGAGGTCATACACAGAGTGCAGACTGGTGGTCATTTGGTGTGTTAATGGTAGGTTTCCAGTGGAATGGAAGTGATGCTAAGAGTGTCTGGACCCTTGATCTACAGCAGATTACTTGGAAGTAAATTCCATTAATTTTGGTGGAATATATTTACCAGTAAGTGTGCTTGGTACAGTAAAAACAAACTAAGAAAGTTAAGAAGCTTCACGCTTCAAGTATAAGACATAAAGTCAGGGAGGTTTTAGGCCCAGGTGGAGTCCATGTACCCCATTTTGAAGGGGATGTGTAGCTCCATTCCCCAGCTCCTTCTCACATTACACAATACAAAAGAAGCAGCAAAATGGCAGGATAAGTAACTCAAGCTTCTTCTGTCTCACTTGCTGACAGTTTACAAAGCCATCACTGAATTCTGCACTGTAGAAAAATAAGTATTTTAGGGCTGTAGTATTTCCAATATGCCCAGTTGTATAAAATTAACACAACAGAATGAAATAATTCCTGCCCTAACAAAACAACACAAAAGTCAGAAACAATAAATTTTTGCAAGATAATTTGGTGGGGGGGGGGCTGTCAAGGAATGCTTTAGACTATACTGTAGAGGAGGGCAATAACAACCACATTTGGATATTTCTTGTCTAAGAAAACTTTGTGAAATTCATGGGGTCACCAAAGGTTTACAAACAGCTTGAAGGCAGGCACATCCACACACACCCCATATACATAATCAAATGTTTATACATAAATCTGAGATGTTTAAAATGGTTAATATATTGAGTTGGATCCAAACTTAATCATACCTTATTGTTATGAAATCTACATCCAACCCCTTATCTACAAAATAGTATCCTTATGAAACAGTTATCTAATTACTAATGTTAGTAGTAATCAGTGATTCCAAAAAAAGTTTATTTCATTACAGTTAACCTGAAAGACATAAAACAGGTATATTATTTCTGCTGCATTTTGATGGATACTTACAGTTTATGTCAGTGGTCCCCAAATATTTTTGGCTACTGCCCTCTTTCCTCTTGATTGACGACCTGGCACACCCTGTGTATTTCTTGATGTTAAGTCTACCATTCTACTGCACATTCAAAAAAACAATATTGGTTGCTGCTTCCTTTGCTACCCAGTCATCCAGGGAGCAGCTACCATGTAACGGAGAAGCCTCTTGCCTATGCTAGTCAGAGGCATCACTAGGTGGTATGGGGAGGGGCTGTGGGCTGCACTGGATGATGCCACGACCACCACCGTAGAAATGCCACTATTGCCTTTTGGAAGAAATGGGCTGTAACATTAAAGTACCTTGTAAGAAATGAGGAGCTCAACATGTGTGTCCACATACAGAGGTAAACAAGGCTTCTTCTTTCTCTGCCCATTGAGCTTCAAACACCGTGTGAGAGAAGAGGAGGAGACTGAGCAGGACTGTCTGGGTTCCTTTGTCCTTCTGGTATGGCCTGGCCCCATCCATGAGAGAGGGAGAATTAGGCAGGAGAATTGTGGAGCAAATGAGTGTGAGGAAAGCTTCTGTTTGCTGTTGACACAAGACCCTTCAGCTTTGGGACTGGGGTTCAGGAAGAATTCAGGGATTTTTCCTTCTCTTAACTCCCAAAACAGAAGGCTGTTGTGTCAATTCTGTTTTCTTCCTTGGGAGCTGGAGGCTGCTGTCTCCCATTGACACACCAGCTTCCTGATTTGGGAATTAGAGGAGGAAGGATCCTTGGATCCCTTCTGTAACCCCCTCCCGAACCTGGTGACTGCTGTCTCCCATTCTGACAACAGTCTTCTGTTTCAGGAGTAAAGAGGAGGAAGAATCCCTGGATTCCTCCTGCACTCTGCTCATGAAGTTAGCGTCTCTTGTGTGAATGAATGACAGCAGCCTCCGCCTTTGGAAGTTAGGATGACAAAGAAGTTATTTAGGAGTTACGTCACAATTCTTGCCAGTACATTCAGTGATATGCAGAATTATTATGGTGTAATATTAGTACAAAAAACACTACTAATGATTCTGTATGGTCTGGTAGGGAAGAAGGTCAGTGAGGGATGACACCATGAGTACCACCCACTTTGGGAATCGCTGGTTTATGTCATCAGAAATTGTTGTTTGATCAACTTTTTGTCCAGATTTAGAGTGTGGAGAGGATTCTTCTTCATAACTTTGTGTAAAGAAGGAGATAAACATAACGTTTAATTTTTATTACTCTCAAAAAATTAATCTGTTTCTGTTTGTAAATCACTATTTTTTCATATGTGTTTGTGACTGGGATATTATTTTGTAATAAGGGTGAACAAAAATGGAAATTTGAACATATCTCAGAATTCTAAATTTTGATTATGTATACATGCTAGTAAACATAAGAAATATTTTAAATGTTCTATTTTTGTTTTAATTGGGTGTGATTCCATGATTTTTTCTTAATTTTAACATAAATCAATTTGATTGAAATATGTTTTACTCTTGACTGAAATATTTTGCATTCTTGTTTGAAAATCAACTTTGCTTGGATCAGTTTCTGAAACACAAACTTGAGACTACTTATGCAAAGGACTACAATCTGTATACCACTGAACATATGCCAAATAAGAATGTAACAAAAAAACCCCAACAAATTCCTATACAGGTCAGCATTCTGTTCACACAGTGATCACCCATTTATTTATGGGAAACTCACTTGCAGAACCTGAATGTAACTATCACCTCATCTTTATTCCCAGCAACTGATACACAAAACTACACTGCCTCAATACTGATGATGATATTTATCTCTCCAGTTAACACACATTGATCGCCCTAGCCTTTATGAATTTATCTATTTCACCTTTAAAGCCATTACATTTAAAGAGTTTAAAAATGTTTTTAGATTTTTTAGAAGAAATATCCAGTCAGGGAAAACTTAACTGATTCTAGTGGCAAGACAAATATTTGCCATGGGTGAGGCATTCTCACCCTACTTCATGCACCCAGTGCTTTCAAAGTTGTTCAGTGATTTCTATACCAGTTAAAAGCTGCTTCAAGATTTTGATTTTCTTGTAACTTATTTGTTTGGATTTATTAAATGCCATATAAAAAATAAATAAAACATGATGCAGTACCAATATAAATCTGTTTTAAAACCCTAAAACCCATCACAAAATGTTATTATCTATAGCTCATGTACAAAACAAAGGAAATAAAACCACAGCAGAAACTAAAAGGAGCTTGTATCACAATTGCTGGCACAGGGAACAAAATTTACTAAAAATTTTAACCATTTTTATAATAGTTAGGTTGGAGTCATGGGACAAGTTGCAGACCTCAGCAGTCCACCAAGGAGCTTGTATAGCCCTTGGATATCCTGTCTATTTTAGATGTTAAACAGATTGTGTATCTATCATGAAATTTCTAAATCTAGAAAGGTATGGAAGTTTAGAAGAACCTTGTACTTTTGTATCGACAGAACAACTGCATGGACTTCAGGCAGTCCTCAGATACAGATACTGGACTCCATATGGAAAGCATTCAAGCTAGTCTTAGAGCACTTTAGAAAAACAGATAGTTTTAATCACAGTTCACTTTAGAAGATATAATTAGTAAATATAATTAGTGAATATAGAACATCTGACTTCTGCTTCTGTTTACATCAGTAATTGTTTATATGGTTAGAATTGCTCATTATGTGTAGTTGATGGGATTATAGATGTGTGGAATATTTCAAGAATGATGATACGATCTTATTTGGAAGACAGTACATTCCAGCATGTTTCCCAGTTAAGTGAAACTTAGAAGATATTTCTTCCTTGTAAAGGTTGAAAAACATCAGATGGTTGTTAGGGCTCTGCAGTTTGAACACGTAGGATGAAATAATCTTTTCGACAGATTGAAAATACATGATCCACTTATGATATGGCTAGTCTCTACTAATGTTTGCCTTCTTGGCCTTCAGAGAAAATGGTTACAAAAATTCAGCTGCATTGAATTTTAGTTTCCATTTGCAAGTGACCAGTGTAATATATGGAGATACCCATAAAAGGTGGTAGAAATATATAGAGTGAAACATTGTTTCTGGAGGCACTTTACAGAAGCCTTCTGCAATTTGTTGTCTTCTCTGTGTATTGGAGTATAGCTTCAGTACAAATAGAGGGCACCAAATTGGAGAAGGCTGCTTTACAGAATAAAAGAGTAGTTGCAACCTATTAATGTACTTTCCAGCTCTGCATTTGTATACATGAGTCATCAAGAGATTACATGGACATTTTCATTTTGCTTGACATCTGTATGGGTATTTTTCAAAAATACCTGTACACCAAGTTTGTGATTGCTTAGGTATGAGAATGGCAAACAAAATATCACTGTTACATTGACAAAATATAAAGTTTGGCTTACTAAAAGCAGGTGTTCTTAATTCTAGAGGCACGATAGAATTAGAAAATCACAGCTAACACCTCTTCTCAAGATTTCATAAATGTGAGGAATGTTAACATATTGGCTGAAATAAATAAATAATGCATTAAACCCTAGGTACTTAAAAGCACATGTACAGATTGTTTTTTTTAATCTGATAAATAGTTTTGTCAAAAAGTAAATAAAGATTTTGTCCACGTCTTTTAATATAATTGATTAAAGTTTTACTCTATACAGTTTGAAATGCTCACTGGTACTCTACCTTTCCAAGGGAAAGACAGAAAAGAAACCATGACTATGATTCTCAAGTGAGTACACTCTTATTTATATATTTCATCAGGTATTCTACTGGGGATGCCCTCCGGGCTGCACTATCTAATTTCTACTCTTCCCTCATTTTCAAAGGTACAGATAACCCTCACTCCCTAATCCATATAACTAATGTTCATGTCCACCCTGCTATCCTTCCTGTCAAAAATTGAAAAGACATTTAGTCCATTATTTCTGTAACTTGTAATAACATATTATTCAGCAAAATTGGCTGCCATGATATAGTCTCCCCTTTTATTCATCTCTAGCGGTATAATCCAATTTTCAAGAATTTTCTTGTCTTTTCTAATGTTCCTCACTTCTTACCAATAAATGTTCCTTCCTTCCAATATTTGTCCTATCTTTGCAACCTCCCAGGTCCTCACCTATTGATTTAATTCTAACATACATATTGAGTTTCTTACAGATTAAATTTATGTTTTCATTGTAGTGATTATCTAGTAAAAGCATGAAAATAAGCTTTATTCCTGTGTTAATAAATGTTTCAGCATCAGCTTTTTGTATCTTGTTCTGGTTTTGGTACAAAATTTGATTCTGTGAAGTATTCCTGTATTCCTGTATGTAATCATACTTAAGTTTACCCTACTTACTCATTTACCTGTACTTTTACCTGAATCTTTTGTCGGATTGCTGTTGCAGCTTAGATGGCTCTTGTTCCTATATGTAAATACTTATTTCATTAGTCACCCTACTTTCTTAAGTATCACTACTGTGATAAGATGGTACTTTTATATGGACCTAAAAATGCTTAATTTTCTTTTGGAAATTTTTTTTGAACTTGTGATTGTCTTTCATATCTTCTCCTTTTTAAGCCATATGGAAGGGATTCCTACTTTACTGAGATCTCTTCTTTTTGTAACTTTGTCCTCCTTTGCTCTTAGTCTTCCCCCAACCCATTCCACATCTTATACCAACATCTGTTAAGTATCCTAACTGTAATTCTTATTTACAATCTCTTGATTATAGATTTTCTATAAAGTTTGGAGATTAAAACAAGGGAACATAGGACAGAGCCAACATGGTTTTAAGTGTTGGGCTACGATTCTGGAGACCAGGATTGGATTCTTTGCTTGGCCATGAAACCAAATGAGTGACCTTGGGCAAGTCACATGTTCTCAGCTTCAGGGGAAGACAGTGGTGAAACTCTTCTGAATAAATATTGCTAAAAAAAGTATAAAAGATTCATTTTAGGGTCACCATAAATCAGAAAGGCACACAACACACAATATAGTAGTAGGGAGCAGCATATGTAGTGATTTGAGTGTTGGACTATGACTCTGGAGATTGGGGTTTGATTCCTTGCTTGGCCATGGAAACCTGCTGGGTTACCTTGAGCAAGTCACACACTGTCCGCCCCAGAAAATATTATGATAGCTTTGCTTTAGGGTTGACGCCAGTTGGAACAATTTAAAAGCACACAGAAACAACAACAATACAGTGGGAATGATACAAACATTTTTAAAAGTCAAGTAAAACACATTTGGTTCTAGACCAAAATAAGTTGTACACATCCCTCATCCCAGTTCCCCCCCCCTCCAATTTTTGTTAGAGGACTAAGCTATCTAATTCTTCCCACCCCTTATGCTCTCACTCATAACAGGTACTTTGCCATTTTATACTTCTTAGAAGCTCACAAACCATTGTATTGCTGTTTTTGGTTTATTTAATTTAATTTTTTAGTCTACAGGTATTGGTACTTCTGTAAACTTGGGGAATGTCCCAAGTGGGAGAAACTACTACTCTTTGGAGTGTTCCCCTGCTTTGCTTTTAAACTTAAAAGGCATTCCAACTATCAATATTTACTGATACTCTCAATATGTTCACATTGTTTCAGCAACTTATGTAACATTTCTGCTTGATAAACAGCTAAAGTAAATGAAGACTGGTTGTGCACTTTCATATAGGTGGTTGGTATACCAGGCAGATAAAACAAAATATTGAAAGAGTGTGTATTGTAGGCGTAAACTCTTAATTGGGTTCCACATATAGTCAGGACAAATTTAGAAGAGGCCTTGGACCTACCTCATCCCCAACTGACCATGTAGGGAACACCAATCTGATCAAATCATCAACATATCTCCAACTACAGATGTACAGATTAGAGTTCTAACTACTTGTAATGCAGCAACCACCATATACTTCATAAGTAAGCACAGTAGTTGCTACAGCATCAGTTCCATATGATAATTAAGGTGAGCAGTGTTTTATTCACTGTGTACTGTGCACCATCCCAACTGCTTAGCATGAATAACTATAAGCACGTGCAGCAAAGGTTTTTTTCAGGGGCTTGCTTTCTTTTTCCAGGAAGGTAAGAGAAGGTAAGAGAAACAAGTAAAATAAAATAAAACATTTAAAGATAAGTATACATTGCAAGTATACTTTGGAGTAGAAATTTCTTTTTTAAAAAATAATACCCTTGACACAATGTCTTCTAGCAATTTTTTTTAATTCATAAAGATTGATCCAGTGCTGCCTTTCTTTGAATAGAAAGCTCCTTTTCATAGAAGGATCTGAGATCCAGTAGAGTCCCACTCTAGTGGATGTAGTAGTTCTCAAACCAACATGTTTCTGATGCCTGCCTCCACTGCCCATACTCTACTGAAGGATTTCCCACTCATCCAGAGAAGATTTTTTTGTTAGTACAAATGACTTCAGGGGCAAGGAATAATTGGCAAAAATTTCCCTCCTTACCCAGTGGGGATGTTATTGAGTGGAGTTCTGATCATGGAAACTCTGGATCTAGTCCAGTATATATTTAAAGCATTGGATGAAGGGCACAACAAACAAAAAAAGGAAAGATGGCATTAGTTCTAATGTCTTAAATGCCTTTCTCTCAAATATTTCTGTAATTTTAAATTAAGTAGAAGCTACAACTGATAAATACAGAATAGATAATTCCAAGTTATCCAAGGTGTGAACTATTGTTCAGCTCTGTAGTTTGTTATGTAGTTTGTTTGTATTTTGTTGATTAAGTGACTGTATATGATAATATAATTATGATGATAATAAAGTCAAACTGCTATTACTGCCATAACTCATTTGCCACAAACTTTGAAGTACTTTTTACGAATTTTCTGTGTACATTTTCTGTCTTCACTATATAAGAGCCATTCTTATATATATACCTATCAGAAATAATAAGTAAGCTCTCATTCATGGAGTTCTGAAATCTAAAAGCCTCTAGTTGGAGCTGAAACCAGTCACAAAGCATGTATTTCCAAGAAGATCCTTTGTTGTAATACACAAAATTTAATCATAACATTCCAAGCACATTGCTTGTCTCAGTCTCCAGTAAGCACAGCTAAAACGTATCAGCATTACTTTGCCAAATGCAGACTAATGGAAAGCTTCCAGCCACTGATCCAGGAAGTCAAAATTCTGATTTGTGGTATTTCAAAATAACCAGTCAGCCTTTCCCAGTTGGTTTCTGGGGATTCAGATGACTTACCTCACTGGTTTCAAGAATAATTCCATTCCTTTAAACAGGAATATATTTCAGCATAATATGAGAACATCTGGTGTAGCTTGTTAAAGTACTGCTCTAGTTCATGTAGATTTTAGATACATGAACTCCATTCATAGTGCTCTTTTTCAGATTCTGAATACCATCCATTGAAATTAAGAGTGGAAAATGCACATCAGCAGAAGCATGAATGCTGGATTCTAATCTTGTGTTAGCCATGTCTTACAGCTGGAACAAGAAAATTTTAGATTTCATATCTGCATGACTGAAGGAACATTTCATATTTTCTGTTTTGTACAACCAGGTTTTCAATTATTGCATTTCAAGAGAGTGTTTTGTTGGAACAAATGAACATTGATTCCTATGATGAATATTTTTATGCTTTCAATGTGTTTTATTATATAGAGCCAAACTTGGAATGCCCCAGTTTCTAAGTCCAGAAGCTCAAAGTCTTCTCCGTATGCTTTTCAAGAGAAACCCTGCAAATAGATTGGGTAAAGAAATGAATTTGGTTATCTAATTCAGACCCTGCTATTAAAGTAATAATGACCTCTAATTTCTGCACTGTTATGCTTATTACTACCTATTTATAGGAGCAGGTCCTGATGGTGTTGAGGAAATTAAGAGACATCCATTTTTCTCCACAATAGATTGGAATGTAAGTGTACAGTACAGTAAAAGCACTCTCACAACATATGCTATGTTAATTATTATATGTTATGTTAATTATTTTAAATCATTCTAATATGTTACATTTGCTTATCTTAGAAACTATACAGAAGAGAAATTAGTCCACCATTTAAGCCTGCAACTGGTAGACCTGAAGACACTTTTTATTTTGATCCTGAATTCACAGCAAAAACTCCAAAAGGTGGGATACAGTTTTTGCTTTTAGGAAATCTTAAAATGTGGTTTTATTCTTAAGCATGTATATTATTTTGAACTGTCACCTATGTATGTAGTATGTGTTAAATGAAATAAGTTCAGTATAGACGTATTCTTGGCTTTTGTGTTAGCTACTAACTATTTATCCTTGTTATTTGGGTCTTCTTTTCTAAGAGCTAAGGAGAAGCTGTTCTTTGTGTCTTGCTGTTTGCATTTAGTTAGGACATGGAAGACAGTTTTTTCAAATTCTACATCTGTGCTTTTGGACTCCCTTCTTAGGAAGTTCTTGTTAAGACTCCATGTCTTTATTTCTTGTTGTTTGCTTCCCTCTTTCCAAACAAAAAAAGATACAAAGAAAAACAGAATTGTTTGATAGACTATAACTAGTTACAAATTTGAGCTGTCAGTTTTTCAGTCTCCTACTGTTAATTTGAACTATTTTCAAACTTTTTAGTGTGATTATAATGTCTGTTTTGTGTAAACTGCCCTTAACCCTTTTATCAAATATTTCTTAAATTTTGTTTGTTTATTTCTTTTCTTTTTCAGACTCACCTGGCATTCCACCTAGTGCTAATGCTCACCAGCTTTTTAGAGGTTTCAGTTTTGTAGCTATTGCATCAGATGATGAAAGTCAAGCAATGCAGACATCCAGTGGGCACTCAATTGTTCAGGTGAATGTTGTTAATGAAAAACTATTTTTATAAGCTAAGCAAATTAAATAAAGTTTTCTACATATGTAGGTGGGCTGCAGAAGATATTAATCTCAAATAGCTGTGATGGTGGTATATCAGTATCAACAGCACTGTATCTCTCAAAACCAGTTGCTAGGAAACATGAGTCTTTTACTTATGTCTTGTAAAGTCTATCCAGATGTAGAAGATGATGCTTTTAGTATCAGGTGCTCAAGACATTATACCATTATGTCTCAGTTATTCCCATATACAAAACAGAAAAATAGTAACTCATATCAGTCTACTTTTTCTTTCTCATAATCATTTTATTTTAGTTCAGCACTCTTGTTCATGTGTGTTCACAGGAGATGAATGTTTTTTATTCTTCAGATTTTAAGTAAACATTTGCCCACTTTTTTGTTATAATTGTTTTTAGGTAGCTTTGTTTTCTTCAATACAAACTACAAGGAATAACTCAGTATATCCCTGAATGTTTGCTTGAATATAAATTCAGTGTGGAAAATGGATAAATTACTGTAGATAATATTTTCTTGTATATTAAGAGTAGTGCAAATCACTTTTTACTGGCAAGCAATTATATAACATGAAGATTAAAAGAATTCATTAATTGATGATGTTATTTTGGTAGCAGTTGCACAGGAACAGTATTCAGTTTACTGATGGATATGAAGTCAAGCAAGATATAGGAGTTGGATCCTATTCAGTTTGCAAGAGATGTATTCATAAAGCAACAAATATGGAATATGCAGTAAAGGTAATTGCTTTCTTATAGTGTGAATATTTCTAACATATTATTAGTGTTGTTAGACACTGTGAGATCATTGTTATAATTATTTTAGATAGGGATGAGGTTAAAATTTGGCTCATTTTCAAGTACGAGTTTGTAGTTACTGAATCTATGTGCCAGCTGATGAAATGTAGATATATGTTGATATTTGTACTTCTTCAGTTTTACAATGCATCCCTCAATTTAAAAATCTATAAAAATATGTATATGTTAGGGTAAACTATAAAGGAAACCTATTCATAAAAATGTATCACATTGGGAAAAATGGCTTGTTAAAAAGTGTGTATTTGAAGAAATGCAGAAAATGCTTATTTTTCATGCAGGCTTCTGGGGGGGGGGAATCATAGACTTGTGTGGAAATGACAGAAACAGTTTTGAGGTGGGTTAAAATAAGACACTGAAATGGGTGAATTCTTCCATCACTTACAATAGGTTGGATTGGGTTAAGAAAGCTGAGGAGGATATTGGAAGTTTACGGAGAGCTGCCTTCTGCACATGAAACTGTTGGAGGGAGTGGGAAAGCATAAGAACCTAATAACAAAAACTCATATGAGGTTAGATGGAAATTTGGTTTTGAATGTGGCTCTCCCCACAAAAATGGTATTTGAATCTGTGCCCTGAGAGATTTAGAATACAGTCGGACCTTGGTATCCTTAGGGGATCCATTATAGGAACACACCCTCCCACCCCATGGATACCAAAAACATGGGATCTCAGGTCCTATGTTCCCTAATGTCAGTATGACATGTGCACAACTGCTAACGTAGCTGTGTGTACACACCACCATTGGGAACTACAGGGCTTGCTGTCTGCAGATGCTTAAATCTGCAGATGGCAAGCCTGCAGATAGCAAGGCCCCCACTGTAGTTGTTCTACATTTAACAAGTCATTTGGAAAATATGAAATAATATATTATTACCTGTTCATATGTGTGTGCTCCTTTAGGTTATAGATAAGAGTAAGAGAGACCCCACAGAGGAAATAGAAATCCTTCTTCGATATGGACAGCATCCGAATATTATTACTCTCAAAGATGTGAGTAGTTTCCGTCAGTAACTTTATTATCATTCATTTGTAAATACCAACACAACACTTTAGACATGTATAGTATTTAACATTTTGTCAAGTCTGTTCACTAGCTCCCTGGCAATAAGTCCCTCTGCCTGACACCCATAGTGCCAAGTTCCTGTTCCTTCAGCTATTTGTGAATGGCAGATAATTTGAGGAAGAAAAGTGTGTTATTACTGATTTTATGGTTACCTGCAATGAAATATTGATCCTGGTATCTGCAAAAGCCCAAAATGGAAGCTTGTAATACACTCTTATTTCTTTGCCTCCCCCCGTTATTTGTAATCCATGCACCTATCAAGTGACATTATTATAGACCATACTGACTTGTTTTAGCTATATGTTTTATTAACTTTCAAATTTAGTGTAGTATCTGTTTGTAAGTAATAATATTAGCAAGTTCTTGGTGGTGTTCCAGGCCAGGGTGTCACCTGGTCTGGAGGCTCCAGGGGTGGGGCCAAAAAGCCACTCCCTGCCTGGCACAGTTTTACCTGTGAATAAGATGGCACCAGGCAGGGATGTGGAGTGCGCTGGTCCTTTTTTGTCCCTGCCTGGCACCGCTATACTCAAGAGTAAAGCTACACTGGGAAGGGAGTTGGGGGGCACTCAACCAAGTGTCACTCCTCTTCTGGTGTCACCCAGTGTAGTCTGCACCACCACACAGACACACACCCTGTGACACCACTGCAAATTCTACGTCTCACAATATCTTACGAATTTTTCAGATGCTGTTCACTTTATTTAGCTGGTGTTCAGCAGCTTTTAGTAGCATTATTTGGCTTCTTACATTTTGTAGTAGAGAACCTGTGGAAAAAAATACAGTGATTATTGATTTAAAAAGTGCTGTCCTGCAGCCTTGAGCCACTCTCTGTTTAGAGATGCCAGTATTTTTGTGAAATTTACATTAGAGCTTCTGGGGAGTGATAAGGCCCTTGTGGGAAAGTTCTTCCAGCTAAGATCTCCTGGATGATCAATTTTAGATTATGAACATGATGGAAAAGACAAACATTAGGAACAAAAGATTTGGTTCTTTGTATAAGTAGGGATTGATCAATTATTGAAAGAGACAATTAAAAAAATATGGCTTGCTTGTCAGTGTTACAACATATTTGTAATTTAGACTTATAAGCTTTTTTGCCATGACAAGGGCACATCTATTTTCAATAGTGTGCTACCCTTTTCTTCCCCAGTACTGTTGCCCATTTATATCCTTCATGAGTTTTATTGACTTTGTTTTTTATTGGTTGATTGCTTTTGCATTGGGGGGGGGGACTTGCTCGTTTCTGTTCGACACTTTCTGTAGTTTGACATGACTGAACACCTAAAGGATATGTTACTTTCCAGGTATATGATGATGGCAAATATGTATATCTGGTAACCGAACTTATGAAAGGAGGAGAGCTTTTGGATAAAATCCTTAGACAAAAATTTTTTTCTGAAAGAGAAGCCAGTGCTGTCCTTTTGACAATAACAAAAACAGTCGAATACCTTCATGCACAAGGAGTAAGTCTTGAAGAGTTATTAAATTCATTATTTGAGCTAACACTTACTTCTTTCTTGGTAGGATGTATTCTTTCATTGTGCTTTTTTATTGGAATTTCTTTGAAATTGTTATTATCCTTTCTTCATCTTTAAGTATTATTTACATACAGACTAGTATTTAATGTAAGTATACTTTTATAGCAAAACAATAAGAAAGTAAATAATAATTTTCCATCAGTTGTAATGCATATTCATTAATGCTTGTAATGCATATTCATGCTGTTCCTTGGAACATTTCCAAGCCATTGTTTTTTTCTTCTTTTTTCACTTTATTTTTTTCATTAACAAAATATATTTTAAAAAAACGCTTCTATATATATATATATATATATATGACAAGCAAATACAAAATTTAACTTCCGAATGGCCTCTCTATAACTGGTCCTATTACTTCATGTTATCTATAGGTCTTATTTTTTTAACCAATATCAAAGAAAAAAAATCTTTATAATCTAAGTTATAAATCTGTATATAACATTATAAAGATAAAATAAAATAGCCCTTTATAATATTTCTATCCTACCAAAGTTCACCTGGAGCATAATAGTTCACATAAAATCTACCCCTTCTGCACCGCTGTGCCTTATTTCCCCTCCCTTCTGTCGCCCAGTCCCCCAGTCCTCCTCCTGCCACAACCTGTCTTGCAATTTAATCGCTGATCAATTTCAAATCAGTTTATAAATCCAGAAGTCTCCTCCTCAGTCCTCCTTCCATTGAAGCCTTTCTTGACCTCTCCTCCGACTCCCCACAAACAACAAAGATACCAGAGACTAAACAAACTGGCTGCATCAAACTCCGTCTGCCATTTCCCCAGCACTGATTGATCTCACCACAAGTCTCCCTGTGGGAACAAGGCTCTCAGTCTAATCACAACAAAACTTTAAAAGATATATAGTTCTCAACAGTCTTATATGTAAAAAAAAAAAAAAAAAGTTGTCTTCTTTCAAATTCACCCCTGAAATGTGGCTTCTCCAGGCTCCGAGTCATGTAAACGGCTCTCTCTCCCCACAGGGGAATCCGAAAACCAACCCTCTTTCCGAGCAGGGAAACCGCTTATTTTGTGCTCTGCTCCAGTGTCCTCAAATTGAGTCCCAGGAAAAAAAAAATAATGAAGAAGCCAGTTATAAAGATCTACGTGATGGGGGGGGGGGAGCTATTCTAAAAGAGATGGCTGGCTGGGCTCAGTGCCAACAAGGGCAGCCATTAACCAGCATGACTGCTCTTCTGAGGTTCTTCGGGGAGGAGGTAAAGGGCACCCTTCTCCCTCTTCTCCCCCCATCAAAACCAACCTCTGTTGAGCTCCATTCCCAGGACCCTTCTCTGAGTCCAGTTAAAGGGGATTCTCTTCCCTATTTGCTAGTTATGGTGATCACTCAGATGAGCTTCATCTCGGGTGACTGATCGCCCTGCTGCCATCGCCGGAAGTCCCAAGCCATTGTTTTCACTTCCTCCAATTCTGAATGTCAGAAATATTTCCACAGAATATTGCTAGTCCCCATGACAAGTCAAGATTAGTAGTTCTTACCATAGGAAAGCAATTTTCAGTATCATTCATACCACCACTAACTAGGATGGGAAGGCAAGGGAAGACCAAAACTTGAAGCCACACTGAGAATAAGACATGGTGGATAAGGCGTCAAACATCTCACCACAATTCAAAAAGGATGTTGACAAGCAGGAGTATGTCCAAAGGAGGGCAGTTAAAATGGTGAAGGGTCTGTAGTCCATGCTCTATGAGGTGGGTATGTTTAGCCTGGAGAAGAGAAGTTTAAGAGGTAATATGATAGCCCTGTGTAAGTATTTGAGGGGTTGTCTTACTGAGAATGGAGCAAGCTTGTTTTCTGCTGCTTCAGAGAATAGGACCCAGAACAAAAGATGCAAGCTACAGGAAAAGAGATTCTACCTAAACATTAGGAGGAACTTCCTGATGGTAAGAGCTGTTCAACAGTGGAACACACTCCTTCAGAGTATGGTGGAGTCTCCTTTGGAGGTTTTTAAACAGAGGCTGGATTGCCATCTGTCAGGGATGCTTTGATTTTGCATTCCTGCATGACGGGGTTGGACTGGATGGCCCTTGTGGTCTCTTCCATGATTCTATGTAATTTTATAAAAAATCAATATTTTTGTTTAACATGAATAGATTTTAAACGCAGGACCAAACATTATTGTTGTAAAATTAATTTCCTGAATATCTCTGAATAGAAGTTGATTTTGCAAATATCTTTTTATAGCTTTTGTTAATGGGTGAAGTATAAACAAAAAAAAGTATGCCATGATTTCAGTATAAACCACAGTCATGTTTCTTTGCTTTTTAGGTGGTGCACAGAGACTTGAAACCTAGCAATATCCTTTATGTTGATGAATCAGGCAATCCAGAATCAATTCGAATCTGTGATTTTGGCTTTGCAAAGCAACTGAGAGCAGAAAATGGCCTCCTAATGACTCCTTGTTACACAGCAAATTTTGTTGCCCCTGAGGTAAATATCAGGTTCTTTCTGCCAAAACAAAAAGCTTTCTGAGTGCTGAGCCTATCTTGAACTACTTTGTGCTTCTTTTTAAGAAATTTAAGTCAGTTGAATAGACACAAAATGATAAGTGTTTTTATAGAAACATTTTTGTCTATACTGTATATTTTTTATAATTTTACATTGCTCTAGTCTATCAGGGCTATGAATTATTTACTCTGAATGACATTTTCCTGTGTTTTTTTAATGCTCCTATCAGTATCACTCAGACTTTAAGTACTCATTTTAGTGGAGTGATTTGTTTAAAAATTCATTCATTGTTTCTTATATACATAATGAAAAAAGTCTGATTCTTCCATTTTTTAATAAATATTAGAGTAATATCAAAAACCAAAGGAATTATTTTTGACTGTAGAGACAATGAACAATTTGCTTTCCACAGGTTTTAAAAAGACAGGGCTATGATGCTGCGTGTGACATATGGAGCCTTGGCGTTCTTCTCTATACAATGCTCACTGGGTATGATTTGTAGTGCTTCTGTTGTTTATGTTTTTAGTGCTACCTGTGGTAGTTGAATTGCATCAAGGAATTTGAAATAATGCTATAATACTTGTGTTTACATTAGCTACACTCCTTTTGCAAATGGTCCTGATGATACTCCCGAAGAAATTTTGGCACGAATAGGTAGTGGGAAGTTCTCTCTTAGTGGTGGATACTGGAATTCTGTTTCTGATACAGCTAAAGTAAGTATATATTAAATTCTTTCAATTTTGTATAAGATACAGTCTAAACATGGTTTTATCTAAGGATGACCTATTTCTTGCTTTCCACATGTAGTGCTATCCTACCTAGGGCTGATGGGAACTGTAATCCAACAACATCTAGAAGGCTACAAGAGGCCCACTCCTGTTTAGTCAATTAA
Organism: Urosaurus nigricauda; assembly: GCA_034509955.1. Lineage (NCBI taxonomy): Eukaryota > Metazoa > Chordata > Lepidosauria > Squamata > Phrynosomatidae > Urosaurus > Urosaurus nigricauda. The sequence continues at coordinate 89,693,735 of JAOEGL010000003.1, forward strand.
GTCCTCTTGAGACTTCAACATCATTGCAGATAGATAAATATTGAGTGTTCAGTAAATTATTAAATTAAACATGGCACAATTAGATTTTTTTTATTACAAACAGAATTGGGCAAAGTACACCCTTCAGTTTGTGTATTATGCCCCAAGGCTATTTTGTACAATCTCCTGCCCCAGTATTGGGAGGTCTAAAATTTGGCAGTCACACCTGGTCCCCCTGAAGCCACTTCCAATTACCAAAAATAAAAAATCCCTGGATTTAAAATAAGTCTAGGAAATTCCGAGAATGGTTTGAAATACCCAATTGCATTTCCTGAAGACTTCTGGGTATGTCATCATTCAATTTCAAGGCACAAAATAGAGATGCAGAGTTTAAAAAAGTTCATTGAAAGGGTGAGTGTGATCTGGGGGTGGGAAGTTTCCCCTGGAAATTGCCCATCTATGATTTAAGATGGATAGGCATGTGACTCCCTTGTTGAAACAGCTTCACTGGCTACCAATCCATTTCCAGGCAGAATTCACTGGTTTTGAACTTTAAAGCCCTAGATGGCTTGGGTACAGCCTATCTCAAAGACTTCATCTCCTTATGCAAGTCAGCTCAGGTTTTAAGATCTGCAGAGGAGGGCTTTCTCTCAGTCCAAATCACTTTTGGTGAGAACCCAGGAGAGACCCTTTTCAGTGGCTGCTCCACTCCTTTCTCTCTGAAAGGTGTACTTGGCCCCTTCTCTGTTCTCTTTCCACTGATAGTTGAAGACATTTTTATCCAGGAAGGCCTTTAAATTTTAAATATGGAGCACTAGTGGGTATGTATTGCTGTGTGGTCTATTTTTTAAAATCTTTTTTTCGAAATTATGTTTTAAATATTTTAAGTGTTTTTAACTGTTTTAAACAGGTTTTTAATGTTATTTTAACTTTTGTAAACTAATGCTTTAACTTAATGTTTTTAAAATTATCATAAACTTTAATCCCATTTTAGGAGAAAGGTGGGATAGAAATTCAATAAATAAATAATATGCTCTTATGCATTTCTTAAGAGGCTGGTTGTTTTCCCCAGATAAATATTTTGGCATTTTCACTGCACAACTTAAACAATAAACTGCTGATGAGACTTACCTTATACAAATGGTGTGTTCTCTCAGTGGTTTTGTGCAATTAAATGCAATTAAAAGTGAGAGTACAGTTGAGATGGTTCGACTGTCGTCTATCTTGTTTTCTTAAAAAATCATAGTGTATTTTTGGGAATGCTTTGTGTAAGGTCAGGCACACTACTGTTTGTGGGTGTCCTGTGTCCATCAGTTCAGTTGGTGTACAGGATTTATATTTCCAAAATGAGTATCAAAGTTGTATTTTAATCTAGGAAACTTTTTATAGAGGAAATTTCACCTTGAGAGAGTTAGAATGTGAGCTGTCAAACTACAAACGTGTTAAATCTCTAGGTAAAGAGCTGCAGAGTTGATTACTTGTCTTTATTTTTACACCCAATAAATGGATTTCTAAAAAAAGTATGTTCTGTATCAGATAGTATATGGCCAACCTTGGTGTATTCCTATTGACAAAAGTTCATTAGGTCCATTTCTCTTCCTTTCCAAATGGCAAAGGGACTATCAGTGTACCTGAGCCAGAGCATAATTCATAATCCTTGTAAGACCTATGAGAAAGTATACATTTATACATAGAAGTACACATTGCAAAAACTTGAACTGCAAAGTCACATTCTCAGGGATTTGTCTACAGGTGAACAGGACTTAATAGGGAAAGAGTGAGCTTCATGGAAAAGATGTAGGCAACAGACATATGCAAGTTCTGATGCCTTATCTGCAGATGCAGGGAACTAAGAGAGGAGGAAGAAAGGGCTAAGCACAAAAAGGACAAAGTCAGCAGAAGGCAGAAGTTGGTCTGCTTAGTCACCTGCTCACTTGACTGCAAGATTATCTTCATGATAGTGTCTTCAGAATTCTGGCACACATTTTACTGTTTTTCTCACTTTGGGTTTTTTAACTGGCCTTTTAGTTGTTTGAGTGGGTTAGAAGTTCTTTAGTGACATTTTTAAATTCTTTTATTAAAAACAATACTAAAATTTGGTAGTTGTTGGGGGCTTCAAATGCATAACAAAAAGGCTGGGGCTACATGCAGCCTATCCTCACTTTCTCCACCCTTCTTTAAATAAGGCCTTGAAAATATAATGGGACACAGGTTTTTAAAACCTGTTTTTTAATCACTATCTGAAAATTTTTGCCTTCTTGATTGCTAACTTTTATTCTTGTAATAAGAGGATACATTTAGAAATATTCATGTATTTTCTGTAGCTTGTATGCAAGAACAGTATACACTTACATGAGATTCAGGATTTCACACTTGGTGCATAAACCTTTTGTTCAATTTAATTCATTGTCCACAGGACTTGGTTTCAAAAATGCTTCATGTTGACCCTCATCAGAGATTGACTGCAGCCCAGGTCTTAAGACATCCATGGATTGTTCATTGTGACCAATTGCCTCAGTTCCAACTAAACAGGCAAGATGCTCCTCATCTTGTTAAGGTAAATAAAACGAACCATAAACTCCATCTCCTTGCTGTTTTCCAGAGCATTGTGTTGCTGGTTGCACTTTCACTCCATAATTGTGTAGCCCTTGCTCCCCATACCCATGGCACTCCACCCTGCACTACCATGTTCCTGTTCATGCCTGCTAGATTTTCCTAGAAAAACACATGCATACATAAGGGCTAATTTTTTTTCATATACTATAAAAGGTTTTATCACTAGCAAAAAAAAAATTTGTAATAAGTGAGCCTGCAAACACCTCACTGTCGAGGAAATCTTTTCTGCATATTTCACAACTTCAGTTAGAAATGTGTGGGGACTTGCTCGTGCCATATAAAAAAATGTGTGCATTTATTATGGATTTTTCGTGCAATGTGGGGAGGCCAAACTGATTTTGGCCAAGGAGGCTACAAACAAAGCAGAACATGGGCCTTAAGAAAGAATACTTTACGCAACTACATTGGTAAAGGCATTCCTTTCTTCCTCTATTTCAGAAAAACACTTAGGGCTATGCCTGAGCTTATGTTATCTTTAGTAAGCCCAAACTAGAGTTTTCAAACTTATTTTTAAATAGGGCTGAAAACAGTGTGTTGGTATTAGCTGTGGTGCAGATTAGGTCAGATCAGAGTTAGTTCTGAAACAGTATGGATTAGGTAATGCCCATGCAGGAAGACCAGAGAAGCTAAAGTGAGTCTATCATGGGGTTTTCTGAGTCTGAGTGTTTGTGACTTGCCCAAGGCCAGCCAGTGGGTTTCCATGGCCAAGCACGGATTTGAATCCTGGTCTCCAGAGTTGTAGTCCAGGGTTCAATCCACTATGCCACGCTTATCATCCAGCCATTGGGTAAATCCAGCTTTCCATTGACAGAACTTTCAGAATTTCAGTTCGTCATCTCACCCTTCCCTTCTACAGTTCACCATGCTTCCTTCAAAACATCTACAGAGATGGGGATAGGGAGTTCTCTTCCCTGTTCTGCTGAATTCTGCTGTGGTCTCAGAGGATATCCACTGTTGGATCCTGCCCACTTTTAGGCAGTTGTCCAAGAGAGTACCTGACTTCTCATGGCTAGGAAAATACCCTAAATGAAAACAAAGAGAAGCACTGCAGTATAGACATGCTATTAACTTTTATGTGATTGTATGTCAACTGCCAGTGTGGTATAGTGGTTTGAATGCTGGACTATGACTGGAGAGTAGGGTTCGAATCCTGGCTCAGCCATAGAAACTAGTTGTGTAATCTTGGGCATCACACTCTCTCAGCCTCAGAGGATGGCAGTGTCAAACCCCCTCTGAAGCAACCTGTCAAGGAAACCACATGATAGGTTTGCTTTAAAGTCTCCATAAGTCAGAAACTTGACAGCACAGATTAACAACATGTCAACTGCAGTCAAATTCCAAATTATTAAAAACTATAGCTTGTTTAAAATAAAGTAATTTTGAACGAATCATGATTTTTATGACAGACAGATCACAATTGTAATGTTTTTCTTTTTAGGGTGCCATGGCTGCTACATATTCAGCACTGAATCGCAATCAGTCACCAGTTTTAGAGCCAGTAGGCCGTTCGACCCTTGCTCAACGAAGAGGCATCAAAAAAATTACCTCAACTGCTCTGTGAAATGACCTCAGCTGAAAAATGTGGTACCATAATAAGATGATAGCACAAATCATGGCAACAGGTAGCACATATCCAAAGTACCTGCAAGCACACTGTTCCGTCTGGTACCTGTTATGCTGCTGCTCCTGCTTTCATCTTTTTTCCCCTTTAAACTCTTGATGGCAGACTCTGCCCTTCAGATGGAATATAATGTGGAATCAATGGAAAATGATTCTCTGAAGATGTCAGCCACAGATGCTGGTGAAATGTCAGGAATAAACTCTTCTAGAACATGGCCACATAGCCCAAAAAAAACCATAAAAATCTAAGAAAAATGAATTGTTTGTGGAGACAAAGTAGGATTCCAAACACTTCTCATCTGTCACATTAAATACACTGAATAAAGCACTTGGCACCAGTAATATTATTTTTATACTCAATGTTTCTTCTCCCTTTAAAATACTCTTCATTACATGTGTGGATGGACAGTTTATGTTAAGCACTTAGCTTAAATAATATGTTTATATTAGCATTGTATAATTTGTGCCATCCAGCATTTTATATGTTTTTGTAAACTTTTCATAACAGTACACTTCTGTACTGCTTCCTTTTAAATGCCTTCTATTTAGAATAATCAGTTTTGAGAATTAAATCTGATTAAAATGGTTAATCAGAATGTTCGGACATCTCTAAAACAGCTTGACTGTTAAACAGCTATTGAATGTAATTCTGTGAATGTTTTTCCTTGCCTGTGTCTTTCCACAGACACTTGGTTGGAAGTAATGGGAAACTAGAGCTGTTATAACATTTAATGGCATGATATGTTTCTCACCACCACTCATGCAGCCAACTCTGTACTGAAGCAAAAAAAAAAAAAAAAAAAAGAAAGTAATTGTATATTTCCATTATGGGTATCTTCTTTTGGACATTGGAAACCATTGCAAAATCATTTCACTTCAGTTCATTTCTTTTAACATTGCTGCTTTTTTAATGTAGGGAAAAATTCTACACGGTAACAAACAACAATAGTGTGGGAAACATAGTGTTCAAAGCTATACAGAGCATTGTCCAGTAGTATGTAAACTGGCAAGAATTTTTCGTATTCAGAAAATCATTAATGGCAGGTCTGTTGCATTTAGGCTGCTTTGCCTATTTTCAAAACACAGTCAGAGGCAGAGTGAACTCTGAGTTGAATGGAATGTACCCGGTATCATCAACCTATTGCTGGCAATTCTGCTGTCAAGGTTGGGCTCTTGGATTAGCATTGCTAGTCAGTAGACCAGCACATTTGTATTCATGGTATATTAGAACAATCTAAAGCTGCAATCAAACATACTGAAAAAGACTAAATCCCATTGAACACAATGGAACCTACTTCTGAACATTGTTTCCATTTTCTGAGGAATGTCCCTGTGCCCAACTTATCATTTTGAATTGACTGGGGATGTTTGTTTTTGGGAAAGTACTGAAGTTGTATTATGAAGAATACAGTGTTGTGAAGAATATACTTTGGATGGATTATCCCAGTGTTCTGCCAAAGAAATTATTTTTATGTAATATTATTTCTTCTTCTTGTATTTTGTCAATTACTTAATTTCACCTTAGAGTGAAAAATAGAACTGGGAGACAGAAACAAAGTAGGCAGTGATTAGTAATAAGTCTGACTTTCCTTCCAACATTGAGTCTCACAGTTAGTCTTCCGTTTGCTTTAGATTTATTTATAGTATCCTCCATTGCTTTACTTCATACTTTTGCCTTACAAGCTAATGCAAATATTTTGGCTTTATTGTGTCAGGTTATCATAGCATCTATTTATAACTGGTCATTTAAAAATTAATATACTTTTTTCTCTCAGCACCAGAGTAGTTTGCAATTATTCTTTTGCTTGTAATTCTGCTAGAAGCCACTAAGTTAGTCACCCAGGGGCCTTTAACTAATACTTTACTGTTGGTTAGTTGTTGTTCTGCTTACTTTCTACCAGGATAAAATTATTTTTGCATAATAACTTCATTGCAGTGGTAATTCCAAAATGAGTGTTCTCTTATCAATGACCTCACTGCTGTGAATTTAAAAGATAGCTGTTAATCATGATGTTGATTTTTCTGACCACTTTCTAGTGCTATGGTAGTACTTCATTGTCTGGGCACCTGATACTCTTTATTCTTATTTCATATAATTTGGAGTGTTCTTTGCAAAGAATGAACAATCCAATTTTCTTGGTTGGATTTTCTGAATTTGGTCTATAAAATATTGGATCAATGGGTTAATTTTCTCCTTCATTCCAGAGTTTTTCTACAGATGAATATTTTTAGCTCTACAGTATGTATCATTGGTTAGAATATTCTTCAAATGATGGGTTTCCAGCTTCATAATGCCTCTGAAGTTACCATGATCCAAAGCATAATGTGTTAGGGTGTACCCTGACATAATGATACAAACAAAACATTCTGATGTGTTTCCTGATTTTTAAAGAGGCAAGCTAAAAACCTGAGCATATTTCAGATGGTGTTACTTTCTACCAGGATAAAATTTAAAGCAGCTCAAAGGAAAAGTATGATTTCCTGTAGAACTGGGTTTATTCAATGTTATCATGGATGGGCTAGTTGTAATTTGAACATGCCTATCATATTTTGAAATTGGTATGGATGCTGAAACACTTAGAGCTATTGACTAAGATTTAAAATTTTGCAATTTGTTTATAATTCCTTCTGGAGAAAATTAAAATAGGTTAAAAGTCATTGTCCCCTTATTGGTGAAGGCTAGGTGACAATAAGATATAATCTGGGGGAAAAAACCTTGAGAAAACAGTTCTTTATTATAGTAACCTATTGTTCTTACCATCTGTGTTCTCAGATTTTAGCTGCACATTTTCATGGGAAATGAATCCAGCCTAGTGTGAAGGAAGTTCTTTTTCAGGAACTGCTTCCTCATGGAGGCATTTATTTTATCAAATGATTTAAAGGTGCTAGTCCTTTTACACTTTGCTGTAATGTTTCACTATGATAATAATTTTGTTTCTGTAGATAGAAGTTCCTTGTTTTGCATTCAGCTTCTCTCAAAAAAGAAGTCTGGCATTTAAATTATTACAATACTTTTAAAATGTTATGTTTACAAAACAACACTGCACAGGCATAGCTGTTCGTATGTTCTTCACTTGGACTTTGTGTCAACCAGTTTCTAGACCAATGTCACTCAGACTGTAATCTGAAATACATATATTGGACAATAAGACATGGTGAATACAGTAGGATTTACCTTCGAATAAACATGCAGTCAGATTATACTGCATGAGTTCTTCTTTCATTGAACATTACCATGTCACTGAAGAAAAAAAATGTGAATTCCACCTAACAACTGTTTTTTCTCACACAGATATGAAGACTCTTTCCCCTGTCTGATCTCTTCTTTACAGTTCAGCTTTTTGTTAAGTGTTCTGTAGCAATAATCTTGACTTTTTTCAAACAAAACATATCCCTTCTTAAGAGGTCCAGCTTTTTTTATTTTGTGATCATGTATTAATATGGAACGGATAAACTTTTCAATGTTCATTAAATGTCTTAGCTTTTGGTCCTGAGCGTGAACGTTATGAGCAATGATCCGGAAATCTTGTTCTCATTTTCTATAAAGCAATCCTGTAACGAAGTAAAACACATTTAACGAAACCCATTTTACTTGTTGCTGTATTCACAGCACATTCAGGAAGCTATTTTAGGAAGCTATTTAACATTAGATAAAGTTTACACTTTCTCTTAAACGTGATTGAAATGTTTATATAAACATTTGGGCAGTTTTTCCCTTGCCCGCCATTCCTTGGGTCAGCTTTCTGAAACATTTTAAACTGATGTACTATAAGAGAAAGTACTACAGTGGCAGAGGGGGGGCATAGTTTTGAAATGACTAAGAGTAATAACCACTGTTACCACTTTGCTGCATCTCTCCTCTGGTAGCCTGAAAAATTAGTATCAATGCAAACAGCACAAAAGCCAAAATAATAAAAAGAAGTCCTGTGTTTCCTAGGCAGAAATGGATTTTCAAGCAAGATGAATGACAAATATAAAAGAATAATTCCAAAATGCTGATGAATAAACTGCTGATTCATCCACAGTTTCTTTAAAAATTTAGAAAGAAATGTGCAAATGGATCTTATAGCACCGACAACATTACTTCTTATAAATAATTTACTGGGAAGATATCCTGATACTCTTCTTTAACCCTTTTATTGGTTGTAACTTAGACAAATAATTCTTTTTCTGTTTTCTTAACTGTGGTAAGAGAAGAGACATGCCAAGAGAGATTCAGTCTTGGCAGTTTTAAACCAGAAGACTTATTTATTACCACTTTGAATTTTCATTCAGGCTATATTATTTAACATTTTAAAAGCTGGCATGTTCTTTTCACTATGAAGAACATAGTGCCATCTGATAGGAAGAATTTAATCAGCCTTTGGCATCTCTGATAATACAACACAAATGGCCAGAAACAACCAACCTATGACAAATTGTCAGGAGCATAAGATTAATTAACCACTTTCTTGACCAGTATTGGAGGCTTTTGATGCTTGATATTCTTACTACTCCTATAACTTTTTCTAGAAAGCATGAAATGTGAGATGAACTGGAAAGGGAGAAAGGTTTTAGGGCTGCAGTTAGATGGCTAGCAAAGTGTAATAAATGATCAGTTGTGTCTTCAAGATAGGCAAAAGAAAATGGATTTGTATCACTTGCCCTAGTTAGATCAGCTGTCTTGCTTATGAAGAGTAAACAGGTGATAGTTTAAAACTGATTTTAAATGTTAAAAAATCAGGGTGTAAAGAAATAAATTTAGGAATTTTTGTTACTGTAAATGTAGTAGATCAACGAAAGCACTGCTTTCCTGATAATGAAAAGAAAGAGTTAAGGTATGTAAATCCTTCATAAGCAGTAATGAATAGCTTTTAATTCATGAAAGTGATGTATATGATTAGCTTTATCTTGATATGCCTGACCTAATCAAAGGGAAAGTGCACTCACGAGGGGTGTAATTATTTTACAGTTCTAGTGAAAGGGTGGGGGTGGGGTGCGAATCTACATTAAGAGGTTTTTTTTTAATATCAGAAAATATTTTTCTACAGTTCTGTACAATCATTCTTTATATTGACTTCTTCAGCATGGCATGCAAATCTAAGATACAGTGACATGCATTTGTGCTGTATCTTTAGAGTAGGAGATTAAAATAGCATCTGTCAGATGCTTTTATTAGCATCATGGAATTGAAATACTGGTTGTGTTATGTGTCATCAAGTTGACTTTGACTTATGGCAACCCTGTGAATGAGAGATCTCCAGAGGCTAAAATGTACTGAATGCCTTGCTTTACTGAGAGCTGTTTATGTTTCCCAGAATACTGTATATGTGTAATCAGAATTGTTCAAGACATAACCACAGAAGAGCCTGGAAAATTACTATTGCGTGTATCCTTGTCAAAAGGCTGGTTTTGTACTCTTCAAAAGAAATGGAATTTATAGAGCAAGTAAACTTTTAAAAATATTGATGTGTGTTTGTGTATTTCACTTTTTCTCGTTGTTACAAAATTGGTATGTAATAATACGGGATTTCTGTTCTAGTTTTTTTTTACCACAAAATCCAAGATGTTTTGTGGCATCTTAAGGTCTATAATCTTTATCATAAGCTTTCATGGGCTGCAGGTGTTTTCACTAGATGCATGAAATGTCACCTTAGATAGCAGATTGCTGTACATTTGCTTGGGTGGGTAAGCAAATATTTTGTAGCATAAAAGTACAAAATGATAGAAATTATTTAAACTTTCTTAACAACACAACTTGCACACAGTTATGCATGTATTGTATTGCCCTTTGACTCATTGTGGGTCAAATGATGGACTGATGCCACCTATTCCCACAATCAAAAGCATCATTTTGGTATTTTTGTTCCAACACAGTATTGATATCAAAGCTATCTGTTAAAGGGGAAAAAAGGACTCAGAAAAAGATGTTAACAGGGCTGACGCTAGTTTTGATGGGAGGCCTGACGAAGCCCTGCCCCCCATAAGCACAAGTGAACTTACTAAGGGGCTAGAATAGTGATAGGCAGCTATGATAATGGTCCGGGGTTTAGCTAGAAAACTCACTGGTGGGAGCAGTGGCAAAAATTGAAGGGGCAGAAGGATTTGGGCATCAGTCACACACAAAAAGTTTCTCTGGGAAAAGGTTTTCATAGGTAATGACAAAAATACTACCCAATTAATACATATCAATTAGAAAGTAATTTGCTTCTAAAAAGCAAATCAGTTTCAAATACATATTTTCCACACGCAAGACAGTTGTGTAAATGACAGTAAATGCATACTGTGGAAGTCATCCTGCTATAATTAGCTGAACTGTTAGTAAAGTCCTGTGGAGAAACTGTCCATTTGAAATTTCTTCAAATATGTTGCTTTCAACAGCCAAGATTACTAAATTTGCTTTTCTCTGATGAAGTAGTGAATGCCAGTATGGTGTCAGCACATGGGTTAAAGTTGAGAATGAGTTTTCTCACAATAGATGCAACAAAGGTAAGTCTTGCAACATACAAACCAGTGTGCCTTCAGCAGCTCAACTATGGCCAAATCATGGGATTTTTCTTGGCAAGATCTGTGAAGGTTTGTCTGTGCCTTCCTCTGAGGTTGGGACAGTGTGACTAGCTCAAGGACATCCACTGGGTTTCTATGGCGGAGTGGGATCTGAACCCTGGTCTCTTGAGTCATAGCTCAATACTCGATCCACTACACCACGCTGACTCTCAAATTATACATGCATCAGATGGCTTCCTTGTATTCTAGTAATTCAAAGATATTGCCACAAAACCAGACGCTAACTGCCCGCACGTCTACTTCGAAAATAGCATCACAGGGTCTAATCCCCTCACCCACAAGATTAAAGGTACTTTCATTTGCCCATCCTCCAATGTGAAATATGCCATCCTCTCTCGAGAATGCCTTTCAGTACTCTGCATCCGGCAAACAGGGCAATCTCTGTGCCAGAGGATAAATGGCTACACATCGGACATTAGGAATGGGAATATACAAAAACCAGTTGCAGAACTGTTCGGTCTTCCTAGGCATTCAATCTCCCACCTCAGAACAGCAATTCTTGAACAAACACACAAACTAAGGAAGATTGGAAAGAGAAATAGCAGAAATGGAATAAACCAACACTTCACAACATGCAGACTTACAAAAACTTATGCAATTAAACAGTTGTCTGGGTCAATTGCTATGGAATTCTGGGAGTTGGAGTTTGTTGTGGGCCCTTTGGGCCCACAACAAACTCCAACTCCCAGAATTCCACAGCCTTGAGCCACAGAAAGAGTTAAAGCAGCGCCAAACTGGGTTATTTCTCCGGTGTGGATGCGACCTTAGTAGACCACAAGCTGAACATCAGCCAACAATGTGATGCAGCAGCTAAAAAGCAAATATGATCCTAGGCTGCATCAAGAGGAGTGTAGTCTCTGAGGGAAGTAACAGCGCCACTATGTACACCTTCAAGTCATTTCTGACTTATGACAACCCTAATGGGGTTTCCTTGGCCAGATTTGTTCAGAGGAGGTTTGTCTCATTGCCTTCCCCTGAGGCTGAGAGAGTGTGACTTGCCCAAAGTCACCCAGTGGGTTTCCATGGCCAAGCAGGGATTCAAACAACACTAGTCTGCAGAGTCGTAGTCCACGCAAACCAGTATACCATGCCGGCTCTCAGTCCTGTGCTTATTATTTCCTCTGTATGTGTGTATATACCCATATTTTGTACTCCCTTCCCCTCCACCATTCCCTTCTTTTGTGTTGTGTCTCTCTAGATTGTAAGCCTGTGGGCAGGGAACCGTCTAATTGAAAATAATAATTGTAAGCCACTCTGATAGCCTTTAGAGCTGAAGAACGGGGTATAAATAATAATAATTATGACATCTAAGGCCTTTTTCAAGGTTTACACCCAGTCCTCCATATCCATGGATTATTTTTTTATCCACAGATTCAAGCATTGAAGGCTTTGAAAAGGTTTTTTTTTAAAAAAATACATAAATTCCAAACAGCAAATCTTGCCATTTTATGTAAGGGACACCATTATATTATGCCAATGTTATTTAAGGGCACTCGAGCATCTATGGATTTAATATCCACAGAGAGTCCTGGAGGAACCAAACCTCAGTAGATCCCAAGGGATCACACCAGGGTCAATTCCAGAATCATCCCACAATTATCCCATTACCATCCCACAATTACCCCATTGCCAATAATGGGATATCCACTGCCAATAATGGGATAATTGTGGGATAGTTCTGGAATTGACCCTGGTGTGATAATCTAGATGGGGATGTTTAGGCTGGAGAAGAGAAGGTTAAGAGGTAATATGATAGCATGTTTAAATATTTGAAGGGATTGAGGAGGGAGCAAGCTTATTTTCTGCTGCTCCAGAGAACAGGACTAGGAACAATGGATGCAAACTGCAGGAAAAGAGATTCCGCCTCAACATTAGGAGGAACTCTGGGCAACAAACTGCCTTGGCTAAGGCTTTGATAGGGTTGTCACGTGACCGAAGAAGGCACACACTGACTGAGGGCCAGCTTCAGAGGCATGAGGCAACAACCTCCCATTTGCGCATGCGCGGACTCCCTCGAACGCTGGCGAGGAGGCGAAGAGGAAAGATCCCCAAAGAGAAACCTCTTCCTCCTCCTCCTCCTACCAGGAGGGGGCGCCCGCACGCAGCCACCGGAAGTGACGTGTGTGTCCCCCCCCTCCACGAAATGCATTCTGGGGGGCCCTGACGCCGCGACGCGTACTAGTCGTTAAAAAAAGAATAAAAGAACGTCCTTTTCCTCGTCGCGGGATTAATACGTCACCGCGGCGCGTTCTAGCTCTCTCTCTTTCTATCTCTTCTTCCAGCCGGAAGGAAGGAGTCTCTCTCTCTCTCTCTCTCTCTGTCTCTCTGCCGCCTCAGAGTCGCGCCCGACGCCATGCCGAAGAATAAAGGTGAGGAGGAGGAGGAGGAGGAGGCCCCTCTCTCTGCCTGGACTCACTGGCTGGCCTTTCCCCCCTCCTATCTATCTATCTGTCTATCTATCTATCTTATATATATACTGTGTGGCCCTGGGTTGGGAGGAGGGGTTCCCATGTTGATCTGTGCATTGTTCTGTTGTCAATGGCAAGGCCTCAGGATACTATAATAATATCATCATCATATAATATATGATAATCATCATATCATATAATAATAATTAATCAAAGAGATGATCCAAGATCAGATTTATCATTGGTTATATCAACAGTAAGGAGGACGTTCGCATCACGCTGTCCTCTTAACAGCGCTGCCCCTCCACTTTTACTGCTCTGCTCCTGTTGCATTCTGGGGTTTGTAGTCCATTCAGGCCTAAGAGCTCAGTCTGGGCTGAGAATTCTAAATGCACTTCCCTGAACTGCAAATCCCAGAATGCAACAGGAGGCAGCCACAGCAGTCTGTATGGCTGCGTTCGCACTGACATACAGGGTGTGTGTGTGAGAGTGTGTTATGTATATATGTGTGTGTGTTGTGTGTCTCCAAGTCGTTTTTGACTTACAGCAGCCCTATAAGGGGGATTTCCTTACAAGGTTTGTTCAGAGGGAATTTTACTTTGCTTTCTTCTGAGGTGTGTGTGTGTGTGTGTGTGTGTATATATATATATACACACACACACACTCTCTCTCTCCCATCCAGAAAGTGCTGGTTTCAGTTGTTCTCCTTTTAATTTGAGTCAATTACACTAAACTACAAACCCCAGAATGCCACAAGGGCCAGCCAGAGCAGTAAAAGTGGAATAACAATGCTGTGTCAGTGTAGTACAGTACTAATTGCAATGTTTGTCACACATTTTTTGGAAGTTCATATAGTTCAAATACAAACTGGGTGGAACCCAGCATTCATTCAACCTAGAAAAAAAACTTATTAAAATCAAAGGTACAAGGTGGTCATAACTAACTAAAGTGCCAATGATTTCACTTGGGAGTTTTTCATACGACGGAAATTGGAAGTATAATCTAATAGCAATCCGAAGGCAATCATGGGGTTTCACGTTATTGCATATTAAAGTATCTCACGCAATTTCAAGCAAAAGGGAAGTCATTCCGAACTCAATCATGGGTTTTACGTTATTTCGTATTAAAGCATCTCTTGCAATTTCGGGCAATGGCCAGTCATTTTTGGGTAATGGGAAGTCATTCTGAATGCTTTCCAAATGCAGTTGGAATTCACGTAATTTCGCTAAACTAGCGAATTCACGTGAATTCGAATTGGCTCCAATTGGCTCCATTCAAAATAAAGAGATTTTCCTCCCATCTGATAAACTCCTTGGTCTCCTTTTAATTTGAGTAAATCTGGTCTCACTAAACTACAAACCCCATAATGCCACAGGAGGTAGCCATAGCAGCAAAAGTGGAATAATTCTCCTATAACAGTGTAGTGTGGTGTTGGCCTAAGTCTACCAAAACTAATGCTACATCTTTCTCTGTTCTCAAAGGTGCTACAAGATCCCTTTGCATACTGATATTCCTGATTATAACACTTCTTGTGTCTTTAAATAAATAATAAAACTTTTATTTATACCCCGCTTTTTGCTGAAGCAAATCTTTCTCTTGCTCGGTGTGTGTGCATGTGTGTGCGTTCTGTAGAAATAAAATGCAGTTTGACCCCACTTTAACTGCCATGTCTCCGTCCTATAGAATCCTGTGATTTGTAGTTTTGTGAGACACCAGCACTTTTCGGTAAAACTACAAATCACAGGATTCCATTAGATGGAGCTATACCACTTAAAGCGGTGTCAAACTGCATTATTTCTGTAGTGCAGATGCACCTCAGCGGCAGCCCTTCGATCATTTCATTAATCCCAGGTTGACATTTCGGGGCGGAGGGGGTTGTAGCTGTGTTAGTCCGTTGCAACAAAAATAGCACATCTAAAAGCTGTAACCTTGGATCCACCTGTTATAAATCCGTTGTATTGTATCAGGAGGGCCATCCTATTGATTTACAGCACATAGATTTGGAAGTCTACCATACCCTCTGGCAGAAAGGACAAAAAGTCTTTGAGGAGCTTAAAGACTTAGCAAATTGTGTTTGGTCTAAATTTCTGGGGATTCCAATATGAAAACTGCTCTGAGAGTTTTTCTAAAGAGCAGGGTATAAATACAATAAATAGTAACAACAACAACAGGTGCAGCCTAATTTTATGTGTTGTACGAGTTCTGTTGTAATCAGTGACACAGGCAAGTATGTTTAGGCCCAGAGTTTCAAGATCCAGGTTTCAGGGGAGGTGTGTGTGTGTGTGTGAAATGAACTGGTTCCTTTTTCTTAGGTCTAAAACACACTGCAGAAATAATCGAGGTAGAGACCGCTTTATTTTTTCCTCTCCTCTATTCTGCAGATACATTTGCCCCCTTAGATTTATTACTTTCTCTATAGTTACTAGCTCCAGGAGAGATTGTTATCAGAATATGGCTGTACCTTTCAGAAATGTGAAACAGACAATTAGAAGGTTTGCTTGGTGTTGTTTTGTTTCTATTTTTAATTGTAGGTTTGTCTTCAAATGGTTCTTCCTTGAAGGAATCTGTCATCCTTTCATCCCTTATATAGTTCTTCAGTGTATTGTTTCCATTGTCTTTTTGTTTGTACTTGGTCATGTAATGTGTTCCCCTGCTAACTGTAGAACATCCACACTTGGTGAAAATTTCCCTTTCAATTCTTGGATCTTGGGAAGAGGTTCTCTTGTTTTACCTTTTTTGTTGTCTTCTTCTGTTTCTCTATATTGATTGTTATAGTAGTTCTCTCTGTCCATGAGTGCTAATCATTGAACAGTTGCATGTCCCCTTTCACTTTTGCTTCTAATCTGTCCTTACCTGCTTAAAGATTTTGATTTGCTATTTAGTTGCACCTTTCTTTCTTTTTGGCTGCAGATAGTATCTTTTTTCATTCTTCCTTTACAATTTTCCTGGCTTCATTCTCGAGTCTTTCAAGCTCCTGGTCAGTTAGGCCTAGTAATTTAAATTCTATTGAGATGTTCTTCAGGGGGTATTTTGTCTTGATAGTTGGTTTATTGTTTCTCTTTGGCTGAACTCTAATTTTTGATATTAGCACTTCATGGTCTGCGTCACAAACTGCTCCTGATCCTATTTTTGCAGAGAGATTGGAGCTTCTCCATCTTCTGCTTCCAATTATGAAGTTTATTTGCCGGTAATTTTTATATTGGCTGTCAAGTCATGCCCATGTATACACTTGCTTCTTTGGTTACTTGAATATGTTTGGAATTAACAAACTGTTGGCTTTGCAAAATTCAATCAGTCACTCTCATTTATGTCTTCATCCTAGGCCAAATTTTAATTTAGTAAGTAATAGCACTGGGTTAATTATCTGACTCAGAATGTCCCATTCCTGTCCATTTTCACTCACACACTCCATGTATTGTATTGTATATTTGTGTACATGCTCCATTTCTTGTTTTCCTATGTTTAACTTCACTTGATTTGTACTTCTCACCTTCAATGATTGTATGTGTTGTTGATGATCTATTATTATGTTCTCATTTCTGTTGGAACATATAAAGCTAGCTGTATAGTCAAATTGTCAGGATAAGAGGCAGCCGGAATATACAAAGCTCCAAAAAATCTAAACAAAATATAAAGTTGCTCTATCTTTTATGTTTGCATTTATTTCTGAACCATTGTTTAGTGCTATAGCATGAGCAGAAAAAGCCTCTCCTGCTAAGCATCCAAGAAAAAGAGTAAGACAAGATGACTATTTATTAAAGCATCTGTTTATTACTCACCTTTATCAGCATTCACTGTGCTTACTAGTGCTGCAGGTATCTGCAGTCCAACAACAGCCAGAGAACTACACAATTCCCACCTATGTTTATGGAAGGGTTGGAGACTTTTGGCCCACTGGGTGTTGCTATACTTTTCCATTGGATTGGTTGGCTGGAGCTGATGGGATTTGATAACATCTGGAGTGCTACATATTTCTCTGCCCTGGTAGCATTACATCTGAACTATGCCATCATGTAGAAGGACCTGAAATTAGTGAAATCACAAAATCATGGCAGCTGGTCAACACTTGTAGCATCCTGTTGTTTGCAATTCATATTTACTGACTTCTTGCTTTTTTAGACGGGAATTACAGTACTTTCAAACTGCATGGAAAAAAGTAAATTATGGGTTTGTTTGTTTGGAGGCCTGGTTTCCTCAGTATTAGTATTCATGCAGTATTTCAAGTTGATGTTAACCTTCCTTTCTTGTTTGTTTGTAAATTTAGGTAAGGGAGGTAAAAACAGAAGGCGAGGTAAGAATGAGAATGAATCAGAAAAAAGAGAACTGGTGTTCAAAGAAGATGGGCAAGGTGAGAGAGCATTATGTTGTCTTCCATTTCATGCATGAAATAATATAGAACTCTTAATGTCATTTGGATAAGTCATGGAAAAGCTCATTTATGTGAAGTTTTATTGTGAGAGAACAAGTAAGTTTTTCCGGATGTCACTCAAATGTGAACTGCCCTGCCCGAGTAATATATATTCTAAAATATGAGGTCTTTTTTTTTTTTTAACAGAACAGAAAGAACGCCCCACCCCCAGTGGAAAATAAAGATTAGAACATGTTATGCAAGAATAATAAGTGATAATAATAAAATTTATTTATCTCCTGCCACTCTGCGAAACACAATCAGGGTGGCTTACAACATTAAACATTATACAGTGGAGCCTCACCTTGTGTGAGGAATCCGTTCCGAACCCCTCCGCATAAGGCAAATTCCGCCTTTGCTCAAGCCCCATTATAGTGAATGGGGCCCATGTGCGTGGCTGTTGCGCACGCCATTGAAAGTATTACAGTGTGGCTTCTGTGTAAACCAGAAGCTGCATATGACGCACCCACATATGACAAAGGCGCACTGTACTCCTAACTGGAAATAACACTGATGAATGACTTCAGAATGATTTTAGTAATATTAATACCAAAGCTATTAACCTGATCCTGTGGGAGAATACAATTTTGTCCTGTGCACCTGAGTCCAGGACTAGAGAACTTTGAACTACTACTTTATCTGCAGTCACTGTCAGGATTTTTTTTTTCACCCATGTAATCCCTCACACCTGACTGGCCCAGAGAATTCTGGATGTGACTAGCCTTGTGGTGATTCCTTAGCTATTGCTCTGATGTTAAATGACAAAAATGCACTGAAAATTGTTGAACAGTATGTCTTGTTCAATCATAGCTTGAAAGATGGCTCTGTTGGTAGATATAGGAATGCAGCTCATTACATGTAGTTATCTTGCATTGAGAAATGTATCTTTGCTAATTGGCTTGGGGTGTGTTGTTGCCTGCATTCTGAGGCACTTTCAAGTCAACAATCATCACTTTAAAACCTGACATTCTGTTTCTAGTTGATGTAGTAGGTCAGGATACCTCCAAACGATGTATAAACTGTAATTACATGCATATCTTTGGGGGAAAAATTCCCTATACAACTGTCAAGGACTAACTATTGTATTCTGTTTTCCAGAGTATGCTCAAGTTATCAAGATGTTGGGGAACGGTAGACTGGAAGCATTATGTTTTGATGGTGTAAAGAGGTTATGTCATATCAGAGGAAAATTGAGAAAAAAGGTACAGTATGTTAAAGCTCTCTGCTACATAGACAACCTAAAATATATAGGCAAATATTGAAAAACTATGTGTATTTCACAGCAGTAGCTATAACACCCTAGATTACTTGTTAGAATGGACTGTGCAGTTGCAAGTAGCTACCACTTCAAAGGTTGTTTTCTTTATTACAGAGTAAGGGATTTCCACTGATAGTATCTTTAGTAATATTTCTGCAAACGGCCAATGATATCCTAGTTTGCTGATAGACAAGACCTCAGAAAATATGTCTGGCAGTCGAAGTATTTTTGGTCCAATTTTTTTAGTGTGCTTTCAAGGCATTTCAAACTTATGGCAACTCTGAGGCAATGCTGTCATGGGGTTATCTTGCCAGGATCTGTTCAGTGGGGTTTGCCGTTGACATCCTCTGAGGCTGAGAGTTGGTGACTTGCCTAAGCTCACCCAGTGGGTTTCCATGAATGAGCTGGGATTTGAACCCTTGTCTCCAATGGGATTCAGACCTTTGTGTTTGAGTCCAACACTCAAACTACTACAGCATGCTAACTCTGTAGGTTTTTCCAGAATATATTCTAAGTTTACAGTATCACCACTTACTCTCTATGCTGGTCAGCTGAGTATGCAGTAGTCATACTATCTGCTTTAGCCTAGCTCTTTTTACTCACTGAACAATTGTGCTGCTCTGTGTACTCTAATTCTGCTTGCTCTTCAGATTCCTTTCTGTTCTTTCACTGCTTTCTACTGTAAACTTGGTGTGAATTCCCATATAACTGCCATTTGTTGTAAATTGCCATCAAGTCAGCTTCAACGTACAGTAACCGTATGAATGAGGGAGCTCCTGCAATCAGCAGTCCTACAAATTCAGGGCTGTGGCTTCCCTGACTGAGTCCATCTGCCTTTAATGTAGTCTTGCTCTTTTCCTACTGCCTCCCACCAACCCACACAGGAGCATCATAACAAGGGAGTGGGGGGGGGGGCAGCAGACAGCATCAGGTGACACCCTAAGTGTGGTGACACTACAGCTCCCCAAACAACTGCCTTTTGGCAAAAACAGGCAGTGGTGTTTGCCTGTATCCCTTTAAAACTCTGAAGAGATGGGGTGAGTGGGGTGAGGCTCATTGGGAGGAGAAAGGAGAGGCCCCAGGTTGTTTTTAAAAAGCAAGAATTAAAATTTAAAATTTAATTTAATTTTTTTACTAATTTTAAAATTAATTTCAAATTTTCTTTAACAAGATCGCATCTTACCAATTTTTTATTTTAACCACATGAAACATGTACTGTACATGTAAATACATTTAGGTTGTGCATATGATACTGCAGTTCAAAAGTATATTTTTAATTTTGCTAGTTGTTTATGTTACAACTATTGCCATTACATTCAGTGATATATGAGAATTATGATTTACAAGTAACACCAGTACAAAATTACTAAGAATTCTGTATGGTGTGGTAATGAGTGGGTGACACCACGAGTTCCCGCACTGGATGATGCCACTGGTGACACCACTGATCTCACAATATGGCCAAAGTACAATAGCCTTGGTTTGGTCAGTCTGGCTTCTAGAGAGAGTTCAGGCTTGATTTGTTTTAGTATCCATTCAGCTGTCTTTTTGGTAGTCCATGGTATCCATAGAACTCTTCTCCATCAATACATTTCAAATTAGTTGATTTTCTTCTTGTCAGCTTTCTTCACTGTCTAACTTTCTATAGAAATCAGGAAATACAATGGCACGGACAATCCTGACTTTAGTATTCAATTATATTTTTTTGCAACTTACCTAATTCCTTCATAATTGCTCTTCCTAGTTCTAGCCTCCTGATTTTTTGACAACAGTATCCATTTTTATTAATGACTGAACCAAGACTCAGAAAGTCTTTGACTATTAGAGTCTTCATCATTCACTTTAAAATTGTGTAAATCATCTGTGGTCTTTATTTTGCACTTTCCACTTTGACTTTCCTCCATTGTCATTCCAGGTATGCTATTTTCTGCTAGTAGCATGATGTTCCTGACTCCACTCTCCTCTTGCTTTCTTTTATTGGTCATTTCTTCAAACAAATTTCTTTCTCTGTACTTCTAATCTAGAGCAGATTTCCTTATAATTTCCTGACTTTTTCTCCATATCTTTTCCGTATATTTCTGTCTGGTAGCTGCTGTCCTCTGTTTTCTACCACATTATTATTTCTGCACACACCTATCCCCTAATATACTGTCTACAATTTTCCAGTTACAGTACTCACCAAAGAGTAAGACAACAAATGCAGCAGTGCTTGTATTTTCTATCATTCTTCTTGATGTGACAGATGTCTTTGCAAACAATACTTTCTTCATTATGTTATTCTTCTGGTCTCTTACGCTTATTCCTTGTACAAAGAAGGTCCTGCATACCCTTGGTTGTTTCCTTTTACTCTGCATTTTTTGCCAGGTGTCCATATTTGTTGGGGTATCTGTGACTGCTTTTTTTTAATTAAGAAATTCCACACCTAATTCCTTTTGTCCCTGAATACATGTCCTCCAGTTTTCCTTATGCTCATTATTGCAGACACTGTTTTTTGTGTTTTTGGCCACCTTGACCTTCATCTGCAAAGTGATATGGCACTTAAAGTGACAAAGTAAGGAAACTACACACTATCTGCTTTATTATTCCTGTTTCTGGAACAGTCATCAGTTTCATTATCTAGTAAACCCGAATTTTGTGCTTTAAATTTTTTCTTATTGTCAGTGGTGTCACTAGGATGATGCGTGAAGTGGGACTGCACCTGGTGACACCTGGATCTATCCAAAATCCTTCCAGATTAATTAACTTTTCACAAATAATCATGACAAATTATGTATGCAAGGGTGGAGAGTCAAGTTCTAAACCTGTTCTAGCAGTAATTTGCCCTCAGTGCTTCAGCAGTCATACTGGTCCATGAAGACAAATCCACAATAAGCTTTTAGAAAGTTTTACAGTGAATTTTCTAACCTTATAGCTTAATTTTTGATCACTACTGAAGCATCCACTAAGACTCTTCTTTAAATTTTAGGTTTGGATAAATACATCAGATATCATATTGGTGGGATTAAGAGACTACCAGGTAACTGTGTTTTGTTGCTTTATTTGAAAGTTTGTAACAAATTGTCATGAGTATCTAAATACTGTATTGTTTGTTTGTTTTTAAATAAAACTTTTCATTTCTATAAAGGCTGTGACTACAATATCTTTGTCCACTCTGTGGGATGTTTCTTATAAATACACCTGTCCCAAATGGTACCTGCAGAGAATCTGAAGCATAACTGAAATTTATGGAATATATGCTTAAGCATGCTTTGTTCAGAACCCAACTTACCCAGCTTTGATAGGTTTGCATTTCAAAACAGGTAATGAATGTTGTATCTCAGTCAAGGAAGTAGAAACAGCAAGGCAGAAGGCTTTTCTCTCCCTACCACAAGCTTGCTCTCTTGGTGTATTCAGGCAATTTATTTTCTAGAAGCTATTGATAATGTTGGGAAAAGTGATTTCAGTCCTGTGACACATACGCTGGAAAAAACAGCAGTAGTAGCTTTAATAAGGGATTGCGGTACAGTGAATGCGTGAGCAGAGCCCTATGACAGTATCTGTTGTTTGCTTTTCTCGCTTTCTGTTCTATGCTTGCCTGGTTTATCCGTAAGTTAGGCACTGGCAGATGTATTGCCTAGCTGCCACTGTGCCATAAACGTGCACAGGACAGGTTGAGGGAAGGTGGATGTATCATCAGTAGGAATATAGAGATGACAGCATGTACCTCTTCTTGATGCACTTTATTGATGTGCACTTAGATTTATTTTAATTTAGTCATCTTTTAATTTTAGAACTAAATCAGTTTTGTTTTAATATCTTACTGTCATATTCTGTTTTTATTTGCGCCTTTAAAAATTAATTTTGTGGTAAACGGCCTTTAGTTCCACTTTTGGGAGTAAAGCAGAATATAAATCAAGCAAATATATACGAGGGAGTATCGTAAAGTTTTAATTAGCACCTTTAATTTTTTTTTTTGACAGAGTTTGTTTTGATTTGCAGTCCTTAACTTTTCTCTACATAGTCACTATCCAGATTTACACATTTTCCCAGAGGTTCTTGACCCTCTGAATACCGTTATTATAGAAGTCAGATTGCACCTTAAACCACTCTTCCAATTCATGAATGGCATCATTTGTGTTGTCAAATCGGCAACCCTGCAATGGATTTTTCATTTCTGGAAACAAGAAATAGTCACTTGGTGTGAAGTCAGGAGAATATCTCTTAACAAAGGAAGGACATGTGGCTTTTAGATTTTTTAACTGCAGCTTAAGATGAGGAGCTGGTGCATTGTCAGCTAGGAGATGAATGTCTCTGGAGAACATACCATGATGTTTCTTTTTCAGAGTATCCCATAACTTGTCCAGAAAATTGCTGTAATATGTGTCAGTGATAGTTTGATTGAGAGCATGAACTTCCCTGCTGACTTTTGCACTTTTGCCTTTTTGCATGGAGGGGAATTGGCATGCTTCCACTCCATGCTCTTGGTTTTGGTCTCTAGATCATACTGATAGATCCAAGATTCATCCATGGTTGCCAGACAACTCAAAAATCCTTTTCATCCTGTTCAAACAGCGTCAACATCTGTCTTGAAAGATCATGCTGTGTTTGTTTCTGGAAAGGGGTTAGTAAACGTGAACCCAGTGTGCAGACACCTTAGACATGTGCAGTTTGTCATGAATAATTTTCCTCACAGTACCATAACTGAGACCAGTTTTATTCATGGTCATTTGGATGGTTGCTTGTCTGGCTTCCAGGATTAAACACTCCACTTTCTTCACTGTGGCTGCATCATCTGTCAGTGATGGTCTTCCAAGTCTTGGCTCATCCGTGAGGGACATGTGACCAGTTTGGAAATTCCTTTTCACCTCACAATAGTGTCATAAGATGGCCAGTAGTTTCCATGAACTACCATAATCTCATCATGAATTTGCCAGGCACTATTACCCCTCAAATGCAGGAACCTTATCATGCTCCGAGCCTCAATCTTCTCCATCTTACACTTTAGGTCGCTTCTGTAATAAAAATAAAAGGCACAGTGAGCTGATTTTCTCAACATCATGGACTTAGGGATCAATGATGACACTGACAAAATTTCATTAATATGCCATAATAACTTCCAGGTGATCATTATTACTTTACGATACCCCTTCGTATGCCCCAGTCTCCTAGCCCTCTCTGTTACTGGACTGTGGGACACTTGAGAGTGCATCTACACTGTATAAATAATACAGTTTGACTCCACTTTAACTGCTATGTCTCAACCATACAGAATCCTGGGATTTGTAGTTTTGTGAGGCACCAGCACTCTGTCAGAGAAGGCTAAAGACTTTGTAAAACTGCAAATCCCAGGATTCCATAGGCTGGACCTACAGCACTTAAAAGTGGTGTCAAACTCTTTTATTTCTACAGTTTAAATGCACCTTGAGACAATGAGAATTCTCTCCTTGGCTGAAAAAGGTTAAACCCCCCCCCCCCCCCCCCCACATACACACACATAGCTACAACATTACTTACTTAATTTTTTGAAAAGTATTAATTTTTTTTAGCAAGATAAATTCTCTTCTCATGTTATTTACTCATGTCAATGTTATTAGGATAACAAGGCTGATGTAATTCTAAAGTACAATGCAGATGAAGCCAGAAGTCTGAAGGCATATGGAGAGCTCCCAGAGCATGGTAAGAATTTCTTAGAAAAATCAGTACTCATTATGAGTCTGTGCATGTGTGTTTGTGGTGGATAGAGCTACTATGATAAAACAGTAAAACATCAGCTTAAAATTTGTTCCAATTTGTTTTACATAGCCAAAATTAATGAAACTGATACATTTGGGCCTGGAGATGATGATGAAATTCAGTTTGATGATATTGGGGATGATGATGAAGACATTGATGATGTAAGTATCTATAAAGTATCATCTTTGGCATTAACATTCAGTGGGTGATAACGTGTTGAAATTTACATTCTAACTTCAAAGTGATATTGCTTTTCAGAGGGCTGGAACTGATGGCTCTGAAGGGGTGGCTTGAAGCGGCCCCTGCCGAAGATTGATTGGGGCCGCAGCAAACACATACTGTGGCCCCCAACCTGCCATTAACCTGGCCCAAATAGGAGTAGAAAAAAATCTGCTCCTATTTGGACTGGGAAAGGGTCGGCTTCAAGATGCTCCGGCAGCATGCAGCATGTAAACACCACACCACCAGAGTGTCTTGAAGCTGCTCTTGTCTGGGTGACTGCCTGGCCTCCAAGTTACTTTGGAAGCGGGCTTTAAAGGGCCTTCTGTTTCAGTCCAGAGTCTACAAGCTACAAATATGTCAGCTTGGCAGTGAGAGTTATCCAGAGGAAATATAGTAAAAGTGCTTCCATGGACATACATGGGTCAAGTGCAACCTGCTTTGGCTTTCCCGTGTAATTAAGGAGAAGGTCTCAGGTGGAGTTGCTTCCCCGCACTTCTCAGTTCCTGCATCACTCATTGAAATTAAATAATGCTTTCACCTTCCTACAAGCATAGTGGCAGAGGGTATCTCTGGGGTTTCTGGGAATTTTTTGTGATTTGTAGGAGATCATTAATGATTTCTGACTCCCAGTTTAAGCATAACAGCAATAATATAACTTTGTAATCCCTCCTAAATAATAGTGCTGAAAACAAAGAAAGCTTTAACCAGGAGTGGGTTTTTTTATGGAAGGAACTTTGAGTTCCATTCATCTGTTGTACTCTAAACAAATTGCTGGTTGATGATTCCTTTAATTCCAGTTGTATTTGATTTGCACTATGCTCCTGTAAAATAAGGAAATAAATAAATATTGCAACCCTGAAACGTGGGAACTTGGGATCTGAGAAAGTGACAGCAGCTGAACTCTATTGAGGAGGCTGGGGGAGGCAGGAACTACTAAGGCGAATGCTGAAAAAGGTTTTCATGGATTAGCAGAAGATTGTCAGTCCTCCATCTCACAGCCTCCCTCCAATTGTAGAGGAGGTTTACATGCCTCAAAGAGGCCCCAAGTAATGGGGACAGGCATTAGTTCTGACACTGAGGATCTCCTATTCAGGATGCCTGCCCTGTAACAACCACAGACAAGTGGATCTTGATCTTGAGGCTATGCAATCAAATTCACCCAGCTTCCCAGGAGTAGGTTTCTGCCCTCTCCAGTTTCAAGAGATGTTCAAAAAAGAGACATTTACATACAGACCATCAGGCAT
Organism: Urosaurus nigricauda; assembly: GCA_034509955.1. Classification (NCBI taxonomy): domain Eukaryota; kingdom Metazoa; phylum Chordata; class Lepidosauria; order Squamata; family Phrynosomatidae; genus Urosaurus; species Urosaurus nigricauda. Next base: position 89,719,748 of record JAOEGL010000003.1, read on the forward strand.
CTCTGCAGGAAAAAATAGTTATGCACAAGTTCATTGTTTTTGTCTTTTAGGACACCATTCTTTCTACAGACCTATCCAGTCTAGAGATTTCTGCTAGATTCCTTTTCCTCAAGCAGCTCAGTTTGGATCTTTTAAAAATTATTCAACTGGGAATGAGTTTATAAGATTCACAGTGCACAGTTAGTGGGCTGTCCAAAAAATTGTGGTTGCAGGTCAGATTTTATTCAGGTCAGTGATAAGTTGATGCATTTCAACATTATTTTCAAACAAGAAGTTGTCAAGGTGGAGTGGATTTATTGGTCTTTGTCTGTGCTGGCTGGCAAGCAATCCAGCATCCATTCAGGCATAGAAGGAAGAAGCAGATGCACCTCTGCTTCCCTTCTAGAGCAAGAAAAGGGTGGTACCTTGCTTGCAGCAATAGATTGCAGAGCTGATCATGTGGTTCAACTCATGTGGAGCTGGAATCATCTTCCAGTGTTGGGCAGCTGCATGGCTTGGGAGGCAATCATGGGTGTGTGTCTCCTGTCAAGCTTTAGTTGACCTTTCACTGTAGTAAAGGTGTGAGCCAGATTGTTAAATTCTGTCTGTGAAGACAATTGGGAGAGGGGGCAGGTGACTTCGAGTGGCCTACCCTGATGTAAGGTCAAGTTAAGAAGAGAGTTCAGAGATATAATCAAATTTATCACGGATCATATTTTACATACTTATTGTTTGAATAGACTTGTAAAGTTTTAATTACAATAGTGTTGTTGCATGACATTTTCACATGCCTTTTCTTTTATTTACAGATCTAAATGGAACAGAGGTATACATTCCAACTTTGCACCTCAAGATTTATTTTTTCCAAATCCCTATCTTTAAGAAGACTGAAACTGCACAACATTTGTAGTAACTAAAAACCAATCTCCGCCCACACTCTCTAAGTATTTATATTTCTGTAAAAAAACAGATAATGTTGGACTCACCAAAAAAAATGAAATATTATGACTATTTTTATCTCTTTACCATAGACTTTGTCATCTGTGTGTAAATACACTTATTATAAATTCCACATTTGCTTCATCTGTTTCCACCAGTATACTTCACTAAACCTGTTTATTGAAATAAAAAAGTCCTATAATTATAATGGATTTTGATTAAATACCAGCTCAGGTTTAGTGTCCACTCTGCTAGGGCTATGTCTTTTCCCTAGTATCCTTTGAAGTCAGCTTGTAAGATTTTCATAATAGAAAGGACAGAGGTTTTCATTAAAATCCATAGTAGCTGAATCTACATTTTAAAATTTTAGTTGCCTGTTATTTTTATACTGCTTTTGATAATAAATTTTCTCTCTTTCACAGATGAATTTGCCATAGTGAAGAAAAATAAATTCTAAAAAATTATGTATGTTTGAACAGCTATTCTGTACTAGGTAGTAATAATACTGAAGTTAAACACTGGGTAGCACTAAATATAAACTATTGATTAATTAGAAAGATACTGTTCTCTTGAAGTTAACAATTTGAATTTAATGCATACCTTTATATTTATACATATCTATTGGGTACCGAATTCTCACAGAAGGTTGGAGGTGGAAAATTTTACTGATTTTTCCTCGCCCTATTTGTCCCTGAAAAGCATCCAAAAGGGTTTGGATGATGACAGTGGAGACTGAAAGAGAAAAGGGAGTCTTTTTTGGATTGCGGTCCCTTCCATGAGGATCATGATCCAATGTAATTTTCTGAAGGGTAATCTTGCATCCAACCCATTTAGAATATTTTAACATTGCCAAAATCTTTGGTGAAGATGTTAAAGATGTTTGAATAATACAGTTTTTAAAATCCTTTAACTCCATCAATTGTGACAGCTATTGGAAGCCTCCAGAACAGAAATGCCTGATGTGCTCATCCCTCCCCCCCCCCACACACACTTTTTCATTATGTGGTGGATGAAATTGGCTTATAACTGAGTAGTTTATTTGGAGTTTTCCTCAAAACCTCAAGGCTCAGTCACTACTACATCTGCTACATGTTTGTAATCCAGGAGGAAAAGAGGTAAATGAAACCAAATCCTTCACTGAGATGATGCTGGAGCCCAGCTCCTGCCCTCCCAATAAGGTTTCCTGCTCATCCATTATGAGGTACAACTGATTAAAATCCAATGACAGGTTCTGAAGATTTCTCTTAGAAATCAGTAAGTCAGAGAAACTAGTGAAACCTTAAAGTTTGAATGGGAGTAGTACACCTAAAAGGTTAATTGAATGCTAACATAGTCCTATAAATATTTAAAAGTTCTAGACTGGGTTCATGTCTCTTTAGAGTTGTTATTTTGCACTCACTATTTTAACAAAGGATGATTTGCTGTTAAGAAACATATTGATTACAATAGTTTTTACGTGAAAATGTGCATACTTAAATTGAAAATTTCTTAACTGAAAAAATGAGAACTTCCGGAATGGAATTTTATTCAGCCTCATTTGTTTGTAATTGCACACATGCAATGCCGTTCAATTAATCTCCATATATTGAGTTCAAAAGTTGGAAGTTTGCTGGCAGGTACTGAAATTATCACGTTCTTTACTTCATGAGTATTTGATATCAAATTATGTAAACTGTTTGATGTTAGTTATGAGTTTTAACCTTTATAAATGAAAGAAGGAAGGTTCTAAATTCACAAAGGCTGTCATCTCTATTGCATTCGGCATGTGGTTTCTTGTTCTTAGGATGTGATGGGATTTCAGCGATGAGAAGTTGCTTGGAGCTAATTCTGAGTAATTGTGCAGAAATATCCTTTAATAAACAAATATATGATCTGATAGCATTACAGCACAAGTATTTGGTTGGAAGTATGTAGCATCAGAGATGGTAAGAGTGGCTATTTTGCTGCTAAAGGCTATAAGTAACTGATATGCAAATGTATATATATTTAAACAACAACTAACCAAATTGTAAACAACAGATCCTAAAATATCTGAAACTTTTTAAGCTTCAGGAAGCATCGGAGGGTGAACCTTAGACCTTTTACAAAATAAGCTTTGCTACTATTCTCTCATCTTTTCTGACCTAAGTTCCCACTTCTGCCTATACCCTGTTTTCCCGAAAACAAGATATCCCCTGAAAATAAGACCTAATAGAGCTTTTGCTGAATTGCTAAATATTAGGCCTCCCTCGAAAGTAAGACCTAGCAAAGATGTTTTATATAAATATATATACAATATATAATAAATGTTCTTTTTTTTCCTCAACAATAAATGTGAATTAAATATCATGGAAAAATAAGATCCCCTGAAGATAAGACCTAGCACACCTTTGGGATCAAAAATTAATATAAGACACTGTCTTATTTTCGGGGAAACACGAGTAGGTCAGAAGAATGACTTCTAGAGTAAGGGCATATATTTGTGCTTCTTAGAAATGATTATTTGAGCTCAAAGGACCCATCAGTACAGAGAAGCATCTTTTTATTTTTTTTTATCTGCGGCAACATGAAACTAGTGCTTTAAAATGAGAGAATATGAGTTACCCAAGGCTACCAGTGGCCTCCATCCTACTTTTCCTCTATTTTCCACCATATCTAAGCTGTATCTGTCAGATACAAGTTGTACATATATTGTTTCCAGTCTCTTAGGACAGATCACTCTATCAGGCTGTAAATGAATCTTCCTCCTCATTAAACAAGATGTAAACTATGCATGTATTAACTTCCGACAGTACTTTTAATTTTAAGGCATGAATACAAGATAACTGTTTCCTTTTTGAAGGAAAAGCTGGTGCCATGTAACAATGCAGTATTCTGGTCCTGTAAAGTTGCAAACTATGTACCTAAAATTAAGTTGTTTATGGTGACGTAATTAAAAAGACATGAAACTCAGCTGAAATAGTGTTGTCTTAAAGCAGATAACAGCTTTATAGTGTACAGTATATGGTGTCTTAGTGGGATCCACATTCCTCACAGTAGTAACTTATCTCCACATGGAGCTGTTAGAAGTAAAAAATGTTGGAAAGCATTTCCAAACATAAATGATCTCTTCTCATAAACAACCTAGTAGGTGAAATGGTAGGTCATATGCAATCTTCATTTCTGTGAAATATATTCATATTACCAAAGCTGCTGCAACAGCTTCAATTCTAAGAACTGCTAGAGTACACTGCTGGTGGTTTGTTCCTCCCATAAAGAAGAAAAAAGCAATTTAAATCACTACCCAAGAAGTTTAATTTCTGCCATCTTGCTTACCTCATGACCATAGTTTTTAATTGCATTTGAATCCCTAGATCCTGTTCCATTCAAACTCCTTGTGTACTATTATATATCTATTTATAAAGAAATAAATAGTACAGAGTGAATGGAATGGATTATGGTAAACACTTTTTTGCAATTATGTTGGAAAGTTCTACTTGGAGAACTCTTGGTGGACACTCTGGGCCTTTTATTATAACTGCTTTGGATTGTCTGCCTCCATCTGTAATTATTATATAAATTAGTTTATTCTATTGAGGGTATGTTAATTGATCCTATATTTATTGGATGTGGAAAATTATGGATGGACTAAAAAGGTTGAATACAATTATATGTTTGAGGTGTTGCGGGTAGCTGATGAACTTGATAGAAGCATAAGACAGGAAGATCTGAGGATCTTTCTGCCACTCTTTGGGGCAGGCTCTTATGCCAAATGAGAAATGCTTTTATGGTCACCTCTTGGAATTGATGTAGAGACTCATGCAAAACTGGTATGAAATACTGTACTGCATACTATATGCAAGTGTTAAGCCACACTAATTATTTTTAGTATTTATACCCCACCTTTCAACCAAAAAGGCTACTTTTTACAGCCACTGCAGGGAGACATGGCAACCTGGATGCTGTTTCAGGCAGTCGCCATCTTTATTAAAATTTATATTATAGTAACTTCTACAAGGGAACTCATTTTCATGATGAATATACAGTAATTTAGAGCAACACGGGGGTGGTCTGAAAATCAACCAGTATTAAATTTAAGTATGATGGATGGATTACATAGGATCTTTGACTTGGTTCTGTCTAGCACTTCGATTGCATATTTTTAGCTTCTTTACTTTATTCATCCTCTGGAAGAACTGCCTATACTGTTTAAACAACTTTTTAACTTAAAAGTTAGAATATTCTTGTTGTTGTGTGCTTTTAAGTTTCCAGCAACCCTAAGGTGAACTATCACAGGGTTTTCTGAGGGCTGAAAGTGCATGATTTGCTCAAAATCACCCACTGGGCTTCCATGGCCAAGCGGGGAATCAAACCCTGATCTTCAGAATCATAGTCCTAAACTCAAACCACCATACTACACTGTCATTAGAATATTACACACACACAACTTAATTACAGTGAAAAACCAGCAAAGCAGAAACAGAGATGACACGTATAACATACTGTCCAGTTAAAAAACAAAAAAACAGGGAGATAAAAGTTGCTAGCTAGTAGATTAAAGTTAACTACATTTGTTAGAATATTGTAGTAATTAGAGTATGTAAATATCAATGGGCTTGCAGAGGTCAGCTGCTCTAAACAAGGCATGTTTTCAAATGATGTGGAATGTGGAAGTTTGATACTTTCCTATATGCACTTCCTATCATTTTATCATTCTTTGACTAGTATGCTTTTGCTCTGAAAGATTACACCAAAAATTAAATTCCATTGAAATATGTGAACAAGATAAAGGATTAATTGTTGTTTGAGGTAGCTTTTATTTTTACATTTTAAATCTAATTTCTCTTCACATTGACACCAGTGGAAAGGAATGTCACAAGTAATACATTACAGCCACTGTTTCCTCAGGGTGTATTGTGCTCTTCCCAGCCTGCCGTATAGAAGGAGGTTTTTTTTTTAAAACGAGGCAGTAAGGATGTGGGAAGGTGAATGAGAGCGAAACTATTTTAAAAAGAGTTTGAGACAATGAGAATTTGAGTTAGGAATGTCTTTGGGGGGGCATGCTAGCCATATATGAACTTCAAGAACAAACCCACTGACCACTCCTGCATTGAAACATGAAAATGTGAAGTATAACGTTAGTTATATTCAAAACAGAACTAAACCCACATTTATTTGAAGTATTCATTTTTATCAGCTGCCCTTTGGGCAGAAATAGGCTTTGGCATTCATCTGCATCTCTTTAAAACACTAAAGAGGTGGTGTGAGGAGGGTGAGGTTCAGTGGGAGGAAAAAGGAGAGGCCACAGGTTTACATTTTGTTTTTTAAAAATCTTTATAAACATCACATCTTTAACCACATGTGGGCTGTGTGTATGATGTCTAAGCTTAAGTCTTGTAGATAATTTAAAAGTATAATTATCTTGTAGATAATTTAAGAGTATAATTTTAATTTTGCTAGTTGTTTATGTCACAACTATTGTCACTACATTCAGTGATATGCAGGAATTGTGATTTGTGAGTAATATTAGTACACAGAAATGACTAAGAATTCTGTATTTTCTGATATGGGAGGAGGTCAGTGGGGAGGTGACACCATAAGTTCGTGCACCATGCAACACCAACCATAGAGACACCACTGACAAATTTAAGGACAATCACTGTATATTGACGGGTGAGTTCATATAGGCAATGAGCACCTTAATACAGATTGGGAAAGCAAGCCTGATTGAACTTGAGCAATTTGGATCTGTTACTTCATAAATCTAAATCTATGTACCTCCCCCACCAACTAACTTTGGAAGTTAACAAATGGTTCTACACTTTTTAATGTTTTCTGCATCATGTGCTGTAGCCCCTAGGAGGACTATGCCTGCCTCTTTGTGGACAAATAGCTGCATGTGAGATGTTTATTGTATGTTTGAAATTTTTAAGAGATTGCTGGTAATTCTTTTATTTCTTGGCAGCAGCAGTTGACATTGCAGCAGTAGTTGCCTCTGCTAAATGGAGGCAGCCCTCCAAGTTTCAGAAAAATAATTGCAGGTAGTCTGGTGCAAAAGCAGTCTTAATAATTACTGGAGATTTCACAAAAGAAATATAGTTTTTGTAAACAATTGTCATAATAATGAAATACAGAAGAGTTAGAAACATGAAGAAAATACAGAAGGATAGGGGCAGTATTTGTTGTCAAAGGGGAAGTGTTCAAAAATGGGAGAGGACATGGAAATGACTTGGTTATTCATATTATTTTACACTGATCTTTGCAATGATTACTATGAACATAGTATGTGCCACAGAGGATTCCTTAGGCAAGAAGCATAAAAAAGAGTATGTCCAGGTGATAGAGAATTAATGATGGATGAAAAGGCAATACTTTTTGGTTTTATCTGTTGTCAGCAGAGTGTCATATAATATAGGAGGATGATAAAGGACAAACAATGGCAGAAGGACTCGATTGTCCAGGAAATCCCAGCAAGCCGCTGTTGCTACGGAAGCCAAAGCATTTGTAGCATTCTTGCTATCTGGAGAGAGAACTGAGAAGAGCATTGACTAGATTATCAGTCCTTTAATAGATCTCATCGAAATCTCTGTCTCAAAGCACTGGGATTGGAGAACCATAGTAAAAACATATGTAGTGTTCAGAAGCTATAATGTGCAGACATAAACGTAAGGTGAGGAATGGCTGAGTGACCAATATATGAATGTTTGGATTTAGGTTTTGGGATTTGTCTAAATCTGAACTACAGTGGGCCCTTGGTATCCACTGGGGTTTGTTTCCAGGACACACATGTGGATACCAAAATCTGGATGCTCAAGACCCATCATATATAGTGGTGTAATAAAATGGTTTTACATATAAACAATGGCAAAATTCAGTGCTTTTTGGAATTTTTTAAAATACTTTGTAACTGTGGGTGGTTGAAGAAGGAGGTCCAGCTGTACATCTATACTTTCAATTTTTCATATGATAAAAATCAGTGATTAGGAAGAATGGCTTTCCTGCTTCTGTTTCTTGTCTTCTTTCATTGCAGTAATGAGAAAAGCTGCTACTTGATTTAATGAAGGATTGTTTTAGTAATTCCTGGAGTCAATGCAATCATTTCATTTCTCAGGATCAAAATTTTCACCATGTAAAGCAATTAACTCAAATGGGCCCTGTACTTGCATATTGTGTAGGATTTTAAGGCTGAGCATGTAATTGAAAAATGTAGTTCTTCCATCTCTTGGGTTGCAAGCCTTGTGTTCCCAGTAACTTTATAGAGTGCATCTTTACTACATTGCAGTGGGGGTTTAGACATCTTTGTACAAGTAGAAACCAGTACCGTTCATGAAAGGAATGCTGTTGCTGCCTTCCAGAATGTAGAAAAGTTGCATTTTATGTATGGTTCTCAGAATGGCTACTGATTCTGGAAGGTGTAGTACAAAACAACAACCTTCCCATGTTCTGCTATTTTCTTATATCACCCTGCCCTCGAGGGTATGATACAGAAGAAGAACAAATTCTGCTGTGGTGAGGGGGAATTCTGTGGTTGTGATGGTTCCAAGCTCCCTAAGTAACTAAGCAGCATGAATAAGAAAGTGAAGTTTTCGCATACTACACCTAAAAGCAAGCCTTGAATAACTCTGAAAAATTGGCCCATTCAAGGTCTCCTACTCTAAATCTGCAGTGCATTTTATTACTGGGAAACTGTTCCAAACAAATGGCAGCACATACAGTATTTACTTGGAATTTGTGGAAGAACAAGGATTTGGATTCTTTGGATTCAGGCACCTAATGAAAGAGTTTCATTGGGAGTGATGCATAATTTGTGGCAGAAAGCTTATTCTGGAGTGCAAATAATATACGATATATACTCATGTATAAGTCTAGAAATTTGAGTCAAAAAATGGCCTGAAATGGCCAGAGTCAATTTATCCACGGGCCAATGTAAGTACTGTATTTTAACTCTTATTTAAAAAAGAACCATCCCCTGGTGAAAGGCAAGAGTGTGTCCTAGAAGACCTGATCCCTCGCTATTTGCTCATCCATGCAGTCCTTAGGAGGAGCACAAACAGTTATGCTTGCTGGAATTGTGTAAATTCTTTCCCATTTCCCCTCTTTGCTTTGTCCTCTAGAGCCTTTGCTACATGCCCTTAGGTTTTATCCTCAACTTATCCACAGGTCATATCAAAATCCATAACCCGGAAACTTCAATTAGTCCAAAACATGGCAGCCAGATTAGTTACTGGAACATCGAGGAGAGAGCATATAACACCTGTGCTTAAATCTCTCCACTGGCTGCTGATCAGTTTCCGGGCACAGTACAAGGTGTTGATTTTGACCTTTAAAGCCCTACATGGCTTGGGTCCAACTTATCTTGGGGACTGCCTCCTCCCATATGAGCCTCCCTTGTACATTACAGTCCTCTGGGAGGAACCTGCTACAGCCTATGAAAACTAGGCTGTCACAGATCTCCCAGAGGACCTTTTCTGCTTTTGCTCCCAGAACGACCAGATGAGATGCGTCTTATTACCACCTTGGATGGCTTTAAGAAAGCGACAAAGATGCATCTCTTCTGGCAGGCCTTCCCAGATAGTAGCTGAATGATGTCTAGCTCCTGCCATCTCCCATTTGACATCTGGCCGCCACATTGGACCTCGAGATGGTAGTGTCATTTTTTAGATTTGATACTGTTTTAATTATGATGTAGTTTAATCCTGTTTTAAGGGGTGGGAGGTGGGTATGGATTGTATAGATTGTAATTTTTTAAATGTATATGCTTTTAAATGTACCCTGCCCCGATTGCTCGCTCAGAGGGGCGGGTTAGAAATTATTATTATTATTATTATTATTATTATTATTATTATTATTATTATTTTGGCCTCAAAACCTGCCTTTGACTTATACATGAGGTCGAGTTATGGTCGAGTATATACATCAGGTCCATATCATTGTTCTGGCCTCATGTCTGCATACTGGAGAGATGAAAAAAAGAGGAAATTAGTGGAGTATAAACATTATCATGACTAGAAAGTGAGTTCACTTTGTCACTGGAAATTCTATCTTTGTCACTTGGGAGTACTGATTTCTGCTAAAAAGGTTCCAAATGTGTCTTCCCTACTTGTGTAGCCAGCAGTTTCTGTTGTCCTGACCACAAATTGAAAATGCAGCTTTATTTTGCAGTGCATTTCTATAGTAAATTTGGTAATATTAATACTTGCCTTTTTCAGTAATTAAATTAGTATTTACTAGTAACTGGTAATGAAAAGTCAGGGAGTCAATGGGGTGTAGTGGTTTGAGCACTGGGCCCAATTGTGATCCTATTCTGCAGTGTATTCATATGGTGACCCTGTCATAAGGGTTTTCTTGGCAAAATGGGTTTGACTTTGCCTTAATCTGAGTTTGAGACAGTGAGGTTTATCACACTAGAGGGCAAACAGGATTTAAACAGGAATTAAACAGGAATTAAACAGGAAATGCCTTATGTTTAACATAGGGCATTTAACATGCCTTATGTTTAACATAGGGCATTTAACATGCCTTATGTTTAACATAGGGCATTTCCTGTTTAATTCCTGTTTAATTCCTGTTTAATTCCTGTTTGCCCTCTAGTGTGATAGTGTAACTTGCTGAGGTAACCCACTGGGCTTCCATGCTCAGGAGACAAGGACTTGAATCCCTGCTTGGCACAGAACCCCACTGGATGACCTTGGGCAAGTCACACTCTCTCAACCTTGGAGGAAGGCACAGGCAACTCCTCTCTGACCAAATTTTGCCAAGAAAATGCCATGATAGAGTTTCCATGAAAAACAATGTGAAGGCATCAAACAACAAAGTAAAGGCTGCAGGGCCGAGGTGGTATTTTTCATGCAGTACGTTATGCAGTAGAAAATGCATGGAGTACATCTGAGGTGTTAGAATGGCAAAGGACATATTGAGCCTAGAGGAAAAGCGGAGAGGCACCTTGCCAAAAAAATTAAATTAATGGATTAAAAAGTAGACATGTGAATAAGCAACATCAGAGTGCTGTCAAAATGGCAGGCGTTATTACTGAAGAATATACAAGCTGGGAGAGGCTGCAGCAGTTTGCTTTTTGCTTGCGACTACTGCCAAGGGAGGACAAGGAACTGCAAAATGTAGGACATTCAAGAAAGATGTAGTCGGCCCTTCCCAAATAAAAGCTAAACACACTCATATAAATCTCAATGCATGCTTCTTAGTGATGCTCAGAATGGAAGAACTTTTGAAATTCCTCCAGGACAGAAGGCCAAAATGGAGGACAGGTCCAGGACCTGGAGGACCTGTGGCCACCCTGGCTGAAGGAGCAGACTCTGCCCTCTCTTCTCCCCCCTGAGCAGGGAACTGGGTGCAAACTGCTACAACTTTGGCCCTTTGAACTGAGCTTGCAGCAGGTGAAGCTGAGCTGAGGAGGAGGAAGAAGAGAGAAACTGGGACATTTTTGGACAGCTGACAAATAGCCAAGCTCTGGGGCCATAACATACAGTGTTGATGTAGCCCAAGTGGTTCCAGGGTGGATTACATGTACTTCCATTGTGGGGAGGCACCCTAAATAAGGTCCAAAACACACTGCAGAAATATAACCCACTTAATTGAGACTGCTTTCACTGCCCTGGCTTAAGGAGAGGGAATTCTGAGAAGTGAGAAAGACACATTTTCCTTTCCCTGCCAGAGAGCTCTTTGGTGTGCCACAACAAACTACAATCCCCAGGATTCCTTAGCATTGAGCCAGGGGCAGTGAAAGCGGTCTCAAAGTGGATTATTCTTCTTCCTGCAGGTGTGTTTTGGTGTTGGACCTAGGCAGTGTGGCAGCCAGTTCCTTTTGGAGCTTGTCCAGCCAGAGGCAGAGAAAGGAGGGAAGGGAAGGGAGCCAGGCGCAGGTTGCCACAAGTTATCCACCAAGAAGAGTGTAGCAACTAAGGAGGAGAGTCAAAGAGGGAGGGAAGGATTAGGAAGGACCACCTGCGCCTCAGAGGAGGCTGCCTCTCTCTCTGATGCTGCTGCTGCAGGGCTGCCTCCTTCCTTCCTTCCTTCCTCCCCACAAGCCCCCAGCAGCCTCTCCCTCCCTATATTCCCCCCAGCAGCAGACCCAGAGCCCCTCAGCCAGCCCAACCCTGGCCTCAGGTGGCAGGGAAGGAAAAAGGCAGGCAGCAGCACCAGCACCACCTTCTTCCCTAGGATCCTTAGCAGGAGGAGGAGGACCTAAAGCCTTGTTCCTCTAGTGCTCTCCTTGGGAGCCCAGGGAGCAAAGCAAGCTGCACTGAGGACTGGGCTGGTCTGGAGGAGGAAGAGGAAGAGGAGGAAGATGGCGGAGGCAACAAGGACCTCTCCCAGAGCCTCAGGTAAGGAGGGAGGGGTCCCAAAATGACGGCCCTGCCTTTGGAGGAGCAGGGGCTCAAGAAGCAGGGGATTAGTTGCAATGGCTAGCAATGTCCTCAGCCTATATACTGTATTGCTATTGCAGGAATCTCTGCTGCTGCTGCTGCTGCTTACCTAGCCATGCTCAGCATGGATAGAATCAGGAAGGTCATTTTGTTGTGGTTGTTCCTGGAAGGAAGCAGGTCCTCCATTTGTCCTCCTCCCTTGTTTTGGGGACACTTGGTCCCCTTGGGGGAGCCCAGGGCAGGGGCCTCTGTCTCAGAGAGAACCCCCCCTCCTTGCTTTCCTCTCCTTCCCCCCCTTTTCTCATGAGGGGGCAAAAAGGGCCTGAAGAAGGGGTGGCCAGGTGGTGCCTTCCCTTTTGGAGCAGAGGCCCTAGTCCTCTCTCTGTCTCTGGCTGTGCTGCTGGGGATGGGTCTCTGGGGAGGTGGGGGGGGGGCTTTGCCAGGATGGTGGGTCGGTGCCCCTTTCCTGAAGGAGGAGGGAGATTTATGGGCAAGGGCCGGGTGGGCGTGTGCCCTGGCATTTGGCAAAGCGGGTGTGTGGCACATGATCCTAACGCAGAGCAAACCATGGACAGTATAAGGTGTGTGCCTTGCATTGTGAGGATGGCGGAAGGCCTCCTTCAGAGGAGTGCTAAGAGGCCGGGAAGACACAAGGGATTTTTAAAGATTTTATTACTGTATATACTCATGTATAAGTCTAGAAATTTTAGTCAAAAAAAAAATAACCCCTCAAAACCTGAATCGACTTATCCAAGTGTCAATGTAAGTGCTATACTCTGATGAAAGGCAAGAGCTGAATCTGTCCTGGAAACACTAATTCCCCTTTATTCACTCACCCATCCAGCCTTTAGCGTGAGCACAAACAGGGATGTCTGCGGGAATTTTGTAAGTTGTTTGGCATCATTTCCTTTTGCTTCATTCTTTACATCCTTTGTTACACGCCCCTACATTTTACCCTTGACTTATCCACAAGTCATATCAAAAGCCATAAATTTGGCCCCAAAATCTGTCCTCAATCTATAAATGATGTCAACATACAGTCAAGTACACACAGTATATTATATTATATTTATTTTATATTTTATATTATATTACATTATACACTGTTTCTTGTCTTGTCTTTTTTTGTAGGACAGTTTTATTGCCAACCTTCGACGGTGTGTTTGTGTGGGGGACGATAGGCAAAATAGCAATACAGTTAGTGGGTTTTTCTCATCTGGGCAGTAGTCTAAGCTTTTGCTGACTTCCACTAAAATATATATATTTAAAAAACAACAGCACACCTTTGCTGACGTCAGCTGTCAGAGAAGCACATGGCAGGCAGTAAATGCCAGAGAGGGATTGATTTCCTTGGAATTTGTTTGGTTTTGTTTTTTGTTTTTCTGAATCCATTTCACTACCAGAAAAAGAGGGGGCTTTCTAATGCTTTAATGGGCTGCTCTTTGCTGTCGTTTTCAGCCAGGTTTCCTTTGACGTTCCCTGGTGTAGGGAGTGTAAAACTGTAATGTTTTCTGCCAGGCTAAAGTGGCACAGTGAAATATGTAGGAGGAGCGGTGGATGTTTTAATTTTAGAGTAAGGGTTTTCGGGTGATGTCTTTACACGTCTTTTTCTGTATCTTGAAACCTGTTGGATTGGTGTTGCATGGCAGATCCCATGTACACAAGATAATTACACAATCCCAAACTTGGTTGCCAGATATTTGAAGGAGTGTTGTCAATGAAGGCACAGCCTAATTTCCCCCAGCGCTTGGGTTTGTCTTGCACAGGCAGTGAAACAAAAATCTAGGACAGCTATTGCTTCTTACCACGTCCAAGGTTAAGCATGCATAATCTAGCTCAATGTAGTTAAAGTTGTCCTCCATTGACTGCCAGTCTGTGGTGATTGTCCAGGGGAAAAAGAAATAGTTGCCAGTGAACACAAACATGGTGCCAACTCGGGAAAAACTCTGTCCGTCCCCATATCCAGTAAGTTAAGGAGCGCTGTTTTTTAGCTGATGATTCTGCAAACGCTAGTAATAAGTCTGTTCTGTCTTGTGATGTGTAGGTTGGGCAAGATGTTAGAAAGTTATCTTGAATTCTCTCATGCGACATGTAGAAGAAAATGGGTTTAGTGCAAACCTCAAAAAAGGAGCATTGCTATATTATTTTTGGTGGTACTTGTTTGTAGGGCAACTTTTGTAAGTAGTATCCTATTTTGATTCATTCTGGACGGCTAATACAAACTGTAGAATAGAAACTATGCACACTCTTGCTTCCAGTTCCTTGCATACACATAATCACAGAATCAAAGAGCTGAGAAGAACCTCAAGACCTTTAGTTCATCCCACTGCTATATAGGAATACCCAGTTTAACATGCCTCAGAGATGGCTATCCATCCTCTGTTTGTAGACCTCCAGTGAAGGAATCCAGCACCACCAAGGCAGTCCTTTGACAATCCTTCTTACCATCAAGAAAAACTGCCCAAAGTTTAGATGAAATCATTCTTCTTGTAAAGATAATCCATTGGGTCAAGTTCTACTTGTTGGAGCAGCAGAAATCCATCTTCTAAACGAATTCTCTTCAGATATTTAAATATGGCTATCATATAATCTCTCCATCCTCACTTCTCCAAGCTTACTAAGCTGTTTCTCATAGAGCTTAGTTTCCAGACCTTTGATCATCTTGGTCACTCTTCTCTGTGAACACGTTATAGCTTGTCAGTATCTTTTGTGAAAAGTGTTTCCCAGAACTGTACAAAGTATTCAGGATGCTTAAAATATGATCCAGAGTGCTTAAAAAACGAATAATCAATCTTATACTACAGTAAGTTGGTTAGTCAAAGGTGACAACAACCTTATGTCCTGTACTAATTTTCCAAATTACATTGCATTACCCATTAGATGCACAGAATGGCCACAGTTAATTGCTCACTTGTGATGTTAATGGCTGATGTGCAATAATAAACCATCATTTTGTGCTAGTGTAACCACTTTCCCATGTATTCCTTATTTAAGCTGGAATAAGGAATAAACCAACACTCAGTTTGCCTGATTCCTTGTGTATTGTTAAGTCTGGACGTTAGGCACACTATTTCAGCTACAAATTATTATTCTCTAAAATAGTGTTAAGAAATCCTGTACAATAACCTGAAGCAAAGGACATGCTCATTTACTCTTTAGTTGTTGTGGATTCCTTGTATTTGGTGCTGCTACGTGGCCCCCTGCACTTTCTTTTGCAAGTTTATGATGAACTTTGGAATATGACAGGTATATTTAGTGTACTAGCCATTTTAGGAAAACAGCTCTTACTCCTAATTGCTGGTTATCATTGACTCATGAATTCCCATGTCACATATTTTATGGAAAGTACAGTGTGCCTACACCATATGTGGGTGCACTATACATGGCTTCCAGCTTATGCAGAAGCCACGCGCCAGTTAAAGAAATTGTGCACGCCCTGCCCCAAGCCGCGAGCACATGCCCCATTGTTTGCAGTGGTGTGTGAGCATACATGGATTTCCCCTTCTGCGGGGGGATCCGGAATGGATCCCTCACATAAGGGAAGGGCCCACTGTATAAAAATAGAAGCAGTCAGTGTGTTAGAAAGTATGTCCTCTCGATTACATTAGAACCTTTTCCAATAATAATAATAATAATTTGTTAAATGTATATCATGTTTTTCCTCCAGTGAGCTCTGGGCTATGGACCTACCACTTCCTGTTCCTTTCCATTTATCCCCATAATAACTGTGAATTAGATCAGGATGAAAGAGGGAGAGCAGTTGGCCCAACTCCACACAGTGACCATCATGGCTCAGCAGGGAACTAAACCTGTATTTCCCAAATCCCATTCTAACGCTAAAATTGCTGCACTACAGTCTGCCTGAGTGAGACCAACAAAAAAAGACATGAGGGCAGTTGCCTTTTTCCTGTTATGTCCCAATAACTGACATTCTAAGGCACATTGCCTTGAACCTGGACTAGTAGTGACAGCTTTGTCTTTAATCAGCATTACTCTCGTTGCTGGATTTTTGGATTTGCTAAACACTTTTGGTCTGTAACATTACAATGCCTAATCCTAACAGGGCAGACTTGTGCCTATCTGTTTGAATATAAATCTCTCTGTGTCTGGTGTGGCTTATTTCCAGATATCTGTGCACAGGAGTAAAGTCTTAGTATGTGCAAATATATTTAGTTGTTAGGATTTATAGATAAGGACGTGAGAATCACATACTGACTGCTCATAATACGGGATCATTGTATTTGAAAGATGAACTACGTTTCAACTATGTTTCAAATACTGTACTGTACAGGATTTCAGTATTGAAAATCTATGTTTAATAGAAACCTATTAACAGCTAGTGATATTTTATTTCCAAAACATCATTTGGGCAGTTGGGGGCAATATTATTTTGCAGGTTTCAACTCCACAGGCTGGACAACAGCTATTAAAAACCATTCACATAGAACAATCTCCAAGAAATCAAAGGATGCTACTGTAGAAGAACATCTCTTAAATGTAAGCTAAAAATGCAGTGAGGAGTACTAGGGTGAAAGACAGAATAAAGTACATTGCTTATTCCTGAATTTTAAAGTTAAAGCTTAGTGTAATAACAAAAATTCAGTACCATATATACATGTGTACAGGTCAACCTCATGTATAAGTTGAGGGCAGGTTTGGGGGCCAAAACCCTAAGTTTTGATATGACTCATGGATAAGTCGAGGGTAAAACCTAGGAGCACACAACAAAGGATGTAAAGGAGAAAACAAAAGGAAAACACCACTCCCTCTAGTCTGGACCTCTCCTGACTCCCTAACATCACTTCCCTGGTGCTGGAGGAGAAGGGTTTAAATGATTGTAAAGGGAAGGAAGTGGAGCTAAATGGGGTGTTTGATGGGGAGAGAGAGTTTTAATATCAGATTGGGAAGGGAGGGGTATTTGGTGGGCAGAGAGATCCAGAGAGAGAGAGGAAGATGATGGGGAAAGAAGGTTTTAACTGGATTGAGAAGGGAAGAGAAATGGGGTATTTGGTGAGCAGGAGCGATCCGGAGGAAAAAGATGGGGGGGGGTTTAATATCGGATTGAAAAGGTTAATTACCTCTTTCACTCACACTCCGTGCTTCAGGAGCTCTTTCAGAACTTTTTGTAAAGGCAATGAGAGTGGGGCATTGGGGACTCTTTCAGAACTTTTCTAAGCAATATTACTGTATTGACCCATATATAAGTTAACCCAGGATTTTAGGGTCAGTTTTTGGGATATATAGTCAAGTATATATGGTGAGCTAAAAGCATTTTATGCCAATGAAATTGTAATTTATGAAGCTGATCAGGGCTTATAAATAACTGGTCTTCACTGGTTTATTAACAGAACAAGTGTCTGGCCACTTGGACACATTAGAAAGAATACTGAGTTTTCTTGTTAGAGAAGGGAGAGAGATTATTTGTGTGTCCATGTTCTTGCTCAGCTTGCTGACCTTGTCAGTAATAGCTCATTTGAATTCACTAGTATTGCCTGTGTGGAGTTGGAATGTCTCTCTAAGGTGGCTTTGTAGGTTAAACTGAATGATATAGGTCTAAATTTAACTTTGACATACAATATGAGCCTATTAATGTGGAAAATAGAGGTTGCAGGTTATTTGTCCTTCCACCAAGTGCCAAGGATTGTACTAAATAGTTGTATTTCTAGAATATCTTTTCTAGTACATAACACATTATTAGAAGAGATATTTGACTTCTCTGGGATATTTATTTTGATGAAACTGCAATCACTGTAGATCACTTCTAAAATTGGACCTCAGAGAAGTGAGTTCAGAGAAAGATAGAATTCAATAAACTCAATATTTTACCAATTATTATGTAGAATACAATTATGTAGAATATGGTGGTGAGGTTCTTTACTGAGGGATTGAGGTCCACTGAATATAAAATATAAAGATGGAGTAAAGTCAAGAATTGACAAATTAGTAACGGGATAAGGATTGATGCAGAGTCAGATTGCAGGAAATATGCATTATTTTCAATAAAATAAAATAAATTTGGAATTCTGTTCACAACATCCCTCCCTCTTTAAAAAAAAAAAAGCAAAGCCACGCAAAACCTTGGCTGAAGTCCTAAAAAAAATTACGTGTTCACCTGAGGGCTTGGGTGTGTCCTATGGGATTTTGAATTTTCTTTTTGACTGACAGACACATAGTAGTACATAATAAAGTTTCCTCCACTTTCCAAAGGGAGATGAAATAGAGCATTGCAGGAAGGAGTGTTGTTTTGAAAACCACAAGCCCAAACCTCCTTTGAGTATGTAGACCAAGTCTTATAGCTAAACCATGCTTATATGTTTGCTGGAATTTTTTATGTATCAGTTTCGAAATATTAATTTAGTGTTCACCATGTTGAGTCTATGTGGAGGGATCAGCCCATAAAGCTTTTACTAAAGTTGTAGTTCTATATGTGCAATTACCGGGGAACATTTTATTTTATTTATTAAGCTTATATTTTTATTTAATAAGCTTTTCAGGGGTTTTGGCATTTGATTTTATTAACCAACTGGCCCTCAAACTCCAGTGTTAAATCAATTTAGCCCTCAAACTCAGTTGCATTGCCAAAACAGATACACAATAGTATTTTACTAATAATGCTATTAACAGAATTACATTTCTTTCAGGTTCAGGTTGACTAACTCTAGTTGTTGTACCTTCAAGTCATTTCTGACTTATGGCAACCCTAAGGCAAATCTCTCACAGGGTTTTCTTAGCAAGATTTGTTCACAAGGGGGGGGGAGGGGGTCACCTTCCCCTGAGGCTGAGAGTGTTGACTTGCCCAGAATTACTCAGTGGGTTTCTGTGACCGATTTGAGATTTGAACCTGGTCTCTGGAGTCCTAGTCCACAGTTTCAATCACTATACCACACTGGTTCTCTAACTATACTAAAATATTAAAATCTTGATTAAAACATAATACAAATATTTGAAGGGATGTCATATTGAGGAGGGAGCAAGCTTGTTTTCTGCTGCTCCAGAGAATGGGATCCAGAACAATGGATGGAAGCTACTGGAAAAGAGATTCCACCTCAACATTAGGAGGAACGTTAGGAGGAACTAATGTGGAACACACTCCTTCCTTGGAAAGTGGTGGAGTCTCCTTCCTTGGAGGTCTTTAAACAGAGGCTGGATGGCCATCTGTCAGGGATGCTTTGATCAAGAGCTCCTGCATGGAAGGAGGCTGGACTGGATGGCCCTTGTGGTCTCTTCCAACTTGGTGATTCTATGATTCTATAAAATCCAGTTGATAAAAAACACAACAGTAAAAGTTAGTCATCTCTCAAACAGTTAAACCTGCTTCCTAGATTCGATGCCAAAAGCTTTCCTTTGTGAAGGGGAAACTAATTTAACCTTGCTTTGGGGGAATTCCAGAATCTGGGCGCAGCCACCAAGTAGTGTCTCATTAAGTCCTGCTCTACATAACTTTGTGGTAATGTATCTTCCCTGTCATTTGTCCAAGTGACTTCCTTCTCAGCCAGTAAGGATGTTGAGGGAGAGGACTATGTCAAGTACCAGTGGTGCCAACCTTGGTCACAGTCATGTGACAGGGAGCATACGGTATTCTGTTCTTATTGAACTTAAATATTTGTATCATCATCATCATCATCATCATCATCATCATCATCATGATCTCTCACCCCTCTGTCCTTTAGAACAAAGCTTTACAGCAATTTTTTTCAATATGAAAACATAATTTGGAAAAAGATGTGCAACAAACATAGTTGGCACCTTTTTCCAAAATACCCTATTCCAGATAGCTGTAATAATTTTTATCTGGAGTAGGGCATGTTCTGATTGTTGTGCTTTGGCTCTTTCAACACATCTACCCCACTTGAAGATGTAAGTAGGTGGCATCAATAGGGGGTGTGGGAAGTATGACCCACACCAGGTGACACCCCAGAAGAGAGGTGACACCCAGTTGGGCTCTCCTCCCACTGTACCCCTCCCAGCTTTGCTGTGGCAGTGGGGACTCATGAGGAGTCTTCCATTGCAGCAGCACATGAGAGGGTCGAGTGTGTCCTTTTGGCAGCCACCCATGGCATGGGTGATATCAGCAGTGGTGTAAGTCAGGGGTGGTTGACCTTATATTCTGTAAAGGGCCAAATTCACTTGAAAGGTAAGATACTTGGGGCTACCTATTAATAGTATGCAGGCCTTGCACAATACTTTTTCTTCTGCCTCATTATTCCTAGAACCTTTTTCTCTCTTTCAAATATCCCTTCATTCTCTTGCTCTTTCTTTTCCTCTTGCTCTCCATGCAGCAGTTTGCTTATAGCGGGACAGAGTGATCTGCTAGAGATGTGAAATGAATTCATCCCTTTCAGAGAGCTTTTGAAATTAGTCTGAGTGTGATTAATAAAGTGCATGCTACTGCAAAGATTTTTAAATGTTCCCCCAAGTTTCTAATGCCCCACCCCCCATGTTAATCGCAAATTTACCAGGACTTTTATTGGCTATTTCCCTTTGTATTTGGGGGGATTCTAGAACACTTCACTCTTTTTTTAAGGCTCACATGAATCTGTACAGGGTATTGGGGAGAGGTTGAGGTGTGTGGTGCAGCCTTCAGTGTTCTTCTTGGGAGCCAATCTGGTTCTCCAATCTCTGGTAGTTGCCTTATTATTATTATTATTATCATTATCATTATTATTATTATTATTATTATTGAACATGGACTCTGTCAACATTAGAAAATAAAACAAGCATGGACAGGTAACCTAATACTGAGAATAGGTAACAGGTGGAATAAGGGGTTGAAATGTACCTTTCTGTACACCTTTCCCCTGAAGCTGCCACCTCATGCAGGGTCTTTCCTCCTCAACTTCAAGACTGAAATAGGCCTACAACTATGTAGGATGTAATGGGAGAATGTAATTTTAAGAATAAACCATTCTCAGCATAGAATAGTAAAATGTTGTGAAGAGTTCCATGGATTTTTCATGTAATACTCACTTTATTTTATTTCTGTTGGCAAGTTACAATCGGCCCTCCTTATCCACGGATTTTTTATCCACGGCTTTGAGCATACACAGCTTGAAAATATTCCCCAAAACTATAAATTCCAAATAGCAAACCTTGATTTTCCATTTTATATGGGACACCATTTTGTTGTGCCATTATATTTAATGGGACTTGAGCATCCATGGATTTTGTTATCCATGGAGGGTCCTGGAACCAAACTCCAGTGGATAACAAGGACCTACTGTAAAGTTTTAGGTGTTATGTATATGCAGGGTGTACACTGTGGTATCATAGGGAAAGTGTTTTTTTCAGTGTTTTGTGAAGGGGATCATACCCTTTAGGTAAATTTATTTCTGATATCTTCAGTGGGTTAATTTTCAAGGCTCATGAATTTAGTTAGAGATTACATAATATTCTTTTTAAAATAATGAGGAAGGTCTAGTACTACAATTAAACCAGTTATTGCACATTATGTACTGTACAATGCACACAAAAAAATCATACCAGGCCTTTGTCATCCTTCATCTTCTGGAATTGCTCGTATGTTGTGATGGTCTCTTTGTAGTGTTGAGTTGTGTGGTTACTGTGAGGGTGTAGCATAGAGTTTGGATCGGATATGGTATCTGTTGGGACCATGTACAGTATTCAAAACCTGTAAACATTTTAAATGTTAGGTATATGGCTACATAGATGTTTGGGTTGGAAGTCAGCCTGAAGAAAATGGAAGTTTTCTACCAGCCTGCACCACAGGAAGAGCACTATTATCCTCACGTCACCATAGGCAAATCTGTGCTTAAGTCTATTCAGCAGTTCACCTACCTGGGAAGCATCATCTCCTCAGATGCCAAGATTGATAAATAGATTGATCACAGACAAAGGCATATAGTGCCTTCAGAAGGCTTCACAAAAGAGTCTCGAGTAACAAACACTTGAGATGAAGGACAAAAATCAGTGTGTAAAGAGCCATTGTACTGTCTATTCTCTTCTATGGGTCTGAAATATGGGTTATTTATCACCAACACCTACGACTTTCATCAGCACTGTATACTTACAATCCTAAATATACACTGGACTGACTATGTGACGAATGTTGCTGTCCTGGAGCAAGCAGGGATCACCAGCATTGAGGCCATGCTATTCAAAACGCATCTGCGGTGGGCAGGGCACATTTCTAGGATAGAGGACTATCGCTTCCCAAAAATAGAACTCTATGGTGAGCTTGCCACGGGTCAACGTAAGAGGGGCACCCCAAAGAAAAGATACAAGGACTCCCTGAAACAACATCTGAAGCTCAGCCAAACTGATCACTAACAATGGTCTGGCCTGGCCTCACATTGGGAGGCTTGGAGACGCACTATCCACAATGCTGCAGCCTCTTTTGAGAACTCACGCCAAGTGAGTCTCAAAGAAAAATGACAACACAGAAAGAACCACAACTTGGAAACATCACCCAAGGAGACTTTCTGCTGTGCTCTGTGCAACCGGACTTGTTTATCTCGGATCGGCCTTTTTGGTCATCAACACACTTGTAGAAAGTGTGGGATGAGTCCTTCCTGAATCTTTGTTATGTTTAGAAAAATGTAAAAGTGTGTGTGTTTATATGTGCCTTCAAATAGCCTAACAGTGAATAGTGATCACATGTATTTCATTGGATTTTCTTAGGCAAGGAATACTCAGAGGTAGTTTTGCCAGTTCTGTGATAGAGCCTATAGCACCTGGTTTCCATTGGCAGTCTTCCACCCAAGTACTAACCAGAGGTTATCCTGCTTAGCTTTCCAGATCAGAAGATATGGTGCTTTTAGCATATTTCAGCCCCATCTTTGTTGTTGTTGTGTGGCTTCAAGTTGTTTCCAACTTAAGGCAACCCTAAGTCCAAAGGGTTTTCTTGGTAAATTTCTTCAAATGGGGTTTTCCATTGCTGTCCTCTCAGGCAGAAAGTATGTGATATGCCGCTGCTGTCCTCTGAGGGTGAGATTATATGACTTGCCCAATGTCACCCAGTGGGTTTCATGGCTGAGCTGGGATTTCTCTAGAGTCATAGTCCAATGCTCAAACCCCTACACCACAGTGGCTCCTTCCTTACAAATGTATCTGCCTCACAGCAATGTTTATTAACTTGTTTATATGATGTTTGATGATTTACAGGCCACTATAAAATTAATGATAAGTTATAAATCTAAACAACAAGTTTCTGTTTTTCCATGTGTATGGGGGGATATGCTTGCCCATTTTAATAAAATAGCCTAAAAGAATAATAAGATGCCTCGCCTAAAATAATAACAAGATGTCTGCTCATTCTCTTATTTTAAAAATTCCTGAAGTCTTATACTTAAGAGGGGTGTTGATTCTAAATCTGCCTGTTTGGATTACACCATTGATCACAAGTTGGGAGCCCAGGTAACCAGAGAGTGATGAGAAGGACCTCCAAATAGATACAGGTTAGGTTAGCTGACAAATGGCAAAGAACTCTCAGTCCTTCAGTCTAAAGAGAAAAGAGTGGGAACCATTCCTGTTTCACAGTCGGATGAAACCTGGTGCACCAAAACAGCAATAACATGTTTTCACAGCTTCCATACTTTCCTGTGAGCAGAGGAACTTTTTTATTTTTGTTTGGGTTTATACTCTTAACGTACTACACTCTGATTTTCAGAGAGAAGATGAAGGAAGCCACTGTGCACCTGGCACTTTGAACTGTGAAATTCTGCCCTTGCTAGAACAAACATCTTACTTTTACAGTGCAAAAGTGATTTCCAGGAAAGGTTTGTCCAGATTTACACTGAAATATTTATTTCTTTAAGGGGAAAATCGTATAAAGCTGAGTTCCATATATTGAATTTTAGTAGCTTTCAAAGAATCCAAACATTCAGTGAACCTGTGTTTCTGCAAGAGAGTGAGTTTATTTTATTTATTTAAGATATTTCTGTGTTGCCACCCAGCTCATGAGTGCCTGAGAGAAAGAACAAATTGTTAACTGCCATTATGTTGACATCAAGTTGAGGTGATTTTTATGAATGAGAGTCCAAGTCACTCTTGTCATAAACAACCCTATTCAGGTCTTGCAGACTCAGGGCTGTGGTTCCCTTGATTGGTGGACAAATTAAAAAGTGCACATAAATAATAAAATTTTGAAACACATTAAAATAGTCTTTAAAAACAATAGCCACCTAAGAACAATCCTAAAATACCATTTTATATCAGAGCTGTTTTAAACATTAAAAACCATGTGGAACAGTACTGTTTTTGCTACCCACCAGAAGCTTAAAAGAGATTGAATGAGCCTAACTTCCTTGGTTATGGAGTTCTACAATCAGGGTGGTGCTACAGAGAAGGCCTTGTCACCAACCTAGCTTCAGAAAGTGTTGGGACATGCAACAGAGCCTCCTCTGAGGATTTCAAATTTTCGGCAGTCTCATGTGAGAGGAGGTGGTCTTTGGACAGTATTTCACAATTCAAAGTGCCAGCTGCACAGTGGCTTCCTTCAGCTAATCCATGAAAATATATCCTGAGTATAGGAGGCACAAGATAAAAAGACAAGATCTGAAACTGGTTAAATAATAAGAAACCAGTACTAGGAACAAATAAGGAGTTCTTAAAATGGAGAGAGAGTACCAAGGATCTGTATTGAAAAAAGGTGGTTTTTTTTAGATTTTATAACAAAATTTATTTTTGTTCTGTAGATATAAATCCAATCATCAAACAAAATGGAAAATACTAGTAATTAACAATCAAAACTTTATCATTTAATAAATAAAACATTGGCATTCAAAATTTTAGCTGTAAACGCTACTTTTAAAAAAATTGACTGAAGTGATCTGGACTTAGTGATGAAAAGCAAGGTGACAGACTTGTGGCTTTCACCACAAAATGCTGAAAATAAAAGTAAACTGCAAAGAATTCAGTGAGCTCCAAGCTAGGATAAAAGACAACAAAATTGCAAATATAATTAAGGATAATTAAAAGTAAAGTAATGCACATTGCAGATTGTGGTAGTCTAGTGGTTAAGATGCCAATTTGGATGATCTTAAGATCAAAAGGTTGGCAGTTCAAGGCCCAAGTCATCCCATAATGGGATGAGCTTCCGTCACTAGTCCCAGTTTCTGCCAACCTAGCAGTTCCAAAGCATGAAAATGCAAGTAGATAAATATGTACCACTTCAGTGAGAAGATAACAGCATTCTGCGTAGTCATGCTAGCTACATGATCACGAAGTTGGCTTCGGACAATGCTGGCTATTCAGCTTAGTAATGGAGATGAGCACCATCCCTATAGTCAGTAATGACCACATTCATGCCAAGGGAAAACTTTTACCTTTACCTAATGCACATAATGCACATAGGTGTAAAAAAAAAAATTCACATTAACACCAGGAAACTATTCTTAGGTCATGATGTACAGTTCAGTGGAAATAGAGACTCAGTATGCAAAAACTAAAAAGCACATTCTCAGGTAGGGAAGGGGCCCAATTACTGCATTTTAGAAGAAAGGTGTTATAGAAATGGGGAGAGTACAGAAAAGGATAACTGAAATGGTTGGATAACTAGAGCAACACCTTACCTGTTAGGACAGGCGATGATGTTGTGGCCTTTATTTAGAAAAAATGATAATTGGGAGTAGGGGTATGATAAACGTTTGTGAAACTATGTATAGTGATGGGCAACACTTGAGTCTGCTGTTATCAGTGGAGCTCAATAGTAGATGATGCACAAAGGGCAACAGTAATACCACTATTCAGAACTTCAAGGGAAACAATAATACCACCATTCATATCTCACTATACTGTGTCCAGTTCTGGGCACCACAGTAAGATAAGTACTGTACTGGAAAGCTGGAATATGTCCTGAAAGATGTGACAAAGAGGGCAAAGTGTCTGAGACTCAAGCCATATGAGGAATGATTGAGGGAGTCAGGTGTGTTTAACATGGAAAAGAGATGACTGAGAGATAATAAGATATTCATGTTCAGTAGTGATGCACTTCACGTGATTGCCCTGGAATAGTGCTTTTCACACTATCTGATGTGGGGGATGAGCTTTTTTTGTTTGTTTGTTTCTGTTGTGTCTGCCTTGTATGTGTACCTTATTGGCTACAGCTGTCCCCCCCCCCCCCCCCCCCGGAAACCCACCACAGACTTGAAGATCGGCTCTGGTCCACAAACCCACTTCTTTGTAGAGCACAGAATTCAGAGTGCCTCATCAGAGAACACATTCCAGTATCCCATTTTATTTAGCCATGGCAGTTAGGGTTGTGAAACTGATATAACTGGTGTGTTTGCACTATGACACATGTTGAAATAAACACTGAAAAATGTAGATTCGCTTTTTCATTCATGGGGAAAAAATATTTTTCCATAAAGAAAGATGTATGGTATTTAATTAGGAAAAAAGTGTGAAACATGGGGCAATCTGACATTCTGCAGTTTTTAAAAAACTGACAGCAGGTGATTGCCAGGCTTTTCCCCAAGATCTTTTGCTTCTCTTACTGCATAGTATTGATTTCTCTTGTATGCCATTTTGCTGAAAGGCCAGATGATTCCTGACAAATGGTAATAAGTTCCTACTAGGCATCTGTCATTCTCTACCTTTCATAACAAAAGTTGCTGACTAACATAAATTAGAGCGGAAACACTCCTGTCTCTTTCAAATCTGCCTGATTCCCAAAGTCACTGTATGTACAAACGTGTATTCATTTAAAAGGAAGTAGCTAGTGGAACAATCTTGACAAATATGTTTCCAGACTAGTTTGCCAGAGAATTTGTTTGCTTTTTTGGTAGGGAAAGTTTTTGAACAACTTTTAATTATTATTTTAATGATTCTCAGCTCCACATCATTATAGTACTTGTATTTACTATACTGTACTTTTTGTACTTGACTTGTATTTAAATATATCAGAGAGGGAATCTTGAAGTGGCCTGTGTAAAAAGGCCACCCATCACTATTGTTAACACAGAGACCTCTTGTATGTAATATAATTCTGTATCATATGGGACTTTTCTGTACTAGTATTGGCCACAGCTAGGAGCATGTATTTTTTCAAGAGGAGATGTTACATATGATGCAAATGTGCAATGCTAGAGTAGAAGCAGAGTGGAAAGCTGTTGTGGTTTAGTCCAAATAATCTCCCAGGTGATACCAGTGATGTGGCCTGACAAGCTCTGTATCAGATTGCTATTTGCATCTACAGTAGTTGTATGGTTATTATCTGGGTTATTTGAATTTATATTCTATTAAAGGGTCAACATTTTGCATCTAAAAAGGAGGGGTGGTGGAAATACAGAGTTCAAAAACTGCATTCTACATTCTGTTATTTGCTTCTCTATAAGAAATGCTCAGAGTGAAACACTGTAGCCTCACTTGTGCAGGAAAAGAGAGGGGAGGAAGAGAGAAAGATTAAAGGGAGACATATTTCCCTGTCTACCCTTTCCCCTTTAGTTGATATTTAATTAGAGAATACTGTGAAAGCAGTGTTTAGCAGTGTTTTATCAGCACTTGGGTCTAAAAGCAGTCAATCGTTGCGTTGGGCAGACAGTGTAAGAAGATATGGATATATTCTTTCTTTTTTTCCCTTTGTTTTATAGCTATTCAGCTCAACCAAGGTCAGCGTCATGGTAAGAAAATGTGTCTGAATTGTCCATATGACCTGCTCTGATTGGTGCAATGTAGATACTACAAGCTGGTTTTTACCGTCTTCAAACACAGCAGGTGCAGAGCCCTCAGATCTCATTGTGCTTTGGTACATCTGTCAGATAGAGGCAGTGAAGTGTAGTGGTTTGAGTATTGGACTAGGACACTGAGACACTCGATCTCAAATCCTCACTCAGCCATGGAAAACCACTGGGTGAGCTTGCACAAGTCACAGTCTCTCAGCCTCAGAGGAAGGCAAGGCAATCATCCTCTGAAGAAATTCTGACAGGAAAGCCCTGTAATTGGTTTACCCTAGTGTCACTATAAGTGAGAAATGACAACAGCTGTTAGATACATTTCCTGAAGCATGGAAGTTTCCTTAGAATTCTAATTACTCATATTTTGTTTGTTTTTTAAAAAAGTTTTTATTAATTTTTCAAATAATAAAATAGTACACATACAGTATTGTACATATTAACATCATTCTGTCTTCCTTCCATCTTTATCAATTCAGTATAGTTATACTACTTAACTTTACTTTCTTTTTTTCCATAAAGAGTATTCACATACTTCACATGTATATGCCTGGTACATAGAATAACCATTTTGTAATCAATCTCTTTTCTAAACATTGTTATCCTTCTTCATTTTATAAATTCGATATATTATACAATGTTATTAAGTGAATTGTATTTTTATTCTTTACTTAATCAAAAATAATACTATCATGTGGACTTTTTTCTTCTTTTATATTATCCATCCACGGTTTCCAATCTTGTTTAAATTTTTCCATTGATTTCTTATATATATAATGTGTCAATTAGTCCATCTCCATATAATCATAGACTTTAAATTAACCAGGAATCTATATCCGGAACTTATTTCCAATAAGAAGCTAACAATAATCTTGCTGCACAAATCATATAGAATAACAGTTACCATATTTTTCTGTCTAAGTCTTCCTCCTCAGTCATATTGAGTAGATACATTGTTGGGTCTTTATTTATATTAGTTTTTAGATTATTTTTTTTACCAAGTGAATTTGTGTCCAGTAATTTTTGACTTTTTTTACATTTCCACCAGCAGTGAAGCATAGTACCAACTTATATACTACACTTCCAAGATTTTTTCTTGCAGTTGTTGGTCATTTTTGTGATTCTGTCTGGAGTCAAATACTATTTGTATTGCATCTTGAATAGGTTTTCTTGCAGTCCATAATTTTTTGTATATTTTAACCTTTTCTTCCAATTTTTTTCCCATTGGGAAAATTGAATATTTTGACCAAAGTCCTGTGCCCATTTAACCATATAGGTGTTAATAGTTTTTTGTTCTAATTCTTGTTTCAGTAACAGATGGTAAATTTTTGAAATTTCATGGCTATTTTCTTGTTGTATTATCTTCTCAAACTCTTCCTCTCCTTTTTCTATTCCAGTCAATTTCATGTCTTGGAGAAAGCGTTCCTTTAATCTTCTATATAAAAACCAATTGCAATTACATCCATCATTCAATCATTCTTCTGTTTTTAGCCTCCTTTGTTTATTTTCTATTATAGTTATATTTTCATACGTCAACCATTTTCACAGGATAATTTCTTGTTTTCAAAGAGAGCTTCATTAATCGACACCCACAGGGGAATTTTAATAAACCATTTTTCTTTCACATTTTGCCATATATGATATAGTGATTTTCATATGAAGTGGTTATTAAATTCTTTGTTTATCTTGATTTTATCGTAGAACAAATATCCGTGTAAACCATATAATAATCCAGCACTTTCTAAATTAATAATCTTACTTCTTTTCAATTTTATCCAGTCTAGAATCCATGTTAGGGGTGCAGCATAATAATACAACTTGAAATCGGGTAAGGCAAATCCTCCTCTCTCTTTTGCATCTTGTAACAGCTTGAATTTAACCCTTGGTTTTTTTGCTCTCCAGATAAATTTAGACATTTCTTTTTTCCAAATCCGGAAGGATTACTCATCTCTTGTTTTAAAGACTTTTAGAATTTTCAATCAATATAAATGAACAACTTGGTTTCTCTTTCTCTAATTTCAGCAGCGTTGTACAATGAAATAGGTTTCTGTTCAGAAATAGTTCATAAACTGATTTGAAGAGCAATGAGACAGAATGGTGAAAAATTTTATTAGGATGTGTGCAGAAGGCCAGAATGGCCATCACCTAAATACCTGGTAGAGCAGGATATGGTAGCTAAATACTGGTCTGGCGTATCATCTCAGTAGTATCTTGTGAACCCTGCCATGAAAGCTACCAAAATTACAAAAGATGACACTGGTTTTCAAGAGGTGTGTGGTACAAGTGCCACTGTAATTTTGACTGCTCAGTTTGAAATGCTTTATTTTCAAAAGCAGTTCATCAGAGTTTTAGGGAGATCTATCTGAGGAAAAACAAAGTTGAACTCATTTTGTTTGCTTGTGTGGTGCTACTTTTATGGTGCTTTGACCATAGTAACTTTTTACCTATAACGTGTTCTGTTTTACATTGTAATATATCATAACAGATTGTAATTGTTATGTGTTATAGATCATAACAGAGTGCTTGTATATTTGAACACTTCCCACAGAAAAATTATCATGTTTAACAATCCTGGCACACCTGCTTTCTATGGACAGAGTGTTATTAATAAAGTAGCAAACAGTTTCTGCATGTTTTACTTCTGACTGTGTAGACTGGCTTCCGCTTTCTTAGAATCTGGGGATGTCGTCAGTGATACAGAAATGAGATACAATACACACTCTTCAACTTAAACAGCAAGTTGTATAGCTTGGCTTGTGAACTTCACCAAAAAGGTTCTTCAAAAACCGACTGCTGAGTTATTTTTAGTCCTGCAGATTATGATGGACATCCACTCCTAACATTCCTCCCCACTGGCTATACTACCAGTAGGTAGTACTGATGGAAGGTACAGTTGAACAACATCTTGAAAGCTAATGTTGTGCAGTCGTACTCTGTATTAGCTGCCTCTACAGACAAGATCAAATGGTGCATACTCTGCTTTCTTCCTTGTCATCTCTGCATTGTTTCCTGAGCAATTTCTTGTTCAAGAAAAGTTGATGTTGACTGGCTTGATTTCCATGCTCCTTTTAGATCTGGTGACTCTCATCCTTCCTCTCCAAAGTAATAGAGAGAATTATCTGCCAACAAGATGCTGTTTGAGTGTGGGTGACTCTGGTATGTGCACCAGAAACCTAGAATAGAAGCACCTCTACTTGTAGAGACAACTTGTGAAAAGATTTCTGCAGTATTCTAGATGAAGCCCAGTTACTCACAATATGAATAACATGGTTAATAATGTGGCTTTTAGCAAGATCATAGCCTGTAATATTTCAGAATCTACATTTCTCTAGAAAAATATGGGAATGTATGGATGACAAGAATGTTAAAATTACAGTTCATGTGGCACCACTATTTTCTAAAGTAGTTTTTTTTTGTTAGAACTCTGGGCAGAATGTATATGAGACTCATTTTTAATTGATAATAAATTTCTGTGCTCACAGTGGTAGCCTATATTATCTCCAGCTCCCACAGCCTGTTGATATAGACATGTGAAATCATTCCTTCAAGCCCCATCTATAGAAGGAGCCGTGGCTAAGAGATTTCTGGAGAATGGAGAGATGAGATGAACTCATCTTCTTGGCAAGGTACTATAGCCATGTCATTATTGACTACATCATGTGCTGCTTTTCCATGGTAACTGATGCCCAGAGTAGCACATAACAACACCAGAGGTAGAACAATACATAGTAAAACAAGAACGCGTAATAGGTGTCAGTCATATAATATATAACAACTTTCCTCTTGCATTATACTAAATTTTGGGCTCCTTTTGTTTAAAGAAGCAATGCTACCCCCCCCCCCCCCCCAATCTGCTCTTTTTATAGAACCACAGGAGTTTTCTCTGTTGACAAACAAGATATTTCTCTGCTATGCCCATAGAATGTGATGGTCAGACCTGCTGCTTATTATCATGTACTTCATTTTTCACAGGACAAAATGTTTCCAATTATGAACTGACATCATTTTGGCATTTCTTGGAGGCAAAATTGATTATCAAAGCAAGAGGGCAAGACTGCCAGAAATTTAACTGATAAACTCTGAAGAAAATTCAAGCTTGTGTAGGCATTCTGCCACAAGGCCTCTCTTCAAAGAGAAAGTAGGAAGTTACATGAGGTGAATTCAGTACTTTTAATGAAGGCATAATTGTAGCTTGATGTGGAAGGAGTGCCTCTAGCCAAGTAACCTAGTATGCAGACTTTGAGTTTGAATTGCTCTGATGGAAGCTTCATTCTGAGACAGAAATGGCCCAAAGCAATTGACCTCTGGTGGTAATCCTGCTTCTTGGGTTTTTTAAAAGTCTTGCTTTGAAGGTAGCATGTAGATCACTGTGCTTTTTGAGAAAGGCAAAACTGCTAAACCTGCTCTAGAAGCCAAGCCACCAGGCATGGAGATAGCTACTAAGCAGGTCACAGTATCACAGTACATGTGAGATTAATGTCACGTGGTTTGTCTTGGAGTCCAAGACTTTTCTTTCATAAATTGCTAGTGTGGATAAAATGGGTTTAATCCTGGAATAGAGAACTTTAATCCTTTGACCCTGCTGTAGTCTGGACCCTCCACTTTACAGATACAAGGACTTTGGTTGGGCTTGTAGTGAGGAACCAAGGTTTAGCCATTCCATGCCAGATACACACACCTATACTCCAGCAGCAACTTTTGATGTAAATGTTTTCACCTTGTGAGCAAAGCTGACAGATCTTACAAGAGATTCTGTCTGTTCCTCAAATTTGTTTGAAATGACTTTCAGAAAGCATATTAACTTATAAATAGTAAATATCAAAACAGTTATATAGTTATTAGCATAGGTGAGTTTAACCCACACCATATAACAAGCTTGTTCACTTTTAAAAATTAAGGGGGGGGGAACCCTCAATTCATTAGGCATAGATGGTTATCTACATCAGGGAGTTCCAAAAACACATCAAATTGAAGCATTGTCTAATTTCACAATCCTTTATTTAGAGTGAGTGCATGGAATCTTGTGTGTGTTTTGTGTGTGTGTGTGTGTGTGTGTGTGTGTGTAAAACTTTGGTGCTATTTCTGGGAGAAATGGGAGATATAAACTAAATATTTTTAAAGCCATCAATGTTGTATTCAACTATGGTTTTATTTAATTTCAAATCTAATCAATTTTGCAGTGAAGCTGTTTACAAATGTGATGAGCGGTATTAATGTCTGTATGGAATCTTTCACTATACCTGAATTTGCTACATTAAAATTCCTGAGGATTGCTACTTTGCGACAGGAAATTCTTGAGTTGCTATATCCAGGTGTTCCTATTAAAGTGCTAAAGTTCACCGCAGAGAAAGATCTTGCACTTACAGAATTGCAGTTCTTGTATTTTCTCTCCTTATTGTCAGAGCTTTGGTAGCCAATATGATTAGAGAAGAATTACAAATTTGCATTGTGTGTGGTGTTTGTGAATAACTGCTATATTGTAAATCTTGAAATGGCATACTTTGTATGATCTCATGTTGTCTAATGAATGCTTCTTTTGCTGACAGTAATATGAAATCCAGCTAGTAAAACTTGAGACGTTAAACAGTCAGACTTGTTTTGGCTTGTTTTTCATGAACCAGTTTTCATACTACTTGTAGAATTAATTCAGGGTCTCCCCATTCCCGTTTCAGTATGCAATATTTGAACATAATACATAATACAGTCACAAATGTATAGAACAGAAGGAAGCACTGTTGACGTCTTGTAGCAAATTCTGTCCCTGTTGTAGGATGAAATGTTGCAATCCTTCATGTACCTGCTCTGATTTATTCTCTTGTTAGCATTAGGTTCTTAATTATCCTTATGACTACATGACTTTGTACATGCATGTTGCTGCATTCCAAGCTCATGAAGGTACATGAAGCAGTCACCTTGCAAAATCTAAATCTAGTCAGTGTGTTGATGGAAGGCTGCTGTTCTAGGAAACTTTGTGTATACTGCTTTGAATTCTATCATAGAGGAAATATGGGATGTTAATAATAAGTGGGAAGCCTGTAGTTAAATATAAGTGTTCTCACACAGAGCCAGTGTGATATAATGGGCTGGAACTTGAGAGACTAAAATTCAAATCAATTCCATTAGTGGCTGGTGTCTACTGTGTCAGTGGGTTGAGGAATCTGGGTGTGGAGGGCATTTCCATCATGTTTGGGGTCATTTCTGGGCCCCCAGAGATCAAAACATGGGCCCAAAATGCCCTTTAGAGGGTTTGAGAGCATTTCCCCAGTGTTTTGAAGAGTCTGAACCAATTTAGTTTTTTTTGGGGGGGGGGCTTTCCTTTTGTTTAAGGTCATTCCTGGGCCTAAAATGGCCCAGAAAGATGTAAAAGTATGGTGAAAATGTGCTCATTTACCCCTAAAGAGAATTTGGGGGCAAAAATTGTTTGTTTATTTTTTACAGGAGATGCAGTAGAGCGGTAAGACCCTCTAAAGTCTTGTGGATGGCTAATGCAACCTCTTACCTCCCAGCCCTGGTCTAAACTAAAATAGGCCTAGCACAGTGGATAGCTCCTTTAAAGTTTGGACTAAAACCCAGAGAGGATTTACCATCCTACTGGCATGGCAGCCATCAGCCACTACTGGTGAGAACACAAACCTGGGTTTTTATAGTCTCCATTGATTTTTGAACCAAACTGAGTTACTTGGGACAATTTCACACTCTCAGCATGACCTGCCTCTCAAGACTGTTGCAAGGATAAAGCTGGGAGGGATGTCAGTTGTGTACAGTTTCTTGAGTTAGGTTGAAGAAAGTTATTATATGACCAATAAACTCTCAATCTTTAAATAATAGTGGTTCTCTCTAGGGCTCCTTCCAGCGTAGAAGAGACACATGGATGGATTTTAAAAAGAAAAAGGGTGTGTGTGCATGCCCATTAGGCCTATAATGTGTCCAGACCATAGTGGCTTCGTCTGATCTTCCAAAGCCCCCAAAACATCCCCAGAACAAAAGAAAGATTAAAAAGTCAGCTGCAGATTGGCCAATATGGATGCTAGAAGTGATGTGTCACTTTGGACACACTGAAATGTGCCACGGTGGCCTGCTGGGCAGGTAGCCCACACCATATTAGAAAGGTTGATAGTGGTAATCATTTTTTCTGTGTCAGTTCTGGAAGAAAATGTGGGATTATTAAGCTTTTTATGCAAGCCTCTAGAACACAAACTATTGTTGCATTTTTCTCTTTTATCAGTTGCCTGTCTGCTTGTATCATTTGTTCTTGGCCTTGAATTGCAAATTACAGTACTAACTTTTAACAGTAAAGATATACTGCCAACAGCAATACTGAAGCCATTTGTGATTTACCTGTCCAAATTGTGCCAATTGAGAATGCACTGGGATTGTAGCAAGAATTACTTATTGAATGTGAATGTCATTATCATGAACTGGGACTAGTATGGTAATCATAGAACCAGCAATCACAGAGCTCTACTTTCCTTCGGAACAAGTTGTAATCTGGAAGAGTTTCTGGATGAGTTACATGTTACATCTCTTATATCATATTGTTAGCTGAATTTTCTGTTTACTATTTCATTAGCTTGTGCTATAATCTAGTGCAGTTGTGATCTAGATATAGGAAAAGTTATTAAATATTTCAGGACAGATAAAACAAAGCACTTCTTCATGCAGCACGTAATTAACCTGTGGAATTGACTACCACATGATATGATGGCCATACTGATGGATCACTTTAGAAGGGAATTAGATACATTTGCAGAGGACAAAGATGTGCATTTTAAAAGTATATTCAAGGTGATTGAAATGAGAAGATTTAACTTTGGAAGTGAGATTCTAAAATGCATTGACATTTTGACATTTTTTTTGGAAAAAAATCTGTTATGTTTGTTTGCATTAGTCTTCAAACTTCTCAAGGTTAGTCCTTATCTTTTTATGCTCGTTCAGTGTACGAGACGTCAATTCAGCACTGCCTGGCAAATGCTGTGCCAGCAGATTCTCTTCCTGAAAGCATGTTTTGAAAGTAGTACAGTGTCATGTTCTGTAGTGCAGCATTATTCAGAGTAATTAAACAGCAGTGTTTTGTTTGGCTTTTTAAGTAAAAACATACCCCATTATTTTGATATTGGTTTTTTTTTAATCTGAAGAAATCTTTGATGTAGGATGTATCTGCTTTTCCAGGTCAGAAATAAAGAATGGTCGAGGTATTTTCCTGCTTGTAGGCTGTTTTGTTGTTGTTGTGTGGCTCCAAGTCATTTTTGACTTATGGCAACTTTAAGGCGAACCTATCATAGAGTTTTCTTGGCATGTTTCTTCACTCTCATTTAGGGTAGTAACAATACATGTGCACACACCTCAACAAAAATATTATGGAACTAGTGCAAACTAACAAACATATAAGAAATACAATATTAATGTCAGTTTATAATTACTGGTATTTATTTCCCCCCCCCCAAGAAAACATAAATTCAGCCTTTCGAATAGTTAGTGAAGATCTTACATTGAGGGGGTGGGAAGCAGAGTAGAGTAGAAATGCTGAAGATTAGGGATTTAGCCATGCCAGTTCATCTTCTTGCTGTGAGTCTCAAAGGAAGACTTGCCCTTTTCACAAATGTGGACTCAGTTGTAAAAAAAGTGAGAATATTAAGTGAGATTAAAAAAAAAACTTCTTTATTGAAGAAGTTAGGTTAGAATCAATAATTTGATAGATTTTCATATAAAGTAACAGATGGGAATGAGAGAGAATAGAATCCTTATACTAAGTTTGTTATCAAAACATCAATTGCTTACAGAGGTCAAGCAGTAGAAACTGTCTGTGGTTTTAAAAGGAACTATAGTGTCAAGGGAAAGAATTCATCTCTTGGATGTCCTTATTCTTCTGGTTATTTTGTTTAGCCCCAACTCTTCTTAATGAAATAGCCTGTTAGGTCAGTTTTCCTAAGAGTATCTGAAGTGAGGGACACTGATACGGCAGATGCTGCCACCATATTTGTCATCAGTAGCTACAGTAGTTCCTTCCTTCCTTCCTTCCTTCCTTCCTTTCTTTCTTTCTTTTCTCTTTCTTGGAAACTCACTGTAGACTAGCAGCCAAGAAAGACCTCATGGGCCAGAATTGATCTACTTTGAGTAGTCTTATATTATGTAACACATCATAACATCCATGGGCATGAAAGTAGGTGATCCGGGCTGACTTGCTACTTGCTTTCAGGAGTACAAGATCCATTTCTTTTTATATTGCTTTGATTTTGGTTCTAATGAATATAGGTTGACATATTGAATGTGAGCTGTACACATGTAGAGAATCCAATTGGAATGAAAGAAAACATTTGAAAGAAGACACTGTTCTGGATGCAAGGGTGCATGAATTGGAGTGGTACACTACTTGTTTTGGAGTGCTAGTTCCCAGTTCCTTATTTTGAGGCTGATTATTGTCCTGATAGGCACAAGTTTGTTCATTAAAATATGAATTGTAAACTCTAAACAACCTGGGGTTGTTGAAATGAGTGTTATCTATTGGTGAAGATGGTGGATGAGAGGAGGAGGAGCAGGACCTTTCCTATCCTATCAATCGTGTCTCATTAATTTGAATAGATTTGTGCATAATATTACAACAAGCACAGTAAGCTTGAGTATTGCAGGTTGCATCAGGTTACATTTGTGGCTGAAGCTAGTTATATTGCTGATGATCATGATCATGACCCATCCTTCAGCACACCTTTGAAAACCTGTTAAATTTAAAAAGTTCTCTACTGCTGTATCTGTCTGTGGCTATAATACTACAATGCCAATAAGTATGTCTGTGATGTAATGAAATTATTATAATGGCTTAAGGAATGGCAGAAATTAAATTTAAAATTTAAAATTTAAAATTGAGTCAGCCCTGGTGGCGCAGTGGTTAAATGCCTGTACTGCAGCCACTCACTCAAAACCATAAGGTGGTGAGTTCAAGACCAGCAAAGGGCTGAAGCTCGACTCAGGCTTGCATCCTTCCGAGGTCGCTAAAATGAGTACCCAGATTGTTGGGGGGCAAATAGCTTACAATTGTAAACCGCTTAGACACTCATTAAGGGTATGAAGCGGTATATAAATGAAAATGAAGCTGTTAATTTGGGGATTCACATTCTGTGAAATATGAGACACAAATATGTAGACCAGCCTTTCTCTGCCTTTTTATCCTAGAGGAATCCTTGAAATAATCTTCAGGTTACAGGGAAGCCCTGCATAAAAATTATTATATCTACAGTGCTCTCTCTCTCTCTCTCTCTCTCAACATACTGCATACACACACACTTATATATTCCCAATCACAATCTCTCACAGAGCCCCTAGCAACTCTTTCGGAACCCTAGGATTTCAGGAAGTCCTTGCCTAATCTAGACATCTAATATTTGTTATTTCACTACTTGAACAGAAAAAAAAAGATTTTCTATTTATATTTTAGCAAGAGAACTGTTTTTATTTGTCATTCTTCTGAAGAGCATTCCCAACCACTGTTTTATAAATTCAATATGCAAGAAATGTATTACTTCTTTGAAAGGCAATACAATATCTGAAGTGTGTGACTTGGACATTTAGTGTTATTGTTTTTTAACTGAAGGCAATATGCTACTAATGATGTAAAGGAAGAGAATATAGAAAGCCCTCATGTGGCTCTCATGTTCATAATTAGATGTGATCTCTGCACACTCCATTTATTTCAGCTGGATATACATTTGATACACATCCCTGACCATGGAAGGAAGAAGAGGAGAATGTACATCAAATTAAAAACAATACAGTGTGGATACACATAATCAGCACTCATGTGTATTTTGTACTTACTTCGAAGCTCCTTTATATGAACAGGTGTCCTTTTATTTGTTAATATTCCATCAGTAGTGCATTTAATACATGGGTTTTCAGTCCCTTATTTGCTAAACCTTACCTCAAAAATGATATTCTATAAAGTGACACTGTAAAGCACGTAGTATCTTGAAAATATGTCATATAAAATTAACTATTCCTTATCATTCTACTTTGTGTCCATGACAGTTTGGAAACTAGTGTCAGCATAGTGTAGCTTCAAGAAAGTTCTGGGGTGTGGTAGAATTTAGCCCCTAGTTTAAAGGATGCCTGGACACTGAGGAAGGCTGATAGGAAAAAAATTAGCTCATTTGAGATGTGGTACTGGAAAAGAGTTCTGTGGATACCAGGGACCGCTAAAAAGACAAATAAATGGGCCCTACAACAAATCAAACCTGAACTCTTCCCACGTTGGCCATATCATGACAAGATATAACTCACTAGAAAAGACAATAATTCCTAGCAAAGTAAAAGATAGGAAGAAGAGAGGAAGACCATTTTCCAGATGGGTAGACTTAATCAAGGAAGGAATGGTCCTGGGTCTGCAAAATATGAGCAGTACAGGTGATGGTAGAGCCGTGTTGGCAAACCTGTAGCATGCGTGCCCTCTCTGGCACATGAAGCTGTGTCAGAAGGCACATGGCAACCACAGCACAGAGGGGCAGGGAGGCGTGGCTGGCCAGCCCAGCTCCGTGCCGCAGCCTGGTTCTCCCATGGAAAACCAAGCCGTGACAGGGAGGGATGGTGAGTGGCCCTTCTGAGTGGAGGTCCTGTTCATTCCGGCTGGAAGTCCACCACCTTCTCCCTCCCCCAGACTTGGTTAAGTGTGTGTGTTGTGTACTATAAGTCGTTTCTGGAGACCCTATCATGGGGTTTCCTTGGCAAGTTTCATCAGAGGGTGTTTGCCATTGCCCAAGGTTGGTTTGCCCAGTATGATTTGTCCAAGGTTACCCAGTGGGTTTCTGTGGCTTTATGGGGAATTGAACCCTGATCTCCCTGATCATGACAAGCCACAACAAACATGTTACAGGATTTTCTTAGCAAGATTTGTTCTGAAGGGCTTACCATTTGCCTTCTGAGGTGAAGAGAGTGTGATTTGCCCAAGGTTATCTGGTGGGCTTCATGGGAAATTCAACCCATTTCCCAGAGGACTAGTCACAACAAACCTCAGGTCTTCCATGTTTTCCTAGTGTCTTTTTCCATCCCCTGGAAGTCCCACGCCAGATGTCCTGCTCCTAGCACCTGGTGACGTATAAGTTGAAGTGACAGAAGTGAACAACAACAAAAATATTTTTCTCAGATGTTTCTGTATATAAGTTGGCCTTCTTGGGATTTTCCTTCATGTGTCTGAAGCCTGCACCTAATGTATATACTCATATATAAGTCTAGAAATTTAAGTCAAAAAATTGACCCAAAAAACCTTAGTCAACTTATCAATGGGTCAATGTAAGTACTGTACCTCAACTCTTATTTAAAAACTGGAACTATCCCTTAGTGATAGGCAAGAGTGTAATCTGCCCTGGAAACATTGACCACCCTCTACTCTCTTATCCATCCAGCCTTTAGTGTGAGCACAAACAGTTATGCCTGTAAGTTATATTGTAAGTTATTTCTCTGGCAAGGGATCATCAGTGGTGGTTTTGCCAGTTTCTTCCCTGGTATTTGCTGGTGGTCTCTCATCCAAGTACTAACCAAGGCTGACCCAGCTTAGTTTCTAAGTTCAGACAGGTGCCTTTGGGGTATTTAGGCATCACTAGGCTTATGATACTGTTAACTTATTAGGTTTGTATGAACCCACATAATACAACTTGGATTTCTGCCATTTGAAATATATTGCAATTGACATTTCCACCATGAACATTTTAAACCTGTAATTATGCTCATCACTGAAGTTAGCATTGTGTGAGTTGCCCACAGCATAATTTTTTTTCTGGGAGTTTAAATGGCACAAAATAACACAATTGAATTGGTATTAGCACTTGCAATAATGGTAGTTCTGAAATGACCAAGGTCTGCAAATACAGTTGCTTTGGTAAGAACGTTTTTTCAAAAACGGTGAGCTCTGATTCAGCACATATCAAGATTCATTGAAGCCCAGCAGAACAGAAATTAGATTCCACTAGCCACAGACTTAACTGACTGTTAGAGCACCATGGGCTCTTTTAAGCTCAGTGTGACATGTCCTTGTCTCTCTGGCTCATACACTCAAATCTGAGAGAGTTCTGAATTCAGGTTTTGTAGAGTGGAATAACTGGGGGGAAAAAGTTAGGTTTTTTTCCCCCACAGTA
This sequence comes from Urosaurus nigricauda, assembly GCA_034509955.1. NCBI lineage: Eukaryota > Metazoa > Chordata > Lepidosauria > Squamata > Phrynosomatidae > Urosaurus > Urosaurus nigricauda. The sequence goes on from JAOEGL010000003.1 coordinate 89,760,752, forward strand.
TAGCTTTCAACAATTCAAATGTTGGTTGTGTGAACTATGAAACTGATCCAAAATACAGCAGTCAAACTGTTGAGTGGGGCTGGTTACTGAGAGTGTCCCCTTACGACAAATTCATTCCATACTATTTGGTTTCCTGGCACAAATCAATAGCCCTGTACAGCTTGGGTCCAGGATCTGGAAGGACTCGCTAGGAAATGTGTGCATAACTGTTAAGCAACTACAGTGGGCTCTTCACATTCACTGTGGTTAGGGGCACAGGACCCTTGTGAAAATGGAAAAACCACAAATAAAAACCACTAGTTCTTTTTTTTTACCTGAGTGAACACCTCTCTAGGATTCTTTAGGTCCTCCATTGAAGCTCTGTGGTCAACATCAGCTGAAATTTGAGCACAGAATCAAGCTGGAGGACCTACAAATTCCTAGAGAAGTTCTTTCTCTAAGAATATCTAGGTCCTCCAGCATGACTGTATGACCAGCTTCCAGCAGAGACCCTCTGGAGGACCTAGAGATTCCTAGATAGAACATACCAGTTAAACCCACATTTAATCAGATCCACAAAAGTCAAAGCTGCAAATGTGGAGAGCCGACTGTACATATATAATTTATCCCTCTTTTTGGGGGGGAACCCAGCAGGCATGAACTTGGCTGAAAAATTAGTAGTGTTGTGTCGTAGGACCTGTTTAATGAGATGTGATTATGTGATGCTCCATCAACTGGTAAATTCAAGAGGCTAATGGCAAATGCACAAGTCTATGATGATAATAGTAGTGCTGCTGCCAGGGTCTCTAATACAGTATCAGGCTTTTGCTGAGGAACCAGACTAAATATGCCAAACAGCTACTGGGGAGCATCAGTGGGGAGGGGGGTGATAAGGGGTGGACACTGGTGGAGGACACAAGACAGATAGAAATGGAAGACATGATAGGAGGAAAGAGAGGTTGGTGAAGTCCAAAGGATGTGAAAAGCGAAAGGCTATGATAGAAAGGAATGGAGGACCCAAAGGCAGACAATGGGGAGGAACAAAAGGAACTTAATGATGTTGGAGGAAGCAGTGAAGGAACATGAAGAAATTTGACAATCCTGTGGAAGAAGCTACAGGGAGACCAAGAAGTTTGAATGCAGAGAGATGGAGAAGAGAGAGGAAAGAAAATTGTAAGTGAAGGCAAAAGGGAGAACAGCAATGAGCTTATGGATAACTAAAGCCAGGAGGATGTTGACCTCACATTGTTGACCTGAAGGAGGGTGGCTGTTGGATTTCATAGACAGTGGAGAGGTTTGTCCCTCCTTTTTTCAGAGATTAGTTTTGTACTTTATTTCTGATTGCTTATTGTGGGTAAGAGAAAACTCACATGTCCTTCTTTCAATCTGTATTTCAATAATGGAAACATATAAGAGTGAAGCTGAATCTTGGAAATTTCCACATTTGTCCAGGGCTGAACTGTCCCTATCCCTGCTACAGGAGGCAGCAAAGTCATAACTTCAGTTTAATCATCTTCCAATGTTATGTTCCATTAGCAGAGCCAGAAGAGGAAAAAGTGGAAAGATTCTGTACTTGTGTGTTTCCAAGTGAATATTGATTGCACACCAAAACAGAACATGCTGGTAATCATAAGCAACTGGAATGCAAAAGTAGAAGACAGAGCAGAAACAAAAAGTATTGTAGAATTTGGCCTATGTTCAAGAAATGAAGCAAGAGAGCAACTTAGAATTTTGTGAGGCTAACATTTTGCAAACACATTCTTCAGGTATGAGATACATGGACTGATGTCCAGTACAAAAACCAAATTGGAAGCAGAACATGGAGAAGCTCCATTCTCTCTGCAAAAACAAGACCTGGAGCCGATGTAGACCATGAACTGCTAATACAAAAAATATGAACGGAAAAGCATTATTATTATTATTATTATTATTAACTTTTATTTATATAGTGCTGTAAATTTACACAACGTTGTACATACAGTCAATTGAAATAAACGGTTCCCTGCCGTCAGGCTTATCATCTAAAAAGACATGACACAAAAGGAGAAGGGAAAGGTGGTGGCAAAGGGGATTAGGTCCAGTAGTTCTTCTCTCCCTCTGATGGCTGGACCAAGGCGGATGGACTGCAGGGAGGGCTCGGCTTCTTAATACATAGTTAAAATGAGGCAGACAAGGGCACACATCTGGGAACACTTCCCTAGACAATATAGTCTTTAACTCAGTTTTGAAACTGGTTAGAGAAGTGATGAGGCATGCATGATTTAGTACACCAAATCAACCACAATATCAAACTATAATCTGTAGAAACATCCTTGTAGAATTTACAAACTATACAGTAGAGTCTTGATTATCCGACATAAACTGGACCGGCTGATAGTTGGATAACCGAAAATGTTGGATAATCCGGAAGGTCCAAGAAAAGCCTTGAAATCACTATGAATTGCAAATGTTTTGAAGTTTTATTGCAATAACAGTAAAAATAAATGTAAAGAAATAACTGATCAACATTGTGATGTACAGTATAAACAGTTCAGTCATCTGAAAATTTTTAAAAATCACAAAAAATTAAAGAAATCACAGCAGCCGTGGCGCCACGTTGGATAATCCAGAATGTTGGATAACCGAAGGTTGGATAATCGAGACTCTACTGTATAGTGAACATATATGCACTGTTACTCATAATTAATTGGAAACCAGAATATCTCTGTACTGAAATCAGAGACACTGTCAGGGAAGATTTCAAAAATACCCCATCTTCAGTTAAAAAGAAGGAAGATGACAGATGGAAATCTTCAAACAGTTAAGAACAGATGAGGAATAAAAATAGAAGGTGCCAGAAAAAAGTTCAAAATCCTTTTTACAGCTGTTCAGTGTTTGTGCATAGGGTCAAAGAGGAATGATACGCTAGTCAATGCAGAGTAATACAACAAAAAAGGTAGAATGAAGTAAAACAAGCCTAGCAGTACAGTAATAGCTCACATTCATAATGCTCACCTCTTTTACGCTTGACTAGCTCCACCAAGGATGTATTACACCTACCATATATACTCGACTATAAGTCGACCTCATGTATAAGTCGAGGGCAAATTTTGGGGCCAAAATTATGGATTTTGATCTGACCCATGGATAAGTCGAGGGTAAAATTTAGTGGCATGTAACAAAGGATCTAAAGAATGAAGCAAAGGAAAACAATGCCAGAAAACTTACAAAATTACAGCAGGCATTACTGTTTGTGATCACACTAAAGGCTGAATGGATGAGAGAATAGAAGGGGGTCAGTGAATCCAGGACAGATTATGCTCTTGTCTTTCTTCAGAGGATGGTTCCCTTTTTTTATAGGCGTACAGTACAGGACTTGCATTGACCCATGGATAAGTCGATCCAGGTTTTTGGAGTCAATTTTTTGACTTATAAATGAGTATATACAGTATTTCACTCCTCTTAGTTTATCAGACAGGAGGAATTTCTATTTCAAATGGAACCAATTCGAATTCACATAAATTCGCTAGTTTAGCGAATTTATGTGAATTCTAATTGCGTTGAGAATGACTTCCTATTGCCCGAAAATGACTTCCCATTGCCCAAAATTGTGTGAAATACTCTAATACGCAATAACGTAAAACCCATGATTGCATTCGGAATGACTTCCCTTTTGCCCGAAATTGTGTGAGATACACTCATGCGCAATAACGTGAAACCCCATGATTGCGTTCGGATTACCATTGGATTATACTTCCAATTTCCGTTGTCTGATAAACTCCTTAGAAAGAGTGGTATAGTGGTTTGGCTGTTGGACTAGGACCCTGAAGACCAGAATTAAATTCCTTTCTTACAAGAGACAAGATAATAAAGGATATGGAGAGGTGTTGGCACATCTTCAACCTTTCCTTCATGCCTTCAACAGGGCTTCAGCAAATGCAAATAGGACTACGTTAGTAAGCCTAGAGGTACATTTAGTGGCTTCTTACTTTATTATATTGAAGTGGGGAAGAAACAGTAAATTTACATGCTCTCTCCACCAAAGGAATGTGAAACTTGACTATATTTATTCCATTAACTTTCTATTGGGCAGTTCAGTATTAGATATTCAGCTGATAGGCTAATTGGTTCAAAGTCAGGACCTGGAATGATTGTGTTAATTCTATTTCGTAGCTTTATTAACTATAATAGTTCCTTCCAATTTGTTTGGTTCAGTGATCCTTCACTGTGGATAGAATGATGTTTCTCCCAAGGCTTTGCTCCAAGCACTTGGCCACCTCATTTGACTATTTTCATTTTGATTCAGAATACTTTCAACAAAATTTCTATCTGTTTGATTCCCTCACTCCCCAGAAGCATAGTTGTTAGCCTCATAGAGTTTTGACTGTTTTTGCATAAAGAAATGCCAGTTTCTCCCTTTTAGCTTACTGACATTTTTCTTAATTTTCCCATGCCATACTTCAAGTATTAAAAATGAGTTTAAATGCAGCCTGTAGGGAAGAATAGGAGAGGCAAGCTAATCTTATTTACAGATTGGGCAATTAAGCATAAATTGAATGTTGCAAGATTCATTGCCAAGGTATGATCATCTGGTCTTTACCATTTATAACATATGATATGTTTATTTCAACTGCAACTTTTAGAAAGGAAAGTGGACTTCTAGACTTTTTCAAACATCCAAAACGTGATATGGGCACACTATTTTGTGTGCTGTCTTTATTTTTTATTTATATCATCATCATCATCAGTAGCAGCAGCAGCAGCAGCGAGTTCTGGTGTCACAGCAAACTAGAGCTCCCAGGATTCAATAGAAATGAGCCGTAGCAGTTAATGTGGTGCCAAACTGGAGTCTCTAAGCTACTTCTTGACCTGTCTTGGCTAGTTTAAAAAGTTAACTAGCCAGTACTGTATTTGTTTTAAAAAAAAAATTAGTAGGAAGACAGTTTTCTCCTCAAAAATATGCATAAGAGTCATTGCAACTAATGGCATGTTAAGAAACATTTTGGTTTTTACTAAATTGCTCCTTTTCCTCACTATTCATTTATAATATGAGATTTATCCCCATCATAAACCATTTAAATCCCTCAGTTTGCTCTCCCCTTTGTCTTTTCTCTTCCCCTGCTGAATGAATCTGTCAATGCCTTTCTATGTTCAGCCAGTGATCAAACCCCAAGCAGTGATTCACACCACATTTTCAAGACACAGACATTCAGAATTGTAGAGATTTACACTGTGAAGTGACCCTACACCTTTACTCTCTGTTTTAATGAATTATGGGAATACAGGCCAATTAAAGAGGCAGCAAGCAACATGCCTAGAATTCAAGTAAAATCCAGCCAACTGTGCAACACAATAATTGTATCTCTTTTTTTCCTTATTGTGCCCCCACCCCCACCAACTTTGCACTCTTGCCATTTCAGATTCCCTCTCACTCCCAGCATATAAGGCAGCAAGAATGTGATGCATGGAATAAGGTCCTGTTTGGGTCCAACAATGAAAGTGGTCAGAGTTTAAATAGACTGTATTCTGATGCCCCACTGAAATGTGTATGGAGTAGATTTCTAAGATTTCCTTGAATATGTTCTTGAAGAGGCTGAGCCTAGCGAATCAGTGTCCCCTAGTGAATCAGTGTGATACTGCAGGCAACAACAGATTTTAATGAATGAAAATTATTTTTAAAGGTAAATAACACATTGATATGAACATAAAGTGAAATTCTGTTAAATTTCAATTAGAAAAAGGAAACTTCAGGACTACAGAAGGCTGGATAAGCATGTAAAATCATGCTTAGGTGACTGTAGCAAGCCTTTGTTACCTTCCGTTATTTTCCATCAATGTGAGAGAGAGGCAATAAAACAATGCATTTCGTTTTTAGAACAAACAACAGTTACTTACAATCAGTTGGACTTATGTTTTCTTGCTTGCCATTAGTTGCCAATGATCATCTCAATTGATGATCACATCTCAATTGTGCTTGCTAAATACTTAGAATGAAAAAAATGCTTTTGCAAGAGCTTAAACAGGACATTAATTTCCATATAAGATTTCAGAAAGCACAGTCAGTAAAGAGATTTTGAGAATCCTGGGGCATCATTCAGACATTTAGTTTTCATTTGTGGAAAAATATACTTGAAAGAGGTACTGATAACTTGCAGGCCACATATGGCCCTTGGAGGCCACCTGTGTACCACATCCTTCCTCTTTTGTCACACTGGGCAAGCTGTTTTGTCAGGCTGGTAGAGCCTGATTCTGCAGGGGAATGAAACAGGCAGGGATAACTTTCTGCAACCTGTTCTTGCAGAAAGACATGAGATTTAATGGCCGTGGTACAAAGCAATAGTGCTCCCAGTACTACCTTCTGGAAGTCACTATACAGTGATGGAAACATCGTAAAATTGTGTCACTTTGTTCTCAGCCATTTCTCTGGTAATAACACCATACCCCGTATTATTGGATGGCTTTGCTACCTCCACTTTAGGGAGGAGATGAGGCATGCAGACTTGTCATACCCAGTCAGAGGTTCCTTTGTGGGACTTTGGGAGTAGACAACAGGAGGCATGCCCAGCTTGCTGGTGGGTGGCTCTGCCCGCACCCCAAGTGGTATGGCATCCACACAGTGGCTTCTGCCCTCATTTAATTCTGCTTCTGTCACAGCAGATGATTCTGAGCAGGTGCGCTGGGAGAGCAAGATTGTTGGTTGGCAAGTGGTTCACCCACTGTCTGGATCTGGGCTCTACAGTGTAACCAATAAAGTTATCGTCTGTTCATTCTAACATAAGGATACCTGCCAGTGCCAAAGTGATCTTGCTGTTCCCCACCCAGTCAGTGCTGTTGGGCCTGGAATGGAATGGCAGAGTCCTGAGATGGTAGGATGGCTAGCACTACTTCAAACTGCCAGTAAGAATTTTCTACTACTAGAAAATGAAATGTAGCATGAAGCGAGCTGCCTTAGAACCTTTTTCCCCAATACTGTATATGTTAGGTTTTGCTTTCCTGGAGCTTTTTAGGTTGGTAAGCATTAAAAAATGATATCTCTCACTTAGCACTCAACATCAAACAGTCAATTTTACCTCTCAAGATTCTGCTGAATGTGTAGATCTGGTTTAAGTGTATTGACAGAAAGATTGATTTATTCCTTCCTAAAGAATCTACCCTTCTGCTCTTTTTCCCCTGGGGAAATACCTATAGACAATTTTTTTTTATTTTTGCAAATGGAACAAGGAGCCACCAACCACACACTCAAACTTCATGATGGATGGTTTATGAGACTATCAGTTCCAGAAGTTAAACAAAAATCCCAGATAGATCAGATTTGCATTGATTGCTTTAGGTTTTCTTTTCTCTTAAAGGGTAGTCTTGTGTAAATGTAAGTGATGCATTTCTGCATAGCTCTTCACAAATTCTCTTTCAGGGGTCAGCTTTGGTGATCCGATACCTTACAAGGACATCATGATGATTAAGTAGAGAGGAGGAAACTTATGCACATAAGCTTAAGAGCACTGGAGGAAAGGGAGATGTAATACAATAACACACACCCCCTTCCCCATTAATACACAGGACTTGTTGTTGTGTGTCTCCAAGTTTTTTTCACTCTAGGACCTATAGTGCAGTCTTTAAAGCAAGAGATTAATAATTAGAATTCCAAAGAAACTCTTTCATGTTTCAGTAAATTTATTGGACAGCTGTTGTTGTTGTGTATCTTCAAGTAATTTCTGATTTATGGCAATCCTATCACAGAACATTCTTGGAAAAATTTGCTCAGGGGAGTTTGCCTTTGCCTTCCTCTGAGACTGAGAGAGTGTGAAATGCCCAAGTCACCTGGTGGGTTTCAATGGCTGAGACAGGATTTGAACTCTAGTCCCCAGAGTCCAGTGCTCAAATCACAACACCATACTGGCTCTCATTACACAGAGACAGCAAGGACGAAATAATCTCTCTTACACACCTGTCTAACTACAACTCCATTAAAGTTTACAGAAAACTACGATATACTTGGATATAAATTAATCTTATGTATATTGAGGGCAGGTATTGGGTTCAAAATTATGGATTTTGCTATGACCTGTGGATAAATTGAGGGTAAAACTTAGGGGTGTGTAACAAAGGATGTAATGGACAAAGCAAACAGTGCCAAAGAACTTAAAAATTCCAGCATGCTGTGAAGTATGAGGAGGAGGTGAATAGGAACAGATGCACACATGTCAAAAAAGATGAAAAGGCAAAGCAAAGAAAATAATTATTGCCTTTAACTTTAATGTGCAAATTTGCCTGATTTCAACCCAGAAAACCTGACAAACATACATATCTTACTTATATCTGTCAAAGCCTGATTCCTCTCAATGTGCCTTTGAAGGAAAGCACCAAATAGCTGTTGCATCCACCATTTTCCTGCCCACGCATTCAAAAAGATCAGAAGTAGTGCCACAGCAGAGAGAGTAGATGGGGTTGGTGCTTCTTTTAGGTTCTCCTGGGATGGACTAAACTCTTGTCTTTTACCACTCTACTCAGAGAAGGGAATGGTTCCTTTAAAAAAAAATTAAAGTACAATACATAAGTTGACCCACAGTTAAGTTGACTCAGGTTTTGGGGGGTCAATTTTTTGACTCAAATTTCTAGACTTAAGCATGAGTATATACCATAAACCTTAATTCCACTGTCATGTTTCCACCGGAGAAGAGAGGCCACTGTTTGCCTTTACTTTGTCCCTTGGTTACCAAATTCACAAAACACTAGGTCAGGAACCAACCAAAATAACTTTTCCTAACTTCTCAGAGGAATAAACCCCACTTTTTCCATCTTCTTTCCACTGTTCTTTACTGTGCTTAACCCAAGTCAGCATGGCTCTTTTGCAGCCATGGGAACCACCTTACAGTCTGCCACAATGTCTTTGGGGAAGCACATGCCATGATGCTTGGTCTAAGTGAATGCTGTATAATTCCTGTTAGAGCCTGGTAAAACTATATTAAATTTTCTTTTCCAAAACTCAGATCAAGGTAATATTATTATTAAGCCACCTAAAAGCATACAAAGATATGGCAAGTTTTGAGACCTCCAAATATCTTCATCTGGCAAGATGCAAGATGGTTTGAGAGAGAAAACTGTATAGTTTCTGGCATTGTTTCAAGAAGGCATAATAATTTTTGACAACATCAAGATGAGTCATTATTTTTGCAGCATTATGTGCATTAAGATATTTCCATAATATTCATGCTGCAAAGAAGAAGGAAGCAGAGGCTGAGAAGCAGAACGCTGAATTGTTAAAAGTCACTGGTTTCTTTTTAACAAAAGCAGAACATTGAAACTGACACCACCAATAATGACGGTAGCTAAATTTGGAAGTTTCCCCAAATGTATTTTGCACCATGGCCCACAACACACTATGGTCATCAGTGCACTCCTTTAAGAGAACAGCACTAATGTTCTACAGTCTTAATGAGGGTTCTCTTACCTTACAAATTTATCACAGCAAGCCACCAAGGGGTGACAAACATTCTTTAACTGGGGTAGATAGTAATAATTTTTTCATTACCTGTAATAGTCCTATAGATGACACCATGAAAACCCCAATATATGTGGAAAATACTTTTGTTTGCTGTCCTTGGAGTAGGCTCACTAATTAATTCTAATCCATTCCATGTTCAATTGTGTTCAGAATGAGTGTAGTTGTGTTCCAGTTGTCATCTTACTTCTCTACCTCCAAGGTATACAGTACTTGGACCCAGTTAGGCTTTAACAAGGGGGAAAGGATATTTTGAATTTCATCTTGTCAACTGTTTGGGTTAATTCTGTTTCTCATAAAGTAATCGAGGTTTTGACAAGATATCTGCTGGAAAATCTCCCAATGCTTTTTTACTTGGATAACTTAGAAACATAATGGTTACACAGAGCATATGGATGCAACAATTTATTTTGGAAGGTATACTTTTCTTAAAATAGAGAGCTTCTGCATGTTGCAGGCAATAAGACTATATAATTTTAAAAACTGGGAAACTTCAGACACACAAAAATACCACAAAGCAAAAAAAAATGCATTGAAACTGTGATACTATAATTACTATAGCATCAGAAGAATATAAACCCTATATGCCAGCATTAAATATTTACAACAATATGGTGATTGCATTCTTGGATTTCTGTGTTTGGGTTTTATGAGCTTTCAGTGGACCATGTGCAGTTGGAATTCACCAGACAAAAAGGAGTGATCTTTCTGGTGACTCTTCTGAGCACATTTGTGGATAAGTGATCATTATAACATGTCCCTCTAAAAACGAGATACCGTACTGTACATTCAGTTGTACAGATTGACAGCCTGGATCAAGCAGAAAAACATCTCCCACCTTGTTGGAAAAATACTAGATAGTCCCAGAAGACCCACAAATACATGGTCGTGTGATATGTGAAAAGCATCTCAAAATTGTAGTCCTTTTTGTCACATGTTTTTGTAAGCATTTCAGTTACTGTTGCTGGGCTTAAAGATGTGCAGATTCATGAAAATTAAGTGTACAAGTTCAAACTTGGTATGTAATGTCTTCATTTTTTTGTTTAACATGTGGTGTACTAGGTGTTGTTTGGGCCTGTTCCTAATAAGTTGAAAGGGGTCCATTGAGTCTTCTATATTCTTGTCCTTCTTTTTAATCTGAGCACTCTTACCGGTACTAGCAATATTTCAAAGAAAGTTATCCTTATTTCTCACCCTCATTTCCTACCTCAGCAGTCTTAGCAGCAGTTCCTTAGAGAGAGTCCTTTCCTGTTTTCTAGCCCTTTCAAAAGGTATTTCTTAATTTTTTATGGGAGCCCCCTTTTTTGATTTTAACTGATCATCTATTTGGAACTTGACCTTCAAACTTGTACTGCAACTTGGAAAACAACCAAAATATATCTGTCAGATTTTGAAATGTTTAGCACATGGGATCTACATGCTAAAGCTCCCTCAGACAGATACACATACATTCCATTTTTTAATTATTATAGTCTTTAATTATTATTGTAGCTTATGATACTGTTTAAAAATACATTGTTGGCTGTTAAGAATCTATTGTTTCTTCATGATTTGTTTTACACTTACACATTTGTCTTATGAACATTTTTGATGTATAAGATATATGCTTACCTCTTGCTTTTCCCCCTGCTAAAATCCAGGATTCATAATGCTAAAATCTTTTTAAAAATAAAATTTAAAATGTTAAAAAATCTGGGATGCCTGAATTTCTGGACCAGTTTCAAATCAAGAATCAGTTGCAGGTCTCTATTATGGCCACATGGGGTCATTTTGATCATACTAAATGCAAGAACTCTAGCAATCCCAGTTGGAATTAGCTGAGGGTTAAAAATCAAAAGTTTTCTGCTCAAGAATGATTTCATATAAATATTTTTGTATAATATATCTATATAAGACTATAGAATTAATTTCATGACTGAATTAGAAGAAATTGAAATGAAACATGAGACAAAAAGAAATGTACCATCAGTGCTGTTATAAATTGTGATTACTTGGCTTATTTATGAACTTTACAGAGAATACTATACTGTATATGTTTAGTCAGAGGTCTGACTCTGTTTAGTAGAGCTTGCTTCTAGGGAGACACATAAGATTGCAGCCTCCTGCTCACCCTCTGCTACCTTAAATGCTGTGTTTTAGTATCTGTCCTCGTAGATAGCTGGGGGGAAGATTGAAAATATAAACTTCAGTCTTTTAGTTAACAAAAAGTATTATTTGGACAGAAAGAGTTATTAACTGCTAGTATTAAGGAGTAGCAGCATATGTGTTTATTCTGTTAAAATTTATTGCAATGTTGAAAACATTCTGACTCTGCTATAAGAGAGCAGTATACACAGGAATTATTTTTGTCTTATTACAGTAGATTTTACATTAATACTTCCCACACTTTGAGTAAAGCCTTCCATACATTCTAAAATAGAAAATGTTTCATAGTAGCTGTTTACAGGTATGGGTTGGGGAGGAAGTTTGCCCAAATTTCCAATATTTCGAACTTCTGAGAAAATATCAGAAGGGAGCCCTGTAGTGTGGAAGAATCTTAATGTTTATGGATTTTTTCTTCCTGACATTCAAGTCTCATTATGTAAGTTTTCAATTTCAGTGTTTGAAATTGACCATAAGTAACGTAACATGCTTTAAAACAAAACAAAACAAACAAACAGCTTCATTTATATACCGCTTCATACCATCTAAGGAGTGTCTAAGCGGTTTACAACTGTAAGCTACTTGCCCCCAACAATCTGGGTACTCATTTTAGCGACCTCGGAAGGATGCAAGCCTGAGTCGAGCTTGAGCCCTTTTGCTAGTATTGAACTCACCACCTTATCGTTTTGAGTGAGTGGCTGCAGTACAGGCATTTAACCACTGCGCCACCAGGGCTCCACAGAGGTGGAGACAGTTATCCTGCACCCCTTGGTGATTTTTTATTTATTTTTTTAAAGGATATTGTACTTTGTAACTGAAGTGGTGCAACAAGCTACTAAATGTTCTATCATCATTAAGAAAAGGAGCTAAATGCACTGTGGTAAGTGGAAGAGACTATCGTCATAAATTGAGTTCCCTTCATTTCAGCATCAAAAGTCAGTATTATATTAATACCACTTAGTAATGAATCCAGAGAAGTGGGTGTATATCCATTCTCGAAAAGATGCAGGCCAAGCCCCAGAGACACCCAGGTTGCATATGGCCTGCATACTGCCCACCAATGGGTGAATGCAATAAGATCCACCTTAAGAAAGTCACATCCCGGGTCTATACCAATAGTGAAGTTAATGTGATAATCTCCTCATTCTCTCAGCCTCAGAGGAAGGCAATGGCAAATCTCAACTGGACAAAATCTTGAGAAAAACCCATGAAAACCCCTTAGGGTCACCATCAGTTGTAAATAGCTTGAAGACACAAAACAACCACCTAAGGTTCACTTATATTTTAATAATCAAGTGTTAGTATGGAGGCAGGGGCCGTATGGTACACAAATAAGATGAGAATTAATTACATCACCTTAGAAGAGGATGGATAATATCTAACGGTCCATGTCTCAGGCGTAACTGAAATGCCACAATAAGAAGAGAAGAACCACTGGACCTGATACCTTTCCCCATCACCTTTCCCTTCTCCTTTTGTGTCGTGTCTTTTAGATTGTAAGCCTGAGGGCAGGGAACCGTTTAATTATAAGTTTATATGTACAGCACTGTGTAAACCTACAGTGCTATATAAATAAAGGTTAATAATAATAATAATAATAATAATAATAATAATAATATCTGCCTGCTTTGGCTGTGTACAAACTGCTTTCAAGTGTGTAGCCCCTAACTATTCCTGGAGTGTCATGTGGGAATTGATCTGAAAAACATGTGCCCCACCTACATTATAATATCTGTATGTTCTACTCTTGTTATCCATCAGTCTAGTGTCGGAGTGGGGCATCAATTAAGTAGTAGTAATATTTTTGACCCACAAATCGCATTGATTTTGTTGTTGTTGTTTTCACTTATTTGAGATGTTTCCTTGAGCTCATCCTCATTTGTCAGTCTGTGAAAGATGTATGTGCCACAGGAGGGAACAGGATCAAATAAGCACTTTGGGAAATAAAAACAAATATCATCAGCAAGCTAAATTATATTGAACATCAAGAGAGAAATCCTAGTTTAATTTCCTTCTCCCCATCTGTAATTCCAAAGCAATGATACATTCCCCAAAATGTTTGATATTTATATGATTATCTGAAAAGTGGTAACATACATGTATGCAAAATGCATATTTTTCTACTTCTACTTCTCAAAGGTCAGAAAATACACTGCAATTTATAAAAATACTGAAAACCTCTTCACTGGGACTTTGGTTACAGAGGCTCACTTGTTCCCTCACTTGTTCCGTTCCCTTCCCGGTCCCTTTTGTACCGTTCCATTTGCCCTGTGCGATAAACGTAAGTGTCTGCATGTGTGAGAAAGAGATGGGGAAAGGGATGTAAAAGAAAATTATTAGTGTGTACTGCATAAATATTTCCTAGGTAGTTGATTTCCTCAATCTGATATTCTTTGGCCTCATTCCTACTATATTTTAAAGTGGATCGTGAATCAGTTCAAACTGATTCAAATGACCCTGGTTCCCACTGAACTTGAATTGCTGAAGCACTTCCAAAAGGGGTGGCATGCTCTAGGCCCATTTAAACCGTGTCAAAAAGATGCTGTTTTTTTCCGGTTCTTTTTGGTTGAATCGATTTATTTTGAAATTTGCAGATGATAACCTATTGACAATTAAAGATCCACTAAAAAAATTGATAAAGTATAAAGGCATTTAAAGGAGTTTGGGGAAATGTCAGGTTTACGAGTAAATTGGAATAAATCAGAGTTAATGCTAGTTAATAAGGATAGATATTAAATTAAAAGATACAATTAAATATTTAGGAATCAAAATTACAAAAAATTTACAAAAAGTAGAGGAACAAACTTATCATAAATTAAGAACAGAAATTAAAAGGAAATTAGAAGAATATAAAAATGTTAAATTATCATGGTTTGGTAGAATTGCATTAGTAAAAATGCAATTTTGCCCAATATAATTTTTTGTGTTCAGGATGTTACCAATACAAATATCAGATGCTGAAATAAAAAAAACTGGCAAGTATTAGTGAATAATTATTGTAACGGGAATAAAAAAGTGAGGATTAATAAAATATATTCGTATAAATCCCCAAAAGATGGAAGATTGGGTCTCCCAAATTTAAAATGGTATTATAATGCAAATCAATTAAGATATATCATAGATGGAATTATAGAGAAAGGGGAATTAGATTGGCTGGAGATGGAAACAATAGAAATAGAGAAAAAAGTGGAAGATATATTTTTCAAGGATTTTACTATGAAAGAAATAGAAACCCCCCTTTTAAAGAATATATTAGAGATTTGGAAAAAAATATAAAGAAAAAGTAATGCTTGCTATCTCACCATTAGCACCAGTTATAATGTTTTTTAAAATTCCAATAAATTTAAAGGAAGAACTAGCGGAAGAGCTAAAGAATTAAGAAATATACAGGATAAAAGAATGGATGAAGATAATGAAGGAGAAAGGAAAGATAAAGGAGAAATTACAAAGATTAAAATTAACCTGGTTTAATTGTATTCAATTGGAACAGTGGACAACAAATTGGAATAGAAAAATTATAGAGTTTAGAGAATACACAAAATTTGAACAATTGATTAGGCAAAGAAATAGTATGGAAGCAAATGAAACTTTGAAAGGTGTTACAAGTGAAATACTGTATATAAATTATTATTAAAATATAAAGAGAAAGAAGAATATTTTCGGACAATATGGGAGTAGGATTTAGCACAAACAATAAATGTTCATGGATGGTGAAATATTTGGAATCGACATCATTGAAAAAATTCATCCATACGGATAAAGGAGAATTATTACAAAATAATTTAGAGATGATATTTAACGGCAGTATGGTTAAACCATATAAAAAAATTTTTCAAGGCTATGTTGGAGGGGGTGCCAAGAAATTGGTACTTATATTCCTATGTGGTGGGGCTGTAGATCCATAAAGAAATTTTGGCAAATAGTATTTAAAGAGATTTTAAAAAATAGTGGCAAGATTAATTGTAGCAAAAAAAGTGGAAAGATCAGGGAGATCTACAAATACAAGATGGATACCAAGAGATGTGACAAATAGCAATTAATGATGTTAACCTGTGGAATTAAGGTGAAGGAATAATGAAGAGAAATGATTTTGAAGCAATATGGAAAATATTTGTACAGAAAGTTTTAGTAAAAGAAGGAGGTGTTTTACCCCAGCAGGAAGAGTTACAATTTTG
Source organism: Urosaurus nigricauda (assembly GCA_034509955.1). NCBI lineage: Eukaryota > Metazoa > Chordata > Lepidosauria > Squamata > Phrynosomatidae > Urosaurus > Urosaurus nigricauda. The sequence goes on from JAOEGL010000003.1 coordinate 89,776,526, forward strand.
GAGGGTAATGTAATAAGAAGATACTAAGTTCTGATGATGGGGAACACTTGGGGAAGGGGGAAAAAAAGGGGGGGGGGAGGAAAAAAAGAGAAAAAAACCAAATTAGTGATATAAATAATACTATTATACATCTGTGTAATTATGAAATGTATACAGTGAAAAGAAGACAGCATGAAGAAAGATATTAATAACAATTTTATGTGGGTTTTTTTCCAATTATTGGTCTAATTAACATTAAATGGTTTGATATGAATTAGATTTAGATAAGGTAGTAAAGAATGGACAACTAATGTAATATACCATATATATATGTGGAATATTATGTAAACGTTTTTTTATATTATTGTATGTAGGTTATAATACTAATAAAGAAAATATTAAAAAATAAAGTTTTAAAACGGAAGTGAAGAGTTTTGTTTCACTGTGTCTTTGACTGAAAAAGAAACCCATTTGAGGATGGGAATAAAATGTTGTGGCTGGTGCTGAGAAGAGCCAGAAAGTGGTCTTGGGCAACAAAAACACTTATTTTTAAAAAATAAAATAAAATACAATTTACTTGAAAAGCCTGGGAACTACAGCAACAAATCTGCATCCTCCAGCAACTTCCCAACAAATTTGCCCTGTCTGAAGGAGCCCATAGTTTCATGCCTTGTTGAGTTGTTTCTTCATTCCTTTAAGTCTGGGGATTGTAGTTTGAGAAATGACTGTTGTATGTCCAAGAATTTTGAGTCTCTGTTTTGTAATTAATATTTTAAAAATAAAGTATAAACCTATTTTAAAAAATATATAGCTTTGATATGGTTTATCTCCCCACCCCCTTGTTTTGATGTCAGCTGTGGATGGATTTCTGAAAACTGATGAAAGGCAAAGACTTGCTAGAGAAAGAAGAGAAGAAAGGGAAAAATATCTTGGTAAGTTGCTTTTCTCCCCTTGGATTTGGGTGAATTTCTGACCCTTACCTTCAAAAGTCCTTTCAGCCATACAGTTCTGTTTGTTCAGGCCATTTAGGGTAGGCTGGCATGAGAAGGCTATTGAGGATAAACAAATACATAACAGGCATCTTTCCAGCCATTATACCCAACCTCAACTTGGCTACATGTTGACTTTCAAGCCTGTTGGTGGGTAGTCAGAGCTCCAGACTTCCTGAAGGAACAGTGCTCAGTTATGTGACAATAATATTCATAGAATTCTTGAGTCGAAAGGGACCACAAGGACCATCTAATGCAACTTCTTGCCATTCAGGGGTTACACTCTGGTCTAAATCACTCTGGAAAAGTCCCTATCCAACCTCTGCTTACAGGCCTCCAAAGATGGGAAACCACCACCCTCCCCAAGGCAGTCCATTCCATGGTCAGATAGTCAGATCGTCTATGCAATAGAAAGAAAGCAACAGGCATCCAGGAGAAGAAGGGGCATATGGATTTCATTTCATCCCATCTTCCATTTAAGTCCCACTCCTGATTTCTCCAGCCCACATTGGGTGGACGTCTTTACTTAGAAACATCTGAAGAAAGTTTTACTCATGTTCTGAAATTATACCCTGGGTTTTCCATTTTTTATTGAATTTTCCAGTTGACAAATTAAAAGGATTAAATCATTTGACAGCTTAAACTATTAGTCATTGGTGTCTGCTTGTGTTTGGCATGCATGTGCATTGGACGTGAGCCTGTGCTTCACTTGTTTGAAAAAGAAACAAACCCTCATGCAAATAAGTCAAGATCTCTTTTTGTATGTTGCTTCACTTTGTTGGATATATATGGCAATTTAGACGGTTTAAGTTTAATTCTAAAACAAAAACACATTTGCTGAAGCGAGAACTGCTTCTATTTAGGTTCCTCCATTCGCCCCCTATATTTTCTGTTTTATGTTTGTAGCCACTGATCTCTGACAACCAACCTACCCCCTTTTGGTGGTGTATGGCAGACATAAAATTGTATTCTCCCCCACCCTCCACTCCACAAGTGTGTTTGTTCCAAAGTTTTTATGTGCTCCTTCAAACCATGGGATTCCCCATTCCCACCCCGAGCATGACTCCTCTTATGGGTGGATAGTGCCATTTTGACAACAATAAGGGCTTATGTTTGAAGGATTGTGGTCACTATTAGCATATAAGATGGTAAAAGTAATTTTTAAAAAAAAAATTATGTAAGCTGCCAGGGAACAGCAAATCTTAGAAAAAGAAAGGCGAGCAAAGCTTCAATATGAAAAGCAAATAGAAGAACGATGGAGAAAGCTGGAGGAGCAGAGGCAACGGGAAGAACAAAAAAGAGCAGCTGTTGAAGAAAAGAGAAGACAGAAGCTCAGAGAAGAAGAGGTAGGCCATACATTTTTAGCATGCTGTATTATAATAATGACCAAGAATAGGGTGTTAGATTTTGGGGAGGCTGTCAACAATATGTAAGGGCTAGCTGACTTTCCTAAATACATTGTTGTACACTCCCCATGCCCCTGAGTTGATTTTTTTTGTTTAGGGTGACTACCCACATTCTGATTTCCTTGAAAAAAAGGGAGTGACTTAGGGCCAATACATACCGGCTCTTTGTGGAGTCCTCATCACATGCTAGGGTTGCCTGGGGGCGGAGTGTATACATGCCCCACAATCCTAGCACGTGACAAGGGTGTCAAGATGGCGGCGCCCTGTTTACATGGGTGCCGCCATCACTACATAAGTGCCGTGCGGCATCCACACAGTGCCACGCAGCACTTACGCAATGAGTGCACCAGTGGTGTGCTTATGCCGCTGCTGCGTGCCACCACGGCTTAAAAAGAACCTGCTTCCGCCGGCAGGAAGCTGCACGGTTTGGCCACTGCAGCTTTCCTCCAGTAGAAAAAGAGGCACCGGGAGGGTGCCCTTTTGGGGCAATCTGTAAAGCCTCTTAGTGTTTTTCTCTTCTTCCTTACACACACACACCTTACACAAGATTCCTCCTCAAAGCTGTTGGAGGTGCCACCGCTCCAGCTTTAAGAAATCTCTGGTCCAAAACATTAATATTGCTTGGCCTTCACTTAGCTTTCCCTGATAAAACCTCTACCAGCTATCTTGGCCTATTAATATGCAGTCTGACATACAGAAGAATAACCGTCATTGGCTGTAACACTATAGTAGGTGGTGTGTGGCAGTCACCACTTTTTAATTTGCATCCTATCTGAAAGTTTCACATCAAGAAAGTATTTTCTATGTCACACAAGAGAGATGAACATGGTGCAGGGGCAAGAGTGGTAATTTTAGTTCTTCCACTCTTTTAGGAGGCCATAGTGGCACATCTGACAGAACCTGAAAGTAACGTTTCACACATGCTGGTCACTGATATAGGGTTGTTGTTTTCAGGGTGGTCTACACTGAAACAGAATTATATGACTCAGTTTTCAGTTGAAAGAAGCATTTTTCAACTGGAAAAAAATTCACAGAAAATGGGATGCCAAAGGGTCTCCGGGGCTATCTATGGAGGCAGGAGGACCAGCTTGAACATCCCAAAGGCTGGATGCAGCCTGCAGGTCACCTGATTCTCTCCCCTTTTACAGAATGTTCAGCAATATTCTAGTGCTGTAAAAGATGTGGATAGGAATATTTATGTGGTACTGAGCCTTGGGAGGTGGGATGAAAAGTAGGTGGATTATGATCTGAAGTAGGAATCTCAGAAAAGGTAGGCTTATGGGCATGGAAGAAACCTTCCATATGATCTGACCTATACTTGATTGAAAAAAACTCAAGAAGATAAGAAGACATTGAGGAAAAGAGACAGTAGCCCAAGCAGACAATACAACCATAAGTTGTTATTGTAGAGTACTGAATAATAACCAGATTCATTTTTGTATCAAGTATCAAAGAGTATTTTATAAAGAGATTTGCCTTTATCCTCCTTTTTTGGTCCACTAGGGCTTGAATCACAAGCGATGCTACAAAGCAGTCTGACAGCACAAGGTTATAAATGCTGCAGTCAGAATCAAGAACATTAGTTAGTCGATGGACTGCATCTCCCATCATTTCCCATCACTGGCTGTGACTGATACAAAGTGGAATCCTAAACCATGTTCAGGGCTGCAGGTTGCTCATACCTGCTGTACATCCTGGGAAGGACTCTTGTTTTTCATAGGGTTCAGGATAGGGGTTGAGGATAAACGTTGGCTGGTTGGCTGGCCTAGGATGGTGGAAGCTGTAGGTCAACACATTGGAAGGACACCAGGTTGAGGAGCCACATGGACTATGAGAATGCTTTTAAACACTTATACTTAGGGGGAAAAACCCTCTGTAGTTCAGCCCTGGTAGCATTAGTGATAATGTGAACTGCAGTGCTTTCAAAAAAGTGATCCCTTATCTTGTGTTTGAATGTTTGGATCAATTCTTTTTTTACAGTTGCATTAATTCTGTCATCTTTGTTTAGAGACTTTGCCACATTTTTTATCCTGAGAATCTCAAGGCAACATGATATGATTCTTTCTTGTCCCCACAGTAATCCACATGAATCCATTTCATGTTCGTTTTTAAAGTGATATTATTTGTCTTACTGTGTTTGGTTTTATGTATGTTGCCCTGAGAGCTCTGGTTATAGCATGGCACATAAATGAGATAACCATTTTTTAAACACTTTTAAAAGTGTGTCTGTGAGTGTCATTATACAGTAGGGATTTCACTTGATGCATCTCTAGTCCAATGATTAACCCTAGCTGAACAATGATAAATAAGGTTTTAATTTTAAAATCTAGTCTGTTCTGGAAGTTAGTGTTTGACTAATAAATATTATTCGGTAAGCTGGTCTGGAGGAAGGTAGAAGAAAATTTTGCACTGAGATAATGTTTTAGGAGGAGATGATGTGGAGGCCATAGAAGAAGTAGGAGGAGGAAGTAAAAAGAGGTGGGGCTTTTTATTCTCCTTTCCTTAAAGTAGATAGACTTTAGAGTAATGAAAACAGCAACTGTAGATAAATACTCATTTTTTAACAGTATCCGTGGTCAGAGTTGTTTGTTTTATTCATGGTGATCACATTTATGAAAATAATTTCAGTGCCTCAGAAGGATTCACTGCAGCAACTGAGCTTCACCACTGAAGGAGAAAAACGTAGCTCTGCTGAGATGACAGCTTAATGCATCTCATGCATTATTCTTAAACAAATTAAGTCCAGACAGAGGCACAGCAGCAGTCTTGCCAGCAGGAGCAGATGCTTGGTGGTGATGTAACTTGTTTTACTAACTTCAGCTTCTATAGTGACCTCAGTAGTGACTGCAGATAAAAGATACATATTTTTGGAGGTGAGTGGATGTGGCAGCTGCTGATTTGCTCATTCTTTTTAGCAGTGCTGGTAACCTGCATGTATGTATAACTAGAATAAAAAGACAATTTGATTTGTTTTGTTTTGATTTTTTTTGTAACCAGGTTCTTTAAGAAAGTCAGAAATGTTATTATTTTTCCATTTGAATGATTGTTTAGGAACGATTAGAAGCTATGATGCGGAGGTCCATGGAACGAAGTCAGCAGCTAGAGCAGAAACAGAAAAGATGGTCGTGGGGAGGAGCACTAGCTGCAGGCTCAGGAGACAGAGATGGTGAGTAACCGGCTGGCTGCATTGCAGATTGTGAATTGCAGATGCTCAGGTTTAAAATGAAAGCTACAAAATCTGTTTTGGTGGTGGACTACAAAGTGTCTGTGCCTGTTAGTGAGAGAGAGGGGGGGTGCGGGGAGCCTTGGGATGCATGATTTTAAAAAGATGTTATTGTTAATTTTCATACTCTGATAATCTTCTTGGAAGTGGGCCAACACCAACATTTGTCTATATGGTATGTCAGAAATAAAGAAACAAAATATAAGCCACTGCTTTATCCTGGCTATCAGTTCTTCTGTATGACTTGGCAAAAGACAGTTTATTTTTATCCCAGGCACTCCTTAAAAGCTCAGGGCATTTTTCCATGATAATGCAGTATTTACAGATGAAGATGAATTCTACCTTTTTCTCTAGCTGCTCTCTCTTTGGTTTGATTTCAAATCCAGTTAATTTACCACCAACATTTATTATTTTCAGAAATCATCCAAATGTGTTTAAATTCACCAGCTTATTTTAATAGATTTTCTTAAGTTAAAATTTATTGTTGTTATTTTTAAAGTGATAAAGAGAGTTTTTCAGTATTCATCTTCCATATGAAAGCTGAAGCATTTAGTACATGGTTTTGTTTTTTTTCCAGGAAGGTACAGAGAAATCCATATCCATCCTGAGAAGGACAAGCTGTTAGCATTTCCAAAAACAGATGTATTGAAAGCCTTTTTGCATTGTTTGGGTTCTTAACACTCTTGATGTAATCTGTCACCTCTCTTTGCTTTGATTTTTTTTCCTGTTGTGTAGGTGAATCAGAAAATACCCCACCCCCTCTAGGTTTAGCTGCCAACACCCCTCTTCCAGACCCTCTGGCCTCAACTGCTGCAACTGATTCCTCCAATGGTATTTGAGAGACTCACAGTGCCATAGTGTTGTCTATCACTTTAACACATCCACCAGTTTTGTCCTTCCCAATAACTGCTGTTTTCTCTGTTATTTCAGTTCAATCCTTGACAGTGTTCACATTGGAAGTTAAGGGCCCAATTCCCCCAAGTGCTGTAGCTGCCCCTTTTCCACTTAGAGTGGCCTTTCCCAACCTGGGAGTTTATCACACAAAGGAGATTGGGAGTTTATCCCATGAATATCCTGGAAAAAAATTCATAATGACACAAAACGATTTCACATGATGTCACACAAAACCAGCCGTAAAAGGGGTCACAAAGAAGCTTTAACACACATCTTTTTACTTTCGGGATTTCAGTGACAATGCATTTCCGATATCACTTTATTTGTGCAATTGCGTGTGATAATCATTCGTGCAATTACTCGCCATTTTTGCTTTATTTATGGGGTGCTTTAAATATGCTTTAATCTCTCTTTGATGCCAAAATTAGTCCCAGTGTGATAAACTCCCTGGTGTCATCCAGGTGTTTCTGACTATAAGTCAGGTAATTCCTGAATATTGGCTATGCTGCCTGGGGTTGCTTGGAGTTGTAGGCCAGAAATACCACATTGGGTAAGGCTCACTTAGAGTGAATGCAACAAATCCTGTTAAAATGAAGTAAGTGGCAGGAGGGCTTGGTGAATTGTACCCATGTAGTGCACAGTATCTCTCTTCTTATTTTTGATTTTGTCATAATGAACCAATGCATGCTTGGCATTCTAACATCATAGTGATATTCCAAACATGTTTCCCACTAGCTGTTGTGAAGTTCATCATCTTTTGTCCAAGTGTGGAGCATTCATGTGTGTTATGTGTTTTTTTGAGTAAGGTAAAAATAAATGTTGGGCGAAATGAGGTCTAAAACATTTCAGTTTTACAATGTAAGCACATGAAAATACTTTTTTTTCCCCTTCAGAAATCATGCATTTGTTACCTAAAGGCAGAAAGAACTAATCATTACCTTACTTTAAAATATTGACAGGATTAAACTGTAGAATTCCTTTAGAGTAAGAGCATAATGGACTGCAGTGAAGCTTTTCTAAAAGCTTTTCTTGGTGTGGATTAGATTGCTGGTGGAATCTAGTCTTTCATTAGTAATTCAGTAAAGACTAGCAACTCTAAAAACCTGAATTTATAGTTTGGCAGCACACTTGGATACTTTCCATGTGTGTACTCAGAGTTAACTTATCTAAACAGGTAACTACTATTTATGTTGTGACTAGCATAATGTTATGTTTGCAACAACTTGCTGCTGCCTTTCTAGAGTTTTCCAGCCCTACATTTATACTTAGATGACTTGCTGTTACTCATGTGTGCTTGGTTTTATAATGAAAAGTTCACTTCTATAAGTTAGTATCTATATGGCAGCTTCTAACACTTTCCTTTAGTAGCTGTTCTGGGCAGAGGGCTGTGGACAGAGTTAAACCTGCCTTATTCCATTGCCCACACACTGAATATGATTATGGCCCAGGGAAGAATACATGGATAGATCTCCACAAAAGGTAGAATACTATTAGTGCTGAGTTCCAACACTCATGGAAGCTTACATACAGTCTATGTGTGTAGTCTTTCCCTGCTCAGGGATCCCTTCTCAAGGCATGTCCATGCCTTGGGAAGGATGGGGCAAAGTGTGGGTAGGACCAATGGCATGACTCTGTTTCTGCCCTTCCTCCAGTGTGTGAATTACACATAAAGAAGAGTTCGTTCTCCCTGAAATTCACTCACATTACAATATAATTAAGAAGCAGGAATGTGAGTAAGGTGGGAACTCATTAGTGGCTTCAATTATTGTATATACTCATGTATACATCTATAAACGTCAGTACAAAATTCAACCCCCAAAACTGAGTCAGCCTATCCATATAATATAAGAACTGTTCATTAACTCATAAAAATAAACCATCCCCTGGTGAAAGTGTAATCTGTCCTACAAACACTGACCCTCCTCTACTCTCTCATCCATCAAGCCTTTAGTGTAAGTACAAACAATCCTGCTGAAATTTTGTACATTCTTTGGCATTGTTTTCCTTTGCTTCATACTTTAGAACTGTTGTTACATGTCCCTATGTTTTGCCCTTGACTTATCCACAGGTCACATCAAAATCCATAATTTGGCCCCCAAACCTGTCCTTAACTTATACATGAACTCAACCTATAGTTGAGTGTATATAGTATGTTCTGTAGGACCAAGTGAAATGAGCCGGTATCTAATGACTAAACCCAAGTGTTTAATAATAATAATAATAATAATAATAATAATACGTTTTAGTTCTAGCCTGCCCCTCTGAACGAGCAATCGGGGCGGGGAACAAAAGAGAATAACAATTAACAAAGCAAAAATACAAAGCAGTTATAACAACAACAAAAATACATAGTAATTATAACAAAAAATAAAATTAACAAAGCAAAATACATAACAATTAACATATCAAAACAAGTAAAAAGAAAATCTCCATTCTCAACCCCCATCCCAATCCTAAAACAATGGGGCTTTGTAGATTGGCAGGAAAGTGTGACATGAAGTTGCCTTTTCCTTAAAGGCTTGCAGCCTTTAGATGGAGCTGCTCTGTTCCGCAGTTTTTAAAAAAGAAGCTGGGAAAACCAGCACCTTTTTAAAGGTGCTTCTTCTCCCCTGAAACGCAAAAAAAGCGTTTTCATGGCACACTTTCCCTTTTTCTCATCTAAAGGCTAGAGTTTCATGCAGCCATGAACACACCTCTTTTTGCCAATCTAGAATAGGCCATTGTGAACTATACACAATCTAAAAAGAAAAGAAGGGGGGAAAAGTGGGGGGAGGGGGGAAGACAAGACTCCTCCTGAAGTCCAGGAGCCAAGGCATGGGAGTAGCCCAGGTGGAGGTAGGGCAAACAAACACTCTCTCAGCCGCGTCTTCTTCACTGGCAGATGTTGGGGAGGTGGGGGGGGGGAGGGAAAAAAAAGTGCTTGACCTGGGATCACCAGAAAAGTGGAGAATTTTCCTGGAATGGCTACAATTTGTTTCTCAGAAAAAAATAACCCTGTATTCACATAGCAGTTCAAGGAAATACTGTATTAAAGCATGCCAGTCACAGTGGCCCCCATGATCCAGCTGCTTGCTCACCTAAAAACATTCACACCAGGTAAAATGTAGCCAACAGAGTATGTTTATTACATGTAAATGATTATATAACTTCATTCATGCTTTGTACTACTACTACTAATAATAATAAAAACTTTATTTATATACCGCCCTTCCTATGATCAGGGAATTTATGTAAGAAGTATTTGAAGCCAATTCAGCTGTAATTAAAACTAGTAGCTTAAATCCAGTTGTTAAACCTGGAGTACACCAGACCCACTGAATCACTGGATTTCTGTCAATTCCACACTTGATTCCATGGGTCTACCCTGGGTGGAGCTAGCAATTGGATTTCAGCTATGGTTTTCAAAATGTGTGTTGAGTTTTCCTTTGCCAAGCACCTAAAAAGATTTCTGCAGTACTATTGATGGACATTACAAATTAGCACTGGTTATTGCTAGATACTTAATATAAAAATTAGCAATAATTCACATATTTGAGTCAGCCTTGGCATTCAAACAAAACTTGTAATTGCCTATAGGGCTGGGCTGAGCAACAAGTGGCCTTCATGATGTTGGACTTAAACTCTCATAGGTCCTAACCAGCAAAGGGATGCTGGGAAATGTAGTCTGGCAACATTTGGAAAGCTGCATATTTTAAATATCTCTGAAGTTCAGTGTAAGGTCAGGTCCCTGCTCTTCCTTTCGAGTCAGTACCTGTGAAGAGGAGAGGGCCAATGGTGTTTCCTCTTGCAGTGAGCTTCAAACATGCTCAGTGTGTGCAACACATACATAGTGTGAATACTATTCTCAAGCTCAGGGGGGGAAAGTAGAGTAGCTATCTTTCCGGTTGCTTTGAGCTTCAGAGGTGTTCACCAGATGGCAATAGGATGCTACTCGTGCTGATCTCTGAATTATTTGCAAATTATGAAGAGTTATTGATCATCTCCTTTAATGGAGATGAAATATTGGAAATATTTTCTCATCATACCTACCTGTAAAGTTAGCATCAGTCTTTATTCCTTTTTACCTGGCTTAGTATTCTTTCTTTCCCTCGTCTTGGTTTTCATTGTGAAACAATCTTATCTATCATATTGTAAAACTGAAATGTTAAAGCTTGTAAGAAGAAATTCTATGTCTTGAATTAGTTCTGACCTCTGCATTTGACAGATGTGCTTTATATTCTTTGCTCTAATCCAATCATAAGCCCCATGGTAACAAAATTAAAGGTTAGTTCTGGGAGCATTCAGCACTGTGGAATGACTATAAATGTCTTCAATGCATCTCTCTGCAGCATGTGACAAACTTTCAGCTTCTACAATGAATCTTCCAAAGCAAATGGAGTCGCCTATCAATAAGCGCCTCTCCTCCTCCACAGCAACAATAACACATTCCCCTGACAGAGGCAAGTGAATGTGCTGTTTGTTGTCACACCAGAAATAATCTCTCCCTTTGTGTCTTAAAAATGTATTTTTCTCTCCTCCTCCCTTTCCTCCCACCTACCTCCTGCCATCTTTCCTCTCCCTTTCTTGATTAGTTAAACAGCCTCTACAGAAGATCAGAGTAACTATTACTGTTTTATTTTTTATTAGCAGTGTATGGGCAAGCCTCTTTTAGAAAATGACAATGCAGTACTCAGATGCTTCATTTCAGTAGTGCTAAGGAATACAGCTTGTATCTTAATGGTACTCTCCTAAGCACTGGGCAGAGCCCTTCAAAGGAAAGCCTAGAATGCTCAAGATGATGAATCCATGATTGAATTTCAGGCTGTGCCGGTTCAAGCTAGCCACGGCAGAGGTTGATGCTGGGTGTGGATGTCCTTTTTGCCACACTTGATTGCAGGCTAGCATAGGCCCAGACTAGGTCCAGTTACCAGTGATGAAGAGAGTTGTGCCAAAACATTAGAATGGTTTTAGATAATTGTGCAACTTGGCTTACCCAGGCAGGATGGTGACGCAATTTGCCTTTCTGACTCAGGCAGTGTCTTCCTCTATCCCTGGTGCTGAGAGAACAGAGCTGACTTAGATCCAGCAGATCCAAACGTGGCGGATCCCCATCCATAGAGAGCCCCATATGAGGGATTTGTTACCAGCATCTGCCAGTGAGAGAACTGCTGATAATAATGGATCTTTTGCTTGGCTGTATTTGGGGGACTCTGTTGTAGTGGAATGCTTCTTGTCCATTTCCTCTCCACACTATTCTGATTCCCTCCAATCATTAACATATTTAAGACTGTACTCAGTATTTTTTAAGTTTCTATAACACTTCTCCTCCAGTGAGTTCAAGCTGGCATACAACAATCCTGTGAGGTAGGTCAGGCTGAGTGAGAGTGACTGAACCACAGTTACCCATTGAATGTTCATTGATAGAGCCCTGAGCCTGAATATCCCAGGCTATGGTCCATCACTCTAATTGCTATGTTACAATGGTGGTAGTGGTGTGTGTGTGTGTGTGTACATACACACATACATACATACCTCACAAAAAGAGAAATAATGACTGAATAGATTTATTTATTTATTCATTATTTGATTCGTGCCCCCAGCTTTTCACTAGGCTTGAGATGGAAGGCAATTTTCAACATGATTATAATAATATTTGCAGCTGTCATTAATGTTGAAAAGTGTTGCTTTGCTAAACAGGAGGTTTTACATTGCCAGATATACCAGGAAGCAGAATTGGGTGCTTGATTGTTAGAGTCTCAAAGCTTGGCTTTCATATAGTAGGGCAGGTGGGGGGGGGGAGGTTGATTAGAAGGAGTGGCGCAGGTTATTAAAATGAGTGACCAAATCCAGAGACAGGTGTTTTCCCCAACCCATCAGTCTGGATTGGAATGATTTACACATTCCCTGAATCCTCACCAGATTTGGGGATGTGATTGCATGTATTTAGGAGGTAGTCCTTATAAAAGCACATTATAGACGATAAGTCAGAATATATGAGGAAATACTTGACTTATATATAACATGTAAGATATCTATGTTGGATAATTTGTGTTATGAAGATTGTAGGAATCAATGTAATATAAATGTTAATGTTTTAAATTTCTCTTTTTTGAAATAAAAAAGGGAAAAAATAACAAAGCAATATACTATACTATAACATTATAGAAAGACAGCAACATTACAGTTAACAAACTCAGTACAGTGAGGCTTTTTTAAAAAAAATGGGAGGACTGTTGCCATGTTCTTAATGATGTCTCCCTGTGTGTGATGTTAAGACTGATTTAGAAAGATCTTGATCCATTTGTCTTATTTTGTTATTTATTAATTACATGCATATCATGTCTTTCTCTCAGTGGACTCTTTCATACAAGGCTAAATTGGAAGTATAATTTAAGGTCAATTCGAATGCAATCATGGGTTTTATGTTATTGCAAATTAACTCTTCACATGCAAATTCGGGCAAGAGGGAAGCCAATTCGAATGCAATCGTGGGTTTTACCTTATTGCGAATTAAAGCTTCGCATGCAAATTCGGGCAGGAGGGGGTTATTTTCGGGTAATGGGAAGTAATTCCGAACGGAGCAGGGGTTCATGTAAATCCGCTAAACAAGCGAATTTACATAAATCCGCATTGGCTCCATTCGGAGTTGGGAGAAATTCCTCCCCGTTTGAAAGAGTCCAGTGAGTAAATGTGGTATACATGTCCCTTCTCTCCCCACCATACTTTAATCTCACAACAACCCTGTAAGGTAGGTCAGACAGAGAGGGAAGAAGAGAGACTGTGACTGACTAAAAGTTACCCACAAAGTTTCACAATTTTATGAGTCTTGAACCTGTATTTTCCAAGTCTCAGTCCAGCACAAACACAGTACTGGCTTGCAAATCTGGTGCTAGTACACCATTTTTGTAGGCCCCTGCAGGTAGCGATAGACTGTACATGCATAATGGTACACAAAGAACTCTTCATGCTTATTCTGCTGTATTAGGGCTGTACAGAAAGTGTTTTGAAGCAGAAGCATGTTTTAAAATCTGAGAGTGCCTGTTTTAGTCAGAAGAAAGCAAAGAGCAAACTCCTGGCATGGTCCTGTCTTGTACTTGTTTTTTGGCAGTACATTGATGCCCATAATTGTCATATTTGAGGATATATTTACTGAGCTGTATTTATGTTTTATGTTTTTGGCTATATTTTATGAACCACCCAGATAGCTTTGGCTGTTGGGCAGTATAGAAATGTAATATTCATATAAATCAGATGAACTAGGCAATGACAGCAGTAACTTTCAGAAATGGATGATGACAAATATTTAATTAAAGGACTTTTCAAGAGAGTGGTTCTATGCCCACTTGTTACTTTTGACGAGACTTTTCCCTCTTTTTCTGCCAACTTTATGGAATCTGAGCTCAGAGTTGCAAAAAATATTTTTAATACGGCCTCAGTGCACGAATATATTCCACTGATTTCTCTAGAACTTAACTCCATTGAAGAGTGCCTTGGATCACAGCTTCCTGCCTGATCCTAAATATCTGTTTTTACTAACTTTGTGATACTGAAGGTGAAGTCCCATTTCTGATAATAGTTACAGAGGTTGCCAGTTGTGCCATTTCCCGGGAGGTCATCATCACCAACCCTTTCCATATTGTTCATTAAGGCAAATGTATGTTGTGTTGAAGAAGCTTCTTGCATGCTGAAAGGACTCCATAGCTGAAAGATTAGTGTAAGTCTTGATTGGTCCTCCAGTTGTTTTGGATTTCCTTCTCCTAGAATTTATGATCAATGGTCATGCTGGTTGAGGCTACCCAAAGTTGAAGTCCAAAAACTTCTGGATGTGCACTAATCTAGATAGGGCCAGCAGTTAGTGCAGTACTACTGCTCTTACTTCTGTGCTGTTAGAAACACATAAATATACTAATACATTTATAACCTCAGTTGAATTTCAGTGAAAACTTGTGCCATTTTCTGGCTAACCGCAAAGGAGGCTAGTACTTCAGCATATGTTTCCCTAGTTAGATTGAATAAGTCATAAAGTGACAGAGAGAGAGAGAGAGAACCTTTCCTTTGTAAAAAAAAAAATCAGTAATCTGATTTGCAAATATTTCTAGTTATTAATGGTTGATTTCCCCCCCTTTGATTATTTTGTTTTGTCCATTCCTTATATTTATTTGCTTTAGAAGTGGCCATTTTCTTATTGTCTTTTCATTTGCTTCCATCCTTCAGCTCATCGCATGCACCTTAGTCCAATGGAAAACTTTATTATTTCTCGACTATTGACTCCCACACAAGCTTCTTTAGCCAGAAGCCGAAGTACATTAATGCTTTCTGAGCAATACAATGATCAAGGTAAACCTAATCACTTAAGGAATGTGTTAGACACACTGGGAGAAAAAGATGAGATACTTCCTTTATAATAGAGATCAGTTTTATTCCACTCATGATCCTGCATACATGGAAACACCTAATGTATTTCATCCAGGAATTCTTGTTTGATTATTGCCTGGTTCTCTTAATATGAGTGTTGAATAGTGTAACATTACAACAGGTTGGCAAAACAAACAAAACAAAATTGTTTGCTAAAATAGTGATTTAAGGTGACATTTTTCATCTTATATTTTCCAGGAATCTAAAAGTATTTGTTCAGAAAACATAGTAAAGGTTTAAAAAGTAGTTTTATTAAAATAGTTTGTGCTATTTTAATTTTTGAAGAGCTAAACAAGACAAGTAATATTCAGTGAACTACTTTAAGATTATTTATGCAACTATTAATATTGGTATTGTGCATCATCTCTAGAGTTGATGTTTCTGGTCATTGCTTAGAATGGATACATGTTTCTGAATTTTCTGATGAAAAATTAACATGAAACAGCCGTACTTCTCAGAACAAGATTTTTTAAAATCTGTTACAACTGATCTTTAAATCCTGACAAAATAATGCTCATATTGAGTGAAGATATTAGGGCAAATATGTGATGGTTGTATTAAAAAAAATTCACTGGTGAGTTTGAACAATTTTTGTGTTCTAATAAGTCTGTGCTGTTTTCCCCCTTTCCTCACTTCCTTTGTCTGTGTCCCCTATTGCTCTTGCTATTGTACTATAACTCTTTAGTATTCCATATCTGTCCTCGTGTAGCACCAGCTAGCCCTCTTAAATCTCCTTACAAGCCTTCCCCCACTCGAAGTATGGAGAGAAAGAAGGCAGCTTCTGCTTCCACATCAGATGCAGTAAAGGGAGCAAGTGCAGCTGAATTCTCACAGGTGGGTTTGAAAGTTGGTGGGAGCATGATATAAGCTCTCTTTTTAAAATATTTATATGATTGTTTACATTCTGTTTCTCAGGGATAAAAATAAAATACCCACCTCATGCTCTCTTCCTCCTCTCCACCCCTCTCCATCCTGTTGCTTCCATTCTTCTATTCACCCTTTTTTCAAAGCAGTGAAGCTTACAAGGAGTATGCTTGTCACAGTGTTTAGGGAATTTGTATTTCCACCATAATGCTTGTTTCCAAGATATGTAAAGTTGTTAAAACTAGATATGGCAAGTTGGTAGTTATTAGTTTGCATAAGTCTGCCTGTATCTTTGCAAGTTCCATGGCTCTCCCAGGTGCTCTCATTGATTTAAGCGTGGTTTATTAAAGTGCTCTTATGTATACAGTATTTTCTTCCATGGACTTTAATTAAAGCTAAAAGGCTAGGCCATTACATCACTGCCAATGATTCAGCTTAAAAACTGAATTGTTTAATTTGAGTTATCTTTACTGAGCATATAGAAGTAGATACCATGTGCAAAGTTTTGCTTGATGCCTTTTAGTTCCTATACAAAGAAAATAAAGGTGTTAATATTAACGGGATAGACTTTAAGCACATTTATCATATTATGTCCTTCTTGCTGTGAGTCAAGAGGTTTTTTTAATGTTTCATAGTGCCACATGGAGCTGGAAATAGGGGAAGAAAAAGTGCTGTTCCATATATACAGTCATCATGTACTAATCCCACTAAACAGAAATGGAAACCAGGGGACACTAAACAATCTAGCTATTTAGGCTGAGCAAATACAAAGCAAGAGCCAGCATGGTGTAGTAGTTTGAGCATTGGACAATGACTCTGGAAACCACATTTTGAATCCCTGCTCAGTCATGGAAACCCATTGAGTGACCTTGGGTAAATCACACTCTCTCATCCTCAGAGGAAGGCAAAGGAAAACCCCATTGTACATTACCATAAGTCAGAAATGACTTGAACACACACAAAAATGAATGCAAAACAGAAAATTACACAGTAAGAGCATCTTTTGTTGTTTATACTTGCATATTGTACTTCAGGTGAATTAATAAAAAGCTGTAATCCTGTTGTAATCTAAAACCACTTCTAGAAGAAAATATGGGAGCCTTCCAGGAACCCTAAAGGCTTGCTTTGACTAATTTACATTATATTTTGTGGACAGCTGTTTTTATTTAGAGCCATCATGGTGTGGTGGTTTGAATGTTGGACTACGACTGTGATGACCACTGTTTGATTCCCACTTTGGCCATGAAACCCACTGGGTGACTTTGGGCAAGTCACACTTTCTCAGTCTCTGAGGAAGGCAATGGGAAAACTCCTTTGAACAACTCTTACCAAGAAAAGCCCATAATAAAGTAGGAAATGACTTGAAGATTAATAATAATAATAATAATAATAATAATTTATAGCCTGCTCCTCTGTTCAAACAATTGGATCGGGGTACAACAAGGATAAAATTCACAAACTAAAAACAATCCAATAACCCACTACCAAACCTCCCACCCCTTAAAATTGAATTAAACTAAACAATAGAATTAAAACCAACAAACAAGATAAAAACAATACAGTGCAGTACGTCATCGTAAAAACAAAATAAATATCTATTGGACAGCATGGCCTAAGGCTCAGGGGACATAGTATTGGGGGCTGGTGGGGGGGGGAGAGACCTAGTCTGCTAGTTTTCTAGTTTTGGAGCCGGGAAGTTAAGAAGCTTCTGGGAAGGTCTGTTGGAAGAGATGCATCTTTAAAGCTTTTTTAAAGCAATCAAGGGATTTAATAAGACACATCTCATCCGGCAGGCCATTCCATAGCTTGGGAGCAGCGGCAGAGAAAGTCCTCTGGGAGGTCTGCGACAGCCTAGTTTTCATAGGCTGTAGCAGGTTCCACCCAGAGGACCGGAGTGTGCGGGGGGGATCATACAGGAAGAGGCGGTTCCTGAGATAAGATGGACCCAAGTCATGTAGGGCTTTAAAGGTTAAAACCAACACCTTGTACTGCGCCCGGAAACTGATCGACAGCCAGTGGAGAGATTTGAGCAATGGTGTTATGTGCTCTCTCCTAGGTGTTCCGCTAACAAGCCTGGCTACCATATTTTGAACCAGTTGAAGTTTCCGGGTTAAGCACAAGGGTAGCCCCATGTAGAGTGCATTACAGAAATCCAAACGTGAGGTTACCAGAGCATGTACTATGGTCTCCAGATCCTTCATATCCAGGAAAGGGTGCAGCTGGTGTATCAGCCAAAGCTGATAACAGGCACTTCTGACCGTCGCATTCACCTGATTAGTCATGTGGAGCGACAAGTCAAGGAGTACCCCCAGACTGCGAACACAGTCCTTAGAGGAGAGTATGACTCCGTCTAGGATTGGGAGCTGTATTCCCAGACCTGGTTTCGGGCCGATGATTGTCAGTACCTCCTTTTTGTCTGGATTTAGTTTCAATCTGTTTTTCCTCATCCAGTCCATTACTGCTTCAAGACAGTCATTAAGAGGGGAGACGCCATCTGAACAGGATGGCGCCCTGAAGAATACCACAATTAAGCTCAGTTTTAGAAGAGCAACTGTCCCTGAGCCTCACCCTTTGAGATCTGTCAGAGAGGAAGGACTGGAACCAGGTACCTCCAATCCCCAGATCCTCTAACCAATCCAAAAGGATGGAATGGTCTATAGTGTCAAAGGCCGCTGAGAGATCCAAGAGCACCAGCAGGGTCACACTACCCCTGTCAATACTCAGGTGGAGGTCATTGGCCACAGCGACCATGGCAGTCGTAACAACAACAACAAAGTTCATATTTACACTGGCCTAGATACATCTTCATCTTCATCTTTATTTAAACCCTGCTTTTTCCCCAAAACTAAGACTCAAGGTGGTTACAGTTCGGATAGGGTCTGGTAGAAACTAGACATCATCTATCCCTTTTGTTACTGGATATGTTTCAGTTTGGGCACCTTGAGGAGCTGGCAGAGTACTTCAGAGATTAAAGACTCATATGCAGGGTTGGAGAACATGCATTCTGCAGCACACACAAACCCACCAGGGCCTTTCCAAATGTCCAAATTTGGGGGGAGGGGGGGAGGGTGTTGCCCCCAAAATTCCTCCAGATACCCCTTAAAAGATGTTTTGCCATGTTTTGGGCACCTGTGGCCTGTTTTAGACCAGGGGTGGGTCTTTTTTTCTAATAGAAGGTGTATTACAAGTTGACTTTAAGGTCATTTTCTGTTGTGAAAAAGGCTTCTCTTGGACCTAAAACATCACAGAAGACCCCAAAACATGGCAGAATTGCCCTTCTTGTCTTCTGAAATCTACCATAGCAGGGCTGAGAAAATGGACCTCAAATGTGGTAAATTCTTCCCTGAGAGTAGGATGAGGTTTGCTGTTGTTAAGAACTACCTGAGACAATAGAGGCACCTTTTGTTAAAACAGACCCTCAGACAACTACTGCTCAAAGACCAGTTTTCTGGTTTTCTCCAGTGTTGGAATGGATGATGGTTTGGGAGAATAGTGAGTGTATGGATCCATTCCAGTCTTGTTTTGGGTTACTCATTCTGTTGGATGATATGGATGTGAGAATACAACTGTATTGTTTTTCCTAGACCACTTGGTGTCTTTTGTAGTCTACATCTACAGTGTTCATCTACACTGCATGGTGTGCGGTCCACATCTAAACCTGGTTTGTATTTACAGTGCAGAATTTATGCAGTTTGAAACTGCTTTAACTGCCATGGCTCAGTGATATGGAATTCTGAGATTTATAGTTTTCTGAGACGTTTAGCCTTCTCTGTCAGAGAACCCCGATGCCATAACAAACTACAAATACCACAATTTCATAGGATGGAGCCATGACAGTTAAGTGGTGTAGAACTACATTAATCCTGCAGTGTGGCAGCAGCCTTAGAGTCTTATTGCATGAGAAAAGAAAGACAAAATGGATCAGGAGACTATCAACTTTCTCTTTGTCTCTCAGCATGCTGTCAAAACACTTGCATTCTTCATCTGAAGGGAAACAGTCATAAAAGCATGCTTCTTACCAAACAGACTTTTTTCCAGCACAACAAAAGGCACACTTTTATGGCCGTCTCCCTTGGGAAGAGAATGAAAGTGTTTCTATAGCATGCAGAGAGGCAAAGAGAAAACTGCTACTCTCCCGCTCCATTTCTGCTTTCTTTTCTCATGCGATAAGGTTCTTAGTTGGGTCATGAAGTGCAATGCTGCAGTGGCTTTTCTTTTCTTTGGAGGGATGATCCCAGCAGGTGGTGCAGTTGATCCTGAGTTTCCTTCCCTGATCATTAGCACACCAGACATGATGAGACTACCATCTTTTACCCTAGAACATCTGCGTTGCAGCATCTTGCCCTAAGACATCTACTTTTCATCATCTACATGAAGTGTGTAGCGGAAGTAATCTAAAACCTTGGATTTCAATCTCATCTGCATATGGATGACATATAGTTCTACCTTTTTTGTCCAATTACAAGCCCAAGGGTGATTGTGCTGGTCTAAAGGCAGTTTTCAGATGGATGGGAGTATAGAATCAAAGAGTTGGAAGAGACAACAAGGGCCATCCAATCCAACCCCCTGCTGTGCAGTAAATCACAATCAAAGCATTCCTGGGAGTAAAGACCTCCAAGGAAGGAGACTCCACCACACTCTGAAGGAGTGTGTTCCATTGTCCCCCAGTTCTTACTATCAGGAAGTTCCTCCTAATGTTGAGGTGGAATCTCTTTTTCTGTAGCTTGCATCCATTGTTCCATGTTGTAGTCTCTGGAATAGCAGAATACAAGCTTGCTCCATCCGCAATGTGATAACACTTCAAATACTTAAAGAAGCCTATCATATCACTCCTTAACCGTTTCTTCTCCAGGCTAAACATCCCCAGCTCCCTAAGTCTTTCCTCATAAGGCATGGTTTCCAGACCTTTCACCATTTTGGTCGCCCTCTTCTGGACACACTCCAATTTGTCAACATCTTTTTGAATTGTGGTGCCCAGAAATGGACACAGTATTCTAGGTGAAGCCTGACCCAAGCAGAATAGATTGGCACTATTAATTCCCTTGATCTGGATGCTATACCTCTATTGATGCAGCCTAAAATTGCATTGGCCTTTTTAGCTGCCGCATCACACTGTTGACTCATGTTCAATTTATGATCTACTAGGACTCCTAGATTCCTTTCACACGTAGTCTTCTTAGGCCAGGTGTCTCCCACCCTTTATCTATGCATTTCTTTTTTCCCCTTAATGCTGTACCTTACATTTCTCTGTGTTGAATTTCATTTTGTTAGCTTTGGCCCAGCTTTCTAATATATTAAGGTCATTTGAATTTTGATCCTGTCCTCTGGGGTATTAGCTATTCCTCCTAATTTAGTGTCATCTGCAAATCTGATAAACATGCTCCCTATTCTTTCACCAAGTCATTGATAAATATGGTGAATAGCACTGGGCCCAGGACAGAACCCTGTGGGATCTCTTTGGTCACTTATCTCCTGGCTGAAGAGGAGCCATTGTTCAGCACCCTTTGGGTTTGGCCAGTCAGCCAATTACAAAATCAATTTAACGTTGAAGCTTAGTCCCAACAAGATGGAGGTGTTGTGAGAGAAAAAGAAAAGTTATCTTGAGCTTGGCACTCTGTGAATCCACAAGTGACAGCAGTGGCGAAGACTATGTTTTACAGGCTTAGGCTGATGTGCTAGGTGCAGCCCTATTTAGAGAATACAGACTTCTTTTCAGTCACTACTTGTACTATTTATATCCATGTGTTGCTTCTGACAATGACTTGGAAACTTCAGTTAGAACAAAATGTGGCCTCATGGGTCTTCATTGAGGGGAAACTGGAGTGCAAATTTTGCGACCCACAAGCCACATGAAGTCCTTTGGAGGGAGTTCAGTGTGGCACTTGAGACCTCCTTCAGGCCATGACATGCTACCTCACACACGTTTTTTACCTGGAAAAAAAACTGGTTAAATTATTTTAAAGGCTTTGAAATGTTATGGGAGAGAAAATGGGTAACAATGTAAAGTTGCCCACAATAGTGACCACAATAGAGCAGTGTGGTCTTCCAGATTCAGACCTGTGTTTCAAATGGTCTTCAAGTAAAATAGGTGCTGCTGGCTCTTAATAATTAATTTTAGATGAGTTTTAAAATTGTTGTTTGTCCTTTGTGAGAAACTGAAGAGACTTTTAAATTATAATTACTACTTATTAGGATTTGAATTTTTGATGTGTAATTTTTATTCTCTGTTTTGTGTGCATGTGTGTGTTTTTAATTGTAGTAATAGATGTTCCTAGGGCCTAAATACCATAAAAGCACCAGATTCTATATCATCTTGAAAACTACGCAGGATCAGCCCTGATTAGTACTTGGCTGGGAGTCCACCAATGAATATCAGATGCTGTAGTCTATATTTCAGAGGACCCACCTCTGAGTATTCCTTGCTTCAGAAAACACCATGAAATTCATGGGGTCTCCACAGGTTTACAAGTGACTTGAACATATGTACACATGCAATAGATGTTTTAGAAGCTGTCTTGAAAAGACAAGAGCCCCGTAATATTATCTAAAATCCTTTAAATAATTAAATATTTTAAAGAGTACCAAAGTGTTACAGCTTTTGTTTGCTTAAAAGTATTATTAAAAAGTAAGGTTAAATTTTTATTTGTGTAAATTTCTGAGCATATTAGTTTGATAATTCAGTATATAACAATAATAGTTCTGACATAACCAGAATGGAGTAATTTCACTTGTATATTTTGTGACATAGGATGTAAAATGATATTTAAAAAGAACCCTTCAAGATTAAGCTTAACATGGGAAATCAGATAACAGGAAGATGCAAATCCATGTGATTTCCCCCTGTCACTTCTCCATAATCACCTGGTTTCCACTACCACCCCCAATGTCCTATACTTAGAAACTGTCGTATAGTCAAGAGATTTTACTGCCCCAAGGAGAGCAGCTACTCAACCAGGCAGCCCCACTACTAGGTACAAAGTATTGAAGGCCAGGGAAGATGTCTTGGTATCTGGGGATGAAAATTCCACAAACATCTCTCCTCTCCCTGGCAGTAAAAGTAAAAGAATAAAAAAATACAGTTACACTGACTGGTTCAGGAATCTCTGTGATATATGTATTTGCAATTGAAACATCATTTTTAAGAAACCAAAATATATATCTCTCTCTTTTTTTAAGAATGAGAAGAAGAAGAAAGAGAAGCGGCCCACAACACCTGGTACATCATCTGGTTTGGGATCTCCCCTTAGAAGATCTGACTCCCCTGCAGCCATGTCTAAACGATCAGCTTCACCTGCAACTCCAAAGTAAGAACATTTTGCAGACATTCTTTGGGCCCCCAAAACACTTTAATTATTACAGAAAATATGCTGGTTTCACATATTGCTGTATTTCTGTGCTTTTTAAAAAATTAGAATTTTTTAAAAATTTGTTTTCAACATAAAACAGGTATAAATGTTGTCAAGTTGCTACAGTGTACCAACTTTTAGACATGCAGAGTCATCTCAGTCATATCTTCTGTCCCATGCAAAATCTTCCCAGTTTGCAAGCTAGAATTTCTGTCCCATGCAGAACCTTCCAAAGCAGTTTGAAGTACTGTACTTACCAGCATGGCCCTTCCTCACACCCTTGCAATTTTTTTTCATGGTGAGCTTATTTGGAGTTGGCTGGCACATAACAAGCCACTAATTTTGGGTGATTTTGCCTGATTGCTTTGCCTAGGTCTGGTTTCAGAAATGTCCATTGGGTAGAAATATTGATATTTCATTGTATTTTGTTTTATTTTAGGGAATTATGTCCCACCTTTCTCCCATAATGGGATCCAAGATGGCTATAGATGGAGGGAAAGTACAAAAACAGCATAACAGTTCTTGCTTCTATTAGGCCCTGTCTGCATGGGCTAGGATACTTCAGGGACCCATAGCTGCCCCAACTTGGCCCTTCATTCCCAGGCCATTGCAGGTATCTGCATGGGTGTCCCACTAAGCTGACCTGTACGTCTGCCACTGTCACAGGTCACTCACTTCTGAGGTCAGAGCAAGACATGCAGCAATGATCACATAGCTGGGCACCACTTTCTGACCTCCAAGCAAGCAAGCTGCTGGCAGTGGCAGATGTGTGAGCAGCTCAGCAGGATGCCCATGTAGATAGCCACCATGATGACAGAACTGAAAGCTCTGGATCTTGAGAGGGTGTAGACAAGAGATCTGTCATAAGGCCAGCATGGTGTAGTGGTTTGAGTATTGGACTATGAGTCTGGAGATCAGGATTCAATTCCCAGTAAAGCCATTAAAGCAACTGGGTAACCTTGGGCAAGTCACAGGCCCTCAGCCTCAGGGGAAGGTAAAGGCAAATGTCCTCTGAACAAATCTTACCAAGAAAACCCCACGAGAGATTCACCTTAGGATCGCCATAAGTCGGAAGTGACTTGAAGACAAACAACAACAACAACAACAACAAAGTCTGTTATATCCCAGTTCTGGTGCAGAACATGCCAGATATCATACAGACTGCTTGCATTAGAACCGGGGTTTGGGACAAGCATAATCTGAACAGGATGATGCCAGAATGGAAGAAAACAGGCATTTTTGCAGACAGGGCCTCAGAGAAGATATTTTGAATTAATTAAAAGGTAAAGAAAGGACTGTTTTACCAGAAGGAAAAGATGCCGAAAATAAAGGATTAATCTGATACCAAGTAGTGCTGACTAGAGGACAAAAGGGACAAGAAGAAGTCTCTTTCTATTTATCTGAAATACGAGCCAAGTCAGGAAGTGTTACAGATATTTTGCAATAGATGGCTCCAGAGTTTATTGAAAAGCCTTACAGGGAAAAACCAAAGCATTTGACTGGTTCTCTCATTGAAATAGCTTCTTATGGCTTTCAGTGATTGTTGTGTTCAAATATGTATTACCATTCAAAAATTATTTAAACATATTCAACAGTGTCTTCACCTGAAGACAACAATTATACTTATGTGACATGTAAGTTTGTCCAATACCTCTATATTGCTTGTACATGTATGTGTCACATTTAAAATCCATAGTCTCCCGCTTCCTTCACTCTAGAATAAGGCCTCAGGTATTTTCATGTCAAGGAAATGTACCAGTCAAGATTAATTCAGACTGACTCATAACCATGTATTTTTTTTCTGAACCAGTCCTAAATGAATTGCTATTAATCCCAGTTTTTGCAACTGTTTCTCTAGGTTTTTTTTTTTATAAACAGGCTAATTTGCTGACTGGCACAGTCCTGCTTTTGCTTGATGACAGCCTGCCTATTTAATGTTCACTCTGTTTCATGTCTGTAGATTATTATTTCATTCTTTATTTGATGTAAAAGGCTGTAAGAAACTGGTCATTTAACTACTTACTTGTATTTCCTAAACCCTCTGGGTAATAGTAATGAATTATTGATTTTTTTTTTTAAGGGCAGTCACAAAGACGTATCCTCAGTCTCCAAAAACTGCTAAACCATATCCAGCTTCTCCTGTGAAACACCGCGTTACTACAAATCTGAACCAAGAAACACCCAAAAAAAGGACAGAGAAACATAAAGATAATCAAAGGGAGAATACTAGTCAGAAGGCCCAAGCGTCACCTGCTGAAGAGGCTGTAAGCCCACCTATCACTGAAAAAGTTGTGCCTTCTTCTGGAAAGACAGAAAGCAATGAAGGTGCGTCTTTTTGTTTTTGGCTTCTAAAGTAACTCCTTAAGGCTATATACTTTAACACTATTGATTGAAATAATAAGGTTGTGTCCAGTTCTGGGCTCCACAATTCAAAAAAGAACTTAAGAAACTGGAGCGTGTCCAAAGGAGGGTGACCAAAATGGTGAAGAGTCTAGAAACTATGCCTTATGAGGAGTGACTTAGGGAAATGGGTATGTTTAGCCTTGAGAAGATATACAGTTTGCCTAGTGTATAACTATGAGTGAGTGCTGAAAAGTTCTTGGCCTAACCAAAAAGGGAATGACTTAGAGCCATGAAACCTACATGCTATTCCACATATTCAACTTGAAATTTGACACACTTGGCACATCATTTCTCAAGTTTCTTTAACCATTCAAAAAAGAAAGAAAAAATATTCTGATGTCTGGTCACTGCTATCACCTCTGAAGCATTTGAAAAATTCTTTTCTTTCAAACTCTTTTGAAACAGAAAAATACAACACACAAGATCTGATCGGGATGGTAGATGGTCTGTTATGCACTCAAACCCCAAATTCTCCAAAACATCCATCATCTTGCCCTCCCAGCCAGCAGATGCATTGTCTTGCAAAAAGAGAACACAATTTCCACAGCTTCCCTTGCTGTTTTTTCTTCAGTGTCTCCTTTAATTGGCACAGCAAGGTATATTAGTATTCTTCATTAACTATTTGGACCTTCTGAAGATAGTCATCAAAATACCTTCCTTATCCTAAAAAACTAAGTCTTTAATGGTGCCCTTTGAGTCTTTAATTTCTTTAGCCATGGAGACAATGAGTGCCACCACTGCAAGAACTGTTGTTTGGTCTCTGGATCATAGTGATGTAACCATGTTTTGTCAACAGTGACCATTCATTCCAAACAAATATCACTAGATCACTGAAAATGATTCAAAATCAATCTGGAGGTCTCTGCTCAATGTCTTTTCTTGTCAGGATTCAAACGTTTCTGCACTCCCCACTTGGCTGACAACTTCTGCATGGCCAACTGTTCATGAATTATAATCCAAATGTGTTCCCAGGATATCTCTATTGTCCCAGCAATTGTTTTATCTAAGATCTGTCGATCATAAATATGCTCCAAAATTTCAGAAGTTGACACCACTGACCTTGGTGCAACTTTGGTCTCAAAATCTCCATGCTGAGATTGGTACACCACTTCCAAACAGTTGAGTATGATGGGCACTTAGCACTCAATGCTTACATCATATGCATATGGATTTTGTTTGGAGTTTTCTTCTGCAGGAACAAGAACTTCATAATGACCCAGAGTTCAGCACTTGAAAATTCCACACTTTTTTTTATCTTTCCCAGAGTTAAAAACAGGCTGAGGGACTGGATCTGTAAGTTGGATAATGATCAAGACTTAATTCAATCAGATCCTCAAATTTTTCCCGTTAGTACTATCTATTGAAATCCAATCACATAAGGGTGCAATACATACAATAATAAACAATATACATGCTTAACTTTGCCCCTATGAAAACTGCATTTACAGAACTATGTCAATGTCTGTTTTAGATAGCAGACACAGAAACGTTCTGTGAAACTTAATGTTCTGCATTTGTAGCATGGGAAATATATACTGTAGAATGTTTCACACTGTTTACTCTATTACTAGCTTTATCAAAACCCCAGAAAGAGATTTTTGGGACAGATTTTGGCTTCTTTACAGAGTGAGAGTTCTTATGTAAAACTATGCTGGTTATTTTCAAACTGTGATCCATATGTTACACACAAAACTGCCTTATTTGCTAAAGCTGATAAAAGAATTCATGCTAGGTATTTGAAAGGTATTGTAATAGATTGCACAGGGGATTTGTCGATCTGATTTTTTGTATGGATGTATATGTACATGTATGTATTTTTTTACTGGATATTACTGATTTTTTTTTAAAAAAAATTATTATGGCTTTTAGTCAAATACAATGACTGACTGACAGTAACATACTATTAGGGAAACTTACAGCTGGAACAACAGATGCCGAGGAAGCTACCAGAATTCTAGCAGAGAAGAGACGTCAGGCTCGTCTCCAGAAAGAACAGGATGAAAAAGAAAGGCAAGAAAGAGAAGAGCGTGAAAGGTACTAACACCTTCTCTCATTTATCCCCATTGCTGATGGCAGCAATGTATTCTTAAGACAAGCTAGTCATTTAGCTTTTAAACATGTTCACTTTCTGACAGGTGGGAATTAACACTGTTTGATATCTGTAATTATCTAAACCATGGCCCATCCTTGACCATGATCTCCCTGCCCTGGTTCCCCACAATTTGGGGCATAGCTCCTATTTTCAAAGGAAGGAGCATTTTGAATGCACACAGCATGATTCTCTGCCACATTAAATGCAATACAAGTTGTAATTTTTCTGTCAGTCTTTAAAAAAAACTGCTGTTGCTTTTGAAGGTTAGAGAGAGAGGAGCTGAAAAGAAAAGCAGAAGAAGAGAGGATTCGGTTGGAGGAAGAGGCCCGTAAAAGAGAGGAAGAAAGAAAGCGTGAGGAGGAAGAGGCTAGGAAAAAAATTGAAGAAGAAGCTAGAAGAAAAGCTGAAGAAGAACGTGTACTAAGGGAAAAGCAAGAAAAGGAACTACGAGCTATGATTGAGATGCAGGTATGAGCTTTTGGAAGTATACATCAAATATGTTCTTTCTTAAGATGAAACCTAGTCTAAATAATACAAAGCAGTAATTACAGGAATGCCACTATGGTACCTAATTCATCTATAGCATGGGTTCTCAACCTTCCTAATGCTGTGATCCTTCAATACAGTTCTTCATGTTGTGGTGACCCCCAACCATAAATTTATTTTCATTGCAACTTCATAACTAATTTTGCTGTGTTTTCTGAAGGTTTTAGGTGATCCCTGTGAAAGGGTCGTTCAACCCCCAAACAGGTTGTGATCCACAAGTTGAGAACCGCTGAACTATAGGCTTCCCATTTCTTATATGAACATATGAATCTGCCTTATGCCAAGTCAGACAGTTGGGTCTAGTCTAAACCAGTGTTGCCCATCAAGAATCTCCAACAGAGATCTTCCCAATCCTTCCTATCTGTGCTGTTCCACTGAAGATGCTGAGAATTGAAATGTGGATCTTCCATCTGTACAAAGCACAACTTTGTTGTATATTATCTAGAATGTTTTAAACCTCTGATCCTATGTTACTTTCCTTAGCACAATTGCTAAAATGTCACCCATTTGTGTTGAACTGGAATTTCATTTAATATGTTTGTCAAGTAAAATTACAATGGCATGAGAGAAGCTCTGTGTTGCTTGGAGAATTGTTTAAATTCCCTTCCTCTATGTGTGTGTTTGTGGTCATAGTTCAGTAGCAGAGCAAATGCTTGGGATGCTAAGCATCCCACGTTCCATCCCTGGTACCTCCAGATAGGGCTGTGAAAGACCCCAGAGAGTCACTGGTATTGAACTCAATAAACTAATCTACATTCTATGTGGCAGATTCCTACGTTCTTTTGCTATCATTCCTTTCTGGGAATTGGAGATTCTTGGTGCATACCTCCCTGTGCAAATACATCAGACCCTATGGGAAATATAAGCTGAATATTTTCACACAACCAGATGAGGGTCACAGCCATTCAATCAATCAATCAATAAGGTCAACATAAACTGCTAACAGAAAATTTAAATGAAGCTTCTGAAGAAAGGGTACTCACACCCTTTGGAGACTGGTAACTGCTTTATATTTGAACAACTAAGTTCTGTGTTGTCTTATGTGTGTATTTAATCAGAAAGAAGCAGCAGAAGCAAAGGCCAGGGAAGCAGCTGAACATCTGCGTCTGGAAAGGGAACAAATTATGCAACAGATAGAGCAAGAAAGACTGGAGCGAAAGAAGGTAGCTTATTTGTTCAAACTAATGTGAAGACTTTATTACTTTTATTTGTTCCAAGGAATGTAGGAGAAACCATATAAATAAATAGCTAGATCTAATTAAAATTCTGGTGGAAAATGTACTGTTTAATTGGAAAGCCTGTTCTCAGTCATTATCAGTTTTATATTTACACACGAAATTGTAGAATAGCCAGTTATATGATTAAATATATGCTTGAGCTACGCGGTAGCAGCATGGTAATTGGGACTGTAGTAATCCGTAGTGATGTAACAAAGCTAGCTAGAAGAAATTATTATTAGCAATTGTATAACCAGGTTAACTGCTACTACAACATATGCAATCCCTCTAAATTTTGGTTTCCTCTCACCAATCACTACATGTTCAAGTTTGTTAAGCTGTAGCCAAACTGGGAACCACAGAGACAGATGCTAATGGCGATGATCTAACCAAATATGGCCATGTGACTTTAACTTACATGGCCATCTAAAGATCTTTGACCTTAACTGCATGTCTGTAGAACTGTGTGAGTTTAGTAATTTTTTTAGAAGACACAGAGATTTCTTCTATGATATATATTGCTGAAATAGTAATTACATTTGTAAGCAAGAGGGCAGTAAACATATTCCTCCCTTCCTGTTTCAGAGAATTGATGAAATAATGAAAAGGACAAGAAAAAGTGAAACCCCAGAACCCAAGGTAAGGAAAATAATTTTCTCCCTTGAGAGGAAGTGTAGAATTTCATAGTTCTTGTTACAGTAAATATTGTTCACATAGCAATCTTAACATACTATTCCTTACCTGCAATTTAAAGAAATGGTCAGTTTTGACCTTGCTTAGAAGAATCACAACTTATTCACCTCTCTCATGGAGGCAACAAACTAAACCAACTGAGTATAAAATGGGCAAGATTATGATTGGTAATCAGTTGTGTTCTCACAATGGGCTTTGCTAATTGGAGGCTATGGGAGTTGTAGTCCAGCAATGTCTGGAGGGCCAAAGTAATCCACTCCTGCTGAAAGCGGAAGATGTGAAAATCAGTTCTCCTTGCTGCCTAGAGCCATAGTACAAAATACACACATTAGCTTTCCTCCCTTTACAGCCTTTTCTCGCCAGAAGTATAAGCTTGCAGAGGGTAATATTCACAAGTGGAAGTGCAGGAAGGGAAACCGTTACAATCCTTCCCCTTTACTGTTATTAATTGCAGCCTTTCTGGCTGCTTTCCAGTAAGAGAAAATACTAGTTTAGTGGGGGGGGGGGGGGGGAATAGTTGCATGCACCATGTAGTTGAATCTCAGTTGCTTCCAACTGCTTGTTTCTTTACTACTATGCAGTTGTTTTGGTTTGAGGATCTTTTCTGATGGTTAAAAAGATCAAGGCAAATTAAGGCAAAGTGAAATGGTGTTGTTATAAGAAGCTACAGGATAGGATATTATCCATCTGAGCAAGTTTGCAGTTGTTCAGACTCTGAGAGTATCTACACTGCACAGCAATTTGATACCATAACTGTCATGGCTAACATACTTGGAATTTGGTTCTACAATGCTCTATTGCACTTTCCTAAAACTCTTTAGTGTTGTATTTCAGGAGAATGTACTAGAGCTCTGAAGCAGAGGATTCCGATTACATCACCAAGCTACAAATCCCAGGATTTTATTAGATCGAGTGACCGCAGCTAAAGTAGTATCAGACTTATTTGACTGTGTAGTGAAGGAAACACTCTTTTTTTTCTTTGTACACATGTCCTTGCTTGCTTTCTTGCATGCATGTATTGCACATTTATTCACATATGCAACCTCTAATCAATGTAGGAAATGGCCCTCTGGACTGAAAAGTTTGTTCACCTAATACATAGAGAAGGCAATAGTCAGTGAAAGATCATTTTCTTACTATGTGTGTTTAACATACTTTTTAAGCAAGAGATAACTAATAAGATTATATGCTTTTTAGCCCAATCCCTTTTTTAAAAAACAAACAAAGATTTGTATCTAATGAACTTTTACCTGTTTCATCATGCAGAAGGAAGATGCAAAACCAAATGTGCCAACAACTCTAAATGTGGACAGACAGCCAAAGCCACTTGCCATCAGTCAAGCAGGTAAAAAAAACACACACACACACACACATATGCACTGGACTGAAGTTAACCTCTTTGGTTAGTTAAATTTTTGAGTTAGATGAGGAAAGTAAATTGCTGCATTTGCAGCTGGTTTTGCTTTGGTCAGTTTTTGGCCAAATTCACCCTACTGCAGGAAAAAAATTAAGTAATGGTTTGGGAAGTTGAAGAGTGAGGCTTGGGCTGTGTGCCCTTGATCATACTCCTGCACCACAGAAAATCCTCTGTAGTTCATTATGCCCAACTCTTCAGCTGTATTCTAATATTTTTACTGTATTTTATTTGGTCGTGCTTCTTTTTATTTTTAAACATTGCTGTTAGTTGATATTTCAGAGGAAGTAACTGGCAAACCTCTGAGTATTCCTTGCCTAAGAAAACCCTCTGAAATTCATCAGGTTGCCATAAGCCAACAGGTGACTTGAAGGCGCACACACGCACACACAGTCTTGAATTGTGTACCTAGAAAGGCAGGATGTAATAATTCTTAAATACATATTCAACCCAGCTGTTTTTCAAAATCTCTCTGCACTATGGGAATGGAAGAAGGTTTGACTTCACAGATTCCTATAGTTGAGTGACTGACGACATATTTTTAGTTGTTCAAGGTCCCTGGGAAAGACCCCTTTCTTGACATCCTTGAGAGCCATTGGAAGTCAGTGTAGACTATATTGAGCTAGATAGAGTAATAGTCAGACTCAGTACACGGTGACGGCATCTCCTAGTTGAGTCATAGGACTTTATGTGTGATGAGCAAGCTGTGTACTAAAAAAGGCATGAACCCCTTCAAGTCTTTTGAGTCTCCCACTTACATATATGTAAAAATTCTTCAAGCTGGAGAGAAAAAGAATTAATGCATAGTAAATTGCTGTCTGCCTTTCTCCAACAACAATTAGTCTCTCCTATTTCTGTCCTGATAGTTAATTTTCAGTTAGTCCCCATTTTGGAAGAGGAAGATAAGAAAAAGAGAGAAAGGAGATAATAGTGATGAAAAGAATATGTTCCTGGCTTCTGTGTTCACATACCACACACACACACACACACAGAGAGAGTTATATGATAAATGTAATATCATAGAATCATAGAGTTGGAAGAGACCACAATCTGCTCAGGCTACCATACTATGTGATGGCACACAAGTAAACCTCCAGCTTGTGTATGTATCTTTCTTAAATCTTTCTGTTTTGAACTTCCTCTATCCCACCCAGACATAACATTTCATAGTGTTTTCTATACACCGTCTTATTGAGGAATAAAAGTGGGCAAGTCACATGGTCTCAGCCTCAGGGAAAGGCAGTGGCAAACCTCTTCAGAACAAATCTTGCCAAGAAAACCTCATGATAGGTTCACCTTAGGGTCATCATAAGTCGAAAATGACTTGAAGGAACACAACAACAACAGCAACAATTAATTTGATCTGTAGCTTCAAAGACCAAAGGGTTCTTCTGTTTGTGTGTGTGTGTGTGTGTGTGTATTTAAATCAAGTTTTGTAATTACATTCTTTTTGTAGAAATGAATGGATTGGCAAACAGTAAAGATAATAAAGTCCAGGGATGTGCTGTGCCTGATTCTTTCCCTCATGATGTATTTTCTAATGGACTTAAGCCACTCATGAGCCTTATTCATCTGGATGCAGTGGATGGGAAATCTAACAGCATGGATGACTCAACAGATGAAGTTCAATCTATGGATGTGAGGTATGTACTATTAAAAAAAAAACTGGTCATGAGCCGAAGAACCATACAACTGTTTCTGTATGCCTGACTCTGCTTTAGGACTGTCTTTTTACATTTTATTCTCAGTGGATATCACAAATTCGTGTTCATGCTAAAGTGATTGATTGTATCCTAGACTTGGATTTAAAGTTTAATTTAACATTTAATGAAAGATATGTCAGTCTTCAGTTTATCCCTGAGTGTTTTTGTTGTATTTTACTTCCCAAAAGTACCTCTAAAATAATATCTGATATTCTACCTATTGTGTACCAAACAGTAAATTCATCTACTATGAAAGGATAGGACAAGTCGTATACCCCTTATCCAAAGTCCTTGGGATCAGAAGTGTTACATGGTTTTTTTGCAGGGGGTGGATGGATTTTGGAATACTTATATTTGCACATACGTACTAAGTGATACACAACACAAGTAGGGAAGTATGTACTGTATGGGAGACTGGAGAGAGGTATGAGAGACACAAGGCTGGAGATACAGCTGGAGAGAGACAGGATCTCTGAAAATGACAGGATTCCAACAGTAGTGCTCTGTGCAAATCCCTGCCTCCTCCTAGCCTGTCTGGATGACATACAATGTGATGGATGTGATTCTGCCTATGTGCTGCTAAAATGTATGGCGATAACTTATTATCTCCTGCTTTTCCCCCCTTAATATAGTCCTGCTTCAAAAGAAGAACTCATATCTATTCCTGAGTTTTCACCACTGAATGAGATGATGCCTGGTGTTTCTTTGGACCAGAATGGATCAAATAATGGGAAAGCTCTTGAAGAACTACTAGATTTCACTGGCCAGGCCACTTACCCCAAATTATCAAGTGAAAGTATTAGCATAGATGATTGTAATAAAAATTTGATTGATGGATTTAATAGTCCCGGACAGGAGACAACTCTCAACAGCTTTTGTTGACAAATACACTGCTATTCAGCAATAAGGTACAGTAGTATAACTGCTTTGGTAACTACTTTGGTATCAGTTCAAGGAATGTTTTTACTTTCTTTCTCAAAATCATGTCACACAAATGAAATAAAAACAAGGAAAACAGACCCCTCTTCAGAAATACTTCTTAAAGTACCCAGAAGGGCAAAATACAAGGGGAAATACAATTTCTATAGTACCATAACCCTCTTCAGAAGTACTGTTCCTACATGAGGGAATGCAGGGTGGAGCAGTGCTGCACTAGCTAGTTGTTTTCCTCATTTTAGCAAGTCCTTCTGTATGTCCTTTCTTGTATGCATCTGAACACATGGAAATAGGTTATTTAAGATACCACTCAACAGAGATTTATAATCACTTCTTTTTCCTGGGAATCTAGGTTTAATTCTTATTTTTTCTTGGTAAGATGAAACTACCTTGAGTAAAGTTAACAGCTGAAGGATTAGTTTACATGTGTGTTCATATCATTTCTTATATACAAATTCTGTGGAGGAAAGAAGTGAAATTAATATGTAAACACAAGGCTATTCAATCAAGAAGAACAAGAAGACATCTGAAAATATTTTTTAATAATATTTTTATTGGCTATTAATAATTCCTTTCATGCCTCTTTAAAATCTTAAGATTTTAAGAAACAAGCAAAACATAAAATATAGTACCCTAAGATTCAGTTTCCTTTTGAACCTAAGCTTCTTTCTTGGATCCTTTTGTATTCCTCCCCATAAAATCCTGCAGCCTATTCCACTTCGCTTGACAGGTCTTATCAGTTCTATAACAGTTTGAGCCATACTAGCTTTGGTTGGCTTATGATTTTTCATAGGGCTTTTAAAGGTGTCTGTCTTTCAAAACATGAAATGCAGGCAGTCTATAGTTTCAGAAAAAAAGTCTAGGTTTCAGAAACAAACTGGTGCCTGTAAGAAATAAATTTATCCCACTATGTTTCCTGCATTAATGCATGCTCAGGTTTTCTCTGTTAAGTTTTTATTCCTTCAGCAAATGGAAATAAGAGGATAATGATATAATATATCACAGAAAGCTGAAATGAATCATTTAATTTCTGTAACCTCATTACATTTATTTTTCTGATTAACAGAGGACAACGGAGAAGATAGAACACGATCACTGCTGCTGTCAGTAAAATAAGAGCTTGTCATTTTAAGAAGCTGCTGCAGTCCACACTGGAAATCATGTTAGTCTGCACTGAGTTTGCTGTCTTCCCACATGTACAAGTAGTCATTTTGGTAAAGGATGAAATCTTCAGTTTATTGTGATTTCAGGGAACATTGGGGTTTTTTGTTTCGTTTTGTTTTGTTGGTTTGTTTAAAATTCAGGCTGCTAAGAAAACATACATCATAATGGGCTCTAAATTAGTCAATTCATTTGTTTTAAAAGCATTTATTTTAAAAACTTATCATGAATCATCAGGGTTTTATTGGGGCGGGGTTGGTATCAAATGACATTTTGGAATGAAACAGTGATTCCTGTGTTTGCCATGTGCCAGTCTTTTCTGGGTTTTTGGTTGTTGTTGTTTTTTTAAACCAGGGGAAAATATTGATTTAAATATCTTTTATTATAACTGTTTTGTTATACATCTATTAACTGAGAAAGCTTGAAAAAATATGCAATTTCTGGAATCCATGAAAGAGGGTTTCTTGTAGACAGTGGATCATTAAGGTTATCCCTCATTCAAATATGGCACAAAGTATTTTATTTGCATTATATTGCTATCAGTAACTTACTTGGCACAGAACTGTGGCTACTGCTAATAAAATGTTAAAAGGGATTAGTAAGATCTTATTACATGGGTCTTTAAAGCATATTTAATTTTAACTGTTCATGGAAAAAAACAATACCTTTAATTACATGTATTATATTATTGTATAAGCAAATATATTATGAGGTCTACACTGATGATAGATATGTTAATGTTCAAGATATAACATCTGTTATCAATATCTGGTGGTTTTCATTCATGGGATTTGCAAATATCCTATAATGCAGCATTGTATAATCAACAGCAAACAGTATATAGACATGAACAATGAGGTGTATTGCAAGGCATAACAATGAGAGGTGAAAGTTTTACTCATGCTGCGCAATAGCCTATTAGCCTCTCTTACTCTACAAACACACGTGTAAAGAAATCTCTTACTGAGAGTGCATAGACATTCTATAACTTGTACAAAGGGCATGGTCCAGCCCAGTTAAGCATTTTAAGTTCTGTTAATTTGAGTAGGAAACTTGAACATTTATGTTTTCTTGCACTAAAGTCAGTGACCTTTAAAAGTGTTGACTGAAACCTGGACTGTACACAAAGAATTTCAACTTTTGCTGACCTCTTTTATGCTATATTCTGTGCTGCCTAGAGGACAATTTTGTCCCATTCTTTACAACAAAGACAATTCTGTTGACGCTAATGAAACTGGAAACTTTTATATGTAGGGGTATGTTAAAATGTCATGTAGCTCTCTGTTCATGTGACTCTAAAAATGGCCCCTGTTGAAAATTAAAATAGTTAATGAAACAATGTGGTTATATATACACAAATGCTTACAGTATTTATGTTGATGTATTTCAGCAAAAATGAGTCCCTTGGTGACTGTGCAGTATGTTGTAGCATGGTATAGTGTCTTCCAAGTTAATTCTGCCGTTTCCCTCCTAAACAATAAAAAAACAAAAACAAACCCAAACTGATCACTTGTATTTTTGATATTTTGCTAATGGTGGTTCAGTGGTATATTTTATTACAGCACATGACACACACACAAAACAGTTTATGCAGATGCAGTATTTTCACTCATTGTTATAATTGTTTTCCCAAATACTCACGGGAGAGGTTTAACATGAAATATTTTATTTAAACCATTGACAGCTCAAGGTGTCATATTCAAATTCCTGTATACCAAAACAACCCAAAATAAGAAGACTTAACTGATGCAAAGACATTTTAGTTGATCCCAAAATGTAGTCTGTTGTATTAGTCTATTGTGAAAGTTGAGACACTGAGAAACTAAAATATTATATGACTTTTCTTTCTGTTTTCAGGTGTCTTCAGGTGTTTCATCTTCACAGTGTGTTTCATTTCCATTGTAGCTCAGTTATATTTCATTTAAATTGTTATTATAATTATTATTATAG
The DNA here is from genome assembly GCA_034509955.1 of Urosaurus nigricauda. Taxonomy (NCBI): domain Eukaryota; kingdom Metazoa; phylum Chordata; class Lepidosauria; order Squamata; family Phrynosomatidae; genus Urosaurus; species Urosaurus nigricauda. Next base: position 89,813,736 of record JAOEGL010000003.1, read on the forward strand.
TGGCAGCACCACTACAAGGCTGCCTTTCCTAGTCTGCAGAACTGACCTATATGGCAAATCAAGTAGGGAAGTGGTGAAAAAATGAAGTACAAGGTAAGTGAATGTGGAGATCACAAACAATGAAATATAAATATGATCAGGGACAATCTTTGTTCAGACACTTTCTTCAAAAACAAATTCCTCCATTTCTCACATACATGAAATGATTTGTCATCTAGATGTCCTACTGTGTGACATTCTTTTTAAGACAACTAAAACATGCTTTTTCTTCAGAAGTATTCCTCTATTCAAATAAAACATATTCACAATTTAGTTTTCTGACTCAGATTTCATTTAATTAGGTAGTATCACATCAAAATGAGAGGGTAACAGAACATCAAAATGAAAAAGGAAGTTGTCTCCTAAATATTTGAGTTCAATTATACTCTTCCTTTGAATAAGAAGAGAAAACCTCCCCTGACTGTTGAATCAGATTTGGTTTATGCAGCTCTAGTTGCTGGTCTCTGTAATAATATAGGCCATGTTCTGGGATTCTCCAAGGAGAGTAATTGTATTCATTACAACTAGCCATGGTTGTTACTATATAAATCAGGCATCATCAAGCTCATTATTACACTGTTAAGTAGGAAATATACTGTAAATCTGTGGCATACGAGAGTAGTCTGTGGTCCAAAACACACTGCAGAAATAATCCAGTTTGAGACTGCTTTAACTGTCCTGGTTCAGGGCTACAGAATTCTAGGAACTTTAGTTTTGTGAGAAATTTAGCCGCCTCTGTCAGAGAGCTCTGGTGCCATGATAAAACTATAATTCCCAGGATCCCCTAGCACTCTGACAATACTTGCTCTCTCGGCTTAGTAACAGATGAGCACCACCCTCTACAGCTGGACATAACTAGCCAATCTTGTCAAAAGAAAGCCTTTATTGTTACCTTTTCTACTGCAAATTCAAAACAACCAATCTTGATTGCTGCTCCCAAGGGGAACTAAGCCAAGGGAGCAAGTCAGAGACAATTCTGTGGTCATATGGCCAGCATGACTACATGGAGAACAGGAGACCTAATATCAAAAATATGTGCCAGGAAGGCACTAGGGTTGCCACCCAAAAGGAGAGGGGGTGCAAGCCCAGAAAAGTTTGGGGACCACTGGTATAAGGCATTTCAACAGCGTTTTAATAATGTCTCACTTAGATTATAGTCCTGTAAACCAAAGAGCAAGTCCTAGTCCATTCATAGTGGCTTAGTTTTGAGTAGATATGTGTATGGGCTTGTCTACACTGACCCAAAATATAGGCCTTGCATCATAATTTCCTGGTCCACAACCCTACAGTGACCCCATTTGTGCCACACAGGAACAAACACAGCAAGGTGGCACTGACCTACCCGGCCACATATTTCCTCCTGACAAACTTACTTTTGCCTTCCCAGTATACATCAGCCTATCAACCAATTGTTAGCTTCTCACTCTAGATCACCTTGCACTCTGATGGGAGGCTTCCCCATCCAATGCCCTCTCTCCATTTGCCACTCCAGTGAGTAAGTGAGTGAGTGAATTTTAAATGTACACACACATACACAGTCAAGAAGGAAAGAAAAAACCCGTATTTTATCTTTTATTCATGAAAATGTTCAGCCATGAGAACAGCTGTGAAGGGGGTTGGATCACATTCCCCCCTCCGCTGATCATTTGCTTGCTTGCTTGTGCATAGATCCTCCCCATACATATGTTGCAGATCTCACGAGTGAGTGAGCAATTGATCATGAGGGAATGTGGGAGATCTCCACATGAGTGAGTGAATGATCAAGGCATAGGGAATGTGTGTACAGTCATCCCCCAGGTTACGAAGGTAATCCGTTCTGGGATTACCTTCGTAACCCAGAAGCTTTCGTTTCCCGGGGGACCGCTATTTGCAATGGACCGCGCGGCCGATTTAAAGGGGCCACGTGGGTTTTTTTTCGTATCCCAGGGGATCTTTCGGATCCCGGGGGATACAGTAGCGGTCCCGCCGGTTTTGGATCCCGGGGTTTTCATAACCCAGGGGATTCGTAAGCCGGGGGACCACTGTACTCTATTCACAGAAGTAAAAACAAAGATGACACAATGCTGATCGAGTGGGGGAGGAATGGCAAGGGGAGAGTAAAAACAGTGCAAAGAAATGTGACAGTCTCACAGGAGGAAGGAACAAGGAGGGGTAGCCTGATTTAGCTCCTAACCATTGATCTCTTGGCTCAACATGCACTGAAACAGAAAAACATTGTAGCAGACACCAGCTTGGCAGACCCAACTTTTGTAAACAAGCCCCATGAATGGATGTCAAATAAAAGATGGAGCAAGTTTGTGTTCTGCCGTTGCAGAGACTAGAACAGGAACCGATGGATTCTGATTAACGGAAAAGAGAGTCAACCTGAACATTAGAAAGGTTTTTTTTTAACTGTAAAAACTGATTGACAGTGGAAAAGACTGCCTTAGAGGGTGGTGGACTCTCCATCTTATGAAGTCTTTAAACAGAGGCTGAATGCATATCTTTTGGGGTGCTTCAGTTGTGTATTTCTGCATGGCAGGGGGTTGAACTAGCTGACCTTCCAGCTCTTAAGATTCTATTATTCCATTGCTAATATGATGGAAAATATTGCTCTACAGAAGACTCTCAAAGTAATAGCTACTAAATCTCTCCCAATGTGGAACCTCTATAAATTAGAAAGATGTGTGCATAAACACACACACACACACACACACACACAGAGAGAGAGAGAGAGAGAGAGATTGAGAAATGAACAGAAAGAGATTGAAGGGGGGAAAAAAACCTGTAAAATTAAGACCTAAAATATTTTTTAATGTAAATCCCAAAAAACAAATCAGAAATGAAGTGGGGAAAATATTTTAAAATCAGGAAGGCTTCCCTGTAATATTGATTCTGTTTTGGGGAAATTGGAGATAGTGATGGAATCTAGACTCCTCATTGTTTCTGCATGTGAACAAGTGAGATTAAGAAAAAGCCTGGGACTCTTCAAGTCAGCACTCTCAATTTCCTCCATGGGGTTTGTGTTTATTCTTTTTCCTTACCTAAAGAAACTACTAGTTTCCCAGTCTACTAAAGCAGCAGAGTTCATCTATCTTTGCCCTTCCCCTGACTCAACTGGGTAAGGCAAGCCTCTCCTCCCCTCTCCTTTCTCCCAGGGGAGTGTAGGCTCTACCCTGCTATGCTAATTGAGTGCAAAGTACTCTGAAGTCAGTTTGGACTCTGGAGAGTGTTGCAAGCAACTGAGAGGCTGGAGGAAATAAGATATAGAAGTGTCAGCCAATCTGTGGCTGTTGGAAGCTATACTGAATAGTGACAAGGGGCCCATGTTGAAACCATTTTCTAATTTCATGCAATTCCTGTGTGTGTTTTAAATACACGTAGGTGGTTTGTGATGATGGCATGAAAATTTATTTGATAAGCAAATAAAAATGTACGGTCTGTGCTACTCTTGAGAACTATGAATGATACAATTGAATTTGGGCTCTCACAATCATTGAAACCCAGTATGGGGGATGCCTGGATGTGAAACTTTGGTTCATAATGTAGCTCACTGGCTGTCTCACTGTTAGCTCAGCCTTGTACAAATCTGAGAAGAATCCTGTTAATCCACTTTATGTGATAGTGATAAAAATTTCAGCAAATATACAGAGCATGCCTCAAGCCCTCAAAAATGATATATATATGCTACATACTGTGAGGGCATATAATAATAATAATAATAATAATAAATTTTATTTTTATACCGCCCTTCCAGAGATCAGGGCGGTGCACAATTAGAGCACAATATAATCTTGCTCTATTCAGTTTTACATTACTTCACCTAGTGTTGTCTTCAAAAGCCTTCTGGTTAACTCCTTTGGAGTATCCTTCGTGATTCTTGGAGCAGCTCCACTTTCTAAGCAATTGAACATCCTTTATTTGAGTTGTAGATCTGTGGCTTCCAATCCACACGTGCATACATTTCTAGCTATAATTTATACTGTGCTATCGACAAATACTTTGGTTTTGAAGCCCCATGTGGCCTGCAGATATGAAATTCTATCAAACGTGTACCATGGTCAGTCAATGGCTACACATGTCTGAGATACACAGTGTGTAAACTGATAATCTGGATTTTAACCCACACTACTTTTTGTTGGATTGCTAAATTAAAATATATGTTTAATAGTTTGAGCAATAAAAATCAATATGTGTACATTCACCCCCTCCTTTATTGTGGAGGATCCATTCTGGACCCCCTTGCAAAAACAGAATTTCACTTATATTCAAACCCTATGGGCCACATAGGCTTGAATATAGTCCCATGGGGGTGCACCCCATTCATTCCCCCTCTGTTCGTTCCTCGCACATAAGCAAGAGATGCAAGTCTGAAGACCATGAGAATGGAGGGAGGACTGTGTTTGACTGTTGTTGAGTGGCTTCAAGTCATTTCCAACTTATGGAAAGCTAAGGCTTATCATGGGGTTTTCTTGGGAAGTTTTGTTCAGTGGAGGTTTGCCATTGCCTTCCCCTGAGGCTGAGAGCGTGTGACTTTCTCAAAGTCTCCCAGTGAGTTTCATGGCCAAGCTGGGAATCAAATCCTGGTCTCCAGAGTCATAGCCCAATGCTCAAACCACTACACCATGCTGACTCTCATATTTCTTAATAATGACATTTAATTCTGTGCAACCAGCCAGAAGTATATGGGCAAGAAGAGAAAAAGAAAACAGTTGACTCATATTGTTTAGTAATGGGCAGAGAATGGGGTGATAGGGACAAGAAAGAAACAAGCAAGCAGCTACAACCACAAAGGGGTCCTAATCTTTTTTAAATGTTCTTGTCAGCTTTCTTCGTGAGACTTAATTCCATTTCCTGTCTTGGTTGTTGTAGTTTTGTACATCTTAAAAGAGGAGGGTCAGAACAGAAGCCATTGGGCCCACTGAACCTGTTTGGGTGCCTTTTTCCTGCTTTTGTTTTATTTTTGGTAAGTTTGTAAACTTTGGGGTTCTCTGAACTCTGTTGATATCTTCCTTTTAATGCAGATAGTTCTATTTTTATTTCACCTGCATGCAGATGTGGAAAATAAGAAAGAAGCCCTTGGCCCGATATGTTGTTTCAGAACAGTGAGCAGAAAGATAGAAAGGCAAAGGGAATCCCAGAGATAAATTACAGAAAGCCTACAGATGGGATTAGGGTTGGGGGTTCAAAGCTGTTAGTCCCTCAGCAGTAATTTACCTTGTTTGTTTCTCTGGAGACATTTCTATTCTAGCAGCAGCCTCACAGGACCCATCATCATCATCATCATCATCATCGGTTCATTCACTTGCTCATCCTCCAACATGGTACATGTTGACCTGTCAACAATGTCCATCGATTGTTTCTGACAACTTGACAATCATCGAGAAGGTGTTGACTTCAAATAAACTGTTTGGGGGGTTTTTGTAGTCAAATTTATTGCTTTCAGATGCTAATAGCATCTACACTGCAGAAATAATAACAGTTTGACAGTGCTTAAGGGCCTTAGCTTCATCCTATGGAACTGTGGGATCTGCAGTTTTATGGGATCTTCATCTTCCTCTCCCAAAGAAGGCTATAGCCTCACAAAAAACATAAATCCCAGGATTATGTAGGCAGTTAAACATGGTGCCAAACTGCACTATTTCTGCAGTGTAGACGGACCCTAGGGCAGTAAGATAGTGTCTTTCTACAGAGGAGAAAAAGCAAAGGTGCATCTACACTGTGCAAATAATGCAGTTTGACCTCACTCAGGGTTTGTAGTTTAGTGAGGTACTGTACCAACATTCTTTGGTGGAGAAGGCTAAAGACCTTGTAAAGCTACAGATCCCATTATTCTGTAGGATGGAGGTGCAGCTCTTAAAACTGTTGTCAGACTGCATTATTTTTACAGGGCAGATACATACACCTTAGCTTTTTCTCCCCTGCAGAAAGACATTTTCTTACAACACCAGAGTGCCTCTAGAAATAATTTAGTTTGATACCACTTTGACTGCCTGCACAATCCTGGGATCTGGAGCTTTACAGGATCATCATTCCCCCCTCTTCCAAGGTGCCTCACAAAACACCACAAAAACCAGGATTGTGTAGGCAGTCAAAGTGGTGTCAAACTGCATTAATCCTAGAGGCACCCTTGTGCTGTAAGACAATGTCTTCCTGCAGAGGAGAAAAAAGCAAAGGTGTATGTGTGAGGTGAGCAGCTTGGTGCTACCATTTGCAAAGTTTGATTGATACAGTGCTGCAGCTTGCAAAGATTTTCTCTTTTTATTTAGTTAGTTTCTTCCTTTCCTTCCAGTTGTGGTGCCAGGGTTCACCTTCCATTGTGCCTTGCATCTACCTCCTGGCTAGAAGCAAGGAGGCAACATTAAACTCACCTCCCTAATTTTTTGAAAAGGAATAATCCCTTCCTCTCACCTTGATATGGGAGCAGCCCTATTCATTGAGATTTCTGCCTTAATTTCCAAACAGGAAAATATGTTCTCACTCTGCCCATCTCCTTCTCTGTTGGTTTGAATGACAAGTTGTGACATGCTGAGGTTGGTACTTAATAAAGTAAAGGTAAACGTTTCCCCTTGACATGAATGTCTAGTAATATCCAACTGCAGAGGATGGTGCACACCTCCACTATTATGCCAGAAAGCCAGTGTTGTCCAAAGACAGCTCCGTATTCATGTGGCTAACATGACTGCACTGAATGCTGTTACCATCCCACCAAAGTGGTACCTAATTCTCTATTTAATGAGGAACTATGGGCATTGTTATCCAGCTGCAACATCTGGAGTTGCCAACAACCCCTGATACTGAATCTTTCATATGCATTGCATGTTCCTGTACTCCTCTGCACAATAGGAGTCCCTATATTGGGAGTAAGGTGGGATATAAGATAATAATAATAATAATAATAATAATAATAATGTAGCTGGGAATAATGTATCTGGCAGATAATGTTTGATTTACTCCAGAGTAGGAACACAAAGGACTGGTAATTCAAGAGGCAACAAATGGGGATCTTACTCCTGTGAGAGCTTTGAAAACCAAGGTTGTGTTTTACAATAACACCCAAATCTACAAAACAGCGATACCTTCTTTGGGCCAAGCAAAATTCACAAAGTGCAGTTGGTCCTCCTTATTTATCCAGGTATTCAAGCATCCACAGCTTGAAAATACTCCAAAAAATATAAATTCCCAAAAGCAAATCTTGAGCTTGCCATTTTGTGTAAGAGACATTATTTTACTTTGCTTTGAAAACCAAAGTTGTATTTTACGATAACATCCCAAATCCACAAAACACTGATACCTTGTTTGCGCCAAGCAAAATGTACAAAGCACAGTGGATTCTCCTTCTCCACAGATTCAAGCATCCACAGCTTGAAAATATGCCCCCCAAAAGTATAAATTCTCAAACGCAAATCTTGATTTTGCTATTTTATGAAAGTGACACAATTACACTCTTTTGTGGATTATGGATGTTGTTGTACTTGGCTACATGGCTAACATGGAAGGCCTGGCTATGTTTTAAGGTTATATACTGGACTGAAGACTTGTCTATCTCTTTCCAAGATATGTCAACATATGCCCACCACCTCAAGGGACCCTTGAAGGATGCTGATAGCCAATCCCAGTGTGGCCTACTCAAGGACTTCCATTATGATGCGTCTCTTGTTCCGTAGCAGTTAAGGTTTCAGTAGGGAAAGGCAGTTAGCAGTTGAGAAGAATGGTGATGAACGGTTGAATGTCTTTGTACTGGATTGGTTTTTTGAGGTTTCCTTCTAGGAAAGAAGAGTGGTGTGTTTTTTTTTTTGTTTTTTTTTTTTGTGAGATTTTCTCCCTCAGGTGCCCAAATGCCTTCACTAGATTGGGTACCTTCACTTCCAGGAGTGGCATCAGGTGGAAAGAGATGGAAATGCAAAGAGGCCTCATCATGACAATATGGAAGGGAGTGAATGTGAATAAAGAAGAAGGAAAGAACGAGAAGAAGACTGAAAAGGGAAGGAAGGAAGGAAGGAAGAGAGGAAGAGAAGTGCAAGAAATAAGAAAAATAACCTAATCAGAATGAAGGAGGGAAAAGAATAAAATCAGAATAGGTAATAGGAACAAAAAGGGAGACTGGGGGAGGTGGCAGTAACTGACAAGGACATGTTGGTAGAAAAGGAGGGGAGAAGAAAAGGCAGATCATGGTGAAGCTGCTCATAGAGTTAAGAGACGGGGAAGCTAATGGCTGGAAGCTTTTTTCCAGTAACTGTTTGAAATTGGAAATCTGGTTGCTGGTCAACTGGGAGGACTGGAATGGAACCATGGCTTCTTGATCAACAGTATTAAAGGGGAATCCATATCCTCATTGTGAGAGGCAAACAAGCCTCCCTATCAAGTCTGGATAGACAGCTTCCCTGCAACATCCTTTCCTTCTAGGTTTCACTTTTTCAGATGAAGAAACATAGAGCATTCCAAGGGAAGGAACAATCGGGGGCGTTCATCCCAATATCCATGTTTTTGGCACTTCTGTCTAGCCTTAAAACACGGCACTATAGATTCCAACACTGCAAATTTTAAGCTACCCTGTCTCCACTCTCGAAGCTTAGAACAAGCATATTTGAAATCTAAAATAAGATTTGAATTGCTTTGTTCCAGGATATTCAGTCTCTTTCCCATTCGGCACAGCCAAGTTGCATAAAAATGATCAGGTAGATGCATGCTGAAACGCTCTGCTGTAACAGTGGAAAAAGAGTATTTTTGCTGTTGCACAGGTGAGAATCCTTAATATTCAAAGGCTTTTGGCACTCAAAGGAATCTTCCTCCGGATGAGTATTCTTCAGTCCCACTTTCAGAAATGCCTTCCTCCAATTTATTTGCCATCTTGACCACCGTGAATGATGTTCCACCATATTTGTCAAAGGTGAGTTACATCAGTAGGCTTGTCAGTCCAATACTGGAGCAAGCTGGGAGCATCTGAATGAAGCCACCTCCAACTCAAGCATTCTCTCTTCATGGATTGTAAGTATTTCAAACAAAGTTTTTTCTAATAAATTTATTATTCAGAAGAAGGAGAAGGGTGTGGGTTAAATCACATCAGAAGCCCATCCAAGGGATTTTCCCCAGGCAAGAGATATGCAGGAATGAGCTTCCTGAACACTCAGTGGTGATATATTTCAGAGGAAGGCAAAAAAGCTTTGGACCTACCCCTGGAGGAACATGAGTAACAGCTTGCATTGCATTTTTAGGAGTGAGGAGACATCAACAAGACAGCCAGCAGAAGACCTGAGTAGCTCAGCCTCAACTGAATGAAATTCTTTGAGGTATTCTGACCTGTCTCTCTTTTCACTTCACTCCCCTTCCAATTCTGATTGTTTAGACTGCAAGCTTGAGGTGAATTTCTTTTCTTTCCTTTGCAGGAAATTTTTGTAGATGTTCGATCTTCAGAATGATGGGAAATGTGAAGGTACTGCTCAGCCAATGTTCAACCATAACCTTCTATGTGTTCTTCTGGAACATGGACCACTTCTGTGATGAACTTAGGTGCTGTACAAACAGGCACTTTATGCCGGCCTGCACCTGAATTAGGGCTGCGATAGGACCAAGCGTTCACATGCTCAAAGCCCTACTTTCGCCGCCCAGGTGCCATCTTCCATGGGCCCGTCCAGATGGTGCACGCCATGATGACATCCCTCATGCACAGTGCCCAAACAGCATTGCACAGTAGAGGCATCATAACACAATGCCAGGGTGCTTATGGCACCTCTTCTGTGGTGCAAATAGGAACTGCATTTTGTAGCTTCTTTTTACATTGGGTTGGAGGTGTGGCATGCAGTTGTATGTCCCCAACTCAGTGCTTCCAGGGACAGCATAGAGCTGCCCCTTACCGGGCTGTCTGTATAGCCCCTTAGTTTGCCACTGAAGAAACAAGAGGGGGCTAAGTACTTCTGTCATGTATGAGGCCCCATTCACACTATGAAAATAATCCAGGATGAATCCTCCTTGGATCCTTGTTTTTCCAGACATCCTGAATGCACTCGATGCACTTTTTTTGATGGGGGGGGGTAGCAAAAACCCCCCACTTAACTTGAGCTATTTGATACCGTTTCCTCCCTCCCCAACTTTTCCTGAAAGATCCGCAGTGTCGGCAGAGCAAATAAGCTTTCAAATCGATTCAGATCGCTCTGTATCATTCCTTCCCAAAAAGGAAGGGAGTGGTTTCGTAAGCAGGGGCAGCACATTCGAAATGGCAGCTCCATTTTAACCTGAACTGCTGGCATGTGTGAATAACACAGGGTTAAATTGACTGAAAGAGATGCGCGAAACCAAAACAAAAAAGGAACAAGGAAACCCGATCTGCATTGCTGCAGCGATGCTGATCTCCTAGAGGAAAAAAAACAAGCATGCGAATGGCGCCTGAGTTTCCTCTGAGTATCATGGAAGGTGAGATGTTGGGCTTTGTTGATGGTCTCCACAATGAGGAGGCTGTCTCTTGTTGGCTACTGGACTCTTTCACCAGATTCTAGCCCTAAACACCCAGAGGAGGTAGAGTTTGCTCAGGCAGATGGGATGACTCCATTCAAGCTACGCTGCATGGAATTCCCTTCATAAGAGGAATATGTAAAGAGGTAAATGCTCAATGGTGTCAGACTTCATCAGATTACTGTGGTTGCACAGCTACGTAGTAATTTTGCCAATGATCGGATAATTGATTTATCATTGTAAAATTTCAGATTCTTCCAGATTAGTCCTTTTAGGAGTCCTTATGGACACATAAACAACACTGCAAGACCTTCAGCCAAGCAATCGCAAGGTACAACTTTTGTAGGAATTATGTTTTTTTTAACCCAAAACTTCTAATACCTCTCAGAGGAAGTCCTCTTATTCCAGTTATTTAATGATTGATTGATCACTGTATTATCTTGCAGGTGAATCTTACTTGAGTCCTTATGGACACAGAAACAACACTGAAATGCCTTCAGCCAGATATGCCCTGTGTAGGGATGATGCTTTTTGAAGCGAGAACGTTGAGGAGCTTCTAATATATCTCAGTGGAAGCCTGTGGACCTATGCCTGAAGGAGAACGGCAGACACTTATATTGCAGTTTTCACGGACAAATTATATCAGCCAAATGTCTAGAAGAAGACAGGACCAGCCAAGCCTGAAAGACATCAAAGTGCCTTTAAAAAACCTCCAACTCCTCCCTCTCCTTCACTTTATCTCCTTCTCTTTCTCTTGTAGTCACTTTTAATTGTAAGCCTCCATCGTCATTCCTTTCTTGGCTTTGCAGCACCCAGTCTGATCTTCACAAGAATTCAAAGTATGAAGACATTCATAAGCAAACCTGTAGCTGTGGAAGGAAGATTTGAAGGAAATCGCCAGCCAGAAAAAGCAACCATGTCATCCCTAATCCAGGCCTCCTAAATTTCCATCTGGAGCAAGGAACACATCTGTAGTCCCCTTTTTTTTGCTGCGGAAGGAAGGAAGGAAGGAAGGAAGGAGCTCTGGTCAAGTCTCTAAGCACCAGGGCCCCCATGTAATCACCTAACAAGTAACGTTCAAGAAGACTACTCCATTCAATGACATAAAGTAGCTGAAGAGAAAATCAAAACACAGGTGAGTATCCCCCCCCCCAACTACCTAAAGCCTCATTCATTGGATCAATGCAAGAGCCATGCTTGATTTGTCATTCACAAGGTTATTGTGAAAACATGTGAATTCATGGAAACACCTTGACAGAAATCATCTTCAAAGGTCACTATCACAATGAAGCTATGTGCAGAAATGAACCCTGTGAATGCAGAACATTTGAGAATGCCGGACAACATCTCAGCAGAAGTTAACTTCAGAGAAACTGGCACAAGGCGAATGATTTCCAGAAATGAATCCTGTGGAGCTAGAACATTAAAGAAGGAATGAGAACGTCTCGGAGGAAAGCTGAAAATCCATGGATCAATACCTGGACGAATATGGTGACAACTTCTTTCCATGGATGAAATGCATCAGAAAGATTTCTAGGAGAAGATAGAAGGAGCTAGGCCTTGAAAGACATTAATAAGCCTTTTAAAAACCCACCAAGGTATTCTTACACCTCTTCCCTCCTGACTGTTTCTCCATTTCTTTCCCTTGTAGTCACTTTTACTTGTAAGACTGAAGTAAACTTAATTGTCTATCCTTTCTTTGCTTTGCAGCATCCAGTGCGATCTTCAAAGGAATGGAAACGATATAGACATTCCTAAGCAAGTTTGGAGCTGAAGATGGAAGATTGAAGCCAACCAGGAAAAGAAGCCACATCCTCCTCAACCCACACCTCCAAAGTTTCCATTTGGCATGAGGTCCACATCCATAGCCCACTTATGCTGAAGAAAGGAAGGAGAGAGTGAGAATGTCTCAGAGGAAAGCCAAAAACCCATGGACCAACTCCTGGAGGAATATGGCGACAACTTCTTTTCATGGATTAAATGCATCAGGAAGATTTCTAGGAGAAAAGAGAAGCAGCTAGGCCTTAAAAGGAATCAAAGAGCCTTTTAAAAACCCACCAAGGTATTCTTACACCTCCTCCTTCCTGACCTTTTCTCCATCTCTTTCCCTTGTAGTCACTTTTACTTGTAAGACTGAAGTAAACGTCATTGTCTATCCTTTCTTTGCTTTGCAGCATCCAGTGCGATCTTCAAAAGAATGCAAAGGATAGAGACATTCCTAAGCAAATTTGGAGCTGAAGATGGAAGATTTGAAGCCAGCCAGGAAAAGAAACCACATGCTCCTCAAACCAGACCTCCTAGGTTTCCATCTGGCATGAGGTCCACATCTATACCACACTTATGCTCTGGTCAAGTCTGTGTCATCTTGAATCCCCAAGGCCAGGAAGGGAAGCCTTTGGCAGCATCTCTTCCTCTGGGCTCTTCTCCATGCAATTGCCTACCAACAGGTAAGGTTCAAGACCTATGCTTCATTCAAAGAAACAAAGTAGCTGAAGGGAAATTTCATTAAGACACAGGTGAATATTCCTCCCCCACACCTAAAGCCTCTTTCATTAGATCGATGCCCATGCAACAGACATGCATGATTTGTCAATATGCCACATCTAGCAAATCAGGAAGATGGCATGCAGATGGCAAAGTCAAGCGGACAACAATGATGCAGATTCCCAAACACTGCACTATGTGAATTCACATGAGCTCAAGCTCATTTCAGAGGCAACTGTCACAAGGTAAGTGATGTACAAGAATGAAACCTGTGAATGCAGAACGTTTAAAAAGGATGGAGAACATCTCAACAGAACTTAACTTCAAGGAAACGGTCGCAAGGTAAGTGAAGTCCAGAAATGAACCCTGTGGATGCAGAAAAGGGCTTATTCTGTGAGCCTTTAGATAAGAAGGAATGGGTTTGGCCAGAGTAAGAACTGGCAGGTTGGTGGTCTGTGGTCCTTGCTGACACGCCCAGGGTAGCACTGGCCGCCACTTTTGGGGTCGGGAAGGAATTTTCCTCCAGGGCAGATTGGCTGGAGATCCTGGAGGTTTTTCGCCTTCCTCTGGGCATCTGGCAGCGTCCACCTGTTAGGATGTTTGGAAAATTAATGTATTTTGTTACTCTTCTTGTTAACTGCCTTCAAATCAACTTTGACTCTGAAAGAAAATTAGTAAATGACATACAGAGGGAATTTTTAAAATATGAAGCCCACTTTCAAAAGAAGAAATGCTACAAGGTCTCCAGAGAGCCAAATAAGAAAACTCTTATCATTTGAAAATGGGGGATAGCAAGATTTTGAAGATTGCTCTACGCAAAATGATGGTCCAGTAAGAATTTGCTGATCCATTTTTTAAAAAAATCCTGCTTGCTAAAATATCAGCACTATTTATAGCAGCACTGTTTACTAAATTTAAAATAAAATTCAGGAGAAACATCATGCTGTCAAGACATATGGCTTTCCCTGAATGATGAAGATGGACCCTGGAAGATGCCAGCATGTCTTCTACATGGAGAGACAGAAGGAGGGAGCTTCATCATTTGTTTGCGTAATGATGCCTCTTGTCAATATGCCCAGGGTAGCACTGACCACCACTTTTGGGATTGGGAAGGAATTTTCCTCCAGGGCAGATTGGCCAGAGACCCTGGAGGTTTTTCGCCTTCTTCTGGGCATCTGACAGGAGTCACCTGTTAGGCTGCTTGAGAGATTCTGAAGAATTCAATGAAATATAACTTTTAAAACTTGCCAGACCGAATCTGGCAAATAGATATAACAACCATAAGGCAAAATTAATAAAAATCAGAACCTTAGAAATAGTTCTGTTTCTTTCTCTTTTGTTTCTTCATTTTTGTGTTTAAAAATACAGTTGGTTGTGCTTCTCTTCAGAGTATCAGCAGTTCAGAGAGAACAACATTTGCCCTCTTTTTAGGTGAAATTTTGTGTCACTTCAGAAACCATAGGGCTCTCCATTTGTTATTTTTGTAAAAAACGAGGAGGCAGCCATTCCTAGATAAAAACCTGTAGGGGGTATTTAAATCTCTTCACCTGGAGCCCTTTCACACTACACAGTTACAACACTATGATTCCATGGCAATTGCATGGCTCCAACCAACAAAGTATTATTCTTGCCTGCTGAGGATTGCTCCAGTGGATGAACTAGAACGGGGTAAATCTAGATGGGGAAAGACAGTTTCAGCACTCTCATGGCCCCAGGTTAACAAGATTTAGGCAGAGGGCTGGGCAAATGCATGCCCTTGTTGTGGAGGGAAGGAACCTGCTGGAACCTGAAAAGCCCATGATGTGACACTCCAGGCAGCAGCTCTTCCAATTTCCCTGTTTCCTTAGCAGAATAGGTATTCCAGCCGTAAGAGTGGAAGAAGATGGTTTCATATGAGTTAATCACACGGGACAAAACCCGTGCAGAAACTAAATTTAAACTAACACACACACACACGCGCATTTTCAGGTTGTTTTCCAGATGATGTTCGAGGTTAACTCAAACAGAAAGTTGGGAAAAACCCACATTTGCAGGATGTTTTTCAGAAGACATTTGCATGAGAGAAATGACGCGAAAATAACCTGAAAGCAAAGTTGTCAAAACCAGCTCCTTTTTACTTTTGCTAAATTCCGAAAGTACAAAGGAGCTTTCCGTTTGGATTATTTTCGTGTTCTTTTTCTTTCACGCCAACACATCTGACAAATGACACCTGGATTTTAAAATCCTGTTTTTGCATGGGCTCTTACCAATTCACCTTCTGTGTGATAAGCTCAATAATTGTTTATTAAACAATGTCTTCAGGTGCTAGTGGTACTTTGACCATCTTCTCAGAAACCTCCTGGGAAGCCAGCCATGGACCTTGGCTCACCTTGGTGCCCGCTGCTTTGCCAGAGAAGCAATTTTGGTCACGGATGAAGGAAACATAGATGATACACACCAGTGGACAATAGCTTGCCTGCCTGCCCACCTGCCCTTCATCTAGAACTTTCCAAAACCAGTTCTGATCATGGTTGAATGTCTTCTCATTGGCATAAAGCAGCAACATGCCCGTGAAAGCATTCTATCCACGGTGTCCTGTGTATCCTGCTTTTTGGTGCCACCCAGTGATCATCCTTTGAATCAATGATTCCTAAACTGTGGTCCTCCAGATGTTTTGGACTTCTGCTCCCAGAATCCCTGAACGTCATCCAAACTGGCTAGGGGTATTCTGGGAGCTGAGGCCTAAAACACCTGGAGGACAAAAGTTTGGGAACCAGGGCTTTGAATCAACGAACTGATGGACCGGGTCCATTCCTTTCCTTAAAGCCCATCATATAAATGTGGGCCAGTGTCCCAAAGGTACCAGATCCCATCTGAACTTGGAAGCTTATTATTTGATTGGTTGACCACTAACGAATCCCAGGAGGAAGGAACTGGCCAAACCACCCCAGAGGAGTCCTTGCCTAAGAAAGTCCTATGAAATTCGTGAGGTTGCCTCAAGTTGGCAGCTGATGTGAAGGCACACACATACACATGCCCACAGAAATTGGGGGGTAGTTTGGAAGTAAGTTGCCCAGTGTCCCTTACTATAAGGAATGCCCCTTATTTGAGCTGAGGATTAAGTAAAAGGAGGGTTCAGTAAACTGAGGATTAATGGGAATGGTCCCTGATAAACTGGGACAGGTGGAGGTTGCATTTTTAAGGTACAAAACACACTGCAGAAATAATCCAGTTTGAACTGCCCTGGCTTCATTTTTGGGAATTCTTGGAACTATAGTTTTGTGAGACATGTAGCCTTCTCTGTCAGAAAGCTCTCAGGCCAGGACAAGCTACAATTCCCAGGATTCCCTGA
The DNA here is from genome assembly GCA_034509955.1 of Urosaurus nigricauda. NCBI lineage: Eukaryota > Metazoa > Chordata > Lepidosauria > Squamata > Phrynosomatidae > Urosaurus > Urosaurus nigricauda. The sequence goes on from JAOEGL010000003.1 coordinate 89,830,018, forward strand.
CAGTGAAAGTGGTCTCACACTGGATTATGTCTGCAGTCTGTTTTGGACCTCAGGCTCCTGTCTATGATTCTGAAGGGGGTCTTGAGCCTCTGGCTTAAAGTCATGGTCACCAGATGTACTGCTGCTCAAAGCAATGGACCCAAGATGGCATCCAAACTTCCTGCAGCAACTCAGATGGCAGATGGATCTGACTTCAGTACTTCGGACATCCAAGACAGCAAACAGAGCTTGGACTACAAAGCTGGGGAATTCAGGGGTTGGAGTCCAAAAGTCACCTTTTCCAACCCCTGTTAACAAGCTATTTGGGGAGTGAGGCAGAAGTGACCCAACTGGATTTTTGTTTTTAAACAGAGATTAAACCTGTGGGTAGAATTGCCCTTGCTCTTTTGAAGCTGGTCTATGCGCTTGGGCAAGTCACACTCTCTCGGCCTCAAGAGGATGGCAATGGTAAAGCCCTTCTGAACTTGCCAAGAAAACCCCAAGAAAGGTCAGCTTTAGGGTCACCAGAGGTTGGAAATGACTTGAAGGCATACAACAAACAAATGACCATAATAAATTACAAAACAGAGGGTCATAAACACCTTTTAAAAAAAAAAAAAAAGTATGCTGATTTATAGGAATTCTTCCACTTCCTCTTCTTCTTCCTCTTCTTCTTTCTCCTTCTCTTATCTTCCTCTTCCTCCTCCTCTTCATCTTCCTTCTCCTCTTTCTCCCCATCCTCTTCCTCCCCTTTTCTTCTCCATCTTCTTCCTCCTCTTCCTTCCTCTTCTTCTTCTTCATCTTCCTCCTCCTCCTCCTCCCCCTCTTCTATTTCTACTCTAGTCTGTTTCTCAGATGCATCAACATCAACATCATCATCATCATTTAGAGAGATCTTGTAGTAGCTTTGAGACTAACTGAATGAAAGAAGTTGGTAGTTGGTAGCATGAGCTTTCCTGGATTTCGGTCTACTTCCTCAGATGCATTTATTATTATTATTCATTACTATTATTGTTATGTGGAGAGATCTCGTAGCACCTTTGAGACTAACAGCGGGAGAAACAGAGGTCACCCTTGCTCAGCCACTAAAAGAAGATGCCGAGCAACAAACTAAAACCTGTTTCCCTTATTCTTCTTCCACTGTGGAGTTTATCATACAACGGAATTGGGGGGGGTGCAACGGGAAGTCATTCCGAACACAAACATGGGGTTTCACATAATTGCGTATTAGAGTATCTCACACAATTTTGGGCAATGGGGGGTCATTTTCGGGTAATGGGAAGCCATTCTGAACGCATTCTGAACGCAATCAGATTTCACGTAAATTTGCTAAACTAGTGAATTCATGTAATTGCGAATTGGCTCCATACGCAATTGAGAGAAATTCCTCCCATGTGATAAACTACTGTGTCTCTCTGTATTGTGTGCCTCTCTCACCACTAGGCAGTCAACAAGCTCCAAACTCCACAGTTCAAGAGCACTGAAGACAATTTAATTCTTGAACTTCCTCAAAGTACTCTTAACAATTGTAGTTTGTAGATTGTTTAAATCTCTTCCAGCTCTATGAATCTATAGATAGAGCTCCTAGAATTCCTTGCCTGGAAATCATTTAGCTCAAAGCTTTTAATTTATAATAAAGTAACAATGGAGTTTATCAGACAATGGAAATTGGAAGTATAATCCAATGGCAATCCGAACACAATCATGGGGTTTCACATTGTTGCGTATTAAAGTATCTCATGCAATTTCAAGCAAAAGGGAAGTCATTCCGAATGTAATCATGGGTTTTACGTTATTTTGTATTAAAGCATCTCATGCAATTTCAGGCAATGGGCAGTCATTTTCGGGAAATGGGAAGTCAGAAGCAGCAGGAGGGGGCGTGGCCGGAACACCAGAGGCCTTTTAGGCCCAGCAGCAGCCTTCTCTCCCCAGCAGCAGCGCAGAAGCAGCAGGAGGGGGCGTGGCCGGAACACCAGAGGCCTTTTAGGCCCAGCAGCAGCCTTCTCTCTCCAGCAGCAGCGCAGAAGCAGCAGGTGGGGGCGTGGCCGGAACACCAGAGGCCTTTTAGGCCCAGCAGCAGCCTTCTCTCTCCAGCAGCAGCGCAGAAGCAGCAGGTGGGGGCGTGGCCGGAACACCAGAGGCCTTTTAGGCCCAGCAGCAGCCTTCTCTCTCCAGCAGCAGCGCAGAAGCAGCAGGTGGGGGCGTGGCCGGAACACCAGAGGCCTTTTAGGCCCAGCAGCAGCCTTCTCTCTCCAGCAGCAGCGCAGAAGCAGCAGGTGGGGGCGTGGCCGGAACACCAGAGGCCTTTTAGGCCCAGCAGCAGCCTTCTCTCTCCAGCAGCAGCGCAGAAGCAGCAGGAGGGGGCGTGGCCGGAACACCAGAGGCCTTTTAGGCCCAGCAGCAGCCTTCTCTCTCCAGCAGCAGCGCAGAAGCAGCAGGTGGGGGCGTGGCCGGAACACCAGAGGCCTTTTAGGCCCAGCAGCAGCCTTCTCTCTCCAGCAGCAGCGCAGAAGCAGCAGGTGGGGGCGTGGCCGGAACACCAGAGGCCTTTTAGGCCCAGCAGCAGCCTTCTCTCTCCAGCAGCAGCGCAGAAGCAGCAGGTGGGGGCGTGGCCGGAACACCAGAGGCCTTTTAGGCCCAGCAGCAGCCTTCTCTCTCCAGCAGCAGCGCAGAAGCAGCAGGTGGGGGCGTGGCCGGAACACCAGAGGCCTTTTAGGCCCAGCAGCAGCCTTCTCTCTCCAGCAGCAGCGCAGAAGCAGCAGGTGGGGGCGTGGCCGGAACACCAGAGGCCTTTTAGGCCCAGCAGCAGCCTTCTCTCTCCAGCAGCAGCGCAGAAGCAGCAGGAGGGGGCGTGGCCGGAACACCAGAGGCCTTTTAGGCCCAGCAGCAGCCTTCTCTCTCCAGCAGCAGCGCAGAAGCAGCAGGTGGGGGCGTGGCCGGAACACCAGAGGCCTTTTAGGCCCAGCAGCAGCCTTCTCTCTCCAGCAGCAGCGCAGAAGCAGCAGGTGGGGGCGTGGCCGGAACACCAGAGGCCTTTTAGGCCCAGCAGCAGCCTTCTCTCTCCAGCAGCAGCGCAGAAGCAGCAGGTGGGGGCGTGGCCGGAACACCAGAGGCCTTTTAGGCCCAGCAGCAGCCTTCTCTCTCCAGCAGCAGCGCAGAAGCAGCAGGTGGGGGCGTGGCCGGAACACCAGAGGCCTTTTAGGCCCAGCAGCAGCCTTCTCTCTCCAGCAGCAGCGCAGAAGCAGCAGGTGGGGGCGTGGCCGGAACACCAGAGGCCTTTTAGGCCCAGCAGCAGCCTTCTCTCCCCAGCAGCAGCGCAGAAGCAGCAGGAGGGGGCGTGGCCGGAACACCAGAGGCCTTTTAGGCGCAACGATGCTAACACACCCGCGGACAGTGAACTGTGACGCAAAAGAGGCGGCACCAGCGGCGGAAGAAGGAAGTGTAGAGGCCTGGGGCCAGCCAGGCGACCTACCTGCCAACAGCTCCCTTCAGAGAGCCCAGAGGGTAGTGGGAGGATGTACGGACGTGCAAGGGCAGCATAGAACAGCTAAAGCACACCTGCCCCTCCGAGTCACCACTACCCCCTTTATTATCATCCAATCCTGTTTGGACGCTATGCTGTTGTGGGGAATTTTGGTCTTCTTTCATCCCCCTCTCTATTATATTGATATGTTGTGGAGGAGAAGGAGTATATTAATATGGGAGGAGAGAATGAACTACTTGGGGAGGGAGAGGGTAACCTTTCTGATGATGTGAGCGGGGCTCCGATCCAAGTTGTGTGGGGCAAGGGGAAGTATGACGGTAGGAGAAAGGACAGGCGTTACAGGGGAAGGCGTGATCGATGCTTAATATCTATCTCTCCTTCCAGTCCTTCTCCTAACCAACAGGGCCTGAGGGTTACTCCAACCATACCACAAACCCTGTCTCTGCTCCTGTGCAATGCCAGGTCCATTAGGAAAAAATCCCACATTATATACGATCTAATTGAGGATAACAACTGTGACCTGGCTTGCATAACCGAGACCTGGCTAGGGCCTGAGGGTGACGCTGTGTGGGCTCAGGCCCTCCCATCCGGGTACTCGGTGAAGGACCAGAACAGGTTAGGTGGGCGGGGGGGGGGGTGTTGCCTTGGTGCATAAAAACACCTTGTCTCTAACCAGGAACCATGTTCGTCAGACCTCCTATATCGAGTGTATTTACCTGACCCTGAAGGCTAGAGACAGTCTAGGGATTCTGTTGGTCTACCGGCCACCCCGTGCGCTAACAGACTCCCTTAACGAGCTGACACAGTTGGTCTCGGAGCTGGTGTTGGAGTCCCCCAGGCTTTTAGTCCTGGGAGACTTCAACATTCCCTTCGTGGCCAACGCAGTTCTATCCGGTGCGGCTCGGGAATTCATGGATACCATGACAGCCATGGGCCTGTCTCAGCTGGTTTCGGGTCCAACGCATTGTGCGGGGAATACACTCGATTTGGTCTTCTGTACGGACATGGAAAATCCGTGGGCGGAAATTACCAACATTTCCGCCCTGTCATGGACGGATCATTTCCTGGTGAAGGCTAGCATCAAGGCATCAACCCAGATCCCCTCCGGGGGTGGCGGACCCATTAGGATGGTCCACCCTCGAAGGCTGATGGAACCTGCTAGGTTCCAAGAAGCCCTAGAGGGGTATATGGTTGGAAGTGACGGCGACACTGTTGATGCCCTAGTTAACATCTGGGATACTGACCTCTCTAGGGCTATACACAGTATCGCTCCCAAGCGCCCTCTCAGACCTGCTTCCAAAAGGAAGCCCTGGTACACGGAAGATCTCCGGGCCAGGAAGCGGGTTCTGCGACGGCTAGAGCACGCCTGGCGGAAACACCAGCGTTTATCCGACAAGGCTCTCCTAGACCTTCATTTAAAGGCCTATGGAGAGGCGATACGAGCAGCTAGGAACTCGTTCGTTGCTGCTCGTGTCGCGTCCGCGGAGTCGCGTCCAGCAGAGTTGTTCAGGGTAGTGAGGGAGCTAACTCAGCTCCCTCCTGCCCCGAACCAGATCCTTGAACCTACTAAGGCCTGCTGTGACCAATTTAACAACTTCTTCGCGGATAAAATCTCTCGGATAAACGAAGGTCTGGACGCCAGGGTTATAACAGAAACCAGAAGAGAGGCATCCAGAGCTTCCGTGGACTCAGTTGTACTGGATCAGTTTGAGTCTGTCAGTACCGAGGATGTGGACAAGATCCTTAGAAGTGTTAGGAAGACAACCTGCTCTCTCGATCCCTGCCCCTCGTGGTTAGTGGCACAGGGGGGACCGGTGGTTACTTCTTTATTACACCGGATTACCAACCTTTCTTTGAGGGAAGGTCAATTTCCGGAACAGCTTAAATTGGCCACAATTAAACCTATATTAAAGAAGCCTTCCCTTGACCCCCTGGTTCACAATAATTATCGGCCAATCTCGCTACTGCCATTCTTGGGGAAGGTGATCGAGAGGGCGGTTGCAATCCAGCTTCAATCGATCTTGGATGAAACGGATTTTCTAGATCCATTTCAAACCGGTTTCCGGGCGGGCTACGGAGTTGAGACTGCCATGGTCGCTCTGGTCGATGATCTCCGTCTGGGCATCGACAGGGGTAGCGTGTCCCTGTTGGTGCTCTTGGACATCTCAGCGGCTTTCGATACCATCGACCATGGTATCCTTCTGGAACGCCTGGCAGAGGTGGGAATCGGGGGCACTGCGCTCCAGTGGTTCCGGTCCTACCTCTCTGGGAGGTTCCAGATGGTGCAGCTGGGGGACGTCTGCTCCGATAAGAGGGCCCTTACATCTGGGGTCCCTCAAGGAGCTATTCTGTCCCCCATGCTTTTCAACATTTACATGAAACCGCTGGGAGAGATCATCCGGAGGCATGGGGCGCGGTGTTATCAGTACGCTGATGACACCCAAATAGTCTTCTCTATGTCTCCGACTGATGCAGTGACCAGGGATGGCGTCGCTCCTCTTGTGACCTGTCTGGAATCGGTAATGGACTGGATGAGGGAAAATAGACTCAGCCTGAATCCAGAGAAAACGGAAGTACTCGTGATAGGTTCCCCTGGTCCGGGTAAGGAGGTGGTTCCACCTGTCCTTGGCGGGGTCACGCTCCCCGTCAGGGACACTGTACGCAGTCTGGGGGTGCTCCTTGACTCGTCGCTCCATCTAACTTCTCAGGTGGACGCGACCGTCAGGAGCACCTGTTATCAGCTTCGGCTGATACGCCAGTTGCGACCCTATCTGGACCGGAGGGACCTTGAAACCGTAGTACATGCTCTGGTAACCTCTCGGTTGGACTTCTGTAACGCGCTCTACATGGGGCAGCCTTTGTATCATACTCGGAAGCTACAACTAGTGCAAAATATGGCGGCACGGGTGGTCACTGGAGCTCCCAGGACCGCCCATATAACACCTATCTTGAAAGACCTACATTGGCTGCCGATTCGCTTCCGGGCGCAGTACAAAGTGCTGGTTGTTACCTATAAAGCCCTATATGGCTCGGGCCCAGGGTACCTAAAGGACCGTCTCTCCCCACATAATCCGCCCCGCACACTGAGATCTACCGGACAGCGTATATTGAGAGTTCCAGAGGCTAGATTGATGAGCACTACAAAAAGGGCGTTCTCCATCTCTGCCCCTTACCTCTGGAACTCTCTACCTACTGAGCTCCGCTTATCCCCCACCCTCATCCAATTTAGAAAGGACCTGAAAACACATCTATTTCAACAGGCATATTTGTAAATGGGTCTCTCTTGTGGTTTGTCCTGTTAGATATGCTGCCATTGTCTTTCCATCATAGCTTTACGCTGGGAGGTATCGTTTTTTATTGTTTTTAATTTTGTATTGTTTTACTTGTTTTATTGTATTGCTTGGATTTTAAACTATGCTTGATGTTTTAATGTCTTTTTATCTTGTACACCGCCCTGATCTTTTTGGAAGGGCGGTATAAAAATAAAATTTATTATTATTATTATTTTGAATGCATTCTGAACGCAATTGGAATTCACGTAAATTCGCTAAACTAGCTAATTCACGTGAATTCGAATTGGCTCCAATTGGCTCCATTCAAAATAAGGAGAAATTCCTCCCATCTGATAAACTCCCATGTCAGAGTCTATGATGTCTGCACTCCAACACTAGCCTCGTGGCCTTTCCAAATGCCACTTGCATAATGTGTCTGACTGCAACATATAATTAATGCAGTTTGACACCACTTCTATATGCTGCGCCTCCATTTTATGGAATAATGGGATTTATAGCTTTACAATGTCCATTCCATTTGATTATTTTAGATTATGCTATTGATGTTACTATTTTAACTGTTGAATTTTAATTATTTTTAATGGTGGGAAGGTTTAGGCCAGGGTTAATGTAACCCTTTAGTGTGTTTTTATATTTTTACTTATGTTGTAATCCTGCCTCGATCCATAGGGAGAGGCGGGCAATACAACAACTTCTTCTTCCTCTTAGTCTTCTTCTTTAGCCTTCTCTGCCAAAGGGTGCTGGTGGTGCCTCACCAAAGCACAAACCCCAGCTGCAGCTACACTGTGGAAATAAAAAAGTTTGACACTTTTTTATTTCCACAGTTTCCACTTTTAAGCACCTCCATGTTATGGAATAATGGGATTTGCAGCTGTCCAAAAATGGAAAGGGAAAACATTACCGAATGTGAATGATTGGTTGATGAAACTATATGATATTACAGAAACTGATAAATTAATGCTAAATTCTGTTTAGTTTAACACAAATATGTTTTATAGTTTATATTATCTGGTGATCATACCGGTAAAAGGTAGAGCCAATTAACAGACAAATTCAAGAGAAAGAAAGGAAAGGAAAGGATATGATATTGACTTACCAAATGTGAATTATTAGTTGATGAAACTCAGTGATATTATAGAAATTGATAAATTGACGCATTTAATTAAAAAGGAGCCTAGGAGTAGATTTAGAAAATGACGGAGCCCCTTGATAAAATCTTTGAAACAAAGGTGGGGAAATGAATTCATAAATGGACTGGATTAAAGTAAACAAAATGACCAAAAAAAATAGATAAAACAAATAATGTAACAGAAATAGACGGACTTTATATAATCATGTAATGGTTTTAGATACTTCACGATCAGTGAAGTATGTTGATGTTTAGTTCATTAGAAATATGTTGTATAGTTTATACTATTTGGTGAACATATAAGGTAGAGCCAATTAACAGACAAATTCAAGAGAAAGGAAGGAAGGAAGGAAGGAAGGATATAATATTGGCATTACTGATAATGAATGATTGGTTGATGAAACTATGATATATGATATATATGTTTAGTTTATGATATATATATATATATATATATATGATACATATATGATATATAGACGGACTTTATATAATCACGTAACGGCTATAGATAATTCATGATATAGGTGAAACATGTGGATGTTTGGTTCATTAGAAATATATTATAAATAATAAAATAATAAAATAATAATAATAATAAATGTTTTTATTTATATTCCACCTTTTGTTAAAACGATCAAAGTGGCATACAACAATTAAAATGATACAAAATACATTAGAGTGATCATAAAAGGTAGGGCCAATTCACAGGCAAATTCAAGAGAAGAGAGAAGAAGATTCAAGGATACAGGATAGTGACTTTATGTATTCATTGAATTGTACATGTTGTTTTGAATTTTTTTGTGTGTATACAATTTGTGTTTTCTTTTATTGCTATGCTTTAAGACTTTTAACAAATTAATAAAGATGATGTAAAAAAATAAAATAAAAATATTGGTGCCAAACAGGGTTATGATGGTTAATATTTATGCAGTGTGGAGGCTCAGGTTCCATCCCTGAGAGAGGGAGGGTCGCCTTAATAAATATGGCGGCGGTATGATTACTATATTAGTTATAGTTAGGGCCTCCCTCTACTTCCGGAGCAGGGCTTCATCATCTTAGCCCTGCCCTCCTCCTCCTCCTCCTCCTCCTGGGCGGACCAGGCAGGCCAGGCCGAGGACTGGAGAAGGGCTCCAGGCCAGACTGAGGCCCAAGGAGGCGGTGCAGGCCTTGGAGGGAGACCTGGAGGAGGAGGAGGAGGAGGCCAGGTAGGCGACCCCTTTTCTAGGCCTGAGGTGGTGGCTGAGGAAGGAGGAAGGAAGATGGAAGGGGACAACAAGGGGCTCTGACCCCCAAAGCTTAAATTTTTTAGGGAGAACCAGGCGTCCTCACAGCTCAGGAGGACCAGGCCCTGCAATAATAATAATAATAATAATAATAATAATAATAATAATAATATAATAATGGTGGAGGGCTTAATATGGAGGACATGACCCTGTAAGAGCTTAAACCAAACCACAATACAAAGCCCCAAACACCCCCTACTTCTATATCTATCAATGTAAAATGCATGGGTTCAAAATGGAGGACCCTCAAGGGATGGAAATGGAGGACACACGACCCCCCCCCCCCCAAAGACAAGTATTAGAAACAGGTTGCTGTAAATTTTTAGGGATGCTCAAAATGGAGGAGCTTCCTTTTGGGGGGGGGGGGGGGGATATGGAGGACATGATCCTGTAAAAGCTTTAAAATAAAATAAAAAAAAACTAAAGCCAATCTCTATCAGTGTAAATGCAGGTTTCTTAGGAATGGGTTGAAAATGGAGGACCTTTAAGGGGGGGAAATGGAGGGCATGACCCTGTAAAAGCTTTAAAAATATTGCAGTGTAAATTCATGCTTCTTAGGGAGGCTCAAAATGGAGGACTTTCAAGGGGGAAAATGGAGGACATGACCCAATAAAAGGTTTAAAAAAACCCCACACTCCAATGTAAATTAATGCTTCTTAGGGATGCACAAAATGGAGGACCTTCAAGGGGGGAAATGGAGGACATGACCAGTAATAGCTTAAAAACTCCCACTCCTATCACTTTAAAGGAGGAGGACACAACCCAGTAAAAGTTTTTTAAAAATGCCCCACTCCTATCAATGTAAATGCAGGCTTTTTAGGAATGCTCAAAATGGAGGATGTTCTGGAGGAAGTGGAGGACATGACCCAGGAAAAGCCTAAAAAAACTCCCACTCCTGTCAATATAAAGGCAGGCTTCTTAGGAATGCTTAAAATAGAGGACCTTCAAGCTACAAACATTCCTAGAAATGTAAAGCCATGCATCTTAGGGAATGCTCCAAATGGAGGACCTTTTGGGATTCCTCTTGGGCTGAAATGGAGGATGTGCCCTGGAAAAGGAAGATGGAGTTTATCAGATGGGAGGAGCCAATTGGAGCCAATTCGAATTCACATGAATTCGCTAGTTTAGCGAATTTATGTGAATTCCAATTGCATCCAGAATGTGTTCAGAATGACTTCCCATTACCCGAAAATGACCCCCCATTGCCCAAAATTGCATGAGATGCTTTAATTTGCAATAACGTAAAACCCATGATTGCGTTTGAAATGACTTTCCTTTTGCCCGAAATTGTGTGAGATACTTTAATACGCAATAACGTGAAACCGCATGATTGCGTTTGGATTGCCATTAGATTATACTTCCAATTTCCGTCATCTGATAAACTCTGATGTTTGGTCACCATGGCTCAACTTGACCAGACCAAATAAAAGCTACAGACACTCCTAGAAATGTAAAGTTATGCTTCTTAGTCATGCTCAAAATGGAGGACCTTTTGGGATTCCACCTGACAGATGGTTGACATGCTGGGTTTGTCCCTGAAATTGATTTTTATTTATTTTTTTAAGTTCCTTTCAATCACACAGGAGCTGTCATCTTTATTCACTCAGCCATGGCAACCGACTTGAAGACCTTGAGCAAGTCACACTCTGTCAGGCTCAGAGGATGGCAGGGTGACCAGATGTCCTTACCGCCAGGGAGGACAAGGCACTGCAAAATGTAGGAATTTCAAGAAAAATGTGGACCAGATAAAAGCTAGAAATGCTAATGTAAATCCAAATCCATGTTTTTTAGTCATGCTCAAAATGGAGAACTTTTGGGAATTCCTTCTGGACAGGAGGTTGAAATGGAAGACCTGTCCTGGAAAGGGAAAATAGCTGGTCACCCTGCTATGAAGAAATTTGCCAAGAAAACTCTGTGATAGGGTTGCCTTGGGTCACACCATAAAAGTAATTTAGGTGCCCAAATTGGAGAAATAAAGTGTTCCAAAATGCAATTAAAATGATATTTATCAAATTACTCCCACATGAATTCCTTAATAAATATTGCCCTCCGTGGCATCAAATTAATAATCACAAGAATCTTTATTTTGAATGTAATGTACGGATGGTTACTCTTTATCTTGGTTTTGAGTGTTAAAGAAGGGTTTAAATCTGCTACAGTAAGTGCTCTAAAATCACAGCTGATCACAATGTTTTCTTAAAAATTCACCGCAGCAACTTGGAAATTTGTACCATTTCCATATCTGGTTAAGAAATAAATAATTTTATTTAGTGTTGTGAAATGTCCAGGGAAGTGGAAATTGGTGTCCACCTGCTTTTTAGCACTGTTGACTGCAGACTTTAAAGCCTGTGTACCTGTTCCTTCTAAAATTGTATAAGTTTGAATCTGGAGCCCGGTGGTTTTTCCATGAGACAGAAGACCTTTGTGGACATGGCACTGGAAGGCTAAAGCAATGGTGGATAATCAAATTCCTCTGGCAAACTTGCATGCAACCATAAAGGGAACAGCCATTTCAATTATGGCTCCTTAGCAACAGGTACTCAAAGGGCTGCTTTTACTTCTTCTGAGTACCAGTTGCTAGGAAGCAACAATGAGACTGGGTTATTGCCTGATTTGATGACTACCTAGAAGTACTGTATCAGGATGACTAATACTAAACTAGATGAAGATTTGGTTTTATGCTTGATCTGCCTTGAAAGTTATAAATTGCGCTCCTCTAGGTGCCTGTAGACTTACTTTTCAACAGACCTGTTAAAGATACTTATTTTCATGGGGTGCTTTTCCAGTTACACAGAGACATCATAAATTTAAATTCATGTATCACTTGGGGGAAAGTGAAAAAGGCTTTGGGTCTCAGCATTTTGGAGAAAGGTGGGCTGTACATAAAGAAACAAACACTGACTAGAACATAGGGAAGAATTGGAGTCCTTTCTGAATACCTGTACCCTAAATCCAACTGCCAGTTCCACATAGCAAAAACCCACTGAATCAGTTAGTGAATAGTAAATCAAAATATGTGAAAATCCAGTTGATTCAGTGGAACTAAGTAGTGCCAGGCTTGGTTAGTACTTGAATGGGAAACCACCAAGGAATACCACATGGTTTAGGCTATATTAAGAGGAATACAATGACAAACCACCTCTGAGTATTTCTTGCTTATGAAATTAATGTGGTTGTCATAAATTGATATATAACATGAAGACATGTGTACTTGCTTGATTAGTCCTTCAAATAGGGAAAGAAGTAATTCAACCATATGGAACACTGCAGAAATAATCCAGTTTGAGGCCACTTTAACTGTCCTGGTTCACTTTTAACTGTCTTGGTTCAGTGCTAGTGAATCCTGGGAATTGTAGTTTATTGTGGCACCAGAGCTCTCTGATAGAGAAGGTTAAATGTCTCAAACTACAGTTCCCAGAATTCTATAGCATTGAGCCAGGGCAATTAAAGTGGTCGCAAACTGGGTTATTTCTGCAGTGTGTTTTGTACCTTATTTGGTTATTTTTGCAACCACTAAAAATAGTGTCCATAGTTTATTGGACAAATGTATAGTAAACATACAGTTCACTGTGTGCTTTTATCAATATTTTGTCTCAGTTAAATGCAGGAATATAGTCACCAAATAAAACTTAAATATATTCCCCAGATGTAGTAGTCTGTTTAGACTGACATCCTCATTTCCATTGCCTTAGGGCAGGGCTGTGGAAAAAAATAATTTAAAACCATCTAATGCAAATTTTAGTAATCTTGTGGTAAAATTGTACTCTGCTTGTTTTTAGGGCAGGTTTCGTAAGAACAGCTTAAGCTGACTAAATAAATTATTAGACAAATAACTTGTTTCAGGAAGTCACTGATCTTGTTGTAAAACTGGAAAGGGAAAATAAGCAAAGTTAGCATTTCTTAAGGATCTGGACAAAAAATTTTGTAATACATAATGTTTTGCTTGAATGTTAATAGCAAGACTCATCATTTGGCACTAACCGGTGAGGTTTCCTAAAGTGGAGGAGTTAATTCCCTCACCCCTTTCATTCTTTTAAGCCATGATGTGCTTCAAGGAACAAATTTTGTTGACAGGAGGGCTAGTAAATTTTAGAATTGTGCAGGGCTGACACATGAAAGAGAAGTATAACACAACACAGTGAAGCTGTACAGCACATTGAAGAGTGCTTGTGTTTTCAGTCATTGCAATAAATTGGCCTTCATTCTGCTTAATAATATTTTAGTCATCCCAATGCAAAATCATCGTGAGATAGGTGTCAGTATTTTTGCATGTGTCAGTAAAGACTAGGAAAGAAATGAGTTCAGTGTAACAGAAGAAAATGTAGAATGCACGGAATTATTTCAGACATTCGTTGTACTGTGTGTAACTGCAGATCCCATTTTGTCTTTTGTAATAGCCAGGTGGGAAATGGCACTAACTTCCACACTAACTCAAGGATCACCTAGAAGTACAGTTGTCCCTCCACATTTGCAGTTTACACTTTTGTGGATTAGATTATTTGTAGTTTTTATTAATATGTTCTCTCTAGGAATCTCTTAGATCTTCCAGCGCAATTCTGCCAGAAGTTGACCATAGAGTTGTGCTGAATAACCTAGAGATTCCTAGAGAAAAAACTTGTCTAGGCATTTGTAGGTCCTCCAGCATGATTTTTTGATCAACTTCTGGCAGATGTTGATCATAGAGTTGCACTGGAAGTGCTGTAGATTCCTAGAAAGGTGTTCTCTTCTATAAAAATAATAGTGTTTTTTTTTTAATTTGCTGTTTTTACACATTCACAGATGCCCTTCAACCCTAACCCCAGCGAATGTGGAGGAATCACTGTAGTTGATACCCTGAGCTGTAGTTGTGTGTTGGTTGCCCTGGCAACTTTTGTGAGATAGTGTTCCGATCGATCTGGCTTTGGAGGAAGACACTAACTAACTCAGGCAGAGTATCTGTGATATTAATAAATCTTGGTACTACTCAACAGTAAATTCTCTCAAATCTGCTATTAGTAGCTATCAGTGTGGTATAGTGGTTTTGGGGTTTTTTTTAGTGTTGGCTTACGGCTCTGGAGATCAGGGTTCCCCGCTTGAGCATAAAAACCCACGGGGTGACCTTGGGCAAGTCATACTCTCTCAGTCTCAAAGGATGGCATTGGCAAACCCCTTCTGAAGAAAGTTGCTAAGAAAACCTGTGATAGGTTCATTTAGGATTGCCATAAGTCAAACATGACTTGGAGGTACGCAACATCAACATAGTAGCTACCTTTGCAGCATTTAGATCTTGTTTTTCTTTCCCACACCTTTCTACTGAGTGCTTATCACTTAGCAGTCCACTCTTCACTCCATTCACCTGCTCATAAATGGCTATCATAATGCCAAAAGTTCTGGCTGTCTTGCAGCTCAAACATGTATCTCTAGGGTTTTTCTTTGATTGAAACTTTTATTATGGTAGCCTTAATTCCATCCATATACTTATAGAAATTTGCAGCTGCTAGGTTTTCTGATTATACCGTGCTTCATGTAGTCCTTCAGCAGCAAGTTAAAGCCTGTGGGGTGGGGTGGGGGTGAGGTTATCATTCCTAGATTTATATACAGGACACGGATGTGCTGTGCTGGTTTACTGAGTGTGACTTGTATTATGATAATTATGAAATTCATGAGGTTGCCATAAGTCGTCAGACGACTTGAAGGCACACACACACACACAATTATGTAGTTAGATGCAGTTAGGACATGCAGAGAGGCATGAGAATACCTGTCACTGCCAGCATCATAACCTCATTCAGAAAAGCTCTGAGAGAATCTTAGGTGTTGGTATTTTTTGCTGGTTTGTTGTTGTTGTTTTGGTAGAATATGCCGACATGACAGTCTGATTCTTTTCTGCTTCTTAGGAACTGCAGTATAAGGGAAGAATTACTGCAACTCTAACTGATGCCCTTAAAACAACAGTAGGCAACTAATAGATGCAGACCCTTAACTACTGCTCATAGCCCTGTTGCCACTGATACATATAGCAGTAGTAGTCATGGCAGTACCAAAAGTAAGAGGTTGATTCTTTCAGATAGCCTGTGTGCTTCCTGTGCATTTTGTTTGCAGATGGAATCGCACTTATTGCAATATCCCAGAAGCACAATTCTACTTGTTAACAAGATGTGGGAGGTGGGGTTGTTTTCTTTGCTTTAAAGGAAAGCACGCATTTTGTTGCCAGTATAGCATTAAATTTAGCAGTGTTGTGGAATTCCCCCAGATTGCCCATCCCAATGATAAATCTTTCTAAAGCTAGGCATAGGAGCTCTGTTTTTACTTTTATTTTATTTTTTGTTTTTTGCTGAGTTGACCTGAAAATAAGTGCTTTCACAAGATGATGTAACTATTTGTGTGTAGACAAAGTCCATTCCTCTAGCCTTCCTTAGTTTGGAGAGCAGCTGTTTGTACAGAGGATTTCTACATATTTTTTTTCTAGCATTCAGGCTTTTAGTTACATAGATGTTCCAGAGACACATGATACAGAAAAGTGATTGTATTTCAGAATGTATTCTCTGCTGAAAATGGGCCAAAGCCAGTGACCTTGAAGGCAAAGCAAAAAAGGTAGATCTGAAGAGGCATTTTCTGAAAAGAAAAATGCATGATTAAAGTACAGTGTTTATGTAGTAACACTATTGACTTGAGCTGTATTGAGTGTGAACTTATTGTAATGGTAGGTGAACAAATTGTTGAATTATGGCTCTAGGCCTGATAAATGTTCTTGGCTTCATTATGTTTTCTCATTCTGTTTGTTCATTAAGTCTTACAGTGTAAGCTTTTTTATATTTGCTTGGTATTAAATTCTTGATATTTCTGGTGAAGATTACTTCCATGCACATATCCATAGGGGTGCTGAAAAGTTCTTGGTCCAACCAACTTCTCAAAATCTGAGCATACTTCTGTCACTGTAGCTTTAAATAATGTTCCTTTGTATTTTAAATTGACAATTTGCAGGATCGTACCTCTAATTTCTGAATTTTTTCAAATAATTATTAGAACCAAAGCAGTGAAAAGTGTGGGATTTTCAAGTGCTGAACTCCAGGCTATCATGAAATTCCTGTTCCTGCAGAAGAAAACTCCAAAAGAAATACATGAGTGTGTGATGCAAACATTGAGTGACACGTGCCCGTCATACTCAACTGTGAAGAAGTTCTTTGCCAACTTTCAATGTGGAGATTTTGAGAGGGAAGATGCAGCAAGGTCTGGGGGAAGCTTCAACAATGTCAACTCTGATTTTAGCAGGTCGGCGAATTTCAGCTAAATTGATGGCTGGAATACTAGAGATATCCCAGGAGCACATTGGGTTTATAATTTGAGAGCAGTTGGTTATGCAGAAGCTGTCACAAAACATTTGAACACAGGCAAAAAATGATATTGCGTGGATCCCTCCAAGTTGATTTTGCATCATTTTAAGCAATCTAGTGATAATTTTTATGGAAAAATGTGTCACTGTTGATAAAACATGATTACATCATTGTGATCCAGAGACCAAACTGCAATCCTTGCAGTAGTGGCACTTGGGTTCTCTGTGACTGAAGAAATTCAAGATTCAGCAGTTAGCAGGAAAAGACATGGCTACAGTTTTGTGGGAAAAGAAAATTATTTTGATGACTGTCTTCAGAAGGGCCAATTAATGCAGAATACTACTGTAACTTGAGACAATTAAAGGAGGCATTGAAGGAAAAATGGTGACCTGTGGGAAAGTGCTCTCATTTTGCTCTTCCTCACATAGCTGGCATGATGGATATTCTGAAAAATTTGGGGTAGAAGCAAAGCGCATAGATAGATCATCCACATTCCTCACCAGATCTTGCTTCATCTGACTATTTCTTGTTTCCAAACCAAGAGTTTAAAAGGAAGTTTTTGAATGATGCAGAGGCGATAGCAGCAGCAGAACAGTATTTCGGTGACAAGATAACAAAAGATTCCTTTGGAAAAGTTAAAAGAGTTTAATTGATATACCGTGTGTGTCCAAAGTTGGGATGACTATGTATGTGGAACAGTGGCATCACTGGAGTGTGTGGACTGCACTGGCTGATACCCTAAATGGGGGTGACACCACTGCTCCCAGAAGTGCTCAGCAGAGGGACAAAAGCTCTCCCACTCACTGATAGTTGCTGCAAGCAAGGAAAGCCTCTCTCTGCTTGCTGAACCTGGGTGGATGGCATGAGGGGTGCATGCGATGTGGCTCGGGGGCAGAGAGTCCCTCCTCCCTCCTACTCACCAGCAGTGAGTGGGAGCCATTCCCTTAGCCTGGCTGGAAGATAGATCTGTGTGTGTGTGCACGGATGCAGCTCTGGGGATGGAAAGACAACCCCCCTCCCCCAGTCTGGGCAAAGAGCAAGGAGGGCTCTCTCCACCCACTGAGCCTGGCTGGATGTTAGGGATGTGTTTGTTTGTATGTGTTTGTGTATGTGCATGGGAGAGGGAATGGAGAGAAACCCTTCTCCCTCCCAGTCAGAGCAGAGAGTAAGGAGGTCCCCCCGCCCTCAGCCTGTTTAGAAGACCAGGCTGTGTTTATGAGTGTGTGTGTATGTGTGTGTGAGGCTGAGGGAAGTGGAGAGAAACCCTCTTGCCTCCATGCTTGTCTGGAAGATATGGTGTATTCTGCAGTCCAGGGTTTAGATTGTGGTTTGGGCATGTAAACCCACTGGATCAAGTTGGTCAGGTCATATTTTCTCAGCCTCAGAGGATGACAATGATGAAACTCCTCTGAAGGAACTTGCCAGGAAAAGCCCATGATAGGTTTGTTTTAGGGTTGTTATAGGTTGGAAATGACTTGAAGGCGCACAACAACAACAACAACAAATGGTGTGATATTGGTCAGGGGTGTGTGTGACACCATGAGTTACTGTACCGGATGACACCAAGCCTAGTGATGCCATGATGTGGGATAGCATGTAAGTTTCATGGCGCTAAGTCATTCCCTTCTTGGTCAGTCCAAGAACTTTTCAGCACCCATTCGTATCTGCTTTTTAGAAACCAGCTCACAGAATAAAAGAAGTGGGACTTTAGGCAGACTTTGAAAGCAAATAAAAACATCTTCTGAATAAAGATATAAAAAATCCTGATTCAAACTACATAGTTCATAGAAGGGAATGCAGTAGTAAAAATACAAATTGTTGAATGGTTTCTTGAGGACCAATATTTAAATGCTCCAACGATTATAACTGGAAGAAGATTCCACAGCCTTGTTTCCAGCCTTGCAGATGTCATTAGCAGGCCCACAAGCAGGACCTTGAGTTTATAACTTAGCTTATGGGCAAGTTTGTGTGGATACAGGTGACACTTGATGCAGCCCAGTCTCAACCATGTAGAACTTTAAAGCCAGCATTTTATATTGATCATACAAACAATAGTACAAGTGCATTTGGAGCATATGTGATGTTCCATGTATATATTTTCTGGCTTCCATCAGCCTAAGGGTAACCATATTTTGAAGCAAAGTTTGTATTATGCAGTGTTACGCAGTGCAGTAATATTAATATCTAAGAGGAACCACATATTGCTCCTAATCCAAACAGTGCTGCAGATTTGTATTCTACCTGAGTTACCAACAATGGGTTTTATTCACTTACAACAACTTTACAGAACATGTTTAAAAATGGAAGGCATGCCACATTTTCCACCCACTTGCCTAAAGCAGTCATATCCTAGACTTGGCAGTCAGCTTCCACCCACAAATGTTGAAATCATAGTGAATGAGAGTAATCCTTTGGAATAACTTTTAATTATCTGTCTTCATTTATGAAGCATAAATTTTTGAGCAATGTCCTTGCTTCCTGAATTGTAATTTTATTAGTAGAAACAAGAATAAAACTACCTAAATTGTCTTTAATAAAATAGGGATTTGTGGCAGATGTTTCAACTGTTGTCTGTATGTTTTTAGAGTTGCAAAACAAATTGAGCAATTCCCTTAGTGAAGTCCCACCTTCCTAAATATCTTTGTCAAGATCTTAAATGATTTGACTTTGATTAAATGATTAAATGATGAAGATTAAAGACCCTGTGTTGAAATTCAGTGTTTTTTCCATCAGGTGAAAGGAGTGTCTACACTGGATATTATTCTAGTTCTATTTATCCTAAAGCAAGATCATGTGCATGATGTCAGTCTTTCCCACGCTACCAGTGTGACTGTGCTGCATTTGGATGAGAAGGATTTTTTTCTTGGCTGCAACTTCAGCTACACATAACCAGCTTTTAGTTTGGTAGAGCTGTGATTTTTATGATGATTTTCTTGGCTCATTCTAGTCATTTGGGACACAGATAGGACTGTTAAGACACTTCTCCAATATTAGGACATATTTGCATCATTTGATGTTGCTTTTATAAGGAAAAAAACTAAAATTTACAATGTGTAAAGCATTAAGTGAATTTGTTGCTATGTGTCTTCAAATTAACCGTGACTTACGATGACCTCAAGTTAACCGTGACTTATGGTGACCCTATCATACGTTTTTCTTGGCAAGATTTATTCAGAGGAGGTTTGCCACTGCCTTCCTCTAAGGCTGAGAGAGTGTGAATTGTCCACGGTCACCCAGTGGGATTCCATGGTTGACAGAGATTTGAACTCTGGTTTCCCAAAGTCCTAGGGCCCATTCACACTTCCCAACTATAGCATTGTGATTACACTTTAATTGCCATGATTGCACCCTGTGGAATACTGGGGCATGTAGTTTGTTGAGGCAGTAGAGCTCTCTGTCTGTTCTTTAAACTGCAAATCAAAGATGTTTGATTTTACATTTGATGTTACAATGACTATTAAAGTAGAAACCTGGCACTATAATTCTGTAGTGTGAATGGGTCCTCGAACCACTGCACCACATTCGTTCTCACATGCCCCAGTATTCCACAGGGTGCAATCATGGCAATTAAAGTGGATACTGCTTTGAAAAATACTGGATAATAAAAGAAGATAATAGATTTTATGAGTGCTTAGAGAGCAGAGCAAACAAGGATATATTTTTAGCTATGGTGCTGATGAAAAGGACCATCTGCAAGGTGTGCCCCCACAATGTATAAATGATTTACAGAGGGTGGTTATTCAGGTGTTATAATTTTATATATGCAATCATAGTATATAGAGTACCAATGTCAGAGGTCTTTCTTAACTCCATCAGCAACAGGGACTTGAATGGAAATAACAGGCTATCATTGATATCTTCTTTAAGTCCTTCCAAAATCAATCAGTGGCCAACCTGGCAGCTGCTAATCAATAATCAGTTAAGACACCATTGTATTATTTTCCTGAAAGAAAGCAAGGAGAGCTGGTTCAGGAGTTTTTGTGTGGTGTTAGGCAGTGATATTATTTATTTCAGAAAATACTGTATCCCAGAATTTAGATACCTTGCTACAAAATCAACATAGATGTTGGGGGGGGGGGGGACTTTAACTTTGCAACCTTGCCAACAGAGAGGGAAAATAGCAGGGTCTTTGTATGATAGTTGTACCAGTCCAGTGTTTTCATGTAGAATTAACACACCTCTTCTTTTTTGAAGCAGAGACCCCTTTAAAGTGGACTTTACCCAACATAGCACCCCATTTTTCCTCATGTAAGCAAATATCTGAGTCATTTGCACATATACTTCTAAGGCCATCTGAAGAACCCATGTTTAAATGAATCAGACTAATGTATATAATAATAATATTTATTTGTATTTCCCGCCTCTCCCTTTGGATTGAGGCGGGATTCCAACAGTGTTAAAAATACATGTACAATTCAATACAGTCTAAAAACATTAAAAACAATTACATAATCAATAAAACTAACTACACATTCTGTCCTTAGTTCAGCAATTGCTACCATACCTATTGTGGATCTAGTTCTGTCTATCCATATTGGCAACAAACCCCTAAACATAGCTACCCATTATATTTAACAACATTTCACATGAGATAAACTCTCATGAAGGTTGACTTATAATATGGAATTGCCTGATGAAATTGTACACCTGATACCGTATAATAGCAAGCAAGTACATTTCTGTACTGCTTATCAATGCACTTAAGCACTCCCTAAGCTGTTTCCAATGTATAATAAGCTAATTGCCCCCAACAAGCTGGGTACTCATTTTAGCAACCTCAGAAGAGTGCCATGCTGAGTGAGTGACTGTGCCTCTAGGGCTTTTTGGCATGTTTTATTCTACTCTCTTGGAAGCGGTGGGGCATTATTACATAAATCATTCAGTTTCCTTAATCCTACTTTATGAAAATATTTTTTTATGAAATTGTTTTTCTTCTAAACGAAACTCTAGATTATGGTATAAAAGAATTAATAGAATTATGTTTACGACATATTGGATATCCAAATATCTCAATTCTTTTTTTTTTTTTAACAAAAATACATTTATTAAGAAAATATGCCATGCATCAAAGTATACTAGCAAATAAGTATAAAATCCAGTACATGCTAACTTAATGTCTGCTTGAATTTTAATGTATTAATTGTGTCTGTGGGCTCTTGGTATCCCTGGAGTTTGGTTCAGGTTTTTGTGTGGTGTTAGGCAGTGGTATTATTTATTTGAAGAACCACCTCACCCCACCCCATGGATACCAAATTCCATGGATGCTCAAGTCCTATTGTGTCCCTTGTATAAAAAGGCAAAATCACTGTTTGCTTTTTGGATTTAAAAAAATATATTGCTTGGTGTGGATGATTAGAAATGTGGATGTAGAATCCATGGGTACAGAAGGCTGACTGTGTTTTCGCGAGATTCATTTTTGCATCCAGGATTTAGGACCAGCACAAGGAACTCCCAACAGTTGGTTCCTTCTAGCTACCCTGTTTCCCCGAAAATAAGACGTTCCCAAAAAATAAGACCTAGTAAAGGTTCTGCTGAACTGCTAAATATAAGGCCTCCCCCTAAAGTAAGACCTAGCAAAGTTTTTGTATATAAATATATATACAGTATATAATAAATGTAATTTTTTTTTTGTTCAACAATAAATGTGAATTCTTCTTCATGGAAAAACAAGATATCCTCTGAAAATAAGACCTAGCACATCTTTAGGAGCAAAATTTAATATAAGACACTGTCTTATTTTGGGGGAAACACGGTATGAGCTCAAACTACTTCTTCTTCTTCTTCTTCTTCTTCTTCTTCTTATTATTATTATTATTATTATTATTTCCTGCCTCTCCCTTCAGATCGAGGCGGGATTACATCAATAAAGCAATAAAATACAGGTAAAAAATACAACAATAGACACTAATGATATCAGAAATACAATAATTTAGCTAAAGCATCATCTGATCAGCCAAAGACAAACTAAACCTGCCCCTTAGCAATGCATTTCTTCTGGATGAATGCAACGGTCAGGAGTGCTTGCTGTCAGCTTCGGCTGATACTCCAGCTGTGCCCTTTCCTGGATCAGAAGGACCTGGAGTCTATGGTACATGCTTTGGTAACCTCACGTTTGGATTTCTGCAATGCGCTTTAGGCTACCCTTGTGCCTAACCTGGAAACTTCAACTAGTCCAAAACATGGCGGCCAGGCTTATTACTGGTACATTGAGGTGCGAGCACATAATACCAGTGCTTAAGTCCCTCCACTGGCTACCGATTAGTTTCCGGGCGCAGTACAAGGTGTTGGTCTTAACCTTTAAAGCCCTACAGGGCTCGGGTCCATCTTAATTTAGGGACCGCCTCTCCCCGTACAACCCCTCCCCCCCGCACACTCCGGTCCTCTGGGAGAAATTTATTATAACCTGTGAAAACGAGGCTGTCACGGACCTCCCGGGGAACTTTCTCTGCTGCCGCTCCCAGGCTATGGAATGACCTGCCGGATGAGATGCATCTTATTACATTCCTTGATAGCTTTTAAAAAGCCTTAAAGATGCATCTCTTCCAGCAGGCCTTCCCAAAAACATTTTAACTCCTGGCCCTGACACTGGTTTACGACATCGGGACGTGGACTCCTACCAGTTCCCAGCACTTTATTTAGGAAGTTTACATCTACAGTGTCTATAGAATTGACTAGCTGCTTTTTATGCTCTATGTTGTATGTATGTAATTGTTCTTGGATTTTAATCTGATACTGGTTTAATTTAATTTTAAGGGCTGGGAGGTGGGGTTTTGGGTTATTGGAATTGTTTTATCTTGATGTCTTTTAATTATTGTAACCCGCTCCAACTGATGACAGAGGAGCGGTCTATAAATAAACTTCTTATTATTATGGATATGCAAGAGGTATAGTTTGGTTCAGTTTAGTTGAAACCATTAGAAATATTCAAAAATATGAATAGTTAGAACAGTAATTTTGGCTAAGGATGGTAAGACTCATAATCCAAAGTGTGTGAATGGTGCCAACTGAAGACATCAGCGGGCCTTAGTTTTTTATTATCCTTTAAGATTTTTTTAAAATTACTTTATTGGAAAAAAAGTAAAACACTGTAACATTTACAACCTCACACCTAGACACATACCACATTAATATTACACATACCAGACAATAAATATCACAACAGACATCACAATCAGTACAACCATTAATCACAGACCAAAATTTTAAATAAATAAATAAATAAAATCCTGAACTCTAACCAAGTCATAGTCTGTAGCTCATATTCAACCATTCTCCTCTTGCATTTATCCTTTAAGATAATTTAAGCAGCCATCAGAGGTCATCAGGTTCAAGGTGATTTACCTGCTATTGCCTGGGAAGCTACATTTATGGATTGCAACATCTTTTCTGTCTACCCTTGTCCTACATCAGTTGGAGCCAGTTTCCTTGAATAGATGTGTGCAATAGGCTCACCTCCCCATTGTGTGTATTTCACTGTTTAGCAAATAATGTATGAACTAAAACATTAGCCTTGCCCTGTTGAATCAGTAAATGGCCAATATTTCATTTTTAGGCAAGTTATATATTTTAGACATGTTCCATTAAAAATAAATAAACTTAAAGACTGGTTAATCATTTAAATTCCAAAGATTTTTATCTGAAAATAAAACATAAGGGCAAGACAGACTGCCCTGAAAGGGTGGGCTGGAGCCACCTCTTTTTCCTCCACATCGTCACTGCAGCGACCAAATGGTGCAATGACAATGCGGAGGAAAAAAAGCGCTGAGAAGCAGCTCCTTTTAGTGCTGCAATTATGATGCCATAAGTGCTCTAGGGTGGCGTGATGACATTACATGTGCACCATGCTGTTTGGGTGTGGCGCATGCGTAGTGTGCATGGTGTGTGGCCGATGCTGCGTCATGATGGTGCCGCCCAAACATACTAGGGTGTGGCAACGTGTAGTTGCTGCGCATTCCAGAGTCCTAGTATCACTGCCAGGACGTCGCTTCATGGCCGTCTGTATCGGCCCATACTTTGTTTGAACATTAAACAGCTATTTTGCAAGTATTCCATCAGTCTGCAGTTGCTATTAGATCCAAGTTAGTACTAAATACCAAACTTTTGTGTTTCATTTACAGCTTCAAGAAGTTAGTTTATAACTATATGAGAAGATGGTTAGGTCACGATCAAGATCACCAAGATGGAAGCAAAGGTAATTGTCCACATTTTTCTATAGATCTTATAGGTTACACCTAACTTGCTAAAAGGAAACATTGAATGATGCTGTGAGAGCAGATTTTTTTAAAGTTTCTGAGTGAGTCCTGCAGTCCTAATCACAATTGGATGCAAATATGAAATGTCCATTGAACCACAGTGAGATTAGTGTAGAGTTGTTCCATTTCTCCACTGAGCAGGTATTAACTTGAATGGCGATAATGATCTTCTGGGATGGAGTTCAGAGTACTGAATGTTAGGAAAGGAATGGTTAGTGTAGTACTCACAATGCAGTGGTTACTACATTTGTGATGTGATGGATTGGAATGAGTTTTGTGTGAGCTATCTATAGAATGGGAAAGATTTATGTATAGGAACTCTTTTCAGATACAATGTTCTCATGCTGTAGCAGGACATGTCTTCTAAGTACAGTGGTCCCCCGGGTTACAAAAGTAATCCGTTCCGGATTACTTTTCGTAACCTGGAAATCTTCGTTTCCCAGGGGACCGCTTTAGTGGACTGACTGCGCGGCAAATTTAAAGGGGCCGCGCGGTTTTTTCTTCTTCGGATCCCGGGGTTTTCTTCGCATCCCGGGGGCTTTTTTGCGGCCCCGGCGGTTTCAGGTCCCGGGGATTTTGTTCCTCGGGGGATTTGCATCCCGGGGGACCACTGTAATTTAAAAACAAAACCCAAGGAAGCTTCAGGTTGCAGCTGAAAGGTCTTTAAAACATAATTTCAAAAGACTATTTTGTCACATTGGCTCAGACTTGCCAACATAAATTGTTTTGTAGTAGTTAGAATTCAGTGTATGTGTGTTTATATGCAGATCTTCATCGCCTGCCTTCAGGAGTCTAGATCACAGCAGACAGAGGCACAATCACAATTATAACTCTGAATACAAGATTTCCTGGAAAGACCCCAAAAAGTCTATGTCTTGGAGAACAGAAGATGGAAGACATGAACAAGCCAATTCTAGATATGTACCATATGAAACTAACCACCACCGACTTTATGAACGTAGGTCATATTCACCAACTCTGAAGAGAGTTCCTTCACAAGATGTGTATAGTCATAAACCTTGTAGAACGCATTCACCTGAAAGAGATGAAAATAGCAGAAGATGCCAGCTTACTTCCAGATACTCAGAAATGTCCCACAAAGAATATGATCATTCTTTTAATCCATCCAAAATTCGTGTTAGAGAGATGCACGAAAACACCAGAGATATTGGAAACACAAAAGGAATGAAAACTTTTCATAGGTCATTGGAGACTTCGTATAAATTTGAGAGGAAGTGGAATGACAATGACCTGAGGCACCACCAGTCACCAGAAGACAAGTACACTCAGTCGCCTCGAAGAGTGAATGAATTTATGCCAAGGAGCCCTTTCCAGAAGAGGTAGAGAAATAGCCAAATTCTAATGATTTTTTAATGATATAAAGCCTCAAGTGGAAGGTGAATGCCCTTATGGTTGGAAGATTTCTACCCTGAAAAGCATTTTCTTTCTTAACAGAATAAAAGATAGTTTAATTATGGGCTGCTGGTGGTAGAGGAATATTGTATCTGTTATTTTAAACCTGTTGGTGGCTAGCATATACAAGAGTCATAATATCCCTCTTCCTTTTGTGGCTTGAGGGATTGTAGGGTGACACATTCTACATAAAGCCTGTGTTTACCTGCATTCTGCATACGTAAGTTCCCATTTTCTTCCTTACTGCAAGTATAAACTACTTTATATCAACACAGGTATCCTGAAGATCGTGAGTACAGAGAATATGGGCATACATATAAAAGAGCTGAAGAAATGGAGAGGTACGATGATAGAGAAATGCCAAGATATTCTAAGTGGACACAAGATCATGCTTCAACATCTAGCCATGAAAAAGGAGAACAAAGAAATCTTGGTCTACAAGCCCATCGCCCTGTTGAAAAGGAATACAGTGACAATTTTCAAACCAAGATAGCGTATGACTATCATCATAAACGTCACAGAAATCCAGATGGAGGAAAGTACATTTCTGATGAAAGAGCAGACAAGTATATGAAGGTGGAAGACAAGAAACATAACCATTCCAAAGAAGCTTGGAATAGGAGATATTCAGATCGCTATAGCATTGAGAAAGCAGGCCAGTCAGAAGAGCCTCATACTGAAGTGTCACTGAAGTATAATTCGGGGAAAGGCTGCAGTTCATGTACTAAATCTTACAAAAGTAATGCTGATATATTGCCCTTTGAACAAAAAGAGAAGGAAAAAGTAACGAAAGATGTGGATTTTAGGGAAAAAGTAAATTTTTTCAATAGTCACCGGCATGATACCCATCATCAAAGTACAGATGTGAAAGTTTCAGATGTCCATGCTAGGAAAGAAAAACTTACAGTCAAAGTGGATACAAAGAAAATAATGAATAAATACAGGTATTTCCGGCTTTTACTGTTTTTTTAATGAATTAATTGAAGGTGTCCATATCACTTTGATAATTACAGTGCAGTGGTATGGAGTTAACTGACCAGGATTGTATACAGTGTTCCACCTACACTTTAGGGCTTTTCATTCCCCCCTTCACCCCTTTGAATGTCATAAGAATCCTTTAGAACAGCTGCAGTGCAAGGAGGACCAGCTAAAACCTTGGGCATATTAATGTGCATGTTGCCTAATGGTGAAAGGTCACTTGAAAGCAATACATCATAGGTATCTCCCAGGAAATGGCAGAAGTACCAGTAATACATATAGATGTGGTTTATTTGAGTTTGCTTTGCCTTTTATCGGGTTCAATTTACTTATTGTGTGTGCGCACGTAATGTGAATTCAATGTGAAGTTAGCAAGGAGTATATAGTGGTCTATTAATGAAGATATAAAAATTTAAAATTATAAAATTACTTTCTTAATTAATGAATTATTTAGTTTCTCTTTTCTTTGACTTAATCTTTTAACAATATTACAATACTGTTTCAATAAGATGGAATTTATTTTATAAAAGGGGCATATTTTCTAAACTTGTTCAAATTTATTCCAGGGGTTCTTCTAGCCATACCGTGGAAAGGCAGACATCACGTGACCTAGTAGCTGTGGGTAGAAAAACTGGAAATTTCCATCCAGTATTTGAACATTTAGAATCTGTGACACAGAAGGTAGAACAAAACCCATCAAAAGAATTTGCTCAGGAAATCATCACAATTATTCACCAAGTTAAAGGTGGTTACAGTGTGTTGGACAGATTATATGTGGCATAGTTTCTATCTTTGTCTCTGAATGTTATTACTCCAGGTAGTCCAGCAAGTGTGAAGCATCAGGTAGACTGTGAATTTGAGAAGTAAGGATGATTAATATTGGTGGGTTACTTTGCAGATACCAGAGAGCAAAGTTTTGCATTTTGCAACCAAGAATTCAGGGAGGGTAGTAATTGGATATGGCATGTTATTGCTTTCAGAATGTGAAGTTAGAAGGCAGAACTATGATGGAGACAGTCTCTTTGCTGAGTCACGTCCCTTATCTGAGATCAGCTTATGACTAAAAGAAGACTGAACATAAGTGAAGTTATTTTTTACTCTTCATGGATTTGAGGTTGCATGATACAGTATTTCCCTCAGAAAAAGCTTAGTTGTACTGATCTGTTTTACACGTTCACCCTCATTTCCCACTTTGAACTTCAAATGCTTTTTTAAAAAGTAGCTTTTAAAAAATCTTTTTGGACTGTGATGCCTAAATAAGATAGCCTATATTGTTAGAGAGGTGTTTCTTTGTCACTTCAGGAAATCCCCAGAGGGTAGAGAAAGCTGACTCTTTATCCTTAGAAAAGACAGTAGTGCCATAGTCTACTCTTATCCACCACTTCATTTTCTGTAATTTTAGTTACCCAAAGTCATGTATGGAAAAAAAATAATAATTACATGGTCTCCCCATATCCATGGCTTCACTCTTCATGGTTTCAGGTCTGACCAGTTGTGGTCCAAAAACATTATGTGTATTGGATTCAGTACTATACGTGGTTTCAGGAATCCACTGGTGGTCTTGGAATGTATATCCTGTGGATAAGCGGAGACTACTGTTCTGTGTTGTTAATCTAGTTTTAGTGAGAGTCTTGGCTGTGCAGATTAAGAAGCCACACAAATATAAATAACTTCAAAAATATTCTTCACTGTTTTTACTCACACTTCTAACTGAAATTACAGTAATAAGAATTAGCTAATTTTCCCCATTTATCCTCTTTACAGCAAATTATTTCAAATCTTCTGATGAAACTTTACATGAACGCTTTTCAAAAATACAAGATAAGCCTATGGAAAATGAAGTTAAAAGACACTCAGATCCAGAAATTCACAGGTAAAATAAACGTACAGTATGTAAATCCCATGACATTATTTTGAAGTTGATTAAAGAGTGAATGAGTAAGCAATCATGGTAAAATTTTCATTTTTAATAATTTGAGTTTTAATGTCCACCTTATTTCATTGGCATGTGGGTACAGAAAGGTTATCTAAGTGTTAAATATACACCATTGTTCAATAATTACTTACTCAGAATTAAGTGCCACTATGTTCAATGGGACATAATCTGAAGTTAAGCCTACCATGCTACAACCTAAGGGAAAACATACAGAACCAGCCTTGAGAGAGAATGGGAACTCTTTTTCATATGCCTTTCTCACTGTGAAGTATTTATATTTACTGTTTTGTCCCACTTACACATGCTACCTGGCTGATCTTTTTCAACCTTGTAAGAAATTTTAACCTAACCACATTGGGGTTTATTCAACTAAAAGGAAATGAAAGGGGACAGACCAAGATGAGGCTTCCATGCATAGTGGAGGGACATGCTTTGCCTGCCTGCCTGACATGGCTTCCTCCTCTCTCCATAGTCCAATGGTTGGACATAACATTTACATGCAGTCTCCTACTGTGTTTCCCCAAAAATAAGACAGTGTCTTATATTAATTTTTGCTCCCAAATATGCAGTAGGTCTTATTTTCAGGGAATGTCTAATTTTTTTCCATGAAGAAGAATTCACATTTATTGTTGAACTAAAAAAACATATGAAAATTTATTATATACTGTATATATATTTATATACAAAAACGTTCCTAGGTCTTACTTTCAGGGGAGGCCTTATATTTAGCAATTCAGCAAAACCTCTACTAGGTCTTATTTTGGGGGGATATCTTATTTTTGGGGAAACAGGGTAGTACTAGCATGCATCTGGTTCTGGATTCTTTTGTTGGTTAATGGCTGCTCAGTTTGGGCCACTGATACTGGAACCCAAAAGACATAGTTGAAGTTAGCACAGTTGGAGTTAGCAGGAGCATAATGAAAGAGTTAAACATTATAAGTATGGCCAAGAATATCTATCTGTATCACCAACATTCAGAACTATTGGGTTGTTTTTCTTTATACTCTCTTTTTCTCTTAAAATCTGTGTTGTTTTTTATTTGTATTTAAAATTATCTGGGTGCATTCTTGGACAACGAGCAAAAACAAACTCTCAAAACTTGTAAGAGGTGTCCGTGATTTTAAAGTTATAATATGCAAATATCTTTTGTATAATTTAGTGTCTATTCAAGTTGATTCTTGTTTCCATTTGGCCTTTATTGATGCTGCATCATATACTCATTATGTCAGGAGAATCGATATGTCTTTGGCAGAACTTCAGAATAAACGAGCTATTTCATGTGAGTCTGGACAGGTATGTGTGCGTATTTCTTAATAGATATTTTTTTAGTAACATAATGAAGTGTCTTATTTATGCTTTCATTTGCTTACCCTACTCTGTAGGAATCATTTGATTTATTTTAAGGTATCGGGGTTTTTTTTACATTTATACTCTGGCATTTATATTCTTCCAAAGAGCTCAAAGCATTGTACATTTCACATTTATGCCTTTATCCTCACAACAACCCTGTGATGTAGGTGGGATTCAGAGTGACTAGCCCAAGGTCACCAAGTGGACTTAATGAATGCATGGGGATTTGGACCTGGGTCTCTTATATCCAGAATCCAGCATTTCAACCAATACATTATACTTTCTTTCATGTTATGATATTATCTGATTTCTCTAAAATTTAAAGCTCTTTGTCTTGTTTGATTACTTCTCATATTACTCCTGCTAATAAAGTAAATATATAAAGAAAAAAGAGGTGGAAAGTACTATTCAATAATCCTGTTATTATTATTTGTTAACTTTTAGAGTGTTGTGAAAGTTCTAGAAGATCCAAATGACTTAAGACATGACATAGAGAGGAGAAGAAAAGAAAGGTTGAAGAGTACAGATGAGAATTCATTTTATGCTGATGGTGTGTCACTACAGTAGGTGTCAATAGGTGTTGATTTCAACGCTGATGATAATATTTTTAAACTCATAGTCTTTATCTTTCTTGCGCAATATATACACTTTAAACCGGATTTAATTTTAAAGTAACATTTCTTACTATCTTCATAGTTTTATGTCTTTGTTTTCTTTGATGTTTCATAGTATTTTTTTCTTTCCTAACATATTTCTAAAAGATACTTCTTTGTTTTTGTTTTTTTGTTATCATCTCCATTCATTGCCTCAATGGACTGTATTCATTGTCCTTCCCCCTTCTCAATTACTAGTAGCTGCAAATGCTAAATTAAACTAGTCTGGATCCTAAACACCCAGCTGTGCTATGGAGTGGCATGTGAGTAATGACCCACCCAGACTAATGGGTCAGGAAAATGTGTGTTGGCTCATTCCATTCTTTTAGCTGTAGCTTGAGACCGAGTAGGAGTACACAACTGACTTGCTTTCCAGATGTACAGCTCATTAGAAATGTCTTGATATGGTAAAGCTAGAGTCAGAGGGTGTAGCCCCCACCATGTTTGCTGAGACTTGGCTATCTGTCAAAGCTACAAGATGCCTTCTCTATCTCTAATTCCGTATTCACTTTGCCAAGAAGTGCCTTCTGGACCCCTTCTTTTCATTTACCCATGTTTTCCCACCCACCAGCTTTTCTAGAGAACATCTGGGTTTTTTTGTAATTATTATTAGTCATCTCTACCATATGAAAGTTTGAAGAAGAAAGATGATTTGCTCTCATTGTCTCCCTCAATACCTTCTTCATTAATTTGCCACAACAGTGACTCTACCAAAAAGAGAAAGTAGCTGATTGATTCTACAGAATTATGTTCTAATTGCATTTCTGACAGTATGTGGGTCTGTTTAACTATAATTGATCTATAGGTATTTGCCTGAATATAGTAATTTCACAAAGAAAAAAACAACCAATCCTTAGCTTTTGACTTTCACTATGAAAGGTCAGTTTGTTCTGGCACTAGAGCTGTCTGACAGAGAAGGCTAAATGTTCCACAAAAATACAAGTCCCAGAATCCCATAGCAGTGAGCCATGGCAGTTAAAGTGGTGTCAAACTGGATTACTTCTGCAGTGAAAATGCACCCTTAGATAAATTTCATTTGACTTTACCAGTTAGTCTTCTCTGAGTAGTCTTCCAGCTAATGGAA
This sequence comes from Urosaurus nigricauda, assembly GCA_034509955.1. Classification (NCBI taxonomy): domain Eukaryota; kingdom Metazoa; phylum Chordata; class Lepidosauria; order Squamata; family Phrynosomatidae; genus Urosaurus; species Urosaurus nigricauda. The sequence continues at coordinate 89,862,168 of JAOEGL010000003.1, forward strand.
ACCTTAAATCCTCTAGGTGTTAGTCAGTTGAATATGTTATTTATTAAATCATGTCATATGGTACTCATTTTTCCCCAAAAAGTACTCAACTTCAAGGTTATGTATAAAATAAGTACAATTTAAAAAAGAATAAAAATAAAACCCAACAAAAGTTTAAAACATAAAGGAGATATAGGTTTTCAGAAATGCTGAATTGAAACATACAGAAATGTTGAAGCCACTGTCTGGAATTGAGCTGAGAAACAAACTGGTAACCAGTGACAGTAGTTCTGGGTTGATTGCCTGATAGAACTGTGACATGACATATGCATCTGGGCTGTTGTTTTATCCTGTGAAATTCACTCCTTGTGTGTAGTGATGGACCATCAGGTATTGAAAATAGTAACAGACTTTATTAGGATTTAAAGAAAACATATCAACAACATGGAGCATAGTGGATGCTACAGGAGATTCCCAAAAGGCCTCTGCCATCCTAACAATGCACAAACCCTTTGGATTCAGGTTTCAGAGATTCAGTTTCTGTTTCTGTTTCTGAGGGTTTTTCTCCTTCCTTGGCATAGATTCCAATGTATTATAGAAAATTCAAGTGAGAAAAAACAAAAGAGCATGGCTGCTGAATCACAGATTGACTTGAAAATTACTTGCTGAATGTGGCTTAGATTGAATCTCACAGATACAAATGATACAGTGGATCCTTCACATTCGCTGAAGTTAGGGGCACAGGACCCCCATGAAAATTGCAAATTACAAAACGCTATTTTTTTTACCTGAGAGAACACCTTTCTAGGACTGTCTAAATTCTCCAGGGCAATTCTATGGTCAAGATCTGCCAGACATTGACCATGAAATTGTGCTGGAGGACCTACAAACACCCAGAGAAGTTTTTTCTCTAGGAATGTCCAGGTCCTCCAGTGTGACTTTTGGTGGACACTGATAATAGAGTCATGCTGGAGGACCTAGAGATTCCTAAAGAGAACATATTAAATCCCTGATTAATCAAATCCACATAAGTCAAATCTGCAAATGTGGAGGCTCAACTGTCGTTCATATGTGTTCAGTATTTTAAGAAGCTTTAATTTTAAAATTACATTTTAATTCTTAAATTATTTCCAGCTCTATGTATTTAAGGGAAAGCTTGAGAATTGTAATTGATGCTTTGGACAGTGTAGGGATAGTATTAAAGGTAGGCTAAGCAGTCGTTCAGGTCAGCCTTGTGAATATGATGTCTTCAGTTTCTCTGAATAACTCTTTATTTCATTTTATTGTTACTATGTCCCAGACCTTCTCGTGGAGACTTTCTGCCTATGCTCTTCTCTTCCAAATTCTCTAGTTGGTTAATAACCATGATTTTAGAATCTTACTTAAATAAGTAGTTTAGTGTGCATTTTTGATAAGTGAAATTGGATTTGTTGCATCTATGCTATAAAAATCCCACAGTAGAAATAGTTTTAGCAGCAACAGCAGCAAAGCAATATATCTTGTCTTCAAGCATAGTGTTTGCAAAGTGGTGTCTGGCAAAGCTTTTCTGGATGATGAATGGCCTGGTGAACTTGGATGGGCTGCTGGAGGATGAGTCATCTTCAGCTCCCTATAATGAATTTGTCACCAAATTTGCAGGCTAGATAACACCGTATTCCAATAAAGTTTAATTTACTAATTGACTAGAGAGTTTGAGTTCACAGTTTCAGGACAGTCTAGTTGTATTTACTGGAATCAATTTCAGTCATTTTTACTGCCCTGTGTGGAATTGGTATTTAGACTTCTGTGGCTGGCCCATTTCTTTTATGCCAGGCAAAAGCCATTTGAAATGCAATGATTTCATCAGTTGAAGGTGGAGGCATCTCTAACAGATTCTGTATATTGCTTCTGAAGTTCAGTATGGACTCTCCACCGACCCATTTGTTTTCAAGACTGTGGAATGCTTGACCTCTTTAGAGCTTTGGATGACATTTACTTTTCAAACCACCGGCTTTCCCCTTTCCGTTTACTAAGAATCTGATTTGTTTTATGATTTCTGCCTAATAAAATTAGTGTCACTGAACTCTGTTAATTCTGTTGATCTTAAAGGAGCAACTTGGAGAACACTTTTACCATAGATTTCAGTGCTGTAAAAGGGAAGATCATACTGATTGAACAATCTGGCATAACTTTTGTTCACAACAGCTGAACAAAATTACTTGTTTCTTTGAATATTTCAGTTAATGTCAGAAAATAGAGGGTTATTGCCAAGGTCAAGGGCCTAAATACCTTAAAGGCACCAGATCCAGTCTGATCTTGGAAGCTAAGCAGTGTTGTAAGCCCTGGTTAATACTTGAATAGGGGACTGCCCATGAATATCAGGTGCTATAGGCTGCATTTCAGATTATTTAACTGGCAAAATCACCTCTTGACTCTTCCTTCCCTAGGAAACCACTATGAAATTCATATTCAACAGGTGATTTGAAGGCACATATATGTAGTGCTTGTGCTTATAGTCTTCCAGGGATATCTTGCTGGAAAATGTTGCCTGTATGAAGGTCCAGGTCCACATTATGAGACCAAGGGGGAGGAAGGATTCTTAGTGCCACTTTCTTACTTGTTGAACTTGCTTGCACTGATATTCTTTTCATGGATATTCTGCAATTATTTCATTAGATCTTCTTTAAGACTGTATCGAGCCTAAAAATCTAGCCTTAATGCATAATTAGTTATTATTTATTCATACAACAGAGGGCAATTCCCAATAACATCCCTCACTGAGCTATGTTAGCTTTCTTTCCAGTAAAATTATGAGAGTGATGGAAACACTACTAAAATAATACCTTGGTTTCATTTTCACAGTATTCATATACAGTAGCATATTTTTTTATTTGCATAACTTTAGCTTTGGTAATGAATACGCTATCTGGTTAAAGAGTTACTAATATTTTTAATTGCTTTCAAATAATTTCTTAATTATGTTTTTACACTGAATTCATTTTAGATTTCACAGCTTTAAATATTTTGTCCACTTAGGAATGAACAGAGGGGTAATTTTCCAAAGGTACGAACCTCTCAAACTCATGGATTCCAGAAATCTTCAAGATTCCCAAGTGTACCTTTCAGGAAGTTTATTAAGAAAAATCACATAGTAAGTTAAAATAAAATTCCTACGTTCTCACATCCTGTATTTGACACTGAATGAAATGCATTGGAATTCTTCTGTTTTATTTCCAAATTATAGGTGCCCTTGTAACACTTCTGGCCTCTGTCAGCTGTAGAAATTTGGAGGATGCCCCCCAGCCGATGTTATTTCCAGGCATATAATTTGAGAGAGACAAAAATCTAATCATGGTTTCCTTCTTTCTACAGTTGTGTCTGTCAGTGTGTTTCTGGTCTTTGTAGCTTCCTATAATTTCTACTAGTCAGGGCTGTACAGGCAGTCCTAACACAGACAACATGCCCTTCACTTTAAACTGAGCAAGTGCATCCTTATCCAGCATCCCAACATCAAAGAGAAGGGCTTCTAGCACAGGATGGCAATTCTTCTCACTTTCAAATTTCCTGCATTTCCCCTTTCAGTAATTGAACAGTGCCTGTAACTTTCCTGCTAACATATTGTACAAAATTAAGAACACAGTCTCACTCAAAAAAACCCCGCACACTGCAACCCTGATCCAGCATTTTTCCGGCCCAAAAAGGAGCGGCAAAATGCTGCTTCTTTTGGAGGCAAAAAAAGCTGCCCTTTCTGCCATGGTGGCACCTTTTCAGTGCTCATGCAGCATATAAATGCCGGAACACCGCAACACTGCCTGCTGTCTGGTTGAGCAGGCAGTGTGATGCTGGCTTGAGAGTGGCATGGCAGCATGTGTATTATGCTGGTCTGTTTTGCCCCAATACAATTAGTGGAGCAATCAGATCCTTTTGTCAAGTCTATCAAGCTGAATAGGCCTGACCTATGAGAAACATGTATACCAGGTTGATCTTTCCATTGTTTAGAGTTGGTAGACTTGCCTACTAGAGTTGGTAGACATAGTTTTTGTCAACATGCAAATCTGGTGTACACGCAATATTTTGCCGCTCTCATTTCTTTTCCTCCCTACCTTCATCCCTTCCAGGCAGGTTTTCATTCAAGAGCAAAATACTACAGATGCTTTTTGCTAGGAATTTATAGCCATAAAGAAGAAGTCACTATGATGGTAGTCATTCTTGTTGACTCTGGATCCTCCCCTTTTCTAGTACCTAAGTATAACTTATCATGAGTTCATTGTCTGGATAAACCTGTAAGCAAATGACTGAATCAAAAACCAAGAAATGCTTATAGACACCTAATGAAAGACACATTGGTTATTATACTACCCGTTAGTCTATGTTCTTCTGTGTTTCTGAAAAAGTTGATCAAAATGTTGTAAATTTCCCAGAACACATTACCTGGGTTCAGAAACTGAACAGAAAAAAATCACACTGACAGATAAAATTGTGAAATAGAAAAGGAGTGCCCTATATATGTTGCACAATTACACCTACACACAACTGTTTATGATTGTAAGAAACATTGGCATTACATAATGTGTCTCAACTGTGTCATAGAATATTAATGCCACTAGTAGCATGTTATCACAAACCATGGATATTGTTTCTAGTACCATATATAACAACGAAGGGGGAAAACAGACCAAAATGGTTATGGCTATTCATGCTGTATATTAATTCATAGTAATAAGAAGATGGAATGATATGCAAAGCTCATTCCTTCAAGCATAGACTGTCTTTTAAGATTACATGATGTATTTAATATCCTGGAACAAACTGATCAGCAGTAAGTTAGTAATGCCATTTATGGTGGGAGCTTAGATGAGCAACTTACTGAAGTACATGAGGGCTGCACTTCTTTAATATTAAAAATAAAAATAACTATTTTAATAATTAGTGGAAATTAACTACTCTGACTACAGATTTGGGGCAGATTGGTGGATCAATATGAATAATAAATACTGCAATAAAATTATCTCGCCCCTGAGTAGTGTTTCTGTAACTGATGTACTGCAACTTCCAGCAGCCCTAACATAGCCAATGGTGAGGAATTCAGGAAATTGTAGTTCTGTAACATTTGAACATTTGGCATGTCACGAGATTCCCTTTTCTATGCTGGATATTATCAATGTAATGTACCTTTTCAAAGAGTACAATCATTACTTTAATCCATAAACGCTTGCTTCTTTTACAAATGCTAGAATGACTGTGTGTCATCTAAGATAGCCATGAATGAAAATTTGTCGTCTGCATTAGCAAGCTACTCTAAAACAACTGCTTTTGCAGTGTTTAAGAGAGTCATTTAGGCTTTTGCAGGCAATGAAGCTGGCATTCATTTGTAATAATACTGTAATTTTCAAAGTTGAAAGCATTTAGATGGTAATAAGATAGCACAATTTTCTTTTAATCTAGAATCATTATTACACTGCAAAATCACACCATGACATTGCACATAATCAGTTTAAAGGCAATACTGAAAATCCTGCAAGATTTCGAAGACCATTCAAGGTATGACTTCAATTTTGCTCAATCATAATGTAGCATAATAATTTGCTTCACTCTTTCTCTTCTGTCTCCCCATCTGTCTGTTTCCAGTTTTGCAGTATTTGATCTTGAACAAAATTCAGCATTTGAGAACTGAAGTTAAAAAAAAAAAGAAGATATACTGTCTAGGATAAGTGCAGTTTTTGGATTGCAGCTCACATTGGGCCTTACCATTGGATATGCTTACCATAGCACACAATTGGCTATGTTGTTCAACAATATCTGGAGGGTTGTGTACTCCCTCCCCATCTACGATTATGCATGGTGAGCTGACTGTACTGGAAACATTGGCCTGGTACAGACGGCCCAAAAGGGCCGTCCCTGGGGCATGATTAGGGCTGGGAAGCGTGCAGCATCTGCACGCTCCCCAGCCCTAGCGCGTATGGACAATGCCATGTTTGCATTGCGCTGTCCATACGCATGCGCGCTGATGTTGTCATGGCTCCTTCTTGGTGCTTGTGTCCTTGGTGCAGCCTTCACACGGCTGCGCCAAGGAGGCCGAGGGGAAAGGGGCTGCGGCGACAGTCCCTTTCTCCCCTTGGGAGTGCCGCCCAGGCCACTGAGAAGCAGCACTTTGTCATTTCTCTGTGGCCTGGAGAAGTGGCAGATTGGGGCCGCGAGGCAGATTGGGGCCCAGGGCCCAGTCCGGCGCTTCTCTGGGCGCCTACAGACCGCCCCTTTTGGGCGGTCTGTAAAGCCCCATTATTTTTCCAGCAGTGAAGGAGCAAATCCTGGTCTGATGAACAGCCAGTTACAAAAACATTTGCATTAGAGGCAGATTACTTGCATCTTTTACTCTCTTTTTTTCTTTTCTTGTGACTCAGAATGCATGTGATTCCCATTCAAAATAGGAAAGAAGGAAGAGTATTAAATATGGGGCAGCACGTTCATCTTTAAAAAAAAATAAAACCCTACTTTTAATAATTAAAAGCATTTCCTCATTTGCAAATTCTTACTTTTACTGTCTTTAATATTCTATTAATTTGTTTTATGAGACACAGGAAATTGTTCATTAGTACTGATTTACCAACTGCCAGTACAGGCATAGTTCATATCATAGTTTCCACACACATCAGATAGAATATATCTATAATGCCTGCTTGGGAGACTTGCTCTAAAAGTATACTGTTTTTTTTTGGAAACCACATTATTCCACAAAAACTTAAAAATAATAATTAAAGGCTATCTCCAGTCACTGAGTCTGCAGTTTGTAAATAATGACCCTGTTAAATCTGTTTGATAGCAAGTTATGCAGTGAGGTCAAACAATATTTGATGGATTCAGCCACATAAGCTTCTTAATTCCTGGTAGAATGTGCCAGGCCACAAAAACAAGAATGCTGGGAAAATTTTGGGAATTGAGGTATATTATGTCACCTTTGACAGTGGTGCCCAGAGGAATAATAAAATTGGAGAGATCTTTATAGCCCATTTGCTAGTACTTCAGAATTTCCAAGGTAATCATTTGGCCGGTAAATATTCTGATATATCTTTTTTGAAATATTGATAACCCCATTGCAACTGTGATCTTTATTTTTGTATTTTATAATTAGTATACAAAAGGAGGGAAGGTTTTAGAAGACTTTATTTGTTTTTGTAAATTTTGGATGTCTTTTTCCTTGTGATCACATGTTCCTTCATACTTTTGATTATGTTGTTTTGATGTTCCTATGTTGTGTTGTACCTGAATAATAAATTGGTTCTTTTTAAATTGCTTTGCACATATTTCCCACATCTGTATTCAATACTAGTTAAGAGTGACATAAATGCTGGTGGTATTAAAATGCTAGTAGGGTTTTTCCTGAAAAAATGCTGTGGATTAAGGAATTCCAACTTGATTTTCCTACTATCCCTGTAGCATTATTTCTACAGGCTTTAAATATAATGGTAGTATTAGGATTGTAAGAGGAAGAAGCAGAAACTAATTGCAGCTTTTAAAAATCCTGTGTACTAGTTTTTTCACTCTGATAAAATGTCTATGTTCAGTATTTCCTTTATGCTGTTGAAATATTTACTGGGTAGTCATTTCCCTTTGTTTTTACTTAGAGAAAAAAATCTCTGGTATTCTCATTGAATTAAGAGATGTGGCAAAAAATTTTTTTAACAGGTACAGTATCTGCTTTTGTCATAAGCTGCAAGAAAATCTAAGGAGGCGGTATATTGAGACTTAATACAGGAAAAGAAACTACAGTATATTGAAATATGTAGGATAATGTTCACAACTAACACTTCTTTACTGTCTCATATTAAAGTAAGTACTTTGGCTCAGAATTCTGAAAATTGTTCCTTTGACCATTTTCTCCCCTCAACAGCCCAGCTTCAATGATGGTCAGCCCCACTTCAAATCAAACTTGGTACAGAAGGGTTTATATATACAGGCTAAATATCAGCGGTTACGTTATGCTGGAGCAAGGGGATTTACCACTAATAGAATGAGAGGAGGATTTTTCCGGAAACATCAGGTAAACTTTAAAAAAAAATTGACATAAGAGTCATCACAATCCTGCTAAATGTTCAAAATAATAATAATAATAATTATTATTATTAATAATAATAATAATAAATTTTATTTCTATACCGCCCTTCCTACGATCAGGGCGGTGAACAACATAAACAACATACATAGTTAAAACATTCCAATTAAAAAACTAAAACAAAGCTATATAAAAACAATACAAGATTAAAAATCAAATAAAACATGACATTAAAAATATAGCAGAGCAGCTTGTAGTATGGAGAGGGAGGGGGGAAGGATCTCAGTGGGGGGGGGGTGGAGATCAGAGGTATGCAAGCTCAAATAGGTATGTTTTTAACCCCTTCTTAAACAAAGTAAGGGAGGCAGCCAGACGGAGCTCAGGGGGCAACGAGTTCCAAAGGCTGGGGGCCGAGAGAGAAAACGCCCTCTTCGTGGTCATTGACAGTTTAGCCTTTGGAACCCTAAGTAGCTGTTGCCCAGAAGATCTAAGTGTGCGGGGCGGATTATGTGGGGAGAGGCGGTCCTTAAGGTACCCTGGGCCCAAGCCATTTAGGGCTTTATAGGTAATAACCAGCACTTTGTACTGAGCCCGGAAGCGAATAGGCAGCCAATGGAGGTCTTTCAGAACTGGTGTTATATGGTGGGTCCTGGGGATACCAGTAACCACCCGCGCTGCCATATTCTGCACTAATTGCAGCTTCCGAGTGTGATACAAAGGCTGCCCCATGTAGAGCGCATTGCAGAAATCTAATCGAGAGGTTACCAGAGCATGTACTATCGTTTCAAGGTCCCTCCGGTCCAGGTAGGGACGCAGCTGGCGTATCAGCCGAAGCTGAAAACAGGTGCTCCTGACCGTCGCATCCACCTGAGAAGTAAGATGAAGCGACGAGTCAAGAAGCACCCCCAAGCTGCGTACAGTGTCCTTAACGGGAAGCGTGAGCCCGCCCAGGACAGGTGGAACCACTTCCATGCCTGGGCCAGGGGAACCTATCACCAGTACTTCCGTTTTCTCTGGATTCAGGCTGAGTCTGTTTTCCCTCATCCAGTCCATTACCGATTCCAGACAGGCCACGAGAGGAGCGATGCCATCCCTGGTCACTGCATCAGTCGGAGACATAGAGAAAACTATTTGGGTGTCATCAGCGTACTGATAACCCCGCGCTCCATGTCTCCGGATGATCTCTCCCAGCGGTTTCATGTAAATGTTAAAGAGCATGGGGGACAGAATGGCTCCTTGAGGAACCCCAGAGGTGAGGGCCCTCTTATCGGAGCACACGTCCCCCAGCTGCACCATCTGGAACCTCCCAGAGAGGTAGGATCTGAACCACTGGAGCGCAATGCCCCCGATTCCCACCTCTACCAGGCGTTCCAGAAGGATACCATGGTCTATGGTATCGAAAGCTGCTGAGATGTCCAAGAGCACCAGCAGGGACACGCTACCCCTGTCGATGCCCAGACGGAGATCATCGACCAGGGCGACCATGGCAGTCTCAACCCCTTAGCCCGCCCGAAAACCGGTTTGAAATGGATCTAGAAAATCCGTTTCATCCAAGATCGATTGAAGCTGGATTGCAACCACCCTCTCGATCACCTTCTCCAAAATATTATTTCTAAACCGCCCCTCTGCAAAGCAACTGGGGTGGTGTACAACAGGAATTAAAACAATCAACAGTTAAAAACATTCCTTCAACCCAACCCCTATCCCTCCCTCCCCTTAAAAATTAAATTAAACTAATACAGAATTAAAACAGCAATTTAAGCAGCAAATTACAATAAAACCAATTTTCCTTTGGGCAGCATAGGCAGTGGCAACAGTGGTCCATTAAGCCGGAGAGTTTAGAGCCGGGAAGTTATTCTGGGATAGAATTCAAGGGTTTTTTTTCTTATTGCAGCAATTACTGGACTTTGGCCTGTTTTTTTTTTCCTTCTGTAACTTATTATTCACCTGTTACGATTGTATTTCTAAGTCATGGGTGGGAGATGTTTGATCATCTATATATTTTGGGCTTCAGCTCACAGGAGGCCTAGCCAGAATGACCAGTGCTATGAGTTCTGTGATTTGCAGTCAAGAACATATTGGGGGCATAGGGAATATTTCATCTCTGTTCTGAAAAAGCTCAGAATAGCTTTTCAGTTTCACAGTTTCACAACGCTGCAAGGCATGTTTTTATCTGAGATAAAAGTCCAAAACAAATTGCAGAAATAATCCATTTTAAGGCCACTTTGACTGCTCTGACAATACTAAGGAATTCTGGGAACTGTAGCTTTGTGAGGCATTTAGCCTTTTCTGTCAGTGCTCTGGTGCCACAATAACCTACAATTCCCAGGATTCCCTAGCAGTGAGCCCAGGCAGTGGCCTCAAACTGGATTATTTTTGCAAACTGGACCTAGTAATCTTAAAGCAGTTTGCTTCACAATATTTTGGGAATATGATGCTGGACTTAGATGACCTTGACCTGATGCAGCAAGGCAATCCTTATTTTTGTTACAACATAAGTGTTTGAATTGGAGTGTCTCATTTTCAAGGCTTTACTCGATCCAATCTAAAACATCCAGTAGGCTGCTTATGCATGTTTATGTTGATCACATGTGAATGTTCTTTATTTGATAACTACTCACTGTTAAATAGTACTCAGAACCTGGGGCTGTCTACAAGGGCCAAAAGGCCTGGGTTACCTCTTGTCTCATGTCATCTAATTCAGACAACGCAGGCCAAAACCCCGGGGACAGGATTCAGCCTGATCCTACCAGTTTGGCTGAAGATCTGGCCTGCTCCTGCAGTAAACAGCTGTTACCAGGGTAATCTGAGCCCTGGTTTTCCATGGAGTGTCTTGGAAATGCAGCAAACCTTGGCTTTTTACATGGCCCTCTGCACTCCATACCTTGCTGCACTCTCATTCATACTCAGAAGCCCCCTGTCACCAGGTCTGATGCAGAAATGGGTGCAGCCAGGCACCTCCTTTTCACATCAGATGTGGTGATGGGGGCAGAGCTTCTGAGTACATTAGGCCCTTGCTGTCAGCTGGTGTTCGGTTCCAGAACTCACCGTAGATAACAAAATCTGTGGATGCTCAAGTCCCATTAAGTACAGTGGCATAGCAAAATGGCAAAATCAAGGTTTTAGAATTAATACTTTTTTTTAATATTTTCAAACTGTGGATGCTTGAATCCATGGATAAAAAATTGTAGATAAGGAGGGGTGACTGTACGAGCAATAGTGCAGCAAGGTAAGGAGTGTGTGCTGGTAGCGGATCCTGGGTTGACTCGGGTGTATAAACACCCACTCATCCTCATGCTGACCTGGGGACTGATCCAATGAGCACCAGGGCCAGGACAGCATGGGGTATCTTGTGGTATCTTAGCTCATTTGCTCTGCCCCCAGGTGTTCCTATTGCCTGATCTTAAGCTAGCCTTACAGACAGCAAGAAGCATTGCATTCAGAGATTATGGCAAGTGCTGTTTTCTGCAGAATGCTTAAATTTGTTACATTAGTTCATTTAGACAGGTATATGGAGTGTGAAGTCTCAGAGATCTTTCAGTCCCAAAGCAGCCAGATGACAAGGCTCCCTACATCCCTGTGAAACGTGGTGCTTTAAAAGTAGCATTTCAGTGAATAAAATTTATAAATGAATAAAAATAAAATATAATATATTTTAATATAATACATTGTACAAAAAATTAAAGTAATAAAAATATTGATTGGCTTGTTGGTAACTCTTGGTAATCTTTGTTTTAAAGAAATAATGTCTGTTTTCTTTTTTTAATAGGGCCTGGATATTTGAGCTGGAGTGTTGAAATTTGATGATGACTGAAGGGGAGCATCTTTTTTCATTTGACTGTTCTGTCAACAATTGAAATAGAAAAAGCAGAACTAATACTTTAACTTTTTCTTGATAAAGATAATTTTATTTTTCAGTAGTATAATGTTGCAGAACTTTTTTACAGTTTTAATAATGGCTTTTCAGATATAGCATCCAACTGAATATTGTAGGATTGTTCCTTTTAGTTCCTCTTGCAGGCAAGTCCAAAATAAAACAACTGAAGGGAATCTTTATTTATTGAAAACCATTTTTCCTCCAAGCATGGTTTTGTTACTAGAACTTGAGTTGTTATACATGGAAATTTATATGTTTAAAGTTTATTGCTTATATAATAAAAAGTCAAAAAGTGCCTGTGTTTTGTGATTACAAGATGTTATTTCCCCAAGAAATTTCCCAAATTAGTTTGGTTTACCAAGAGGTTTTCTTTTGTTCAAGGTTTGCTTGTATTTTGGTATCCAAATATGGAGTAATGTAAATATGCCAGAAAACATTTGGATTTTTAAAGTCATTCAGAAATAAGATTTTAAGATTAATTAATTAACAAACTGTATTGCATAGGAGTAATCATGCATCTGCACTTTAAACAAACAACTGGCTGGTTTGATTTTAAAAAAAAATCTTGGTACTTAATTTTACTCTATCCAATTCCAATTATATTAATAAGGCTTTGGTGTAAAAGGTTGTGTGGTATTACAGATCTCTCAAAGAAAGATTTTTTTTAGTGTGATAACATCCAGGTAAGTCAGTGTATAAGCCAAAAGTAGTGTCTCCTACTTCTTACATGAATGGCACTCCTTTTTTCTAAAGACATTTGTAAAATCCTGGTTAGTTTATCACACTTATTACTAGTGAAGACATAAAGGTCAAGATATAGTGTGTGATTTATGTCAAGTCTGTCATCACCGTGCCTGATCCATTTTAATGTAAGGCAAGTATTTTTATTCAGAGTTAGTTGAGATTACATACTGCTGCTGTTTTCAATTGGAAATGTTTTTAAAGTTCATGTCCCGTTAAGATTATATCTGCTTGCCTTTAGGAAAGTGTAGTTCTGATTATCAAAGCACATGACAAGTAGGTATAAAACATGCTTTTAACCATATTTTGTTTAATCTTTTACTATATACCATGTTGTGTCCCATTATGGAGAAAGACAGATAATTAGATAATTAATGATGTTGAATTATTCTCTATTGTACATCTTACATATGGTTCTGCATTTGCTTGATCTTCTGGATCAAGAGATTTGGGTGGTGGATGTACTACTACTTCTGTATAAGTTTCAGCAGCCTATTTTTAGTTCTGCCTCATCAGCCACAATGATAGCACCTATTTTCTTGTTCAAGATAATTCTGATTTTCCTTTTGGATACTGTACTGTGAAGAATTATAATCCCATCCCTTATAACATCTAGAATGCTGCTTGGAGTATAAAGATTATTAATATTAAAGTTATTTTCCTCTTTTCACTTGGAGGAGACAGGGAACACCATCTTGGTTGTTTTGGATAACTAGATCATAGTCCATGGTCTCAATGTTAGCACTGATGCCTTTGACCCATATTTTCTACAAAACTTAAGCAAGTATCAGGATCATTCTTCATACTCCCAAGTACTACAACTCCTTAAAAAGTCCTTCATATAGATACTCATCTCATTACCATATTTACCTGCTTATTCTAGACATTATTCTCCCAGCTGCACATCTGTTATGAGGAACTGGTTGCCTAGGGTAGGATTTTTGTATTCCTATTTTGTATTCCATTTTACAGGATCCATTGACTGTCCTGCTTGAATGATACCTATGGTTTCAGTGCTGCCAGATTACACAAGCTTTCCTGGTCCACCTGTTCCCATCCCATATACAGTTCCCATAGGCCCTTTACAGATTGGCCTGAAAGCCTGGCTGTGGGGTGGAGTTGGGATGTAGTGTCGAAGGAGTGCTGTAAGGAGCTTTGTGCAGCTCTTTCTTTTCTTCTCTCTCTCTCTCTCTCTCTCTTTTTTTTTTTTTTTTTTTTTTTTTTTTTTTTTTTTTTTTTTGGTTGGTAGCTCCTTTTTGCACCTTGGATAGGCCAGATCAGGGCTGCAGCATATGGTTGCCATGGCCCCAATCTGGCTGTCAAAGGACCAGCTGCAGGCCCGTAGTCTCTATTACCTTGTTGTCATTTTCATTACCTACTATGGTACCAACTCCTATGCCCACAGCTTTGTCAGTACCCAAGTCTCTACATTTTCTTCAGTAGTGACCAGAATCCTCAGTACCTACAGAAGAAGAGGTTCATGTATCAGCTTCCCTTGCAACAGCAGCTGGTTTCATCAGAAAGATTAACCTTCACCTGATGGGCAGATTCTACTAGTTCCTTCTATCAACTATAAGACTTAGTCACACTTATTAGAATGCTTGAACATTTTCCAACCAAAACACCCACTAGAACAGCCCTTGCTGATGATCCAGTCTTATCAGCAGTCCCATTCCTGGCATTGATGCATCCCAGATCATATCTTTCATATAGCCATTCATGATGTAGAACACATTCTGTTGCCACACTGTCTCAGCAATGCCACATCAAAGACATACATGGATATTGAATTTGACTCTCTGAGACTGACCATCATCTTGCGTACCACTAGATAGTACTTACAACACTGCAGCTGCTCAGGGTGGTGTGTGACGTCACTCGGGAATGTGTTCTTTCGCATTGGAGCAGTCTATTGCTCTACATGCCCTCTCAATATCTGCTGTTGATTCAGTGCAGGACAAGTTGTTTTCTAATAGCTTCCAGGTGGCCCCAACAACTCTACTTTTCCATTCTACTTCATATCTTCAGAGTGGGGAGGATTTTTTTTTACAGATTCACCCTTGTGGAATTACATAATTCTGTGAAACTGTTTTTCTGTCCTCCACCAAGAAGTGGCAATTCTCAGGTTTTTAGCATGGTAGAGCCATTAAAACTCCACAAAATGTGAAGTATACTATACTGTGCTAGGAGTACTTCTGCCAGGAGATCATATTGCCCACATGGGCATCTTTTTGTAGTTAAGGAATTAAGAATGGCCCTTATATTCCATCCCTCCTCACATTAGTGGAGAAAGGTTTTAATTTTAATTCTAATAAAGTTTACCTGGTAACTATCACTGTATCCTACAAGATCATCTGAAATAGCATTCTGGTTTACCTTACCCAAGGTGAAAATGTTTCTTTGAGGTTTACAAAGCTTGCACCCTCAGCAATCATATCTATGCTCAATCTAGTTTGTCAGTTATCTTCCAATTTACCAAGTCCTCCTTTGAGCCATTTGATTTTATAGCTCATGAAATGTCTTTCCTTCACAGTGGCCTTCTCAATAGATGGTAGTACTGCTTGGGACAATAAATTGTGTGCTTTCTAATAGACCACCCCATGTAGTCCCATTAGTCAGTGTTATTCTGCCTAGATAATGCTTTCCTGCCAGAGTTGTTATCCTGGGCCAGAATGTAAGTCATTCAACATTGTCTCCAATCTCACATCCTTTGAATATTACCTTCATTCCCTTGACTTTAATGGACTTTAATAGTGGACTTTAATAATGACTACTGCCCATTTCCATCTATTCAGTCTCCCTACCTATTTCCATCCTATTCAGTTGCTTTTCTTCCATTCTGGACCAAATAAAGGTAATCCCTGATCATCTCAAGAGTTTTGCTAGATGGGTAATGTTGGCAATTTCAGTTTCCTATCAACAGATTATCCTACTGCTTCCTATGCACTTTTAAAACCATTTTGCAGTGTATGAGTGCTAACAGAACTTTCTCAAATGATCAAAGCCATATACTTCTGTCAAACAGTAGCATTTTGATGTCCGTGCCAGAGTGGATGTGATGTTTGGCAGAGCTCCATTCTGTCTTCAATGTGCATTGCCACATACAGTACCTCGTAACTGCACTGATCTTCACAATGTGTGATGCAAAGAACACACAATGAAGATAAATGGGTTGTTTACCTGGTCATCTGAACCCACTTTTCATCCCTTCAGTAGCACATTATTGGTTGTTTCTCTCACCTGTTTTCCACTGTGTGCGCTGGTGAGAAACAAGGTAGGGCACCTGAGACACACACACACGGAAAGAAGGCAAGAGACCATGCAAAAATCTCAAATAGTACTTAAGATACATTCTGTGCTGGTGGAGATCAGTATGTTTTGATTGTGAGTTCCTGCATGGCAGAGGGTTGGACTGGATGGCCCTTGTCTCTTCCAACTGTTGACTTCTATGATTCTGTGTGTGAGCACACAGATGATAACTTGGCACGAGATAGAAAATCTTACTTTAGAAATTATTTTTTTAAATTGTCTATTCTAGTAACACTGTGAATCTGTCTATACAGAGCAGAAAATTGTGGCCTATGAGAATCTTGAATACTTTCAAGTAAAACATAATTACTAGTAATTATTCTTATAATAGTTGTATATATACATCATATGCCATTGAGCATATTTCCAAAATTAATTGTGGTACTTTAAGCTCACACACAGAGCTAGCATAGCTAGCAGTTTGAATGTTGGATTATGACTCTGGAGTCCAGGGTTCAATTCCTTGTCCGGCCATAAGACTCACTCAGTGACCTTGGGCAAGCCACATGCTCTCAGCCTCAAAGGAAGGCAATTGCAAACCTCTGAACAAATCTTGCCAAGAAAACCCATGATAAGGTTACCTTAAGTCAGAAATGACTTGAAGGCACACAACAACAAATAAAACAACAAAAGCTCACACAAAATGGCTGTGGCATATGTAACTGTTTAGCAAGTTGGTATACTTACTGTTTATGTACAGATGTAATTGAGCAAATGTTACCTTACCTTTTTATTATCATTTGTTTACAAAGATATCCATTACAATTTTTACAAAACAACTGTTACATTCATTGCATTGGAGTTTATACTTGTTAAGTACATAACACTCATATAACACATATATTATCATCCTGTGTCCCAAAATCCTCTTTATTGTTCTCAAAGTATCTTTTCCCGCAACCCCTCCATCATTTTGTTTAACTACTTGAACAATGAAGACACTAGCATTTTACACTTTTGTCTATATAAAGTTTTAGAATTAAGTTATATATCTAATATACAACTCTTCCCCCTCCCCCGGCTAAATGGAAAATATATAACTTGTCACCTCCTCCCAATCTTTTTCCCATTTGGACATATCTTTATTACTTAGTAATGCTGTTGATCTGTCATGTTTTTTCATTCCCATTAATTTGTATCTCCAAACTTCTATCCCTGGGGAGATTGGTAACTTCCAGTTTTTAGCCACAATCATTCTAGCCGTCGAGATTAAATATAACATTATCTTCCAGTACTTTTTTTCCACTGCAGGATCCAGTATTGAAGTCATATTCAAAAGATATAGTTCTGGTTTCATCCCAAAGTCGATTTTTAACATTTGCTTGATTTCCAAATGGATCTTGGTCCAGAAAGGTTTAATAATAGGACAGTTCCACCACATGTGTAGATATGTACCCGGGTCTTTTTGACATCTCCAACACAAGTTATTATTTGATTTATATCTTTTTTGTAATGTACATGGTGTATAATACCTTCTATTTGTAACTTTGAAATAGTTTTCCTTTAATACTTGTGCCATCGTGAATTTCTCCGTTTTTAATCTTGCTTTTTCCCATTGTTCTCGCTCTAAATTATGCCCTATTTCCTCAGCCCATTTTATCAATCGACTCCTTAATTTCAACATCTTCTAAAAATCTCTTCAACAGGATACAGTGGTCCCCCGGGTTATGAAGGTAATCCGTTCCGGATTACCTTTCGTAACCCGGAAGCTTTAGTTTCCCGGGGGACTGCTTTTGCTAACGGACCGCGCGGCCGATTTAAAGGGGCCGCGCGGGTTTTTTTATTCGTATCCCAGGGGATCTTTCGGATCTCGGGGGATATGTTAGCGGTCCCGTGGCTTTCGGATCCCGGGGTTTTCGCAACCCAGGGGATTCGTAAACCGGGGGACCACTGTATTATATATTTTGCTTAGTATTTACCCCCCCCCCCTCCAGTCTCCATTAAGATATTATCTAACTCATTTTCTTCTTTTTCAAAACCGGATACTGTCACATCTTTTGTATACCTTTCCTTGATTTGTAGATAGTTTAGCCAATTTATATGGGAGTTGGTTTTAATTTCAATTTCATATTTTTTTAAACTTAGTTTTACATTTCCTTCAATATTGTATGTCACCATTGTTTTTACCTGAGAGGACACCTCTCAAGGAATCTCTAGGTCCCTGTACTGGGAGGAAGGCGGGATATAAATAAACTAATAATAATAATAATAATAATAATAGTGATAATAAGTCATCCAGTGCAACTCTGTGGTCCACATCTGCCAGACATTGACCATAGAATTGCGCTGGAGGAGCTACAAAGGCCTAGCGGAGTGTTCTCTCTCTTGGTGTGACTTTTAGTTAAAGCTGATCATAGAGTTGTGCCGGAGGACCTAGATATTCCTCAAGAGAACATATTAATTAAATATGTGAATAACCAAATCCGCAAATATCAAAGCTGCAAATATGGAGGGATGAGTGTATTTCATTTTATTTTGCATAATGCTTAAACACTATATAGAGCATTAAGATTCATGCTTGACAGCACACAACCAAGAGAGAGAGGGGAAGGACAGAAGAGGTATTGAGAATTAATAATGTAAAATTTAGAGAGAAAATAACTTAAAAACTGCACACTCTTTAAGGATTGATGCAAGTGTCCCTTTTTTCTATTTCAACAATGGGTGAAAAAGTACAGTCTTTCTGGATTCACAAAATGCTATATTGAGCTTTTGCAGAAAGCATAATGTTTTCTTTACACCAAACATTGTACTTCAACAGCTTTGTACATGGCAGTTCCTTTATATCCACTTAAATTAATCCAAATGAGCTCATTTGTATAAAAATAAGGTGAGGAATTCAAGGCTGTCCCTCCCCCCAATTTGGGAGAGCAAGGCAGCAGCAGCCTCAGGCAGCAAATAATTACAATGTTATGTGCTTTGTTCTTATTGTATTTTTTTAAAATAACACCTAAAACAGAGATTTAGTTCAGGAATTTCTGCATTTTGTGCCAAAACTACTTGCCCGGCTTTGGATAATGGCTCTGGGGGATTAGAGAAATGCATTACAATGCTATAGTTCTCTATTGTGGTTCAATAGTATGAGGGAAAATTTGAGATTGTTGCATTTGAAATTTTGTTAAAGTAGTGAGAAGAAATCACAGTGAGAAATTAATGAAACAGTGGTAGTAATTAGATTTTACTGTTACTGAGTAATGAGACCTTAATTCATAGTTGTGAGGGGAAAAGAAGGTCCAAAATACACTGCAGAAAATAATCCACTTTAACTGCCCTGGCTCAGTGCTAGGGATTCTGGGAACTGTAGTTTTGTGAGTAATTTGCCTTCTCTGACAGAGAGCTCTGATGCCATAATAAACTATAATTCCCAGGATTCCCTAGCACTGGGCCAGGGCAGTTAAAGCGATCGTGAACTGGATTACTTCTGCATATCTTTTGGACCGAAAATTCCTTGTAACCCCCAATCACTTCTGTTTCCTTTTTTTATTGCAAGAATTCAGATATAGCAATACAAGCTACTATGTTACTGTAATTGGAATTAGTGAGCATATAGCAAAGAAATGCTACTTCATTAATTCATAGACTATGATATTAATCTTCTCAGGAATACTTACTGCATATGCTGATGTATTAGTCTATAAAAAATTTAGTCAAAAATTGACCCCAAAAACTTGGGTCGACTTAGCCACGAGTCAATGTAAGTACTGTAATTTAACTCTTATTTTAAAAAAGAACCATCCCCTGAATAAAAGCAAGAGCATAATTTTTCCTGGAAGCACTGACACCCCCCCCCCCGGTCTCTCATCCATCCAGCATTTAGTATGAGCACAAACAGTTATATCAGCTGGATTTTTTTTAAAGTTCTTTGGCGTTGTTTTCCTTTGCTTCATCCTTCAGATCCTTTGCTACATGCCCCTAAGTTTTACCCTCAATCTCTCTCTGGGTCATATCAAAATCAATAATTTTGACCCCCAAACTTGCCCTCAACTTATACATGAGGTCGACTTATAGTCGAATATATAGGTACATCCCATCTGCTGTAATCTCTAGGAGAAAATACTTTGTTTCAGCTGGTTTATCAGATGACTTTTGCTAAGTGATCAAAACATATTCAGAAATAATAATGAAGTTCACTGCCCATTGTCTAACTCACATTTCAGTGCAAGATACCTTATATTCTAATCGAATTGCTACAGTGCACACAGACAGAAGCAACTCTAGTTCTAATTAATATATGTCAACTAATATGGAAAACAAAATGGTGGCAAACAGATTGTAAACAATATACATCCCAATCCGTAAAAAAGGAGACACAAAAGACTGCAGCAACTATAGGACCATAGCATTAATTTCCCACACAAGCATAATTATGGACATGGTGATTTTCTTTCTTTCTGGAATTCCTTTGTATGCTCCATCTGCATAAACAGCACAGACTCCAACCACATACGGAAACTGGTGTAAGGGAGGTTCAGGAAAGGAAAAGGCAGTAGAGATCATACGGAGCATACAAAGGAATTCCAGAAATAAAAAAAATACCATGTGCTTTATAGACTGCATTTCATTGTATAGATCACAAAAGCATTGGGTTTTATAGATCACAAAAAGCAATGAATGGCTCTGCCACTACATCTGATAATCCTGATTACAAATGTGTGCTTGGGACAAGAGGCAATTGTTAGAACAGAATATGGAGAAATAGAATTGTTCCCAATTGGAAAAGGGGTAAGTCAAGGCTCCATTCTATCACCCTATTGCTCAGCTTGTATGCAGAAAATATCCTAAAAATAACAGGTTCAGACTCAGAAGAAGGAGAGTGAAGATAGGAAGGAGTATCAATGTTCCAGATATATGGATGATACCATAATACTTGGACTTGGAACATTTACTAAGAAACGTCAAAGGTGAAAGTGCAAAGGCAGGCTTATTACTGAACATAAATACAACTGAAATAATGACCACAGAAGAAATACCATAAATTCAACCTAGACAATGAAAAAAAAATCAAAATATAGAGTTCTTGTACATAGGTTCAAACATTGATTGGAATGGCAACTGCAGCCAAGAAATAAAACAAGGAAGCAGAAGGGCAGCCTTGAAAGAAGTAGAAAAGATCTTAAAAAGTAAAGCCATACAAATAATAAAATATTTTTCTATAGCGGTCAACAAAGCTGCATCTGCCAAAATTACCTCTTCCATACAACTGTTAATTATGCAACCCTGTATTTAATTAAGGTTAATTATGCCTTGGGCTGCGTCCACACTGGAGAAATAAACCAGTTTAAGTGTCATGGCTCAATGCTGTGAAATTCTGGGAATTGTAGTTTGTTGTGGGCCCAGAGCAGAAAGATTTGCCCGTAGTTAATATGGCATGTTGGATTGAATGGATTCACTAATCTGAAGCAATTGGGCTTCTTATGTTGGACTCTAGTTCAGCCCCACACCAGCTTTTCTGCATTAGCATCTTCTTGTCACAGATAACAGTGACATCTCTTTTGCTGTGTCCTACATTACAGATAGGTCCAAAACACATTGCAGAAATAATCCAGTTTGAGACCACTTTAACTGCCCAGGCTCAATGCTAGGGAACTCTGGGAACTGTAGTTTTGTGAGACATTTTAGCTTTCTCTGCCAGAGGGCTCTGGTGCCACAGCAAACTACAGTTTGCAGGATTCCCTAGCACTGAGCCAGGGCAGTTAAAGCAGTCTCGAACTGGATTGTTTTTGCAGTGTGTTTAGACCATAGATATCTTCAAGGGATTTTGTATAATGTGCTTGGTTCCTGCTGTAGTGTATGTTAATATCCTCTAGAGGGCATGCCCACATTAAAAAACAAAAGCTTACTGTATAGACTCATGAATTAGTGTAAGAATTTTAGTCTAAAAATTGTCCCCCAAAACTTGAGTCAACTTATCCATGGATCAATGTAAGTATTGTACTTTAATTCTTATCAAAAAAGGAACCATCCTCTGGTGAAAGGTGAGAACTAAATCCCTTCTCAGAAGCATCAACCCCTTCTACTATCTCATCCATTCAGACTTTAGGTGAGCACAGTTATGCCCATCACATTTTTTAAAGTTCTTCAGCATTATTTTCCTTTGCTCCATCTTTTACATCCTTTGTACTTGCTCCTAAATTTTACCCTCAACTTATCCATGGGTCATATCAAAATTCATAATTTTGGCCCCAAAACTGCCCTCGACTTATACATGAGGTCGACTTATAGTTGAATATATATGGTACTTGTTTCTTCTGGGTTCCTGCAATTTATGCATCCTATGCTATTATTAAAAAGCCTGTCATAATAGGCTTTTTAATAATAGCAGAAGTAATCCGTTGTCAGCCTTTGGCCGTGAAAGGAGGCCCTCAACTGCCAGCACATTTAATCTCAGCAGCAACTGATCTGAGAGAAAAAAGTACCTGCACCTTCTATATCCACCTTTTCTACTCTGCCACTTCTGTTATTTTATAAATGATAGCATAGTCTTGTTTGGATCACAGAATCTTGAATTGATCTTGTTCCTATAAGGATAAAATTAATCTAAGCAAAAGGCACAGTTTAGCAGGAAGTTCAGCAGGAACATCTTTTTTTTTAGTATTAAAAGTATTACAAACATACTCAAATAGCTGTCTTAGGTCCAAAACCCACTGCAAAAACAATCCAGTTTGAAACCACTTTAACTGCCCTGGCTCAGTGCTAGGGAATCCTGGGAATTGTAGTTTATTGTGGTGCCAGAATTCTCACAAAACTACAGATCCCAGAATTCCCTAGCATTGAGCCAGGGCAGTTAAAGCGGTCTCAAACTGGATTATTTCTGCAGTTTGTTTTGGACCTTAGAGCAAATAAGGCTTTCTTCTTTTAACATGCTGTTACTACTAACTGCAAGCAGTAGTCTTGATTAGAGTGTGAGATTTTACTTTTAAAGGGAAAAAAAGTATAATAACAATACCGAAGCCACCTGTAAATGAGAAGTGGTGGGATGGTGCTTGGGAAACCAAAGCATCATCTTGCCATTGTGTCATGATTTGCATGTTTCTGGATCCTATCACAATCCATCCCACTCCCACAACAGTATGAATGTGCTTTATATCCTGATATATATATATATATAGAGAGAGAGAGAGAGAGAGCGAGAGAGAGAGAGAGAGGGGTCAACACATCAATGTACTGCATTTGAAGAGGTGGTGAAAACTCATGCTAAATCCAGTTAGGAGTTTATTACACGAAGGAGATCAGGAGTTTATCCCGTGAATATCTCAGAAAAATAATGTAATTATGCATAACGATTTCACATGAGTCACACAAAACCTCCCATTGCAATGATCACAAAGATGCATTATTGTGCATCTTTTTACTTTCACAATTTCAGTAACAATGCATTTCCAATATCACTTTATTTGTGCTATTGCATAAGATAATCGTTTGCGCAATTACTCGCCATTTCAGCTTCATTTGCAGGATGCTTTAAATGCGCTTTAATCTCTCTTTAATGTCAAAATCAGCCCCAGTGTGATAAACTCCTTAGTCTTAAATGTGCGTTCCTCTTTTCTATGTTGTCATTGTTCTGTCAGCTTCAGCATTACTGTTAGGTTCAGTATTCATAACAGTAACTTTCCAAACTCCAACCCCATGCATCTGAGGAAGTAGTGGTAGCAGCTTCTTTCTTTTCATTAGTACCAAAGGTGCTACAAGATCCCCTTGCAGACTAACATGGCTATGGTCCAAAACACACTGCAGAAATAATCATGTTTGAGACTGCTTTAAGTGCCCTGGCTCAATGCTAGAGAATTCTGGGAACTGTAGTTTTGTGAGACATTTAGCCTTCTGCGTCAGACAGCTGTGATGCCACAATGAACTACAATTCCCAAGATTCCCTAGCACTGAACAAGGGCAGTTAAAGGAGTTTCAGACAGGATTATTTCTACAATGTGTTTTGGATTTATGTCTTTGAATTCTGTTTCCAAACTCAGGTCTTGGGAAAGGTTTCACCCTGCCCACTGCTAGTGGAAGGGTCATTAGATCTGGCAGTGCCAGAGACAGCCTAGAATCCAGAGTACAGTGGGCCCTTGGTCTCCACTGGTTCCAGGACAAGAACACACACACACACACACACACGTGGACACCGACATCAGGGGATGGATGCTCAAGTCCCATTAAACACAATGGCCTAGCACAGACCTGCCCAACTTGGCAGTCAGTAGGAGCCAAAATTAAAATAGGCTAAACTTTTTTGGGTCGCAGATAGGTTTTAATTAAATATTAATTCATAAATAAAATTAATTAATAATATTAATTAGAATTAATATTAATTCCATCCTCATTCTCCTGCCCACTCCTCAGGAGAAAGCTAAGTGGCAGAGGAGCCTTGCCTGTTCTTCCCTTCCACCCAGACTTCTCCTAGGGAGAAGGCCAAGTGATGGAAGAACCATGAGAGGAGAGAGTTTGCCCCTCTTCCTCCTCTGCCCTCTGGCCTTCTCAGGAGAAAGCTGAGCAAAGGAGGAGCCTTTGAGGGTGAATGTTTGCCTGTCCTCCTCCTCAGGAGAAAGTCAGGCACTGGAGGACCCCTTGGGGCATTTGCTTGTCTTCCTTTGCTGCTGCAGGAGAAAGCCAGGCAGTGGAGAACTCTTGGGGCAAGCATTTGCTTGTCCTCCTCTGTTGCTGCTTGCCCTTCTCCTCAGGAGAAAGCCAGGCAGTGGAGGACCCTTGGGGCAAGCATTTTTCCATCCTCCTCCTCCACCTGTCCTTCTTTTCAGAAGAATGCTGAGCAGTGGAGGAGCCTTGCAGGGCGAGTTTGCTTGTCCTCCTCCTCCTCTGCTTGGCCTTCTCTTCAGGAAAAAGACAGCTGGCAGAAGAGCTTGGCAGGATGAGCATTTCCCCTTCCTCCTCTGCGTGTCCCTTTCCTCAGGAAGAGGCCAAGTGGTGGAGGACCCTTGAAGTCATTCCACATCCTCATGGGGCACCTGAAATCTTTTGGTGGGCCGCGTGAGGCCCCCAGGCTGCATGTTGTGCAGGCCTGGCCTAGCAAAATGGTATCCATTAGAATGTATATTTAAAAAAATATTTTCAAGCTGTGGAGGGTGGAATCCATGGATATGGAGGGTCAACCATATATGTTCACAACTGGGCTGGGTATCTGAGGAAGTAGACCAATGCTTATGCCACAACTATTTTAACACAGTTAATCTCAAAGGTGCTATAAGATCCTTTGCATCCTGAGCTGAGACTCAATTTGAAGTACCTTTTCCAGTCACTTGAATATACTTATTTATCCCCCATCCCTGGCTCCAATGATGCCCTTGAGAACAGGATATAGTGCTTTTGCTGCACATTGCTTCCTTCTACCCCAGTACTATACATTTTGTCTCATGGGATGAGATTTGGTCACCTGGTCCATAAATGGTGGTTCCAAAACAAGTGTAACTAGTTTTTGGAAGTGCACTAAGGGATGGCTGTATCTACGGTGGAGAAATAATCCGGTTTGACACCATTTTAACAGCCATAGCTCCATGCTATGAGATTCTGGGAATGGTAGTTTGTTCCAGCGCCAGAGCCTTTGCGCTGCAACAAACTACCATTCCCAGAAAACCATAGCATGGAGCCATGGCAGTTAAAACGATTTCAAACTGGATTATTTCTCCAAGGTGGATGCAGCAGAAGTTGTAGCATGAGCCTTCCTAGGCTTGGTCTACTTCAGATGAAATTTTATTGTTTCCTGTTTACGTAGGCCTCTTGGTTCTGAAGAAACAAACCCTCTGTGTGTGAGGCCCAGGGTGCAGTGTGGGCTATGAGGGGCTGCTGTGGGGAGGCCCAATGGTCTGGAGGCTGGGGCAAGAGAAATGTGGTCAGGGTTGTGGGAAAAGAGTCAGCCACACCGATAACCATTTGGTGCCGTGTGACTCAACCAGGCCGAGCTAACTTGAGACAATGGCTTTTTAGATTGGTCTCGGTTTTGCCTTGAGGCGTCCAAAACAGTAGTTGTATTCCAATCCAGTGCAGTGTAGTAGTCTATTCCAATCCTGGGAACCTATTGAGCAAAATTATTGTTGCCGTGTGCCTTCATGTCATTTCCAGGGTGACCAGCCATCCTCCTTTTCAGAACATGGTCCTATACATTTCAACCTTCTTTCCACATCCAATATTTCAACCTTCTGTTCAGGAGGAACTTCAAAATGCCCTCCATTTTGGGCATGTCTAAGAAGCATGATTTATATTAATGTTTCTGGCTTTTCTTTGGTCACCTCCTCTGTTTTTCTCAAATGTCCTCCATTTGGCAGTGCCTTGTCCTCTGTGGTTAGGACAGCTGGTCAACCCGAGTCATTTCTGACTTAGGAAGCCTCTATCTGAAGCCAGCCTGACCATCAAAGATTTGGTTTTTTAAAGCTGCTTTTGCCTGATGATGAAGCCAGTGGGACTTGGAAAGTCTGCATGCTGCATGTTCCCTATTTTGGTTAGCCAAGAAAGGTGTAGTCCTTTTGTGGCTACTGTTCCATTTTACTGTACTGTTGTTACTAGTGTTACAATAATGTTGTGGATGCGTGCCTTCAAGTCCTTTCTGACTTATGGCAACCCTATCATGGGGTTTTCTTGGCAAGTGTCTTCAAAGGGGGCTGAGAGTGACTTGCCCAAGGGCCCTGAGTGAGGTTTCCAAGGCCCTGCCAGGATTTGAACCCTGGTCTCCAGAGGCCCAGTCTGCCACGCTGGCACCTATTGTTAGGACACTACACAAAGGGTGCACCCTGATGTCCTCACCGCCAAGGAGGACCTTCAAGGCAAATGGAGGACCTGAGCAATTCAAAGGTGAAGGAACACCCATCGAAATCCAAATCCATGCTGCTTCTTTGCTATGCTCCAAAAGGAGGACATGGTGGAATTCCTCCTGGACAGAAGTGTCCTGGAAATGGAGGACGCCTGGTCACCCTGACGACACATACACATACACAGAGGGAGCTGTGCCTTAGTTCCTCCAGGACTGGCTGTCCTCCTTTTCCAGGACACGTCCTCCATTTCACCCTCCTGCCCAGGAGGGATAAAAATGCCTCAAATTATGGAGCAGTCTGTTAAGAGTCAACAATGCTTTGGACTCGCCATTTCTGGAGCAGGACCCAAGGCTGCCATCCCAGGGTGACTGGCAGGTCCTCCTTTTCCAGGACGCGTCCTCCATGTCCCCCTAACCCCTCCAGAGTCCAGAGGGAAGTAAGCCTCCCAAAACAGTGTCCTCCATTTTTGAGCCTGGACTCCCACTGGCAGAGAGAGAGAGAGGAGGAGTGTGGATGAGCTTTCCTTGGTCTGGAAAAAGAAGGTCCTCCCTTGGCCTGGTTCTCCTTGGGGGGGGGGGGGTGGAGGGGGGCTAACCATGGGGGGCACCGACCCCTTTCCCCTCCCTTTCAAACCAACCCTTCTTTCTTGGGGGTCTGCAATAATAACAAGCAAAGCAAGGGCAAGGCAAAGCCAAGCCAGGCCTTCTTCTGCTGCAACATTATTTCCCCCTTCCCCAAACCAGCCAGCATCCTCCTCGGAGCCCCCAAAAGCCAGCCAAGGACTAGGGAGCCAACAGCAGCAGCACCACCAAGCCTTGGGTTAAAGTGGGGGCTGGCTGGGTCCTGAAAAGGGGGAGCCAGAGCCAACACACACCGACCCAGCCCCACAACAGCAGCAGCAGCAGCAGCAGCAGCCCACTCCCTTGCAGTGCAAGGCTCTCTTCAGGCCGCCCCCTTTTCCTTTTCCTTCCCCTCTCCCTCCCTCCCTCCCTGCTCTGCAAGCCTTACACTCAGTCACTAGTAGCCACAGCCATTCACAACAACAGCCACACAAGGCTGGCTCCAGGTGGATCTCTTCTCTAGGGTTGCCTGTCTTCTGTCTTTTTCCCCCTTTCCATAATTCTCTTTTACGCGAAGGAGAAAAGCCTGCATTTTCCTCCTCCTCTTGGTTAAAGGGAGGGCTTCCTTCTTCTTCACCATCACAGCAGGAAATAAAAAACATGCCTTATGGGCGCTGACTAAAGGAGGGAGGAAGCAGAAGAAGCAGAAGCAAAAGCAGCAGAGAAAAGAAGAGGAAGAAGCAGAAGAAGAGGCTGCTGCTTCCCTTCCCCAGCTGCTCCTCCATCACCACCTCCTGCCTTCCTTCCTTCTCTGCCTTTTTTGCTTTCCAAACCTGCAGCCCCCCTCAAACTTTCAGCCTCTCTGGAGGGGCCCAGGAGGAGTCTCGACTCGACATAAATGGGTGAGTGTGGACACAAGAGGACACCCCAAGGCTGGACTTAATTAAGGAGGACTATAAAGCCTTCCTCCTTTTCTCCCCCTAGTCCTCAGTTCTTCGTCCTCCTCCTCTCCCTCTGGCTTTTGGCTCTTGTTGACTCTGGTGGCTCCCTCCCAATCCAAAGCCCCTCTCTGCTTCTCCTCTCTCCTTTGGGGAGTTTAGGGGGGCTCCCTTCACCCAAAAGCTTGCCCTCCAAGGCCTGCTTGTGGGGAGGGGGGGTCTTACTTATTGCAATGGCTTGTACCCCGCTTTTTCTGCCCCAGATAATGGGGGGCAAGGAAGGAAGGGAGTGGTGTGTGGCGCAAAGGCGCCTCAGGAGGAGGAGGAGGAGGGCCAGCAGCAGCCCTTGGCTCAGACTCAGCTAAGAAGACTGCTGCTGCTGCTGCTGCTGCTCTTAGTCCCTTCCCTCCCTTTTTGTTGAGGGGGGGGGGGGGTGTCTCTGGTGTTGTTGTGGGTTGGAGGGAGGCTGAGGAAACCACACACACAGGCACACACTTCACACAACAACATAAATACTGAAAAACAACAACAGTACCCTGTGTGGCTGCTGCTGTTGCTGCAGTGGATGGGGATGGTGGGCACATGGGGAAGGGGGTGGTGGGCAGGATTGGGAAAAGGAGATACAAAGGGGCAGGGAGGGAGCCTAAACACCCTCCCCCCCCCCAAAAAAAAACATCTCCAGCCCCACACCTCCCCGCTCCCTTTCCACGCCTAGATGCAGAAACCATGACAGGAAACTGAAGGGGTTGCCTTTGACACACATCCATATATCCACACACACATACATATATTCCTGAGGAGGAGAGTGTGCCAAGATCTCCCCCCCCCCACTCTTTTATTACCTTCTAAAACACACACACACACACCAATTTCTTTTGCTTGGTGTATTTGGGTTGTTATGGGTGGAGGAAGAAGAGGAGTAGTTGCTGGCTGGCTTGGTCACCTGTGTAGCTCTCCCAGTCCACCTCAGACTTGGAGGTGTGGCAGGCTTTGGGGGTTAATATTCATTATATTATTATTATTATTATTAATCACATGGGAAGGGGGGCTGCTATATATGTATGTGCCTGTGTGTATACACACACCTCATGTGATATATAACATAATATAATATAATGTATATTAACCCAAAAAGCCTGCCACACCTCCAAGTCTGAGCTGGGCCAGGAGAGCTACACAGGTGAGCAAGCAAGCCAGCAACTACTCCTCTTCTTCCTCCACTAATAACATCCCATACACACACACATACACATATAAATGTATATATGCTTTGACTGGTGAGCCTCATCGATCAGGGAAAGGGGCAGTCTAGGGTTTCCATTTTATTATTTATTTATTTTTCCCAGCAGTGCTGCAGAAGGATTGCTGTTTCCTTCAAGTTGATTATGAGGTCCATGGAGTGCCCTCCTGCCTTTCTCTTTCTCTCTTTTTCTTTCCCTCCCAGATTTCTAGCTGACACACCTGATGTGAGCTTTGCCTCTCCCAAGTCAGCATCTAATAAAAAAAGAGAAATATTGAGCCCAGGAGTGAAGTGGCAAACGCCTTCTTTAGAAGCAGAAAGCCTAACAGGTTGGCTAGGGCTCTATTGTGTGGGTATGTCGACAAGAATTCGGGAATGAATCATCCCTTTATATCACATGGAGAAGGAGGGGGTGCTGCTGTGGAGAGGCAGAAGAGGCAGTGGTACCAGGCACTAGCAATCTGAAAGGCAGGCACCCTGTTCCTGGGTAAAGAAGGGATTATATGCACTCTTTCACCATGTGTTTCTCATAAATACAATGTGCTCTCTGTGTTAAAAACATCCATGCTTTGGGGAAGCGGGGGAAGTTCAGTTCTTTTGACACAGCCATCCTACGGTGCAGGCCACGTCGTCACAGGATATTCTGTTTTCGAAACATGCATCATATAGAATACATTTTAAAAATAGCAGCAGGAAGAGAGGTATAAAGTGAGCTTTGTTTGTTTTTGCATGTTACTGAATCCTTTCCCCCCCACAACAGATGCATTGTGCTGCTGGTGGTTGTTGTAGGTGTTGTGTACTTTCAAGTTATTTCTGACTTATGGTGACTCTAAGGCAAACCTAATGTGGATTTTTCTTGGCAACATTCGTTCAGAGACACTGAGAGTGTGTGACTTGCCCAAGGCCACCCAGTCAGTTTTCATGGTGGAGACAGGATTTGAGTCCTGTTCAGTTCTCAAGCCACTATGCTACACTGATTCAGAAAACTTATTGTGGATGTGCATAATCATTACTTGTTAATGGACAAAAAAGCTTTCTTGCTGGCCAAAATACTTAAGAGTTTTGCAGCTGTAGTCCCTGATGTTTCACGTGACTTATATCAGCTTTCCAGTGTTGAGTTTAATTTATTGTTATAATGTTGTTCACTCTGTATGTTGATATTGCATTCAGGATTCAGATGTGTATACAATTATTTTTAATTCTCAGTCCATCCTCCAGTATTTCTGATGTTCTAGGGCTAATATGGCTTTGTTGGTTTCTATACAACATGACTTCAATCTTTGCATAATACAGAAATTTGCCTCTTTACTTGCACTAAGATTAAACTGAGATAAAGGGATCCATGCTGTGCTTAAATAGTCTGAATATGTAGGAAAACTTTACTCCTCGGTCTATTTTTTGGTGCATAAATTTCTGCGTGCAGAGTTGGATATACTGTAAATGTGCAGTTGGCTTTTTGCCAAACATTTGCTACATAATTTTTGTCATATCTGTTCATAAATGTGTTTGAGAATGTGGGCGCAGTTGTTGTTATAATGTTATAGTATAAACATGAAAACTCGATTCTTAATCTGCAAGCTTCAAAGGAGGTAGACATTTATATCACATGTTGCTTAGTTCTGATTTTGCTGTAACTGGAAGAGGATACTCCTATGTCACTCAGATCAGTGCAACATATGTATACAGTATTATGTACCTGAAAAGTCCAACATGAATACAAAATAAAATAAAATAAAATAAAAAGTACATCCACTTGTCAAAATATATAGTGCAAATGAAGGCCAGTGGTTTCTTAACCAGTTATCTATTATGGCAGTTGGGCCGGAGGTGTTCAGATTACTTGCACAGTTTGTCTGTCCCCAATCTGAACTATTATCTCATAGTTCCCCATCTGCTATCATTGAGAAGTATTCACACAGTTTACAAGGTGGCACATACAGCTGATATCCTAATCACATTATATGACACAATTCTATTTTGTTTATAATAAAAAAAAATCCTGTAGCATGCCTCTGAACTGAACTTGTTAGCTGTTCATTCTTTTCAGGTTTTCAGCCAAGGATGGGGTGATTTTAAGTAGAAAACTTGGAATTTGTTTGAAGCACATTCTAGACCAGGGGCCTGTATCATATTAAAATCATAGGGGCTTTACAGACTGCCCAAAAAGGGCGGTTTGGCACCACCTCTTTTTTGTGCACACCTTCTCCGCAGCAACCACATGGAGCGGTGAAGGTGCAGACAAAAAAGGAGCCCGAAGAAGCGGCTTCTTTGCGTCGCACTTGCAATGCAAAAAGACATAAAAGGCACTATAAAGCACTTCTATGATGTCACAGCTGCACAGCGCCGTATAGAAGCTGTGCAGCTGCAACGTCATTGCTCTATGCGCCATGTATATGGTGCTATCACGTGCTAGGGATGCGGGGCGTGTATACGCTGTGCCCCAAGGCAACCCTAGCACATGACGAGGGCGCCCCTTAGTGCCCGTTTGTTTCGGGACATAGACTCATTGAATTGGAAAGACCACAAGAACCATCTAGTCCAAACCTTGCCATGCAGGAATACACAATCAAAACACTCCTGACAGATGTCTATGTTTTAAAACCTCCAAAGTCTGTCTTTAAAAATCTCAAAAGAAGGAGATTCCACCACACGAAAGGCAGCATGTTCTACTGTCAAACAGCTCTTACAGTCAAGAAGTTCTTCCTAATATTTAGGTGGAATCTCTTTCATGTACACTTCCAGATTTTTTCCCCACTGAGGTGTATGTTTGGCCATCTGTGCAGCCCTCAAGAGGTTCCAGGAGGTAGACAAGAAAGGCCTACTGAAGTTGTCTCTTACTGCACTGCAAGATATCACTGTACTGAACAGAAAACAAACACATATATCTCAGTGTGTGATAAATTATTAAGTGCACACATTTCAGCCTGGTTACATGACTTCCCCATCCCCAAATAGAATTGGCTGGCTTTCTTAATACATTTAAAAATATAAATAATATAATACATAGTTTGGATGTGAGAGTCTACCAGAGACAAAATGTGGGTGAGCAAGTGGCCTACCATTGAACTATGGCCTCTTCTTTTAATTGGATTGGTTTTAGCTTGGATGCATGTGCAGCTAATGTCCCAACCACATTATATGAGGTAGGAAATTTGTGGTGTGTCATATGTTGTTGGATTTCAGCTTTCATCTGCCCCAACCAGTGGTTAGAGTTGATGGGATTTGCAATCCAGCATCTACAGTGTCATACATTCCCCATCCCAGCACTAAACTGAATGATTGTTAAACTTGAAATCTTATCTTTTTCTTAAGCAAATAGATTTAAATTTGTTTCTAATATTTGGACTAGCATTCTGTCATGTTGGTTTTTAATAAATTGCAAAATTATTCACTATAGTAGATTGTGTCTAGTGTTTCTTGTTGTTTACCTTTAAGTCGTTTCTGACTTTGTCATATACACTTGCTTTGTATCTATGGCAAAGGTTGACTCTACCTCAGTGCTTCAGAAGTTTAAATAACTATTCTGTAAAAAATCTGGATCCCCACTGACAAATAGCATTATAACTAATATTTATGGGAAAGTATATAGAGTAGGGAAGCTGGTAGATGCTATTAAGGACTATGTGGGAGGGAAGTATGAGCATTTACACCAATTTGCTTCATGTTATTTGACACGGAAGTGTAATAGAAAATGTGATGTTGAAACAGAAACCAGTAAAATACAATTTATTTCAGTGTTTCTATTCTCTCTTGACTAGGTATGTTGAGCATTGTACAACATGTTCAGTGCTGAGAAAACTCCAGCTTATTCCAGTAAATTGTACTTTTTGCACACAACACATCTTGAATATTATATTA
The DNA here is from genome assembly GCA_034509955.1 of Urosaurus nigricauda. Lineage (NCBI taxonomy): Eukaryota > Metazoa > Chordata > Lepidosauria > Squamata > Phrynosomatidae > Urosaurus > Urosaurus nigricauda. Next base: position 89,895,453 of record JAOEGL010000003.1, read on the forward strand.
TATAACTCTTCCTTTTTAAAAGTAACTTTACATTATAGAACCAATTTCCTGTGATTGCATAAACCCTCATTTCTGGTTTGTGTCTAGCGTGCAGTCTGGTGTGTTGTTATTCTTTGCTACTGGATAGGAGCATTTAACACTTGGATAACTCGACAATGCTGATTTTTGTCCATTAGGGACTCACTCAGTGGAGAGAATGATTTACCCTCAAGGCTCTGGGATGAATTAAACTACCATCTTGTGGTTACATTTCTGTGTATGTTTTCTTTAATACCTACATGGTTTCCTTGAACTTTTATAGCAGAGAGAAATAAAATGGTGGCCATGTTGTCTCGCAGCAGTTAGTTTAACCCCCCATACATCAACATGTGTAATCCTGAGCACAGTGGGGAGAGTAGGAGGGCTACTGCACAGAATGTCACTGCTCAGCAAATAGATACTTGTGATGGAACAAATCATATGATCCAGGAATTAACAAAACAGCAGATACAGCAATAGTTTCTAACTGACTTAATATGAGAAGTTCTTGTCTGATCTCACATAGCAATTTGACTGGACTGGGAATCTTAGCAAAACCAAACCATAGATTCCAGCCAACTATGTACATTTTATTAGAAAGCCAATTTTCACGGTGCAGAGGCCTGACTGTATATATATGGCATATATCCTTGAGTTCCATGCTGATGCGTTTTGAACAATCATGTTATTGTGACCATATTAGAATCGCTTTTCATGTTACACTTTTCATTGACAGGAATCTTTCAGCAAGACATGTCTCTGTTTGTGGTTTGGACATAGCAGATATAGGGGAAAGTGCTAAAAATATCTTGCACAAGAATGTTGTGAAATACCTATGTTAATCCCTGTTTCCTTTTGTGGAGAATACCATAAATTCTTACCTGTGTGACTTTGCAGGCCACTTAGGTCAATTTTAATAACACTATTCTGTGTGCTCCATATCATTACTAGTAATATAGATTGGTGTGTGAAGAAAGACATTTTTTAAAAAACATGTTTGGTGGGAACCCATGGAAACTTGGGATTTAAAGTTGCTTGAGGTTACTGAGTAGAGTATTCACTTGCATGATTGAGGTAGCTTCTGAACAAATGCCACCTACAGTTATAAAGCCTGTAGGCATAGATTTGGTAGTCCAGTTTGGATTTGTCCTTAACCCAAAACACAGAATTGCACACATTGATTTCCTTCATGAAATTCATACAACTTCACTTGCTTTTGAAACGTAGATTAAACTTTTTATCAAATGTTGAATAGAAAACTAACTGGGTGACAGAGACACCAAACAATTTGTTTTTTTTTATGCATCCAGTTCTGAGTGGGTTGACCATGTGGATTAGCCATATTTTGAGAAGTTGTCTCCTCTAGCCATTTGCATTAGAACATTTATCTCCCCTTTCTCTGTGACATTCCTACCACTGCATGCCATAAATATAGTGAGTAAGTATAGAGAAGAGCATTGTAAGCATTTCCTCTGGGGCAGCTGCTATTGCAAGCAAAACTGGTTCCTGTTTCAGGCTGGAAATTTAGTCAAGTGCCCAAGTGTTCCAACTAGAGCCAGTTGATCTTTAAGTAGTATTTAGATTAGAAAAACTCGAGTGTTCATCTAGCTGAAACTGAACACAAGATATATTTGTTATGTGACACCACTATCATAATGTTTAGTTTTAGCTTCATATATGCAATGTCTCAGATGTTTCTAACATTTGATCATTTACAGTACTCAGCTGTTTTTCACATATCTATTAACCAATATGCATTGGTAGCTAAGAAACTACATGCTTGTTTAATTAAGGAACTTATTGTAGTATAAGTATTACTTTAATGCTTTCTTGTTAATTGGTTTTACAAGGGTCTATAAAAACCATTTTAAAGCATTGCCTAATATTTTTAATGACATATTTTTATTTTTAATGTTATTTTTCATATATTGTAAAAAAGTTTATGACACTGACACAAATTGTTTATAGGTCACTTGGACACATTGTTACAGGTCAGTTGGTTTGTTGATGTCCATTCAAATGCATTTCAGATAATGAAACAAGCTGTTTTTCTCAAGTAGTGGCTTGTCTGCATGTTATTGTGGGTTCTTGCTTTAAAAAGTGTAAAAGAAATATTTCAAATTTGGCCTTGAGTTTCTGAAATGTTCATTGCTCATGCTTTACTCTTCAGCACTTTCTTATCAACTTCTCTGGTTTGTCTTATGTTGACCAATTGCTGATAGTCACTAGAAGCCATTATGGTGCAGATAGTAGGAACCCCAAACCCAAGATGCTCCAGTGTTCCTGCACACAGTATTTGAAATCTTATTCCACTTGCACAGAGTTCAAATAGTGAAAATGAATGGCAATTGGGCAAGAAGAGCAGTCCAATACAACAACTTTGAAACTTAGCTGGGAGCAGATATGCATGATAAATATGCAGAGATGCACAAATATACTGGCATAAGAGTTCAAGTCCTTCTGGGGAGGCAATACTCATTTGAGGAGAAGAATCCTTTCTCTGGAGAAGAAATAGGGCAATCTATAAGAGAAGTCACAGCTGTGTGTGTATATGTGCCTTCAAAGCATGGCGAGCCTGTGAAGTTCATTGAGTTTTCTTAGGTATGGAGACTTGTAGGCACTGATTCCCTCTCCTCCTCCCAAACCTTTTTATGTGTAAAATTTACACATACATTGGGTTAACTATTGAATTTACTTAAATTAAACTGTAGAACAATGTTTTTCCCTATAAAATGTTAAATATACATAAATATATAAATATAAATAAGTATACATGTGTGAATGGAAATACTCACAGTAAATGAATAAATGCGGGGGGGGGGGGGGAAGGGTGATGTCTGCATGTAGCTATAAAGGGGAAGGGGGTTCCAAGGATAAAAATTTTTGAGTATCACTGGTGTACCCATTCTTTCTTACACTCCCACATGTTCAGCAGCCATGCTAGATTGCCTGGGCCTCCTCATGCCCTTTGGCAGTCCTTTCTATCTATGTCTTCTGCTTTCTGACTGCATGATTAATCACAACAGCAATAACCTGGAGCAAGACAGCATTACCTTGCTGGATCTCAAGTAGCCAACTGGTGAAATTGCTGGTCCCTGAAGCAGATAACTCCTCTGGGCCTTCTCCAGTTCAGAGTTCCATCCTAAAGCAAGGCTGCAAAATAGTATTAAGAAGTAATAACAGCAACCAAGTGAGCAGTTTACTAAATATCATTGTAGGTTCAATATACTCGAGGAGCAGGACAGATGATAAGGTTGTCAGCTTTCATGTGTACCTTGGAAAACTACATAGCAGACAACCAAGTGTCATTTAACCCATTACTTTGTCCCTTTTCCAGTATGGCCTCACCCAGGATGACCAGTTGTTCTCGCTGCAAAGGAAAACAAGGCACAGCAAAATACAGGGCGTTCAAGGTAAATGCAGGACATTGCAAAATAAAAACTAAAAGCACTCATAGAAATAGAAATTCATGCTTCTTGGTCATCCTCAAAATGGAGGACATTTTGAAATTCCTCCTGGACAGAAGGTTGAAATGTAGGAAATGTCCTGCAAAAGGAGGCTGTCTGGTGTCCCTGGCCTCACCTCTTACTTTGGTCAAGGTGCTTGTAAAGGTGTAGGAGCCCTGCTAGAACAAAAATTTGTCAACCTTAGAGAAGCATCAGGGATAAAGCAGGTCACTGCTACAGGCTACTAGGAAAGTGTTACGTTTGCTTGTGTATGTGTGTGTCAGAAAAGCAGTAGTGAATAATGGTCAGTAACTGCAAGCGTACTCTCCAGAACAGCTGTGGATAGTTGTCTGAGGTTATTACCGTTGACCCATTTCCTCATTTCTTTCTCTCTTGACCCACCTCCCCCTCTCTTCCCTCCCTCCCCCACTATTCTCGTTCTGCTTTTACCCCTCCCTCCCCTTAATTATACAGTTAAGATAAGCTGGGTATAGAGAAGCATGGGCTCCTTAAGATACTTATCACTACAACTGAAGATACCACAGACTGAATTTAGGATCCCTGACTCCTGCACATAGAGGCTGTGCTCTGCCACTGTTCTTTGTGGGCCACAGTTCTTGATTGAGAGTAGGGAGGCAGAAAAGATGCAGTTGGTCAGTTGTGCTCCCCTAATGTTAACAACGACAACCTCCATGACTTCTGTGTAGATCCCATGGTTTGGCCCAGCACTAGCAGTTTAAATAACAAGTTATTATTAGTTAACTTGTTTAATTAAGCACTAATGGCTCAAACAACAAATCCAGTTGTTGGTGTTTATGGCGATGAATTGATTTCCAAATTCATACACGGAGAACAGAATGTATTGCTTTGATGTGCTGCTTTTGGGCTTTCTGTAAGCATCTGCGGTGTCAGCTCTGGCAAAAAAGATACTGGGCTATACTGTCAATTAGTTAGATTCAGACTCATGGTTTTTATTTCAAGGAGTATTTAGTTAATACATTGTGGCCAAGACCCAGTACCAGAAATGGATTTTTAGCAGTCACACTTGAAATTTATGTATCGCTTTCTTATGCTTAACTTTTTGACCTGATTCCTTTTTGCTACAGTTGGAGCTCTAAATTTTTGGAGCACAGTTGGAGCTCAAAATCCTAGTGGTTTTTTTTTTTTGGGGGGGGGGGGGTCTGGAAACATGAGGCGGAGTGCCTGAATTCTGAATAGACAAGTATAAGCAATTTCCTCTTCCTGTGTGTTCTGAGGCCAGGCTGTTTCTGAAAATGTCTCCTTTTTTGTCTGAAGTGCCCTTTCATCATAGTTCCCCTTGTATGCATTAAGTGTTCTTGACATGAGGCCAGAAAGACATAAGGAACACAGCATGGGACTGTCATTTGACCAACTGGATAGATATGTGAAGGTATGTTGTGACTGGATGCATTTGGTCATCGTGGTGGTCTTGATAGAATGGAAAGGCGTTCTCTCTGTGTGTGTGTATGTGTGTGTGCAAGAGAAAGAGAGAGAGATTAGTGTTTCACTTGTAGTTTTTTGAGGTACACCACATAAAAACAAAGGGAAGCTGCTCCATAAAAAAGAAAAGCAAAAAGGAAGCTGCCTCATAACAGATCAGAGTGTCTGGGCATCTAAGCCAGTGTTATCTACTCTTATTGATAGTGGCCCTCCAGGTTCTTGGAGAGAGGTCTTCTGCACATCAACCGCTACCTTATTCTTCTAACTAAATGTGTCAAGAATTCAACATGGGGCTTTTTGCATGTAAAACATTCATCCTCTCTTCTGAAAGCATCACTGATTTTAGGACTGGAGTCTGAAATCTATTTAACACTGTACAGTTGCACCATTTTTATCCCACTTTGTTGTTACGTGCCTTCAAGTCATTTCTGAATTACACAGGAACCTATCATGGGGTTTTCTTGTCAAGATTTAATATTCAGAGGGGATTTGCCTTTGCTTTCCTCTGCCCAGTGAGTTTCCAGGGCTAAGTGGGGATTTGAGTGATGGTCTCCAGAATCATAGTCCAGTGCTCAAACTATTATACCATACTGGTGTTATCTGACTTTAACTGTCATGGCTCTGTCATATGGGATCCTGGAATTTGTATTTTTGTAAGATATTTGGAATGATTTTTTAGAGAGGTCTAATATAACACTAGAGCTCTTTAGCATAATCCAAACTAGAAATGCTAGGATTCCATAGGATGCTGCTACAGCAGTTAAAGTAGTGTCAATGTCTGTCTATAATTCACAGTGTGAAAAGAGACTGATTGTTTCTCAGTAAGACTAAACCTCTTTATCCCATGATAGAGTGATATAGATGTGATAATTGTGGGTATGCCACTATACTGTTGTACCAGAATAAGCCTGGCATAATTCCATTGCCACTACCTTGCTGTTGGTACAGTATATCTATTAAGGTCTGTTAGGGCAAGAAATGTAACATTAAATCCTAGCCCTGTTCATACATGGCAGTGAGACATAAATCCTTCCAGTGTCCTCTCAGGATTATCTTCCTCTTCTTGAGCAGAGAGCTGGGCCCTTTACTACACATACAAGCAGTTTGTATATGCAGTAATGGTGGTTTGTTGTCCTTGTTATTTTCCTGGAGCCAGAATTTGGAACACAGAGAACAACAGGACAAAGCAAAAGCAGTAGTGAGCACATATTTTCCTTTTGTTTAATACATATGAAACATGTTGCTGGTCTGGGAGGTGGGGTTTGGATTTGGAGATCACAGTAGTGCATGCCCAGACTTGTAAGCCATTATGCTTTTTCCATAATTCTTGAAGTAAATTCTTATTAGATTATATTGATAGGCTTCCACTGCTAAAATAGCACTTTCTTTTTTCAGTTTAAATTAATATTTTTTCTCCAAAAAGTCACATCTGAAAAATTAAAAGCATATGTAAGAACAAAATTGTGGTTGTAAATTAGCTATTCTTCTCTACTGCATTCTCATTGATTAAAGTATTATCTCATGCTTGTGTGCATAATTGCTTAAAAGCTGTATTGTCATTCTTTGCCCCTGTTTATTATTGCCTTCCCTTTTAGTCAAGCTATATTTACTTGGTACTATCACTGTTTTTTTTCTTCTTCTATCTATTCCTCAGTAGTCAGTGAAAGCAAACAATTGCTGTTTCATGAGACTAGGTATAAGCTAAATGATGCACCACTTCATGCAGGCTACAGCGTATATTTAAATTTCATACCATGCCAATCCTAGTTTCCCACCAATGAAACATGGAGAATTCTAGAGGTACAGTACTGCAGGGGTTCATGTGTCATGTGTGAAGGAAATGCAGATAATCAGACATATGTATCTTATTGGTGCATTTGTACTGTGCATAAAAATATTTCTATGCAGAAAGAAGGAAATGGAAAATTTCCCTCTGGAATCAAATAATGATTTTTAGCAGGAAAAGCATTATATTTGGATAAATATTCTGTAGTATTTATTAGCCAGACTTGAAGCTACGTGCAACCTAAAGTGGTTTTGTGATGTTACCCTCCTTTGCCTTGCAAGCCCTCATCATATACTGTACTGTACATCTATTCAGCATCCATCCTGGTTCTAGTGTAAATGTACACTAAAAGTTGAATTTCAGTCCAGAAAATTATACTGTTTACATAGATGTGAGTGTGTGATAGGGTGTTGGTAAAGGGTAATTGACATTGGGAAGGGGTGGCTGAAGAAATAAATGATGTATGGTAGAACAGTGGTCATTTGCTGATCTCTCCTGGTCCATGAGCCATCAGCTGCTAGTCCCAGGTAAAATTCCAGGAAACAAGGAAACTATTTTAGACATTGGGAACAGATATAGTATTGATCCCTGACAAACTGAGGTAAAAAAAAAGCTAATCATTTGATTCAAAATATATGAATTGTTCAGAAATGCTTATGGCAGATTTGATATAGGCCTCATTCCCATTACATTTTAAACCGATTAGCAAACCAGTTTGAATCAGTTTAAATGACCCTGGTTCGCACTTCAACTGAATCACTGAAGTGGTTTGGAGAGGGGGGCCATTCGCTAGACCCATTTAACCCATGTCTTTTTGATGCTGTTTTTTCCCACATCTTTTTTACTAAATTGATTCAATACAAGTGTGAACTAGATGCGGATCAGATTCCATTTCACGAACTGAAATTAAGAATCGCTTCCATGCAAGTGTGAACCAGATATGGATCAGAATTAAGGGATCACCTGGTGAGCATTTTTTGTGGCACAGCAAAACAGAAATGATAATCTGTGTCCGCCCACCCTTCTACTCTCCCAATCTCTTGGACCAGCACCCTTTAAAAAAAAATATTTTTTTGGCTTGCACTGCCACATGGCTGATTGCCATCCGGCTTCTATTTTTATTTTTTCAGAATGATGTCTGACAGTTCCGATGTGTTGGCGGAAGTATGTAAATTCGATTTAAGTGATGGGCAGATTAAAAAAAACCCGCTGGAAACAATTCTATTCAAACCGATTCATTAGTCAATGTGAACCCACAAGTGGGTTATCTACTCAGGAAATGGTTTAAATAGATTCAATTTATACATCAGTGTGAACCACAAGTGGTTTATTTTAATGCTAGAAAATGTGATCAGGGCAAATGTAGTGTGAACCATGCTCTCATGTTGAATTGATCAATTGATTTGGATTGTAAACTGATTTATTTGTAAGTGGGAATGAGGCCTTAGTTTGTTTCTTAGTTTGTGGTCTTCCTCTTTCCCTTCTGCCATTTATCTTACCAAGCATTGTTGTCTTTTCTAGTGAGCGATGTCTTATCATGATATGGCCAAAGTACAATAGCCTCGGTTTTATCATCACGGCTTCTATGGAGAGTTCTTTTTAGCCATCCATAATATCCCCAGGAAAATTCTCCAGCACAAATGAGGTTATACTCTTTCTACCAGCCTTCTCCACTATCTGGGTTTCACAACTATACATAGAAATGAGAACTACAATGGCATGGACAATTCTAATTTAAATATTAAATGACATACCTTTACACTTCTGGATCTTGTCTAGTTCCTTTCTTAGCTGCCCTTCAAAGTCCTGGTCTTCTTCTGATTTCTTGACTACAGTCTCTATTTTGATTAATGACTAAGCCAAGGTATTAAAAACCCTGAACTTTTTCAGTGTCTTCATTGTTCACTTTTATGAAGTCGTCTTTGGTCATTCTTTAGTAACTCTAAATAGTTTTCAGAAATACATCTAAATACATCTACACTTACAGGATATAATTAGTATTTACTAGTATTTAATTTTCTCTGTTCCCTAATGAAGAAGAAAATATGAAAGATGACCTTTAAATCTATCCACATATGTTATTTGAAACTACATCTCCTGTTCTTTAGAGACATCTATATGCAGGGTTTTTGTAATATTGTATTACTGAACCTGTTAATCAGTCAAAAATCAGAAAAATCATGGATGAGACCATCTAGTCCAATCCCCTGCCATGCTAGAATACACAAACACAACTGAAGCACTTCTGAAAAATGCCCATCCAGCCTCTGTTAAAAGACCATCAAAGATGGAGAGTCTCTGAGACAATCTAAATCAATTGAATATCTTCATTAGCTTCGTAGTCTTAAAGATAATTCTAAGCCATTTTATTTAGATATTTTATTTTGTTTTTCATAGGTTCTTTACACTAAGAAATAACTATAGGTAAATATTGCTTAGCCTTTCCCTTAGCTCATTTTAATGTTTTGCCATTGTTAAGTGGCTAGTATACTGATGTTTTCCATTTGTGGGGGTCTGTGTAACAACAAGGAGGTGGGATCAAGGGAGCATATCCCATATATTTCAATTTATGTAGTAAAATTTATTCTGCCTTCCCCAGTGATCTACAAAGGCAAACACTCTCTTCCCCTAGTATGTTAAGTTCTGATATAAAGCTTGTTCCTGTTTCTCTTGTGTCCCTGTTTTTGTGTAACTGTATCTGTCAATGGTCCTTTCTCTCCCAGCCAATGTGTGAAGCCTGTCTGTTCCAAATTTCTGCTCAGATGAAATCGAGCAGTATCATTAAATAGGGCTCAGTTTTTATGAGTAGGAATGACACTTAATAGGCAAATAGTTGATGCTGGAAAAATATTTCCAGGAGACTGCAGAAGTATTAAAGTTCTTTTAACTTTCTATGATTGCTTGTCTTTTATCTGGTCTGCTTTGCTTTCAAATGCAGGTTGAGTCTCCCTTATCCAAAATGCTTGGGACCAGAAGTGTTTTGAATTTTGGATTTTATCAGATTTTTTTTAGAGTAGGGAATATTTGCATATACATAATCAGATATCTTGGAGATGGAACCCAAGTCTAAACATTAAATTCATGTATGTTTTGTATACACCTTATAAACATAGCCTGAAGGTAATTTTATACATAACATTTTAAATAATGTTGTACATAAAACAAAGTCTGTGTTCACTGAATCATCAGAAAGGAAAGGTGTCACTGTCTCAGCCACCCATGTGAACAGTTTTGGATTTTGGAGTATTTTGGATTTCAGAATTCTGGAGAAGGCATGTAATATTTGATTAAAATTGAAAACCTGTTAACGCTCCAAGCACACTATCACTTACAGCTGATTATTTCTGATTATGTCATTTTAAAATCCCATTAATGGCTTTTTTTGTTTCTTAATAAGAACTTTTCCGTCTGTGACAACAATCCTATTAAAGGAGATGGTGTATGTGTATTTTTATGTCAAAAGTAAATTGATATAATCCTAATAATGGTAGACATTTGTTTTTGTATGTGCAATCATTGGAGACAACCAAAGTATCAAGTGATCTCCTTTTTGACCACTGGTCATAATAGTGATTCAATGCAAGGAGCATGATCGGCTATTCTTTTGCTATCCCTTGTAATTGTTGCATGCTGACAATGTAAGATGTGTGCACTGTGGTTTGAGTTTAGCTTGTATAATTAGGAGAGAATGTCTGTCTTTGCAGGTGACTCGGGAATGTAAAATAGCAATGGTAATGTTTCAAGGTTTCTGACCTTGCTTTCCCCCCAGGTGTAATAGCTGTATTTTAAGAAGAAGATGTGAGAAAGTACTTGTCCCTTTTCAGACAAGAATCTGCAACCTTGTGAAGCCACCTATAATTTTTCATCCCTCATGGTTTGTTTAATAATACAAAATTTTTGACAGTGGAGTACTGGATGCTGAATCTCACCCTTTGCTTTTCATGTGTTATATAATCATGCAGTTCTTTGGATTCATTTTAAAATAGGATCTTAGCATGGAATTGTAATATAAAAGAATAACAAAGGCAGAGGCATCTGACAGAGGTCTGAAGCACATTTCCCTTCTTAAAATCTAACAGTTCTTTTATATTCAAATTTGCTGTTTTGAAGCAGTGAATTTTTCAGTTTATCTTTCATGTTGCATCCAAAATACTTTTACCTTTCCTTACTTCCAGTATGTTAAATTTTCTTGATAAAAGGCTCGATCCTGGTTCTCATGTGTGCCTGTTCTCACACAACTGCCTTTGCATTTTGAAAAATTTAATTAGAAGCAATTCACAAAGCATTTTTCCTACCCATATCACTATTACTTTCAACAGGTTAAATATAATATGGATTGGTTTCTTATAGTTGTTATCTACTGAGTAGTACCTCCCATTGAGATTGATAGAATTTAGTCTCAGCATATCTGTAGGATTGCAACCTCAGTTATTTGCCTAACAATATAGGGATAAAATAAAATGCCTATAATAAAACAGTCTGTTAAGAGTCAACTATGCTTTGGACCATGCCTAGCAATTTCTAGAGCAGAATTAAATTAAATTTTCTAATTATGAATGAGAATGACATAAAGCTTTTAATTTTAAAGATCTGGTATGTTGTGTCTTGCTAATTTATCAATAACAGTGTTGTCAAAGACTTTATAGTTTTTTAAGGAAAAGCAGTAAGTGGATACAGATTTTTCTAATCACTGAGAAGGCTAACATAAGGAGTGAAATATGTGACATTTCAAAACATAATTTCTGCTGTTCATTACTGCCTTTTCAGGCAAATTCCAGGAAACCTGTTTTTGAAAGGGCTGGAGAAAGTGAGGACATTTAGTTCCTTCAACTCCATATTTTCCCCAGTTACCATTCTTTAAAACAATTTGTGTAAAGCAAGGCGAAGTAGAGAGAAAAAAGTCCACATGAGAGTGTTGCTTTTAGCCTTGTGTATGTGTGTGTGCCTTCAAATTGCCTGTTGACTTATGGGGACCCCATGAATTTCATAGGGTGTTCTTAGGCAAGGAATACCCAGAGGTGTTTCCACTTTCTTCCTCTGAAATATAGCCTATTTAAATTATTTTTCTTGTTTTAAATTGTTATAATCTGTTTATAGATATTTTACTTGTATGCTCCCTTGTGATTATGCAATATAGCACAGGACATAAGTATTTTAATAAAACAAATAATATGTTTTATAATATATTTGGTTTGCCCATAGTAATACTTTGGAATTAACTGTTTTGGAATGCAAGTTGAATTCTTTTAAAGTGTTTTAGACATTTTATCTTTTTAACTATATTCTTTTACATGCAGTCTGTTTTAATATTGTAATAATGTAATTCTGTTTTAATATATCACTTTTCTGTGTTTTTAATTGTACTGTTTTTCTTGTAAGCTACACTGAGTCCCAGTTTTGGAAAAAGGTTGGGATATAAATAAATAAATAAATAAAATAAAGCATCTACAAAGAGAGAGTTTTTGTATAGGATAAATTTTATGCAGAAAAGTAGCAAGTGAGAAAGCTGTGCTGTCATTTCCCTTTCCTACTTCTACCCTACCTGCTCCTCCAGCTTCTTCATCCTCCCAAATCAGTTGTCTTTTAGAAATTCTTTAAGATGAGTGGATGTGTTTTGGGCTTCAATCAGCTGGCAGGCAATAGTTTCAGTGCCCCTTCTGCTTGTTCAGTATTTTACTCAACAGTGCATTCCTCATTTACATATCTACTACTACTTTGTACATTTAGTATTCTAAAAAGAGGGGCGGTCGGGAAGGGGTATGGTTGTTGTACTTTTTAACTTTGTTGTACCCCACTCCAATTACTTTGCTAGAGGAGCGGGTTATAAATAAACATTATTATTATTATTTATTATTATTATTAAAGTATGGTTATGCTGCTGCATTGTAATTTTCAACCGCAGCACGTAGGTGGCTAAGATAGTGATGGTGCAGTGTACACAAACTTTGACCCGAAACAGATAGGCAATAAGAGGCACAGTTGCAGTGCCATTAGGATTCAGGAGCATGCAGCAGGCGCCATGATGTAACACTGTTCAGACGGCGTACGTAATGGTGCAGCCACAACTGCGCAGCTGTTAAACGCAGCTGCGCAGTTGAGATGGCGGAAAGGCGCCCAGTGGCGCCTTTTCCCTCAATCATGCTGCAACTGCGGCTCAAAAAAGGGAGCGGGGAAATCCTGCTCATTTTTTGCTGCGCAGCTTCACCTCAGTGTCTAGCTTATCCTTATCGCACTTTTATCATACAAGATTTCCACAAGTAATTTCATTGCTTCCTTAATCTATCTTCCAGTTATCAAATTTTATTTTTTTCCATTCTCCGCTACTCTTCAATTTTATTTGCTTCTTCCCTTAATGACTTATTTGTTCTTAAATAGTCAAAAACACTTTAAGTAAACAAAACATTCTATCATATTTTAAATTATTTAATAATATTAATAATATTTATTTATTTATTTATACACTGCTCTTCAACCCTAAAGGCTATCAGAGCAGCTTACAATTATTTTTTTTTTTAATTAGACAGTTCCCTGCCCTCAGGCTTAGAATCTAAAAAGACACAACACAAAAGGAGAAGGGACTGATGGTGGGGAAGGGGATCAGGTCCAGCAGTTCTTCTCTCCCTCTGATGCCTGGACCAAGGCAGATGGACTGGAGGGAGGGCTTGGCTTCTTAATATTTCCCAAAGTACCTGAAATAGAAATGACCTACTACAAATCACTTGTAGCCAGTCAATGCTAGATTGACCAGGAGCACTTGTACCAAGACCTATATTAGGCCCTCTCAAGTCTTACGGTTGTTTGGCCTCTCATGAGATCCTGGGGCTTCCATGAATTCTGAAATGTTGTGAGAACTCTCAAACCCTACAGATCCTACAATGGCATCTCAGCCACAATCACAACAGACCAACCCTCAGCATTTGTTGTGAAATAGACCAGTTTTCTGTACAACTTGGGGGGGGGGGGGCAGTCAATTGTGAGTGTCCTGGTGGCCTGCTCTTTCTTCTTTGTGGCTGAGCAGATCAACACACTTCCTGGCTAAATTGGATCCAGCATTTGGATCCACTTGTTACTTGTGTGTGACTACATTACTTTCTTTCAGTAGTAACATATGAGATAGTGGTACATTAGCACACTTTAGTTTTGTTATTAGACATCTCAATATGTGTCAGTTGTTATTTTTTTTCTTGCTGTTGCTGTTGTTTGTAAGTTATTTTCAACTTATGGTGACCCTGAGATAAAACTCTCACAGGCTTCCTTGACAAAATTTCTTCAGAGGATTTCTGCCTTTGCCTTCCTCTGAGGTTGAGAGAATGTGATTTGCCCAGGGTAACCCGGTGGGTTTCCAGGACTGATTTGGACCTTGGTCTCCAGAGTCATAGTCCACTTCTCACACCACTATACACACTGTGTATACACAATAGATCTCTTTGCTGATCTTTTATTTGTTGATCTACTAGTCCTTAATCAATAGGTAAAAGAAGTTGGCCAGCAGTAACCTAAATATTTGTAATTAAGGGTGAGTTGGCATGTAGAGCCATATGGAATTAATTCTCCTTATCTGTATTTTTTGTAAGCCTTTAGTGATACATAATTAAAGTTTTATGTGATTTATTTCCCCTGTTGTAGTCCTCTTTTCTGGGGAAAACATTTCATGTGGTTAACTGTTCCCCTGTGTTTGCTTTGCTTAATAAAAACCATTGACATTAGTCAAGAAGACAGAAACCTTTTTCTTGTCCTGTTGCTGTTCTGGTGAATAAAGTTTTCACGATGTTGCAGTGCGTTGAACAATACTCACAGCCATTGAAAATATTATACTGTACTAGCATACTTCCAAATAGGAAGTAACTAGATACTCCCATACTGATCCCCAGAAAATATATATGGTACGGTTTAAATGTATAATCGCAACAGACAGTGATTGTGGAGGGATTTTATACAGACACAGTGGTTCTAGTTCCCCTGAATATGTCCCAGCCTCACTTCCTCAGTTGAAACTGCAGCAGCCCACAATTAGATCATTTGATCAAGGAATCTGACAATTTCTAAGGGCTTCATAAACTGAAATATTACTTATTGAATGTATTGGTTCCAGAAGAAGCTAGTCATGTGTTAGTCCCACTGAAATAAGTGAGAGGATATTATTATAATAAACTTATTTATATTGTTATAAATATAATTTCTCTCAAACAGGTAGTCAGCATGGCTTACAAATTAAAATACAATAGAGATAACACATATAAAAGATCAACATAAAAATGGAATGTAAGTGTTTGCCTCTTAATGGAAAGACAGCAAGGAGAAGGCCATTTTCTTCTCCTTAGAAAGGAGAGCCACCAGGAAGGTATTATCTTGTCTTTCCACCAGCCATGCCTGTGAAGGTGGTGGGTGAGAGAAGTCCTGTCTTGAGGATGTCACAGGCTTCTGTTCAGCTGGACCTTATCCAAAGGGACGTAAATTCAACACTATTTATGTCATAAAATGTACAGCTGGTGTATACTATTTTTCTCTCTGTGGCGTTTGCACTTTAAATATATGGTACAAATAGTTCTCTGAATAAACTAAAAACTACCAGGAGTGATCCTCATGTGTTGGATTGCTATAAGAACTCCTTTGAGGTGAAGTTTTAGCTTCAATGAGAGAGATGTAATGTCGTCAGTTAATTTTCTTTATACTGCTTTCTGTGTCTAAATACCCTAAAAGGCAACAGAGCCCTTCTGATCTTGGAAACTAAACATGGTCAGGGTCAGACTTGGTTAGTACTTGGATGGGAGACCAGCAACGAATACCATATTTCAGAGGATGGAAATGGCAAAACCACCTCTGAATATTCCTTGCCTAAGAAATCCTTATGAAATTCCTTGGGTCACTATAAGTTGACAGGCAACTTGAAGGTGTACACACATGCAGACATATGTTTTCTGTGTAATTTCAGTATCTACTTTTTGTTCTGTTTATGTTCAGCTTAGTAAGCAAACAAATTAACAAATCTGTCCACTTTGGATTCTTTGAGTTTCTCATTTTCCTGATTATTCAGTAGTGCATTTTATGGACTTTTTAAAAGTTTGCATTTCTATGAATGCAATTTCTGTTGCATTGCATGTGAATTTCTGTGAATTTTCATAGTATATACATTTTTGTACATAATTTTTCTTATCTTTCTGCCAAATATAATGTAATGTTGTGTTACTTTAACTCATTATGTATTTTTGTGTGCATTCCTCCCAAATAAATATATCTTTTATTGGACAGTAGCGTTAACATTCAGAAAAGTGCTACTTCTGAAGGATACTGGAAACAATTTCAGTAAATTAAAAGAAATATTTAGCCAATTATTTCACCACTCTGATTCTCTCTGGATGATTAACAGAATTATATTTCAACATTACAGAATCATGGACAATGCAAAGTCTAATATAGTAAAAGCTGCTGCTGATCCTGACAATAGTTTTAATGTGCATTAAACTTCTCATAAAGAGAATGAATGGGATTTCAGCTTCAAGGAACTACTTCTGTCAGTGGATGTAAGAGTGGGTGATTTCCACCTCCTTCCAGCAGCCCACATTATTGGGAATCCAGGTTTTCAAGTGGCACAGAGATTGAAGGTGAGGACGAGAAAGTCCTGCTATGCCAGCAAATGTCTGCTATCCTGATGTTGAATTTAGGTCAAGGTGTGGTATTTGCATATAGAAGGAAAACGATTTGCGGACACTGAACTTTTCACTGGTGGGAGGGCCTGCAAATGATCAGGGCAGAATAGAGTCTCTTTGGGTTTGGTTCCTGCCCCTTCCCCCTTACACATTAAGGAGTGTCAGCTGCTGTAGAACATAGGCATAGTCATGTGGATATTGCATTTTATCATCTTAATAACTGTGTTTCCCTGCTGTCTCAGCTGCTTGTTTCCCTGACAACTCCAATCCTGACTTATGGCACAAATAGATATCTGCATTGAAAGCTGATGCTTGTTGGTATTTCTTTACTTGCTCCTTGAACCACAAGTTGTAAATATGCTGAAGGAATGTGTCCTGGGGATGATTCTGCTGTAAAAGAGTCTGGGATTTCTAAATGCAGCTGTTCTGGATTTTGGCAGGATGCTTCAACAGAACAGCACTACTGGGATGGTTATTTACCAAGATGCTTGTATCAGTGGCGACAACAACTAAGAACTACACCTATGGGGAAAATGCCATGCTGAACAGCATGCAAGTAACACTGCAAATGCTGCTGTACAACTTAAGAGTCCATTAATTCCTAACACACAGTGAACTGCTTATAATCAGATTTTGAATCACAAAAAATAGCAACTACTTGTGGTGAAATACAAAATCTATGTTAAGCTTTGCTTTTCCTTCCAGTTGTATACAAACTACTAATGGACTGAGGATTACAGAAAGATGAAAAGAATAGAAATACTAACCAAGGGAGGGGGAGCAGTTCCATATAAGGGAAAGTATGGTTGTATATTCTAAACTAATCTGGGAAAAGAAATCCTAACAAGAGGTTGAAATGTATGCTATTTAAATGTTGGAGACATATATTTAGAGATATATAAACAGGATGGGAAAAGATGAATTGCTAGAATTTCTTTCTTTCTTCTTTAGGAAATTGCTAAACAGATGATTACTCTCTAGGCTTTGTTTTGATGGTTAATTGTCCAATGTTTCAAGAGGTCCTGGCGCAAAACGATAGGTGCTTTTCCTGTGAACAACATCTTTGTAATTGACTTGAGTGAAGAACTAGAAGACATAAAATTTGCAGGTGGCACCAAAATTGCATTGGGTAGATAGAATTACCAAACGCACCTGAAGCATTTACTGTTAGAGCATCACATTTGCTGCATTAGAGCTTCGTATTTTCTTGTACATGTGCCTCGTATGAGAGAAATATGTGTTCCCTGAGAATTATTGTCTAGATTGAACTTGTGGAGATCCTCCACATTCATTATTTCTGTTTTCTTTGTGATCAGCAGTAACCCTGCCTTTGCACTTTCTTCCTCAACCTTTCTCAGTATTTCCTCTAGGTCTCGAATGTTTTCTGCTAATAGTATGGTGTTGTCTGCATATCTTAGATTGTTGATGTTGCTTCCTCCTATTTTCACTCCTCTTTCTTCTGTGTCCAAGCCTGCTTATTGTATGATATGTTCTGCATGCAAGTAGAAAAGATAGGTTGAAAAGATGCATCCTGACCCCTTTGCCAACTGGGAACCATTCTGTTTCTCCATGTTCTGTTCTAACTATTGCCTCTTGTCCTGAGTACAGATTCTTCATTAGGACTATCAGATGTATTGGCACTCCCATGTCTTTAAGGGCATCTTATAGCCTTTCATGATCTATGCAGTCGAAGGCTTTGCTATAGTCTATAAAGCACATGCTGATTTTCTTTTGGAATTCCTTGGTGTGCTCCATTAACCATTGTATGTTTGCAGTATGATCCCTAGTGCCTCTTCCTCTTCTTAACCTCACTTGGACTTCTAGGATTTCTCTCTCCACATGTGGTTGGAGTCTGTGCTGCAGAATTTTGAACATGATTTTGTTTGTGTGGGAGATTAATGCTATGGTCCCATAGTGTCTGCAGTCTTTTGTGTCTCCTTCCTTGTGGATGGGGATGTAAATTGATTGTTTCCAATCTATTGGCCACTGTTTTGTTTTCCATATCTGTTCACATATGTCTTCTGTACTATAGAGGATATTGGAAATGCTGCTGTGATGCTATTCTGAAACCATAGGACTTGACATTGCTTCTTCAGGTCTTTGATACTACCGACAAGACATTTTTGTATTTTAAAGAATTATTTAGGATGCTGTATTTCCTGTGATTGAATAGCTGAATGATTCTTCATGAATACATATTAAAGATGATATAGTGTAGCGTATGTATTGTATAACAGCTGCTGATGAAGATGGAAGTCTTAAGATGATTTTTAAGATTTGATAAATTTACAGCTGTGTGATTTGAAAATTATTGCTTCTGGCTATGCTTCAGGAATTTAAAAAACTTTTTACTTGCATAAGGTATAATAGTACATGTATGCATTTCTATTATGACACAGAAGACACACATTGTTTTAGTAATTAGATCAATTTTTTAAAATTGTATATTTGCTTTTCTTTATTTTTCAGGCTGTATGTTGCTTCATTGAATGCTCCTAGTGGAATTGCTTTGCACTTTCCCCCATTATGTTTTGTTCGATTTAAATCTCTCCAGCTACAGAAGATATTCGCCGAGTTTTGTAAAATGGCTTTCCTAATTCTGTAATGTATGTTTCTGTTTCCCCTTCTAGTGGAGGCGATAGTGGAGTTTGACTACAAGGCTCAGCATGATGATGAGCTGACAATCAGTGTAGGTGACATAATCACCAATATCAGGAAAGAAGATGGAGGCTGGTGGGAAGGACAGCTCAAAGGCAGAAGAGGTTTGTTCCCTGACAACTTTGTAAGAGTGAGTACAAAGTGAAAACTGTTAACTGTCTTGTGTCACAGACTTCTATCCTCTTGTTTAGATATGGTTTTGCTGTTTAGATTATGTATGTGCCCAAACTATTTTTGAAGGTAGAATGAGGCTAGTATCATGAAAGAAAACCTCAAAGGACGACAGCACATCTTAAGAGGGAGATATGAGAACATTTCCTACAATCAGAGGAGGCAAACTATCCATGTCTTGGTGATTATTTCACTCCTTAGAATTGCATTCCCCATTTATTTTCCCACAAGCAGAAAATAAAAGCTGCTTGGGGAGAAGAGGGATTTTAGATAGAAAAGAAACATTATCTGCGAAAAAATGGCTAAGTACCTTATCTCCACCTGTTGTTCTGTCCTCCCAGTTACAGACTACTATGGCTTTTTGTCCCTTTCTCTTAAATGTATTGATGTTAAAGCCATTCTGTGTAACATCTACTTTGATCTTTAGATATGGCTATAGTATTCTTAACCCAGACACTAAGAAAATAAAGATAGTGGAGTGACTGGAAAGGGAAAGCCTGTGTGGGTTGGGATTATTTTCTCCTTGGATGTTCATGGTTTGGAGGTGCTTCTCAACCCAGTTTTGTTCCTGGATTCTCAGCTAACAACTATGGCCTACCTTCAGGTGGCATATCAATTGCACCATTATTTGAAAGAGAAACCTGAGTACTCATAGAAAGTCATGGCATTGACTCTTATGACACACTCTGCCCATGGCGTCTATCCATGAAGATGGTTTGGAAATGAGAACTGATACAGGATATCACTGCCTGAACTGATCTCAGGATTTAAGTGTGCATGGCTGCATTATGTTTATGTTGAAATACTTATGATAGTTATTAGAGCATCTCTGAATCTAATTCAAAATGCTGGGCTTTGACCAATGAATTCCTAAAAGCCCTGGGTGACTTAGAAAATGTCTGTTCCCATGCGAACCTCCCTTAAGTTTAAAATAATGTAAGAGATCCTGGTGTCAAATACCGATAAACATAGAGGCCATATTAGTTTCTACTAGACTCTAGTAAATAGAAGCAGGGTCTCTTTAGTCATTTCTTTAGAGCTTTAGATTACAGTTCTATAAATTATTTTTATTCTCTTTTCAAATTAAAACAAACAAACAACCTTTCTCTTTGTAGCATGCAATGTAGGTTGCCTGGTATTTCTTTTTTGTTTAAATTGTTTGCAAATAGTCTGGATTTTTTAAAGTCCTGATTTTATGTTTATGTTGTTTTAATGACCATATTGTGCATTAATTCGGAATTATTTGCTAGGCATGTTGTTGTTGTATGACTTCAAGTCATTTCTGACTTATGGCAACCTTAAGACAAACTATTACAGGTTTCTTCCTCTTCTGAGGTAGAGACAGTATTACTTAACCAAGGTTACTCTCTGGGTTTTCATGTCTAAGCAGGGATCTGAATCCTTGTATCCCAGAGTCCTAGTCCAACACTCAGACAACCAAACCATGCTGGCTCTCATGGTATACAGATGTAGTAAAGGTTATACAGAACAATGATTAATTGCACCATGACTTATCTACTGCTTTAAACATTAGAACTGTTTATGATGCAAGAGGACAGGGACTCAGTCATATTAGTTCATTTTAAAAAATCACATCTCATTCTCTACTAATAAGAAAACCCATAGCTTTACCTGATGTAGAAGGTTTAACTGTAGGTTAGTATTTGATAGCAACAAAGCAAAGAAATAACCTGGGGCTCTTTTACACTAAACACCTATAGCACTTAATTGCTAATTAATTACTCTTAATTGCCATAGCAACATCCTCTAGAATTTTGTGATTTGTAGTTTGGTGAGGTACTAGAGGTTTCTGGCTGAGAATTCTCAACACCTGTCTCTAAACTTTAAATCCAAGATGCCATATGAAAGTGGAATAGTATTGGTGTAATAGTGTAGTGTGATAGGTCCTCAGTCCTTTCACAGGTGCATTACCACATGGCTACTTGACACATTAAATTATGGGCTGCGTCTGTTGAGCAGCCATTTGTTTGAGGTGACAAGAAGATTCTGTAATGGCTATAATGATTATGCATATTTTGTTCCCTACCCATTAAGATTAAGATACCCAATAAGATAACTTATTATCAGAATGGCCTAGAGCCAATCTTTTTCTTTATTGTCACAGACACCCCCCCCCAATTTAACTGAAGATTTAAAACAAATAAGAATATTTGAATATGGAACCATTAACAATTACACCTTTTGTTTAAACTTTCATCAGAGGTTCTGGAATGGAAGGGATATCTTTTCCCCCCTGCTTCTTCCCACCAGTTCATAGCTGGAGCAGATAGAAGGGCAACAGAGAAGACCAGCCAGCCTTTGCCTTGGATCCTGTCACATTGCTTTTCTGATCAGTGGAGCAGGCAGGGTGAGCAACTGAGCACTGGTGGAGCTGCCACATGACAGGAGCCAAGATTTAGCCTAGCTGATCTGGCCTGTGTGTTGTTGTTCAGTCCACTCTGAGCCTGGAGTGGATTGAACTCTGACCAAAAAAGGACTTGTGCACATGGAAGGCCATAACTCTGCTCCCCTTGCAGCTATAAGATTTTGTGACTCTATCATACCCCTCAGAATGTTTTGGTGGGATCTGAAATGAACTGAGAAGTAGAAAAGGGGCAGAGGCAGGAGATTTTGAAGTCTGGCAAAGGCAGCCTCTGAGGAAAGCAGATGGGCAGTGGTGCCAAGGGGGGAAAGGAAGGTATATGGCTATGGGTACATAGGAGATGGAGCAGAGGAGGAGTGCACAGAGGATACAGGGTGAGCAGGTGGTAGCAGAGAGCAGCTTTGTATATAAATACCCCAGTTAATTCTGAATAGGTTAGTATTAGTTGACATACTGTATACAGTGGGCTCTTGTTATACTCTGGGTTTGGTTCCAGGACCCTCCATGGATAACAAAATCCGTGGATGCTCAAGTCCCATTAAATATAATGGCACCAAAAAATGGTGTCCCATCTATAAAATGGAAAATCTAGGTTTGCAATTTGGAATTTATACTTTTGGAGAATATTTTCAAGCCGTGTATGCTCAAATCCGTGGATAGAAAAACTGTGGATAAGGAGGGCCAACTATATATACATTTTTGTGGGTTTTTTCGGGCTGTGAGGCCATGTTATAGAAGAGTTTATTCCTGACTTTTCACCAGCAGCTGCGGCTGGCATCTTCAGAGAATGCTGGCATGGAAGAGAGTGTGGCATATATACTATTGGTTTACCACATACTGTGCAGCTGTGGACAGGTCTACATATGGACCACCAAACACAGTGTTCAAACATGAATCACGGAACACAAGAGACACTGCAGACTGGGTCAGCCAGAAAAATCAGCGGTAACAGAATACGTTATCAACCATCCTGGGCATAGAATGCTGTTTGAAAACACTGAAATTCTGGGCCATGCCAACAATTATCAGGTCAGAATGCACAGGGAAGCCATTGAAATCCTGAATCACCTGATAATTTCAACAAGAAGGAAGAAACCCTTAAAATAAACTGAGTTTGGCTACCAGTCCTGAAAAACACCAAAATCAAGACCTAGCAAATGCGAATGAAAACCACCCAGGGTGAGGGTTTTTTTCCAGCAGAAGATGGATCATTAATTAAATAGACACCCTGAGACCTTGCCATTCAGCAACAGAACAATACACAGATTAACATGTAAATCATTTCCTCTCAACCAACAGTATATGTATCTCACTCTCTTCCATGCCAGCATTCTCTGCCAAGAGTAAACTCTTCTAGAACACAGCCTCATAGTCCCCCCAAAAACCCACAAAAAACTATCGATGCCAGCCATGAACTCCTTCAAGTTCACACACTGTATATACTCATGTACAAGTCGACTTCATGTATAAGTTGAGGAAAGATTTTGGGGCCAAAATTTTTGATTTTGATATAAACCGTGGGTATGCAGGAAAGAATATAAACGAGAAAGCCTCCCCCCCCCCCCCCACAGCCCCTTGAAAAACTATCCTGGCTTTCCAACTGCTCCCTGGGAAGGTATAAGCACATACATACATGCTCACACTCCTCCCCCCTTCTCCTTTTAAAACCAACCCAGCTCTTTCCCTGCTCCCTGGGGAACTTCCTGGCTGAGCAGCAGTTGCTGAGGTAAGAAGAATGGGGTGTTTTATATAAGTCAACCTAAGATTCTGGGGTCAGTTTTTTGACATAAATTTTTTGACTTATAGGTGAGTACATACGATAAGTGCTGAGGGGTGCTAGCTAGTCTTGCTAGTCTTTTTTCTCTCTCCTTCCCTCCCTCTTCCATCTTGGTCTCCTTTCCTTGTGATGAAAATGGCAGGGGGGGGGGGCTGAAGAAATGCTGAAGCATTTCTGATAGGAGGTTGAACTGTCCCTGCCTGGAAAGGAAGGGAGAAAGAGAGAAAGAGAAAGAAGGGCAAAGGCTGTTATTGTTCAGATGCTCAGCCTGCCCTCTCCCCACAGAGGAGTAGCCACATGACAGGCAACCTGCAGGGCCAGCCAACCTTTGCCTGGGCTCTTGTCATGTAGCCACTGCAAGGAGGAGGAGGAGAATCCTATATGTGTGAATTCATAGATGATCACTCAAAGAACCACAAGGTAATAATCAACCTGCTTTTCTCTTGTACTTGGTTTGTGCTGAGGAAACAGAGAGATGTGTAATAGGAACTGAGGACATTACTATTCTAAGAACTTCTAACAGTATGTTGTGGTGTTTCAGGTTTTTGTGTGCTATAAAGCCAAAGAACATATCAGACTGTTTCAGTATGCACTAGCTGAAATGATAAGATTTTGCTGATAGGGAGAAATATAAAGCAGGAAACTGTGGTAGCAAAACTGTGCTGGCAGGCTTAAGTTTGTTAAGTCAATCATGTTTTTGAAATATTGTGGATTTCTGGCAAATGTGTTTGAAAGCCTACATCAATGGTTTTATTTCTCTCTCTCTCTTTCTCTCAATGTGTAGCATAAGGTATCAGTCTCACCAGGTGCTCCTTTTGAGCAATGGAGTGAGAGAGTTGCAGGATCTCAGCTGTTTCTGGTGGTTGTTTCAGAATACTGCCTATGTTTCGCAGGTGTAAGTGCAGGAGGTTCATATATTTTGAAACATTGTATTAATTAGGACAGTTTCTTGGCAGTGAATTTTTAAGTGTAAAATCAGAATGCAATTCTCAAAATACAACTGAACCTCTTTCAGACTCTGTGTAAGGCAGCAGATGTACAATAAAACCTAAAGGTGATTGGTCCTGTTCCTTGCCAACTGACCAGATTGAGCAGCTGTTACCCTCATTGTCTTTTGAATAGTGGCTAAACTTCCCTGTTGGCCAAGAGATCAAGATAATCTTCCATTCCTTTACAGATTTTATTTTTGCATAAAAGAATAGGCACGTCAAAATTACTGGAGAGCTTTATGACTAGCACATGGAATTTAATACTTTAATTGTATGTACTCTTAGCAAATTGCATAGTTACAATCATGCACACTTATGGAGCATGTAACAGTGGGTTGGCTGTTTTGTCTGTTTTTAGACAAGCCATCCGGCAAACTTGTTACTATTGAAAGACAGGCTATTTTAGTCCTGCTACAAACCAAATGCACACCTTGTGAATTAGTGCCCTTTGCTTGGCATATGTCAGTGACTTATTCATATGTAGGTGGGTCATCAACAACAGCACTTTTGATTTGTTCTCTAGTGGTCAGGAAGTCTGGAAAGAAATTGTGACCATCAAGATTTAATAACAGTTTGATAGGGTATGTTGCAGTAGAAGAAAACTGCTGGGGAGTAAACATTGGTT
The DNA here is from genome assembly GCA_034509955.1 of Urosaurus nigricauda. Lineage (NCBI taxonomy): Eukaryota > Metazoa > Chordata > Lepidosauria > Squamata > Phrynosomatidae > Urosaurus > Urosaurus nigricauda. The sequence continues at coordinate 89,920,414 of JAOEGL010000003.1, forward strand.
AACCATTGTGTTTAAGACTGGTTGTGGTAACTGGGCAGGTCTTGGATTTATGGACAATTTGAAGGGCCTCTGAAATATGTTCAGCTTATGGTAGCATTTTATCTTTTGGAATCTGTACTGTAGATGTAGGGGCAATTCACAGTTCACAGCTGTAGTGCTGCGATTTTATTTTAGCTGCCTTGGCAACATCCCATGGAATCCTGGGTAATTTTAAAGAGGGTCATTTAGAATTCTCAGCCAGACTGCCTCACCAAACTACAGACTCCGAAATTCCATAAGATGCAGCTATGGGAATTAAAGAAAATATAGTGCTAAACTTGCATGGTATAAAAGAGCCCCAGGATCAAAGATGCTACCCTAAAACAGAGGTGGGCAAAGTGCACCATGTTGGTTGCAGTGGCCCTCAGGGCCATATTTATGCCCCCTCAAATACTAAAAAAATTCCAAAAAAGTTCTTTTTGCTCCCAAATGGCCCAAAGGCACTTTGGAAGGTGTGGAGCGTTTCCCCTTCACTATATTTTGAGGCCTCCTTGCCCCTCCCCCTGGGGTCAAACAAAGTTGTAAGGAAATCTTTGCAGAAATTTATTTTTTTCAAACTTTTTTTTGCCCCATAATGCACCCTAGAATGTGGGATTTCCACGATATTTTGTATTCACCCAGGGCCAATTAGGCCCAAGAGAGGCTTTTAAAAACGTAGTGATTTCTGCTTTTTTAAAAAGGCCTTTTCTGGACTTAAAATGGCACAGGAAAGTCCCAAAACACAATGGAAATGCCCCTACTCTTCCACAATTGCCCAGCCACTCTAAAACATGGATATTGAACCAAGCTCAATTTTTGTACCCATAAGACCCCTCATGGCTGAAATTTTTTTAAAAAAATTGTCCTCAAACTGGCCAAAATGACAGGCAGAAGTGATGCAGTGCCTCTTCCAACCCACCTCAAATACAGCCAACAACAGTAAAAATTGGCCACTACCCTTGGTGCCTTTGATCAATCCTGGTTTAGAGTCTACTGCCAAATAAACTAAGAAGACTCTTAAATGTAGAGTGTATTAATGTTGGATACATTATTTAAATGTAAATTAAAATTACTCTAACCATCTAACATCCTAAGACACTACATTGTAGATATTATTACTTTCTTCTGCAGCTAAGTTTGAAATAACTTAACTTGAGAATATGTTTCTTCAGTAAAAGACATTTACCAGACATCCAAGCTGGCTTCATAAAAGAAAGAGATACTAGAGACTCTAAGAAAATGTGTGTGAAAATTGCAGTGATGTATTCCAGTCTTTTACTCCAAGGTCCAAAACATAATAATCCAGTTTCATACCGCTTTAACTTCCTTGGCTCAATGCTAGGGAATTCTAGGAATGGTAGTTTATTGTGGTACCAGAGCTCTCTGAGAGAGAAGGCTAAATGTCTCACAAAACTACAGTTCACAGAATTCCCTAGCATTGAGCCAGGATAATTAAAATGGTTGCAAATTGGATTATTTAGCCGCTCTAAGTCCCACTCCTGGGAAAAGAGCGGGATACAAATAAATATAATAAATAAATAATTTCTGCAGTCTCAAGTCATGTCTCAAGTCTTTACTGTCAAGTCTCAAGTCCTTGCAAGATACTGTCAAGTCTCGAGTTGAGTCTTAGGTCTGAGAGCCAACTTTAACAGGAAAAAAGGTGGCGGCAGTGGTTTTGTGTGTGGGGTGGGGGTGGAGTTTCAATAACCAAAAAATAAGACATACATAAAGGTAAGTTTAAAACATTCTTGGAGGGGAACAGCAAATGCGTTGGGCAATGAGCTTGAGGCGACAGGATCCTTCTAAAGCTTTTGAAGACAGGCTAAGGGAAACAGCAAACACATTCCACTTGTGACGGAAGGATGCTTCTAAAGCTTTTCAAACGCTTTAGAAGGCTCCTCTGATGTGCAGTGAGGACACGCTGCTGAAGGGATCTTAACAGGTCTCAAGCCCATTGCCTAATGTGTTTACTGTTTCTGGATGAAGTTAGACCAGCAAGTCAGTTGCTAAAAATAAACAAGTCACAAGTCGAGTCAAGTCAGTGCATCATTTATTGCTGAGTTGAGTCTAAGTCAAGTCACTGAAGTGCCTTGAGTCCAACTTGAGTCTAAGTCAATTGACTCAAGTCTACCTTAATGGAGAATTGGAGGAAAGAACGCCAACAATGTAAGAATATCACTAGGAGATGAATGAAAAGATTTAGAACGACTGAGGAAAGTCAAAGAAGACAGTGCAGACACCAAGAAAACAAAAAGAATGGCTACATAAACCTAACTGTAACATGAATGAGCCAGCATGATGTCATGGTTTGAGTGCTGGGAGACCAGGGTTCAAATTCCTCCTTGTTCATGGGAACACACTGGGTATCTCAGAGGAAGGTAAAGGCACTCCCCCTCTTAACAAATTTTGCAAACAACAACAACAACCCAACAACCAACAACTGATAGGTTTGCTTTTCGGTCACTATAAGTTAGAAATGACTTGAAAGAATGCAAACAGCAATGTGAATGAATGGGGTTGGACTGGATGGCCCTTGTGTTCTCTTCCAACTCTGTGATTCTATGATTCTAAGAAGAAACTGAAGTAGTTAAAACCTTTCTTTATCTTTGCTTAGTTTGCTTAGAGACTGTAGTGAAGAAATCAGAAGACAACCAGCACTTGAAAGAGTGCTATGAAGATACTAGATAAGATCTTCAAATGTAAATATTACTCTTTCAATACCAAAGTCAGGTTCATCCATGTCTATTCTTTTCAGTTGAAGACAGTAGAAAAAGAGAAAAAAACAAAGTAAGGATGGACTGACAATCACAGAAGGCACAGCCCTTCAAGACCCATGCTGTTAATAATAGGGTGTCCTGGAGATATCTTGTTTATTGGGTAGCCATAAGTCAAAGCTGGTTTAAGAGCAATTAGAAACAGCAAGACCCTTTGGAAACAATGAGCCATATTTCTGAGCAGATATACTGTACATTGCAATGTGCTATGGGTGAGTTTTATTAGGTGGATTGGATTCTGAGAAACCAAATGTTCCTGACTCATTCCAGCAGATTTCGTATTATTTCTCCTTGTAATATATTCATAGGCATGGAGGTGTAAAATTTTGGCTGTAATTCAGTGCAAATTTTTGTTTGTTTTGCTGCTCTTTGCTTGTTGCACTGACAGCTTTATAAAAGACTGAAAAGAATCTTCAGAAACCCCAACAAAGCTCCATATTTGAACTTTGGATTCCAATCTGTTCCTTTATTTTTTTAAAGTAAAAATAGCACTATTTTTGTTACCTTTAAAAAGAAGAAGAATGTAGGAGATCATGTTAAAAATATATATTTTTACCAGTAATTGTATGGAAAGAAATATTGATAATATTCTCTCAGTGAAATAAAATTTCCTTTCTATCAGAATGGCATTGATTAACAACAGTGCAACAACAAATTGAGGACAACTTGGTCTGTCAGTTATTAGGCTAATGCAGATTATGGGCTAATGCATGGTTTCTTTTCACTCTTGTGTATTAAATATATTTAAAGATTCTTCAGTGCATTTTAGTAATGTATTCAAAATTCATTCTTCCCATTTTCTGCTTTCCTTGGTGTCCCCACCCCCGTTTTCAGCTTGTAATTAGCTTTTTAGTGTAGTGATTCCATTACTCAAAATATTGAAGTGATATTTAGATTCATAATTGCTGTATGGAATTCTCCTGGGCGGTAGTTATGAAGGAAGAGAAGGGCAGATGTCTTTTGATCCAATCTATTTTTGGGTATTCTCTGCTGTGGCAAAATACTTATTTCCTTGGAGGCTTTTTGCTTTTATCTTTTTGTTTTGTTGGAAGGCTGCCCAAATGTTGTTGCTTTCTTTATTTTTGAGTCATGTCATGCCCTCTCCCGAAGGTTCAACATTATCTGCAACATAGTTAAAGCCAGAAATCTGCTCCACAGTAGACCTGGCCATCAGCCACCTCTTGGGACAAAGTTTGGATAAGGCATACCCTGAGTTGCTCTGGATGTTTCTGCTTTTGCAAAAACAGAAAATCCACATTAAGCGATCTGTGGTTATGCTGAGAAATATGGCAAGTTCCTCTGTTTGAGAACAAAGATCCTCTTACATATGATTATGATATTCTGTTAAGTTATATTGTGAAGTAGTTGGATAGAATAATAGTACTTGCACTTATACAGTTGGTCCTCCACATTTGTGGATTTGATTATTTGTGGTTGTGATTAATATGTTCTCTCTGGGAATCTCTAGGTCTTCTGCCAGAAGTTGACCATAGAGTTGTGCTGAAGAACTTAGATGTTTCTAGAGAAAATACTTCTCTAGGCATTTGTAGCATGATTCTGTGATCAACTTCTGGCACATGTTGATCGTAGAGTTGCACTGGAGAACCTGGAGATTCCTAGAGAAGTGCTCTCTTAGGTTAAAAGAATAGGGTTTTTTTATTTATGGTTTTTCCATATTCATGGGGGGTTCTTTAGCCCTAACCCCAGCGAATGTGGAGGGGCCACTCTACTGTGGAACTCTTTATGAAAAATTATGTGAATCTGGAACAAATAGTTTCTAAAAATTAGTCATGTTCAGATTACCATTGAAAAACATTTGGACAGTGTAATCTAGTCTTCCCCAAGCTGGTACCTCCTTGTATGTTTTGTCCTAGTAGCCGTTGCTAACGTGAACAATGAACATGATTTGTGGGAGCTGAAGTCTTAAACATCTGCAGGACAAGGTTGAAGAATGCTGTCATCTAGCTTAATTCTCTGTAGGTCACTGTCCCCTTGAAACTCATAGATAAATGTAAATAATAATAATAATAATAATGATGATGATGATGATGATGATGATGATGATAGCTTTATTTGTACTCCACTTCTGTGTCAGGGACAATCAAAGTGGCTTACAGTTAAAAATCCATATGATACTTACATAATAACCCAATTATTCTCTCCCTCCCTTTAAAACATCAATTAAACACAACTATACATTAAAATAATCAAAGAGGGTTGAATGGGGTTTCAGAAAATTCATAAGATGGTGGACTCAATTTAGCGGCTGGGTATACTATTCAGGAAAGGCCTGCCAGAAGAGATCTGTCTTAATGACCTTTTTAAAGCCATCTAAGCTGGTAATCTGATGAATCTCCTCTGGCAAGCCATTCCATAATATGGGAGCAGTTGAAGAAAAAGTCCTCTGGGTGGTTGCAGTCAACCTGGTTTTTATAGGCTGTAATAGGTTCCCCTCAGAGGACCTGGGTGCGCAGGATGGATTATATCGAAGGAGGCGATCCCATAAATAGGTTGGTCCCAAGCCATCTAAGGTTTTAAAGGTAATAACCAACAATATAAGCTAGTGTCCTTTCTGTAGGTTCCTTGATGTTGTTTCATAGTACCACTGTGGCTTAACTGATTACTGAAACTAGTACAGGTATTGCAGCTAAAGCAATTTTCAAATTTGTGTCAGCTACTGTATTCCTGTAGAATTCCAACTCAAATAATGGCAGATTTCAAAGAAGTAGCTGTGTTGGTCTCTTGCAGCATAAAAAGAAGGCTGGAAAGAGGATGGAGAAAAAAGAAAAAGAAATGTGGCTGCTTTTTTTTATTTCCACATGAGATTTTGTGAATAGAAAGCCACTTCTGATTTAGCACAGAATGATAATAACTGCTTAAGTGTACAGAATAGTTACACAGTTGTGGGAGTATGTAATAGGGTCCTGAAAAATGCAAATCATGACTCTTGACCTAAATTTTCAAAGGGCTATGTAATGTAATACAGGTCTTTCAGATCTTTACAGTGGGATCCGGCGTGGCATGGTGGTTTGAGTGTTGGACTATGACTGTGGAGACCTGGGTTCAATTCTCAGCTCAGCCATGAAACTCACTGGGTGACCTTGGGCATGTCACATGCTCTCAGCCACAGGGGAAGGCAGTGGCAAACCTCATCTGAACAAATCTTGCAAAGAAAACTCCATGATAGGATCACCTCAGGGTTGCTGTAAATCTGAAACAACTTGAAGTTGCACAACAACAACAATGGTCAGTTAGTATTGATGTGTGAAAGCAGTACATCTGTTTACTAAAAGTCAGTTTGTCTACAAGCCATCAAGAATACCATCCTGGATGAGGCTACACCATACCTCGTCATGAAACTCTGCCGCTTTGTACTGTCTCTTAACTACTTCACTTTTGGGAATAATATGTACCTCCAAGTCAGTGGCACTGCCATGGGCACCCATATGGCACTACATTATGCAGATATCTTCATGACTCACCTGGTACAATGTTTCCTTAGCGTGTGCACAAAAAACCACTCCTCTACCTACAGTTTCTTGAGAACAGCTTTGTAATTTGGCCACATGGAAAGCAATTGTGAAACTCTACCAGGATTTCAACAAATTCCACCCATCAACTGAGCCTGGAACAATCCACACAAAAATTTAACTTTCTTGACACCACTGTAGAACTGCACCATGGACTTCTAAACGGCACGCTTTGCTGGAAACCTACTGATTGTTACACACACACACACACACACATATATGCTTCTAGTTTTCACCCAGAACACACAACCAAATCTGTTGTTTATAGCTAAGGCCACTGATGAACCACATCTGTTCAGACCCACAAGACAGGGACTCAGAACTCTTGGATTTACAACAGGCATTTCTCAAACTACAATACTCACATAAGGAGGGGAAGAAGCAAGTTAACAAGGCAAGATTAATACTCAGGAACCATTTACTACAAGGCAGACCACAAACACAAAATGGTAGAATACCTGTAATAGTCACCTGTAGTTCCAATCTGAGTCCACATCATCAATGAGCTACAACTAATTCTGGAGGATAACACAGCCCTTTGACAAGCTCTGGTAAGCAGGCTGTTACTGGCTTGCAGACAACCTCCAAATCTTAAACAATTACTCACAACAGAATATAACACAAATGGTAATACATGGTATCATAAGACCATGCCACAAACCCAAATGCTAACTGTGGCCTCATATTATTATGGGAACAATATTACAGGAGCCAATAACATCACTCACAACTTTAGAGGCACATTTACTTGCTTTTCCTCCAGTGTGCGATATGCTGTCTTATGCCACCAGTGCTCCTCTACGCTCGACATTCTCTGCATTCTGCATTGGACAAACAGAATAGTCTTTATGCAAGAGGATTCATGATACAAATCTGACATTAACTATGGCAACATAAAAAAACACAGAAAACAGTTGCAGGACATGTCAACTTTCCTGCACGCACAATAAGTGATTTATAGGTTGTAGTCCCTGAACAAGGAAATTACAGATGGAGATTAGAAAGAGAAACTACTGAATTGAATTATGTTCAAAAATTCCAAAGCATTAGCACAGGTATAAACAAAAACAATTTACAATCCTACAATTGTATAACTATGCTGTACACTTGAGCATTTATTAGTACTGTATACTACATTCAAGGGAGTGGTTTATACCCATGAAAGCTCATGTTCCTTTTTCTTCCCCTCCCCCACTTCCTCCCCCACCCCTTCTTCGTAGCCAAAATGATGGCTTGAGTTTGTAGAATGATGGCAAAACACATTCAAGGATATCTAAATAGCCAGGGATTGGGCATGTGTTGATTAGTAAGGTATGATTTATCAAGGTGTGGACAAGATCCACAAAAGCACCCTCATATCCCTTCCCGTTTCATGTCACCATACTTGCTTTGACATCAAATTAGAATTTCCTTTACTTCCCAATTGGAAAACAACCTAACTTGGCCATAGAGTGGAAAGTGGTCTGGGACTATTACCTGACAGAGATTTTAGGTAAACACTGAAAGGCTCATAGATCTTGTAGCACCTTTGAGACTAAGTGAAAGAAAGAAATTGGCAGCATGAGCTTTCATAGACTTTAGTCTACTTCCTCAGATGCACTTCCTTAAGGGCCCATGTTAGCAACCTGCAAGAGATCCAGAAGAGTTGCTAATTATCTTAGAGAGGATAATTTCTGAGAAGAGACATCTTCATACCAGTAATTAGAATATATTCATGCCACTTTCCAAGTTGCATTTATTTTATTTTATTTTACTTTATTTATTTCACTTATGTTCCACCTTTCTCATCAGAGGGACTCAAGGCGGCTCACAGATATTTGTCTGCTCTCTGAAAGAATGTACATCCACAACATAGTAATATTATGTGTTGCTACCTTTGCTATGTGAACACTTTACAAAGTAGAGAGTAGTTTGGAATATCTGTATTAAACCCAATGGATTGTGTATTACATGCAATACTCCATTGTCCACAGGTCTGTGGGAGTGATTAAACTTAACTTGAACCACTTCTGGTTTCCATTCTTCTGTGATAACCAGTGAAAATGTATAAGGAATATGCCAAAAAAAAAAAAAAAAAAAAAAAAAAAAGGCTAAACACACTTCAGACTATGGGTTTATACCATTTATGTTGAATACAATCCATGTACTTTCAACACATTCACAGTGGGATTATGTTTGGGTTTTCAGCTCTGGAATATTTGAATGATGCCTGGCATTGTTTCATCATATTTATAACATGAGAGTATGCACAAAATTTTCAAATACCATTTGATACTAAATTCTGAACACAGCTGGGGGTTAAATTTAAAATGCAAGTGTTTTAAGCTTTGCTGAAGAAAAGGAAAAGATTTTATTGTATGGTAGGAGCTTATAATAGTTGCATTTTAATTGCCATTTGGAATTAATTAAAAACAGCAGCAACAATAGTGAACTCTTCACTGTATTTGTTAAGTGTACTAGCTACATAGCAGTTATTTAGAGACTGAATGTGCTCATAAACATGTCTTTTATTCGTGAAGAAAGAACCGGATGGGGGAAAATGCTACAACCATGACTGTTGGAAGCATTTTGATGATCCAACTGGATTGTGGGCTTTTTGCCATCTTGTCATTGCACTCTGCTCTTCAAATTAGCAGCTGGATTTTAACACTGTACTAATCACTTATGAGAGAATGAAGAGCCTCTTGTTAGAGATGATGATTGGTCACTGAGAGCCCAGCTGGTACCCTCCTTTTACCCTATAAAAATGGCTATGTCTTTTGTAGCTCTTCCAGTCTTCTCGGTTGGTGATGTTGTTTTTAGAATAAATATATTCAAAATATTTCTGGAATACTCCTTTATGTATATTTCTGTAGTTAAAGCTTTGTCGTTATTTTCTTTCCTTACAAGAACATCCTTTCTCAGACAAATCAATTAACCATCTATCAAAATATATATTAACATCAGATTCCAACAGTCTCCATGCCCCTTTTTATTGTAGCTTTATAGGGAAAACACAATTTATTCTGCTTCGTAACAGTTGCTTGTCTGATACTTGTATTGCAGTGCTGGTGCTATGTTCTTTGTCTTTCATTTTGCTTAAACCCTGTTTTGTGGGGGAAAGCATATCTTGAAACACAGAATGCCTGTGCAGAAACCCCATTTTCACTGTTTAGTGAACATTTTCTGTCAACCATAAGCATCCGTTGTTATACAGTTGCTACTGTTTCTGATACTAATGATGATTAACGTTTATAAGACCCCTTTTACTATAATAAAAATCTCAAATAGGTTTCCATAGGAACAAGGTCATAGTAATTTAAAAGGGGAAGCAATTTGATTGAAAGAGCCAGAATGATAGACATAAAAATTATAATGGTTGTGGAGTTTTAGATATCTCTATGGAATGATTAGAATCATTTAGCTGCCAAATTGATCAAAAGATCAGCTTTTCTCATCAGTTATGTAAAACTCTGCAGATACAGCTCTGGAGTGTGTGTGTGTGTGTGAATGTGAATGAACGAATGAATGAGTGTGAGAGAGACAGAGACAGAGACTTAGACTGAGAGGGAATAAACAGGGTCTTTCTAGGTTGTACTGGGTGTTCTCAGTTTTCTTACTTAAGCAAAGCCATTCTTTTCCCCTCAGGGGCTAACAACTTAGTAATGTATTTTGGCCTGAAACTGTACAGTCCTCCCTCTGTTCTTTGCACCCCTTGATTATCTGCGGGGGTTGAATGGATGGAGTCAAAATATCTACATGCCCCCATTGGAGGGTGCCTCCATTCAAGCCAATAGGGCTTGAATATGTGTGGTTTTCCATTTTTCAGGGGGGTCCGGAACAGATCCCCTGTGAAAACGGAGGGAGGACAGCATTTTTTTTTTAAAAAATGCATAATTCCATTAAAGGAGTTTATTTGTGCTCTTTTATCCAGTTACCAGCTCTTGCTCTTAATCTTGGTTGTATTTAAATATTTACAACCCCAGCTGTCCCCAGATAATTCTCTATGACATAGTGAGTACATACTACTCAGACCAAAAGTGCTTCCTAGATGTAATTTGTTGGACATACACTTGCTCACATACATTCTTACTGTAACATGACCCTACAGTAAAAATGGACTTTTGCTTCAGATTTCAGGGGTGTCCTTGTGCCCCTCCAGTTCTTCATCTTCTTAAAGCTGCACATCATTCTTGCATACTTCCATTTGATGTTGGAGGCCATGTAATTTTCTGTAAAGTTCCTTTATTTGACTGAATTGTGTGGAGCTGCACTTGCTCAGAATCACTTTTTTCCTCTAATGTATAATGGTCTGAATAATATGAGAGGTATATTTATTTGTATGTTCTAGCCTTAAATCCAGTATTTTCAAAAAAGAGAAGGTATTTTCTTTAGGATATAAAATATTTGTATGGTGATTTATATGGATTTATAACCTATTTTAATGTTTGTTTTCATACCTGAGAATAAGAAGAGTGTAGCTCATTTGTTTTGTAACATTCACTTTTTTGTTTGAAACAGTGGCTTTATAGCTGGAAGCACATTGTTTTTCGGAAGCCATTGTTTTCAGTATGTTTTTGCTTGTTGCAGAAATGGCATTTCGCCTTCTTTGTTGTTACCGTTGCAAATGTGGAAGGAAGTATCTATCTGTCTGCCAATGTATAGCAGCAGATGTTGAAGACAGTTTACTGTTTTACTGAGGAAATGAATAAAGAGGTGAAAGGCAGAGAAAATGAATGGGCTGCTGTTGTAATTTCTTGTTTCAAAATACTCCTCTTCAAATATTTACATTAAATTTTTTTCCTGAAATAGATACAGAATTACCACAGTCACCGGTAATTCAGGACATGGGTAGAACTTAGATTCAAGAGGGGCAGAGGATGTTTTGTGTTAGCTATCCATAGAGCTGGTGGAGGCAGTCCAGATTGTGCAAGAGTACCTTACTTAGTGTGATATAGGACAGCCTTTGGTGCAGGGTTTGCTGCCATAACATTATTCCCAACAGCCTACATCTGTAGGCAGCCACAGTTTTGGTCTTTGGAAGTATTTTTTCCAAGAGATTGGATAAAAGGGGAAACTATATAAAATACTAAGGTGATGAAAGTAGTATAAGTTGCATGCAGCCGCAAGGCCATTTGTGTGCCCTCAGAGCATCTCCTCAAAACATATTTTTGGAAAAATAATGGAACATCTTTAAGTGCCCTCCTAGAGAGAGATCTTGCCATGCTTAATCCATGAATGTATGCATTAAAGTCCAACCCCTATATCTGCAGGATCGATAAATATAGTTTCACTTGCCTGTGTCTGGAAAAAAAAATTGTCAAGGCATTTGGAGATTCTCTAACATAATTCTATGGTCAGTCTCTGGCAGAAATACAGCATTCACCATTACCCACAGTTCTCGCTATCTGTGTTACATCTCAGAACGTGTCTCCTGTGTTGGGGTAATGTACCTTTAAACAACATTAACTATTTTGAGTGAGAAGTGACACATATTCTATGGGACAGCCACAAACTGCTGAGTCAGGAACACATGGCATGATGCAAAGTTGCTGCAAGGTTGCATCGTGCTAAGTGGCACTGCGTAATGATTCAGAACCAACACACTATATAAGTGGACCAAGAGTATGGGTGGGTCTGTGTTAGTTTGGAGTTGGTGAAATTGGTTGGAGCAGACATTACTGTTGTTGATTGGAAGGTGACTGAGAGGACTATGTAAATATTGTATCTCATTATACACAACACAAGTGACGACTCACAGGCAGCCTCCAGAACTGCCTGTGAGTTGTCTTCTTGTGTGTGTGAAAAGTGGTCAGTGCATTGCCAATACCAATAGCTGGTTGTTTTTGTGTTTGGAACTCTGCTACATTATTGTTTTGGCTGCATCTGGGTGATTTGTCCCCAGACTGTGCTAGGAGTTGGCTTTCCCCTGGCCAACAGTTACAGGGGTCAGGCTGTATAAATAATACTTGGCAAGAATATAGTCCTAGTTGTTTTTAATTTTACTGGGTAAGACAATCTTATTTCCTACCTATTACTGTAACCTGTGATATATCTCAATGATGCAGAAATTTCATTTTATTACTTATTTTTTATTTCATTTTACCTGATGTGAAGACATTTCACATGCTTTCTACCAACACCAACAATATTTATTTATTTATTTGCTTTCCTTCATCATCTGATTCATGTTTTTCTGTAAGTGCTTTAAGGTATGTGTTTGGTTTGGTAAAATATGTCTGTTTTGCATCTACAGATTTGGATTCATCTTTAGTTACTCGTAATCTTGCTTTATTATCTATAAACATTGGGCAAATCTGAAACTAATCCAGTAATTTATTAAAGACCCTGCCCTACCAACAATGCATAACACAGAAAAATAATAAAATATAAATATGTACGTCAAATGCATCTTGTTATAAAATACATTCTGTTATGAAATGTAATTGCACCAACAATCTACTGGATAGGTTCAGTTTAAACTGAAAAACAGCTCAGTTTGAGAAGTCTAATTGAATTTATTGTACTCTGGTGTGTAATCCTATTTAAGCACCCAAAAGTAGTTTACTGTGCGGGAAAACCCAAGATGTGAGCATAGCAATGTTGGCAGTACTGGCAAGGGTGTTGTCTCCTACAAATTCATATGGGGATTCTCCAATCGCACAGTTCTTTTCCGAGTTACAAAGAAAGCACTCAAGCTTTCTTAATATTATCTCTCTCTCCTCACCCATCATGTATTTTGAGTACAATATACTTTTTTTTTCACAAACACTTCTGAAAAGCAGCTCCTCTTTGTGGCTGTTGACTACCGTGAAGTAGTAGCAACAGTTGTATGTAAGCTTTTAACTGGAGATGAGCCAAGAATTCAAATGATTGACCTAAAAATTCAGCTTTTGTTTTAAATGCCTTTATAAATGTCAGTACAATGCTTCAAACAGGAACCAACATGAAAACAATGCATGCCCCTTGAAGTGTGTCATGTGCCCTGAAAACCAAAACTGAGTCCAGCAGGGACAAGTAAGAATAATTGTCATGGTTTCCTCTTATTAAAATGCTCTGTTCAGAGTCTGATAAGGATCTTCAGTCTGTGCATATTCTGAAGTGTATTCCTTCAGCCCAGTGTTGACTGGGAGTATCCCTCCACCTCCACATGTATCAAATTGTTTTGTGTTTTGCAACAGAACAATAGTAACCATTAAAAAAAAAAAAACAACCTTCGTCAGTATTAAATCTTTACAGGAAACATTCCTTGTATTGAAAACCTATTTTTCACATATGAGATGACATCATGATCTAAGAGGAGATATCCTTGGAAGAACCAGGAATGCTCCAGCCACAAACCATTCACTGGAGCATTCCTGGTTCTTCCTGGGATAAGTCCTCTTAAATGCGGTGTGTGTGAAAATCTTCGCCACAATTGTGCAACTTTCCCAGGAAAATGCCCTTTTAATCCCCTGCCCCCCCAATAGTCTCCATATACAATAAGAGGGTTTCTTTCACAGTCAAACTCTTTGCGTCCTCAGAAATAGGCTTCTGAGCATTTGCAGCAAGAAAATCCTGTAGAACAGAATGACATGGGGTAAAGGAATGACATGCTATTTCTAAAACAACAGCAACAACAAAAATCTGGGGCTACCACACTTGCACAAACTTGTGCGTCAACATGGGCTGTAACCAAGCTATACTTTCATTGGCAAAATACTGTTTCTGAGACTAATGTGCATCCAACCAGAACACCACAATATGTGCAAACTTTCAAGATCTCTAAATCTCTTATTTAGTCAATATGTTACAGAAAGCAAGGAGGGATTGAACTGATATTGGAATCATAGTGTCTGCATGATGTCTTGCAATGGAAGGATGTGCAGACATTAAAACGATGCTCTGGCAGATGCTGTGGTTGTTGAAGGATTTACATGGAATAACTCCTAAAACCCTGAGAGCAAGAAAGGAGAGAGAGAAAAAAAAATCTGTTTTAAAATATAAAATTCAACTGTGTGTGCATCTAGAATCAGGGGTTGGAAGGCCACTCTTTACAGGAAATTGTTTTACTGTTTTTTCATTGGTTTCCTCCCCATTACTTAAATTCAACAAACCATCTTTTGAGTATTCCTTGGCTAAGAAAATCTTGTGAAATCCATGATACTTCCATAAGTGAACAGGCAGCTTGAAGGCACATACACACATAAAGAATTGAGAATTCAAATAGCTCTATCTGCATGCTTCTGGGTTCTTTGTGCAGACAGTAGATTGGGATTCTATGTGATTTTCTTTATTTCTAACCTCTAGATAGAAACTACACTACATCAGTATATTTCAGCTTTACAAAGAAGAATGCGTACTGAAGAGATCCATTATTCCTCAATACTTTGCCAATAATTCCAGTCTCCTGACCTGACTTCAGTATTAGATTGCAGCTGTATCATTTTCACCATGCCATTTTTTCTCATCAAGAATTATAGTAAGACACATTGTAGAAGACTAGCATAATGAAACCAGTGTTAAGTGATGCTGAGGCTGCAGCTCAAGGCTGTAAACTTTGTGGAGAAGAAGCCTGTCCCATAGGAGCAACCTCTGGCTGCTCTGGCTGTGATAGCACTGGGACTGCTGCGACCTCATGGCCTGCTTCCAAAGTGGGCCACTGCCACAGTCCCAAGCCAGTGCCACCAGGAGCTGGATTATTTCCACTCCTTAAAACCCCTTAGTGCAGCTTGGAATGACTTCTGGCTGCTTTGGGGGCATGCATCATTTAAACGCCACACTCCCAAAATGGCCAGAAGCCACTTTATTTGGCCTGTGTGTTACAGGCTGTAGTTGCTGAAACTGACCAAAGCTCATTAATTCCAGCAATCTTTACTAGAATCTCATTGACGAACAAGTCCAAAATAGTCTACACAAAGCAAAACAAAAAAAGTAGAAGCATTTTGTCCATAATCATACTTATCAGGATCCTAAAGTTTCACGGACATCAATTCAAATTGTGTCTCTAGTGATTGCTTGAGTGGAGGATTTTTAAAAAAAAATGTGCAGTGAAAATTGCCATTTGGCCTTTAGGGTTTTGGTTGATGTGGAGCCAATTCATTCTAAAATGTTATGCGGTTTTGACTGTGGTTCTTGGGTTTTTTGTATCTTAATTAAGTGTCCTTTCCTTGCAACATGTTTATTTAACTAGTACAGCCTTTTCTGTAGTATGAATGTGTTGTATACAACAACATTAGACAGATATGTAAAGCTGGCTGTGGCTTGTGGAAAACAGTGCAAAATATTTTCTTAACTGAGATCAATTTAGTGTAAGACAGCAAAAGTCATTAATGTTGTCTTTGATCAATTAGTAGTGATGATTATGACTTGACATTTAAAATCAAATTAAGTTGTCTCCAGACCATTGAAAAGGTGTTATGTCTTGCATAAGTATGTTAATTATTAGTATTAATTATGATAATGATGCTAACGATAATATGTTGCTGGTGCATTATTTTAAACTTAATTTACTGTCAGTAGCATCGTGCCTGTACATTTAATGGCTGTTATGTTGGACTGACAATATAAATCTTTGGCTTTCTGCAACAAAGGTAATAATGTAGAGTATGGCTGAAACATATTTATTGATTACTTCTGAAGGATGTAAACTAGACAACTATGCAACGGTTTGTTTTCTCATTAATGTTTAGACTAGCTAGCAAGGACTACATCAGTTATTCTTTCTTTCCTTCTTTTCCTCTCTCCCATCTACCACAGAATCCATTAGCTTCATATAATTAATATAGCAATACATATTTTATTGTGAAGTGGAGGGCAGTCATTTACACATTTACACGTGTCTTTCATTTGCGTAGGTGCAGCCTCAGGTGGTAAAATATGAGGTTGGTTTTTAAATTATTTTTGGTATCTAGGTGTTGCTTATTCTTGCATAGTGGGGTGGTGGGAAAGAGTTACATTTTACCAAGCACCTGCTGTAGGCTATATTTGAAAGGAAGGAATTGGCAAACCACCTCTGAGTATTCCTTGTCTAAGAAATCCCTATAAAATTCATGGGGTCACCAGAAGTTGACAGGCTTTTACACATACTGTATATACATTTTCTGTTTCTGTCTGCTTGCACATGCATGTTTCTGAAACACACAAATTAACTCTGAAAACACCATATTTTCTGGTTTTCCTGAGCATCTTGTGCTGTTTGTTAAACTATTTTATTAAAGGATCTTTCAGCTAGTTTTAGTTTATTTAGACTTTGACTTTAGAGAGCATGAGCGCTTTTTGATTAATTTGCATGTTTCCTGCCCACTGTTTGCTAGTCAATAAGATATTTTTAAAAGACTAATCTAAAAATTTAGGGGACTTTCAGTTTCCAGTTAGATCACAGTGTAATAAAATGATATGTTCACAAGCAGCATGTATGTTTGGGATCACAATTTGCTTTTTTAAACATTGGCTGAACATAGGATATCTCCATTTGTGTCCATCCAGTCACATCTTTGTGACAGTCCTGACATCTGTTCCTTAAACTTTATTTGGATTTTATTGTTTGCCTACCTCAACTGCTTTTCCTGACCTGTCCCCGGTATGTCATACTTTCATTTAATTAGTCTCTATTTTTAGTCTCCCCCCCCCCCACCCAAAAAAAACCTGAAGATCTTGCATACCTCCAAATATAAGCGGCCAATCTGCACACTCACAGAAGAGCTGGTCTGTTTCCCAGTGGAATTTTGGGTTACTTTTCCTTGTCTAGAAGGCATCCATAAATCAGACTGCATTTAAAAATCCCCCCACAATTCAGAAACCACACTTTGCTAAGGGAACTGCTTATGAGAGTCTAGAAGGTCCTCTCTGGATGTGCAGAACTAGTTGGTTTTGTTTTTTTTCCCATTAGACACACTTGAAACCAAGTGTACGGTACCACTAATATTCTGTTCTTGGGAGTGAGTGAGTGGTGGCTTCCCTGCTCTAAGAGTTTCTGGATTAAGTGGATTATCTACATCCATTTCAATCTGGCTTTAGGCCTGGCTACGCCACAGACAGATTTGGTTGCCTTGGTGGATGCAGGGATATAGATGGGGGAATATGCTTCTGTTGGTCCTGCTGGACCTCTCAGTGGCTTTCGATGCCATCCGTGATGGTATCTGTGGAGACAACAGACATATTAGGACCTTGGCACTAGCCAACGGGAGTGAAGCCAGGAAAAGGTGGGGGCTGCTCCCAGAAGTGAATATATAAGAGAGAGCAGGTTGAAAGGGGTTGATGTTTAGTGTGCCCTGAGGGGTAAAGAGCCATTGAGGCTAGGTTAGGTTGTTGTGAGGGACAGTTAGAGAGGGTTTTAGGTACCCAAGAAAGGGACGAAGTGTATCTTTAATTAAATTATTATAGTGTCCTGCAGGAGACATAGTGTTTGGTGACTAGTGGAGTCACAGATAACCAGAAGGGTTATAAGATATAAAGGTTTGAAAAAGGTTCTGTGAGAACTTATTCTGTAAGGGAACATATATAAAGCTATAAAGAAACAATTGCAAAGACAAACTAAAGAAATTGTTAAACTGTGTAACTAATAAAGTATTTATACACCGTATCCATTGTGAACACCGTCCACTATAAGAGAAACTCTGTTCAGTTTGACTTGCAAATAAATTTATTTCTTTGTTTCAACAAGCAGCTATCTGAAATGATTCCAGAAACACATTAAAATGCTACTAACATTGAGAAAAGTCTTTTAGGTTTGTGGCACATTAGATAGTGGGTGTGTTGCTATCAAAGAATAGTTGGTGCCAAGCCCGGGGGGGGGGGGGGGATTTGAAACTCAGAGATTTCAAAGGAGTTATGGTTTAGGAGATTCTTAAGAGAGTCTCGAGTTCAAGTCTTGCAGTGAATAATTTGTGGGATAGTGGTCCTCACCTTCACAATATCCTTCTGGGCCACTTCTCTGAGATGAGACTTGGGGACACTGTTATGCAGTGGTTACAGTTTTTCTTGGAGGGGTGAATTCTTGAAGGTGCTGTTGGGGGGATTCCTGTCCATTGCCCTGTGCAATCCCACAGGGTTCTGTTTTCTTCCGCATGTTATTTAACATTGACATGAAACCACTGAGAGAAGTTATTTGGAGTTCTGAGGTGCGGCGTCACCAGTATACAGACGAAATACTCAACTCTATTTCTCTTTTCATAAAATTCCAAGGAATCTGTTGACAGTAATGGACTAGATGAGAGCAAACAAGTTGAAACTAATCCCAGACAAGACAGAGGTGGTCTTGGTCAGTCAAAAGGCAGATCAGGGAATAGAGACTTAGCCTATTTTGGATGGGGTTACACTCCCCTTGAAATCAAAGCCTTGCAGCTTGCGTTTTCTCCTGGACTCAACTCTGAGCCTGGATGTCCAGGTTTCAGCAGTGACCAGGAGAACATTTGTACAACTAAAACTAATGTGTCAGCTGTGCCCATTCCTTGAGAGGTCAGATCTGGCTACAAGGACACATGTCTTGATTACATTATGTTTGCTGACTGTAACACACTCTATGTGGCACTGCCTTTGGAAACTGTTAAGACACTTCAGTGGATTGAAAATGTGGTGGCCAAAATGCTGACTGGGGCCAATTATAGGAAGTGTGTAACTCCCTTGTTCAAACAGTGCTACTGGCTACAGGTGTGTTTCCAGCCACAGTTCAATGTGCTGGTCATGATGTATAATAAGATATATATAATATTAATATTAATAATAATAACAATAATAATTTGTTTATACCCCACTCTTTAGCCCTAAAGACTATCAGAGCGGCTTACAATTATTATTTTAATGAGACGATTCCTTGCTCTCAGGCTTACAATCTAAGAAGACACAACACAAAAGGAGAAGGGAATGTTGGTGGGGAAGGGGATCAGGTCCAAATGTTCTTCTCTCCCTCTGAGGCCTGGACCAAGGCAGATGGACTGGAGGGAGGGCTCTGCTTCATAATCTAGGACAGGCTCAATGGAGTTTGGCTTGTCCTTTCACTCCCTCCTAGGCCAGATGGTGTTGCCATGGAGAGAGGGCACTTCGACTTGAGGCCAGGTCTGATGGTGTTGCTGGGCCTCTTCTTTTACTCCCTCCTGGGCCAGATAGTGATGTCATGGAAAGAGGGCTATTGCCATCCTCCCTTTGCAGTGTCTAAAGCTAGTGGGATAAAGCCCTAGTATAAAGCCCTATCTCCCCATACAAACCTGCCAGAGTCCTAAGATCTTTTGCTCGGTTGGTGAGGACACGAGAGAGAGCCTTCTAAGTGGCTGGTCCCACCCTCTGAAATGACTGTCCACAGGAGGCTAAGCTAGCCCTCTCCCTCGTTTCCTTTCACTGGCAGGCAAATATATTTTTTATTCAAGCAGGCTTTTAATACATAATCATGCCAGGGAGGCTTTTATATGAGTGTGCTTTAGATATATGTATATATTTTAACTTTTGTATATTTTAATGTAATTTTATACTGTTTTTATCTAGTTGAGTTTAATTGTTTTAAAATTTTTATTGTAAATTTTATCTGTGAACCACCTTTGTTCCCTTTCTGGGAGAAAGGTGGCATAGGGATGAAAATAAATAACAATGATACTGTTACCTTTGCAGATGCATTGTATCTCACAAATCATATACAGGAAAAGCTTGATTAACAAAGCCACTGAAAATTGCCTAGAGAAGATATAAAGAGTAAAACAGTGATGTTAAAAATTTGTCAGCATATTACAGGTATCTTAGATTCTTGACATAGTAGGAAACTTTTGATGATACAAAAAGACTCTTTTAAAATTGCATCTCTTATTCAAGATGGTTACTAAACCAATAGAAATATAGCATGACTGGGAGTTCCTGCATGGCAGGGGGTTGGACTGGATGGCCCTTGTGGTCTCTTCCAACTCTATGATTCTATGATTCTAATCTCAAATTGCCAGTTTTTTGGGGGAAATTAGAAATACATCAGTGACTTTTGACATTGTGAAAAATAAATTAAAATTGGAAATAAGCATTCTTGAGATTGTGCTGTTCAAATGCAAATGATGGCAACACATCAGATCTGTCAAAATAATAACAAGGTAATAGTGATGAGCAGCTGTGTGGAAGTACATAATTCTTCCTTATGCCCTGCTAATTTAATTAATTGTTAAAATTAGAATTTTACTAGATGTTTACTAAATCATGGTGTGTTGCTTTTAGTATTATGCTTTTGTCTATGCTTGCATTTTCCTCTTCTCGTGTTTGCAGTTCTTTTGTTTGCTTTATTAATTTTATTGATTTTCAGTTCATCATGAGAGGAAAATAGACATAAACCTTGGCACTAATCCTTACAGTTAACTCTACTTTGGGGTAAATGTGAAAGAACTCCACTTGAGGATGCTTGATGGGCCTGCCTAGTCTAGCATACTGTTTTCCACAAAGGCCAACTGGATTCCCATGGGAAACCCATAAGCAGTATAGGGCAATAGCCCTGTCACAATAGCTAGTATTCAGACCTGCTCAGATGCCTGTGGTCCTAGGGGTAGCATATAGCCAACCTGACTAGTATCTTTTCACAGTTTTATTCTCCATAAATCTGTCTAAATCCCCTTCTTAAAAAGTTGTCTAAGGCCAGGGTCCTGTGGTATCAGACTTCTCGCGCAGTGGACCAAAATATGAGGAATTTGGCATTCTGAGGGCTCTCACACTGAAGTATCGAAGATCTCATTGAACAAGGAGAAATCAAATTTTTGAGACACCAACCCCACTTTGGCAACAGTTGCTAGTCCCATCTAGCTAAACCAACAGGGCTTTTATGTATTTCCGGCATTGAACAGGAGCTTGATTCAAGTTGGAGACCTTCAGCACAGTTTGTAGTACAAATTTACTAGACTTTAACTAAGTACTGTATAAATAGTCCTTCCTTATTAGTCTGTCTGGTATATCTCACTGATAACTTTCATTGTATGTCCCTCTGTTATAGATTATGATGAGTGGGAAATACTACAGGCCAACAATATATTACTGAAGTATAGCTGCTATGTTATCTAGCATTCCTCAAATTATGCATATATTTATCAAGGTCTGTTTTGGGTTTTCTTTAGGAAGATAAATTTATTGACATAAAAATATTTGTGTGACTACAGGACAAGTGGGAAAGCAATGGAATTCATGTTTTGCTTGTGTTTTTCTTGGTTCTTAAGCTTGGTTCCTTCCTAGCACAGAAAGTTTTCTCATCATCTAGACTCTGTTAGTAGTATTGATTAAAGCCTTTAAATGTGTGGTTGGCTTCAATTTTTTCTACCTGGGTTTTTGTTGGGGTTGACAAGAGAGGTAAGAATTTCAGCCAAAAAAAAAAAAAAATGTGTCAGTTCACAGCCTTATACTCACTACTTATTAACTGAAGGTAATTAGGTAAAAATGTCTGGGATCAATCACGCTAAGAGAGAGAGGGGATTAATAAACTGAAAAGGAGGTGGAAGAGAATCAGAAAACAAAGCTAAAATGAAATTAACTCTGTTTTCATTCGTTTCTTTCTGGATAATGGTGCACATGTGGGAAACATGACCCAGTGTAAGTTCATTTTCTTAGGCTGCATCCTATACTCCCCATTGGCCAACTATATTGTTGTGCTGTGGTTTTGCTGAAGGTGTTCTTTCAGCAGCATGTTCTTTAAATCTTGAAAGAAAATTAGATTGAAGTGTCACAAGCTAGACTTTCATGTCAGGAAGCCATTTCACCCTAATTGGTCTTGGCATTCTCCATTATGTAATTTGGAAAAGAGCTATTACAGCTGTCCTCTTATGTCCAGGATAGTTTTAACCTGAAGTCTTAAAGAAAGGGTGTTTTTTTCCAAAAAAAAAAAAAAAATACTGTGTACTTACTATAAAATACACATGGCACCTAACAACATTTATAAATTATTCAGTTTCACATTTTTTAAACAGTTACTGTGCCTAATTGAACTCTTAAATGAAACAATAGTAGAAATAGGGTTTTTTTTTTAAAAATGTCATCAGAATTTTAAAAATAAAACAGTACAGTGTAGTTTTCTTATACAGTATGACTAAATGTCAGGTAGAAAGGGAGACAAGTCAGCATTATTTCTATAGCTGTGATCCTATGCTTGCAGGATGTTGCATTTTGGGGTGATATATCACTTGTCTATTGTAAAAGGTCTTTTCATTCTATCCCCAAAATGAAGATATTATGAGTCGGTTTATGCATTTAAACTGTGGAGATTATAATTCATCTGATTTGCAGATCTTTGCATGGGGTAAGAGATAAGTAATTATTGACAAAGATACATTCAGATTATCAAATGTAAATCATGTGAGTACCTTATTTATTTATGATATATGGAATTCAGGGCAAGTTACATGGTTCTTCCTCTCTACCCTTTTATCGTCACAAAAGCCATGTAGGGCCAGTTGTGCTGAGAGAAACTAACTGGCCAAACAAAGTCTTTATGATTAGGGTAGAGATTAAACCTGGGCCTTTTTTCACCACAGTATACTGACTGCCATGTAATGGATCATAATGTATTAGTTGTCCATGGCCCTAATGAGAAATTAAGTGTTTGTTTGTTTGTTTTTTTAAAAAAAGCTTTTCAGGACTCTTTACTGCAGCCCTTGTCCTCTTCCTCCCCAAACTGTTCTAAAGAGTCATTAATCTTAGCATGTGTCAGCATTTTGATCCTTCATCTTATTGTACATAAAATACTATTTAATGGTGGAATAAAGTAAAACTGAACCACTTTTTAAAAAGTTGGTGGTTCATTTTAAAAATGCTGAACTAAACTTTACTTGCATCTTTACCATTTCTTTTGGTATTGAACAATACCTTTAGACAGTGAAAGGCTTCAAAAGAAAATGTTCAGAATTCAGAAAATCTATTCATACTGTATCTTATAACTGAAATCCAGAGGGCTGTCAGTTATTTAAAAACAACTCACAAGCACCCATGTGTTTATTTCCATGCATAAGGCCTTCACAAATAAGCTGCATCTAATTAGAATTGGCTATAAAAGGAGTCTGTACTCCAGAAATCAGAAAAAGACTAGAAATGGGAAGGCCAGCTATGAAAGAACCAAATAAGATCCTACAGTGTAAAGATATACAACTGCACACTAAAGTTAGCATCATCCAAATCTCTGTATTCCCCACCATCATGTATGGATGTGAGAGTTGGACAATGAAGAAAGCAGATAGGAAGAAAACTCAATTGAGATCTGGTGCTGGAGAAGAGTGCTGAGGATAACGTGGACAACCAAAAAAGACAAACGAGTCCTAGAACAGATCAAGCCTGAACTCTCCTTGGGAGCCAGGATGAAGAAACTGAAGATATCATACTTTGGTCACATCATGAGAAGGCATGACTCATTAAAAAAGACAATAATGCTAGGAAAGGTAAAAGGTAGCAGAAATAATAATAATAATAATAATAATAATAGTAATAATAATAAATGTTTTATTTATACCCCACTCTTCAGCCAAGGCTATCAGAGTGGCTTACAATTTCCCTGCCCTCAGGGAATCTAAAAAGACAGGACACAAAAGGAAGAGGGAGAGGTGGTGGGGAAGGGAGAAAGTCCAGCAGATCTTCTCTGCCTCGGAGGCCTGGACCAAGGTAGATGGACTGGAGGGAGGCCTCTTCTTCTTTTCAGGTGAGGCCAGTTAGAGCTGGCTTGCTTTTCTCTCCCTCAAGATGGTGGATGAAGGGAAATGAAAGATGAGATGAGAGAGAGAGAAAGAGAGAAAGACTGCATGGCACGTGGCTACACAAAATCAGGGATGCCATAGGCCTTAATATGCAGGATCTAAGTGGAGCAGTGGCCGACGGGGGGTCTTGGAGATGTCTCATACACAGGGTTGCCATGAACTTGAGAGCTGTTAACAGTAATGAAAGCCTCACTCTTAATTTCTCCTGTCCAGTATTGTAAGTCTCATACTTTTAAGCCCCTGTATTGCCCAATATTGTAAGCTCCCTGTCTCATAGATGGGATTGCCATAAATCAGGCTTGACTTGAGAGTAGTTAACAACAACAATGAAAGCCTTGCTCTTAATTCCTCTTGCTCAGTATTGTAAGAGGACTGAATAAAATAAAATTAAAAAATTGAATTAAGAAATATCATCTAAAATTTCTCCACAAACTAGAAATAAATACTTCAGAATATCTGCAGCCCATAGATCATTATAGATAAGCAAATGCTATTATGTTGTCATCTGTAGGCATATTAGACAGTCGTCTTGTTGAACCAAAACAGGTTTATGACTGGTCTTGGCATGGAAAGGAGGACAGCTCTCTCTGCATATACCACATTGAGTATGATGGAAGAAAGGGGTACGTGGATGCATGAAAGTTTGGTGTTATAAGAGTTTAATCTGCATAATAGTTTAAAAATCTTGGAATCCCCATGACACTTTGTAACACAGGTGTGGAGTTTCAACCAAGTTCTTGCTTGAAGTATACAGCTCCTGAGCAGTTCAGTAAGTTGGTTCATAACAGCTCTTAGAGAAATGTCAGATGTATATGGGCAGTATTGGAACAAACATTTCTGGCATTAAAATGTCAACTTTAGATCTAGTAATGTATTTTTTTTGGCCTAATTTTCAAGTCTAGCTGCACATATGTCTTCTCATGTAGGGCATGATTTGAATAATGATGCTGCAATCAGTGCTGATCAGTTTGAAAAAGCAACTAAGGACTCTTTATAAGAATGATTGTGTTTTGCATGTGTGTGTGTTTTAAATCTTATTGGGTTTCTTGTTGAAGAACACCATGTAAACATATACATTTTGTATATCTAAAAATAGATTTTTATGAGCTCATCCATTGCAAAACAAATCTGAAAAGAGGCTTTGAAACATCCAGTAGTTGACTCTGATCTTGTTACATTTGGCTTATAATAAGATTTCACAGTTTTTAATATACTTAGTACAGTTCACTTTCCCCCCATAGTCTTAACAACAGTATATATGTTTACTCTTGAATGAATATAGCAACAAAAAGAGTAAATACAATATACTGTGTTTTGTAATTTTTCAAATCCTTTTCAGGTTTTTAAACCATGTACTTCTCACTATGAACAATTTTTGTAACAACTGTTTTGGTAGTTGGAGAGTGTTAGTCTTTACAAAAAGCTACTACTTGGCCTGCCATTAAAGGCTTTTCTTTTGTTTATGTTTGGGACAAAACAAGGAATGCTGAAATGCTTTATGCAAGAATGGTGTTCTGCCTGTATTGTATGTTGGAAATCAAGGTGTACTTAGATGTCTTGATTCACAAATATTGTGATTAGAGATTCCATTAAATAGCAGCGCAAAGAGAACCTTTGCATGTTTCTCTTACTGTGTTACGTGTGCCATAGTAGATATGTTATCTAATGTATTACAGATTGCCCATATGCTTCCAGAAAATCTATAAGGATTGATGCTATTTTTCATTCATCATGGTTCTAATCTACTTCAGATGCTGTCTGAAGGCACATCATTATATTGACAAGGATTAAAAACCTATTCATCTCTCATGTACACAAGTTTGTTCTAGGCTTCCTTGAACAACAACATCTCACATACTGAATGGTAAAACACTTTTGAAACTATATGATGGTTGAGTAGTCATGGGGTAACATAGCATATGGTCTACTACTCAAAACAGGCGCACAAACCAAAACACATATAATGAACTCAAAAAAGCCCTAATATCTTACCAGTGAGCACAGACTCTTGGGTAAGCTGCAGTTGCTGAAAATCCTTTAATTCACATAGTTGAATCTTTAATTCACAATCTTTAATTCACATAGTTGATCTAGAAATGGCTTCAAGAACACTGGTAGTCAATCAACTGAGGTTGGTATTTTATTCCATTTGGGAACATAGCCCTTCCCAAATTGGTTATCTCTGGATTTGTTGATCTGCCGCTTTTATATTCCCCAGCCAACATGACTGTAAGGTGTTTACTCAAAGTAATTCCCAGTAACATTTGTAGAACTTTAATTTCTTATCAACATGCTGTATGTTTACTTATTTGATTATATTTATCAAATGCCACTCAAGGTAATGGAATTTCCATCAAATGCCATTCACTTTCTAAGTGAGAGGGGAGGCAATTGAATAAAGGAGGTAGATGCACTAACAGGATAATGCAGTACAACTCGTGCCTAGTAGCTCCGTGAGAGTCAACCCAGCTTTTTGGGGTCAATTTTTTGACAAAAAATTATAAACTTATACATGACTCTATACCGTATATAAAAGGAACAATGAATTGGGGTGGGGGAGGGAGACCTGTAACTAATTTTCACTTCATCTAAGTCATTTTATTTTATTTTACTAGTGCTCAAAGGCTTTAAAAAATTAAAGGGGAAACTATAATTTGTCAGTTCTTGTGGTGGTGGGAATCTGAAATACCAAAATGTTTAGAAATTTCCAAAACTCCTTCTTCCAACACCATTTCAGATGTTGGGGGTAAGAATAAAAAACAAATTCATGCACATTTTCTTAGTAGTGCTAGAAAATATTCTGATCTAATCTAAACCTGGGAAACAGGGAACAATTTGCTATTCAGTCAAATGAAAATCATTATGTATGTCTCAATTGAAGAGGAAGCCACTTTTGCAGCAAGTTACTGGGTATTTTTTTCCCCCTTTGCAAGGTGCAGAAGTGGAAATGTTTCACCTTTTCCCCCTTTCTCCACTCTTGTTACTGGGGCAGCACAAATGTATGTCATGGACGGTGGATAGAGCTTTTTGAATGTATTCTTGCCACACTAAGTCACAACTTGTCTTGGATATTTTCAGATGAACCTTTGTTGACTAGAAATCCCCTAGCCAGTTTTCCCTGAGCAACTTTACATGGGGCTTCCCTTTTGCCTAACCCGGAAACTACAACTGGTCCAAAATATGGCAGCCAGACTTCTCACTGGAACATCTAGGAGAGAGCACATCACTCCTGTGTTTAAAGCTCTCCACTGGCTGCCGACCAGTTTCCGGGCACAGTACAAGGTGTTGGTTTTAACCTTTAAAGCCCTACATGGCTTGGGTCCATCCTATCTAAGGGACCGCCTCTTCCCATACGACCCCCCCCCCCCCCACACACACACACTTTGGTCCTCTGGGAGGAACTTGCTGCAACCCATGAAGACCAGGTTGGTGCAGACCTCCCAGAGGGCCTTTTAGGCTGTTGCCCCCAGGTTGTAGAATGACCTGCCGGATGAGATGCATCTTATTTCATCTTTAGAAGGCTTTTAAAAAGCCCTAAAGAAGCATCTCTTCTGGCAGGCCTTCCCAGAGAATGTAAACATCCCAGCTCCAAATCTAGGCTTTAGAGTGGCCTTTTCTCCCAGCCTCCCTTCTCTGTTTCTACTTCTACATAACCTTGGCTGGGTTCGTTTTTCTCTAATCATGTTTTTATTACTATTTTAGCTAGTTGCTGTTTTAATTCAATTGTGATTTAATCTCTTTTTAAGGGGGGGTGGTAAGGGAAAGGATGGGATATTTTACTTGATATTGTTTTAATCCTTGTTGTAATCTGCCCCGATTGCTTGTTCAGAGGGGCGGACTAGAAATAATAATAATAATAATTATTATTATTATTATTATTATTATTATTAAACTTAACATCTGCTGCTTCTTGCAATGAATACAATTTTGTCTGAGCCAGCAAGATACTTTCTGTATTTTTATGGGGAGTCCATAGTCAAGATAACTTAACATTGTTTAATTGTGCCTTAACTGGTAACACACCACATGAATTCACTCTGATTTGTCAACTTAAAATATATGGCCCATATGAACTATGGTAAGAGAAGTAGTAGTGTGGTAAAGTGCTTGAGTGTTGGACTAGAATTCCAGGAGACCATGGTTTTAAGCTTCACTCAGCTATGGAAACTGGATAGTTACGCACTCTAGTCTGTACAGAAGAAGGCAATAGCAAATCCCTTCTGGACAAATCTTGCCCATAAAACCTTTAATAGGTTTGCCTTAGGGTCACCATAAGTCGGAAATGATATTCAACAACTAAAGGAGCAGACCATGCAGGGCTCAAGTCAGCTTAACCCTAGAATAAGTGTCTGCCCATAAATATATAGTATTACACTGTTATCCATATTGGTACTTAGACTATGGGTCCTCAGATACTAGATTACAGTTCCCACCATCCCTGAACACTGGTGATGCTGATGAGAGATGTAAAGGGGTGGTGGTGGTTGCTAAACAAAAATGTTCATCTCTGGCCTCAAACAGAAGGTCCAAACGGGCTGCCATTGAGCTACATTGGGGGTGTGACGTTCATATGATGACACCCCAAGTGCAGCTGGAAGCCACTCTTGGCACAGCTCTTTGCTGAATAGCCTGCCCAAAAAGGAGTGGTAAAATAGAACTCCTTTTTGGCTCCCGGTTCAGGACCGTGGCAACGGCCTGGATCAAGGCTGGGCGTGTGCAGCTGCTGCAGTCCCAGGGTGAATGGTGGCAGCGCAGTCCCAGTGCAGACCTTTTGTGCCATCTGCTTCGCCCCAGTGTCTTACTTTAGAAGAGAATAATTCACTATGGAAGCATCTTGAAGCATGAATTTCTTAGGTGGTGGAGGCAAAAAGGAAGCTTGCTTCCAAGTTTAAAGTTTAGACCAAGATCTATCCCAGTCTTCCTGCCTCAGGCTGGAAGAACTGCAGACTATTGTTGTTAACTGCCCTCGAGTCAACCCCAATTCATGGCAACCCTATGGATGAGACATTTCCCCCCCAAAAAACTCCACTGCTTAGGTCCTATAGATTCAGGCCCGTGACCTCCTTGATTGAGTCCATGCATCTGGCCATGCCTTATGATGTGGTCAAAGTATGACAATTTCAATTTAATCATCTGGGCTACTGGGGGACTTGATCAGTTCAAGGACGCATTTGTTTCTATCTTTCATCATACTGTATCCTCAGCACTCTTCTCCAGCACTACATGTAAAATGAGCTGATTTTCTTCCTATTCACTTTATCGTCCAGTTCTTACATCCATACATAGTGATGGTGAATATGGTGGCTTGGATGATTCTAACTTTTGTGCTCAGTTGTTTATCTTTACACTTTAGGATCTTTACACTTTAGTATTTAGGATATTCTTTAATAGCTTCCCTTCCATTCCTAGACTTTTGATTTCTTGACTGCAGTCACCGTTTACATTTTCATCTTTGACCTTCCTTAGTAGCTGTTCCAAGTCTGTGATGTCTTCCGCCAGTAATGGTGTCATCTGCATATCTAGATTGTTGATGTTCCTTCCACCTGTCTTTACGCCTCCTTCTTCTGAGTCTACATCTGTTCTTTGTATGATATCTTCTACATACAAGGTGAACAAATAGAACATGCCAGTAATTAAATGGAGTAACAAAATGAGTCTTGAAAGTGAAAGCTTCTTGGATGGGACTTTGAATCCTTTTTGACTGAAGATCAGTGTTAAAAATTCTTCATATAAATAAATAAATTTACCTCTCCAGTGGCCTATTGTAAGCACAGAAGTTCATTATGCTCAGTGAGCTTTGAAAATTGTATTTAAGTGCATTTTTCTGGAGAGAGGAGTCCAAAGGTTTCAGCATATTTTTAAAGGAGTCACAAGGAAAAACAAGTAAAGAAGCAATGCTGCAGAGTTTTGCTGAACCACCACTTTCTGGATTTCTCAATTGAGGCAATTAGGAATAAGCTCATTTTGCAATCTGCACATTTGCTGGTTAGTTTCATTTCTGCACTGCCTTTCACCACCACAACATTTGACATTTTCTGAATTGGAAAGTTACATGCTGCAAAAAAGGAAGTAATTTTCTAAAAGGGAACAGGCTAAGTTGGTTTATAAAAGTCGCTTCTAAAAAAAGAACTGTACAGTGGGCCCTTGGTATCTGTGGGGTTTGGTTCCAGTGCCCCCTTCGATACCAAAAATCCATGGATGCTGAAGGCCAATTATAGATATAGTAAAATGGTGTCCCTTATATAAAATAGAAAAATCAAGGTTTGCTTTTTTGACTCTGTCTCTCTCTACATATATATATATATATATATATATATATCAAGCTGTGGTGGTTGAATCCAGGGATGTGGAATCTGTGGATATGAAGGGTCAAACTGTATTCCTTGGGGTGTTGAGTCTTGGAATGAACCTAAAACTGATGCCTGTTTTAAAACTAACTTATTATGTATGACAGTAGTTACAACTAGGTGAAAGCTTTTAAAATAATTTTCATCCTCTGATAATAAATCAAATTTGTTAAGTTCTTTGGCACTGCATTGTTCCTGATTAAGCAGATAAATTTAAAATATTTCAGAAACCCTTATATATATGTACATCAAGTCACTCAGGTATATACCAGTAGTTTTTTAATCTGGCTTTTGCTCACTTGTGATCTTAGGGGAGGACCCTTAAAGAACTCTGGAGCTCCATTTGGTGTGTTGTGTGGTACTGCAGCAGGAGGGAGAGCCATCAACACAATCAGCTCTCTGGATTCTGGCCAAAGGCTGCATCCACACTGCAGAAATAATCTGTTTTGACATTGCTTTAACTGCCATGGCTCAATGCTATGGAATTTTGGGAATGGTAGTTTATTGTGGCACGAGAGCTTTGCTCCATGCATTCCATAGCATTGAGCCATGGCAGTTAAAGCAATGTCAAACCAGGCTATTTCTGTAGTGTGGATGGACTCCTAGAGTCCTAAACTGGGTTGTTCCACACTGTCACAAATCAGCTTAGTTAAAAACTAAGGGTAAAACTAGCAATAAGCTGGCAATTAAAAGAATTGGTAAGGGTTATTTTTCCAGAGCATGTTACAAAGCCATTATTAAACCATCATCTATAGTGAGTAGTGAATCTAGTCCCAGGAGAGCATCCATGCTAAGTTAAATCAGGGTTCACACATATAGATGAATGAAAGGGAGACACCTCTGAATTACGTTCAGAAATGGAGGACACTCACTTGGTCTATATTGTCATTGGTGTCATATGATATACTTTTTCTATTTAATGCCCAGCATTTTTAAAAGATCATTTTTTCACTGTAGTCATAAATGAACAATATTTGTTACCTGGTTATTTTCTATCGCAAATCCTATGTTTTTCTTGGTATTTCCCTCTCCTAATATATTTACAGTTGCTATCCTCTGTCTGCTCTGTGCTATGGGTTTCACTTTCCAATTAAAAGTTCTCTGTGTCTAGCAACTGATCCTCTGAAGTCAGTTTTTAGAGAGTACTTAAAATTGCTGTGGAGGAAGAAAAACCTTCCATTGTATTAGCAGACATGTTATCCTGTCATGGATTTTAGGCCCCTGCTTACATTTATTGGTATCTACTGACTTACAGAACACTTGATGTGCTACCAGATTCATCGTAAATAAATAAATAAATTTATTTTGTTTATGATTGTCTCCTCACCTTCTGATAGCTGCTACGTCATAATCATGTAGTCTCACTGGAAGCAGAAGTCAACTTCAGGTTTTCCAGAGCTTGCAGTAATTTTATAAATTATTCATGTTAATGCCACTTGTGGATTTGTTCCAAAGGACTGCATATTTCTGGCTTGCTTTCCTGCTACTCAGTTTATAGCTTCCACCTCTCTTGGTTAAGTAAGAATGATAATAAAATAACAAGATTTTTTAAATTGTCTCTGACAAAAGCAAAGTAACACGTAATTAAATGTCAGATTATCCTCTACACAGCATGTTTATGTTGCGCTTTTCCCATGATTTGTTAGGGTTTAAAGATGTTTTATTTTACATGACTGAGTTAATAAAACCTATGTTACAAAACATTTTGCTATGATGGAACTTGTGTGAATTAGACTCATTCCATTTCCAGTGGACAACAGTGGGTAAATGCATTTTGAGTTGTTTTTTTTTTAAAATAGGAAATATCATTTCTTCTGAACCAGAAATGAGGATGAAAAAGCACTACGTAGTCTCACTGGAAATCTCAGTATTTATTTCAGTGTAATTATTTAAATAAGACCGAGGCATTCAAAAAAGTTGTTAGATTTAGAACTAGATGTTTCAGTACTCTTCTTTAATTTTAAAGGATTTAGTGGGAGGGATAAGAGACAGGGTGGTTTTGCTGTTATTCAGGCTTATTTTGCTACAAATGTATTTTTTGTTTAACCAAAGCTATGTATTCAACAGCCAAGCTGTTGTTTTTTTCATTGAGGTGGAATTGGGAAGAGATGTCATGCATTGAGCAGGAATGGGGAAGAAGTGTCCCAGGCCTTTCAAGATCTAGCACCTCTAGATTGCCCCCCTCCTTCACTGACATCACCGGCCCCGTTCCCCCTTGAAGAAGATACTTGTCCTGCCTCAAATCTACCCTGAAAATTTAAACAAATTTTGTATTTGAGATTTCTAATTTAATTAATTTTAATTCATCTGTTTAATTTCTGTTTTATTGCTTTCCGGTGGGAGAGTTGGGATGTGGGATTGTATTTAATTGTGAATTTTATCCTCATGATATTTTATTGTTATACTTCTGTTGTAATCCGCATTGGTTCCCCAGGGAAAAGGCGGAATATAAATTATTATTATTGTTGTTGTTATTATTATTATTATTATTATTATCATCCTTTGGGTTTATTCTGATTCAAAGATAGATGGAGAGTAAGATTTGTTTGTTTAAAGGTTGACTGTATGACAAACAAACAAAAATAGCACATGACATAGCCGAATAAGCATTGCTGGTGGTAGAATACTAAAATAACTGGAACTGTTTCTTATTTTACACCATTTCATGACTTTTCTATGATGAAACCAATTTTAATCCTGTCTCTAAGATGAGCAGAAAGTGGATTGGACATTCTGTTGGAATATGTCTGGATGAAAATTGAAAATCAATAAAAAGACTGAAACAAAAAAATTTCCAATAGCTTAACAATAAGAGCAATGAAAAGTTTTCACCCTCACTTCCCCTATTCTGTGCTATAATGTCTCATACAATATAAATCCACTTATTTTATCTCTGAGTCACCAAATTTCGTGCTATTTAATGAGACAAAAATGAAATCTGTAATAGAGTTTTGAACCCAATCCATCCTGAACAAATACTTCAGATTTGCTCTATGATCCTATTTTTCATTCTATGAACAATCTTTGACCAAACATGATATTTACATTTGGGTTTACACCCTAAAAAAAGGTTATGCAAGTTGAGACTGATACATAAAGAGCCCCCCCCCCCCCCAAATAGCTAATTCTGGTCCCTTTTGTAAGAAACATGGGGTGTGTAGGTGCTGTGTGTTATACATTTGTTTCATCCAAATCATAAGCAGAATTCTACAAAATTGGCCCACAGAATACTAGGTAAATTATTGCATAATTTATACTATTGAAATGGGGGGGGGGGACTTGAAGTGATATGAAGCTGATTTTTATGTTTACAGGCTATGACCTCTATTAGTTAGTTAGTAGTTAAAGCCTAGAACCATTTAGCTTTTTGATTTAGGTGAACCACTGAAGCATAGACGTTATGATGTTGGTCTTGGAGTTGGGAGATCCAAGTTTAAGTTACAGTGAGCCATGAACCTCACTGAGTAATCTTGAGGTAGAAATTATCTCAACCTAACCTATGTCATAGGATAGTTGTGAGGGGTAAAATGGGACTGTGGTGAGTCAAATGCAGCCCTGTGAATACACTGGAGGAGAGGCAGAATAGACTATAACTAATAATAAAGTAAAAAGTGTATGTTTTTATATCAGATTCTAGTTAGGTGCTAGTAAAAAAACCCAAAAATAGATCTCACGAGCCTACCAACCATTATTCAGATAGCTCAAGCTTCTTTGATGTTAGTATTTATTAGTATTAATATTTGTGCCTCAGTACGCTTCAAGAATTGATAGAAATTGGGAGTGAAAGTCTTGAATCGTTGTTTGCATTATTATTTGACATTTCCTCATGTTATAGTTTTTCTCTGTCTTTGTGATTGCAAGCCCACTGCCTCAAACCTTTCAGTTCCCAAGTGAATGTGTGTATATGTATTTTTGTATTCAATTGCGGGCTGAGGTTACTCATTTAAATCAAGTAAAATATTTCTTACTGATTGAGAATAGTCTATATTTGAAGCAAGTGGTCAAATACATAGAATCATAGAATCATAGAGTTGGAAGAGACCACAAGGGCCATCCAGTCCATCATCAGTGATAGTAAATTTCTGTGGGCTCAACAATATCTCAGGAGTCTGTAATAATGATTGATGTACAGAGTAAGGAAATTTCTACAAAGGGCTGCTCTGAACTGATCAGTGCACATCAGTTTCTTGTATTTATATTTATTCAATTGATTTGGAAACCATATTTGTAAAATTATGGTGACATTATCTTTATTACCACAATACATACATACCCATCTGTTCATTGGACAGCCTTAATATATAGAAAATTCTGCCTTGGAGGTTCAGAATGTGGTTGACGCATGAAATAACTGAGCTAGACTGTATTCTTATGTGAATTTACCCCACTGTATTTCCCAGTATCATAGAAATGCAGGTGAAGTATTTGGGTCAGTACAAAACCTGAGGACTTGTCAATTATACACTGATGTTTTGTTTTAAAAAGAGTTCCTTTACAAAGTAAGTCCAAGTAAGGCAGTAGCTGAAGAGTTTGTGATAGAAGCTGCCCTGTCACTTCACTATCTGTCAGGTGGTGATAATCCAATAATTTATTCTGTTTTTGTGCTACCCATGTTCCAGCCTTCTCCTTACATTAAACATAGTAAAATTCTCCCTTTTCCCCATCACAGCATTAAAAATCTATCTGAAAACTTGAAAAGTTTCATTGTTTCTATCCAGTTGATAACTAAGTTTCTAAGTTTGTTGTTGTGTGCCTTCAAGCTATTTCTGATTTATGGTGGCTCTAAAGCAGTGATCCCTAAGTGGTTGATACACCTCCCTGGTGGTGGAAAGGAAGTCTTTAGTCAAAGTATTGGCATGCAAGAAAGACACACGCACCAGCCGAACCCCTGTCTGCCCCAACGAAAGAGGATTGAAAGTCCTTCCTCTTTGGAGAGAAGCTTCTCCCTTTGCATCTAGTTACCTTGGGTCCAAAGCACCATGCAGCAATAATTCAGTTTGAGACTGCTTTAACTGCCCTGGCTCAGTGCATGGGAGTCCTGGGAATTGTAGTTTATTGTGGCATCAGAGCTCTTTGACAGAGAAGCCTCAATGTCTCACAAAATGACAATTCTCAAAATTCCCTAGCATTGAGCCAAGGCAGTTAAAGCCGCCTCAAACTGGATTATTTCTGCAATGTATTTTGTACCTTGGGGGCAGCAAATGAGCAGCTGGCTGAGCAACAACCAAGAGGCCTCTTGCCCACACTGGCCTTTGCTGCAAGACAGTGGCATCACTTGGATTGGTTTTACCTGGTGCGATAACGCATGGTTGTTATTATTATTTACTGAATAAAAGCCCATGCAAGAAAAGTTAACTATAAAATGAAGCTGTTTAGAGGTATGTATTTAAACAGTTTTATCCCACCCCCACTCCAAAAATATGTCTACAGTATAAAATCATAGAATTATAGAGTTGAAAGAAACCTCAGTGGCAATCTAGTCCAGTCCCCTGCCACACAAGGACACACAATCAAGGCACCTCCCACAGATGGCCATCCAGCCTCTTTTTAAATACAGGGCACCTATGTCATACTGCAGCTGAAATTCACATGACAGAAAAGGCAATGGCGTATGCACGAGCCCCATTGTTTTCAATGGGGCTCAAGCATGCATGATATTTCTCCTACATTGGGGGTCCAGAATGGATCCCCTTTGTAAGGGAAGGGCCCACAGTGTCTCCTTCAAAAACATTATAAACTCTCTATTCAGTGACATAAACTACTTCTAAACAACTTCGTGGTCATCATAACTCCTGAAGCTGGAGGCTGTTGTCTCCCATCTACACAAGAGCCTCCAACTTCATGCAGGAGGAATCTTCTTTCTCCTGACTCCTGAAGCAGAAGGCTGTTGTTAGAATGCAAGACAGCAGTCTCCAGCTTCAGGAGTAGGATGCAGGAGGAATCCAGGGATTCTTCCTCCTCTTAATTCCCAAAGCAAAAGGCTGGTGTGTCAATGGGAGACAGTAGCCTCCAGCTTCCAAGTGGGAAGCAGAATTGACATGGCACCCTTTTTCTCTGGGAGTTAAGAGGAGGAAGAATCCCTGGATTCCTCTTGTACTGTTATTCACAAAACTACAAATCCCAGGATATTGTAGGATGGGGCCATGGCAGTTAAAGTGATTTTTAAACTGCATGATTTCTACAGTGTAAATACATCCCTAGTCACGTCTGTGCATTCAATATTTAGAACTATTCTACCAGAAGAAACCCAAAGAACATAACAGTACTAAGATTCATTTGGCACCATGTCCCACTAATGGCAGTAAAACTGCCCTCCCAAAAGAATTATTTGTTTCATATTTCTAAGAAGAATAGTGTAAGAGAACTCCTTTGTGAATGAAACCCTTATTACCACTTCCAGCTTTTGTGTATTGTGTTCAAAAACCATTTGGAATGTTTGACCAGTGACTTAGAAAGATACATATAAGCATGAACAAGAATATTTCAACAAACAAAAAATTGAAACCATATTTCTTAGTAAAGGGAAACAAATGGGGCAGTTCAGTGGAGTCTCTTTTGTTTTTCTGCATTATTCTTACACAAAATATAAATTTTAGTACTCTTCATTTTTTATTTTCTTTTTGCTTTAAAAATGTAATGAAAAAATGTAAAAACCTGGTGGTTGTCAAGAACCATGCAATCAGTACAAAAAGGGTGCAAGGCAGTTTTCATATAGAAAGTACTTAGAAATTGATGTAAATGAAATTAAAGCAGTTCTTGAACTATTAACTTTTAACTTGTCAGATCCACACATGCTAATCCAGAACTACAAGATTTGTTCAGAGAGGGTTTGCCTTTGCCATCCTCTGAGGTTCAGAGAATGTGACTTGCCCAAGGTCACCCAGTGGGTTTCCATGACTGAGTGTGGATTTGAACCCTGGTCTCCAGAGTCGTAGTCGAGCCCTCAGACTACTACACCATGTATGCTGTCTTGCCAGCAACATAAGTATTGGCATAAGTGTCTTCTTCCTTCACCTGCAATGAGTTGCTACCTTGTTTCCCCAAAAATAAGACATCCCCTGAAAATAAAACCTAGTAGAGGTTTTGCTGAATTGCTTAATATAAGGCCTCCCCTAAAAGTAAGACCTAGCAAAGTTTTTGTATATAAATAATATATATATGTACAGAATATAATAAATGCTCTTTTGGGGGGGGGGGGGGTTCAACAATAAATGTGAATTCTTCTTCATGGAAAAATAAGACATCCCCTGAAAATAAGACCTAGTGCATCTTTGGGAGCAAACATTAATATAAGATACTGCCTTATTTTTGGGGAAACACGGTTGTAGTTCTAAGGAAAGGCAAAACCACAGGGCAGATGCAAACAAATCTAACACATTAGGTGGGTAGCCGTTTCACTTCCTTTCCTCTCTCTTTTCCTGGCTTTGAAAAGACAAGGTTACTTAAGTCTGGGCCACTTTTGAACAACTCAGGATGAGCTTTATGTCTAGGGCTGGTAGGCCAGCAAGAATCTGTTTCCTAATGGGAACAACTTATCTTCTTCAGCTCCTTGATGGCACATTGTAGTACCCACAAGGTGAAGTATCTGCATGGAAACAGCCATTATTGTATCCTCATACTCCCAGTGAGCAAGAAGCAGATTTCCCCTTTTCATTTTAATTGTTTCATAAGTTACTTGGGACCCCACTCTGTACATCGACATATGGATGTCATCCCCACTCAACATAGTATATGAAAATTAAATAAATAAATAAATTGTTTTATTTATACCCCGCTTTTTGCTAGAGCAATCAAAGTGACTTACAATCTTTAAAACCATGCAACAATATATATAAAGTGATCCCCCCCCTTAAAAAATTAAACAACTACAATTAAAATTGTATAAAACGATTAAGCAATTTCAAAACAATAACAGTGGCAGAGTTGTCGTACCTATATACCTATATGGGGAGATATTTGGCTGAGTGATTTATTCTGGCAAGGCTTGCCAAAAGAGATCCATCATGATGGCTTTCTTAAAACTATCTGGGTTGGTAATTTGATAGATCTCGTCTGGCAGGCCATTCCATAAAGTGAGAGTGACTGCAGAAAAAGTCCTCTGGGAGGTCGCAACCAATTTGGTCTTCATTGGTTGCAATAGGTTCCTCCCAGAGGATCTGAGTGTACGGGGCGGATTATATGGAAGCAGGCAATTCCTTAGATAAATTGGGCTCAAGCCATATAGGGCTTTAAAGGTAATGACCAACACCTTGTACTGCGCCCGGAAACTAATAGGCAGCCAGTGGAGTGACTTCAATGTTGGTGTAATATGGTCACTCCTTGTTGTTCCCATAATTAGCCTGGCTGCCATGTTCTGTACCAGCTGAAGTTTCCGGACTAGGCACAACGGTAGTTCCTTGTTTTTATTTTGTTTATTTAGTATGCATATTTTCATTTGCACATTCATGTATATTTGTATTTTAACATGTTATAAGGAAATAACAGTCAAATTAGAACAGTTTTATTTAAGTAAAGTCAGTATTTTAACTCCATGCATGTGTGAACTTTACAGATAAAAACATTTGGGAAGACAGAGGGATCAGTGCCTCCAAGTCTCGCGCCCCCCCCCCCCCCTTAAGCAACTCTTCCCTCACCCTCGGGATCCCTCCCTACCATTTGAGAACCACTGACTTACATTAATAATTAATAAATAATGTTAGAGGTCCTGGTACACTTGCCAAAGAGAAAGGCCCATTGCATACAGTGGATTGCATTCCTCAGGAATTTTTACAGTACTCTCATTGTAGGGTTGTAGTTTTACATCTGTTTGTCAGGATGTCATTACAGCATGTTAAAAGGATGCAGTGTCACATTAAGTGCCACATGAATGTTATAATTGTGAATCCAGCTGGTTTTAGAAAAGAAAATTTTCAGCCATGGTAAATAACTTTTGAGTGGTTCCTGGCTTACCCTTGATTTCATATTTTTTCTTCTTTATCTAATCATTTCCTCCTAAAGCTATACTAGTTTATATATTGTTTGTATTCACATATTCATGAAAGAGACTTCTAAATAGTTTTCCTCCTACTTTGTTTTTGTTTCTTATACAGGAAATAAAAAAAGATGTGAAGAAAGAAACTCTTGCCAGCAAAGCACCAGAAAAGTCTATACATGAAGTTTCCAATGGAAGTCCTTTACTGTTGTCTGAGACAATTATTAGAACCTCTAAAAAAGGTATTACATTTTGAGATCTAATTAAGTACTTTATATAGGTATGGAAAATATATTTGTAGTGTTTCCAGAAATAAAGTTACGCCTTTGACAGATGTATATATCTTCTACATTAAGGGTGGAAAAAACACACAGATGGAAAAGCACCGATTTATTAAGCACGTTCAGATATTCAGTCACTGAGATACTACAGTCTTCCTGTCTGAATGCCATTTCAGTTTTTAGGTGGATACTTACTTATATTTCTTTAATACTGGTGCTTCATTCTTTACTAGAATTATTTTAATAG
Source organism: Urosaurus nigricauda (assembly GCA_034509955.1). NCBI lineage: Eukaryota > Metazoa > Chordata > Lepidosauria > Squamata > Phrynosomatidae > Urosaurus > Urosaurus nigricauda. Next base: position 89,960,227 of record JAOEGL010000003.1, read on the forward strand.
CTGTTTGGATTGATTTCTGGCAACTTTGATAGCATTAAATGGCTCTGTAAAATTCAGCATAGATTCAACATCCACGTCTTGCAAATATTTTTTAAAAAATGAAAAAGCAAATGTTGATTTTTGCCATTTTTGTATATAACGGGACAATCCATGGATTTTGGTGTCCATGAGGGGTCCAGGAACAAAACCTCAGAGGATACCAAGGGCCTATGGTGTTCAGTTATCTTAAAGGTACCAATTTTGTCATGGCCTCACTCTTCAAGTCAGTTCTACAATAGACAAAAAACACATGGTATTGTCTTTCCTAGAATGTAACTCTTAATTTTGAGGTATGCTTGAAAAATGGCTGCTTAAATGAGAAAGACCATTTCTCTGTCTAATAGAACCTTCATATTTGAATTACACAGACACAGTGTTTGCAGACGCTTACAGTGAGTTTACACTGGCCACAATTTTCTATAGCTGGGTCACGTTTTCTGACCTCATCAGGAATTAATTATATTAGAAAAGTACATGCTTATTTTACAATAATACAATTTCCCCTGTTGTCTGGGCACTCTGGAGCAATGCTAAGTGGCTGTCTACATGTGTGTGCTGTCTGCTGCCATGAGTCACCCCCTCTAAAGTGAAAAACTAGGTGCCTAGTGTTGATCACGTGGCTGCGTACCTTGAAGTGACCTCAGAGGGAGCGACGTGCAGCGATGGTGATGGGAAGTACAGTGAGACATGCATGTAAATAGCCACCTGGTGATGCTCTGGAATGCACTGGATTTTCCAGAAAATTTTAGAGCATACTGTGAGGTTTTTGTTTTTTTTTAAATATGGTTTGAGACAGGGATGGCCCAGATTCAATGTGGTCTTTCCTTGTGAAGACAATCTGCCATTGAATCGGGGCTTTGGCCAGTTTGGCATTGTGTAGACAGGGCAATGTGAGGATGGGGAGAAACCAGTGTAAAGGGCCAGTGTAGACATGACCTTAGTGCATGCATGCTCATTATGTTGATATGATGATATGTGAGAAGCTGGTTCTTTCTAGTACAGCATATGTCCAAGGGTGAGATGAGTTTTCATATACCACAGCCTACCCAGATTTCTGAGCAAGAATTGAGGGACAGTTAAAAAAATTGTTATATACCTGAATGCCATAGATGACCAGTTTCCCACACAATTGCATGCACCCCATGCTAAACTTAAAAATTGGTGACTAGTTTAAGTCACGTGGGAAGACTCAACAAATGCTTCACTAGTTTTTTATGATACCTTATTAGTAGGCAGTGCTTTTTATATTTTATTATTTAAGTTAACAGTATACAGTATGCATTTGTGTACTTATGAAATATATTGATTTTCAACTTAGTATCTTCCTCCTCCTCCTCCTCCTTCTCTCTCTCTTTACTATTGCATTATTGTAAAACAAACATGTACTTTTCTAATATAATTAATCCTTGCTGAAACCTGAAAACCTGACCCAGCTAAAGAAATGGGATTGATTTTGACAATTTGCGATTGTGTTTTGGCTTGCTGCTGATGCTCTCTGGAGAGCATGAAACCAGTAAAAACTTCACATTTCAAAAATAAATGCTGTATTTATGCTATATGAACTTACCAAGTCTATTTAAAAAATTCAAATCTAAATCCTTTATGACTACTAAAATGTGTTTTAAAATATCCCTTTTAAGGTGACCAGTAACTGCCAATTACATTTTTAGAATCTTTTAGAATCTCTGGGATAAAAATAGTAGACACTGAAGATGTACATGACCCTATAGATTTGGTTCAGACCCAATTCAGGATTTCACAACATAGTCTGCTTCTGCTCAGATTAGATTGGAAACAGTCCATTTGAGCTTCTACTTCCTATTGACTCATGGGGAAGACAAAAATTCAAATGTAGAACTTCCTAAGGAAGAGATTAGATTTACTAAATAACAGACTACAGTGGGCCCTTGGTATCCACTGTGGTTTGGTTCTGAGATCCCATGTGGATGTCAAAAATCTGTGGATGCTCATCCCATTACATACAGTGGGATAATAAAATGGTGTCCCTTATATAAAATGGCACAATCAAGGTTTGTTTTTGCATGTTATTGTACTTTGCTCTATGGCCAACATGACTCCCCCTGGATACGTTTACAAAAATATGATCACCATTTCAAGCTTTTCTGTAATTCTGAATTAAGGTTGATTTCTTACTGTTTCTGCTATGAAAAAAAAACAAACCTTGTACTTTTCTCTTAGTTAACATTGTTGTAACATTGGCAATATAAAAATGTGACTACAGAAACCTAAAATTACTTTGCAATTTACTCCATTCCTGGATTAAGTAGATAAGGTACCTACTGCAGGAAATGACATTGTTATCATTGAAAAATCAAAGACTATGAAGTGGTTTGGGCTGCTGTTACAATAAATGTTCTGACTTCTTCATATGCTAAAAGTGAATCTCATACTACCAGAGTGAACACCAGCCGACTTTTAAGTGTACCATATTTGTTTGTTTTTTGCTTAAAGGCTGGGGTTCTCCCCCCCCCCCTTTTTTTTTTTTTTTTGGCTTTTTAATGAGAATGAGCTGTTTCCCTGACTTCTCTGTCTTATGTGGAACATGTTGTGTCAGGAGTGGGAGTCATGTGGTCCTCCAGCTGTCTTTGCAGTGCAACTCCCAGCATTCCTCTCTGTTGACTATTCTGGCTGTGGTTACTCTACTTGTTGTCAAACAACATCTGGAGGGACATATGGTTCCCACTCCTCTCAAGCTTTACACTAAACATGGTGAGGGAAGAGCAATGGCATCAGCTCTTAGGTAGTAATCTGTTTCATGGAGCTGTTAAAAGGCTTTCTCAGGGGCAGTACAGACCACCCAGAGGCCCCATTTCGTCGCTTCTGCAGGCCCGCTCTCCCTGGTGCTGCCGAAGGGAGAAAGGAGCCACCGCCGCGACCCCTTTCTCCTCAAGTTCCTTGGCGCGGCCATTTAAAGGGCGTGCCAACAACCCGCAGCAAAAAAAGGAGCTCGGTTTTCATACTCCTTTTTCCACTGCGGAAAGGGCGCAGCACCCTCCTGCAGCACAATGTTGTCATGACAACATCATGGTGCTCCCATATGCACGCTTTTAAAATGGTGGCGTCCATACGCGGTAGGGTTAGGGAGGGTGTGAATGCTGCACCCTCCCTAGCTCTAATCACGCCATACAGGCGGCCTTTTTTGTCCGTCTGTACTGAGCCTTAGATCTTCTAATTGTACTGAGCAAGGCCAGTTCTGCAGGGAAACTGTGACAGGTGGTTGCTTCAGGTGACAGGATACCAGGAACAGCAAATTTGCTATTTACCACCTCAACTTAATATAAGCCCACCATTCCAGAGAGCAGAGTTATGATCAGAGCCATGCCTGTGGAAGGACTGTTTAGGAAATAAAGGTGCATTGTGGCACAGGTAGTTAGGTAAAGCCCCATTCTGTACAGTAGTGTCAATCTTCCTTATTGTCCTCCTCCTATGGTAGGGCAGGAGACACAGGCACAATGGTCATATTGTTGTTCTCCTCCAGTTTAGGAGTGGGGTGTCACATCTTTCTGCTTTTGTCTTGGATGACAGGCACCTCCACAGTCACCACCATCTCTAGTGGAAGGAGGAGTGTGGGGGAGCCATAGCAACCAAAATATATTAGAAAAGTGTGTTTTGTTTTTCTTTGCAGGCAACAGGAGCACTTGGATAGCACCTGGTACTGAAATTTTCGAGGTTTTTAAAAAACCCATAAATAGATTTGTAGGTTTTTTTGGTTAAAGTAGCAGGATTAGTTTGTACACCATGCTTGATATTCCTGTATTGTAAAACTACAAAACTGAGGCAATTAAAAGACAACAACAGAAATCTCCAGTAGTAACCCAACATTATACACAAACTAACTATTGAAGAATTACAGTGGATTAAAAATCTGTAATGTATGTGTACAGTGATATCAGAGAGCAAGGTTTTTTTTACAGAATGCAAGGAGACAGTTCCTTCCCACAAAATGCTTATTTTCTAAATTTCAACACAGAGCAAGGGAAGAGAAGAATAAACTGAAAAGCAGTATGTTGTTTCAGTTGCACATACTTAGTCCTTAGTTACAGTGGAGCATGGGAGCCTAGGTGTGTGTGTGTGTGTGTGGGTTCTTTTGGAGTGTAGGTAGCAATACAAGAACTTTTTTCCTACAAGCAATTTCAATTGTAGACTTTTAAAAAAAATCTCTTTCAGAATAGTGTTTCTATGTTTTCTTTCTTCAGTACATTTTTATCTTATCCTTCGTTTAATGAACTCTAGATGGTTCTTTATCCTTCCTGTGGTCCTTCATCCTTGAGTCCCTATATTGGACTCAATCCTCCTCCTCCTCCTCCTCCTCCTCCTCCTCCTCCTCCTCCTCCTCCTCCTCCCTATGCTACCCTCTCTAGTGTTATAAGATTACTTTGGGAGATGTTAGCTGGCCTTAGCTTACACAGGGAGTTTGTGAGAGGGAATAGTTGAACCCATGTCCTCTTGGTTGTAGCCTGGTACTCTACAAAGAAAGAAAGAAATATTTTATTCAATAAAAGCATTTGTGAGCAAAGCTTTGAACATCCTTAATAGATAAATGTCCCCTTTTTCCTATCAAAGCAAAAATATATTTTAAGACCATAATACAAATAAAATGTTGTCTAGAGGGACATATTACCTCCTTTATTCCAGTTAACTTGGATGTTACTAAGACTGCAGTCTTGCTACTACCTTATGTCACTTTTCCTTCAATAATTTAGTGGTTCATCTGTTATCAAAGAATCTCCTGTCCCTAAAGTAGCTAGGGACAGAAACACATCTTAGCTCCATGAAGACAATATAGTAATGTTTATATAATCTTGGATAGGGCTGAAAAACCTCATGTAAACCTTTGCCCTATATTGTTAATCTGAAGAACTATGTAAAATTTACGAATAAAATACAATATGTTTTCTCCTCAGATCTATGTATGAATGTCACATGGACTTGGATAATAACATCCTGGAGCTGGTTTATTCTCAATAACTAATTGTTGACTTCCACGTATTGCCCTGGGAGATTCACCAGAACATTGCTATAATTTGGACCCCAAACAACTTTTTGACATTGATGAGATATTTACATTTACACTAAAAAGGATAATGTGTTTGATCAGTTTTGCAGGCATTCAAATCAAAGACAACCTTCTCCTGAAAACACACAAGCTTAATTTCTCTTTGGGGGTGGGGGAACAGACCACCCAAAAAGGGCGGTCTGGTGCCACCTCTTTTTGCTGCAGATCTTTGCAGCAGCAGCTAGATGCAGTGGCGAAGCTGTGTGCCGCAGTTGTAGTGCAATTAATGAAAAGGGCGCCATTGGGCGCCTTTCCGCCACCGCAACTGCACAGCTCCATCTGAAAGCTGTGCAGTTGCAGCAGCGTGCTTACGCATGCTCTCTAAAAGCCCTTACGTGACGATGCAGGCGTCGTCACGTGCTAGGGTTAGGGAGCGTGTGGATGCTGCGTGCTCCCTAAGCCTAATCCCGCCCCACAGAGAGCCCTTTTGGACCATCTGTATTGGGCCTTTGAAACTCAAATTAGGTCTCAGCTAGATATTTTTTGAAATAGCGACTTCTTTGGGGCACCCAGATATGTTCGTTGACAGCTTGGGTTTGTTTTAGCCCCGTCACTTGTGTGGCTTAAGAAATAACATTGAGGTTTGGACTCCACATTATGTTTGCTGATACACCACTGCTGGGTTTTCCTCCCTGTGTTGTTTTTACAGATTTCTGACCTTTCATAGTCTCCTGACAGCCCTTTTTTCTCCTTAAATTATTTCTCCCAGTAGCCTCCAGGAGAGATAATTTGCTTTAAAAATTGTATACTCCCCCACACGCACTTTAACACCCCAAAGGGCAAATTTTCAAAAATACATTTACTTCCTGGCTACTTTCGTCTTTGATTTCTGCCGTTTTCGGCACCCCATGCAGCCTCCAGAAGGTTCACAAGCTAACCCCTGATCTTTTTGGTCCTCCCCCCTTTCCTCTTCTGTAGTCCAAAAGGTGTTTTAGAGCCAAATAATATAAACAGAATAATCTTATTGGACACAAAAGGAAAGCTATCCAGTAAATTTTGGCTTATTGTATGTATATAAGAAGCTGCTTTATGCTGAGTTGGTCTATGTGACCAAGAATAGTAATTTTTGGCAGATTTGATTGCTGTCCATGGTTCATGTGTGTTCTTCCCAAGACATACGTAGAGATCCCTGATAATCTCTCCTGGAGCACTCTAACATAATCATAGTGTTTTGACCTGACTTTTAATTACCATGGTAACCACCTATGAAATCTTGGGATGTGTATTTTTGGGAGGAGTATTTAAAATTCTCAGCCAGAGGACTGTAGCACCTCACTAAACTACAAACTCCATGATTCAATAGGATATTGGCATGGCTGTTAAAACTGAATCGTTATCACTATAATTCTCTGGCATGGTCTTCCATTCAGAGTCTGACCAAACCCAACAGTGCTTGACTTCCAGAATAAAAAAGTTTGAATTATAGTTAACAATCTTTTACTATTTCTTGACATTATGTAAACCATCCTGCTCAATTGACTGTCCCTAGATTTAAAACAATGTTTATTGCGTGGCCCAGGTTGTGTGTAGAATCATAGAGTTGGAAGAGACCACAAGGGCCATCCAGTCCAACACCCTGCCATGCAGGAACTCTCCATCAAAGCATCCCTGACAAATGGCCATCCAGCCTCTGCTTAAAGACCTCTAAGGAAGGAGATTCCACCACTCTCCGAGGGAGTGTGTTCCACTGTCAAACAGCCCTTACTGTCAGGAAGTTCTTCCTAATGTTGAGGTGGAATCTCTTTTCCTGTGGTTTGCATCCATTGTTCCGCGTCCTAGTCTCTGGAGCAGCAGAAAACAGTACATCTCTTTAGAGTGATAGAAAGAAAGTTTATTGGTGTTCTGTTTTATGCAAGACCCTGATTGTAGTTAAGGGAAATTTAAACCCTTTTATTTCTATTCTTGACAGGTACTTTTTATAGGGAGCCTAGAGCCAAAATGATTTCTCCATTACTGAAAGCAGATTGCCGCTCTTTGCAGGATGTTTCTTTTCTCCTGAAAGACGGTATTTCTTTGATGACTGAATCACAGGCCAAAAAAAACAGAGAAAAAGTTAAGCAATTAGGATAAAAGCAACTACCCAAAATACCTTATCTGTCTAATTTTACCCTATTTGGACCCTCTGTAATGTTCTATATTGTTTCATATTGTCTGATCATTTTTGATTACATTTTTGATTACAGCTCCATATTGTATTTTCCATTTGAAGCTCTGTAATCAAAATAAATTTATAATTCATTCATTTTAAACATTTAATCTCATTGCTTCTTAAATTGTACAAACCATGGCCAATTAAAATGAACAATACAGTGGTCCCCCGGCTTACGAATCCCCCGGGTTGCGAAAACCCCGGGATCCGAAAGCCGCAGGACCGCTATTGTATCCCCCAGGATCCGAAAGATCCCCCGGGATATGAAAAAAAAACTGTGTGGCCCCTTTAAATTGGCCGCATGGTCCATTGAATATAGCGGTCCCCCTGGAAACGAAAGCTTCCGGGTTACGAAAGGTAATCCGGAACGGATTACCTTCGTAACCAGGGGGACCACTGTACTGTCAGGCAGCATTAAACTTAGTTTTATTTTAAGGTTCGTGTTGTTCGCCTTGTTCTACTGTACAATATTTCAGGAGTCCAATATAGTTTGTATAATGCATTCTTCCCAGGAGAGCAGAGAAGGAAGGAATTTTCAAGAATTGTACTTTTACTATACTAGAAGAAAATGGAGACCAATTCTCTAAAGACAATGAAACCTATGAATGCTGATCAAGAGGAACTTGAAAGAACACCAACATGACACAAACTAGTTCTATAAGTTTTGCAGTATATGTAAAAGCAAGAGTTAGCTGACTGAGGTTCTGTGAGATCTTTGTGATTTTTAAATGATGATGATCTTTGTGGTTCAACAGTGCATATTAAATTTATAAATCGAGAGCTCATATTCAAGATCAATCGTGACATAACCATCTGTGATCTTGGTTATGCTCTTTTCCTTAATGTAAATAAAATATTAAAAATCACACTACGAAGTACATAGTCCACATTTTATGCAAGGACCCCAGCAGCTTCATTGATTGCTATTTATAACTGTACACTCCAGCATTGTAATATCCATCTTTTATGCTTCCGGATTGCATCATCTGGTGTCAGTGGACTATTTTTCTGTTTTGGGGTCTTTAGTATTTGGGGGTTTTATAGGGATCAGTTCCCCTGAAAGATCACATTTGTAGCTTGGGGTTACTCTTGGATCCAGCACTGCTTATGGAGGGCCAGGTGGCTGCAGTGACCAAGAATGCCATTGTCCACTTTTGGCTGAGGTATCAGCTGCCTTCTTTCCTAGGGAAAGCAGTTGCAGCACAGTGATTCATGCCATGCTTACTTTGAATTAGACTACTGTAGTGTGCTGTATGTGAATATGACTTTGAAAAGCATTTTGAAGCTGAAGGTAGTGCAAAACGTGGAATCTAGTTTGGTGTTGAGATGCATTGTAACACTAGCCTTACAAGAACTGTACTGGCTTCCAATTTGCTTCTAAACTTTATTAAAGTAGCTATATAATCTAAATGGCTTGAAGCCAGGATATCTGGAAAGTGCCATATAAATCCTTAGTGGAGGCCCTGTTGTGTTTCCCCCAAACCTTGTGAAGTTAGATAAGTATGCACACATAACAGGACTTTCTCTTTAGAAGTACCCCAATTATGTAACTCTCTGTCAAGGTAAATTAGTGTTATTAAAGTTTTTTTTTTTTAAAAAATCTCTTCTGTTCTAAATGCATTTAACTGTTACATATTGCCTCAGGAGCTCTTCTGGGCTGGAAGGCTATATATAAATACTTTAAATAAATAAATCAGTATCGGCGAGTCACATACAGTCCATGCATGGGCTTTGTGTTGCTTTCACTTGATTTTATATACCCTGGAACTCCCTGAAGCCCAGCATCGCTAATAAAACATAGTCTTTTATTATTTTTTTAAAAGGTACCTTCTCCAAATCTGGGTGAATAGCTCTCAACAAGGCAGCACTTGTGTATTGTTTTGACAAAAATAACATTTTTTAAAAAAAAAAAAATCCAGGAGTCCTACCCCTCTCTCCTTCCCATAGAATTTGCCTACCCCTTGTTTAATATAACTAGCTGCTGGTCAGCTTAGTATGTGTTAGAGCCTACTTCTCCAGTCATGGAAGGCTACCTGCTTTTAAAGCAAAATCCACAAAGCTCATATTTGACTGGGAAAAAAAGAACAAATTGAGACAAACATAGTAGTAAAGATACTAAATTGTTTACACCATCATAGTTGTCTATGCCTATTATTTAATAAAAATGGAGGGGATGAAACAACTCTTGTAAGCGTGAACAATATTTAGATTAAGGGGGGCAATGTACATTACAATGTCTGCCCTAATTTGCCACCTCTTCAATTTTAAATGTAGCTATAATATAAAATTTTAAATAAAGCCCCATCCTGAACAATTTTCAAGTTGTCAACTCCTGCTAGCTGTTTTCAGAATATCCTTTTGTTGCAGATTGTTGTTGAATTTATTGAGACAGCCAGATAAATCACCTGACAGTCTTGAAACAGATGATATTTGACTGATTAGAAGGAACAAATCACATCTTCACTAGGCCATGTTATGGAATTAATAAACCTTCTAGGTAGGAAAGTCATATTGAAGAAAAGACAACAAATTTTAGTCCATTAAAGCTAAAGATCCAATATAATCACATAATTTATTATCACAAATGTAGGTCCTAAAAATCAGAAACTGGTATATTTGACTGTGACATTTTTGTAGTGCCCTTTTGGTGTTCTCAGAGTCTTGGCAATGCTTTTTGCGTTGTATTTGTGGAAGTAATGGAAGGCTCCATATGGTATCTGGCAGCTGGTCCTCTGGGATCAGGGGCACTAGAATGAAAAGGAAGCACATTCTGTTATAACAGCAGCAACTTTAAATCCTAGTAATTTTTAATAGCTTTTCAGTATGCCTGGTCTTGTACTAACCATTTAATTTTTAATCTCCTTGGCAATTCCATTTTATGTAAGAGATTTTTAAATGTCAAAGTATGCCAAAAAGTAGCAATCAACTAAAAAAAAAAGGAAAGCTGGGTAAAACAAGAATACCAAGTGCTAAGCCTTGTACAAAGTAATTTTCCCTCTTTCTGCTTTGTTCTTCCTCCCTCACATTGTAGGTTAAGTTATCTGCCCCCTTGAAGTATCACATGGGCTTTGATAGGTTGACCCAAAGTGTTGTTGTTTTTAAAAAATCAGTCCATTCCTATGGCTGTGTTCAGTGCCAGTCCCATATAAAAGTTTGTTTTAAGACAGTTTCCTGAAGATAAAGCATGCCAATTGAGCCCCAGTTAAGGGTGTGAGATCTTCGTGAGAAATAATGGATGTAATAAACAGTGGCAGCTTGTGGGACAATTCAAATTAGCACTCTGATTCAGAATTTTTTTCCAGTCCTAAATCATATATATGAGAGAGAGAGAGAATACACATACGGACTCAAAAAACCCAGCTTGGCCATCACTCCTGAGTCTAAATGAATATGAACAATATTTTATTTAAAAACAGTTTGCTCAAAAAGATTAAGAATTAACACACAAAGCTACAAATGAACAAAGCCCAAACATCTGTTCCTTGTGGGATGTTGGTGCTGCTTAGCTGTGGCTAGTTACATAGCAGTTTCTAAATCTGTTTTTCCATTCCATTAGTTTTTTTGCTTTGTTACTGTCCCCTTGGATATCTTTCCTGACCACTTCCTTCTCTTTATCTTTTCCTGTCAGTTGACCCCTAGTGTGGGAAATTGACAGGGTAGCCCCTAACATACAGATGAGTGAGGCATCGAGCTCAAACCTTGGATTTGGAGGAAGTTGGCAACAGCAGGAAGTTGCCTGGCCATTCCCTTTTGTTGGTGGAAAGAGTGGCGTATGCGCTACATGGTCTGCCCTGATACACCAACCTGGCCTATTGCCCCTATATGTATGGCACAAAATGCTATCCCATCATCAATATTAAAGCACGATTCAATCAGCAATCCAATAGCTTCTTTTGAGAGAAGGGGGCAACTTGTCTTTTGCTACAGGCAGCAAAATATCTGAAGCCATCATTGCCAACTGAGTTGCTCTTTAGCAGCATTATGTGCTCCTCATTTCTCTGGTATAGGGTTCAGTGGACTTATATAAATGAGAATAATTTACATGCAACATTTTTATCTCACTCTTAAGTTTTGGGGGAACCCTTATAGAGAAGTTTAAACCAGATGGTCCCAGCTCATAGGTTACAGTCTAGAATGCATGGCATGAAAGAGGAGGAAAATAAATTTAATTACTAAAGTTACCTAGTTGCTTTTTTAAAATAATGACCACTTGGAATGGAAATTATGTAGTGAGAGTTAGAATCCAGCTCAACTGAACCAGTATCGAACCAGCTTCCCACTTTGCTACAACCAGCTAGAGTAACTAATTCCAGGAGATATTTATGGGCATATGCATGTACCTTCAAGTCACCTTCTGGTGATCCCATGAATTTCATAGGGTTTTCTTAGGCAAGAAATACTCAGAGGTGGTAGAGAAGCCAAATGAGTTAGTCTCTTAGCTCAGCTGATGAGTATGTCTCTTGGCTGTAGCTTCTCATTTGTTATAAGTCCAAAAAATAAAATGCACAATTACTAGAGGGACTATAGAATTCTCCTTAACATTGCTCACACTGTACAGTCAGTTGTTAAGACCCAAACTGGAATCCTGCTAATTACTCACACATCTTTGTAGGTGAGTCATGTTCAGATCTTTTGAGAAGACCTTAAGGGATGCTACTTTCTGGCATGACCTTACTTATTTATATTACTGCTCATCTCTTGCTCTGATGAATAGTGACAGAAGTTTATTAAGTTTATTAAGCCTGGGGAATCCCATTTTCTTCCCTCCACCTCAATAGCTAGGATGCTATTGTTTAGGGACAACTGTGAGAGAATCACCTTTATCATTTTTAGACAGTAGAAATATCAAGTAGCATACCCTTATTGACAGTGAGAACTAGAGCTGAACACATGGTTCAACAATCTCATTTTTTGCAGGTCAAGCAAATTACCTTCCATTGCGGTAATTAGTTGGAGTGAGGAAGTAATGCTATGAGAGAAGGTTGTATCAACTTTTCCCTGCCAGATTTGAGGTCAGAGAAAGATGCCAATAGTGCACTGTGGCTTGGGAGAAAGAAGAGATTAAATTTGGAATGCCTGTGTCAGGAAACTAGCTGATGAAAAGCCAAGCCTGCCGTCCAGTCAGGGAGCAGCTGTGTAGACCAGAATTGCAAGAAAGCTGGACTAGAAGAGGCTCATTAGATAAGCAGCTGAGGGGGATAAAGACACAAATGTGACAAAGCTCATTGGCTAGGGCAACTGTTTCCTTGAAGATGAAAATTGTGTCCAGCATCTGAGACCAAAAAAGAAAAAAGAAAAAGAAAGAAAAAAAAAAGAAAAAAGGCACAGGCTGATATGGAATAGGCAAAGTATAAAATGAAAGCATGAGAGTGAGACTATTTGATGAAAATTCCAGATCAATGTGAAATGGTCTACTATCTTTCTATTTATTTTTAGAATAAATACAAACAAAAACCCACCAAACAGTGATATCTTTATTGGCCAACTGAAATGCACGGTTATACTGTACTTGTTGCAACCTTTCGAAGTTCCACTGGCTTCTTAATCAGGCAAGATATTACAAACCAAATAGGAGAAAAAAATGGAGATGTTAGTAAGATGCCTGCATTTTGTTGTTTCTGCATTTTGTTGTTTCTTCTACACCTACAAAATTACCCCTGGACCAAAATAAAAGGAGGCTTCTTGAAAAGTTCATTGTCCTCTACCTACAAAGAAAGGAGACAGATTGGATTGCAAGAGAATGTTGATATGCAAATGGACATTAAATTTCCAGGACTTTGTTAAACTTTCAATTCCCACATAGCCAGAAGGAGGAGGAACCAGCCTGCAAAATTTACCCTCCTCAAGTCATGCCATCTTAAAAAAGAACAGAAACAACAAAATGCAGGAATCTTACTAACATCTCCATTTTTTTCCCTCCTGTTTGGTTTGTAACATCTTGCCTGAGGAAGAAGCCAGTGGAGCTTTGAAAGCTTGCAACAAGTATATTGTGCATTTCGGTTGGCCAATAAAGGTATCGCTGTTTGGTGGGTTTTTGTTAGAATTTGCAAAATGGCCAATGCAGCTACCCCTGCATAATATCTATCTATCTATCTATCTATCTATCTTTTGGATTTGGAGCATCATGATATTTGGCTAATCCTTTTGTATATTTTTGGCAGGCATTTTGAAAATCCAGGATATTTTTCAACCCACATATGTTTTTGAAAGCATTTGAAGAGATCACACTAATTGGGGGTACAAATGTTATTCTTTTTAATATAATATCAGCAAGTCTTAATTGGTTTTCAACCACCAGACTTTTCCTCCAGCCACAGTCTAGCTCTAACCCACAGACAGGAGAGGCATGTTTCTCGAGAGTATATTGAATTTCAGTTCCCAGTATTCCTTACCATTATCTTTGCTGGCTAGGGCTGATAAGAGTTGCAGTTCAACAACATGTAGATGGTTGTCCAATTCCCAACCTCACTCTAATCCATAAAGCAACTGTTTATTTCCTCTTCAATAAAACACAGTTGTTTTAAAAATCTTGATGGAACCACTGTGTTTTTCTTGGTCTTCTACATTTCTGCCTGTTGTCTTTACTTATGGAGGCTGGTGTCCATCTAAGCTACAAAGTTGATTCTGAATTATGGGTCATAGTACTGAAGTTCCCTTCCTTTACAGTAAATGCCCTCTTGTGGTAGAATCTGTGACAGAGCAGCCTTTATATGATAAGCACAGAGAGCACAAGTTGCATAAATGGGCACAGTTGTCTTGCAAGGTATATAGGTATCATTCGTGACAAGATTGAGAAGGGACTGATTCAGCCTGTCCACATAAATAGGCAAGTTTATGCTAGATCACTGAGTAATGAAATAGCAAATGAACAAGTGAATTTTGTGATTCAAATGAAGATCTTTTTACCTTTCCACATCGTTGATCCTCCACATTCAGTACACTTTTTGTATTTGGCATCACTGTTGCTTTCGTATCCAAACATTATATGAATCTGATGTCTTTTACTTCATGGGTAGAAGAGGCAAGGATCCAGCAAATTAGATTAGGACCACCTTAGAGACTTGTAAATACTCAAAGGGATTCTTCTTTATTCTTTTCATTGGAACAGCAAGCAACCTTGCAATATCTCCTACTTCTAATAGTATCTTGCTATGCGGTCAGGTAGGGCTGTTCCATTAGAGTAACAACACCCAAGTCCATTGGAGTACATGGAACTAGTATTGATCTTTGGATCTTGGCGATTCTGTTTTATGATAAAATAGTTACTTGTTAGAATGCAGAAATATTAATTGATTTACTCTATGTTGCATGGGTGGGGAATTTCTGATGGCTTGGGAACCATTTTTGTTTTCTGTGGTAACCTCCCCTTCATCATTACCAGTTTTATTCTTTAAAAATTACATTTTTAGCCTAAAACAACTGAGTGATTATTATATTTAAATGGTAAGTTATACCCCCCCCCAAGTATTTGTGAATTTGGAAGATGTCTTGAAGGAGTGCTTTAGAGACTCCGGGCCCCATGAAGTCTGCAGGACACACTTTGCCCACCTCTATGGTGATTTCTCCTTTTTTGTTGTTGTTTATCTACAAGTGCTATGCAGCTTTGGTATTAAAAACCTATGCTCACTATCTTTTCACTACACAAAGAAAGTTGTACAGCTTTCTGGGGGTGGGGGTGGGGTGGGGATACCCCCTTATATATTTTCCCTGTGTACTTGAGATAAGTGCCCAAAATGAAAACAAAATAGCTGATTATATCACCATACAAGCAAGGATTTGTGAAGGGTGTGACAACTTGGTTGAATGAATTTTGAGAGTATACACTTGATGCACATATCTGGACTTGTAAGCAGAAAGGAAAGACAAGCAATGTTATGCGGCAGCAGAAGAAACACAGGCTTCGTGAAGCTGCAGTCCTTGAATGCTGCACAGCCCAGATGTTACATTTACAGAAAAGAAAATCTGGCTCATTCAAGCTGCATATCTTGCCAGTTTGAATTTTGTACAATTTCATTTTGCTGCAAAAATGTGCACAATTTTCAGGGAGGTCTACAGAGTCTTCAGGAGAAGTTGTGTGATTTCTGGAAAACTAGGCAGTTTTCTAGGCAAGCTGTGCAGCTTTTATGGGAAAGTAGCACATTTTCTCCATTTGAAGGAAGAAGAAAACACCCAAGTTTCTTGACGTTGCTTTCTGTGAAACAAAAGTTTGATTGGTTATTATTTTTCAGTCTGAACTTTGAGTTGATTTTGTCATAAATGTGATACCCCAGACCTCCATTTACCTGGGGGAAAATGGAAATATCAATTATTCACATTTGGGTTCTGAATGAATTTTTAATGTATTTTGTATTCCTGACACGGGGAAATAATCTTCAGGCATATTTAGGAATGTGTGTTTTGGGCAAGTGTGGTGCTCAATTTGAAGCGATCAAATTTGATCTTTAAATCAGTGGCAGCTGTGGACATTGTAGTACAGCTGCAACAACTGTAGGGCTATCAGCAGTATCCTATTCCTGTTTATCCCAAGAACACAGTGCAAGCTTATATATTTGACCTCAGAAATAAACCTCTCAGTTCAACAGGATTTACTCCCATATAAATGTGCATTGGAGCACAGCTTAAATCTCACTCAAAATTGTTTCAGAATTCTTCTAGTTTGTCTTTCTTTTCCTTCTAAAATCTCTTTAAACATTATAAATCATGTCACCCTCCAGTAATCAACTTCCAGGGCAGCCAACAGCCAATAAAAATTAGTGAATAAAACAACACATTATAGTAATAGTAACACCATCATGATTAAAACAGTTGAGGTCGCTGATGTGTACACACAGAATACAATCAGATTCTGTTGTGGTTGTAAAAGGGACAGAGGAGGGAACTGGTCTTCACATGGTAAAAAGACATCACAGTGGCATTGGGTAAATCTTAGTGAGCATTGCAGAGACAACATGCCATAGTCAAAAAGTTCCTCCCACCAAATACATACTATCAGTAGAAAAAGCACCTAGAGTATGGTCAGGAATGACTACAGTGCATGGATGAGAAAAGATGGCCAGTAGTCCACATTATTTGACAGCCAGTGTGGTGTAGTAGTTTGAGTATTGGACCAGGACTCTCAGAGACCAGGATTCAAATCCTCTCCTCCCCCTGCCACAACTTAGAATTTCTGCTGGGTTATCTTATGCAAGCCACACTTTCTCAGCCCTAGAGGAAGACAATGATAACTCTCCTCTGAATAAATCTTCCCCAGAAAACCTCATGATAGGGTCACCATAGGGTACCATAAGTCAGAAATGAAATGGAGGAACACAACAAGCCTACACATAAAGCCAGGAAAGGCTTTAAAGGCAATAGCAATTTGAATTGCACTTAGAAACAATGAAACTTTTTCAAAGCCAATGATATATGTTCCCTAGAATATAGTTCAGTTTACATAAACTAGTTTTCAAGAAATTACCAAGGACAATGTAATATTTAAGCCATTGCAGTAATCTTATGCTGCAAAACATTCAAAGTTTCCTCTCTGAATGAACTTTGGTCTCACCCAACCCACAAGGGACATTTGTGTGGCATTGCTGTAACACGCTAGAAGCAGGAGTTCTGGTTCAAAAGCTACTCACTGCTTCGAATCAGTTTACAAACCCAACAGTTGAATCATACTACTGGTTTAATATTAGCAGCATACCTAAGAAGCTTATGGCAGTGAAAGTATATGTATAGATAGCTTGCCTATTTGGAGCTTAATATTTCATGGATGACTCCTTCATTTTGTGCCTGTGGTCCAGATGAAACTTTTAAAGAGGTATCTGTGAAAGACCACAATGGGCGCATTTCCACTTGTTGATTTGCTGCGGATTGGCTGCGGATTTTGTTCAATGCGATTTGACTCCGTTGTGAATTCGCTGTCACAGTGATGCGTTTCCATTTCATTTGATTGAGTATTCAATCCGTCTCAAATATACTTCGGGTCGGTTCCATTGGGCTTAATGTGCATTATATTATCCCGCATTATATATTCTCTTGGTTTCCACTCATGCCCCCAAACCGGATTTTCCGGGTTTTTTTTCCTTTCTAGCTGTCAATCTCAGCAAAAGCAATTAAACGTCACTGTGACGTCTGCTGTGCCTCTTTAGTATACTGCGGGATATGTTTTCTCCTCGTTTCCACTACAATTTCAAAAAGGGCATTTCCGGCGTGTTCAGCCAATCATTTGCTGGCAGTGAGTCTTGGGCATTCCATTTGCTGTCTTTTCCGGTCAGTGATTTTGCTGCATGGTGAAAGCATCATGGCTCCTAGAACCCCACAGTTAGTGCAGCAGGCATGTAGCCAAGGGTGG
This sequence comes from Urosaurus nigricauda, assembly GCA_034509955.1. NCBI lineage: Eukaryota > Metazoa > Chordata > Lepidosauria > Squamata > Phrynosomatidae > Urosaurus > Urosaurus nigricauda. The sequence goes on from JAOEGL010000003.1 coordinate 89,977,828, forward strand.
GGTTGGGGAGGGGGTGCAGACTCCCACTTGGGGTGCATTCACATCACACCCCTTCCTCCTCCTCCTCCTCCTCCCGTCAGGAGCTCACTCAGAGAGAGGGAGTGGGAGTGGGCCTCCCTCCCAGCGACTTCTTTCCCTTCTCCCTCTCTTTCCCTCTCTCATTCTCTCTCTCTCTCTCTCTCTCTCTCTCTCTCTTTTTTTTGAGAGAGAGAGAGAGAGATGGCAGGTAAGGCTTCCCTCTCCCTTCAGTGCCTGCCTCCAAAGCCAGGGATGGATCATGGGGGAAGGATGGCTGCAGGGCAAGCACCCAGAGAAGAGACCAAACAGGTTGCAAACGTTTTACCGGGGTGGGGGGTGGGGGAGAAGAGCACACACACACCCTTTTGCAAGGCAGGACTGGGGGAAGGAGGGTCAGTTAAAGGCTGGAAGGGGGCAGGTTTTTCTAATAAGAGGGTTCTAAGCCAGGGAGAAATACTATTGTTATTATTATTATTATTATTATTATTATTGTGGTGGTGATGCTTGTATCCCACCTCTCTCCTCAAATTGGAACCTAAAACAGCTTTGGGTTATGTAATAATAATAATAAGTGGTGGTGGTGGTGGTGGTGGTGGTGGTGATTTTTGTACCTACCCCACTTCTCAGATTGGGACCAAAAAAAGATGATGATGATGATGATGATGATGATGATGATGATGATGATGATCTGGTGGTGGTGGTGGTGGTGATTTTTGGACCCCACTTTTCTCTTCAGATTGGGACCCAAAACAGCTTTGGGTTATGTAATAATAATAATAATAATAATAATAATTTCTTAGCCACCTCTCTCCATGGCTCAAGGCAAGGGGCAACAAGAATTAAACAACACCATCAGAACACTTCTCTTCCAGCATACATTACTTTCAATAAAAAGAGAAATAACTTTGTGTTTATTATTATTGCTGCTGCTGCTGCTGTTTATGTGTTCTGTGCCTTCAAGTCATTTTTGAATTATATGGTGACCCTATCATGGGTTTTTTTTGGCAAGATTTCTTCAGAGAGAGGTTTGCCACTGCCTTCCCCTGAGGCTGAGAGAGTGTGATGTACCCAAGGGACTACTTGGCTGCAGGTTAAATCTAATTTGCCTCCATTTATGGAACCTTACACCTGGAATGGACGTAGATAGAGATGCTGCTGGCTCATATATGAGCTTCTATCAAAAATTTATCCCATGGGGACTCTGTCAATTAAATATTTTTATTCTTTACAATAATAAAATGACAATATTGAAATGTGTCTTATGGTAGTCTTTTGGCATCCACAAATAGAAATTACAGGTGTACCCTTCCTGGTACTTTAGCATTGGAACACACACACCTTCAAGTGACTGATCAGATAGTGATATTATCTCATGGAATTATAGAATCATGGAATCATGGAGTTGGAAGAGACCACAAGGGCCAATCAATCCCACCCCCTGCCATGCAGGAACTCCCAATCAAAGCATACCTGAAAGACGGCCATCCAGCGTTTGCATAAATGTTTTCTCCGGGAAACCATTCCAATGAAAAACACATTTAAAGAGTAGGATGATAGGCACGCCCACACCCCAGGGACATTTTGACATTTGGTATTAGATATGCCTTCTTCTAGACACAAATATTTCTTTTCCATGACTGCAGTTTGTGTGTGGGGGGGGGATGCTCTGTGGTTCTGCTGGCAAACGTAATGGTGAAATCACTCGTGGGCAAGGGGGGGGGGTTGCAAAGGGATGTACACCGCCTACAGTCTCCAGGAATAGCGATTTAACAACAGTGGACACTCTATCTTGTAGACAATTTCATAGCTAACCCTAAATAAGGGGTCAATAGTGGCACCAAGATGTCCAAAAGGTGTCTTCTGACCCTGCATTTCCCCATTTTTTTATTTCTACTTTATTTAGTCTTATGATGTGTAAATAGCTTTTGTGAACAATAATTGTTCATATTGATCTGTTCAGAAACTGTGAAAACAACAGAAAATATTTTTATTCAGTATAATTTTCTTTATTAATGTAAAGAGAGGTCATTAAGATACTCCTTTTTTTCCAAACCTCTGTCTACTATTCTTTATTTCTTGGTTGATTTACACCAGGTGTATTGGATAGAACCTACGACTTTCTGTATGGATATTTCATAATTACTTTTCTATAAAGGGTCTAGTATCCAAATAAAACCATAATTTCTAACATGTTACTGATAGTAGGGTTATATAACAACAGTAATAAGGTTGTGCTCCCTAAACAGAGCATCAGCCCCCCAAATTCTGTCCTGGCATTCTCCAGATACCTCTCCTTGAACTGAATGTGCTTATCTGCCCTACTACAAAGATAGTTGAGCAAGCAGTCCAGTTGGGTGGATGAATTAAGGAACATCTTATCAGCCATTTTTTCCACCGAAGTACATTCCTGCTTTCTCTGTGATCAGGGCCATTTTCTCTGTTCAGTTGCCTCGCTGTATCTGTCTCTGTTGAATACAAAAGAATGTGTGACAAGTAGTCATTGAATGCTCCATCTTATCAAGTCTTGATTATAACAAAAATTAATACCCTAATCCTCGAATACTAACCACATGGTCTAACTTGTGTTAAAACGTGGCCTCTAGCTGGTGGATCCTTCAAAGGCGTGGTGGAACTTTGGGCGCCTTCTTCACGATCTTCCATTTCACACGGATTTTCATCTGGAACATCAAGCTGTGTCATGTCCTCATCATCTTGCTATATTTCTGTTTGGTTATGCACGTAGGTGAATCCCCGCTGATCCTGTGTACCTGCCCGTAAAATATGCAGAGGAGCATAAATGCATTTGTTGTATAAGTTGGCCATAACAGTGAGATACTTTCGTGGGTGTATTTATATGTATATTTATACATATGTGTTAGTATTGATGGAAACGTATGTGCACGTACACATATACATACACATAGCTGTGTCGATTTAGTGAAGAAACTTGGTTCACCTACTGGCATTATTTTGGCTCATAAATAAATGTTTATACATAAAAAGAAATGTTCACAATATATATATATTTATGATGTAGTTACATATACATATGTAAATGTAAACATGTACTCATATATATGAATAGATGTCTACTTACATTAACTAAAGTATCTATATACTCATGTGCATATGCATATTAAAACACATAACAAACTCCAGCTCCCAGAATTCCATATCCTTGAGCCAGAAAAACAGTGAAGCCTTGAGCTCTAGGCCCCACAACAGACTCCAGCTCCCAGAATTCCACAGCCTTGAGGCAGAAAAAGGAGTGAAGCCCTGAGCTCTTTGGGCCCCACAACAGACTCCAGCTCCCAGAATTCCACAGCCTTGAGCCAGAAAAAGGAGTGAAGCCTTGAGCTCTAGGCCCCACAACAGACTCCAGCTCCCAGAATTCCATATCCTTGAGCCAGAAAAACAGTGAAGCCTTGAGCTCTAGGCCCCACAACAGACTCCAGCTCCCAGAATTCCACAGCCTTGAGCCAGAAAAAGGAGTGAAGCCTTGAGCTCTAGGCCCCACAACAGACTCCAGCTCCCAGAATTCCATATCCTTGAGCCAGAAAAAGGAGTGAAGCCCTGAGCTCTTTGGGCCCCACAACAGACTCCAGCTCCCAGAATTCCACAGCCTTGAGCCAGAAAAAGGAGTGAAGCCTTGAGCTCTAGGCCCCCCAACAGACTCCAGCTCCCAGAATTCCACAGCCTTGAGCCAGAAAAAGGAGTGAAGCATTGACCTCTCTGAGCCCCACAACAGACTCCAGCTCCTTTTTGTACTTTTTGTACTTTTTGTATGCAAAAAATAAAATCATGCATCAAAGAAAAGCTGGATTTCAATAGGTATGAACTCTTACCGGCAGCAGATAGATAGATAGATGGCATCTCCACAAAAGAGCAATGGCGACAGGAGACTGTGAGGAGAGCAAGGCACAGGAACAGAAGGATACACCCCTTTGCCAACCCCTTCCTTTCATCCCTCCCACTGAAACTGATGTGCATGTAACAACTTTCGTTTCCATAGATTTTTCCAGTGTTAGAATTCGGATTTCTCGGAAAAGTGTGCAAAAAATGTGGTGGCAAATAAATCCGAATTCAAGTCACTTAAATTCGGATCAAGATGCAATACTGCGCATTGATGCACATCGACTGCAAAATTGAATGGAAACAGGGCACACCACATTAGTGGCGAATGCGGATCCAAATGGAACCTACAACATATACTTCGCAGCAAAAAAATCGTTAACGCGGAGTAAACGCAAGTGGAACTGCGCCCAATGCCACTTTTTTTGGCTATTATATTGAAATCTAGAAAAATCCAAATATACTGTTCATATAATTTGGATTAATAAATATTTCAGTGAAAGTATAAAGAAAGTGATTTTGAGAAAGTGGTGCGTTTTCCATTCACTAGTCATATCAAAAATGCAAATGGGGACTTTATTAGTTTTGCCTAGCTTGAAACAATCGAAATATTCACATGAGACAAGGACATACAATGAACTGATATTTTATTTGCTCTTGTTCAATATTTACACATCCAGTCACTGAGGGCACATAGTAGAGTCCCTCAACTAAAGAAAAAGCAATGGAGCAAAAATACCTAACTGCACAGATAAATTGGAGGGTCTGAGCTCATTGGCCTTTTCAAAAAACTGGATGTAATTGCAGTAACTTCCTGGTTTTTTAAAAAAAGGCTCTCCTGAGCTTAAAATGGCCTAGAATGTCTAAAAGACGTGAGAAAAATGTCACACATACATCCTAGAACTGTTTGGCGGCCGGGGGGGGGGGTATTTTTAAAAGCATATTTTTATTAAAACAATCAAAGAAATATAGTAACATAACAATAATGCACACATACAAGTATTTTTCTCTAAATTTAAAAAACATACAGGGATAAATGGGGGCATTTTCAAAATTTCTTTTTCATTGTGGTGCAGTGCTCCAAGATGTCCTGGGAGCCAGTGTGGCCCCCAAGCTCGCCACATTTGCCCACTTCTGGATTAAAGCCTCCAAGCCATACCAAAAGTATCACTGTTTTGTAGATTTTTGATGTTACTGCATTAAACTGATCAAGGGGCTTGATGAAGATCCCTGTCAGAAGAGTTACAAGGTTTTGTGCTTTTTGTCTCAGAAGAAAAAAGGAAATTAAGGGGGCCATGATACAGAAAGTACAAAAGTATATAAAGTGTGAAGAAGGTGGATAAGAATACATGTTTTTCCCTCTATCTCATTGTACTGGAAATATATTTTACAGTTGACCCTCCACATGTGCAGGTTTGACCTTTGTGGATCTGATTATTCATGGATTATTTGCTACCACCTCTGTTGCTGCCACATGCCATTTTTAATAGGGCCTTGCAAGACTGAGAGACAGCAAACAAGGTTTGAAGTCCCTATTAAAAATGACATAGGGCAGCAGCAGGGGTGGTGGCAAGTCAACCAGGGTTTAGGCCATGTGTTCTCCAAATAGGACAATGCCAGCATGGGGAGAGAGAGATTGGCATGGGGAGGTATTAATTTGTTGTTGTTAAGCTGCTTTTGAGTCGATTTTGACTCATGGCAACCCTGTGAATGAGACGTCTCCAAGCCCCCCTATCCTCCACTTCTGTACTCAGGTCCTGCAGGGTCTGGCCCATGGTCTCCCTGATTGAGTCTATCCATCTGGCATGTAGTCTTCCTCTCTTTCTATTTCTCTCTGCCTTCCCAAGCATCATAATCTTTTCTAATGAGTTGTGCCTTCTCATTCTGTGGCTGAAGTATGACAGCCTTGGCTTGATCTGTTATCTTGGCTTCCAGGGAAGGTTCTGGCTTGATCTGTTCTATAATCCATTTGTTTATCTTTTTGGTTGTCCATGGTACCCACAGCACTCTTCTCCAGCACCACAGCTAAATTAATTGATTTTCCTCCTGTTTTTTTTCACTGTCCAGCTCACATAGCCATACATGGTAATAGGGAATACAATTGCTTGAATGATTCTAACTTTAGTGTTTAGCTGTATATCTTTAACCTTTATTATTTTTTCTAGTACTTTCATAGCTTTCATATTACTTTCTTTAGTGACTGTTCTAAGTCTGTAATGTTTTCTGATAGCAATATGATGTCATCTGCATATCATTATTTCCAGTATTGGTGCCATTTACCTCTCAATACTAGTTGCTGGGAAGCCTAGTAGGAGGGTACTCTTGCATACACTGGTTGTGGGCTCCTTATAGGTATCTTGTTAGACACTATGGAAACAGAATTCTGGTTTAAATAGGTCCTCAGTCTGATCAAAAATTATTCACCTTACGTTCTTATGAAACAAAGTAGAGAATAATTGTGTGAAAGGTCTTGAGTAGAATCATGAGTGTTTCTTCATTGTATTTTGAGAGAGAAAAGTCAATTTTGCATTTAGATCCCAATCTGATACTATTAAACTCAGGTTTGAATTTGTGTAAGCTCCATTTGAGAAAGAAAACCAGCAGTTTCTGGGAATTGGATCAAATACTAAAAAGCTGTTTTGGTGTATAGCAACACACTACAATTATCAAGGTGCTATATGCCTTTGCAACAGTTTTCAGTCTCAAGTGGGGAAAGTGTTGGAATTTGTTGTATATAACTAACAACAGATTTAGGTGCATATATACTACAGATTTTTTTTCCTCAGAAAGGTCTTTTATTAAGTGATGCTAGGTTAATTTTTAATAGGATGTTTAACTGAACCTTTTTTAAATGGCTTAAAGAAGTGAAAAAAATGTAATTCTCCCTACCCACCCACACAATACCAAAAGGGTATTTTATTTAAATATTTAAGACTTGCTGATATGCTTGGATTTAGTTAAAATTCATGTGGGAAATGAGCTAACTGAAGTGAGAGTCATTAAATCAATGCTTACGTGGGCTATGAATACTATTTAGTTATACAGCAAACCACCCTTGGCCCAAACCTTTAGCTCTGTAGAAGCTTTTATTATTGTTTTTTTTTAAAAAAATAGTACTGGATGAATACAAAGTGCATGCCCACAGAATGAAGAGCGCACTCAATCAAAATTTGGTTTTGAAATATGGCATATAGAGCCAATGTTCAAGAAGCAGAAATATAGTTTTCTTGTACAGGGTGGGACCATTGTAGGATTATTTAGATCTTGCTCACTGCATCTTCCTTTATATGGCATTGTTACCATCATTGTAAATCAGTAAGCTTTATTAGTGGAGTATCTCAACAGTTCTAAATCTTACATGAAAGCATGCAGGCATTACAAAGAAAAAAATCCATACAAGCTTTGTTATTTTTCAGTGTGATCCTTATGGACTCTAATTATTTAACCAGTGAGAACCGGAGACCCAGATGTTATTTAGGATTTGAGGTTTCTTGGAATGGTGTTTTATAAGGTTATGGTGGATTGTGGTATATTAATTTACATACTAGCTGAAATGTAGATGACACTGCCTGGGTCCTGCTTAATACTCAAAAAGGGTCCAAGGGTGCCTGCTGTTTTCCTACTTCTGTCCACTATTAATCTCTTGATTTTACCATTTTTAACTTGAAAAAGCCCTCCCCCTTTTCCTGCTCTTTAACATCAGGAATCTTAGAAGCAGTGCCATAGCCTTCTCCTGCTTTCCTCCTTTGGAATGTTAACAGAAGAACCTCAAAGAGTCATAATCTATTTTTCTAAATGATTTGTACCTTTCCAGGTCTGAACATAATAGCCAACCCTCTGTATCCACAGATTCCTTATCCATGGATTCAACCATTCACGGCTTGAAAATATTTTAAAAACATACAAGTGACAAAAAGCAAATTTCAATTTTCCATTTTATATAAGGGATATCATTTTACTACACCATTGTATTTAATGGGCATCCACAGATTTTGGTATCCATGGGGAGTCCTAGAAGCAAACCCCAGCGGATACCAAGGGCCCACTGTACACCAAAGGCAACCCAAGCAACCTTGTGTTTTCATCATATGCTTCCCCCTCCATGTAAGATAGCTTACCAGTACTGTAGTGCCTTAGAAATTCACTCTTTTAACATGTTGAATCATAATAGCAGTGTTTTGACCCCATGCTGGTTTCCTATAACCTCCCCCCCCCCAAGAAATCTTAACAACAGTGCCTCAGAGATGTCTTCAGTTTTCTAGCCCTTAAAAAATGTGGATGAACTATGGCAAGCTCCTCTTTTTAGCTTCTATGAAGCCCTCATTCAAAAATTTGTCATGAAAGTAACGCTGCAACTTGGGCAGCAACCAAAAATCACTCTCTCATATTGTAAGTAATCTACTTTTAATGTCTAGTGTGTTGCCCCAATGAGTTTAAACTGCCATATATAAATACTTTCTATTGTTGTTATTGTTGATACATATCGGTACATGTTAAACTTGTATGGGGACTCTCAATCTGATCTTGTCTAAGATTCTCAAAACTGAAGACCTTGCTTGTATTTATACATGCAGGCAAACTTGCATTTTTATAAGTGGACAAGTTACAGGAAGCAATTAACATTTCAGATATTTGCTATCTTTTAAGACCAGTTGGCCTAACACAGTTGGCATCTTCTAAACTAAACTTGCTCAGCCACAGGTTTGGCCTACCACTTGGTACACAGTCTTCTAAAAGTCATTAAGCTATAAGAAATTCCTGAAACATTATTTAGACTACTCTAGATTCTGTAATCATAGTAAATTCATAAAGAGGGGTTTCTGAAAGTTCTGGAACTCAAATTACATGTGGTGAGACTCACTCAGTCTGCATTGGCAAAGTGTGGTCCTAAATCTGCATTTGCACCCCCTCCCAGATACCACTGTGCCTCCAGATTCCATGGACTATACTTTTTCTGGTAAAAATATGAATTCTATATCCTGTGACTCTCCAGGAGTAATGATTAATCTTTTAAATAGGTTACAGTATACACACTATTTAACCTATTAAAATAACTATTCATCTTAAAAAGCAACACAAAAAACAAGCCTATCGAGCCACAAGTCATTTCTATATCTCCTGGTATGGTCTCTCATTTTGTGCTGATTTTGTTAGCATCTCATTTAAACATCTTGAAGAGTCATGAGATACTATGCTTTGGATGCATGCATTTCCATCATGACAGTGCTGACAAGTTCCAGATTCCTGTTTTTACAGTTCACCACATAGGCACTAATGTAAACTCTGCATTTTAAATCTGCTGGATCACAATCTCACCTATTCTTCATATAAAATCACAAGTGCTGTGTGTGTGTGTGTTTCCTTTGAAGTGGTAACAACTGGGATGGATTTTGACAGGAAGAGAAGAGCTGTGTGTGTGTGTGCACATGTGTTTCTCTTTTTTAAAAAATTGCAAAAGTGCCCTTGGTACCAAAAAAAATCTGAGAATCCCTGGTTTAGTCAGTAGGTGGCACTGGATTTAGTTGTATCTCTGCAGAGTCAAGAGTTTCCTGTTGCTGTCTTGTTTTTGTTTGAGAGAGATTATGACAATGCTATTTAACTTCAAGACTTTGTGTCCTTTAAGCCAGTGGTGTGGGGGTACCTTTGGCCCCTCCAGATGCTTTAGACTGGAATTCCCATAATCTGTTACCATTGACCATTTGGGCTTAGAGTTCTGCATGTTGAAAATATCTGGGAGGGCATACATTTCCCACACTTCCTCTAACCTTCTTGCACAATCATCATCACCATCATCCTCATCATCTGTGCGAAAAACTCAGAGCTGTAGCTTCTGCTTCAGCTATCCAAGAACTGCTGTTGGTTAGTTACGGTAGAGAGGGATGATTTATACCAGACTTCTGTGTGGCTCTGCCAGTCTCTACCATAATAATTAATGATATTTTCATTACAGTGTAAAACATTAAGCAGAAGTAGTTATTTGACACAAAGATAAAAAGTAGAATAGCAATTGGGTCATGACTGAGCTCATAGATTATTTATGTACACTTTATTACGAAGAGATTCATTTATCTCATTTGGAGACAGTACAGTTCGGGCGTGTATTATCTGGCTGCCTTTCTTATTCACTTCTGCCTTTCAACTTCCAAGTGGTCAAAGCAGGGATGGGCAGTGGCAGACGGGGTGAGGGATAATTTTTGGTTCATGCTCTCCCATAAACCATACCACCATGTTTCAGAAGTAATATCACATCATTTCTGGCTGCCATTTTGGCTATTTTGGGGCTGACTTTGGGAAACTCTCAGGGAGAAACTTTTTACCAGCTTTCAGGGCCTGGGGGGGGAGGGTTATGTGAATCACCATATGTATTTCCCTTAGACATAGGTTAGTGAATTACTTGAACATTTCCATTTGTTTTTCTAGATCTGCCCTAACAGTACTTTTTAAATATATGTTTTTCAAATATATATGTATTTCAAATATCATAGGCTACCTTCATAAAAAATGAATGATGTTTTTATACAACTCTGAATCTCAATCAAAACTCAGAAATATTAAACATATATGCCTATATCCAGTTACTACTTCCAGCTAGAGTAGGCACATTTCATACATGTCATATTGTTGATTTACCATTCACCCATTGATTCAGTGGATCTACTCTAGTTGGCCAAAAAGTTAGATTTATGCCAAAGAGGGTTTTATTGTTGTTGTTCCTAAGATTTCTTACGTGAAGATTTTTAAATGATTTGATGTGTTGCATAATTGGTACTTTATTTGTGTACAAAATATACCATCTGGAAGTTACTCAGGTGTGTTTGACATTTTAAAAATAATTTCTAATATGCTTAAGTTCTGTTTACAATAATTATTTGAGACTTTCAGACTAGCATTGTGATCACTTCCTTTCAGGAAAAGCCCATAACCTTTCACTGAAAAATATTATGCCTACCTAAGATTTATGAATAGCAGAGTAAGTTATTCTTAGCAGTGGCATCCAGTAATTAAGGTTTACAGATTCCTTCAGCTAAAAAGCATGTAAAGAAAGAAAGAAAACTGGTAGTTAAGTACACAATTTTTGTATTTATGCATTTTTAAAAAAAATATGCTTTTTGTGCTCATCTTGAAGCATCTGCAGACCAGACTGAATTTATACCTGTTTACCAGATTAACTTGCAGTGTGGCGTGAGGAAAACATGGCAATGTAATTGGAAGATAACAGATACATAACCTGAAAACGTGTAGCTGAAATGATTGCATGAAAGGGCAAAAAAAAAGAAAAAAAAAAAAAAAGAGAGAGAGTCATGCTTGACAGTCAGAAATCAAATTGGCATTGCAGGACTATAAATCAAGAGGTAAAGGTGATAGTTGTTTTATTCATAGAATAAAATAGCTGGAATGGCCTCAAAGGACAACTGAACCCAACTCCATTGCTTTAGTGCAACACACAGCCGTTTTTTAAATGACTGTGCATCAACAAAAAGAGCTGTGACATGTTTCCACTATGCACAGTTACCTCTATTTTTCTTATGCCTTAGGACAGAATAAAAAGACATCAATGTGAGCAAGGTGCGCCTTAGAAAAGTCACTTTTTGTACTACATCCCCCAGGATTGCTCAGCCAATCTGGTCACTGGCTATGCTAGCTGGGGGATTTGGGGCCCTGGATCCAATAATTTATTTTTCCTAGTACAACCTGGCATTGTAGTTGAATAGGAATTGTTCCTGCTATTCTTCTGGACTTTCATATTCACTGGTGATAGAAAGCCAGTGGGACTGGTAGAATGATGATGGACCAAGCAACTTCCTGCACCAGGAAATAGTAGGAAAAGTGTCCTACAGCTTATCAGCAAGTTAACTACAAAATAATGAATACATAGTAAATACAAAATAATTGAGAGCCACTTCTCATGTGCTTTGGCTTTAGTGGTTGGTGAGAACCCCTTCCTACATATTCCAACTGCCATACTATAGTTTGTGGTTTTCTGGGAGAAGTGATGTGCTGGTGGAAATTTTCTTATCACTCACCAGACTGTAGACATTGTAATACGTTCTTTCATTCTCCTGCATTTGTCTCAGCTACCAGCCTCAGAAATTCAAAGGTACAGCTGTGTTAGTCTGCAGAATCAGTATGTAGAGAGAGATCTTATAGCACCTTTGAGACTAACTGAAAGAAAGAAGTTGGCAGCACAAGCTTTCGTTGACTGTAGTCTACTTCCTTAGATGCATTTAGTGGAGTGGAAACCAGGAACAGACATATATATATGCCATTGGTATGTGAGAATGTCAATTCAAATTAAAAATCCTTTTGTGTATGGAAATGAAGTATCTAGTCTAGTTTGAAAGATGGTCGTTAGTGAACAAAGACATTGGGAGCTAGCCAATGTGTATGGAAATGAAGTGGCAAGTTAGTCTCAAAGGTGCTACAAGATCTCTCTATGTACCAAGCCTGAGAAATTGGTGTTCCTTCAAGGTTTTTTTTTTTAACTTAAGGCAACCTTACATCAAATCTATTACTGGGTTGTCTTTACAAAATTTGTTCAGAAAGGGTTTGCCATGGCCTCCCTATGAGACTGAGAGAGCCTAAGTTGCCCAAAGTCACCCAGTGGGTTTCCTAGCTGAGTGGGAATTCAAAACCCTGTCTCCAGGGACCTAGTCCAACATTCAAATCATTACACCATGCTGGCAAAATTGCATCCCCTATATTTGTGACTGACACAAATCAGTTGCACAATAAGAGTTAGGTAAAAAGGCAGAACTCATAGTGAGGCTTTTCCTGTGTCAGGCCTCCTTCAGATGTCATGCAGTGGATCACAGCTAGAAGTTATTAATCATGTGCCATGCTCTCCAGTGGTAAGTACATAGCCAGGGAACTTGTGGTCAACCTCTATTTTAAAAACCCAACTAACAACTACATCCTTCTCCTGCCTTTTAATACAAAAGTAAGCATAAGCATCCCAATTCAGTTGACACTGACCATTGACATGAATACTGATAGGTCTTATTTAATGGCAAAATCCTTTACTCTAGACTGGTTTGAAGCCCTTAATTCTTTTGCCACCCACTATTGTCCTTATTGGCTTGGAAAGTCCCATTACAGTACATTGCTAAATGGTGACATACTTCTTTCAGTTTCTAATTGTTAGTATTCTGGAATACCAAGGTATGGACACTGTTGATGTGTGTATGTGCCTTCAGTTCACCTGTAATTTTATGATGATCCCATGAATTTCATTCAATTTTTTAAGACAATGAATGCTCAGGATGGTTTTGGCAGTTTTTTCTTCTGAAATACAGCCTATAGCCCCTGGTATTTGTTGGGGACCTTCTATCCAAGTCCTAACCAGGGCAGATGGCCATCTGTCTGGGAAGCTTTCTTCCAACTCTGGGAAGTTTCTTCCAACTCTGTGATTCTATGAGATCCTGCTTAGCTTCTAAGATCTGACATGATCTGCTCCATTTAAGTATTTAGGCCACATATACTGTTGGTACAACCCTCAAATGTATACTACAAAGCTGAGTAAGAAAGTCAAATACTTATTTTTGTACCTGATCAGCAATATTGGTCTAATGATTTTGTCCTAAAATATATTTGGCTTAAATCCACTTGTCATTCTGATTCAAGTAAGCCCACTAAATCAACTGTACTTATGTAGGCTTCGGCTTACTAACTTTTCAATGATTCAGTGGATTTAAAGTCTAACAATTGGATTTAGACCTTTCATTCCTGGAGTTATCACTTCTGTGTAATTGCTTGTCTTTTGCTGGCACAGTAAAAAAAATGGGTTGGATTAACCACCAAATTACAAAGTAGTATATAAAATGTCCCTTTTGTATGGCAGGGTTACTTTTTGATTATAGCAATTGCTCCACTGTAGGTAGAGAAATAATGATAAATCTTTTAACATGAGCAGTGTAATTGAGGTTTCTTCCTGGTGAGTTTTTTCTTCAGGATGGTTAGTTGTGTAAACGGCCATGCTGAGTTGACCTGTGCTACAGCAGCTTTATTCTGAGAGCTCCTTCTGGACTGGCATGGACAAGATAGCAATTAGGGACCACATGTGTGTGACCTACAAGCTTCCCACTGAGAAGGAATTTGCTCTCTCATACAGACTAAGACAGATACTAAAAGTATCATTGTTTATTAAAAGAATATTTCTTTCCAGAAGAAAGTTGAGTAAAGGTTATGTTTGCTATCATGTGGAACAGAGAACCTAATGTTTACAAGCCTGGGAAAATAATTGTTATGTCCATTAGTATAGCTAGCTAGCTATTCCTCTATCTGTGGTATTTTGTGTATTCAGAATTTAGCTAGTATGAATCTTGGGGCAGCTATGTTAAAACAGTAACCCCATTTTTCTTGAGACTGATGTAATGTACATTGAGAATATTTTCAGAAATGTGAGGTTTTTGTTGCTATTTATGGAGGGATACTGTGGTACAGTTGATGTGCATGGGTACTACTTTTTGTCATAAATAGCAAGAAAAGTATTTAAAAGCTTTCCTTAGGGGAAAAACCTTTTTCTATTTTAGTTAATAGAAACTGGTGTTGAAAACGGAATGTATGTTAGCACTCTCTGATTTAAATAAGCTGCTGTTATAACATTGTGTTATTAGTGAAAATCCCTAGGCTGACCATGAACATATAAGCATCTTGGATATCCACATATAATATATAATTACTGGTTTACAATTGACAAGAGGATGGAAGGATTAAAATCATGAATTAGAAGATGAAATGCAAAAACAAAAACAAGCATACAGAATAAATCTTTGTTTTTCTCTATTTATTTTATTTATTAAATTTATATTCCACTGTTACACAAAAGGGGCTTGATATCCAAGGCCCAGGTGGTGCAGTGGTTAAATGCCTGTACTGCAGCCACTCACTTGAAACCATAAGGTTGTGAGTTCAAGACCAGCAAAAGGGCTCAAGCTTGACTAAGGCTTCCATCCTTCCGAGGTCACAAAACTGAGTACCCAGATTGTTGGGGGCAAATTAGCTTACATTTGTAAATTGCTTAGATACTGCTTATACACTGAAGCAGTATATAAATGAAGCTTGTTTGTTTTTGTTTTGTTTGTCTTCAGTCTTATTTGCATATACAAGTTAATGCAGTACTTCAATGAGACTGGAAAAGTGTGATATAAATGTTTAATAGAAATGTTTTACAGTAAATGTTTGCTTTCCCAGAGGTTTTAGTTAAAGGACATTTACTAAAGTGCTGAGGACACTTAAGAATCATTTCATGATAACTTGAAATGTATAATTTATAATTCAAGCACAAATGGTATACTTAATGTTAACTATTTTTTTTAATTCAGGTGAGCGAAATAGACGAAGAAGATGTCAGGTGGCTTTCAGCTACATGCCTCAGAATGAAGATGAATTGGAGTTAAAAGTTGGAGACATCATTGAGGTTGTGGGAGAAGTAAGTAGTATTTTGTGGGATCCACCATCATCCTATGTTTAGATTGAAGACTATGCAGCTTGTTGAGGCTTCAGTTAGAAGCAAAGGTGGGTAACAAGGCACTGGCTACAATTTTTGTGCTCAAAGACTGTCCCAAAACTGTTATCCAAATTTGCAAACAACACTGCAAAAAATCCAGTGGCAAACACCTAAAAAGAGGAAGGGGGAGATGTATTGGACCTTTTCCTGCTGGATACTGAAATTCAGCAGTATATGACAGGCAGGGGCCCACTCCTGATACAGATCATCCAAATAGTTCTGTTTACTTGTGCAGGTAGATATGCATCCATTGAAGAAAGCCATACAAGTGAATGAGATATTGGTACATCTCTCCCATAATGTAACCAGCTTTCTTTTCTTTTTCCACACATATCCAGAGCATATGGGAGTTTATGTGGGGGGGGGGGGGGTAGGAGAGGCTATATAAATGGAAAGTGTAAATGCATCTCCTATTCATCCAGATAGCATACTGCTTGTGTGCCAATGCCTATATAGGGAAGAGGAGAGAGAAGTCAGGGTTCATTAGGATCTTCCACAAACATGGTATATTTGCATAATGAAACTGTCCTTAGCATGTTTTCTTTTGAAGGGTATTTGGAAAACTTAAGGGTCTGGATTCAATAATTCTGCCTGCACTTCTCAGATTTATTACTCCAGTGGCTACCCAACCTAAGCTGCGGACTGACAGAGATGTAGAAGTATCCTACTATAAAAAGAAGTATCTTGCTATAAAAAATAAGATGCTTTGACAAAATATAATTGAAATTGGGTATACTATTGAAACAAGTGTTCTGGCTCACATTAGTAGCTAAAATAAAGCCTAGTGAAAACAGTACACAAATAGGATGTGGTTATGCCTTCTGGAGGTTTTTGTGTGTGTGTATGTGTGTGTTACTCTATGATAAAATGAATAAAATCCAAAATATTTCTTATGTGTGTGTGTATGTGTGTGGTCAGATAGGAAAATAGTGTGATCGTATTTTAAAAGCAACAAAGCATTTAGTATTCAGCAGAACTAGAACTGCATGCCTAATAAAATTGCTAGGATACAAATCAAACTAAGAAATCATTTTCATGCTTATAGAAATCTTCACAATTTCTTTTGTTTCTTGAAGTAACCATTTTTTCAGTAGCTGAACAATGTTTTTATGCTTCTATGAACTGACTTTGAGATTTCTAATCTAGTGATGGATTTTATTGGGCATATGTATTTGGTGACAGGCTGCATTAATTAATAATACATTTTCATTTGTAAGCTTTTATTGGCTTCAGTGAATAACACCATTTCAAACCATATGGTACAAGGATTTTGCCCAATTTGGTTCTGCTAAGTCAGCTATGTATAGAGTTTGGGGTTCATTATAAACTTTATATCTTTTAGCACTTTTAATTACTGTCGTTTAAATATAACAACATATGCACACACATATATAGTCATTTGTCATTAGGATTTATATAGCACTTCCAAGATACATGATGCTCCAGATAGTCACAAACAAACAAACCTTAGTAAAGAGCTTATTTAAAATTCAAGAGGTTATCATTTAAAATGTGAGATGCTTTGGAGGAAGAGAATGGCGAGGCTGATAGGGGGAATATGCATTCAGTTCTGTTTCATAATTAGGTTTGTGTTTTAGTAGAAGATGAATACTTCAGGAGCAAAGCTAAAGACTATAGAAAAACTAAGAGAAGCAAAAATATGTGGTGTCACATGAGTTTCTTGGGAGGGAGTTGTAGATGTAAGGGATGTCACGTTGATGTAAAATGCACTCTCCCTTTAATGAGACTGCCACCAAAATAATAATGTGATGTTGTGTCCCCAGACTGAAGCAGACCCTTTTAAACTCATTGTTTTAAAATACTGTATAGTGAGGGTAATGTGGATGTTATTTAAACTGGAGACAGGCTTTTGTTGAAATATAAAATTGAACTTTATTGAACAGGTGTTTCAAAAATATGTTACTTGACTAGTTTAAAAATAAACAGTTATTGGTTCAGGCACTTGTGTTATTTGGTACAGTTGGTAAAATGTCTTTTTGAATGTTAACTTGGTTACAAATCTTCAATAGTCCACAGAGTATCAGTGTTACTAAATCTCAAGAACACTCACACTGTTCTTTCCTGCTTACATTCCTAGCCTACAAGCTAATAGTATTGCCACTCAGGCTAACTATATTAACTCCCGCACTTGGTGTAACTAATTGGTTAAAAGTCCCTCACTCTGGACCTTAACCACAGCTCCCTTCTGGAACTCCTAAAACCTATGTCCTTCTCTGGACTCGTCAGGACCCTCACTCTCTGGAGTCTAAACCCTAACTGAAACTCCAACTGCCACAATGGTATTTTCAGCCTTCCCCAGCCGGCATCCTATTGATTGACATCAGCTGGCTTGTGATTGGCTCTTGCTATCCCAGGCTAACATGTCTTTTCGCTACAAAGGACAGTAAAGAAGTCGGGTGAGAGTCAGGAGATATTTGATAGGCTTCAGAATGCAGGAGCTAGAGAAGCAAAAGTCATGGGCACTTCCATGGTTTGAAGAGATAAAACGGAGCTATGTGGGTGCAGAGAACAGAGTTTATGCTAAATTTAGGATGGGGCAGGAAGCATTTAAAGAGGAGTGACAGGACCTGTATAATCAGAAAGATGAAAGCGTTTGAATGATCAGATTTTGAATTAATACAATTGATGAAGTGTCAGAGACAAGATAACAGTATTTTTTCCATGATTCACAGGAAGAAGCAAGCTGGCATGACAATAGATTGACTGTTAGGAAGATTATTAATTCAGGGGTAGCCATGTTGGCCATGCAGCAAAATGCTACAAATCCACAAAGCAGTCATTTAACAAAGATGTTAAAAATCATGCAAGCTGTCAAAGCTTCACTGAGTTCTTCTTTACACAAAGATGTTAAAAATCATACAGGTGATGACATTAGAATCACAGGTCTACATTTTGTCTCAGGTGTTACTCTGTTTGTCAGTTACCGGTATGTTGATATTGAAGGACCTCAGTGCGTGAAGAGGCCACTCCACTTCTTGCCATGTGAGGATTAGGTACAAAGAGCAATAAAAGACATGCAATGAAATTCGAACTCCATTAGCAACAGCTTCCTTTTAGATCCAGCTGTCCCTGTCCTGTGTGAACCTATGTGCCCATTTCTTAGGCAGAGAACATTGAATTTCTCAGGATATCTCTGTAGTGTTACATCTTGAAAAACATCTAAGTGCTGCATAGGTAAAACTTGTCATTTGTAGTTCAATGAAAGAGTTTTACCTTTGCCGGAGGTAGAAAACCTCAAACAGTTAAGTCCCAGTCATTTGGCTCCCTCTTGTTTTCTGGATTTTGTTGTATCAGGAAGATGAGAAAGTTAATATCAACAGTTTTGTCTGATCAGCAGGGTGTATTGTTATACTGGTCATGCTCTGATGCCTGTTCAAGGCTTCATAAACTATAGTTTTTTTATTCTAAATTGCAATTCAGTACATTGACAGTAGATCCTGTGATAGCTATAAAGCCTATGAGGACTATCAAGTGGTCATCAAGGAGGTCGACTATGATGATGAAGGATCTGGAAGCCATGCCCTATGAGGAACACCTTAGGGAGCTTGGTATGTTTAGCCTTGAGAAGAGAAGGTTAAGAGGTGATATGATAACCCTGTTTAAAGATTTGAAGTGATGTCATATTGAGGAGGGAGCAAGCTTGTTTTCTGCTGCTCCAAAGAACAGGGCCTGGAACAATGGATGCAAGCTCCAGGAAGAGAGATTCCACCTCAACATTAGGAGGAACTTCCTAGCAGTAAGGGCTGTTCAACAGTGGAACACACTCCCTTGGAGAGTGGTGGAGTCTCCTTCCTTGGAGGTTTTCAAGCAGAGGCTGCATGGCCATCTGTCAGGGATGCTTTGATTGGCCCGAGTTTGCCAACTTAGATGTAGTGCAAAGCTGGGAGGAAGGAGTGTACAGCCAGGACACTCATCCACAGGTCTATAAACCCTTGCACATCATAAGGACAAAACATATGAGGAAAGGTTGAAGGAGCTGGGCATGTGCCGCCTGGGGAAGAGAAGACTAAGGCATGATATGATTCCACTCTGTAAATACCTCCAGCGTTGTCACAGGGATGAGAGGGCAAGCTTGTTCTCTGTTGCCCAGAGGATAAGACCCAGTCTAATGGTTTGGAGTTACAGGAGAGTAGATTTTGATTGAACATTAGAAGGAACCTCTTGACAATAATATTGGTTTGGCAATGGAACCAGTTGTCTGGAGAGGTAATGGGTTCTCCCTTTCTGGGCATCTTCAGAAAAAGGTTGGACAGCTACCTGCTGGCAGTCCTTTAGTGGGAGATCCTGCATTGAGCATGGGGTTGTAGGCTTCCAAATTTATCTGTATCTCTCTCTCTCTCTCTCTGCGTATGTTTGTGTATTTGGCTTGTTCTAGTCTGTTTGCAGTGGGTAGTTTCTGAAATTTTTAGATTTTTTTTAAAAATGAGTAACTGGCTAATTTAATGGTAAAGATAATAATAGACCAGTTATTCTCAAATGGAAATGGTTTCTCAGAGTCCTTAAACAAATTCATATACATCAGTGTGATGTCATGTATTTGTATATTATGAAAATTAAACAATGTTATACAGTTTTTTATTATTTCCTTTTGCTGTTGTTGTATTAAATAGATAAACATTTAATTGAATCTACATGTTATGAAATGGAAAATGCAATAGATAACTCATTTATCCAATGGATTATGTAGAATGTTTTGTTTTACCTTTTGTAAATATTTAATAAAAATAAAGTAAAAAATAAATAAATGTTCATTTCCTTTTGCTAGGAAGAGATTGTTAGAGCCATGTTAAAGACTTAGCTTCCACATACTGAAACTGTCCCTTATGTCACTTTTGTATAGATGGGCAATATCTGATGGATAGAAATTATTAAAATGTCAAAGATATCCTTAGCTGATACAGAGAATGAGTCATTTCCATTCTGTCACATTATAACCCAAGGGCATTTGATATTTAGGGGCTGTCACTTCCTACTAGGATGCTGCCATTCCATATGGAATAGATTGGCATAGGAGCAACTTAATCATTTTATTTGACATTTATTTTCTGCATGTGATTGGTGCTTTCCAAAAGATATAATTTCTGTATTGTCCTTTCACGATCAGTGTTTTCAGCTGAGTATATTGAAGTCCAATAGAATCATTCACATAATTAAAAAAAAAGAAAAAGAAAAATATCAGTGTGGGAGAAAATGAAACGGACAAATTAGTGATTGTGTGACACTATCCAAAACTCACAGAATCTGTAGTCCAAGATCCAAAGCTGCATGCTTTTTTATTGAGTTTCACTCTCTTAGGTCTAGTTAAGTCTAAAACAGGTTTGAGTCACTGATAACGAGAGAACTGCTGCTTCAGAGTCTGATGACATTAAAATAGACCTGCATGCCATTTACATATTAATAACTATATGTCCTGAATTAACTGGCAATTTTGATGTCTAGAAACAGAATCATCACAGAGTGGTGCCGTCTATTTCAAACCCTTGCTGGTATTGTTGAAAAATTTGATCGTCAGTGGTTATGCATCCAAAGCCATATGTATTATTACTTTAAACAGTTGTTGAATTTACCTTTAAGCATGAGAATACTGTATGTTTGTTTTTCCTGTCTGAAACAGGTGGAAGAGGGTTGGTGGGAAGGAGTTCTAAATGGGAAGACTGGCATGTTTCCTTCCAACTTCATCAAGGAAATTTCTGATCCTGATGAAGCTCGAACTGTCCAAGAGGAGCAACTAATAAAACCAAGTAAGAATGCAAACATTCATTGTCTCCGCTAAAAAAAAGTTTAACTTTGCTGGATTTTTTAAAACCTATGATTGTATTTCCTCATATGTTTCTGTGATATGTACTGGTTTATATGCTAATATGGAAAAGTTAGATAGCTGCTGTAGATGGAATGGTTCCACCTGGTATGGACATAATGGCCATCATAGTTTAGCAGTTGGGCCTCGGCTGCAAAATTGGGTGCTTCTTCCTCCTGCCCTTCTCTTCTCTTAGATTAGTCTATTTTCCTCAACCATTATTTGGAGTTATGTCTGACTCTGGGGACTCCTAAATGTTAAAATACAAAACTGATTTTTAGAGTGATAAAAGTAGAGTGTATGATCGTCCCCATTCATAATAGACTGGTTTAGACATTCTGATAAGCAAAGATTCTCTAATTCATTGGAATTTGGTTCATTTATGACATCCAAGCAAATCTGTAACTTGGATTACTGTTTGGACATCACAGAACATTTAAAAATGCACCAGCTCTTTGGTGTTTTCAACTTTCATTGACATTTATTATTGCATAGATCAAAAAATCAAAGTTTTGTTACATAGAAGTTTCTTGTTTGTACAGTAAAGAGATGCTGTTTCTGGATAATGGTAAGTACTGGTACAAAAATACTTAATGGGTTCAAAATTAATTATTTTGAATATTTGCAGAATTTTCTACAGGGATGTACACAAAATTCCCTTCACATTTACTTTTGGAAGAAAAGAGCAAAAGTCTTTGAGCCTGTTATTCTTAGTGGTCCCTATGCTTGTCTTTTGTCTACACTATTGTTGTAAATGCCAACTGCGTTTGAACAGTTTTATGCTCCCTTCCTCAAACTGTTTCTTTAGGAACAAAATATGCTATTTTGGACATTTGTGTATTTGATTATTCATGGATTTGATTAATATGTTCGCTCTAGGAATCTCTAGTTCCTCCAACATGAATCTTTGGGCATCTGCCAACAGTCATGCTGGAGATCCTAGAGATTACTAGAGAGAATAAATCTCTAGGCATTTGTAGGTCCTCCAGTGCAATTCTGTAGTCACCTCCTGGCAGATGTTGACCATAGAGATACACTGGAGGGCCTAGAGATTGCTAGAGAGGTGTTCTCTCAGTGTTTTAGGGTTTTTTTACTTGCGTTTTACCACTTTCACAGGAGTCTTGTGGCCCTAACCCCAGCAAATGTGGAGGGCCCACTGTAAATGTGATTTATCTTCCACATAAATTTTAAAGGATTTACATACTTATAAGCCAGTTCTTCTTTTAACACATGGCAACATTGAATGAAGTGATCATAGAGGTTAAATGTTTCATCTTAGTTCAGAAAAGAAATAGACAGGTCTCCCATTTTTCCTTCCTTTTTTCCTTTTCTTGTTTGAGAGAGAGAGGCAGCTGTAATCGTTTTTATTTGAACAAAGATAGTCTGTTCTTTTTTTTTATTCAAAGGCCAGTTTTTGTTTACTCCTACAGCTTTTTTTAAATGTGTGTTTATATAATTGCACAATGATTTATAATGTTGATTATCCTTTGTAATGCTGTTACAAGAGAGACATCAGTGAATCTACTTTAGCATCTAAAAATACAAAGGTTTTTTTTAACTCCTCAGAGGCTTTGCTACAGCAAAAATGGTACAATATGCATGCATGACTTCTGGGAAAACAGCCACTTGTCTTGTTCCACTTCTCCCATCACAATGACTAATGCATCTTACCTATGCACTAACATCCTGACATTGTGCTTTATAATCCTAGTCTACAATCCTAATCTGTCATGTCTTGATCCATTACATCAGGACATGAGTAAATTATAATAGATATTGCAGATGGGAGGGTAGAGGCTACAGATGTTGTAAACATCTAGTTCTAGTCTCATCTGGCAACATTCATGTTATCTTTAGCACACTGGCAGAGAGATGAATTATGCTACTTTCTTTCTTTTGAATTTAGGTTTATCATGCTGTTCCCATGTCTGTTTGTATAATAAAATGTATCTATAATGAAAATATTGTCAAGATCTAGCTGTCTCCTCTCTTTCTGCCACATGGTATTGTCATCTTCGAGGAACTTTATTAAAATAGTAGACACTTACAAGGGGGTATCCAAAAGTTTTAATGATCACCTTTTAAAAAATTTGACAGAAAGTTTGTTTTGATTTGTAGCTAATTTATCTCTGTGTAGTCACTATTTAGGTTTATACATTTTTCCCAGCACATCTTGACCCTCCAAATACTTTATATTGTAGAAGTCTGCAGATTGTGCCTGACAAGGATTTTACACTTTAGTCACTTCTGGCAGAACCAGTGACAAAAATAAAGGACACAATGAGCTGATTTTCTCAGCAACATGCACTTAGGAACCAATGATGACACTGACAAAATTTCATCAATATGTCATAATAACTTCCGGGTGATTTTTATTACTTTACGATATCCCCTCGTAAGGCACAATCTGCAGACTTCTACAATATCAGATATTTGGAGGGTCAAGATACGCTGGGAAAAATGTATAAATCTAGATAGTGACTACATAGAGATAAGTTAACAACTACAAATCAAAACAAACTTTCTGTCAAATTTTTTTAAAGGTGATCATTAAAACTTTTGGATACCCCCTCTACAGCACTTTACATAATAGTTTAACAGTGATCCTTACAGCAGCCTTATAAAGCAAGAGGTAGGAATGAAGCAGGGATGTAGTCGCTTATCTACAACTTCAAGTACGTTCATAGCAAAGAATGAGATTTTAACCAGGAATTTCTGAACCATAGCACAGCCCCTTAGCCATTACCATATACTAGCTCTGATCACTTTTGATATTTAGCCAGGGAAATTGTCATGCATTTGTACCTAGTCTCTTCAAATATACATACAAATACTTACCAAGATAGCATAGCTTCTGAAGAACCATGTAGGCCTAAAGAATTCACTGAATGCCTGACTCAAAGTATCCAGCATCCCGCCTCTACCACTTCTGAGTATCCCTTAACATCCAGCAATAGTGTGTAGACTACCTATAAATATTGCAAACAGCTCTCACAGGGGAAAAGTGTGTCTCTTGCACCAGTCCTGGAAATGAAATATCTTAACTTTTTTCAAGTACAATATTACTGTCTATTTAAAAAAAAAGTTCTTCACTAAAGAAAACAAATTTTAAAAAAATATTTTACTATTAGTGCATCAGTTTCAGACCACATTTGAACTTGTGAACAAGCTAATTTTATTTGAATTTTTTTAAAAAAAACAAAAAACATGTCCAGTGATAGCCACGTTGGCCATGTACAGTAACATGCAAAATCCAGAAAACAGTTATACCTTTGTTGGCCAACTAGTTGATGAGTAAATGAAACAAACATTATACTTATGAATGACTAAAAGTAAATTTGGTTAAAATGTGTTCAGTCAGTCAGTTTATATACCACTTTCCCCCCAATTGTGTGAGTCAAGGTGGCTTACAGAATAAAAAGAAATAGAAATATATAAAGAAGTAACAAGTGTTCTTTATAGCAGAATAAAAACTGGAGAGAAAATGTACAGAAGACTAGGCACGGGGAGTGGAGGAATCCAGCCTTGTGTAAATGGACATCCATCTGTACAACAGAACTTTTTCTTCTTTCTTTTGCACCTTTCCTCTTATACCCTCCCAAATCTGCTCCAGTGTTGTATTTGTGTGGGGTGAATGAGAGGCAGAATTGGGCACAATAGCAATGTGTTGAGTATCAATACTGAGAAGAAATGTATATTTGGCTTTTTAGTCATACATCTATAGTTGTAATTTTGCTCTTACCTGTCTGTTACATATAATTAGAAATGATCTGGTTACCATTCATTTTATGACATAATCCTTAGTAAAATGTTTACTCTCCTGTTTCAAATGCCTAGATTGAGACTTCTGGAAATCTTTTGCTAATGAAGCTTTCAATGCAGAGCAAAAATTAAAAATATTCCTCTCCTTTCTTTTATTATTCGATCCTCCTGTTCCCCCTTTTTGTTTTGCTTTCCTTTTCTTTCATTCTGCTGTCAGGAAAGTCTGCCTTTGAAGGGGCAATTCTGTATAAGGTGGCACCAACAAAGATTGACAGCTACAGACGATATAACAGTGAGTTAATTAAAAGAAAAAGAGGGAATGCTAAGATGAAGCTGCTCCTTGGTTCCATCTGCTATTGAAGTAGTGTCCTCCCGTTGCTCTTAGTCTTAGTCTATTTGTCTGTGAGCTGAAATAAGTCCGGTTTGCTTCCAGTTCCATGGCACATATGTACTGAGAACGTATGCTATTTACTTTCAGCATGTGTATGCTTGTATGTGCAGTGTTGGGAAACAGCCAAAGATGTACGGAGCTCTGTTGGATATTTAATTTCACTGCTTACCAGGTTGCTGTTACAGGCTCACATCTTTGAAGGGCCTATAAAGCAGAATAGAATGTGCGCTTTGCATGCAGAAAAGCTAATGTTAAATTCCTTGTTTCCATTTTAAAGGAACTTTGATTTCAGTGCTTGAAACCTATTACAGTTGCTGCTAGTTGGGGTATACAGTGTGCCAATGGAGTAGACCATCTGTGGGCAACTGCAGTGGGTCTAGGAGCCACTCTTCTGTCCATGGGTCTTTCTGGGGGCCATAGGGACTGCCAAAAATTGCAGAAATGAAGAGCTAGAGGCACTCCACCCATTTTGGACTGACAAAGGGTGGTCCAAGGACTCTGGAAAGGTTTAGAGCTACAAAAACAGTCTTTGGGATTCCTCACAGACTCCCTGAACTACACTTTGCATATCACTGAAGTAGACCAGTTGTTTGTACTTACGTAAGGTAATGTGATACATCTAAAAGGGAGATGTGCACCAAAGTTTTTGTTTGCTGTGTGGGGTGTGTGTGTGTTTGTGTGTGTGTTATTGTTGTTGGTTTTATTGTCATGCAGCACATTTCCTCAGGAGTAATCTGTTAATGTCTGAATGCTGGAAATAGAGTTGGAGTAAAAAGTGGATTATTTAAGGTAGATGAAACCAAAGGCCTAAATCCAATTAGAATAGTTGCTAGTCATAGAATCATAGAATCATAGAGTTGGAAGAGACTACAAGGGCCATCCAGTCCAACCCTCTGCCATGCAGGAACTCCAAATCAAAGCATCCCCGACAGATGGCCATCCAGCCTCTGCTTAAAGACCTCCAAGGAAGGAGACTCCACTACGCTCCGAGGGAGTGTGTTCCACTGTCGAACAGCCCTTACTGTTAGGAAGTTCCTCCTAATGTTGAGGTGGAATCTCTTTTCCTGCAATTTATATCCATTGTTCCGCGTCCTAGTCTCTGCAGCAGCAGAAAACAAGCTTGCTCCCTCCTCAATATGACATCCCTTCAAATATTTAAACAGGGCTATCATATCACCTCTTAACCTTCTCTTCTCCAGGCTAAACATCCCCAGCTCCCTAAGGCGTTCCTCATAGGGCATGGTTTCCAGACCCTTCACCATCTTAGTTGCCCTCCTTTGGACCCGCTCCAGTTTCTCCACATCTTTTTTGAATTGTGGTGCCCAGAACAGGACTGCTAGTGCCAACTAACGTAAATCCATTGAATCACCGCTGAATGATAAGTCAACAAATGTAAAATTCCCATTGATCTAATAGATACTAGCAGTTGGATCCAGTTTTACCTAGTTGGGAGATTTTCCAGAGCATTTCAAAAATTGATTTATTTAATTTGTATATTGCCTTTCTCCTAGCATGGGGCCCAGGGCATGAGATCTTGGGAAAATTACCAAGCTAGGTATAATTGCCATGGGCAGCCTATTCAAGTGTATTTCTCACCACTGCCTCCAGAAGTGCCTCCAGATAACCAGTCTGCATAGATTTTGCTGAAATACGGTTTCCTTACTGGTCTGATTTTCACTGTAAAAAATCTATTAAATAATGTGTATAGTTGGAAGAAGTGCTCCTTTTTCATGTACAAAACATAACAAAGAATATCACTGATTTCTTATGCATTTTTCACTTATTTACCCACTAAATTATGGATATCCCTTACACCTCCCTGCTTTCAGAAATACTGTATAATGTAAATGTAATGAAACACTGATAAACACATGCAGAAAGGACAGTTGTTTTGATTAAAAATTAGCATGGGAACAGATAGTGTTGGGAATATAGCAGAAGAACAGATATAAAGAGATGAAAATCCAGCCTTAAACTACAGATTATATTTAGACTCAGAATGGAAAAGGTTTATGGATGAAGTAATTATGATTTTTTTGTTATGTTTCTACCTGTAGTGAAGTAAGGGAATGTACACCTATAGGCTCAAAGAAAATATAAAAGCAAGACAGAAGACATAAACATTATATTGCAAATATAATAATCCTTTGTTACAATAATATGGAAAATAAAGTCTGATTAAATTAGATTTTAAAAAATCAGATCCATATTCTGTGAGACTACTAATGACTGCACGTGAGCCTCTTTTTTCATCACTGAAAGCAAACCAGTAACATCAGATTGTCATTTCTTTTCTTTTTTTTTCAAATTATGCACAACTTCTCCATCCCCATTACATTATATTTCTGTGAATTGAAGCCAAAATGTCTATAAGGGCAAAGATTTCACATCACTGTTGCAGGGGATTAGAAAAGGACCAAGTCAGACAGAGGTAGACTGATAAGACAAAACAGGGATGGCCAATTGCGGAAGGGTAGGTGACCAGCCCTTAAGGAGACCACGGAAGGCTACTTAACCCACTCCTGAAAAAATAATCTATTGTTTTGTTTGGTTCCAGATGTCCTGAAACACTCTATAGATGCACCTCTAGGAAGCATTGCACCATGTTTTGAGGCCTTCCTGGGCTATTTTAGTCTCTGTCGAGCCCTTTTTTTAAACAACAAGAAGTGACTGGTAGTCACATCCTTTACACGACCTGTTTCAAGAAAGACCTTTCCTAGGCCTATGTTGGCTCATGGAGGCTGGAAATGTGATATAAATGCCTCCTGCTGCCCCTAATTTGGGGGGGGGGGGAGTAGTAATAAATAAAAATATATATTTCATTAATAAAATATTATAGTTAAAAATAATTAATAAATTTTAAAAAATAACTCCCTGCATACTCCCAGATACCATTTTGGAGGATTATTTTACACCCTGGGGCCACAAACATGGCCACAAGGGGGCACACTTTGCCCACCTCTGTCCTAGGAGGAAAGCAAAGTAGGGGCTCTTGTCCATCTAGATGTTCCCTAAAGCAAAAGCAGAGGAACCATAGCAAAATTCCTTTCCTCTTTCCCATAGCTCAGGGTAGGGAACATCAGTTCCATCTAGTGTGTGTGTGTGAAGCATCTTATTTCTTGGATACAAGTTCACAGTGGCATAACTGGTGGGTTTAATATTCTGTGTACAAGATAACCCTTTCATGCTGGTGACAGGCTGTGTCATGACATTTGTGAATATGCTTGTCTTCCATGCACCCATTTCTCTTGCCTATGCAATTATTGTAGAAGCTTTTGAAGGAAACTGATCTTGATGCATGTTGAATTTGTTTGCTCAGAAGGATGTTTTGTACGCAGCCATAGCAATAAGATACCTGCAGTATTTTCTGTGAAGTTGTTCAGTGCTTTTCAGGAAAAACAAGTTATCTTCTAAGTTAATATAAATGAAATTAGCCTTTTTCACTAAAGCTAGTGAAGCCAATCAAGCTGCCTGTTGATTATATTCATACTCAGGGTGTGGATATGTTCCTTTCTAACTAGACTGCCTTGGCTAGAGAGGAATGTAATTAAATGCGTTGGCAGAGATAATGTTGCACAGTATATTTGCTTGCATGTTTGATTAACTACTATTTAGCTTTCTGTTTCTTCCTTAAATAATATATAATTTTGATTGCATAACTACTTGATATGAGTCATACCCATAAAAGGTCCAATATATATTGTAAATTAACTTCAAATACCATTTGAATAATATTAGTATGATAGCAGGCTCAGCACTTCATTAGCTAATATATATATATATATATATATATATATTGCTGTTTGTATGTGTGTTCATGTGTTCGTGTAACTACACAAATTCTCATTGCACT
Organism: Urosaurus nigricauda; assembly: GCA_034509955.1. Lineage (NCBI taxonomy): Eukaryota > Metazoa > Chordata > Lepidosauria > Squamata > Phrynosomatidae > Urosaurus > Urosaurus nigricauda. Next base: position 90,007,028 of record JAOEGL010000003.1, read on the forward strand.
GTTCAAAAATAATTTCTTGAATTCTCAATAATCCCTTTCTTTGGGGCTTTTACAGAAGTGTGAAACAAGGTAATCCTAATTGTCTTGGTATCTACTCCTGTATGTATTTTTTTCATTTATAAAGCTATAATAGAGCCATCTTCTCCTATATAAACTTTCACATACACCAGCATCATCAGTTGAGATCCTGGTGTTGGGTGTCCCCACTTTGAAATGGATGTCACTGAGGACATAGCTTTTCTGTTGTGTTGCCCTAGTTATGGAGGGCAATACTCAAGCATGTTCAGTTTGTATCCACACTGCTGTTCGGTAGGAACTGGGTGAAAATTATACTATTCTTAGAATTGTTGGTGCAATTTATTTGTGTTATTGTTTGTGGCTTTAACCTGTTTTTTATTGCTCAGTCTAACTGTGGTACTTCACATTATGTTAGTCCTATATCTAATCTGTTTTGGAAACCATTGGTGGAAAGGTTGGGTGTTACTCTTTTAATTAAAATAAATTTTTAACTTGCAATATAGAGTTATCACTAAGATAAAAAATGAGATGCAACAAAACTTGCATCAAAAGAATACTTTGAAAATTGTTGTGTTCCTTCAAGTCATTTCTGATTTAGGGTAACTCTAAGGCGAGTCTAACTGTGTTTCCTTAGTAACATTTGCTCAGAGTGGTTTTGCCATTGCTCTGGGGCTGAGAGAGTGTGACTTCCATGGCCAAATGAAGATTTGAATCCTGGTCTCCAGAGCTGTAGTCCAGTGCTCAAACCACTATACCATGCTGGCTCTCAATTAAACAATACAGTACTCTAAAGAATATTGAAGCTCTAAGATCCCATTTACAGTAGGTAGTAGTTTAGCCAGTGTTAAGGCAAACCTCTCAGCTGTTTCTAGGTAGAAGTCTCTTTATAGTTGGTTAGTCATCCTTTCAATAATAGAAAGAAGAGTTAGAGGGTGTATAGACTGGCTGGCCTGGGGGCGGACTGGCTGGCCTGGGGACTTCTGTATGACACACGCCCTGACTCTGCTCCCAGGCCGGCATGATACCACATGCCACACCATGTCACAGCACTCCTCTGGTCCTGCATCTACATGACCCACCATGACCCACCACGGAAAAGCTGTGACGTGGCTATGGCGCTCTTTCCAGGGTGCAAAAAGGGGCTCCTTTTTGCATTGTGGAAAGGTGAGATCAGGGCCTCAGCAAGTAGTTGCCACAGCTGATCTGGTGCTAAAAGGGTGGTCTGTACAGCCCCTCTGTCCACACAGTTGTTGGGTAGGTAGATAGATACATCATGCCAGTTATTAAATTCTGCATTAGGACAGATAAATGGATGAGCATTTTCTTACATATAAAATTACAGAAGGATTTATTGCAATCAGATTATTTCATATTGTAATCTTGTTCATCTCCTAGATGATTTTTAGCTGTATGTCATGAAGCTGTCCTAACATCGGCCAGAAGAAACAAGCCATGCTACTTAAATAGATCACACAGTATATTTCAGACAGGGTTTTTTTTTAAAAAAATTCATTGGTATTTTGGACTTTGGTCCAAAACACACTGCAGAAATAATCCAGTTTGAGACCATTTTAACTGCCTTGGCTCAGTGCTAGGGAATCCTGGGAATTGAAGATTATTGTGGCATCAGAGCTGTCTGGCAGAGAAGGCTAAATGTCTTACAAAACTACAGTTCCCAGAATTCCCTAGCAGTGAGCCCTAGCAGTTAAAGCAGTCCCAAACTGGATTATTTTTGCAGTGTATTTGGGACCTGGGAAAACAAACTGAATCAGAACTCTTAGACTATTAGGAATAACTAGATTAGGGATGGAATGTATAGAGCACCCCAGATGGATTCCACCTCACATAAGTCCTAGATGGAATGATCCTTAGTAAGATGTCCTGGAAGCTGTAGCCCAACAGCATTTGTAGAGCCATGTCCTTCATAATTTGATAAATTATCCCATGTCTTATGGTGCTACTATATTTCCCCTCTAGCCATACTTACCTTTTTGTCCTAGTAATTAAAACATGGAATTAGATCATTTGAGCAAGCAGAAATGCTGACCATGTGCTGGGCTGTAGCTTTCATTCCAGAACAATCAAGATAGCAGCTCCATCCATTTCTCATATTTCAGTTTGTAAAGGATCTAAAAGAATAATTGAGGGTTGTTGTTGTTGTTATAAATGACAATGCATATGTGACCAGTTACTACATCATCAATAACTTCAATACAGCAGATACTGATTGCTATAAAGTCAGTTTTGCTAGGAAAAAGTCTATTCTCCTGTATAGGAAGACTGATTTGATGCATGAAGTGTACTGACCTGATGCATGAGGTGTTGCTTTGCTTTGCATTCTTCATTGCCAATTTGTAAGTCTTAAGATTCTCCTTCCTTTGTGGCAGGTTTAAGAGATGCTACAGGCTCTGAAAGTGACGGTGGTGATTCCAGCAGTACAAAATCAGAAGGAGCCAATGGATCAGCAACAATTCAACCCAAAAAAATTAAGGGGATTGGCTTTGGAGACATTTTCAAGGACAAACCTATAAAGTTACGACCAAGGTCAATAGAAGTAGATAATGATTTTCTGCCAGTTGAGAAGGTACAGTATGTAACTTCATTCATCAAATATACTTGGACCTTCTTGGTTTATTCCTTCCTTTTGGCCATTGCATTTCATCCTCTGCTGTGCCAAGGTTAAAAACAAACAAACCTTTAAAATTGTTTTTGCTCACTTATAATGGATCTGATCTGATCTGTACATATGTGCAGCCCTTCTTTGTGTGTGTTCTTTGTATGCTGGCACATGCCATTTCAAATTATGATATAAATTATGAAGTATAACAAGTTTTGATGCGTAATATAATTATGGTAGTCTCCATTTTCAATCATTATTTGTCATATGGGACAGTATGCAACCTTGCTACCCTACTGTGCAAAATTACTTATCTGAAAAGTTGACAAGCGTCAGGTATAGATATTGTGGGAGAAAAAAGGTGGGAGATGTTTGTACATATTTTGGGATACAGTGATATGAAGTGAAATTAACTTAACCAAATATGATGGAAATTGTAGAGGAAAATATCTGGTCCACTTCTATTTAGAAAATAAAAAGTGTTTTAATAATGGAAAGATTTACAAAGAATCATGGATATATTTGACAATATGGCTATAATGATACATTACTGTAAGTTTGATCATAAATATGTTGTGCCCTTGGTTGTAAGTAAAATGTTCTCCACCTTTCTTTCCTGAAGCCACAAATGGATCAGTGATTCCTTGTTCACCTCTATTGTTGGGGAGATTACGTGATGTATTAAGAAGTAGTTTGCACTCTGGGTTTATATGCTACTTACTTTCCTCACTTGCGTGTCACTGAATCTTAAGGGGTGGAAATCATGTACCCACCTACCTCCAATGTTGGTGGATGGAAACTCATTCTACCCCTAGTCAGCATAGCCTGTGGAGATGGATGCTTGGAGTCACAGTCCAATAATATATGAAGGGATTCCCACTCATGTTTTATAGGATCATCTTACTTATCTGAAATGTAAAGTGTATGGTTGTTGTTTGTAATATTTTGTAATGGTCATTGTGCCTTATACAAATGAACTGTTGTCTAATGAAACTAAGAAACAATGTGCCAAGTAGTTTAGCAGCAAAGGATGTGTGGACTGAAAGGAGTTTGCTCCTTAATTCTTAAGTAAGTTGTCTCTGGTTTTGAGTTTCAGTTGACAGTCAGCACAAGTTATGTAATCAGGACTTGCAGTCATTCCATATAATCTGCCCTGTACACTTAGGTGCTCTGGCAGACATTTATTCCAGTCACCAGGACTAGATTGGCACTGTCAGACAGAGGACTTTTTCTTCAGCTGTCCCTAGACTGTAGAATGACCTGCCAGAAGAGACTCAACAGCTGCATACACTGTCTGAATTTAAAAGAGTATTGAAAACTAATCTCTTTCAGCAGGCTTATCCAGACGATTTTTAAATTCTGAATTTTAAATGATGAATTTTAGATGTAGATTGCTTTAATACATGCAGATCTTAATTTCTCCTTTTAAATTGATCTGTGTTTTAACCAATGTGTTTTAACTGATTTTTTGTTTGTTAATTGTTCTTTTCCCTTGCCTTGATCTATGGGGAAAGGTGGGTAAGAAATAAATATCATGATCATCTCTAGTCCTCAGCGAGTTGCAGTGGGAAATCTGTATGAGATAGTTATGCCACGTAGACAATTTACCATCTATGCATCATTGTGATATCACTCATTTACCACTTTAATACAGTACTATTAGTTTCTAAAAGAGATTCACTGTTTGAGGTCTTACATATAGATATTTTCCATTGGAACCACAATAATTTGCATTGTCAATAACATCTATTCAGCCTGAGCAGCTACAGGTATTCTGGTCAACAGTGTTTTAATTCCCCCTAGTTAACTACATAGTGCTGGTCTCAATTTAAAAGTAAACATTCTACTTAAAGTATTCTTTCTCTCTTTTTAAAAAAGAAACAGAAATGAAATTATGTAGGTTGATAGTCATAAACTTCCATTGATAGTTTGTGGGCAGAATATGATTAATCCAGTTATTGAGTGGGATGGAATTAAAAGCATGCTGATGAGAGTCATGTATAGCAAATTTTTAAGAATTTACCCTATGGATGTGATAAAAATCTATTCAATGGGTTTTACATATATGCATGCATGTTTTTTTCTAGTTGTCTGATTATAACCTATGCACAAAGATACCATGTTGCATTAGAGACTACAAAAATGCATTTTCCTTATTTGCGTAATAGTTGTTAAGCCAACCTAATCCACTCAAAAGCATTCTTGGACAGGACAGAGGATTTTCCCACTGAATATATGAAGGACTTTTTTTTTTTTTGCCAGTTTCCCGTATTGCTCCCATTGTTGTTGTTGTTAAGTGCCCCCAAGTTGACTTTGACTGATGCTGACTTTCTGAATGAGACATCTCCAAGATCTCCTCCTCTCAACCCCTCTGTTCAAGTCTTGCCAGCTCAGGCCCATGTCTCCCCTGATCAAGACTAACCATCAAGACTAACCATCTTCTTCTCCTTTCACTGCCTTCCACCTTTACTAGCATAATTGTGTGTTTGAATATGCAAGCTACTTCCAGAGGGACAATGGATTCTGTGAGCAGAAAGATGGGGTAGCCATGGGAAGCGCTCTGAGTCCTGCGAGAGCAAACTTTTGCATGGAACACTTTGAAAAGCAAGCCCTGGAAACAGTACCAAAAAAAGGCCACAACATGGTTCCAATATGTGGATGACATTTTTACCATTTGGAACCACGTAGAAGAAGATCTGACTGTGTTTTTGAACCATCTGAACAACATCCACCCAAATATCCAATTCACAATGGAAAAAGAAAAGGAATGAACATTGCCATTCTTGGATGTCCTTTGTCATCCGCAAACCAAACCTACACACACAGACAGATACCTACGCAAGAACTCCAACCATCACCCAGGACAAAAAAGAAACACAATAAAAACGCTGGTAGACCGGTCAAAAAAGATCTGTGTACCTCACTTTCTAGAAGATGAATGAAGCACCTAGACTGGGCCCTTCTGATGTCTGAGGCTAATGGTTACTCCAGCTCAGACATCAGAAGGGCTGTCAGACCGAGAAAAAACTATATAAGTGAACAACCACCAAAGGGAGGGTATTTTTACCATACATCAAAGGAGTCACAGACAGAATAGGGAAACTGGAGAGGAAACAAAACCTCCAAACGATTTGCAAACTAACCAGGATAATCCAGCCAATGCTGTGCTCAGCAAAGGACAGGAGAAACCCTCTCACAACCACAGGAGTTTACCGCATACTGTGCAGCTGCAGACAAGTCTATGCAGCATCCAAGGAACACGAAAGACACTCTAGACTGGGTCAGCCAAAAAAAAAAAAAAAAATCAGCAGTAGCAGAACACATTATACACCATCCTGGGCATAAAATGCTATTTGAAAACACTGAAATTCTGGAACATGCCAACATCTATCAGGTCAGAGGGAAGCCATAGAAATTCATAAACACCTGGACAACTTCAACAGAATGTCCAGACTGTGGCCTCCCTCACTGAAGGATTGCTTCAGCCTTATCACCTCTTGGACGCTGAGGATAATAGCCAGCTCTATACTCAAATAGTGGTTCCTGACCGCCTCTCTCAGACATCAGTGGTCTTTCCCCTTGCAGACAAGGCTGACAACAATGTCCCAGCCGGCCTCCCTGAACCCGACTTGCTCTTTGATGGGACTTCAGGCACCTATCTCCTGCCTCTTGACCCCTCCAAAGTCCGGGGTGGTTGCTTCGTCTCCACCTTCCAACCAGTGGAACCTCAGCTACCCCCGGTACCAGTCTCGACCACTTTGGTCTCAGCCTGACCACCAGTCCCTCCTCGTAGGCACCTTCCCTTTCAGATGACATCTTCTCCTTCTTCTGGCAAGTGATCTGCATGGGTGAAGCGCTTACCATCAAGGTCCTCCACACCGCTTCACGCCACTCCCAGTGACACCGAAGGCTGCAAACTGGACTCCATGGCCTGCAAGTCCTACACTGCAGAGGTCCTTGACCTCAAGATCCAGAATTATGCTGCCTGCATGGCAGCCTACCAGCAGCACCTCTGGAAAAGGGCCCTTCCTCTCTATGAGGATCTTCCCGAGGATAAAAAGTGCACAGCCATGGCCCTCCATACCGAGGCCCATGCCCTGGCTTCACAACAGATTTCTTGTGCCCGACACTCCGCGGATTGTTCGGCAAGACAACTGTTGGGGGCCCTGGCCCTTCACCGTCACGCCTGGTTGAGGTCTTTGGACTTGACACTGCAAGCTAAGCAGGCCATCAAGGAACTTACCTTCACCTCTTCAGGGTTCTTCCATAAGGAAACTGACAAGAGGCTGGAGTTCAAGAACAAAATGAGGAACACAACCCAGAAATATAGCATGTCCTCATCTTTGACTTCTTGTTCTCTGTTTTCCCAATGCAGACTGGCTTTTGGCAAAGGCCTTCTTACCCCTCCAGCGAGGGTAAGTCCACTCAGCCCCCTGACTACCAACAACAACCTTTCCCACCACCACAACATGCTTCTGCCAGGAACCGTCAGTCCAAGCAAAAATACAAGCAACCCTTCCATAAGAAGGATGCTGACCAAGGCAAGTGCCGCTTCTAAAGCCTTTCAGTGCACTTTGCCTCTTCACCTCCCTTAGGAGACCGCCTGGCCAACTTTTACCACTCTTGAGCCTTGATAACATCCGACTCCTGGGTGCTTTCTATCGTCTGTAGGGGTTATGCCCTGGAGTTTCAAGGTCTTCCCCCAAGGGGTATTGTCCTCATCCCCCCCCCCCAGACACTCTTCTTGATGAAGTGCTCTCTCTTCTTGGAAAAGGTGCCATTGAACCCGTCCCTTTCTTCTCTTTCTTTTTGCCTATTGAAAGTGTCTTTTGTTATATCCTTGGCTTCAGACCAAAGCTCTTCTGGTTCTTGGTCTATTATGCTTAGTAGTGCAAATCTGTTCCTTACATTGTTGATGAATTTGGTGGAGATATTTGTCCGGTACAGATGACCCTAAAGGGGTGGCTTGATGGGGACCGGAGCAACCACACCTTGCAGCCCTGATCCAGCATTTTTCAGGTCCAAAAAGAAGTGGCAAAATGGCACTCCTTTTTGGGGTGGAAAAAGGGCAGCTTTTCCGCTGCGGCGCCAGCTTTTCAGTGATCGAGTGGTGTGTGGTATATGAATGCTGTGCCACCAGACTGCTACAATCCTGCCCGCCATCTGGTCAGGCAAGCGGGATGATGATGATGATGATGATGATGATGATAATAATAATAATAATAAGTTGTTTATTTATAGCCCGCTCCTCTGTCATCAATCGGAGTGGGTTACAATAATTAAAAGACATCAAGATAAAACCAAAACCCCACCTCCCACCCCTTAAAATTAAATTAAACCAATATCAGATTAAAATCCAAGAACAGTTACATACATACAACATAAAACATAAAAAGCAGCTAGTCAATTCTATGGACACTGTAGATGTAAACTTCATAAATAAAGTGCTGGGAGCTGGTAGGAGAGCACGTCCCGATGTCGTAAACCAGTGTCAGGGCCAGGAGTTAAGATGTTTCTGGGAAGGCCTGCCAGAAGAGATGCGTCTATAAGGCTTTTTTAAAAGCTATCAAGGGTTGTAATAAGACACATCTCATCAGGCAGGTCATTCCATAGCCTAGGAGCAGCAACAGAAAAAGTCCCCCGGGAGGTCTACGACAGCCTCATTTTCATAGGCTGTAATAAATTTCTCCCAGAGGACTGGAGTGTGTGTGGGGGATTGTACGGGGAGAGGCGGTCCCTAAGATAAGATGGATCCAAGCCCTGTAGGGCTTTAAAGGTTAAAACCAACACCTTGTACTGCGCCCGGAAACTAATCGGTAGCCAGTGGAGGGACTTAAGCACTGGTGTTATGTGCTTGCACCTCGATGTACCAGTAATAAGCCTGGCCGCCATGTTTTGGACTAGTTGAAGTTTCCGGGTTAGGCACAAGGGTAGCCCCAAGTAGAGCGCATTGCAGAAATCCAATCGTGAGGTTACCAAAACATGTACCACAGACTCCAGGTCCTTCTGATCCAGGAAAGGGCGCAGCTGGCGTATCAGCCGAAGCTGATAGCAAGCACTCCTGACCGTCACATTCACCTGACTAGTCATGTGAAGTGATGAGTCTAGGTGTACCCCCAGATTGCGAACAGGGCCCGTCGAGGAGAGTGTGACTCCATCTAGGACAGGAAGATGTATACCTGGCTTTGGTCCTGTGACTGTGAGTACCTCCGTTTTGTCTGGATTGAGCTTCAATCTGTTTTCCCTCATCCAATCCATTACTGCCTCAAGACAGTCATTAAGAGGACAGACGCCATCTGAAATCTGAGCCGATGATCTTGTCATGGAGAGGTATATCTGAGTGTCGACAGCATACTGAAGACACTGAGCTCCATGCCTCCGAATGATCTCACCCAGTGGCTTCATATAAATATAAATATAATATTCATATAAATATTGAACAGCATTGGGGACAGGATGCCGGCTTGGGGGTGGTGTCTGGTTGTACATCTAAATGCCACACCCCCATGCCACTCCCACTCTAGCATATTGTGTTGGTCTGTTTTGCCCCATTGTTTAGATCAAATTTTTGAATGATAACTTTTGTTTTCTTTTTCAGTTTTACTCTTTATTTTTTATATGAATAGTTTGTGATCTGTCCCACAGTCACTTGTATGGAGTTTCACCATCTTTTACTTCCAATTACCTGTATATAATCTATTTGTTTTTTGTGCTGGCCATCTGGTGATATCTATGTATATAGCCTTCTTTCTGGTTGGATGGAAAATGTGTTAGCAATGAATAGGTTGTTGGCTTCATCATACAGACACACATACCTATATGTGTGTGTATTTGTGTGTATTCATATGTCTGCTCCTGTAAAAAGAAACACATCTTCAATCTGTATCATTTGAAACCCTGAGTCAGCTTGAAGGGCATCCTCACACAGAGTACTGAGGTCTGTAAATTATGGAGGAATAGATCAGTCATAACCACAAAGGAAGAATGTTTTCATACTAAGTAGTGCTTTTGGCAGCAACATTTACTGGCTCCTCAGGAAGCAAACTTCTACTTAGCAATGTCAAACTCATGGGCTCTTTAAAGAATCAGGTGAGCACTTTTATGCTAGTAGGGCTGGGTATAAACTTATTCAGTAAGATGCAGAAATAATAGCTTCAACAATAGCCTTTAAAGCAACTGAGATCCCTGTATCAGCCTTTCCTAACTAGCAACTTTCAAGTGTGTTACACTTCAACACTCCCCCCATATGGCACATACGAAAAGCAGCAATTATATTAAGCATGATGTAGGGCAACCTTCCCTACCAGTATTAGCTTCATTTTATGTGGAACATTTGACCCATCAGGTATTTTGGGATACAACTTGCATGACCCCTTACCATTGGTTACGCTTGTTGAGGCTTCCAGAAGTTGATATTCCATACATTTGGAGCACAAAAGATTTTCCACACCAGTAATTGACTTTTGTATTCTATCTGTCAAAAATAAGTAGGACCACAGTAAAAACAGAACCTTGTCCAATACAGTGATTATGATATCCTATGTAAGTAGTCAGGGTTATTCTAAAGTGAACTTCATCTCCAAGACCCCAGGGAAGTTTATATCCCACCAGAGAGGGACAATACATTATTGACTAAGCCAATTAAAGTGTATGGCCTCTGAGTTGTGATAGGCATAGGTCCAGTGAATCTTTTATCACATGAGGATATTTCAACAGGATAATTATTATTATTATTATTAACCTTTATTTATATAGCGCTGTAAATTTACACAGTGCTGTACATACAATCTTAAATTAGATGGATCCCTGCCCTCAGGCTTACAGTCTAAAAGAGACAACACAAAAGGAAGAGGGGAAGGTGATGGGAAAGGGGGTGAGGTCCAGTGGTTCTTCTCTCCCTCTGGGGCCAGGACCAAGGCAGATGGACAGGAGGGAGGGCATGGCTTCTTAATACAAAGTTAAAAGGAGGCATCCTGGGGCGGATGGCACAGTCCTGGGAAAGCTTCCCTAAATAATATAGTCTTTAACTCAGTTTTGAACCTGGTTAGGGAAGTGATGAGGCGTGCATGTGGGGGAAGAAGGTTCCAGGAGTGAGGGGCAGCAAGTGAGAAGGGACGAATCCGGGATGGGGCAGTGGAAATCCTCGGCTGGGACAGGAGACCTAGACTACCAGAACGGAGGGTACGAGAAGGAATGTGAGGAGAAAGAAGTTCAGACAAGTAAGGAGGGGCCAGTCCGTGGAGGGCTTTGAAAGTCAGCAACAAAAGCTTGTACTGGATGCGGAAGGGGAAGGGGAGCCAGTGAAGGGAGGATAAAAGAGGAGAAACATGGTCAAAGCGGCGAGCAGATGTGATAATACGTGCAGCTGAGTTCTGGACAGAGATTAAAGGATGGAGATGAGAGAGAGGAAGCCCTGTCAGAAGGAGGTTACAATAATCTAGTCGTGATACCACTAGGGCATGGACCAGAGTCTTGGCGGTGGAGGCCGAGAGGAAAGGACGGATTTTAGCAATGTTGTAAAGAAAGAATCTACAGGTCTTGGCGGTGGCCTGAATCTGGGGAGTAAATGACAGCGAGGAATCAAAAATGAAGCCAAGACTGCGGGCTTGCTGAACCGGCTGAATAGAAATGCCGTCAACAGAAACAGAAAAGGAGTATTGAAGGGTGGGCTTAGGTGGGAAGATGAGAAGCTCTGTCTTAGACATGTTGAGCTTCAAGCGCCGATGCCGCATCCACTGAGAGATGGCAGCCAGACAAGAGGAGATTTGCTGTTCGAGCTCCGGCGAAAGGTCAGGGGTTGAAAGATACAGCTGAGTGTCATCGGCATACAGATGATAGGAGAAGCCAAAAGAACTGATGAGATTACCAAGGGACAGTGTGTAAAGAGAGAACAGAAGGGGACCTAAGACAGAGCCCTGAGGAACTCCAACAGATAAGGGGACAGAGGAGGAAGTCTGACCACCTGTGACCACGGCAAAGGATCGGTCTGACAAGTAAGATTTGAACCAGTTGAGAACAGAGTCGGAGAACCCGAGGTCAGAAAGTAAGTCAAGCAAGAGACAGTGGTCCACGGTGTCAAAGGCCGCAGACAGATCTAGAAGAATGAGAATAGAGTAGAGGCCATTTGCCTTGGCCTGCAAGAGATCAGTTGAGATTTTGGTGAGGGCTGTTTCTGTAGAGTGCCGTGGGCGGAAACCAGACTGAAACGGGTCCAGGATGGAATTGGCTTCAAGAAACTCAAGACAGCGAGAATAAACTATCCGTTCCAGAACCTTAGAGAGAAAAGGAAGAAGAGAGATCGGGCGGTAGCTAGACAGAGAAGAGGGGTCGAGAGAGGGTTTCTTCAGAATTGGGGAAACGAGAGCATGTTTGAAATCCGAAGGGAAGGATCCCGAAGAGAGAGATTAAAGATATAGAGGAATATAGATAAAAGCATCTTTGGTTGGTAATTATCACATGACATTGTGTCCATCCTGCTGCTGCTGCTGCTGCTTTGCATTCTATCAGTTCCTGGAACACTCCTTTTCATTGGCGGGAAAGACCCATTAATGATTCCCAGTTGCACTGCTTTTTTGATTGCAGATTTCTGTGTGATTTCTACTTCTCAGGAAGTCACATGGAATAATGCTCCTCTCCCCCCTCCCCCTCACTATTCATAAGAAGGCTGTTTTCCTTTCCTTTCCTTTTTTTACTTCATTGCATTGCCATAATTGTGCAATTGCAACTAAAATAATAAAAACCGTAAAGCATGCTAGGCAGGAAGACAGGAGAGTTTATTGCACAGGCCCTGGAACGGGCTTGTCGCGTTCTAAAAGGGGGCATGATGGGAATGGGAGGCAGCATAGAATGCATTTTACCACACAGGGAGAATGCTGCCGCTGTTGCCGGATGTTCCCATCTTGTTCCAGATGCATCTCAGAGGGGGTGATTTTCAGGAATGGTTTAGGTATGTTCCTGAAAATCGTCCCATCTGGGATGCACCCAGAACGCGATGGGAACTTTCAGCCGCGGCAGCAGCATTCTTCCTGTCTGGTAAGGTGCATTCTATGCCGCCTCCTATTCCCATCACGCCCTCTTTTAGAATGCGACAGGCCCATTCCAGGGCCTGTGTGATAAACCTAAGTGTTATGGTAGCCATGCAGAAGAGAAAACATGGGAGTATAGATTGTCAAAGCAGCACCTTAGCACTGTTGCGGAGAAGTGTGATAATGTTCCCAAACCAGTTTGTTTCCATTTCCTTAAACTAATGTGAGATAGCAAGCAGGTGTGATACAGTTCTTAAAATCGCAAGGACTACTGAAATCTTTTGAGTGCAGATAAAAGTGATCCAATGATTTATCTTAGAGATCCAACAATCTGGATGGGAGTACCATTATATTTTCTCTTAAAAGTTTGTATTTGTGAAGATTTGCTTTGTTTTGAGACTCACAGAACTGTAGTAGTTAGAAACTTGTTTGTTGAGCTTTCAGCTTCCTAAAATAATAAGAAAACTTTTTGTTCTCAATTATTTTTTTTCTCCTGTATGCATCTCTATTTGACAATTTTCTGTATTAGTTTCTAGTATTGGGTGTTTTTGCACAATTCCCCCCCCCCCCCACACACAAATCAATTTTTATGTTCACATTACTCCTGAAACTCCATATACACTCATTGGCCACTTTGTGCTATCTAGAATATATATAATTTTTAAACACCACTCATTCACATTGTATTACTTATGTCTCTTCTCTCACATGTCAAGAAAAAAGCAATAAAATCAATTTTTATATACAAGAAATTATAAGAAAAACAAAATAACTTAAAATTGAGCTAGAAAACTGCATATATTCCTAATAAGAGGTCTGTTTTCTGTTTATAGTATATCTATATAAACAGAATCCTTGGAAGGTAGATAATGAAAGCTCTTGTAAAGCAAACAACTTTTCTAAGAATTTCCTTTTCTAAGAAATCGTTGCACCATCTTAGGAAAATTTATTTTCCAACCACTGCCATTTTTTTTTAAATTAAACCAGACAAGCATTGCGTAAATAGATTATTTCTTACAATTCAATGCTAAATGATTATCAGAACAACCAAGAGAAATAAAGTTTACAAAGTTATATATCACTTTTTAACTGTGTTATATAGAACTGTGTAATGTTTTCCCCCAAGGAATGTTTCTGTAAGATCAATAAGAAAAGTCCTGTGGCACTTTGGATTAGAAACACATTACAGCCTTGATCCCTAAACATTTTTGGGCTGCCTTCCCCTTTCCTCTTGGGTGACTACCCTCACACCTCCCATGCCTGGTTCTTGATATTAGGTCTCTTGTTTATGCAGCAGCCCGCTGGCCAGTAGCATCTACATCAGCCATGTCAAGCTCACCACCATGTCCTCCTGCTCAGATTTTCATGTGTGAATACAGCAGTGACCGTGGCCAAGGCTTGCTGGGTGCAAAAAAAGCAGTGCCCGAGCAGCATCTGGGCAGCCATCACCTTGGGAGCAGCAACTGATCAGCTGGCTGAACAGCAACCAAGAAGCCTCTCACCAGTCCTGGCCTTGCGAGAAAGGCTGGTGCAGGTGAAAGGCTTCTCAATCACTGCTCGACCACCTGCTTGGTCACTGCTCCCTTTGCACTCAGCCACCCTGGGAGCAGTAACGGAGCAGCTAACTGAACAGTGACTGAGAAGCCTCGCCCCTGTGCCGACCTTGCCGCAAAGACTGGTGCAACTAAAAGGCTTCTCAGCCATTGCTTGACTGGCTGCTCAGTAGCTGCTCCCCAGGTGACTGGTGCAAAGGAAAAAAAACTCTCGTCAACAAGGAAGGATGCATAATATGAGAGGTGTGTGACGGAAGGACTGTTTTAAAGAATCAATCCTGGATATTCCTCCCCTGCCTTCCCCAGAGATGTGCCTTCCCCACAAAGCTTCAATTGTCACACACACACACAAACACACACACACACCCATGCACACAAACATGGCTTCTTCTACCTCATCTCTTGGTCTGTCCAATGAAAGAAAGAGGGAGCAGCTCCAACCTACCAGCCAAGTCCCACCAAAACTCTCAAAGCTTAATCAGGGTCCCAAATGTGAAAACAAGCTCCTTTTTGTCTCCCCCCTGCTGCCATGTGCTCTAACTCTTCATCTCCTCCATGTTCCTAAAGATTGCTTGGTCCCCTTATCTTTCTTGGATGCCAATACTTTGACTGAAGGCCCCTCTGCCTCACTGTCCCCATGGATCTTTTCGTCACCCCCAGGGGGGGTATGCCGCCCACTTTGGGAATCACTGCATTACAGCATAACCTTTTGTGAACCATAGCCCACTTCATCAGATTTGTGTTATCTTGTTTTACAGGTTTATATACTCAGAATTGTAAATTGGAGAGTTGGGTAAGCTGTGAGGTCAGAATTAATTGAAATGCAAAAAGTGCAAAAATGGTAATTATTTTGGTAACAATGGCCGTTCACAAGACAATTCTTTGAGGACAGCATAAAATTCTTGCTTTTGTAAGCTAAAATTATGCATGTGGTATGATTAAAAAATGGCAAGGACAGGGAAAGCGCCAAGTTAGGGAAAGTCTTTGGGAAGAGAGGATAGGATATGATAGAACAGGGGTTGGCAAAATGCAGCCCTAATTTTGTGGTCCTCATCCACTCCAGACTCACTGGATTGTCTCTTCCTATTCCCCCCAAAATAGTTCTTCTGAAGGTTATTGATTCAGCTTTTAAATAGGTCTTCATTTTTCAAAAAGAGAGCTGGACTTACACAGAGTTCTAGGTTTCTTTTGTCTCTCTTCATTTTGGGACAATCTTTGCAGTCTGTGAGGCCCCCAGAGGGTCGTGGGGCGACCCTCAGGGTTGAATTGCTGTTGTGTGTGTGTCATACTTAGTATTACTCAAGTCACTGGAAGAGGCTGTCAAAAAAAGGATGTATGGTGTTGATTAAAAAAATAGTAACACTATAACAATGTTCCCCATTACTTTAGAGAAAAAAATAACATGAGGGCCAAGACTAGGCTTGAAGAAAAAAAAGGTACTTGGCATTTGTATTGATAGCAGATAGAGGATATTCAGCCTATTAGACTGGTATTATTTATTTATTTATTTATACCCCGCTTTTCAAAGTTGAATGAGTGAGCTACATTTTTTTCAAGTTTGCATCACAAATTAATGTATAGTTCAGTACAAGTGTAGGCCATAGGTTATGTGCGGTCACTTAGTCCCCCACATTTTTGTACATTTTGCTGATAAAGCCCTCTCAATCTTTTTCAGGGTTGAGGAGCAATTGGACATGTTTGAGGAGGTTCTTGTTTTAGGCTGAGGGGAATCCTTTTTTCCAAACCAGAAATGACTTTTTGAGGGAGGGGGGAATCCCTCTTAAGCCTAAAACAGGCTGGTGAGAGGCTTGAAACATGAACAGGGGGCAGACTGTAGAGGACACAGGGAAACATTTTCAGCAATTAAAAAAAAAATCAAAATTGGGTCATGGGGGCATTTGTAGTTACCCATATCTGGTAAAGTGTAAAGCACAATTTATTTAGAATGCTTGACACTTATTTGAGTTGACAAGTTGGTTATATAGTTCATTTTCTTTCCATACACTTGTTATTACTGTCTCTCAAAACAGGAGGGCTGTGTTTATTACAGGGATGCTGCAGACCTGTATATTGTTGCCCATAGGAAAGAGACCTACTGAATGAAAGTTGTTTTGCTCTTTGTGAAAGGTGTTAAGCACCTGATTTAGACCTACCCAGAAATTAATTATGAGCTGAAGTTATATCATAACAGTCATCTGTCAGTTGTGATTACTCATTTGCAGGCTTGACCAAGTTGGGCTTTTATGAGGAAAAAAAATCTGGTCATTTAAAGTATGTCAAAACACATGTTTGTTTATATAAACATGTTTGCATTTTTTGATTTTGTAGTAGCCTCTTCCAAAATAAATTTAAAACAGTTAATTTTTCTGTGGGGTTTGAAACGAAATAAATAAATTAAAAAAAGGTGCTAAACTCCAACGCTGCCACTAGAATTGTCCCACCCACCAAGCTATGGTCATTTCAGTGCATATGTATTATATACATTCATAATCTGTATTCGATCTCACTAGCCTTGAAAAGATTTCTTATTTGCCATTCATATGAACCAAACTTGTAAACTGGGCAGACAAGTCTGATGGATGGCTATATTGCCTTGGGCTCATAACTATTTCTGGGTAGTTGCGAATTCAGGTGTGCCAAGTATAAGGCTGGCAGTCTATCAACTAATGTTCTGAAAATGAGTTGTCAAGCTATTTTTATGGTTAAGTTGATGGGAAAACTGGAAGGTTATATTTTAGTGTTTCCAGTTATTATGTTCCATCAGAGGCTTGAACTGAAACTCATCGTTTAGGAAACTGGGTTTGGTGATTCAGTGTGGGCGGCATCTTCAACCGTGTGAGTCAGATCTGAACCTGTTCAACTGCATGGTTCTGAACTGGGTGTTTTGATGCTGGAGGTGCCTCTGTGTTTAGGAGAAATCAGTCCACAGCTGTCATAATTTTGGTTTATTAAAATTTAAGTATTGTCTTTCCTAGGGCATACACAAATACGATTGGTAGCATGAGTGATTGCCTAAATTTGAACTTTGTATTTTAAATTATTATACAGTTGGCCCTCTGTCTCTACGGATTATGCACCCCCAGATTCCTCCATCTACAGTTTGAAAATATTCCTCCCCAACAACAACAACAACAACAACAACAAATAATTTAAAACATCCAAAAAGCAAATCTTGATTTTGCCATGTCATATGAGGGACACAGTTTTACTACACCATTGCATATAATGGGACTTGAGCGTCTATGGATTTTGGTATCCATGAGGGTCCTGGAACCAAACCTCAGAAGATACCAAGGCCCCACTGTATTTTTTACACATGTTGTCTTGTAATATTTAACTTTGGGGTGCCTTAAATATAAATTGATACAGGTTGAATAATCTGAAGTACTCAAAAATCCAAAACATTTTGTGCTTCAACACAAGTAGTACAGTACATTGTACATAGTGTATTTGTGAGGCCGGAGAGAGAGGCAAGGATCTTTGTAATGGCGGTAATATACACCTCTCTCCATTTCACAAATCCTCAGTTTCTCTCCACCC
Source organism: Urosaurus nigricauda (assembly GCA_034509955.1). Classification (NCBI taxonomy): domain Eukaryota; kingdom Metazoa; phylum Chordata; class Lepidosauria; order Squamata; family Phrynosomatidae; genus Urosaurus; species Urosaurus nigricauda. Next base: position 90,024,781 of record JAOEGL010000003.1, read on the forward strand.
TCATTATATCTCATTATGTATATGCAAATACTGTACAACTTTTCCAAAATATTAAAAACTCTGAAATATGGAACACCTCTGCTCCCAAACATTTTGGATAAGGGATACTCAAGTTGGTATTTACGGTACCCCACAGAAGCTACATCTATTATGTAGTATGCAATACACCTGGCTTCATTAAAATTTGTGATACAAACTCCTGTCTCTTCTGAGTTGCTCTGCAGACTAAATCATTATTTTTCATGGTGCGAAGAAAAGTAGTATCTTAAGGAACAGAGATATGTTTCTTCTTCTTCTCTGATTACATATTTTATTAATGTGAGAATTCTTCTGTGAGTTTATTTCTGAATAGCTTTATTTAAAAGTATCTTTTTCTCTGGGCTGTTCCCAAAAATTGTGTCCTCCTCTGCTCCTGTTGTCCCTTCTTCGTGTGTGTATGTGTGTGTGTGTGGAGGGGGGTGTGTGGCAGAAGAAGCCCAGTGTTTCTCTCTGGGAAGAAAGAAAACCACTACTCTGATGTAGCTCAAACTGCAAGAAGGTCCAGGTTTCCTGTGAAATAAACAAATGGAAGCATTGTTTCCTCATACTGTAGCTGGTATTGGCCTTAATGTGTGACTCAGTTTTAGGCTTGGTCTCCCAGACTTAGTGAGCTCAGCACTTACAAGGAAGTGGGAGGATTCCCAGGACTGTTCTTGAACAGTTTGCCATAAACTCTACGAAGGCAGCTTTACTTCATAATGGGAGAGGAGGTATGTGTTTCATTCCTTTCTTCTTCTTCTTTTTTTAAAAAAGAATTACTTTGTGTGTGTGTGTGCATGCGCTTATATCTGCAACCACGTTGTAACTTGCATAATGTAGAGCACAGATGTTTGGCAACAAGGGCCTCTGGCTGACTATCATGGCATAAAAATGATGTGTTAAAAGTTAGAGACTTTTCACTGAAGTCTTAAAATGGAAAGCTGCTCCATCTGTCTTTGTGAAGTAATAAGTAACATATTAAAATACGTGATTCCACTGCAAAGGCAGAGCATGCACTGGAATTTTGTAGCTCCATCTCCCAAATTCCACCTCTGACTTTGATCACTGAACTTACATGGTTATTTTAGCAGGGCATGATTTTATTTTAGCATGATTTTCTAAATCATGTTCTGTTAACTTGTGCTGTCTTTCAAGTAAGTGTAGAATGATCACATTCTTATTTAGTGTTTAAAAGGAGAAGAATTAAAAAAATAAAAAATAGGGAAGGAAGTCCACTTCAGAATTGTTTAGCTCTACTTAAATTCTTGTTCTCTTCTTAAAAGAAAAAAAGATTTCTGGGTAGCTACATTTGTTTTATTTGTTTTTTGTTTGAAAATAAGAATTGATTATATTTATGTCTAAAATCTGTTAAAATAAATATTATAAAATAATGTTGACAACTGGTGTAATTGCACATCTGGGTAGATATTGCCCTACTATTGCTTTATTAGCCAATTCCAATAATTCAGAGATTTTAAAAAAATGTATAACTTTGCAGTCCTGTGCGTTCACTGGTAATAGTCTATGATTTATGTTTGAAACATGTGAGGAAGGTACATAGCTCCCTCCCAGAACAGTTTTTTTTTAACTTTTGTGTGGTACTTATTTGTCTTTTCCTGTTTGGAAGGGAAACAAAAGAGCGTGAGGAAGATAGGGATCAAGGGGGATTTTAATAGCTTGCTAAAGATGAAATGTCTGAAGTACTTTGGATTGCTTTAGAAAGATATTTTCTTCCTTTACAAGGAATCCCTTGTTGAAATAAAGCAGTGTGCCAGAAAGCCGTGTCTGTGGCTTTGCTGTGTCTCATTCGTTTCAATGAGGTTGGTGCAAAAGTTCCTAAAGAACTGTATCCAGACCCATTTAGTTGGATATTTCATTCTCAGTGTAGTGGTGTGAGTATGGCAATACAAATAACATAAGCGAAGTCTCCCTTTTGAATAGTTTGCTACAGGCTGAAACATACAAACTGTTGTGAATATCTTTTGACATAACACTGAGTTGAAAAGAAATATAGTGAATAAAAATTGGTTACCACTCACTCTGCATGCTGCTGTTTGCTGCATTTCTCTGACTTGGGTTTACATGCAGTCTTTACTGTTCAGGGAAATTCCCAGTCCCTGTACACAAAATCAACTTCTCCCTTGTTGTCCCATCTATAGAATGCACACTGTTGAGGAATATTAAGATCACACTGTCTTAGATTTCTGCTGTTTCTATTCCACACATCAGAGCAGCTGACAAATTCCTGTCAGTTTCTATTCCTTTTCATAGCCTATGGAAGAAGTTGACATTGCATGGTCTGGAAAAATGTGTGGGTTGTTTCCTTCTTCACTGTTGATTTATGTTAGTTTTACACAGATGTTACTTTATTTTTCTTAAAAAGCAAGCATACACACATTTGCAGGGCAAGGATTGATGAGAGGAGGAGGAAAACGCACTGGTGGGGGAAAATATCTGTCCCAACCCTGGGATTAAAACATAAGCAGAGAGAAGGGGAAATAGTTGGATAAGTAAACAAGTGGAAGGAAGTGAATGGAACGAGTGTATTCTTGAAACCTTTGTGCCTCTTCAAGCAGTGCTGAAGATGCGTAGCTATATAGCTGATAGTGTTAGATAGGTGCAGATTCTTATTCTACATTCTTTAAATGGAATTAAGCCACTTTAATATCAGTAGAATTTACTTTGAAGTAAGAATAGAAAAGGTTGCTTATCAATGCATAAAAACAATGAATCTTGTGGCACTACTTCAGGTATAACCTCAAAATCAACAAAACAGTGATACCTTTATTGGGCCAACCTAAAATGCACAAAATACATCATTCAGACTTTAAATGCTCTACTGGCTTCTCCATCTGGAAATGGTGTTGAAAATCATACAGGCATAGGGAAAAAAAAGGTTATTTTAGAGTCACAGGCTAATATTTTGTCAAGATGTTGTTTTTGTCATTGTCAGTTAAGATGTTCTGGAGGAATAGCAAAACAAGCAGAGACCACTTCTCTCTTTGGTCTTGCATGTGGACGCTGGAAGACAAAGAGTAGTAAAATCTGGGCAAGATAATGTCATCTCCATTAGCAACAGAAAAAGGAACTTCCCTTGAGATTCAGGCTGTTTCTGTCCTGGGTGAGGCTACCTGCCCCTTACTCAAGGGCCAGCGGAGCTTCAGAAAGTTTGCATGATGTAATTTGTGCATTTTTCTTTGGCCTGATAAATATTACCATTCTGTAGATTTTGGGTGTTACTGTATTTTGCTGTATGGCCAGTGCAGCTACCTTTGGATATAATTCAGCTGAAGTGGCTGAAGTCCACAAATTTGTGCCAAAAACCTGTTTGTCTATAAGGTGCCACAAACTACTTTGTTGTTTTTGCTGTAGCAGACTAATGTGGTGACTACTACCCCCCCCCCCCCAAATTAATATATAAAAAAATCTTGAACATATAATTATTGTTCTAAGGATCACCAAAGAATATTAACCAGAGGAAAATCAATATCCTAGTGATCCACTGAATGGTTTACATAGCAGTTGTTGAAATTAGGCCTTGCTTTATTGTTGTTGTTGTTGTTAACTACCCTTGAACTGATTTCGACTCATGGCAACCTTGTGGATGAGAAATCTCCAAGACTCCCTGTCTTCCATTACGTTTCTTAGTTCTTGCAGATTCATCTCCATGACTTCCTTAATTGAATCTATCCATTTAGCTTTTGGTCTTTCTCTCTTTCTCCTTCCTACCACTTTTTCTAGCATTATTGTCTTTCCTAAAGAGTCATGTCTTTTCATAATGTGACGAAAATACACCAACTTCAGTGTAATCATCTTGGCTTATCAGGCTTAGGCCTGATTTGTTCTAGGGCCCATTTGGCTGTCCACGGTACCCTCAGCACTCTTTTCCAGTACCACATCTCAAATGAATTTATTTTCTTTTTATCATTTTCTTAATTATCCGGCTTTCACATACATACATGGTAATTGCTTGTGAGATTCTAACTTTCATGCTTAATTGTATATCTTTGCTCTTTAGGACGTTTTCTTGTTCTTTCATAGCTGCCCTCCCCATTAGGGTTTGTTTTTTTTTTTTTTGTACTGTCTTCGTTTTGTTTCCTATTCTTCAATTCTAATTAAAAATCACAGGAATGTTATCATTACTTAAAGTATCAAGCAATTGCTCTTTCCCCTTAATTTCTCCATAATTTATTCTGCTCACTTAATGCTTAAATTTCCCACCTTGGGAATGTTTTGACCCATTTTAGTCCAGTATCAAGTTTAGTCTATGTTTACATTTTTTAATATAATAAATTCTACTCTACATTTAATTTTGAGAATCTTTGTATAAAGATTTTTTTCTTTGTGGATTGGAAACTGGATTATCCATATTACAGTGGTCCCCCGGGTTACGAAGGTAATCCGTTCCGGGTTACGAAGGTAATCCGTTCCTGGTTACGAAGGTAAGTCGTTCGTAACCCGGGGGACCGCTTTAACCAATGCACAGCGCGCCAGAAGCGCTGTTTTAAAGCGTCCGGGTTGCGAATTTTTTTCGCAACCTGGGGTTTTTTTCGTTGGCTGGGGCCGTTTTTCCGGCCCCGGCGGTTTCGGGTCCCGGGGATTTCGGATCCCAAGGGATTCGTATCCCGGGGGACCACTGTACTACTGAGCTTGTGACTGCATAAAAAGAAAACAGATAAGATTAGACTGGCATGACTGGGACAAATTGGATGGGCAGGCCTTGGCATCAGCCTTGCATACTAAAAACATCTTTTCCAGAAGAAGGCATTTATGTCAATTTGCCAATTTTCATTACCATCAGCCATGGTGTCCTTGTGGACCTCAATGGCTGGGAATAGGTAATACTGTACTGTATTGCAGCAGTTAGAGGTTTTAGAGGACTGCAGCATGGGAACTACCTTCTCGAATTCCAGAAAGTGTCCTTTGTCCTGTGACTGTTATACATCTGCACAAAATTGATGAGAGAGCCTTTCATAGGAACTGAAATTAAGCATTTCTATTATACCGATGACATTCTGTTATCATTTCTTATTTTCCTGTCAGATCCTGCAACATTGTCTGTAATCAGTAATAAACTGAAGCGGTTCAATAAATTGGCTGTCTGTCCAGATAGAAGTTATAAAAGTTGGTAAATTCTAGACCAAATAATAGATTATCAGCCTGCTCTTACATGGGAAAATAAATCCAGAAGTTCATCTTCAAAGTGTCCTTATTTGTTTATTGTATTTTTATATGTTTTTTTCATAGAATCTTACAGTTAGGAAACTGCAAGGGCCGTCCAGTCCAATCTCCCAACAGATGGCTATCCAGCCTCTATTTAGAAAGCTCCAAAGAAGGAGACTCCACCATACTCAAAGCCAGTGTATTCCACTGTTGAACATCTTTTACTGTCAGGAAGCACTTCCTAATGTTTAGGTGGAATGCATTTTCCTTTAATTTGAATCCATTCCTCCATGTCCTAATCTCAGAAGCAACAGAAAACAAGTTTGTTCCATCTTCAGTATGATATCCTTTCATATATTTAAATGTGGGTATCATGGCAGCTCTTAACCTTATTTTCCCCAGTCTAAACCTACTTAGCTCCCTAAGCTGTTCCTCATAGCCATGATTTCCAGATCTTTTACTATTTTGGTCACTCTCTTCCAGACATGCTACAGCTTGTCAATATCCTTCTTGAATTGTGGTGCCCTGAACTGGACACACTATACATGTGATTTTTGACCGAAACAGAGCAGCGTGGTACTATTCCTTCCCTCGTTCTTGACACTATACTCCTATCGATGAAATCTAGTATTGGCATTTTTAGTTGTTGCATCATACTATTGACTTATGTCCAAGCTTGAGATCTACTAAGACTCCTAGATCCCTTTCACATGTGCTGTTGTCAACCCAGGTATCACCCATCCTTTATCTGTGTATTTCATTTTTTCTCCTCAAGTGTAGTACCTTACATTTCTCCCTGTTGAAATTTTGTTAGTTTTGGCCCAGCTCTCTGTTTTGTTCAGGTCATTTTGAATTTTGATCCTGTCCTCTGGGGTATTAGCTACCCATCCTAATTTAGGGTCATCTGCAAATTTGATAAGAACTTCTCTCTAGTCACGTCCCAGGATAAAGAGGGATGTTGCTGATCACTCTTTGGATGAAGTCAAAGGCCTTACTAAAGATACACTACAGCCATAGCATTTCCTTCATCTACCAAGCTTGTGACTGCATTAAAAAAACAGATTAATACTAATACTACTACTACTAATAATAATAATAATAATAATAAATAATTTTAAGATGATTGCAAGGGGAGCAGATTTCCTATGAATGCAAACTTTGCATTCAGAGGAATTCCGCTCCCTAGGAACGATTCAGGGATGCTAAGAGGGAGCCAAGTTTCCATGGCAATTCAGGAAGTGATCCTGGCATTCAGACACAGGTGCTTCCTCCAGCTTTTAGGGATGTTTGGAGGATGTTTAGCAGCGATGCAGTTAGGTATGAAAATCTTCTGAGTCTCAGGAGAGATACAAAAACTGACTAACTGAATTTCAGCCAAGAAATCTTTGGCCGTTTTCAGGGGTGTTAAAATAAAAATGATTATTATCTTTTTACATTATTGTAAGCTGCCTTGAATTCCATCTTGAGAGATAAGCAGAATATAAATTCAATAAATAAATAATTAGGGGTATTTGTGTTATAATAGCATTTATGGTACACTAGTTATTAATTGTGAGCCAGGATGGTGTACTGGAACCCTGATCTCTGGAGACGAGGGTTCGAGTCATGGCTTGGTCACTGGTTGACCTTGGGCAAGTCACACTCACTCAGCCTCAACAGATGGCAATGGCAAATCCCTTCTGAAGAAACTTGCCAAGAAAACCCTGTGATAAGTTCACCTTGGGGTGGCTATAAGTCAGAAATGATTTGATGGCAAATAACAACAAGTTATAAATTATGTCAGAGAATATCAACCTACCTACTATTTTTCCAGAAGCCATAGTCCACAAGGGTCATCACCTATTGGGATACTGTTCTTACTGTAAATATACCTATAAGGTGATAGAGAATGGAAATTGCAGTTTGTTCATCTCCTCCTTTTCATTAACTTTGTGTGGTTGGTGGTTCTGTTCATTAGTGATTCTAACAGAATTTCCTGAAAATCTGGTATTTTTAAAAACCTACATCAGTTTAGCCTAAGCCTTTGCATTGCACTCCCTGCACTCCCTGCATCTATTTGTTATTTAGACAGAGCAGTCCCATTAAAACCACCATAAGAAATAATTGAAGGACTAGCAACCCAAAACTCATAAGCAATTTTAGGGCATAAAATTATTTTCTTAGTACTATAGAATGGGAGGGAGAGAGGGATGTGTTTTGCACATTTATTCAACATTTGACTTAAAATGTGAGTTGTACAATGGTAACAAGTTGGAAAAAATACTTCCAAAATTAAACAAAACCCTGTAGTCTTGGCTTTATAATAGAGAAAGGTGTGATTTATATGACATAGGCGTTATCTACATTTAATCTTTTCTTCTTCTTAAAGTAGGTTTATCTTAACTGTAAGATAGGTAGTTCACGATTCAGGAACATACAGGCTCAGCATTGTATGGTTACAACATCTGATTGTGAAACATTTTGCAAAAGACTTTCCTATTTCCTGTTAGGAGCCCATTAGTTCTTTAAATGCTTCAATATTAGTTATGATTGTCTGTGAATGACAAAGCCATTGGGAGATCAAACACAATGAAGAGGTAGTGTTTCAGTAGTGTCTGCTGATAGCACCACACCATTCTTTTAAGTGCATCTCAGCTATGAGAAACAAGCATCAGAAATACATCTGTGAATCTACCATGATAAATCACTTATTATACTTTCCCCTGCCATGTCTCATAATGGATACGAAGCAATGGATGCAAACTACAAAAAAAGAGATTCCATTTCAACATCAAGAAGAACTTTCTGAGAGTAAGGGCTGTTCGACAGTGGAACACACTCCCTCGGAGAGTGGTGAAGTCTCCTCTTTCTGAGGTTTTTAAGCAGAGGCTGGATGGCCATCTGTTGGGGGTGCTTTGATGTAGAGTTCCTGCATGGTAGGAGGTTGGACTGGATGGCCCTTGTGGTCTTTTCCAGCTCTATGATGATATGGTCAAAAACACACTGCAGAAATAATCGAGTTTGAGACCACTATAACCGCTGGCTCAATGCTAGGGAATTCTGGAAACTAGTTTTGTGAGACATTTAGCCTCCCCTGTCAGAGGGCTCTGGTGCTATAAAAAACTACTGTTCCCAGGATTCCCTAGCACTGAGCCACAGCAGTTAAAGTGGTCTCAAACTGGATTATTTCTGCAATGTATTTTGGACCTATGTCTCATTTGTCACCACTCTGGTGCTGTAGCTCGCAGCTGTGACTGTGGGAAGTACTATTTGGAGGGAGTGGAAGTCTTTCTTCAAGTAAAATGGAATTTAATTCTGTGTGCTGGTTCCTTACTGGTTAGTGATATGTAATGAGGACTAAAGCACTGTGTCTGTTTGAACAGTACAGTGCAGTTAGGATACATCACCTTAAAGCATCTTTACAAAACTATTTTTCCCATCTTCTCTACACCAAGACCATCCAAAGTAGATAGCAGCTTATGCCTTTGGTTTTTAAAGAAAGCAACACCTTTTCAACTTGATAGATCTGGAAATTTCATTTGACAAATTCTCAGTAAGGGGTTTGACATACTTATGCATGTGGAAGCAGAAAAGGAAGCTATGCTCTGGAGGTTGGTTGACATGGTATGATTAAACTGTTCATGTCAGATCCCTGGCGATTGTCACCTAGTCATGTGTATTTTGTTCCGTTCATATGATTAAGCTTTGTGTATGCAATTACATACTTATGTGACATTAAGAAGCTCAGTCCCCCATGTTGTGATGGATGTATATCACTAGTGAGTCAAAAAAAGCAAGCTCATAAAAGCATTATTTTCAAGTGAGCTATCACAGATGTAGAACATGCTCGATGGCCTTCAGAATGCAACTTTATTTACTGTAGGCTTTATATATCAGAAACCAACTATTACTAATTAATGTTTGATGCTCCTAGAAATTTCTAGATTAAGTCTATAGTTTTATACACTTAGCTGTGAGTAAGCCTCACTGAACATACAGGCTTATTTCTTGAGTAGCTGTGCATAGATTGCTCTGTAAATAGATTTTGTGAGAGAAGAAAATAAAGGTACAGATATAAAGCTGACTAACAACCAACTAACAGAATCAATTGAGGGGAAAACTAACAAGATCAATGGAGGGAAATCAATAAACGAACATATAGGAATGCTCAGGTAGTCTACTCTGATCATCAACACAAACAATTCCTGGCATAATTTATGAGTTCCTTTTATTATACTCTAGTACTGTACCTGTTTTTATTATAGAAGACTGTGTGAATTATTAGACACCCACAATTAGCCACCCACAACCTCCACAACTAATGCAGATTATAGAGTGCATTCACACAAAGACCAGACCTGTAGAATCATAGGGTTGAAATGAACCCTGAAGACTCTTTGCTCCTATTACTGATGCTTCCTGCCCTTGAGATGAGCACAAGCACAAAATCCTGAGTCAAGCACACACACAAAATATCTGAACTTGCAGTTTCTCTTGTACTGAACAGTGTTACTCTTGCAACATCATCAGGAAGATAAAACTAACCTGTCTATTCTCTAATGTAACCCATAACTACTGTGTTCTTATATACTTGTATTGGTCTTTATATCCAGGTTGTAATTCAGTACAATAGGACTTACTCTTACATAAGTAGGATATAGCATGGCAGCCTAAATAACCTTTTTAGCAATACAGAACCAAAAAGAATTTTTAAAAATGTAATGAATACTCCGTGGAGCGACATCTTTTTTATTCCTACCCTGCCGGTCACTTGTAAATAGTTAATTCTAAAGCTGACTTTCAGGATTTCTGAATGATATAATCTGTCATACCTTCTACTCTTAATTACCATACTGCATCGTTTGACCCCCTCCTTTCAACATAAATTATTGCTTTGTATTATATTTTGCAACATGCAATTTGAAAGGCTGAGCTCCAGCAGCTCCAACAACATTGGATATTTTTATCCAAGTAGAAACAGCAGTCTTTTTTTAAAAGCTATTTTAGAAAGCAAAGGTAAGGATAGCTAGCTTTTTGTTGCTATTCAAAATTCTTTCCGTATTTGACAGATTAGCCAGTGACAGCATCTGCAGAAAATGTACTAAGGGGGCATTCCCATTGGGCATATAAATCAACTTATCTTGCTTCAATTCTGTTTTGATTCTACGGTTCGAATCGTAATCAAATCATGGCTATCATTCCCATTACCAAGTAAAACATACTAAATTGATTTATAAAAGTTCATTTTCATTCCCATTCACTGTAATCCGGTTTATTTTATGCCGGATTTATTTTGCTTCCCATTCCCATTGCGTCCGTGGAACCAGTTTTTCCGGGGTTTTTAAATCAAGTTGTCACTCAAGCCCTAAGGTGATTAAACGTCACTGTGACACCTATTTCTTCGGTTCATTTTGAAGCAGCGTATTTTTGTTCCCCGATCCCATTGCTTCTTTAAAACCTGTTTCTCTTGTTTTTCTGGGATGAGCAGCCAATCAATCACCTAGGCGATTGGACGTCATGGTGATGAGCCAAGAGGATGAGCCAATCCAATAAACCTGGCTCCAAGAACAGCAATGCAAATGAATTTCAAGTGGATCTGTCGCTTTGGCGGTTTTGTGCTTCTGCGCTTTTGCGCTCTATCACAAAATAAATAAAATAAAATAAATTGTGGTCGAAGGATCTTCTCGCACTCGATGCCTGCACATCTATGGAAAAGTCCTGTGGGGGGGGGGGGGGATATTATTACCATGTTTTGAGGTCAATTTTTCAAAAAGCAGTCTTTGGTTAACCGACCGAGCACTTTAGAGAAACAAAGCTAATTTGTTTCCATTTACAAAAATTATTTGGCTACACAAGTGATCGCCTTAGCCGACGCTGTTTCCTGCTCCACCGAGGAAAGGTTACGTAAACAGGAGAAAATGGCGCCAGGAATACAAGGAAAGAGAACAAAGCGGGTGACACCCCCAGGCCAGCCCCTTTAGCATTGGCCCTCCCATCCCAAAATATCCAAATCAAACACCCTTGTCGTTCCCATTAATTTACCCCAGATCCGATCTGGTCCCTGGCAAAAGAACCGCTTGGAAAGTGGTGTCAAATTAACCCAGATTCAATCCCCCCTGATTCGGGTTATCTCAAAATAAACCAATCATATGGGGATCGAACCTGAATTCCAATAGGGATGATGTTTCTGTAATCAGGATTGAATGTGCGTTCAAATGGGAACAAAATGTTATAATCTGATTCTTGAAAACACGCAATCCGGTTTATAAACCAGTGGGCATGGCCTGAATAGCAGTTACCCTGAATTTCATCCATGGAAGAAGGGAGACAGTGGTGTTTAGATCAGAATCAAGCATGTGAAAGGTATAGAACACCAAAGCAAAGTCACCTTTGTGTTCAAACATTTGCTTTGGGCTTAGCTGCAGCACTGCACACTTCTTATCTTTCAGATGTTGCTGAATTTTTCTGAAATCTATAGTACAGTGGTCCCCCGGGATGTGAAGCCCCCGGGGAACGAAATCCCCGGGAGCCGAAACCACCGGGGGAGAAAAAAAGCCCCCGGGATGCGAAAAAAACCCCGGGATACAAATGACAAAAACTGCACGGCCCCTTTAAATTGGCCGCGCGGTCCGTCAAAAATAGCGGTCCCCCGGGAAACGAACATTTCCGTGTTACGAAAGGTAATCCGGAACGGATTACCTTCGTAACCCGGGGGACCACTGTATCTATATATGATTTAGTAAATGCATAATCTAGGATGATTCTATTACACACCTCTGATTATGAACATTGATTATATATGAGTTTTATTGTGTCTTGATAATCTTCAAAAATTTACTTTTCTGTGGTCTCTTTGAATCATGTGATTGGAGTTTGCATCTGCACTGAACCATTTGTGGAACATTGCCTGGAGAACTATGGGAGTTTTAGTCTTTTTGTTACAAAATTGTCTTACCATGTTCTGCTTCTTGATTCATATTTCTTTGTTTGTGTGTGTGCTTTAATAGTATGATAAGACTCAGAGGCTCTGGTTTTCTGGAATATTTGATGTGATTTATACTCATCTTAATAATTGCAACTTGTCTGATTCAACTTTTCTGTTGTGCCAGATGATGATACACGTTTTAAAGATAATAATAGATATGCCAGTCAGTATGTGCCTTGTCATCCAAGCATATTTGGTATCTAGGTGGAAGAAATATGAAATATACCACTGTCATAAACTCATAGTATATTGTTAAGGACATCCTTTATCTCTTAAATATCTGAGCTTGGGCTACGTGTAAAAATAGCACTTACAACCAAATATTTATTTTCTCACACTGTTCCAAAATGTCATGGCAGATATGGGGATGCGTTAGTTTTGCACTTGAATAAAACTCAGTGTGAAGGGCATAGGCCCATGCACACAATAAAGACTGCTGCCAAATCCCTATAAAAGTAGTGGGCTAGGTAGGAACAATGTAACGTATGGTAAAGCTTGGAAGTTCAGAGTTAGCTGAATTCAGCCAAGGATACCTTACTTCTTCTTCAGAAGCCTTTAAAATAGATATATCCTTTTTCCCCCCCTCTTTATGTAGTTCTTTGACAGAAACTAAATTCCACTAGAAAAAAAAAAGACTTTTTAAAGCAATTTGGATTTGTTAAAAATAAGTCTGGGTGGGTGCAATCATCCTATCCTATTGACTGTAGTTGGTATATTAATTGTTTGTTTATTTGAAATGTTTCTGTCATGCCTGTTAGCCCACAAGGCCTCCCAAGGACATATACAAATTAAAACAAGACAGGGATAAAAGTATTTTAAAAACTATTAAAGTACTGTAGTTTTTTGTGGGTTTTTCGGACTATGAGGCTATGAGTTTCTTCCTGACGTTTATCAACAACTGTGAATGGCATCTTCAGAGAATGCTGGCATGGAAGGGAGTGGGTATATATACTGTTGATTGAGGGGAAATGATTTCCACGTTAATCTGTGTATTGTTCTGTTGTTGAATGGCAAGGCCTCATGGTGTCTATTTAATTAATGATCCATTTTCTTCTGTGAAACCCCTTGACTCTAGGTGGTTTTCATTTGCATGGGCTGGGTCAGGAAGAAACATGGTGTCATGGCCCGAAAAACCCACAGAAAACTATGGATGCCGGTTATGAAAACCATATTAAACTACTCTTTCAAAACCCCTCAAACAGTCCAAAAATGATCCTAGAAATCCTAGAATTCAGTTATAAAACAGTTAAAACAGCAGTTTTAGTTAATTGTGGAAAAACTCTATTTTGTCTGCCTTCTGGAAGCTTAAAAGATAAGGGGGAAGCCTTACTTTCTTGGATAGGGAGTTCCACAGTCAAGGCACTGCTACAAGAAAGCTCTGTTACATATATCCACCAGTCTAATTTCACAGGGTGCTTGGACACACAACAGGGCCTCCAGTTTCTGGCAGCCTTGTATGGGAGGAGGCAGTCTTTATGATACCCAAGTTATTTAGGGCTGTGTAGGTCAATACCAGCACCTTGAATTGAGGGTGGAAGCCAGTGGAGTTCTTGCAAGACTGGTCTTATATGGTCTCTAAAATGCACACCTGACACACGTCTGGCCTCTGCATTTTGCATTAACTGTGGCTTCCGATCACTTTTCAAGAACTCATTACATTAGTTACTACAGAAGTAAATAAGGCATGAACGTATGTGGCCAGATCTGCCTTTCCCAAGAAAAATAACAGCTGGCATACCAGCCAAATCTAGCAAAAATAGTCCAGCAACTTAGCTTTCCAGGATCAGCATTGGGTCTAAGAGAACCCCAAGGTATGAATGTCATCTTTTTAAGAGAGTGCACCTCCATTTTTATTAGAACAGGCACATTCAGAAACATGAACAATCTAATTTGAGTGATTTGAGATTTGAAGGTGGTAGTGGAGAGCAAACAATATGTGCAAATCCATATGTATTTTGTTTTCTCACTTCTCTTGTCTGAAACAGAATTGCATCTGTTGGTGGGTGGAAGATTCTAATTTGGACAAGAACTGTATAAACAGGAAGCTTGGTATGATTGCTTCCTGAGCTTTCTGTATAATTGTCATGTTTGGAAAAGAATGTGACAAAAAGAGGGTTTTTTCCCCTTTAGTCTTGGAACTTCCAAATCATAATGTTTAAGATATGTGCTAATGAGAAGTTGGAAACCATAGAACAAAAAATAGATAATTTGCATATTAACCCATAAACAGTTATATCTGAAATGTATACCATGGAATTCCCACCTCATGTGTTTCAATTTCAATTTTTTTGTTGCCTTCAAATCAAGAAAATTCCAAAAAGATCCCATATTCCAAGACTGTTTTATGTATTTTCCCACTAATCCTGTTTGAACCACATTGTAGTAGAATCTCTTTTTCTTTCTGTTTGTGCTCACCATTAAATCTTAGAAGTTCTTGTTATAATTTAAAAATTAACAAACTACAGTGTCAGCATAATAGGCATTTACATTATTCAATAATTAGTTATATACATAAAATCATACACGTACATAAAAATACATATACTGTATGCACAGGAAAGAAAAAAAGGGGGAAATAAAAAAATAATAAAAACAGACAAACAAAAAAGTAATAAAAATAGACATTGTGTCAGTTTAATTGATATATTTAAAGCCAAATTTGAGCGTATGAGGGAGTATTCTAAAAGTCGATTGACTTAGTCACACAGCATCTTGCATGTTTACATGATTGCTTGACTTTTGTGTAGGTTTACATGATTCTGTGTACAAGACTGTGTGAATTTTCTGAGTGAAACAGAATGGGAGAATAGAAGAACCTCAAGACACCATAGATGGATATCCACTTTTCCCACTTTTTTCCCCTTTTGGGATTTTTTTTTTATTTGGGGGCAAAGGAAAATTAAAATCGAAACACCAGAGAAAGGAGTTCCGTGGTATACTGTTTCAGAGGACAACAAGGAATTATACTGAACCCTAGCATCCATTAGTTCTCTGTCTAATGTTGGAAGACAATACTGTATGGTTTATTCTGAAAGCTAAAATAATATTTGTTCTATATTTATGAAGCACTGGAAACAAAGTGACAAATATGGTAAAAATGAAATAAGGGAAAGTGTTTTGTATGTCACTCTTAATCTAGGACCACTAGTAGTTCAAATAGATTTTTTAAAAGATTTTTTTTTAAAAAATCTGACAACCCTTTTGACAGATGACTTCTATATAAAGTAAGGGCTTTTAACTGACTGAGTCACCTCTTTGTACCTTCTAATGTAAATAAGCTATTTCACTTTCCATACAAAATAGCCTGATAAAAGATAAGTTACTCCCTTGACACCATGAGTTCTTGTAGGCAGCCATTTTAGCTAATTAATTAAATTAGTTGGTGGGTCAGGTTTGTCTCATACCTCATAAATTTTGAATTGTCTTGCTGGTCTCTATTAATGACATTTGAGACCATGTGCTCCCTGTTAATAAATTCTGTTACTAGCTCTTCCCCAGCTAAAATCTACCCTCCCCCCACCGTCTCTCTCTGTATGTGTTTCAAAACAAAGGTGGACCTTTCCACATTTTATCTGTTTTGTCTGCAGAATTTCTCTATTTTAGTTGCCCTGATTCAATATAGGAGGGATCATATTGTGTCTGATGCTCTGTCGAGAAGACAAGCTCCTGAAGACCATAGTTTCTTGCTGAGCTGCAAGTGGATGTACATATGAAAGGAGCAATACTGTATGTATTGCAGTCCTTGACACAGTTTATTAATTCAAGTTGTTTTGTTCAGTCCTGAGGAATAGTATGTTTTGAATCTGCCCAGATGGTTGTCCTTCTTATTGGATTAGAAGTGCCCATTCATTGATGGTGTTTCTCTTGCAGATGCACTTTTTTTAAATATCAGATTTAATATTATGGCATTACCACTCTTAAGCATTTACATAGTAGGTTACTACAGAGTAAACATAATTAAATTTGTCTTGATAACTGAATTTATGTTATTGTCAGTAACATTGAATAGATGTGATTATACTTAATACACAAGTGTCATAAGAGTTTTGATATGTTTCATATGACTGCAGTTTCATATGACTGCACACGCAAAAAAAAACTTTGCACAAAATGAGGTAATTACAAGGTTTTAAAGGACAATGACCTAATCAATTAATGTGGGAATTGTGATGGATAAGAATCTTTTCAATACTTAAATTGTAGTGTTTCAGTTTTTGATACAGTTATTGGTCTTATTCTTAGAGAAGTAAATATATGAATTGTGGTATTTTGTTCATTTCTTGTATTATTGAGTAATTGCTGAGATAAAATTAAAGAAAGAATTGTTTATATGTTTTCAGACGGTTGGGAAAAAAATACCCACAGCTACATCAATTCAGGAACCAGCAAAAATAGAGGTGGACAACAGAACAAAGGGTATGTCTTGCTGTTTCTTTTGAGGGTGGTAGGGGCTTGTGTTCAGAGTACATAAACATTTGGGTTTATTTTGGTTTCTCAAAAATTTTGTAATTTCAAAAGTAAGAAAAAGTGTACCAAACTGCTAAGTATATGAAGGGGAAAGCAATTTGTTTCACAAACTTAACACTGGCATCCTTTTATTATCTAACCTGATTTCTACCACTGAATGATCATGAGACTTTCAGATATTAGAGAAACCCATATTTAAATAATTCAGATATGTCTCAAAGAGGAAGAAATTAATATATTAGTAGAGTTTTTCCCAGCACTATGAACAATTGAGTTTTAAAATAGATAAAACCTATAATTATTTGCTTATACCTCTTTATGGCCCTTCCTGAACCATTTTACTCTTTTGTTAGAAATAAAATAGATTTCCTCTTGTTAGAAATAAGCAGAAGTCACTTATTTCTTTTTCTTTCTTTTTTTCTAAAGGCCTCTCTTAGGACGAAATTGAACCAGCCTCCCCATACTACCACCATGCAGTGGAAATGCCCCTCAAATTGCTAGAGAGCATTTTGGGGCAAAAAAGGAATAATTTTACAAAACTCTTGTTTGACCACTGGGGGGCACAAACATGGTGGGAATGTCATCCAAGTACCCCAGATAGCATTTTGGTGTTTAAAAATGGAAAACAGTTTTTGACTCCCCCCCCCCCCCCCCAGTAGGCCATAAAAATATATACTGATCCATATACCACAGTTCTGCCAATGGACAGAGTTTTTTTGCATGTCTGAAAACCCTTCTACTAAGGAAATGGAAACCCTCTGGGGTCAGTTGTTGTTGTTGTTCTGCAGGTGGGAGGAGGGAAGAAAGTCCCAGTGCTATCCTTAGCATCATGTGGGATTTTACCCTTCAATTTTGGAAGATTCTTCCTTGTAGCACCAGATCAACTGGCCAGTACAGGGAAGGGGAAGACTGTATTCATCTCCTGTGTCATCATGTAATCAAGTCCCTTCACTTGGTTAAATTATCCTCCCTAGGGATCCAAAGAAAAAACAAACGCTGGTTTTGTAATAATATAATAGAAATATTTATTCAAAATTTAATGTGTTTATGTGCTTAAAACTATTAAATTAAAAATGATAATGTATGCTTTCATTTGCCTTAATGACCCAGTGCCATGGTGAAAACAGAAAGATTTCTTATTCCCTATGGGGCTCCCTTCACACTCTCTTCCTGTGAGTGAGAAATGAGCACAGTCTTTCAAATTAAAATAGTTTAATGGAATATTGCTGGCCAGAGTATTTTACAAAGCTACTGTAATTTTTATTATCAGATATTATGCAAAGCTTTTAATGTTTCATACTATTTCTAAAGCCAGTTGTATAGATAAACATTAGGAACCATATTCATTTTCTCAAAATATGTTTCACAGTACAGTGTATTAAAATACAGCCTTTTCCCCTTTTCAGTAAAGGAATATTGCAAAGTTATATTCCCATATGAAGCTCAGAATGAAGACGAGCTGACAATCAAGGAAGGTGATATTGTCACTCTTCTCAATAAGGTAACTGCAATGCTATTCTATATAAAAACTAACCATGCATTTTCATATAAAAATGCCATAAACAACTGATGATAAACCAGACAAAATGAGTGCTTTGTGTGATCATGATGAACACTTCCTCAATTTTCAAAATCAGGAAGTGTCATCACAAACATACCACAATTACTGGTTGTGTCGTTGAAAGTGTATCTTATTTTAAATGGCACAGCTTTGCCACTGCATAATCGATTGGTTTATTATACACTGAAAATTTCACTGCCTTTTCTCCTTCACACATAAAGGTCTGTACCTGAAGTGTGAATGTAATCTGATCTACATTATTCTGCATATTAGGTGGTTGAGCCAATTGTGCCACTTCTAATTGCTAGGAGGAGGAGAAAAAAATGTGCTGTTCCACTACATGAGCTCCTTGAAAATAAAGATACCAGAGCATGGAATGTTCCTTAGAAATTGTAACATGTTACTCACTTGACCTTAAATTGAGTATAATGTTAGTGATTTTCATAACTAAGCAATAACAAGTAAAGTAACATTCAAAAATAGCTTTGTTAGTCTCTTGCAGGTGTTTATTGACCTACAGACAGCCTCCAGATCTTAAAAAACTACTCTTTTATAATAAGATACATTACATGGATGATAATACAGTGACAAGACCCTGCCACAAACCCAGATGCCAATGTGGTCCCCACATCTGCTCTGTGAGCAATATTACAGGAGCCAATAGCATTACCACAATATCAGAGGTGCATTTATTTGCTCTTCCTGTAATGTGGTATATGCCATCCTATGCCAGCAGTACTCATCTATACTGGACACACAGGACAATCTATGCAGGAGAACAAGTGGACACAAATCTGACATTTGAAATGGCATTACACAAAAACCAGTTGAAGGTCATTTCAATCTTCCTGGACCTCTACATTAAGTAATTTACAGGTCACAGTCCATGAATAAGGAAATTACAAAGGAAAGAAACATCTGAATTGAATTATATTCATAAATTCCAATCCATTAGCAGTAATATGAATAAAGACAATGCCTTCATGGTGCACTACATATATTAATACAAAAGTTTTTGTTTCTGCACATGTACTGCACATGTTACTGGACTTCTCAGATAGAGTATGAACCTTAGGAAACTGACTTTTGATAAGCAGATTTATTTATTTCACACATAAACACTAACTGTCCACTGTAAAAACCAGAAAGACCTGTATCATTTTGCCCAGCCCTTTGAAAATTTAGGGCAAGGGACATACATTGTATCTTTTTGGATCCTATTACATTATGTCCCATTCCCACAAATGTATAAATATGCTTTATAACCTGAGGCTTCAATATCATTCTTTACTGCATTTGAAGAAGTTCGTGCTAAAATAAAAACCAGTCTTAAAGGTGCTGCCACATTCCTTTTTTCTCCCCTCCTTTAGTGATATACATGTTTTTGCTGCATTATTTAAAGTGTTATTTTACTTTTTAAATAGTTTATGTGTATTTATTTTTTAAATAGTTTTTAAAGCATCCCTTCAGTCTGCACCCGAATCCAACAGGGCAGATGACTTACCCCCTTCCTCTCCTAACAACAACAACCAAAAATCCAAACTGCATGTGGCTTCTTTAAAATTTAATTATGCTTTGATAGTCATCCTGGAATTAGAAATACATTTGTAACCAAGGTACAGGAATCATCCATGTGCCTGACTTATTTGAGTGGAAGCAAGGATAACCCTTACGAATTTATTAATTTATTTTATTTACTTTATTCAAGGTAGCTTCATGCTGCTTGCCTTCTAAGATGCCATACATGTCCTTATTCCTGCATACCTTATATTAGTTTAAAAGCAACAAGGGAGGGAAGAAGGTTAATTTTAACTGCTTGCCATAGATTGGCACTAAAGTGAATAGCAACAGGTTGTTGCACTTGTCAGGTTCCTGGCAGAGGGGAGCCCCCTAGGCCCCCAAAATCCCCTTCCAAAATAATGGCTGGTGTTCGGTATTGCAGTTATGGATTTGTAACCCAGAGTTATAGATCCAAAACTGCTTTAAGCCTACGTAGTCATTGCCAACCTTAACAGCCAGCAGCCTTCATCCCATCTTAACAACCAGCTGCAAGATTGGATGAAGGAGTTTATTCATTTTCTCTGCTCTTACCAGTAAGGAACTTTGTAGCCATCACCTTGTCAAGCTGGTGGGAGGGGATGGAAATGTCAACCTGTTTGCACCCCATCACTACCTGAATAGATCTTCTTCTCCTATATAGCAGCTGGCTCTTAAGATAAACTAGGGGAGTCAGGTCATGAGATATTACTGATTATAGTGTCACTAAGTAGTCAATCTAGGACTCTGCTGGGGATTTGTGGAATAATTAATAAACCTTACTCGTTATGCCAAAATGGAATATTTGATCATTAATATTAAAACCTGAAAAGTACTAATGTTGGCCCTCATTACTGAAAAAAAATATGAGTTATTGCTTTTAATTCAAAACTCGGAGAGATCCAGTGGCAGAGGGTAAGACTAGAAGCTCTCTCAACTTGATAATGCTAGTTTTCTGATTGCATAGGTAGATGTGAAGGAACATTTATATTGAACCCATGGTGTGAAGTAGTTCATCCACTCCAGCGTCTCAAATTTCTGCAACCTTATTACCGCTTAACTCTGTTGCATGTGTATATCCAGGGTGAAACATTAAAAATAGGGGAAATAATAACACAGATACGACAAGGAACTGTTTCATATCTTGGCTTAACTTCTTATTTTTCCAATTGACCACATAAATGTAATGCTACTTTCTCTTTTCTGTTTTCCCATTACAGAGCAAGAACTGATGCATAGTTCTTGTGGCAGGGATGCTTTTCCCCATTTGCATCAGCAATATAGGCCCTTTACAGACTGGCCTAAAAGGCCAGCCTAGGGGCAGAGTTGGGGCACAGCATCCTGCCAATGTATGTCTGACTCCACCCCCAAAGGGCATCCTGATGCAGTGTACCATTGCACACAGCGTGTGGCATCATGGTGCACATGTAGCGTTTGTTCTCCTGATTCAATACATTGCTAAAACCTTCCTCTCCCCATGTCTTCTCATCATTTCCCCCACTGACTTTGCCAACTACTTCATCACAAAAGTCACTAGTATTCGATCTGAAATAGATCTGATTTGCCACCTACCATTAATCTCCTGGTACCTTCTACCAAAAAACTCTGTGTTGCCACCTGTTTGTCTGAATGAATTCTCTACGCAGCTAAACTCTTCCAAACCTACAACCTGTTCTCTTGATCCTCTCCCCTCCTATCTTCTAACCTCTATAACCCCTTCTTTTCTGCCCTCGTTCCTCTATATCTTTAATCTCTCTCTCTCTCTACAGGTTCCTTCCCTTCGGACTTCAAACATGCTCTCATTTCCCCAATTCTGAAGAAATCCTCTCTCGACCCCTATTCTTTGTCTAGCTGTCATCCGATCTCTCTTCTTCCTTTTCTTTCTAAAGTTCTGGAATGGGTCATTTATTCTTGCTGTCTTGAGTTTCTCAAAGCCATCCTGGAACCTTTTCAGTCTTGTTTCCGCCCATGGCACCCTACAGAGACAGCCCTCACCAAAATCTCAAACGATGTCTTACAGGCCAAGGCGAATGGCCTCTACTCTATTCTCATTCTTTTGATCTGTCTGTGGCCTTCAACACCATTGATAACTGTCTCCTGATGGATTTACTTTCTGACCCCGGGTTCTCCAACTCTGTTCTCGAATTGTTTAAATCTTACTTGTCAAGTAGATCTATTGCAGTGGTCACGGGTGGTCAGACTTCCTCCTTTGTTCCCTTATCTGTTGGAGTTCCCCAGGGCTCTGTCTTGGGATCCCTCTTTCTCTCTTTACACAATTGTCCCTAGGCAAACTCATCAGTTCTTTTGGTTTCTCCTGTCATCTGCATGCCGATGACAGTCAGCTATATCTTTCCACTCCTGACCTTTCGCCGGGGCTTGAACAGCAAGTTTTATGTTGTCACTGCTATCTCTCAGTGGATGCGGCATCGGCACTTGAAGCTCAACGAAGAGAGATCGGATGATAGCTTGTCTTTCCACCTAAGCCCACCCTTCAATACTCCTTTTTTGTTTCTGTTGATGACACATCTATTCAACCTGTCCAGCAAGGCCTGTAGATTCTCTCTTCACAACATTGCTAAAATCCATCCATTCTTCTCAGCTGCCAAGACTCTGGTCCATGCCCTAGTGGTATCACAACTAGATTATTGTAACCTTCTTCTGACAGGGCTTCTTCTCTCTCTCACCTCCATCCTTTAATCTCTGTCCAGCACTTAGCTGCACGTACGCTCACCACTTTGGCCATGTTTCTCCTCTTTTATCCTTTCTTCATTGGCTCCCCTTCCCCTTCCACATCCAGTACAAGCTTTTGTTGTTGACTTTCAAAGACCTCTATGGACTGGCCCGTCTTTATTTATCTGAACTTCTTTCTCCTTACATTCCCACTCGTACCCTTCGTTCTCGTAGTCATGGTCCCCTGTCCCAGCCTAAGACCTCCACTGCCCCATCCCAGATTCGTCCCTTCTCACTTGCTGCCCCTCACTCCTGGAACCTTCTTCCCCCACAGGCACACCTCATCACTTCTCTAACCAGTTTCAAAATTGAGATAAAAACTATATTGTTTAGGGAAGCATTCCCAGATGTGTGCCCTTGTCTGCCCCAGGATGCTTTGTTTTAACTATGCATTAAGAAGCTGAGCCCTCCCTCCAGTCCATCTGCCTTGGTCCAGGCCTCAGAGGGAGAGAAGAACTGCCGGACCTGATCCCCTTCCCCACCACCATTCCCTTCTCCTTTTGTGTCGTGTCTTTTTGGATTGTAAGCCTGGGGCAGGGAACTGTCTAATGAAAAGATTGTATGTTCAGTGCTGTGTAAATTTATATAAATAAAGGTTAATAATAACAAAGGGTTGCCATACAGCTGTGCTGCCGCTTTTTGTGCCCTTGAAAGTCCAGATCGGGGCTGTGGCGCGAGGTTGCCGTAGCCCCAATCCAGTGCGAAAAGGGGTGGCTGCAAATTTGTCTTACTAAAAAAAGCAGTAGGCATAAATATTTACATACTGTGCATGGGGCTGGCTCTGGAAACTGTTCAGAAACTTTAGCGTGTACAAAATGCTGCTGCCATAATGCTGACTGGGGCCAGTTACAGGGACCACATAACTCCCTTGCTGAAACACCTTCACTGACTACCAGTTTGTTGCCAGGCGCAATTCAAAGTGCTTGGTTATAACTTATAAAGCCTTACACAGCTTAGGTCCAGATTGAGAGACCGTCATTTCCCCATATAAAAATGCAAGAACCCTAAGATCTTCAAGGGAAGGCTTTCTCTCGGTCCCACCACCATCACAGGCTCACCGAACACAAAAGGGAGCCTTCTTGGTGGCTGCTCCTGTCCTCTGGAATGCTCTTCCACAAGAAGCAAAGCTGGCCCCCTCCCTGCTGGCCTTTTTTTGGCAGGTGAAAATGGCTCTGTTCTGGCAGGCTTTTAATTTTAAGTTATGGGATGGGTTTTATATGGGATGGCTTTTGTGCTTTTATTGTAGTTTTAATATTTGTAATTTTACAATGTTTTTAGCTGATGTTTTAATTTTTTTATTGGAACATGTTTTTAAAACTGTTATTGTAACCCACATTGGGTCCCTTTGGGGAGAAAGGCGGGATAGAAATTAATTAAATAAAATAAATATGTCCCGTCAGAGGTTTTTATGAAGTACGGAAAAGATGAAGGGTTGGCAGTATTCTCTAAGGTTCAACGGGGACAGAAGGATGTAGAGCATAGCAACATATCATTGATAAGATACCATTTCTGTGGCAGTAACAAGCTTTCTGTGCTGCTTAGCACAGATCAGCGGTGGGAAAATTCGCTACTACATGGACCCACCATTGGTTCCACTAGTCTCTCAAACAAAAGGACTTCTAGTTTTAAAAAGAACACTCAGTTTCCCCAAAACAAAGTGTAGGAAAGTTGTAGCAGAGAATCTCATCTATTGGATGCTTTAGGAGGCACAATGTTTTTTTATTTTTAGAACACAAATGAGGCAGGGGAAGGGTTGCATGCAGCCTGTGGGCTGTATGTGCCCCATCTGTGGTGTAACTAATTGTTCCATGGTCAATATACCACATGCATTCAGATAATACTGTGTTGTCAAAAGAATCATATACTTTTCTAGAAAATTATATATTGAACAGTGAATTTGTAATGTATTTTCATCTTGCATTTTATTTTAAAGTCACAAAAGCTTCTGATCTTAACAAACAGCACAGTTGATTGTCATGTTATTCAAATAATATTTGTATGCACAAAGACCCTGATGGAATGAAAAATTAAACACAAACCTTTCTAATTTTAGGCCTCTTGACTTGGCTTTTTAAATATTAAATCAGGAATTGGTATGTTATTCATGGATGATAAAACTTTTCTAAAAATATGTTTTTAGATTCTTCTACTTAGATACATTTGGCTTGTGCAGACCCAATCTACACCCATCCTCTTAGTTAGTACTTATTATTATTATTACTTAGTTGGGGGGGGGGGAGGAAGTTGAATCTAAAGAATGCATGGTAGGAAGGACATTGTACTACCACTCTTCCTCCTCCTTTGAAGCCCGCAATAACCTCTGAGAAACTCTCTGGAATTGGGAGGGCTGTATTAAAGGGCAAGTCAATAAAAAGAGGAATTGGCCCTGCAGTGGACAGAGGAACCTTGTGCAATCTTATTGCAGTTTTACTGCAGTCACTCAGAGTGGTCTTTCATTATTTTGAGTACTTAATCCATTTAGAATGAACTTCCTAATGTTAAATTCATTAGTGTGTAGAAAATGAATTTTGAAGATTGAGAATTCTAGCTGGGAGAGGTTTATCACTGTAAATGACAAAGTTTAATTATGTTATTCTCTAAATGATCAGCAAAGATGAGCTAAAGTAAAGGTTCCTTGCAGCTTGTCAAAATTATATTTTAAAGACTAGTGAGTACTAGCAAAAACACTTTTATGCTATTGAAAGAAACATGCATTCTGCAAGCATAGATCTGCATCTTTTGCTGTACTGAACTGCCTCCTCTAAATATACATCTGAGGAGGGAAAAGAACTCCCACGGCCTGAGTTTACCTTGCCTGACTGGAAAAGGGGGTATATCTCAATAGAGTATATGCTTTGTAGTTTTAGGTCTCAGGTTCAGTTCTTAAAAGATTTAGGAAGCAGTTAGTAGGAAAGACCTCTATCAGAACTGAGTGCTGACAGAGTATGGCCCATTGCTTAATATAAGCCCTAGCCCCATTTTGCAGCCTCCAGAGCCCCAGGATCCCCTTTTAAAATAGAGGAGAGGAGGGATTATCCCCCAAATGCTAAATTTCAACTTCTGAATAATTCCAGGAGCAAAAGGCTACCATGAGTTTATAGTAACTAAGCAGAACAGTTGAGGACAGGGATTCTTGGAGATGCCTCATCCACAGGGTTGCCATGGGTCAAGATCAACTCCAGGGCCATTAACAACAGCAACAACAAAAATCTCAATTTGTGAGCTCATCAGAGCCCTAAGAGAGGCCTTTCTTTCTGTCCCACAGTTTTCTCAGTCTCATTTGATGGGTACGAGAGAGAGGGTGTCTCAGTGGCTGCTTCCAGTCTTCCCCATCCTTGCTGTCCTTCCGTCAGCAATTTATAGCTGTGTTAGTCTGGAAAATCAGTATGCAAAGGGATCTTTCAGGACCTTTGAAACTAATTGAAAGATAGAGGTTGGTAGCATGAACTTTTGTAGACTTGGGTCTACTTCCTCAAATGCATTTCGTGGAGTGGGAAGCCCAGGCACAGACCTATATAACAGCCTGTGTTTGAGAATGTCCATAGGAATGTAAAACTTTTTGGTTGTGTCTGTTAGCAAGTTAAAATACTTTTATGCTATCATGCTTTTAAAAACTATCTCGGGTGGGCTTTTAATGCTGTGTGTTGCTTTTTTAAAAGTATATATATATAGACTTTTCATGAACTTTAATAGTTTTAATGTTTTTAACTTCATAAATGGTTTTATAAAAATAACTTTTAAATTTATACTTTTGTTGTTAGCCTTGAGTCTCATTACTGAGAGAAAGGCAGGTAATAAATAAATTAATATGTGGGTTTATTTGTGGAGGGAGACTTGGAGAGAGGCAGACAAACAAGGGTCACCAAAACAGTTGCCCTAATTCACCACCTCTATTCACTCCATCCATGGAATTTCAGCACATTATTGGTGATAGGGGCACAACTCTGAAACCCAAAAACGTTGTTACAGTAGAATCGCTTAAGCATTAGTGTCCATTTTTTAAAATTTGTTTTTTTAAAATTGAAAGCTACCAGCTTTTCATCCAGTAGCATTCTGGGAAGAAATCATGGCAAAGGTAATTTGTCCTCACTACAGTTATACCTAAGTTACCCTATCTGCTTTTCAGTTGTTAAAAAATTAAACAGAGATAAGACAATAGCTGTCATAAAGGTAATCAATCCCTCCCTGCAGTATTATCTGAATGCTGTTACAGGGAATGGGAGGTCTACATGAAATGCCATCCTCAGAATTGGATGATTCAATTATTTGAGGACAGGAGGAGTTTCCTATAACTATAGTAAATGTCTGTATATGTCTTTATTTATCTCATGGAGCAAATAATCAAGTATTGCACTTCTGTAGCAGAAGTAGAAAAGCGGTTGCATAATATACATATGTATTGCTTCCAAAATCAAATAGTTTGCCAGGCTCTCTTCAAGGCTTTTATTCTGGAGAAATTGTTATATCATAAAGGTCTACATCATGTTCTTCTGACAATTGCAGCCTGCTCATAGAATAGGAACTGGATGTTGCTGTTAACTTGAATAACTAAAAGGAGAGATCACCTTTCTCTAAATTAAATAATTTCACTCATGACTGGTAAATTTGATTTTTTTTTAAAGCAGTCATTTATAAAAACAAGTCACCCAGAAAAAAACGTTAAAACTAAGTTTCTATAAAGAACCATGTTCATTTTCTCTCCAAATTATTGAATGTGAAGAGGCTTCGTGAGCAAGGAACTACTCTTTTTAAGTATTTTTTGTGCATAAATAGAAACACTGTACTTAATTTTTTCCCAGAGAGATTGAAAGCTGGGTGACAGATAAGGTCAAAGTTAATGAACATATTTTTTAAAATCTCATTTAAAGCATGCAGAGTTGCACACCAAAGTGATTTTGGGCTTTCATGACAGTAAACAAAGTAACTTAGTTGGAAAAAACAGAATCCCATAGTTTAAGTACCTTAGCTCTGTTGTTGTTGTTGTTGTTGTTGTTGTGTGGCTTCATGTCCTTTATGTGATTTTCTTGGCAAGATTTGTTCAGAAGAGGTTTGTCATTATTATTATTATTATTATTATTATTATTACTGTTATTAACCTTTATTTATATAGCGCTGTAAATTTACACAGTGCTGTACATACAATCTTATAGTTAGACGGTTCCCATTGCCTTACTCTGAAGCTGAGAGCATGTGACTTGTCCATGGTCACAAAGTGGGTTTCATGGCCGAGCTGGGAACTGAACCCTGGTCATAGTCCAACATTCAAACCACAACACCATGCTGGGTCTCAGTTCTGTGTGTGTCATTGTTGTATGAAGGCAGCCTAACTTGTTGGGGGCAATTGGCTAACACATTTTAAACTATTTAGAGAGTGCTCAGCATTATAAAGCGGTATAGAAATGCAAGTGCTATTGCTAACCAACAATATTGGTTATAATGGTATATCATAATACGATCAAAGAAATATGATTCAGTAAGGAAAAAAAATCTTTTGATTGTGCTTTTTAGAACAATAATTGGAAAAAGAAATACAACATAGAACTGCCATCAGTGGTCAATCATGGTAGCTGTAGCTTTGCTCTGAAACATAAAGGGCTGGTTTGACACTGCATAACAGGTTTCCTGCTACATGTGTAAGCAGCACTGAGCCTTAGGTTTGCCTGTTCATCACCCCCGCTCCTGTTCCTTCACCTTTTTTCATGTTTGCAAGAAGATCAAAAGCTGCAGCTTCCTGTTATGAAATAATCAAGGTGACATATGGCATTCAAGCTCTTTTTTAAAAAACAAAACAAAACCTATTGTTAGTGAGAACATCCTAGGATCTGAAACATTATAAATAGGTTATCTGTATGAAATGTGAAACATTTACCCCTTGCAGTTTACCCTCAAAAGCTAATAAAAGGGGAATGGACAGCATAAATTAACAGTTTAAAACAATTCCTATACTAAAACTCCTATAGTGAAAGATTAAACAACAAAGGTTGGTAGAAAACAAATTATTGAAATGCAGAAATAGGGTTTTTTAAAAACACACACACAAATATATTGTAGTAAGAAAGCAGATGTTACCATTATGCAGAAATTATTAGACAGACAGATAGATAGGATTCCATTAGAAAGGAACTAAGCAAAGTCTGTTTTCTAGAAAGCCTGTCTTCCAAGTCCCAACTTGGGCTGCATCCATACTGCATAAATAATCCAGTTTGACACCATTTTAACTGCCAGGGCTCAATGCTGTAGAATTTTGGGCATTGTAGTTTGTTGTAGCACCAGAGCTCTCTGACAGAGAAGGCTAAATGTCTCACAAAACTACAATTTCCAGAATTCAGTAGCATTCAGTTAAACTGGATTATTTCTGCAGTGCGGATGCAGCCCCAGTTTACTTTCAGGACACATAGGAAGCCATCTAAATATATCACAATAGTTGGGCAGTCTCACACAGGAGGAGACTTTCAAATATCCGTGTCCCAAGTAATAGACAGCTTTAAAGGGCATCATCAGATCTTGAATAGTTCCTGAAAACTACAGGAAGTCAGTGCATCAGTTTCAGGAAGGTAGCTGTATGCTGCCATCACCTTCTGGACCAATTGTAGTTTCCCAGCACTGATCTTAAGCAGCCTTATATAGAACACATGTAGAACATATTCAGTTACTTTTGAATACTCCCTCAAATTAAGATTTTCTTTAACAATTAGGCAAAGTTATGCCTATATTTTTTCTTGAATTTCTGCAGTCCTCATGGTCCTTTTGTAGATGATCCCAGGCACTGACTGTCTCATAATACTGCACTGTGGTTGTGATGGTGGTGGCTGTGTGTCTTCAATTCATTTCTGACTTTAACATTTGAACATTTGCTGCTATTGCTGTGTGCCTTCGAGCTGTTTTCCAATTTATGCAATCCAAAGGCAAATCCTTGGCAGAATTTGTTCAGATGAGGTTTGCCCTTAGCCAGTAGGCTCCATGACCAAGCAGGAATTCAAACCCTGCCCTCTCAGTGTCTCTGTCCAGCACTCAAATCACTACACCCCATTGGCTCTCTAGTACTGCATATTATACAGTGAATGTATGTTTGCTATGCTGGCAACTGAATACAGTGGGCCCTTGGTGTCTACTGAGGTTTGTTTCCAAGCCCACCTGTGGATACCAAAATCTGTGGATGCTGAAGTCCCATTATATAAAATATTGTATTAAAATGGTGTCCCATATATAAAATGGCAAAATTAAGGCTTGCTCTTTGGATGGGGAGGGATATTTTAAACCTGTAGATGGTGGAATCTGAATATACTTGTATAAGCTGACTGCATAAGTATTCCTTAAAGTAACATTGCTTTGCTTTAGGCTTTTCTGCTGCTTAAGTCTGTCATAATTGCAAAAACAGAAACAAAACAAAACTCCCATATGAAACTTCTTCCTGCTTCTGTGTAACTTTCCAAATCAGTCATCTCATACTGTAACCTTATCCCATTGTGCAGTTCCCTGCTTCCATCAGTGGTTTGTAGTGATGTGGAACAGGTGTATTAATATTTGGAAAGTGATAATGCCATAAATGCATAAGAGAAATAATACTAGACTAAGGAGCCAACCCAACCATTTCACAGAGTTAGGCATTTGGGATGGCATTAAAAAACAGCATAAGA
Organism: Urosaurus nigricauda; assembly: GCA_034509955.1. Lineage (NCBI taxonomy): Eukaryota > Metazoa > Chordata > Lepidosauria > Squamata > Phrynosomatidae > Urosaurus > Urosaurus nigricauda. The sequence goes on from JAOEGL010000003.1 coordinate 90,054,857, forward strand.
GGAATTGTGCTGGATCAGACTAAACACCTATCTAAACCAGTGTTCTGTTCCCCTGGTGGCCAATGAGATGTTTATTGAAAGTCCACAAACAGGATGTGAGATTAGCCTTATTTTTTATGATTTTGTGTAATCCTCTTTTAAAGTCTGAGCACAATCTTGTGCTAGCAAATTCCAATCTTTGACTATGTGGTATGTAAAGAAGCAAACTTTTTTTCTATCCTGAATTTGCCATCATTTCATTTCATTTCATTTCATTTGTATGGCACTTTTCTCCCACAAAGAACCCAACGTGACTTACACATAAAATAAATTATTCAGGTTTATTGGATGACCTAAGCTCAGGTATTATGCGGCAGGGATCAAAATTTATCCTTAATCACTTTCTCCATCCTATCATATTTCTCTACACCCCAGCGTCCTCTGTTCCATTTTTAATGTTGTGCATATGTGCCTTCAAGTTGCCTGTTGACTTATGGCAACACCATGAATTTCATAGGCTTTTCTGAGGCAAGGAATACTCAGAGGTGGTTTTGCCAGTTCCTTCTTCTGAAATACAGCATACAGTACCTGATAGTCACCAGGGAGGGGGGAGTATGCTGTAAATTCATATTAAATTAATCTCTCCTTGCTTGGTATGTATTAGCGTTATGCAGAGAGCAGTTCCTAAGAGCCCCTGTCCTCATTCATCCTTAGATGCCCCAGAAACCAGAGTATCAAGAGTTAACAGTTTTCACCCTCACTTTCCTGGCTCAGCAGGCTAACAGGAGGAGAAATATTTCCACTTACGTATTGCTAGGATTACATATAGATAGTTTTGAATGTATTCTACATGCTTCACTGCCAGCTAACAAAATAATAGCATGAAATCAAAGACATGTACAATTCATTCTGAAATAAAAATAGCAGTAGCTTTAACCAAAGTTATACCCATCTCTAATGGCCTATAAGATTAGTTTGTATTGATTGTACTTGTCAGTTACAATCCTATTATACCTTTTGGTGAGAGCTGTTTCTAATGTTCGTTTCATACATTTGGATTTACATTTAGCTGTGTAAAGACTTTTTAATATGAGAATATTAATATGGATAGATAGGTGGAAGGTTCTTGCTTTTTCTCTGTGTGACACAACTCTGCCTTATCTGCCTAGCTTAACTTGATGAAGGTTAGTGTGGAGGACTGAATAAAGATGATAGATGCATTTCTCTGGAGAGCAGCAGTTACAGATAGGTTTATACACCCCAAACTTTCCATTTTACCAAGCTTATCCATTCCGAATTATAGGAGTTGCAGATAATTGTGCATAAATTCTTTAGAAAATAAGCAAACCAGAAGTGAAGAATTTGAGTGACATGGTCATTGTAGTGATCTGGCATGCCGCAAATTTCTGGTATTCATTTTACTGATTTCCTGTTGGCATAATGTATTCAGCACAGTATGCACTGCTTGTTTGTGACTAATGATCACATTCAAATAAGCAGACACCCACACCCAGTGTGTCCTATATACATACGTTCTGCCACATTTATCACTACCATATCTGTTTGAAATTATCTAGACTGCAGTTCCATTTACTATTGGAAAATGTATCTGAGAAGTCTGCGACTTCAAGTATACATTTTTGTCCCATCATGAACATAGCTATTTGCATAAGAAAGTGTACACTACATGTATCCATCTTTACAGTCAGAGTTCACAGCAGAAAAAAGTCTATCATACAGAATGCATGTTTTACAATATATGCTTATTATGTTCACTTATTTTCTTGATGTGTCATAGGAGTGCATTGATGCTGGCTGGTGGGAAGGAGAGCTCAATGGTAGAAGAGGAGTATTTCCTGATAACTTTGTTAAACTACTTCTTTCTGATTTTGAAAAAGAGGTAGGACCAGTTTAACTTTTATGATGAAGTTTTACACTTGAATATACACCTAGAAACCTGTTCCTTTCTCTCTTTTTAAAAACATCCTGCTTTTAATAAAACCCAAAAGATAATTCTTTAGAACTCTTTAAATTATTTTTTGCAATGTGTTGGTTACATAACCGTTCAACCTGAGATTTTACCAAAGATTGCACAGGATTGCAGGACCCAGATGTGCAAAGTTGAGACTTAATCAAGAGAACTTGTAGGTGTAATTGCTGCCCAAGTGGCTTCTGCTGAGCCTTGAGGAGGGGACAAGTTGACTGAACCAACCAACAAGTGCCAGTTTGTTTTTGTTTACTTTGCATTGGTGCCTGGGAACTAGAGCAAAAACTGCCAGAGTGGTAGTTATACATGCATTTGACTATGTCTAGGGGTTGACCTGTATTGTTTTATGAACTGTATTATATAATGATTTTAGGTTATGGTTTTTAATTGTTGTTTAAATCGGATACTGTTTTAATAATCTGTTGGAATCCTGCCTCGATCTGAAGGGTGAGGCAGGAAAATAGAAATAAAATTTATTATTATTACAGTATTATAAAAATATTTGCATTTTTACATTGTTGAGTAGTATAAATGTGGACAAGTTATGGGAGAAGGGCATTTCTGCAAGGCACTGTATCTATGTATCAATCTATCTACAAATTATGAACATGAAAAACAAGTACAGTAAAGAATATATATAGGTTTCCTATATACTGTTCATAACATTTCTCCTAACACAACTTTTTAACAGATTTTATTTCCAGTTGATAGAATGTGACAAGTCACACACAGTAACAAGTTTTCACTAAAATTTTCATAGATGCTCTTACCTTCTATTATAGAAAATCTTTTTAAAATTGTTTAATTTCTTGTTGTTACCTCTCTTTCCACCACCAATCCTATTTGGATAAAATGCACTTTATTTTGAGAACTTTATCATTAGAATGGAGATGGTTAAAATGGATTAACCATCAGGAGTGACCTTATTTCTGAAAAGTGGTGATATAATGTAATTAGTTGATATGGGGAAAAAACAAAAGATGTAAATGCCTCTAAGGTGTCAATGACCTTTTATATTAACATTATCTCCCCATCTTTTGAAATTTTACCAGGGGAAATACAAAATATCAACATTCTGTCCTAAAATGAGACGCTTTCCTTTTCAAGAGAAGGGAGAATTTCTAAATGAGGTTGCAGTGTCAGTTATATTAACTTTCTTGAAGTTGAAAATTGAACTGAATAAAAACCATTCAGTTACCAATCATGCAACAGGATTTTTAAAAAAAGAAATACATACTTTGTTTAAAATTATTTATAAACAGATATTGGGCATTCTTTTAGGAGGAAACATCTTTCTTTCTCTCCTTCTTTCTATCTTTCTTTCTTTATGTATTTATACCCTGCTCTTCAGTCCTAAAGGCTATCAGAACGGCTCAAGTGAAAATGCATCTTTCAAGGCGGCACCGGGGGGGGGGGGGGGTGTTGGTCTCTTTTAGAGCAAATTGAAAGTGATAGCCTGTTGTTGGTTCTGATTCATGAGCCATTGGCTGCCAGTGTTCAGCAAATTTCCAGGAAAGGAAAACAAAACAAAACAAAAACAAATGTGCTGGTCCCTGGCATATATGCAGTGAACCTGCTTATGTTGCAGTGCTCTGTGTGAGAAGTGGAAATCATGTAGCCCTCAAGATCTTGTTGGATTGCAATCCCTGGGTAGGGATGCTGGCAGTTCTGGCTGAACAACATCTAGGGGGCTGCATGATACATCTCGTACTCTAAAAACAAATAAAAGATTGCCTTTTTCTTATATTACTGTTTTGTTTATAATTAAATTGAATCAGTTTTTATGTTTTCTTTAATTGAATGACCTCTCTTTCTCCCTCTCTCTCAGTCAGTCATAGGAGGTATTCTTGAGGAACACAGCTAATGAGAGCATACACATTTCCATGATATACTTAAAATATAAACATGTTTGCACCAATATCATGACTATACACTCTGTTCTAAAATGTCTGCATATTGTGGGAATGATCACAGGACATGGATTATTGCAAACAAGAGTGCCTTTGCTCAGGTGTGCCATTTGTTTCACCTTTTAGAGGACAGAGATCTGGCTACCATGATCTGTGCTTTCAACATTTCCCACTTAGATAGCTGTAATGCACTCTTTATGTTGGCTGTCTGTGAAGAGTGTTTGGAAGCAGCAACTCATACATAAAATTCTGGTTCTTACCTGTTAAAACCTTATAGCTTGGGGATCTTTTGTCAGGCTGAAGGACAATTCATAAATAAGACAAATTCCCATCACTTTGGCATCTCTTATAGCAATTCTATCTACTTGAACATAGTGTGCTGTTAAAATTTGATATTCATAGACCAAGACATTTGTAGCATCTGTCAATTATATGCACCTGCCTTATCCAGGGGTCTCACTGGGCTCTTTGAACATAATGAATAAGAAAATTATACCTGCATGATCTGTAATCACATTTGTTTAAAAATCCATGCAGAACATATCCTTTTTGGATTAGGAGTGGGTGGGTCCAAGAGAGAAAATAATGACAAATAATAGATTGCTGCTGATGCTTGTTGTTGTTGTTGTTGTTGTTGTTGTTGTTAATTTTCTTATATCCCACCTTTCTTCCAACATAGGGACTCAAGTGGGTAATGGCAAATTTTAAAACAATACAATTTAAAACAGTACAATATTAAAATTAAAAAAAAAACAGTTGAAGAGTTTTAAAAGTTAAAATAGTTATGAATTCAAATGTAACATGTTAAAAATAGAAACCTTAAAATTTAAACACACAACAGCCCTTATCAGCTTGAAAAGGCTTTTTTTTTTTATACCCCGCTCTTCAGCCAAGACTATCAGAGCGGCTTACAATTTGTTAAACAAACAGCTTCATTTACAATTGTAAGCTATTTGTCCCCAACAATTTGGGTACTCATTTTAGCGACCTCGGAAGGATGCAAGCCTGAGTCAAGCTTCAGCCCTTTGCTGGTCTTGAACTCGCCACCTTCTGGTTTTGAGTGAGTGGCTGCAGTACAGGCATTTAACCACTGCGCCTGTACAGCAGGAGAATGTTTTTATCTGCTGCTGAAAGGATAGCAGGTATGGAGCCATCCTGGCCTCTCTAGGGAAGGAGGAAACTTTGGAAACTTTAAGACTAATCTTGTGGAAACTTTAAGACTAATCAATATATTTTGGTATGCATTATCCTGGACTGCAATCCAATTTGTCAGCCATATGTTGTATGATTTCTTGGTAGGGGACAACAGACATATGAAGTGAATTGTTTTTTTTTCTCATTGAGTAATAATAATAATATGAATACTCTGTCTGATTTAAATTCTCATTGGTAATTTTGTGTTTGCTTCCTTTTTCATTGAAGAGACCTAAGAAACCACCCCCTCCATCAGCATCTGCCTTCAAACAAGGATCAGGTAATGCACTGCTGTCATACAATAAACATCAATAAATACACCTTACAGACTGTGTAACCACTTTTCTCCCTCTAATGGAAGCTCAGTATCACTATATCTATCATACCATTTAAAAACCTAAATTACAGGTACTTTCTGGCTGTAATAGTTTGCTCTTGGTATTCCAAAGCTGTTCATGACAGTGAGAAACTTGAGACAGGCAAAGCGAGTTAAGTACCAGTCTAGTTAAATTAAAAAATGATTTTTTCCCTTTAACTGAATTACACAACATGGAGATGATTGTTCTATTTCTCCATGACGGGTTATGAATCGATTCACTGTTATTCTTTTTAAAACATTTATTAATGAATCATTATTTTTTACTATTGACTGGCTTTAGTTTTATGACTGAGTTATTGTAAAAGTCTAGATAGCTGAGAGACACCAGGTCCCATCTGCTCTTGGAAGCTAAGCAATGTCAGCCCTGTCTAGAACCTAGATGGGGGCTGCCAACAAGTACCAAGTGCCGTAGGCTGTATTTCAGAGTTAAGATACTGGCAAAACCACCTCTGATGGGATTCCTTGCCCAAGAAAATCCTATGAAATTCATGGGGTTGCCATAAGTTGACAGGTGACTGAAAGGTACACACACACACACACATGCAGACAGACAAACATTCTGTAGTGGAAATACCACCTAGTTTCTTTTGCCACCTAGTGGTTGTTAACGAAAAAACCCACTAATTTTATCTTTCATTCATTATGGAAATGAAACTAACACAGAAAAAGAAGTTGGTAGCATAACCTTTCATAGACTTCTACCAGTTTTTTCTCTCAGTCTCAAAAGTGCTGCAAGATCTAGACTAACATGGCCATGTCTTTGAATTCTATTGAAATGAAAGATTTGAAATGCATATTTGCTATGACTTAAATATCTAGTTTTACTGAGATTCCACAAGTACCTATTTCCATAAATTACAGAGTATTATATAGTGAAGATGTCTGGCCCTAACATTTTGTCATATTGGTCAAAGAAAGTCATAATCCATAATTCTGTGGTGGATTAATCACATGTAGCCCCATTGTGTTTAGCATGTCTTGTAACTCTTTCACCTTTGTTCATACAACATTTATATCCTGTTTTTCGCTGTTACATAGTTCAAAGCAGCTGCATAGTATTCCCAAGCAGTTGCATGTCCACATATTGTAAAGGCTAAGAATTTCTTAGTGCTTCAGTGAGTTTCTTCCAAAATGCGGGGACAACATTCTGTTAGGGATATATGCACATGTAAGTTTCCCTAGGGTTGACATTCCTCCCTGCACAGCACCCAAAGCCTCTTCCAACTTACTGAAAAGTTCCCAAAGCTGCCTTCCATGCCCATACCATATTTCTTGGTGGGCAGGCAGGACTAGAGAAATGTCTGGCTACATCTGTATAGCTAAATGATAACAGTAGTAATGAGACACTTGGATGAGACTAGCAGATCTCAGCAATTATGTCATTATCAGCAGTGGGGGGGGGGGGTCAGTGTAGCATACTGGTAGGTCTGCATGAGGATATTTTTGATAAGCTGAAAGGATGTTGGACTTTGACTGTGATTTCAGACTATACACTTGCCTACTGGCCTTTAAAGAAGAATGGATTTGGGAAATACAAGTGAGATCTTGCAACAAAATATTTCAGTGGTGTTTGTTATATCAGCCCATAAGGGAAAGGGCGGGATCATGCCAGCAAAAGCCAAGTTCTTGCAGTAACTTCACTCTTATTTTATTCATAAAATATGGTGGTGTTGCTTTTGAATACAGTATTTAAATGAAGAGATCCTTTTTTCAATTATGCACTTACTCTGCCTTCTCACTTAGCTAGCTTGTCCTGTTTACCATTCAACTGCTAGGTCTTCTCTCTTTCCTTTTCACCTTCTCCCCATCACCATCTAAGCATGAAATATTCACAGAAGAAGAAGAGGAATTAAATATTCACAGAAGGAGAAGAGGACTGGTTTTACTTCAGACTTCTTGTAGCCCCTTGTGCTGAAACACTCCACTTTGATTCAGTCATGCCCAGTTTGCCAGAATTTAAGCCACAGCAAATATAATAATAATAATAATAATAATAATAAACAACTTTATTTTAATACCGCCCTTCCGAAGATCAGGGCGGTGCACAGTTAGACAATTAAAACATATAGAAAAGTTAAAAACATTCAATAACACAATAACAATGAACTATCAGCCAGGGCAACAATGTGGAAACAAACACCAAGTCCAATCATAATGAGGGAAGGATAGGGTAACAGCAAGGGGAGTGAGTCAAGGGTGGGCAAGCTCGAACAGAAAGGTTTTCAATCCCATTTTAAACAGATTAAGGGAGGCGGCTAGGCGAAGCTCCATGGGCAGCGAGTTCCAGAGGCTAGGGGCCGAGACAGAAAACGCCCTCTTCGCCGTTGTTGCGGGGCCACAAGGGACTCCCCCCACTCCATGCTTCTTGGAGGTATCCATTATGACAGAAGAAAGTGTAGACCACTCCAGATGGATGCTTTGTAACTTTTAATTAACTCAAAATATATTCACAAAACAATTCCCAAGAGAGGAGAGAGATGTTCCTTCACACTCTCCCTTTTGGCTCTCAGCCTTTTACTGCTCTTCTCTTTACAGTTCCTCCTTCCCAGCTTTGTCTTCACCAGACCAGCCACGACCTTGAAGGTTCCAATATAAAGCCCCTTGAGACCAATAGCTCACAGCCTCCTTTGGCTCTAGGTTTGCCAGAGGCGAGTACAGCTCGGCCAGAAGCCCTTCCTCTGGGCTGAGCCTGCCAGGCCCTTCTGTCAGGGCCTCTCTCTCAGCGAGAGCTGCAAACTTTCTTGTGTTTTCTACTCTTTCCCTTTCAGCGTCCGCTTCACCGACCTTTCTTCCGCGTTTCTCCCTCTCCTCGAACGCCTCACCCTTTTCCCTTTTATCCACGGGCCCCTCCCTCCTTAGGCCCTCCCTCTTGGGCATTGCCTCTCTTTCTTCTTTCCCAGGGGCTGCTGGAACTTGTAGTTCCCATCTCGGTTTCTCTTCTTTCTTCTTCATTGGCTCTTTCTTTCCAGAGCAACCCTCTTCAATGGGCCACCCATCCTTTGCTTTGCCACAGCCGTTATTGACAATCTAGCCTCTGGAACTCTTAGAAGTTGTTGCCCTGTAGATCTAAGTGTGCGGGGCGGATTGTGTGAGGAGAGATGGTCCTTTAGGTACTCTGGGCCCAAGCCATTTAGGGCTTTATAGGTAATAACCAGCACTTTGTACTGAGCCCGGAAGCGAATAGGCAGCCAATGAAGATCTTTCAATATTGGTGTTATATGGGCGGCCCTGGGAGCGCCAGTGACCACCTGAGCTGCCATATTCTGCACTAGTTGTAGCTTCCGAGTGTGATACAAAGGCTGCCCCATGTAGAGCGCGTTGCAGAAATCCAACCGAGAGGTTACCAGGGCATGTACTACTGTTTCAAGGTCCCTCCGGTCCAAGTAGGGACGCAGCTGGCGTATCAGCCGAAGCTGAAAACAGGTGCTCCTGACCGTCGTGTCCACCTGAGAAGTAAGATGGAGCGACGAGTCAAGGAGCACCCCCAGACTGCGTACAGTGTCCTTCACGGGGAGCGTGACCCCGTTCAGGACAGGTGGAACCACCTCCATACCTGGGCCGGGGGAACCTATCACGAGTACTTCGGTTTTTCAGGCTGAGTCTGTTTTCCCTCATCCAGTCCATTACCGATTCCAGACAGGCCACGAGAGGAGCGACGCCATCCCTGGTCACTGCATCAGTCGGAGACATAGAGAAGACTATTTGGGTGTCATCAGCGTACTGATAACCCCGCGCCCCATGTCTCCGGATGATCTCTCCCAGCGGTTTCATGTAAATGTTAAAAAGCATGGGGGACAGAATGGCTCCTTGAGGGACCCCAGAAGTGAGGGCCCTCTTATCGGAGCACACGTCTCCCAGCTGCACCATCTGGAACCTCCCAGAGAGGTAGGACCGGAACCACTGGAGCGCAGTGCCTCCGATTCCCACCTCTGCCAGGCGTTCCAGAAGGATACCATGGTCTATGGTATCGAAAGCCGCTGAGATGTCCAAAAGCACCAACAGGGACACGCTACCCCTGTCGATGCCCAGACGGAGATCATCGACCAGGGCGACCATGGCAGTCTCAGCCCCGTAGCCCACCCGAAAACCGGTTTGAAATGGATCTAGAAAATCCGTTTCTTCCAAGATCAATTGAAGTTGGAATGCAACCGCCCTCTCGATCACCTTCCCCAAGAATGGCAGCAGCGAAACTGGCCGATAATTGTTGTGAATCAGGGGGTCGAGGGAGGGCTTTTTTAATATAGGTTTTATTATGGCCAATTTAAGAATGTCAGGAAACTGCCCTTCCCTCAAGGATGAATTAATAATCCGGTGTAACAATCGAGTTACAACCGATCCCCCCTGTGCTACTAGCCAAGAGGGACAGGGATCGAGGGAGCAGGTTGTCTTCCTAACACTTCTAAGGATCTTGTCCACATCCTCGGTACTGACCGACTCAAACTGATCCAGTACAACCGAGTCCACGGAAGCTCTGGATGCCTCTATTCTGGATTCTGCTTCAACTCTGGCGTCCAGACCTTCGTTTATCCGAGAGATTTTATCCACGAAGAAGTTGTTAAATTGGTCACAGCAGGCCTTAGTAGGTTCAAGGATCTGGTTCGGGCAGGAGGGAGCTGAGTTAACTCCCTCACTACCCTGAACAACTCTGCTGGACGCGACTCCGTGGACGCGACACGAGCAGCGTAGAACGAATTCCTTCAAAAGGTGGTCTAGGAGAGTCTTGTCGGATAAGCGCTGGTGTTTCCGCCAGATGCGCTCTAGCCGTCGCAGAGCCCGCTTCTTGGCCCGGAGATCTTCAGTGTACCAGGGCTTCTTTTTAGAAGCAGGCCTGAGAGGGCGCTTGGGAGCGATACTGTGTATAGCCCTGGAGAGATCCGTATCCCAGGTGTTAACTAGGGCATCAACAGTGTCGCCGTCACTTCCAACCATATATCCCTCTAGGGCTTCTTGGAATCTCTCGGGTTCCATCAGCCTTCGAGGGTGGACCATTCTAATAGGTCCGCCACCCCCGGAGGGGATCTGGGTTGATGCCTTGATGCTTGCCTCCACCAGGAAATGATCCGTCCATGACAGGGCGGAGATGTTGGTAATTTCCGCCCACAGAGTTTCCATGTCCGTACAGAAAACGAAATCAAGCGTATTCCCTGCAAAATGCGTCTGACCCGTGACAAGCTGAGACAGGCCCATGGCTGTCATGGTCTCCATGAATTCCCGAGCTGCACCAGATGGAACATCGTTGGCCGCGAGGGGGATGTTGAAGTCTCCCAGAACTAGAAGCCTGGGGGACTCCAACACCAGCTCCGAGACCAACTGTGTCAGCTCGTTAAGGGAGTCTGTTAGCACACGGGGTGGCCGGTAGACCAACAGAATCCCTAGACTGTCCCTAGCCTTCAGGGTCAGGTAAATACACTCGATATAGGAAGTCTGACGAACATGGTTCCTGGTTAGAGACAAGGTGTTTTTATGCACCAAGGCAACACCCCCCCCCCCCGCCCAACTAACCTGCTCTGGTCCTTCACCGAGTACCCGGAAGGGAGGACCTGAGCCCACACAGCGTCCCCTTCAGGCCCGAGCCAGGTCTCGGTTATGTACGCCAAGTCACAATATGTCCTTTATATTGCCACAGGGTTTTTTGTTGATTTAATTACATTTAAGAATATATTTTAAATGTTTATACCTGGTTTGGCTGCTGTTCTCATGGTGAAATGCTTTGCTACAGTTCATAAAAGCAATAGGCATTTGCCATGCTTGTGTGTTCCTACTTATATGTGTGCACAGATGCAAAACCGCTTTTACAAAAAGAGACTACATAGACCTCTGTCTGGTCCTGTATAATAGATGAATAAATTACATGTGCATGTTTTCAAGTTTTCTAATTATTTCCCTTTTAAACAATTGCATTACTATTTTTGACAGCTACAACAGATCGAAAGCATGAAATCAAAAAGGTACCTCCTGAGAGACCAGAATGTCTTCCTCATCGAACAGAAGAGAAAGGTAAGAAGGGTACTTCCAAACGAAAAAGTATACTTAGGTCTATAGTACCAGTTTTTAGAAAGAGTTCAAATGAAGTTCCTTAATACAGTTCCCATGCATACCCTGTGGTTTACGTTCAAGTTAAGGAAATCAGAACAGAAAAGTTAATAGAGAGATGCTGCCATGTCATCTTAGATTGCTTCTTGATCAGCATAGGAAAAGTAATCTTTCTGGTTTAAATGCCATGGCTCATAGAGCCCTGGTGGTGCAGTGGTTAAATACCTGTACTGCAGCCACTCACTCAAAACCATAAGGTTGCGAGTTCAAGACTAGCAAAAGGGCTCAAGCTCAACTCAGGCTTGCATCCTTCCGAGGTCGCTAAAATGAGTACCCAGATTGTTGGGGGCAAGTAGCTTACAGTGGTAAACCGCTTAGACATTCCTTAGGCGGTATGAAGCGGTATATAAATGAAGCTGTTTATTTTGTTTGCACAAGCTCAGCTCAGGCTTGCATCCTTCCGAGGTCGTTAAAATGAGTACCCAGATTGTTGGGGGCAAGTAGCTTACAGTTGTAAACTGCTTAGACATTCCTTAAGGGTATGAAGCAGTATATAAATGAAGCTGTTTGTTTTGTTTGTTAGAGATAGTAATGTTCTTACCTGCTCATCCTCTCCCTGCTAAGAGCTAGCAGTGAAGTAACACTGCTTCACTGCGGAAAGTCTGCGGAAAGTCAGAGCTCTTCTCTAGAGTTGTTTTCTCATTTTCTCCCTGTAAGAGGTATAAAAATGTAAAGGGAATCTCAAACGTAACCCTTCATTGATGTGTTATAAATGCAAAGTATTTCAAACAGTAACAATAGCAGTCTTGGCTTTTACAAACATTTCCTAGCATTTCTGAAGGCAAGCTATTGAATAGTTTTGAAATCTCATTGTTACATACACTCAACTTGAGAATCATTAATTTAACAGGTCAGGCTGCCTTTTAGGTTTGCAGCAAGAAAAGAATAAATATTATGAAACAGTATTTGCACCATGGACCTAAGTGATTATGCAAGGTTGTCCTTTTATTAGGTTTTGCCAATAGTCGCAGCTTTTATATGCCAAATAATTCGGCTTAAAAATTCATTTATTCTTTTGGGTGAAAATTGATTTGAAGAAAGACCAGACAGAGAGCAAAAACTGTTAGATTTACAGAAGCCTTCTGTTCCTGCTATACCACCGAAGAAACCTCGACCACCAAAAACAAACTCCTTGAACAGACCTGGTACGTTGCCTCCAAGAAGACCAGAAAGACCAATTGTGCCTATGACCCATACAAGGTATTTTATTGATCTGTTCTTTAAAAAGAAATTGATATATGATAAAAATGTAAATAGCACTTATGCCACAGTCCTGTTCATGACAGTCAGTGCAATCCCAGGCAATTCTACCTGGAAGTAAGTTCTACTGTTTTCAGTGGGCTTACTCAAAGGTAAATTTGTGTAGGATTGCAGCTTTGTCTACTTCGAAGTATATTTGTATGTAAAGACTATAGCAATCCTAAAATAAAAGAAAAAAAATCTTGATATATATGATTAATTCAAAATCTGTCTTAAGAAGAAAAAAAACTTGGAAGTTAATTGTTGGCACCATTGTATTTTTCCACCCGTAATGTTGCTCAGTTATGTTGATCAGTTTTGTAAAGTGTTTTCATAGGAATGGTCTTCCATCACAGAGTATAAAAGACTAGATTAATCTTTATAGTAGTTTATGATGAAATGTCTAATAACAATGGTAAGATTCTCTGTCTTGCTGATTCCACCATCAGAGAGGAAGTATTATTATAATATTAATAATAATATTTATTTATTTATACCCTGCTCTTGAGCTCTAAAGGCTATCAGAGCGTCTTAGAATTATTATTTTCAATTAGACGATTCCCTGCCCTCAGGTTTACAGTCTAAAAAGACACGACACAAAATGAGAAGGGAATGGTGGTGGAGAAGAGGATCAGATCCAGCAGTTCTTCTCTCCCTCTGATGCCTGGACCAAGGCAGATGGCATGGAGGGAGGGCTCTGCTTCTTAATCTAGGACAGGCCCGATGGAGTTTGGCCTGCCCTTTCACTCCCTTCTAGGCCGGATGGTCTTGTGATGGAGGAAGGGCTCTTCTACTTGAGGCCAAACCCAATAGTGTTGCTAGGTCTGTCCTTTCACTCCCTCCTAGGCCAGATGGTGTTGTCATGGAGGGAGGGCTCTTCAACTTGAGGCCAGGCCCGATGGTGTTGCTTGGCCTCTTCTTTATCCTCTCAAAATCCCTAGATGGTGTACCTGCAGTCTCTTTTCATGAGGGTAGGAAGAAAATGCATAAGAAGACAGTGGCTGTTCATGCTTTGCTATATATATTTAGTTTGCTAAAGAGAGATACATTTCCTCTCTGCTGCTGACAATCATTTCGAGCAGTGTGATATGGTATTCTTGTATATAAGGCAAGTCTGCTTGGCTACATGACATATCATTATCATTGTCCATATGCCACTCCTGATTGCTTAGGAAAGGCAAGTCACACTCTCTCAACCCTCTGAAGAAACTTGCCAAAAAAAACCCTCATCTGGCACCTTGGGTCGCCATAAGTTGGAAACAACTTGAAGGCACACAACAACAATAACAAGAATGTGCTAGAAAGAAGACATTATGGTGGGCAAGCCCTAAACTTGAGAAATAGTAAATATGAGAAACATTGAATGTTCAGGGGTACATTCAGTACTGCTTTTATTTTTAGGAGAATTGGCACTACCATTAGACAAAGTGAGGTGGCCATCTAGGACATAAGGTGTCGTGAAAGGTCAGCATGCTTTTTCCCATGCAGCCATCCTCAACCTTGTGCCCTCCTGGTGTTTTGAACTACACCCCCCCCCCCATTCTTACCTTGGGTAGGTGGTGCTTTGACATTTATAGTACAAAGCATCTGGAAGGTGTAACACTGTCAGAGGCTGTGCCTTTTTCCATTAGATGTCCAAAATATCTTTCACAGCACCCTAGAAGAAACATGCACTGTGTCTGCCATTGGAGCCACTTCTGCAGCTCCACCTGAAGTAAGAATGCAAAAACTCTGTTCCATGCCTGTACAATCACAAATCCATTTACACTGAATAAGCTTTAGAGAAGTATGACACCCTGTTAAAAGCAAGGCTAAATAGACAGCAAAACCAAGAAAAACTGTCTTACTTTTTAAAAATCAAATGAGTGGATGATTTCTGGAAACAGACAGCCTGTTAAAAAAATATTAACAGCACATTTTATATAATGAACAGATTATACCATTCTTGGTCTTTCCTTTGCAAGAAAATTGTATTCCTCTTTTGTTGCTTATCCAGGCTCCGAAATGCAAACAAACCCCATCTGAAACTGTCAGCAAAAAGCCATTAGTGATTAGAATCTCAATGAGGAAACCAATCATATTGAAGACTCTGCAGCCAGCAGCCAGAATTGGGGAGAGCCTAAACCCCATTATCACAGCTTGACACTTCATTCATTTTTTTTTCCCTGTTAATGGATCTGCAGCATATTCTGCCTTTCACATCAGTATGATTTGGGGGAAGAAATTATTATTTTTAAAATTGCTCTGCAGAGGTATCCTTTCAGAATTTGTTCATCTCAAGATGCAGGTTAAATCTGAGAAATTATTTAGGACATTAGTGTATCTAAAATAGGCCCTTTTGACAGGTGTTGAAGAGAAACAAGATAAGGTTAATCCAAGTAGCATGTTGGTTTACAAGAGATGACTCTGCCTGACAGTCAGCAGTGACTCAGACACACTATGTGCAGAGTGCTTCTTTCTTCCAGTTTCTGAGGTACAAGTTAAAAAATTATCATACTAAGAATTCCAGTAAACATCTCTTTTGCTTCTGGCTGCAGGAGTGATATTCCAAAAGTTGATGTAGTGGGCTGCACATTGTCCAGCACCTTAGAAAAGGACTCTACTGAAAGAAGCAATGACATTGGTAAGTTCTTTTTATACTTGATCTATCTTCTAAATGCACATTAACTTTTTAGTATTAATAGGAACATATAATGCTTAAAATCTCTAACTAGTAGACAGATTTTTTTTTTTTGCTGTTAGTGGATCTTGCAGCATATTCCGCCTTCCATATCATTTGAAAATTGTTCCTATGAAACAGAAAGATCTGAGTGGAGAATAAATGTCCGTGATCTCTTGTGCAGTTGTGTAAAACATTCTGTTACTTGGGTTTATAAAAGCTAAGATTTCTAATTACCTGAAAGAGTTGCTGCTGTTTCAAAAGTAGTTGTGGATCCTTGTAGTTGAAAAGAAATGGATTAGATTTCCTGAAGTACTTGGCATTTAACTGTAAAACACACTTTGAGGCAACAAAAGATACCATCACATTTTCCCCGTTGGCAAAGTGGCAGTCCATAAGGAAGGTGTCTTCAACTGGTAAGGTAGTAAACTTCTGCTAGAAAGTGAGGTTTCCAACAGTGGGTCACATATCTGTAAGCAAACCCAGCATCATTTTCACATGGAAGTATTCAAATGTCATCTGCTTCAGTCACTCAGTTCGGTAACAACTGAGCTGCAGCAGACATGTTTTCATAAGAGGCTGAGTCTTTGTATCTTAAATTGTAAGCATTACTGCATTTCGTTGGTAGCATGCACTGCTATTTTTATGTTGTGGTTTCTTTTTAGAGCACATGTTGATAAAACGTTAAGCTCCGGTAGTTAATCTTCATTTTCTCTAGACATAACAGTTTTGCATTTCTTTGGAACTATTATGCTAACATCTAAAACCAAGTTTTTAATAATTAGGTTGAAATCCTGAGATTATTCACTAGGAACTAAGTCCCATTGTACTCAGTGGAACTTACTTCCAAGTAAACATGTTTAGAGTGAGGTTACCAGTATGTTAGAAGACTTACATTTTCAGTTTCTTTTTTATGTTTGTTTCTTTCGTGTTTTCCTTCTCACAGGATGCTGGTTAGCAAGGTGGTTGCTTATTCAACACAGTGTGCTGTTTACATCAAAACTTTGACTGAAAACGTAAAAAAATAATTTCAAATAATAAGTAAAAAGTGTAAAATAAAAATAATAAGTATAAATAATTACAAAAATGCATGACATTTAAAATGGGCATATTTATTAATTTGTACTGGACCTAAATATTGAATGAGTTATAGATAATAATGCATAGTATTTTCTGTTTTGCATTCAGTGCCAGCAAGATGCAGAGTATTTTCTGCTTTTGTCAGCCTTTTTTTTATTTATAGAATTTCTTACATAACTAAAAATTCATACAGTATTCAGCAACTTGTAAGGATAGGTTTCTAACAATGAGAACAAACTGAGAGATTCTGTTAGTAACAGTGGATAAAGGAGTGAATTTCTAAGTAACTAAATTAGCAAAATAAAAATGGATCCATTGTTAAATATGAAACAGAGGCTACTTATAGGGCATATAAAAACATAAAAATGGATGAGAAGAACACACAGCTCTTAGGTTACTCAGAAGTATTTTTATTCTGCTAAAGTTAAATTAGTTAAATCAAAGGATGGCAGCATTTTTGTTAATAGACAGCATGCTTTTTGCCTTGACAAATCCAGACACCTAACAACTAGAAATTGGAAGACCAACATTAACACTATATTATAGATCCCCTTTTTACCTGTTCTGGTCTATGGCTGTAATAAAGATGAATTGAACTTTGTTATAGAGCTTTACAATGTTCCTCGTCTGTTTTTGTATTTATATATTTGTATTTATTAAGGAAACACTGAGCCACCTATTAGGAGATAAACTGTATTGAGTCAGTGCACAATGCAGCTTGTCCATCATACTAGAACACTGCTAGTTTACAAATGCTTTGTGAATGGTTGAGGAGGAAGGAATGGAGTAGAGAATTAAGTTAGTCGTTGGTGATACTAAAATATTGTGAGTGAACATGTTGGAGTACAAAGAACTACCTATACTCAAATTTATATACACAAATGGATTGAGGACAGATTAAGGGCAAATGGAATTAAAGTGAATGCATATGAAGTGACAAATGTTCACACAGTTGTCTCTGCTGTTTTAAGCAGTTATAGCTGTAGCAAGGAGGGGATATGCCTCCAGTTTCATTGCTTATAGCATGGTTGGTCCAGTAAGGGCAGCGTGTTTTATAAAACGGAAGCAAAAACTCACATTGAATTATATTAATAGTCGGGCATGGAGCTGCTGCATTATTTCCCTTATAATGATCCTAGCCACAGGTTTGGAATTAGCTTGGGCAGGCAAATGTTGTGTTTAACATCATGTTGGATGGATATAGAGCATCGTTGTTAGTGTGTGAACATGGCTCCCCAGAGGATGTGTTTGCCTGATGTAATTTTCTTGGCATTAAGACTTAGGTTATTTATATCTAATGGGGTAGGATTATTTAATCAGCGAATAGTGGCTAGGCTTGATTGAATGTGTGTTGTGTGTTCATTTGTTTAAATACCAATACATAAGGTATATCCCTAGCTTTATCTGTGGCTCTCAGTTCCTACAATTTCTTAAGAAAAGATTGTTAGTCTTATTGTTAAGTGTGTCTGTAGAAATCTATATTCCCTTTACCCCTCACACTTTTTTTTCCTTTTCTCTTCTTTTTCTACATTTCCAGTGGTGCCTTTCTTTTCCTTTCCACTCACATTTCTTCAAGCTTTCCCCATTTACATCCCTTTACCATGGGTAATTCTTCTTCACTCGATGATGGTAAGGCTGTTTTCCACCTTCTGTCTGTCCTGTCATTGTTTTTCCTGAGAATGAGCAGCATGTACTGCACTATTCTCTTGGCATTTTGTTGTTACAGATAAAGTTGTTGGGTGGATGGAGTCAATGCATAATCATTAATTTAATGCCTCTGAAAATAATTCATTGGTTTATGCATATCAATTATGCATACAATGTTTGTCTCTATTACTACCGTAAATGTGATGTCCTGCAGTTTTGATACACGTTTTTAAAGCATCAGTATAAATTTTATCCAAAGTATTCTTGAAGTGCTTTAAGCCTGTCTCTAATATAAACTTAAAAATAACTTGGGTCAATATAACATTTAATGGGCATAATGCAATACCCCGGACTTTATACTGTGTGGAAGGAGAAACGATCCACACATAACCAAGGATTTTGTGCTTTGGGTGAGTTCTCTTTAGACAAGAACAAGGAAGCAGCCACAGTACACTGGCAGACCTGAATGCTCATTGGACAAGTAGTTTATGTTCACAGCATGGATACGACTTTTTTTTCCCCTAAAAAGGGCATCCATGAGAATAATGTAAGCTATGACAGCAGCATTTTAATTTAGTTCTGGAAAATCTTGAAGGTTGAAATCAATGTAAAAGGATGTTAATTAATCAAATGCATGAGCTCATCTTTCAAGGGCATGCATTTTAAAATTAAAGAATTTATAATACACATCGTTCAGCAAAGGGTTTATTTTGCGGAGATAGTGGGTGGGCAGATGGTAAGCAAATAAAATGAAATGATATGGAAATGAAATACAGGTTAAGTCTTCCTTACCTGAAATGTATGAGACCAGACGTGCTTTGTATTTTGGATTTCTTTAGATTTTGGAATATTCTGGGAGATGGGAACCAAGTCTAAAAAATGAAATTAATGTATGTTTTTGTTGGAAGATGTTTGTGTTCTCCCCTTACTTAGATATCCCTTACTTACTTAGGGATTTCGTGCATGCAAACTCTCCTCTCTCTCATTCAAACTAACCATGTGATTTAGGTCACTCTCCCTTTGGGAGTAGCAGATTCTTTCAAAGATTTTCAACTGAACTGCATGTTTTCCATCTTCCTCCTCTCCCCACTTTCCTTGGAAAGATGATGAGATAAAGATTTATTTATCTGAACTATTCACTAGCTAGTATTCAAAGATATAGCCGTGTTAGTCTGTAGAATCAGTACATAGAGAGATCTTATAGCACATTTGAGACTAAAGAAAGAAGTTGGTAGCATGAGCTTTCGTAGATTTAAGTCTACTTCTCCAGATGCATTTGGTGTAGTGGTAAACCAGGGGACAGACTTTTATTCACTAGCTAGATTAGGATATAGCCTTTATGAATATAAAGATAAAAGCCATTAGTAAACGTTTGTTTGAACTACAAGCTACTTGTGTTATTTTTGGAGTCAGTCTCAGTTCTTAGGGAAGCACAGTTAAACAAAAGCACATTGCTGCTATTCTGCTGATTTAAAGCTAGACCCTAACTGGCTTGGCTTTAACATTTTTGATATTTCAGTATTTTTGTTTTCTTACCAATGGCTGAAGCCTTAAGTTTTGTAGGCACCTTAAAGACATAGCCTAAAGATAATTTTTATATAATATGTTAAATAATTTTGTGTATTGTGTACACTGAACCACCAGAAAACAAATTTCAGTCACTATCTCAGGCACCTTTTGAGTTTTTCTGATTTCGGAATTCTGGATAAAGGTTGTTGTTGGTATGTCATTTCTGACTTATGGGGACCCTGTCATGGGGTTTTCTTGGCAAGATTTGTTCATACCCAATCTGTATATGTACTTAGGGAATAATAGGAAATAATGTGGTGGTACTGTTTTGCTGTTTCCTTATGAGTACTTGTGGAAACTATGGCCAGAATTCTACATGCACTACTTAGAGGTGAAGCAGATGGGCCAAAAGGATTGGTCTGGGACTGTGGCGATCACATGGCCTGCTCTCAAACTGAGTTGCCACTGCAGTCTCAGACAGGTCACTGGCAAGAGTGGATTTAATCTGCTCCTGAAAAGGTTGCCTTTTGCAGCCTTGGCATGCCCTTGACACACCTTCCAGCAACTTTGGGGGCATGCTTCATCTGAATAGCATGCCCCCAAAGTGGCCAGAAGCCACTTTATTTTGCCCGTCTGTTTTGGGCCTTTGTTGCATAACTATCTTAATTACATAGCTATGTAACATCAACCACTCCAGTCGAACTCCCTCCCCCAAAAAACCTGACTTCCTGGGAAGCAGGTGCTGCAATAGCAATAGCAGTTTCATTTATATACCGCTTCATACCACCTCTAAGTGGTTTACAACTGTAAGCTAATTGCCCCCAACAAGCTTGGGTACTCAGGTGAAGCTCTGTTCTTCTGTTGGTTGGTACACATCAAACTTATCTTTCCATGCCCCTCCTGTGAGCAATCTCTGGTGCAACAGACAGAAAAAAGAGCCACATTCCAGTTCCTCCTCACACTGGAGATCAGTTGCAGGAGGGGTGAGTCAGGATTTCAGGACTTTTACAATCCCTACATATTTTCTACATTATTGAATATGTAGAGATCGTGAATATGAAGCCCTTATGACTGTGTAATTCTAGACTACGCTTTAGTAACTGCGATCAAGTCAACTATTCAGATAAAAAATTAGTATAACAGGTTGAGTCTCCTTTATCCAGAATCCCAAAATTGACAGTATTCCAAAATTCAGAATTGTCCATGTAGGTGGCTGAGATAGTGACACATTTCCTTTCTGATGGTTTCGTGCTCACAAACTTTGTTTCATGTACAAAACTATTACATCATCTTGTATAAAATTACCTTCAAACTATGTTTAGAAGGTGTATACCAACATAAATGAATTTTACATTTAGACTTGGGTCCCATCTCCAAGATACCTCATTATGTATATGCAAATATTCCAAAATCGTAAAACTCCAAAATCCAAAATGCTTCTGGTCCCCCAAGCATTTTGGATATGGGAGACTCAACTTGTACCATGAATTTATCTAAAAATTGACTATATTTGCTTTACCATCAGTTATGGTAGTGGTGATGATTGGGTTCAGTTTAAAATAGAAGTAGAAGCCATTGTTAAAACAAGCCAGCATTCATAAGCCAATAACAGATCATGTTTTCAGATTGTTGCTAAATAGTAAAAACACAGTTTGTGGCCGGGTGCAGGTTCATGTTTTCAAACAAACCATAATATGCAAATCAAATAGTTGGCTAGCAGTAAGTGGGACCAGTTATGGTTGCCAATACTAACACAGACACTTTCATTCTTTTGAACACCTGGGAATTCCACAATTTGGTTTTGCAATGTTTTGTAATTAAAACAATTAGTTTTGTACTGCTAGCCAACTATTTGTATATTATTTAAAATTTCCTGAATGATGGTGCCAATCTAACTACTAACTCATAGTAATCATGGTTGTGGAAGCCCTGAATATAGTGAATGATTGACTGTGAGTGAATAAATTGTAGCTCGGGTTAGACCAAAAGGAAGTTCAATTGATCATTCAAAACTTTAGCTTCAGATTGTGATTGCAACCAGTTCTGGATGGGATTGCACACCCTCTGAAATATGAGGTTTGTAGCTTGGAGGTGCTCCTGGACCCAGCAGTACTCATGAAAATCCAAGTAGCTACTAGGGCCAAGAGTGTATTTGCTCAGCTTTTGTTAGTGTGCCAGGTGTATTCTTTCCTAGTAAGGGCAGATCTGGCCACACTGATTTATAGGCCACTGTAATGTGCTCTATGTGGAACTGTCCTTGAGAAGTGTTTGGAAGCTACTGCTAGTATAAAATGAAGTCGTCAGACTATTGTAAAATACATCAGGCCCTCCCCTTACATGGGGAATCCGTTTTGGATCCCCCTGCGTAAGAGGAAATCCATGTATGCTTGCATCCCATTGCAAACAAAGAGGGACGTGCTCATGTCCCAGGGCAGCACATGCACCATATTGTGGTAAGTGTAAGCTCAAAGCCATGTATAGTGTGCCTGCATATGGCACTGGCGCACTGTATACATTTTGGAGACCATATATCATCAGTCCTACAACACCTGCTCTGGCTTCCAGTTTGCTTCCAAGTTCAAGGTCTTTATCTATAAAGCCATAAATGGCTTGGGGCCAAGAATGTGGATATCTGAAAGATGGCTTCATCTCATATGAGCCTGTCTAAAATTTGAGATAATCAGAACAGGCCTTGTTATTAGTCCCACTACCCTGAGGAATTAGGTTGGTAGGGAACATATGACAGGGCTCTCTGTAGCATCACACTGACTGTGGAATTCCCTCCTTAAAGAGGTCAAGTTGTCGGCATCCCTTCTGGGTTTGTAGCTGGCAGCAAAAACAACTATTTTGCTTGGCCTTTGGTTCTTAAAATTGCGGATGGGGCCCTATTTGATCTGGTTTTCTTTAGCTGCTTTTAAAACTGTTTTTAGTTGTCTGTGGTTTTAGAACTATTTTCAAAATCAAGTTTTAGTTTTTAAAATGGTTTTAGTTATTTATTTAGCATTTTAAATACTTTAACTCATTGTACATCACGTCTGGGGCCCTGGTGTATTGAGAGGCAATAAATAAATGCCATAAATAAATAACAGAAAGGCCGAGTATGAGGGATCGAATCATATTATGTTGTTGTTGTTGTTGTTTGTCCCTCCAGCATTGTTCCTTTCTGTTTCAGTTTGGATTTGACAAAGTACAGTGGGCCCTTGTTATCCACTGGAGTTTGGTTTCAGGAGCCCCCATGGATAACAAAATCCATGGATGCTCAAGTCTTGTATATAAAATGGTGTCCCTTATATGAAATGAGAAATCATGGTTTGCTATTTGGAATTTATACTTTTTTGGAATATTTTCAAGCCATGGATGCTTGAATCTGTGGATAAAAAAATCCATGGCTAAGGGGGTGCTGACTGTAGTGAATACAGTGTCTGTAGCCAGGATCCAGATGGGTTTTCCACTGAAAAAGCTGTTTATAATAATTTCCTCTCTTACTAGCAGCCTCCTGTGCATTCTCAAAACCAGCTTCAAAGCCCTAAAAAACCTTCTATTCAAGGTCCCTAAAATGAGGTGCATTTCCAGAAAATTGATGAGGAGTGCCATTGCTAGACTTCCAATTCATTCTCTACTGTTCTTATGATGCATAGCTACATATATGTATTCTGAGATGCTTACTGGCCTGTATAGGTTAGTTTAACAGGCTTCTTTCTTTGTGTCTGGGTCTCACCTTGTAAACCACTGAAGCGTTTATCACATTTTAAAAAATGCTCTCGTTTTTGACAAGCAGCCAGCTGATTGCAGCTGGGACTTGGGATGCAGCCGGGTGTCTGTCACCCAGCAGAATTGGTGGTGAATTAGGTGTGATAAAACCAGGTAATAATCCGAAAAGCGACTGTATCCTGTCAGAGTTAAGTCTCTTTTTTTAAAATGCGATAAACTCCTGAGATAAGCTATGCATTTAAACATTTATTCAGCCCATGCAAGGTTGTTCCAGTCTTCCTAAAGATAAGAACACTGTTTTCTGCTCAGAATAGGAAACTTCCTTTCTCCCACTGCCTTTCATCAGAGAAAGGGATGAAGTCTCTGTTCCCAAACTGTGAGCTTCACTGAAGCTTCTAGAATGCAAACTTGGGTGGGTGGTGAGTGGGGTCTGTAATCCCCATCAGTGGAGGTATTCTTGGGCCTCATTCCCACAGGCTGCATAACTGGGAGGCATTTTTGCCTAGGAGCATAAGACAATCCATTCTAACGGAAGTCCAGATATACTTCAGCTAGAGGAAGATACGAGAATTGCCTTTAGTATTATTACTATCACTGCATCCATTATCATCTACTTACTGTCAATAAAACTGTGCTTTGTATCATCAGTAGCTTTGTTTTATCACAGTAAAACCTTGAACCTAGTTTGGCTGGAACATAAAAACAAATTCTTCAGTAATATTACTGCCCTTTCTCTACATTCAAAATCTTCTTTATCTTTAAACCTGTGGAAGGCTTCTGTATGTTGTGGGGTGAAGGATGGATGGATGAAGGCATCTCATGATAGGAGACTAAAATGTACAGTATAGAGTTTTTTTACTAACATAGGTACAGTGGGATGTGGTTGTGGAAATCATTTTCTCTAAAGAACTATTTATCTTTTCCATACAAGAGTTTCTTACTGGACTAATTGCTAATATACAGTGGGGCTGTTTTAGTGCAGACAGTCCTCTTTAGTGATGTGTACATCCCACCTCGCCTGCTTGTTCACCTTGAAAAACCTTTGTTTTATGGTTTCAAGTGCTCAAGAGGGGTTTCAAATGCTCAACAAAAATGTTCAAGGAATCCAAGTGGGTGAAGTATGCCCCACCATGCCAGTGTGCATACAATAGAAATCAGAAAGCCTGACTTTTTCTTGAACCATGGTTTCCTGCAAGTAAGAGGAACAAAAACTATGTCATTGTTGATGGACAGGAGAACAGTCAAAGTTACTTCTAATCAATTACCCAGTCAAAAGCATAATGGCCAAACAGAGTTCACAATGAAACAATATACAGTGGGTCCACTGCATCAGCAAGCTGACCATCCGCAGATTGGAGCTCTTGCAGGTTACCCTGCTCCATATTAACCAAAGACACCATGTACGTGCACATGTCCCTGCGCATTGACTAATGGCCTTGAGTGCCCATGTTTTTCCCATCTATTGGGAGGGGGAAGAATAAAAAAACCCTGGATGGGAAGGGCCTGCTGTACTAATAAGTGCAAGTCAGCCAAAGAGGTACTATTACTATTCACAGTGGAGGACATTTTTGTTGTGGTTGTTGTTAAATAACATCTAGCCTCAAAGCAAGCTCTCTGTATCTTTCTTTCCTATACCATAGCAAACCACAATAATAAAGAGTACAATGGTCACTGTGAAGCTCCTTCAACTGCACAAAGCAGCACCATGAAGTGACAAGAAAAGTTTCTCACACCAAACCCCTTCACTACATCCATGAAAGACATGATGACTGTGATGATTTTGTACTGACAATGCTGTTCTATCCAGCAGTTCAGCTGAACCAAGTCCAGTCACTCCATGTGCCTCAAAAATTTCTGCCAAGCTGCAGAAATGAAGCAATTGACACCACTTTAACTTCCATGGCTCCATGCTATGGAATTCTGCCATTTGTAGTTTGGTGGAGCACCCGAGCTCTCTGACAGAGAAGGCTGAATATCTCACAAAACTAAAAATCCCAGGATTTAATAGCATTGAGTCATGCCAGTTAAAGTGGTGTCGAACTGCTTTATTTCTGCAGTGTGGCAACAGCCTCAGTGTTACCCAGCAAGATTTAAACTCTCATACTCCAAGCTATCACAGTGTTCATGTTATATAGATGAAGGGTTTTTTTAATGAATTTTGCATCTGTCACAACATTTGTTCTTATGTTCAATTTATGTGCTTTTGTTTCCACTGCAGAAGTTAGTATATATTATAAGTGCAGATGTTGATTGTTGTTCAAATGTTCTAAACTGCCAATTAAATTTCTGTGTTTAAAAAAAAAAACTAGGGAAAAGAGGGATGTAATGTTTTTGGTAGGTCCATTCATCGATCCAGGCTAAGTTGGTTAAAATGTCCTGGTCTAAGTGTCCAGAGTTTTTTAATGATGGTCTGGGAAGGCTAGAACAGTTAGCCTGTGGTGTTGAACAGAGAAGGGACCATAGAACAATAAAGCACTTTTAAAGCATTTAATGAATTTACATTATTAATTTGAAGAAATCCAGGCCTCAAAACAGAACATTCTGCAGGAAAGAGTTGCCTTTGAGAAATATAACAAGGAGCTTCTCCAGTAGTACATCTTGTAGAGGACCTAATTTATAGTTATCTTATTATTGGCATTGGAATTATCAAACTTAGTTTGATTTTGTTGTTTTGCTTGTTGTAAAAAAATAGGTTAGGTCATACATTTAAAAGAGACCATAAAACCATGCTGAGAAAATACGCAATTAGAGTTTAACCTTCAAATACTGTCAGCATAGAAGGACAGAGGGATGTGCACCTTGTGACCCTTTCCCAAGTGTGACTTACATGTCCTTAGATGTGTCCGTGTTGATGTAATTTGATTGCTCCATTCCAAAGTAGATTATGTAGTTACTCATTTAAAAAGTATTAATAGGAATGATGGATAAATATATAGTGGTACATGGATAAACTAGTGCTTAATAATCATGTTGTCACTGAGTCCTTTGCAGCCTACTATCTGCACTTAATTAGTTGGCAAACATTACTTGGTTCATAATCAGAGAATTTTTAAAAGGCATGGAGTGGAGTCATGTTTGTGTGAGTGGAAATCTGATACTCAAGGACATGCACAACAAGAACACTCTTCCTCCGCACTACAGCAGCCTGAGCCCACCAAAAAGACTGGAGCTGGAGACTTTTGTGCAGGATAATCAAGTGGAGTTTGTACAGAGTATCATAGGGATCTATATTCTGCCGAAAAGGCCTTTATAGTGAAAAGCAAGCAAGAGGAAAGTCCCATTGTGTGTGCACTTTTGGATCCAACTGAGAATGAGCTAATGATTACCCTCGAATATATTAGCGGGGAGGGAGGAACACAGTAGAGGCTGGGATGGAGGAATGCAACAGATCCAAATCAAACTGGTGTCACTGAATGTAATATGAGATATGCCTCCTTAGCTCATCATGACCCCTTCTGTTTAGCTGGCAAATTAAGCATGAGGGTATTAAAACAAAATTATTTCACTTATGCTACTGGAATAAATCAATTGAACTTCAGATAATAAATTTTCATTGGTTTGCTGCACCTCACCAATCAGGCAGGAGGCTATGCCTCATTGAATTATTGCATCATCTTACCTTTGCATGGATCAACTTGCAACTTTATAGTCTGCAGTGCCAAATATTTAATGACAACATGTCTAACATTTCACTCTGGTAAGGACAGCTTGCATCCTGCTGGACCTGAAGGAAGGATTAAAAGCAAAAGATATCAATTGCTTGGGCAGTTAAGGAAGCAGATTTCCTAAGTACTTCACACTTGAGATAGCAGCGTCACTTTGAAAATGCTCTAATACATTTGGGCTCCTATGTTTTTAAAATGCAAAATATACAAGAGAATAAAGCCATTCTATTGTTAGCCAATTATAATAACGTATATTCAGCCTTACTTTTTCAGTTGTGGCAAAGTACCTTTGCTATTAGATGAGTCACTGATATTAAGTACAGCGCTGCATATATACTGCCTGTGACTGAGCATAGCCATTACTTTTTAAAGCCTAGTTGGAAATAAAGCAAAGATGTGTAAAGTTCATTCATTCTTATTTTATACTTCTAATAACGCTTTAAAAAATCTAAATAATATATATTAAATCGTTATATCTAAATTAGCGAGATATAGAAATCATCAAGCTGGAAAGGAACCTAAGGGCCATCTATTCCAGCCTGTGCCAATAGAGGATTCCGCAGCTAAAGCAAATAAAATACTTTTAACTTAACTAGTTGTGAATACATTTGTTATATTGCTTTTTATATGCATTGCACAGTGGCTTGAGTTTTGTTTTTAATAAAATAAGCACATCTGCTTTAATAAATAACTGGGAATAAAATTATCATTCATTTAACAACATGAAAATCTTGTAACTTAATGTATGACAAAAATGTAGGATTTTAAGTTGTTTTATTGGTTGTCTTCTTGAGTAAATTCATCATTTATCAAAATAATAATCCAGTTCCCTCTCTGAATGTTTTTAAGATCTGGAAGGGTTTGATTCCGTAATACCAGTTGCTGAAAAACTTAGCCACCCAACAACTACCAGACCAAAAGCTACTGGCAGAAGACCTCCTTCACAGTCATTCACATCTGTAAGTACTCACAAAGAACTGCATATTTTATCTGTCTTCCTGATGAAATCAGTAATCCGAATTAACAACCTGGCTGCGATTATAGTTTTTCTGTGTTTGCAATGTCCACATATCAGGATTGCCATAGGCTCAGTGGATCTCTGTTTCCCCTAGCCTGCTTACATATACTACTTAAGAAATATTTAGTCCAAGAATCATAAAATATATTTGTCATAGTTAGCATGACAGAAGCCATAAAGACATATTTTGAATGAAACATTGGATTTACTTGGATTACTATAGTTATATGCCTTCAAGTCCACTCTGGCTTACAGCAACCCTATCATATGGTTTTCTTGGTAAGATTTATTCGTTTTGAAAAGAGTTGCTTTTGTTGTTGTTCTGTTTAGAAAGAGGAATAGAGAAAGTCAGGTCTGATTCACAACGGTGGTTAGCACAGAACAATTTATTTCTGCTAATTTTTATAAGAAGCTATTAAGAATCTTATAATAATGGTACTAATCACGTGAAATGATTTTTATCTTAATATATATCGGGGGATAGAGAAATCAGTAGTTCTTTTAAACTGCAGAAATATGACATTTTTTCTGCCAAGGACTGTTTTAGTATCTCAGCATAGAACAAGGGAGAACAACCTTTTCAGCCCAGAACACCTTATCAGGAATTGGTAGGTGCTATATGTACAATATACATATGTATATTTGTATTGAAGCATTGATCCCAGGTGCTGCAGGTGTAAGATTTGGTGGCAGAGATTAGGGGCTGCATCATAGACCTTGAGGGACTGCACCTGGTCTATGGTTTGTTCCATGGTTTTTTTATTTTTAAATGTTTGTAGTAATAAACTGTTCTTGTGTTTCCACAGTCCTCACTTTCAAGTCCTGATTTTTTTGATTCACCAAGTCCTGAAGATGAGAAGGAAGAGCATGCTTCCCTTCCACCCAAAGTAGCCGAGCCATTAAAGAAAGCTAAGACTGTTACAATATCACTAGTAAGTTATGCAGTCAATTTATAGCAATAGTTAAGGCCAGTATCCCTAGCCCCTTGCAGTGTAATTGCACAATTGCAGTGGGGCACATGTGTTTTAAATGTAGCACCTGCTTTAAGCAATAGTCGCATCATACTTTCTGTGCCTGGTCAGGTATAACTGCAGCTGACCACTTCTAATGCTTGAGCCCCTTTTGCATACATAGACGTCCTGATTGTCCTAGACCCAGTTCCAGTTGGCCTTTTCTTCATTTCCAGAACCTCAGCCTCTCATATTTCCCCTTTTCTTTCATTCTTGGGGTGCTTGGCTTGTTAACCAGATGGGAAATCATAGTCTATTAATCCACAATCCTATAGTCCATTTCGAACTAGAAATATAATTGTCCGATTCCCACAACCCTTGTGCTGCCCAGACATCATGAATGGAAAAATATCACGTACACATTGATCACAAACTTTTTGTGTGTTGAATGCCATGCACATTCAGAAAGCCTACTACGTGCCCTCATCAAAGGGCTACTATATATCCCATAAATGGAAGAGACATTTTTAAAAGAGGCGCTGTAGCCAAAAAAAGAATTATACTTGTTTAGTGTGGTATATTCTTTTTTTCTAATGTGGATAATATACAGTGGAACGGCCTTCTCCAAAATTAATACATATGACTTGTTACTTCAACACAATGAAATAAAGTCATGATAAGAAGAATGGAATATGTGGGCATCTAAAGTTACAGAAATAACAGAATATCATGTAAGTATCCCTGGGTAGATAGCATGGTTTTGCATAAGGTAGGCTTAAAATAGGTGGGAAATGTGTGGCCCTGCAATTTTCAGCACCCTAGCCAACATAACAAAAGATGAGGGATAGTGGACATTACACTTCAACAACATCTGGAATGCTACCTGTCCCCCATTCTTGATTTAGATTTATTGCACAAGAAAAGAAAGCAAAAATGTAGCTGGAGAGTAGTACCTTTCTTCATGCCTTACCAGATGATGATGTAGCACTTCAGTTCTCTTCCCATGGGTAACCGCTGTAGAAGCATATCTTTTGTCCAACAGATTTTTCCAGCTCGAAAAAAGATGCACTTTTAAAACCATCTCCAGTGAGAAGAGAACTGAAGTGTTACAATGTCATGTGGTAAGGCACAAAGAAAGGTGCTTTCTTTTTTCATGTAATAAAAAGAAAGGTGTTTTCTTTTTTCATGCACATAGAAAATTGGCTGAAACTAAGTACAGGTTTCTTCAGGCCTAAGGTCTGCAACCTGACATGAGTTTATGACGTCCTGCAAGAATATTGAAGGGATATTCAAGAGATCTGAACCAATCCATTGTGACCTGCCCAGAGAATTTGATGTCTAAGCATGAATTTCAATCAAGTTTCCCATTTAAAAAACTTTTCAAAGTTTTATGTCGACTGTGTTGATCTCATATAGCAAACAAAACTATCTTCCAGAATGTCTGAGACACACAGTTATTTTATTTAGACAGGCATCTTTTCTTGCTTATTTGAAAATTTTAGTATCCAGTCCTAGATATATCAAAGTTACGCCCCAAAGGGTTCAGTGGGCTGACACCAAGATAATTCAGTATAGGATTGCAGTCTTACACATGATTGTTATATAGCAGACTCATAATTTACAAATAGATGTTTCAGTTCCCTTGATTTCATTAGATGTGCGAATTTTTAAGGTCTTTAAATTGTTCAGGCTTTAGTATACTAATTGAGACAAAAAGAAGATAAAAATTCGTCCTGCAAATTCCTTGTCCAGGTCAGACTCTCTGTCCAAAGGTCCTAGGCAGAGGTTTTAATACTGGTATTAGAATGGCGATGCTGGGGGTTGAAAAGCAGACTCTGGAAACTTGAAACTTTGTAGGTTGACAGGGATCTTAAAGACCATCTTATCCAGACCCCTCCCTGACAGACGGCCATGCAACATCTATTTTAAAACATCCAATGAAGAAGTACGTAATACCACCCAAGGTGGTCTGTTGCACTGTCAAATGGCTTTTATCATCAATAAGTTCTTCCTAAAGTTTAGTTGGGATCTCCTTTCTTCTAATTTGAACCCATTGGTTGAGATCCTTCTTTCAGAAGCAGCAAGAAGCATGTTTACTCAATGTGAAGCCCTTCAGATATTTGCACATTTCTATCTCATCATCCAGTCTTCTCTTTGCCACATTATATATAGCAAGCCCCATTAACCAAACACAGAAAAGGTTGCAATTGCAAAGTGTGATCCCTGTCACTAAGTTATGGTCCCTTTTCCTTAAAATAATATTACATGATCATAGTTTTAGAGCTTATCTATGCAGAGACAAATTGTTTAGTTGCATTTTCTTTTAAAAAAACCAAGTATTTTCACTTAATTTTGATTCCTTTCATATTGCAATAGTCATATTCATATCTTCTCCCTATCTCTGTATTTTTTTTATGTGCCCAGTAGTGTGCCTGGTAGTCTTTGGGGTTTTTTAGAAGATTTTTTCACCACTGACCCAGTTTTTGGTGACATTCTTTATGTCAGTAAAAAACATTCAGAATGAAATGATTTCAACAGTGGTTCATGGTAGGCTTACGTCAGCTTCATGTTAAGATCATTTTGGAAATTCTTAGGGGTGAAACAGACAGGCATAATAAGCCCACTTTCAGGAAGCTTGGGAGCATGGCAATCACATCATACACACCCCAAAGCTGCCCCAACCTGGAAAAGCTGCTCTGAAAAGGAGCATTTAAAAAACTGCTTCTTTTTAGAGCATATTACAGGACTGCGTCAGCAAGGGGAATTGGGGTTGCGTTTGTCTATTTGTCGTGGCTCCAGGGCGAGCAGCTCCAGGGTATTCCCAATACACAATTTTTGGGCAGTCTGTTTTGCCCCTTATTTGTTTTAGAAACTTGTTATGTTTGTTCCATAGCCAGCTATATGAAATATCTGGATGGAGTCCCTTCAGTGTTGCTGCTGAACAGAGAGAAAAACATCATAGCTGTGAAATCTGAACTTTTCATTGGGAGTATTCTAATGGTTGTGTGTGATTTTGCTGTCGTTTCCCCCCATAGGTATCTGATAACAAAGCTACATTGCCTGCCAAGCCTGGAGGCTTAACAAGTGGAAGTAATCTTCCATCTTCATTATCATCTTCATCTGCACTTCATCCAGTTACAGCAGGAACAACAGGTCATAGGTCAAACTCCCCATCTTTGTTCATTACTGAAGGAAAGCCAAAGACTGATCACTCCAACCAAGGTGAAGCAGCGTTGGAAGAGCTGAGGACACAAGTTAAGGAGCTACGAACTATCATTGAAACCATGAAAGACCAACAGAAGTGAGCGTTAATAATTCTATTACCTTGTATTGCTGTGGTACCATGGGCTGCCTCTTTCCATTTATGAAACATGTAGTCCATGTTTTGTTCTGACCATTAATATTTTATGTGTTTGTCTGTTCCTTTTTCTTGCACTATATTATGAAATATTTGGAGGAAATTGGAAATGTAGGAAAACGTGGTACATGTCCGATAGTAGGCCTATACAAGTGGATCCCCACAATAAATAATGGCAGTGGTTAATAGTCTGAGCCTGTAATTAAAGGAGTGAAAAAGGAAAATATGTGTTGACAGGATTGGTGTTAACATGCAGAATTTAAAAAAAATTGAACATTTGAAAGTATGAAAGTCTGTGTAAGGTCAATGGAACATAGTGAGTGTGTGTCTTGACCTGGAAGGAGGTTTAAGGTGGCAATTTTAGTAAACTGACCTTTGCTGCAACCTGAGACATTATCCAAATAGCCTTGGACCTGCCTGTGACCTATAGTTGCTCTGCAATGGTATACAAATCACTTTGAGCAGTAGGATTATTAACAGTGAGCTATACTGCAGGGCTGTTATATTATTGCTTCCTCAGTCCAACGTGCAGTATGTACCGTAGAAACAATGGATCATATGACAGGGGTTGTTGGATGTTACTACTGGTATTTCAAAATCAGTCCCACTCTCAACCTGTAATTGCTTTATATAACTCCATAGTTGTAAACAATTGAGAACCTGTCCTGCCATATTCAGTATGAATTACACCGAAGGGCTATCATAAGCCACTCTGTTTGAGACACAGCCCCATTCTAAATTGTGATATGGGTGGCGAAGTGCATTTACTTCATAATTGTCACTACTAGGGTTATGTTTTAAATGTTTCACACTAAATAAAAACTGGGTTAGAATAAATTAGCTTTACAGCTTCATGCTGAGATTATTTTAGTGTGTGGGGTGCCCAATCCCAATTATAATAAAATCACATTTATAAGATTTATAAGATTTCATAAGAAATCATTGGGTGGTGCTCTGTATATCATTTTTAATATCTCTGTATATCTTACTTTACTTAAAAGGAGCCATTCCAATTAATTTCTGTTATGAAACACAAATAGAATAGACTAGAATAGATTTTTATTTTTATCCCGCCTCTCCAGCAGGATCAAGGCAGCTTACAACACAATAAAATTTAACAATAAAACAGTAAAATACAACAATAAGATACAATAAAATACAACAATATGAAATAAAACCCATTCTCCCTTCTTTCAAACAACAACTTTATAATTCACACAAACAATAATAAAATATCATCTAGGTTAATTAAAACAATCAATCAAAACGACAGAGAGAGGGGCATCCTGGGGTATTCTATATGATAGTTCATATCAGTGGGTGACCAGGTGAGTTTCTCAGGGAAGGCCTGTCAGAAAAAAGTCTGTCTTGTCAGCCTTTTTAAAGCTGCCAAGGTTGGTAATGTTCCGGATCTCTTCTGACAGGCCATTCATTATCCATTCAAAAGCAATAAAAGAAGCTGCATAAGAACTGAATTGATAAAAATACAGTATGACTCCCATATTAGCAAGGGATAAATTCTTGCACTTACTGTGGAAATGCGAAACACAGGTAATAGTGAACCCTATTGAGATGAATGACTTCTACCACAAGCATACCATAGAATCATACTAGAGGATCTAAAAAATGCCTAAAGAGAATGCCTCTTTGGGAATCTTTAGGATCTCTAGTGTGACTCTGTGGTCAACTTCCAGTGGAAGCATACCATAGAATTGCATTGGAGTATCTAGAAAATGCCTAAAGAGAACTTTTTTTTTTTACTTAGGTAAGTGAAACCACAGGTAGAAGTCTTGTAGATATGGTGGTTGTACTGTATTGAATTTGTGAAAGAACTTTGTGTGGTGCAACATTTTTATTTTATTTTTTAAAATTTAACAATCAAAATACATTAAAAACAGCTACTATACTGAAAACTGTTGTAATATATATGACACAGTAATACAATCATTTCTATTTTTTCCCCTAGAAAAGAGATTAAACAATTGCTTTCAGAATTAGATGAAGAAAAAAAGATCCGTCTGCGGCTACAGGTACTTGAATCTTATGTGGCCTGGAACAAACTGAACATGAAAAGTTACCATATTAAAGGAATTATTGATAACAGTATTTTTGTTTTATTGTTTGAAAGCTCCTTACCAATGCCCATTTCTCAATATCCATTTCCATTACTTACTACTTTTTATTCCTTTTTTTTATAAATGGCCACCTAGAAAAGTAAGAAATTGGCATAAAAGTTTAGGAAAAATACCTTCTTAATACCATGATTCTAGAGAAAAGAACAGTGTCCTAGATTTGAATCAAAATCTCTCTGACTTGTAATCTTCCTTCAGCCACTCCACATTTTTCACCTGTGGTGATCTTTCTACTTTCTATTATTGTAGTAAAAACAAACAGGAAGGAAACGTTTAAGATTTATTTATGAAAAGTGCTCTGTAAATAAATAAATAACTGACTCTAATGCATCCTCTTCCATTGAAGAGTGATAAGAATATAAAATGAATTAATGACTGTTCTAACTCACTGTCAAAACTCTTAATTAACTTATAGCAGAGTCAATTTATGGGATTCAATGAGCTGCTTAATTACTTAATACACTACTTGAAGACAGAAAGAAGAGTTAGATTCCTTATGAAAAGAACAAGTAGACGTTGCAACTTTTATGAGCACTGAATTTAGATCTGTGTCTCTGTGGTTCAGTAAAGACTTCACCAAATGGAAATGCTTCTACCTGAGATGCTATGGTTATGCTTAAAATGAAGGAGTCAAGTCCACTAAGTGAAGCAGAGTCACCTGAAATTTTAAGCATTTATCAAAAAAGAACCTCCCCCCTCCCCCGAAATATTAGAACTTTGGGACAGTTTGCAAGTCAGTAAGAAAAAAAAATCTATCTGTATATACTTGACTATAAGTCAACCTTATGTATAAGTCCAGGTTTGATTTGGGTGCCAAAATTATGGATTTTAATATAGCCCATGGATATGTTGTGAGTAAAACCTAGGGGCATATAACAAAAGATCTAAATGATGAAGCAAAGGAAAACAGTGCTAAAGAACTTACAAATTTCCATCAGGCATAACTGTGCTTACACCCAAGACAGGATGGCTGAGAGAATACAGAGGGTCAGTGCTTTCTTGCCTTTCATCCTTTGTTTATAATAAGAGTTAAAGTACAGTACTTACATTGACCCATGAATACATTGACTCAGCTTTTGGGGGTATTTTTTTTTAACTAAAATTTCTAGATTTATACATGTGTATATAGAGGAGTCATTAATTTTTCCATATTGATGACGGAGAAAATGATCTTGCTGAGGGAAAGAAGCATGTGGTTCATCTAGAGTGGGCCACTCCAGATGATACTTTAGAACTGTTGACTATGATAAATTACTTCCGCATTCTCTCTTCACGGCTGTGAAAATCTATTAGTCTGATTTGTGTTGGATTTCTTAGACTCTCACTGTTATTTTCACCCATTGTCTCATAATCTCTTGTAATTTTGTGCACATTTTTTCAAAATCTAACTGTTCTTTATATGTGTATTGGTTTTAGAAATGCATGTATTTTTGAGGCATAAGCTTTCTTCCCCACTGCTACTTCCGGGAAGTACAAAATACTTATTTTCTTACAGAAATAGAAACCAAATAAATTTATTTTCCATTTATATCTGTCTTTTTTTTTTTTTTTTTTTTTTGCTCACACTTCTTCTCAGTAGTAGCAACAGAAACATCTCTTAAACGGAATAGGTCCTCTTAAGAATTCCCATCCATCCAGTACTCAGATACTCTTTATTTTTCCAAAGCATAGGCATTATGAGAGCAATGGCATCCTCTATAACTCTTATTTGATTTTAGCAAGATATACCGCTAAAAAGCAACTTACAAATACCGAAGGGGTTAAAACAGTGGCAAATATCACCCAGAGCAACTCTTAGAATTCTGATTAAGTGTTATTGAGAATGGACACGCACAACCAAAGTAAAGATGTAAGTAGAGGATGGAACCAACAGTTTATACAGATGACTGAACATCAAACTTCCCTAACAGTACATCTATATAAGGAGAGCCAGCATGTTGCAGTGGTTTGTTTGTTGTAGTGATTCAAACAGGGGTTGAATCTTCTCCTTAGCCATGGAGACCCATTGGGCGACCTTCCTCCAGAGGAAGGCAAAGGCAAACCCCTTCTAAACAAATATTGCCAAGAAAATCCAGTGATAGGTTTCCCATAAATCATAAACAATTTGAAGGCACACAATAAAAACTACAATCCCTTAGGCTAAAGTATGATTTGGATAGTGTTACAACTTGATAAAACAATTAATGGCATAAAAATGGCTTAATCTGAATCTCTCTCTCTCTCTCTCTCTTTTTAATAGATGGAGGTGAACGATATAAAGAAAGCTCTTCAATCAAAGTGAAAATTGGATAGATGGAATGTTGTATTGTTCATTGTGACCGAGACTTTATGCCCCAGACAAAATAACTTTGTGCCAAATGATTAAAGATCTGCCTACATCCCTTTGTTTGAACAACTAGCACAAGAGTTTGAATAGCACAACACAAATTCCAGTGAAGAGAGGAAATTTCCATGTGACACACCTGCTCAGCTATCACACTGGTTGTGACTGAAATTGTTTTTACTGTGCTAAAAATATCTTCTCTACTTCAAGTTCACAGGCAAATTGACAACTCAGGCAGTTTAGTTCATAGTGGTACTATTTTAATGATATTTTCCATAAGTAAAATGTATTTCAGGTTTTATCAGTTTACAGGTTTTATGATTTTGACTTTTTAAATTGTCTTTTGTCACACAGATTCTTAAAATGTTTGTATAGCATATAGCCAGAAATGAATGTTGATATTTGGGTGAGGGGTTGGTTGGTTTGGTCTTTTCTCGTTCACTCCTTTCTCTCTCTCTCTCTCTCTCTCTCTTTCTTTCTTTCTCTTGCTGCACATAGAGCATCTTAATTTGTGTTATTTTCAATACTATTACATATGCAATCTTATGCCCAAAAATTATCTACAAGATGAATCTCAAGTTTGTGTACAAATAGTTTACCTAAAAAGGAAAAAAAAAACATGAAAAGAAATCTGGTCTTTGCAATGATTTGTGCCTTCTTTTGCCAAACACTGATTGACGCTGATGTGGGCCAGATCTTAGAAATGTAGCTATCACAATGAGGCCTATCAGTCCACTAGAGGTCACTCTTTCAGTATATTAGCTGCTTGCTTTTAAGGAACTCAATGTCTCTCGTGTGTGTGTGTGTGTGTGTGTGTGTGTGTGTTGCACTAAGGTGGTATAATGACCACAGCAAGTTGAGGCAGCTTTATTTCAATGGCTGTTGCTTTATAAAATTATTACTCAACCGAGACTTCCCTTCTGTTTAATTTCATTCAAACTTTTAAAACACCTACCTGCTTTTATCTCCAAATTTGCACATCTAGGCTGAACAGAATTTGCATAACCTAAGAGTAACCAGAAATAAAATATAAATCAATGAGAAAGAGAGAGAGAGACTTTGTATTATTTCGTGGCACAGAATATTGTGCAATATTAACCCGGTGTTTAATGTCAATTGCCACATTATTGTTGAGCTTGCTACTTTGGGAAAATGAATGATTTTGTATAGTGATACCCAGCAGCACAATTTTCTTTCCTAGGATTACATAAAAAGCAGTGTTTACTTAATCTATTTATGGGTTGTGAGAATTTCAGCTTTTGAAAGTGATGGAGTGAATGTGTGTGTTTGCATATGTATGTGTAATCTCTGAAAATAGCTCATGACAAAAACTGTAGGTGGGTGTCCTATTTTCATAACAGATGATACTAACTTTGCAATTCTGTACAGGTCTACTGCAAATTTCTATTAAGTTCAGTGGAATTTACTTCTGAATGTCTGTATTGGATCGTGGGCAGAGGGTGCAACCCTAAATAAATTAACTAGGGAATAAATCCCATTGACCACAGTAGGACTTAACTTCAAGGATTACACTGCTTGTCTCCTTGAGAAAAATAAGGCATGTGTGCTGTTGAAATGTCCACCTTTTGCTGTGTTTTGGCACTGCTGTGATCAGAGCTGTGAAGTTTACATTAGATATCACACAGTAAATCTGTTTTATCATATCAGCATTTTCCCCACAACTTTATAATTCCAGTCCAGGATTGTTAAATTCTGATTCTATAGACTGGAGGACTTACAGCAGCATGGTGGCAGCCTCTATAAATTTTATTAAGAAGCAGAAATGTATTCAGATTTACATACCAAAATGGAACAAAATGTGATGCATCAGAATATTTATGTTACTCATCTCTGTGTCTCATTTGTTATCTTTAGCACAAGCAGTAATTATAACCATTTGTCACTGTGATACCTCTGGGATCTTAAAACAGCATTATTATGTTAATGTTACCAAACCCATCTTGATATGTATCTTTTACATAGTGCTTTAAGATCAAAGGTACATCATGGATCTCTTGATCTTTGCAACATCCATGTGTTTGATAGCTACTGTAGGTCAGTAGTATGAGATATCATTTTAAAGAAGGAGCTCTTTAACTCGGTCCGAAGAGTCCTAAAATGTGGAGGGCTTTGTGCTGCAATTAATATGATTATGCAGTTTCCATGATACTGCAACATATATACCAACCTAAGTGCTTGGGAGTGGGCAAAGGCTAATAGAAATTTTAGATGTGCACTTGAAATGCTAGCAGTCTGTGGGATTTGGCGTATGGGCAAGACTACAGTGTCTTGCCATTTTGAATGTTTTCCTGGGAATAGGTGTGTTCAGTATGCACATTTATTGTACACTGGGGGGGTCCCTATCTTGTAGAAGCAGTGGTAATCAACATGGCAAGGAAGTGAATATGCAGATTTGCCATGAGATAGAACTGCTTTGAGCTACTTACAGTATGTTGATTCATTCATTATTATTGCAGTATGAGCAGTTTCCACATGGCTGTATCAGGCATTGATTGGATCGCAATGGATTAGCCAAATCTTACGTCAGGTCAAATAATTGGATTCCCCCACCATCCATGCCCACATCGCTTTTCCTTGGTCCTGGAGGAACTGGCAAGGGAGATGATAACAGCTGGTCATGGTTCCAGTATAGAGGTATTGTCAATCCAAGGTGGGACCTGATCATGTTGGTGTGATCTGCATGCCTCAAAGAATATTTGGGCTCAAATCTAGGAGTGAAGTAGGCTCTGAACCAGGGTTTCCTACTGAATCTTTGTAGTTCTCTTAAAAGTTTCTTAGCAATAAAGATTTATAGCTACTAACTTCAAAAATAAGAGAATTCAACAGATGGACAAGTGTGCTTCTAATTTATATATATAAATATAAATATATATATAT
The DNA here is from genome assembly GCA_034509955.1 of Urosaurus nigricauda. Classification (NCBI taxonomy): domain Eukaryota; kingdom Metazoa; phylum Chordata; class Lepidosauria; order Squamata; family Phrynosomatidae; genus Urosaurus; species Urosaurus nigricauda. The sequence continues at coordinate 90,094,588 of JAOEGL010000003.1, forward strand.
ATATTTGAAACTTGGAGTTACAGGATAGCATTGTAGATTACCGATTCCACTCACTTGAAGATCTAACTGTAAATAATTACAGTGTGAATTTGAAGACAGGGCCTTGAAATATAAGACATAATTCTAAAATGTTATTTTGAAAAGAAAAAAAACTATCTGAGTTATGCATTAGCTGACCTTAAACAAGGGTCTCTTAATTTCTTTTTCTCCTCCTGTTATGATGGTAAATTGTCATTTTATAAAACTGTATTGAGGAGTCCAACATATTGTGATTTTAAAATAATATTAAATGAAATTTTGTGAAAATACTTTGTTCAAAGCTTTATTCTTAGAAAGATGAATTATCTTTTCTTCTGCATTACATTTACAAATAGCATTTTACAAAGAAATGACATGTCAGTGCTTTAAAAAAGATTAAAATGATGCATTTACACTTGCATCATTCTTAAGTTAAAAATATTTATTTGTCTGCCCAAAGCAAACAGAAAAGTACATATCGCAAATGAATGTTAAACTGATGTTGACTTGACTTTGTTTTTCTTTGAATTGTACTATATTGACAAACTAGCATTATAATGACATCTTTATTGAAGATCTTTCATCACTTTCTTTTTAGTTCATACTAAAATTAAGCTGTGTTCAAATATATGGCTTTGATAAATACAAATAGCTGACCTTTTGTTTTATCATCCATTTAATATTTAACTTTCTAGTTTACCATGCCTGATTACACGTCAGTGAAACTCTATATTTTAAAATTATTTATTATGGCTCCCTTAAAGATTAACACATTCATTACAACAAAAACAAGTCCACTTCAACGCTCTAATGAAGTCCACAAAGATTTAAGACACAATGGTCCGTTTTACATTGGCAAAAAGAGGTGTTGTGAAGGCTGCTTGAAAACCCAGCTTTTACATTAGAAAATGGGAAAGTGTGCCATGAAAACGCCATTTTGGCGTTTTAAGGGAAAAAACGCGCCTTTAAAAAGTTGTTCGGTTGACCCACTACTTTTTTAAAAAGTGCGTTACAGCGCTAGTACATCTAAAGGCTAAGGTGTAGTTGCGCAGTTAAATGGGGCTCTGTTTCCTTAAGGCGCCCATTTAAAGGCTGCGCTGCAGGTGCGGATCAGAATGGATCGTGGGTTGGGAGCATGCGTGGTGTGGACTTCACTCCTAATTAAAACGTTCTATGCCCTCCAGGTGTAAAAGCTGGGGTTTAACCGCGCAGTTTTTTAAAGCTCCCAAACCCCCTTTAAATCATTTAAAACTGCGCAATTCGCAGCCGCAAACAGCGCAATAGCGCAGTTCAAGCCTCGACCATCGCAATAGCGCAGTTCAAGCCTCGACCCTCGCAATAGCGCAGTTCAAACCTCGACCCTCGCAATAGCGCAGTTCAAACCTCGACCCTCACAATAGCGCAGTTCAAGCCTCGACCCTCGCAATAGCGCTGTTCGCGGCGGCACGAACAGCGCAACAGCGCAATTCGCAGCCGGCAAGGAAAAAAAATTAAAATCGCAGTTTAAAGCCGCGTTTATTGCTGCCCATGTAGCAGCTCCGCCTGTATTTGTAGCGTTCTGACAGCTTCCCATGTAACTGCTGAGCCACAAAAAAGACCTCAGATAAGTCGTTCCCACACCCCTCAGTGTAGCAGCTCTGCACTTTTTTAATGCACACCTGGGGCTTGCTATGTAGCTGCTAAGCATTAAGATAAAGGCGACTTCAGGTCACACTTTCTTGCCAATGTAAAAAGCCCCAATAAGTTTATTATAAGCCAGTGTGTTGTAGTGGTTTGGGCACTGGCCTAGGACTCTGGAGACCAGAGTTTGATTCCCTGCTCAGATATGTAAACCCACTGGGTGATCTTGGGTTAGTCACACACTCTCAGCCCCAGAAAAGCCATGATAGGGTCACCATAAGTCAGAAATGACTTGAAGGCACACAGTCACAACATGTTTATTGGTCTTTAAGGTGCTATAAGACTATTTTTAATAAATAAGGGACTAACATGAATTCCTTTTAAAAATATTTATAGTTTTTCTCTTCCCTTTCTTGGTATCCTCCAGAGTTTGGGGACAACAGATCATATTAGTTCAGGTGTGAATAAAATGCAGACTGTGGGCTTTATGTGTCCATCCCCCCCCCCACACACACACACCAAAACAGAGAAAAGAGGGCTATGAGGACAATTTCATCATGTTCCCTCTCTTAGATTATTTTACACCAAGGAGAGGCCTTTTTATAAGTAGAAGGTAAACGGAGCTCCCAGATCTTGGGTCATTGACCTCCCCTGCATTAGCTCATGCTAGAATGGCCAACAGTCAGTAATGATCGATGTATTAGTTGAAAATAATCAGAGGGCATCACTTTTGGGGAGTCTGGTAAGAACGGTGAGTTTCATTCTTTTAGAATTCTTGTGCACTTCAAAGCATTTCCAACATATGGCAATTCTAAGGCAAACCTATCATGGGGTTTTCTTAGCATGTTTTGTTCATAGAGGTGTTGCATTTGCCTTTGCCTTCCTCTGAAGCTGAGAGAGTGTGACTTGTCCAAGGTTATCCAGTGGGGTTCCATGGCTCTAGAGTCATAGTCCAATACTCAAACCATTATATCACACTGGCTCTTTAGAATTCCCCCCTCCAAATTAAGACTGTTTGTATGACAGTACTGTGTTGTTGTGTTATAAAACAATATAAAATTCTAATGCTAAGTTCAGTTTAATATGCAAATACATAAGAAATCTATTTGTCATTATTCATATGTTCAGAAGCTTAGGTCACCAAAAAAATATTCTGGCAAGAGAGGCTGTGGAAGTTGAGGGAAGAGGCCAAAAGCTTATGATGTTCCTTTATGAAGCAAAACCAACATTCTTGCAGGTTGTTTGCACACTGAGCATCACAGCGTTTTTCCCTCTCTGTCCCATTCCTGGTGCTCTATGAGTGTCGTCCACTGCCTTCCCTTTGGCTGTCCTAGATTAATAGACAGTAGGAGCCTGTCTGCATTCCACAATCTAAGCGAAAGCCCCTAGTCTTTTGCCTTCTTCATGGTGGAAGAAAGCTTCAATCTACTGCAACCACCACAAACCTTACATCTTGACAGGTCCCAGCCAAATAGATTTGAAGGAGCAACAAACTGATACTGACTTTATGCCAGTGAGGCCATTAAAAACATAATGGAGGAGGTTCAGGTACACTTCCAATTTCAGATAGCTGTTTATAGTTTTAAAACAGATTTGATATGTGCAACTTATTGTCCCTTAAAGTCTTACCATGGGAAAGGGAAGTCCCTGTACTGAGAAATTTTTACAGGTTTTTAGACTGGACAAAGAGTGAGCACATGCACAGACTTCTGTGCATTTTCTTTGTTGCTCAATTTATAATTGTCATAAAGTCAAGGAATCATAGAGTTGGAAGTGGCCTCATGGGCCATTGAGTCTAACCCTTGCTCAGTGCAGGATCTCCACCTAAAGCAGACCCATCCGGTAGCTGTCCAGCCTCTTTTTGAAGATCTCCAGAAGAGACCCACCACCTTCTCCAAACAATTGGTTATATTGCTGAACTCCTCTTATCGCCAAGTAGTTGTTTCTAGTGTTCAAACAAAATATACTCTCTTGTAACTTCAAACTATTACATGTAGTCCTACCCTCTAGGGCATCAGAGAACAGACCAGGCCTCTGCTCTATGTAACGACCACTGAGGTATTTAAAGAGTGGAATCATATCACCCCCAATCTTCTCTTCATCATGCTGAACACCCCCAGTTCCTTCTACCTCCCCTCATATGTTTTGTTCTCCATACTTATCATCCTTGTTGCCCTTCTCTGAACCTTTTCCAGCTTGTCTATAACCTTAGAATGAGGTGCCCAAAAGTGATCATAATATTCCAGATGAGGCCTGACCAGTGGATGATATAGTGGGAGTATAACTTCCTTCAACTTGGAAACCATTCTTCTTTTAATGCAGGCTAAAATAGCATTTGCCTTTGCTGCAGCATCACAATGCTGGCTCATGTTTAATGTATGGTTAACAATAATTTCAATGTCTTTTTTGCATATGGTATTGCTGAGCCAAGTATCCCCCATCCTATACCTGTGCATTTGGGGTTTTATGAACTAAAAATAGAATTTTCGTTTGTCAATATTTGCCCGCTTTTCTAGTTCATGTAGTCCCTTTTGAATTCTGTTCCTGTCTGAATGCTTTAGCCAACCCTCCTAGTTTATTGTCATCTGCAAACTTGATGAAGAATCCCCTATCCCTTCATCTATCTATGAATAATAGCTTTAGGATAGAACCCTGAGGTACTCCATTCAAGACCTTCCAGTTTGAAGTGCAGTCATTGATGACTCCTCTATGAGTGTTGTTTTCCAACTAGCTATAGATCTACCTGACACCGTTCCCACCTATTCCACATTTAATCAAAATATTGGGGGAATTTTTAAATGCTTTGGCATATCAGCCTATGCTTAGAAGAGCTAGCCTTCTAGTAGCTATGAGGATCCCCCATAACTACTAATTCCTACATAACTATTAATTCTGGCATCTTTTAAGATTTCTGAGATCTGTTTCCAAAAAGCATTATCCATCACTTCTTCTTGTGGCCTCTAGTAAACTACTACTACAATATTGCATTTATTTATTTATTTATTTATTTTTACCAAAATGATCACTCTTATGGATTTCTGAACAACTGAATTTGTCTTTGAAATACTTCCCCTCCTTTTCTGCCACATCATTTTTGAACAGGTTATACCCTTGAATTGTAATATTCCAATCATAGGAGTCACCCAACCAGATCTCCATTATGCATTACAAAGTCATATTTACCTTCCTCCATTAAGACTTCAAGCTCATCTTGTTTGGTTCCCAAACTCTGTGCATTGGTATGCAAAGGGATGTGTTAGTGTATAGACATTTGAAGCTTTGTTTATTCCCACCTATTAATTTACTGCCAGTTTTTCTGTGCATCCCATTCTCTTCCTCAGCTTCTCTTCCAGAACCTTATGTTTAAAGCTTTCCTTTGGGCTAATGTTTGAGCTGCTACAAAAAAACATTCTTCTCAATCTTCTTCAGGTGCAACCCATCTGTAGCCAATAGTCCTATATCTAAGAAGTGAAAATATGACCCCAGAGCCAGACCTCTCTCCCATCTACACCAGCTACATAACCAGTCATTAACTTTTAGTATCTTCTATCCCTGTGTAGTCCTATATCTTTCACTGATAGAACTGACAAGAATATCACCTGTACATCAAACCCCTTCAGCTTCTTGCCAGAAGCTTCATAGTCAGAGGTGATCTGTTCAAACATGTTCTTGGCCATGTTGTCAACACCCACATGAATGAGGAGAAAGAGATATTGCCTATGTTCTTGATGAGTTTTGGCGTGTTGTCAGTGACATCCTAGATAAGTGTGCCAGGAAGACAGCACACTTCCCAATTCATCTTCATCTGGCTGGCACACAGATGCCTCTATGTTCATGAGCAATGAGTCCTCAACCACCAGCACTTTTGGCAGTTTATCCCTGTAAGATCAATTCTCCCTGTGCTTTATCCAGGATATCCTCAGGTTCTCTGATGCACTGAAGGGACCCAGCACATAGCTGTAGGGTATAGTTTCCTACCTTCTCTTCCAAGAGAGCTACCACTTTGCTTGCTGCAGGTGTAGTTGGTGATGTTTTTGGCAAGAAGACAAACATTGTACATACCTTGTAGCAGATGATTATGGATCCTTCTGCCTCCATCTCTCCCCTTGCTTTCTTCTCTGCCGAGTCATATTACTTCTTGGGTTTCCTACATTCTTTAAAACTTTCTTCCATGGCAGATTTGATGTTGTTCCTGTGCAGTTTAGCAACATTGAGGATGAGAAGAGAAAGGTGGATGAGAATCTGTTGACCCTGACTGTTGAGTCTGCAGTCACCAAGAAAACTTTTTCTTCCCCCATTTCAAACTTGTGCTTCAACTCAAGGTCGGGGAAGTTTGTTGTAACCTTGTTTCCCTTTTAAATTCTTAAGCCATTTTCCCAGAGCAGATGGCAAAAATTTCAAGGACTGACACCTATTGCAAGATTTACGCTCGGCCCATCAGACATAAGAGGGATGTGAAGGTAAGTTTCCAAAGACTTTCAAGGAGGGCCAGTAAGGCTAGAGTGAAGACATGCAAAGAGCATCTTGTGCTACACTACAGGGGGCCAATATTTTAAAGATATTCCATAGAACCATGAGTAGTATATATCATGTTGCATTGCCTATCCAAGCTTTTGGGCTACTTGCTCTGTGGAAGATGTGTGTCTATTGCCAGCCACTGAAAAGTGCTGGTCACAACTACAAGATGAGTTAAGATGAGCTGTCTGAATTTAAGTAATGAGAGAAAGTAGCTGGGTGTTGCAGCTAGCAGTGTTAGGGAAGCTTCAAGAATATGCAATGTGCAGTTGCTCAATCTTTTGAGGAACTGGAAATTCTTTACAAGCAAATACATTCTGGCTGGATATCTGCCTGCCAGGAAATGCTTTTGTGTATTTGTAAATTAACGAAAAAATTTTGTTCCACCAGTTCTCACAAGAGAACTACCTCTAAAAACGTGTCCCTGAAACTTCCTATCACCCCAGAATTTAAGGAGTTTCAGTTAACTCTGCACAAGCCTCTCACAAGCCTCTGCGCAAAAGAGAGGAGGGCTACTTGTGGCACTCCCAAGGTTGCTAGACTGCAGTTTTGATTGTCCCTCACCATTGGCCATGGTGGATAGGACTGATGGGCACCGCAGCCCATCTGGAAGGCCACAAGTTACCCACCTGGCACGTACCCTAGCTTGAATAGCAAGGCTTAGCCTAGGAATCATTTCAGGTAAGAAGGCTGTTCAGTGCCTAGCTTGAATAGCAATCCTTAGCCTAGGAATGATTTCAGGTAAGAAGGATACTCAGTGCAACTACAGTATATCTTTTGGATTTTACATGATAAGCTAATAAAGGAGTGAAGCTAGGTGTTAATAGCAACAAACAAGGTCACAGATAATAGAAATTCAAAGTTGGGGACCAGACAATATGTGCTTTCCCTTTGTCACTGTTTATGCTATGAGACTGGTTTTGCTTAGTCAAGTTTGCCTTTGGTTTTCGTCTGCTGGGGGATATCAGGTTTGCAGTTTATAAAGCAGGATGAGAGAGAGGGGATTTCCAGGATAGACGATATGGGGAAGAAGTGTTATGCACTTGCTCAGCTTGCTGGTTATTGTCTTGTCACTTTGAGCCCCATTGGAAGAAAAGCAGGATATAAATCAAATAAATAAACATTTATCTATTACAAATAAATTGTGTTTAATTATAAATAAAGATCATTGCATAGGAAATAAAGAGTTAGTGATTCTGTATTTTCCTCACTGAATCCCATTTTCGCTTTTTTCTCACTTTTTTTTTTCTTTTGCATCTCGTATTAGGCTTTTTCAGACAGACTTGAAAATTGGTTTGTAAAACTGGAATTAAACCATTCCCTATTAAGCCTCTTTTCTTCTATGCCAAAAAAAAAAAAAAAAGACTTAATAGGGAATGGTTTAATTCCACTTTTAAAATCAAGCCAATTTTGAAGCATGTCTGCAAATTCTTCTTCCTAATACGAGATGCAAAAGAAAAAAGGGGGGGAAAGAATGGGATTGTATGAGGAAACTTAACCTGTCCCTGGTGGAAATAATGTTCTCTAGAGCAAGCAGTAGCTTTTGCTTGGCCTGTTTAATTCTCTCTCCCCTCTTTCTCTCTCTCAATCCCCCCAGACCACACCACCATCAGAATTGGATTTGTGAATTTCTGTGCTGCAATATTTGTTTTGTTGTTCAGAACAACTTTAAAGGAAGTAAATTGGGTAATATTTAAGTTAAATATAACTTTGTCTCAACATTGTTGCCTGCACAATAAAGACTTTTTTCACTTAATGATTTGTTTCATGATACTTAAAAGGATATGTTGTTAATTAAGGGCAAAAACAAATGTTCAAAAAAAAAACACACACACAAAACAAAACAAAACCACATATAGAAGCTACCATGGCACAAATTTTAAATCTTGGATTTTGGCAAACAATTTAATTGGGACAAAATAGTTGAAGAATCTCCATTTCATACACTCCTTAAAGAGACAGATGGTGCTTCTTCAACTTTAACTTGTCCAACTCAAGATAATTAAGGATCTCAAATTTTGGTGGTTCATCTTTAGAAATGTATTTTTCGGCAATATAGTTTAAGTACCCATGGCTAGTGGTTTGAGTGTTGGACTAATTCGGGAGACCAGGATTCAATTCCCTGCTTGACCATGGAACCCACTGATGACCTTGGGCAGATCACATGCTCTCAGCCTCAGATGAAAACAATGCCAAACCTCTTCTGAAGAAATCGGGCCAATAAAACCCCAAAATAGGCTCACCTTAGGTTCACCATAAAACAGAAATGACTTGAAGGCACACAACAGCTGCAACAAACCCAAGGTAGATGCCAGATGTGGTCCCTCCTATAGAAAAAGAGATTCCGTTAGGAACAACATCCTGACAGTTAAGAGCTATTTGACAGTGGGATACACTGCCTCAGAGAGTGGTTAAGTCTCCTTCTTTGGAGGTTTTTAGGCTGTATGGCCACCTGTTGGGAACTTGGGAGTGCTTTGATTGTGTATTCCTGTATGACAGAGGGCTGAACTGGATGGCCCTTGTGGTTTCTGCCAATACAGCAATCCCAACTCTAGCTTTCCATCCTATTTGTTTTCTGACCCTCTCCTGAAAGATGACTAAGTGCCTGAACGGACAAAAAAGCCAGCTTCCCAGTGACTTGAGGGCTTGGCCATTAGACAATGCATGCCCCCAAGATGTGCAGAAGCCACGCTGAAGCTGCTTCCGAGCCACCCAAACCTGGCCCAAAAAAGTAGTGGGTCTTTTCTGCTCCTATTTAGGCTTGTGGCAGAGGGCACTCTCAGGACTGTGGAGTGTGCTTGCTATGCTTCTGCGGCATCTTGGGCGAGGGCTGCTTCAAGCCGTCCCTCCGTGGCCATCTGTTCCAGCCCTTAGGTCCAAAGCACACTGCAGAAATAATTTCATTTGAGACAGCTTTAACTGCTCTGACTGAATGCTAGGGAATTATGGGAACCGCAGTTTTGTGAGACATTTAGCCTTCTCTGTCAGAGAGCTCTGGTGCCAAAACAAGCTACCTGGGAATTCCTAGGATTCTCTAGCACTGAGCCAGGGCAGTTAAAATTGTCTCAAATGGGATTATTTCTGCAGTGTGTTTTGGACCTAAGTATCCACTGTGTTTTTATGGTGGCAACCAGTGCCCCTGGAACACTGGGGGAAGAATGAAACAGCGTCTCCATGGAACGTGCCTCACAAACACTAGTGTGGCCCACTGGGTGTGGATGGCAATTTATCAACAAATCTTTCAATCCTGTTGCCAGCCCTGCCCAATTCACATTTGATATCCTGCTGTTCTCCCAATGTGAGACTCAAGGCAGATTGCAATATAAGTTAAAATACAATCAGTTAAAACAATGGATAACACAAATGTTGAAAAACAATCATATTATGCTTAACTGTGTCTGTCTGTTCATCCTGCCTTATGCCACAAGATATCTGACACAAAAAATAAATATTAAACAGTTTAGAATATAATAATAATAATAATAATAATAATACAGTGGGCCCTTGGTATCCAGGACACCCCATAGATACCAAAATCTGTGGATACTCAAGTCCCATCCACTATAATGGCATAGTAAAATGGTGTCCCTTATATAAAAGGGCAAGATCAAGGTTTTCCTATGGAAATTTGTATATTTTTAAAGTATATTCAAGCCGTGGATGCTTGAATCCATGGATAAAAAGTCTCTGGATAAGGAGGGGTGACTATAATTTAAACACCTTAAAACAGGAAACAATTTGACAAGGAAAACAAATGATGATAATTTAAAACCCATGTTATCAGTACAGAATTCAGCAATTTAGCACCAAAACCCTGTCAAACAAATAGGGAGTGAATATTGCCTTTGCCACTTCTTTCCCCCCACCTCCATTCCCTGGGAAAGCCACATAATTGAGAATGCTGCCTGTGATGAGAGGACAAGAAAGGAGAAGCTTTGGGAAGGCAGAGGAGGGAGGGGAGAAGAGCGTGGGCTCACTCAGCCTTCACCCAAATCAATGAGAATGGATATATAAGCATTAAAGGAGGTCATTATCAGATAATTTCTGTAAAAGAACCGCTTTTACAATGTCTCTTATGCTATACTGACGGAGCAGCCCCAATGTCATGCGGGGAGGCAGGGTGAATCGAACATGCTGTTATGTTACCCTGCTGCTTTACTGGCCTCATGCGTTAAAACTCCTAGATCTTTACATGTCATCACAAGGTTTGAATTCAAACTGGAAACATATTGGCAGCCATTGCAATTTCCATAAAACCAGTGTTGTATGGTTTCCATAATATGTTCCTGTCATCAGCCTAGACGCTGCATATTACATTAGCTGCAGCTCCTGAATCGTATAAAGATGGTTCACTCTTTAAGACTGTCATCCCCACTTAAATGGAATGTGAGGATGGCAAATAACCTTATTTCAAGGGGACTTTTTCTTTTGTATGGTCTGCTGTGTCCTTCAAACTGCAGCCAACTTTGTTGGCAGTTTGTAAGCATCTCTGCGGAATTATCTGTCAACTTGGTACCCAGCTGAGTTCCACACATGTCATTCTTATCAAGAGGAACAATTGTCCCACATGATACTTCTAAAAATAGTTTTTGGAAAAGATGCAAAGAACCAGGCAACTATTGCCACAAACACAAAGTATATTTGGTACCATTTTCCAAAAAAATAATTAACAGCTAGATAGGATCTAGTTTAATGAAATGTCAGTACTTTTACAACCAATTAAGAACCATGTCAGCAAGGGGAAGATGCTAAGCCAGTTTACAATTTGAATATAAATGGGCTTTTTAATATCATCAAATGATTTCATATTCATTTTCTTAAGGACTTGTCTTATTTGAAATTTAAACAATTCATAGATTCATAACACAGACCCTAATGTAGGGATTGTCACATACAAGGTGCTAGTAGCATGAACTTCATTCATCTCTTCAATATATGGCCCAGATTGCTTCACATCCGGATCCGTTTCAAAATGGCATCTGATCTCATTTCCATTCACTGTCATTCCCCTCTCCCTAAGCCTTACTTTTGAAAAGCCCACAATAAAAGATAGGAGACAGGAGAGATCTGCCTGGTCCCTCCTTCAAGGGCAATAATGGCCTTAAACATGGTCCCATTTCCTGTCAGGGAGCATGAGAATTTGTCATTTTCTCTCCCTCCTGAGATGAATTAGGGAAAACAATGGGCAAGGAACATGGAATGCAGATTTTCTTAATTCATCTAAGGAGTCCGAAATTACAAATCTACTTTGCCTTGGAAGGATATGATGTAATATTCAGTTAAGAGGTAGCATACAATGTCACACCAGTTTCTTGCAACCTCTTCCAGTTTCTGGCTATTTTGCAACCTTCTTCCAGATAAGGATGGAGGGGGGTGCCTAAGACAGCAAAAATGGTAGGAAAAGTGGATTTTCCGTTTGTGTGTGTATATATATATTTGCATGAAAATCTAGAGGGAACTTTCAATAAAGGAAATTCACTTTTCACTAATAAGAGCAGGGGTGGGAATCCTGTACCCTTACAGATCTTGATGAACTGCAGCTCTCAGCAGGCCTCACCACTGGCTACACAGACTGTGACTAATGGAACTTGCAGTCTGTACCTAGAGATCTGCATGATCTCTCCTGTTAATTAAAGCATGGTCGTGGAAGCATATTTTTAAACAACAGAGTCTGGATGGATGCTCCTATCCATTTTTCACTCGCATCTTTCTTCAGTAGCCAGAACACATTTTTTATATATCTGGAGAAGAGTTAGGGAAGAAGAGGAAGGGCAGTTGAACCTGCCACCAACACTGCTCGGCTGGCCTTTCCAGGTCTGGCTGGGTGGCGGGTGACCATGAGGTTGGGAAGCGGGGGGGGGGGGTTCAGACTAGTAAGGCAACAGGAGTGGAAGGAGGGCTTCCCGGTCAGGCCACTGCCAGTACCACTCCCTTTTTGGTCACTTGCACAGGTAGTGACACCACTGCTAAAAGTAGTCTAAAAAGAATCTTAGAACCCAGTTTTGAAACAGTTAAAACAACAGTTTCAAACACTGAACGCCATGCACAACGTGACATGTGTTGGCTGCCTGTCAGAAATTTTAAAATGATGGGGACAGCCTAACCTCCTTGGGTAGGCAGTTCCACAGTTAAGGCTACAGATAAAATCCTGTTACTGTATGTGTATCCTCTAAACCTAACTTCACAAGGTGTTGGGACACTTAACAGGGCCTCCTTGAAGATCTAAAATTTCTGACAGGTTCAGAAAAACAATGGAAAAGAAAGCAACAATGTTGCACAGACTAGAAATGCTCAATACCCAACAAAACTAACACTTCAACAAACATGTCTATCATGTATGAAGTGCAAAATGGAAGCTATCCAAGATGGGTTCAGAAAAAGAAGAGGCACTAGACATCATATTGCAAACATATGTTGGCTAATGGAATGCACAAATTAATTTCAGAAGAAAATCAACATGTCCTTTGTAGATTATAGCAAAGCCTTTGTTTGTGCAGATCATGAAAAATATGGAGTGCTTTGAAAGAAATGAAATGTGTCACGAGATTAGATTGTCCTAATACATAATGTATACGTTAGACAAAAAGCCTCTACAGAGTATGAAGGAAGAGAATGGCTTCCAATTGGCAAGGAGGTCAGACAAAGGTGAATTTTATTACCTATTTGTTTAATTTATGTGCAGAACATATAACACAGATTGAAGAATTAGACTCAGAGGAAGGAGGTGTGAAAACAAAGGAAAGAATAGTCAAAGTGACTGGAAATTTTTTAAAAAAGACCAAGTACAGTAATTGGAAATTTATAAAGGTAGACAAAGCAGATATCAAAATTGTTGAAGCTTTTCTGTATCTTGGCTCAATCATAAACCAAAATAGAGACAGTAGTCAAGAAATCAGAAGACAGGGACTTGGAAGAGCAGCCATGGAGGAACTAGATATGCTCCTTAAGTGTAAAAATATATAATTAAATACTAAAGTGGAAATTATCCATGACATAGTATTTCCAGTTTTCATCTACTGTATTGTTGTGGAAGCTGAACAGTGAAGAAAACTGACAGGAAGAAAATTAAATCATTTGAAATGTGATCCTGGAGGCGAGTTTTATGGACACCATGGACTGCCAAAAAGGCATATGTTCCCAGAACAAATAAAGCTTCAACTCTTGTGAGAAATGAAAATTACTAAATCGAGGCTCTTCTACTTTGGACACATCATGGAACAACAAGACATACTGGAAAATACAATAATACGCTGTAGGAAAAGAGAAAGACAGCACTACAGATGGGCTGATTTAAGCAAGGAAACCATGGTCCCAGGTTTGTGAACCAAAGTCAAATTGATGATAAACAAAAAGAAATGCAAAGGGATTCATTCACAGAATCCTGCTTCCAGAACAAGATTGACATTTGTGTAATGGGGTGATATATTTCAGTGACTCAAACTACTTAATGTTTGTGGAAATATTTTGTGAGAGGACAGAAAAACAGGAAATACATTTTCGAGGAGGATAGGGATGGAAAAATAATTTGGATACCCTTTTTCCTTTATAATAATGAATCCCATTTATGAAGTATGAAATGAAAGCATCTTCATGGTTATAAAGACAGTAGTTAGTCTAACTGCACAGGTAATTTTCTTTTTCCTTTTCTTGGGTAAGTACATCATTACACTAACCCAGCATTTCTGTTTGTTCCATCATTAAACAAAATGTACTATTTACAGATAATTAGGAACAAGAGGATTGAAAATACTAAAGGTACATGAAAGAGCTTTGCTGGATTTCTGCCACTTTAAAATTAGAGAAACCAAAAGTGGTAGCTGTCTTTTGGGTATGTAATTGTCCATTACATAACAAATGTATTAAATCAAGCAGAAAATTATACTGAACAGCTGAACCACATATGGACACAACTGCAATTTCTTAAGGAGACTTCCAAACAGCATTAGTGGATTTTTAGCCATTACCTGGTGTACTTAGACAAAAAACAGTTACTTTACAAAAATTTAAATTGGACACAGGTGCATTTTTCTGCTTCTTCTCAGGTTGATCTGAACTGTCTTGAAAACATTTGAATTAAAATTAACTAAAGCTCAGTAAGCTTGCAAGGTAACCACAGATTCTAAAAATCTGACTTAGAAATTGCAACTAGAGCATAATTTTTAATATGTTAAAATAATTTGCTTTAGAGCAAATATCAAGATAAAGCAAAAAAATTGAACAAATATATAAATAAAACAGACACACAAAATAACCTACATAAATCACAGGAAATTTAAAGATTCTGCTATAATCAAACTGTAGCTACCTGAAGAGAGAGGGACAAACACACTGCAGAAATAATCCTGTTTGAGACTGCTTTAACTGCCCTGGCTCAGTGCTAGGGAATCCTGGGAATTGCCCCCAATAAGAAGTCTGCCCCTTCAAATGAAATTTTACTTCAGTACCCCAAATTTCTCGATTTGCAGAGTGAGACATTGAATATCACGCACGTCTTGAGTTCTTAGATTTGCTGTGTTCCCATTATCTTGCTAACTTTCCCTTTCCCTTATGGTATGAATCCTATTCTAAACGTTCAACTGAAGATTTAGGTTAAAGCAACACCATAAATACTGGGATGGAAGGAAAATTTTATTTGCGGGTCAGAATTCTAATATGGACAGCAAATGCCTTCGTTCTCTCCACCCCCACCCCTCTTGTAGCTACATCTATAGACATAGCATATATTTCTTTCAAAGCAAAAGTTAAATAAAGATGGTGCAAGGTAGTTCTGATGGTGCAATGTAGTTCTGCTACCAACTACGGCAGGATGCTGAAAGGTTCCCTTGAACATGGAAGGTAATGGATGCTCATCTGACATGATAGTTCTTTAAGGAAGGCAGATGGTAGGTCTATAGATTTCTGATATGCAGTTGTTGAACAAAAGTAGCAATTAAGAATTTGTCACCATAATACTCCTGAAGAGAGAAGCTCAATCCAACTGATAACTGCGCAAAGTTAATAAAGAGTTCAATGCAACTGATAGTAGTTAAGTGTTACTATGTCCTCCTGAAACAAATAGGTTAACCTATGTCCAAAACACATTGCAGAAATAATAACTGAGACTACTACAACTGCCCTGGCTCAATTCTAGGAAATTCTGTGAACTGTAGTTTTGTGAGACATTTAGCCTTCTCTTGCAGAGAGCTCTGGTGCCACAATAAACTATAATTCCCAGGATTCCCTAGCACTGAGCCAGCTCAGTTAACCTGGTCTCAAACTGGATTTTTTCTGCAGTGTGTTTTAGACCCTAGTGTCCTTCAGTGGTTTGAGACTGTGCATGCCGGGAACAGTTTTGGAACTTCAAAAAGTAATATGTGACAATCACAGGAAATGAGTGAGTTCTCTCTATCTGTAAGGAAAGCCTATTCCTTCCTCTTCTTAGGTTCTTTCCTTTCTCTTTCTCTGCACAGGTTATTGAATAAGAAAAAATCAACTTGAAAAAATAACAAAAAAGCCAACTTTCCCCTCTAATCACTTAATCAGAATTTTGTATTTTTTGGTATTGTGTGTGTTTGGGCATGAAGAATAATTAGGCAAAACCGAAGTGTTCAATTTTTAAAAAAATTAAATTTAGTTGGAAGCTATAAACACAGACTTTTTCCAGTTGCGTTTTTGATGGTATAGCTTGGGATCCTCCAGGGTCCTTTTGCCCTGGTAGGGCCTGATAGTGCCTTGCTGAGCCTTCAGGCTCCAGCACCTTCACACTTGCAGCACTGCTAAACTTCGAAGGTGCAGATCCAGCCTGTAAGAAAGGCCAGCTTGATACTTTCCTGTGTTTTGAAACCTCAGGGTTAGGTAACCAGCTCATGTGAAAAACAAAACATTCCTCCTCACAAAGGATATCTGTTATACATCAGTTATTACTAACAGCAAGCCAACTTCTACAAGGACAGTCTAAACCACTTTAGGGTTTTGATGCGAGTCTAGCCACAGAGTGAACCAAGCCAGCAGCAGAAATTGAGGATGTCATGTCAAAGAAGCAAAGGCTTCATTGGTTTGTTATTGCAGGCTGAGTTTCCCTTACCTTAAATACTTGGGAGTAGCAGTGTTTTGGAGTTTTTCAAAATTTGGAATACCTGTATTTGCATATAAGTACATAATGAGAACATATAACTTATATTTGCATATAAGCACATAATGAGAACTGGTGTGGCGTAGTGGTTTGAGTGCTGGACTACAATTCTGGAGGCCAGGGTTTGAATCCCAGCTCGGCTATGGAAAGCCACCATGTGACCTTGGCCAACTCACACTCTCTCAGCCTCAGAGGATGGCAATGGCAACCCCCCCCCCCGAAGAAATTTGCCAAGATTTCTCTATGATCGGTTCGCATTAAGGTCGCCATGAGCCAAAAATTACTTGGAGGTACACAACAGCAACAATAAACATAATAAGATATCTTGGAGATGGGGCCCAACAAGTCTGCACCAATATCATTTCTGTTTTCATCTACACCTTAGACACAGTAGGAAAAGATTACGAGGGGGTATCATAAAGTTTTAATTATCACCTTTAAAAAAATTGACAGTTTGTTTTGGTTTGTAGTTGTTAACTTATCTCTATGTAGTCACCATCCAGATTTACACATTTTCCCCAGCGTTTCTTGATCCTCCTAAATGCATTATTGTAGAAGTCTGCAGATTGCACCTGATGAGGATTTTACACTTTACTCACTTCTGGCAGCGCCAGTCACAAAAATAAAGGACACAATGAGCAGATCTCAGCAACGTGCACTTAGGGACCAATGATGACACTGACAAAATTCCATCAATATGCCATAATAACTTCCGGGTGATAATTATTACTTTACGATACCCCCTCGTAAGGCGCAATCTGCAGACTTCTACAATATCAGGTATTTGGAGGGTCAAGATACGCTGGGAAAAATGTATAAATCTAGATAGTGACTACATAGAGATAAGTTAACAACTACAAATCAAAACAAACTTTGTCAATTTTTTAAAAAGGTGATAATTAAAACTTTACAATACCTCCTCGTAAATAATTTTGTACACGGAACAAAGTTGGTGCACACTGAATGGTCAGAAAGCCAAGGTGTCACTCTGTCAGTCACCCCTGAAAAAAGTTCGGGAGTACTTTCAGTTTCAGAACTCTAGATGAGGGAGATTCAACCTATACTGTATTTCAACATTAATGAATACTGTAAAACAAATTACAAGGCCAGGAGGGAAAGGGGCTTATAACATTTTCAATGCCCCCTTGACTTGAATTTGTACCCATTAAATGGCCAGAAAGCCAAGGTGTCCCTCAATCAGCCACCCTTGAAAAAAAAGTTCTGAAAAGTATTTTCAGTTTCAAAAGTCTAGATAAGGGGGATTCAACCTGCACTGTATTTCGACATTAAAGAATCAAAAACAAATGTCCAGGCTGGGGCTTTATGGCATTTTCAATGCCCCCTTGACTTGGGTGGGTGAGAGGGAGACCATTGGGGTGCTTTCCCTCAGGCAGCCGAGCCCATGGGTCTCCCTTGAAAGGGGGGTCCTCCTGGAGGCCTTTAGGACAAGAAGAGTCCAAGGGCGTTATCAGATGACGGAAATTGGAAGTATAATCCAATGGCAATCCAAACGCAATCATGGGGTTTCATGTTATTGCGTGAGAGACTACTACACTCATTTTCGGGCAAAGGGAAATCATTCTGAACACAATTGTGGGGTTTCACGTTATTGAGTGAGAGACTACCACATACAATTTCTGGCAATGGGAAGCAATTTCGGGTCATTCCGAATGCAACACAGCACCAATATGAAATCACATAAATTTACATAAATTGCGTTCATTTCCGAACTGGCCCCTCTTTCCTTCCTTTCTTTTGAAATAGAGAGAAATTCCTCCTGGTGTGATAATGTCTCTTCAGCCAAGTTTGGTTCAGGGGAGGCTGACTGGCGGGAAGCAGCTCCCCTTTTCAGGAGGACATTATCAGAAAGGCAAAATTGGAAATTTAAAGTGGGGCTGACGCAGGGTCGTTCAGGGTCCGGGGACAAATTCGCCACTGCTTTTCACATGACGCTGCACCCAATCTGGAGTGAACTCAGGGTGAATGTGAGGCCAATTGGGAAAGAAGTAAATCTGCAAAACTAGAGAGAGGACCTTATCACACAAGCAAAATTTGAAGTTATCCCAGGGTCAATGTGAAGGCAATGCAGGGGCAATCATGGGGTTTCAAGTTGTTTTATCACACAACACCAAACCCAATCAGGAGCCAATTGGGGGTCATTCCATGGTTAAGTCAAAGTTTCAAGTTGTTTTATGACACAATGCCAAACCCAATCAGGAGCCAATTTAAACACAATCGGGGGTCATTCCAGGTTAGATAAATTTGGGGAAAAAGAGAGGATGGAATGACCCTGGATGTTATCAAACTGGAAGAATTTCAGTTTTGAAAGAAACGAAAGTGTGGCCAGTTCAGAAATGAATGAATTCGCTAGTTCAGCAAATTTATGTGATTGCGTATTGATGCCGCATCACTTTTGGAAATGCCCAAAATTGCCTCCCAGTGCCCGAAATTGTGTGTGATAGTTTCTCACGCAATAACGTGAAACCCTGCGATTACGTTCGGAAGGACTTCCCTTTGCCCGAAAATGTGTGTGATCAGCTTTCACGCAATAATGCAAAAAAACTCCATGGCTTGCGTTCAGGTTGTCATTGGATTATACTTCCAATTCCCGTCATGTGATAAACTCTCCCGATTGTGTTTAAGATAGTTCCCGATTAAAACCCGACGATTGCCCTTGCATTGGCTTCACATTGACCCTGGGATAGCTCCACATTGACCCCTGGGATAACTTCAAATGTTGCTGGTGTGATAAGGTCCAGAGAGGAAAAAACAGCTGGGGCTTGCC
Source organism: Urosaurus nigricauda (assembly GCA_034509955.1). Classification (NCBI taxonomy): domain Eukaryota; kingdom Metazoa; phylum Chordata; class Lepidosauria; order Squamata; family Phrynosomatidae; genus Urosaurus; species Urosaurus nigricauda. The sequence continues at coordinate 90,113,637 of JAOEGL010000003.1, forward strand.
CAGAAAGAGGAGGACCCACCTCTCTCTCTCTCTCTCTCTCTCTCTCTCTCTCAGGAAAGGCCTGAGTGAGAGTGGGTCCTCCTCCTCTTTCTGGGCAAGCCCTGGCCTTCCTCTCAGTCTCTCTCCACCCCTTTGGAGCTGGACCTGTGACAGAAAGGCCACTCTGAGGAAGGAGAGAGAGAGTTGCTGCTGCTGCTTTGGCACACTCCTCCTTCCTTCCTTCCTTCCTTCTCCTTCTCTTTCTCTTTCAGGGTTTTCTGAGGGGGAGCTTCCCTGAATCCTCCCTTCCCAGCCTTGACCCAGCCTTGGCCACCAAAGAGAGGCGCTACTTGGACTCTCTCTCTCTGCTTGTTTTCTTTTCCTTGGCGCCTGCCTTTCTGAGAGAGCCCTGAGTGGCTTCCAGGTTGAAGGCAAGGGCTCCCTCCCTGGTGGCCCTTCCATGGAGCCCCCTGTGGCCCCGGGGGAGGCCGAGGAGCTGGAGGGCCCCTGCTGCTGCGGCCAGGCTCCTGCTGCTGCTGCTGCTGGTGCTGCTGGGCCAGCCCTTGGAGAGCTCCTGCTGCCTCCTCCTCCTCCTCCTCCTCCTCCTCCTCTTCCTCCTGCTGCTGCTGCTGCTGCTACTGCTCGCCCAGTGGCTCGCTCCCTCCGGGCTGTCTACGTCCTCAACGACCCCCAGAGCTCTGGAGGGTCCTCCTCCTCGTCCTCGTCCTCCAAAGGGGGCCCTGAGAGCGGGGCCCTCCTCTGCCTGGTCCGGGCCTGCGAGGCTGAAGGGGCCCAGCTCAGCACCCTCAACTTTGGGGAGCTGGACTTTGGGGAGACTGCGGTCCTCGACGCCTTCTACGACGCCGGTGAGTAGATAGGGAGCCTCCTCCTCCTCCTCCTCCTCCTCCTCCTCTGCGCCTGGCACTGGGCTGGAAATGGCATTTTGGAAAGCGGGGCTGGGAGGACTTTGGGAAGGGAGCAGGGTTCGAATCCTGCATCCTCTCTCACTCCTTGGGTGGGCACACTCTCTCAGCCCCACCTGGACTGACACACAAGCCCTGGAGAGACCCAACTTTTGCCCCACTAACTAGGACGAATGAATGAATGAAGCAAAAATGTAACAGAGAAATTGGAGGGGCATGACCACAGGAGAGATACCATTACTACTACTGTTATTATTACATAATATAATAATTATAAATAATTATGTATAATTATTATAAAGTTATTATTTTATTTTCTCGTAGCCCGCCCTTCTCCCAATGGAGTAGAAAGCAATACAATTTAAAAACCACACATAAAGATTAAAATGCATGGATATAAAATTAAAAAAAACAATTAAACAATGTTAAGGATTGAAACTGTATTGTTTTTAAATGGTATTGTCTAATACTTGTTTGGTATCTTGAGTCCCTATGTTGGGAGATATTCAAAATAATAATTGTATTTAATAATAATAATAATAATAATAATAAAATACATAAATGTAAATACTTACGTAAATGTATAAGATTGCATCTTGCAGAGAGGCAGTATATAAATATAATTATTATTATTAAAAATTAAAAACAAAAAAAATGTAAGGATTGAAATTGTATTGTTTTTAAATGGTATTGACTAATACTTGTTTGGCATCTTGAGTCCCTGTATTGGGAGATGCTGAAAAATAATAGTATTATTATTATTAATATTAAAATACATAAATGTAAAAATTTAAAAAACAATTAAATAATTTTATGGATTAAAACAGTTATAAATTAAAAGATAGTATATCAAAATACAAACCGTTAAAATTTGAGTAGCCCAGCATTAAAAACCCACTCCTTCTCAGCTTAAAAAGCCTGACCGCAGAGGAATGGTTCCAAAGAATGGGAGCGGCCACTGAGAAGGCCTTCCCTCTCACTTGTAGTTTATAAAGGTAAGTTCACACTTCTTCGTCCTGCTCCAAATGGAGGACAGTTTGGAAGGCCTCCTGGATAGAAGGCTGAAATGGACTGGAGAGGACAGACAGGTCCTAAAAAGTAGCACCTCTCTCCTAACTGCAGATTAACTCTCTTTAACAAAATTTAGGTCTAAAACATCCTGCAGAAGTAATCCAGTTTGAGACTGCTTTAAAACTGCCCTGGCTCAATGCTAGGGAATTCAGTGCAGCTGAAAAAGTAGTTAATTGTTACTAAGTACTGCTGAAACAAATAGGTTAAACTATGTCCAAAACACATTGCAGAAATAATAACGACACGGCTTCAACTGCCCTGGCTCAATTCAAGGAAATTTTGGGAACTGTAGTTCTCTGTGAGACACTGAGCCTTCTCTGTCAGAGGGCTCTGGAGCCACAATAAATTACTATTCCCAGGATTCCCTAGCACTGAGCCAGGGCAGTGAAAGTGGTCTCAAACTGGATTAATTCTGCAGTGTGCTTTGGACCTAAACAGCTGTAACTGCAAACTGCTGTCTTGTTAGATGTCCTAATTGCAAAGGAGGACAAAGCACCGCAGAATGGAAGACATTCCAGAAAAAAAAAATGTTTTAAAAAGGTAAAGGTAGAGTGCAGCTCTGGTGCAGCAACAAACTACACTGCCCAGTGTTCCATAGCATTGAGCCATGGCAGTTAAAGTGGTGTCAAAGAAGGTTGTTTCTGCAGTGCAGATGCAGTGGAAGACAAGCAGCAGCTGCTGGTAGGGCCCTTTGAGAGGAGGGCAGGAGCAGGCAGGCAGCCTGCCTGCCTCTAACTGTTTGGAGTGAAAGCTCAGGTTTTGTTTGTTTGTGTTTCTAGAAAGTGACTCTGATGACCTGGCCTTTCCAGCGAGTGCTGTTCTCTTCCAAATAGCTCTCCCTCAGCACTGGGCCAGCAGGACTTTTCCTGTGTAAGGTGGCACTAACTCTCTGCTTCTCAAAACAAGGAAGCTCGGGGTGTTATTATTATTCATAGGTTGCATCCACACTGGAGAAATAACCCAGTTTGGCACCGCTTTAACTGCCCTGGCTGAAGGCTATGGGAGTTGGAGTTTGTTGTGGGCCCAGAGCGGAGCATTTTCACATGATGTCACAATTAACGAACCATTATCCCAGGAATAAACAGCAACAAATCATTCACAGGGAAATCCTTGGAATGATTTGTTGAGGTTTATTGCCTGTTTATTGCATGTTCATTATGGCTCTAATGTGTGTGTAAATGTTAATCATGATTGTGCGATTTACATGGGACAGTCGCTGTTTTAACCCCCCACTTTTCCCCATGTGATAAAGTCGTACGTCATGCTCCAATTGAAGGACATTTTGGAATTCCTCCTCAAGGTTGATATTTAGGACAGGTCCAGGAAAAGGAGAACATCTGCTCATCCTTCTTGAAACAGCTTTGAGATGAACTGAAGGATAGAAGTTGGTAGCATACTAACAATTTCTGCCTTTCATAATTTTTTGTGGGTTTTTCAGGCAATGTGGCCATGTTCTGGAAGAGTTTATTCCTGACATTTCCCCTGCATCTCTGGCTGGCATCTTTCTCTAAAGATGCCAGCCACAGATGCAGGGGAAATGTCAGGAATTAACTCTTCCAGAACATGGCCACATAGCCCAAAAATCCACAAAAAAACTATGGATGCCAGCTGTGAAAGCCTTTGACTTCACATTCTGTCTTTCAGTTCATCTCAAAGGTGTTGCAAGAGCCCTTTGTGTACTGATTTTCCAGACTAACACATTTTTTTTCAGTTCTACCATACTGAGGATGGAGAAGCTACTCAGGAAATCCATTCTTCTACTCAACAAAGTACAAAGTACTACTCATTGCTTGCAGCTGCTGTAAATCCCATGTGTGGCCTGTGCTGTAATTCCATATTACCTGTGAAATATGTTGCAGCGAAAACATCAAAAGAGTGTCTCTTGTGGCACTTTAGAGACTAATTATTTTGATTATGGCATAAATTTTCTTGAACACTTTCTGCATCCTCAGATGGTCTGCCCACTGAGGTAACATTTCATGCACCTGGTGCAGTGGAGGGTGTCAGTGTAAACCCATGCCATACTAAAATTTACAGCTCACCCTTCATATGCATGGATTCTTCACCTGTGAATTCAACCATTCACAGCTTGAAAATATTTTAAACAAATCCAAAATACAAACCTTGATTTTGCTATTTTATATCAGAGACACTATACTGTGCTACTCTATTTAATGGGATCTATCCATGGATTTTACTCAGAAAGTAGCCCCTTGGAGCTATGGGAAACTGAGATTCTCCAAAGCTTGCTTCATCTAACAGGTCTCTTTGCAATAGAGATGTGGTTGTTATAAACCTGCATGTGTATGTACCCACTCAACCTGCCTAATGTTAAAAATAAAAAATAATACAGCAATGTGTTACATGTGTTAAGTATATACTAAAACTAAGTATTCAATGTTGCTATATGTGCAGACAACAACAACAACAACTTTTAATATGTAATCTCATTCATGTGCACTCAGATGTAAGCACCAGACATGACATCAGTGCCTGGCAAACAGCAGTGTTAGCTAGGACCTTGTAGCATTGATGCATTTCCTGGTGCTGCTGAATTCACACACCTGAATTACATGAACAACTTCTTTCACTCAGTTAGTCTCAAAGTTGCTACAGGTTCTACCTGCCCAGTCATCCACTTGCTTCTGTGTAAAACACATCTAGAGTTTAAGCTTTGTTTGTTGTGTTCATTCAAGTTGTTCCCAACTGATGGCAACCCAACTCATCAAGTTTCTTCAGAGGAGGTCAACCTCCGAGACTGAGAGAGTGTGACTTGGTCACCCAGTGGGTTTCCATGGTCAAGCTGAGATGGGGAATGTATGGCCTTCCACATATCGTTGAACTCCAATTCCCATTGGCTCAGGGCAGCATAGCCAACAGTGAGGTAAGATGGGAGTTGTAATCCAACAACATTTGGAGGGCTATTTGTTCACCACTCTTGGTCTAAGAAGTGGGAAAGGGGAAAGTTGAAATTCCCCCTGCCTTACTGTCATTGTTTCTTCTTGAAACAGCCCCTTCAGTGCAATTTGGCAACAAAGTACAGTGGTGTAGGGTTTTGTTTTGTTTTTACCTGGGGTGTTTTCAGACAGTGGCTCCTAGTGCTTCCAAGCAAATAACACAGTGAGGTGGTTCTGATTTTTTTTTCTTAACCGTGAGCAGTAGAAAAATGTGGAGGGTTATAAATGGATGTTATCTTCTGGATATTCTCACAAAGCAGAAGTTAAAAGTCCATCTTTGAGACAAGATGTAACACACTCCCAGTGGGGAGAATGTGTTCTGAAAGCATATGGAGACTTTTATTGCCTCTTTCCAGACTGGAGGAAAGATATGGGAAACAGACTTCAAATTCGGAAAAACAGAATGGGAATTGGAGAAACAATGGGGAGCTTCTCCTTGGGCCATGTGTTTCAGTCTTACCCCAATTTGTACCATAGGAAATAGTGGAGGCTAGTTGGATTATCAGGGCATCATATAGTGCTTTAGCAGTTCCAGTACATTGTAAATTAGAATTAATATAAGCTAAGATGCAGCCTAAATACCCTAAAGCAGACCCTATCTGATCTTGTAAGCTAAGCAGGATCAGGCCTGGTTAGTAATTGGATGGGGCTTCACCAATGAATACCATTAGGAGGAATCATGTTTGATTATGCCTATTCAATATCTTTCCTAAGGCTGCCTTTGCAGAAAAATCATATACTGTACATGGTCAATTCTGTTTTCTTTAACTGAAATCTATTGTGGCAATTTACAGTGGAACAGGAAGGATCCATGGTTGCAGTGCAATTACAATATTATGTATTGTTTTTACACATGCATGTTTAGCAAGGAGTAATATTTAAGATTTATCTTTTCTATATTAAGGTTTTAATTATGGTTGTTTTGTTTGCATATATGTAAATCCTACACAAATGAAGGGTTGGAAGGGATCCCGTCGTAGAAAACCCACAATATGTACTTTGTGTTGGTTTTATTCTATATTGATTTGTTGTTGTTGTTGTTGTTGTTGTTGTTAGCTGCCCTTGAGTCAACCTCAACTCATGGCGATCCTGTGGGTGAGAAATCTCCAAGCCCCCCTATTTTCCACTGGCCTGCTTAGATTTTGTAGATTCAGGCCCATGACCTCCATTCCTGAGTCTAGCCATCATGCATTCAATTTTCTTCCCTTTGTACTACCATCCATCTTTCCTAGCATTATTGCCTTTTCTAATGAGCCATGCTTTCTTTCTCATGATGTGGCCAGCTTACAGCAGCCATAGTTTAATCATCTTGACCTGATCTGCTCAAGGACCCATTTGCTTCTTTTTTTGCCTGGGTAGTCTTAGCACTCTTCTCCAGTACCACATCTCAAATGAGCTGATTTTCTTTTTATCCACTTTTTTCATTGTCTAGCTCTCACATCCATACGTGGTGATGGGGAATAGAATGGACTGGATGATTCTAAGGGCCCATTCAGACTACGTTATAAACCGGTTAGCAAACCAGTTTAAAATCAAGAAGTTCACACTGAAACCGGATTTAACACTACTGAATCCGGATTTTGCACACCCGTAGCAGGGTAAATCCCCCATAACCCAGGTTCTCCCAAAGCGGTGTATTTACCATTTCTTTTGGGAAAAACCGGTTTGCGGGGAATGTGAACTTGCCTCCGATCACGATCGGGTCAAGTTCAGGGGAGGGGAAAAGGCCAGGGGGAGGAACATGCCTCCTCTCCAGGCAAAATCGGGCACTCACTCCAGCATTTTTAAAATATTTTTTAACTGTATTTTTAATTAATTATTTATTTTATTATTTTATTTATTTTAGAGTTATTTTATTTTTTACTTATTTATTGTATTTTATTGTATTTTATTTATTAGTAATTTAATTGTATTTAATTGTATTATATTTTAGTATTTTTAAAATATTTTTTAATTTCTTATATATTTTTTATTATTTTTTTCAGTTTGAAAGCTTATGCGCATTCTACGAGGCTCCTTTCCCATCCAATTTTATGAATGGGGAAAAAGGGAAACTCCTGTCCATATATGGATTGGGGTTCCCTTTCATGGGGCCCTTTAAAAATTGAAAGGGAACCCCAATCCATATATGGACAGGAGTTTCCCTTTTTCCCCATTCATAAAATTGGATGGGAAAGCCTCGTAGAATGCGCATGAGCTGTCAAACTAAAAAAAATAATAAAAAAAATATAAGAAATTTTTAAAAATATTTTAAAAATACTAAAATATAATACAATATAAATCAGGTCAAGTTCAGGGGAGGGGAAAAGGCCAGGGGGTGGAACATGCCTCCTCTCCTGGCAAAATCGGGCACTCCTGATTTTTTAAAATATTTTTAATGTATTTTTTATTAATTATTTATTGTATTATTTTATTTTATAGTTATTTCATTTATTATTTATTTCATTGTATTTCATTGTACTTTAGTGTATTTTATTGCATTTTATTTATTAGTAATTTATTGGATTTTTTTTGTATTTTTTTGTATTTTTTTAAATACAGTGGTCCCCCGGGTTACGAAAGTAATCCGTTCCGGATTACCTTTCGTAACCCGAAAATTTTGGTAACCCGGGGGAAAGAGGGCGGGGACCTCCTCAGAGAGAAAAGGAGAGCCCGATCCGCGGGATCGGGCTCTCCTTTTCTCTCAGCCGGCATCGAGGAGGGCCTCCTCAGAGAGAAAGGGAGAGCCCGATCCGCGGGATCGGGCTCTCCTTTTCTCTCAGCCGGCATCGAGGAGGGCCTCCTCAGAGAGAAAGGGAGAGCCCGATTCGCGGGATCGGGCTCTCCTTTTCTCTCAGCCGGCATCGAGGCGGGCCTCGTCAGAGAGAAAAGGAGAGCCCGATCCGCGGTATCGGGCTCTCCTTTTCTCTCAGCCGGCATCAAGGAGGGCCTCCATCAGGCTCTCCTTTTCTCTCTGAGGAGCCCCTCCTCTTCGCCGGCTATGAGAAAGGGGCAGCCAGATCCGCCGGATCGGGTTTTTCCGATCCTGGGGGATCCTTTGGATCCCGGGGGATAATTTTTGGTCCCGCCGGTTTCGGATCCCGGGGTTTTCTTTACCCGGGGGATTCGTATCCCGGGGGACCACTGTATATTTTTTTCTCCCCCCCCCCCCCAGTTTGACAGCTGTCATTCGCATTGGCTGTTCCATTTTTATGAATGGGGCAGAGGGGGAGCCCCTGTCCATATATGGACTGGGGTTCCCTTTCAGGGCCCCATTCATTCTTTAAACTGGAGGGGAATGAATGGGGCCCTTTTAAAGGGAACCCCAGTCCATATATGGACAGGGATTCCCCCTCTGCCCCATTCATAAAAACGGAACAGCCAATGCGAATGACAGCTGTCAAACTGGGGGAAAAAAAGAAAAAAAATATTTTAAAAAATACCAAAAAAATACAAAAAAATCCAATAAATTACTAATAAACAAAATGCAATAAAATACACTAAAGTACAATAAAATACAATGAAATAAATAATAAATAAAATAACTATAAAATAAAATAATACAATAAATAATTAATTAAAAATACAATGGAATATAAAAAAATATTTAATAAAATATTTTATTTAATAAAATATATATTAATTTAAAAAATAAAAAATAAAATATTAAAACATATAATAAATAATAATTTAAAAAGTACTGGGAGGAGGAGAGGAAAGGATCGCCTCAATCCGCACTGCTCCCAGCCAAATGCTCCATGCGCATAAGCTGTCAAATATTAAAAAATATTAAAAAAAACACACAAGCATCTCGCGCAGCCAATGGCTGCATCAGACGTCACCATGACATCATTTGATTGACAACCAAGAGGCTCCATCTTTAATTGTTACTTTTGCATGTATGAACTTCGTTGGGGTAAAATGCACCGGGAAGCCTCAATGGGGGCAAAAGGTAGTATGAACTCCTCTCTGGATAGAATCGGTTTACCATGATCGATCTCATCTGGATCAAACCAGGGCAAATGGGCTAGTCTGGACGGGGCCTAACTTTAGTCCTCAGTTTTATTCTTTAGGATCTTGTCTACTTCTTTCATCACATTACTAGTCTTGTTCTTAATTCCTGACTGCAGTCTCCATTCCAATCAATGTTTGATCCAAGAGAAAGCCTAAGAATTTTGATTTCTCATTGTCTAGGTTGAACTTATGTAGCTCTTCCATGGTCATTATTTTGTTTTCTTTATGTTCATCAGCAAGCCTGTCTTTCTATTTTCTTCTTTGACCTTCTTTAGTAATTGCTCATGTCTGTGATGTTTTCTGCTAGTAATATGGTGTCATTTACATATCTTAGGTTACTAATGTTCCTTCCTTCCATCTTCACTTCTCTTTCTAAGTTTAAACCTGCCCTTTGCATGATATTTTCTGCATACCAGTTTAACAAGCAGGGTGATAATATGCAGCCTTGTCTTACTTCTGAACCATTCTATTTGTCCATATTCTGTTCTAATAGTGGCCTCTTGTCTCAAGTACAGAATTATCAAATGTAGTGGCACCCCACATGTCTTTAAAAATGTTCCATAGCTTTCTATGATTTATGCAGTCAAAGGCTTATAAAGCACATGCTGTTTTTCTTTTGGAATTCCTTGGTGCCATCATATTAGCCATCATATGTTTGCTATATGGTCCCTAGTGTCTCTGCCTTTCCTAAACCCTGCTTGCACCTCAGGGATTTCTCTCTCCAGACTGGAGTCGATGATGCAGAATTTTAGGCATGATTTTGCTTGTGTGGGAAATTAATGCTATGGCCATATAGTGGCTTCAGTCTTTTGTGTTCCTTTTTTGTGGATGGGGATGTACACTATATTGGTTTGCCATGTCTTTAATCTTTATGGTTAAAATTTTATTGCTGAGTACCAGAGAACAGTCATTCTGGACCCCTCTCCAAAATAGCTGCTCCTCAAAAAAGAAACTGTTATATAGCATACCACAAGGTACCCTTCTATCCCCAAAGCTGTTTAACATCTACATGAAAACACTGGATGTGGCCATCTAGATACATGGGGCAGACTGCTATCAGTATGCTGATAGCACCCAAATATACTTCTCTATGCCATCAATAACATTCTTAAGCTAAGGATAGTGTTTCATCTTTGAATGAATGCCTGGAGGAGGTAATGGGCTGGATGAGGAAAAACAAACTGAAGCTGAATTTAGAAAGCATGTAGGTCAAGGATCCTAACCTAGGTTTGGAGGTCTGTCAACCTGTCCCGGGTGGTGTTACATTCCCCTGAAAAACTGTGTTCACAGTCTGGAGGTGCTACTGGATCCTTCACTCCAAATGACAACCCAGATGGATACAGTGATGAAGAGTGCTTGTTATCAGTGTTGGTTGTTGTGACTGCTTCACCCTTTCCTAGAACTGGAGAACATAAAGAGGGTAGTGCATAGGCTGGTACCGGTAATCTCAAGGTTGGCCTTCAGCTATACAACTATGTCATAATGTATCTGAATGCACTGTAGAATCAGGAAGGTGATTTTGATTGCAGCAATATAAATGAAAGGGAAAGGTCTCAAACACTAGAAAATATATTGAATAGGACAATAATAAAATTAATAAAAACATCTAGTACAAATCGCTGAAACAATATATAATATATTAAACACACATGCATTATATACACATACATATACATATACAAAACATATTGTAGGTGAGCACACCAAGGGATTCCAATCAGCATGTGTTTTATAGCAAGGCCTTTGACTAAAGAGATCATGAAAAGCTATGGAATGCTCTTCAAGACATGGAAGTGCCACCAGATCTGATTGTCCTGATGAGAAATCTATACTTACGACAGGAGACTCCTGCCAGAACAGAATATGGAGAAACAGAAATGGTTCCCAGTTGGCAAAGTCTGCTCAGGCAAGGCTATATTATCCTTTCACCCTCTCTGTTCAACTTGCAGGCAGAATTGGACACAGAAGAGGGAGGAGTAAAGATAGGAGGAAGGAATGTCAACAGTCTAAGACAGTGATGGTGAACCTTTTAAGGCCTGTGTGCAGGAGCAGGGCTTCTGCCCCCAGGGTGGGGGCTGCATGTCAGGCGGTAGGGCTTCTGCCCTGGAGGTGGGGCTTCTGCTGTCCAGAGGCAGGGCTTTCACTGTCTGGAGGCAAGACTTCCAGGCTGAGATTTCTCCCCTCGCCCTTTCCCCGGCCTCCATCTGTCTCTGAGAGAGAGCTAGAGGCTGGAGAAGGTTCGGGGTGGGAGGGCGAAGTTAGCACGTGCCTGGTCCTCAGCCCCTTGGGCTGTTATTGATGCACTGATGTCTCTCAGGAGGCAGATGTGGGTCAGGAAAGGCCCATGGTGGGTGGAGGAGCTGCCATATGCCCGGTCCTCAGCCCCCTTGGCTGTTCCTAGCCATTAGGTGTCTTTCCAGAGGCAGAGCAATGGAGGACAGTGAGTCTTGGAGGTGTCTCATCCACAGGGTCACCATGACTCAAAGGCAGTTAACAATAACAACAAATCGTATCCAAATGTAATGGTATCAGAGCAAAACAGAAGACCTCTAAAATTACTTTTTAAGTTCCTGAGAACGGCTGTCAACATCGTTTAGAATTTTTGCCAGCATTCATAGACAGTATTCATGTAGACCTAACTGTGTTATACAGTGTCCCTACTTACACTAAAAGCTGCACAGTGGAAGAGGCAATGGTGTGTGTGCCACAGGCATACATGGTATTTCCCTTACACAAGGGTTAGGTGGGTGGGTATGGAATGGATCCCCTGCATAAGGGCTTTCCCTTATGCAGGGAATCCGTTCCATAACCAACCAACCAACCCAACCAAGCCCTGTGCACTGTATATTGCTACAGCTTATGTTATGAGTAGACAGAGTCCTACTCAAGGCTTGAATTTCTGTGTTGTAAACCACTATTAACTTGTTATTTGTACAGGCTTTAACTCAACTCTTTGCTCTCTGTCTATTTATTGATATTAACACAGATGTGATTTAAATATGGTGATGTTTTTGTAGGCTTGTCACTCCTCATTATTGACTGTTGCCAGACTCCTGTATAATCTTTTATTTAATGTAACTTCACGTTTACTTAACTTTATGTAGCAGGGGTTCTAAGAAACTGTGTTAGTGAATTATATAGATGCATATTGGGACACTGGCAAGAATGTCTGATGTACATCAGGACTGGTGCGTATTGAGGCACAATGCATATTAAGCACTTTGGTGCCTCCACTACATGGTAATGTACCAGCAACCCCCTACTGGATATGGATGTTAGAGCTGCAAGAGGCAGTGGACAGATAATCATTGAGGAGGATGAACTTTCACAATTAAAGTCATGAACTATAATTTTTAACATTTCAACCTTGTACACTGTGCTGCTTACATTTTTTGTACAGCCTATCTGAGGTTGTTTGAAAATATTGAAAATATAACTGTTGATTCTTTTGAGTTCTCCAGATGCCTATGTAGTTTTCATCCATAATGCTCAAGACTGCTTTCATTTGATACAGAATTCCCTGGTAATACTTCAACTGTGTTATTCTTGAATTTCAAATAAATAATATGGTTGTGTATTTATACTCTGCTTCAGGGTTTCCCCCCACAACTGAATTGTGAAAGTTTAAGATAAAATCAAAGCTGTTTGGCACCAGTGTAGACAGTTCACTCGGATCATTGGGCTGTGAACAAACCTTGGCACTGCTAGGCAGTTTGCAGCAACATGTTGAGTAACATTGAGGAAGCTAATGACTTTTTAGTCTTAAATATTATGTGGGGATAGACCAGAGCCTGGAACTTTTACTTTTTGGACTAAAGCTCTCTCATACTCTCATAGTACACACCAACTGTAGGCTTTTGGGAATCTAGAACAGTAATTTTTCCAAGATCTGTCTAAAAAGTAAATTGCTCAAATTTTAAGGCTGTAATAATATTCACAGGGTATGTAATAAGTTTACTAAACATTCACAACTTCTTTCATGGTGCATGATAATGTGTGTGTGCGTGGGGGTGTGTGTATGTGCACATAACCACAAATGTAGAGGGATATGTGGTTGGAAAACACTTCTTAGCCATTGCTCCCTACAGAGTCTTAACAGGCCATAACAAATATTTATTAATTCATAGCTGTGGTTTGAGAAAATATTTTTGATTGCTAATTGAAACTGTTTCCTAATCTGTTTGGCTGAAGAGGGATTTTTTGTGTGTTTGATGTGCAGATGACAACAATAAACAGGAGAGTGCTGTTGAAGAAGGGTGGGCAGCAGGAAACAAATTAGATGACATCAGGATAAATGCCTTGGAGCCTTATTGCATGAGAAAAGAAAGCTGAAATGAAGCAGGAGAGTAGCGGCTTTCTCCATGCCCCTCTGCATGCAGTTGTTGCACTTCCATTCTCTTCCCTAGGGAGACAGTTGTAAAAGCATGCTTTTTGTCAAACTGAATTTTCCAGCATGACAAAGACACTTTATGGTGACATGTGGAGAGGCATGGACAAAATCACTACTCTTCTGTGCCATTTCAGTTTGCTTTTCTCATGTGATAAGGCTCTTAGTAACAACTCCTTAGTTCCAGTGCTTCAAATTTATTATTTCCTTACCAGCAGCAGACACTGAGCCAGTGTGGTATAGTGTTTGGGTGTTGGGCATAGAACCATGGAGACCAGAGTTTGAATTCTCATTTGGCCATGAAAACCCACTAGGTGACTTTGGGCAAATCATACACTCTCAGCCTCACAGGAAGGCAATGGCAAAATGTATTCTAAACAAATCTTGCCAAGAAAACCCTGTGGTAAGTTTGCCTTAGGGTTGCAAAAAGTTGCAAAACAACTTGAAGACACACAACAGCAGCAGCAAATGTTGAGCTGCAAATGTCAACTTTCCCATAAGCTTTCTCGCCAACACTGTGAATAATAGTCTCTTTTGGAGATTGTTGACCACCTCTGCTAAATTTTGTACATCCCCCCCCCCCCACTATGTTGATTTGCATGCATTTTTCCCCTCATAGTTTTGATAAGATTGTTTGTGTTCCCAGCAAAATAATGCACTTCAAACCATGATTTGGTTGCAAGATAATACTGTAGAATTTTTCCCCTCTTAACTTGATCAAATTTTCTAATTGCAGATGTAGCTGTTGTGGATATGAGTGATTTTTCCAGACAGCCATCACTATTTTATCATCTTGGAGTACGTGAAAGCTTTGATATGGCTAATAATGTTATACTCTACCATGACACTGATGCTGATACTGCTCAGTCATTGAAGGTATGGCTTAATTTATTCCACAATTACGCTAGAGATTTGTGACTAAATTCTAGCATTAAAAATAAGTTTGAGAGAAGGGACAATAGTTGTAGCTAACTGCTGTCAAATTGACTTCAACATATGGCAACCCTATGAATGAGAGACCTACAAGGGGTCATGCAGACTGGCGTGAAAGAGCAGTGCACAGCTGCACTGGCACTGATTGCTCTGGGACCATGGCAACAGCATATGTCTGGACCTGATCTGGGTCTCTGCCATGGTCCTCAGCTGGGCTGCTGGAAAGGAGCAGCTTTTCACCACTCCTTTTTGTGCCAGCTCTTCCAGGTTGGGGCAGGATCGGCCCGGCTTCCAGCCATGTTCAGAACATGCATCATGTAAACACCATGCCTCCCCAATGTGGCCTGAAGCTGGCACTTTTGGCTTGTCTGTTTTGGGCCTACATCACCCTGTCATCAGCAGCCCTCCTCAGATGTTACAAACTCAGGGCCATGGCTTTCTTTATTTAGTCTATCCATCTGGAATGCAGCCTTCCTCGTTTTCTACTACCTTCTATCTTACCAAGCATTATTGTCTATTTTAGGGAGTCATGACTTCTCATGATATGCCCAAAGTATGACAGTTTCAGTTTATCTTGGCTTTTAGGGATTGTGCAGGTTTTATTTGCTCTAGGACTGATTTATTTGTTGTTGTTTTTTAGCAGTCCACAGAATCCATATAACTTCTCCAGTACTACATCTCAAATGAGTTGATTTTCTTCCTATCATCTTTCTTCACTGTCCAATTTTAACAACCATATATAGAAACTGGAAATACCATCCTACCTTTAGTGCTCAATAACGTAGCTTGGCACTTCAAAATCTTGTGTAGTTCCTTCATAGCAGCTCTTCCAAGCCCTTGCCTTCTTCTGATTACTGCCATCTCCTTTCTCATTAATGATTGAACCAAAGTATGGAAAATCTTTAACTGTTTGAATATCTTCAATGTCATCTGTGGCCATTATTTTTGTTTTCTTAATATTCTACTGTAAACCTACCTTTGTATTTCTTCCCTTGACTTTCTTCCGTAATTGCTCTAAGTATTATGGTGTCATCTGCATATCTTAAATTGTTGATGCTCCTTCCAGTTTTCACGCCTCCTTCCTCCAACTCTAATCCTGTTTTATGTTTGATACATTCAGCATACAAGTTAAGCAGAGAGTAATAAAACACAGCCTTCATTCATAGGGTTGCCATACGTCCAAGTCAACTTAGTGGCAGTTAACAACAACAAAATCTGTGGTGATGTACTATATCATGTGTAGTTTATACTGATGCATCTAATGTATTTCTTTATATTTCTTTTACAAGGAATATTTTAGAGTATTGCCCTAGAAGACAGCTTCTACATTTATTAAATAAGTTGGATAGTGTAGTAGAACCTTCCAGATTCCAGAAAAATCAGAGAAAAGATTCCTGATATACACCAACTTAAATATTACAAACTTTAAAAAATGTAGAATAGAGTTAGAAAAAGAGTTATAACATCATCATTTGGATCTCTATGTATGGGTTCTTATGCTTCTACCCTATATATGTCAGTGTTAAAATGGAAGCCGGAAGTCAAAGTAGTTCTTCTTCTTTAAAAACCTATGATTCATGAAGGAAAATAAGTCCAATGTTTAAACTACAGCAACTCATTAGATTTCTTGCAGTTCCAACCTGTATGACTTACCTGTAGAAAATGTACCACCCAGCCCCCCAGACTACAATATCCACGATCCCCTACAGTTGGTTGTTCCTGAAAAGGTTAATATCTGGAATCTAACAATATCTGGAAGGTTAATGATAAACTTTCCTTCCTATAAAAGCTATAGGCAGCTGGGCCTGCATGGCGAACATTGTTGTTAGGGAGGTTACATCTTTAATTGTCTCTATGATGAGAGCCCAGAATGGTTTGTGTCTGGCGCTGTGCACCAAGACACTGCATGAGATGGGGTGCAGTCAGAGGCTATTTAAGGCCTGCCCTCCCCCCCTTGTGTCCTCTTTGGGTTGTCACATTTTATAAAAGTTAAAAGTGGTTTGCAACCAAATCATAGAGAACCACAGACCAGAATCACAAATCAGAAAAATACCTGCATGTTTGAAAACAAAACAAAAAGTTCAAGCGATTCCTGAAGAGAATAGTATGCTTATTATCTTCATTTTCATTTTCAATATTTTAATTTTTCCTTTCTTTTACAGGATATGGTGGCTCAGAAAAACACAGTAAGTGTTTAAGATTCTGTGTTTTAAAACAAATGTGGAGAATACAAAGAAAATTTAAGCAGAAAACTGGCATACTTTGAAGTGTCTATGAAGCCCAATGCTGTGACGTAATTTGTAATGCTGCAAATTATGGCTATAGACATTCATGCAGTTTTTAGATCAGTCCACTTAAGCAGGCCTGTATTGTCAATGACTTGTATCCTATTTTATGGGGGAGGGGGGGAATCTAGTTTCTAAAATAATATTCTGATTGAGCAGAGGGTTAATTTATGATCTGCTCTGGTCCCTTTCAACCTTCATAGGATTTCAGGAAAACCATGCTGAAATTTTCTTAGAGGGAATATCCTGCTGTTGATGAATTGTATTTCATATGTGATTTTCATTGTGATACCAGTAACAAATTTGTTTGAAACTCAAAAATCAGGTAATGGAAGTAACACCCAAAGAAGTGAGTCAAAATATAAAGAGTATCTCTTTAAGTATTTACATCTCTCCCTACCTCCATTTGTGTGTGTGTGTGTGTGTGTGTGTGAGAGAGAGAGAGAGAGAGATTATTTCCTCTACAGATATGCATGTTATTCTTCAAAAAGCAAAATAATGAAAATTACTATAGGTCCTTATTGTACATTATATTCTCCTTGGCAGTTCTTTTCCACACATATACACACCACCAAGGATATCTGAAAAGTCCTGGAAACAGGCATCAGACTAAATTAAAAACCTTTATTACACCATACGGACATAAAGTTTTTTGTTTTTTTTTTTTTGTATATTACCCTGAACTTTCAATGTAAGTTGTCAAAATAAAATAAATAATTACAAATGATACTACAAGGAGGTGTCATTTGCATGGTCATATTTTACCAAAATGTTACCCATTTTAATACTTAGTTTATGAAATATGGATTATCTTTCAAAAAATTGTCTTGACAGTAGTGTTTTAACTTGTTTTTCATGATGTTTTTAACTTGTTGTTTTAATCTCTAGATTGTATGCCATAGGCAGCCTTTTTTTGATTTTATTTGGTTTTTGTACTGCACCGTGTATACTTACGGTGCTTTATAAATAAAGCTAATAATAATAAAAATGTAGAAAATTAAAGCCCGTGCAAAGCTCTTACGTGACTGAAGATACAAACACCTGCCTTACATTTCTTTTCAACAGAGAAGTTTCAAGGGGCAGTGAGTAAAAACAGCCACAGAAATTATAGGTGTAATTTCTAAACTGAAAGGCTAATGGAGAATGACAGATTTATTCCCTTATAGTGGTTTCCATATAATTCACATAATAATAAAATGAGTGTAAGATTCTGCAGTATTGTGTGGGTCTGCAATGTGGAACTGTAGAAAAAAATTGTAGTGAAGTTTTCAAACAAACAAACAAAACAAACAGCTTCATTTATATACTGCTTCATACCGCCTAAGCAGTATCTAAGTGGTTTACAACTGTAAGCTACTTGCCCCCAACAATCTGGGTACTCATTTTAGCGACCTCGGAAGGATGCAAGCCTGAGTCGAGCTTGAGGCCTTTTGCTGGTCTTGAACTCGCCACCTTATGGTTTTGAGTCAGTGGCTGCATTACAGGCATTTAACCACTGTGCCACCAGGGCTCCTTTATGTTCTGAAAGATATTTGCATTTTTTTTAAAGGTAGCTTTGTAGACTATAAACACTACAAAGCCTATAAACAGGCTTGGGCCATGCCTGGTGATGTTTAAAGGGGTTTAGCATAACTTTTAGTGGCCAGAAGGGTCAGCTTCCGTGTTCTATCTTTTTATCTTTCTCTAAGAGTAGAAGCAGAGAATTAATTATACAAAGATAAGAAAAACATGCAATTTGCTATATTCCTGTACACAAACATCAATTGAATACCATCAAAATAGCTTCCACTAGGCATGTTTTTGTAATAACTGATTTATCTTTCATATATTCAGCAATAATTCATTCAGGTAGTTTGCCATAATTAACATGATTCTCAATGGCCTAAATACCCTAAAGGCACCAGATCCTGTCTGATTTTGGAAGCAAGCAAGATAAGACCTGGTTAGGAGCTGGATGGAAGATAGCCAGTGAATACCAGGTGCTGTAGACTGTGGTCCACAACACACTGCTGAAATAATCCAGTTTGATAAAACTTCTGGCTCAGTGCTAGGGAATCCCAGGAACTGTAGTTTATCATGACACCAGAGTCCTCTGACAGAGAAGGTTAAATGTACAGTTCCCAGAATTCCTAGGCATTGAGCCAGAGCAGTTAAAGCAGTCTCAAACTGGATTATTTCTGAAGTGTGTTTTGGACCTGTATTTCAGAGGAAGGAACTGGCAAATCCACTTCTGAGTATTCCTTGCCTAAGAAAACCTTACAAAATTCATAGGATCACCGTAAGTCAACAGGCAACTTGAAGATATACACACAGTAGCCAGTCAGCAAATAGAGACAGAATAAGTAAAAACACTCTTAAAACCAACAAAACATTTTTAAATAAACCATTTTAAAAAATTACATCCAGATAACCAGAAAAGCCGCCCTGGTTTTAAGGACAAAGAGCTTTACCTGCATGCTTAGAAGCTCAAGTGGAACAAAGCTAGTCTGACTTCCCTTGGGAGTTAACAGGTGACTTGAAGAAACACATACATGTACAAACACATATGAACAGTGATTTCCATATGAGAAAAGATTTTTTTTCAGATGCAGGGAGGCTGGAGAATTTAAATTTCATGGCTAAAGACCAAGCACAAGTGACAAGATTAAGCTATTAAACCTGGGTCCCTTATAGGCTGCATCTACACTGCAGAATTGATACCGCTTTAGTTGCCATGGCTCAATGCTATGGAATTCTGGAATTTGTAATTTTGTGGGATATTAGCCTTTTCTCTCAGAGAACTCCGGTGCCACAACACAGAGTTGTGTTGTTCACAGCACACCCCAGGATTCCATAGGATGGAGCGAATTAAGTGTCAAGTTGCATTAATTATTCAGTGTAGCAATAGCTTGAGTCTTCATTTCTGTTGTATATATACAGGGGACTACAGCTCAATGGCAGAGCATTTGGGGGTAAATCCAACATTCCAGTGGCAATCTCAGTGCTTGCTGCCTCACTGTCCTCAAGCCCTCTGCAGCTCCCCCAAACCAACTCAAAAAACTTTCCCATCCCTCGAGAAAAGGTGTAGGTGTGCATGAGGAGACCCCTCCCAGTTTCAGTAGACTCTGCCATTCTGCCAGTGGAGTCCACCATCAGTTCTCACCCACAGTTAACATATTGAAGTTGAGTTCAGTCTTTGACATCTTTTGGCAGAAGGATCAGGCAGCAGGTGAAAAACATTGGCTGGATAACTTTGCTTTTCTAAGTACACATCTCTTATTCTGTATTTTCCAATATCACATATACTCTGTATTTTTTTACACACACAGTAATACACAGAATAGTTCTTCTAAAGTACTAGCCCAAACACACAATTGAGCAAAGATGTATGTCTGAATTTTCAATTCCACTCAGGTTATATGCCAGAATATTTATGGTTTAAATAGTGCCAGATTAAGGACTATCTCTGATACTGTGATTTCTTAGGAGTTTATCACATGGGGAAAAAATTGGAAGTTTAAAATGGTAAGAACCCATTATTAACTCACAATTGCACAAATGGTTTTCACACACAAAGCACTGTTATCCCATGCAGAATCCAAGTTCAATCTGCTCTTGCATGCAAATGTGCAAATGGTTTGCAAATGACAAGACCAAATGTTCCTCCATCCGGATAATGATAAAAAGTGTGTGCATCCCCAAAAAGCGATCACATGCACAAATGATTTTCACATGTAGACTGTGTGTGTCCCTACCTTTCCTCTGTGTGTGTGTGTGTGTCCCTACCTTTCTTCAGTAATTGTTTCTTTAAGACTTCTGGCTTGGAGGGAAGGCTGAAGTGATCCCCAAATTGTGTCCTTTAAGGGATTTTGGAATTCAGCTCCCAGTAGCCTCAGTCATGTTGGCCAGTAGCCTAGGATTTTGGGAGCTGAAGTCCAAAATCCCTTAAAGGGCACAGTTTGTAGGTAGCTATGGTTGAAGCAGGAGACACACACACAGAGGAGCACACAGAGACTCAGACAAGCATTCTGAGGCAAGCATTCATTCCCTCTCTTCTCTCTCTGCCCTTGCATCAGATGTTTGTTTTAAGAACTCTGGGTATGAAGAAGGGTAGGTACTTATTTTGCTTATTCCATGGCACTGGAAGTAAACTTGCCCCAAAGAACCATAGCAAATCTGGCAACAAACACAAAAGCAGGGAGAATTCCTGAATAAACCGCAAGTAGCTCTCACACTACAGCAATTGTGCAAAAAAGCTAATTTGTGAATGAAATGGAAATGAATTTCTGATATTTTCCTGAAAATACTTATTTCCTGATTCATGTCACTTTTTTGTCTGGTTCTAAGTAGTTTGCACACAATGTCATGTGAAAACCATTTGTACAATTGTGCCTAATACACTCAATAAATGCAGGTTCTGACCCTTTTAAATTTCCAATTTCTGACCCTTTTAAGCTTCCAAATTCCCCCATGTGATAAACTCTTTAGTTTTGTTTTCAGATGGAAATACTTAAGAAAAAACTAAGTATTCTCCAGGAGGCACTCTTTCAATCTTTTCTCAAGAAACAGATTCTATTTTCCATCAGCAGAATTGCTCATATCCCTTTCACTACATATATGAAGCCTGTCATTGTTGTTGTTATATATTTACATAAAATCTTCTGATAAAAATATAGCCAGAATGTTCTTTATCTCTGTGGAACTGAAGTGGCACCAACTAGTAACAGACAAGCTGTGCATGAATTCTGGAGTCGAAGGCTTCCATGGCCAGCATCCATAGTTTTTTGTGGAGCTTTCAGGCTATGTGGCCATGTTCTAGAAGAGTTCCTTTCTGACATTTCGCCAGCATCTGTGGCTGGCATCTTCAGAGAATGAGCGCCTGGGAAAGGACTGGAGATATATATCCTGTGTGACCCTGGGAAGGAAGGAGTAATTTGCAAATATATTTTCCTGTTGCTAATGGCAGTCCTCAGGGTGGGAGGATATGCAAACAAGGATTAATGTCTACTAACTGGTACTCATTGTCTGCTGGGAATCCACATGATATATATCTCCAGTCCTTTCCCAGGCTATCATTCTCTGAAGATGCCAGCCACAGATGCTGGCTAAACGTCGGAAACGAACTCTTCTAGAACATGGCCACATAGCCCAAAAGCTACACAAAAAACTATGTGCATGAATTTCTTGTTTTCACATTGAATTTTCTCTCTAAAGGAAAATACACTCATGAACTGAGCAAATCTGAATTATTGAAATAGTCGTTGACATTGACCTCTCCATCAAGTCTGTAGTATAGAGAACTAGGAAATATAGAGAACCCCAATTTTTAGTATTGTAAGACAGTTTTTCTATTAATCTCTTCATGCGAAATAATTTTGCAAAACTCTTGTAATTTCACCTTAAATTAAAGAGTGTAATTTCCAAGTGCCTGAATCTGATTTCTGAGCCTGCCAGCATCTCTTCTACTAGCTTGCCTGCAGGGCTTTAGATTCAGTTTGGATACACTGCAGGACAGCCATCTGATTCTATTCCATGCTGCACAAAAACAAATGGAAATGTCTGTTGGTTATTCAGTGCATAGCACACGGCTGACTTAACACTGCAGTGTGCTTAAGCTTAATGCTGGAAATTGGATGGAAGTGATGATTCAGCACTCAGTCTCCCAATAAACAGTAAATGATTCACGTAGACCATACTTTACTTTTGGTCTTTAAACTGTTGTTAACTACTTTCACTCTTGAAAATGGATTGGATTATATAAAGTAAATGGAATCTATGGTAACAGATGTGGGATAAAGGAAATGTGTCATGTATAACAGTAGAGTAATTCAGTTGTTCTGGAAAAAAAATCTGTGAGGGATTGAGTGTTGTTTTCACTGTTAGAAATGTTATGTTTTATAAATACCTCTGTTATCAGGAATCACTGAAGCAGAAAAGAATTGAGGGCTGTGTAAGGATATTGGAAATGCACTTAGACATAGCATGCTTGCATATGTACATTGCACATCCCCCCACACACATTTGCACATGTATCACATTGTACAGTTGCACACAAGTTGCACGCACAACTCCTCCATCCTACTGTGAACAAGAACCTTTCACCTCATCCCCAGTCTGGTGATATCAAATTGCCTTGATGAGCTGGAAGAAAAGCTAAGACCTTCTCACTGCTATAGCAAAACTGGTAATGCTTGGCCGAGGGATTCTGGGAATCATTGTACAAAATGTAGCTTTTACAATCAAAGTTCTTTATCCATTTTACAGCAATTAAGTGTGCCAGCAGATCTGTGATATGGGAAGGCAGTACAGCCCCCAAACTTACTACAACTGTAGAAAACAGTAAATAGGATCATGTTTTGACTCTCATGCAAAAACCAATGGGCAACTTGTCTTGTGTTTTCTTTTTTCCTGTTCCTCCAGAGCCAGCAATGGATTGGCATTGCTCAGTATTTTCCCAAACCTAGTTGTATGTAGGGGACAGACATCCAATCCTTGTCGTCTCTGGGCTCTGCTGTTTCTTCTGTTTTCTGTTTCTGTCCTCTTGTCCTTCCTCTTCTATGAAAACAAACAAACAATGAGAAGAATAAGAATGGGGAACAGCAATCTCAGTATACTTTGTTTTCTCTGAGAAGTGGGATGGGATGGTACTAGAGGACTTTCCATTTTGAAAAGAGCCTCTGTATATTTTGAAAAAAGGATGTGTACAAGGCTTTTAAAAAAGTCAGGAAGGATCCATAACAGCTAAATAATCAAAATATTCAATAGTGCTCCACTGAAACTTAGATGAGTAATATTGGCCATCTTGAGAGAACAAAATGAGGAATGAGAGCCCTTGAAGACCTGTAAAGGTGGCCTTTGGTGGTGGCTGTGCTCACCCCTGGACTAGAGAAAGAAAGAACCAAATATACCATTACAGTAGTAGCAAGGAAGAGACCATCTGAGAGCATCTTACTCATGGGCTCCACAATCACAAAAGGAATCCACCCCCACCCCCCATCAGTTGACAAATCAGTTGGCAAATGCATCTTACAGGGAAGTGGCAGCAGCTCCTTATAGCAACCCTTTCTCTCAATTGTTCATGACACTAACTGCATGACACTAATGGCATCCTAGTATAAGATGTAATCTAATGGCACTTTGAAAGAGACAAAGAGGCACTCCCTACTACTCTTTGTGGTTAGCAGCCTTCCTCTTTCCCTCCCTCCCCTTCTTTCTATGGTAGGGTATGCCAGAAACTTTTCCTGCTCACTACAAGAATTATATTTACAGCCATCACTGATTGCTGTATTTTACGCACATCTGGTCTGCTTAGTGGCATTCCTATCTTTAGATTAGGGACTGTAGAGTTTATGTCTTCCACCATCTTTGTGATGCTGTGAATTTTATCCCCCATTATGTGTTATTTTTTCCCCTAAAAGGTTATACAAGAAGTGAAAAAGAGACAGTATTTGGTAGCTTCTGGAGTGACTCATTTAGACTGCAGAGCAATAAGCATGGTTGCAGATTTTGAACCAGTTACTGCTTTATAACCTATCATGATAATAAGATGGACCGAATCACATATACATTGTTCTAATGTTGCTTTGTGGGAAATATGGATTAATTTTTTAAAAACGTTATAGACAAAAATGATTGATATGAAACTACAGGAGCAACCTCTCTTCCTTTGCAGGTTGCCCTGGCTGTAGCATTTTCACATACTGATAAGTCCGTACATGTTCCCTTATGTTTTTCTAGACACCACTCTCTGTTCTATATCTCCTGTCACCAGGTTACTCCAGGCGTGAGTAGTGGTGAGGCTGGAGAAAAACAACTCATGAGTGGAAGGAAACATGTACAAACATTCTGGTCAGCACACTATGAAGCATCTCTGTCTATGCTGAGGATTAGCTAGGGAAGAAGACAGAAAAAGAGCTCAGTTAGATCATTTCCCTCTTTCTCCACAAAGGTCAGGTAATGTTGCCAAGGCTTCACTTAACCAGCCCAGTTTGCTCTGGTGTTTGATACAATATAATTACTTCATGGGTGATTTTTACCTGGGCACAATCACCCTCTACCCTTTTCAGTCCTGCACATGCCTGCAGGACTATGTAATCATTAATCATATATGCGTACCTCTGCACAGATTCATTTTCTGTATTCCACTCTGGATTTTACAAGCTTTTGTTCTCACTGTTGTGGAAACACTAGTCAATTACTGTACTTTGTGCAGATATATGACTGCATAAGTGAAGGGGACTGTGTTGAAAGTGAATGGAGATACTCGACCTCTAATTGTTGGTAGTGAAGAGAGTAAGGAAACATCTAGATCTTGTTTATAATACAGGTGGATCTGGCCTTCAGTTCTTCTTTCTTTCCTCCCCCCTATGTTTCCACTTTTAAAACTCTCAAAGTAACTAGCAAATAATAATATTATTATTTATTATTAATAAATTATGCAATTAAAACCAACATAATATACAATAAGCACTGCAACAGTAAAGTATAGGAAATCTGTAAATTGGTTTGATTCTAGCTGGGATGACTTTTAGTTACTGGATATTCTCTAGTGCTGTGTATATATTAGTTCTTTGTTTTTTATGCATGCATAGTAGTACTACCAAGAAAAGAGCACAGAAAGAAGAAAACAATTGATAAAAGGGAAGAAGGGGAGTTTTTATTATCTGCTGTGCAGACAACAATTTTACAGCCTCCCCACCCCCGCTATAAAGTTTAAAACAGAGGAGAGATTTTTGGCAAGGAAGGAGGAAGCAGAGTATAAAGCTGAGAACAACAGTCAAGTAAGCAATGTAATCATTAATGTATAGATTGGGACATGGCCTGTAAGCCCAGCTAAGCTAAAAATGAAAGTGCTTTGGTAGTTTTGTAGGTGATCAGAATGATAAGGCTGTAACCCCTTACACAAGGGTAAAGACCCTTGCTGTTTTTTAACTCCCCTTATGTTGTTGCAGCGATGAAATGTTGTGTGATAAGATTAAGATGAGATGTTATCCTCCTTGACTCCCACAAAGTAAACCATTAAAATTCTGTATTGCTAATTTACTGCTCCACTGAGAGTCCTACATCATGAAGTTATGAGCAGCTTCTTACATCCTGCAGTTCAGTTCTCAAAACAGAACTGGTCTTGCATGTAATTAAAGGTCACAGTTTCCTATGCCCCTTTATGTTGCTGAAGTCCTTGGAGAGTTGAACTCTGGCTGCCAATTTCAATCAGTGATAATAGTGTATGGCTGACTCTGCTGAGCCTGTCAGAGCATTTATCTGCAAAATAAATTACAAATATTCAGCTTTGTGAATTTTTAAGGGGTCAACTTAATATGTCTAATATATTTTTTATGGTAGGTCATGTTAGGTTTCCTAATTTCTCATGACTACCTAAACATTTATGACTGAACCGCAGTTTGAAACAAACATGTACATTTGTTGAGACTACAGATAGATATTTTATGGAAAACAGAAAAACAGAAAAACAAAATAAAAACTTTATCATGTTTTTGTGTGAATTAGTGTTACATAAAACCCAAAGAACGTTGTAGCGGGACAGCTGAGCTTATGCACCAATACAGAATAAACTCGTATTTTCTCATTATTTTGTTTTGTTTAGAATGGACAGGAATTTGATTTCTAAAAATCTCTGCTGATGTTAACTTTATATTTAGGGCCGAAACAGATGACCCTGAAGGGGCAGCCCCTGAGAAAGCTGGATCGGAACCACGGCAACCACACACCGCAGGCCTGATCTGGCTTTTTCTGGCTCAAAAAGAGATGGCAAAATGCCACTCCTTTTTGAGCTGGCAAAAAGCTTGCTTTTCTGGTGGTGCTGTGGCTTTGCAGTACTCCTGTAGTGTGTAAATTCCATACTGCCAGAGCGCCACAAAGCCGGTGCATGTGCGGTCAGGTGGGTATTGTGACACCGGTTTCAGGACAGCATCAGAGCATGCAACATGTAAATGCCATGTTTTGATGCTATCCCAAAGCTGGCACAAAGGGGCAGTCTGTTTTGCTCCTTAGGTAGATGGATAGGCCCATTTTCTCTGAATTCTGATTAGCTAAAAATGTTGTGTATTCTTCTGGCCAACAGCCCAATTACAAGTGCATTGGTAATCTGTAGAAAACACACATATTTAACCTAGAATTTGCAAATTTGTTCATGTTCTTTACATAGAATTACTGTATAGAGTCATATATAAGTCTAGAAATTTAGGTCAAAAAGTTGTCCCCAAAAACCTAAGTCGATTTATCTCTAGGTCATTGTACATACTGTACTTTAACTAACACACACACATTCATAGGGTGAGGCTCGGGGACAGTTGCTCTTCCAAGATCGAGCTCAAAAGTGGCGTCCGTCAGGGCGCCATCTTGTCCCCGATGATATTTAATATCTATATGAAGCCACTGGGTGAGATCATTTGGAGGCATGGAGCATCAGTACGCTGATGACACTCAGATATATTTCTCCATGACCAGATTGTCCACTCAGACTGCAGATGGTGTCTCTTCTCTCAATGACTGTCTTGCAGCAGTAATGGATTGGATGAGGAAAAACAGATTCAAGCTAAATCCAGACAAAACGGAGGTACTGACAGTTGTTGGCCAGAAACCAAGTCTGGGAATACAATTCTCAGTCCTAGATGGAGTCACACTCTCCTCGAAGGACTCTCTTCGCAGTCTGGGGGTACTCTTAGATTTGTCGCTCCACATGACTAGTCAGGTGAATGCGACAGTCAGGAGTGCCTGCTACCAGCTTTGGCTGATACGCCAGCTGCACCCTTTCCTGGAAATGAGGGGCCTGGAAACTGTGGTACATGCTTTGGTCACCTCACGTTTAGATTACTGCAATGTGCTCTACATGGGGCTACCCTTGTGCTTAACCCGGAAACTCCAATTGGTCCAAAATATGGCAGCCAGACTTGTTACCGGAACACCCAGGAGAGAGCACACAACACCTGTGCTCAAATCTCTCCACTGGCTGCCGATCAGTTTCCGGGCACAGTACAAGGTGTTGGTTAAAGCCTTACATGGCTTGGGCCCATCCTATCTTAGGGACCCGCCTCTCCCCATATGAGCCCCCTTGCACGCTCCGGTCCTCTGAGAGGAATCTGCTACAGCCCATGAAGACCAGGCTGTCACAGACCTGTCAGAAGGCCTTTTCAGCTATCGCTCCCAGGCTGTGGAATGACCTGCCGGATGAGACGCGTCTTATTACGACCCTGGACAGCTTTTAAAAAGCTGCAAAGACACATCTCTTCCGGCGGGCCTTTCTGGATAATAGCTAATCTTTCCCGGTCTCCATTGGTGCTACTTTCTTGATATTTTTCTTTTCATACATTTGCACTAACTAGAATGTGTTGCCTGTCTTCCCCAACAACTGTCTCACATGAAATACCTTATAAGAAACAATACTATTGCGCTTAGTTGAAGTCCCTCTCTAGCTCTGTAAGTCTTCCAGTGTTGCCAATGCTTGCTGGTTTCTGCCATCTGTGATAGAAGGAATGCTACGCAGTATAACTATTGATTTTGATGTCTGATATGCAGGACTGACCATTTTTGTTGGGACTGTTGAGACCTAGGAATTATTCACATATCATTTTTTTTAGTGTTACAATGAAGATAATCTCATTCACACATTCCGGTTTTGTTGTTCACATTATGGAACCACATCTGTGTGCATCTCTGTGAGTTCTGTTGCTCACACCTGCCAGCACTTGAATAAAAATGGAGTCAATGATGCAATTGTATTTGAAGCATGTTCTAGGCATGCAGAATTTTATCTTGGTTTATCCCAGGTCTATTCACACAGTTGATGATGCAAATGTTTTAGAAAAATGGACAAATACCAAAGGTTGATTATCCAGATTAAGTGGGGTTTTTTTGACAGGCCCTGCCCCCCCTTTATTGGATGCATTCGAAATGCATGTGAACAACAAAGATTCAACCCAGATTCTACCTACATTATTTTCACCATCTGGATAACCCCTTAAATGTCCTGAAGTCACCAGATCCTGTCTGATCTTCAAAGCTATGAAAATTCAGTCCTGGTTAGTACTTGGATAGGAAACTACCAAGGAATTCTAGATACTGTTGGCAATATTTCAGAGATGGCAATGACAAACTATCTCTGAGTATTTTTTTTGCCTAAGAAAACCCTCTGAAAAGAAAGGGATTGCCATATGTCAACAGTTAACCTAAAAGCACATAGGTACACATGTACAGACACACACACTGAGACTGCACTTTCTTGCTTGGCAGTTAAGGAAACATTCCTGTATTCCACAGAGTGACAGTAAGGATATCTTTCTAATATCATTTAAAGACAGAAGTAGGCATTCAAACATTTTGCAAAATGTAAAACTTGGTCAGAAAATGTAAGTATCAAACAATAAAATCTTAAATTGTGCACAGTGTAATCATCTCTGAAAGTTTCTGATCATAGTGACAGTCATTGTAGTTAGAAAAGTAGCATTTTTATTGTGTGACAATAAAGCACAATAACATGAAATTAAAGCAATTATCAAAATAAATTGCATAAACGAGGTATAACACATGCTAGATTATGGAACACTTCACACATTTGAGGTCCATATAAATGGAATTATTTGGAACTTCTGTGTGGACTCCTGCATGTAGTTTGTTTTTCTACAGTACCAGTTCAGGTTCTTCCATTGTTTTTGAAGGTATAACATGTTGGCACGTTATACCTGTGTACCTTTTTAATCTCACGAAAATCTTTATTACTTCATATTTGTTGCCATTTGTGTAAACTCTTGGACTTCAACCCCATGTGTTTAAACAGAAAGTACACAGCTGAGCTAATTCTGTAGGGTGAAAGAATGGTTTAACTTTCATAGCTTTTTCTTCCAGGCAGAAATAAATAAGACAGTAAATTGAAATATAAGTGGAGTACCCCTTATCGGAAATATTTGTGTCCAGAAATGTTTCGTATTTCTGTTTGTTGGGGGTAGGGGTGGATTTTGGAATTTTGTACAATCAGCATGTTTGGATTTTGTACAGTCAGCATTCCATCTCCATGGATTTTTTAATCCATGGCTTGAAAATATTTTTAAATTTCAAAAAGCAAACCTTGATTTTATTATTTTATATAAGGGAAACCAACTTAATGTGCCACTGTATTTAATGGGACTTGAGCATCCATAGGTTTTGATATCCATGGGGGTGGTAGTCTTGGAACCAAATCCCAGCAGATACCAAGGGTCCACTATATTTACATATACATAATACGCAGTACATAACACAAGTAGTGTAATATATACTGTATTTGTGAGGGTGGACAAAGCTGCGAGGCTTGGGAGAGATGTGACTGGAGAGAGACTTTGGATTTGTGAAATGGTGAGAATCCAAGTGTATGCTCAATGAGAAATCCATGATGTCACAGATCCTTGTATTTTTCTCCAGCTTTGCATCTTTTTCCAGCCTCGTGGTTTGTTTATTTGTTACTTGTGTTGTGTGTGAGATATGAGGCTGGATAGAGATTAAGGATCTGTTAGATGAAGGAGTAGGCATCCTGCAGTCTCCATCTCAAAAGCAGGAGTAGGCGGCTGGCAGCAAAAAGTTTTTATTCTAGCTTTGGCTATTACTTTTATTGCAAATGTATATTTTTGGTGACAATTACCGGTATATATTTTGTTCCAGATGATAGGCTGATGTTTATTCATATTAATAATCTACTTTTGACCTGTACATTTCTCAGATTACTGTATTGCAATGTTAGTTCATTTGGTCATTTACGCATACTGTAATGTTCCCCAGTAATAATTATGTGAGCATATTGATCTCATAACAACAGATTTTTGTATTAATTTTTGTATTAATAATGAGCATCTCTGCTGTTTTATTATAAGTTCCATAAACATTTTATAGCCAGTATATTGTTACTGTATGTGTTTACTCATATTTCACTGTTACCTTCCTTTAATACTTTTTTTTGTTCTGTGTGTCTTTTCTTTGAAATATGCCTACTTCTGTGATCTTCATTTTTTCCATAATATTCCATTACAATTTGGAGTAGGCTGCACTTGCTGCCAACCACAAAGCTTTCCTACGACTACAGCTACCTCCAGAATACCACAGTGGTGGTATGATGGGCAAAGTATGTACCATTCTTCTATTACACTTGATGTTTTCTAAGTGTTACTGTGTGCTTCTTTTTCTCTTGCTTGCTTGTTTTCAAATAAATAGTTGTTTCCAGCTGTTTCAGCATAAAAAGGAAAGGCTGGGGAAGCAATCTACCAGCACCTTTAAGATTAATTTATCTATTTTAGCATGACATTTCTGGGACCTCAGTTCACTTCCTCAGATGTACTGATGGAGTACAATGTTAAAACAGCTAGTTAAAAGCAATTACATAGTTGTGGGGATGGTATCAGAGGGTATTGGAGTACCAAAAGAAACTGGCCATAAACCTTCCATAGAGTTTTATAAGCTGAGATGGGAATGTTAGGCAGCTGCCCTGTTACTCTATAGATGTCAAAGCAATACATTCTGCTTACTTTTGAAAGTCCATTCCTTTGAAGAAAAACCTTTCAAAGGGGGATTCTTTTATTACATGTGCAATTGTTCGGATCCATATGTTAATATGTATTAGTGAAAAGGATTGTCTCTGTACACCTCTGCTAATAGATTAGAATTTTTGAAATCTTCCTTAGATTTCTTTTGTTTAAAAAAAATCCAGAATGGCTACTTGACGCTTGGTGATTGTACCTCCAGGAAGATTAAAATGTTCTGCCACTGGTTTGAGGATATTGCTGTTTCTAATAGATAATTTGTGTCCATTTGTCCTCTCAAATACAATCTATCCTGTTTGTTTAATGTAGTGTGCAGAAAGGTATTGCTGTCAGAAGATGGCACAGATTTCATTGGAGGATGAGCAAATACTTTTCATTGTGGGTGAGGCTACTAGGATCTGTACTGTTGTTGTCTTGATAAATGTTGAAACAGAGTTTGCATATGGACTTGCAGTAGGTTTATGGCATCTTGTCACTGTATTTTGTGTCCTTTTGTAGATGAATACTTGTATCAGGTTGGGGGGGGGGCTGTCTGTAAACAAAGAGATATCATCCTCCAATGTGGTTTATGCCATTTTCTGTCAGAAGTGCCCCTTTACACTCTACAGTGGATAAGCAAGACTTAACGTGGCTCCTTCCCACAATGTTGCATATTAAGATCAGAACTTGGAAACATTGCCTTTTTGGGACTATAACTTCCAGAGCCCTTCAGCGAGCATTTCCACAGGCTTTGCCCCTGCTGATATGGGAGAGGCACAGCCCATATTACCTTCCAGAGTATGAAGGAGTTGAATTGTAGCCCTATGTAACATTAGGGCTAAATTGTCTTATATAGATTTAATAATAAACATCCGCAGACTTCCAAAATGTAGCTTAACTAAAGTAAGATGTTTATGTGACTACATAGTCAGGTTTATTTATGTATGTTTTACTGAAAACAGGAATAATTTATCTGATATTGAAACATTCCTTAGTTCTTAACACTGCTAATAAATTAATTTTTGAGCATGCCCCCCCCCCCGGTAATGCATTTTAATAACCCTGTAAGTCATTTTAAAGAACAGTACTTGTCTGTGCTTTGCAGTTATTTCTAGTGAATGGTGCCTGCCTAGCCTCTGATGTGCAGTTATTTTTTATTTATGGTGTTATGTTAATACAATGCGTAAAAACCTTTGAATTACAATGTCCTGTCTGAGAGGTGAATTAGCTATTTTTGTTTGCACACGGATAGTCTTCCTTCTTTCACATATATCCCCTACCTTTTGAACATGATTGTTTGTATAGTGAAGTGATTGCTTATGCTTGAATTGTGGAGATTTCATATATACTTACTGCCTTGGAAAATAACATGAACACATTTTCTGTAGAGTTCCTTTGCTATATTTAGGATGAAGGCTTACAATGAACAGTTGCCTTATCCCCTGGTGAACATGCCCAGCTGTACCCTCTGAAGCCCTCTATTCCATTAACTGAAGTAAAGTAGAGAAAAACAAGACACAGGGTTTTTTTCTCCTTAGATGCTCACAGGCCACCATCTCTATTTTCTTTTTGGCTCTGGTTTTTCATTTCTGTTTTCACTGGTCTGATGAATTTTAAATTTTATCAGTAATGTTGCTTTTTGATTGTGATATTGTTTTATTGCATCTGCTAATAACTGTTTTATTGATTTCTTAAGTTAAAACAAAGGGCAAGACTAGCTCAGAATTGCCAACATGCTGGCCACACTGGATGGGGATTATGAGAAAAGTAGTTCAACACATCTGTAGGGCAGCAGATTAATGAGAGCAGTAATAGCAAGTGCTTTCTATACTAGTCACCATATAAGATTCAAATTTCATATATCTGAAAGGACTCTGCCAGTCAAAAGACTTTCTTAACTTGGTGGCAGAAAGATATCGGTACTGTGTGAGTCCGTCTGGACAAGGCAGTCTCATTTATTGGGTGCTATCTTTTAGAAAGTCGTGTCTTGAGTCTTCTGAATATTTGAGACCTCAGAGAGAACCTTATTGTAAGATTGTGAGCAGTATAAGATCTTGGCAAGTTTTGTATTCTATAAAGCAGTCACCAGGTTTCAGAAGACAGCACCCCAACCTAGGTTACAAAAGGAGAGCTGTCCTTATGATCACCCCCAGAACACAGGGCCTTGACTGCTAGAACCATGCCAGGGTTGACTCGATAGGGGAATCAAAGGGGATAATAGCTAAGAATAGAGCCAAGTTCACATGGAAATTTGTGATTCTAACCACTTATGGCTGTCGAAACACTGTCAGAAAGTGAATGGGTGTGGCCAGAGGCTATTTCACAAGGTGGCACCAATGAGAGAAAAACTTCTTTAATGTATAGGTCCTAAGCAAATCACATGGAAAGTGATCTCATTCATGATCAGTGGGCTTTCCTTCCCCATAATGTTCTTTGGATATCAGTTTAAGACATTTCTTAGGTTATTTTATCCTGTCTATGTTTTGTATTGCATATATATGAAATAATTACTTGAGAAGGAGTGCATTTGAATGTGAATGTGAATGACTTGAGGGAGTTCTGGAGGAGTTCTGGGAATGATTCTAAACATTGAAGGGCACCAGAACTTGAACATAAATCATTTTTTTTAATTTGTAGGGGGGAAAACCCATGGCATATAGTAGTGGGGGTAGACAGTTCAAGTAGATAAACTGCAAAAACATCTCTATTTTCTCACAGCTGCAAGAGAAGCAGAAGGGACAAAATCAATGTCATGGAAGCATCAGGGCAAGGATAGTTAATGACTTTTCAATTTCTTCAAAAAAGCAGTATGACCTAGTTTCCACTGAATAAAATAATCAAATTAGCTGCCTTATAGTGTTTATTCTTTGACCTTTCTCTGTGTGAGAGAGAGTGTGTATATGTGTGTGTTAAAAATCCTTTCATGAATCTGTGTTTGGAAAAATAAATTAAATTACCTTTTCCTTCTTAAGGTCATTTCTGAATGGAATTTGAGAAGTAACAAGGGGAAATACAGTACTTGAATTATAGAGGAGAAAGATACAAAGAACCTTAATGAAAATCATGTACCCTGAATCTGAAAAAATTTAACAACACTACCCGCCTTTTCAGAACAGTAATTTGCACCCACTTTTAGGAAATAGTGCAGATGCACTTTACTTTTGACCAGTGTTGTTTACAACAGATGTTGGCTATGAATATTTGTTATAATAATGACCTTTCACTTCCAGTTTCCTCATTTAGGTACTGTGCAAAATTATTACCACAACTCCCTCAGTATTTACCATATATATGGTTCATGATATCTCTCAGTTGGCAAAACAACATGTAGAGATGTAAAATATTTTGAAAATTTTGAAGCCATGGGGTGGGAGGATGGGAGAAGGAAACAGTTTTTATTCCAAAAAATAATTTAAAATGTTGCCTCCCACAACAAAAAATAAATAAATAAAAAGAATAGAAAAATATACAAACCTTACATCTTTCTAAGAACATTTTACAGAACTAAAGCCCTTTAGTTATTTTGGTAACACAAGATCCATTATGTGGAATTAGGTTTTTTTGTAAAATTAATATGTTTAGATACATTCAATTTAAAAATATAGATTATTAAGGATACATTTCAAAATTTACTAATTTACCAATCAAAATTAATTTTAAAATATTTTAATTTTTTGTTACAAAAGGTAGTATAAGATGCTGAATTTTTAAGAAATCAAATGTTTGTTATTTTTTGAAAAACTGAGAACTTTTGCCAATTTATGAGAAGTTGGCAAGAGTTTAGAAGCTGAAAACATCAATACTATAATGGAACAAATATTGTTACCATTTAATCATTATAGCCAGCATGGTGTAGTGGTTTGAATATTGAACTATGACTCTGTAGGCTAGGGTTCGATTTTGCTTGAGCATGAAAACTCACTGAGTGACCTTGAGCAAATCAAACTGTCATAGCCTTAGTAGATGGCAATGGCAATGGCAATGGCAATGGCAAATCCCCTCTGAATAAACTTGCCAAGAAAACTCTATAATAGGTTTGACTTAAGGTCGCCATTAATTAAAAAATAACTTGGAGACACACAACAATAACAGTCTACATTTATTCACTTGGACAAAGCCAAAGTCTTTGAATCCTGGAAACGTCAGGATTACATATCACTATTTTTTCATGGGAGCTGGGAAACATCCAGCTCCATACTCCTCCATTGTTACTTTTGTCTTGTGGGAGGTGGCATGTATGAAGATGTATGGCTTTTGTTTGCATGAAGATTGTCCCTGTGAGCAAGAACACTGGAAAGTCAGGATTCTTGCCCATATGTAAAAATGTCTGTGCAAATAGGAATTTCTCCCCTTCAAATGCAAGATTTTATTCATCATTTTGCAATATCCCCCCACCCCCCAATATTTTAGTTATCCAGGAAAACAATAAGAAACAAAAAAGATATGAGTGAGGGTTTCCCCACTGAAATATTATTTTATTTTATTTACTTTCCTTCATGTCATTAACAATCACCTTGTACTGTTAATAGTTGATGTTACTCAAGCCTAACAGTTTGAGGGTTACTTGTTAATGGTTGTCTATATCATCATAATAGTTCTATAGATTGTGAAGAAAGTGGCACAGTTCTCATGGGACTATAACGTTTTGGCTACAGGTTGTTGATTTTGTAGTCTCTTATGCACACTTATCTCCTTACACATGGGAGCTAGTATATTAGAAAGAAGACTGAACTTATCTACCATATGACATCACATCAGTAATGTAAATTTCCTTGTGACAGTCGATCACAAGTTGTAGTAGTGATTTGAGTGTTGGACTATGAAGTTTATCACACAGAGGTCCTTCCGTGTGATAAACGTCATCTATATGCAACCCAAACATCACTGAAACACCATGGGTGTGATTCCCCCATGGTGCTACAGAAGTGGAATTGAGGTTCCCACTCGGTTCCCGTGATGCACTTGTAACCGGCAGAGCCTCCTTGGCTCCAGGAGGCTCCATCAGTTATGATTGCATGATGGGAACTGGGTGGGAGCTTCAATTCCACTTCCATACCTTCATGGGGGATAACACCCATGGCACTTCCGTGACATTTGGGGTGCATATAGATGACGTTTATCACACGGAAGGACCTCTGTGTGACAAACTACTATGACTCTGGAGAACAGCATTTGAATCTCTGCTCAGCCATGACCTTGGGCAAGTGACACTTTTTCAGCCTTAGAAGAAGGCAAAGGCAAACACCATCTCAACAAATTGTGCCACGAAAACCCCATGATAGAGTTGCCTTAGGGTTGCTATAAGTTGGAAATGAGTAGAAGGCATGCAGCAACAACAATAATGGGAACATGTAGGTTAACTATGTAGATGTCATAGAATTATAGAATCATAGAGTTGGAAGAGACCACAAGGGCCATCCAGTCCAACCCCCTGCCATGCAGGAACTCCCAGTCAAAGCATCCCCGACAGATGGCCATCCAGCCTCTGCTTAAAGACCTCTAAGGAAGGAGACTCCACCACACTCCGAGGGAGTGTGTTCCACCCTCGAACAGCCCTTACTGTCAGGAAGTTCCTCCTAATGTTGAGGTGGAATCTCTTTTCCTGCAGCTTGCATCCATTGTTCCGTGTTCTAGTCTCTGCAGCGACAGAAAACAAGCTTGCTCCCTCCTCAATATGACATCCCTTCAAATATTTGAACAGGGCTATCATATCACCTCTTAACCTTCTCTTCTCCAGGCTAAACATCCCCAGTTCCCTAAGGCATTTCTCATAGGGCATGGTTTCCAGACCCTTCACCATCTTAGTTGCCCTCCTTTGGACACACTCCAGTTTCTCCACATCCTTTTTGAATTGTGGTGCCCAGAACTGGACACAGTATTCCAGGTGGGGCCTGACCAAAGCAGAATAGAGCTGCACTATTACTTCCCTTGATCTAGATGCTATACTTCTATAGATGCAGCCTAAAATAGCATTGGCCTTTTTAGCTGCCGCATCGCACTGTTGACTTCTGTTCAACTTATGGTCTACTTGGACTCCTAGATCCCTTTCACACATAGTTTCATTCAGCCAGGTGTCCCCCATCCTATATCTGTACATTTCATTTTTGCGCCCTAAGTGCAGTACCTTACATTTCTCCACATTGAATTTCATTTTGTTAGCATTGGCCCAGCTTTCTAGTCTATTCAGGTCATTTTGAATAGACTAGAAAGCTGGGCCAACGCTAACAAAATGAAATTCAATGTGGAGAACTGTAAGGTACTGCACTTAGGGCGCAAAAATGCGTTCTGTCCTAAATATGTATGTACTCCTCATAAACAGTAGGAAACACAATTCTTCAAATTAAAACGATAACTAGGAGAAGAAATCTGATAGTTACTGCTTAATTTAGTAGGAGAGAATCTGTGGCACTTCAGAAATTGGAATCTAATTCCTGTCATGCGTAGTCTGTATACCAAGTGGTGAGGAATGATAGGAATTATAATCCGACAACATTTACTTTGATTTGTATTCCTGTATGGCAGGGGATTGGACTGGATGGCCCCTGTGCATTGCCATAGTATGCATCCCATCCAGTTAAACACATCCTACAGTTTCACTTGGTTGATCCCTAAACATATATAGTTTAGCAGAGCTTGAAAAAGGTTAGAAACTCTAATTCCCAGAGTCCTCAGGTTGTGGCTTCTGGATATGTAGTGGCTTCTGGGAGCTGTAGTGCAAAAGCTAAATTTTCTCAGGTCTGTGTATAGCAGCCCCAGTGTCTTTGCTACTTAATAATTGGAAGTGGGTCACAGAATACTGTGCTCTTTCCTCAAATCTCCCTTTTCTTTTACCCTTCTTCTCTTATGAACAAATGTTAACAAGCTTTATGTTGTTTTGATTGGGTTTTCTTCATGAAGAGCATTTGTGGGTTTGTTAATGGTGGTTCAAAACTTATTTATAATCATAACTAACTAAGGTTAATAAACACTGAGGAAGAATTTGTACAGGGGTCAGAAATAAGACTGAAGAGGATGGGGAGGTAGTACATGGTTTACTGTTAGTTAATTCTTGAAGATTCAATAGTGGGATCTTATACATGTATGCCCTAGAGCAAATCCCACTGGGTTTAGTGGGCTTTACTTCAAGGTGAGCCATATAGCAGGGATGGGAAACCTGCATTTATTGTTGGAATGTATTGCAGTTGACCCTAGTCCAGCTTTGCCTGTTGGGTGGAATGATAGGAGTTACAGTCCTATAATGTCTGTAGGATGTTATCTAAAGACTGTTGTTTGCACCCTGATTGATCCCACCATCTACAATATCTGCTTTAAGACTATGTCTCTCCCCCTTCCATTTTATTATCATTCAGTACTGGTGTCTCATTTTATCATTGGACCTGAGCTTCTTTGGAAGCATTAAACATTTTCAAGATGGTATTTGGAACTGTGTAACTTTATGTACAAATATTTTCTGTTTCAAGCTTGTGTTTTCTCTTTAAAATTAATTACAAGTTTTTAATTGTTACCTGTGAGCAGCTGAGCATGGAGTGCAAACCAAGTACTGTATTTGAAATGTATGTGAGAATGCTGGCATATGTTTCTGCATACATCGTAGCCCGTTGTTTGCCCCATGTTTCCTCAGAAGTTTCAAACTGAGAATTGTCATGGTTATTATTGTAACTTTGTTCTAATAGTTGAATGCCTTGTCTTCTTTAGGCTTCAAGTGGCAATTATTACTTCATTCCGTACATTGTAACACCTTGCGCTGATTATTTTTGCTGTGAAAGTGATGCCCAGCGGAGAGCCTCGGAGTATATGCAGCCTAACTGGGACACTATCCTGGGGCCTCTCTGTGTTCCTCTGATGGACAGGTTTATCAGCCTCCTCAAGGACATACATGTCACATCATGGTAATTTCTACCACATTTTTCTTTCTTGCTGACTTACACTGTGTGTGTTAAGAAGCCCCAGATACTTTCCCTGCCTAATATATTCAGCATGATCTTAATTTCATAACAAATTGTATCTCTCTCATGCAGCTGTTGTATTAAACTCACCATAGTAAGTTATGATTATTTCCTGAGGTAACACTGATCAGCAAGTAGTATCAGAGTTGCCAAAGTAGCCCTTGGGAGAAGATGGAGATATAAATAAACCTAATATGAATTTCAATGCCCATGGTTGAAATAAGATGCTTTGAAAGTTGTATTTTTCCAAGTGGTTCATGTATGCTAGTCCTGCAGGGCTGTAACTTAACCCTGGCAGAACCAACTGTACTTATCTCACAGCCATTTGCAAGAGGCTTCACGGTTTTCTCAGTAGCAACTATTATGTATAAAACTCATCACTTACTTAATACTATTTGCTCTTGATGAAATGCTTGTTAGCTTGCTCATTAAAGAGACTGAGGATGGCCAGTTGAGAGAAAGGGACTTGCAAATCACATCTTGGCTAGACATGATAAAGTAGGATTCATGGAATGAATTAAATACACATAGAGATAATGTAATTAATGTCTGTTATATTTATCTTGCATTTCTTATTCAGCTGTGTTATGGGTTTAAATGTTTTGTCAGTCTCATTTGCCTTAGGGTAGGATTCCTTTTCATAAGTCACATGTTTTTTTTAAAAAAATGTTCTACTCCACCTAGCAGAGCTGACCTCTTGCTATTCTTGTTGTGTGCCTTCAAGTCATTTCTTACTTAAGGTGACCCTAAGATGAACCAGTCACAGGGTTTTGTGGGGCTGAGAGTGTGTGACCCAATTTCTGTGGCTGAGCAGAGAGTCAAACCCTGTTCTACAGAGTCACTTGAACCACTGCACTATTACAGAGTTTGTTGATGTTGTGTTCACCAAGTTGCTCCTCTAAGATTGAGCTTAATTGTGGCGTCCCTCAGGGTGCCATCCTGTCCCAGATGCTATTTAATATCAACATGAAGCAGCTGGGTGAGATCATTCGAAGGCATGGAGATCAGTGTCTTCAGTACGCTGACTACACTCAGATATACCTCTCCATGACCAGATCGTCGGCTCAGACTTCAGATGGCGTCTCCCCTCTCAATGACTGTCTTGCGGCGGTAATGGATTGGATGAGGAAAAACAGGTTGAAACTTAATGCAAAATGGAGTTACTAGTAGTTACAGGCCCGAAACCAGGTACGGGAATACAACTCCCAGTCCTAGATGGAGTCACACTCTTCTCAAAGGACTCTGTTCACAGTCTGGGAGTACTCCTAGACTCGTCACTTCACATGACTAGTCAGGTGAATGCGACGGTTACAACGTTAGATTGTTTCAAAACAGCTTTAAAGACGTATCTCTTCCAGCAGGCTTTCCCAGATACTGTATAGCTTCCCTGGCTTTCAGAATTTTCCAGTTAAGTCCTCAGCCTCCTGTAGCCCGATGTTACCCTAGGCCGCTGTTAAGTACTTGGATGTCAATGTATTTGTTGTATTTGTTTTATTATTATTTTATTATTTGTTTTAAATCTTGCTAGTTTAATTATATTTTAAGGGGTGGGAGGCTGGAGATGGGACTTGAACTGTAATTGCTTTTAAACTTTGTTATACTCCGCCCCAATTGCTCAGACAGAGGGGCGGGTAAGAAATAAACATCATCATCATCATCATCATCATCATTGTTACCTTCAAGTCGTTTTTGACTTAAGGTTCTCAGAGCACTGTTGGACAAAGCAAGGGAATTACCTCAGTGAACAAATACAACAACAGTTCCTTAGCAGATCTTTCTGGGGCTTCTGACAGTTCCCCTCCCCAATTAGAGAACAAAGCAGAGTGTACCGGCATACTAGCCTTAGATATGCCATCCCCAGTGTCAAACAATGGTTCAACTGGCAGCCCAGTCAACTTCTGTGTGTGATATATAGAGGGGAGCAGGCACACCATCATGACCTTCAACACAGGCAACAAAACATCATGGGCCAGCAGCCCTGCTTCCTACTCGTTTCATATTATGGTGATAAAATGATTGACTGCATTTAATGTGCAAAAAGCAGACCATTTGGGGGGTAGTGCTGTTGAGACTTTAGACAGTTACCTGTCTTCTGAACATGCAAGTGTTGCAGAATAAAATGTATTTCAGAAGGTTCTGTGTTGTCATTTTTTCCTCCATTGTTATCATCACCACCACCACCACCATTATCATTCTATCTCTGACCTATTCCTTAATAAAATAAAATGGTATGTGAATCTTTCCTCTAAGAATGTGGATCAAGGTTAGGTTGGGATGTCCACATACAACTGATCTCCCTTTCACCCCATTCATTTATGGTCCCTATTATAATATTTGCAGAGAGCCTCTAACCAGACAGAAGACACGGCATCTCTATGCTTCTGAGGTTCTGTAATAGTTTTTACCAGTAATACCAATATTTGCCATCCTTCCAGGTACCCATCAACAGTGATCATACCATGGAAATGAAATTTTACTGTTTTCTTTTGGTGTTTGAGTTAAAAACTGGTCCTACAGCATGATTTAGATGACATTATTTTTTCTTCCTATGCTTAACTTTTTTAGTACATATTATAAAGAAACTCTGTTAAATGACATTAGAAAAGCAAGAGAGAAATACCAAGGAGAAGAATTGGCCAAAGAACTGACTAGGATTAAACTTCGTATGGATAATACTGAAGTCCTGACGTCCGATATTGTAATCAACTTACTTCTGTCATATCGAGATATTCAGGTATCTTACTTTTGTTATAAAATGCATAATGCTCATTTCTTAATATTATTTTAGCAGGTTTTCCCAGCAGTTAATGTTTAGTTTTTGAAAAAAGACAATTAATTTGCAGTATTTTTGTGTAACATGGGACTTGCAAATTGAAAAACTACTTATTTTCAAATCTGAGTTTCATTTAATGTTTCCTCCTATTCAGTGCCCTTCAGTTTATAATTACTCACACTGTAACCAAAAGATTATTTGTAAGGTGGCTTTCCAAAATTTCACTATATTCCTGTTTCCAGGTTAGCAATAAAATAATGATTGAAGAGAAATGTCAACCAGAATATGTTTTTTTATTCTCAGGCAAGGAAAGATTATTTTCAGGATTGCATTGGTTTATAAATCTTGGACTGCACAGTCCTTGGACAGTGTTTAGTCCTTGTAGTCAGAGTGTATTTTGCCCATGGACTTAGGTCTAAGATTAAGTGGTCATTTAGGAGAAAGGGAAAGCTTGAAAAAATACTGTTTGGACTACAGCTCCCAGAAGCATCCACTCCACATGGCCACTATCCATACTGGCTGGGGGGGGGGGCACAGAGTTGTGGTCCAAAAAAGTAACCTTTCTGAGCACAGGAGAAAGACTATCTGCATCTTCCATAAGAGTTATGGTAATTTTTAGCAAAGTTAGCCACTAAAAATTATGTTCTGACTGAATTTTGCTTACTAATACTTATTTTTATTATCATTTTAAAATGTTATTAGGACTATGATGCTATGGTAAAGCTGGTAGAGACACTGGAAATGCTACCTACCTGTGATCTGGCAGATCAGCATAATATCAAATTTCATTATGCATTTGCACTGAATCGGTAAGATTAAACCTGATGTATGCACTTGTGATCATTAGAAATGGATCGGTAAGATTAAACTGATGCATGCATTTGTGATTGCTGGAAATGGGAAATTACTCCATCAGTCAATGGCACTTACAATTTAAACTATAATTGCAA
The DNA here is from genome assembly GCA_034509955.1 of Urosaurus nigricauda. Lineage (NCBI taxonomy): Eukaryota > Metazoa > Chordata > Lepidosauria > Squamata > Phrynosomatidae > Urosaurus > Urosaurus nigricauda. Next base: position 90,156,314 of record JAOEGL010000003.1, read on the forward strand.
CCACAAATTGATACATTAATTATTTGGAAAATGGCCTTCTCTGCTCCCTGTTTCATTCTAGTTAGATTGATAACTTTACAGCCACTGCTCATGTATTTTTAAAACCTTTCTTATTTGCGGAAAAACTATTTGAACTTCTTTCTAGAGATATTATTAGATTCCACTTATTAGGATGACAGTGTTCATGTGCATAGCTTTGACAATGTTAGTTGATGTAACAGAAAAATATTTTTAACATGAGCTATTGAATAACATCTTTGGAACAAGGTTGTGAATTTTTGTTGGTATTGCAGGCTGTGGTATCTTGATCTTGTTAAAATAAAACTGGCTAGCACCAAGGATGGTCTTTCAGTCAGAGGTCTCCTTCAAAGGTTCAGAACTTTGAAGCATTCTGTTATTTCAAACTACTGCCAATTTTGTCTGCTCATTTGTGCACTAGTTCTCCATTTGCACACTAGTGATGGGCAGTTTCCTCATAACTTGCCTTGGATTGGTTCACAAATAGACCAATCTGCTTCTTGGAGGTGGGTGAAAGGAAATTGCTGATTTATTTTCAATTCAGTTTGAATTCTCTGTTGCAGGGGTAGTTAGACTTCAGGCTTATGGTGTCTACTTTTGTGTTTCATAGACTACCAGGATCTACCAGCTGAAGCCTGATGCAAATGACATACCCATAGGGTTAAAGAATTCTAAACCCAGTACCAGAACTGAATGCCACTTGCAGTCCTTACTCACAAAGCACTTGGATTTTGCTACTTCCTCATCCCCAATTCATTTCCCCAGTACAGTGGAAAATGGGAACAAATGGATGCTTGCTAACGTTGTACAATTCAGTGTCAGAAAGCCTTATTGATCACATTATATGTGTGAATATGGTCCTGGTCCTCCATCATATTCTGGATGCTGATTTGTGGCCAAAAGGGTTTTGGAGGAAAGAAAAAAGAACCTGGAGAACCTGGAAGTATTATGTGAATCAGTTGTAAAAGAGACATAGCCCTGTTATTCTAGAATATCAGTAGGCAAAGGGGACTTGTAGCACCTTTGAGGCTAACTGAGCAAAAGATGTTGTAGCATAAGCTTTCATAGACTTGGTCTGCTTTCTCAGATGCATCTCTGAGGAAGGAAATGGCAAAACTATCTTTAGGTATTCCTTGCCTAAGAAAATCAGTACAAAAAATTCATAGGGTTGCCAAAACTTGGCAATGACTTGAAAGCACAAGACACACACACTTGTTACCATTACAAATGACAGCTGCTGTGACTTTTATGGCAGCATTCTCCACAATGGCTGTGAGCTAGGATTGTCCTATGGAAGGATACTGCCTAGTGTTGTGAGAGGGAAGTGACAGCCTTCCAAAGAGAAAGTTTATCCCTCCTCAGGAATTACCCTTAAGTAATTATTAAGGAAATGGGTCACTGGTGTATTTATGAATACATAACAACAATTTCATTCAGTTTTGTGACTGGTCAGTGCTAAAAAATGCTATTGTCACTGTCATGCTTTCCACATGTAATTTCCCTCTGGTCTCACTATCAACTATAGCCACTGACTATATACTCTATATCCACCTGAAATTCTGTATAATAGTTCAAGCAGATGATAAAGGCTGAATCCACGCTGCAGAGATAATCCAGTTTGACACCACTTCAACTGCAGTGGCTCAAAGCTATGGAGTTCTGGGAATTGTAGTTTTGTGACGCATTTAACCTTCTCTGTCAGAATACTCTGGTGCCACAATAAACTATATTTCCCAGAATTTAATAGCATTGAGCATTGGCATTTAAAGTGGTGTTCAAGTGGATTATTTCTGTAGTGTGGGTGCAGCCAAAATGGGCTACAATCCACCAAAGCTTGCACTATAACAAAAGTGTTAGTCTTCGAGATGCCATAGGACTCTTTGTGTTTTAGTAACAACTAAAAATAAATATTAATAATTGCAATAATAAATATTTGACACTGACCTTTGTTTTCCACAATTTGCAATTCTGTTTTTCTCTGTATACCTATTAAAATAGCTTTCTGTGACTTAGTTTATTGCTGTTTGTGAATAGTATAGTTAATTACTTTGCATATAATTTTCTTTCACAATTACATAAATTTTTATGTCTAGATTATGCTCTATGTTACCTTACTGGTTTGCTCATCATCCAGGCATGTACAAAGTGTTTTATCTGAGAAAGCTAAGGAAAATTACTTTGAAGCACTTTCAACAATGTTTTTAAATTATTCAGTAATAAATAACTACAGTTGCATTATCATAATACAACATAAGTTTGTGGCAAAACCCGTATATTTGAGATCACAACGTGAAAACAGTATGTGTGCTTAAACACCACTTACTTTGTGAATGTTTTTGTCATACTGTAGGATCAGCTGTCCTGTATTTTCATTACTGTGCAGTCTAACACTGAGGTCATGTTGTTTCTATATGATAACTTGGGTAGTAAATTGTTGGTGACAGCTGTTTTCAAGCTGAAGTCATAAGCTAAATATTGTAGATGAACATGATGAAAAGATGGTCAGATTGACTGCCAGGACTACCAAAATACACACACACTTTAATCCAGCACCTCAGAGCCCCTTTCAGCTGTTAGCTGAACAAAAGTGTTGACTAGTTGAACTAGTTAAACAAAAGTGTTGACTAAGAACCAAAAGTGTTGACTAGTAGGATTGCACAAATATCTTGTGGTGAGAGGGTCTCTCTCTCTCTCTCTTTAGACTGCACCTTATATTGTAGTCGAGAGAGAGAGAGAGAGAGAGAGAGAGACTTATAAATACAGCCTTTTCCCCTCTATAATCTAAAGGAAACAAAAGAAAAACTCCATGTGATCATGTTGTTTTGCTTATGCATCATGTGTGAATGCCCAAGTTTGGCTTCTATTGGAAGAATGTTGCTGGGAAATTATAATATTTTGTAATATTTTAGTTTATTATACAGGCTAAAAACTGCTAGATGTGTATCTTCAAAATTTAAACATTTGCTTAATTTCTACTATTCCTTTTTAAAATCTCTAGGGGAGACTGATCAGCAGCATAAGATTCTGATAGATCCAGAACTTAACTCTCTTCCTCTTCCTCTTGGATTTAGATTGGGCTATTACTCTTTTTGACTCACCAGCTAAGACTGCAGCATATTTGCGTCCATGTAGGGAAGTTTTTCCCTTCATTAATTTCCTTTCAGGTATTTGAGAATAATCCAGAAGGGATATTGTATCATGAAACAGACAGTTCCTAGATTTAGTTCCTATGACTACCAAAGAAAAAAATGTGCTGGTCACAGTTAATTCTGGCTTTTCCAGACTCGTAATAATAAGTACCTGGTACAGTTTAGGATCTAGAGAGCAATTTTTGTCATGTTCAAAGACTTGTGTACAATTGCAATGTTTTAAAACTTTTTAAGACTCCCATCCATGCTTATCCTACCTCATTTGAGAGTATAGGTCCCCTGCCAAGTGGCAGGGGGACTACACTATGGCCTCCATCCATGTGGAATCCCATACGTATTATTCCACACCAACCCAACAAGCAGGCTAGGTGAATTGGTTTCTACAAGCTGGCAGATGGGTCAAACAATGCTGGGACCAGGACCCATACTGGGTCAAATGTCTTCAGTGATAACTAATAAAAGTGTAGTCTTTTCATTCCGTCAAACATAGTTGGAGTTCATTGGTCTACAGGTGCTAGTTAATGTTCAAGATTCAGTGCATACTACAAATAGTGTTCTGGGCTTTGTCTGATAAATGTGGCAGCTGTTTACTGCCTCTCCAGAAAACCACACATTCCTTTACATCCAAGTAACTCTACAATGTATGTACAATTATATTATTGGATATTAGAGTTGTATGTTGATCTGACAGTGTGTACACAACTTTAATTCCATTATAAATAGCAATGTTTGGTCATCATCAGTCTAGAACAACTAGATTATTTAATTCATTCTATAATTAAATAACATGGGATACATGGAAATCACTTAATGTAATGGGTTTCCCTTGAAATTGGACACATATTTGTAATCTGTATAGATGTATTTCTTTGTGGATATTATTTTGCCAACTTGATATGCATAGACTAATGCTTTGCACAGTGATCCTGTAGATTATTCCTGGATTTATTATCTTTTGATTGATTCAGAAGCTGAGATAATATTTCCTTTTCAAGGGTAGAAATGGAAAATGTTTGCACGCCACTGACTTCTCTGACATCACAAATACAACTGTTTTAAAATATAAGCATCTTTCCTAGATACCTTGGTATCAGCAGCTCATCAGTCGATGCGATAACTTGTTTGAACTTTGTTGGAGATTAACAGCATGCTTTGAAGTGGCTTTTAAGCTGCAAAGTAGTGTTTGCTTTTTACTTGCAAATAGTTTTCTTCTGTTCACACGGATGTGCCATTTTTATGTCAACATGGAAAGTGAGTTTTATGTACAGTTAACCAAGATTTGCATCTCTGTTTATTCAGACAGGGACTCAAAGTAGCACTCTTAATGAAAAAAAAAACTCCATAACTTTCAGCATGGTGGGCTCCTTTGCTTTTGTTTGTCATTATAACAGGCAATTTGATATACTAAACAAAATCTAGATGGTTCCCAACATCATATAAGATACAATAACATCAAAAAATCACCCAACAGTGATACCTTTATTGGAACAACCAAAATGTACAATATACATGTTGCAAGCTTTGGATGCTCCACTGGCTTCTTCATTAGGCAAGGTGTTAAAAAACCTTACATGGTTTAACACCTTGCCTAATGAAAAAGCCAGTGGAGCTTCAAAAGCTTGCAACGTGTACTTCCAATAAAGGTATCGCTGTTGGGTGGTTTTTTGATGTTATTGAATTTGCTCTACGGCCAACAAGGCTACCCCTGGATGTTTTTTGGATAAGATGGTAAAAATTTTTATCATATGAACTTTTAAGTATTATGTGACCTAGGCTGCATCCACAATGCAGAAATAATCCAGTTTGACATCACTTTAACTGCCATGGCTAAGTGCTATGGAATTCTGAGGACTGTTCTGGGAACATGTAGCCTTCTCAGAGAGCTCTGGTGCCACAACAAACTACAAAAAAAAAATCATATACAGTCAGCCTTCTCCAACTGTGGGTTTGCCATCTACGGATTGGAGGATCTGTTGGGTGGCCCTGTGCCATTCTCCCAAATGGCTGAGTGTTCAGGTGGTGCACTGCCATTAAAACCAACAGGACTTGAGGTCCTGCAGTTTTTAGTATCCGCGAGGATCCAAAATGGAACCCCTGTGCATACAAAGGGATGGCTATTTCTTTGCAGACACGAGTGCGGGGCGGGGGGCTGTATTCCTCCAATGTTGAGGGGGTAATGCACCTCCCTAGCTTTCCACAGTTGCTCATCCCTGCAATAGTATGTTATGTTTAAATGAGAGGTAGGGGGAGATTGAGGAGGAAACTGAGGGAGGGAGATTGCCTAAAAATGCAATTCTGAGTGATCAGAATTAAGAGTATGAGAATTCACATTCTTTTTTGTATATTTTGCATAAAATCTATATCACTCCATGTTCTGTTTTAAAGGGGGAAATTTTATACACTGGTTGCTATAAATGGCTCCTGCTTATTAATCAGAGTTATTATGTATTTTTTCCATGTTGAAAAAGTATATTGGGTGTGTTAGATTGCGATATCTCTGTGCAAGCTAATATGCACAATTTTCTGTCTGAATTCCAGAAGGAACAATACGGGTGATCGGGGGAAGGCACTACAAGTGATGCTACAGGTTCTGCAGACATGCGATCATCCCGCACCAGATATGTTCTGCCTCTGTGGGAGAATTTACAAGGATATATTCCTTGATTCAGATTGTAAAGACAATAGTAGCCGAGACAGAGCCATTGAATGGTAAGCACTGTATGTTCCCATGGCTGCTAAATCTATACTGTAGAATTAATACAATTTGACGCCACTATAACTGCCTTGGCTGAATGCGATGGGATTCTGGGACTTGTAATTTTGTGAGATATTTGACTTTTTTTGTCATAGTGCTCTTGTGCCACAACAAATCTACAAATGCCACAACAAAACTATAAATCCCAGGTTTCCATAGGATGGAGCCATGACTGTTAAAGTGGTGGCAAACTACATTAATTCTGCGGTGTAGCAGCAGTCCTTGTTATTATAAAAAGGCAAATTAAAGTACTCCATAATAGAATTCAGTTCTTTACCAATCAGCCATTTTGGGTGGCAGCTAAGTTCATCATAAAAAGAGAAGATAAAATACAACTAGATATATTTCATACACTTCTGATTCTAATGGCTGAACCTTTGTGTATTCATTTTATAGAATCATAGCATTATTACATTTGAAGGAACTGCCAGGCCTTCCAATCCAACCCCCTGCCATGCAGGAATAGACTACTACAGCACTCTTCAGAGGTGGGCATCCAACCTCTGTTCCAAGACCCCCAAAGAAGGAGAGTCCACCACTGTCTGAAATAGTCTATTCCACTATTGAGTAGTACTTGCTGGCAGAAGTTTCTTCCTAAATGTTTAAGTGGTACAGATGTATTTGCCATTCCATGTGGTTTTTGTTGTTGTTTTGAACAAAGTGGGGGAAAAGTGGCTTCCTAAAACTTTAAATAGTTTAGCAGTGCAAAATTTCTGGGTGTGTCAATAGGTTATGTTGCGTTTAATGAGACTAACTACCCTGTACCTGCATATAGGATTGTAGCATTAAGTACAGAAGCCTTTGTATCTTCCATATCCATGGACTTTTTAAATCCATGGATCCAATCATTCATGGATTGAAAATATTCCCCCCAAAATACAAATTTTGATTGTGCCATCTTAAATAAGGGACACTATTGTAATATGCCACTTTATGTAATGGGACTTGAGTATCCATGGATTTTGGTATCCATGGGGGGACCTAGATCTAAATCCCAGCAGATATCAAGGGCCCACTGTACTTTGTGGAAGACGTCCTATTTCACAAGTGGAAATTAAATTAAAATTAAATAAGGAGCTGAATAGAGGAAGTTCTACTGATCCAACACATTGTTTTAACATGTAAAAATAGCATTTAACACACATAGTCTTTAACACACACAGTCTTAACTTTGAACAATTTTTAACACTTTACAGGTTCAAGGCTTTTAAAGTGATAGGGGATAGTTCTTTCACATATATGGATTGATTCCATCTTTCCAATATAAGAAAACAAACCAATTTAGATAGTATGGAGCAATGGGCAAATATTGTATCCTTTTTTATATGTATTGTTTTTAAATGTGTTGTTAGCTGTCTTGAGTCTTTATATTGGGAGGAAAATGTGATATAAATATTCTTCATGACAAGTTAAAGGCTTGAGATGTAGTTTTTTTGCAGTTCTTTTCTATGTTTTGTTCTATCTTTCTGCAGGTATCGTAAAGGGTTTGAGCTCCAGTCAACTCTGTATTCTGGAATTAACCTTGCTGTCTTGCTCATTGTTGCAGGGCAGCAGTTTGAAACCTCCATGGAACTGAGAAAAATAGGTGAACTATATGATAGCAATACTGCTGCTGTACTGAAGTGTTTCTTTAAAATTCCTGTAGGGATTTAACTTTGAAAGCTACGTCCAAAGGTTCCAATATATGATAGAGATCCTATTCATGGTTAGACTCCTTATGCTTATGAACCTGAATTTTTTGATACACCCCTTTGAATGATTGTGTATTGATTGGAGCACTCAACAGTGGCCATTGTGAAGCATATGTGAATAATATCCTGCCATTACTTGTCCAGATGTATCTCAGTTAACAAAGCCTCTGAGACCAAATTTCTTTTTTCCCAAGGCTTTTAATGCTTCCTCAGTCCACCACTTTCCCTCCTTGTTCTTTGTCTAGCTAAAAGGTTTTTATTAGCATCAGCACTGTGGTATGCCCAGGTTGTTGTTTTTTGTTTTTAAAAAGGATAGATATTTGAGTATGGACACCAAAATCAAAAGAAAAGTGGAGACTAGAAAAAGGGGGGAAAATCTTTAGATGTATTTTGGAAGAAGTCTTCAGATGATCCCTTGTGTATTTATGCAAGGCTTACCTGACCTGGTTGTTCCATTACACATGTGTGTATTCTTAGGTTTGAGTAAAAGCTTTTCTGAAACATGTTGAACTGCTCTTCTTTTTGTGGTTTCTTTTTATGGGGAGCTATCCTATTTTTTTTCCATTTACCATATATACTCGACTATAAGTCGACCTCACATATAAGTTGAAGGCTGATTTTTGGGCCAAAATTATGGATCTTGATATGACCCATAGATAAGTCAGGGGTAAAACTTAGGGGCATGTAACAAAAGATCTAAAGGATGAGCAAAGGAAAACAACGCCAAAGAACTTACAAAATTCCAGCAGACATAACTGTGCTTATCCTAATGGATGGATGAAAGAATAGAAAAGGGCCAGGACAGATTATTCTCTTGCCTCTCACCATATGATTGTTCCATTTTTTATAAGAGTTACAGTACAGAACTTACATTGACTCATGGATAAATAATCATGTTAAAAGGACAAGGAAAACATCACCTGAGGAAAGAATTACTGTACTGTATCAGTCATCAAATAAAGGCATTTTTTACTTTATATATATATAAAACATGAGCGGTGGGGTGATGGAAGAAATTTTCCAAGTATCCACAGACCCTAACAAGGAGAATTGTTATTTTCTTATTTTTGCACCTTCCTTAAATCGACACAGCTAGGACTTACCCCATCCTCTTTACCCCAGATTCCCCTGTTTCCCATCCCTTGAAGCCACGAAGGCAAGAGAGGGTATCCCAGCAAAGAGGCTAATCATTGTGGGCTGTTTTCTGGTAGCTAGTTGTTGTTGTGTGCCTTTAACTGCATGGTGAAAATATCTTCATCACCATGAACCTGCTACCAGAACACTAATGGCAAGACTATAGCCTGCCAAACATTGATAGCCTTCCTCCTGAAATCATGTGGCGTGAATATCTTGGAAGATGATAGCCTACTGAGTCTCGCCTGCCTTCACCCCTGATGTCACATGGAGTGAGTTTGTGTGGGGAAAGCCCCCTTACATTGTGTGTGACAATCCATGATTGGATGCAGAAAGGCTATACCCTGACAGTCCTTGCCTCCCCCAGTGTTGCATGGGGCGAACAGGTGGGTAAGCAGGATCCCTGCTTCTGGAAACTTTCTCTTCACCATGAGGCTGGCACTGGGGTTAAAATTGCTTAAATTATCCATTGTGGGAATGAATCATGCAACACAGCATATCCCCACATGTAAACTTCATGACTGATTTTAAAATAAGTGCATGAAGGAAGAATTAAATCTGCCCCATTTTCTTCTCATGATAATTTAGTTGTAGATAAAGAGCTAATGTCTCTTTGCACATTTTGTAGAGTTTTCTTCTGCCTAATACTCTCTGAAGTCATGTTCCCCATGAGTCAAAATGTGTACTGTTATGCTTTCAGTCTTCAGTCAAGGGTTATTGTCTTCCTGTGTTAACATAATTTTTTTAATGTGAATTTATCGAGGTGTGCGGTTGAACAGTTTGCTGGGAAGAAAAGGGAGCTTGGAAAAAATGAACAATTACTGGGATGTTGGGCAGTTCTTCAGCGTGAGCATGTTGGCCAGTGACATTGGCAAAGCTGTGCAAGCAGCAGAGAGGCTGTTTAAGCTGAAACCACCCATTTGGTATGTATCATCACGTAATTAAACCTATACATTCTCCAAATCTCAGGGTTTGATATTCTTTACTGCATAACAATGATGATAGTGGCAGAGTGCCAATATTTGCATTCTCAGGAAACACAAAAATGAAATAAATGACTCTGTAAGATGAGGTGGTTTCAGTGCTTCTCTATGATTTGTATGGGAAGTAAGGCTGCAGTTCAGAACACATCTTGGGAAAAGTTCCTTTTTTTGGACTACAGCTTCCAGAATCACCGACCAGCACAACCAATATTGGCTGTGGGATTCTGGGATTCCAAATAAATTTGCTTTTCCAAGCTCTTCTTTAGAATAGCACTTTTTCTTCAACCCAGTCTTTCAATCATATATACTAGAACATGTAGAGAGATCTTGTAGCACCTTTGAGACTAACTGAAGTAAGTTGGCAGCATGCGCTTTTGTAGACTAAAGTGCATCTGACTAAAATGCATCTGAGGAAGTAGACTGCAGTGTACGAAAGCTCATGATGTCATCTTCTTTCAGTTAGTCTAAAAGATGCTACAAGATCTCTCTACTTACTGATCCTACAGATTAACTTTGAATTCTGTACTAGAAAGTGTTGTGGAGCCAGTCTGTGATACCCCTAAAGTTCACGGACATCTGTTCAGAGGTTCAGTTGAGTTCCAGTAGCCTACTTGTGCTTCTTAGCATGATCAGTATTTTGAGGGATAGGATTGTTGTGAGGAACAAATCCTGAAAGAGTTCCTATTCTCTAAGTACTGCATATATGGGGAACCATTCCTCCTGCTCTTTCCACTTTCTCTCATCTCACCTGTAAGATAGGACTGAACACCTTTGATGAAACTCTCAGTTCTATATAACCAGTTAAGGTAATGAAATCTATTAGTGTGTTTACTAGCAATCCTACGTTTGCCTAAACAAGATGGTCTTTAGCTGTCTTGGCAAATAATCAGTTTATGTAACAGTTTTGCATAACATCCCCCCTCCCCCCCCCCCCCCCCAGTTTAAATGTTATAATGTGTATGGCAGCAATTTGCTTTTGGAATACACTCTAGAGGGTATTTAACTTAATGAGAATTAATCTACTCATAATCTATAGAGAATGTAATCTACGATTCAAATGTTAAGTATAAAAAAGAAGAGTAGTTCCATAGTTTTTTTTCTGTCTCTGTACAGATGTTCACATGTTAACCAAGCTCAACACTTATTTTAAAGTTCAAGTCTGTCTATAGCATGTTCAAAGGTGCTTTTTTTAAAAAAAAATTCAGTGTAAACTTGGTTTCCTAATCCATCAGAAGAGCTTGTTTTACTATTAATTTAGAAAAAAACAATTGCTATTTTTTGTTATTCATTATTTATTTACATATATTTTCAGGTATTTGAAGTCCTTAGTGCAGAACCTGATGTTAATTCAGCGTTTCAAGAAGCACACCATAGAACACTCTCCTAGACAAGAGAGATTGAACTTCTGGTTAGATATCATTTTTGAAGCAACCAAAGAAAAAACTAATGGCTTGAGATTCCCAGTAAGATTCTCTGTAATGTGCAAATTACTCTAAAATGCATTTTGTAGACAGGGGCTGCAAAGGAAAATTGTGGCATGGTGTTTGGAACTGCCATGTGAACTAGCTCAGTTGGGAATAGGCAGTTATTTTCCCCCTAGAGTGCCAGGGGCTGGTATTATATTTATGCCCGTTGGCTACAGTTGGGTCTTTGTTTCCTGGGAACTCTCAAGTAAAAGACCACCATCAGTCCAGGGACTGCCACTATGAGTAGCACTAAACTAGATGATAGAAATAAGGTTGAGAGCTAAACCAATCATATTCTCTCTTGTCTGCAGAGTAGGGTAGATTTCGCTGGCCCTATCCTGCTTGCCAGGCAAGTGAAGTGGGCCTCAGCAGCAGTGGTGCATCTTATGGCTGGCTCTTTTGCTGCCAAAACTGCTGTGTGGGGAAAATGCCATATACCTTGTAGCCAGTAAACCTTGTTCTGTCATCAAACTCCTGTGGGCAATAGGCACCATCTGGCCCCCGCCCTTTCAGAAAAATATCAGCTGCTGGGAATTTTTAAAAATATATGTTCTGCCACAAGGTAATAACAGCTGCACCATAATGTTGTTTTAGTTAGCTAAGGAGCAGATGTGTTTTACATAAGCAAAGGAAATGTTAAACAGCACTGAGTAGTACATATTCTTACATGATGCTTCCAGATGTTTTTGTACTACAGCTTCCACCAGGTCAGCCAGCATGGTCAGTGATTCAGGGATGAGGTGACTTGTAGTCCAAAACATTTGAAGGACACTAGCTTGTACTGTTGTTTTTATTTATTTATAGTTTGTTTGTAGTAGCCCCATTCAGCAAGCTTCCAAAATGCTTGGGACCAAGTATTTCGGATTTCAGATTTTCTAATTTTGGAGTACTGTATGCATGATGAGATATGTTGGAGATGTGACCCAAGTCTAAACTTAAAATTCATTTATGTTTTATATGAACCTTATAAAATACCCTGAATGCAAATTTATACATAATAGTTTTTAATAATGTTGTGCATGAAACAAGTTTTGTGTACACTGAACCATCAGAAAGCAAAGGTGTCACTAGCTTAGCCACCCATTTGGACAATTTTGGATTTTGGAAGATTTTGGATTTCAGAATTCTGGATAAAGGATACTCAACCTGTAGTGGTTCTCCACAAGTGTAGTGTGAATTCATGGGCTAATGTGAATGGGAAGACCATCAACAAAATCCCTTTCATGGGATACAAACCCACCTCTTCATTTTGTCTTTGTCGACCTCCCAAGGGCTACAAGAAATGAAAATGTCACACTTGCAGGCAATAACAAATACATTTACCATTTTTCTTCTGCTGTCTGTTGTCGTTCCATATATTTGTTTTTGAACTGCTTGATTTCTCAAAACTGTTGATACCTCCCCATTGTGGTAACTATTATGACTACCTAACAATTATCACACAGTTTGCTATTTGTATATATAGGAAGTGGGCAAGGCATAGCCCTCCAGATGTTGTTGAACTACAGCTTCTATGAGCCCTTGCTAGCATAACTAGTGGTAAAGGAGAATGGGAAGTACAGTCCAACAACTTTTGGAAGGCCACATCTTGCACATTCTGGCATATAAATGGATAAAATTACATATTATACAAGAAACCTGAAGAAGGAGTTAGTACAGAAAATTGTATGAATCCTGGTTGCATAATGAGTTATCAATTTAGTGATTCCTGAATTAAGACGGTAACATGTATTGTTATTGTAAACAAATTTGTAGTGTATCCTAGACATCTTTATTTCATAGTAAATCCCACTAAGTTTAAAGGGACTTACTCCTTAATGAATTTAGGATTGTATCCTTAGAATTAGCACTGTGCTGCTCATACTGCAAAGTCTATGCTTTGGCTTTGATTAGATTTCACTGATCAAATCTGTTTTTTCTTTAGGTTTTAGTAATAGAACCAACTAAGGTCTATCAGCCTGCGTATGTTTCAATCAACAGTGAAGCAGAGGAGAGAACTGTTTCCCTTTGGCATGTGTCTCCTACTGAAGTGGTAAATTTAGTCTTGAATTCTCTTTGCTTCTTTATTTTAATCAATCACATACCAGCGTCTCTGTCAAGAGTGCTTACAGGACACTTCCTAAAAATGTTGTAGGATACAGAGAATATCTTCCTAACTGCAAAGGCAGGAAGGCTGGTATGTTAATAGTAAGGGAGCAATTCATGTGGAATAGTCTATTTTAGGTCCAATATGAGGGAAATGGCTTCAAAGCACACAATAACAATAATTCGGAATAACTCTGTTCCCCTTCAGTCCCTTCCAGTCCTAAGATTCTGTGATTCTATCATACACCTCAAAATGTTTTATGAAATCTGGAATGAACTGGGAAGTAGAAAAGAGGGTCAGAGGGAAGGGATTGAGGACCAGTGGAGCCAACTTTGGAGCAAAGCAGAGGTGTCATTTTTACCCAAGCAAGAAATGAAACAGAGAGGATGATGGAGAGGAGACAGCTGGTGAGGGAGCACTGTGTTGTGTGTGTAAATGCCCTGGTTAATTCTGAAAAATTGTTCACATCAGTGCTGAGGAGCAGGGACAGACACTTTTCTTGCTCCCTCCCTCCCTCCCTTTCTCTCTTTCTTTCTTTCCCCAAAAAAGGGTGTGAAACGTTTCTGACAGGAGATTGGTCTGTTCCCAGCTGGAAAGAAGGAAAATTGAGGAGAGAAGGGCAAAGTCTGGTGGTTGGCTGCAAGCTCCACTGTCGCTCACCTGCTGAGCCATGTGGAACATGTGGCCATGTTCTGGAAGAGTTCCTTTCTGACGTTTCGCCAGCATCTGTATCTGACATCTTCAGAGAATGATAGCCTGTAAAAGGATTGGAGATTGATCTATCTATCTATCTATCTATCTATCTATCTCCTGTGTGACCTTGGGAAAGAAGGGGTAATTTGCAAATGTATTGTTCTGTTGCTAATGGCAGTCCTCAGGGTGGGAGGATGTGCAAAAGAGGATTAATGTCTGCTAATTAGTGCTCATAGTCTGCTGGGAATCCCCTGGCCTTAGGCTGTTTCTCATTTGCATAGGTTGAGTCTTAACCTTGCTGTTCTTCAGGACTGGTAGCCAAGCTTTGTTTACCCTCAGGGTTTCCTCTTTCCTGTTGAAATTGTCCAGGTCTTTATGGATTTCAATGGCTTCCCTGTGCATTCTGACATGGTAGTCGTTGGCATGGTCCTGAATTTCAGTGTTTTCAAACAGCATTTTATGCCCAGGATGGTTTATAGCATGTTCCTTGCTTTGGGTCCTGCCACGTGGCTGCTGTGCTGCAGGGAGGAGATCAGATAAGCAGCCTTCAAACCTTTATGGATCCCCTGTGAGGGCATTGGGGCCCCTTGGGAATCTGCAGACGACAGGTTAAGAACCATCAACCTAAATGTTTGTCTTGCCAATATCAATATCTCTCAGCGTGTTTAGGCCAATCAGTCTATCAGGAACAGCCCAGCTGTCAGATACAGCAGTATTTGTTGGTGAAGACATGCCAAAAGCAGTCTGATTTATCCTGGCTCCTTTTATTCTCCCCGTAGCCCTGCTCAAATTATCAGTTGTGCAATGAAAATAAATCAAAATCTTGCTTATGCTTATCCAATCAAAACAGAGATCTTGATCTATGAATCCCCCCACTGTACACTGGAATCTTTTGCTTCCAACCATCGGGATTACATCAGCCATTGCACCTGCTCTAAGTTTATTCTTGATCAAATTTACTAGACCTCCTCTTATCTTGATTACAAGTGAACACATTACATCTACTAATGGTTGTTATAGGACATATCTGCTCACATTACAGTGTGTGGTTATTCTCCACTGTGCTTTGTTGTCATTTGAGTACCAGTAGGTGTTTTCCCAGACTTAAGGTCTCATTAGTACACTGTAATATATCTGGTTTGCTATATCTTATACACTATATTCTGTACGTTACACTAGGTTACACTCAGGCCAATAAAATATTTGAGAATCCAAACATGATATGATTTGTACAGTAATCTTAAATTGAATGAGCTTAATTTTAAACATCAATTTGCAGAAACAGATTCATGAGTGGAATTTCACAGCCTCCTCTATTAGAGGAATAAGGTGAGTATGCTCATTTCTTTGAAAAACATTTAACAAGTACACCAGAATAAGGTGTGATCTAGTCTTACTGCTTTATCACACTAGGGGGCAAACAGGATTTAAACAAGAGTTAAACGAGAGTTAAACAGGAAATGCCCTATGTTTATCACAGGACATTTCCTGTTTAACTCTTGTTTAACTCTTGTTTAAATCCTGTTTGCCCCCTAGTGTGAAAAAGCAGTTATTTTAGTCACAAAGTAGATCCATTGAATCAGTGGGGCTAAAGTTAGTCACAACTAGATTGTCATAGATTTAAGTATATCTTCTATTAAATAATTACTAATTACTAATTCTGATCCAACCCATAATAATTAGTGTTAAGACTGGCAGTACCGGGCTGTGAGTTATACTTGGATTTGGCTTGGATTTTTCTTTTCTTTTCTCCCATTATATTGACCATGCTTTTAAAATTCTGCTACTTTAAAAATAAGGTATTCCTTGTATTGCTCAAGTTTATACTATCATTGCTGGAAGAATTAATCTTTCTCTGCACGTATACTGCTGTACAAAATGTTATATTTAGATTGGCAAATTGGAAACTCAGATGGATATTGATTGGCTTTTCTTACACAGTCCTTTAAAATTGTCATTGCTTTCTCCTCTTGCTCATATAGTGTGGCATGGATTTATCTGCCTCATGCATATAGCACTAGACAAACAGTGCCAGCAAACTTCAGCAATCTGAATTGCAGAGATTTTATACTTGTCATGGGAAAGACAGTGTTGCTGGAAAAAGAGGTGGAAAGCACTGTTTTTTGCTCCATGATGTCCTCTTTCTTAACCATGTGTAAATATATTTTTCTGCAAATCTAAAAATACCCATACTTTGATTGGATTCTTAGTCTGAGTTTTAAAAAGGATTTTAATAACAAGGTAAGAACATTTAGACTGAAAAATCAGCAAAACAGTAAAGTATGTATATTGATCAAGAAACGTATTTTATGACATATTTCTACTTTGAAGGTCACCCATTAGGGAATGTATCTGTGCTACACAGTCATAGCAAGACACCCTGCTAAGCCACCTTGGAATCTGTAGTTCAGTGAAATGCTTTGAATTGACTGTTAGAAAACTCTAGTGCTGTGATTAAGGGAATTAGAGTCTAGCAGACATGTGTCCAGCAGAGGGTTGTGTGTAACTGACCAAATTACAGATCCTAGGATACCTTAGAAGGGAGCTATGGCAGTTACAGTGGTATCTGATATTAAATTTCGATACTTTACTTCTTTACTATCTCTCAAATTTATTGTTTATTAAATTAAACTATGATAAGGTGGGCAATAAATATAGGACTATATATATATATATATGAAACAATGGGAAGACATTTGGGATAACGGTTTAAAATTTAATGGCGCCGCCCGACTGATGCACTACCTTGATGATTTTTTGTTTGCTGGCAGTGCTAACACTAACCATTGCAAGATGCTTTTATCCACCTTAAACATTATTTATTTATTTAATTAAAAATGTTGATGGTTGAATCAATGGTTGCAGAATCTGTGGGCTGAAGCTGTGCTGTACTTTTCTTACCATTGCACTTTTTCTACCATAGTTTCCCTTTTTGATCTTCATAGTTGGGAGCCCTGTCATTATAAGTATTGTAGTGTCATTATAAGTAGACATCTCACCGAGTACAGTTGGCCCTCTGTATCCATTGATTCTGCATTCATGGATTCAAGCTTAAAATATATATAAATTCCAAAAAGTAAAGCTTGATTTTGCCATTTTATATAAGGAACACAATTTCACTATGCCATTGTATTCAATGGGACTTGAGCATCCACTCATCTCAGTGTCTATGGGGGGTGGTCCTAGAACCAAAATCCAGTTGGATACCCAGGATCCACAGTATCTCATTAATCTACACCCCCAAGGGTGCCATAGGATGGAGCCACAGATGTTGAAGTGATCTCAAACTGCTGTGACTGTGTAGTATCCAGAGTTTCATTCTAGCTCTCCCTATCCAGGCCTGGCATAACTTTGCTTTCATTTGTCTTTTTGTAGCATATCTAAATTTGATGAACGATGTTGTTTTCTGTATGTCCATGACAACTCAGATGATTTTCAAATCTACTTTTCTACAGAAAGCCAGTGTAGTAGGTAAGAAGTTTGTTTTGCATTGTTTTTCATAACTATCCAAACAATCCATACAAAAATTAAGAGTATTCTTTAAACTGTGGTTTATTTTTACATAAACCACAGTTTATTATTTGTAGATTTATTTATTTGGTGCTTTATGTTTGATTTCAAACCTCAAACATCAAGCTTTTCCAAATTTAGGACCAGTGATCAAAGATGAATTGAATGAGCAGCAACACTGATATAGTTTTGTATCGATACATTACTTGTCCCTGCTCTTCTGCAAAAATCATCATATGGTACTAGGCTGTTCACAGTGCCCTACAATATTTTTGTGGTGGGCCAGATAACAAGTTCAGTGCTGCTTCAGATGTAATAAATAGAAAGTTGTTTGCATGGGACTCAGGCCAAACTCTTTTACATTCATATCACCGTTACATTCACTCTTGAGTACTTTCAGAGAATATAATTGTCAGCCACTGGGTAACTGACCATGTTTCCATTAATAAAAATTACAGTCATGCCATGCAAGCATATTTTTAAAAAGAAAATCTTATCTGTTACTGAAGGTACATATTTAAATCACTCTCAGTATCATCTGGCTGACAGTCTTCCATTTGTGGCATGACTTTTAAATTGTTTCTCCTAGTGCTAACACACACTCCCTGCATGCACAAATACACACAAGTGGTATTTATACTGCTTCACATAGGAAAATGTCCTGGGCCAGTACTGATTTAAAGCAATCAGACAAAAATGTTTCAGAAGCATATTTTTGGATTAGTGAATACTTGGAAGAACAAAACTGAAGCAATAATGATGTTTGGAAAGGATACAGAGAAAAGATTTTGCTGTTACATTTCCATTTATATGGATGACAAAGATTTGCTATTTAAAGCACAGAAACAGATTTTATTTCATGTGGGATATATATTGCTTTCAGATTCTGTGCTTTGGTTAAAGAGATTTTAACGGATGCTGTGGGAAATACTCTGGAACTTGAAGGAGAAATTGATGGCGACACATTGGAAGTAAGTAATTTTTATGGAGACACAAAACAATTTTTTTTGTTTTTAAATATGTAGGAACTGTACATCTAAAACATGTAGTGTGAAAAGGGCAACACTAATCAGATTGTATTATGATATGAACTTCATTTTGACAAAGTAGGTTTTAGAGACCTCTTATCAGCAGTCATATGTCAAGTGCACTGAGTTCCAATTTGCTTCCAACCTCATTTCATGGTACTAGTTTTAACACGTAAAGCCCTAAAAGTCTTGGATCAAGGATATCTGAAAGGGATGCTTTATTCCCTACAAATCTACCTCAAAATTGAGCTTCTCAGCAAAGGCTCTGTTTTGCATCCCATTGCCCCAGAGTGCCAGGTTGCATGAGATGGGACTTTCCTACTAGCAGTGGCTCCATTGTGGAATGTCCTCTCGAGAGAAGCCAGACTGGCTCCATCCGTTTTGAGCATCTGATAAGCAGCTAAGAACACATTGTTCTGTGTGGCCTTTGGTATCTAAAATCTGGGTTAGTTTTTCAGCTGTTTTAGGTGTATGTGTGTGCGTCCTGATATAAATAATACTGTAGTTTTAAAATTATTGCTTTTCTTTTCTGTAAAGAATGTTTTATCTGTTGTGCATTGCCTCAGGGCTCTTGTGGGCTTAGAGAAGATAAATACTTTAATAAAAATAATATTAAGATAGAAATGAAAATAAAACATTGAATTTCAATAATGTGTGAAGCTTCAAATGAAAGATTCTGTGGTCGATAGCTTCCATTTTATGGCTCTGAAAATCTCTGTAATCCCTTGCAAGAAATTATATGTGAGAGTCTCCTTATTTCAGGACTTTTTAATACATCCGTTTTGAGCATGGCAGACACATGGTCTGGCAGCAGTTTTCCACAGTTATAGCTGGTAACTTTAATGAAACATGGGCTTGTGTATGCATCATTTTAACTTCTTCCTGAAAATGTTACATACAAAAAAACAACTATACATGTCAGTTTGTACAGTACAGTACAATGTACTCAATATTAGTTAAAGACTGATGGCATGTTTATTTGTTGATAAGGTAACGAGTAATTTATGGCCTAAAAATAGTTGCTAGTCCTAACTAGACCCACTGAATCAGTTCATTAAAGTGTAGCTGCTTTTTTTTTAAAAAAAAAATTCTATTAAGTGGACCTGACCTGTTCTTCCACTTATTCCACAAAAATGCCTCCACAGTGGGATGTTCCCTTCCTTAACCATTGATCCCATGCTCTGAGTAATAACCCTCCAGCGTTAGTGCCTGAGGACCAGCATGGTGTAGTGCTTTGAGCATTGAACTATGGGGACAGACAAGAAAGAGCAGCCCGAGGCCGCTCCAGCCAGAAGCTGGTTGGAACCCCTCTGTCTGCATGGCACTAAGGTGTGCCATGGATACAAGGGCCAATCAGTGCCACCAGAAGTTGGAATATCCCTGCACCTTTTTGCTCCAGTGTGGCTTCTGGTTGTGTTGGAGGCTCGCATCATTTAAACAGCATATCTCCAAAGCAGCCAGAAACCACTTCATTTGGCCGGTCTGTTTAGGCCCATGACTCTGAAAACTAAGGTTCGAATCCATACTCAGTCATGTAAACCCAGATGATGACCTTGGGCAAGTCACACTCAGCCTCAGAGGATGGCAATGGTAAACCCCCTCTGAAGAAACATACCAAGAAAACCCCATGATACGTTCACCTTACATAAGGTCACCATCATCAGAAATGACTTGAAGGTACACAACAGTAACAAGAATCTTTAGTACAGGGTTGAAGGACCATTTTCCATGCTGGCTGGGTTGGAATCCCACATCTGGACGGACACACAGGTTCTCTATTGCTGCCCTAGTATTTAGTACTTAAGCATCAAACACAGGAGAGAAGATTGTTAGATGCATCAAGATGCCCCTTTAAAAAAGCAGCTAACCACTCTCAGGGTTTTCTACAGAAAGCCAGTGTAGTAGGTAAGAAGTTTGTTTTGCTTTGTTTTTCATAACTATCAAAGCAATCCATACAAAAATTAAGAGTATTATGGGACAGGGGGATTTCAGGACTTTGCTTGTGAAATGTGTGTTGATGTAAAATAAATTTTCTAGAAAAAACATTTTCTTTTGCAAATAAAAGTGGTGTTTTTGTTTTTTAAAAGAAAGTATCAAAATGTGAAATATCATTGAAAAACAACTAGAAGGTCTCATAGTCATCTCCAGCAAGGGGAATTTTTTTGAAATTTGTTGTGCTTTTGTGTGAAAATGAAGTAAACACATCCCTAGCTATTTTTCATATAAAAGCCTAAAGGATAAAATGAATAGGAGAAATGTCACAGACAAATTAAACTAGACATGTTGTAGAGCTCTTCAGTGCCCCTTCTGCACAATAAAAGCTATTCCTAATTCAAAGAACCTTATATTTATATGCTCATTAACTTCCAAACATATATTGCAAGGCTAACATAAATTTGTTTAGGGGGAAAAGGCATAGTGTTTGAAATGCCTTAATTGCTTCTTGTATTTTGATTAAAGTATCATGGAGAACTAGATGGTAACTGAAATCTAGTGACTGGAGTCATGCTTAGCAAAAATTAGAGGACATTACACTGTGTTATGGTTTCTCATCACCAAGTGGGATTTACTTGGCATACTTGTATGTCTGCACTCTAGATGCAGATGTCAACAAAGCTCCTGCATTTCAACAGCTGTGGTTGAATTCCAAACAGGGTATCTCATGAACTTCAGATAAGCAGTCATGCTTTATCCAAGGTCATTTAAAATATCAATGTATTCTGCTTCTTTACTCAAAATGAAGTTTGCTACAAGTATCAGGCACTATACTGAATATTTTTGCTTGTTTAAAAATTAGAACACAATAACCATCTTAATACACAGAGTGTTAAATCATAATGCACAGACTGTGGAATTGCTCATTGGCCAGAAATGTTATCTTCTGATATTTTGCATATAATGAGAAGGATGTCCTATGACTGGTTATCTGAAAGTAAGTCCCATTGAACACAGTGGGACTTCTGCATAAACAGGCAGAAGTTTGCTCTGTTTAGAAATGTGCTAAAATGATATTTAGGTTAGCATTTAGTAAATCCAGTTGCTGCCCTCAAGCCACTGCTGTCTGCATTTTTATAGCCATGAAATGTGGGTATGTTGGGGGGGGGGGGGAGGATCACCTAGTTTGTCATTTGGGTAATAGCACATATCACATAACAGTTCAATGCTATGAAGTGTGAAGTGCTGAAGCATGAAAAATGAAACTCTTTGAAAGGTGAACTAATTTGGTGAGGAGGTCATGTTAGGATATAGAAAATGTTGCCTGGCATACTCTGTATGAAAACAGAGAGCTTGGCAATCACTTTTAAAATGAAGTGAGGAAAATTTCAAGGACATACTGACAGAAGATTTGCACAGAAGTGAGAGATACTTACAGGTGCCTCGCTTTCACAACTCACATAAAGATACAGAAAAACAGAGAACCATATTTAGAAATAAGACTTTGACAACCATCATCTTGCATTTTATGAAATGATACAGCTTTCTGTATAGTACCTATGTTTTGGAGTGTGCTATCATCACATACCTGGTAGTTTTAAAAGATCTTCCTTCATATGACATTCTATACCCATTTATAACAGCTTTTGTTTTACCATACTTGGTCCCATTCTATATTCTACACTCAATCAAAAATCCCCTTCAGCTGCTAGATAATATGTACCTTGCAAATTATTCCACTTACATTCTGTATGGTTATTATGGGCAGCTGCTTATGTAGTGTAAAAAATGAACACAGTTTGTTGCATTTGACAGAATCAATGCTTATAACTGCCTATTGCTTTTATCAGACAAAAATATTGCTTTTGGCAATCACCTCAAGGAAATGAAAAGAAATTTTTAAAAATACTAATAGCATATGTTAAAGTCTAGTTTATGCTTTGACAGTGTTCTTTGTTTCTGAAAGATTAATTTGATACACTGGTTTGTCCCTTTCCCCTTTCTGCTTTCAGTATGAATATGATTATGATGAAAATGGAGACAGAGTGGTGTTAGGCAAAGGAACTTATGGAATAGTTTATGCTGGAAGAGATCTTAGTAATCAGGTCCGAATAGCCATCAAAGAAATACCTGAGAGAGACAGCAGGTGAGTCTTGATATTATATCCTCTCCAGGTATGTCTAGCAGTGAGTAACCTTTCTAGACTTTGGGACAGGAGGGCTATGTAACTTTGGAAAAGTGAGGGCCACTTTCCAGCCCCCAGACATGCATGAGCTACACCTGCTTCTCCTGGTAAAACCAGAATCAAATTGAAGGTGGTTTTTACTTTTTGCTAAAATAAGATATATGGGTGGGTGTACCTTGCTTTAGAAGAGAATTCTGTCCTATGGATGTTTGATTCTTTTAGTTTCCTTTTCAAAATATATTTTGGGATGTGTCACAAATATACTGGGGAAGCATGCACTGTTATGTATCACAAAATAGCCTGACTACAGAAACAGCTTTGAGACACAAGTAACCCCCCTCCCAGACTAAAGCCTATATCTACTTGCCAGTCACAACTAGAGTTGATTCATTGAATAAATTGCTGAATAGTCAGTCAACACTTATATAAATCCAGTTGTTTCAGCGCTGTTGTTATGTGCCTTTAAATTGTGTCTGACTTATGTGAACCTAAGCTGGCCCTGTCAGGGGTTTTCTTGGTAGAATTTCTTCAGAGAAGTTTTGCCTTTGCCTTCCTCTGAATGTGAGAAAGCCTGACTTGCCCATGGTCATCCAACTGATTTCTATGTCCTAGTGGATTGCTTCAATAGGTCTAACTCTGTTTGGATTTAGGCCTCATGATAGAACTAAATGGTCTATTTCTTTTAGGTTATTGGAAGACAGCAGGGAGGTAGCTGACCTCTGTCACTACCGGTATTTACTCCCCGGTTTTCTTTGTATTATGTGGAAAGTACAAAGAAACCGGATTTCCCAAGTAAAAAACACAGCATGTTGTAGAAGTTTAACTGCTGTCCTCTTAAAGGGTCAAAAAGTGAGCATCAGATCAGACAAGGTACATAATAGGCCTTGTAGATGCAACCAATGGGTTGCTTCTACAAGCATGGATATGCCCACTTAAAGGGACTCCATCTTCTACAACAGCATTTTTTGGGCAGCTCCATGTGTGGTGTTTAGTGGGTAAGAGTATCACTTTGGTATGTTTCTAACTGTACTGTTTTTTAATATTGCAAACCGCCTTGGGAAAAGTGTGGGATACAAATAAATATAATAATACAGTGGGCTCTCAATATCTGTGGGCTTGCTATCTATGGATTTAATCATCTGTGGATGGCAAGCCTTTTTGTTTTCAATGGGTGCACGTGGCCGCATGCATGTCAGTAAGTAAAAATTAACAAGTGAAGTTGGTCTGATATAGAAAAAGAATTAAGGGTGCATTTTGAGGCATCAAAATAGTTAAGGGACGCTAATCAGCTTGAGAATTTTGATAGGGAGACCCCAGGGGCTCACAAGTTGGGCAGGCATGGTAATAGTACCACAATCACTTTGGTGCAGCTTCAGGAGTCCATTTTTCACACATACACCAACCCCATCAACTCTCTGCCACACCAAAATGGAAAGTGATATGGTATCACATCTGTTTTTATTTTTGACTGTTTTTTTTAGCTTTTCAGGGATGTTTGGAGGTTTTGAGAATTGGGTCAAAATTACACTGCTTTGGTCCCTCTTTGGTAGTTTTGGGATCAAAATGTTCCCCAAAAGACTATGAGGGTTCTTCAAACTTAGAAGGATGCTCTGGAAGACACAAAAGGATTTGGGGGTTGCATGTTAACCTGGAGGGTGTCCTTTCTCCATCCCTGCCTTAGGGGTTGCAACAGTGGAGGTCAACGAATCAGATAACTATCTCAATACTTGAACCACAGTTAACTGACCAAGGTAGGAAGGGGTGCTACTATTTAGCAGCAGATATGTTCACGCAGATTAAATGTTTGGAGAATGTTTGGCTATTTATATACCAGACTATAACTGTTTAATTTGTTACATGCAATGCAAACCAGCTACTGCATTTTCATAAAGTTGTGGCCCTTAAACCACAAAATACATTACATGGATTGTTCTAATTCCTGGGTGTTGGGGAAGAGAATTGCAGCTACCCTATTTGGTTGTTGTAACTAATGTCTTCTCCCATTGCAGTTTTCCGTCTCCCAGCGGTAGCTGATTGATTTTTTCATTGCTGAGGCTGCCACTGAGGAGGTGTGGATGTTTGTAGGAGATATGCATGACCATCCAGTAACATTATTCAAAATATATGCAGCCACAGAGATTGTAAAGCAGTAGGTTTTCTTCTGACTTGTGTAAGTTTCATCTGCTTTTATGTTTATGATAGGTATTCTCAGCCACTGCATGAAGAAATTGCTCTACACAAATATCTAAAGCATCGAAACATTGTTCAGTATCTTGGTTCTGTTTCAGAAGATGGGTACATTAAAATCTTTATGGAACAGGTCCCAGGAGGTTTGTATTATACAGGCATTGATTTATGTTATTCTTTAGGAGTCAGGGAGGATGATTTGCCTCTCAAAAATCTTTACGCTATTTTAGACATCTACTTAAAATCAATATGTACATAATCCAGATACAGGAATCCATGCATATACTATTTATTGAATCAAAAATTGTGTATTCACAGCCAGGTGTAACTAGTCTCACATGAATACTATGTTTACATGTTTCAGTGGGTGCATCTGCAATCTAGAAATAATGCAGTTTTACACCACTTTAACTGCTGTAGCTCCATCCTGCAGAATCCTGGGATATGTGGTTTTGTGAGGCATAGGACTCTTTAGCAAAGAAGGCTAAAGACCTGTAAAACTACAAATCCTAGAATTCTTTGGATGGAGCTATAGAACTTAAAGTGGTGTAAAACTCCATTATTTCTACAGTATAGATGGATCCAATAATTTGATCATGGTGTTAGACTTTAATACTCAGACAATAGCAGAAACAATAACAACATCTGTTGCTGCTGTTGCTATTGTTATTATTATTTCATACCCACCTCTCCCCATGGATCAAGATGGGTGACAACAGCATGTAACAAACAACATCAGTTAAAACATTTGCTAAAACACATCAATTTAAAGGACAATAAAATGCATAAATATTAAAATAATCTATATCTGAAATTCAACATTTAAAATTTACAATTTAAAAAACATCAGGATAATCCTGCCAGAGGAGACTGGTCTTTAATGCAGCTTTAAATTCAGACAGTTTATTCAGCTATCAAATGTATCCCAGCAGTATAGTGGCTGAAGAAAAAGTCCTATGACTGACAGTTGCCAACCTAGTCCTGGCTGACTGGAGTAAATGTCTGCCAGAGGACCTGAGCATACAGGGCAGATTATATGGGAGGAGACGATCCTATAGACTTCTATATCTAACTGAGCTCGTATTAATTCTTTGGAGAGAACTGCCTGTGCTTGAAATTCTCATTCTCACCCCCATGCTCATGTGCCATTCTTGCAATCATAATTATTTTAAAAGAGCAATTATTTTAAAATTGCAAGGCATTCTACCAAAATTAAAAACAAAAGTAATTCCACATGTTGAGGCTTTTAAGTCTGAATTTCACAACAACACACACATTGCATAGAGGAATGGAAAAGAAGAGGAAGGAGAGGTTTATTGAAGAAAGCTGAAATGAACAGATGTGTCTTAATGGGGGGGGGGCACTTGAAAATAAGTCCCTTCTTAGAGGCAAATGTCATGTGGAAAGGCATTCCAATAACAGGGAGCTACAGGCAAAAAGGGATGCCAGAGAGATAAATAGAGGTTGCTATTTCAGGTTTAGGCGACCTACAGAAGAAGTGCAACAGAGAGATCAGATTAGAAGGTTACAGACCTAAAACATTTTAATGAAGCCCATTTGTTTGAGGGAAGACATGCATATCATCAGGAATCTGATATCAGAAACTATGACTAGGGAGTTGGACCAATCCATTTTTGCAAATATTAAACAAAACAAAAAGGAAACAAACAGAGCATGTTTAAAGTAATTTGTTGTAGAAACCTGTGACTGTGGGTGGAGCCGTACCGCAAGCTGCTGCCACATTGCAGAATTAATGTAATGTGACATCACTTTAACTGACTACATCCTGTTGACTCCTGAGACTTGTAGTTTGTTATGGTACCAGAGCTCTCTGACAGAGAAGATTATGTATCTCAAAACTACAGATCTCAGAATTCTGTATCATTGAGCCACACAAGTGGTATCAAACTGCATTAATTCTGCAGTGTAATTGCAGCCTTAGTGATAGTTTATCTGCACTTTTAAGAAAACAAAATGGGAACTCTTATTAGATTGACAAAGTGCTGACTGCTTTAATCTATCATTAGTGTTAAGAATTATCTTTTTAGGGGTGTACACGCAATTATATGATATATGATATAATTCTATAGACTATATCTGAGACATATGAGAATTTTGGTAAAGAGTCCAATACAATTCTATACATATTTATTAATAAGTGTTTATGTAAGCCTGTATGTTCAATCACAGACTGCAAGCTTACAGCGTAAATAGTAGCCCTGTATCTGGGGTGGGAATCATGCCCCCCCATGTCATTGGACTGTATCTCCCATTATTCCTTATAATTAGCTATGCTGTCTAAGGCTGATAGGACTTGCAACCCAACATCTGGGCATTTGCTGATTCCTACACTGAAAGTATTTATGGAACAATATATTCTTTTCTTTTTTAACAGGTCCAGATAAACATAATGTATTTTTTCCTTTTTTTTTTTTTTTGGCCCAAACACAGGAAGTCTTTCTGCACTCCTAAGATCAAAATGGGGCCCAATGAAAGAACCCACAATTAAGTTTTACACCAAGCAGATCCTGGAAGGCTTGAAATATCTCCATGAGAACCAGATTGTACATAGAGACATAAAGGTGAATATGTCTGTACTTTGTTACACAAGTTTATTATATATGATACGTAAATGCAAAGGGTAGTTCATCATCCCACTATGCAAACTACCTCTTTCATGGAGGCTTAATAGATCCTCTGCTAATAACTAATAACAAATATAAACCGTGCAAATCCAGACAAATCTTGGCATAATTTATTATGATTTGTATGCCTGCATTTTCCTCTTCACTTTCTTTTTAGGGAGACAATGTTTTAGTGAACACATACAGTGGAGTAGTAAAAATCTCTGATTTTGGGACTTCCAAACGCCTTGCAGGAGTCAATCCATGTACAGAGACATTTACAGGTAAAAGGAAAAAGGGAACTTTAAAAAAGTGTTATCAAGATAAAAGATTATTATTGAAATCTATTTTATTGTTTTCTGAGTTCTAAAAAAGGACTAATGGGAGGGTTTTGTCTGCAAGGATATCAACATGATGTCAGAACTGCCTGATTTAGCTCTCGGTGGTGTCATGGAATTGATTATTTCTGCTGCATGCCAGGCTTGTACAAGTAGATTTTAGAAACACATACCCTCCAACTTTCTACTTTGGCAGGAAGACCCTGGTTCATTCCCTCCCATCCCACTTTCTAAGCTGGTTTTGATATGCCTCATTTTCTCTCTTCTCTTCTCACCTTCCTCCTTTCTCCTGTTTTACTTCAGTTGCTGAAAATAGAGTTCAAAACACTAAGTACTTTCAATTGACACAGCAGAAGGGAGAAGAGGATGGAGTCTTGCCTTTCCCAGTAGGCTCAGGCTTTCCTAAACTCAGGGCCCGAACAGACAGGCCAAAATAAAGCTGCTTCAGGTCACTTTGGAGCATGGATTTGTGCACAGCTTCTGGTCTCTTAGGACGCATGCATTATTTAAACAGCATACCTCCAAAGTGATCTGAAGCAGCTTTATTTTGGCCTGTCTGTTTGGGCCCTCTGTTCATAAATTCCAGAATTTCTCTTAAAATCAGTGTTGCTTGGCCTGGTATGTCCACATATGTCCTGGTTTTCTTTTGTGAAATGTTGGAAGATATGGAAACATTGCCCCTGCTTTCTACCGTATTAAAAATAAGGTTGAACTTTATAGGCTCTGCAAAATAATGTGTGATTTGTCAGATCAATTTAGCATAAGCAAACAATATGCTAAAATTGGGTTTTATGTTTGTGTGTGTGTGTGCGAGAGAGAGGGGGGGGGATCTTGTGTGGAGGTGGGGTTCATCCCAGGTTGCTGCTACATGCTTCATCCATTTGAAAGTTCATATTTCCCCATTTGAACCTGCCAGAGCTTTAATATCATCAAAGGAAGGCTTTCTCTTGGTTCCACCACCATCACATGCTTGCTTGTTGGCTGCTCCCAACTTCTAAAACTCTCTTCCATGGGAAGCTAAGCTGGCTCTGTCCCTGCTTTCCTTTTGCTGGCAAGTAGAAAGCACTTTTATTTAAGCAAGCTTTTAATATTTAAGCAGGTAGGTTTTTAATATAAGATACATGTTTTTAATATAAATACATGTTTTATCTGCTTTTATCTTTTGTATGATTTTAATCAGTTTTATACTGTTTTAATATGGTGTTTTTAAATTGCTTTTAAAACTTTTTTTGTAAACTTTTAAAATTTGTTCTTATAAAAGCCACCCTGGGTCCCAGCCTGGGAGAAAGGTGATATATAAACAAACAAACAAATAATCTGGGTTTTTCAAAGGGGCTCATGTATTTGCTGAGGCCCTTTTCTTAGGCTCCAAACAAATAGAAAGTGACTCATGGACAATTCAAGATAGTAGCGTCAAGCATATCAACAACATTCAGTGTTTTGAAATTAATGAGGAACTGGGTGTGTGTAGTCCACAATACGTTTTAGCCACTACAGATCTTATGCACACATCTGCAAGAGAGTATCTTCTATAACATGGGCAGCCCAAGACTTTGTGTGTATGCAAGACACAGTCTAGTATGGAACCCTTATGCCAACAGTAGTCTAATAAGCGGTAGCCATGTTAGGCATAAGTAAGAAACAGACCTGATGCATGCACCCCAGTTTTTTAATTGAGGCATTCAATACAGTGGTCCCCCAGGATGTGAATCCCCCGGGGAACGAAATCCCCGGGACCCAAAACCGCCGGGGCCGCAAAAAAGCCCCCAGGATCCGAAGAAAACCCCGGGTTGCGAAAGGGAAAAAATGTGCGGCCCCTTTAAATTTGCCGCGCGGTCCGTCCACTAAAGCGGTCCCCCGGGAAACGAAGATTTCCGGGTTACGAAAAGTAATCCGGAACGGATTACTTTTCGTAACCCGGGGGACCACTGTATTATGCTTCTGCAAACTGGTCAACAAATAGGTTAGACTACACTGGTAGCTCCCTTTTAAATAATGCTATTCATATAATAAGCTTTTCCTTGTTCATTTAATACTATTTACATAGCTAGTAACTAGTTATTTATTAGTTGGTTATACCACTAAGTCTGTTACCATTAGATCATATCCAGCCTACTATCTATAGAATCAAACCTTCACGTGTTTAAAAAAACATGAAAAATACATTCAAGGGCGATCTTTTTAGTCTAGTTAAATGGACTAAATGGATTTTCTTCCTTTTGAAACCCATTGCATAAGCAGAGGCAGCCATCCAGAAAAACTGTGATGAAATGCAGTCTAGCAGCTGTGAGTTAGTGGCATTGGCACTTATCCATCTGTTAAGTCCATCTGCATAGTTAATGGTGTACTACATGCAAAACACATAATGAAAAAATCAGACAGGTTCAGTGAGAGGGAAAAGATAACTTGGTTACCCATTGTTTCTTTCCTGGTTTTAGGTACTTTGCAGTATATGGCTCCAGAGATTATTGATAAGGGGCCTCGAGGCTATGGTGCACCAGCTGATATTTGGTCATTGGGTTGCACAATCATTGAGATGGCAACAGGGAAGCCTCCGTTTCATGAATTGGGGGAACCACAAGCAGCTATGTTCAAAGTAAGTTCTTAGCCAAATGAATAAAAACTCTTTTAAAAAACCTAATGGCCATAATAAGTTTCCTAAGCATGGTGTCACCCAGTGCAGGGGAGGGGAGGGCTGCTTGGGGTGGCCTTCCCCACTCGCTCGCTTGCTGGGCCACCCACCTGCTCACCCAGACTGCTAAATAAGAAAGGGGAGGGGAGAGGAGGGAGGTTCACCCCTCTTTTGCCTCCTTGCAGCTCCCTTGTTAAAAGGAAGTTGTATGGCAGTGAAGGCAAGAGGACCAGGCTCTTCCCTCCTTCAGGTTTGCCGTGCATCCCCATGAGGAGGGAGCCATGTAGAGACAACACTTAGAGGGCTGGCTCCTCTTCTGCTGCCTTGGCTTCCTTCTCAGGGAGAGAATTATGGCAGCAAAGAAGTGTCAGCAACAGCACTGCAACCCCTGCAGTGGGAAGAGGGCCCCACCAGGTGGCATCCCTCTTCTAGGGTGCCACCTGGTGTGGTCTGTAATCTTGCACCCCCCTAGTGATGCCACTGGCCATAATCCATTTCAGTAGCCTAATTAAATGTTATGCCTAAATGGGGTGTTTTAATGTATGTAGGTTATGCATGTACCAGCTGTGTACCCCATGTCCCTGTCATTACAAACTCTAACCCAACCTGCTATTGGCCATGTGGATTTGGCTACCTTATATTGAGGTTTGTGTAGCTCAATATTATCTTTGCATTAACTAGCAGCCTTTCACAACCCTATCTGGAGATACCAGAGTTGAACATGGGACCTTTTCCACCCAAAAACATGTGTTCTACTGTGATCCACATTGTACCCAAAAACAAAAGCTAGGTGGAAGAAGTATGTTTTATTCAATAATTGAAATATTTATGTCCTAGCCTGTATCATGGGGTCTTAGGGGCATGTACAAGCAGAAGCAGCAGCAGCAGCAACAAAACAGTTTAAAATAATGTATAACTATAAAAATAATTAACAGATTAAGAACATGTTAAATCATTAAATCAGCATATTTTTAAGTGCACAAGTTTAAAAGATTTTTAAAACATGCACATCTTCATTTTGGGAGAAGTCAGTTATACTTCAAATACTTTCATTAAAAGTTGCATCGGGATGAAGTATGCCTTCAAGGGTAGGTTTCTAAGTTTCTGAAAGACCCTCAAAGAAAGGTAGTTCTATGCCTCTATGAAGAGATTATCCCACAATCTTGAACCAAGTGGTGTATAGACTCTGTTTCTGTCTGCAACTGTTCCTGCTTCCCATGGAGTTGGCCCCCAAATCTAGGCCCTAATAAGAACCAAAGTTGGTGTGAAGAAGCAATAGAAGGAAATGTACTCTCTGAAATCCATCCAGCCAAAGGTGTGAACAGTAAAGACCAAGCAGCTTGAATTAAGTCTGAAGGAGTACAGGAAATTTATGCCAGTGTGGTACAATAAAGAATGGACTGTTGGGACTGGAACTTGAGAGAACAAAGTACATATTGGGCCATGTTCACTTGGTGGTCTTGGGCTGCCACTCTCCCTTAACCTGGGTTTTTGAGAGGATAAAATAGGGCAGAGGACAGTCACACACATCACTTTGTGCTCATTGGCTGGGATAGACCTTCCAAACTGTCTTCATGGAGAGATCAAAACTGAACTGGTGGTTAAAAAGCATGAATTAATCTTGAAAAATTTCCTCTGTCTATGGAACACATGAAGCAGATGGAAGGTCAGTGGTGTAGTGGTACTTTCTGAAGCACACCTTCATTGTGACAGTTCCCATGGCAACATCTTCAAGGAGAGTCCAAAAAATGCAGGAAATGTTTTCTTTTGTAACACTAATGGATATTTTCCACTTGTGACCAAGCCACCCCCAAATACTTTGGATTGCAATAAGGGTAGCAGATAACAATCCATTGTTGCTGGGAAAAGCTCAGAGGTATTGAAGGGATTGCAAGTGTCCTTGGAGAGAACAGAGGAGTACAAGAGATGGTAGTGGTAGGAGATGTCATAGTCCCTGCTATTGTTTTTTTTTAAAAGTCCCATAGCATCAGCCTCCAATCCCTGACCCCACTGCACCAGTGTAGAAAACTCAATAGCAATGAGCATTTCAAAAAAGTAGCACCGCAGCTCTGTCCTTATAGGGAAACAATTCTATCAAATCTTTATTCTGACAGATTGCAGGAGATCCCAAAAGGATCATCTAAGTTTTTCAGTTTCTTTGCCCTTGTCTCTCTGACTACAGCTTTTATTCACTGATTTTATTCACTTCGTTACACAGATGTTTAGTACCTGAAATGTATGAGATCTGAGCATCATAAGAATATTAAAGACACTTTGCTCCCAAACCAGGAATAATCTCAGCCAGCTGTTCTATATAGATGTTTAAACAATGCTGGTGATAAGGACAGCCGTAACTAAGCTGCTGTGTAGTATTGGTGAAGTATCACAATTAGCACCTTTGCCACCCATCACAGATTGCCACTGTGGGTGGGAACGTAAAGCTGTAAACCAAATGTAACTTTATGGCATTTCCTATACTGCCAAAAATAAAATCTCTGCCCAGTGAAGGTGGTGATCTGGATGTACATTAAAAATTCTGGCTTATAAACAGTTAATGAACTAATATCTGGCACTGTGACTCAGACACTTCTGTTGTTCATCATTTTCGCTTCAGGCAACAAAACCAGCAGACTTTTTGTTAACTGTTGAAAGCAAAATTGCTGTTGTAGATGTATAATATTCCAGGCTGACTCAATGTCTTTTGGTAGGCTTTTTGCACCTGTTTCACATTTATCTACTATTATAGTCTGCTGGTCATCTTTAGCTTCGGGACTACCCTGCTTGTTTTCCTTTGGCATTTTGTGTAGCTGTTTTTGTAGACTGGGTAGAATGCATGAAAGAAGTTATGTTTCACAATACTTATGCAAACTTTATTTCAGAATCTGTGGAATGGTAGCCAAAACTGAGCAGCAACATTCATAGTCTTAGTAAGTTACTGTGAAGTGCTTAATTATAATTAAAAATATATAATCAGCTTATGTAAGTACACTTTGAAATACTGTTAACATACCAGTCACAATAAAGCATGACACTGCAAAAACATCAAGTAAAACAACAAAAAAGACTAAAAAGAATAGAAACTTAAGAAAATGTTTAAATGTGAATTCTTATAATGTAATAATAGTATGCCTTGCTAAACATAGTCTAGTTTCAGCTATACTTGCCATGTGCTAGTGAAACCATGGCTCACACGTTTGGAATGCAAGAATTTTTTTATTAGCAGGGATTGTGATATTCTTTGCTGCCAACCATTTGCCCCGTTCCCTATTTCCTTTGAAATTAGCTGCAATTCTTATAGTGGCTGGGGGAAATTAATATTTTCAGCAACAATATGTGAGCTATGTTTTGTTTTGTTCTGGTTGTTAGTGAATGAAGCTATGGGGAACACCAACAAAAAACTGGAAGCTACACAATTACAGTCAGATATAGTAATAGCTGCAGCACCCATGAATCTCTTCCTCTGTCCTCCCCCCATTTCATAATTCTTTTTTTAAATAAGTTTTATTGTTTTTTAAAAAATATAACATCTAAAACATACATGCAGCACCTTCAGAGTATAAAAATAATTCTAAGGAGTTGGAATTGTGGAGCCTTTAGGCCACATGGATCTTTAAGACCCCTGGACCACCAATGACTCTACCAACAATCAGTATCAAGAAAAGAGGATTGAGAAAAATGCTATTTTCTGCCAAAAAATTGGACTAGGTATTGACCAATATGTCCCCTGAGTGTTGTTTTCAGAACCTCTCATCCCAAAACATCCAAAAATAAATTTAAAGCATGAATGGAAATAACTGAAATGTCACTTGCAATTTCAAGTAGAGGCAGGTGTATCCCAAAATTACTTCTTAACCCACTGAGCATGCCCAGTTCTGTTGCAAGAGAAGTAAATCAATACTGTGGCAGTGTGGCTTTAGTTATGAGGTGTTACATTACTGGACAGTGGAGCCATTTATCTTCAGATTAACTTTCCTTGCTTATATAATGTAGACTTTTCTCATTGCTTGCAGGTGGGAATGTTCAAAATTCACCCTGAGATTCCTGAATCACTGTCATCTGAAGCAAAAGCTTTAATTTTGCTCTGCTTTGAACCTGATCCAAATAAGCGGGTTACAGCATCAGATTTACTTAAAGACCCATTCTTGAAACAGGTGAACAAAGGCAAGAAAAACAAAATTGCATTCAAGCCCTCAGGTAAGGAATTATCAGACGAAATATCTACAGCATAACTAAGGATTATTATGTAAAGAGATTTTAATAATTATTCTTCTCTGTAATTCTGCATGCTTATGCCAAGAAATCCACAAACTGGACTCTAAGCTTGCCAAGAAATCTACATGATACAAAAACTCAGTAAAGTAAATCAGGTTGTGTATCAAATATCCTAAAGGCATCAGATATGGAAACTAAGCAGGGGCAGCCCTGGTTAGTATTTAGATGGGAGATGACCAACGAATACCAGGTGCTGTAGGATATAGGAAAAACCACCTCTGAGTATTCCTTGCCTAAGAAAACCACATGAAATTCATAAATCATAAGTTGACTTGCAACTTTAAGGTGCACACACTCATAAAGGAAAGCAAAAAATAAACAATAAATGATGACTTCTGTGCAAGCACTGATTTGTTTTCATGAGACCAGAAATCTTATACAGGTTGATGTGCTGGAACAAGCAAGGTTACAAGAGGAGGTTGCTTATCAGAAGAAATTCTTTCAGTGACTAGGAACCAGATTCAGTGTCTGTTTTAGCTCACTTCTTAGGTGGATGCACTAGCAAAGTTAAATCCTCTTTAAGTTTGTGTTTGAGAAGAATTTCACATTCACACACACACAAAAAAAACATTTCCCTCAGTTTCCTTTTAGTTGATAGTAATACTATTTGTTCAGTATTTACTATAATTTATTTGCTTAAAAATGAGAGGACTTGCTTGTTCGTTTTTCTTTTTATATCTTGTGCCCCAGATTATAACCGTAGTGCATCTCTCCCTCTGCCAGTCCAAGGGGAGCAGGCTGGCAGCAGCAGCAGTGAACATGGCTCTGTCTCCCCAGACTCTGATATGCAGCATGACATGCTCTTTGAAAAGGCAAAGCGCTCTGTGTCAGAGATCCAAACCAGGAATCCCATTTCTCACTTGCTAAGGTAAAACTTGACCTATGCTGAATTACTTACCTAGATATATGACTAAAAACCTATTGTCATGTTTAATGGACATGTTTAAAAAGCGAAATTAATTGTGCAATGTGTAATATGACGTCATTGTTCCTATGGGCCCTAAAAGTAAGAGTCATTATAAAGGAAGTCTTGTTAAAATAAGTGATCCTATTAATAAAGAGAGAGAGCCAGAAATATGTGGTAGTTTGAGTCTGGACTAGCGTCTAATCTGAACTGCAGAAATAATGCAGTTTGACATCCTTTAACTGCCATGGCTTAATGCTATGAAATTCTGGTATTTGTAGTTTTGTGAGGTGCCATAGCTCTCTAACAGAGAAGTGTAAATATCTCACAAAGCTACAAATACTAGAACTTTATAGCATTAAAATGCTATAGCCCTAGAAGTTAAAGCAGTGTCAAAATTGCATTAATTCTTCAGTGTTGATAAGACCTAGGGTCTCTGATCAGCTATGGAAACTCATTGTATAACCTTTGGAAGGTCATACTCTCTCAGCCTCAGAGGCAGGCAATAGGAGACTTGCCAAGAAAACCCTGTAATAGGGTCACCTAATCAGAGTTGACTTGAAGGAACGTAAAAACAAACAGCAACAAACAAAGAACACACATTGTGAAATCTTGCAGTGAGTGTGTTTGGCATTCTTACTACTAAAGTTGAGTTTAAAGTCTTGTTACTAAAGTTGAGTTTATAGCTGACTCCATGTCTGCTGCATAGTGTAACGCTTGGGTGGCTGGTTTTCATTATGGTATACCACAGATCTGCTTCTTTTATTTAAAATAATTTTTAAAATTACTTTAAAATTGGATTATTTCTACCCGTAGTCATATCCTTGGTCTAAAACAAACTGCAGAATTAATCCAGTTTGAGACCACTTTAACTGCCCTGACTCAGTGCTAGGGAATCCTGGGAATTGTAGTTTATTGTGGCACCAGGTCTTTTTGACAGAGAAGGCTAAATGGCTCACAAAACTGGATTGTTTCTAAAGTGTGTCTAAAGCCGTTGTTAAGACTACTTGATGGTTTGTGGATTCTAATGGTTTTGCCACTTTCTGTTCTAGCATTCCTGATGACAATTCAGTTTCAGATGAACGAAGTGCTTCCCCTTCCCTTGAAGAAAAAGATTCTGGCCTTTTCTTGCTACGAAAAGACAGCGAACGGCGTGCAATTCTCTACAAAATTCTCAAGGAAGAGCAGAATCAAGTTGCTTCCAATTTGCAGGATTGTGTAGCCCAGGTAAGATACTATTCTTACATACTATTCTAAGATTATTTTCTTGTTTGGAAAAGTATAGTAGTTTATAATAAAGATAATAGAATATGCAGTATATAAAACAAATGGGCTGGGAACACGCAATGGGTCTGAGGGCCATATTCACATCCTCCTGGTCTATTGCAGGCTTCATACATTCCATTACCCTCAACCAGAAGTTATATTTGGGTCCTTTTGCTCACTTTTGAATGTTATTCTTGGCCCTTTAATAGTGTAAGTGTGTACAGTAAGGTCTAGAGAGTGCCAAAAACCACATGAAGCCTTTCCAAAGGCTGTATGTGGCCCATGGGCCACTGGACTTCCTCACCTGATTTAGAAGGCAAATGGGAATAATTGCCTAACAACGTGACAACTGGTAGAACCACAAGCCTCACCGCACCCCTGATTTGGGGGAAATGCATTCTCCAGACTGTTTGATAGACTTTCAGTGTTTCAGATGGCTCTGCCATCACAGGGTGAGAAGGGAATTCTACTTTTAAATCTTGTACCATATACATAAAATGCCTTTGCACAGGCTAAGTGCGGAAAGATGGCCATCTTTTAAGATAGCACGTGGTTCTTCCAAGGAAGTGCAATTTAAAAATAAAGAGGAAGTACCTTTCCTTATTTTCCCTTTTTACACACATATATTCTGATGATGGAGCCTTGAGGTCTCTGACCATAAACACAAACATTGTCATGTAAAGTTGTGTTGTTTGTAGCCATTCAAATGGCGTTAGAGTTATTTCAAAAGTAATAAAGAAGCAAAAAAGAAAAAGATCTGTAAAGAAGGATATGAGCCACAGAGGACTGTGCAAGTAGTTTTCATGTGTGATAAAAATTCAAATAGAATGGCTGGAAATCAAAATAATTTTAAATTCCTTCTCCTTTCAGTTTTGCTACAAATTGCCATAAGGAACGGGTTCTGTTATAAAAGAAAGCAGCACTTGCTAGTGTTTCTAGCATACAATAAATGTCTAATATTAACAGGATGTTTCCATTCCCAATGCTGATTGCTTTCTGTCAGTGGCTGTACAAGAAGCAGGAAGAAGTCAATATCTGATAGGATTAATTAAAAAGGATCACCGCAAACACAGGATATGAGGTCCCTAAATGCAGCAAGAGCAGCAGAGATGTCTTGTGAGATTACCAATTGGAGGAGTGTGGATGACAACCTTCTTTGTTGTTGCTGCCACTGCTCCCTTTCAATATGTCATGCTGCTGTTGTTCTCAAGTATTTTTTCCTGGATACTTTTTGTTATGTAAAATTAAAAGAGACTTATGTAAAGGTTGGTTTTTAATCCATAACAACTGTTATAATAGTCAAGGATTTCTGTGGCTTTGGCACAGCAGTTTCTACAGCCAGTAGGACCAAGCCACATGGTAAAATGCTTTCATTTTGCAATACTTAGAAAGAAGTTTGGATTAGGCATGGCCAAGATCCTGCTTCAACTTCTCCTGTAACCCCCTAAAACCCACTTTAAAAGCCAGTTTGCTGAATGAAGTTTAGTGGCACTGGTGACCAGGATGCTGCAGGTTGGTGTGACCAGCCTCCTTCTGCCAATAAGTGAGAGTGTGATGACAGATTCCGTCTTCTGCTCCTTGCACTGTTCTTCACTAGCAGTCATTTCATGTCATTCTGCAAAACCCTGCTTGCCGGCACCACAGAATTCAGCCATTTGGGATGCTTTTAAAGTGGCTTTCAGGAGCATTTATGTAGGAAGACATCATGAGCAATATGACCTACACCAAAGAAATTGAAATTAATCCTTCCACTTTAGTTGAGGCTCAGTCTTGGGATCCTGATTGCATTAGTGTTGCATTTAGCTTCTATTCTGCCTGTCCTTTTCCTGACTGATTTAATCCATGAATCAAAGTAGTTGTGACATGCCTAATGGAAGACTGCCATCTGTTGTTCATAACATAAACTGACAAAATGGCAAATGACTCTTCTAGAATGGAAGACAGACAGACAGACAGACAGACATATATTTTATAAACCAAAGACTACAGTACATGAACAGTAGTCTCTTGGCACATTTGTCCTGTCCTGTCCTGTCCTTGTGGAGCCCAGAGTGTTTACAGCATAAAAAAGAAAATGGGTGTGTGAGAAAAAGGAATCTACAACTGCCTTTAAGACTGATTTATTTCAGCATGTGGTTCTGTGGATTTCAGTACAATTTTTTTAGATATGCTGTATGTTTTTTAAAGGAGCTAGATTCTCCCTCTCCCCCTTTAATCCTAGAATGGTTGGTGACAAGGTTGGAAAAAAAGTCCCTCTGTACACAACAAATTTAATTAATTAATTAATTGTCATATTTTTGTTTTACCTCCCAGCCCACTAGGATTCCCAAGGCAATCAGCAATTAAAAACCAATTTAAAACAATACCAAGATTAAAACATTTTTCAAACATCAAACTGACCTCTCTCCTTAAGGTATATTTAGAAGTATAGTTCAAGGGTGCAAACATTAGAAGTCTTTAGCAGAGAATTCTGAGGGCCTCTCCAAACTACAGATCCTCAGATTCTATACGATGGAGCCAAGACAGAAACTAGTATCAAACTACAGTAACTTTGTAGTGTAGATACTCACAGTGTAACATATATCGAGCCTAGTATGCTACATTTTAATTTAGGATGTTCATTTTAGACTTCTCCATACTTACTGTGCTGCAGCACTATAAATTGAATTAATATAACTAAGAATGGAGTGTCAGGATTGGTGCTTCTGTTTGTCTCTGCTTCTGGTGGTAACCACAGAAGCCCATTCATGTTATGAACAAATTCTGTATTCCACCTTAATTGTGGTTTATGCTAATTGGCTTTCCAACTCAATCACGATTAAATGGTCACCCTAGTTAAGACTAACCAGATTTAAATCTGTCAGTATAGTGTTGTGGTTTGAGCATTGGACTATTGCTCTGGAGACCACTCAGCCATGGAAACCCACTAAGTGATCTTGGGTAAGTCACACCCTCTCAGCCTCAAAGGAAGACAAAGGCAAACCTCCTGTGAACAAATCTTGCCAAGAAAACCCCATGATAGGTTCATCTTAGGGGCGACATCAGTTGGAAATAACTTGAAGGGGCACTCATAGCCTGGAATGCATCAAGAATCTTGGGGAATTATAAAGATACTGCTCATTTAAGAGTAGAAATCAATACTGGTGACATGTCCAGGAAGTGATTATTTCCAACAGGCTTCTTTAATATTTCAACTTATATTTTAGTCCACCTTGCAACATCCTAGTGTCTGTGCATGTGTGTGCATTTACATACATATGCATTTAAAAAAGCAAATAAAGTCATATTTCGGACATGGTTCCACACAAAGTTTTGTTTCAAACAGGTCTGTTTCAAAATTATTTGTAATGCTGTGATTCAAGGTTTACTGGTAGCCCACTAAAGCAATGAGGGTGTCAGCCAGTATTTTGTATCAGCCTCTGGCCTGAACTCTGCTCCCAAACCTGATGGAAATGTAGGTTTGCATAATGGACCTTCTTCTTTCCATACACCTTTTGCCTGGGCTACAGTCGTGACTCAGTAGCAATCATGAATATGGTAGTTATGGATGTGCAAATTTAGTTAAGTATACACTCCTCCCTCCACATTTGTGGCTTTGACTTTTGTGAATTTGATTATTCACGGATTTTATTCATATGTTCTCTCTAGGAATATCTAGGTCCTCCAGCACAATTCTATGGTCAACTTTAACCAAAAGTCACACTGAAGGATCTGGACTAAAGATTCCTAGAGAGAACACTCCGCTAGGCATTTATAGCTCCTCCAGCGCAATTCTGTGGTCAATGTCTGGCAGATGTTGACCACAGAGTTGCACTGGAGGACTTAGAGATTCCTAGAGAGGTGTTCTCTCAGGTAAAAACATAGTGTTTTTGTTATTTGCAGTTTTTCCACGTTCACAGAGGTCCTGTCCCTCTAAATGCAGCGAATGTGAATGGATGAGTGTACTTAACTAAATAGCTGATACAGAATGTTGTTGTTGTTATTGTGTGCCTTCAAGATATTTCCAGTTTATGGTGACCCTAAGGCAAACCTGACATGGGAGTTTTCTTGGAAAGATTTGTTTGTGGGTGTTACCTTTACTGACTTGCCCAAGGTCACCCAGTGGGTTTTTATGGCAGAGCAGGGATTTGAATCTTGGTCTCCAGAGTCATAATCCAACACTCAAACCACCCTACCACACTGACCATTTATATCAATGGAATTTATGGTTTGCTGATGTGAGGGTTTTTTAGTTTCTTTCACTTTGCATATTTGTCTTTTTCCCCCAGAGTTCTGAAGAACTGCATCTTTCAGTTGCTCACATCAAGCAGATCATTGGGATTCTAAGAGATTTCATACGCTCTCCTGAACACAGAGTTATGGCATCAACGATATCCAAATTGAAAATTGATCTAGACTTTGACAGTACTTCTATCAACCAGATTCATCTAGTATTGTTTGGATTTCAAGATGCTGTATGTTATATCAAACCATATTTAAGATGTTAAAAAGACAAGTGTTCTGCTGTTATAAACTAGATTCATGAATACGTAGTTCCCTTGGGCTAGCTAGTGGTAATCCCCAATGAGTGTTTTTATGACCTGCTGTTATTTAAGCAGGTTACACCAGATTTACAGTATATTACTAAAAGGAGCATAAACAGTGGAATATCATGTAGCAGCTGCTGACTTGCCTGCCAATCCCTAGTAGAAGATCAAAGATATAAGGCAGAATGAACAAAAACAAATCTCCAAGACATTTCATTTACTCATATCAAATTGCAAAAATGAGTCTCACCAGTACTGTTTAACAAAGCACAATATTTACTATTAGGCCTAAAGAAAATGAAGAATTCAGTTCATATGCATTTCTGCTATAAATTGAGCATTCTGTCTGTAGTCTTGTAGTAACTCCATCTGCCTTTCCTATAATATAATTGCAAATAAAGTACTGCTTATGAAACTGAGATACTTGAGTAAAAGGCTCAATAATCTGATTGAATATTTGCAAACTTGAAAATTCTTTATGTAAAAAAAATCTTAGTATATTAGCTAAAATGTAGACCAAGCGTGGGGAACTTGTGGCCTCCGCCTGTTGTTGGGCCCTAATTCTTGTCAGTACTACTCAGTGTTTTCAAAGGTCCTGTTAATGATATATGCTCGCCATGGGCAGGGCTTTTGATATATATCCCTTCTGTAATAATTTCCTCAAAACTAACTCTCCTGTGTCCTGCCAGGAGAGAGAAAGTGTGTATAGAGGAAACAACACAGGATCGACCAGATAGGTCTCTGCAGGTAGTTGGATAACTACAAAGGACCTTCAGGGAGAGGAGATGTGGCATAGTCCCATCTGGGTGAAACTTCAATGCCCCATCTCTTAATTCTGGATCTGAGCATATAAACTCTTCAGTGCAGCAGCCTCTTTTTCACTTATTACCTCTAAAGCACCATGGGCATCAGTGATGCTCTAGAAACATGGTCATTCCAATAGAAAAGAATGAATTTTCACAACAGTATTTATCTATATATACTTCTTTTCTGGATGGTAAGTTGATAGTTAAATTATTTTATTTTGCTTTGTCCTTTTAGGTGAACAAAGTACTAAGGAACCATCTGATCAGGCCTCATTGGATGTTTGCTATGGATAACATAATACGACGTGCAGTTCAAGCCGCTGTCACTATTCTTATTCCAGGTACATCAAAGCAAAATAACTAGCATACTAGTGTTATCAGAGAGGTAGTATACTGTGTAAAAGAAGATTAAACACTTTTTTAGAAGTGTTATGCTGGACATACCTATCCACAGAGGAGACTGTTTGCTGCATTTCTTTATAATTATGGCCTTATCTTCTTCCTATCAGCCTACACTGGATGTAAGTAATTATTTTGCATCGCTCTGGATCAGTCAGTCAGTCCTGAGACAAAGAACAGGATTGTTTATGTACCCTTAGAGGAAGTAATGACTGTTCCTTGTAAGTAGGAAGTGGATTCTTGAGGGTAAACAGTCCTTAGATGCTCTAACAAAAGTTTTAAGTCAGAGCATGTTGTGCCTGCTGGGCTGGGTGAAAGCCACTATGAAATCTAGGAACCCAGATTTCATGTAGGTTAAAGCCCACCC
Organism: Urosaurus nigricauda; assembly: GCA_034509955.1. Taxonomy (NCBI): domain Eukaryota; kingdom Metazoa; phylum Chordata; class Lepidosauria; order Squamata; family Phrynosomatidae; genus Urosaurus; species Urosaurus nigricauda. The sequence continues at coordinate 90,199,268 of JAOEGL010000003.1, forward strand.
CAGAATGCTTCTGACAGTAGTTATTTTGTTGGGGAACTAGGCAACTACTGGAAGCAGAAGTTTCATTCCAGAAGTCAAGCTGCTGCCAGTAAACTACTCTTATCATGCTGAAACCTGATAAGACTGCTTGGCTGGCTTGTTTAGCTTGAAAATATGTGTAGATGTTTATATCTTGCTCTAGTATGCTGCTTACTGTCATGTATAAATGGAACACTGAGTGTATTTTTAAACTAGCAACTCTCTCCCTTCATCTGTTAAGGTGACTATAGCAGTGGAATAAACTTAATTATCATTCAGTCTCTCTACAGTCAGATTACTTAATACTTTAATTTTTATGTTGGAGAAAAGGCCACTCCTTTCTCCAGGTCACAACTGTTATAACTTTAGATTTCCTGCTTTATCACAAGACCAGATGAGTGTTTTCTTTAAACACTGATTCTAATATAGCACTCAGATTTCATCCAATTTTTTAATGCTCCCTCAACCATCTGTATTTTTTTGAAAAGTGTGTAGCAGCTGTATAAGAAACCATTTGTTGTTGTTTTGTTGGTGGTGTTGTGTGCCTTCAAGTTGTTTCCAACTTATGGTGACTCTAAGGCAACCCTATCACAGGGTTTTCTTGGCAGGTTTCTTCAGACAGGGTTCGCCACTTCCATCCTTTGAGGCTGAGAGAGTGTGGCTTGCCCAAGGTCACCCAGCGGGTTTCATGGTTCAGCTGGGATTTGAACCCTGATCTCCAAAGTCATCATCCAACCCTCAAAGCACTACACCATGCTAGATATTTTAAAATATATCGATATAGGTACCAAGAAAAAAAATGTTGATTTGATGCAAGATATATAATAGTAAAAGCATTTGCTTTAAGATTTTCTTTTATTTTGTGCAGAACTTCGAGCTCACTTTGAACCAGCATCAGAAACTGAAGGAGTTGATAAAGATGCAGATGAAGTAGAGGAAGATTACCAACAAGCAGAGCAAAAAAGAAATGACCAATCAGTTGTAGCATCTGGCGCATGCATGCTCCCTTCTTCTGCACCTGTTGATACTCAACAGCAGCTCAGCTTGCAATTAAGCAAACTTAAGCAGGAAACTAACAGGTAATAAGCTCTCCTCCAATTTGTCCATGTCCATTTTAAGTGTGTATTTTTACCAATTTTCCTGACCATCTTTGTAATGTAAATGCTGCAGTCAGGTGAGCCTCCACTGCTCAGGGGCTGGGGTTACACAACCACCAAAACATGGTGGCTTTTTGTTTTGTTATTTGACATCAAATCAGCTTCTTTATACAGTGTTAATTTGCTATTCATATTATTCCTTCTGCCCTTCTGCATCTTTCCAGTGGGCCCTTGGTAGCAGATGGGGTTTGGTCCCAGGACCCTCATGGATAACAAAATCCACGGGTGCTCTAGTCCCATTAAATGCAATGGCATAGTGAAATGGTGTCCCTTATATGAAATGGCAAAATAAGGATTTGTTTTATGGAACTTATATGCGCAAGTGGCCACGCCACCATTGGGGACAATGGGTGCTTGTCGTCCACAGATGCTTAAATCCACGAATGGCAAGTCTGCAGGTACTGAGGTCCCACTGTATTTTATTAATATTTTAAAGCCATGAATGGTTGAATCAGTGTATAAAGAATCCATGGATACAGGGGTATGACTGTACCTCTCATACTGCAGCAATATAGACTTTCCTTTTCTCCCTTCTTCTAGCTTTAGGATTGGACACATCAGAGAGAACAGGTGCACATAGCACAGGCACCCTACATTGGGTGTGCCGCTGTGTGTTTCAGTCCAGAGAGTCTTTATATATTATGGGGGTGCCATAAAATATCCCCCAAATACTGAAAAGCATGCTCTTACAGGCAGATTCCGGCTTGTATTATGTTGGAGTGTGGTGTATGGTATGTCACATGTGTACCTCTTTTTGGAAGGGGCATAGTGGGGTAGCAAATAGTGCTGTTCTCCAGTCTTTTCTGTCCCATCCAAAACCGATCTCCAGCATAGCTGTCAAACTATGGGATATGTCACTTTTGCTGTGAAGGAGAGACTGTACTCCACCTGTGAGTACACACTTGTTTCTTCCTCCCTGTGAACTAAGACTAGCTGCTTTTTCATCATCTGAATTGCATCCCTCCTCCCCAAAAGATGCAACAGCATCATCCACACTCCCACGACTTGATAGTTGTCAGGGGAGGGGAAGGACATGGAACTACATGGGTGAAACAGTACATTTTGCCTACTTAGGATCTCAGACTTTGAACTTTGCTACAACAGATAGATAGGTTCTAAGGAAATTAAAGTTACACCACCTCACACATTTCTTTTTAAACTAGGAAATTGTAGAAAAATATAAGTTCAGTCTCCATTATCCAGAATTCTAAAATCTGGAATGTTCCAAAATCTAAAACATTTTTCAGGGGTGGCTGAGACAGTGACACCTTTGCTTTCTGATGGTTCAGTGTACCCAAACTTTGTTTTACAGTGGGGCAAAAAAGTATTTAGTCAGCTACCAATCGTGCAAGTTCTCCCACTTAAAAAGATGAGAGAGGCCTGTAATTGACATCATAGGTAGACCTCAACTATGAGAGACAAAACGAGAAAATAAATCCAGACAATCACATTGTCTGATTTGGAAAGAATTTATTTGCAAATTATGGTGTATGTATGTACAAAATTACCTTCAGGCTATGTGTATGAAGCGTATACAAAACATAAATGAATTTTGTGTTTAGACTTGGGTTATTTCTTCAATATATCTCATCATGTACAGAGATGATGTATATGCATATACAGGTATTCTAAAATTAAGAAAATAATAATCCAAAATCTAAAACAATTTTGGTCCTATGCATTTCAGATAAGGGAAACTCAAACTGTATCACCATTATATATTTTATGGAGGAAAAAGTCACTTAGATTAAACTCTGACTTCTGTTTTATTGTACAGACTACTGGAAAACCTGGTAAAAAAGGAGACAGAATATCAGACACTCTTACAGCAAATACTGGAGCAAAAAAATCAGGATTTGCATCTCCTTCAGCTACAGTTGAAAACCACTGGTAGGTATGGAAATGAAAGGTACTGTACATTCACTTGTGGATGTTGAAGTGATAGCAATATAACTTCAGCTCTATTTGTTTTGTACACCAAACAGGATGTTTAGGCAGTGTGGTTCTTTATAATGTAATTATTTACTAAATGTGTCTGAATTGTTTCAGAAATTAAGCCATCCACCTCTCCTCTTGACCATAATGTAGATGAAGAACTTATTGAGTGGCTGAAAGAACAAAGAACTGATTCAGAAGCAATTGACAGGGTAAGATTAAACAGATGAAAAACTCTCATATTTTATCAACTATGACTCTGCCTAATATTTTAAAAGGCTAAAATATTTTTTTTCAGTTTGTTCAAGAGGATTATACACTCAGTGATGTTTTAAACCACATTACAAAGGATGATTTAAGACTCCTAAGACTTCGGTAAGAAAAATATTGCATAATTCTGGAAGTAGATGCTTTCCAATAGATTTTGAGAGTAAAATTATTATTACTTTCTCTTCGTACAGTGGTGGTCTTCTCTGCCGAATTTGGAATGCAGTATTAAAACACAGAAAATTGAATAATAAACTCTAGGAAATGGAAGGTTGGCACTTCAATTTTGCCAAATGCTAGTCTGAAGAAAGTGGGTACACATTCCAACTAAGTTATTTTTTGTATATATGTCTTATAAAGGTCCTGTATGTTTTACATAAAATACAGATTAAACAGGCTTTCTATGGAAGAATTATATTTTAAAAACAGGAGGACCACAATACTGTTATAAATAGTGCTGTGATTTCTTACTGGAAGTGAACCATATTGTACTATATTAGTTAAATGTAGTAGAATATACAATGATCTAATCATGTATTTTTAAATATGTACATAGTATTTTTGATGTTGTTGTGTGCCTTCAAGCCATTTCTGACTTTGGTGACCCTAACTCTATTACAGGCAAGTTTCTTCAGAAGGGTTTTGCCATTGCTATCCTGAGGCTGAGAGAGTGTGACTTGCTCAGTGGGCTTCTATAGCTCTCATGTGTATAGTATGGTAGCTGGGGGAATGATTTAGATTTATAAATGAAATTGAGCTTATGCACTTTAGCTACTAATAATTAAATATAAATACAGCACATGTTTTATGAATAACAGCAGCTCTTAAACATGTGTTTTGCTTACTCTGATACTTTCGGATTAATACAAATCATGACTCTGGAGTTTTACCAAGCATTAGAGAAGCTCTCAGAGCACGTAAAATTGTGTAAGGCTTCTTGAAGAAAAAGGATTCAAATATTCAATAGAAGAACATACTTGAAAAATTAAGGTCAAAAATGAACACACTGAAACAGGTTTATTTTTCTTGGAGAAAGGAAGAGGACAGAGTAGACAAAATGTACACAGACTCCAAAGAAATATCTGTTCAGAAAGTTTTAATGTGCCATTTTTATTGTACATAATATGATTTTAGATGAATAGCTTTCATAAATACAGCATAACAAAAAGCTTAGATATAAATTAATAAATTCAATTCTTTCTTGAGCAGGTGCCTTTCAGAATTGTATGTTTGTAACATTTCTTTCCCATCCTAAAATAAAATGTCTATTTTGCTGCCAAATGGACTTTTCCCATCTAAATGTGCAATGATCTGACTTTTATACTGTAGAATAGATAGAATTAAACTTCAATTAAAAAAACAGAACCCCACCACCAGTATGATTGGTGGCTGGAGTACAAAACCACTTAGCAAACAGATTTGTACCTAATCCACTGATTTGGGCCACGCACCTCAAAAGGTGGTTCCTTATAATAGATATGATTTCCTAGTTCTTCCAGAGGTGGTTCAGGGTCAGTTGTGGCAAACTGTGCTGCATCTTCAATTTCCTTTCTTACTTCCACATCAATCTCCTACATGAAAAATGAAAAAAAAGTCAGAAGACAAAGAAGGCATTTTCCATACTCCATATGTATCCTGTCACTACTATAGCACTGGATGCTTTATAGATAAACTAACAGTACTGTACTAATAAACTGTTTACTATTTTTCTATTTACCACTTTAATGGAAAATACACAATGCAAAATCACAATTTTCCAAGATGAAATCCTAATTTGCAAGCTTGCAGATTATACATAACGTCTTTTGTATTTGGATTGACTATCCAGCAACTAGCGAAGTTGTTTCTGATGTAACACTACAGGCAACAGATTCAAGTATGTAGCACTGCAATGGGTACATAAGAGGTAAGCTATATGAGCCTCCATCAGAATCTAACTCCTGTTACCCCAGTCAATTGTGAGAGCTGGAAAGAGCTGAATTTTAAACATATCTGGAGAAATATTCATTCCCATCTATGAATCCTCCCTTACAGGAAAAGGCAGGATATTTAATTAATTAAAAAATGAACTGTTGGAACCCCAGTTCAAAACTCTCCTACATCTCATATGAGCGATGATGGAAAGAGCAACTCAGATAATTTTTATAGTTTTTTGTGGAGCTTTTGGGCTATGTGGCCATGTTCTAGAAGAGTTCCTTTCTGACGTTTTGCCAGCATCTGTGGCTGGCATCTCTAAAGATGCCAGCCACAGAAGCTGGCGAAATGTCAGAAAGGAACTCTTCTAGAACATGGCCACATAGCCCGAAAGCTCCACAAAAAACTATGGATGCCGGCCATGAAAGCCTTTGACTCCACATCAGATAATTTTGTGTACACTGCCTGGGGACAGCATAGGAAGTGAAATATTAAAACATCACAAATTTAAGTCAATGATAGTACAAAACAGCTCCCAGTGTGCTATGCCAAAAATGTCTTTAGAGAGAGAGTTCTGGTTTAGTGTGATTTTACACTATTTTAGGCAAATGCATCCTATATAAGCTGTACAAAACCTATCTGTACGACTACATTCAGAATGAAGGTTTATTACCTTAAGTTCTTCCACGCTAGCTAAGTTATTGTTCACCATTCTGTCTTTCAAGAGAGTAATGGGATCACTCTTGCTTCTTACTTCCTGAATTTCTTCCCTTGTTCGGTAACTACAAAAAAGGCAAAATGATGGTAAACAGTGTAACAGACAGTTTTTCTTAAGAATAAGTATTCCCATGATTACAGTGGTTCATTTTTTAACACAGACCAATTCCAAAACAAAACAGAAATTGTGCGCATACACATTTCTTGAGAAGGTGCCTCAAGCAGTTTATCTGCATAAAACCAAATGGACAGGCATATCCATCAGTTGATCTATGCTTGTTCCAGTAATTAATGGAATCCAGTCTTCCTCAAAGGCTGGAATGGAATCCATCTGACCAGTTGTGAATGGCATGAAAAATTTGATTTTGTACTTAAATATAGTGGTCCATACTTTCCCCCAAGCTCCACTGTGTGATTTCTGGCATATCTATCTCCTCACCAAGTCAATAAAATTAATACAGCCAGTGGCATATATGACATAATTAGCATGTAAAATTTGGGTATGTGAACTATGACGTACTCTAGATGTTTAATTTTTCATTATCTCTTCTTTAAGATTGTGCTTCACTGTTAGTACAGAGAGGCAAATGTGCCTCTTCTGTTTCTGCAGTCCCAGCAAAGGCTAAAAACAGCTAGATTGATTTTACTGTAGCAATCTCAGGCCACCAACCATTCCCCCCCCCCCCCCCCAATTTTTCCCTTTCTTAAAAATAATTTACTTTTGGAGTAAGAATTGCACACACCCAGAGAGAATTTGCTCTGTGTTTCCACATGACTCACATTTCTGGGCTTGCCTCCACTAACATCAGGGAATTATGCTTAGCACTGAGAATATCTGATTGTATAAGAATTGATCCAAATACATGGCAGAACCACCTCCTCTCTCTGGCTGAGCAGCTAGCTGCTTTTGGGTCCTGAAAGCCTGCATCCTCTCAAGATCTATTCAAAATAAGACACACATTCCTATCTACAGTAAAACTTACAGCAAATATGTAATGAAAATTGTTTATTCTAAGTAAGCACATTAAGATTTAGATGGAAGACTAGGAATACCTGAAATGCAGCTATTTGTCCCTGGTATACACTAAAAGATGCAATAAATTAATTTCTTCCTTCATCTTAAGAACAGTTTGAAATGTGGAGAGAAGCAGTATACCTGATTCCAGGATCACTCATACTATGTCCATGATAACGATATGTTTGTAGCTCCATCACAATAGGACCCTGGAAAAAAGGAAGTTCAGAGGTTTTAATAGCTCTGAAAATATATCAGATATATTTTGCTGGTAAGAAATAATGACAACCATGTTTGCAATTTAGGATTACTATTTAGATCTCACTTTTAACAAAATTGGTTGGCACCAATGTTAGTATTGATCACTAAATTTGACTTACCCGATCTGTAGTGCTTCTTAGCACAAGTCAGAGAGAACTTCCAAGTTACGTCTGAACACAGAGACAATCAGAGTTCCTGGCCTCACTCACATTCCTTCTTTTCCAGATTAAAAAACACGTGCTGGGAGTGAGTGCAATTGCAAACTATTACCACTGTATAGATATAGAAGCTACCACATATAGTGAGCTAGGTAGCAGCTCACACATGCTACTGCTAACATCCAAAAAGTTGGTAGTAGCATGCTGAAAGTCATCGAAGTACAATCTGAATCACCAGACATAAGCAGTACATCTCAGTAATGGCGGTTACCTGGTGGTCACAGCATACCAAGTAATTCTGCTTTGACATTTTAAAAAACAAATTAACTGTCCACATTCTTTTATAAAAAACAGAATGGCTTTTGCAATCTTCAGTCACTGTTATTGGTAGAAACATTTATCTTAAATAGAAATTTTTATGGCTGAGATGCTGTGCTGGGTAATGTACGCATATCATGCAACTACAACTCTGTGGCTGCTTCTCCTAATGCTACTACCCCCACCCCAGCTTAACATGTAAGCAGTGCAGCCCCTTCCCCAACAAAGCCATTTCTTGGGGAAGGGGGCAGGTGAATAAGAAGGAATGTGTCCATCTATTTTCTTTTAGCTGGATGCACAACAGGATTCCCATGGGTCCTGGGAATGTTTCTGCAGATGATGTTCTTGCAGCACATCCAGTTACAGACGTATTTCATAGTTCATCCTTCCTCATCTCCCCACTTTCTGACAACATGGAAATAGTTATTAGGAAGGGACTGCAGTCCTTAAAATGATGGGAGGTATTTTGGTTGCTTTGTAAATCATAACAGAATTCCAACCTCCACAGTGATAAGAAAGTGAGATGTGATGGCTTAAGTCATAATTCACTGACAGGATGCTAGCCTGCATGTTTACTGTGACTGCTTCTTCTAGTAACAATTTTAAGATAATTCTTATATTTCGTTACAGTTTTATCAATATTATGATGACCATTCATTCACCTGCAATACCAGCCTATTCTTCATTCCTTGTTTGCATAAGAGTGAAAAGTAATATTTATGAAGCTATCCTAAGAGCACTCTTTGTTAAGATCAGTGACAAGTGTTCCAGTGTAGTAGGCTTCTAACAGGAAATGATACAACAGATGACAATTGGTTAACATCAGCACGGGATGATTTTAAATCAAGGATGTAAATCAGTAAAAGGATGGTTTAAGTTTCCAACTGGTACATATTTCCTAAATAATGGTTCTGACCACAAAACCATGTATTTTTCATACTGTTACTGTTTGTACAACCATATTTCTGTCACATGGTATATATTCTGTACGCTTTCTTTTTCATGCAGAGGAAAATTCATTAAAACATTTCCAAATATACTTCACCCAGATATATGCCAACGTGGTGGTACTGTACATGAATAAATTTAATACAGTCGACTCTGTATCCACAGATTCTGCATACATGGACCATCCACAGCTTGAAAAGAATCTTTCTTACAGCCAATACCCATGATAGTTTGTGTATGCCTCAGATAACAAACCCCCTGAAAGGCTTTTTATACCTCCTTGGCCACAACTAGCTTTAAAGATTTTATTATTTTTTTTAGCAGCACTGGCATTGAAAATATGGTGAAGGGCTGGAGAAACACAGACATTCAGTGTCAAGTTTAGCAGTGTGTCTGAAATCAACAAGCGAGTAAGGCCTGAGCTGGGAAAGATTTTACTCTATCCAATCCTATTGTAGTGATGTGTGCCTGCCCATAACAGGCATGATAAACAGCGGCTGCCTGCAGAACCCATTAGTCAGCACCTCTGAAAAGCAAAACTGAGTGACAAGGGGAGAGCAGATAAGCCTGCCTTACTAAGCTACCTCCATCATAGATCTACCTCCATCATAGATCAAAATGGAAATCGTAAGAAAAGTGGAGGCTGATAAAAAAAATGTTATTCATGGATATATTTTGCAAGAAGCGGCTCTAGAAGATTCAAAATGCCTGACCTGGTTGTTTTGTTTCACCTATGCCTATTATTCTCAATAAAATGTTTCCAGAAACATGCTGAACTGCTCTTTTTGTGGTGTAGGAACCTATCCCTATTATTTTCAAGTTATTTCTGCCACTAGTAAGAAAGAGTAATTCTTTTAACTGAGGTAGATGTGATGTAGATACTAGATGGTTTGTGTATTTTGCTTTGGCTCAGCCATAACAAAAACAAAGTAGCAATCAATCTGCAATGCCCATGACTAATAACGAGAAGCGATGTCTGATAGTTACTGGACAGATATGTGCAATTTCTTTCAGGAATTTGGTTATTTCTCAGATATGAATAATTTACACTTTCCTCCTCCTTATGAATGTTGCTCTATACATATATCTGTACCTGTCCTCAGTCACTTAATTTTTTTCCAGTTAATTACAAAAGAAGTAAGACAATCTGAAAGCTACAAAGACTTTTCCTTAAATAAATCTTTGTGATGTAGTTGGTAAATTTAATGAGGGCTACAATCCTGTTGGATTTGCAACTGCAAATACATATTTACGCATATGCAACTGCTACATAGTCACAATCACTACACAGCCCCTAGTTTATTCCCCTAAACCCCATATACCAGTAAAAAGTTCCTGGGATTGATGGGGGTCCATTCCCGTGTCAACTGGGAAGTAATTGCCTAACATTCTCACCCCACCCCCTTACATGAGCAATCTCCAGTGTAAGGGGGATCAGCAACAGGGGTCCTTTTTCTGCCTGCTGTGCAGGAGACTGCTCACAGGAGGGAGCAGGAATACTACATATTACACATTGGCTGTAAAGGATTCTGGCAACTACCTACTTAGATTTTTATATGAATAAAATAATGGTGAATATGATAACACACTTATTTTGTGTGTGTGTGTAGGTGGTTCTTGGTATCCACTGGGGGTTGATTCCAGGACCTGTTGTGGATATCAAAATCTGCGGATACTGAAGTCCCATTATATACAATGTGTAGTAAAATGATGTCCCTTATATAAAATAGCAAAATCAAGGTTTGCTTTTGAGAAAGCTAGAGAGAGCAAGAGCTGCTCAATCTGTGGATACAGAATCTGTGGATATGGAGATCTGACTGTACATCTGTGTGATACCAAGTAATATTTTTAAAAAGAAGCAAGTTCTTTGTTTGCAACTTCAGTTTCTTAACAGCCACTTTACTATTCAATTCAGGGCCCATCCATATCAGGTTCAAATACAAGCCAATGCTTAAAGTAAAGTAAGAATGCTTTTTGATTTCACAGTCCTCTCTTGTCCTTCCCATTAAGTATTACTGAATACTTAATGCAGTACATCTTGCTTTAGGTAATCCACTTTTTCCTATGATGATTAATCTGTGCTTAATGGCCTAACACAATCCAAGTTTGCAAGGTAGTATTTCTTATATATGTTCTCACTACAAATGTAATGAAAACTGTGCATTAATAAACCTTGGAAGGATTGTGAAGCGTGTGCAAGAAAAAAAGAAGGAGCAGAAAGACAAACAGTCACAAAAAACCAGATTGAAACAGTGCCCTGAGGAAGCATTACGTGATTTTGACTAAATGGATGATCCTTTTAATGGCATTGTTGAATTCTATATATTATTAAACTCTACTTTTCCTTCCCCTAACCAATTACTGTTCCAAAAAACTGGACGTTGGAAGCTAATTTTCAAATTAACAAGGTAGCTACAGAAATAATAGTACCACTTACAAGGTGGTATCCAAGTTTTAATGATCACCTTTTTAAAAAATTGACAGAAAGTTTGTTTTGATTTGTAGCTGTTAACTTATCTCTAGGTATGTAGTCACTATCTAGATTTATACATTTTTCCCAGCTTATCTTGACCCTCTGAATACCTGATTGCGCCTTATGAGGGGGTATCGTAAAGTAATAATTATCACCTGGAAGTTATTATGGCATATTGATGAAAGTTTGTCAGTGTCACCATTGGTCCCTAAGTGCACGTTGCTGAGAAAATCAGCTCACTGCGTCCTTTATTTTTGTGACTAGCTCTGCCAAAAGTGACTAAAGTGTAAAATCCTTGTCATGTTCAATCTGCAGGCTTCTACAATATCAGGTATTCAGTATCAGGTGATCATTAAAAAGTTTTGGATACCCCCTCGTATATACATTGTGTAGATAGACTTAGGCCAGATACAGACCAGCACAAAGCACTGGCCTGTGGGCAGAGTTAGGACGTAGCGTCCGCATGCTGCATGCCCTAATCCTGCCCCCAGGCCACCATTTTAGTGTGCACCAGTCCACACAATGCACACCATGACGCTCCTCCAGTGCTGCATCCACATGATGCAGCACCGAAGGGGCATCATAAAGCCACGCTGCTGCAGCTATGGCACCTCTTGGAGGGCGCAAAATGGAGCCCACTTTTGGTAGCTCCTTTTTGCGCTCCCTGGAGGCCAGATTGGGGCCGCGGTATGGTGTTGCTGTGGCCCCAATCTGGCCAGTAAAGGGGCGGCTGCATGTTGCCCATCTGTACAGCCCCATACTTAACATGTAAAAAAGTAAACATCTCTCCCAACTTAATCTGATTCATCATGTTAGACAAATCCAAAACACACACACATGCAAACTACAACTTACTTTTCCTGATCTGCAGTGGTCAGCAGCAAATTTTGTTGCTTCTCTGACAGCAAGAACATCCATACCATCAACCTGTTGGCAAGAAAGCATAAAATTTGTTTCAATATGTCATATCTATGTTACTTTTTAAAAGATGAAAAACCAAGTTATTCTTACCCTAAGACCTGGAATAAAGTCTCCCCTTTTATAGTAGTCTGTACTGGCTGCAGCTCTCTCTACAGAAGTACCCATTCCATATCGGTTGTTCTCACAGATGAAAATACAAGGCAACTTCCACAAGGCAGCCATGTTAAATGTTTCAAATATCTGACCCTAGAATAATAAAAGGTTATCATGTTTTCAGTTCTCTCATCTGGCTATATAATTCTCATTGCATATATGTGCTTTCAAGTTGGAACATTTAGCTGATGTAAAGCAAGATATAGCTCAGAATGTGTCCATTTTCAATCTTGAATACAATTAGATTCATTGCTTTGCCATAAGATTTTCCCCAAAGTCACCATATTCTCATTTTCCATACTCTTAGTTATTGTCATTCCTGTTCTGAAAACACTAACACTAATTACTAAATTAGTACAGTCAGCCCTCAGTATCTGCAGACTTATCATCTGCATTGTCCCCAATGGCAGTCCGTACACATGGCCGCACTGCTATTAGGGACAGCTCCTAGTGTCCCCAGTGGTGGTACGATACAGAAGGCTTCCTGTATGATCAAACTGCTATAATCCAAGCATTCCAACCTGTAACATGTCCTGGGATCCTAGACCAAGCTGTTTCATTCATGAATGAGTAAGGGAATTAATCTATATTTGCCTCTTTCTTTTTATTCCTCAACACTAAGGCATGCCCTTTATCTTCCAAGAAGTATAAAAGCTGGCTCTGCAGCTCCGAGTACACTTGTGAGAGCACTGGAAAACCAATGCAGCACATATATATTTTCTTAAATGAAGGGAAGTTGCTTTTCCTGTTTCTTCCACAAGTGTGTATTTGTCCCTCATAGCATGAAAAGGGCAGAGGAGAAGAAAAGTCAAGGACAATGGGTCAGGAAACCTTCACTCATCACTCCTACTTCTTGCCCACTGCTGTCACACATGATGGAGCAAAACACATAGAGATGTAACCCACACATTCAAGAGAAAGGAAACACGCACCACTTCTATTCCTCTCACCCCAGTATCAACTCCCCTCCTGCTAAAAGGGTCACAGAGTCATTCAAATAAGACATACAAAACTACAGAAGCAGGATATTAGATAAGTATCTACCATACTGGCACAGTATGGTGAGTTTTTATATAGGAAAATACAAAGCAATATTCAGTGATACCTTTATTATGTGACTAAAGTATTATTAAAAGGTGAGCTTTTGAGTCCTCCAAAAGAATTCATCAGGCATGAGGAGGAAGAGGAAGGTCCAAAAATCATCTTGGCTGGATGTAGAAATTGAATGATCCATAGTTAAAATACCATCTTTCCTCTAGCCATTAGATAATTTTCTTAATTTTGCTTTAATTGACTGTATATTTATATTGCCCCACCTAAATTTAGTCTCCAGCTGTTCTGATATGAAGATAGCCATGTTCCTTGGTACTTCTCTTCCCAATCAGCACAGGAGCCACATGCTTCAAATAAATACAGTGGAGAGTTCACCGAATGACTGGCATCCCTTTTTCTAGAGAAATGGAAAAAGCCAATTGTTTCCACATCACAAGGAGAAAACTAATACTAACAATCCTAAAATTAATTCTTCCCCCTTCAGGTTCCATTTTAGGACTTCAGTTTAAACAAGATTATTTGGGGATTATGCTATTCCCCCTGCTGCTTATCCAACCTGATGAAGAATCCTATAGGACTCAAAAGCTTGCCCTTTTGTGGTATTCTAGTGTTACCATAAAGGTGTTTCAAAACTTTGTTTTTGGATTTTACTCCTGGACAATATAGCTGTGTTTCTTTTTCACATGGAAAAGAACAGTAGTTTATTGTCAAGCCAATCCAAGAAAAGTGATTTGTCACTATCCAGATTAAGAAACACGGTGAATGAAAAGAATGCTATGACTAGTTTTCTTTTTTTTCCAGTCTATACAGAATAAACTTTGAATGCCTACCTGATTGGCAGCACCATCACCATACAATGTAACACAGATCTCATCTTTACTAAAGTATTTGCATGCCAAAGCAATACCAGCTCCCAGAGGAACCTACAATGAATTGTATGCAAAACAAGTAAACAGCACCATTTTATGAAAAATAATGACAGACAGATGACAGACAGGTAGCACTTAATTGGGTATTCTTAGAGAAACATTCCTGAATTCTTTGTTTCTAATGCACATCCCACAAACAGTCCACAGGGATGAAACGGGTGAAACAGTCAAACTTAAGCAGCTTCCAACTGCTTTGGAGGCATAGTGTTTAGAGGAAGCCGCACTGCAGCCACACTCGGGTCCTTAACACCAGAGCAAAAAGGAGCCAGGATAAACCAATTCCTGGTGGCCCTGGTCAGCCCCTATGTTCATGGCCTGCCTTGGGAGCAGGCCATGTGGTCAGCAGGATTCCAACCTGCTTCTCGCCAGAGCAGACTCAGGCCACTCTTTTGTGCCCATCTGCTCCGGCCCAAAGTCAACAATACTGAAAGATGCTCAAAGGTTCAGAAGAATCAACGAGTTCATACTCACTAGTTGCTTTCTCTCATTAAAGCTCCAGGACTACAAAGATTTTACAGTCCCAAATTAAGAGCAAAAGCCTTATTGAAATGGGTGTAGATTAACCAGTTTTACTGAGGAATACATTTAGATAATTGGCCATATTCAGTTTAGGTTATATTGGGGTTAAATGATATAAATACTAAGCTATTAGGGCCACAAGTGGATTCATCACAAATATAGACATAAGTAAATCTATTAGCACGGTATTGTCTATGAAAAAACAATTTCATTAGCATGGTTTTCTTACCTGGGCACCAACAATACCATTACCACCATAGAAGTTTTTTGCATACATATGCATTGAGCCTCCTTTGCCTTTAGCGCATCCACCTATCCGACCTGAAACGGTTAAAAAATGATCTTTTATATCTGATATGGTGTATACTAAAGACAGTATGAATACACAAGCCTCTGCTCTGCCTGTAAACCAATACATGAATTTTATGAGTCCATGATGATGTACAATGAATAAAACTGATTTTTAAAAGCAATTTTGACAATGAAAGTTCTTAAGAGGAGACATACAGTACAAAGCACAACTGCATACAAGTGTTATTGGTTTAGGTGCCAACACACAAGTTTCAAACCATGGCTTTACTGCAATGACCTACAGAGAAACTACAGCCATATATAACGATCAAGTCTTTGGTTTTTTGTGACGTTTTTGGGCTATGTGGCCATGTTCTGGAAGAGTTTATTCCTGTCATTTCACCAGCATCTGTGGCTGGCATCTTTGCTTTCTGAATAAAGGCAGAATATGCATGCAACAGATTCAGCGTGGTATTTCATAGGTGAGAAGGGATTTGAAGCTGACTCCCCTAAACCTATCCACTATAGTCCTATTTTTAGTAATGTTAGACACAGTATTTTTATGGAGCACAAACCTGTCAGTTCAGCAAGAATTTCACGAACTGAAACACCACGGGTATATGTAAAGCCATGAGCCCGGTAAGCAGTAATCAAATGGTCTGTTCGATTTATGGCTGCCTCGAGCCCAACACAGCAAGCTTCCTACGGTATTCAGTAAAGAAAACATAATGAATAAAATACCATAAAAGGAAAAGAAATAAATTTTAAGTTTTACAAAATCTAAATATCTACTATTCACAAAGTGAACTGAAAAGTTATCTGCATTGGAAGACTACAGTTACCATATAATACATTACATGATTAAAAAGCTAAATACTAGCAATTAAAAATGTGTATGATATCTACCACTTTATTAATACTATGGACAACAAGTGGCTGCCTTTGTTGTCACATTTTGTCAAATTTTGGAATGTTGTAAGATCTGTATACAGTGGTCCCCCGGCTTACGAATCCCCCGGGGTACGAAACCGGCGGGACTGCTAACGTATCCCCCAGGATCCGAAAGATCCCCCGGGATCCGAAGAAAAAAAACCGCGCGGCCCCTTTAAATCGGCTGCGCGGTCCGTCCGCTAAAGCGGTCCCCCGGGAAATGAAAGCTTCCGGGTTACGAAAGGTAATCCGGAACGGATTACCTTCGTAACCCGGGGGACGACTGTAGATCTTACAAGATCTGTATAGGCATATTCACATAAAGAACACTAATAGGGAGAATACAATCTGAGGGAGATCTGCATGATTTAAGTCATTAGAATAACTTAAATTACTGGAATAACATCTACTACAAGAGAACTATGGTACAAAACACACTGCAGAAATAATCTAGTTTGAGACTGCTTTAACTGCCCTGGCTCAGTGCTAGGGAATCCTGGGAATTGTAATTTATTGTGGCACCAGAGCTCTCTGACAAGGAAGGCCAAATGTCTCAGAAAACTATAGTTCCCAGAATTTCCTAGCATTGAGCTACAGCAGTTAAAGTCGTCTCAAACTGGATTATTTCTGCAATGATTTTTTGACCTAAGTAATACAGAACTACCGTAAGCATTAAGAATACGGTTATTCGTTCAGGACTACCCCCTTTGATTATCTTTTCTTTTGCATATTAAAGAGCTGAACCACATTTCCATTAAGCATTTCAAGCAGAGATAAAAAAATTATATGCTCACAGTCAGACCAGATATGGAACAGTAATCAAGGGTATCTTAGTACTCTTAAAGAAAGTGTCAGCCTTTATTCGTGATGACTGGAACTGTGTTGGGGATTTATTACGGTATGTGTAAACAATGTGGTTACAGTGCTAGACAGTAAATCCAATCCTGATCCACTGAATCCTAACTTACCAGGAAGCAGCCACTGATATGAACAGGGGTCTCTTCTCCTGTTGATCAAGAAGCAGCTTACTGAAGTCCCAGCCCTCCTATAAGTGATTTCCACAGTGACAGGCAGAACCAGGGAGCCAGCTGCATTTCCCACTCATGGTGGAAATCACTCATGAAAGGGGGTAAGTGGGACCATTGCCAGCTGCTTCCCAATTAACAGGGGAACAGTCCCCATTTGATTACAGTGGCTACTTCCCAGTAAAATGAGATTGGGGGACTTTCACAGTCTCTATGTAGCCAGAAAACTAGGGGCTATGTAGAGATTGTGAATACCAAACAGTCACAACTGCATAACTCTAGGTTATACGTAAGAAACTGCCCAACAGGATTCTGACCAAGGAACCTAGACAAGGCAAGGAAGGATGTGTGATGCCTTTTTGACATTTTGGATAGTCACTGTGGCCCTCAGGAACTCCTAGGGGCAGAAAATTGCCCCCTACCCACCCAATGCATTTTCCCAACCAGTGATAAATCATCCATTCATTTATATATGTACAGTAGGGACATAATTTTTTAAGACATATGCTTTATTATAATTAATTAATTAATTAAACAATTAATATGAAGCCTTAAAGTATTCAGAATGCAGTCTCTCAACCACTCACCTGGCCATCATATAAATGACAGAAACCTCGAATGATCTTCTGTTTATACAATTGGTCTGCTTTCAGTTCCATGCGCCGAATTGTCTGCATAGTCTTGTAGTACTGCAGACCTTGTTCTCGAGTCATCACAGCTGTTGTGGGTGGGCCCTCCTCCAAACGGTGGATATCATGTTTCTGAAGAAACAAAGTCATACAATCATGTAATTTTCCTAGCGAGTCTACAAGGTTCCGACAGTCTCTGAAAAGGTGCAGGAAACCCAGTTGTGCGATTCAGAGGGACCACAATGAAGAATCAATGCTTCTTTAAATGGTGATCTATCCACCCTCTGCCTTCTGCCCAGTGTGCTTATGGATCCAGGTTCATATAGAAATCTAGCTGTCAGCTGCCTTGGCTGGTGCTTCCAGTAATTGTGAAAGCACTCTCTTGGGACCGGAACATCTTTATTACAAAGAAAGGCCAACAATTTAGTTCTGTTATCTTTTGCAGGGGGGCGGGAGACTAATAGGTGAAATGAAAGGGATTTATAAAATAAGCATGGCATAGCATTAAGCAAGTAGTATTATGCAGAAATATCTCTAACAAGTGAATACAGTATCACCAAACAAACTTACCAGTAGGAAATTCAGCACGGACCAAAAAAGACTTCTTCACACAACACACACGAAATTCACACAATTTTTTGCCACTTATTATTATTATTATTATTATTATTATTATTATCCTTTATTTATATAGCACTGTAGGTTTACACAGTGCTGTACATATAAACTTATAATTAGACAGTTCCCTGCCCTCAGGCTTACAACCTAAAAGACACGACACAAAAGGAGAAGGGAAAGGTGATGGGGAAGAGTATCAGGTCCGGTGGTTCTTCTCTCCCTCTGAGGCCTGGACCAAGGCAGATGGACTAGAGGGAGGGCTCGGCTTCATAATGCACAGTTAAAACGGGCCAGACAAAGTCACACATCTGGGAACGCTTCTCTAAACAATATAGTCTTTAACTCAGTTTTGAAACTGGTTAGAGAAGTGATGAGGTGCACATGTAGAGGAAGACGGTTCCAGAAGTGAGGAGCAGCAAGTGAGAAAGGACAAATCCGGGACAGGGCAGTGGAAATCCTCAGCTGGGACAGGAGACCTTGACTACCAGAACAGAGGGGAAGAGAAGGAGTGTGAGGAGAAAGAAGTTCAGACAAGTAAGGAGGGGCCAGTCCATGGAGGGCTTTGAAAGTCAATAACAAAAGCTTGTACTGGATGCAGAAGGGGAAGGGGAGCCAATGAAGGGAGGATAAGAGAGGAGAAACATGGTCAAAGCGGCAAGCAGATATGATAATACATGCAGCTGAGTTCTGGACAGAGATTAAAGGATGGAGGTGAAAGAGAGGAAGCCCTGTCAGAAGAAGGTTACAATAATCAAGTCGTGAGACCACCAGGGCATGGACCAGAGTTTTGGCAGTAGAGGCTGAGAGGAATGGACGGATTTTAGCAATATTGTAAAGGGAGAATCTACAGGTCTTGGTGGTGGCCTGAATCTGGGGGATAAATGACAGAGAGGAATCAAAGATGAAACCAAGACTGTGGGCTTGCTGAACCGGTTGAACAGAAGTGCCGTCAACAGAAACAGAAAAGGAGTATTGAAGGGTGGGCTTAGGTGGGAAGACAAACTGAATGTCATCGGCATACAGATGATAGGAGAAACCAAAAGAACTGATGAGTCTGCCTAGGGACAGTGTGTAAAGAGAGAACAGAAGGGGACCCAAGACAGAGCCCTGAGGAACTCCAACAGATAAGGGGACAGAGGAAGAGGTCTGGCCATCTGTGACCACTGCAAAAGATCTGTCTGATAAGTAAGATTTAAACCAGTTGAGAACAGAGTCAGAGAACCCGAGGTTAGAAAGTAAGTCAAGCAAGAGACAGTGATCCACTGTGCCGAAGACTGCAGACAGATCAAGAAGGATGAAAATAGAGTAGAGGCCATTCGCCTTGGCCTGCAAGAGGTCCACTTATTTAGTTGTCTTTAGATATATTTAATATTCAGACACAGAGCTATTTATGAACTAAATGAGCACTAAAACACAGGGTACAATATGTATTGGTGTTATATGATTGAAAGCCCCCTTGAGTCCAACTTATCAAAGAAAGGTAAGCTATGACCTAAGTGAATGAATAAGTGAATGTTCAAGGGAAGGTCAGTTTTTAAGATAACTAAACAGTGAGCTGAATCCCTCTATGAACTTGGCAGCACAGAACTACCAAAGGCCCTTCCAAAAGAAAGAAAATACAAAAATTAAAGTAAGTATTAAATTAAGCTGTGCAAATGAATGCCTATCTGTTACCTAAAATGAAGCTTATACTGCACCATGGGAATACAGTTGCTCCTTGACTTTCATGGGGGTTAGGGGTGCAAGACTCACACGAAAGTCAAAATTCCGTGAATAAAGAATGGGGAAGAGAGCAGTGTGAACTCATGTGCACACACCCTCATTTCCCTTCCAGTGCCTCTAACAGCTCTAGCATGCTCTCTGAGGCACTGGAAGGACAGGGGAGCATGCACTTGAGGCTCCCTGCTTCCCTTCCAACGCCCCAGAGAGCTCTAGGGAGCTCTCTGAGGCACTGGAAAGATGGGATGAGTGCACGCTTGTGGCTTCCCTCTTCCCTTACACTACTTCAAAGAGCTCCCCAGAGGCAGCAGAGGAAGGGTGAGAGCAGCGTGCGCAGACCCTCACTTTTCTCCCACTTGCAGGGGAATAGCTTGGGAGGGAGGGAGGGAAGGAGGGGAAGTGTGCATGTGCTTGAGAATAATCAAATCCATAAATTTCAAAGTCATGAAAGATGAGGATCAACTCTATTTCAATCACAGGTATATGCTCTTTTTGAAATCTGTACATTTGAGACCTTAGTTCAACATACTAGAGACAATATTTTTGTACTATTTGAATAGTATAGCATCAAGATCCACTACAATCCAGCATTAACTTTCTGAAAGAAATCAAGGTGCTTACCTTAATATCAAACGTAGCCTCAGTAGCAAAATCTGCATAATTGCGAGAAGCAACCACCACCCGGGCAACCTTTTGATATAAAAAGAGGAGGGGAATTCCAACTTCAGTCCAACAATTTAAAACTAATGAAGATTGCAGAAAGTATTATACAACATTATTTATCCATAATCAAACAATATTTCTATATTCAAAGTAGTTCAACATTTAAGAACCATCCTCAATTATCTTGTTACACTATTAAAGACACAGAAAACCTTAACTATATCTATCAAGGTACTAAGGCAAAGGAGTTGTTGAGGGTTGGGGGGGGGGATATATTACTAAGCCACAAAATATACCAAGCAATATTTGTAGTAAATATTTACATACTTATAATTTTTACCAGTACCGAGTCACCCACATTGCTTTATCACTCTACAAAGCACATGGATGGATTTCAACAAATGGGCCTACTGGCTAAAATGTAAGGACTAACAGACAGAGCATGCAAAAGCCAAAGAAAATCTTCCTAACTTTGTTGTTCACTTCAAATGTACTTCTACCACTAATACTCAAAAGCAAATGCAATCATTTTCTCCTTAATAGCTTTTTTTCTGGTAAGGAAAAGAAGGGCAAAGTGGTGAAAAAACATTGTATTTCTCCAACTTTGTTAATACCATTTGGATTCACTTTATCTGGAAGCAATCCAAGATCCATTCTGAAATATTTATTTATTAGTTACAACCAATGTATCCTCCAGTGAGCAGAAGGCAGTGTACACGGCTCTTCCTGTTCCCACTTTTCTTGACAACATTCTTGTGAAGTAGGTCAGGCTGAAAGAGACTGTAAGTGGCCTATGTTTCATGGCTCAATTGAGGACTGCACCTGGATATCCCAATTCCAAATCCAATACTTGAATTATTGTACTACATTGACTCTCATTAACCACAGTTTCTCCTGATCCATCACACATCCAAAATGTCAGATCTTGTTATGCTTGTTGAGACAGTTCCTTATTCCAGATCACCTTACCTCTGTAAAAATGGCTACTTGCGCTTTCAAATACCATCTGTTTTAAAAACTATTCTCTAGAAATCCTAAGTGAAAGAAAGAGGGGGTTTGCCACTGCCATTCACCGAGGATGAGGGATTGTGAGTTGCCTAAAGACACCTAGTGAGTTTCCACAGCCAAGCAGGATTTGAACTTTCATCTCCCAGAATCCCAGTCCAACATTCAAATCATTACACCATGCTGGCTCTCATCACAATATCTATTGAGTATCATTTAATAAACATGTAACTTCTGAAACAGTTCTTTTGAAGAAGTTAATACTGAAAGAATTAGGAAGTAAAGGTTCTTAGGTAACAAGATGACACATTGTGGGGAAAGGAATGGATGAAGTTACACTGATAAATTATAAGGATTATGTGCTTCAGGTTTTCTAAAGTTGTACTTTGGATCAGTGCTACTCAAGAGGGGTTCCCCATTCCAAAGCCATCAGCTGCCAGTCCCTGGAGAGCTTCCAAGAAAGATGCCACTGGAGGCAAGGGGCTCAAATATGGTACCAGTTGAATCTGAGGCGGACATCAGATAGCATAAGATGTAATGTTATGTCTCACACAAAAGAGAGAAATGTTCATTAGCCTATATTTCATGCTCTCTAAGGCCTAGTTTTCTGGTTAAGCAAAAATCAAAGGGATAAACCCTGGAAAAGTTAATGTCCAGAATCCACCAGCTCTTATAGCTAGTAACTAAGCTGGACAGGGAATCCTGCAAGTTGTAGTCACACACAGGTAACCTCAAGGCTGGACTTCTGAAATGTGTTGTTCATTGGGCTCTCTCTGCACCAAATTTAGAAACTTCAATTAATGCAAAACCTGGCAGTTATTTTGGTTACTGGGGCATCTAGGAATGATCATATTACATCTATATTAAAATCACTCCACCGGGTGCCAATTTGTTTCTGGGAAAGGTACAAACATTGTTACATTTAAAGCCCTACATGGATTGGGTACAGGTTACCTACAGGATTGCCATCTGTATAATCAGGTCTTCTGGGGGACATTTACTTCAGTCAGCCAGGACTAAGCTGGCAACAGTTAACAAAAGGACTTTTCCATCAGCCACCCCAAAACTGTGGAATGACCTGCTGGAAAAGATTCAACAGCTGGATACATCATCAGAAGTTAAAACAGCAGTAAAGATCTATCTCTTCCAGTAGGCCTATCCAAATGTTTTTAAATTATGAATTAATTTTAATGTGTAAACTTAATGTAAACTTAATGTGTAAACTTAAAACTGCAGTATAGTTCTTTTAATTGATTGTGTATTTTTAATTGGTGTTTGTATTTAACTGTGTCATGTGTTTATTTGTTGCTGTATTTTAATCGACTGTTCCATACCTCAATCCATAGGAAGAGGAAGGTAAGAAATATTATTACGATTATTATAAAATTAACATATTCAGGCTGCAGTTTCCCTCTGGTCACATGAACTCTTCTTTCAGTCTCTGTTTTAACAAACCAAAACTATTCTCTAAAGTCATATTTGCAACTGCTTCTTTTTTCATATAAACACGGATTCTTACAATTTAAGATACTCCAGTTTATTTTCTTCAAAGAAAACGTGCAGCAGATGTTTTGCAAATTAAATGAGGTGACTAATAACAAGAAGACAGATCCAAAGGTAACATCTCTTCATCAAATTATTAGTTCCATTAAGGGAAGATTATGCAGGTAATATATGAGCAAAGGCCTTACCTCACTAACAGCTCCCTACAGCAGGCAAATTGGGAGGAAAAGATAAAAAGGGAGATCAGCTACTGTTATGTAAGCTTAAGAAAAACAATTTCTCTTAAATAGTCTAAACTGAATTTAATGCCTTCATTGAATGAGGAAGATAATAAACTATTACTCTTGAAATCTTTGAAACAGATAACATGAACTGCTCAATGGTAACATGAGTTTTAAACTATTAATCTTCATGCAACAAAACTTTGAAGAGCAGAAGACAATGCCCAATATTTTCAAAACTATAAGCAGGTTCTACAATTTTCCATGTTTCTTTAAGTCTGTTTGTATGTGAAACAATCTATATTCAAGTAGTGTGCTCAAACTATTGAGAAGTATCTCATTGTGTAAGAAAGTCACTACAAATATTCTCCCCTGTATTTTAAAACTCAATATTTCAGCTAGTAGATGAGAAAGAAACCTAATATAAATATCAATGATAACTTTGATTCTGGAAAATTGTTCAAAGCAAACTTCACTAAGAATTTATAAACTACCAATCACAACCTATCATATGTCAATGTATGAAGATATTTTGTATTATTTTAATATCTGCTTTCAAGATTGTTGTATACGTATTACACAACAGTAAGAAAATAATTACATGGGCAAAGGGTCAGTCAAAAAGTAGAAAAAGATGAAACATGTCATAATCCTTGGAGCAAATTACTGGCCAATCCACCAAATTTGTCAAAAAATTAAGTGGAAAACTTGCCCGTACATCTCTCTCTGTTATCGATCAATTCACTTAAATCCTAGTCTTATGCCACTGAAGTCAATGGACAAATACATATTGAGATTAATCTTTTGAATTCTGTCCATAAAATATTAACATATATAAGTGATGGAGACAATAACTGCCATCCTATGAACCTAAAGTAGGTACCAGCCATTAATATCAGCAGAATATAGCAACTGAAGCAGTTCACAAGCCTATGAAACCTTCAGTAATTATTATCTCTATCAGGGTTCACAAAAATGCTTTTAGTATACACTCTTACAGGTAAACTGCTTCAAGGAAACAAGACACACCTCTGTATGGTTCTGCAACAAAGACTGGTTTGCACACAAAGCAAAGCCCACACATATTAATTGGATTGAGGCTGGCCAACGAATAAGCCTGAACGCTTATTCTGTTTTCCAGTCAAGGGTCAGAAGTGCAGTGTGCCACACAGGCACAGCTTTCTGAGCATAGTAGTCAGGCTCTAAAAGAAAGTCAATGCCATCTAACACTAACGCTAAGGGGTTATTTACAGATCATGCTCACCCAGACAGGAACATGGCCTTCCATCAAGACCCAAGGGCAGAATCAACACTTAGTCTTCATAAGGAAAAAGCATGTTTCCCCTACAAGATGCAAGGCAGACATGTTAATTCTGCTCTTGGGTTTTCATTGAGTGCAATTTTCCTGTCTGTAAATGTATAAAACCTGTTAGGTTCTGGTGCTAGGTTTTAAGGTTGGCTTTTGTATTCTATCACCCCACTGGCTTAGGTTGCACATACAAATAGACCACAAAGCTTTATTTTATCTGAAAAGTAAATTATATTATTACAGGCAATGAGCCAGGTGTCTGATACCCTGTTGCTGTTGTTGTGTGCCTTCAATTCGTTTCCAACTTATGGTGACCCTAAGGTGAACCTATCATGGGCGCTTCTGGGCAGGATTTGTTCAGAGGTTTGCCACTGCCTTCGCCTCAGGCTGAGAGAGTGTGACTTGCCAAGGTCACCCAGTGGGTTTTATGGTACGCTGGGAATCAAACCCTGGTCTCCAAAGTTGTAGTCCAACACTCAAATTGTGCATGTGCTAGACAAGATACTGTCCCTTCTACAGGGATGGAAAAGAGGAGGAAGAACCCAGTCTTATTTTTGCATCTGGCCACCTCTGCATGCCTTGTAAGTGGCCTGTTGATTTATGGTGACCCCATGAATTATTTTATTTAATCATTTATTGGATTTAGATCCTACCTTTCTCCCCAAATGGGGTACAAGGTGGATAATTTCAAATGTTGCATTAGACAAGGGATACTCAGAGGTGGTTCTGTCAGTCCTTTCCTGTGAAATATATCTCCTACAGCAGCTGGTAGCCTCCCATCCAAGTAGTAACAAGAGCTGACCCTGCTTAGTTTCCATGATCAGATTGGGATCTGGTGCCTTTAGTGTATTTAGGCAGGACTCAGCTCCATCTGTATCTTGTGGCCCTCTTCACTTTGTCCACATTCAATTTATGGCGACAACATGCACCATGCATAGTTTTTCATGGGCAAAAGATACTCAAGAGATGGTTCTGCCAGTGCCTTCCCCTGAAATATACCTCCTACAGCACCTGGTATTCCTTGGCAGTCTCCCATCCAAGTCAGGCTGACCAGATGTCCTCTTTTTTTGCAGGATGTGCCCTACATTGCAGCTGTCTGTTGAGGAGGAATTCCAAGATCTCCTCCATTTTGAGCATGACAGAGAAGTATCAACTTATACTGATATGAGTGTTTTTAGCTTCTATTTGATAATGGCCTACATTTGTCTTTATTCTGCAGTGCCTTATCCTCTTTTTATTTGGCAATGTCCTAAAATTTCCTTGATTCCACAGCGCCTTTGCCTCCTTTCACTTGTTTCCCTTCAATGCCTGGAGTGTCTTGTCCTCCTTTTATTTGGTCATGACCTACATCCTCCTACACTGTGCAGTGCCTTGTCCTCCTTTTATCTGGCCACGTCCTACATCCCCCCCTCCCTCAATTTTGCAGTGCCTTGGCCTCCTATTTTGGCAACATCCTCCATTTTCCGCTTGATCTCGCAGTGCCTTGTCTTCCTTTCGTTTACTCATGTCCTACATCTCCCCTCAATTTTGCAGTGCCTTGTCCTCCTTTCATTTAACCATGTCCTACATCACCCTTCATTGTGCAGCATCTAATCCTCCTTTCATCCGGTCATGTCCTACATTCCCCCCATTCATGCAGTGCTCTTGTCCTTCTTTCATCTGGTCATGTCCTACATTCCCCCCATTCATGCAATGCCTTGTCCTCCTTTCATCTGGTCATGTCCTACATCCCCTTCACTTATGCAGCCCCTAATCCTCCTTTCGTTTGGTCATGTCCTACATCCACCTCAATTTCGCAGTACCTTGTCCTCCTTTCATTTAACCATGTCCTACATCACCCTCCTATTGTGCTACACCTTGTCCTCCTTCCATTGGAAGGATTTGTAATTTGAATTGACATCTCTGTCCTACATGTCCCCTCATTCATGCAAATGCCTTGTCCTCCTCCCATTTGCTCATGCCCTACATTGTCCTCCATCATGCAGTGCCTAGTCCTCCTTCCATGTGGTCATGTCCTACATTTCCCCTTGACTCCCCAGTGCCCTGTCCTCCTCTTATTTGGCCATGTCCTACATCCCCCCTTAAAAAAAGTCTTAGGGTGCATCCACACTGGAGCAATAACCCGTTTTGGCAGCGCTTGGACTCTTTCTGTGGCTCAAGGCTATGGAATTCTGGGAGTTGGAGTTTGTTGTGGGCCCGAAGGGCCCACAACAAACTCCAACTCCCAGAATTCCATAGCAATTGAGCCAGACAAAGAGATAAAGCGCTACCAAAACGGGTTATTGCTCTAGTGTGGATGCTGCTGCCCTAAACCAGGGCTGCCATTCCTCCCAAGAGAGTCAAGGGGCCTCCTCTCACCGGTTTGTGGGCAGCAGCCGGGCCTTGCAGCAGGCGGGAAAGGGCAGCCAGCATCTTTCTCATGGAAGGCCTTTCCTAGCTAGGCCTCGCCCGACTAGTAGTAGTCTCCTTCAGTAATAATACTGTAATATATGATCATAGTCAGTGGCCCAGAGCGGCCTCCGCCGAGAAAATGGCGGCCGGCGGCGCCTCCCTTCTCTCGCCCGCCCCCTAGCGGCCTTCTCAGACAGTGGTGGTTTTATCTAGAGAGACTCTCTGAGAGCCTAATAATGGGCAGCAAGAGCTTTTCCAAGGCTTCAGCCCACTTCCTCCTCACTCAGATGCATTTAGTGGAGTGGAAACCCAAAAACAGACACTTGTCCCTCCATATTCACTAGGGTTAGGGGCACAAGACCCTAATAAATATGGGGGAAACCTCAAATAACACCACCACCATGTTTTATGTTCTCTCTAGGAATCTCTAGGTCTTTCAGTGTAACTTTTAGTTGAAGTTGGCCATAGAGTTGACCGCTGGAGGACCTAGATATCCCTAGAGAGAACATATTGATAAAAAAATCCGTGAATAATCAAATCTGCAAATTTCAAGGCCTCAAATATCTGCCTCAGGCTTCCACTACACCAAATGCATCTGAGGAAGTAGACTTCAGTCTACAAAAGCTCATGCTGCCAGCTTCTTTCTTTCAGCGAGTCTCAAAGGTGCTACAAGATCTCTCTACCTACTGATTCTACAGACTAACACGGCTATATCTTTGAATTATATTGTTTTATTTGTATACCGCCTTGGGAGCCAAGGTGGCTCACAGACAAAAGCATTTAAAATCTCAGTAAAATTCAAAACAATTCAAATCTACACACAATATATGTAGAGAGATCTTGTGGCCCCTTTGAGACTCATTAGAGATTATCACACTAGGGTCAATTCCAGAACCATCCCACAAATATCACATTACCATCCCAAAATTATTCCATTGCCAATAATGGGATAATTGCGGGATGGTTCTGGAATTGACCCTAGTGTGATAATCTCAACTGAAAGAAAGAAATTGGCAGCATGAGCTTTCCTAGACTTCAGTCTACTTCCTCAGATGCATTGGAATCTGTGATAAAGCTCCTGCTGCCAACTTCTTTCTTTCAGTGTCTCTCAAAGGTGCTACAAGACCTCTCTACATACTGATTCTTTAAACTAACACAGCTATATTTTTGAATTCTACACACAGTATAAAATCACTATAAAATATACAGAATTTAAAAGAATAATCAAAGGCCACTTGCTCCATAAAAAAAACACTCTGATATGACTTACATACCAAATGTCTGCTTAAATATTGTGTTGTGCTCTTCCTTCACATCATTTCCAATTTTTGGAGACCTTGAGGCAGTGAAGCTATCACGGGTTTTTATGGGGAAGTTTCTTCAGAAATGGTTCACCATGGCTATCCTCTGAGGCTGAGAGTGTGTGACTGGCCCAAATCATGGTGAAGGAGAACATGACACTGCAAAATAGAGGACAATCAAGAAAAATGAAGGGCATGACCACATAAAAGCTAAATAACTACTAAAATAAACATAATT
Source organism: Urosaurus nigricauda (assembly GCA_034509955.1). Classification (NCBI taxonomy): domain Eukaryota; kingdom Metazoa; phylum Chordata; class Lepidosauria; order Squamata; family Phrynosomatidae; genus Urosaurus; species Urosaurus nigricauda. The sequence goes on from JAOEGL010000003.1 coordinate 90,227,867, forward strand.
TCATACAGATAATTTACAAGCTGTATTTCATATACTGTATTATATTATGTATTCAAACATATTTTTCTGATGAACTTCATTAAAATGCCTTGTTGGCTTGCAATATACTTATAGGACTCTGAGCAACACAAATGCTTAAAATTGGACTTTACCAGCAACAAACCTTTGTCTGAATCTACATTTAAATTAACCTTTTCATTTGACAATTGTGCTGAAATTAAAGGGAAAAAAACTTTTCAACATTTGCACAGTGTCCATAAGCAGCCCATTGCTGAAAAGATTTGCTGTCCTTTACCTCTCCGAGAAACAAACCCTCCCTGAGCCCTGGGTCCAAGTCTTGTCATATGAGTTTATCAGACGACGGAAATTGGAAGTATAATCTAATGGCAATCCGAACGCAATCATGGGATTTCACGTTATTGCGTATTAAAGTATCTCACACAATTTCGGGCAAAAGGGAAGTCATTCTGAATGCAATTATGGGTGTTATATTATTTCATATTAAAGCATCTCACACAATTTCGGGCAATGGGCAGTCATTTTCGGGTAATGGGAAGTCATTCTGAACGCATGCAATTAGAATTCACGTAAATTCGCTAAACTAGCAAATTCATGTGAATTCGAATTGGCTCCAATTGGCTCCATTCGAAATAAAGAGAAATTCGTCCCATCTGATAAACTCCATAAAATCATAGGACTTTATCACACGGGGAAAATTTGGGGGGAGGGGGGTAAACAGCTGATGATCCTGCAAAAAACGCAATATCGCATTTAAGATTTTCAGATACATCTCTATTAAAGAGGCAATAAAGAAGCAACAAACAGCAACAAATCATTTTCAGGATTTGTGATTTGTTGCTCCTTGAAAATGAAGCCCTGTGGCAATTGCCTCATTCACATTTATGGACTGGATGCTGGTTATGTTAGTAGAGGTGCTCTTCCTTTTGTTTCCACAAATGTGATGCCAAACAGCTGTAAAAATCTAGACCTTTGGAAGTGAAGCAGTGGAAGCAATTTCTCAGGGCCTTATATATGAGAGTACCACACAACATTGCCAGGGTGACCTGTCCCCGTGCTTGCTTTGTTTTGTTTTATTCCTGTATTTAAGCAAATTCACATGCCACACAATCCATCATCAGGCTTCAGAAAAAGAAACTGATCCAAAAATATTGTCTAGATTTGGCAATGGACACTTCAGCTGATGGCAGTGTAATAATGGTGGACCACCCTAAAAAATTCCATTTGATGGCTACCTTAAGATACAATGGTTGTATCCACACTGCAGAATTAAAGGAGTTTGACACCAGTTTAACTGCCATTCTATGGAATCCTGGGATTTGTAGCTCTCTGACAGATCAGGCTAACCAAACTAAAAATACCAGGATTCTGTAGGAGAGAGTCATGGAAGTCACTGCTTTAATTCTGCAGTGTGGATACACCCAACGAAGGCAGCAAAATATACCTCTGTAGGCTGTTCTGCTCCACACTAGCACACATATATTTTTCATGTAATTTTGTAAACCGCTTTGATCTTTTTTGGAAAGGCGGTATATAAATAAATAAATGGATGATGATGATGATGATGATGCTCTAATCAGTATTTGGTCAGCTTGTTATTACATGCAACTCCCTCTGTTGGGCCAATCGGAGTTGGAGTGGTCTTGTCAATAGTTCAACACATCTTGCCATTCCATATATCAAAAAGCTTGCCACTATGAGTACAGTCCAATGGAAATGTCTTGTCGCCCAGTCCCAGGAATCCATTGAATTTAATTAGTCTTCAGAAAGAGACCATCCACATAAGCCCTTCTTTTTTGAAGGGATTGTTATTAATCATACAGTTTTTTGCAAGATCCTCTTACCTTCAGATGACACCTCGCATTACTTGAGACAAAAACAAAAATGAGGATATTGTCTTTTTTGGGACTGATGATACTAATGTGGAGACCACAGTTAAACTCAGAGGGAACGAGAGGGCCAAGGGGCGGGGGTGGCAGATGATGTAATTGTTGCTGTTGTTGTTGTGTGCCTTCAAGTTCTTTCCAACATATGGCCACCCTAAGGTGAACCTAACACAGGGTTTTCTTGGCAGGATTTAGTTTGTGTAGGCTTGGCAATATGCCCGCTGGGCTGAAAATGCTGCTGCTCAATTGTTCCTTTTTTCCACTGGCGAAGGACTGGGTTGTTTCATTTTGTTTTTGGTTGTTCTGAACTTGCACCTAGCTCAGAATACTAGATCTAATGAATCCAAAACACACCGAAAACCATCAATGTAAGCAGTGCAAGACTAACAACAACAAAAAGCCACCTTGTTTTCTATTCCTGTTAGGGCCCTATGGCAGAAACTCAATTGGCAGAGCTGTTCCTCCCTATCCCTGCAAACATTTCTATCTGCCATTTGCTAAAGAGGGTGGGAAGGTTAGATGATGTCAAACCTTCATTAATTGGATAATTAATGTCTTGATTCAGTTTTCTGGTTTCTTTTTATGTGCTGATTTGATTAATACCTTTCACTAGTGTCTAGAGTTCAGAGTGTGATCATGTTATGCTTAGCAAAGGAATAAGAATTACATACATAGATGCATGGTGCCCATAAAAACAAATATGCTGTATGTTTGAGATATGAAACCACTGTCATTTAGCTATACAACAGCAATTAAAGCAAGTTTTGGGAACAGGGTAAAGAAAGCAACTGATGATTTCATGCCCTCCAACTTGGCCTGATTAATCTTTATTTTTTCAACTTCTGAATTGCTTTTTCAAATTTCACAGTTTCTTTCTCCTCATCTTACTTTCCTCTTTGCAGGACCCTGCTGTTGGCAGCACCCACTCTTTTTGAATTTTGTACTGTACTTGTAAATTGCACCATGTAAATTGGTGGAGCTACGTATATAAACTTGAGAATTATAGCTTGGGAATGATAGCTATATAAATACATTGGGGCAATCTAGACCGCCCAAAAGGGGCGGTCCATGACCACCCCAGGAAGCAGCGGGATGGGGCCCCATCCCGTCGCTTCCACAGGCCGCTGGGAAGCGGCAAACTGCCGGTTCCCCGCGGCCTCTAAGCAGGGTGCAGCAGGCGCCCTGGGGGCCCACTGCACCCCACTTGAGGAGGCGGGCCTGAAGGGAGGAAGGAGCCGCCGCCATGGCCCCTTTCTCCCAGGGTCTTTGCCGCGGCTGTCTAAAAGCCGCGGCAAAGACCCGCCCACAAAAAGGAGCTCCGTTTGGAGCTCTTTTTTGCACAGTGAAAAGGGCACGATTTGCACCCTCCTGTGGCACAAAGGCATCATGGCGTGCGCAGTGCATCTAAAAGCTGTGCACGCCATGATGCCATCATGGCGCGCCCATATGGCCGCTGCCATCTAATTATGGCGGCACCCATATGTGCTAGGGTTAGGGAGGGTCTAAAAGTTGCCCCCTCCCTAACCCTATTCGCGTCTCTTTTGGCCCTAGACGTGCCTCTTTTGGCGCTTCTAGATCAGACCGTACATCTGGGAATTATAATTTGTTTTGACATTAGCACCAGAGTTCTCTGGCAGAGAAGGCTAAATTTCTCACAAATCCCAGAATTCCACAGCATTGAGCCATGGCAGTTAAAGTGGTGTCAAACTGGATTATTTCTGCAGTGCAAATGAAGCAATAATTAAATGTTGGTGATGAAATGCTGGTAATGAAGGGATGGAATAACTTGACCTGTTGATTTTTTGAATTGCCTTCTCCCCCCATTGTTTTTATTGTCCAGTGGAAAATGAAATTAGTTAAACTTACTTCTGGTGTAGAAAGAAGAGGACGTTCAAACTACTGTTTCCAAGGCTACTGTCATCCCCACCAAAATACCCCATCTCAGAATCTAATCCTGTCTACATTAGGAAGATGGAATACTGATGGTAATAGAGTTACACCCCTGGAGATTTAGCTGGGCATAGCTAGAGTCTCCGCATACACCACCATCTGTGAAGAAGGACACTCTGCCCCATCTTAATGTTTTTCAGAAGACCATCAGATAGGATAGGTTGCTCTTTTCGTTGTTTGCTGAAACAGGCAAACATGAAATTGCTTGTACATTGACAAATTAATTAGACTTGAAATTTCATGTAAGGAAAGTGGTTAAAAGAAACAAAATTTGTAAATAATATACATTACAAGTGAAAATTACCAGACAATCATTTTTTAATAATCCCATTTGCTTTCTATTTGTAACATTATGGAAAGCTTCTTTTCTGATCCAGGTTTAGCTGTGCAGTTGAAAAGAACAGTTTGAGATGACATCAAGATTAGGGAGCAAGTCCAGAGTTAGCTTTACAATAAACATGTGTTGGATTAATGCTGTAATTGCACGTTAGTTCATAACCTGGCACTTTAGAGGACTGAAGTTGCCAGGAAAAGGTAAACACACACACACACACACACTGGAATTCACTCATTACTAACACAAGATTTAATAAAGCACTGGAAAATATATATTAAATACTACTAATTAATAAAAGAACGTCAGTGAGAAATCAAAACTATCAGTAGAATATTTTCAAAGAATCATCTATGATACTTCCAAATTAAAGTAATTGCTGCATTTATTATCTAATTTATTGAGCAATAAGCTCTGCAATGTGTTAGTTTAGTATTAACACACCCAAAGGACTGTATGAGGTAGAAAAAAGGACATTGTTTTCAATAATCTTGGGTGGGAACTTAAAATACCATCATGTTTTGGATGGCCTTATGACTCTTAATTTTTCCCTGTCACATCATTGCCTAAATCATCATTCTTTTTTTAAAAAAATCCAGATTTCCCTAGGTCCTCATTATAAAACAATCTGTCTTTTATAAAAAAAAATATGTCTTGGCACATTCATATTAATAGTTGGATCAGATTTTAGAAAACAAAGCCCCTTAAAATGCTTTAGCTTCTGTCCTGTTTTAAGCAAAGGTCAAATCATAGAATCATAGAATCATAGAATCATAGAATCATAGAGTTGGAAGAGACCACAAGGGCCATCCAGTCCAACCCCCTGCCATGCAGGAACTCCCAGTCAAAGCATCCCCGACAGATGGCTATCCAGCCTCTGCTTAAAGACCTCCAAGGATGGAGACTCTACCACACTCCGAGGGAGTGTGTTCCACCGTCGAACAGCCCTTACTGTCAGGAAGTTCCTCCTAATGTTGAGGTGGAATCTCTTTTCCTGCAGCTTGCATCCATTGCTCCGCGTTCTGGTCTCTGGAGCAGCAGAAAACAAGCCTGCTCCCTCCTCAATATGACATCCCTTCAAATATTTGAACAGGGCTATCATATCACCTCTTAACCTTCTCTTCTCCAGGCTAAACATCCCCAGCTCTCTAAGTCGTTCCTCATAGGGCATGGTTTCCAGACCCTTCACCATCTTAGTTGCCCTCCTTTGGACCCGCTCCAGTTTCTCCACATCCTTTTTGAATTGTGGTGCCCAGAACTGGACACAGTATTCCAGGTGGGGCCTCACCAAAGCAGAATAGAGAGGCACTATTACTTCCTTTGATCTAGACACTATACTTCTATTGATGCAACCTAAAATAGCATTGGCCTTTTTAGCTGCTGCATCACACTGCTGACTCATGTTCAACTTATGGTCTACTTGGACTCCTAGATCCTTTTCACACATAGTTTCATTCAGCCAGATGTCCCCCATCCTATATCTGTGCATTTCATTTTTCCTCCCTAGGTGCAGAACCTTACATTTCTCCGCATTGAATTTCATTTTGTTAGCGTTGGCCCAGCTTTCTAGTCTATTCAGGTCATTCTGAATTTCAATCCTGTCTTCTGGAGTATTGGCTACTCCTCCTAATTTGGTGTCATCTGCAAATTTGATAAGTATGCCCCCAATTCTGTCATCCAAGTCATTAATAAAGATATTGAATAGCACTGGGCCCAGGACAGAACCCTGTGGGACCCCACTGGTCACTTCTTTCCAGGATGAAAGGGAGCCATTGTTGAGCACCCTTTGAGTTCGGTCAGTCAACCAGTTACAAATCCATGTAATGGTTACCTTGTCTAGCCCACATTTTACGAGCTTGTTTGCAAGAATGTCATGGGGAACCTTGTCAAAGGCCTTACTGAAATCAAGATATACTATATCCACAGCATTCCCTTCATCTACCAAACTGGTAATTTTATCAAAAAAAGAGATCAGATTTGTCTGGCAAGACTTGTTTCTCTGAAACCCATGTTGGCTTTTTGTGATTATGGCATTGGCCTCTAAATGTTCACAGACTCTCTGCTTAATGATCTGCTCTAGAATCTTTCCTGGAATTGATGTCAGACTAACTGGACGATAATTGTTGGGATCCTCTTTTTTCCCCTTTTTGAAGATGGGCACAACGTTTGCCCTCCTCCAGTCTGCTGGGACTTCTCCTGTTCTCCAGGAGTTCTCAAAGATTATTGCCAATGGTTCCGATATTACATTCGCCAGTTCTTTTAATACTCTAGGATGTAGTTCATCTGGTCCTGGAGATTTATATTCATTTAGGTTAACCAGGTATTCCTGTACTATCTCTTTACTTATTCTGTGCTGAGATTCCCCTATTCTGTCTTCTGCTCCATTATCCTTAGGTTGACCACCCTTTGCCTTTTCTGAGAAGACTGAAGCAAAGAAGGTGTTGAGTAATTCTGCCTTTTCTTTGTCATCTTTGAGCATTTTGCCATCTTCTGCACGCAGTGGCCCTACTGTTTCCTTCTTCTTCCTTTTGCTTCGGACATACCCAAAAAAGCCCTTTTTGTTGTTCTTAACCTCTCTAGCCAGCCTGAGTTCGTTCTGTGCTTTAGCTTTTCTGACTTTACCCCTACATGTGCTGGCTATTTGTTTGAATTCCTCTTTCGTGATTTCCCCATTTTTCCATTTCTTATACATGTTCTGTTTAAGGCTTATCTCAGTTGAAAGTTCCTTAGTCATCCATCCTGGCTTCTTGAGACACCTCCCGTTTTTCTTCCTCATTGGAACTGTTTGAAATTGCGCCTTCAGTATCTCCTTTTTGAGAAACTCCCATCCGTCTTGAACTCCCTTCTCTTTTAGTTTTCTTGACCATGGGATCTCCCCCAGTATTTCTCTAAGTTTATTGAAATCAGCTCTCCTAAAGTCTAGAATGCGTGTCTGACTATGCCTGGCTTCCCCTTTCCGTTGTATAACAAACTCCAGGAGAACATGGTCGCTTCCCCCTAAGGATCCAACCACTTGCACCCCATTGACTAGGTCATCCCTGTTGGTTAAGATCAGATCTAAAATAGTTGATCCCCTTGTTGTCTCTTCCACCTTTTGGACAATGAAATTGTCTTCCAGGCAAGTGAGGAATTTGCTAGACCTTGAGGATTTGGCTGAGTTTGACTTCCAGCAAATATCCGGATAGTTGAAGTCCCCCATCACTACTACATCTCTCCTTTCTGAGTGTGTGCTCATCTGTTCTAGAAAGGCATCATCCAATTCCTCTGCCTGAGTCGGGGGTCTGTAGTAGACTCCCACAGTAACATCCCTGTTGTTTCCCTCTCCTTTAATGTTTATCCAGATGCTCTCCACCTGGCTTCCAGTATTGACTTCCTGGATCTCTTCACTGGTGTAAATATCCCTGACATATAATGCTATTCCTCCTCCTTTCCTGTTTGGCCTGTTTCTCTTAAAAAGGTTATATCCCTCTATTTCTACATTCCAGTCATGAGACTCATCCCACCAGGTTTCAGTGATGCCTATTATATCATATTTGCTCTGTTGTGCTAGGAGTTCGAGTTCATCCTGTTTATTTCCCATACTCTGTGCATTAGTGTAGAGACATCTAAGAACATGTGTTCCCTTTACTTGCTGCCTGTGCAAATTTTTTTGCTTCCCACTGTTGGGTCCTTGCACTGTTTGCCTTGTTCCCTCTATGTCAGTTTGATTATTTTCTCCAGCCCTTTTGCCTTCCAAAATAATGTCTCCCTCCCCCATATAACTCAGTTTAAAGCCCTCTTGATCAGATTTTTGAGACTTTTGGCAAAAATGTTTTTGCCAACTGGTGTGAGATGCAGCCCATCCCTTGCCAGAAGTCCCTCCTCATGGAACCGCAGCCCATGATCCAAGAATCCAAACTGTTCTTGGCGGCACCATCTACGGAGCCAGTTATTCACCTCTGCTATTTTCTTCTCCCTTCCTGGACCATGCCTTTCTACTGGGAGAAGAGATGATATGACAACCTGTGCATCCATCTCTTTCAGCTTCCTTCCTAGAGCCTCATAATCCCTTATGATATTCTGAAGGCTGTGCCTTGCAGTATCATTGGTTCCCACATGAACCAGAAGAAAGGGGTGTTGATCAGTAGGCTTGACAAGTCTTGTCAGCCTCTCAGTTACATGATGGATCTTTGCCCCAGGGAGACAACACACCTCCCGAGACATCTTGTCAGGCCCACAAACCACTGCTTCTGTACCCCTCAGCAAGGAGTCCCCCACAACCACCACACGCCTCCTCCGAGGCTTAGCAGCGGCTGTTCCCTTTCGTGGTACTCTCAGTCTCCCCTGCTCTGTCCCTGATGTCTGTCCCTGCTGCTTTTCCTCATCATCTCTGATAACAGAGAGAGATTCATAGTGATTCTGTAGCTGCAAGCTCACAGAACGAACCGTGGTTTCCCTACTTCTGCGTGTAACTTTCCTCCAACCATCTCCTTCTTTTGTGTGTGAAGTGACCTCTTCTTCCTCAGCAACTTTCTCTGTGTGTTTCCTGTCCAGGACCATCTGGTCCTTTCTGTTCAAGAGAACCTCCTGCTCTCTGTGATGCTGAAGTGTTGACACCTGGGCCTCCAACTGCTGAACTCTTCCTTCTAAGAGGGCTACCAACTTGCACTTGGTGCAGGTGAAGTTCCCCACATCTATAGGACCGCTTTTGTGTGTGGCCGTGTGCTTTGTTTTTCAAGCCCAGGATGTGGAGATTCTCTTGTCTGGTGAACAGATAGTTGGGAGGAAGAAATCCTTAACTGCAAAAATCTATCAATCATTCGTGTGCTAACATTATGAAAGGGTTGCAGCGACATACACAATTGCATAGAATAAATGACTGGAGCTTGGGTTGTTACTTCTTGCTCAGGATGGTTGTGGCATTCTCTCATCCAGAAATGCAATTTTCCTGAATTCTGAAAATTCTGAAAATGCAATATCTTTTCTCTCTCTTCTTTTAAAAACACTTTTCCTGTCCACATCTAGGATGTGGACACATCTAGGATGCAACACATGAAGAATACCATAAGGGGGAGCTATGATTTCAGGAATACAGCTTTCCTTTCTCTTCTGAATTTCTCTTCAAAAAACCAGCTAATAGTAAAAGCAGTGATTCATGTGTTTTAGGTTGCCTAGTTACTTGAAAAAGTACTATTACAGGATTATTAATGAGACCATAAGAAAATAAACTTGTTTCAGTATAAGGGGTGTGGCTGTTTAGTTGAAGTGACCATTTACTGTTGCGTTTATAATTTTCTTTTGGCACAAGGAAATGTAGTTAAATAGTAAAACCAGTTTTGTTTCTCTTTCCTGGAGATCCAGTGTCTCCAAGTGGTTTTTCATTTTATTCCCACCAAGGAGTGCCAATTGCAATGTCCAGTTGTCAGGATATTCAGGCCGGTTTTGATCGAGTTGCAAGCTTCAGTGGCAAGGCTTGGTGCTGTTTTAGTCTATCCAATGTGCAATTTGTTTTAGTGATTTACACATAACCCTTTAGTATTAAAATTTATTAATGTATTAACCTACATTCAAATTGTAAAATCCCATACATGAACAAGAGTAAAATAACGGGGGAAAAAGAGCAGAAGATAAATGCAGTATTAAAAATAAAGCAAAGGTTAAAAGAACCTATGGAAAGCATTCCACAAACAACGCCCAGATGATCATATATGTAACAGGGGCTCTCTAATTTTTATCCTTCAGAAATTTGGCCTTGCTGGCGGGGGCTTCTGGGAGTTGGTTTGATACATCTGAAGGACCAAAGGATGAGAGTCAGTGACCTAAAACGTATTTTTTTCTGTTGCTATCCACTTTACATCATACATAGCAAAGGGCTTTTGAAGAGCTCAGAATACAGACACAGGCATTCCTACAAGATCATGGAAGGGTAAAAAGATAAACTATAGCTTGCTAGCAATTGTGGTTTTACACACATCACAACAAGATGGATTTAACAAACCATACAATTCTTGATGGGGCATGGCAATAACGATCAGTGAAAGTCTAAGGCTACATAGACCTCAAAGCAGAACTCATGTATGGTTATAAAAAGCTAATGTGCCCTAGGCTCGATATAAAGCAATTTCTGCAGCTCAGTGAGGGTGTGAGTTTCCAAGAAAGCAGAAATATTCCTTACTACTCTACTGGCAAAAATTGTTCCTTTACTTTCACAAATCACTCACAATAAACAAAACAAAGCAAGTTCTTTCTTACTGACACACATGGTCCTGATTTGTGTCAAAGAGTAGATCCATAGATTGAAACAGGTACTGAGAAAACTTGATGTAGAACAGAAGTCTACACTGAGGAGAGTGTTTCCCACAGACTGCCCTGTTTGCTTAGGCTGCATCCGCACTGAAGAAATAATCACGTTTGACAGTACTTTAACAGCCATGGCTCAACACTATGGAATTCTGGGAATGGTAGTTTGTTGTGGCACCAGAGCAGAGTGGAGCTCTGATGCCACAACAAATTATCATTCACAGAATTCCATATTATAGAGCCATGGCTGTTAAAGTGGTGTCAAACCGGATTATTGCTCCAGTGTCAATGCAGCCATAGTGTGATCCTTGGTTTCCAACTACTGTCTGGGTTTGCATTTTGCAGAGGAAGACCCAACAGGCAGCCCCCAATCCTTGCTCCAAGCCATTATTGTGTAAATAGCAGCACTGCAGAGACAGGGTGGGCCAAGGGAGGAGGAACATGCAGAAGCAGAGAGTAATCAAACAGCAATGTGCCAAATTGTCCAGCTGCCTGGGAGAACTTAGAAACCCCAAAGGCTTTGGGAGTGGCAAGAGCTCTGAACTCGTCTCAACACCTGTCTACTTTTCACTCAATATCTTGATATCTTTAATACTATGAGATGTGGACAAATGAGTTGTGACTTCTTGTCAATATTCTGCAAAGCGAGATATAGAGCTTCTCCTTAGACAGACCGAGTTAGTTGGGTGGGAACAGGAGACTTGATTACATTAGATTGTTTTTCCTTTTTAAAAAGAGTAACTTGTTTTATATGAATATATTTTGAAGATACTGTACAGAGACAGAGAAGAGTCTGTTGTTCAAAAATGCAAAAAACAAAACAAAACAAAAAACCTTGGGCAATTGCATAAACATGAACAAGCCCAAGAGAAAATAGGATGGGAGTGTATAAACTGGTGTGCAACCTCCTGGTTTTCATACATTTAAAATCTACATTGAATAAGTTAGCTGAAGAGGAGGGCAATCTAAAATTGAGTTTACATAATAAAATAACAAAGTGTCTTTAAAATATTCAAAATATATAACAAGTTGTTTTATTTGCAAATAGGAGGAGCTGACTATCATAAATTGCTCCAGATGTAGCCTCTCTTGAGTAATGAGTCATTTGTGGTAATAAATTTAATTAAATGATAGCCTGCCTCTGACACACTTATTTTGCCATCATGATCCCTGATACACAGCCCTGTGTTGGAAAATACATATTGTTTTCATGTTGTACACAGCGTTGTACATAGGAAAGAGGAAGCGGTTTCCATTTAAGATATTCCATTATTTAGAATTCTAATAGAATCTGTAAATATATTTGTTGTTGTTGTGTGTCTTCAAGTCATTTCCAACTTATGGTGACCTCAAGGTGAACCTATCACGGGGTTTTCTTGGCAAGATTTGTTCAGAGGACTTTTATCATTGCCTTCTCCTGAGTCTGAGAATATGAGACTTGCCCACAGTCACCCAGTGGGTTTAATCGCTAACACGGTCTCTAGATTCGCAGTCCAACATTCATACTACTAAAACACACTAGTTCTTTGTTTAAATCCAAGATGGGTTGAGCATTCTGTTCAGAAGAGATTTACCATTGCCTTCCTCCAAGTCTACTGAAGATGTTCAACCTACATCAAAAGTCACCTATCTCTCACATGCCAGCACCATCCAAATGTGTTGTACTACAACTCCCATCATCCCAACTCAACTAGGTCAGAATGGTAGGAGTCGAGGTCCAACACATCTTTTTATTATTGTGTGTCAAGTCATTTCCAACTTATGGTGACCCCAAGTTCCTAAATCATGAGGTTTTCTAGAGCTGAAAATGTGCGACTTGCCCAAGGTCACTGTCAGTTTCTATGGCTGAAGGGGAATTGACCCCTGGTCTCCAGAGTTGTAGTCCAATATTCACACCACTACGTCACACTGTGTGAAATTAGTGAAAGCACTTTACAATTTCCCTGTATATGTACAATAATGCATCAGAAAAGAAAAGCAGGTTAATGATCATGACAATTTACTGTTAACCTGAACTGGTGAATTAACCCACTTGCAAGAGATCTGAAAGGAATATTTGTAATACTCTGCTCAAAATATTCCTAATATTCTGTAATTATTTTTTTAAGAGGTACTGTTGTTTGACTTCACATTTTCCTCATTCAGCTCTTCTGCTTCATTCAGTTCTTTCTTGAATCCTTTTAGCCCAGCCCCAAATAGAGTAATTCAGAATATAAAATGGCACAACTCATCAGCATCAGTTTGAGGGCTCTAGCTCTGGGGTAAGGCATCAACTATAGCCTTTTGCATGACTAATAAATAGATATAATCAGTAAACATCAGCTTTATGAGAACTTTCAGGGCCAATCTAACTCCAGTTCTAGCAATGTGCAAACCTACAGTGCCAAATATGCACATTAATCATGCAGTTAATGTTTAATTATTTGGATGTAAGCTCACTGATAATGGGTTTCACTCACAAGAAGCATGTATAGGATTGTAACTAAAATGTATTGTTTGTTTGTTGTTTTCCTTTTCTTCTGGTTAATGTTATTCCTTAAAGAAGTGCCCAGAACTAATAGCTTATAAGTAAATGAGTAAAACAAAAAGAAGTAATTCTTTATATCTGATAAGATGGTTATTTTGAATTAATGCAGGGTTCGTATTCTAAGACAATTTCTATTGAAGGAACAAGGGATTCCAGAGTATTACAGCTGTACATCCTAGTTGACAGTCTTGGATTATTCCGAGTGTGAAGTCAAAGGCTTTCACGGCTAGCTTCCATAGTTTTTTGTGAGTTTTTCAGGCTATGAGGCTATGTTCTAGAAGAGCTTATTCCTGACGTTTTGACAGCAGCTATGGCGGGCATCTTCAGAGAATGCTGGCATGGAAAAGAGTGGGGTATATATACTGTTGGTTGAGAAGAGGTGATTTGCATGTTATTCTACGTATTGTTCTCTTGTTGAATGGCAGGGCCTACAGGGTGTCCAATTACTTAATGATCTATTGGGGATTCCCAACAGACAATGGAATATTAAATAAATGGACACCCTGTAAACCTTGCTATTCAACAACAGATTAACATGCACATCACCTCCTCTCAACCAACAGTATATACAGTAGTCCCCCGGGTTACGAAGGTAATCCGTTCCGGATTACCTTTCATAACCCGGAAATCTTCGTTTCCCGGGGGACCGCTTTAAGGGACGGACCGCGCAGCCGATTTAAAGGGGCTGCGCGGTTTTTCTTCTTCGCATCCCGGGGGATCCTTCGGATCCCGGGGGATGTTTTTTGGTCCCGGCGGTTTCGGGTCCCGGAAATTTCGTTCCCCGGGGGATTCATAACCCGGGGGACCACTGTATACCCCATTCTCTTCCATGCCAGGGTCCTTTGAAAATGCTGGTGAAACATCAGGAATAAACTCTTTTAGAACAAGGCCTCATAGCTTGAAAAACCCACAAAAAACTATTCAGAGTGTGTTTGTCAGAAGAATGGCAAACATCAGTCTACTAGGAAAAAACAGATGGGATAGCTCACATTAGATATATTACTGAAAATTAAAAGCCTTTGGCTGCTGGTGTCATTTACTCTCTTCCAACCTTTAAAACAAGTAAGCAAATGAAAGGCTGAACTAGGTATTTGTTTGTTTTCTGTGATTTTTAAAAAATGTTTGGAAGAAAGAATGTTATTGGAGGGAGTGAAAGTTGGAAGGAGATGGGTCATGTAGGATGAACAGATGAGAAACACTGTTGTTGTGTGCCTTCAAGTAATTCTGACTAATGGCAACCCTAAGGTGAACCAATGGGATTTTCTTGGCAGTACAAATCTGAAAAAAAAAACAAAAACCCAAAACACATGAAGTTTTAAAAATGAAGGCTGGAAACTTAAAGTCTATGCTGATGTAAAGATTTTTCAAGGACAGCATGCACAGAGAAATAGAAATAGAAAACAAGTTAAGGCACTTTGAACCTACTGGAGAAAGCCAGCAAAAAGAAAGTTCATACATCCCATTCTTTTTCCATTGTTTAATATTTATTGAGGATAGGCAAAAAAGATTGTATATTTGGTAGGACCTGTTTCTGAGATTTCTACAAATTAGAAGAATGGACCTTATTAAATGTGGATGGGATGGAAAAAGGGGGAATTTGCCAATACATAAGTCAGAAATTATATCTTGCAAATATAATTTCTGCATTATTTGTTCCAGCATGCATTCCTTTTTAGATTCAGTTAAATCATTGCACTGAGAGAATCTTGATGTGTGTGTTCATATGTATGAGTAAGAGAGTGAGAGATCGTCTTTCATCACACTTCTAATTTCATTGGAAAATTCATTTTTGAGACTATATTTCATCTACAAGGAATTCTGATATTAAAGCTCTTGTGGACTACTAAAGATACTTTAATAAATGAGAATTCTATGCCCGTATAGAAGTGCAAACTATTGCTATTTAGGTTTCCTATCAGGAAAATTAAAAGGAAATAGATGTGTGGGAAGCTTTAATGTACTGGGCTGGCGTTTTGCATCTGTGGTCCAACTCTCTTGATGAGGAAAAATGGAACATGGAAAGAAATGTAGGCTTCTTTAATGTTCTGAATGATTCAAACAGATGGCCAGAATCACTGTCTGCTGGCAACTTCTCATTAAGTGTAATGAGGTCTTGTACAAGTGTATTATGCCCTAAGAAATCTATTTGATGTATTACTAATTATGTATTCCAGATTTTTTTAAAAATAAAAAACATAATAGAAGCTTAGTCAATTATGTTAAAACTGGACATTCAAAACTATATAAATTTGATGTATATAATAATTATCAAAAATTTCATGCAAAGCTGGAGTGCAGGCAAAGCGCAGTTTCCAGATGCTGCTGGACTGCAGATCCCAGTATTTCTCCTTACTGGCTATGCTGATTAAAGTTAATGGGAGTTGCAGTCTTGCAATATCTGGAGGAATGCACCCATTTTGCCCACCACTGAGGTAAGGGATTTCAGTGTGGGCACTGGATTTTAGGACCCATATAAAGACGGTGTGGCTTAATGGTTTAAGTGTTGGACTATGACTCTGGAAACCAGATTTTGATTCCCAGCCTGGGACTCTGGGTGACATTGGGCAAGTCACATTCCTCAGCCTCAGGGAAGGGCAATGGCAAACCTCTGAACAAATCTTGCCAACAAAACCCTGTGATAGGTTTGCATTTGGGTCACCATAAGTCAGAAATGACTTGAAGGGACACAGCAACAAACAGCAATAAAGACAACTTAATTGTTTTAATTTTTTTATTTTCTATTCTTTTTTTAGAAATTCTTTCTGGGTTCTGCCTTGGATCCCACTTTGGGAGAAGGGTGACATATAAATAGTTGTTGTTATTGTTGTTGTTGTTATCATTTATAACCAGCCTTTCTCCTGATATAGGGACTCAAAGCAGCTAACAAAATTTAAAGGTTAAAAAAAATGTCCTGCAGGAAAATACTGTTAAAACTTTAAGAGAGAAAATATAAGTTCAAGAATAAATTAGGAAGATCAAAATAAAGTTTAGGACTGTATATTATCTTAAAGGATAGTCTGTTAGAAACTAATCCCGATTTATGGAATGAATAAGAGAACATTCCCTAATGCCAGCCACAGATGCTGGTGAAACGTCAGAAAGGAACTCTTCTAGAACATGGCCACATAGCCCGAAAGCTCCACAAAAAACTAATGATAAGAGAACACTTTCTATTTTAATGTTGACAAATAAATTGAAAAGCAGATTTGTGGTGTAGCTGGGTCACAGAAGGTTTTTGGGGTAGGGAGGAGGGATCTTAAAATTTAGCATGGGCTGGAAAGGACACCAGGGATTATAAACAATGTAATGACTTGCCTACATATTAAGATTATGAATGGAATATCTTTCCATTTTGTTTAGGGGAAGCATATATCTTTCCATTTTGTTTAGGGGAAGCATATATCTCAACTGTTGATAATTGATTCAAAACACTTAATTGACTTTTAAAACAGTAGGAGAGAGCCATTGCAAAGTAAACAAATGTTCACAGAAAGAGCTCAGCATTTAGCAACAGGCATGAAGTAAGGCCTTGAAATGAATCCTTGATTTGAATGAACAAAGTGAACATAAAAAATCTTTGCATGGTGTAGTGGTTTAAGTGTTGCACTACAACTCTGGGGACCAGGGTTGAAATCCCTGTTTGACCATGAAAACCCACTGGGCGATCTTGAGCAAATCACACTCTCTCAGCCTCATAGGAACACAAAGGCAAACCCTCTCTGAACAAATCTTGCCAAGAAACATCAGCGATAGGATAATAATAATAATAATAATAATAATAATGTTTTATTTATACCCCGCTCTTCAGCCAAGACTATCAGAGCGGCTTACAATTTTTTAAACAAACAGCTTCATTTACAATTGTAAGCTATTTGCCCCCAACAATCTGGGTACTCATTTTAGTGACCTCGGAAGGATGCAAGCCTGAGTCGAGCTTCAGCCCTTTGCTGGTCTTGAACTCGCCACCTTATGGTTTTGAGTGAGTGGCTGCAGTACAGGCATTTAACCACTGCGCCACCAGGGCTGATAATTTTAGGGTTACCATAAGTTGGGAACAACTTAAAGGCACACAACAACAGCAGCAATTAATACAGGGGTATTACAAGTTTGTATGGAATAAATTTTTATCCAAATTGATAATTAATTACAGTACCTTCATTTTTACAATATTTTATTATGACCCATCCATCCCTGCAACCCAGACCAAATTGTTAGTATTTACATTATTTCTGAATGTCCTCAGGTGTCATTCTTAAATCTTTGGTGGGGTGAAACTTCATACCCTCCAACATTTCACAGATGAAAACTGGGACATTTGGCCAAAGCAACAGCAGAGTGTGGTCAATATGGCCAAAGTTAATAATGAGGGGAGTATTAGTTAGGGGAGACTGCAACAGTTTACTTTTGCCAGAGCCTACTGGGAAATAGAAGACTCTGCCCTCTCTTTTTCTCTCCCCCCCTCCCCTTTGATTTAAATGAGTGCAAACTACTTTTGCACTTTTAACTCATTTTGTAGCAACTGAAGTAAGCAGAGGACAAAGGGACAAATTGGGAAGAGGAAAATGACACTAGGAAATTTATCACTTGGGAGAAATTTCTCTCAATTGCGAATGGAGCCAATTTGCAGTTACGTGAATTTGATAGTTTAGCGAATTTACATGAAATCTGATTGCATTCAGAATGCGTTCAGAATGACTTCCCATTTCTGGAAAATGACCCCCCATTGCCCGAAATTGCATGAGATACTCTAATACTCAATTATGTGAAACCCCATGATTGTGTTCGGAATGACTTCCCATTGCCCGAAACTGCGTGAGATACACTCATTTGCAATAACATGAAACCCCATGATTGCATTCGGATTGCCATTGCATTATACCCCCAAATTCCATCGCATGATAAACTCCTAGGATATTTTAAAAGCAGCTGAAAAAGTGTGAAGACAGAGGATTATTTGGGACTGTCTCTGCCACACTGGAACAGTTGGAGGGTATGAAAGTCCATAATGATGGAGGAAATCATCAAGAATTCATCACAATATTAGAGTTTTGAGATCATCCATCCATCCATTCATGAATCAGAGCAGGATCATGGCATTTTGTTGCATGAAGAAGAACACAAACACCCTTCCCCAGTAATAGAAGCCAAGACTGGCCAAGTTAGTTTGGCCTTTGAGACAGAAAATTTCGCAAGCTCCCTCCCCACCCACCATAAAAATGCTACAAAACTAAGAATTTCAAATTACTAATAATTTGCTTCTTGAGGTAGCTGCTTCATCCTATCTTACAGCAGAACCATCACTGCAATCAATATACAAATATAGATGTTTCTCTGAAAAGGAATACAGTCTTGAAGGAAACTCCACAATTAATCTGGTATCAGATAATATACAGCTAGGGAAAGTTTAAATTTAAAATTTATGATTTCACAATAATTCTAAAGTAGGAAAAAGATGATATCATATAATATATAATGTATCTTCATTCCTTATTTTAGTTTATGTGAGACACTGGGAGAGGGCTAATGTAGTGTGTTAGGGATTACTGATCTGAGACAAATATTGATTTATGTGGGAACAGTGGGTACAAATGTTTTTATGTTTACAGAAATGGTTAGCTGTCAACTCCAAAGCTGTTTGAGGGTTGCTTTCATTACTGTCTTGAATTACATACTTGTTATTTGGTGCCAAGACCTTCAACAATAATCTGAATAATACCCCTAATTTTACTATTTGAACTCCACTAAAGTTGAAAGATTTATAAAAATGCACACAGCCAAACAACTTCCAGTTGGACATACAACTGAGAACATTTTTGAGTATAAATTATTCCAGCAAAGGTCTGGAATATATTACTCAACAAATTACCTCCAGATCAACCATTTTTCCCAGACATTAGACTAGGAATAAATTATTCATTTTGGTTAAAATTAGAGAAAGTTTCTAGCCAAGTCTTGCCCCTTTTGGAACATGGCCATCAGGACTAACCCAAAAGACATGCAGATAGGAAAACCCAGCTCTCGCCCACGGAAGTGATTATTCACTGCAAAAAGCCTGGCTGTGTTATTTCAACAGAACTTCATACCAAGGTTGCTAATAAATATTCTGCTCCACTGGTTTGCCTAGTGCACATGCTAGAGGCTTCCTATAGGTTTGAGGGTTGTATAAAAATAGATGGTTGCCATGTAATTGTTTTCATCACACATTGCCTCATTTTTCAAAGGGGAAACAAAACCTGGGAGTTTCATTTTTTATGCAGCTCTAAGCAGGGAAATCATAGAGTGACATAAAAAATTATCTGTATCAATAAGAAATATTCCACAAGGCATAAAATCCCATATCTATGGCTAATTGCAGTCTACTGACCAGGGTTATGCACTGAGCATTTTGACCTTGAAAACAGAGAATCAGTACCATATGTCTGTGTATAAGATAAGGCAATTGTGAGTGGTAATTTCTTTTTCACTTTTTTTTTTTAAAAAGTGCAGTATAAACACATGAGAATGGGAAGTATGCTAGTCCTGTCCTTCAATATCCAAATCCATAACTCCCTGTGTGTGAAGGATGACTTTGACAGTGTGAACTGAAGACTGTCCACTGCCTGTGGAGGCTTTCTATGAGAGCTGGAACATTGATTTTCCCTAGGGAGAACTTCCAAGGGAGCAGCTCTCCACTGTAGATCTGTTGCTGTTCATGTATAGAGGGCAACGTGTTGATACCATAGGATTTCAAAACACCTCTACAGACCATCAGATCCTCATGTCTGGCATATGTCTTCACTGTCATTATATGGGCTGTTCCTGCATCAGTCAAGGGAGTTTATCATACGACGGAATTTGAGGGTATAATGCAATGGCAATCTGAACGCAATCATGGGGTTTCACGTTATTGCGTATGAGTGTACCTCACGCAATTTCGGGCAATGGGAAGTCATTCCGAATGCAATCATGGGGTTTCACATAATTGCGTATTAGAGTATCTCATGCAGTTTCAGGCAATAGGGGGACCATTTTCGGGAAATGGGAAGTAATTCTGAATGCATTCCGAATGCAATTAGAATTCACATAAATTCGCTAAACTAGCAAATTTACATGAATTCGAATTGGCTCCATTCGAAATTGGGAGAAATTCCTCCTGTGTGATAAAACTCCTCGGATTCCAGTGGCTGAATTCCTTGATAACATTTCTCTCAATTGAAGGTGTACATGCATACAAAAAAATTGAATTAGGCTCCAAAGTAGCATCTGTGTGTTGCAAAAGGAAACTTATTTCTGAATGGATGTTCTGTTTCCTATTTGTATATCCCATTCTGTTTATTGTTGAAATTGCTTTTATGAATTCTGCCATGTATATCAGCCAAACAAATATTGCATTTAATCATGCACCATGACTGACAACCATAGTAATTCTTTATCAACTCTCCAATATGCTGAATAAGACATTGAGTGAAATATATACCCCTTGATATTAGCTTGCCTTTCTAAGCTTTCCCCAGAGCTGCATACTTCACCAATCAGAATTGCAAATTAGGTATGTATTTACTTTCCAATGACTAAGAACAAAACAAAGTACCTACCTTTGCAAGATGTGGACCTGCAAAAAAGCATGTGTTAGAACAACTAGCCCTCTTATTGCTTAAGTGAGCATCAGTTCTCAGTTTAGTTAGGTGTATTATCTATTTTGAATCTCAGGAGATTATCACACTACACTCTTAAAACATTGCTAATTCTGACTGCCTCTTGTTGCATTCTGGGATTTGTAGTTTAGAAAGGGGCATTTAAAATTCTCAGCCAGAGAGCTCTTAGGCCTCACTGAACTACAAACCCCAAAATGCATCAGGAGGCACTCAGAGCAGTTAAAGTGGATTAGCAACTTTTTAAAAGTGTAGTGCGACTTTTACTTCTTTCTCCTACTTTATGTCTTTTCCCCACACCTAAAAGATGTGTGTGGGGTGGAACATTGGGAATCCAGTCAGTGTCCCCTTTAAATTTGGGAGAAATTATAGCTCAAAGGAGGCCTGCAAGAGGAGGGTAACTTCGGGGATCTTTTCAAATATGTATATCAGCATTAACTGCAGAGAGCCCTCCAGTTTTGGTGAATAGAAGGGTTTTATTTAGAAATGTGTGAAGGCATGTACAAAGACCAATGGAACCTCAAGAACCATATAGGGCTATCAGAAGGAAAGGTGTGGAAGGTTGAATAGAGAAGACCCAGGAGTTCAAATGGGGGCAATAATTACCAGTCCTGAAGAGAGGTCCACAAAAAATGGAGAGCAGCTCAAACAGTGTCCGAGTATTACACAGAGATATTCCTGGTCTGTTGAACAGATCCATGATCAATGGCCTGTGAACAAAATAGCTATGACTGGGGCTGATATTTATATTCTATTTCATAACCTTGAGGGGTGCTTTATGTTACCACTTGGTGTAACAAAAACTTTGATGGTTTTCCTATGGAGTTCACAAAAGGAATCTGTAACAGCTCATAGCTTTAATTCTGGAGTGATAAAACATGGATTGGATTTCAGACATTCCCAGGCTAGTTAGACAGGAAAAGTGAATAGGAACACAGAATGATGTGAGACAGAAGGTGTGGTCTTCGACTGCATTTGCAATGGGACTCACTTTGTCTCTATTGCAAGAGGAAATGTGAAGAGCCTGAGGGGAGCAGAGTGATCAGCAAACCCATATAGCATTTATTTCAGTAGCATTTAGGGCTCTCACATATCCTTAGCTCAGTGTGACTCTTTACACATGTACCTTTCTAGTCTCCAAAAGTCATTGTGACCTCTCAAAACATGCCCAGCACTAGATATTAATTATGAAACCCATATTCAACAAGAGGGCTGACATATCTAAATAATCAGTTCAAACTAGATCCAGGAATCTATAGGTGATTTCTTATTCCAAAATTTAAAAGACTGGAAAATTTCCACTTTCCTTTGCACTGCAGCTCCCAGAATCTCCTTGCCACAAAACCTCTAAGCTCTTCAAAACTTAAGAGTCATTTTTAAAAATAAGATTACCCTCATTTGCCAAAAAAGGCAACTGCTAAACAGAGTTAAAAGCTGTGTGGGAGCTGGCTGGCTTAGCATACAGATGGTGAAACTGTTTT
The DNA here is from genome assembly GCA_034509955.1 of Urosaurus nigricauda. NCBI lineage: Eukaryota > Metazoa > Chordata > Lepidosauria > Squamata > Phrynosomatidae > Urosaurus > Urosaurus nigricauda. Next base: position 90,249,973 of record JAOEGL010000003.1, read on the forward strand.
GTTAAGCGAAAAACATCATTGCGCATGCACTCTGACTTCATCTTCAGACAGACTTGGAAAATGAGTCTACAAAAAGCCAAAACTAAGGACAGACAGAAGCTTCTGCTATGTTCTACCCCATCAAAGGGTTTAGTCAATTGTCTGTTACTTGGAACTGAATGAGAACCTAAGAATCTGCTGGATCCAATGATCAGCTTATAGCTGTATTAATATGTATGCAAATTCCTTGTTTATATCCTATATGTTTCCCATTCTCTAAATGATGGGTTTATCAAATCCAATTGCCTGTTTTCTGCGGTGACTACAAGCAGGACATAAGATGCCTGTAGTTATCTCTCTTTTCCTTTTGCCAGCAGAGTTAAGGCCTCATTCAGGCAGGCCTTTCATTTGAAATCTAGGTAACAGAAAGAGTTCTTAGTGGGGTTGTGTATTTTATCTTTTTTAAAATTAAGATATGTGTTTTTATATTGTTTAATCTCCAGCTTTTATTTGAACTGCTATTTAATTATTTTTGAACTTTTGTATAAAGAATATTTCAGCCATATCTTGTTGTTGTTTTTAAATTATGTAGGCCACCTGGGATCTTGCATTGGGGGAAAGGTGGGATGTAAATCAAATGAACCAATAACCAACCAAATTAAGAAAAATCTGTAACTAGTTGCTTCCTTTTGTACCAAAGGTGTAATAAAGTCACATTTCAAAAGTAATATAATGAGGGGGAATGACAATATATTTTTGAGGTAAGAAGTAATGCTTTCCTATTTATTTTCTGAGATAGTTTTAGTATTCTTTGTGAGCCCTCAATATGCAGTGCATGAAAAGCAAAGAGAAATAGTGCTGCCTCGTACACAAAGTAAAAGTGTTTTCTTGTTATTGGTGGTGTGCTGAGATCAGGTGTTGAACTTCAGAACCTAGAAATGTAGCTGTCTCCTAGGAGTTTATCATATGACGGAAATTGGAAGTATAATCCAATGGAAATCCATGGGGTTTCACATATTAAAGTATCTCACGCAATTTCGGGCAAAAGGGAAGTCATTCCGAATGCAATCATGGGTTTTACATTATTTTGTATTAAAGCATCTCACACAATTTCGGGCAATGGGGGTCATTTTCAGGTAATGGGAAGTCATTCTGAACGCATTCAGAATGCAATTGGAATTCATGTAAGTTCACTAAACTAGCAAACTCACTTGAATTCAAATTGGCTCCAATTGGCTCCATTCGAAATAAAGAGAAATTCCTCCCGTCTGATAAACTCCCTAGTTGTAACAAAGTGGGTCAGGCAGGAATCAAGGTAAAGAAGTCTATTTTCGTATTTCCTCCTTCCCACTAAAGTCAGTAGAAGATCAGCTCATTTTGGGTTGGGGTAAAGTTGTGCCATGAGTAAGGATGTGGCAGTGGAGCTATGGGGAATAAGATATGGTATAAGTATGCTTTTTGTCTGTCCCCTTATCCTTGCCACTGATCTGTCCTATTACAGCCTTTCAGCATATCTTTGCCAGATTTGTGCTCTTCTGGCAAAAATGTCTCACAATGTAGAGACACTATTACAGATGTTTGTTGTTATGCACCTCCAAATTAATTCTGATTTATGACTATTCTATTCCAGGGAAAACATCACTTCTATTTTCTTGGTCAGGTTTATTCAGAGAGGTTTGCAATTGTTTTCCTTAAGGCGGGAAGAATGGGACTTCCATATGGTCACCCAATAGGTTTTCTTGGCCAAGTGGAGATTCAAACTCTGGTCTTCCAGAGTCTTAGGCCAAGATGCAGACCACTACACAACACTGGTCTCACAAAATGCTTGTTATTTTCCACCAAGTCAGATTTATGCAAATTTACTTTTCCGTTTCCGTTTCAAGAATCCTTCAGCCAGCATAGGACGTTCGGGAAACTGCAAGTCCAAACTTGGGTGAAATCCCCAAGTTCTGCCTATAACCTTTCAGCAGGTATTATGTTTAGAACAGGACTGTGCCCTTAATATGTCTCTTTTTATGCATGAAAAGTTTGCCATACCAGACTCCAACTTAATGTTCTCCTGCTGAGCCTTGGTTACAGAAATGATTGAGTCAGCTCATTAAAAAGGTAAATTAGTTTGCTAATTGATTGTTTAACCTTAAAATGTGAACAAAGATGCACGTTCTATGGGAAAAATCTTTTAACGCTCTCTTAAAAGCCTCTGTAAAAAATAAAGCAATGCATATCAATCCCATTAGTAATGGAAAGAAAATAAGTTTTCAGACTTGCCAGTGCTCAGTGAGTTATATTTGGAAATGTAAGTGTTATTATCATAACCAAAAGGAAAAAAAATTGCCAGGGGCTTATAAACATAGACAGAAATAGAACACTTGCTGCCTAGTTTATGTCTTCCTATTAAACTCCCAATTTAAGTCTAATTAAGCCTACTTTGCCTTTGACTAATATAAAAGTAAGTGCTCTTTGCCATCTGGTTTTGTTTTTGAATCATTAGAGCTTATTTTTTTATAAAGGAAAATGTGAGAAAAAGTAAAATTTAATGCATCACATAGTAACAATTCAGTGTAAAACTACAGTTTAAATAGCATGTAGCAATGAAATGAAGCTGATAACTAATTTGACAACAAATTTGTAACATGTACTGAATAAATTCTCCATATAACCATCAAGCAATCTCCATTTACTTGCAGACTGTACTTGTTTATACTACTAACCAAGAGCAACAGTGCAGTACTGGGGTCAGTGGTTTGGTGACTTGGAAATCAAACAACCAAGACTTACATTTGCTTACATAAGGCTTCAGAACATCAGTTACCCATGGAAGAGCTCGGAAAAGCTGTGGTTTTTTTTTTTTTTTTTTTAGACAACTCCCAATATCTCACAGCCATGGTGGATGAGGAATTCTGGGAGTTTTAATCTAAACAGTAACTTTTCCAAGCCCTGATTGGAAAAACCCAAGTGTCTCAACTAACTTTTCTAAATCCAGAAAAGGGAAATTTAGAGACATGCCTCACTCTGGCTGCATCCGCACTGCAGAAATAATGCAGTTTGACAGTGCTTTAACTGCCATGGTTCAATGCTATGGAATTCTGGTTTTTGTAGTTTTGAGGGCTATTTAACCTTCTCTGTCAGAGAACTCTGGAGCCACAAAAAACTACGAATCCCAGAATTTCATAGCATTGAACCGTAGCAGTTGAAGCCATGTCAAAATGCATTATTTCTGCAGCCTCTGTCCTTATCGTCTGTTGCTAATTTGTAAAATCCCCACCCTCAGATATACAGTCTACATAAGAGAGAACACACAACAAAAAATGAATGGCAATGAGGGATATGCTCAAGGCAGCTCACAATATTAGTTAAAACAAAATGCAAATAAAACAATGAATAATATAAAAGTTTTACAACAGTTTCACCAAAACTCCTAATAAAAATATTTATGTCAAATAGATTTAAAAGGCTGTTAAAATATAAAAAATAATGATAAAAATATAATCCAACATATCCCAAGTAAAAGACCTGCAATAGGCAGTTAACCATTAAAGGCCTGGATAAACCCAAAGGTCTTTGTCTACCAGGTGAAAGAGAGCAAAAGAGGCCAATCTAACTTTCTGAAGGAGGGAATTCCACAATCTGGGAGCAACCATCAAGAAGGCTCTCTTCTGTGACCTCATCAAATGTGCTTGTGACAGTGATGGCATCGAGAGAAAGCTATCCTGTGCTCTTGTTGTCGTTGTTATTGTTGTTGTTGTTGTTGTGTGCCTTCAAGTCATTTCTTACTTATGGTGACCCTAAAGAGACCCTATTATGGGGTTTTCTTGGGAAGAGGTTTGCCATTGCCTTCCCTTGAGGCTGAGAGCATGTGACTTGCTAAAGGTCACACAGTGACCAAGCTGGGAACTGAACCCTGGTCTCCAGCATCTCAGTCCAACACTCAAAATTCTTCCCATCCCCTTAAAAGTTAACAGATTTTCTGCCAACAACATATGTTTTCAAGTTACTATTTAAACTTGGATTTTACCAAATTTCCTTCAGTTCATGAAGACCTGAACTAAAAAATAAAATAAAATCTATAAGCTACCCACTGACAGTATAAAACATTTGTTAAGATCAAAAAGTGGTAGAGCAAATAGAGGTTGAGTTGTTGCAATACTCGAAAGATTTCAAAAAGGAGCAGAGGTGGATTGCACGCTGCTCTGTTTTTTGCTAAATATGATAATGGACAAAACATAGCATTGTTTCTGAAATAGTTGTGAAGATTAGATTTTGAGAAGACAGGAAAAACTTGTAGATTAGATTTCAAAGTGCCATGCCCTCAGCACTCTCTGACACATTGTAATTCATGTCATTTCCCCATAGAATCAATAGGAGCCATAGAGAACAAATTGCTCTCTGATCCAGAAATCTTTATCTGTAGAGTTTTCCCCAGCTTCTTCTCTTTTGTTATGTCAGAATGCATTGCAGAGATGAAACTTACCAATTTACCTTCAAATCTTATTTAAGTTTAAACCATTTCATATATATTATATATTGAATTTCATAGCAAAGCATATTGGAAGAAGAGGACTATATTTGCTATGTTGTTGTTCAAACAGGAAAAAAAAAAAACGCACGTTGAGCAATTTTTACTTGCTACCCAAAGACACACTGTTTTAGAATATGCTTCTCCAAGAGTGTGTTTCAGTTTCAGTGAAAGAATATTGACTCATCCTAAAGAATGTATTCCATTACACCTCTGTTGGCTTGCACTTTAACTTTATGTAGAACCAGTTACTTACCATGGCAACTATGGCCCAACACACACACACACACACAGAGTCAAACCAGGAACTTTTTCAAGACAAGTCAGAGCATTTTCACTAGCCATACCCAGCCCAAGAGTATCTGCAAGCTGTTTTGATTCCACCGTGCCTTCACACAAAGAGGCATGAAGGTCTTTAGTAAGAAGGAAAAGACCCACATTCTCACAAGTGTAGCACAAATATTAGGATCCGTCTGCACTGTAGAAATAATGCACCACTTTGAGTGCTGTAGCACCATCCTATGGATTCCTGGGATTTTAAGTTTTACAAGGTCTTTACCCTGCTCTGCCCAAGAGTAGTGGTGCTTAACAAAACTAGAAATCCCAGGATTTGGTAGGATTGAGCTCTGCCATTTAAAGTGGTGTCAAACTGCATTATTTCTATAGTATAGATGCACCCTTACTCAGTTTTCAATTGATTGCTATGTAAGCCTGTATGAAACAACAATAACAACAGGCCTGGATAAAGAGAAGGGCCTTTCCCTGCCAGCTGAAAGAAAACGGAGAGCCAATCTAAGGGACGAAACAGATGAGCAGGAAAAAGTGTCTTGAACCTGCCTTTTCTGAAGCCACATTGAAACCCCACCAACCGCACCACTGACTCCCAAGGCAGCTGGAGTACTCATGTCATGACAACATGACAATGCTTCAAGCCAGGAAGAAGTGGAAAAAGCAGCTTCTTTTTGAAATGGCTTTTCTCTGCATAAGGAGCCTAGAGGGCACTTTCCTGCTGGCTTCAAGGCATGAAGTCTGAAAGCACCTCTTTTTGCCTGTCTGTTTAGCCCCTAACTTTCTGTGGGAGGGAATTCCACAATCTTGGAGCAACTACTAAGAAGGCTCTCCCCTGTGATCTCATCACATGGGCCCCAACAGTGCATTAGTGGGCCCAGTCCTGTGCATCCTAAGTTAGCTTGCTACATACCAGAGCGCCCCATGATATGTGTGACTTAGATCAATGGTACTCTTTACACAGGGAAATATTTTCCTTTCTAGCACATACTGTGGTCAGATCATTTGAGAATATTCTTCAGTACCAGTAATCTACTGGTGTATATTACCAATATACTATCAGTATGTCCACTATACTACAGGAGTATATCAATAATATAATGGAGAATCAGCATGGCATAGTGGTTTGAGTTTTGGACTAGGACTTAAGACTGTGGTTTGAATCCCAGCTCAGTCATGTAAACCCACTGGGTGACCTTAGGCAAGTCACACTCTGTCAGTCTCAGAGGATGGAAGTGTCAACCCTCTTCTGAAGAAACTTGCCAAGAAAACCCCATGATAGGTTTTACCTTATTGGAAAGCGACACTCACTCAGTTGCAGATTCTGTTGTGAAGTTCAGTTAAATCAGCAGAAAGACTCCAGCATGCTTTGGCTCAAGTAAAAATCAACAAATGTCATTGGTATTAGTTTCTCATGGAATCAATATTTGGAGAATTTATGCATCATTTTAATATCCAAGGTGCCCAAGATGCTTCAGATTCATTATTCTAGTAATACATATAATAATTCCATATATGAGGACACATTCATGATGTCCATATTACATAAGAGAAGTTAAAGGTGCAACTAGGCAGATGCATAGTTAATATGGGGGCATCTGGGTTCATAGAGCAATTTCTTAGGCAGTACACTACAGTACATAAGTCACTTGTGCAGATATTACATTCTAAAAAAACAGTATCCACCAGTGGGATCCAGATGAACAGATATGTCTTCCTGCTTTGCTATTTTTCTGAATTCCATTCTGATGACATTCACAGATCTTGCATAAATACCATTAAGCAGGTGTGAGATTGTGCATGGGAATCAATGGCTTTACAAATACCTTTAGGTGAGTATCTGGATGATTAATCCTATCTAAGCCACAACCTATCTCCTCACATTTTTATGTGCTGTATTTGTTGCACAATATAGGACCAATGTTTGTGGGATAATTTGTTTGTTACTGGGAGATTGATGCCTGCCCAATCTACCACACTGTCATGATGCCCAAGAAACAAAATTGCTTATCGTAGCAAGGATATACCAACATTTTCACATCCCATCTAATTCCAGTTCTACAGAGGATCTTGTCAAAAGGTATATTTGGAGTAATTCAAATATGTTGGCATGCTTCGAGTATTTCAAGTACAGGTTGAGTCTTTCTTATCCAGAATTCCAAAAGTCCAAAACATTCTGAAATCCAAAATTGTCCACATGGGTGGCTGAGATAGTGATACCTTTGCTTTTGGATTAGTCAATTTTCACAAACCCTTTTCACACACAACATTATTAAAATATTTTGTATAAAATTATCTTCAGGCTATGTGTATAAAGTATATGCAACACATAAATTAATTTTGTGTTTTGAATTGGGTTCCCATCTCCAATATATCTCATTATGCATATGCAAATATTCCAAAATTCAAAAACCTCCAAAATCCAAAACACCTCTGATCCCAAGCATTTTGGATTTTTAAAAAAATATCAATCCACAACCAAGTATGTGGATGTGCTCTTTCATAATTTATCTGTCAACATGCAGTACCCCCTAGCCAAATCTTTTAAAGAACTTCTCTGTGTTAAGTAGTTTTAAGAAAAAAGAGATTTATCTTGACATTTTTGTCAGCCCTCACTGTTGACTGTTTTAAGTTTGGTTATTTCTCACCTTGCACCCTTCAGATTCCATCAGTCATGCTTCCATCAGCCATACCTATTGAGGATAATTGGACTTAAAGGCATCTGGAGGTCACTAGATTCAATGTCTGTATGTAGAGGTTTCAAAAACAGAGATGGTACTGAAGATATTGGTGAAGCTGAATGTTAGGCTGATACTCAGAGAGAATGGATTGGTACAGTGTGCTTCCATAAAGTCTTGATGTAATCTTTTAAAATTATATCCTACAATTATTACTTCTTATGGCCACAGAGATATTTTATTTCATGTTTAGGAAAAGGAGTATCTTCTTTTTTTTATGTAAATGGGTGATAAATAGTCACTTTCTGCAAACACAACCAACAGTGAAAGCAAGAAACATTCCTTGTTATTTATGTAATTTATGGGATCTTTTCCAAGGGGATTTTCCATCTGGTTATAACAGCCGCTTCTTAGGAAACATGAACACACACAATCTTCTCATAGAAGCCTTAACCTGGTACTACAGATTCACAACAGTCATACACATTTGCCTGCATTATTTAAGTTCAACCTCTTGTACCAGTCTGTCCAAAACAGGGATCTGGATTAATTTGGAGACATTTGTACAGCCAAAAGTCGTGTGCAACATGAGAGGCACATCTAGAGGAGAAATAGTCTGCATGTCCATTTCACTAATTTAGAAATATGGTTAATGCTGGTCCAGTTCGGGTCTTCCATCCTGAAAGGTGAAGGCGCATAATACCCAAGGTGCATAGTACCCAAGGCTGGTCAACTTATTTTGACAGTTGGTAGATAACCAGAGAAGATCCTCTCTATGGGACAATAAAAATATAAAAATAATACGCTTAAACTGTGATATTTCATCCACTTACTTGGAACTAGCCCCCCTCAACTCAATGGAAAATATTTTAAGTAGTCATATACTACTTATACTGTAATCATATACTATTTATACTGTAAATTACTTATTTAACTTATTCCACTTTCATGAGATCAAAATCAGCTGTCTAGTGCTGGCGGGGGGGGGGGGATTATGCAGCCTTCTAGATAGCCTGCATAGGCAATGCTGGGAGATCCAGTGCAACAACATAATTGACACTCTGGCCCAATGGTTAGGCCAGACCTAAGTACAGGAGAGCTTGGTAAATGGCCTGCATATCTGAGAAAAGCTTCACTCTCTGACTCCTTCCAGCAGCTCATCTATTTGTTTTGCAGTTCCCTACTGGAAAAAAACAGGCTAGAGAGAAAAATATTGATTGGTGAATGGGTTTATATTTATATTGTTGTTAATTGCCATCAAGTCCGCTTTGACTTATGGCAACTCTATGAATAAAAGACCTCCAAGACACCAAGAAAATTAGCTGATCATTGCTCTGTTGGTTATTCCTTTAGGTCTAGGATGAGATATTTTGGGGTGGTGGGGAATTCTTGCGGGATGGGGATGGGTGAAGATATTTTGTGCTAAAATTGTCCAAAATCATGCCAGAAATTTGGGCGGGGGAGAGTTTGGAAGCTTTGGGGGATGGGTGGAGGGCTTTCTGAGCTGCAAAAGTTGGTTTCAGGAGTCATATGCAGCCTGTGGGTTGCACTGTCTCCACCTCTTCCTCTAGGATTCAAGTCACATCTGTGGCATTTCTTATATTTCTTTAACATTTTTAGTTGAACTGAGCAAAGCAAATTGTTTATTCTGCTCCTTCATTTTAGATTTATAGCAATGAATTGGACTGTCAACCAGTTTCTCCTGGGAAAAACTGTGGAAGTCCAGTTCACTGAGTAATTCAGAACTACTCTGGACAATATGCCCAAATTTATATTATTGTGGGGACAAAATGTGGAACTGGCAAGAAACAGAGTAGCTGACCTAATTGTGTTTTCCATTTCTAGCTTGTAGCTCCACAACTGATAACTGTAAAAGAATGCCATTTAGAGACAATAGCACTCCAGATGTTCTCTAAATGTCATCTCAAATCTTCATTTTATCACATGTCCTTGGGGCAGCAATTTCAGAAATCATCAGTACATAGGAAATAATTTAAGATGTCTGTATCCAGACTTCATAATCCAAAACAGAAGCATCAGTCTCTTCAAATATGCTAAAATATTTAAATATGAAACCACATTCCCTAATTCCCTTAGAAACCAGTGAACTAGTGTTCAGAGTGCTGACCACATTGGTAAATAAGTACTGAGACAGGAGCATAGTATTGGTGTATTTATGGAATATTATTCTCTCATGAAATGTTTACATGTTGCTTTTCATTTTAAAAAAATTCCAAAATACCTCACAACAGATTCTAAACCTGAGGGCAGAGAACTGTCAAATTAGTCATTCATAAGCCACTCTGTGAACCTTTTTAGTAAAGGGCAGGTATAAATGTAAATATAAATGAATTAATGAATAAAATTATGTGCAGATCCATGTACTCCTTTCACTTTTCCCCTTTGTCCTCAGCTTACATCAATTGCTGCAGAGTTTTCAGTGAAATGTTGGAGGGTGTGGGATTCCATAGGATTGAACCCATGGGAGTGAAAGTGGAATTATAATGCTATAACTGTGTAGTGTGAAAGGGCTATGTAGAGCTACTTGCATTTTTGCATGCTTTTGAACTGCTAGGTTGGCAGAAGCTGTTAATAGTAATAGGAGCTCACTCCATCATGCAGCGCTTGGGTCTCAAACTGCCAATCTGCCAACCTTGTGGTTGTCAGAGTCGGCATCTTAACCACTAAACCACCACGTCCCCTTTCTCCCACTTCTTCTGGGGGTTGAAGAAGTGTCTGGCTATGTCCCAATAGCCATGTACAGACTGATGACAATTTTGGATTTCAGAATTTCAGATAAGGGAGACTCAATCTGTATTAGAAATGGAAAGGCTCTCAGAATAAAAGGTGGCAACTCTAAATCAGCACTAACACAATCAAATACACAGGGATTAAAGCTCAGACTTTTAATAGGTATGAACTCAAAACTTTGGACATGTTTTAGTTTCTGGCAGATTCTAGGCTTTTTTCCCCATTTCTCAATCTTTGGCTGCTGTTACACTGCAGAAATAAAGTAATTTGATGCCACTTTAACTGCCATGACTCAGAGCTATACAATTAAAGAATTTGTAGTTTTGTGAGATAGGCCAGAAAACTACAAATCTCATCATTTCATAATACTGAGTCATGGCAGTTACAATGGTGTTAAACTGCTTTATTTCTGCAGTGTGGCTGGATCATTAATCTTACTCTTTTCCATGCTAAATATCCATGCTATCAGCCCTGGTGGCGCAGTGGTTAAATGCCTGTACTGCAGCCACTCACTCAAAACCATAAGGTGGCGAGTTCAAGACCAGCAAAGGGCTGAAGCTCGACTCAGGCTTGCATCCTTCCGAGGTCGCTAAAATGAGTACCCAGATTGTTGGGGGGCAAATAGCTTACAATTGTAAACCGCTTAGACACTCCTTAAGGGTATGAAGCGGTATATAAATGAAGCTGTTTGTTTGTTTTCTTTAAATATGAAGAAACCTGTGAAGTATGGTAAACAATTATATTTTTATTTTTTAAAAATGAGCTGAAACTAAAATCGCATGCATCCCTAGTTAGAACTAGAATTGTCTACTTCAATGTTTCCAGTGGCTTATCAATTAATATTTTAACTGATTACATTCAAATACATTTGGATGCATTCCTTTTAGGGCATCCTGGTCTCTGTTTGTTTCAAACTTCAGGGTTTATTAACAGCAATAGCAGTTGCACTAGAAACATATAGGGAGACTTTGAATTAATTTCAGTCCTGGGTTTCTTACATCTTACACACACTAATAAGCAAGTTGCCACATTCTGACACAACTGAAGTTTCCAGATGTTTTTTAGGGACAGCTCAATATACTTTCCCCTCTTGTTAGACTGTTTATATAGACAATTTTTCCCCCAACATGTGTTGAAAGCATCTCCCTGCACCAGTTATTTTTAAATGCCAGTCCTAAAACATCTACAAACCAACATCTAAGGAACAGACTTGCTTCTCCACTGATGATCCTGCAGGTCCAGTTACAGAAATAGTAATGGAACTTCCAAGACTAAGATCTAAAACACAGTGCAGAAATAATCCAGTTTGAGATGTTTTAACTGTCCTGGTCCAATGCTAGGGCATTTTGGGAATTGTAGTTTATTGTTACTAGAGCTCTCTGACAGAGAAGACTAAATGTCTCATAAAACTACATTTCTCAGAATTCTGTAGCACTGAGCCAGGGCAGTTAAAGCAATCTTAAGCTGGATTATTTCTATACTGTGTTTTGGACCTAAATTCCAACTTTGTGGTCTCATGGTCTAAGAGGTAGTCCCCCTGATTAGATTGGTCTAAGCAGACCAGCAACAAAATATTTCCCCATCCATTTTGTGGTTCACGCAATATATCAGGAATGCTTATTGAACTGAAATTTATCCTCTCTTTTTATATCTTTCACCAGAAGCTGAAGACATTGGCTCCAATACTATATTGCAGTCTAAACTCTACAGCAACTTTATGCATATTTAGCTATATAGCAGATGCACTACAGAGATCTCTTAGTAAATTGTGAGGATGTGTATCAGGGCGCTTGGAAAAGTCTCCTGATGTTCATTGGCACTTCTGAGCTGGTGACTCAGTGCACGTTGGGACTAACCAAAAGCATTCCAGTCAAAGTTGTATAATGCTTGATGATGTTCTAGCATTTTATAAAAATAACATAAATAAATGTATAATATTGCTGTAATTAATTCTGTTTCCATCCCCAAAAGTGAAGGAAGGGTGTGTCATTCAAGGACAGATAATATTGCTTTGCTACCATTTTATCCACTATTCTGCCTAAAAGACAATTTGTCACAATTTTATAATTGCGTTACATATTCCTTGTTCAAACTCTTTTTAAAAAAATTATTTAAAGGAGGAACAGATCACTGTCTCTATTAAGACCTACCACACACGCAGTGGTGTTCAAGAGAGACTGTTATAATTTTATTGAATTACCCAAAAAAATGTCTTCTTTCACTGGTCAGGACAGATCACAGTTTAGAACATAGCTTCACAGTAATATCCATCTTGTTGACTCTTTAGGGGAAACCAGGCTGAACTCTACCATACAGACTCTACATCAATAGAACATTTTGTGTGACTTTATCATCAAAGGTATGATCAAGGCCATCAAAAATAATGCCATTTGACACCACTTTAAGTGCCAGAGCTCAGTGCTATGGAATTCTGGGAATTATAGTTTTGTGAGTCATTTAGCCTTCTCTGTCAGAGAGCTCTGGTGTAACAACAAACTGCAATTGCCACCATCCTTGATGTACAGATTGGGTGCAAGACATATCCAGTCATATTCAGGGCAAGTTTTTTGCTGCTTGTATGCATGCCATTTTCTAATTTTCTTTGATTTCTCCAAGTAAGCACCTAGGTGAGCAACTGAGCTGGCCTCTGAAGCAGCTGCAATACAATATGCCAGAAAGTGTCAAAATCTCCTGTAAATCTTCTACACAAGGATCATAACATAACATAGCTTTTTGAACTTTACTTCAGCTATGTTTTTTCCTAGTTAACAGGCATAATATTTGACGGTATCATATTTGCAGTTGGACAATGGACAGAGAGGAAAATTGAGATGGTGCTCAATGCTGGAAAGGGAATACAAGATTTTTCTCCTGACTGCCTATTCTCCAGTTCAGATTTGTTTCCCTTTTCTTTTTGTCTGTAAAGCCAGAGGTTTTCCAAGCTGGAGCTAATACTCATCCAAAACACATTTCCAGCCAAAACACTTCTCTGCTCAGAGTTCCCTCCATAGCTCAGCTTCTGAGCCAGAACTTTTCTCATGAGAGCATGATGATCTCTTTCCTTCTTGCCTGCTGCAATGAACTTTCACTTAGTCCAGACTTTCTTAAAAGTTTTCTCTCAGATTCTGCTTTGGAACTGTAACGACATGTTTCACAAAGAATCATGGGGCACAATGATTTTAAAAAGACTTAAATGATCCACTAGACATCAGCAAATCACAAATCAGCTAATAACAATGGACAGACTACCTTAATTACAATAATAAATTTACTTCTTCATGATGCCTGAGACTGACAATATAATATGCTATTACATAATAATTAAATCTGACTAAACATACTATAGCCAGCAGCTTCCAGCCATCATAAAACAAGGAAGTAAGGATTTCACCCCTAGTTGAAAGCAGGGGACAAAATCTGGGGGCCACAATAAAAGGTGTTACCTCTACCTCCTGGTCTCCTTGCTTAGCTGGTAATCTGCATATTAAATCCTGTGTGTAACAACCTTGGTGGCACAGACTGGGCAAAAGAGGGTGGCTATACATGAGTGTAGGCAAATCTCAGCCTCACACCAGGAAACAACTGCCAAGACAACATTATAGCACACCATTGAGATCTATGGCTTGATAAAAAATCCTGAGAAGAGATAGGTGGGAAAAAAGGTGAGGCTTGCTCTGAAAGCCTTGGCCTAAACTAACCACCAAGTTCCTAGCTGCTACATTCCTATAAGGTCCTGTTGCACATTGAGCAGGACCTTACTTTAGCTCCCACCCAACCACTGGGGCACAGGGAAGTATTAGCAATGGCCTAAATCTCAAAAAGGAATGGGGGGGGGGGTTTACAGGAGATTCCAGCTATGATTAGCATAAAAATAACTGTGTGGAGCTAGTGTGAAAGGGCTTTGGGCAAAAATATGAAGGCTGTGCTAGCTTTCTGAGGACACCAACACCAGGAGCCCTTCCTTTCTATACATCTTCAATCCATTGCCCTGTTTTGCTCTCTGTGACCACTTCAGTTCTCCTTTGGGTCCTCAACCTTCTCCAGTCTCCTTGTCACCAGCCATTCAGCTGCTCTGGCCTCACATGCCTTTCTTTGTCCTTCTGCTCTCATCTCCATGTCATTTGATCCATACCAGGGGAAAGCCACATACAAAAGTGGGTCTGTGGCTTGAAAACACTTTTATCCCCCACTGGCGAACTAAAGAGGAAAGTTCTTGTCTGCAGTTACCCCCAGCCCATTGACTTGCCCCTGGCTGGCTGGAAGGAAGGCATGCAGGAATTTGTACAGTAATTTGTCCAGTATCCTGGAAAGAAGATGCCACAAAATTTAAGGAGAACGGAAGCACTCCCTTCCCAAAAAACATGTATTCACCTTCATGAAGAAAGAGGGACCCAGTTAGCTGAGACTCTTGTATGTGGCCATACTGTCTAGTGTATTCTGGAAGATTTGGTATTAAAAAGTAGGTTTTCTAATCCCTGGATTTATGGTCATTCAGCAGGACCAGCATACCTCCCTTGAACTATGGTTTCTATTATTTAGCCTGACAGATTATGGACAGTTTGCACTATCCTTGTATCAGTAAACTAGAGAATGTCACAAACTCATTGTGACAGTGGGATGATCATGGGCTTGTAGTCAGATCATTTTACTTATTAACTTGGAAACTGTAATACTGGTCACTACTCTTCAAATGTCATTAAAGTGCTTTTATTTTCCTATGTAGCAATTTCTCTTTAAAGAATGTATATACAATGGAAATAGCATTTACATTATATATCATCAAAGCAGTTTACTTGTATGAGGTCATGGCATTTGGATAGCACACTTGCTTTTATTCTTTGCTGTTTCATAAACTCCTTGCTCAAGCACCATTTTTGAAAATATCCACAAAGCTGAGTAATTTTAACTATATCACATGTATTTATATACACACACAAAAATAGAAACACATATACATAAATTTTGAAGGCAACATTATATTTACAGAAAAAGTCTGTTCATAGCCATTTATATGTGGACATTGCTCCTGAAAGAAGAATAGTCCCTAAACATTATGAGCAGATGGCAAACCTGTTTGAAATTTTTATTTGTGCAAACATTTTACAATAAAGGCGTTCTCTGTGAGTCAGCTATATGCAAACAGTTGTTGTTTAGATATCAGAGACAAATTTGAGTATGACTTGTAGTCATATGAATGTTTTCATAATAAGCAGTGAAACAAATCAATTGACAAATAAAAATATCTTCAAAATAGGGATAGAACAATATCTGAAAGTGAGTCTAAAAGGAATGTCACCAGACCTGCAACCAGACTGGTTGGTCTTGAAACTAAGACATTGCTTGGACATGTCTGTGTCTTACTAACAAATGAATTGCAAGCCATTTTGCACTCTTATTCTGTCACAGAGCACAGAAAGCACTGTATGTTTGCCACATGTTTGAATCACTATCATTTGTTCTTTAGTTAGCCTTGTTCCAGCATTTATTTAATGACAAAGTAAACTAAGAACATGCCTGGAGGAGAATTTCATGCATCCAGAGTTAGGTTTTTTAGCATTAAAAAGATAATTAGATGTTACAATATATGGGATAATGTCATGCTGGTTTGCTCATTCTTGGCTTTCATACACTAAACGTTATGGTAGTAAATTTTGGAAACACTCATCGTCAAAGTCATTATTAGCTATGCTCCTAAAGACAGTCCAAAAATACAAGCAGCTGTATGGATCTAAATCAACTAAGCAATGCTAGTAAGTTTCACCTCCATGAGAAGACATTTAAGACCTACCCACCCCCAAATATAATGCAAAATAGCTCACAACATTATACTCACAACATTATATTGCTGCAGGGAAATTTAGTCCATTCTCCATGACCCCAGCAGCTCTAAGGATTACATCTAAACTGGGGAAATCTACATAGGGCTGACAGATTATGTCATCAACCCTGTTCACTAAAAAGTCCAGGCATTCGGTCCTGTAAGTCCTGGTTCTTCTGCAACTTTACTCACAGCAGCTGTGATGGGCAAGAGACTAAAGACAAGAGAGAACAAGTGCTATGTGAAACTGCGGTTTGGGTAAAAATCTAATATTCTTTAGCATCAGTGCACTGAACAGGGGGGTTTAACAAAAAACATTGTAGTTGTTATGGTGTCCCTAAGGTGACTCTAACATGGGGTTTTATGGGGCTGAGAGTGTGTGACATGCCCAAGGTCACTCAATGGGTTTCCTTAACCAAGGGGGGAACTGAACCCTGGTCTCCAGTATTGTACTCCAGCATTCAAATCACTACACCATGCTGGTGCAATAAAGAAGTAGGAAAAGAAACAAAAAATAGCAACAATTACCCAAATCCTATTCATTAGTTACAAATGCATATGCTGTAGTTATGGAACTACACAGTGAATTCCAGCCCAACTCCCACTTACTGGGAAGCAACCACTGCGATTGACAGAAATCTGTTCTTCTCTTGCTTGAAAAGCTGCTGGCTGACATTTCCACCCCTCCTATGGATGATCTCTGGTGCAACAGGCAGAAATGGGGTCCCTGTCATAGCCCCCCCCCCCCCCCCGCACTGGAGATTACTCACATAAGTTTTTTTTTTTAAGTGCAAGTCTCGAAAAACAGGGAAATGGAGCCCTATTGATCACACAGGCTGCTTCTTGGTAAATGGAGATTGGAGGGATTTTATGGTCCCTACATGTTCTTTAAACTAGCGAATAGGGAGGGATCTTGAATATCAAACAGTTACAAATGTATAACTGTCAGTTATGCAGTCATAATTGCCCAACATGTTTCCGGCTAGCAAAGGAAGATTTTTGTTCTCAGATCCTCAATATAGCATCAGACAGAGTTCATGTTGTACAGTGGTTTTTAGTGCTGGACTAGGACTCTGCAAGACTAAGGTTAAAATCCCCTTTCATCTATAGAAATCCAGCGAGTTATCTTGGAAAGTCATATTCTCCTATCCTTAGGAAAAGTCAAAGGCAAACTTCATTTAAGCAAATCTTGCCAAGAAAATCTATTGACATGTGGCATAAATTATAATTGACTTGAAGGCACACAATAACAATGACATTAGATCACCTTTTGTCAAAATTAGTTGCCCCTGTGAAATACTTGAGAGAGCCAGCGGTATAGTGGTTTCAAATCCCTGATCACCCATGGAAATTTACTGGGTTACCTTAGGCAAGTCACAATTTCCCATCCAGGGATGAAGGCAAGGGTAAACCCCTCTGAACATATTCTGCCAAGAAAACTCTGTGATAGGTTCATAATAATAATAATAATAATTATTATTATTTCTTACCCGCCCTCTGTAAAACAATCGAGGTGGGGTACAACATGGTTAAAAAACAGATTACAGATTAAAATAATTCAAGAATTCCATCCCAACCTCCCCCCCCCCCCCCCCAAATAGGATTAAACTAGTTAAGTTTAAAATTAAATTACTGGCAATAGAAATACAACACAATACACAAATAAAAACCACAATGCTGATCACAGCATGGGTATCAACAAAATATGAGGGGGGGGGATAGGGAGTTGAGAATTGACTGGAAGATTTTAGGAGCCGGGTAGATTATACAGTTTCAGGGAAGGCCTGCTGGAAGAGATGCGTCTTTAAGGCTGTTTTGAAACAGTCTAGCAATGTTATGAGACGCATCTTGCCCGTCAGGCCATTCTATAGCCTGGGAGCAGAAGCAGAAAAGGCCCTCTGGGAGGTCTGCGCTAACCTAGTCTTCATGGGTTGCAACAGATTTCTCCCAGAGGGCCGAAGCGTGCGGGGGGGGGGGTTCATACGGGGAGAGGTGGTCCCTGAGATAAGATGGACCCAAGCCATGTAGGGCTTTAAAGGTTAAAACCAACACCTTGTACTGCGCCCGGAAACTAATCGGCAGCCAGTGGAGAGCTTTAAGCACAGGTGTAATGTGCTCTCTCCTAGGTGTACCGCTAACAAGCCTGGCTGCCATATTTTGAATTAGTTGGAGTTTCCGGGTTAGGCACAAGGGTAGCCTCATGTAGAGCATGTTACAGAAATCCAAACGTGAGGTTACCAAAGCGTGCACCACTCTTTCCAGGTCCCTCTGATCCAGGTAGGGGCGCAGCTGGCGTATCAGCCGAAGCTGATGACAGGTGCTCCTGACTGCCGCATTCACCTGACTAGTCATGTGAAGTGACGAGTCAAGAAGCATCCCCAGACTGCAAACAGGGTCCTTCGAGGAGAGTGTGACTCCATCTAGGACCTTGGGGTTGCCATAAATCAGAAATGACTTGAAGGCATACAACAACAAACAATATGAACCACTCTGATATTTCTTAGGGCACAGAACACTAAAGGTGGGCCTAAATAATTGCAGGCTATTTTTTTTTTAAAAAAAGACAGACTGAAGCAAATTAAGAGGTAGAAAGAAGATGCATAATATTAGCATTCCTGAAAATGCTGGAGAAGCCCAAGACATTTTACAATTGCTGCATTAAATGAGATCAAATCATGGATTATTTCTGTATGTTTCCTTAGAACAAATGGCACAAGAAAAAAAAAAAGAGAGATAAAATAAAGTCATTTTGAGGCAGATGTAATATGGCACTGGATAGAGCGGGGCAATTGCCTCAAGAGGCAGATGTTAGGGAACAACAGCTATTCCTCTTAAGACCCTGCCTATTGTCCTTTGTGGGGAAAGGGATACCATACAGCTTTGTCCGAACCTTTAAATCAGTCATGGTGGAAGACACAATCTGTTGCAAGAGTTAAAAGGAAGTTCAACCACCAGTCCAGTTCACTTCTGCATGTGAAAGTCATGGATATGTGCTCCATTTTTCCTTCAAATCAGGCAGCAAACAACCTGGGGGATATAGCCCTTAGTTACTTATTATCACCCTTACATAAAAACTAGGACTAATAGGACAGAACTATTCATGAGATTTTGAAGTGAAAACCTGAAACCTAGTGATCTCAAGAGGAAAGCATGAAGTTGTCATTAATCATGGTACAGGTATATTAACCATCAACTACAGTCGCTTAAAGCATGGCGTTTAATACTGTATATTTTCTAAATGCACAAATCTAACAAATGAGGAAAAGGAGGGAAAGGAAAACAGGAGTACTCTGGAGAGCTTGCAGAAACTACTCCAATAGCCTGCAGCAATAGCAGCCAGCAGCAACCACTTTAAAAAGAACAACAAATCTTTTTATTTCCAAGGCAATGCTCTTGCCCTGAGATCCTCCCCCCACTCCTCATCCTGAGGCCTCTAGAAGTGGATCTGGACCCTGAGAGTTAGGGTGAGGCCCTACTGGGAACTTTAATGAGAACACCAAGTATTATAATAAAAACGGTTGACTCTTTCAGTACACAGGGAAATGTGTGTACACTCATAAGATGGGTTTTATCTAGCCTGTTTTTTTTTAAAGTTTCTTTTGGACTACAGTTCCCAGAATCCCATAGCTCTGGGCTCTGAAAGCCAAGCAATAGTTCTGCTTTTCCCTAAACAATGCACCTGGAAGCCATGAAAGAGAAAGAGACCATTGGAAAGGGGTTTGGGTGCTTGTTCATCTTGAGTGAAACATGAGCTTTGCTGAAAAACCAGGGAGGGCAGCAGGAGAGAGAAAAATGTCAAGGTCACAGCATGGCCAATTGCTTTGATAAGCAATAATAAGGGGACATGAGAATGAGCTAATGGCAAAAGGACATTAAAAATTAAACAGGAGGTATTGATTTAAGAGGTGCTGTTATCGCAAAAGCAAAGGGGCACTAACTATTGACAAAATGGGAGATGATATATTTCTGACAATGCATGCAGCAGCCCCTATCAGGCTCTCCCAGTTGTCTTGTAAATGTATTCAGTATTTTAGCAGGACAGTTTGCATCTAGTTTTTTAAAAACATCATAAATAAATGGAATGGACAGGCCAGGCTTTCCAGAACTCATTGCAAATGCTAATTTGAACTGCTTTTAGAAACAAAAAGAGGATGAACATCTTTTTTTTGTCGCTGTTGTTCTGGGAACATGCTTCTTTAAATAACCAGTGTCTAAAAGAGAGCTTTAAATATCAAATACTGATTGGCTTCAATAAATAGGATGACCTACTGTAAATTATGGAATTTCATGCACAGTTGGGGAGAAAAACCTGTGGTTGTTGAAATTACATCTTCTACATAAGAAATAAAAAAGGTCTGGGGATCCTTTGGCCCTTCAAATGTTTTGGTGTCCTAATTACCAGAAGCTATAATTAATGGTAAATGATTGTTGAATGTGTAGGCCAAAACACCAAGAAGACTAAAGAATGCCCCCTTCTGTAATAAAGGTTCAGGAGTCTCGCTGTCTTTGATGGGAATATTGGTGGAAGTCTTGACAAAACAAGGAGAGCCACTGGCTCCCTATATTTTGCCTCCCTATATTTTACTATGGAAGTACCTGGTAGATACATGATTTTCCATTGAACTGTGTACAATGTATAATTTTCTATTCAGATATCATTTCCTTTACAGCCAGCATGATGTAGTGATTTGAATGTTGGACTAAGACTGCTGTCACACTGCAGAATTAATGCAGTTTGAACTGCTTTAACTGCTGTGGCTACATCCTATGGAGTCCTGGGATTTGCAGTTTGTTGTGGCACCACAGCTCTCTGACAGAGAAGGCTAAATATCTCGCAAAACTACAAATCCTAAAATTCCATAGCATTGAGCCATGACAGTTAAAGCGGTGTCAAACGGCATTAATTCTGTAGTGCAGATGCATCCTTAGACTCTGGAAACCAGAGTTTGAATGCCTGCGCAGCCATGGATACCCACTGGGCGTCCTTGGGCAAGACAAACTCTCAGCCTTAGGGAAAGGTATAGACAAACCTCTCTGAACAAATCATGCCAAGATTGTCTTAGGGTCACCATAAATTGGAAAGGACTTGAAGGCATGCAGTAGCTGTAACAACAATAACATATTTATACTATTGGAAATAGATGTGAAAACATACATTTTGTAGCTTTTGGTCATGCTTATTAATAAGGGGAAAATGGTTTTCTGTTTCATATTAAATTGAACATATGTAACATTATATTTTGCCATACAATCAATTGTATGGTTTTGCTGTGAAAAAAAGAGATATTGGCATCAGAGTATTTATAAGTAATTATATACTTATTAGCAACTGCCTGAATGTGCATTTCCAGTAAGTGGGGGGAAATTATCCAAGAAAAATAGACTGGATACATAGGAGAAATGTTACAAAAAGTAGACAATTGTTTCACAGAAAAATGATCTGTATATACTATAAAGGGCTCGATCTGTATTTAATTGTATTTTTAATGCATTTTTATTGTTGTAACCCACCTGGATTCCTAGTGATTGGGCGGGCCACAAATAAATCATTTATTATTATTATTGGAATGACAAGATTCAAAATAAAATAAAGTTTTGGAGTATTGTGGCCGAGATTATGGGATATTGGTTGAAGTTTGTCTTAAAAATCTGTGAAATGGCATACAACATTTATTGTTGTTTCTTATTATATGTTTCTTGCAGTTTTTTAAAATGTTTTGTCCTCAAAACATTATCAATAAAACTAGCTACATACATTTAGCAATCAAGCAGGAAAAAAAATGTTAGATTTCTCAGGCTGCAGCTGAAGAGATTGCTCCCATGTCTTTCATTTTATGTCTAAATCTAGAGACTTGGAGACATATTTTGTCTATTTTGCCTGAAGGTTCTGCCGATTCCCACTCTGGTATAGATATCTGATATCCTGCTCTTTATTAGAGGCAGGGCTATGGGATGACAGGACCAGTGGGAAAACAACCTAGAGATCCTACCATTGTACATCATTTTGTACTTCAGTGACAGAAGGGCAATTGTTGTCTGTGCAAATACAGGAAGCCTGACCATAGTAAATCTGTTTCAGCTTTAACCCTAGGATGCTGGCCAATATCCATCTTCAGTAATATCTGAAACAAAACTAATTGCATAACCCATATCTTTCCACTGTTTTAGAAGAAAAGATCTCATATATTAAATTAAATGATTTTGGAAAAAGTTTTTAAAAATATTTCTCTTAATAAAATTCCCCAGGTGCGCATGTAACATGTTTATAAATCAAATAGGGTAGTAGTGCTCAGAATTTAGACACATTTCAACTAAATTTCACAGATGTGAAAAAGATGAATTTATCCTTTCTGTAAAACATTCTTTCAGCTTTGGGAAAGTTATTTTTCCCTTCTGAAAAGCCATCATTTTCTACAGTTGTGATGTTCTTGTTTTGCACTACAGCTCCCAGATGTATCAACTAGACTGTGCTACCAAAGAAATAAACTTAGAATTTTCTCAATTAGGAGCCAAGGAATTTGTTTTGACCCTGGATACTGAAACGGAACAGAGCTCACAGTCAGAAAACAAAATAAAAAACAACTATCTCTCCTTACCACAAATTTTTCTTCAATATAAGAATGTTAATTTAGGTAGACAGAAGAAATTGTATTGCTATTGTTAAGTAATTGGGAGAAACAAATCCTTGGATACCTATTGCAGTCACCTAGAGATCTTCCTCTGTTCTTTCCTTTTCACATCACATCTGCATATCCTCCAACTGTCCCAGTATGGCAGGGGAAGGCCAGATTAATTCCCTGTTGTCCCATTTTTTCAGATATTTTTAAGAAGTCCCAATTTCTCTCTTGTCCTCCCCCTTTGTCCCCAGCTTACCTCAATCAAAATGATGAAGGGTCTGGAAACCATGCCTTATGAGGAAAGAGGGAGCTGGGTATGTTTAGCCTGGAAAAGAGACGATTAATAGGTGATATGATAGTCCTGTTTAAGTATTTGAAGGCGTGTCACATTGAGGATGGAACAAGCTTGTTTTCTGCTGCTCCAGAGAATAAGACATGGAGTTATGGATGCAAACTAGAGGAAAAGAGATTCCAGTTCAACCTTAAGAGGAATTTCCTGACAGTAAGAGCTCTTCAACGGTGCAACACACTCCCTCAGAGAGTGATGACGTCTCCTTCAGAAACAGAGGCTGGATGGTCATTTCTCAGGGGTGCTTTGATTGTGAGTTCCTGCATGGCAGGAGGGTGGACTGGATGGCCCTTGGGATCTCTTCCAACTCTATGATTCTATGAATTGCTGAAAAATGAGTTCAAAATGCAAAAGTAGTTTGCACTCAGCTGACCAGATGCGAAAGAGACAGCATCTTGCCCTACCCAGTAGGTGCAGGCAAAAACAAATTGCAGCAGCCTTTCGTAATACATGTATTCTTCTTCATTCATAACTTTTGCCATGGTTGACCAAATTCTGGCTACACTTGTTTTTTCATCTGTGAAATGGTGGACATTATGTATCTGTGTTGAGTTGGTTAATAGCAAGTTTCTCCTTCTCCTTCTTTTTCTTCATCTTGCCAACCTCCTTGTTAGTTAGTTAATCCTTGTTGGGCAAATTTGTATCTAATGTGTTGCTAATGTCTTATCAGTAATTGTACCGTAATTATTTCCTGTTAAGTAGTGAATTCATCTGAATTATATTCCTTTAAGCAGTTAGAGAATGTGACAGATACACCCAAGTTTGAGGGAGAGGATGTGCTTATGTCCACATATGTGTGTAATATGTGTGAGAGACAGAGAAAGCAAGAAAAAGTGGTTTAACATCAATTGGCTTTGGCAATTTGGGGGAGAGGGATGAGACCTGAGGTCCAGAATCCATTGGAGGCTAAAGGCATCATTAGAAATTATTTCTGGCTTCCATAATTAATAGCATGTACTGGAGGCTTTAATTTCAACAATACTGTGATATTCGGGGAAATGAAATGTAACTTGTCCCTCTGTAGCTAAGATCTTGGTGAAGAACAACTCTCTATTATTATTATTATTATTATTATTATACCTTTATTTATATAGTGCTGTAAATTAACACAGCGTTGTACATAAAATCTTGTTAATTAGACTGTTCCCTGCCCTCTAAAAAGACATGACACAAAAGGAGAAGGGGATGATGGTGGGGAAGGGGATCAGATCCAACAGTTCTTCTCTATCTCTGAGGCCCGGACAAAGGAGGGAAGGCGCGGCTACTTAATGGATAGATAAAATGAGGAATCCTGGGGCAGAGAAGGGCTGAGACTTGGGAACACTTCCCTAAACAAAATAATCTTTAACTCGATTTTGAAAGTGGTTAGAGAAGTGATGAGACGCGCATGTGGAGGAAGAAGGTTCCAGGAGTGAGGGACAGCAAATGAGAAGGGATGAATCTGGGATGGAGCAGTGGAAATCCTTGGCTGGGACAGGAGACCTTTACTACCAAAACAGAGGGTACGAGTAGGAATGTAAGGAGAAAGAAGTTTGGTTAAAAAAGGAAGGGCCAATCCATGGAGGGCTTTGAAAATCAACAACAAAAGCTTGTACTGGATGCGAAAGGGGAAGGGGAGCCAATGAAGGGAGGATAAAAGAGAAGAAACAAGGTCAAAGTGGTGAGCATATGTGATAATACATGCAGCTCAGTTCTGGACAGAGATTAAAGGATGAAGGTGAGAGAGAGGAAGCCCTGTCAGAAGAAGGTTACAATAATTGAGTTGTGATACCACTAGGGCATGGACCAGAGTCATGGAAGTAGAGTCTGAGAGGAATGGAAGGATGTTAGCAATGTTGTAAAAAAAGAATCTACAGGCTTGCTGTTCAAGCCTGGCGAAAGGTCAGGGTGGAAAGATACAGCTCCAATACTTCATTACTTTGGGTTGTAGGACTCCAGTTTGCATCAGTGGGAGCCTAATAGCAACTGGGGGAATTTTGTTTAAAATTTGGGGAAGAAAATATTAAATCACCCTTCCTCATACAATCCCGAAATGTTTAAACTGTGCCTTCTTGTGTGTGTATGTTTCTTCAAGTAACCTTTTAACTTATGGTGACTCCATGATTTCCATAGGGTTTTTAGCACAGAATAAGTAAAGAGGTAGTACAGGAATACCTGGTTAACCTAAATGAATATAAATCTCCAGGACCAGATGAACTACATCCTAGAGTATTAAAAGAACTGGCAAATGTAATATCAGAGCCATTGGCAATAATCTTTGAGAACTCCTGGAGAACAGGAGAAGTCCCAGCAGACTGGAGGAGGGCAAACGTTGTCCCCATCTTCAAAAAGGGGAAAAAAGAGGATCCCAACAATTATCGACCAGTTAGTCTGACATCAATTCCAGGAAAGGTTCTAGAGCAGATCATTAAGCAGAGAGTCTGTGAACACTTAGAGGCCAATGCCATAATCACAAAAAGCCAACATGGGTTTCAGAGAAACAAGTCATGCCAAACGAACCTAATCTCTTTTTTTGATAAAATTACCAGCTTGGTAGATGAAGGGAATGCTGTGGATATAGTATACCTCGATTTCAGTAAGGCCTTTGACAAGGTTCCCCATGACATTCTTGCAAACAAGCTCGTAAAATGTGGGGTAGACAAGGTAACCATTAGATGGATTTGTAACTGGTTGAGTGGCCGAACTCAAAGGGTGCTCAACAATGGCTCCTTTTCATCCTGGAGAGAAGTGACCAGTGGGGTCCCACAGGGTTCTGTCCTGGGCCCAGTGCTATTCAACATCTTTATTAACGATTTGGATGACAGAATTGGGGGCATACTTATCAAATTTGCAGATGACACTAAACTGGGAGGAGTAGCTAATACCCCAGAGGACAGGATCAAAATTCAAAATGACCTGAATAGACTAGAAAGCTGGGCCAGTGCTAACAAAATGAAATTCAATGCGGAGAAATGTAAGGTTCTGCACTTAGGGCGGAAAAATGAAATGCACAGATATAGGATGGGGGACACCTGGCTGAATGAGACCACATGCGAAAGGGATCTAGGAGTCCAAGTAGACCATAAGCTGAACATGAGTCAACAGTGTGATGCGGCAGCTAAAAAAGCCAATGCAATTTTAGGCTGCATCAATAGAAGTATAGTTTCTAGATCAAGGGAAGTTATAGTGCCACTCTATTCTGCTTTGGTCAGGCCCCACCTGGAATACTGTGTCCAGTTCTGGGCACCACAATTCAAAAAAGATGTGGAGAAACTGGAGCATGTCCAAAGGAGGGCAACTAAGATGGTGAAGGGTCTGGAAACCTTGCCCTATGAAGAACGCCTTAGGGAGCTGGGGATGTTTAGCCTGGAGAAGAGAAGGTTAAGAGGTGATATGATAGCCCTGTTTAAATATTTGAAGGGATGTCATATTGAGGAGGGAGCAAGCTTGTTTTCTGCTGCTGCAGAGACTAGAACACGGAACAATGGATGCAAACTGCAGGAAAAGAGATTCCACCTCAACATTAGGAGGAACTTCCTGACAGTAAGGGCTGTTCGACAGTGGAACACACTCCCTCGGAGTGTAGTGGAGTCTCCTTCCTTAGGGGTCTTTAAGCAGAGGCTGGATGGCCATCTGTCAGGGATGCTTTGACTTGGAGTTCCTGCATGGCAGGGGGTTGGACTGGATGGCCCTTGTGGTCTCTTCCAACTCTATGATTCTATGATTCTATGATTCTAGACATCAGAGGTGGTTTTGTCATAGCTTTCCTCTGAAATTTAGTTATAGCACCAGATATTCTTTGATGGTTCCCCATCCAAGTACTAATCAGGCCTGATCCAGTTGAGCTTCCAAGATCAGATGGGATCTACTGCCTTTAGGGTATTTAGGGCTTATCTGTTATTCCTGCTTGGCCAAGGAAATCCACTGGATGACTTTGGGCAAGTCACACTCACTCAGCCTCAGAGGAAGGGAATGGCAAACCCTCTCTGAACCCCTTTAGTGTCACCACAAGACACAAATGGCTTGAAAGTACACAACAACAAGAATCCCTAATACAGTTTCTAGCAGTGAATTTAGCATCATGTGTAGTTTGACCATGAGGTTTTCTAGCTACACTTAGCTGGAAGGACTGGACAGTTGGAGCTGTCCAAATTGTTCTCTGGAGGATCTGTTGGCTTGCAGGTTTGGCAGTTTGTTCTGTGTATATATTTGAAGGTACAGCATATATTAGAAAACATGTGGTAGGTCTCCAGTATTTTTTCTCCCTTGCTCATCAATGTGGTTTGAGATGTCCATGGAGCATCTTAACACTTGGAGAAATAGAAAGCTTATCATGGGATGTGTATGTCACACTTGTACATTTTTTTGTTTTGTTTAAATTAGTCTCTAAGAAAAGCCCTTATAATCCTTAAGTGTTGTTACACTTTAGCTCTCTTCACTCCCAGCTAGCATTCTCAATTGTCAGAAATGGCTGGAGTTGTAGTCCATCATTTTTTAAAGAATTTGGTAGGTTCCAGCCTGTCTGCCACCAACCTGCCACCAAGGAGAAAACAGACTAAGGGGCAGTGAAGGCTGGTCCTTTTAGATTCAGATTAGAGCTGTGGCAACTGCACACCATGGCCCTGATCTGGCCTTTCTGTGGCACAAAAAGTAGCTGTAAAAATTGGTTCTTCCGCCCCAAACTAAGATCAAGAAGGAGGAGTGAGAAATAACCCCTTCTACGCACTGTGGCATATGCCCACCACAGAACACAGGAGTGAAAATCAACCCCTCCTTCACACTGTGGCTCAAATACAAGCCAGCAAAAAACCCCTAAAAGAACAAAAAAAAGGCCCACAGTTAAAATAACCGCAGGGTGGGGGGGGTAACTCACCCGCACACCCCCGAGAACCGCGGCTTCAAGCAATGACCGCGTGGTGTTGGGGGGGGTTATGGCCGCCACCTGCGCCCACGGCAACGTGTGGCGCAACCGCGGTTCGAACAACCGCGGAAAAGGAGGGGTGGAAAAAGGCCACCCAAAGCGCCCACAGCCGCGTGTGGCGCGATTCCAAAATGGCCACCTGAACCCCCGTCTGCCCGGGCCGACACCCGGAGCTCTTCGTTCGGCTCTGCTCACTCCAGAGCCGAAAATGGCAATGGCGTTCCTCTGAGCCCGCAGCCTGAATTTATAGGCCCAAGGGCCAATCAGGGGCTGCCACGTCATAGCAGCCCCGCCCCGCGGTTGGCCTGGCCAATGAGGGCGAGAGGCGGGCCGCCAGGAGCCAATCAGGCAGCCCGCCTCGCCCGCCTTGCATTCTGGGACACGTAGTCCGTCCCAGAAAAAAGGCGGGCTGCGTTCCCGCGCTCTCCTCCCGGCCAGCCAATCACGGGGGAGCCCGCCCCCGCAATGGCTGCCGGGAAGAACCGCGCGTCGGGAGGTCAACATGGCGCTTCCCGCGCGCGGCAACAGCGCCGGCCCGATGAGTCGGGCGGCGCTATATATTAGAAAACATGTGGTAGGTCTCCAGTATTTTTTCTCCCTTGCTCATCAATGTGGTTTGAGATGTCCATGGAGCATCTTAACACTTGGAGAAATAGAAAGCTTATCATGGGATGTGTATGTCACACTTGTACATTTTTTTGTTTTGTTTAAATTAGTCTCTAAGAAAAGCCCTTATAATCCTTAAGTGTTGTTACACTTTAGCTCTCTTCACTCCCAGCTAGCATTCTCAATTGTCAGAAATGGCTGGAGTTGTAGTCCATCATTTTTTAAAGAATTTGGTAGGTTCCAGCCTGTCTGCCACCAACCTGCCACCAAGGAGAAAACAGACTAAGGGGCAGTGAAGGCTGGTCCTTTTAGATTCAGATTAGAGCTGTGGCAACTGCACACCATGGCCCTGATCTGGCCTTTCTGTGGCACAAAAAGTAGCTGTAAAAATTGGTTCTTTTTTGTGCCCTGGAAAGGGCACTGTAGCCACTGCCTTGCAGCTTTACAGTGCTCCTTTGGCTCTGCATCATCTAAATGCAGTGCCAAAGGAGCGCTGTAATGCTGCACGCCATGTGGTGTGGCACGTGGCGTCGCACCATCATGGGATAGAGTTGGGGCATGTGTCATGTGGACTCCATGCCCCGACTCCACCCGTAGGCCAGCCTTAATGGCTGCTCTGCACAGGCCCTAAATTACTACTGAAATTTATTCTAGATTAATATATCCTAGTAACCAATTGTATATTTATTAGTAAGGAATACTGCCAGAAAGAGCAGTATTCTTCTTGCTCAGCTAGCCTTAAATTCTAGAACAGTATTTATACTGATGTGCTATGTGTGCCATTCAACCAGAATCCTTTCTTCTATTTGTAAAATATTTTTTACATATAATAATTGGCAGCCACTTCCATAGTTTCCATGAACATGTGAATGATAAAATTAAAATAAGGAAGGAACAGAATAATACCAATTTTTTACAAGTATAAACTGGAACAGGCATAAAGTCCCAGTTTCCTTGTCAAATAAAACTCAGCATTAACAAATCAAGATTTTATTGAGCGACTGAATTTTCTGTTCTGTACATTTGAACAAGAGAAACAAGATCCCAGTTCATTACTATAAGTGTTTTATGCAATATATTTATCAACTAGACTGATAAATATAAAGATGATACACAAGGACCTTTGATGGAATATAGATAAAGTGCATTTTTCTCTATGGAGTAATTCACCATGATCTGAACTGTTTGCGTGGCTTCAGTAGAGCTATCCTGTACTCAGACATTAAGTTTGATTACATTCAGTAGGTAAACTTAGATATAGGTAAGTAGATATAGGACTGTAATTGTGGTTTTATTCAATCACAGAGCATTGGCAAGAGAGAAGGATGTCACAATAAGGACAAGACATTCTATAAGGGGAGAGCACACATGGTGTAGTGGTTTGAGTGTGGGACTACGACACTGGAGATCAGGGTTCAATTCCCCACTTAACCATGAAAACACACTCTCATCCCCCAAAAACCTCATGATATGTTCACCTTAGGATCACCATAAGTCATACATGACTTGAAGTTGCACACCACCACCACCAAATTCTATATCTCCTAACCTCTTGGGGGTGTACAGGCCGCACCTTTTAGTGCCAGATCGGGGCTGTGGCACCTGCACGCTGTGGCCCCAGTCCTGCCTTTTCATGGTGCAAAAAGGAGTTGCAAAAAGCGGCTACGATATGATACATATCTCACTGGCACTAGGTTTCAGTTTTTAACAAGATTTGTGTGAGATTTTGATTTAGCTTGAAATTATATTTACAGGTGCTTAAAGATCTGTGGTATTTTCTTATTGCTTTTGTCAAAATAATGCAACCGAAGATATCCCTAGACAATGTCACATCATAATTTATAGCCAGCCTTAACCTCAGATTACATATTTTCTGAGATTTCCTAAAGTGAATGAAGTTTAACATCTGTATCCATCAATGCCTTGGAATTCTCATTATGTAATTGACATTAGCAAGACGTTCAGACAGAATGGGGAACACCCAAACATGACTGTACAGAATCTGGTGGAGATATGAAATGCTGCTCTTAATACTGCAGTAAACTGAAGTATTTCTCTTTGTTTGTTAACTGGTAATTTACCTTGATTGCTTTTTAAAAAGCACTACTGCCTGCAGCTGAAAGTTTTCTGAAAAAATAGAAATGATCCTTAATAAAGTTTTAAATACTTCTTTAAGGATTACTTCTTACTAACTGGCCATTTATACATTATTCGTTGTACATACTTAATAATTTTCCAGTCAAAAATAATTTCAATCACGTTAGTCAATTATCTCAAGGATGACATTTCCATCCTATACACCTAATTCAGTTATATGAAACATCAAACAGAACTGTTGTAGCAACCCACAAGTGGCTTCACATTACAGTTCCATATCTTCCAACATATCGCAGATAAAAACGGAACACAGGTGGTCAAGAAAAATCAGAATGTGGTGATTATAGCAAAAGTTACTATTGAGGAGGAATACATGTGCTAGGTGAGGCTACAGCAGTTTGCTTTTGCCTGAGCCTACTGAAAAGGGCAAGAATCCATCCTTTCTCCTTTCTAAATTGAGTGCAAACTACGGTACTTATGCACATTGAAGTAAGTCTGCAGCAATTGTAGCAAGCTGATGCCAAAGATGTAATGTGAGAGGAGGGGAGAGACACTGGGATATTGGAAAATAGCTGAAGAAGTTCGACAACAGAGGATAAATCGGGACTATCTCAGCCAAACTGGAACAGTTGAAGGGTATACAATTTTATTTGTAATTTATGAATACCTGAACACGTTTTTCTATTCTTTTTTCTTTTTTAGCAGTTTACAGCAAAAGTTAAGAACATTGAGGAGAACATTGTTGGATCAGAATGAAGACTTATCACATTCAGCAATCTTTTTACATGGTGTCTGGACAATTGCCCACAAGAAAGACATGAGTGCAATAGGATATGTATCAATGAATGATAAAATACAGTCAGTTGTATCTAGGAAGCATTATGCTTTAGTACTGCTGAAATCAATGGGATTCAATTTACCTAAGTTACAATTGAGGTTCACTGTGATGTGAATAACATAGAATCATAGAATCATAGAATCATAGAAACGTAGAGTTGGAAGAGACCACTAGGGCCATCCAGTCCAACCCCCTGCCAGGCTGGAAATCCAAATCAAAGCATCCCTGACAGATGGCCATCCAGCCTCTGCTTAAAGAACTCCAAGGAAGGAGACTCTATCACCTTCCGAGGAAGTGCGTTCCACTGTCGAACAGCCCTTACTGTCAGGAAGTTCTTCCTAATGTTCAGGTGGAATCTCTTTTCCTGTATCTTGCATCCATTGTTCCGGGTCCTGTTCTCTGGAGCAGCAGAAAACAAGCTCGCTCCCTCCTCAATATGACATCCTTTCAAATATTTAAACAGGGCTATCATATCACCTCTTAACCTTCTTTTCTCCAGGCTAAACATCCCCAGCTCCCTAAGTCGTTCCTCATAGGGCATGTTTTCCAGACCCTTCACCATTTTTGTCGCCCTCCTTTGGATACGCTCCAGTTTCTCAATGTCCTTTCTGAATTGTGGCGCCCAGAACTGGACACAATATTCTAGGTGGGGCCTGACCAAAGCAGAATACAGTGGCACTATTACTTCTCTTGATCTAGACACTATACTTCTATTAATGCAGCCCAAAATAGCATTGGCCCTTTTAGCTGCCGCATCACACTGTTCACTCATGTTCAACTTGTGGTCTACTTGCACTCCTAGATCCCTTTCATATGTAGTTTCATTCAGCCAGGTGTCACCCATCCTATATCTGTGCATTTCATTTTTCCGCCCTAAGTGCAATACCTTACATTTCTCTGTGTTGAATTTCATTTTGTTAGCTTTGGCCCAGCTTTCTAGTCTATTCAGGTCATTTTGAATCTTGATCCTGTCCTCTGGGGTATTAGCTATTCCCCCTAATTTGGTGTCATCTGCAAATTTGATAAGTATGCCCCCAATTCTGTCATCCAAATCGTTAATAAAGATGTTGAATAGCACTGGGCCCAGGACAGAACCCTGTGGGACCCCACTGGTCACTTCTCTCCAGGATGAAAAGGAGCCATTGTTGAGCACCCTTTGGGTTCGGCCAGTCAACCAATTACAGATCCATTTAACAGTTCCTTTGTCTAGCCCACATTTTACAAGCTTGTTTGCAAGAATGTCATGGGAAACCTTGTCAAAGGCCTTACTGAAATCAAGATATACTATATCCACAGCATTCCCTTCATCTACCAAACTGGTAATTTTATCAAAGAAAGAGATTAGATTTGTCTGGCATGACTTGTTTCTCTGAAACCCATGTTGAGTTTTTGTGATTATGGCATTGCCTTCTAGATGTTCACAGACTCTCTGTTTAATGATCTGCTCCAGAATCTTTCCTAGAACTGATGTCAGACTAACTGGACGATAATTGTTGGGATCCTCTTTTTTCCCCTTTTTGAAGATGGGGACAACGTTTGCCCTTCGCCAGTCTGCTGGGATCTCTCCTGTTCTCCAGGAGTTTTCAAATATGATTGCCAATGGCTCCGATATTACTTTTGCCAGTTCTTTTAATACCCTTGGATGGAGTTCATCTGGTCCCGGAGACTTAAATTCATTTAGATTAACAAGGTGTTCCTCTACTATCTCTTTACTTATTCTGTGCTGAAATTCCCCTATTCTGTTCTCTGCTCCATTATCCTCAGGTTGAGCACCCTTTGCCTTTTCTGAGAAGACTGAGGCAAAGAAGGTGTTGAGTAATTCTGCCTTTTCTCTATCTCCTGTTAGCATTTTGCCATCTTCTCCACGCAGTGGCCCTACCGTTTCCTTCTTCTTCCTCTTGCTGCGGACATATCCAAAAAAGCCCTTTTTATTGTTCTTAACCTCTCTAGCAAGCCTGAGTTCTTTCTGCGCTTTAGCTTTTCTGACTTTCCCCCTACACATGCCTGCTATTTCTTTGAATTCCTTTTTCGTGATTTCCCCCTTTTTCCATTTCTTATACATGTTCCGTTTCAAACTTAGCTCGGTTGAAAGTTCCTTAGTCATCCATCCTGGTTTCTTGAGACACCTCCCGTTTTTCTTTCTCACTGGAACTGTTTGAAATTGTGCCTTCAGTATCTCCCTTTTGAGAAAGTCCCATCCGTCCTGAACTCCTTTATCTTTTAATATTTCTGACCATGGAATCGCCCTCAATACTTCTCTAAGTTTACTGAAATCCGCTCTCCTAAAGTCTAGGATGCGTGTCTGACTCTGCCTGGCTTCTCCTTCCCACTGTATTACAAACTCCAGGAGAACATGGTCACTTCCACCTAATGATCCCACCACTTGCACCCCATTAACCAAGTCATCCTTGTTGGTTAGGATCAGATCTAAAATAGCTGACCCCCTTGTTGCCTCTTCCACCTTTTGGACCATGAAATTGTCTTCCAGGCAAGTGAGGAATTTGCTAGACCTTGAGGATTTTGCTGAGTTTGACTTCCAGCAAATATCAGGATAGTTGAAGTCGCCTAGAATCATAGAATCATAGAATCATAGAATCATAGAGTTGGAAGAGACCACAAGGGCCATCCAGTCCAACCCCCTGCCATGCAGGAACTCCAAGTCAAAGCATCCCTGACAGATGGCCATCCAGCCTCTGCTTAAAGACCCCTAAGGAAGGAGACTCCACCACACTCCGAGGGAGTGTGTTCCACTGTCGAACAGCCCTTACTGTCAGGAAGTTCCTCCTAATGTTGAGGTGGAATCTCTTTTCCTGCAGTTTGCATCCATTGTTCCGCGTTCTAGTCTCTGCAGCAGCAGAAAACAAGCTTGCTCCCTCCTCAATATGACATCCCTTCAAATATTTAAACAGGGCTATCATATCACCTCTTAACCTTCTCTTCTCCAGGCTAAACATCCCCAGCTCCCTAAGGCGTTCTTCATAGGGCAAGGTTTCCAGACCCTTCACCATCTTAGTTGCCCTCCTTTGGACATGCTCCAGTTTCTCCACATCCTTTTTGAATTGTGGTGCCCAGAACTGGACACAGTATTCCAGGTGGGGCCTGACCAAAGCAGAATAGAGTGGCACTATAACTTCCCTTGATCTAGAAACTATACTTCTATTGATGCAGCCTAAAATTGCATTGGCTTTTTTAGCTGCCGCATCACACTGTTGACTCATGTTCAGCTTATGGTCTACTTG
Organism: Urosaurus nigricauda; assembly: GCA_034509955.1. Lineage (NCBI taxonomy): Eukaryota > Metazoa > Chordata > Lepidosauria > Squamata > Phrynosomatidae > Urosaurus > Urosaurus nigricauda. Next base: position 90,284,649 of record JAOEGL010000003.1, read on the forward strand.
GACTCCTAGATCCCTTTCACATGTGGTCTCGTTCAGCCAGGTGTCCCCCATCCTATATCTGTGCATTTCATTTTTCCGCCCTAAGTGCAGAACCTTACATTTCTCCGTATTGAATTTCATTTTGTTAGCACTGGCCCAGCTTTCTAGTCTATTCAGGTCATTTTGAATTTTGATCCTATCCTCTGGGGTATTAGCTACTCCTCCCAGTTTAGTGTCATCTGCAAATTTGATAAGTATGCCCCCAATTCTGTCATCCAAATCGTTAATAAAGATGTTGAATAGCACTGGGCCCAGGACAGAACCCTGTGGCACCCCACTGGTCACTTCTCTCCAGGATGAAAAGGAGCCATTGTTGAGCACCCTTTGAGTTCGGCCAGTCAACCAATTACAAATCCATGTAACAGTTAACTTGTCTATCCCACATTTTGCAAGCTTGTTTGCAAGAATGTCATGGGGAACCTTGTCAAAGGCCTTACTGAAATCGAGGTATACTATATCCACAGCATTCCCTTCATCTACCAAGCTGGTAATTTTATCAAAAAAAGAGATCAGGTTCGTTTGGCATGACTTCTTTTTCTGAAACCCATGTTGGCTTTTTGTGATTAAATAGTGCCTATCACTATTACATCTCTCTTTTCTGACTGTGTGGTCATCTGTTCTAGAAAGATATAATCCAATTCCTCAGTCTGACTTGGGGGTCTGTAGTAGACTCCCACCGTAACACCCTTGTTGTTTCCCTCCCCTTTGATTCTTATCCAGATGCTCTCCACCTGGCTTCCATGATTGATGTCCAGGATCTCTTCACTGGTGTAAATATCTCTGACATATAGTGCTATTCCTCCTCCTTTCCTGTTTGGCCTATTTCTCTTAATAAGGTTATACCCCTCTATTTCCACATTCCAATCATGAGACTCATCCCACCAGGTTTCAGTGATGCCTATTATATCATATTTGCTTTGTTGTACTAGGAGTTCGAGTTCATCTTGCTTATTTCCCATGCTCTGTGCATTAGTGTAGAGACATCGCAGACCATGGTTCCCTTTTACTTGCTGCCTGTGCAAGTTTTTTTGCCTCCCACTGTTGGGTCCTTGCACTGCTTGCCTTGTTTCCTCTATGTCAGTTTGACTATTTACGCCATCCCTTTTGCGTTCCTTAATATTGTCTCCCTTCCCCTCGGAACTCAGTTTAAAGCTCTCCTGATCAAGTTCTTGAGACTGTTGGCAAAAACATTTCTTCCAACTGGCGTGAGATGCAACCCGTCTGTTGCAAGAAGTCCCTCCTCATGGAACCGCAGCCCATGATCCAAGAATCCAAATCCTTCTCGGCGGCACCATCTGCGAAGCCAGTTGTTCACCTCTGCTATTTTCCTCTCCCTTCCTGGACCATGCCCTTCAACTGGCAGAAGAGACGAGATGACAACCTGTACATCCATTCCTTTCAGCTTCCTACCAAGCGCCTCGTAATCCCTTTTGATGTTCTGAATGCTGTGTCTTGCAGTATCATTAGTTCCCACGTGGACCAAAAGGAAGGGGTATTGGTCAGTAGGCTTGACCAGTCTTGTCAGCCTCTCTGTCACATCCCGGATCTTTGCACCTGGAAGACAACACACCTCTTGAGACATCTTGTCAGGCCTACAAATCACTGCTTCTGTACCCCTCAGCAAGGAGTCCCCCACTACGACCACATGCCTCCTCCGAGGCTTAGCAGCGACTGTTCCCTCGGGTGGGACTCTCAGGCTCCCCTGCTCCGTCCCTGAAGTCTGTCCATGCTGCTCTTCTTCATCCTCCTTGATTAGGGAAAGAGCTTCGAATCGATTCTCTAGCTGCAAGCTCCCCGAACAATTCCTTCTTGGTTTACTTCTCTTTGTGACATTCCTCCAGCTGTCTGCCTCCTCTGTTTGGCAAGTGACCTCTTCCACCCTAGCATCTTCCTCTGCATGGTACTCATCCAAGATGGTTAGTTCTATTGTGTCCAGGAAATCCTCTTGTTCCCTAATCTGCTGAAGTGTAGCTACTCTGGACTCCAGCTGCTGCACTTTCTCCTCCAAGAGTGCCACCAACTTGCACTTGGTGCATGTGAAGTTCTCCAATTCTGTAGGCAAGAAGAGAAACATCCCACAAGAGTTGCAGGTGACTGCGGCAGATCCCTCGTTGTCCATACTGCAAAGTCTTTAGTAATAAATATAACAGTCAATCTACTGGGAATACTTCTTTAAAGGTAAGTACTGGCTGCTATCTTACACTTAAAGGGAAGGTTCTGTTTCAATATCTGATTCTAACCTAATGCCATCCTTTGGACTTTATCTGATAAAATAGCATCTACATTTTAAAAAACCCAAAACTTGATTGAATTAATATCTTTTAAAAAAAAAAGAATTTTGATGTTCACCCAAAAGCCAAGAGGTAAGGTACTGTCAAATGCTATACTCTGTAGCCATTTATTCATTTTAACAAACTATAGCAGGTCTAATGTAACAAAAACAAAACAAACAAAATAAACAGCTTCATTTATATAGCGCTTCATACCGCCTAAGGCGTGTCTAAGCGGTTTACAACTGTAAGCTACTTGCCCCAACAATCTGAGTACTCATTTTAGCAACCTTGGAAGGATGCAAGCCTGAGTCAAGCTTGGGCCTTTTTGCTTTTTATTGAACTCGCAACCTTATAGTTTTGAGCGAGTGGCTGCAGTACAGGCATTTAACCACTGCGCCATCAGGACTACTAACAAACTAAACCCAAGAGTAATATGTGGGGGCCCAGACAAGGCTCGCTCTCAGCACACCCATTTCTAGTGGTGGTGGTGGTGGTGGTGATGATGATGATGATAGTGGTCCTCTTCCAAATAGTGTTTCTAAATGCATTTTTCTGAACTGGCAAATATCCTCTTTCTGGTTGGATGAGGCTGCCCACACATAGATGGGAAGGTGGGGTGAAGTTTACATGTATGAATCTCACCTACTTATCACTTTCCCTTCTCCCCACAAGTGGCTGAACACATACCCTCCAACATTTTGCAGATGCAAAATGGAACGATTATGTGGCCAAGTAAGATCATAGAGTGAAGAAGATGGTAACATTTATCAATGAAGAAAAACACATAAACTAGGAGAGGCTGCAGCAGTTTGCATTTGCATGGGCCTACTGGGAAAGATAAAATTCTACCCTCCTTCTCTTTTCTCTCCTTACTGAGTTAACTGGGAGCAAATCACATTTACAATCTGAACTTAGTTTGCAACAAACTGAAGTAAGCTGAGGACAAAGGGAGGAAATGGGAGAAGGAGAGAAAAAATTGAACACTGTAAAAGCAGCTGAAAATTTGGATTACAGGATTAATCAGGACTGTACTTGCCAAACTGAGGGAGTTGGAGGTATATGCACAGGAATATTCTTTTAGCACCCCCCATTTTTAAACTATGAAATACAATTTAAATGGAACACGGGACAAATCTTAAAATTTGAATGATTCCTTTGCTTCCTATAATCGTATAACAAAAGAACAAAGAGAGGATCAGAACCATCTGCTACCAAGATTGGGATGGTAGCCGGAACTTATTACCATCTCTTCTGTGCTTGAGTGTAATCCTATTAGCACATATTGGTACACTTCAACAAGATTTTTTTAATGTTTCTTTTGACTGCTTGAAAGAAACCATTAAACATTCTAAAAAGGAGAAAAGAAGAAGACAAGGCTCCAAAAAATGAACCAAGCTGATATTGTTCATCAAAATAAAGGAAGCTAGACCTATGGTCTTGATGGGTCTATAAATAAATAAAAATTAAATAATGGGTCCATAAATAAATAAATAAATATTGATGGGTCAATAAATAAATAAATAAAAGCTAGGGGATTCTGGAATGTAGTCAAAAACATTTCAAAGCTCTGGAAACATGCAATCTTGTAGTCTGCTTTCAGTTTCTAAAACATACAGACTGGCACAATATGGCGGCTTCACAGAGGCGTGCCGGTGTGATGTTCAGACAGTCCATGCCTCCATGCCACCAGGAAGCTGCATGTCTGACAGTATGTGCACTGGCTTCATGGTGCTGTGGCACTGTGCACCGTGCTCCGCCGCAGTGGTGCAAACCCCTGGTGGGGTAGGAAAAGCTGACACAAAAAGGACTGGCAATTTGCTGCAGCATGTGGTTGCCACAGCACCCACCCGACTCTTTCAGGGCAGTCTGTTTCACCCCATAGTTAACATCATTTTATCAGAACTAGCTCTTTACTCTTGTGACTTGTAGCAAATCTGCACTGGCAAGAATACTTTGGGCTGTGCCTGGAGTATTCTGGCCCCAGAGCTGCCCCAGATTCCTCCCTAGTACCTTAGCACTCCAGAGTGACACCAGGTGACTTTTTACACATGCATCCTTCCATGCTTCCCTGCGTTGCCATTGCCGCTGGAATGAGTCACTCCCTCGGAGGTCAAAAACAAGGTGCCCAGCATTGATCATGTGGCTGGGGACCTTGTTGTGACCTCAGAGGGAGTGATCCTTGCCATCACCTTGCATCCTTCTGGAGTGTGCTGATTTTCCAGGACATCCCAGAGCAAAAGGCAAATTTTAAAATGTGGTTTAAGAGAAGGATGGGCCTAATTTGGTGTGGAACTGGCCTCGTGTCATGAAGACAGCGTTGCCTTTGCTATGAAGACTCAGTGCCATGAAAGTTGGGGTGGGGGTGGTTCAATTAGCTCATGTAGACATGCCCTTTGCTCTCTAATGTCACCATGGATATGTTCCAAGCCCCCTCAGTTCCTTGGAACTGAGAGGATGGAAAACTGTATACTGCTGCTCAATTGCAATTGAGAAATTTTGCTGTAGTAGATAAATTTGCACCTTCCACTTCTGGTAAAATTAATTGTTCTGTTTACAACGTGTTGGTAACTGGCACAGAAACAATAATGTACAAATAGAACTGTTGTATAAAGAAATTCCATGCCAAAGGTTTGTTTGTTTTCCCTCCCTCCCTTGTTGTCTCCTTTTCTCTAAAATTTCCTTTCTGTTTTCTGCGGAAGAGGGCTGTACTACAAGATAAATTGGGTGATGGCTCATGAAGCTGATTTTCCAAATTGTTGTTTATTTATTTAGTAAATTGTTAGTTATTTAATTTGTCATTATTATTGTTGCTGTTGTTTTACTTTTGGGGAGGCACTTGTGGGGTTTTCTGTCTTTCTGCAAATGTTAACATTACTTTTCCTTTTAATGAAACGTTGTCACAATAAACATAAGATGAAACCCTTTACTCAATACTGAGTGACTAATAATTTTCTTTTATTTTTAAACAGAGGGCTACATCCCCTTCACCCTCTTAAAATACTTTTTAAAACCACAGTAGAAGGAGAAACCACAACTACTGACAAAGGGAAAGGACATTTCCTAAATATTGCACATTGTTCTAATTTTTCCCCTGCTGCTTCATTTTCATTTGGATTAGTGCCCAAACGTATTATTTTGGTAGAACAGAACCTCTGGTCAGAATATTATAGTCAACCATCAGAATTCTTTGGCGTTTCAGTTGAATATTGTCATCTTCTCTTTTAGAACTATCTTGTGTGGGCGGAAGAGCTCATTATCACATGCACCATGCCATTCCAGCCTAGCTGACAGGAGATGATAATTGAAAACAAACAAAACGTCTTTGGCATTTTGAAAGCCTTGGGGTTTTGTTTTTAATAGTGGCTTCTTTCAGTGAGGTGGATGCAAAGACCTCTTTTGTTGTTTTCCCCCACAACAGCCAAACCAGCCTTAATTGTTATCTTCCAGAAGGAAAATTGCATGTTTTGTGCCATTGAGATGAGACAGAACTTTGAAAGTGTCCTTTTTTGGACTATGAAACACCCATAATTTTAACTTTTGTATTTGTCCATGTTTCTTATTTTAAAGCCTGGTCTCTGTCAGGTAGGTTAAACAGTAGCTGTGGCTTTTTTTGTTTAACTGTGGCTGTTGAAAAGTTTTGAAAAAGAAAAGTAATGAAGATGAGATATTAATTTTATTATCTCCAGCTGACCAAAACATACCTGTATCTTTACAGTTCTGTATTCAGAAGATGCCTTTTAGATTGTCACCCTGCATATAGATGAGTGGTTTTAGATCACCATCATCATCATCATCATCATCATCATCATCATCAGAAGCAGCATCTTATGAATTATGTGGCATGACAGTACAATGTGACGTTTACTTTGCATTCTTTAGTGATGAATACTACCAACCCAGAGTTTGTAAGTCAAGAAAAAAGAACACCTATGGTTTTAGATTGTTTGGTGCCTTTCTAACAAACAGCAGTTTGTTATGTGCCACAACAAGCCAGATTTCTACAAGCTACACTTTCACAGCATATGAAAATGATTACTAAATTCTGAAATATTAACAGACTTCATAGGACAGGGACAGAGCTTGTTAAAGCTACTACTCTGGAAAATACCTACTATAATACCAGCTAGTGTGAGTGCTACAGTCCAAAACAAGAAACGTTTCTAAGCTATGGGCAGAGGTAATGCAACAGAGCTCTCTTGGTGATCATCAGTGGAGGCAAATGTCCACATCCTTCAGACAGCCAGATCTTAAATAATTTTTCTTTTTTCATCATCATCATTCATCTCAGTTTGTTCAACTAGAAACTGTACACCCACACAACTTGCAAATCTCTCCTCTATCTTATTGGACTATGAAAAATTTTCACCCTCTTTCCACACACCTGACTAAAATGCTAACCCGATTAGGGATGGAAAAGGCTAGAACAGTTGCAGTGTAAAATTAATTTGAGCAAACTGAAATATCGAATCATAGAATCATAGAATCACAGAGTTGGAAGAGACCACAAGGGCCATCCAATCCAACCTCCTGACATGCAGGAACTCCCAATCAAAGCATACCCAACAGATGGCCATCCAGCCTCTGTTTAAAGACCTCCAAGTAAGGAGACTACACCACTCTCCGAGGGAGTGTGTTCCACTGTCAAACAGCCCTTACTGTCAGGAAGTTCCTCCTAATGTTGAGGTGGAATCTTTTTTCCTGCAGTTTGCATCCATTGTTCCAGGTCCTGTTCTCTGGAGCAGCAGAAAACAAGCTTGCTTCCTCCTCAATGTGACATCCCTTCAAGTATTTAAACAGGGCTATCATATCACCTCTTAACCTTCTCTTCTCCGGGCTAAACATCCCCAGCTCCCTAAGTCGTTCCTCATAGGGCACAGTTTCCAGACCCTTCACCATTTTAGTCGCCCTCCTTTGGACCCGCTCCAGTTTCTCCACATCCTTCTTGAATTGTGGTGCCCAGACCTGGACACAGTATTCCAGGTGGGGCCTGACCAAAGCAGAATAGAGTGGCACTATTACTTCCCTTGATCTAGACACTATACTTCTATTGATGCAGCCTAAAATTGCATTGGCTTTTTTAGCTGCTGCATCACACTGTTGTATCACACTGGGTTGTATATCCAACAGTAGGCTCTGTACATCTCAGGTAAGAAAAGGTACCTGATTTTTGCTGATCCCCTTCCCCTATACAGGAGCCCTATCTACCACATTCTATACTGTTTCATAGACTCTTTGGAAGACTGCAGATGGTAGGGAATAATGGGGAAAATGATTTCCCTTTCTTGCAGGAGCAGAGTATTTTCCGTTGATCCAAAGTCACAATTGAATATAAAACCCTTTTTTAAGTCAAAAATATCCACTTTTCAGAAATAAACATCTGACAATACAATTCTGTGCATGTTTATTAAGTTCAGTCCTATGCAGCCTCAATAACTATAGCAGGAGCTTTGTATCAGGTAACTGTGCATTATCTTTTGCACTTTATTGACAAGACTCCTCACATGTTTAGTGTAAGCTTGATTTTGTATCAGCCAAATTGGACTTGAAATCCTCTTGGGAGTGATACATAATTAGGAAATGTTGAGCCAGATAAGTCTGAATGTTGACAGAAAGTAATTAAAAACAACTGTCCAGTCTCCAGCATTAGAAAAATAATTTGGGATACATTGCATAACTATGCCAGCATATCCACATATGTGGAAAAACAGGAGATGACTAAAATGTTGTACTAGATGCAAAGCATTAGTATTCTCCTATATGTAGTGAAAGTTCTTACAAACAGGCTACTTTTCATTTTGCAAAAATCAGTACTGTATATTTAAAGTATGCTACACAAAGATGAAACCGGTTTACTGTAATAAAGGAGATGTTGCGTGCATTTTTAGGGAAGTATTTCTAGCTTAGTTTGTCTTTTTGTCACAAGTGTCCTAATTGCCAGTTCAAAACCTGAGATTCCTTGTATTAGACCTATGATCCATAAACCCCTACCACTCTGTGATTCTAAACTACATAGGACTGAGCTGAATGCAATGTGCTTTCTCACATCACTCAATAATCTACTTGTCATGAATAAGAATGGGAGAACTAGCATACAAGATAAAATTGTGACTAACAAAAGAACAAATGGCAATGGAGGCTGGAGACTCTGATATCAGTAGACCTTTTGTCCAAATTTTAAAACAATTATTCATGGTGCGGAGATCTGTCTCCAAACATTGGAGCCACCATATCCCACTGTATAATGCCTCACCACCCTATGTTTTATCCTAAATGTAAATACATTGTGTAATATCCATACAGCACAGTTTCAAAATATATCCTGGCCAACTATGGAAAATAACATCAATAGTTACTTGGCATAGATTTGCAGGCTGGACCCAAAATGCTGGACTCTGCTGCTGCCATTGAATTTTCTGGCAGAAGAAACTTTGTTGTAGATTTGTAGCCCATGGATACTATGATTTAATCCTATCACAGTCCAAAGAGAACAATCATTCCAAGTAAGTCAAGAAGAATTTCTGTCACAGACTGGCACCAACCAGATCTCTCTGCAACTAATCACACTATATTGCCTGAAGTGGTAGCACCTTCAAACCATTTTGTTATTAGTTTTGGAACTATAAAGTGCAATGGTCTGGAAAAGAACAGGAAAGGAGGAAATGTTTCAAGAAAAGGCACTCAGCTCATAATAAGCTATGACTCTGATGTCTGAGCCACCACTCATATTGGGACAAATAAGAGCCCTGTTCATTTGAAGAACAGTCACACATGCCCAGTATTATGCTAGATCCCATCATATGGAGATGTAAGGCTGGAAAATAGGGTTGCTGGCCGCTTTTTCAAATCCAAATCTTGGCTTAGTCCTTCTCTGGCTATTTGATGTGGTGACCAGCAATAATCAAGTGAGACTGGCACTATATTTGTGTCCATTGGCCACCACTGTTTCTTTCTTTTCTGGAAGCTCACCAAGGACTGGTGTCCAGTATTTTGGGAAATGTAACTAGTCCAGGATCACTACTTTGAACAGCAATGTTTTGGGAGGATTCAGCTGCTTCTGCAAACAGACTAAAAATGATAGAATCCTGTCTCTCCTCCCCCCAACATGCCACATACATCCCAAAAAATATGCCATGGAAAGTTGATTACAATTACAGTAGGTTTTCAAAGCTATGATGTGCTTCAGCTGAAAGAGAAGGGGACATCTGGGGGTTCAGTGCTGGGCCCCTACAGATTGCAAAAAAATGTGGAAAACCATGCATCCATGTTCATTCTGTGATTGAATAATATGGGTTGTGGTGATCCACAGATGGTCAGATCCTTGGATTACATGACCATTGATAGGAAGGTTCCATAGTATATGTCAAAAGTTGCCTCATAATAGTTGTATCCTAAAAGAAGAAATGGAGTTCTGTAGCAACTATGAAACTGAAAAATGAGCACGTTTTTAGAGTTTTGAAGAATAGCAATACTCAACTGGAACAGTTTCAGTTCAGCACCACAATCTTGTGGGAGACTCTGTGCCACTACTTTATTTGCAGTTGAAAGAATTAAACCTTTGTCCTGAGAAAGAGTAATACTCACATACCTCTTGTATCATTTCTGGTCAGGATTGTCCATGTCATTGTCAGGATTGTCCATGCCATTGCATTTCTGATTTCTATGTATGGTTGTGAAAGCTGGACAGTGAAAGAAAAAAAGGGGGGGGGAGAAAAAAGGGTCTAATTTGAGGTATGGTGCTGGAGAAGAGTTATGCAGTTATCACAGACTGCTAAAAAGATAAGATACATGGGTCCTAGATCAAATGAAGCCTGAACTTTCCCTAGAAGCAAAGCTGACACTGTCATACTTTGGACATATCATGAGAAGACATGACCACTAGAACACATAATAATACTTGTAAAATAGAAGGCAGAAAGAAAAGAAGAAGACCACATTGCAGATGGATAGACTCGATCAAGGAAACCAGAGCCCTAAGTCTGCAATATCTGAGCACAGCTGTTGAGGATAGGGTGACTTGGATGTCTCCCATTCATTGGTTGCCATAAGTTGAATTCAACTTGATGGCATTTAACACCTTTCATCAAATAAGAACATTTGTCACAAAAAGATGCCAAGGCTTGATAGAAATCAATAACATAAGGCCAAAAAATGAATAAATGCATACATAAACACAAAATATTTTTTTAAATTGAGATAACATCATTTATTTCTTTTTTTGCCAATTGACTGTACTCTAGTTTGTTTATCTCACTAGCATTATTTATCTTGTCTTCAATTTAAAAAACATCTTTCCTCACACTGAGTCATTTCTGTTGGAAAAAATTCAGTAGGCTTGCAAAATAATATTTCATGGAAAATTAGAAACTTAAAAAAACCCTTCCATTTTAGATTTTAATAATATCACTTTCACTGTTCAACATCCATTTTAAATACCCCTTTTTCATTATTTGAATTTTAGTATAGTTACATGCCTTGTTATTGTTCTTCTTGTTGTTGTTATTGTTGAAAAGGTGGGATATAGATTAATTATAGCTTTATGTGCCATTAAGTCCCCATTGACTTATGGTATCCTGATGAATTTCATAGGATTTTCTTAGGCAAGGAACATTCAGAGCTGGTTTTGCCAACAGTAGTCCTACATAAAGCATACCCACTGGGATCAATGGGTATCCTTCACCTAGGATTTACACTGCATTTATCCCCAAATTTTAAACAATCAGATCTTTTCTTTTCCAAGGCAGTGACTGTCGTAAAAATGAAATCCCAGGACCAGGAAGTAATTTCAGTATTTGAGATTTGTCCTGGGTATTTACTGGACTGCTGTCCTCAAGAGAGTGACCTCCTCTTATTGTCACTCAGGAAGGTTTTGGCATTGCCAAACCAAGTGGAAAATCCCATTTGATAGAGAGAAGAGTTTCAAAGACAGTTTGCGCTTTTGCATGGAACTGAGTTCTGCTGTTCAAAGAGAAACGTTCCAGAATCCCCTTTGGCATGCTAAAGTCATTGGCTGCACCCTCTGAAGCTTTTTGGATGCTGTCTATTATCTCTGCAGATTGCTGTAGAAGAGCTGGCCAAGGGAAGACAAATGAGAGAGACAGTATACAGATGTAATGTATTATTCTTTAAAAATGCCAGAGCGTTATACTCTCAGGATTTTCTGCCTGAAATGACATGAGTCACACGCAATTATTGCTGAGGTTAGTTCTCCCAAATCTATCTTGGATTAAACTGGAAGGTACCCAAGATCAGAGTTTGAAAAAGTTACTTTTGGGGGGCTAGCTCTACCTTAAAGTTTTGGGGGGCAGGGGTTATATTTTCTTGAACTATTTCAGGGCATCCTCTAGATCTTCCTAGGTGACCTGCTGAGCTGCCCAGTGTGTCCAGCACTGCTGTGGACCACTTGTTTTGAAGTCAGCTATGTCTCTGGGTGCCTTGTTCTGACCTCAGAAATGAATGACCCATGGTGATGGCCTATGTGTCAGGTGGCTCAGCAGGATGCTTGCGTAGACAACTAGGATGAACAGTAACAGAGCTCCAGATATCAGAGGGTGGTCCGGGCAATTGGGATGGGAGCAGAAGACTCTGGGGTGCCTTCCAGTATTCTGGCCAGTGAGTACAAAACCAAAGTCATATCTTAAAACAATGAAATATGTAAGAGTAAAAATGTTTTCCTTGTGTAAGGAGTAACAGTTTCTGGATATTTTCAAAAGTTATTTTAAAAGACATTTTAAGATTTTTTTAACAGTACTTTTAAAGTTGTATAATATTCTCTTAGCAACTCTCAGGGAGCTTCGGCCTCAAAAATTAACAAGTAGTAATAGAAGAGTAACAAGCAGTGTAACGAGTAATGTAACAGCAACTGGTTACATTTTAAACAGTCTAATGTGTAATGAATTACCTTTGAAAAGCAACCTCTCATGCTCTGAATAAATTACACAGGTCTCTTTAGTATCCTATACTTCCCTCAGGACTGGGTAAGCATCCTTAAAGGTGGAATGAGTCCTATAATAAATTTGATTACCTTTTTGTTAATCTATGTACCAAAACAGAAAGCAAGTAATGTAAGCAGGGTACCACCAGAGCTTGAAAATAATGAGTTATGAGTAACATAGTTAACTGTTATTACCAGTTATTTTTGAGGTAATGAGCACTCAGTGAAGTCACTGTTTAAAAATAGCATAATGAGTAAAAGAGAAACTATTTTCATTGATGTAAAGAACAATGATTTCTAGTTACTTTCAAATGATATTTTAGGAGCCTCTTTGAACAGGAATTTTTTGAGTATATGCTACTATTCATCAGTTCTGTGTTCTCTATCTGAAAAAGTAGCAGAAAAAGACAGAAAAGCAATGAGCAATACAGCACACAATGTTAACAGTTTGTGTGTGGAGTGTGTGTGCGCATGAATGCACATCTGGTTCAAAGCACTGTGACAAGAGACAGGAGAATGGGGTATAGCGTATAGGAGTATATTGTGGCAATCAACCAAAGTTCATCATTGAAATTGCTGTCCATCCACCCACATAAGTAGTTGAATTTCATAGATGTTCCTAAGGACTCACAGCATTACTTATGTGGCATCTTATATCTAACTATAAGATTAAAAACTTTATTAAAGCAAACCAGATTTGGGACTTGGATCTTTTAAAAAATTGAAACTTCAAATTGCTGAGTGTTTCATGGTGAAAGCTACTTGCCAAGTTCCACCCTGCATGTATTTTTATCGCCAAGTTACAACTACTTGAAAATATGTTTGCATAATCAAATGTTTACAAAGTGTCTATAAAGTACTATCACTATAAAGTAACCAGAAGCATCCAAGACTTTATAGAGATCTCAGGTGCTGTCTTATGTAGCTCCTCCAACTGCTTTTGGCAACCTTACTCTCCTCCACACCTCATTTCTATTTGGCTGTACCATCCACTGGTCTTTGGATCATGTCAACCTTTCAACACTTTGGTGGTTGCATTAGGAATGTTGCAGTTTATTGGCAGTAACCTGGTAGAAATGTCTTCATTTTTAAGGCTGAAACCTTTCATGGATGCCAATGAAAAGGGGAGTTGTCATTCTTTCTTTTTAACGTAAAACCTAGAACCCTAAAATTTTATCTTGACTGGTGTTAAAGATATGCTGGCAATTCCTTTATTAAAACATCTTCACTGGTTGGTTTCCAGAGAGAATTCAAAGTGCTAATCATGACCTATAAAGCCTATACACCCTAGGTCCAAAGTATCGGAAAAACCGTATCTCTCTATACTAAGGGACTCGACAGATGGCCCCTTTTTAAACCAGATTGGGGCTGTGGCAACCTCCCTGGTCCCGACCTGACCTTTCAAGCATGCAAAAAGGAGCTTCAAAAAGCATCTCCTTTTTGCACCCTTGAAAGGGTGCCATAGCCGCAGCAGTGTGGCTCTATGGCGCTCCTTTGGCCCTGCGTCGTTTGGACACAGTGCTTGAGGAGTGCCATGATGCCACATGCTGTGTGGAGCAGTGCACGGCATCATGGAGCCCTGTGGGCAAAGTCAGGGTGTGTGTCATCAGGATGTGACACCCTGACTCTGCCCACAGGCTGACTTTTCAGGCCAGTCTGTATAGGGCCTAACTCCCAGAATATTAAGGTATTTAGGGGAAGGCTTACTCTCGGCCCCACCACCATCACAGGTGCTCTTGGTGGAGAAATTGAGAAATAGCCTTCTCAGTAGCTGCTTCCACCCTTTCGAACTCCCTTACACAGACTAAGCTGGCCTTCTCTGTGCTTTCGTTTTGCTAGAAGGCAAAAAACTTTTTGTTTGAACAGGCTTTTAATATGTAACTGTGCCAGCGAGGCTCTTTTTTTTTTTTTTTAATTTGGAGTATTTGCACTATATAAATACACACAGAGACACAGGCACTTACTTTTGTATGCTTTTGAAATAATTTTATGGTAGGATTTTATGGATTCCCTTTTTGAGTCACCTTGGATTCCCAACTCAGAAAAGGTGACATACCAATGAAACAAACAAATAAATAAATAAATAAATACAAACTCCATGAGAATGTTTTGAAGTTAGCCTTGTATTTGTTATACATGATACAGGATTATACATGATACATGATACATTATACAGAAGATTATAATGATTCTGAAGAGCATTCTTAACCTATTCAGTCATTATCCAATGATTTTGTACTCTTTTAAAAGGAAATGCACAGTTTTACTTCATTTCATTGTATTTATGTGAGCTGACACCACCAGCTAGCTGACTCACTCTGCTGTTATGAGGAAATTTTCTACAGATACAGGCTAGGCCTGGTTCCGTTTTCAGTAAGCACTGAAGTTTAAAGACTGCACATCCCACAAGTTGTACTAGAGTTCCAAGCCACAGTGGCAGACGTTGGCTCCTGTGTCTGTGAGATGATGAATCCACTCTGAGTTTTAATATGAACATGAAAGGAATCATTTGAGATGTTGAAACTTTTTCAGGCATGAAGTTCATCACCTTGCATAGTCCTTAAAATTTTAGACTAAACTGGAAGGGATTCACTGTCTAGGTGAGGCAGTCATCAGCCACCATTTAAAAGCAGACTCTTGTCCAAAAAGTGCTAACTTGTAATTAGTTAGCGCTTTCCCACTGGAGGCAGCAAATTTGTAACAAGAGATAGGGGAGTCATACTCTTCATACTCACATTTAATGGAGTTATTTGTGTTAAATGAATGTAACCATTGTGTGTGATGGCTTTGACTTCTGACATTTCTTTCTCTGCCTAATCTGTACTGACAATTGAGAGGTACATGGTTTCAGGTTGGTAGAATTTACATTTCCCCTAGGTATGACGATCACAGACCAATTATAGGTGGGGGTTTGTTATTGCTTTCAAGCTGTGATTAACCATATCTCATGCTCAAGACTCAGACTAATCCTACCATCAGGCATAGAGAGGCAAGGGAGCACCAGTGTCAGCCTCCTAGATGTTCTTTATGAACTCTCTTGATGTTCCTTTCAGATGGAGAACACAGCTGTATGTGCCATACAACCTGTCCTGGGCTCCTTAAACTGATCTGCTGTCTCAAGTATGAGACACATTTGTATGCTATCCCAGCACCAGACTTGAAGTAAAATTTGTAAGCTGAAATAAAATGCAAATCTAGTTTACTTTCAGAAAATCAAAACCGGAAGAAATCCTACAACTACAACAATGGAGCTCCATTGTTATAGATACACCTGATTATAGTACCCTCCAAAACCCTTCCTTTTCAGCCTGGCAGCACCTGAATGGAAAGATTTATGGGGTGCTGCAGATCAGGGTGCTAGGAAATGATGCCTGCAGTGCTCTTATCAGGATCTGTGTCCCTCAGAGTTCCTGCCATGCTTGCTATTTGTCTATGCTGTACTTGCTTTGCTTTGCACTATGAACAACCTTTGTGGTTGTTGGGTAATGAGCAGTTGGGAAGGGAAGGAAATATGCATTACAAGCAGTGAAGGTCAGTTCCATGGGAATGCCTGGTACAGAGAGAGAGAGTGGGCAGTCCTCGGGAAAGGGATGTTTTCATTTGGAAGTAAATGGGGCCAGAGCATGCAAAAGGTTTTGAATTGCTTTGTGCTTTTAATATATTGTGTAATTGGAACTGCTTTAGTCCTAACAACATTGCTATGCTGTGCACATCTTTTGTTTTCTGAATAAAGCTTTCCATTTTCTCACTGAGGCTTGGATTTCTGAACTAAGGTCAGACAGTACATGACAGCCCTCCTTGTTGCTGGGCATATACCAAGAAGAGGCAACCAGAGATATCTTTTGGGGTCCTGCCATACCTGCTTGGCTCGATGCACCCCACTACTGGGAAAGTGTTGCAGATATCATTTCCTGGCACCCTGATTTCCATTGCTTCAGAAAGCCTTCTGCTGGGTGCTTCCAAGCTGAAAGATTCTGACAGTCATATTTGGTTTTTAACAACTGTAAAACATGAATCCTCAGCAATTATGAGATTGTAACTTCAGCTTACAATTTTGTGACTGCTGAACAGGATGGCAGCCACTGTTTTTAAGAAATTGCATCGGCCAAAGGAACACAACTGTCATTTTGAGAAGGTGAAAATCATACATACAAATACTCATGCAAATAACTGGCAAATATGACCTAATTCAGACAATGGTCTTGAGCAATCTTGGAAACAGTATAATTGTCACCTCTTTTAGGATGGACAAGCTTAGGTCAGGTCATTCAGGGAGAAAGGGATGGTGCTCCCTATCTGGGTGGTTTGGCATACAGTGTCTTGTCAGTCACAATTTGATCCATATAGTCATGATAAATTAACTGCATCATAAAACTAACCATATTGTTTGGGGAAGCATTCCCAGGAAGTTTGTGACTGTGACCTGGTTGTTCTGATGCATGATTAATACTTGATATCTGCTGTTTTAACTTGTTTCTTATGATGTTTTTAACTTGTTTTAATCTCTAGATTGTATGCCATAGGCAGGATTTTTACATATTCTTGATTTTATTTGGCTTTTGTACAGCGCCGTGTACACTTATGGCGCTTTACAAATAAAGCTAATAATAATAATAAATAATCATGGGACAATCCTAATTTTGAGAAATAAAAGAGAACCCATTTAGAAATGGACTGACTGTGTGATTTATGCTTTTGATCAGTTGCTTGGTCCAGATCGAGATTATTATTTTTTTATTTTTGCCATTTTCAATATTGCAGTCTACTTATCAGTAACCCCCACAAACACTTAGGCAACATTTACAATTGCAACATATTTTAGTATCTGTATATGGACAATCAGTTCTGAGTGTTTCAGTCACCCCTGCTGTGTTAGAAATATTCATATTCTCAAAAAAAAAAGTTTGCTTTATAAATGTTTGTTGGAGAGCACTGTTTGGTATTAACAAGAGCTGAGTAAAATAAAGAAGCAGCTTGTCCTCTGCAAATTAAGCAATGGAAAATTGTCCTAGCTAAAATCTTTCTAGAACTAAATCTATATTGGATTCAGCAAAAATGGATGCTTCATGTGAATTGGATCCCATTGGGCCTTTTTAGAAAGAAACTGCTTCAACTAAATGTTGGCAATATAATGCTGATAATGCTTCCTTGTAGCATATAATGAGGGCATGTTCAATGTTGTCATTGTTTTATGCCTTCAAATCGTTTCCAAGTTATGCCAATACTAAGGCAAACCTATCATGGGTTATTTTTAACAAGATTTGTTCAGAGGAAGCTTGCCTTTACCTTCCTCTGAGGCTGCAAAGGTGTGACTTGCTCAAGGTCACCCAACGGGTTTTCATGTCTGAATGAGGTTGAGCTCTGATTGAAGTTCAACGTTCAAACTATTACACCACACTGGTTTTCCAGATATATTCCATGCTTACTCCTTTTTGGTTGGATGTGTTAAGCAAATTAATTGTTAGAAAATTCTTTGGCACCTGTAGATGCACTTGTTCATTTAAATTATATTTCTGTGACATGGAATTTAATTGAGAATCAGCTTTGTTGGATTCTGGATGCTTTTTCTGTTACAAAAATACTTACGAGCTTCAGGGTTGGAAAGATAGATATTCACCATCTAATGTTCAACAGTCAAGATATTTTACTGCTTTAGCCATATGTATTTTATATAGATATCAACTTAGAAAATTTATTTTTGGAAATATGGTCAGCTTGATGTCTATGCCTAGCTCTTGTTCATATCATATGTGTTTCCCTTTCCTTCCTCCCCTGCCCATCTCCCTTCTTTCTTTTTTTCTATTTCCCCCCTTCCATTTCTCTTCATACTTGAAAAATCTTTTTCCCCTAAAGGAAACTGGATATTGGTCTAAGTCAGTGATTCTAGTTGTGGAAGCATTTATATGCCACTGTTCCTTACAAAAATGGACAGCAAGCTGTAGAGATAACATATAGCTATTACAATATTAGCTATTAATGTGTTCCACTCTATTTGAAAAAGTGTTATTACTTTTTCAAGACTGATTACATGGTAATTCTACAATTCTGGAGTTCTTCTCTACCAGTTACAGTTCATTTGCACTCTGAAAGATGCAATGCAAATTAATTTTGTAGGGACCTTTCTATGTGGCAACATGTTAGATAGTTTCTGCATGGAATGAGGTTCTATTCAAAAAGCACATCAGACAGGCATGCTGCAGTCAGATTCACACTTGATAATCCCATGTGTATGATGAATATGTTATTGGTTAAGTGACTGTTATCACTTAAACTGAAGTCACGAACTTAGCATCGTCCTTCTTATGTTGTCCAAAATTGCATTTGACTGGGACCAGAGAGAGGGCCTTTTCAATGGTCACACCCAGACTATGCAATTCCCTGCTCTACAGGGAGATCTACCTCGCCCCATCCCAGATGGTCTTCCACAACAATGTAGAGACATTTTCTTGAAGGAAGACCTTTGTTTATTATGTGGACTCAGTTTTAGTGACCTTCAGTTAAAGAGTTTTCTTCCAGTGCTGTTTTTATGATTATATTCTTCTACCTTTTGCTGCTCCATTTCTTCTTTTAATGATGTTTCAGTGTGCCTTTGTTGTACTGTATTTGTAATCTATATTTTATTTGGTTTTGTCTGTATGTGTTACAGCCCATCTTCTTAACACTTTGAAGTTTGTGGAAGGGATGTGATGTAATTAAATAAAACAACTCAAATTCATCCAGTTATATAAAATGGTAGGTGTCAAACTTTCTAGGAATCATCTGTGCTTAAATGAAAGCTCACTGATTGCTCACTGACAAGGAAAAAGTGACCCTGTGAGTAAAGAAGGACTTTGAGGTGTTTATTTTTTTTTAATATGTCCTGCTATTAAAAAAAGAATCTGGAACTGAACACAGGTGATCAATTGGACTAAATAAAATCCTGGCTTCAGAAAGAGATGAGGCACCACCCACCACCCTGTTTAAAGAGTCTGAAGCATACTCAGCTTTGTTTCCTACATTATGTTTTGCATCTTTGCTGTTATTGCAAAGGTTTTGTTGTTGTTGTTGTAGTTTGTTGCTGCTATTGTTATCATACTCACCAACCTTTTCTTCCCCCCAGAAACTCAGGCAACAATACTGTCCCCCACCCCTTTTTATCCTCACAACAATTCAATAGCATAGGGTTACCTACCGGTAAGAGAGAGTGATTGACCTACAGTCACCCAAATGGCATTAGTCAACTCCCAAAGAGAGATCGCCAGGCCTCTTCTTTGCACCTCTTCAGGAACATTCTATAGAGAGGATCTTCTGTTTTCATTAGCCTTTCTTTAGTTCTTGAACCATTTTATTGGAAACTTCTGTTTTATTATTATTGAACATCTATAGCACTTTTTGTTTTTATGCTACCTTTGGATGGCTCTGCACTTAAAGGCACCCTACCTAATAACTTTAAATAAACAAGTAAATAACATCCAAAAATATTCATGTCACAGAATATCTGATGCAACTACATCATCATTCCACTACATCTCGTCATCCTCCTGGGTGTACTCAGAATAACAGACTGTCTTTCTTTTCATTCATTCGCTAAATACTGAAACAGTAATGACAACCTATAACGAGCACATCCTTTTAGAAAGCAAATGACTTTCTTACAAATTTTACAATCTCTCAGTTTGATGGCCTACTAAGTTCCCTGTGTTTTACTGTGTCAATTAAGGCAAAAAAAAAAAAACATTTTTATAATGGTAGACCTTTTTGGACAATCCATAGCCAATGTGTTTTATATAATAAATGTATGAACTATTTTGATATTATTTTGGTACTTTCTGGAAAACCTTTGAAGCCTAATATGAGTAAAATGGCATCCATTTATTTGCAAATAAATCACATCCATGATATTTGCAAATTGTACATTTTACATAAGGTTTCATGGCATTTGGAATGAGATTATTTAGACACGGTTTCTGGGAGTTGTAGTTCAAAAAATTATTTAGATTTAGACGTAGAATAGTTGTGGTTTTAGAAAATCTTCATCATTTCATGCAGAGGTGTCCCCCACAAAGAAATATGCTGTATGAAAATGCTTGCTTTCAAAATCTAGATTCTGATGACAAACTAATGCTGGATTAACTCCAGTCATTTTATTGGCTACTGCCCAGTTCTAGAGAATTATTTTTCTGCAGCCAAGAGAAATTACTACATTTTATCTTTTGTCCTGGAAAGCATGGATTTCCTTCTTCTTGGGAAATAACTTTTAATTAAAGGGTCATTGCTCACTTTACCCCTCCACACTATGATGAGAGAGAGAGAGAGAGAGAACAAGAACAAGTACAGATTGTAAACTGCTTAGAGAGTGCTGAGTTCACTATTAAGCAGTACCGAAATGTAAATGCTATTGCTAGTACAGCATGCTCACACCAACCACAGACTTGCCATCAGTGGATCTAAGCTTCCATGGACAGCAAGCCCTGGCTTTTTAAATAGGCACATGTGCAGGCAGATGCGCACATGGCTGCGACCATATGCATGCACTCATTGAAAAGAACGGAACTTAAAGTCCTGCTTTTTTGCCATTGGGGGAGGGTCCGGAATGAATCCCCCATGGATAGCAAGGGATGACATTATCAATAATACTTATAACTACTATGTTCTGTAACAGCAATTATATGATCAGCCAACATGTGGCATAGGTAGCAGGAATCTGTGGCATGAATAAACAAGAAGACCCATTGCACTAGCAATGGCAGAATTACTACCCATTTCTTTTTTGTTGTCTGCACTCATAGTTTCCTTCACATTGCATTAGAAATCTGCATGCTCTCTTTGTATAGCTGCACTCTCCATATCAACCCCATAAATAACCCATAAGGTAGTATTACTGAGAAGTTGTGGTAGCCCAAAGTCACATGGTAAATTCCACAACCAAGCAGGAATTTGAACTTGGGTTCATGTTTCAGCACTATAAATGCTACTGTTAGAACAATGGTTTTAACAGAGGTTCCGGGGGGGGGGGGGGGGGGGAGGTAACCAAGATTGAAAACACGGTGGTAAAAAAATGCAACAATTAATGTGCTGAACTCACATAGTTAGAATACAAATTAGAATAATATGCATAATTAGAATAATTTGCATGGCATTCAGATTAAATGCCCAAATTTGAAGAACTGGAATATGGAAATCTTAAGTGTAAACCACCAAAAGGATTTGGGCCTTTGTCCACCGCTTTAAATTTATCTCCTTGGTGGACAACAGCAACAACAGTCTACCTGAGGTGTTAATATTGTTAATATTGTTATGTATTATTTTATCAGCAATGTTTCTTCAGATGTTGTAACTTCCTGAGCAACATTCTCTTGCCTCATTTCTTTTCCTGGCCTTTTGTGGAATCTGTAATCTGTTGGGGGAAATCTTGGTAGCCTTAGCAAAAATAGTAGTGAAGGTGGGGACACAGGATAGAATTTTAAAAGTGAAAAGAATCTACTGCTTTCAAAAACAAGAATACATGGCTTTTAATTAAAGAGAAGAAAACATGAAACATGTACAAGTGGCAGCTTGGTATAACAAATATGCAACTGTAAGGTGCCCATCCTAAATGACATTTTTAAAAATTGCCAGGGGAACCACCAATACATTTCCCAGCTGTCCAGGTATCTGGGGACTGAAAAGCACTTCCTTTTATATAGATTGAATGGGATGCCAAAAAATCCTGTATTTTGTTGTCCCTTCATAAATAGTGAAATATATGCATCAAGTAATTTATGAATATGAACAATGAGTTGATTTTAACTTAACTCTGTTAAGTGAAATCAATACTTTCACTTGGTTTTTAGGTAGAACACAAACTGGTTAATAGATTGACAATCCTGTATGTCATCAATGTGAACTGACCCTTATTACTATTTTGACTATCTGGCAACACTAGTCACCAACCTATTGAATTGCAGAAAATGTGCCTATGTATACCCCCAGTCCCCCAAAAAGAAGCAAACAAAATCATATTATGATGTTCAAACAACAACAGAAACCACTGTGCAAAGGGGGACTTTGCAATGCATTTCACAAGGACGAGTTATATTCCAAACCTACATATAATTTGGACCAATTTTGGCCAGTCGCAGTAAGGCAAGCCACTTTGTATAAACTAATCAGAAAGGAATACTTCATCCTCATACCTTATCTGTAGTGGCTAAACTAGTAGGAAACTGGCCTATTTAATCATTCAATGCTGGACCAGTACAAACCCAACATTATAGCTACCAAGATATAGGACATTCCTCTTAAAGTATTTACAGGACTCTCTGAATTGAGAGGGCAGCATATAAATAACAGAAAGAAGAGAAAGGGGGTTTCACGGCTTTGGCTGTTAAGAGAAACATGAATCACATAAATGCATTTTATTCAGCTTCATTCAGGTATCTAGTATATGCCAGAATTACTGAATGTAATTGAAGGGCATATCAAGAATGAGTGGGCTAGCCAGACCCCGGCCTAAATGCTGATGTACACTCTGGACACATCCCTAACTTCTGTGACTGATATCATCTGAAAAATCTGTGTGGTTCCACCACATTCCACCCCCACTGTGGGCCATATACCGTTGTTCCAGACACAAGCAGAAGTAGCATCATGTCACTGTGGTTCTGAGAATTGCCTTAAAAATGCCTGATTTTTAAGGCTCTTCTGTACTAGTTGGGGTAGAAGGGCTGAGGTACACAAAATGCCAAGTTTTTATTGTGATTTGGGGGCATTTTTGGCTGGATGTTCAATTGTTAAAAAAAAATGGGGACAGTTGGGGGCTTTGGAGGTCTCCTGGAGGAGATTCAGGGTCCACAAAATGGTTTCCCAGGGGCTGTGCATGACCTGCAAGCCACCCATTCCCCATCCTTACTCTATGATGATGGGAGACCTGACTATCCAGGGGTTTGATCTCTGTGGAGGGTGGGTATAAATGCATAGTTGTATATGTTTTGGAGCAGGCAAAAGACATGGACTGGAATTGTGTAGGCATCACCATAGCATTCTTAAATGTTTAGCTAGTATTCTGCTGATACATATATTTAAATCTTTTACCCAGGCTTTATATTCCAGAATCCTCCCCCAACAACTTATGTGATGCAAGGTCCCAGATGGGTGGGTGTACATAGAATTTGGAGCTTGTCCTAGACTCAGAGATGAGTAGTTGTGGCATTAATGGCCTTTTCTCATAGTTTGGACTTGACTTGTAGCATACTTGCCAAAACACTTTACTACCATTGTTCTACTTTATTAATCCTCATAGTGCATACCATGCTGCTTGCTCAAAGAATAACAGCCAGTATTCTACATGAGCTACTTAGCTGAGTATAAGTAACATCTCCTGGCCTGACCCACCAAACCTGATGGAAATGTCATTCACCCATGTGCCAAACATCAGCAGAATCCTTTTGCCCATGCACCTAATGCCTGTAAAATAGGTTGGGGGATGGAGAAGTTACAATCATGGCAATACAGTCACAATCATGACTAAGCAGCAATCATCAATATGGAAGAGTTGCCCATCAGTATATTTAATTAAGGGCCAAAATAAACAGCCGTAAAGGGGTGGCTTGACACCACATGCTGTGGCCCTAATCCAACTTTTTTCAGGCATAAAAAGAAGTGGCAAAATTTTGTTCCTTTTTGTGCCAGAAAAACACTTTTCTGCCACCACTGTGGCTTTTGGGTGCGCCGGCAGTATGCAGCATCTAAACCGTGCTGCCAGAGCTCTGAAAAGCTGCCCTCATGTGGGCAGTGTAGCAGCATAACGCTGGCTTCAGGGCAGCATCAGGGCATGCATCATGCATACGCCATGCACCCACGCTGCTGGGAAGCCAGCATGTTGTGCCAATCTGTACCGGCCCTAAGGAGCTGATTTAGAATACTAGTCAACAGTTTTAACATTGCCCCACTGCACTGTCAATGCACTGTCTTTATTGAGAACATTACTCTTTGGATCTTCTGTCCATTCCATATTTGATCACTTTGTTTATCTGTGTGTGTATGTGAGGGGGTTACTGCTGCTTTCAGGGAATCTGATAAAACTTCCTTATCAGTACTGCCAGGAGAAAAGCATAAAAAGCAGGTTGCTCTGCTGTATAACTACAAGACCTATAAACAGATAATAGTGTATCAGCTATAAAGGGATTTTAGAATTCGTGGATTCTAAAGGCACTGAGGTGAATTTTCAGAAGGGCAAGTCTTAGCGGAAGGCACTGTAAAGAAAGAAGAAACTTTTCCAAAAGAGACAAGACGTACAGAGTATTATCTGTCCTGAATGATTTGTCAAAGACTAATTAAATGACTCACCAGATGAGAGCTTGGTCCTAAATGCATCAAGGTAACTCAATGTATCAATTGTTATCCAGATATGGTCAGGTCATTTTCATTGCTGTTAAGTGGATGAATTTGTAACATATTCCATTATGCCTAAATTAACATTAGGATTATTCCTTACCCATTTCTTCCCAGAGGTTAGAAAGCTTCCCCTCAAAAGTTATCCTAAACCCAGTGGGAGTCAAGCCCACCAGTACCCTCTCCCCTACATTGCCAAAAATGGATTTGTTTGAATTATAGGATCATATAGTTGGAGGAGACCACAAGAGCCATTTAGTCTAAAAGACCCCTGCCATGCAGGAAAACACAATCAAAGCACTCCCAACAGATAGCCGTACAACCTGTCTTTAAAAACCTCCAAGGAAGGAGGAAAGGAAAAAAAGCATACTCTATCTTCTATATTACATTCCTTCAAATATTTAAACATGGCTATCATGTCAACTCACAATCTTCTCTTCCTCAGGCTAAATATACCCAGCTCCCTAAGCTGTTCCTCATAGGCATGGTTTCCAGACCTTTCACCATTTTAGTCACTCTCCTTTGGACATGCTCTAGTTTGTCAATATCCTTCTTGAACTGAGGTGCCAAGAACTGGACACAATAATCTAGGTGAGGTTGATTAAAGCAGAATAGAGTGATACTATTACTTCTCTTGATCTAGACACTATACTTTTATTAGTGCAGGCTAGGATCACATTGGCTTTTTAATGTACTGCATCACACTTATGAACTATATTCAGCATGTGGTCTGCCAACTCATGCTCAGTTGTGCTCCTTCTTTAAACAAAAAATCCAAAAACCAAAATGTGCAAGACACACAGCTCCTTCTTATGAATAAAGGCATTCCAGGAAGCCTTGCAGAATTGCTAGTGGTAGAACTTATGGGAAAAGTCATGACCCCACTACAAGAGAACTCATCAATGTGGCCCCCAGAAAGCAAAAGCGCTCAGGACCTATGAGAGATGAAGGTCCAGGAAGAGCCAGAAACTTTGGGGGTACTGCAGAGAATTCACTCCCTCTAGAGTCATGGTTCTCAAACACTGGTCTTCCACATATTTTGGAGGTCCTCTACTCCTGTAATCTCTGACCAACAGCAAAACTGCCAGGGGCTGCTGGAGGCTGAAGTCCCAAACACCTAGAGGAGCAGAGTCTGAGAACCAATGCTGTAGAAGGGTTCTCCTACAGAGCTCTGAAGGTGGTTCAAAAGCAGAATTGCTCCTGTGATCAGTGACAAAAAACAAAACAAAACAAAACCCAATGGATACTGCTGGTTTTTCTCTCCCCACAAGGCTAAGGCAATGGCAGGAAGAATGGAGGGAAGGCCTTTCATCTGTCTTTGGGACTAGGCATGGTGGAGCTGTGTGTATGTCTTCTATCCCTTTGAGGTCAGGCTCAAATAAAGCTGCATTGTGAGTAGGGAGGGAGTTAGTGAATATATTCAGTTGATTGGTTTATATAATTTATGATTTTAGGATACAAATGCTCAGTCAGCTTCCAACATTATTTTTTAAAGTCTAGTAATTATGCAATGACTTATGCATACTAAAATTCAAAATAAATAAATCAAACTGTTAAAACAGAATTAAATTAAAATAATTTAAATAATTTAAATAAATTAAAACAGATTGAAGCTCCACACTAATAATAAACATGAATTAAAATATTGAAAATCCAGCAGATCCATCTAAAATTTCTAATTGTAATAGCTAGTCAGTTGCTGTAGGTCTGCCTGATGAGAAGGTTTTTATCTATCAGTAAAAGGAAGGGAGGTCTATACTCTGAAAACAGCCACCAAGCAGGCCTTCTTATGTATCTGCGTACGATGTACCTCTGAAGGTAGCAGAATGGAGAGAAAGACTTGTCCTACAGATCTCAAAACATGGATAGACTTTTGTGGGAGCTCATGACCTTTCAATAGGCTGGACCTAAGTTAGATAGGGCTTTGAGGTCATTACCAGCACATTGGCCTGTGCCTAGAAATTATATATCAGTGAAGCTGTTGTAACAATACTACTATATATTTCATGCAATACGTCGCTGTCAACAATCTGGTTCTGTAGCATTTTAAATCAGCTTTAGTCCTATGTAGAGCATGTTACAGAAATCCAGATGTGTCATAACTAACACTTGTCTCACATTGGCCACATTAGACATCTCTAGAACTGGGTGTAGTTGGAACACTAGATGCCACTGTGCAAATGCATTCCTGACTACTGCTGAGGCCTGGGAATTCATGTTCAGGCTTGAATCCAGAAGCTGTAAACCAAACTGCAAACCTTTGTCTTCAGGTATGCTGCAACCCCATTCTGCAAGGGGTTGACTTACCGTGATTGCTTTTCAACAGAACAGGAAATCTCTGTCTCATCTGGATTAAGCTTCAATATGTTCACCTCATCCAGTCTATTACTGGCACCAGATGCTAGTTTAGAATTAAACTGCTTTCATGGAAGTGACACAAAACCTCCATTCTCTGGCAACTTTTCCTCAGTAATTTTATGTCTTGAAGAGAAGACAGAGGGACCCCATAGATTAAGGAATCTTGCAGCATCATTTTACTCTGTCCTTTCAGGAGGGACTAAATCCACTGCAAAACAGTGCTCCAAGTCTATCCCACAGAGGTGGTCCGGTTGAATGGCATGATTGAAAGACAATGAGAGATTTGGCAGACCTCAGTTCCTGGTATAGGTTTCGCATGAAGGTGGTGTAATTTGCTTTCTTCCTCTATTCAGTTCCTGGTGTACACTGAACACCAAGACAGTGAAAACTATCTCCATCATGCCTAAAGTAAATTGAAAAGAGCCTAGATAATCAGGAATCCCTGGAACTGAAAGACCATAAAACACTTCAAGATCTTGCAAAAATGGACATTGGAGGCAGCTCAGAAATTATCTGGTGTGGTAGGATTCAAGGAGGGCCTTTTAAAAACAAAGGTCTTACCGCTGCCTTTTAGCCAAAATAGAATCTTACCTTTTGAAGAGTAGTATTCACTATTCCCTTTCTACAGTCAGCAGTTCCCCTCCTCTTGTAAGTGAGAAAGGACAAGAATGTATCACTCACATGGAACTCACCTCTCCAAGGATAATGAAGATTTTCACACTGGCACTTACCATGGGTTAAGAGTTGGTAAAGCACTGGTAAAAAGTCCCTGAAGCTTGAGAGTGTGAAAGCTGGTCATGCTTCTGAAATGTCAGTGAAATGTCCCCTCGCCTTTACCGTCCTTCACGTGACATCCTCCTCCTATCGTTCTTGAAACATAGTTGAAGTGTTGTGCTAGTGGAATAAGCCATTCACGCTTCAAAAGTGTGAATGGCTTGGCGAATGCGATTTGAAGACGATATAAAGACATTTCACCATTCCATCCGGGTATTCCCCTAGGGTTCAGTTTGGCTGAAATGCTTCCTGTGTCACACAAGAGGGTTAAGTAAGCGGTGAGAGATTAACCAGGTTTTAACCCTCTCTCAATTACAACAAAACGTCTTCTAGAGGTCATGAATTCCAGCAAAAAATAAGTGTAAGTAAACATTTTGTTTTTGTTTTTTAGAATAGAGGCCATTATTTAAGTAATTTTTTAAATGACAAACCTGTTGTTTAGCAAATGCTAAAGGCTGTTGATGTGTGGAAAGCAAATGCACTATTTTCCATTCTTGAATTGTTAATGAAGTGTTATTGCATTCCGTGTATGAAAAGTAATTTTTTTGAAATAGTTTTTATATAGTTCTTGCCAATTCCAATATACTAATGCTATAATAACATTTACAACCCCCTTGTAAAAGATCTTTGAAGTTTCCTAAAAAGAATCCAACTATGTAATATATAATGATATAATTTTTTTCTAAAATCCCCATGCACTAGAAAGGATAGACTATGATTGATTGTATGATTCTATGACGTTGCTATGGTTGTTATTATTATTTTATAAAGCATCATTAATTACAGGGTGCTGCACAAAAATAAAACAATAGATAGCTTTGCCAAAGGTAAAAAAATATTTTTGAAGGAAAATAGTAAGGAAGGGACCAATACATTTTTTTTTAAAAGATACAAATACAAAAACAAGTTATCCAAATACATATAATCTGAATGTTTTTTCTGTTGCGTTTCTGACTGTGTGTAATTAGATGGAATACATCTGATTCTGCATACACACATTAATTTGAACATGGTGCATTTCTATATGTTGTACTGTAAAAGAATCCTTAAGGACATTAAAAAATATCTAGCAATTAACACTGTGTGAGATTTTTTTTTTTTTTTAATCAGAGTACAAGAGGTTAAATGCCTGTGAAGGTGGTGGGACTCAGAGAAAGCCCTCTTCTACCAATCTTAGCAATCAGGCTGGCTTTTATAGGGGATATGGTCTTTTAGATAATCTGGTCCCAAGCTGTTTAGGGCATTAAAGGTCAAAACCAACACCTTGAATTCTGCTCAGAAACAGACCGGTAGCCAGTGCAGCTGTTTCAGCAGGGGAGTGATGTGACCCCTATAGTCAGCTCCTGTCAACAGCTTGGCCACAGCATTTTGGACCAGCTGCAGTTTCCAAATAGTTTCCAAATAGTTTCCAAGGGCAGACCCACATAGAGTGCATTACAATAGTCCAAATAGGATGTAATCAAGGCATGTGTCACCTTAGCCAGATGCAACTTCTCAATGAACGAGTGTAGCTGGTGCAGTAGTTTTAACTGTGCAAATGCACTCCTAGCCACAGCAAAACCTGGGCCCAATAAAGACGGGCAAAAAGGGTTGTGGCGGCAGCGAAAGTAGGGCTGGGGAGCGCACACCAAACAAATGCTCCCCAGCCCTACTACGTACAGACGGTGCTGTTACAGCGCTGCCCTGCCCACACATGGGGCATGTGCATGACATGTGGCCATCGCAGTGGCCACACGTCATTCACTAAAAGAGACATCATAACCCTTACAATGCCCCCAAAAGGAGCCGCTCTAGGCGACTCATGTTTTTTGGTCTGCAGCATTGCCATGTGGTTTGGTAGGTGTGGCAACGCTGAGGACCAAAAACGGGCACATAACGGACTGCCCCGAAAGGGTTGGTCTGTACTGGCCCCTGGGCATCCAGGCTCAAATCTGAATCCAGGAGCACACCCAAGCTGCAAGCCTGAGATTTCAGGGAGAGTATAACCAATACAAGCTGTCTTGTGTCTTGTCAGGATTAAGTTTCAGATTGTTCACTCTCACTCAATCCATTACTGACAGCAGACTTTAAAGACAGCTTCCATGGGAATCAGATGGAAAGGAGAGATAAATTGGGTGTCATCTGCATGCTGGTGACACCACACCCCAAAACTCCAGATTACTTCTCTCAGCAGTTTCATGTAGAGTTTAAACAGCATGGGGGACAAACCTAAGCCAGTCTGGGCTCAGTGGCCAACGTATTAAACAAGCATCCCCCAGCACAACCTTCTGGGCCTGTCCCCTCCAAGAAAGACCTGAGCCACTGTAAGACAGTGCCACCAATCCCCATTGCAGAGAGGTGACCCAGAAGGATACTGTGGTTACTGAAAGCCACTGAAAAGTCCAGCAGAACCAATGGGGACACCGTCCCCCTGTCCAGTTTCCTAGAGACTGGCCAATAGTCCTCCAATCTGATGGAAGCTAGAGATGATATTTTTTTTCAGTAGTGGCTTCACCACAGCTGATTTTAGACAAGCTGGGAGGCTGCCTTGCTGTAATGAGGTATTCACTACTTCTCTTACCCAGTTGGCCAGTCCTCCTCTAGCTGCTTTAAATAGCCAAAATGGGTATGTGTCCAGTATGCTCATGGTGGCTCTCACCTTTCCAAGGATTCTGTCCATATCCTCAGGATGCATAAATTGAAACATATCCAGTAACATGTGCCATCAGACCTGGATCAACTATAGCATCCAAGTCAGAGTGGATCCAAGTGATTTTATCCACATAGTGTTGTGCAAACCCTTTGCAATGAGCTACTGAGTAGTTTATATACTCCTCTTGTGGGACCCTGACCACTAAAAATGGCATCACTGGCTGCGATGGCAGTAGTGCAATGGTGGCAGTGAAGAAGGATTTCTTCACTGACACCATTGCCACAGCATAGACTTTCCAATGAGCTCTGCCTGTGTTTGGTCAGACTCACTCCACGTCTTTGATCATTGTCACTCTAGTCTATGTTCCACTTGTTTTATCAGCATTAGCTCCTTGGTATACCAGGGTGCTCACTTGGTTCCATTCCATGGGGGGGGGGGGATACTTGGGAGCAATCGTCTCCATTGCCCTGGCCATTTCTTTATTCTAGAGGTCAGCCAAGACTTCAACAGGATCACCTGCCAAGGTAACATGAAACTCCCTAAGAACCATCAGGAATCCATCTAGATCCATAAGCCTCCTTGGGCAGACTATCTTAATTGCACCTCCCACCCCTGCAGAGTTCCAGAGGCTCTGAGTTCCAGTGAGTCTACACTCCATTAGATAGTGATCTGTCCTATGACAAGAGAACTACTGGAAGTTCCTCCACACCCAGATCATCAACATCCTGCCCTACACAGAAAACTAGGTCCTGAGTGTGTCCCACAGCATGGGCAGCACCAGATTCTTGTTTGAAACTGTGATGGTAATACACATTGATTTACTTGATAATGAAACAGACAGGGAGTGCTAACTTGTTTTCATGCCAAATTGCCCACCCACATACATTATTGTTCCTGTACTTCCATTTCCAGTATTTGGTAGTGTGCTGGTTAATTCAATGGCAGCAAAGCATGGGTGGGAAGACAGTATGGGCTGTCTACCCTTGGCAGTTTGCACACCACACTGTTGCTTTTCAGTGTAACAATAAACTGTGGTTAATGTCAAAGAGGAAGCTTGTGGCTGCACCGGAGGTAGAAAGATGAATTCACTATGTAGGCCCGGAATTGTTGGGGTTTCATCTTAGTGCTTTTTGGATTGCTTGAAGCCCTCTGCAAATCTGCATGCTGCATTAGCTCATAAGAGTTTATTTTCACACTTGTTATGCAACAGTAAATGTCTTTTGTGGTCATTTATTGATCTATACCTCTTCAGCTACCCCAACACAATAGACGATGAGGCTGCAAGTGGAAAGTTTGGTCAAGTTAATTTATCTAGCAGTTTAGCATTACTGCCAAGCCCTGAGCAGGCTCATTCATCAAATGTCTTGGCAAACCTATGAAATTCAAGTTGAACAAAGAGATCTTAGGGTGCATCTACATTGTGGAAATAATGCAATTTGACACCACTTTAAGTGCTGGAGCTCCATCCTAAGGAATCCTGGCATTTGTAGTTTTGCAAGGTTTTTAGCCTTCTCTGCCAAAGAATTCAGATAACTCACTAAACTACAAATCCTAGAATTCTGTACAATGGAGCCATAGCAGTTAAAGTGATGTCAAACTACATTATTTCTACAGTGTAGATGCACCTTTAGTATAAAAGAATGCAAATGTCTAGCCACTTTGTAGAAAATGAAGCAAAAGAAATAATCCCTCCTACCACTTTGCCAGCATCATGCAAAAAGTAGTGCATGTGTCTTGCTCCTGAGGACATTATTATATACAACTTTTAAACTATGATTTCACAGGAAAGCAGCAGTTTTGGCAATGCTCATTACATGCCACTGCTTCTGGCCACTATCCCTCATAATATTTGGCATAGGTATACAATGCCATCGTATTACCATACTGTCTTTGTGTTAGTCATTCCACCTCCAGCAAATTGATGGGTCCTGGTGCAGTTTTAAGATCACCAGGAAAATCCTGTAGAAATTTGAACTGACCAGCCTTACTTCTTTGTCCTTGAAGGGTTTACTCCAAAGTATCCCATGGAGCTTGTTTGATCATTGCTGCTTTGTATTTCATCAGGAAAAATGAAAGAAATTAGAATTAGGGAATATAATAGAATTCTGTCCCCTCACTTTAAAACAAAACAAAACAAAACATAGGTTTTATATAATTTTTCCATCAGTTTAACTTTTTCTTTAAAAGACTTCCTAAATCACCTGCAGTTCACCCAACTCTCCCAGAACAAATCTTAAAAGAGATTAGGAAGTGTATACATGTATGCACAGACACAAACACAGGTTGCTATGGTTTCTTTAACTCACTTGTAAACCACAGAACACACATGTGTGTGACAGCTCCGCCAGGAGGCTAACCTTACTTTCAGGAATTAGGAGGGCATACAAAGGATTTATAATGCAAATCCTATATATATGTACTCAAGAGAAAGTTTAATTGTGTTCAAAAGGGATTTCTCTCAGGTGCATAGGACTATAGCGTCCAGAAAAATACAAAGTTTTAAATAGTAGAATGGATAATACAGTATTAATAGGCCAGGCTGGGTGAGAAAGTAAAGGGGCACAGTGAACAAGAAGAAAACTGCAGCAAACTCATCTTAAAGACAGTTACATAGGCTCACACAGTGTACAGTTATTCTTATATATGATGAATTTTCAGCTGTATTTCATACCAAATAGTACTTTTTACTAAAAGATCATTCATTCTCTGATTCAAGACAAAT
The DNA here is from genome assembly GCA_034509955.1 of Urosaurus nigricauda. NCBI lineage: Eukaryota > Metazoa > Chordata > Lepidosauria > Squamata > Phrynosomatidae > Urosaurus > Urosaurus nigricauda. The sequence goes on from JAOEGL010000003.1 coordinate 90,317,729, forward strand.
TTTCTTTTAAACTACTTTGAATGACTGTAGATTGCAGTATAATATAACTGATTGTTGTTGTTGTTGTTTTGTGCCTTGGAGTCATTTCCAACTTATGGACACCCTAAGGCCAGTGGCGTCCCGAGGGTTGGTGTCACTCGCTGCAGTAACTCATGGTGTCACCCTCCTCATTGATCTCCTCCTCTCATTTCAAACCATACAGAATCTTTAGTATATATTTTTGCACTAATGTTACTTGTAAATCACAATTCCCATATACCACTGAATGTAATGGTAACAGTTGTGACATAAACAACTAGCAAAATTTAAAATTATACCTTCAAATTACAGTGTCATATGCATAACCTTAGTGAAGATTTGGTTAAAATGTAATGTTTTTTAAAAGAAAATTTTAAAAAGAATGTTTTTTTTAAAAAAATCAATATTGTTTAAAAAATTAAAATTTTGAAATTTTAATCTTTTTAAAATCTAGGGCCCCTCCTTTCTTCTCCCACTGAGGTTCACCTCACTCCCATCATCTCTTAAAGACTTTTAAAGAGATATAGACAAATGCTACAACGTTGCTGCCAAAAAAGTGGTCTCCCCACCCCCCCCTTGGGTGTCACCTGGTGCCGTTCGCACCCCTCACATCCTCTAGTGATGCCACTGCCTAAGGCAAACCTATCATACGGTTTTCTGGGGCTGAGAGTGTATGACTTACCCACAGTCATACAGTGAGTTTCCATGGCCAAATGAGAAACTGAACCCTGGTCTCCAAAGTAATCAAACCACGCAAACCACTACATCACACTCGCTCTCATAATATACTTATATAATTATATAAGCATTATAATTATATATGTGCACACAACAACAATAATAATAACAATCAATTACATTATATAATATATAATCAGAATATCAAATACAGTATCATAAATAATAGCCCTTAAATTAATGATGTGGATTGATTTAATAGATGCTATACTTTAACATACATATGGTTGTGAAGAGCAGTGGCAGATCCCTGTTCTTCTACAGGTTAATTGTCAGAATCTCCCAGTAGCTTGGAGGCTATAGCTTTCACAATACTGTTTCCATTTTGTTCATTCTGAGCCTAAAAAGAGATCTACTTAATAATTAAAATTCTCCCATAACCTACCTTTAAATATGCAGTGGACCCTTGGTATCCACTGGGGTTTCGTTCCAGGAGCCCCTAGTGAGTACCAATATCTGTGGATGCTCAAGTCCCATTATATACGGTATAGTAAAAATGGTGTCCCTTAGATAAAATTGTAAAATCAGGGTTTGCTTTCTGAAATTTATATATATATATATATATATATTTGAATATTTTCAAGCTGTGGATGGTTGACCCTGTGGATGATGAATCCATGGATATGGAGAACTGTATACATCTATCATGATAAGCAGCACAAAAGCATGTTAATTTCCAAAAGCCATACTGCCTTGCCATATTTCATTCAATCTACTACCATCCCCTAGATAGATAAACTGGGTGCAGAATCCAGAATGTAATGGAAGGGACACTATTTTGGGAGGGGGGGGGAAACTATATCTTCCAGAATCTTCTCCCCATCACAGTAAGTAGCTTTCAAATGCTAGTAGGTTTTGATGCACGGAAAAAATTGCTGTGAAGCAAGAAACCCAACCTGCTCACTGGTTTTATTCAGACAGGCATTTAATGAGTAAGCATGGGATAGCTTTTTTTTTAAAAAATGGGGTCCTTGTTATATGGGGTGGGCATCATGGTTTTTATTGCAGTTTTACTGTCAGTCATTTTATATTGTTTTTACGTGATATTTTAATTGTTTTATTGTAATATGTTTTATAAATTTTTTATAGTGAGCCATCTTGGGTCCCTTTCTGGGGGAAAGGCGGCACAGAAATCAAATAAAAATGGGGTTGTTGGCTTCCATGTCAGTGGGACAGTGAATATGCTTCAGGGCCAACATTTTGTTCTGAATCTGAAAAGGACCTATCGGTTCAGCAGCTTGGACAGCTCCTTGAGCTAAAACAAGAACAGATTCACTAGTGCCATGGAAGCCCCTGGTTGCCACTTAAGAGTGGATCCAAGGGGAAATAAACAAAAAAGGAAGATGCCTCCTTGGAAGTGACAGAACTGGAACTTTTCCTTGCAACAATTACCTCTTAGTGGTTTCCTACACATAAACATTGGCCTTCCATTCTTGGCATTCTTCCCTTTCCCCAGAAACTAATCTTGTTGCTCCTCTGCCGCCTCAGGGATAGGTGGCCAGAGGTCCTCGCTGCCATGGAGGAAGAAGCACTGCAAAATGTAGGCCCTTCCAAGAAAAATAGGAGATGTGACCAAACCCAATGCTCACAAAAGCCCCGATAAATATAAATTCATGCGTCTTAGTCCGGCTCCAAATGGAAGTTGTTTGGGGATTCCTCCTGGACAGATGAAATGTAGGGCATGTCCGGGACCTCTTGCCACTCTGCTCAGGTTGCAAAACCTCTGGACCTTATCAGATGGGAGCAATTTCTCTTTATTGCAAATGGAGCCAATTGGAGCCAATTCGAATTCACGTGAATTCCTATTGCCTTTGGAATGCATTCAGAATGACTTCCCATTACCTGAAAATGACTCCCCCATTGCCCAAAATTGCATGAGATACTTTAATTCGCAATAACGTCAAACCCTTGATTGCGTTTGGAATGACTTCCCTTTTGCCCGAAATTGTGTGAGATACTTTAATACGCAATAACGTGAAACCCCATGCTTGTGTTTGGATTGCCATTAGACGATACTTCCAATTTCCCACATTTGATAAGGTCCTTTGTGGCTTTGGTGGTCCTCCTTGGCCAGGGTGACCAGAGAGCATAACTGCCAAGGAGGCTAAGGCGCTGAGGAATGGAGGACCTGGCCAAAGAAAAGCTCAAAACACCCCATATGCATGTGAATCCCTGCTGCCTAGCCCTGAGGCAAATGGTTTTGGGATTTTTCTTGGAGTGAAGGCTGAAATGGAGGTCAGGCCCTGGAAAAAGGAGGACCTCTGGTCACTTTGCTCAGGTAGGAGACTGCCAAATAAAAACTTTTTTTAAAAAAAAAAATCCTATAAATGTGAATTTAATAGTGCCACTCTATTCTGCATTGGTCAGGCCCCACCTGGAATACTGTGTCCAGTTCTGGGCACCACAATTCAAGGAGGATGTGGAGAAACTGGAGCGTGTCCAAAGGAGGGCGACTAAAATGGTGAAGGGTCTGGAAACCTTGCCCTATGAAGAACGCCTTAGGGAGCTGGGGATGTTTAGCCTGGAGAAGAGAAGGTTAAGAGGTGATATGATAGCCCTGTTTAAATACTTGAAGGGGTGTCACATTGAGGAGGGAGCAAGCTTGTTTTCTGCTGCTCCAGAGAACAGGACTAGGAACAATGGATGCAAACTGCAGGAAAAAATATTCCACCTCAACATTAGGAGGAACTTCCTGACAATAAGGGCTGTTCGACAGTGGAACACACTCCCTCGGAGGGTGGTGGAGTCTCCTTCCTTGGAGGTTTTTAAGCAGAGGCTGGATGGCCATCTGTCGGGTATGCTTTGATTGGGAGTTCCTGCACGGCAGGGGGTTGGACTGGATGGCCCTTGTGGTCTCTTCCAACTCTAAATTTCTATGATTCTATGATTCTATGAATTCCTGCTTCTTTGCCTTGGGATTCTTCACCCTGGACTGAAGGCTGAAATGGAGGCCAGGTCCTGGGGGAAGGGGAGGGGGAAAAAAAGGAGAACCTTTGGCCACCCCTTTCCTCAGGCTGAAAAACCAATATGACTTCTTTGCTAGCCCTCCCTGGACTGGGTGAGAGGAGGAGGAGGAGGCAGCAGAAAAGGTAGGACCTCCAAGGGGAAACATGTGGGAGACACTCCACAAGAAGAGCTTGAAAACACTCTCCTCTGAATGTGAATCCTCCCTGTTTCTTAGCCCTGCTGAGATTCCACCTGAAAGGTAGAAGAGGCAGAGGAGGACCCTGGGCTGCTCCACTCTGCCTCTCTCTCTGCAGGAGAGATGTCTGTCTTTCTCTTGTGGGAGAGGTTTTGGGACAACACCCATGTTGGCCCCTTCCCCACCTCCCTCCCACCCATTCTGAGGCTCAGGGCCTCTCTCTGTCTCTGTGGGGCTGGCCACTAGGTTTTCCCTCCTCCTCTCTCTTGCTGCTGCTGCTTCTTCCCGCCTTCCTCCTCCTCCTCCTCCTCCTCCTCCTCCAAGTCTGCCTCCTCCTTGGCTGCTTCAGTGGCATGAGCTGCTCAGCTGCGCCTTCTTCAGCTTCCCCTCAGGAGGAGGGAGACCTTCTGGGGGTCTCCATTAAGGAGGGAGGAGGAGGAGGAGGAGGAGGAGGAAGGGGGCTCTTTCTCTCTCCTCCAGCCCCCTGGACTCAGGTGAGGAGAACAGAAGAGAGGGGACCATGCCTTCATCCTCTTGGAGGTCTGGGAGGAGGAAGGGACTGGTGGTCTCTCTTGTGTCAGCTTGGGAGGAGTCTTTCCTGCTTTAGCAACATTTGCAAGAGAGGATGAATGGAAGGGTGCAGGATGTGTCTGCACTGGAGGGATAACCCGGTTTGATAGCGCTTTTAACTCCCTTGGCTCCATGCTCTGGAATTCTGGGCATGGGAGTTTGTTGTGGCCCCGAAGGGGCCACAACAAACTCCCATGCCCAGAATTCCAGAGCATGGAGCCAGGGGAGTTAAAAGCGCTATCAAACCGGGTTATCCCTCCAGTGTGGATGCAACTCAGGAATCAGGTTTGCATTTCACCCTGTCAAAGGAGTGTGGGGACAAATTTGGGAAAGCTTCATCCTTTCCCTCCCCCTTTTTCTTTTTTCCTCTTTTTCTTGGAAAGGCTCAGGAGGATCTGCCTCAGTTTTTCCCTCTGTCCCATCATCAGGATGGAATGAGGAGGGGAGGAGGAAGGAAAAAGGGAAAAGAACAAAAATGGGAGCCTGGCCAGGAGGAATCAAAACTCTTTTTTAAAAAATCCCAACAAACCTCCTCATTCAAAGGCAAAACTCAAAACACACTGCAGAAACAAGCCAGTTTTTTGAGACTGCTGCCCTGGCTCATTGCTAGGGAATCCTGGGAATTGTAGTTGATTGTGGGGCCAGACTGAGGAGGCACAATGTCTCACAAAAAGGACAGTTCCCAGAATTCCCTAGCATTGAGCCAGGGCAGTCAAAGCAGTCTCCAACCAGAGTATTATTGTTGTTGTTGTTGTTGGGAATCTGGGAAATCTGGGAAAATCAGTAGGAAAAAGGATTTTGGAGCAGCTTTGAAACTAAATGGAAGAGAGAAGTTGAGCTTTTCTAGTCCGCATCTGAGCAAGTCTAGGGAGTTTCTCACACTGGGGTTGATTTCGACATTAAAGAGAGATTAAAGCGCATTTTAAAGCATCCCGCAAATGAAGCGGAAATGGCGAGTAATTGTGCAAATGATTATCACATACAATTGTGTGAATAAAGGGATAGCGGAAATGCATGGCCACTGAAATCCCGAAAGTAAAAAGATGCACATTAATGCTTCGTTGTGACTACTTTAATGGCAGGTTTTGTGCAACGTCATGTGAAATCGTTACGTGTAATTACGAGATTTTCCCAGGATATTCACAAGATAAACTGATCTTTTTTGTGTGATAAACTTCTAGGAAAGCTTATGAATTTCTCTGTTTCAATTAGTTTCCAAAGTGCTACAAGATCCCTTTTAGACCAAAATAAAGTGTCGCAGACTGAGTTGTTTTGGCTCAGAAGTGAACAGTGGTTCTGCTGAGGGCATGAGATGATCAACAGGTGTAAGGACTGTTTTCAGCCTCTTAAAACCACTTGGTTTCTTTTCCCCCAAAAGCATGGATTTATAGGCAAGAAATGTCAGGAAATGAAGTGGATGTTGCCCAGCTGGGAGGATACTGTTGCCATCTTTTTTGATGCCAATTTAATTTCATGCCTCGTCCCTCTTTGCTCTTGAGAGGTACTGGAAAAGTTTGTTTGATGATTGCTGAAGGTATGGGCTTTCCACTCTTCCGAAAATAAAGCCAGTGGATTAGTGGATCTAATCTGTCTTACTGATTTTTGAGAGCATGCCAGATAAAATTAAAGACAAATAAACAGAGTAAACTAGATGGTAGCTTTCATCCCCACCACTCAACATTATGCTTCAAAAAGGCTTGGGAGGACAGATGCCTTCTCAGCACTATTTAATAAACCTAGGTAAATAAGAAGTGTGCTGTGGTGTAACTGTTTGAGGGTAACTGTGGAAGTGTTTTTCATTGTGGATTCTATTAGGTCACCTTGTACCCATTAAACATAGTATATGTATGGACAACAATAGATGCCATTAATTTCAATGAGGCACAATTAAACATATTAATATAGCAGTCCTAAACTCTCTTTTCTAGGAAATTAGTCTCATAGAATTAATAAGCAGAACTGATTTCTGTGTCAGTGTGGACATATTGAACAAGAGCTTTCCTTTGACAAGTCTGAACCCTACTTTTAAAAAAGCACGGTCAAACAAAACAAAAGCCCTGTTGTGTCCTGTTGATTTCAGTTGAAGAGCTGAGAGGAGCTGTCATCTCCACTTGACATGAATGAGCCGTGTAATCTAGTTTGTGCATCTTTACGCAAGAATTAGTCTCACATCATTTCAATCAGCTTGTTCCCAGGTATGTGTGCTTTGCCAGGGTGGGAATCATGTGGCCTTCCAGATGTTGGATTGCAGTGTCCAGAATTCTTCCCCATTGGTTATTCCAGTTGGGGCTGCTGGGGGTCCAAAACATCTGATGGACCTTATGAATTCCCCCTAACTCTCTAAACCTTAAGGGAAGGAGGCATAACACAGTGGCAGAGCACATAGTTTACATCTAAAAAATTCTGGGTCCTGCCAAATGTGCTCCCAGTAAGATTGAGGAAAACTCTTGTAGGAAACCCTGGAGAAACTGTCTCCTATCAGAACCGTGTTCAGTACAATACTGAGCTAAATGGATCAATAGTGTGATATGTGAAGTTTTCTTTGAGACCCTATGTTTCTACAAGAGCAAAGTTTTAAGTTTTTTAAACTGGTGTGGGCTATAACATCTATCTCACTGAGAAATTTTTTTTTAAATTTGTTTATTGGATTTATATGATACTTATCTCCTCTAAATGAGACTCTGGTAGGTGACAGCAATATTTGATTAAAACACAGATAAAATCCAATAATAAAATACAATTATATTATAATAATATTAGTTTTAAAAAAATAAAACAAAGTTTAAAATGTAGCATTAAAGAAAAAAACAAAGCATCCACATTGTAAAAGAATCACTTCCTTTTGGCAAATGGTTAGTTGTCAAAAGTCTCTCTAGAGTTTGTTTGCCTACTGGTGGAAGGAGAGTTGGGAGACTGTCAACCTGAAGACCCCGTCTGATGTTGAAAGATAATTTTAATTGTTTTGAATTTTAATGTGATACTTTAAACATTATTTTTGGTCTGTGAGCCACCTTGGGTCCCTTCTGGGAGAAAGGTGGCATACAAATGAAGTAAATAAAATAAAGTAAATAACCAGAGTCAGGCCTGGTTAATTGTTGGACTGGAGATCACTAGCAAATACCAGGTGGTGTAGGCTAAATTTCAGGTGAAGGTAATGGAAAACCATCTCTGAGTATTCTTTGCCCAAGAAAACCCTGTGAAAACCATGGGGTATCCATAACTCAACAGATGACTTGAAGGAATATATGCACACTCTAAATCCTTAGTAGTGTTTCAGAGCCATGGAGTGGCATCAAGATCAACACCTCTTGTGTTGTCATTAGATGTGGCGTTGAGGATGGTTGGCCTCCCCTGAAGATCCCAAATTGCAGATGTGCCTCATGAGGAACAATACAATCCTTGAGGTAGCCTAGTACCAAGTTCTATAGGATTTATATGTCATGGCCAGTGCTTTGAATTAGGACTGAAAATAAGGAGCCATTGAAATTGTCATAAAAAGGGAATTGCTTCATCTTGCTTCTTTAAAAATGGTAAAGGTCTACTGAAATCTGAGTGTCTTGCATGCAATTTCCACAGGATGTCTGAGAGGCTGCAGTAAAAGGACCCATAATGTTTGTCTTTTAAAATTCTGAAGAAGGCAGCACATTGCCCAATCTCAATTCATAAGTAGATAATGAATAGTACTAAGTAGTAAATAATATAGATAGCATGGGTGGTGAAACAGGTTTTTCAGTATGTTTAAGGATAAGGTGGGAGAGTTTCTCATTTTAATGAAATGTATTGCAACTTCACTTCTTATGAAAGGAGAAGAAATGATTTACCAGCGGAAACAGTACAAGTAAAACCCACAGAATGAGCACCTTAAAAATCAGGTGTTTTAATGCCTAATAATTTTGGGAGAACTAAATGCTTAATTCTACCTTTAAAATCAATGAAATACCCATGTGCTAAACATTGACTAAGTTCCTAAATAACCCAAAGGTGCCAGATCCTGTCTGGTTTTTGAACCTAGTCAGGGTCAGTTCTGGTGGTGGTGATGATGATGATGATGAAAATTTATTACCTGCCTCTCCCCATGAATAACAACAATTAACAGACAAACAACTTCATTTAAAAAGACATCAATTAAAACACATATCAGTTTAAAATGACAAATAGGATGTACACATATTAAAACAATCCACCAAAACTCATCATTTAAAATTCACAGTTTAAAAATCATCAAGTTAAGCCTGCTGGAGGAGACTGGTCTTTAATGCTCTTTTAAATTCCAGCAGCACCTTGTGATAGATTTGAATTAGACAATAAGGAAATTGAAATAGTCAAAGATTTCTTGTACCTATGATCAAACATTGCCTGGAATGTAGACTGCAGTTAAGAGATAAAAAGAAGACTAGGAATGGGAAGGGCAGCCATGAAACAGATAGAGAAGATCCTAAAGAGTAAAGATATACAACTGAGTACCAAAGTTAGAATCATCCAGGCTGTATTCCCAATCACTATGTATGGATGTGTGAGCGGGACTGTGAAAAAAGCAGATAAAAAAGAAAATCAACTCATTTGAGATGTGATGTTAGAAAAGAGTACTAAGGATACAGTGGACAGGAAAAAAGACAAACAAGTGGGTCCTTGGGTGAATCAGACCAAAAATACCTCTACAGGCCAAGATGATTAAATTGAGGCTGTCGTACTTTGGCCACATCATGAGAAGGCATGACTCATTGGAAAAGACAATAATGCTGGGAAAGATTGAGAGTAGATGAAGGAGAGGTAGACCACACACCAGGTGGCTAGACTCAATTCGGGAGGACAAAGGCATGAGTCTTCAGGAAATGAGCAGAATAGTGGAAGACAGGGAGACTTGGAGATGTCTCATTCACAGGGTCACAGTTGACTCAAGGCAGCTAACAACAGCAACAACAAAAATGTGATAGGAGAATAGAACAATATTTACTATAGCAAGAAGCAGCGTTCCTTCCACATCTGTTTTCCCCAGAATCTTCTGTGGCAGAGTTTAATGCAGTAGGATCATAGAATCATAGAATCATATTACAGTGGTCCCCTGGGTTATGAAGGTAATCCGTTCCGGGATTACCTTCGTAACCCGGAAGCTTTCGTTTCCTGGGGGACCGCTATTTTAAACAAACCGCGCGGCCATTTAAAGGGGCCCCACGGCTTTTTTTCTTTCGGATCCCGGGGGATCTTTCGGATCCCGGGGGATACTTTAGCGGTCCGGCCGCCTTCGGATCCCGGGGTTTTCGTAACCCGGGGGATTCGTAAGGCGGGGGACCACTGTATAAAGAATCATAGAGTTGGAAAAGACAAACAGATGCATCATGAATAAGACAAAAGGTTGTGATGTACATCTTTCCGCATGTTATGTTGTTTTCTTGGAAGGTGTGAACATTACAGACCACAGTTGAGCAAAAGCTAAGCACCCTGAAGTACTGTTGATTTCAGTGGGAGATTTAAGAATATGTAACATATCTCTGTTTAAGTGCTCAGCATTAGCATAATTATATCCTGATTGTATAATTGTGCCTTTGATGTCATATCAGGCATAACATTCCCTCTTATGTGGTTTGGGATTGAATTACACACAGTGTGTTATCTGATCCTTTATATTTCTAAGGAGTACTTTCCTTGATCCTGCTTTATTTTCTTTTTATTTCTGCTATAGTACACCTACAGCTGAAGATGGAGTCAATAAGATGCAAATGAAAGACTTCATGTTGGGCATTTCTACAGTTTTAGATCTGTATGATGTTTGTCCAGTTAATAAGGATGGGGCTATAGAAGAAGACTCCCTCCCAATGGCGAGTGTTCAGGGTGATGCCCTTGGTTTGGTTCCAGGATCTTCCTATGGATAACAAAATCTGTGGATCCTCAAGTCCCATTGAATACAATGGCATAGTAAAATGGCATCCCTAATATAAAATTGTATGATCAAGGTTTGCTTTTGGGAATTTATATATTTTAAAAATATTTTCAAACTGTGAATCCCTGTATTAAAAAATCCGTGCATACAGAGAGTTGACTACATAGCCTAACAAAATATGGAGGTCCAAGGTTCTCCAGTCCTGTGGTAGGGTATGGGAACCAAAGAGTTGTGTGAAAAGCTTTAAAGAAAATGTTGATTTGGGTCATTTTAAAGGGACTTGAAGGAAAATGAGCAGTGGCATTGTATTTCTAATAAGTAAGTCTAAACATAAGGTCAGCAATGGAGTAAGAGTGGACTTCTTCAAGGAAACAGGAAATCTTGCTATGACTAAAGGTGATAGACTTGGAGCTCAGGGTTATGGAGCAAATGTCATGGGCAGGGAAATAGCGTGTGATATGAGAATATTGAATGCTAGAGTGACATGAAGATAAAGAATATGGTTGGAACTGGATTTTTCAGAAAGACAGTGTAGGGATTTAAGAAAGGACTTGCCATATGGATCAATGAAAAATATTTTTGCGGTAAAAGTCAAAGATACATTATTTTTGCTTGATAACAAATACAGGTATATCACGGTTAATGAAGCAGATGTGTTCCTGGATTTTACTAATTTAACAGAAACTTTGGTACAAGAGGTAGAAATAATATGGAAAGATTAGGGATAAATTCTTATATCACAAAAAAGAAGAAAGTTCATTTCAGGAAACATTTTATTCAAAACTGACAATGTGCGCATGCAAAATGATGCGACCTATTCAGATAAGCCTTGCATAAGTAAACAGGAACATTTTGAATCTTTCAGAAACCATTTAAAGTTTTCTTCCAAAATCCATCCTGGGATGATTTAAAAACAACCAAAACTTTTAACTGCTTTCACTTGTCTTATGATTTAACTTTTGGTGGCAAAACTTGCAGATATGTGTCTTTTTTTTAATGACCAGGTAGCTGGCAAGGCAGCTTAATCTGTTTTCCCTTTTCTTTCTGTTTTGTTCTTCCCACATGCTCAATCATTCTGCAGGCAGCAGCTCACCTTTCGTGTGGTTCATAATCACACACAGTCAACAGTAGAATTCAGAGGCATAGCCATGTTAGTCTGGAAAATTTCAATATGCAAAGGGATCTTGTAGCACTTTTGAGCCTGTGTGAAAGAAACTGTAGCATAAGCTTTCCCAGACTTGGGTCCAAAACACACTGCAGATATAATCCAGTTTGGAACCACTTTAATTGCCCTGGCTCAGTACTAAGAAATCTTGGGTATTGTAGTTTATTGTGGCACCAGAGCTCTCCGACAGAGAAGGCTAAATGTCTCACAAAACTGCAATTCCCAGGATCCCCTAGCACTGAGCCAGGGCAGTTAAAGCAGTCTCAAACTACCGGTATATTATTTTTGCAGTGTGTTTTGGACCTTGATCTACTTCCTTAGATGCATGGAGTGATGCATGCAGTGGTGCATAGGGAGGCACTTTATAATCTGTATGGCTAGCCATAGCAATGCAAAATATGTGGGTATGGTGATGAGGTGACAAGTTCAGTTTTAACAGCTACAGTAAAATCACCTAGAGTAGAGGAGATTCCCATTCAGCCTCAGGTCAAGCTTTACTGCATTGTTTATTGCAGACATGCTTGCTGCAACTCAACACTGAAAGTCTGTCTTTCTCCATCCCTCATTCACCATCCTCCAATGCCAATGCTTCAAAACAAACAAACAAACAAGCAAGCAAACAAGCAAACAATCATCCAGCCAGCCGGCCAGATGACAAGGGAGGAGGGCTGGGCTTCCATAGCAGCAGGGAGAAAAATTTATACAGTTGTTCTTATCAACAGCAGTATTTCTCAGTGAAATATGATGTATATCTTTAAAACATTATAGATTTTTAATTTTTTTTAATTTTTATATTAAAATAAACAAAATCATGTACAAATTTACACCACTTCAAGTACATGTCTACAACAGCCATTTCAAAAATTCAGATTTGCCATAAATTCTTTACAACATTTATCTGTACAAGTACTTTGCTCCATTAAGTCTACTCATCGTATCATTAGTTAATCCTGATAAATTTAAGCACGGAAAATTCTCTGACTTTGAGATTATTTATTTATAAATTCCAGGATTTTCAATTATTTGTTTCAGACCAGTTTTAGATTGCTTGGTATTGATTTCTGTGTTTTGTTTTTTATCTATGATTAAAAAAAGGTTTTATGGTTTATATGGTTCAGCTATTTTGATATTTATACCCAGTTGCTTTAAACTGTATTTCTAATTGAATTATGGTCTTCTGGTTTAACATGTCTATAACCCATTGGACGATATCCAAAACTTTGAAAAGTAGCTGAAAATGTTTTAAGTAAGCAGACAGAGATTATTCTGAATATGAGGAGTATAAGGAGAGAGGAATCAAGAGTTTAAAGCCAAGGATTTTTGGTATATATGTGTGTGTGAGAGAGAGAGAGACAGAGACGGACAGACAAGAGCTTGTGAGGAAACCTGAAAAGTTTTCTCTTAATATATTGAGTATGAAATAATGATGAACCATACAAGGGGAAATATCAAATAGAAAGCTGAAGAGGTGGTCAAATCCTGTGGCTATTTCTATAGAACAAAATTCCTAAGTAAAGCAGCTGGATGGATGTCATAAGTGCCTAGGTGCTAATAGCCACAGGATTTGACCAGGAGGTTATTCACATGTTTTGTTTTGTAATGTGACTTTGCAAATATTCTCACTCATGCATTCCCGATTTGTTGTTTACACTATTTTTTAAAAATCAGAACCACATCTATGGGCATCTCTGTGATTTGTGTTGCTCACGCATGTCAGCACTATGCATAAAGATGGAGTCAATGATGCACATTTATTCAAAACATGTTCCGGACATGCAGAGTTTTATCCTGGGTCTTTCTGCATTGGTTATTCACACAGCTGACAATGTGATATTTTCAGGAAAACCTGGGGGGGAAATGAATTTGATTATCCCGAGGGTTTTTTGGCAGCCCCCCCCCTTAATTAGATGCATTTGAAATTCATGTGAACAACACAGATTCAATCCATGTTCTACCAGGAATATTTTCACTGTCTGAATAACCCAGGAACCCAAGTCACCAGGGGGCAGTGGGCAGGACAATAGAGGGCTAGGAACACTGTTGGAGCTCACTGATAAATCACAGATTAATGTGGAAATGAGATGGACTGAACATATGAGCACACATTTGTGAAGTTCCTACAGAATGAAAATAGGCTAGACTTAGCTGGTCCTTCCTTAATACCATTTGGTACAGAAACAGAAGGATTTTGCATCAGTGTTGTTGTAAGAGCCAGGGTTCTAAGGCAGAGTGCCAGAACATTTCAATGAGCTAGGAAGCTGGTATCAACTGTTATGAGAGAAGTTCCTGGTTCAGGGGGAAAAGGAAAAGGCCAGGTGGAGGACAGTTAATGAACAGTTCTTTGCATGGTTGCCAATCTGTCTGAGCTATTAGTGGAATACACCCACAGCTTTGGGTAACATCACACCTGCCATGCCACTCTGGCATTCTGTTCCCTTTAGGTGGAATCTCCAGTCTCTCTCTCTCTCTTTCTCTAGATTTTTCTCAGTAAAAATATTTTTCTGAGCTCTACTTCTTCCTTGATTTACTTCAGTTGGTGAAAACTCAGTTCAAACTGCAAAAATAGTTTGTTCTCAATTAACTTGTTGTGGGGAAAGGAAAGAAGGGGCAGAAACCTAACCCTCCCAGTAGGTACAGGCAAAATCAAACTGCTTCAGCCTCCCCTATCTTGTCCTTCCTGTTAATTTTTGCCATCTGGAGCACACTCTGATGTCGTTATACCATACGTGCCCCATTTTCCTTCTGTGAAATATTGGAGAGGATGTATGTGTATGAACCACAGAGACATACCGATATGAATTGCAGCATCATCCTAATTTTCAAATTCTCCTTGTGAGCATGGCAATGGACACTGCCATGATGAATGACTGTGTTTTAGTATTTACCACTGTATCGACGGTTAATGGAATATGTAGCAGAAGTCTATGCATATTTACACAGCTGAAAGCCTGTCTGTAAGTGTGCATTATGTGCAATTATGCAATTTATGTAATTAATTGTTTTATAACATGCCTTTCTGCCAGTATGGGACCCACATGATTGCTTAAGACTGACATCTAATTTAAATGAGCAAAAGATGCCTTTTATAAGCAAGGGTTCCAGCAGTCCTCATTGGAGTGGCACAACCTGCTGCTTACTTAATTGCCAACTAACCCACATAGATGATCATCTAGTGGAAGGTGCTGACCAACTGGCTTCAGAGAGTGACAGAATCTACTTTTTAAAAGTGAGCAGTTTGTGCTGTATTAAAGTTTCTCAAAGGTGATGAAACATTAATAACACAGACTAAAAGTGAATTAAATTGCAAAATATTAAATTATATTAATCCAATTGTTAGTCCCAACCAAAGAAGACAGATTGTATCAAATTGGCACAGGTATGTGATATTGATTCTATGGGTCTAGTTTAGTTGGGACTAACAACTGGATTTAGGGGTAATTAAGTTAAAAATTTCACTATATATATATATATATATATATATAGTGTGTGTGTGTGCGCCTTCAAGCCATTTTTGACTCATAGTGACCCTATCATGGGGATTTTTTGGCAAGATCTGTTCATAGTGAGCTGACTTTGCCTTCCTCTGTCCAACACAACCCAGTGGGTATCCATGGCTGAGTGGTGAGTCGAACACTGGTCTCCACAGTTAGCCAGCACCAAATAAATTAGATCCCCTTCAATGGCAGACATACATGTCAAAAGCCTGCTTGAACAATAAAAAAATGTCTGCCTGCGGGTGGAAAAGCAAGAGAGATGGGGGCTTCTGGTTCCCTGAGTTCCAAGGCTTATGTTATGTCCCTTAAGACTCTATAATTGAATATAATAAACACCCACTTTTACATACATTCCTTTCTTGAACAAAGGCCTAGAGTTGGTAGTGGTCACTGACAGTCAGTCTCAGACAAAACTGATCATTTTGAGTCCATTTCACTCTGGTTTTGGCACAGAAACTGTTGTTTGACTTGGCGGCTTTTTCCAGACTCAAATGGGAATGTGACTATTTTAATAACAGTTAATCAGTTCATTTCTCTTTTTTAAAGTCTTATTTATTCCATCATTAAGACTACTATTCCCAAGTCCATCCATCTCCATGAATGTGCAGTATATGATAGAATTTTATGACCTATGTGACAGAGACATGTACTGTACTGGGCCTTGGAGTTTCAAAAGAAGCAATGTATTTTGTCTTCATATTTGCTATAATTCTGCACAGTGTACAGTACTCCCAGCAACCCAAAAAGCAACTTTAAAAGAGAGGAAGAAGAAGAAGCCGCCGCAGCTACCGCCCTAATTTCCGTACTAAATGGAAGTGGGAACAGTGTTCTTCACTGAGATGTGGCTTGCTTTCTTAGTGCCTCCTGGAAAAACCTACAGAAAAAAAATAGGGCAACATTTTATAAAGAAGTTGCTTCTTTTGCTATTAAACCAGTGCCAGTTTTCACAGTGACATAACACTTTCCAGTGTTTGTACCTTCTCCATTACATCCACTTTCTTGGGCCAAATCCTTTTTAAAAATAAGTTTGACTATTTTTGTGTGCCTGTCTGGAAAGATATTAGCAGATTCACATTCTAATAAATACAGAAAGTAATGGGAAGAACAGGCAGAGACTCTTGTAGTGCAATATCAATTGTTCGAACAATTTTTGTGGTTTTTGCCCATGTCTTGATTTAGATCTGAATAAAGAATGGCAGTTAAAACACGTTATTCTGTTAATACTAGAGGAGGGGGGCTGTCTCATGAAATTAAATTATTCCATTTGCCATTATGTAGCCTCTCCCAGAGGTGGAAGGTGTAATAGGCCTTAGAAGAACAATGTAAGTTCTGGATAGTTTCTTACAGGAGAATGTGGTTTCTCAGATAACTGAAACTCAAGCCAGTTTAAAGAGATTTCTTCAGCAAGCATGGGATTCCAACCTACTAAGAGCTGCAGAATGGCAAAGATGAAGTGGCTGCCATATTCTGCGTCTGGCAGCTCATCTTCTTCACAGGGAGCTCTGTGGCATGCAGAAGCCTCCTACAAATAGCCAAAAAGGCCAGTCTGGAGAATGGTTTCTGGCCAGAGGTGGGATTCTGCAAGTCAGATGGAAGTCTTTATGGTTGTTCTCCTGAGAAGCATATAAATTGAATTGAAACCTTTGTTTTTGCTTCACCGCTTTAATGATTTTCTTTGACGATGGGGGCCACGAGGGGGGAGAAGGTAGTTGAGGCATTTCTGGCAACCATCTTGGGGGCATATTACTGCCTAGTCCCCAGGTGGCAGTGGGAGTTACATAGTAGCCTCCACTCATAGATCTGACCATGGCAGGCAATGGTACCCAGGCATCAGATGGCACACATGTCATCTGATGCTTGCATCCATGCTCTATGCTGCATAAGTGCTGAAACAATTGTAACCAATAACGGTATGGCCATTTTCAGCATTTTATCATGCATGAATGAATACAATCTCATCTTATAATAAGATTGCAAATGCTACTCTTATGGACTAGCATTAAAAAAGGAATCATCACACTTACACTATCTCTCCATTTGCAGTACAACCTCTCCATTTGCAGTTCTGTTTATTCTGAACTGCAAATTCTACTTTTCCTAATTTGTTTATTCACAAATTTGATTAATATATTCTATTTAGGAATCTCTAGGTCCTCTAGCATGACTCTCCTGGAACATGACCATAGAGTTACACTAAGGATACTAGAGATTCAAAGGAGGAAAAAAAAACCACTTCCCAAGGCATTTGTAGGACCTCTGTCATGATTTATTATCAACCTCTGGTGGATTTGGACCATAGAGTTGTGGTGGAGGACCTAAAGAATTCAAGAGATTTTTTCTCAGGTTAAAAGTGCTTTTTTATTTATGGTTTTTCCACTTTTAATGGGGTCCTGCACCTTTAACCCTAGTGAATGTGGAGGGCCCACTGTATAGGTGTCTGAATAACCGATACTTGTTGCAAACTACAAGACAATGTTATTGCTGTTGCTTCATGTCTTGTTTGTGAGCTTCCGAGAGATTTGTGATTGACTGGAATCACACTAGGTCACCTTGTACAACTCACCCACTGTCTCAGTGGAAGGGCAAAAGCAAACTCCCTCTGAACAAATCTTGCCAAGAAAACCCTGTGATGATCCAGTCAATATAAAGTCACTATAAGTCAGAATCAACTTAAAAGCACACAGCAACTGGTGAAAAGAGAGTGCCAGGTGAGACAGAATATGACTTGATATAGTGGGGAAGGGTTTTTTTTTTTAAAGTTTTAAAACATAAATGAAATATTTCAGCACAAAAGAGCTAAGTAAATAATTGAACTGTGAGTTCATTTTCATATTAACCTTCACAGTTCAATCAAGGTGCAATTCAGGCTTGGCAGAAATGGCCAGTTCTCATCCTGAGGGCTTGTTCTTTCTGCTGTAGCACCGAGGAAGGAAAAATGTTCCTGGAAATGGTTTCTTCAGCATTCCTGCTACAGTGACCCTTCCTTCCTGTCTAGCATTTATAATATCAGTTCTATTTTGCAGCAGGTGGGAAAGGCAACCTACTGCATAGCAGACCTAGGATCATTTTCTCTAGCACCTGTTCAGTGCCTACATTGCTCAGCTGTGCGACCTGTGAAACAGTGGTAACCGAACCAATACCCGTTTTCTTACCACCCACTCTCCAAAGACAGCTGCCTTGCTTCTGAGGGAGAATTTGCACAGTAGAGCATACACGATACGTTCTGAACAAGATAGAAGAAACTCTGAAAACTTTTGGGGGTTTCCTCCAAGCCTGCAGTATGCCATCAATGTAGGTATTTATTTTGGGTTATTATAAGTGTAGGCTTCATTTATTTATTTGGGTAATCGTAACTATGACATTGGAAGAAAAAGAATCCATAATATAAGATATACAGATGTTACTATATTATTATCTGAAATAATAATGATAATGATGAAGATGACGATATTATTATAGAATTTGTATATCATCTCCTAGCCAACAAGGGTTCCTGAGGCAATGAACAAATAAAAACCAATTAAAAACAATGCAAAGATTTAAAAAAACATTTTAATAATTGCTCTCTAAAACCTCCTAAAAGCAGTCAAAAAGCAGTCTTACAATCCAGTTTTGAAACAGTTATAACAGCAATTTCAAGCACTGAATGCTTTGTGTAATCGCATTGTTTTGGCTGTCTGCTGGAGGCTTAAAAGGAAGGGGTCAGCCTACTTTCCTTGGGTTGGAGTTCTGCAATTTAGGCACTGCTACAGAATAAGCCTTGTCACATGATTCCCAACCTTACATCAGAAAGTATTGGGACATGCAACATGACCTCCTTTGAAGATCTAAAATTTCTATCAGGCTCATATGGGATATTAAGAAGTCTTTCAGATATCTTGGCCTGAAGTCATTTAGGGCTTTGTAGGTCAACACCAGCACTTTGAATTGAATTTGGAGGCAAATTGGAAATCAGTGCAGTTTTTTTTGCAGGACTGGTGTTATATGATCTCTAAAATGCATACTTGACACCAGTCTGGCTGCTGCATTTAGCATTTGCTACCTCCAAACACTTTTCAGGAGCAGCCCCGAGTTCATTACTGAGAGTTCATAGCTGAGACATAACTTAGGCATGAACCACTGTAGCCAGAGTTGACTTCCCCAATAAAGGGTGAACTAGTCAAAGCTGGACAAAGGCACTCCTGGGCACCACAGCAACCTAGCTTTTAAGGAATAATGCTGGGTCCAAGAGCACTTCCAAGCTATGAACCTGATCTTTCAGAGGGAGAGCAAACCCAGCTGGAACAAGCTGTGATCCCAGTCACAAACTAGGAAAGTCTTGGAATGACTACAGGTGAAGCTTATGCAAGAAAGTATGAGTTACTGCTGAATATTAGGAAGGCAAAAAAGACAAAAGTATTTGCACAACTATAAAGTGGATTCTGAAGTCATCAAAACAAATTTAATCAATCAAAATGGAGACTGTAGTTATGACATCAGAAGAAAACCCAGTAATTTTTTTGGCTATTATGTTTCTGGGTTGCACAACTTGTAGTGATTATTCCCACCCCTACTCAGGGCTCATCCATGCTCAAATGTATACCAAGATTTTGTCGTTTTCATTTGTGCATACTTAAAGTGTGGTGTGAATGGGGTTTCTTCTCCTCCTTGGAAATGTAAATAAGGAAACAAGATCAACACGTCATCAGTAAGACTTTCTAGAAGTAAAGGAAAAAGTGAGAGTATGGAGTCTGATATCTCAATTAACTGTGTGCATTAGATTCTTTTGGGTGTAATCTCCCCTTCTGAACTGGGTTTCAAAAAACATTGCTCAAATTGAATCAGTCAAAAAAGTCATGAACCTGAATTTACTAGACCTGAGCCAGATTGCTACTAACAGGATGTCTTGGAGAGTTCTAATTTTAATAGGGTTACCATATGTCAGAGTCAGCGTGATGCCACATAACAGCGAGAAGTGTGAACAGCAGCAAATCTTAATATTCTACAGTGATATCTCATAGGTTTTCTCTGTCTGAGGCAGAGATCTTTTAACACTGAAAAATGGTAAGGATTGCATGCAATTGCCATACTAATGAGCACTAGCTTTCTTTCCTAAGTTTTACCTTTTCCCTTAAACTTAATGTTACTTTTCACAATACAAGAAGTCTCTCTTTCCCCCCTCTAACTCATAGAATCATAGAATCACAGAGTTGGAAGAGACCACAAAGGCCATCCAGTCCAACCCCCTGCCCTGCAGGAACTACCAATCAAAGCATCCCCGACAGATGGCCATCCAGCCTCTGCTTAAAGACCTCTAAGGAAGGAGACTCCACCCTCCGAAGGAGTGTGTTTCCACTGTCGAACAGCCCTTACTGTCAGGAAGTTTCTCCTAATGTTGAGGTGGAATCTCTTTTCCTGCAGTTTGCATCCATTGTTCTGCGTCCTAGTCTCTGGAACAGCAGAAAAGCTTGCTTCTTCCTCAATATGACATCCCTTCAAGTATTTAAACAGGGCTATCATATCACCTCTTAACCTCTTTTCCAAGCTAAACATCCCCAGCTCCCTAAGTCGTTCCTCATAGGGTTTCCAGACCCTTCACCATCTTAGTCACCCATCTTTGAATACACTCCAGTTTCTCCACATCTTTTTTGAATTGTGATGCCCAGAACTGGTCACAGTATTCCAGATGTGTGTGCATGGGGGCGGGGGGATATAATATCTGGGGAAAAGGATACCAAATGTGTTTGGGGTGCCTGATCCCAAATGCATAGACTAAATTGCAAGAGAATGAAGTTGAAGACCAGCAAGTAAGTATATGAAAAACCAATGCAGTTATAAATGTAGTAATAGACATCTCTGGAAAATTAAAATACTGTTAAATAATAACAGTTCAAAGATTTGCATGAAGAAAGGCAAAATTATTTCACTTGAGTAAGCAAAAAGTATATGCATTTCATGTTAAATTTTTTAAAAAACAAGGACATCATGAAAAAGGCCAAACTGGATAATAAATTTGACATCATTTGATAGGAGAAAATTGCCTACCAGCTTTCAGAGTAACACATACAAATAAATTAATGAAGCTTCTTAATTAAGCTTTGTGCTCTCTGTGTTTTCCAAGAGCACTCTAGAGGCAAGAGCTCTGATGTTTTCAAAACTGCATTTTGTTGGTTGTGAATGCACATTCTGGTACTGGATTCTGGCACATTCTGTTATTTTCAGTTGTAATTTAGGAAATTTAACCTCCAATTAGATAAGTTTAATGGTTTTCAATCTTAGATGGTTCTTTGCACATCAATATGATCCTAGGCTGCACCAATAGGAGTGTAGTGTCTGGACAGAGGAAAGAAATAGTGCTACTCTATTCTGCTTTGGTCAGACTTCACCTGAAATACTGTGTCCAGTTTCGGGCACCATAATTCAAGAGAGATATTAATAAGCTGAAGCATCCAGAGCAGGGCAACCAAAATGGTGAAAGGTCTGGAAACAATGACCTATGAGGAGTGACTGAGAGAGTTGGGTATTTTTAGCCTGGGGAAGAGAAGGTTAAAAAGAGACATGATAGCCATGTTTAAATATTTGAAGGGATGTCATATAGAGGATGGAGCAAGCTTGTTTTCTGAAGCTCCAGAGACTAGGGATGTTATCAAACCCACTCCATTCCCGCAGCAGTCATGCAAGAAAAAAAATAAAATGGCAGCATACTGCTTTGCAGCTATTCATTATCACACTCTGTCGACTGCGCCAAGTATTCCTGGAGGGCCCTAGACTGGGAAAAGCTATTCCAGGTAATATGTCCATTTCATGTGAGGGTTTGGATTGATAAGCCTGTTCTGCTGCTGTCCTACAAAAACTGTGTATGTGACGAGGAACAGCAGATACTCTCTTGTGCTTATACACTGTGATGTGAACATGGCAGGATATTCAGGAGAGTGTGTCCATTGTTAAAGGTCTTCATAAAATAGCTTCAAGAAATCTTTGGACACCCTCAAACTACACATTGAAGAGTACTGAGACAAATGAAATAAGAAAAGTACTCCCTATTTAGATTGATTAATATTTATGGCTATTTCTTTTGTGTTTCTATGATAATTTTAATTATATATTTTCTGTATCATGTTGTTAGTTGCTTTGGGCTTCCTTTTTGAAGAATAAACAGGATGCAAGGATATTTTCACAACAATGATAACTGCAATTATATAAGCGAAGGAGGAATCCATCCCATTTAACAGAGTTGCTACTTATTTTATTTAGTTGTATTTAGCCATTTTCTTTTGTGTTCTAGGATGTTTGCCAGGAGCAGCAGTGCTGACAAAATATGGGAAATCCTGCTAAAACACAAGGTTTCTTTCTCTCTCATTTTGCTTCATTTGTGTCTGGCTTCTTCAGGTAGAGGTAAGATTTTATATTCCATGTGAAGTAAAACATTGTCTATCTAAATAGTTACATTTTAAAAAATATTCTGAATGAATTATATTTTCAAAGGAAAAGCTGTAACTGTTGCACACAGAATAGTTGTATACAGTACCTGATATAATCCAGATATTTTAAAACAATATGTTTCATCTTATTCGGATGTAACCCTGCTTTAGCACTTTCTTTCTAAATGTTGATCAGCAGTAGTTCCAATATTTTGTTAATATTGTATCGCATATATATCTAAAATTACTGGTTTTCTTTTCCTTAATTTTCATGCTTTCTTTCTCTGAGTCTAAACCTTCTTTCTTTATTATATAATTCTGCAAATATATTAAACAGATAGGGTGATAAAATGCAGGCTGGCCTTCCTTCTTTACCAATTGAAGATCATTCTGCTTCTCTATGTTCTGTCCTGCCAATGGCCTCTTTTCCTGATTATGCATCAGGATATTGTAGAAACCCATTTCTTTCAATAGTTCTTCATGATCAGCAGCAAATAACCTATTATTGAATTTGTTATTTTTGCATATTTACTACCAGAAATGGGAACAGATGCTAATGTAATTTTCTGTTTGCTTTTTGGAATTTACGTACTCTTCTTTCCCTGTTACTTGGATGTAAAAATAATACAATTACCTGTAATGGTTACCTTTTTTATGTGACAAGGGATTATTTCAGAAATTTTGCAAATTTTAAACACAAGTTTTATTTTGTCACAGATTTAAATGAAAACAGATATATAGAATCATATAGCTGCAAAATCTTGCAATTTTTAAAAAATTCACAGCTCAGGAGTTTTGTCACAAGATTAATGACAAATATATGGAATCATTGTGATGTGCACTTATGTGATTTTAAGAACATTTGTTTTCTCCTTACAGCTGAAAATGGTTCCCTAGGACGATACAGAGCTGTGTTTAATACTTCATGTGATGATGTTTGGACTTTGTCACTTGGAATTTCTGTGCCTGCCCTTACTAACTTCACAGTATGTGTTTATCTAAAACTGTACAGTCCAAAACATTCCTGGACAGCCTTTGTCTACAATAAGGTACCTGATGGCAATGCATCAGCATCAAACCACTATGAACTTGGACTTACAGGGGGACATGACAAATTGACAGTATGGATATTTGGTAAAGAAATAACCTGGACAGAAAAACTGGATGAAAACACCTGGTACCAAGTGTGTATAAGATGGAAAAGTGACGAACAAGAAGTTAGTGTATATATAAATGATGAAAGAAAAAAAACTGAAAAAATATCTAAAACTAGGCACCTCCTTGCAGATGGGCAGCTTTTACTTGGTTGTTCACAAATTCCTGGAATGTCATCATCTTCTCCGGAAGGGATGGTTGGTGAACTTTACATGTTCAGGATGTGGGCAAACGGAGGTATAAATTATACACAAGATTGCCGAGATGGTACCATTATACGCTGGAGGAAGGACAACTGGGTCTTTAATAAGACAGCAGAATACAGCAGATCTTTGCCTTGTGGTAAGTAATGCTGCATCCTTATTTCTGATCATGGGGATCTTTTGGCTTAATACAGATAGCAAACAAGTCACTCTAAATGAAGTAGTCACTATTAAATAGATTAGTTTCTTTGTGGAAGTCTCTTTTCACAACACATTGCCACTTTCATGGAGGCCAGTTAAATAATGTAAAATGTAGAACAGCCAATCAGATTTGCTGCCCTGTCTTGCGTCAAATCTGATATTTCTGCATTTCTTAGTTATGTTTGCATTTGCAGTATCAATGGGTAATTTTTAAAACATATTTCCCAACTGACATCAATGAGATGTCAAGAGAGGAGATATAGAAGATTGTAAAAAGTAGTGTTCTGTGTTTAGGGAAACAGATAGGAAGTCATGAAGATATAATCCTGGTAGGCAAAGCAGCTGTCTAGCCTTATGAACCAATTTGTAGATCCGTTATGGAACGTACATGGTATGTTTTCAAACATATCTCTACAGCCATGAGATCTAAAGTAATTACTTAACAAAAAACCCACAAATGCTATGGTTCTCAGAACGCTGTGATATTTTTCAGATTCCGTTGAATGTGATGCAGCATGCAGGTATATAATATCCCCCCAGACATGCTTATGACTACAGAGTCATTACAGCAGCCCAGTTACAAGGGCAACATTTTGCTTTGTGCATCTGCAGAAAGTGTTGGCATGCCTAGGATAACAGGAAATCTAAACTTACTTTGGCAGCATTACCATTTTTTCTTAAAGGATCCTTTTAAAGTTCCTATGAAAATGTATGAAATACAGAGTTCAACAGCACGTGAGAGGCTCTGCATCCTGGTGTACAACCAGATGGGCATGTTAACACTGGTACCACTAATTAAAGGAAGTTGGCATGCATTGTATTGCTTCCTCCAACATCCCATTCAGCTGTGGGACTGGGTGTGTCACTAGCACAGTCTAAAATCCTCCACCCATGGAAACAGATTTAGAGAAGTTGGAAACTATTGCATTCTTTGAAGACCTGTTATAGGAGATTAGTGAGATGGATTACACATTAAAACATCCTTATTTATGTATAGGAAAGCTGCCTGGAATTACACCTAAAAATGGAGCATTCCAAATACTTATAAAACATTTTGTTAAACATCTTATGTCCAGCAAACTTGTTTGATCTTGTTGAAGGTTCTTCCGTTTTGTTAATGGAAATAAAAGTATCTTCAAGGCACAGACAAACCTATGCCATAAAGACACTAGTGTCTAAGACAAAGTTACATGCACTGAGAGTCAAGTGCACATAGCAAGCTGCTATCTTAGTCATTTTCTTACAGATTTCCATATTCATAATTAAGCATGCCTGCAATTTCCATGGAGGTGAGTGCCTCAGTTGAAATGGACAGAGATCTTTTTCTTGTCCTGTACAAGTTTCAGATGCAGGTCTCCTGATCTGATTTAGACTCACAGTGGGGTGAGGGCAGAGGAATGGGGCTCTCCCCCCCCCCCCGACCCCATACTTGAATTCCAATCCTGCTTGTATCTTCTGTTTGCTTTTTTAAAATGAATAAATTAACAGAAGCCTGAGAAATACCCATGTGAATGTGAAGCATATATGGATCTCAATATATTGTTTATTGTCATTTCAAGTTGTTTCTGACTTACAACAATGACCCTAAAGTGAACCTATCACAGGTAGTGGGTGAGAGTGTATGATTCATCCAAAGTCACTTAGCAGGTTTCCATGGTCAAGCAGAGAATCAAATCCTGGTCTTCAATCACTACACCACACTGGCTCTCAGAATATTAGAGACAAATCTTGGCTGTTATTCAGCACTGCAGTTGTGGAGTTGTAGTTCAAAGCTCTGTAACTGATCTATATTCAGTATTTATTTATTTTTATTTCTATCCTGCCTCTCTCCACAAAGGGACCCAAGGTGGCTCACAATAACAAGTCTGAAAAAATAGTGCCATAAAACAATTAAAACTTCAGCTAAAAACAATATAAAATTATAAATATTAAAACCACAATTCCCATCCCATATTAAATCCATCCCATGCCTAGACATTAAAAGCCTGCCTGAACACAGAGATGTTTTTACCTGTTCACAAAAGGCAAGCAAGGAGGGGGCCTGTCTTGCTTCTTGTGGAAGGGCATTCCAGAGAGCAGGAGCAGCCACAGAGAAGGCTCTCTTTTGTCTTCTCACCAGGTGAGCCTGTGATGGTGGAGGATGTAAGACTACATAGTCTTACTGGAAACCTATGTAAACGCTACCATAGTCCATTTTAGGAACCAGCATCCAGAGTGGGCAAAGAAGGTCTGTCCAGCTTTCTGTTGGGGCACAAGGAGGATGATATTTCCAGTCCCATCCTGCTAGTGAGGTAACCTGCAACAATCAGAAACAGGGACCCTGTCATACCATAGCCAAGTGGACGAGTGTTTTGACTGCAAAGCTTCACAGTATCTCAGAGTCTTGCACTGTTTTCAGAAACTGTGCTGTTTATGTTGTGCCGGGAACAACAACAACACACACACAATCTTGAGATTCATGTGCCATTTTTATTTCCTGCTTAAATTTGTTGAAGGGTCTGGAACTCCAAATTCAACCCCAGTCAAGAAATCAATGGATTCCCATTCCATCCTTAATTGATGGTGGCAAGGACTAGAGCTTGCACGGTTGTGTTTATGTGTGTGTTTGTATTGCTTTATGATCTGTTTATGCTGTAGGTATTGTGAAAGCATAAGCAATTCTCCCTGGCACATGATAAATGTTGAATAAGTCTTTGTCACCATTACCATGTACTTATGGCGAATGATTCCTGGTATTGTTTTTATCTGGTAGAAGCAGCTGGATGGTATGCATACACAAGACTGAATGTATTCTACTCTACCCACAGCACTGCCTCCCCCAATGTAGAAATTCAGAAAGTTGTACGCATTCAAAGGATGACTAACATGGGAAAAATGCTGTAACACTAGAAACCCTACTTGCCAATTCACATACCTACTTCTTTGTCAGCTATCAAAAGAAAGAGTTCAAATAATGTGACCTTTTTCCTTTTCATTGTTTTGTTTTGTTTTGTTATGTTATGTTTTTGTGGGTGATTTGCTGTCTTAAAGCCATTCTGCCAGAGAGTGAGGCACCTCACTCTGGGGTTCATGCAGATAGGACTTGTTCCAGTGATTAGTCCACCCTTATGTTAGAAAAGGTACATGTAGCCCTTTCTTGTTGACATCTTGCTGTTTCTAAGATGCTGCTGCCTGAAAAAAATATTCTTTCATCATAACTTTTGCAGACTCCTTCATTTCAACAGTTTTGTGAGCAAGCCAAGAGCAACAAAAAGAGAGAGGCCAGGGTGGGGAAATGCTTTGATCCTGCTCCTACTCCTTTCTTCCTGGGACTGAAGGCTCTTCACTGGGTTTGCTTGTAAGGCTAAACCGGTGGCTAATGCAATCTCAGTGTCTTCTATTCTAAACAGACCTACATACTTTTTCCACTTGCTCTCATGCATTGTGAAGAGGAGTTCAGATGCCTTTGCTTCTGGTTTTGATTAGCTGCAGTTTGCCGTGTTCCCTGCACCTGGATGAGCAGTTATGGTCTTTGCTAAAGTCAGCACAAACAAACCCAATTTTAATCACATCTTTATAAAATTGGCTTGTTTTCACTAACCATCATTCAGATTAATCATAGTTTAGATTTCTGGTACTATACTAAACTGGTACTATACTAAACTCTCTTCTCCAGGCTTGCTTTCATAGCACTAAACCAGTGTTCTCCAACTTGGTACGATCCGGATCTTCATAATCCATGCAGCATGGCTGTAAAAACAACACTTCAAATATGTTGCCTATCTGGAGAATACTGCATTAAACCATGGTTTATCATTATATCCAAAGTGACATCTGAATTATAGAGTAGATGTTACTACTATCACATGCTGAGATTCCTGTTTCTTGCTGTGAGGGGTGGAGAAGAAAGTCAATGAGATCTATGGGTAAGTGTTAAGTGTAGTCTTAAGAGTCCTTCTCTGATTTCCCTCCGTTTTCTGAAATAAGGCAGGGGGGTGACCAGGAAAAAAAACCCCATGTTTGTTGTACTTGTTTCCAGAGAATTTGTCTGTCCTCAATTGTAATAGTCTCCTTAATGTCAATATCTTTTTTTTAATTCACCTGACTCTGTAGTATTCATTAAAATCTGTTTTAATGCTGGAGTTTTTTTGTTTTGTTTTGTTTTACTGAAATTGTTCTTAAATTGTGGTTTTAAATTATTCATGATGTTATTCATGTATCTGAAACATAAGCTGCTCTAAAAGTCCTTGGACTAAAGTATTATGAGAATAAGGGATAAGCCTGCTGTATCAAAGTTGGTGAGGGATAGAGTCCCCTTGCAGATAGTTCTCCATTATCATGAGGGTTGCATTACCTGGAACTCTTCATTAGTTAAAAGAAAGACACTTTTCACATTTCCGCATCCCTAAAGATGCACTTTGGTCCTTTGTCCTCACCAATATTGTTTTCTGGTACTACCTCTATTTCAAAGAACTATCTGGAAAGTAAAGTTAGCAGCCAATGAGAAAAGAGTGTGTAATTTATTGGGATGCCAAGTACTTTGGATGCAGAAAGTCCAAGGTTCAACCCCTGGCATCTTCAGGTATGGCTAGGAATGACCCTTGGCGAAAACCTTGGGAAATCTCTGCTGTTCAGTAAAGAAAAAGCTAAACTAGAAGGCCAGTGGTCTGACGTGTTAAGACAGCTTTCTGTGGATATCACATAGCACCCACATTCTTGTTATCTGTCCTCCCCAATAGAAGACAAACACCTGCCACATTTCTGCACATTAATCAACTGTTAAAGTCAGAAATACATCACTGTGAAATACTGGAAAATTTGAAAATCATATGTGGGGGCTGCAGAGAGCTATTTCCTGCTCAGTTTGCAGAACTGTGGGTTTGATGCACATTGTTGAAACCAATGTTAGGAACTATTTGTTATTTAAATTCCACTAATTAAGTCCCAGGGAGATAATTAAACAAACATTAATCTTGATCCACTTATATGTTCTCTACATTTAACCTTCACATCCTTCCCCCCTCCACAATCATGGAAATTATGGCAAGAATATTCATTGCATTGATTTTAAAAGGCCTTCTTTCCCTTGTTTTGCAGTAATTTTAGGCATTGGAATTAACTAGAAAATAGAATTATATTACTACTTTTTATTTCCAAAGACTAAGTGCAGTGTTTATAATTATATCCTCACTATTTAGTGTGCATTTGAACCTCAGTTAGAATTAGATTTTAATTTTTTGTTTCTTTTGTTATAGTAACCATTTCTGTCTAGAATGAAAGTAGAACTCCTTTTGTGTTGTTTTTGTGGAAGTTATGAGCAATTGGGAAGACATTCCTCATCCTGCATTTGCTGTGCTTAAGGGTGGGATCCTGCAAGGTGCTGAGTTGTCTTGGATGAAATACACAAGTCCTTTGGAATGTGTAGGATTTGAGTTTTCATTGGTAGCCACCAGAAACATTCACTCCTTTTGGTACTTTTGGAAGTTGTGCTGTCTTTTTTATGCAAAAACATTCATTAAAGCAGAACATTTTTGCAAGCATTGCACTGGCTATTTGCTTAAATGCCTTAATGACAGGCTCAAAAGAAACTTGATTTTATTGACAGAGAATTCAGTTTTGCAGCAAGTGGTAATCTGCTTTTCTGCCTTTATTAAAATTGCTGGGTGTACATTTGTAGATATAGATATATCTCTATATCCATGGCTGAACATAAACCAGTCACTGGTCACTGACTCAATTTTTACAACAAATTATTTTAAAAACAGTTGATAAAATTCACTGCATTTGTGAGATACCCCTAGTGTAAACATGTAATATTTAAATTGGCAATACTTATTTAAAAATGACTACAGTACGTGCCTCAGTGAGCTAGCATGGTGCAATGGTTTGAGTATTGGAGTATGACTCTAGAGATCAGGGTTCGATTCCCTGCTTGGCCACATTAATCTACTGCATGGCCTTGGATGAGTCACACACTCTTGAACCCAGAAAGAAAGAAAGAAACGTGACAGGTTCATTTTAAGTCACCATAAGCCAAAATCAACTTGAAGGGACACAACAACAACAACATTAGAAGCTTCAACAATTTGTGATACACTAAATTAAACACATCCTTTGTGGCCTAACAATGCTTGGTAGTACTCCCCCCTACCACCCCTACATTTTGAGTAGAAAAGATTTGATGGAATACTGGTAGGATGGTATTCATTTGATGGATGTAGATCAGTTTGTGCAGCATAAAGACATGAATTTATTATTTATAGTTACAGAAGGTGATCACTGATAACTGTCTATTTCAGAGTTTTATTGGAGTAGTGAGACTTGTAGAGCCAGCGTGATGTAATGGATGGGCTACATCTCTAAGGTTCAAATCCCTGCTCAACCATGGAAAAACCCACTGGTGACCCTGGGCAAGTCAGACGCTCTCAGCCTCAGAGGAAGACAAAGGCAAACCTCCTCTGAATGAATTTTGCCAAGAAAATCCTATGATAGGATCTTCATAGGTCAGAAATGACTTAAAGGCACACAACAAGTAGCTGAATTTGTGAGCTGAGTAGCTGAGTCTGCAGCATTAGGGATGGTTCAGATGCTCAGTTTGTCTTCTGAGTTTGCTCTCAATATATTTCTATGTACGAACCAGCAATTATTTCCTTTCAGAAGGAAGAAGTAACTTGTTTTTCTAACAAATTACTTTCAAGCTCAAATGGAGTTGCTTTTTGCCTGTAGTAGCCAGGGTGTGATAACACTTCTTTTCAAGGAAAAGGGAACCAGTTTTCTGTCTTTGGGTATGTATGTGTACTGAGGATGTGTTGCTAGGGGCTGTGTGTGTGTGTGTGTGTGTGTATGTGTATGTGTGTGTATGTGTATGGACTCAATCTGAACCATGGAAATGGGAGGAAGAAAAGTCACATGTATTATTATCTTGTGCTGAATTTAGGAAAGATTATTTGGTAATATCTTTTTATATTATTCTCAGAATTTCCAGGGTGCAATAAAGGAATTGACTTCTTCTTGAGAGAACCAAAAAGTGTTTTCTCATATTTTACAAAGGTGCAATTTTAACAGTAATTGTTAACTTGCTAATAAATAGTGACTCAGTAGCTTTTTGGGATTGCCATGACAATTTTTGACCTGTTGGATAGGAAGAGTAAAGAGTCAAGTAACTAGCCCTTTCCAAAGAGCAACATTTCAGGCTGTATTTCCATTACTACAGTGTTACTTTTTTCCCTTTCACTGTAGCCACTGGAAACAAACCCCAATAACAGAATGAAGTGTGTCATATTATACAGTAATTCATCTCTGGAGGAAAATAAATACCTATGAAAGACTCATAAGTATTCCTTAAGTGCCATGATAGCCTGGAAAAGTGCCCTGCTGAATAGCTCAAATTATGTTATCAGGCTCTTTATATCTTAACAATGAAGGGAAACTTGGATTGGGCTTGTAAACTTGTTCAAACAGAGCAAGATAAAAACTTGCCTTGAGTACTTCCTTTTCTAGAATTTACACCCAAGTATTTATTTATTTCATTTTATTTTTCATTTATTTGCAGAAACCAGTATGCTGTAATAGTTTGAGCCTTGGACTATGACTCTGGAGACCAGGGTTCAAATCCTGGCTTGGCCATGGAAACCCACTGGGTGACTTTGGGGAAGTTGCACCCTCTCAGCCTCAGAGGAAAAAGGCAAAGGGAAAACCTCCTCTGAAGGAACTTGCCAAGAAAACCCCATGATAGGTTCATGTTAGGGTTGCCATAAGGTGGAAAGGACTTGAAGGCACAGAACAACAACATTTATTTGCCAGCTATCAGAATTTGGTCATGATATTTTGGAATTACATCTTTTTATCAAGCAACAGGAACTGGTCTGGAAACATTTATATCCATTTGTCATTTAGATCCATTCATTAGTTAAAAATAAAATAGTTGGATGGACTAAAGCAATAGGATGAAAAAACTGCTGTCAGGATAGTAATGATCCCCCAAGGTTTTTTTCCCCTGCCATGGGTATGCTTTTGCTATATGGTTTATTTGGAGCTCATGGGGAAATGATCACTGCCTTGTTTCAAATTGACAGTTGTGTGCATTAAAGGATTATATCTCCAAACTAACCCCACTAGGAATCTCTTTGCAATAAAGTCAAACACGAAAAGACTAGAAATTTGATGACATGTCAATAAAATGAACCGGAAAAGTATATATAGAGCAGGGTCAGTAGTATGTTCTCATTTGTGCATGATTAATTTTTGATTGAGGAAAAACCCCAAGTCCTTTACCGCATATTTCTTCTGAGTATGAGCATTTGTTGTATTATTGTAAACCTCCCAGCTTTTCAAGGCTTCCAATGCAATCCATGCAGATAAAAGCATTCTTTAAAACAGAATTCAAAACCAATGTAAACAATTAGCTTCAACAACAATACACAAGTAAAATAGTCCCAAAAGCCAACCTTTATTTAAGGCCAAAGACTATGCAGCCTTCAAGAAGCTTAGTACCTGTCTGAAGAGTAGACCCTTGGGGTCTACTTTTCCCTTGGGGAAGGAGTTCCACACCTGAGTTGATACTACTGAGAAAGCCTTATAAACTCACCAGTCTTATAAACTACCAATCTACTCAACACTTGGGCTGGTGGAATATGTAACACTGCCCCCCCAAAGATTTTTAATTATGGGCAGGCTCGTATGGAGTGTGTGGATGGGAGAGGTCTTCAAGATATCCTGCTCCAGGCATTTAAGGTTCTGTAGATTAAAGCCAGCATCTTGAATTTAGCTCAGAAGCAGATTGGAAATCATTACAGTTGATATAAAACCAGACAATCTGTGTGCTCTGTGTTGCCCTAGCTATAGATTCCAAAAAATTTTTTCCAAGTGCACGCATGAAATGTATATTACAATAGTCTTAACTGGAAGGTAATTAAAGCATGAACCACTGTGAACTAATCTGCTTTCTCTAGGAAGGGGCATAGCTGGTACATCAGCCAAAGCTGGGTAAAAGTGTATCTGATCATAGCACGTAACCTTCCAAAAGATATTCTGGCTTCAAGAGTAACCCCAAAGGTGTCAACTAGTCTTTCAGAGGGAGTGCAGCCCTATCCAGTATAGTTTTGAATCCTAATCCCAGGTGGTTTTTCCTGCTACCCAACATACCATAGTTTGTCTTGTCTGGTCTGATACTCAGTATTCGCTCAGAAGGCTTCATTGCATCTGGTTCAGCCTCCTTATTTAGTCCTTCACTGCATTCAGACAACGTTTCAGGAATTCTGCAATGTCTTGACATTGATTGTGACCTGAGTGTCATCAACGTAATAGTGAGACCCATCCCCAAAATACCAAGTGACCTTTCCCCAGAAAGTTCATATACAGTACAAATCCTTTATTCGCAAGACCAGGACCCACAGATTCACTTATGCACATCTGAAAAAATATGTTCTCTCTAGGCATTTTAATGTCCTTCAGCACAATTCTATAATAAGCTTCTGGTGGTAAATGACCATAGAGTTTATTTTTATTTATTTATTTATGGTATTTATACCCTGCTCTTCAGCCTTAATGGCTATCATAGCGGCTAGGAGTTGCATTGGAGGACCTAGAAATGCCTACAGAGGTGTTCCCTCTAGGAATCACTAAAGTCCTCCAGTGTGACTGTATAGTCAACTTTCTCTGGATGTCATTCATTTCAATAAGGTTCAATAATATTAGTGTTTTCACATTTCCATGGTAAGTCCAGGAAAGTATCCACCACAGATATGGGGGTCATACTGTAGATGATTAAAAAAAATGCAAAGGACAGTACTGAGCTTTTTGAAACACCAATGGCCAGTCCACTTTCTGGAAACATTCAGCCAAATAGGATCAGACCCACCCCCAATAAAACATATCTGCCTTGTCAGCAAACAATGGTACTATAAATGTTATTTAACAGTTCTTAATAATGAAGTAAATCCTACTATATTCAGTAGAGTTTACTCTCAAATAAGTGTGAATTGGGTTGCAATTTAATAACACTGTTGGGAGGGAGCAGGAAGAGAATCAAGAAACATTTAAAATCATTACTTTTGTAATAAAAGATCATTGTATGTAAAATAGTCAGTAGTATTATTCACCCTGCATACCCCATGTTGTATTGGGGGGGGGGGGGGGAGTCTCTATATTTTCATATCTGGAGCCAGCATATTCTTAAAAGGTCCAAATGACCTTTGGAACACTAGGTGAATTTTCCATGGGAAGGACAAGGAGACCCAAAGACACCCAAGTAATGCTTCAATCAAAGCTAAATGGGTCTGCTGCTTACTCCTTCCTTCAGCAGGCCCTCTGTATTTCCTCTTGCATCAAGAGACAAAGGAGGTCTCATTACACTGAAGGAAGTAAGCCAATGCTTCCTACCTATTCCCTGCCATGCTCCAATCCAACTTCTCTATCCCTCCATTCTGGAATTGTCCTAATCCAATCACTGTTTTTGTAACCTTAAAATTAAAGCCACCAATTAGTCCAGAATCCCATATTGTCAATTCCTGGGAAGATCATCAGGTCTTTGTTACCTTGCAAGATAGCACACCCCTTCAGGCTAAGATCTCAGATATAAATATTGGTCCCAGAATCTATCCTCCGTGCACACACAGCTGGCACCCAGCATGTGTGCACACAATATGTATGCTGTTGGCCCCCAGCCTGTGCTCTGTCTATGAATTGTGTTGCCCTCAGACCCCGGTCTGAGCCACTTCCCACTGTCTGTGGTCTACTCTTTACACCCCTTTACACCCCTCAAATTTCTCTAGCTAATTTCCATGCCTCCCATTTTGGTTAGGTCTGAATGCTGTGTCTGTTTGAATTACTTTTGTGTGCTTGATTGCATTCTTACATATTTCTGAATAAAATCCATCTTCACCTAAACGTGAAGTTCTCCTCAGCTAGTACTGGTATACACAGGTGGAAATGATCCTTAAATTACCCAACGTCTCATAGCTAAATTGCCTAAGTTTTACAAGATTGTAGTACAGTGAGTGGGGAGCCCCCAATCCCTCCCACTTTTATTTTGGTAACACTAGTCTTGTTTCAGATGTAACCATAGTTTAGCACAGTGGGGATGAAATAATGAACATTGTATGTCCCTTTCACTTTTCTTTATCTGTTGTGGCCAAGATGAGAGCAGAAGCAATTGCATGAATTGCAGTTAATTTTATCTACATTTTATCTAAACACCTAGAATTTATTCAGACAAATAATTTCAATTTCACTCTACTCTGACCATATTGAATTATGTTCCCAGTTTTCTCATTTTGGTCACAGCAAGAAGAGGAATTATAGGGGTTAAAGAATACTAAAAGATTTTCACATTCTTGACAAGAAAGTGTATTATCTTGACACAGCTAACATCCTATCAAGAAAATAACCAGCTGCTGCAAGATATCTTTTTTGGACTTTTGGAGGAAAAATTGTTTCAATGAAAAACAAAGGGTTTGTGCAAAACCCACAAAAAATGCACTGAATACAATGTATTTTGCACAAAATCCATGGAATATGGGCACAAATGTTGGGGGTGGTGTTACTGTAATTTCTAGTTTTCCCTTTCATTCATAGAAGGCAATTTTATTCCTGTACAGATGTAGAAAACATTTTGATATGGTAATTCATTTTCTAGAGTTTTGTATGTGAAGGTTTATGGATGGGGGAGTCATTTGGCTTTTAAAGTACAGAATAAATCTCTTTCGGCAACTTTTCTTTATTCCTTTGCACATTCCACCAGCTATAAGTGCAAGCCCAACTTTTACTTTTATCAGCAAATTGTTCAGTTCTGCAGGACTTTTTTTTTATTATTCAGTTACATTTTATACAGTTCTGTGGTGCCCTCTTGAGGTGGATAGTGTAAGTTAACACTGCTGAACAAGAAAGAGAATTTTAAAAAACAAAACTTTTTCTTACAGCCAATGCTGTTGATCTTTCATTAAGAAGTAGAAAAACTTCAAGCACACCAGGTATGTTTGTTTTTTTAATGTTATTTTAATCATGTAATATAATGCCCACTTTACAATTTATAAAAGAAACAAATCACAATAGCTACTTTGAAGAATAATTACAATGACATACCTAGTAGTGGTAGGGTGATGGTTTGCATCCCAGGGCATCCTCCTCCCATCACTGCTCAGTCATGAATAGCTTTAGCAAATCATTATATCATGCTTCTTAAAGTACTGTCAGGTATCAATCCATTTCAACATTAATTAGAAGTATGATTGTGGGCAATACACATCTTACATATACCAAATATATATCATACATATACCAAATATATATCATATGTACTCAACTGTTATAGCGTTTCTATTCCACTTTAACTGTTCTGACTTCCTCTTGTTGCATTCTGAGGTTTGTAGTTCAATGAGGCATAAGAGCTCTCTGGCTTACTATTCTAAATTCGCTCCCTAAACTGCAGATCCCAGAATGCCACAGGAGGCAGCCAGAGCGGTTAAAGTGCAATAGCAGCACAATAAGAGTGTAGTGCAATAGTCTCCATAGAAATAATTCATCGTGGATCAGAAATTGAATGTGTACATCTTACTTAAGATTGTAAAAATGCATGAAATAAATAAATGCTTGTAAAAAAAGGAAGGAAGCAGTCTAGAACAATTTCTGTGACATCAAAGGACACTTTTCAGATTGTTCAGGTGCTCAAAGATTAACTTTCTTTGGGGTTGTTTTTATCTTTGTTATAGTTAAAATACATAAAAATTATCTACATATGTGTAAAATAGATTAAACTAGCTAACTAATATTTACTTATTCATTCAATGTTATTAATTTTATTAAGATCAGTTACTCATACTTTTGGAATTATTATTAAATATATATTTCTATATACAGTAAATGAATTTTAATTGTTATTAAATTAACTTCAATGTGATGTTGACTATCCCATTAATTATAACATACGTATGTTTTCTTATGGACTCACCTGCATGTAGCCATTTCACACTGAATTTGGGTGGTAAATCACTTGGCCAGCTCTTTTAAAAATTATTTTTTTTTTTGATAACGTGGTAGAGGTAGTGAGGAGTCTTTTAAAAAGAGCTTTGGATCCACAGTTCAGCAGTTTTCGCATCACTAGTCTAGAATGAAATATAATTATTCCTCCTTCTAACACTGTATTAGTCTCATTTCATTAGTGCTTGTAAGAAGCCCCCCCCCCTAAAAAAAATCTGGATGTGCATTATTTATTTGCCTTCTTTTGTTCATCTATGATTTTGATTTAATTTATCAATAAAAGTGCTTTTGGAAAAATAAAACTAGCTTCTCAGATTTATAACTGGGGCTGTGTAAATTATCATGGCATTTTTGCTAATTATGAAGAAGCAGCAACAGCTGATGCAATAACAGCTCACATTCTTTGTGCATTAACATGTGAAGATGCTCTTGCACACCTCCCCTATGGAAAAAATGTGTGTACTCTTGTATAATGTATAGAATCTATGCCTCTCTTAAAATGGAGATGAGAAGGTTTTCTTGTCAATGAAAAGGTTTGTAACACTGGAAGCCATCTTGAGTCACAATGTCCTCTAAACATGGTGTGCACAAAGAATGTGGATTGTATGCCCTCCAGATGAAGTTGGACTCCAACTTCCATCACCTGTACATAGCCAATGACAAGGCATTTCCAACATCTGAAGGGCCACTGTTCCTTATCCCTGATGTATAGGAACATACAGAGCTCTGGATAGGTAGGATCATATAAACACAACCACATTTTTAAATAGAGCCCCATCACTAGTACTTCAGCTTTCTGAAGCTCATAGAGATGTAGAATTTTAAAGCTGAAAAGAGATTTTCAAGATGAGATGGTCAACCTTGCTGCTTAGCACAGGAGCTGTAGCCTAGGATGAATGTGTAACATCCCTGAAAGGATATCTTCCATATTCTACTTATAAATCTCCAGTGAAACAGAGCCACCATAGTATAGTGGTTCGAGTGTGAGAGTAGGACTCCAGAAGACCTGGGTTCAAATCCATGCTCAACTATGGAAACCCACTGGGTGACCTTAAACAAGCCACACTCTCTCACTGCTAGGGGAAAGCAATGGAACATTTCCTATGAATAAATCTTACCAGAATAGGGTCAAAATTATGGCCCTCTTCAGACCAGCCATTATGACCAGCCTAGGAGCGGAGTCGGGGCATTGTGTCCAGATGATGCATGCCCCTGATTACTCTCAGGGCTCCATGATGTCACTCGCCGCTCCACATGGCATGTGGTGTCATGGCACTCCTCAGGCGCTGCGTCAATACAGTGCAGCGCTGAAGGAGCATTGCCAAGCCACGGCAGCACAGCTATGACACCCTTTCTAGGGCGCAAAAAGGAGCTGCTTTTTGTGGCTCCTTTTTGCATTCTGGAAAGGCCAGATCAGGGCCACGGCATGTGGCTCCTGCAGCCCCAATCTGGCTAGGAAAGGGGTGGCATCACACCACCCCTTCGAGATGGTTTGTCGAGCCCCCTAAGTTATGTTTGACACATAAAAATACAAAGGAGAGCTTACCATCTCCTTAGTCAAATAATCATTACTATTAGGGAATTTCTCCTACTGCTTAGGCAAAATCTATTTTCTGTATGCTTCCACTCACTGATAATACCGGTAGTCTTGTCCTCTAGAGAAAATGAAGACAAGCTCCAGAGATCCAGGGCCATTCTTGCAATCCCAGTGGCTACAGCCTGCCTTCCATGTGAAACACTTCTGGCTTGGGGAAGAAATTGATTTTCTACTCAAACAAACAATAAACAAGGAATGGGTGCACTCCTGGTTTTAGCAGAGAACTGTGCCTCCTGGAAAGAAACAGGAGTCCAGAAAATTGGGGAGTGGGGTTTTGAGGGATCCCAGGGGTGGGGTCCAGCCACATAAGTCCCACCTCTTCCATAGGGCAACAGAGAGCATAATAACCTGTTTATATTTTATTTGCATTTTTAATATAAAAAACATTTCTTTATTTACAGCAGATTCATCCATTGTCACTTTTGTCACCTACCCTAATGGTGCTGCAGGCAAGACATCATTAATATTTTTACCATAGAGTAGGTTTTTAGTAGGTTTAGTTTTGAAATCACTTTTTCTCTTTAATTTTACTGTTTATGATTCTGTATTCTTAGATTCATCTTCAGATGAAATCCTTTATCCTGCAGGTAAGAACTGCTTGCACAGATGATTTATTTATGTAAAGGCTTATGTAGTGTTTTTAATAGCAATGGAAATGGGACTTTTCTTTTATTAAAAGCTGAAATGCTTATGAAGTTCCAGATGTTGTTGGACTACTGTTCTCATCAGCATTGGCTTGCACAGATAGCAGTGAGCAATGATGTGAAATACAGTTATTATGCAATAATGTCTGCGGGGCCATGTGTTGTCCGTCCCTGATTTAGATTAAGGTCACATCAGTTCTATTACAATTGTTATTTTATGGAAATGGGCAAAATGTCAACAATTATAGGTTATAGTACAGGTGCAGAGAGGAGGACCAGAGATCCTAGAGTATATGGAGCATATCCCTTCCCAACCCCTCACAGGAACCCTGTCAGTGAAGGCCCACTAAAGAGGGATAGATTACAGTTTCTTCCCTTAGTGCTATAAGATCTCCAAGTTCAAAGCTTTATGTTCCTCTGTGTGAATGGCAGCCATTCACTTTTATAGTTGGAGAGGTAAAGAGGGACACTTATGCACACAGCTGTGGTGGGAACTAAATCTGGTCCTTATCTAGTGGCCATAGTAATTTATTACGGTTACGTCAGAATGTTACTTTGCACACATTAGGGGTGATCCTGATCTGAAACAGTCTCCTTCACCAATCACTCCTTTTTTGCTAAGGGGCTGCTAAATAACAGGTGACTTGGCATTTTCCTTTTTAAGCATAATCATCCCAGCTAATCAGGGAACATGTATTTGATGATATCATGAGGCTAGTTCATAGTACTTGCTGTTACCAGAGCTTGACATTTTACTGACGTAATGGGATTTTAGGGATACAAATTACTGGGCCATGGCTGACCATTGTTTTTGTTAATATTGTCTCTGACAGTTTCCACTCATGGTGTCATATTTACATTGATTTTTAAATTATTGTTTTATTGACTTCAATAAATTGGGATCAGTTTGGTTCTTTTTTTATCTTTTCAGAGAACTTTTAAAAATCTATAACAAGGAAACCATATCAACTTTCGTAAACAGTAAAGTCAGTAGTTGCAATCTAACCTATTGATCACAATCCATTAAAAGGCATTACATGAAACAATATAGATCAAGTGACACACTAGTAGTAAGTGAATACAAAATGCCTATAAGGCAAAATAAATTACCTTTATTACAGAGAAATTTTTGATTCTAGAGAAACACAGGGTGGTACCTACCATACCCCAAAAGATAGAGTATATTATGTGACAAGAAGCAATGGCACAGATTATCAAGATAGTTTGCTTAACTCCAGAACTTCAAAAATTGACCATATTTTGTAGTACTTACATTTATAAATTATTTTTCTTTAGAAGCAACTAGTGGGATACCACTCTCATCAGCAACAACTGGTATGTCTTTTCTCATTATGGAAACCAGATTGTAAATTTCTCTATTTGCCAAATTGTTGTCTGCTTGTTAATATTAAGATATTTGTAATTAAATAGTAATGGAGCCCTTACTTATTTCCTATTTACTTTGGTTATTTAGCCTTGATTTGATATATTTGCTCATTGTTCAATAAAGTAAGCTCATTTGGCCGCTGAAAAGAACTTGCAATAAGCCAAGATTATTAGGTCTAAACTTGCAAAACTCTGTCACTCATACAGAGGGGTTCTTTCCTTGCAGCATAAGATTAATCTGCACCTTGCAAGGTATCTATGAGCAGTGCTAAACATCACCAGAGCAGCCATCAGCAGTCATGGACTTCACTTGACAATTTGTCCATGTGGATGTATTATAATTGTGTTGTAATTTTTACAGAGATGTAACAGATGATTTGATTTCTCTTTTGCCTTGTTTATTCCTAGGGAAATTTGATGAGTTACATATATGTACTAATCACAGATATTCAGATTAATAAAAATGTAACCAACTTGTTTGCTGCAAGTAAAGGAATACAGATACAAAACCGAGTCGTTTCAAGTCTGTTTTATTGTCCTTTTTGTTATCTTAGATTCTTCTCTCGTTGGATATGCTTTTATTTCATTATTTCATTTGTTTATTATTTTATTATGTCTTATTTATTCTATGGAATAAATTATGATATAGCAAAATTCACTATGCAACATTCTACTTAATTTTATAATTTGATTTTCTTTAGGAACAACTAATCAACAGGGGCCTTTCTCAGGGACAACTGAGATGGAGCATTTCTCTGGTACGTCTTTTTATCACTGCTAGGACTGAATGTGAAAACTTCTGGATGAAAAGCATCTGGTTTACCAGATTCAGATAAGAGAAAAAACATTCTTTCTTTCTTTCTTTCTTTCTTTCTTTCTTTCTTTCTGGCTTAAGAAATTCTGTAGAAATGGCTGGCTAATATTATTGATTAAATGATGTTACGTCTGATATCAGAAGTTTAACCTCTTATATCTGGGAAAATTCAGCCACTGACAATTGAAAGTTGCTGTGTTTGTAGGTATAACAAACCTTGTTAGATGTAGTTCCCTAAAAACAAATGCTGTTTTATGTCAACATGAAGTAACATGTGTTCTTTGTATTGGGGCAACTGGCTGACATTTCAAATGTTTTCTCGTTTATGATGATTCATCATACCAATACTATTTTACATTGTTTTCATGGTGCCAGTAGTATAAATACATCTAAATCAAATGCATGGCAATAAGTAATCCACATACTTCAATACAGTAGTGCAATAAATATTAGTTGTAATAGCAAAAACAACAACAATAATAGTAATAATAATATTTATTTATTTATTTATTTATTTATTTATAACAATTGGGGCGGGGTACAACAAATACTGGCCTAGTCAGCTGAAATTGAGCTTATTTCCCTATTCCACATTTAGGATTTAACTTTTAAGTAATACTTTTTGCAGTTATTTTTAAAGATGGTGGTAAGTAGTCTCATTTGTGGAGTCAAAATTTGTAACTCAAATTTCAGAGACATGCTTTGGAAAGTTAACACACTGATACACTGATGACTATATCACTGAAATTCAATGCTACTTGTTGTTGTTTTTTGTGCTTAGGATGTGTCTGTAGATGTCTTGTCTATGTTCAATTGTGCATGGATGGGCAGGTATTGCATATGCAGATGTACTTGCACAGTTTGATTGTGTGTACAGTTGTGCAACATTGTGATTCACTAATATGATTACACAACCCTTATGTAACACTATGACTATGACACTATGCTCTGTCACCTCAATGTAGGCTCCTAGCATATACTAAGTCAAAACAATTATAATCAAACAATAATTTGATTGTTAATTTATGTATTCTGTAATGAAGCTGTGACCTGGGTGTTGCTGGCCCATAGGCAAAAGGTACATTCAGCTTTATGTACTCATTAACCCTGTGCTTGTCAAAGTGTCTTCAGATGCTGTCCAGTTTCTTATCTTTTAGTATCTTCAGTGTATTTTCCTGATAGGCCGTTTCTCTCTCCTAACTGTGCCAGGAAGCGTTCAGGTTGTACCATCAGTCCTGCCTGTTTTGTGTCTCTTTATGGGCATGAGACATACATAAACTTCAGGATGCTTTACACACACACACACACACACATATGAGTATATGGAGATCCAAGCCATGACTTTCCTCCCCATGTCAATATTTTTTAAAATTAATTAATGTATTTATTATTGCACATATATCCTGCTCTTTAGAAATGCTCTCAAAGCAGCTTACAAATTGTTCCTTGCTCTCAGGCTTACAATCTAAAAAGATATGACACAAAAGGAGAAGCTTCTAGTGGTAAACGCAATCCAGTTTGGTTTGTAAAAGCCAGCGGTCTTTTTAGTTTATCTTACCAGGCAAAATGGAACATTTTTGAGCCCTGCAATTTGGGAACACAAATATTTGGGACCACAAGATGATAGAACTTTCCTTGCCTGACTATGGTAAGGATACTCTACAGAAAAATCCACTATATGCTACAATTCTTGATTTCACAATGTATTTTTTTTTCTTTAGAAACAACTACAACAGGGATACAACAGCTCTCATCAATTACTGGTATGTCTTTTTATCAGTGTGGAAACGAACCTGTAATTTTTTCTGTCTGTTTCAGTGT
The DNA here is from genome assembly GCA_034509955.1 of Urosaurus nigricauda. NCBI lineage: Eukaryota > Metazoa > Chordata > Lepidosauria > Squamata > Phrynosomatidae > Urosaurus > Urosaurus nigricauda. The sequence continues at coordinate 90,360,909 of JAOEGL010000003.1, forward strand.
TTACAACATTGATGTTATTCAGCTAGTATTTAGATATTTGTACTTGGATATCGCTTATGTCTTTAGTTATCTCCCATTTGCCCTGATGATTTATCACTAATTTTAACTGACAATTATCATTCACTGAAAGTTGTCTATAGACAAAAGTAAAGTAAACCAATGGCTTCCATTTGGACAAGGAGAAAATTATTTTATTAAGCAAAGATTATTAGAACTAAATTTATTAGAACTAAAATTCACAAACATCATTGCCTCAAAAACAGAATAGTAATAATAATAACAGTTGTTGTTGTTGTTATAATATATTATAATACAAATAAAAACTCATAGTAGTAAAACATACAAAACTTAAAATATCATGAAACTATCCATAGAATAAAAAAACTATGTTAAATATGTATCCATTGAGGAGCAACAAATATCAACGACAGGGCACATTATTAAAAGCCCTTTCCCTATAAATAATTGAGTCCCAGAGACCTTTAGAATAGCAATAGCATTTACATTTCTATACACTTCATAGTGAAGTAAGCACTCTCTAAGTGGGTTACAATGTTTAAGCCTATTGCCCCCCAACAAGCTGGGTACTCATTTTACGACCTATGAAAGGATGTTAATCTGAGTTAATCTGGAGCCCTGGGGAATTGAATTCGCAATGTTGTAGTTGCAGTACCAGCATTTAACCATTGCGCCACCAGAATATTCACCTGCCACCAGAAGGTTGACAAAGAAAGAGTCAGTGTATCCTCTCTAGGGAAGGGAATTTCAGGACTTGGGAACAGCCACCAAGAAGGTTCTTTTCTGTACCTTGCTCAGAGGTAGCTATGAGGATGGTTGGCTAGAGAGCAGAGCTCAAAACCACTGGCTCATATGAGAGAATGTGGTCCTTTGATAGCTTGGACCCAAACCTTGTAAGGCTTTATAAATTATAATCAGTACTTTGAAATGTTGTCCTTAAACAGATTGGTAGCTGGTAATGCTGCTATAACAAGGGAGTGGTCACAGCTGACATAAAAGCTTTAACTGTGCCACAGCAAAAACCTGAGCTTGAATGCAGGAGTGCACCCAAACTGCAAATCTCTGTGAGGTATAACTCCATGTACCACAGACTGAATCCCTGTTCTCTGATCTGTTTTCAGCTGGCCAGGAGCACATCTGTCTTGTCCGGATTAATTGTCACTTGGTTTATCCTGTCCATTACAAAGGACAGGCATGAGCTTAGAACTGAAACAGTTTCTTTGGCGTTAAGGGGAAAGGAGCATACAGATGGCATTGGGACTCCAGAACTCCAGCCAGCTTCTCCCAGGAGTTTTGTGGGATGAATTCAAACCCCAAGGAACCCAAGAGGCCAATGGCCGAGAGGAGCCAAACAGAGTCCCCCAGCACCACTTTCTGGGCTTGTCCTCCAGAAGGGAACAGAGCCACTATACAACAGTGGCCTTCCACAAAGTTCACCCAGAAGGCTACCACGCTCAATAGTATCAAAATAGGTCAGCAAAACCAACAGGGATATACCTCCACTATTGTGTTCATAACGTAGATTGTCCATTAAGGCAGCCAAAGGGTGTGTCTACAGTGCAGAAATAAAGTTTCACACTACATTAACTGCCATGATTTAATGCTGTGGAATTCTGGGATCTGCAGTTTTGTAATAGATTTAGGCTTCCTTGACAGAGAGCTCCGGTGCCCTATCAAACCCTTGGGGTACAGTGGTTAAACGCCTGTACAGCAGCCACTCGTGCACAAACCAAAAGGTTGTGAATTCAGTACCAGCCAGGGACTCAGGGTCGACTCAGCCTTGCATCCTTCTGAGGTCGCTAAAATGGGTACCCAGCTTGTTGGGGGAATTAGCTTACATGTTGGAAATTGCTTAGGGAGTGCTTAAGTGCACTAATAAGTGGTATAGAAATGTACTTGATATTCCTATTGCTATTTATTTCTGCAGTGTGGCAGCAGCCAAAGCTGCCTGAAACCAGACTGAAATAGATCTAGATGGGTGGTAGTCAAACTTTCCCCCCTGGGCTCCCCTTTGTATCTGCATGCAGACATCACACCCCTCCCTTAACATAGTACATGAATAAAAATATTTTGTTTATTTAGTGTGCATATTTTAAATCACACATTCATATATATTCATATTTTAACATTTTATAAGGAGGTAGCATTGTTCAAATTAGAACAGTTTTATTTAAACAAATTCAGTATTTAACTCAACACATCTATAAATTCTGCACTTTAAAAGTTTGGGAAGAAGAGGAGTAGGAGGAATCAGATTGTCCAAGTCTTCTGCTCCCCTTGAGCAACTTTCATGCCTCCCCACAAGGGTCTCACCCCACTGATGAGAACCACTGATCTAGACAACGCAACTCATCCAAGAATCCTGAAGCTGGGAGAAGATCACATCCCCCAGTACCTTGTCAAAGAAAGGGGTGATGGGAACTGCAATGCGATCCAGGATGGGCTTTCTCATCAGTGGACAAATAACTGCCTCCTTTAGTCAGAAGGGCTTTTTCTATGGCCATGCTGAATTTTTTACTATCAGCGTTTATGGGAGACTAAAGGTTTGCCCAGGCTACTGTGAGTTTGTCCATGTTAAGGTGGTGTAATTGACATACTATGCCATACTCTTCTGCATTATGACTTTAACAGGGTTGTAAAATACCATTGGGCTTTCCTACTGTTTATTCATACCCGGGAGGTTCTGATAACTTCTGTATCTGTATTTTAACATCATTTACTGACTGAATGGTTGCTGAAAATGTAATCAAGTTTGTTGCTGCAGTTGTCACACATACTATTTGAAGTTGAGAGATACAGCTGTGGTAGTCCGAAAAATCAGTATGTAGAGAGATCTTGTAGCACCTCTTTCAGTTAGTCTCAAAGGTGCTATTTGAAACTTAGTTGTTTTGTTTACTTTAGGTTTAACAAAATAAATATAACAAAAGAGTAATGTGCCTTTCTTGTATGAATAGAATGGATATGCTTTTATTTTAAATTAAATTTTATATATGCCTTGTCTATTTTACAGCCTGCAGAATGTAAATAGACAATGGTGGTGGTTATGATTATGATGATGGCAATGATGGTTGTAAAATGCACTATATATTATTATATTTCACTATAATTTCTTTATTTTTCCATAGGAGCATCTAGTGGGCCAGTACCATTATCAGTAACACAAGGTATATTTATTCTATAACTGGAAAGTGGAAGGAGTTTATTTGTTTTCAGTATTGATGTCTGCCTTCTAGTAATCAGATGTTTGTATTTAAATACTCATTTTGTCTTTATAATTTTTTTCCCTTTAGGTACAACTAGTGGACTTCAACGTTCCTCAATGACTATTAGTATGAAAAGTTTCTCAGCCTCAGCTGGTATGTCTTTTTACCAGTGTGGGATCCAATGTGTAAACTTCTGAGGTTGTTTTTCTGTTTTCATTGCTATTGTCCGCTAACTAGTATTTTTATATTTTTATGTGGAAATTTCCTATTGATCATGTGGGGCAATTTAAGTTTCCTAAGACTTCAGCCTTTGTAAGGAATCAAAAAATATTAAAATTAGCAAATAAATATTTAAATTATATATTTAATATTTAAATTAGATAATATTTTTATTATAATAAATTAGATAATATTAAATAGTTAAATTAGCAGAGTAGCAGAAATATGCATTTGTCTAACTATGCTTTCCTAAGAACTGAGGCTGACTCCAAAAAAAGAACAAACATATAGTTTGCAGTTTAAAACAAAAGTTTACTAATGGCTTTAATCTATATTTGCACAGAAGCTATATCCTAATCTAGCTAGTGAATTGTTCAGGTAAATGAAATATTTATCTCATCTTTTCAAAGAAAGTTGAGAGAGCAGGAAGATAGAAACACAACCATTCAGTTGAAAATATTTTGAGAGAATGTCAGATAGTCTCAAAGGGGGATTAACCTAAATCACATGGTTAGTTTGAATGAGAGAGAGAGAGGAGAGTTTTCATGCAGGAATTCCCTATCGATCTAAGAAGGTGGGAAGAGAATGCAAAAATCTTCCAACAGATCATAGCAATTTATCATTTATTTTAATTTATTAGTATATATTATTGGTTTTAAGTTTATAATTTGTTTGTTTGTTTGTTTTCAGATAAAACTAGTGGGACCAAACATCTCTTAGCAACAACTGGGACAGGAACTTACCCAGAAACAACAGGTATGTTTTTTAAAAATGTGGGTTCAAAATTATAAACTTTTGTGTGTTTATCTATTTGCAGCTTTCATATTATTCTGTAGAGTTCTGTTAAATTAATTTTGTGATATTATCCTGATGTTAACTCAGTATGCAAAGGGATCTTGTAACACTTTTGAGACTAACCGAAAGAAAGAATCTGGCAGCATGCACTTTTGTAGACTCCAACCTACATGCATGCACCTGAGGAAGTAGACTAAAGTCTACCTTTGAATCTATTCCTTATTTGCTGGCCTAGTAAACATTAGGATTGGCTTAATGATTTGTATTTTGAGTGCAATAAAAATGATGTGTTACAAAAAGTATTGAAGCACTTTAATAAAGCAAATTTAGACAGTATTTAAAGCAAGCCACATTGATATCAAGAGTTCCCTCCCAATGATTTTGGCTAAATTGTGCCAATTACACATCCCTTGGAACAATGACACACTGTGGTTTCTTTGTCATTGTATGAATCCACTTCAGATTTTAATCTGAGCTTTAAAAGAGTTATCCAAGGTGCTGAACCTATTTTAGGATATGGTTCAATAGTTCCTTTAAAGTTCAAGCTAAAACCCAGAGAGCATTGACTGTTTTATTGACATGAAAGCCACCAGCCATCACTATTGACACAGCCACAGATACACACATTGTTGGCTTTTGACAATAAGTATTAGCAAACACATATGATTTCTTAGCTAACAGTATTAAAGCCTAGACTTCAGGGGCATGTTGGAACTGAATCTTTAGTCCTTGTTTCTATGCTATTATATAAGCAACTAGAAGAAAGGAACCTGAGATATATATTGAGAAAAATATTTCTTTTGGAATAACAGCTACAGACACAATAATGAATACAGAAGGAGGTGCTTCATCAGCTTCTACTAATGTGGTTGGTAAGATATAAAATTAAAATTTATTATATAGTAGGATTGTTTGACCTGTATTTTCTTCTACCTATATAGTTCTTCAATGAGATGGGCATATACTTAAAAGATTTGAAACCTAAAATAATCTATCTGTATCTGATTCTCAAACCTTTCTGTGTACTGATTGTGCAGTTGGGTATTACTACAATTTCTGAACTATGGGATGACCATTCACCTAGTATTCCCCAGATGGTGGCCTGGAACTGTTTTGTACTATAACCCTGTGTTCCCCAGCCAACATGGTTATTGACACCAGGAGAGGAGGAGGTAGTGAATGGTTGCCATTGAACAAATATTACTTCACTTCACTTCACTTGAAACTGAGGAGTGTTAGCATCATCGTTGTCGTCGTCGTCGTCATCATCATCATCATTTCTGTTTATTATATTCCACCTTCCTTCCTCTACAGGGACTCAAGGCGGCTAATGAATTTTAAACAATCTAAGGTCCCATCCACACTGCAGAAATAATCCAGTTCAAGATTGCTTTAACCGCCCTGCTGAATGCTAGCAAATTCTGGGAACTGTAGTTTTCTGAGACATTGAGCCTTTCCTGTGAGAGAGTTCTGGGGCCACAATAAACTACAAATCCCAGGATTCCTTAGCATTGTTAAAGCGGCCTCAAACTGGATTATTTGTGCCGTGTGGTTTGGACCTAAGTTAAAACAGCATAAAATATTAAAAATACAAACTCTGAAAAACAATTAAACAATTCAGACAATTAAAAACATTGCATTATTAAAATTTAAAAATTTAAAACTCTTTAAAATAAAAACAAAACAGCATCCATATCAGTATGTGAAGGCCTCGCAGCATAAAAACATTTTTATTTGCCATCGAAAAGAAAGCAAAGATGAAGCCATCCTGGCCTCTCTAGGGAGGGAATTCCAGAGCTTGGGAGCAGCCACTGAGAAGGTCCTCTCTCTTGTTTCAACCAAATGCACCTGAGAGGGTGGTGGAATAGATCTGGATGATTTCAGTACTTTGGAGGGCTTGTACATGGAGATATGGTCCTGGACCCAAGCCACATAGGGGTTTATAGGGCAAAACCAGCACTTTGAATTGTGCCTGGGAATGGACTGGTAGCCAATATAGCCAGCTATGGTTAACAGCCTGGTTGTAGCTCTTTGGACCAGTTGAAGTTTCTATTTATTTATTTATTTATGTACTAATTTATTTGTTGCACTTATATTCCACTTGCCTCCCAAAATGGGATCCATTAAGGATTACAGGTGTCTTCTATTCCAAGGGCCTCTTACAATAAATGACACAAATATTTATAGGGTAATTGTCATTACCAGATGAAACCAGAGAATGATACAGGATACAGATGTACTGACAAAGCACATGACATGGTTTCAAGCCAGGAAGAAGTGGGAAAAAGCTGCTTCTTTTTGAAACAGCTTTTCTCTGCATAAGGTGCCTAGAGGGCACTTTCCTGCTGACTTTTAAGGCATGTGTCATCTAAACTGTAGACCTTCAAGGCAGCTTGAAAGCACCCCTTTTTGCCTGTCTGTTTAGCCCCTTAGTGTCTAGGATCACATACATACAGAGAATGGAGCTAATGTGATCTTTCTGCTAGGGAATGATGTTTTCTCTTTCCATTTTCAATTGATTGTTCTATACATTTGAATGTTGTAGGCCAAAGTGAACATTGCATTCTACCTTTTTAAAAACGTGTTCCTAATCTGGCCAATTCTGTTTTAAACGAAAAACTGTTTGCTGATTGCTGCATCCAGGGTAAAAAGCAGCTGGGGAAATGTTGGATGGGAAACTGGTACAGGCCCTCCCAGGCCCTGTCTGCTTGGGCCAAATAAAATGGCCTACCCCTATCTACTTGACAGGGAGATCAGATGATGCATGGCCCAACCCTTAGTTCTAGTGTGAATGGACCAGATGACAGCTGGCCCATTCAACATCAGAACTGGGGTATAACACCTTTAACACTCATTAAAGTAAAGTAAAGTAGCCGGAACAAACCAGCAAGTTAAGCTGCCTTCCAGGCAGTTTACGAGCGTGCACACTCCCAAGCTGCCTGGAAGCCACCCAGCCATTTACACTGAGGTGGATTTATGATGCTCCAGTGGTGCAGTGTTTACATATTGCATGCTGCCAGAGTGTCATGAAGCCAGCTTTCAGCTGTGATGCAGGTGCGAAGCTGGATTTTTGCTGCCTGAAAAAGGAGTGGTTCTTTGCTGCTCCTTTTTCAGGCAGCTTCAAGGAGGATTGGGGCCATGGCATGTGGTTGCTGCAACCCCAATCTGCCTTCTGCCAGTCTGTTTCAGCTCCTACTCTTTGCTCCAAATCTTCTGGGAAGATCTGGAGCCCTCTGGGCAGGTATTTGAAACACGTCATGCTCTGCCACTGGTGTCCACCATTACCACCAGTTGCTTGCTCTGAGGTCAGAACGAGGCATCCAGACATGTGTTTGAAGCTGGGCGCCTCATTCTGATATCAAAGTGAAGTGACCCACCACTGCTACAGATGTACCAGGAGATTGAACAGGACACACATGTGATCAGCCATCCAGTTTTGGAATAGAGAGCCTTTGCAACAGGGGAGGGTCAGGACAGCTCTAGAGTAAGGATACTCTGGGCTGCCCCACACCAGTGCAGACAAGAACCCTTTCCAAACAGGGATTAGTAGCCCTGAATTTGGACACTTTTCCTTCGAAATACTAATGTCTGGATTAAGGTTTCTTTTAAAGCTAGCATGTTTAAGATACTAAGCAGTTGGGTTCTACGGCTTGTCTTCCTAGATTGGATGTATCAATAAGTAATAATTACCCCATTTTGTTTCCTCATGCTCTAACTTTTTTTCCAGATGGCTGCATTCCTTTGCAAGGTTCTGGGAATTCAGATATTTTATTCTATCAAGTTCTGATAAATTAACATGTAGCCCTTCATTCTTAAAACTATATCACTCACATTTAATCCTATAGTAGATGATGCCTTAAAATTAGGAGGGAAAGTCTGAGATAGTAATTACTTTAAAATACAAACTTTCTTTACCAACTCTAGTTTAAACTTCTTGTTACTATTATTTTTTGCAGGAACAAAAGGTTTAGACAATAATGTTTGTAACTTATCAGCCCTCTGTAATGACACAGGTTAGTAATATTTTCATTTTTGATTTTAGGAAGATATTTTGAGTTCAAATCCCTCTTATTATATTTTGAACTATAGAGTGTTCTAAAGTTGAAAAGGAAAAATTTTGTCTCCACTTCTCATGCAAGGAGGACCCTATAGCTTATTAAATATTTTCTTATAGTAATATACTTGTGTTATGTGTCTTGTATAGATCATCAAGCCTAGTATCTGTACAAAGAACATAAGATCAGACTAAATTTATACAAGGAAATTATCAGTTTCCTTTTGTCAAGATATTTCTAAACATTCCTAATATTTTTTTCCTTTGAACTTTTATTTCCTTTTAGTCTTCTACATGGGCACTATAAACTTTCAGACCAATGACAACAACTCCGATACTTCATACAACTTAAAAGTAGTAAGACTTTTTATTGTGATCATTAGCTTTATTGTAATTCTGTACTTGAGTTGTTTTCTTTAGTAATAACACCTTTTCAAAGTTTTGAAAACATTACAAGGGGGTACCCAAAAGTTTTAATGATCACCTCTTTAAAAAAAAACTGACAGAAAGTTTGTTTTGATTTGTAGTTATTAACTTATCTCTATGTAGTCACTATCTAGATTAATACATTTTCGCCAGCATATCTTGACCCTCCAAATACCTGATATTGTAGAAGTCTGCAGATTGCGCCTCACGAGGGGGTATCATAAAGTAATAATTGTCACTCGGAAGTTATTATGGCATATTGATGAAATTTTTTCGGTGTCATCATTGGTCCCTAAGTGCACGCTGCTGAGAAAATCAGCTCATTGCGTCCTTTATTTTTGTGACTGGCTGTGCCAGAAGTGACTAAAGTGTAAAATCCTCATCAGGTGCAATCTGCAGGCTTCTACAATATCAGGTATTTGGAGGGTGAAAATACACTGGAAAAAATGTATAGGTATAAGACAGTGACTACATAGAGATAAGTTAACAACTACAAATCAAAACAAACTTTCTGTCAATTTTAAAAAAGATGATCATTAAAACTTTTGGATACCCCCTCGTTATATGCTTATAGCAAGGAGGAGCCACTGGTTGAATGCATATCTGAACCTGAACTCAATCTGTACCATACTGAAACAACTAGAGGTAGTTCATTTTTCTTACCAGTGACTAACTTTTTAATGCCAGCTCAGTTATTATCAAGGATTACTCCTTCAATCAGATAATCATTCCAGTGTGGTACAGGTCAAGTCTTCCTTATCCAAAATTCTGAATTCTAAAATACTCCAAAATCCAAAATTGTCCACATGGGTGGGTGAGATAATGACACTTTTTCTTTCTGATGGTTCAGTGTACACAAAGTGTGTTTCGTGTACAAAATTATTGAAAATATTGTGCATAAAATTACCTCCAAGCTATGTGTATAAAGTATATATGAAACACAAATGAATGTTGTGATTAGACTTAGATCCCATCTCCAAGTTATTACATTACGTATGTGCAAATATTGCAAAAATTTTAAAAAATCTAGTCCCAAGTATTTCAGATAAGGGACATTTAACGTGTAGAAGAAATACTAATTAATTACTAAAGTAAATGATTTAGTATTTACTTTAGTAATTTACTTTACTTTAAATAACAGTAAAGTTGCACCAATTTTTCATTCACAGTATTTGCCTTATTTCTATTTTACTAATGCACAATATCCTTGTTTAGTTACTATTTAGTTACTATGTGTGCCTGAATACATGAGAACTTTAAATGGATTGAGAGATGGGCTTGTACATTCTGACTATATCTCCCATCGCTACTCCTGGCTACTCTTGAACAAGAGCAGAATGTGACTGGAGACCATTCTGTATCATGATTCTGCTGACTGAAACGAATGTGAACATACAGATCCCTTTCACACGACACACATAGAGTACTGTAATGCCACTTTAACTGCCATGGCACGATCATGCAATTTGCAGCTTTGGAGAGTCAGTAATATACCCGAATAGCGATACATCACTATGATGAAAAAGATCTGATATACATTGTTATAAACTGCTGCTATCTTGGGATGCTGGAAATATATAGAAGGATGCAATATAGCAATATATTTATGAGTTCTTCATTTTTCTAGCACTATCATGACACCAGTCAGTACCAATTAAAAGCTTCTTCAACTGCACTACCAGAAATGAAGTAAGTATCTTTTTTTACAGAATACAAATCTTTTCTCCTTACAAAATTGTGAATTCAGATCACATGTAATTTTTCCTATTGTTTTACTGTAGTTTATTCAGATGACCAAAAAAAAAAAAAAAGGTATACATTTTTACATTGTTTTAGATGTGTTACAGGTCAATTCAAACCTATATAACTCTACTATATCGGGTGTCATCCACTACAAGTCACACATACACACACACACACCCCAGTGACACCACTGGCTTTAGGATAATTTACTAGTAAGAAACCATTCATAAAATGTATGATGACACTATGCATAATTTATTTCAGAATTTCAGAATTCAACAAAACACTTCAGAGGTTAAGTCAGGTGAGTAATAACACTTATAGCCATAAATAATTATTGTGGACCAAATCAAAATCATTATTTTGATTTATTTTATTTTAATTCTCTTGTAGTCATATCTCCTGCAATGTAATAAAGTGAACCAGAGGTATGTTATTTTATATAATTGTTTTATTATTTCTGATTCTACAAATGGGTACAAGTGTAGTAAGAAGCACTACCACTTTCAAATGGAAGCAATATGACTTCAGTGCTTTAATAGAAATATTAACTTTCCAGTCCCTTGCATGTCTCTTCAGAAAGAAGTAAGCCTCTGTTGTGCAGAACTGATTTCTAGATAAGTGTCTACAGGACTATATCCTAAGGTCCTGTGGAATGTGTGCATAATCTCTTCTAGTCCAAGAGTCAAAGTCAATTTCAGAGACATTCTTGATACCAGAAAAGTATTTTAGCTTAAAGCTCTTACTGCTGTTATACAATTTTGAAAGAGTCTAGAACTGCCAGGAATAAAAAAATCTTTCCAAATGGTGGGAGTTTTTTTCGAAATGTAAAGCATCAGACTCCAAAACAGGCTACCATTCCTTCCAAAATCCCAGTAAATTTTGAAATTATTGATGGGAGGAGCAGGAGGAGAAAGTAATCTCGATTGATGTTTTCTAAGCAGAGATTTATTTTTGATTCATTGGTGTCAAAATCCAATAACTAGCAATAAATATCCACTGCCCTAAAGTGAAAACAAATGATAGTACATACTTGTTGTGTAATTGATGGGAAAGTGAGCAGCGACCCGATTCCACTATTTATAAATAAAATATATACTGAACAGCCAGTGATATAGCTTTCACATTTCTTTTCCCTACATTTTCTAGTAGTACATCAGAATGCAGTTTCATAATAAAGCTACAGAAAAATATGAATATTAGTGCCATGTTGTCCTATTTGAAAGAAAAAGCAGAAATTGGCCAAGCTGGTAAGTAGTCACAAATATCCTTTCATTCTAGACATACTAGGTAAGCAAGGACACAGTATTTTCCTGTTGATATTTACTAAAGGATGGTATTTGAATTGAAGAGCATTTCCAATGCATTTTGGAAGTTGTGGCAGGAAGGGGGGAAGTAAATAATACACTATAGTCATTCTGGACCCCTCATGAAAACGGAGTTTCACCTATATTCAAGCCACATTGGTTTAATGCAGAAAATTTTATGCACAGAAAGCAGTTTTCCTACTCAGAAAACATGGTTTTCTCTGCAGAAATTCTCTCATGTTTGGATTGCTTGCAGAGTAAATCCCAAACTGTGAATAGTCCCCATAAACTGCTCAGTTTTGTAGGACTTTGTGGCAGTGGAGAGAGAAGTTGTTAAATTATTCCCTTCTTGCTCAAATAATGAAATACAGGCTTATATTGCTTAACAAAATCTTTGACAAATGCACTCCTTTTCACAAAGGCCTTTTACACTTGCCCAGACCCTCCTTCCTTTTCATGCTCTGTCTTCTGGAAATTCTTTTATTGTCATTGACACCGAGAAGATGGTGAAGGAGGGCTGGAAGAATACAGACTTTTGGCATTTAATTGCAGCAGCATGTCTGCACAAAACAATGCAATAAACAAAGCTTGAAAAAGAGATGGATTGTACTCTAGCTGATCCTAGTGTTACTGTGTATGCCTCTTTACGACAGGCAAGGTAAAAAGCAGCTCTGTCCACAATCCCTTACTATGCACAAATGAAAACCAGATTGAAAAGGAAAAGCAGATAGGTTTGTCTCAGCACTAGTATGTTAAAGAAAAATGTGCTCACCAAATAGCAGCTGGGACCATCTTTGCACAAAAGATGATAATTCCACAAAATGGAAAAAATTGTGATACCCCAATAATTGATGACTGGCTTACTAAATTATATGATATGATAAGTTTAGATAAGTTAACAGTGATTATTAATGGAGAATCATTGTCCAGACATGAAGAAAACTGGGAAGAACTGATATTGTGCTGGAAAGAAAAATGGAGTTAGATAGCAGTCCTAACTCTGGAGAATTAAAAGAGTAGTAAAATTTGAATATGAATATGAAAAAATGCTTTAGAACAGATTGATTTAAAGTATTTTAAATATTTTAGATAATGGATAGGATAATTTTCAAGTTGGATAATATTTAAACAGTGTAAGAAATGATAAGAAGTAGTGTGATATTTCATATGTTTTTGCTGAAACACAGAAACAAAACAAACAGCTTCCATTATATACCGCTTCATACTGCCTAAGGAGTGTCTAAGCAGTTTACAACTATAAGCTACTTGCCCCAAACAATCTGGGTACTCATTTTAGTGACCTCGGAAGGATTCAATCCTCAATCAAGCTTGAGCCCTTTTGCTGGTCTTGAACTCGCAACCTTATGGTTTTGAATGAGTGGCTGCAGTACAGGCATTTAACCACTGCACCACCAGCTGAAAATTTTGAAATGAAAGAAATAGAGGTAATAGAAAACAATTTTAATTAAAAAAACAGAAATTGAAATATGCAATTTTAGAACCACTTGTAAGGAGAAGAGGATGTCTCTCATGGTTAACTTGTACTAGGTATTTTCATGATATAGACTATTTTGTTATTTTTATTGTTTTATCCAAATAATATTAATATAATGTTGAAGATGATGATTCTTAGTTTCATGTAGGTATTATTTTGTGAAATTTGTTTAGTTTGTATATTTAAAAAAATAAATAAAAAGGATGTGGTAACCAAAATGGTAATCATAAGGAAAGTGGGGACTGGTGAAAGAAAGAAAAAAAAAAAAACGCTGGATGCATTCTTAAAGAAGCCTTCATGTAGTTTCCAGAAGATTCAACACGTTTTTTTTAATGCAAGGCTTACTTCGCCTGGTTGTTTCATTTCACATATGCATATTGTTAGTTTTAAATCAAAAGTTTGCTAAAACATGTTGAAGTGCTCTTCTTTTTTGAGGTGTAGTGATATTTGCACTAATTCATTGCTGATTAGTAAATTGAAGTGACACATATTGTAAAACATTTTTATTACAGAATCATGCTGTTGTTCATCTCTGGACCCTCACTTTTGTCCCTCAACCGTTGAAGAGCTGAGACTACTACAGTGGTAATTGCGACTTAAAAATACTCCTGCTTAGTTTAGGCCTTAGAATAGAACCTGATTTCCTATTCATATTTTGAGTTCCCACTTGGGAATGTGGTTGAGCAAAGGGTTAGCTTAGCTCCTCTCCAGATGACACAATCTCAGCCTATACTGGCACTTCCTGGCTGCTGTTTAGTCCATAAAATGAAGAACACAAGAACCACACTTTATGCAATGTGTAGTCTGGCCCTTTGTAGCCATGAAAGTTCATAGACAGTATGATGACAGGTTATATCTCACAATGATTTGCAAATTCTAGCTTTCCACCATCCAAACAAAAGGCAATAAATGATAAGGAATAGGAAAATATAAAGTGTGCCCACCCCATATGTGGGCTTGCCATAGGTGGATTTGAGCTGACACGTATGGCAAGCCCGGGAGGACAAAATGGTGTGTGTGTGTGTGTGGCACTACATATGGGAGCACACTGCCATAGAAACCAATGAGATTTCAGTGTACATGTTTTTTCCCATACATGGAGGAGGGGTGGGACTGGATCCCCTGTGTATAGGAAGGACCCATTGTATAGTGCAGGCAGAGGAAAAAATTGAAAATTCAAAAAAGGAAGAATCTGTTTTAGTGTGTGATGGGGTGGTAGTGGAGTCATAGAACTCTTTCCTCCCTTCTTTGAACATACATGAACTAATGTGAAAGGATCACTCTAGAGCATTGTAGAGCATTATGGAGACTCAGACCTCTTCATGATGGTCTGATATGACAGAGTAAGTAAATGTGTCCGTGTGTGTGCTCTGAGGAAGCAACATGTTCTAAATGACAGTCAATACAGTAGAGTCCCAATTATCAGATTTTCGGTAATCTGACATTCTGAATTATCCAACGTCATAGAATCATAGAATCATAGAGTTGGAAGAGACCACAAGGGCCATCCAGTCCAACCCCCTGCCATGCAGGAACTCCAAATCAAAGCATCCCCAACAGATGGCCATCCAGCCTCTGCTTAAAGACCTCCAAGGAAGGAGCTGAATTAGGACGCGCGCCCCCAGACACACCCTCAAAATGGTGGCTGCGATGGGCAAGGAGCCAGAACAGGCCTCAGAACAGACCCCAAGCACGGCATCGGCAGCATTGGGCCCAAAACAGGCCCCAGAACAGGCCTGTCTTCCTCCTCCTCAACCTCCTCTTCGCTGCCCGGCCTCGGCAACAGTTGAGGAGGACGTCTGAGGATGCCGCTGGGGCTCCTTGGACGTGCCTCCATCTGGCGTGCCTCAGTCCTCCAATGAAATCCAGGACGGAGGCACGTCCAGTGAGCCCCGGCAGCCTGGAGGACGGAGGACCAAGGCATGCCAGATGGAGGCATGTCCATGGAGACCCAGCCAGCCACCACCGCCACCGCGGGAAGGACGGAGGCAAGCGGCATCCTCCAACATTCTTCAGGGCTGCTGCCGAGGCAGGGCAGTGAGGAGGAAGAGGAAGACAGGAATCAAGGAATGGAGATAGGGAGGAAGAAGAAGAAGGAGGAGAGGAAGCCGTTGCGAAGGAGGCCTGAGGCTTGGCTCAGACCACTTTCCTCCTCTGCAGCCATGGAGGAGAAAAGGGCCAAGCCGAGCCCCAGGCCTCTTCTCGATGACTTTGTTAGCCGCCGAGGAGACCCCCCCCCCACAGCCAAGCCAGGAGGTAAGCAGGGAAGGAGGGAGGGAGGGAGGGAGGGAGGGAGAAGGAGGGAAGTCGATTATTTGACATAAACGGGACCGGCTGATAGTCGGATAATCCCTCTGAATTATCCGACATTTTTGGTTATCCGACTATCAACCGGTCCCGTTTATGTCGGATAATCGAGACTCTACTGGATATTTAAACAGAGTGGGATTTCATATTTTGTGGGATTTCATATTTTGCAAATTTTGTTAATACACATGTTAACAATTGCATCTACAGTTTGCCCTTCATACCAGTGGGGTTTGGTTCCATACCTTCTCCCCCCAGATACCAAATACTGTGACACCTAAAGTCCCATGATGTACACATGGCCACATTGATGCAGTTGTGTGCACATACCACCAATGATGATAATGGGGCAGGGCCATCCACAGATGCTCCAATCCGGAAATGGCTAGCCCCCTGATTCAGAGGGCTGACTGTAATAAATAATACCCCGAGGCATGACAAAAATTAAGATAATTTAGCAAACATAAATGTAATCTTTCATTATTTTAATCATAAACCTGTATAAATTACCACTTCTTAATAACACTTTTTAAGTGTGTCTTTTTTGACTTCACGTTGCTGCTCAGCCAACACCAACACTTCATGTTTGTGTTTTTTCCAAAGTGGTATGCATGAAACAGTTGCCTGCAGTGGCTCCAGTACTCAAGACGTACCAGTTTCCCCTGCGACTCCTTTCACTGTTGTAACTCACTATAATCCTCCTTCCTCTGAACAAGACACCGTCTCTCCCACTCCCTTGGCAGACTTGACAACAGCAGATATTTCTAGGGGACCTGCTACTCAGAGTACAAATACATTTCTGCCTACGTCTGCACCACCTACAAAGTCTGAGGATGCAGTTACTTCTTCCACTTCTTTTGAAACAACTAACTCATTCTCTTCAACAACATCATCTATCAAATCTACTGCTACCTCTGTAGAGTATTCTAGCACACCACTCACTGTAGTGTCCACCATGAACATTTCTGTTGATGTGCCTTTGACCCCTGACAAAAATGGAAGTCTCAATAAACCCAGCACAGGTAAACCTGATTTTAAATGGATTGGAAAGTGGTCTTGCTAATAGATCTGATGTATGCTTGCACTCTGAAATGTAATATGGAAATGCAACCTTGGAGAGCTTGTTCCATGTGGAAAACTGCAATCCGAATGCCTTATCATTCTGTGATGACTAGTGAGGTCATTTGTTATATGAGAAATATGAAGGCCATTGCATAGTGATAGGGATCCCATTGTTATCTGCAGGTCCAATAGTACTATGCACAGTGTACAGTTGCTGAGTGGATAGTAGTTCTGGCATGGATATAAACTGCTGACATTAGCAAGGGAACTTTGTAATCACCAATTCTGACTTCAGCAGGGACCCTTTCTGTCTCCAATTAGTACAAGGTAAAAGTGAGATTTCTCTTTCCCTCTCTGTTGCCACTGGTAATAAAGGGGACCATCACTGAATTAATCCACTGGTTAATCCATTACACATTAAAGTCAGCCAGACATAAAATATAATTATATCAACGTAATATTCATAGTTTAAAATTGACTGGTTAGGCCATCTGGAAGAGATAGGTCTTTAATGCTGTATGGGATGGATTATAAGGGAGGAAGGAATCCCATTGGTAACCTAGATCAAATCCATGTTTGTAGGCCTTTAAATATAATAACCAGCACTTTGTACTTTCTGGGAAGCTAGCTGGCAACCAGTGGACTGGTTTTTATATTAGTGTGATATGCTCACTCCTAGATGTCCCAGTAGCCAATCTGGCGGCCATATTTTGAACTAACTGAAATTTCCAAACTTGGTACATAATATACAGCACATTGCAAAAGACCAGCCTTGAGGTTACCAGCATATGCACTACCATATTTAAGATTTTCTAATTAACACTTGTATTTGATTTATATAAATCTATATACATACATACATATATAGATTTATCTATGTAAACACATATACACAAACTAAGAGTAACTGTAATCAGTGAAAAAGAGAACTGAACACACTACAGGTGATTTAGCAACCATACCATAGTTAGCAGTAATACCATAGTTGAATTAGCTTCATTTAATTCATTATCAGTAGTTAATATCATATTCAGTACAATACATAAACACATTTAATGTTCAGTATAAGTACAGAAATACATTTAAAGTACCCTTTAAATGTATTTGTGTACTTGCATTGAACATTAAAAGTGTTTATTTATTGTACTGAATATAATATTGAATATTGATAATGAATTATATGAAGCTATTTCAGCTACAATATTGCTGCTAATTATGGTATGGTAGCTTAATCACCTGTAGTGTGTTCAGCTCTCTTTTTCGTTGACTACAGCTGCTCTAGTTTGCCACCAAAATGTCATTTTTAAAAAATTAAAAAAATTGAAATTATGAAGAATACTGGAGAGTAATTAAAAAGAAACTGCATGCAACTGACATGCCGTTTTTGCCTACTCCTGTCTTTAGAGTATAGAACTGGAGAGAGTGCTTTGCAGCAGCCATCATAAGATTTTTTTAAAATCCACTAGAACTAAGTGAGCTCCTTCTGAATACCAAAAAGTAACACAATACCAAAAAGTAAACAGCCCTGGTGGTGCAGTGGTTAAATGCCTGTACTGCAGCCACTCACTCAAAACCAGAAGGTGGCGAGTTCAAGACCAGCAAAGGGCTGAAGCTTGACTCAGGCTTGCATCCTTCCGAGGTCGCTAAAATGAGTACCCAGATTGTTGGGGGCAAATAGCTTACAATTGTAAATGAAGCTGTTTGTTTAACAAATTGTAAGCCGCTCTGATAGTCTTGGCTGAAGAGCGGGGTATAAATAAAACAATATTATTATTATTATTACAAAACAAAATAATCTGCTTTCAATGTGTAACTCTTCATTTTGTGTATGTGTGTTGATCACCTTTGTGCTTAGAAACATTTGTTTTCCCCCATTTCTGTCTCTTGTAGAACATGTATCACAAAATCGCTTCAATGATACTGATCAAAGTAATGCTACAGATTTTGAGAAAATAGTTTCTCAGCTGGAGAACAACTTGACTGTTGAAAGTATAGCTCCATCTTTTGCAAAATCAATGGTGGATAGTGTTAGTTTTCTCCTGGATAAGCCTCAATTACAGATCTCTCCAATGTCTAAAAGGTATGTCTTTTTGTAATTTAAAGAGCATTTATCATTTTCATTATGATACAGCTTTATCTATTGCATATGACAGATAAAGATACACTATCAGACATAATTTTATGTTTCATCTATAAAGAATCGCTGTACCAAGCTAAGCATTTTGTATTCAGATCAATAGAAGGTGGGGGAGTAGATCAAAACGCCGTGTGGGATGCTGTAAAAATAATGCAATTTGATAGCACTTTAACTACCATGGCTCCATCCTACAGAATCCTGGCATTTTTAGTTTTGTGAGGCACCAGCACTCTTTAGCAGAGGAGGCTAACAACCTTTTAAAACAACAAACCCTAGGATTCAGTAGGCTGGAGCTACAGCACTTAGAGGCCCGGTACAGACGGCCCAAAAGGGCCATCCCCGGGGTGTGAATAGGGCTGGGTAGTGTGCAGCAACCACACACTTCCCCATCCCTAGCGCATATGGATGGTGCCATGTTTGCATCGCGCCATCCATACGTGCATACGCTGATGATGCCATGGCGCATGCCATGTTTAGATGGTGTGGCTTGCACCTGACGGCATCGTGCCACAGGAAGCTGCCTATGGTGCCCTTTCTGCAGCGCAAGGAGCTCCAAAACAAAGGTCCTTCTTGGGGCTTGTGTTCTTGGTGTGGCCTTTACACGGCCACGCCAAGGATGCTGAGGGGAAAGGGGCAGCGGTGGCAGCCCCTTTCCTCCCCTTGGGAGTGCTGCCCATGGCCTGGCAAAGTCATGGATTGGGCCCACAAGGTCTGCCAGTGAGGCAGCCCAGGCCACAGTCCAGCCCTTCTCTGGGCACCTACAGACTGCCCCTTTTGGGCAGTCTGTAAAGCCCCACAGTGGTGTCAAGCTGCATTATTTCTATAGTGCAGATGCATCCTTGAATGCACAACAAAAGATTTGGAAATCCATGCTAGTTATAGGTATAAAGGAGCACCAGATAGTATAATAAAATACCAATAATTATAGTGATAATAATGATAATAATAACAATAATCATTTAATACCTGCTTCTCTCTGTGGAGTGAGGCAGGTAACAATAGGTTAAAATCCAACACCTAACAGTTAAAAACACATAGCGTCCTTTTAAAAGAACATATAAGAACCATATATATTAAAACAATCAGTCCATACTTTAAATTTTTAAATTTAAAATTGATAATTTAAAAACCATCAGGAGAGGCCTTCCAGAAGAGACTGGTCTTTAACCCTCTTTTAAATTCAGACAGCATCCTCACTAGTTGAATTGCTTCTGGCAGGTAGTTTCAGGTAGTTCTCCTGCTCTAGGAAGGGGTGCAGCTGACATAATAGCTGAAGCTGATAACAGGCATTCCTGGCCACCACATCTATGTTAGCTATCATTTGGAGTGACAGATCCAAAAGCACGCCTAGGCAGCAAACAGTCTTTAAGGGTGAGTGTAACCTCATCCTCTAAGTCAGCTTGGTGTAGTAGTTCCAGCGCTGGACTATGACTTTGCACGCCAGGGTTCAAGGCCAGGGTAACCCCAAAATGCACACCGTCAGATTCCCTCATGTGTGCACACCACGTTTTAGGAATATCAAATTTCCAGTGTTAATATGAATCCACATAGATATTAATTATTACAGTAAATTATAATATCATTTGTGAGAATTATATTTTACCTTTTCTCCAGATATGGCATTCAGGATGACTAACAGTAATAAAAAAAACCTATACACATTTGTTAAAAAAACTCAGTGAATTGAACTGGAGTCTCAGGGCTTCTGAATTTTATTGATACAATTTTGCTGGTATTTCTGCGTTGTCCTCAATTTTCAGTTATTGCACTTCTCATAATTTACATTAAGCAGTTACAAATTGAAAAAGTGCAATGTAATTGTATGTATTTTTCCCTATAGAATAATACAAATAGTGGATGCAATTGGCTTAAAACTGAACTTCTCGACAGAATCCATTAGTTTGACTTCCCCTTCCTTGGTGCTGGCAGTCATGAAAGTCAACAGCAGCTCCTTTAACAGTGTTTCTTTTGCTGTAGAAGATTCCTCAGACCTTCAGGTAAACCCATTTTATTTGCATGTTCAAGGTTTTGGTTTTTATTTGTGTATTATTTGTGGTTTTTATTTGTGTATTATGTTGTATTGTATTTTTATTGTTAGTAATTTAAATTTAAACTTAACTAGTTTAATCCTATTTTGGGGAGGGGGGAGGTTGGGATGGAATTCTTGAATTATTTTAATCTGTAATCTGTTTTTTAACCTTGTTGTACCCCACCTCAATTGTTTTACAGAGGGGCGGGTAAGAAATAAACATTATTATTATTATTATTATTATTATTATTATTAGGTGGGTTTTTAAAAATCTATATTGATAAAATCTCTAAAATGGGAACTCAAACATGTGGAATTGGGATCCTCTCTTATAAATATTCAAATTAATTTCTATTTTTTTTAAAAAAAAAATACATTTGTTCTAATACCAATAGAATGTGTCCAGTTATATGACATCTTTTATATAAACCATTATCAGAGGGAATTTTTTTATTCCAAAATGATCCCCAGTGTATGAATTTTATTACGTTATTGGCTCTGCCCAGTTCATTTTAATCCCAGAAGAGGCCCTATTTCCAACGTGATACGACGTGGAATTGACCTCCCACCACCACCATTTTTCAAGAGAGCAAATGTCTGTTATTCCTTCTATCTCCACACAAATGGAGAGATTTCTTTATTGACCTGAATAAATGAGGGTGAGGTCAGGTGGAGTCTTACCAAGAAGTAGACTGCCACACCTTCCAATTGTTTTCCAGCAGGGCACTCAGTCCACTTACAAAGAGGAAAAACAACTTGGTCTCTCGTGGGTACAATGCTATTTTGTGGGCACAGTGGCATAAGTGGATGCTGCATTGGAAAACCCATGACTAGATTATGTGCTAAGAAGCATATACAAAGGTCCATGTGATTATTTTAAAGGCAGAAGTATTCTTTCTCTGTCTCTCAAGGTGGTTCTTGGAACACAAGCGCCTAGAAACAGTGTTGGAGCCATAAGAGTTCCATCATCAGTGATAACAAATTTGTCACCTGGAGATAAGCATCAGGCTTCTAGAATTACCTTTAACTTCTTTGAGAAGACAACTCTCTTCCAGGTAATATCTTAGCATTCAAAAATATGCATAAATGTTTTACTTTAGTGTCATTTTCCTAGCAATAGATTTTAATACATTATATTAATGTCTGTCTGTCTGTCTGTCTGTCTGTCTCTCACTCTCTCTCTCTCTCTCTGGTTTTTCCCCCAGGATCCTTCACTGAAAAATGTGTCGCTGATCAGCCATGTTATATCATCAAGTGTTGCTAACCTCTCAATTACCAACTTGAAGAAAAATATTACAATCACCCTGCAAAATGTGGGACCTAGTCAGGTGTGTCTCTGTGTGCCTTCAAGTTGTCTGTTGACTTATGACAACACCACGAATTTCATTTGGAACTAGATGTTGCAAACAACAAAATGACATTCTTTGTACCAGTTTCTGCTGATAGAGGTTTCTTTGGGTGCAAATAAATATAATGTGTGTGTGTGTGGGGGGGGGGGGTTTGTCCAGCCCCCAGAGATGCTGGGTGTGTAGTCAAAGGACACTTCTTGGCAGGAAAAGATTGTCTACTCAGTAAATCTGCATTCAGCCATTGCCTTTCCATTCCCCTGCCCTGGATAAATTGGGAGGACCTTTGACATGTTTGATTAGTTCTTAATTTGCTGTTTTTGTCAAGTTTTATATTTACTGTTCTTCACCTCTTAGATATTGTTTTGAATAATAAGTGATTTAGGAATATTTTTACATACATAAAGATCATTTACACAGTTCTGCATAGTTTTGGGATTGCCTAGGTTTAGTGCTTGGCACTCTAAAATATAGAAAATATTATATATTCATATTAAAAATCTCTACAGTGGACCCTCTATATCCACAGATTGTACATTGAGGGATTCAACAATCCACTGCTTGAAACTATTCAAAGTAATAATAATAATAATTCCAAAAGGGAAATCATGTTGCTACACCATTGTTGATAATGGGACTTGAGCATCCATGGATTTGGGTATGCACAGGTAGGGGTACGGGGTTCTTGGAACCAAACCCCAGTGGATACCAAATGCCACTGAAATTTACATTACATACATGGGGATGGAAAAAGAAGCATGCAGATTTATATGGGGTAGGAGGTTGAGGAATATATGGTAGTAATGGGGTATACAAGAAATAGTAGGCTGTGTATAAGGAATAGATTCTGCCATATGCAAGCAGAACGTTATTTTTATTTTTAATAATCTTATACAAAAATGTATCAAAGTACTTTGAAGGGTTAATAAATTGTTTTATTATTTATCTCCAAATAGGAGAATTCAACTGTCAGATGTGCTTTTTGGGACTTCAGTAAAAATGGTATGTCTGTGCAGTCATGGCTTTGTATTTGCACTAATTTTATAGTAGTTCAAAACTGTCCACTTCTATTTTGATAATGGAAGCTTCTGATTTTTGGCAGGTGGGAATGGAGGCTGGGCCTATGACGGGTGCACAGTTAAAGAGAGAAGAACAAATGAAACTGTCTGCAGCTGCAACCACCTCACTAGTTTTGGAGTTTTATTGGTAATGCCTGTACTATATGACCAAAAACTGCATACAAATGCTATATTATGTTGTTGTTACTTATACAGACTGCACATTTTTTTGAAAAAATGGTCCCCCCCCTCATGTTTAAAAATATTTCTTTTTTTCATTCTCAGGATTTATCAAGAAGTGCCTCTCCATCTCCTATCCAAGTGCTAATTCTAACCTTCATCACATACATAGGCTGTGGCCTTTCAGCTATTTTCCTTTCTGTTACCCTAGTTACATATATTGCATTTGAGTAAGTACCATCTTAAACAAATTATATTTTGGGTGTTTCTTTATGTACACATCATATACATGCAGCAGTATCACAGTGAAGACAACAACAGCAGCAGCAACAACAACAATAATCATCATCATCACCACCAATCACAAGGAATCTGGGTAGGTTACAACAGTAAGAAACACATTTAAAAATACTATAAAATACAAATTGATCCTTTCCCAACCCCATCCCAATATTAAAACTACAAATTAAATAATCAGAATTAAAAACAATAAAATACAATACATAGGAGCTTTACAGACTGCCCCCAAAGGGTGCCCTCCTGGCGCCTGTTTTTCCGCCGGAGGGAAGTCGCAGTGGTCAAACCACGCAGCTTCCTGCTGGCAGAAAAAGAATCCGTGAAAAGCGGGTTATTTTTAAGCCACTGCAGCATGTGGTGGTGATCTAATGAGTATGCCACTGGCACACTCATTACATAAGCGCTGTGCGTGCGCCATGTGGCGCTTACATAATGATGGCGGCATCCATGTAGACAGGGTGCCGCCATCTGGATGCCCTCATCACATGCTAGGGTTGCGGGGAGTGTATGCGCTCCGCCCAGGCAATGCTAGCACGTGACAAGGGTGCTGTAAAGGGCCGGCCTCTACCAGCCCATAATTAGCTTAAAATGCAGGGGGGGGGGTGCGAATCACAATTGAAATCTTGTTCATAGACTTTGAGAGGAAGCTAGGATTTATTAACTAGGTTGGGAAGGCGTGCTGGAAGAGATCCGTCTTAAGAGTCTTTTTGAAGGCTGTAAGAGTAGAGATGTGGCTGATCTCCTCCGGCAGGTCATTCCACAACTTCGGAGCAGCAGTACAGAAGGCCCTTTGGGTGAAATGATGACTGTAAAGTTATTAGGACTTGACTTGGCTAATGCAATGCACGTGTCACCTAGGATAAAACAAGAAAAGTCACCAGATTTCAAAAGTATTGAATTGAAATACTGTGGTGAATGAAATATAAAAAGGAATGTCTCAGACAAATTTTATCTTATTTAGCAAACTTAACCAAATTCATGCCATTTGCCATGATGGTTGGGAATGACAGAATGACATGCCATTTGCCATGAAACTTGGGAATGTAGTCCACCACATTTAGAGAGTATCATCTGGAGGAGAGCTGCCATCTGGTTTGCCTTTCTGATTTGCTTTCCTTATTTTTACAATAAATTTACAATAAACAATTGATGTGACCTGGTTATTTAACTCTGTCCATGGACAAACAAAAATTACATTCAGTTACCTGCCTTCTACTAGTCTCTCTTGTATTATCTTGTTACTTGCCTGCCTACCTCGAAAAGAAAAGAAAATCGTTATTCAGTAATTCCATCAAGCCACAGGTTGTACCAGAGAGAAATAATTTAATTATTAAATATATGTTTCTTTTCCAATACTTATGCATGCCCAAAAGTGAGAATACTGTATATCTATGTGTACATTTTTCAAATTTCCCTTAATTTATTGGTAACAAAAAATATTTATTTTATAGTCTATCTCATTATTGTTATTATTGTTTTCGAAGGTAAAAACTCTTAATATATTAAGGGATAATTTTTAAATCAGCATATTGGAAAGGATTTTCATATTATTTTAGAATTTAGAAAGAATCAGTTTTTTAAAGCTAATAAAGGGGTTAGGTGCTAAAATAAGTAATTCTAATATTATCTTCAACGATTTGGTAGTGTTCACTTTAAAATGCAAACTTTGATATTGTGTAAAATTTTCATATAATTGAAAAAACACATTTATGCAGATTAGCACCTCAGACATAAAACAGTGTGTTATTGCTATTTCACATTAGATTTCTCCTCTACATGTGATTTTTGAACTGCATTTGAAAATCGGTGCAACTGGTGTCCCAGGTTGCTCTTTGATAAAACAAATATGACATGTAGCATTTCAAAGATAATATTAAATAAACCTGGAAGTTTATAACAGTTCATTTTTTTATTTTTTTATTTTTTGCTTTTACAGGAAAATCCGAAGAGATTATCCTTCTAAAATCCTTATTCAACTGTGTGTTGCATTACTTCTACTGAACCTAGTGTTTCTTCTGGACTCCTGGATTGCACTATATAATATCCGAGGACTGTGCATTTCAGTTGCTGTGTTTCTTCACTATTTCCTTTTGGTTTCTTTCACCTGGATGGGACTTGAAGCTTTTCACATGTATCTTGCTCTTGTCAAAGTATTCAATACCTATGTCAGGAAATACATCCTAAAGTTCTGCATTGTTGGTTGGGGTATGTCTATCTTTTTTGTGTTTTTGTTTCGAAAATATAGTTTCTGTGCATATTGGAGTGTCTTCAAGTAACCTGTAGACTTAGGGGACCTCATGAATTTCATATGGTTTTCTTAAGCAAGGAATACTCAGAGTGGTTTTGCCAGCAACTTCCTCTGAAATATAGTAATTTTTTTGTACTAATGAGGACTGACCCTACTCAGCTCCCAAGATAAGCCAGAATCTGGTGCCCTTAGGTATTTAGATCCTTATGTATCACCTACATGTAATTTATTTATTGTTGAGAGAATCATTTTTCAGATGATTTAGAGTAGACTCACTGACCTACTCACGTTTAGAGTAAACCCACTGAAACCGACAGTGCAAGTTAAACTTAATTTCTGTTGTTTTCAACAGATATTAAGTGTTATTGGGGCTTTCTAGACTGGCAAAAAGGGGTGTGTTTATGCCTGCATGAAAGTGTAGCTTTTAGATGACCCACACTGAAAGTTTGGCATGAACACACTTCTTTTGTATTTTAGTGGGGAAAAAGCAGCTTTTAAAAGGAGCTGCTTTTCCCAGCTTCTTTTTAAAAAGGGTGTAACAGTGCAGCTGTGTCTATATGCTGCAGTGCAACTGTGCAGTTTTTTAAAGCTCCAAACCCTAGCTCCAGCTCTAATCCGAACCCTAGACATGCGCAGTAGGGACTCTGGGATGCTGTAACTGTTATGCAACTGCTCATAAAATGTCAGTTCATTCATAAAATAAAAAAGTTTCTTCATAAACTTAAATTGTAACAGATTTAATATCTTTTTAAGGGGGGGAGGGATGCAGTTTGTTTTATTGATGTAATAGTATTTTAATATGTAAGCTGCCTCAATTGATCGCAGCTGACAATACAATTGCCTGTATGATGTACTGGTGCAACTACACAGTTCGCAGCCGGCAACAACAACAAAATATTAAAGGTAGTTGCTGAGCAACAGAAAAGACTTCAGATAACTCCTCCCCACACCTCCTCAGTGTAGCTGCCCTATGCCTTTTTATTACACACCTGGGACTTGCAGTGCAGCTGCTAAGTATTAAGGAAAAGGCAACTTCACGTTGCACTTTCCTGCCAATCTAGAAAGCTCCATTGTGTCTAAATGCAACTCAGTTGGGCACAGTGGGTTGGAATACAACACTGATTCAGGCAGACATACATTCAGATCATCTTCAATATTTAGACATTGTCAATAATAATAATAATAATAATAATAATAATTTATTTATAACCTGCCCCTCTGAATGAACAATCTAGGTCTAGTCTTTATCAAGTTAGTTTGTGTATGTGTGTGTGTGTTTATATATATTGCTTAACCTACTACACCATAATGTTGCAAGTATAAAATAAGATTATCCTGTGTATGTTGTAATGATGCTTGATAATTCTTAAATAAGGGGGTTATGATACTAATTTCCAAGGCTGATTGTACTTACTTTCATTACAAATTAGGGATCCATTATCTGCATGCTCTTCCTCTACAATTAATTAGGATGCTATACTGAGTTGTCATTCTACTTTTGCATACTCAACAGTGATCAACCTAGGCCCAAGGACACTTTTGGCAAATGCTTGTGTCAATTTATGGTGCCTCAGATGTTTAGAACTTAATTATTCCATATTCCTTCCTTCCCAGCTGCATTTTGGTTCAACCTTCCTAACCCTATTGCTTGGACAAACAGCTTTCATGCTGAGCTGCTAACAACTGGTCTCAGCTCCAGCAATTTGTGCTTCTGTTGTTATTAGTGGCATGCTATCAGAAGGTACAATAATTCATATCTGTAGGATTCAAAACACCCATATTTAGAAAATCTATAAGACTGTTGCAGTGTAAAGGGTACTTTAATAATGGCCACATTTGCACAAAATCACTGAGCCACAATTGCTGAGATTAATGCTACACGTTATCAGTAATGTATAGCATGTTGTTCGGTTACTTCTGTTTGGCTTTTCCTGCAATCAGGAGTAGCTAAAGTAACCATAAGCTTACCAAAGCTTAAAAGCTTAGCAGTATGACTTAACCTGGATTCTTGGCTTCACAGTCTTCTTCCAATATCATCATCAACAACAGTTATTGTTCTTATTCTTCCAGTAATGGGACTCAAAGCAACTAACAACATATTTAAACCAACAAAAATTAAAAACTATACAAAAGCATTAATAAATGTAGAAATGTAGAATTTAAAAAGCAATTAGACAATTTATAAAGATAAAACATTAGACATTAAAAATATTAAAATTCATTTTAAAACCATATAGAAATATTTAACAGCCAGCCTTTGAAGTTGGTTTAAAAATTCAGGTGTATTAGAGAAAGAGAGGTCAAGAATCTGGATTACTAATGCTAAGTTTTTCCACTCAGATAAACTTCTGATTAGTTTAGTTGCTCCTTTTTGAAAGAGGAGCCAAGGAACAGAAAACAGGGAACATGCTACTTTGTGTACAAAAATACACAAACGTGTCAGCAAAGTCTCTCAGAGTTCTGGACTGGAGAGAACACTGGATATAAATAAATATCCTCCTCTTCTGAATTTTACGTGTACCATTGGGCTTTCGTGGGTTCCCCTCACTTTAACTACTACAACTTTTCCTTATAAAGCTGTTCTTGAGGATTGACAAGAGCTTTTTTCAACAGTATGGAAAATCACATGGTGATGTGTGTGTACTTGTGAAGCAGGATGGGGAAAACTGGAAGAATTCAGCTTTTCGCAAGTTAAAAAACTATTCTCTTTCCATGAAACATGTCTAGATCCAAGCTAGTGTTCCCTGTTGCCTAAATGCTTGCTTATGCATTTCCAATATTCTTTCCAACCTGTATGATTGCTTTTTATCTTTCAGGGGTACCAGCAGTAGTGATAGCTATTGTATTGGCAATATCTCCAGATAACTATGGACTTGGATCATATGGAAAGTTTCCCAATGGCTCAACTGATGAATTGTAAGTCAAAATTAGGCAGAGATTAATTTAAGTGGTAGTATATGAATATTTTTTGTTCCTGGAATTGCATTAATAAACAATAACCCTATGCCTTATGAGTTGTGTGAAATATAACTTTAGGATCTAAAGTTTAAACAGAAAAAAAATGATAGAAAAAAAAAGAAACATTATAAAATATGCCTGCATGAAAATAAAAAATAAAATTGGGTAGTATAACAAAATCACTACCCTGCAGGTGGGCTTGCTGTCTCTTTCTTTTCTTTTCTTTTTCTTTCTTTATTTCTTTTCGTCCTTCTGTCCTCTTCTGTATGCACTTCAGTATAGTTATGGACAAGGCAGGAAATTAAATGAAAATCTTATTAAGCAAGAAAGTTACTTTTACATCAGTGATCGCAAGTTTTGCTTAGTTACTAACTGAAAGAATTAAAGACAGAAATGTATAAAATCACAGTTTGAGGCCATTATTTCAGATATTGATTTGTGGCTTTCTGCATTTGATCATCATTTTTTTCATTTCAAAATGTATATAATACTGATTAGTACTTTCTTTTCAATCTTTCTTCTCTGTTTTTTAGTTGCTGGATTAACAACAATATTGTCTTTTACATCACTGTGGTGGGATACTTCTGCATGATATTCTTGCTGAATATTAGCATGTTTATAGTAGTGCTGATTCAGCTTTGCCGAATCAAAAAGAAGAAGCAACTCGGTGCCCAACGAAAAACCAGCATTCAAGATCTCAGGAGTGTTGCTGGCCTTACCTTCTTATTGGGAATTACTTGGGGATTTGCCTTTTTCGCATGGGGTCCTGTAAATCTTGTATTTATGTATCTCTTTGCCATCTTCAATACCTTGCAAGGTATGTAGTGGGCTTTTTCATATTTAGAAAATCCTTTGTGTATGTGTGGGTCTCTGTGTGTATTGGTCACAAGTATCAGACACAAAACACATACGCACACACAAACATATAGGTTTCTGTCTGCCTTTTTCAAAAAGTATATCATATTGATCCGTAATGACCAAAGCAGGTATAACAATATACAGAAGTACTCTAAAATGCATTCAAAGAACCAAGCACTTACTGAATTCAACATTTATCACAGTTAACATGTTTAAATACATTTACAAATGTATATGAAAACATTGCTTCACTGTATTGATATTGAATCAAGGAGTTTATTAGAAGTGAGCCATTTGTCCACAGAGCAGAACAAAAGCTGACATATTTTGATTAAATATCCAGATCCTATCAGAAATTTCCTTTTATAAACATAAACTAGTAAAATGTGGATTAGACAATGCAACTATTAGATGGATTTGTAATTGGTTGACTGGCTGAACCCAAAGGATGCTCAACAATGGCTCCTCTTCATCCTGGAGAGAAGTGACCAGTGGGGTGCCACAGGGTTCTGTCCCAGTACTATTCACCATCTTTATCAATGACTTAGATGAAAGAATAGGGTGCATCCTTATCAATTTTGCAGATGACACCAAATTAGGGGGAGTAGCTAATACCCCAGAAGACAGTATCAAAATTCAAAATGAGTTTAACATATTAGAAATTTGGGCCAAAGATAACAAAATGAATTGTAACACAGAGAAATATAAAGTACTGCGCTTAGGGCAAAAAATGAAATGAAATGCATAGATATAGGACAGGGGACACCTGGCTTAACAAGACTACATGTGAAAGGGATCTAGGAGTCCTAGTAGACTACAAGTTGAACATGAGTCAACAGTGTGATGCAACAGCTAAAAAGGTCAATGAGATTCTAGGCTGCATCAATAAAAGTATAGTGTCTAGGTCAAGGGAAGTAACAGTGCCACTCTATTCTGCTTTGGTCAGGCCTCACCTAGAATACTGTGTCCAGTTCCGGGCATCACAATTTTAAAAAAGATGTTGAGAAGCTGGATTGTGTCCAGAAGAGGGTGACCAAAATGGTGAACAGTCTAGAAACTATGCTTTATGAGGAGAGACTTAGGGAGCTGGGGATGTTTAGTTTGGAGAAGAGAAGGTGAAGAGGTAATATAATAGTCTTGTTTAAATATTTGAATGGGGTGTCCTATTGAGGATGGAACAAGTTTGTTCTCTGCTGGTCCAGAGACTAGAACACGGAACAATGGATGCAAGCTACAGGAAAAGAGATTCCACCTCAACATTAAGAGGAACTTCCTGACAGTAAGAACTGTTAGATAGTGAAACACACTCCCTTGGAGAATGGTGGAGGTCTTCTTTGGAGGTCTTTAAACAGAGGCTGGATGGCCATCTGTCAGGGATACTTTGATTGTGAATTCCTGCATGGCAGGGGGCTGGACTAGGTGGCCCGTGTGGACTCTGCCAACTCTATGATTCTGTGATAAAAATATGTAGGATTAAAAAACCCTAAGACCAAACATATGGGAGAGAATCTGAAACATCTCTGTATCTATGGTGATATGGACAATTTTACAATGGGATCACCACCATCTCTAATGCTGCCCTTTAATTCATGTTGTACTGTGAATTTTAAAGTGTATTAATGTTTCACACAAATATTTTCTAAATGTGTATATATGCAGACATATAAAGCAAAGAAACAAACCCACATTTAACTATACTAAATAAGTATGCCTTTTTAAAATAAAACATATTACCTACATGATTACATATCTCAATATGATAAATGTCAGTGAATGTTTGGTTGTGTGAAATGGCTGTGAGCTCTTATGCAGTAACAAGTGACTTTTCACCAGGTGAATGTGATTTCCTCACTAAGGGGGACACTAGCCACAGGTAGGAGAGGGGGGAAAATAATAGAGCAGTTTTGTTAAAAACAGAAAAGGATAAAACACATTAAAACTTCTAACTTTTTTTTTAGGATTCTTCATTTTTATTTTCTACTGTGTTGCAAAGGAGAATGTTCGGAAACAATGGAGAAGGTATCTATGTTGTGGAAAATACAGGCTGGCTGAAAATTCTGGTAAATATGAAAAGATTGTTATTTGAAATTATGTAGGGTCCAGTGTGATGTAGTGGTTTAAATGATGGACTATGACTCTGGAGACCAGGGTTCGATTCCCCACTCAGCGGTGAAGCTCATTGGGTGACAATTCAATTCACAAGCTCTCAGCCTCAGAGGAAGGCAATAGAAAACCTCCTCTGAACATATCTTGCGAAGAAAACCCCATGATACGGTTCATCTTAGGGTTGCTGTAAGTTGAAAATGACTTGAAGGCACACAACAACAGCAGCCAAAAACAACACAAGAGAGCTTGATCCCAAAATGTATTGTTTCTTCAAGAAAGTCCTTAAGTTAACCTCTCAATTGTGTCTTTCTGTGACCTCGTGTGAAGATATTCCAGAGCCCCCACTTCAGCTTTTCAGGGCTGAAAGTGGGTACAGTGGGGAGAAGGGGTCTTAGAATGGATGCTGGCACAAGCAGAGTTTTTCTCATATTTTGTGGTCCCATTCAACTTACATTATTTATTGTCAATAAGTAAATTTTCCAGTAGACACCAAATTCTGGTTTTTGTGACTACATTTATGATTGAAATATGCAGTTGGATAAAGTTACTAACTTTGCATGCAAAAATGACAGAAACCATCCTACAGCTTTTATCAAAATGAGTGGTAGTTGGCCTGGGGCTTTAAAAAAATTAATAAAATTAGATTTTATTAATAAAGTCAGAGAACCTTGGAATTGGAGGCATGGATAGATGGGGGTTAAATTGAGGTTATTACATAGAGATTATATACCGTAGGTTTTCAGTTCACTGTAACTTTAAATTTTAAAATAATAATAAATACTGTGAATTTTGAAAAAGTAGCAAATTTAGAGTAATAAAATGCCATAAAAATAAAGCTGTATAAGTAGTAATTAAATTTGTCTTTTGCATGGGGCTTTAAAATACAACATTAATAATGTTCTCTTTATTCTGTAGACTGGAGTAGAACGGCTACTAATGGTTTAAAAAAGCAGAATGTTAACCAGGGCGTGTCCAGTTCTTCCCATTCCTTGCAATCAAACAGTAACTCTACCAATTCCACCTCAATGCTAATGAATAACGATTATTCAGTGCATGCAAATGGAAATGGTACGTATGCTAAAATATTAAATCTTTCAAGCTATAGTTATTTTTATATTTAAAGTGACTGTATATAAGAAGAAAAAATGGGAAAAAATGGATCAAACAACAGATACCAGCTCTTTGTTTTGTTTCATACATTCAAGTAGCACATTTTATCCTAAAAATTCTATGCTGCATACATATTTTTTCTCCCATTTTATCCTCATAACAACCCTGCAAGGTAGATTAGGCTGAAAGATAGTGATGGGCCTACAGATACCCTATTTGCTCCATAGATGCGGGATTACAACCCGGGTCTCCCAAATTCTAGTTCAAGTTTCCTATCCCACTATAAAGCACTGGCTGTACTATACTGGCATCATACCTAGAAAGTATAGTAGAACAATTAAATGTGACCTCATGTGGTTTCCTTCATGTGGTTTCCTTTTTCACTATATAACAAGATATATCAGTGCACCAGAAAGAAGCAAACAGAATAATTCTATATCTTTCCATATGATTTTCTCTATTTGCATGCAGAAGTAAGAATTATTGAAATATTGCTCATTGATTTCTGAGGGCTTTTGACAGATGTTATATCCATTGTAGGATAGCTGCTGAAGATAGGAAGTCATCTACAAGGGATTTGCCAATGTAGTTAAAATTAACACACCCACATGTGGAACCATTTCTCAGGATGAACATATATTTTGCTTGAGCTGATTCTATGTGGTGGTGTTCCACATGGTTATAGGTCAATAGAAATTAGGTGTGGAGTCATCTCCCTGATTCCATTTCTTAGTAACTACTGTTACCCAAAGAACAGGTCAGGGGGCCTGCGTGTCCCCACCAGCTGTTGGCAACTCTTCAAATGTTGGGGAAATGAGCTTTGCAAGAGGCTTGGGTAACCTTTGAACTGTGGGCACCAATATATACCAGCACTAATTGGAAAGACTCCTGGTTCAGATTAATGAAGAAAATTTTTATTTAGAAAAATAGGCAGAGTGCAAGCACACACACAAGATAGCAATCCAAACAAACACATTATACAGAGCTAATCAAAATGGAAATATAGAAAGAGAATACTGGAATTTTTAAGGGTTGTAGTGGGGTTATAATTACCTGTCCAAAGAGAAGACCTTGAAAAGCTGGAGTTTAGGCCTGAGGGTTACACAGAACATACACAGAGTGCAGGCATGTATGCAGGTTGGGATGTGTGCACATAGGTTTTGAAACCATATTTATCCCCTTTAACTGGCCCTAGGTAATAGGCTATTAGGCCATGTAGCAAAGGCTCAATGACTTTTCTCAGGAATCAACAGTGAGATTCCAGACTGGTTGATGGTTTTAACAAAAGCAATGACTGGATCAGGACAGCCCTGAGATAGGTGGATAGAGAGATTTGGCTGGGATCACAATAGGGAGTAGGCAGAGAAAGATTGGCTTACTGCTTCTTGTACGAAGAGATCCTTTTGTCACAGGTTTGGAGAGGAAATGAGGATTACTTGGAAAAGCGAAGGAAAAAGCACTTTAGGTTTGATAATTTTGTTTACTTGGGTGTACACATGCCTTGGGGAAACAATCATTTTTACTGGGAACTTGAGCTAGTGTTTCTGAAAGGACATTGATCTCTCAAAAGCATGCTCTCTTCAGATATGATATATCAGAATATGAGGACCCCAAAATAAAACATATCTGAATTGGGCCTTTTGCCATGTGGTGAGGTTGGAGGAGATGATCTTGTGTAGCAGTGACCTACCATGATGGAGTTCTAACAGACTTCTAAAAAACATTTCAGGTAATGTCTCTAGTGAAAAGAATGGTGTTTCTTTCAACGTACAGAATGGTGATGTGCGACTTCCTGACTTCTCAGCAAAACAGCTTACATTTCAAGAGAACAATGACACAGGACACAAAAAATCTTGCATTTCATTGCGAAGGACTTCAAAGAGGGGGAGCCTGCACTTCATTGAACCTATGTGACATTTAAAAATAAAATAAAATATTCCTATTGTTTCACAAAATGGCATGCAGGTTTATTTTAACTGTTTAATATAATGTGAGAAGACCAAATTGTGAAAAGACCAAAAAAGACATTATTTAATATACAATAGCAAAGCTTTAAGGCAACATGAGTTTGTCAAATAGTTTGTATTATTTCTTTTAATGTCATTGGTATTAATTGAAAGGTACTTTGGATATAGCACTGTGGCTGGAAAACATGACCAGCATAATTTGAGTTTTTTAAAAAATGAAGG
This sequence comes from Urosaurus nigricauda, assembly GCA_034509955.1. NCBI lineage: Eukaryota > Metazoa > Chordata > Lepidosauria > Squamata > Phrynosomatidae > Urosaurus > Urosaurus nigricauda. The sequence goes on from JAOEGL010000003.1 coordinate 90,396,054, forward strand.
ATTTTAGAAGATCCTTTTACAATTTGAATTTGTGGCTGAAAATTAGGAATCACTCAAAACTTTATGCAGTAATGTTGTATTAACATAGAAAAGCTAAATATTGAAAGAGATACTTAAATTGCCTTTAAAAATAATGTGATGCCTATGTCTTCCTTTTAACAGGCTACAGTAACAGACATCATAGTATTGTATATAGTCTAAACAGCATCTACCCTCAGTTATCTGATAATTTTATATTTATTTCTTGTAAATTAAATTTAATATTTCTTTGTATAGAAAAATAATTGTCTGGACTCTTGGAGCTTTATTTTAATTATACGTGTGTACAAAGTTAATTATTCCGGTTAACTCATTGGTGTTTATATAGAACATTTACCTTGTATGCAAAATGATATTAAACAGTCCCCCTACACTTTGGGAAGAAGATCAAAGTATAAATATAACTCCTGTCACCAAAGAAGCTCTAACTCCTTGCTGGTTGATTATGTTTATTGTCAACAATCAAGAATTTTATATTATTAACCTTTATTTATATAGCACTGTAAATTTACACAGTGCTGTACATACAATCTTTCATAGCATATGAAAGGCTGAGCAGAAAACAATCTACTCAGCAGAGAGACATGCAGATGAGCTGTCCAGGAGTGGAATCAGGATGCAGTGGGGAAATGAACAATCATTTTGATAACCAAGTATTCACCCATTCTCAGATCTGGCTTTCAGTACATCTGTGTCTGGCAGACTCATTTCATCTACATATTGCATGTGTAATATGGAACTGTCTTGTTCATTTCAATATTTGCACTGTACCTCAGTGGCTTTAAAATTACAAACAACCTAATGTTCCTGTTAAATAATGTGAGTTGCTTAATAAGTAAGCATCCACCTAATTTGCTGTTGTTATTTATCATAAGCACCTAATATTACCTAGGTGATGTACAAAGATGAAATCAAATAAGATTTTATTTCTTGTTTAAAATAAAATCAAGAATCTTAGAGTACATATCCCTGAGGATCATCAGTATAAAACATCACGTCTTCTCTTGCACTGCCTTCCAATCCTAGAATCGCAAAGTTGGAAGAGACTTCAGGGCCATCCATTCCAACCTCCTGCCATGCAGGAATCTAAGCAATCCCAACAGATGGCCATCCAGCCTCTGTTTAAAATCCTCCAAAGAAAGAGACTCCACTGCTCTTTGAGGGAGTGTGTTCCACTGTCAAGCAGCTCTCACTGTCAGGAAGTTCTTACTAATGTTTAGGTGGAATCTCTTTTCCTATAGTTTGATTTCATTGCTTTGTGTCATAGTCTCTGGAGCAGCAGAAAACAAGCTTGCTTCAGTATGACAACTTTTCAAATATTTAAACATGGATATCTTAACCTCTTCTCCAGATTAAACATCCCCAGCTCCCTAAGCTGCTTCACACAGGGCATTGTTCCAGATCTTTCACCATTTTTGTTGCACACCCTCGACACATTCCAGCTTATCAATATCCTTAAAGAAATGGGTGTGCCACAACATCTGATAGTCCTGTATTCAAAACAAGAAGCTACTGTTAGGACAGAATATAGAGAAATGGAATGGTTTCCAACTGGAAAAGAGATCAGGCAAAAGTTATATTCTGTTGCCCTTTCTGTTTAATTTGTATGCTGAGAACATCATATGAAAAGCAGAATTGGACTCAGAGGAGAGGGGTGTGAAAATTGAAGGAAGGAACACCAACAAGCTAAGATATACAGATGGCACCAGAGCACTAGCAGAAAATTTCGGTGATATGGAGAGATTATTAAAAAGGTCAAGGCAGAAAGGGCAAAGGCAAGTTTACATCTGAAGATCAAAAAAGCAAAAATTATGACCACAAATGATATACATAATTTTAAAGTAGACAATGAAGTGATTGAAATGTTCCAAGCTTTTCCATACTTGGGCTCAGTCATCAATCAGAATGGAGACTGTGGTCAAGAAATCTGAAGACAAGGACTCAGAAGGGCAGCTATGAAGGAACTAGACAAGATCTGGAAGTGTAAAAGTATATCATTCAATAACAAAGTTAGGATTAGCCATGCCATTGTATTTCCCATTCCTATTTATGGTTATGAATGCTGGACAGTGAAAAAAGCTGACGGGGAAAAATCGGGGAAAAAAAATTGAGATGTGGTGCTAGAGGAGAGTTCTGAGAATACCATGGGCCACTAAAAAGTCCAATGGATGGATCCCAGAGCAGATCTGGCCCAAACTCTCCATAGACACAAATCTGACTAAACTGAGGTTGTCATATTTTGGGCATCTCAGGGGAAGAAAGAACTCACTAGAAAAGACTAGTATGTTCCACTTGGTAAAGTGGAGGGCAATAGGAAAAGAGGAAGACCACATTCCCAATGGACAGACTCAGTCAGGGAAGCCATGGTGTGAGTCTGCAGGAGCTGAGCAGAGCAGCTGAGGATAGGGTGACTTGGAAGCCTCTCGTAGGAGTTTATCACATGGGAGGAATTTCTCTCAATTTTGAAAGAAATGAAAATGGGGCCAGTTCGGAAATGAGTGAATTCACTAGTTAAGTGAATTTACGTGATTGCGTACTGATGCTGCATCGTGTTCGGAACGACTTCCCATTACCCAAAATTCTCACGCAATAATGTGAAACCCCACGATTGCATTCGGAAGGACTTCCCATTGCCCGAAAATGCATGTGGGAGTCTCTCACGCAATAACGTGAAACCCCATGATTGTGTTCGGACTGCCATTGGATTATGCTTCCAATTTCTGTCATCTGATAAACTCCATTGGTAGGGTTGCCATGGGTTGAAGTTGACAAGAAGGCAATTAACAGCAATGAAGTGTTTTACCGGTGTCCTCTTCTGCACAGAACTGACAAGAATGAGTTAAAGTACCACTGCCTTTGTCACTGAAAGATCCTGCATCAGTGTTATTCCTCCAGAGACATATGCAACGCTGCTGCTGCCCAGTATCCTTTTGGTACATTTAGTATCACACTCAGCAAAATCCTGTCTAAGGTGGTAGATCTCACCAGCAGCACTGCTGCTATCAGCACAACCTATTGCCTCACAGAAGCATAAAACCCACAATGGAAGGGCAGTGACAAGGGGGGAGGGGATTGGACGTTATTGTTGTTATGTACCTTCAAGTCATTTATACCTTTTGGTAACCCTAAGGATCATGAATCATTTTTGCAAGATTTGCTCAGAGGGGGTTTGCCCTTGCTGTCCTCTGAAGCTGAGAGAGTGTGACTAGCACAAGGTCACCTGGGAGTAGGATGACCAGATGCCATAACTGCAAAGGAGAACAAGGCACACTGCAAAATGTAGGGGTTTCAGGGAAAATATAGCACATTGTATAATAAAATCTAAAAACACTAAAAGAAATAGAAACTCATGCTTAACCCAGGGTGTGTTTACACTGCAGAAATAATACAGTTCGATACCACTTTTAAATCCAGTGACTCCTATCCAATGGCATAGTTTTACAGGACCTTTAGCCTTCTCTGCCAAAAAGTGCTGATGTCCATGCCTACAGTCATCCCTGTTGGTTGTCTGAAGAATGTGTTTATGATGAACAAATTATTGGTTTCCCAAAATCCAGTCTGTCGCTCATGTCTTCATTTCTTGACCCTAGGACAAAATCACCTAAAATGTTTGGTTCTGAACTGTTTTTAATCTTGCATTCCAGTCACCTATGACTATTAACATGCCATATTTTGATGTGTGATCAATTTCTTCCTGGACACCCATGCAGAATCTTTTTTCTTCCCCACAAAACTACAATTCCCAGGATTATGTAGCATGAAGCCATGGCAGTTTCCAATTTATGGTGACCGTATCACATGGTTTTCTTGGCATGTTTCTCCGGAGGGGGTTTGCCATTGCCGTCCTCTGAGGCTGAAGAGTGTGTGACTAGCCTAAGGTCACCCAGCGAGTTTCCATGGCCAAGCCAGAATTCGAACCCTGGTCTCCAGAGCCATCATAGTCCAACGTTCAAACAACTGGGAATCCCTTTTCATTGATGGGAGAAACCTGTCGGGAAGCTCCCAATTGTGCTCCATTCTATGGAACTCTGGGATTTGCAGGTTTACAACTTATTTGACCCCCACATAAAAACTACAAATCCCAGGGTTTTGTAGGATGATGGAGTCATCGCAATTAAAGAAATAACACAGTTATTTCTACAGTGCGGATGAACAAACCCCTCAGTGAATGAACTCTGCATTATAGTGATGTTAAAATGTCATTTATGATGCATCTCGCACTCATTTTTTATAACCCACTTTTTAAATAAATAAATAAATTTATTAAATAACTAAAATGTCATTTATGATGCATCTCACACTCATTTTTATAATCCACTTTTTAAATAAATAAATTTATTAAATAACTAAAATGTCATTTCTGATGCATCTCACACTCATTTTTATAACCCACTTTTTAAATAAAAAATAAAAAATTAAATGTAATTTTTGATGCACCTCACACTCATTTTCATAACCCACTTTTGCAATAAATAAATATAAACTAAAATGTCATTTCTGATGCATCTCTCATTTTTATAACCCACTTTTTAAATAAATGAATGCATAAATAAAATGTCATTTCTGATGCATCTCAGACTCACTTTTATAACTCACTTTTTAAATAAATAAATAAAATGTCATTTCTGATGCATCTTACACTAATTTTTTTATAACCCACTTTTTAAAATAAATAAAATAACTAAAATGTAATTTCTGATGATACGCTCATTTTTTATAACCCACTTTTAAAATAAAAAATAAATAAAATAACTAAAATGTCATTTTGAATGCATCTCACACTCATTTTATAGCACTTTTTAAATAAAAAAAATAAAATAAAATGTCCTTTTTGATGCATCTCACACTCATTTTTATAACCCACTTTTTAAATAAAAACTAATTTTTTATTAGTTTCTGATGCATCTCTCCTTTTTTATAATCCCCTTTTTAAATAAATAAATAAAATAAATAAAATTTCATTTCTGATGCATCTCACACCCATTTTTATCATTCACTTTTTAAATAAATTAAAAATAAAATGTCATTTCTGATGCATCTCCCACTCACTTTCATAACCCACATTTAAAATAAATGAATGAATAAATAAAATGTCATTTATGTTGCATCTCACACTAATTTTTATAACCCACTTATTAATTAATTAAATAAAATAACTAAAATATCATTTCTGATGCATCTCATACTCATTTTTATAACCCACTCTTTAAATAATAAATAAAATAAAATAAAATGTCATTTCTGATGCATCTCACACTCATTTTTTTATAATCCACTTTTTAAATAAATATTTTTTTTAAAAATAACTGTCATTCATACAACCCACTTTTTAAATAAAAAAATTTAAAAATTTAAAAATTTAAAAAATATCATTTATGTTGCATCTTTTAAAAAAACAGGTGCTGTCCCTTTAACAGCTGAGGCACCACTAAAGCGAGAAAGCAAGACAGCGCATGCGCAGTGTTCTCTTGTTCCATTTTATAAGGTACTCAACCTCCTCCTCCTCCTCTCGCCTATGAGAGGCTGGCTACCAGGGTCCTGGCAGCTCCATAAACAAACCTAGTTCACCCAGAGGAGTAACAACAAACCAGGTAAACCGATTCCCTTCGTGTAACGTATGCTAGTAATCACTACGCTCCCTTCTTTTTTTTCTTTTTGGTCAGGGGATGGCGTCAATATTTAAAGCTTTTTTTTAAGCTTTCAAGACCTGCCTAATAGAGGGGGAGAAAAAAAAAGAGGCGGTCGGCTTCGGATATTTACGGCCGTCACTGCCAGTCTATTTGCTGGAGCCGTAATGATCCTAATAGAGGGGCAGTGGGATTCTTTTGGACCCCAAGGGCAAGCTGTGCTCTCTAGGAGTGTTTGCCTTTGCAGCCTCCAATGAGAAGCAAAGGAAGGGGCTCCTTCCTTCTAGATAGACTCCTGGCTGGGGTCCCTCTCATTCATTCATTCATTCTGGAGAATGGGAGCTGGAGGAAGAGACCTTCTGCAGGTAGGCACTTGGTTTGTCTTCTTCTATTCTCCTTCTCTGGCATTAAAAGTTCCCTAAAGGAAGCAAGTTGTTTGCAAGGACAGAGGAGGAAGAGGGAATGCTGCAGAAAGTAGGGGTTATATACATTATTCTATAACATATATATATGTGTGTGTGTGTTATATAATATATATAATATATTTTATATATATATATATATATATTGTATAATTTATATATATCTATATATCTCATAGGAATCTATTTATAATTTTAAAACAAAAGACTATTCTCCCACAATAATATATATATATATATATATACACACACACACATATATACACTATAATATATATATGTATATATAATGGGAGAATAGTCTTTTCTTTTAAAAATATAAATAGATTCCTATGAGTGGATGTTAAAATAATGTAATATAATATATATTATATATTATAATTATATATATATGATATTATAATATATAATATCATATATATATATATATATATGCTATATTATATTATATTATATTATATATTATAATTTTAACATCCAGTTAAAAGGCATTAATAGTCTTTTCTTTTAAAAATATAAATAGATTCCTATGAGTGGATGTTAAAATTATAATATATAATATAATATTATAATATATATTATAGTATTATAATATATTATATATTATATTACATTATTTTAACATCCACTCATAGGAATCTATTTATATTTTTTAAAGAAAAGACTATTATCCAATTCTGGGAGAATAGTCTTTTCTTTTAAAAATATAAATAGATTCCTATGAGTGGATGTTAAAATTATGTGACTACTGTATATGGAGAGAGATTATTAACTGACACAAGAAGAGTTCAATGGACAGTTTGGAGACAAATTGGGAACCACTGATCAGTTATTTAAAAGAATAATCTGTAATAAGAGTATTAGAGGAAAGAGAGAGGGAAGAAGTAAATTGGAATATGTTTTGAAATCAAAGATACTGAGAAGTGTAGGAGCAACCAGTGTTATGGATATATATATATATATATATATATACATACACACACATAGATATATAGATATATGCACACTGTACTTTTATTTATAATGTAACTATCCTGTAAAACATCATACAGTATTTTTCTTAAAATGTTTATGTTGTAATCACAGAAAAATCCCACAAATCAGATCAATAAATAGATTGTGGGACTTTTCTATGCTTAGAACTTGAATATATATATATATATATATACACAGTATATATGTTTGTGTGTGTATGTGTGTATATCTGCTTTGTGGGACTCTAATATGATTAGAACTTGAACATATATATGTGTGTGTGTGTGTATAAATACATCTACTTTGTGGGATTTTTTCTATGATTAGAACTTGAATATATATATTCAACTTTTTATGGAACTTTTCTATTATTGGAACTTGCATATACTGTATATATATATATTGATCTGCTTTGTGGGATTTTTCAATGATTAGAACTAGTGTGTGTGTGTGTGTGTGTGTATATATTGATCTGCTTTGTGGAACTTTTCTATTACAGTATTAGAACTTGCATATATATTATATATATAGATCTGCTTTGTGGGACTTTTCTATTATTAGAACTTGCATATATATATATATATATATTGATCTGCTTTGTGGGATTTTTCAATGATTACAACTTGAAAAAAAATATAGATAGATAGATCTGCTTTGTGGGACGTTTTGCTTCATTTCTGCAGTGTGGCTAGAACAGTAGTTCTGTTCTTGTCATTTTACAGAAATTATAGTAGTTTCTGTAATTGGATGTAATTACATCAGAAAGTGATACATTAATTTGGACTTGGGAGAACCAGGTTTTAAGATCTTGATACAAACCTCTGGCCATCTATGAGACCTTAATCTCTACTCCGTCTTCCTTGCAAGATTGTTGTGAGGATGAAATACGAAGACTGTCCTAACTTTGCTAGGGCAAAGGTGAGATATTTACATGGCAAAGAAAAATTATTTCACCTGTTAATATTTATCCAGTGCACTTTTTAAAAAACTACTGCATAGTGTAAAGACATGATAAATCAATCATAAGCCCCATTTTAAAAAATACCAAGGAAGAACTTGGGAATGGTTTTTAAATTTTTTATTAGATGGCTCTGACAAAGTAACTGAAGAAGTAGTGATTTTTTTGTACTAGCTATTAATAACCGCAAAGTCATGTAATCTTGCTTCAGTAATGTATAATATATTTTAATGTTTTTGTTTTTGCCTTATTGTTTGTTAACCGCAATAAAGGCTGCTGCTGCTTCGGCTGGTGGTGATGATGATAAACCAGTCGGTTCTTGTATGTAGTAGTAGTTGTTGTCATTGAGCATATAGAACAGAAGAGCTTTCTTCCATGTACGGGGAACATCCAAATGCATTTTTGTTGACAGCTGCTCTGTTTATTTTGGAACAAGGATGCCTGCTGCCTGCAAGAGTTGCAGCTCAGCCTGCTGATAGATGATGAGTGCAAATGCTGAAACCTGATGTAGCTGGCCACACTTTTCCTCTAGAAGAATTTTGCATACCTTTGAGATGAGGAGCAGAAGCAACTCAGGAGTCCGCTTGGATAGCTATGCTCGGCTTGTTCAGCAGACCATTTTGAACCACCAGGTCAGTGTAGTGTGGACTGTTATTATGAACCATTCCCATGCAAAAAAAGCTTGTCTATGTCTTTACGTTATTGTTTAGCAACCATTGTTTTATTCATGTCTGCCTGCTGATCTGTGAGGGTTTTTTAATTAATTAAGGTCCAGAACACACTGCAGAAATAATCCAAGTTGAGACCTCTTTTAACTGCCTTGGCTCATTGCTAGGGAATCCTGAGAACTGTAGTTTATTGTGGCACCAGAGCTCTCACTCTCTGATAGAGAAAGCTAAATGTCTCCAGTTCCTGGAATTCCCTAGCATTGAACCAGGGCCATTAAAAGTGGTCTTGAAGTGGATTATTTCTGCAGTGTTTTTTTAACCTAAATGTTTAGACTATTTGGAATCATTTACATGAGTTCTTTGATTTCTATGGGGGCAGATTTTTGCTGTTGGGTGCCAAAATATGGTGGCGAAATCTAATCGGAACCATTTGCAAGAAATCACTTGTATGTATTTCCAGGTATTCCAAACTACCGACAGCTTGGAAAGTTTAATTTTTTAGACTGTACAGAACATTCTGCTAGCTGAGGGTTTATGGGGGCTGTAATCCCAAAAAGTGATGTTTGTTTCCAATCCCAAGTCCAGTAATCATCCTGCTCTGTACCAAAGTTCTCTGTGGGAGCTGTCAGGCTTTAAATCATTGACAGATTCCAATAAACAGCAGGACATGATAACCCCTCTTTGTCGTAACATGGTGTTGAACACCCTCTCAGCAACAGTCCTCTGTGATCTTCACCTCCAGTTTCACAGAAATCTGCTGCTTTTGCTGCTCCTGACATCTGCTTACTAGCTGGGCCTGTATCCTCTACATACTACCAGTATTACATTTTTGGTGAGCTGAGTAGCTGATCTGGAAGGTTTTACCTCTACTGGGATCTTCTTTGCACTAGTCATGCATTTCTCTTAGACCCTTCCAGTAGTCTGTTTTCTCACTCCTGTATCCCTCCCAACCTGCCTGTTTCTCAGATTAGAAATCTGATCATTTGGTTCAAGTGGCATAGTTTAATGTGGCTGTCGCTGAGCATGGTGGGACCTTTGAGACTTTTTAAGACTGTGGGGCTATGTTTTTCTCCTGTTCCTATATTTCAGGGTGTCTTGAGTGTGTCACGTTTCATTTAAGACTGTAGCCAAAGGTATTGAGTCTTGTGTCTAAATGGAACCTGACATAATAATAATACCCTCATTTTCTGTTGTCTACATTGTAAGCACTGTTGATTATATAGCAAAATGGTAATGGTCATGCAGAAGGAAGTATCAGGAGATTTGGGGAACACCAGGGTTTGCAGGCATAGTAAAGCAAATAGCAATGCTAGAACAAAAGAACTCTGTGTGAGGGAAACCCCTAGAGACAGCCTAATGACTATAAAGCTGCCCAGACTGCAGAATGGTACCTGATTTTTGAGGGAGTGGGGACGGAAAACTGATGTGGAGGAGGAATGGACTGACATCCAGAACTCAGTTTTGCCATATTCCTATTGGAGGTATCTTTAGTGTTTGAGACATATATTAAGACTCTAAAATTGATTTGTTTATGCTTTACTTAATTTGGGAGGAAACCTTAAAATACAGAATTAGGAAAAGCTGTTGGATCCATATCTTACATAGCAGAGATCCACTGTATGGTATTTGCTTTTATGGAATCCTTTTGATTAGACTTTCATGAAGATAAGACACAGTATGTTCAAGCTTGCTCAGCCTAAATATCCCAAAGGTGCCAGATCTTGAAAGCTAACCAGTGTCAACTCTGTTTAGGACATGGACAGGAAATGGTCAATAAATACGAGGTGGTATAGGCTATATTTCAGAGGATGGAACTAGCAAAACCACCTCTGAGTTTATTCCTTGCCTAAGAAAACACTCAAATTCATGGGGTCCCCATAAATTGACAGGCATGAACTCACATATACAGTACAAGTTTGTTGTTGAGAGTGTTGTTTGCTTTTTTCTCTTCCCTTCAATCCTATCCTCCTTCCAAGGCTGATTTATTTCATAAATACCTTGCCTTCCCCTTTTTCCTTACTTGAGTGAACATCACTGTAACATGATCTTAGAGAGAAGACCATGCTTTATGTACACCCCCCCACCCCCCACCCCCCGTATCTGTGGTGTGTGCATGTTTAACAAGGTACTCATTGGTCCCATAATATCTGCATTTTAAGTGGAAAAAAGGCATACATTCTTTATTTCAGTGCAGAGGTTGCTCTAGCATCACTGCAGAGCTACAAAAATCTGTTGTTATGTAAGATCTTCTGTTTACTAGAACTGTACAGGAGGGCTGGACTCTGACTCGAACACAGTCAGTTTATTTAGTCATTACAGATTCCACCAAAGGCAGTAAAATAATGAATCATTACACCAGTTTAACTGGGAGTCAAATCAATACCATTATTGTTTTTGTAATCTGGTGAATGTCTTGAATCTGAAAGGAATTACAGTGGATAAAGATAATGCCCATACTGTTCACTGTAATCTTCTCATTTGTAACTTTCTCTTTCTGTGAATGAGCATGTGGATAGATTTTAGCTGCTTCCCTCAGAATATTGTGGTGGAAACACCGTTTTAATAATTTCTGTTGATATACGGTCTCAGTAAGATCACTGTACCAGAGAAAGAGCCCTAATGATTTTGCTAGGATTAAAACCTACTCATTGCAAAATCAGTTTCAGTTCTGGAACTTTAACGGCTGAATGTGAGTTTTGTAACCATGCTGTCATTACCTAACAGGTCAAAAAAAGCATGTGGTGAGTTGGCATTTTTGGACAAAGTGCCAGCCTTGCACCCATCTGTTCTGGCCTATATATCCTCACATTGCATTCCACCCACTCTCTTGCAAATCTGTTTGTTGTTCAACTTTTTAAAAAGAGCTCCAGTTCTGTAGCACAGCCTTGTGGTCAGCAAAATGTCTTAATATTATAGCACATGTCCCATGGGAGAAACTTCACAGGACCAGAGAGCTGTTCTGTTCATGGCTTACTAGCTTCACTCAGCAGCTTGAAGGATCACATTGTTCCCAATAGGAAAGGTTTTTGTGCAACAGAACTATGCATGATATGGGCACTGCCACTTTGATAAAAACCTCTCAGTTGATGTCCAGTCACAATATCCATGGTCAACTAAAACTGGTTTGTTTTGGCTGCTGGCCAGTGGTGCTAGTAATACTGTTCACTGTTTACCAACAGAGGCTTCCCACTGTCTAAACTGGTACATACTAGGAGTTAGAGATGGTCCATTCCAGTCTCGTCCACCCAAACTAGGTAGCTTCTTCAAGTAGAAGGTTCAGAGTGTAATGACTCAAGGGCAACAGATTTGTTGTTTAATTATTTTATTTTTAGTTCGAGGGTGGAGAGAGGTGCTTGTGGGATTTTCTGTTCCATGTACCAAAATAACTTGCTTAGCTTTAGTTGCTATATGCATCTTGACTTTTGCTTCTCTGGTTCAGGTAGTAAAATGTCTTAGGTTGGTCTTGATAGTTGTATACTATGTCTATGCAGTAGGTTTTCCCTGCCTGATTATTTTTTTTCCATAGATGTTTGTCAAGACCTGCTGGAGTTTTAGTTGAAATCATTTCTTCCACTGTGCTGTGCTGCTGGAAAGAGAGATGGCTGTAGGATGGTTCACTACTGATTTCAATGAGAATATCACTGCAGTGGACCCTCCACATTCACTGGGATTAGGGCACAGGCCCCCGTGAAAATGGAAAAATTCAAATATCTCAGAGAACACCTATCTAGGAATCTTTAAGTCCCCCAGAGCAATTCTGTAGTCAAAATCTGCCAGAGATTGGCCATTAAAATGTGCTGGAGGACCTACAGATTCCTAGACAAGTGTTCTTTCTAGGATTCCCTGCGTCCTCCAGCATGACTTTTGGCAGAAGTTGACCATAGTCATGCTGGAGGACCTAGGGATTCCTAGAGAGAACATATTAATCAAATCCATGAGTAATCAAATCCGCAAAAGTCAAAACTGCAGATATGGAGGACTGACTGTATAAAGCTACTCTGCTAAAGAGGTTGACAGTGAGCTTTGAATAACTACAAAAATTCTCCTGCATACCTTTGCTCCCTCAGATGTCTATGCCCTTCTCTCCTGCTGGCACAGAAAGGGGCATAATTATGTCTTCATAATTATGTTCAGCTGGTATTGTGCCATTCCCACCAGGATAATGAGTAAGGGGCATGGTATGCCTATATGATGCTAATTTATGCTGATGTATTTTGTGCAGTACAGTATTTGAAAAAGTGACCGGCTACTGAGGAAGGGGCTTTAATAGAGAATTCTATTAATTGCCCTGTACTACCCCCCCCCATTTTTTAATAAATTATTTTAAATTGTTCCGAATGTAGCTATTGTCTTAATACATAAATACAGCCATTCTTCAACATTTCAAAATTACATTGCCTTACTCTAAATGAGCGGTTATACTTGTTTTATATGTAAAAAGTGTAATAACAATTCTGGAGCTAGAAACTGAAATGCACTGTAGCAATGTTCTTGATGCAGTGAGACAGTTCCTAATAGCAGTTGTGGCTCTGTAGGATTTCACAACATGCTTCTCTTTAAACCTTGGAGCCTTTGCAGAGACGATTCCCCAGAATGTTCTTTGAATGTTCCTTTGCTTCTCTGGCAATCAGCCCAGACCAAAACTGCTATAATAAAAAAGCAACAACCCACCTTCTCCTTCCCACAGCAAGAAATTAATGCTCTGAGGTACACCTACGCCTAAGATTGCCTTTGGGCAAAATACGCATGACACAAAGCAGCTTTTCTCTTTTCTGCAAAGGTGTGGTCTGTTTATCTTTTAAAACAATGCTGCAGATTTCAGTGGAGGAGCAATAGAGGTGGAGTGACTATTTCTAGTACTTGAACTTTATTTATTGATAAAAGTTCATATAACTTTTTATTGATATAAACCATCACAATTCCATATGCTTTAAATAGAAGCCAAATGGCAGAATAACTTTAAAATTTGGCACCAAATACAAAATAGAAATGATTAAACAAAACAAAACAAAAAATTGCCAAAGGATCTAAAGCTATTTTGCATCTGTATTAACAAAATAAAAAAAAAAGTTGTGTCAACATCCACAGGATCAAAGACAACAGAGGAGTGATTTTATTCTTTAACGTATACAGAGATAAAAATCAGGGATGGTCCTACCATTAGGCAAAGTGGGATAGTTGCCTCAGGCAGCAGATATGGGATGGTGTGGAAGGGGCAGCATGAAAGCCTCTTGGTTGTCTGTTGGAGGACAGAGTTGTTTGTTTGAGGGAACCTGTCCTCTGCCCTCTGTTAGTATATTGATGTGGTAGAGGATGCTGTCCCATAATAAAGTGTCAAAATAAGATTCAGCTTCAGAATAAGATCCTGTTGGTAACATGGGGAAAAGGCACCATCTTGATATTTTTCTTACGCAATAAAGGATGCATCTTCACTGCAGAAATAATCTGGTTTTACACCACTTTATCTGCCATGGCTCAATGCTTTGGGATTCTGAGAATTATAGTTTGTTGTGGCACTAGAGCAGAGCTGTGGCAATTGCAGCAGTATCAAACCAGAGTAATTCTGCAGTGCTGGTGGTCAAAGTGCCAGGTTGGCCTGTTTAGAATGGTCAGAATGTTTCACATATACAGGTAAAGTACCTCTTATCTGAAATGCTTCAAAATCCATATCTTTTTGAGCGCCGACATAACAGGGCAGCAGGTGCGCATTCTGCCTTGCCTCTGGGGAGAGGAGATGAGAGGAAAGGAGATGATGCAGCTGAGTTCACAGCCAAACTTTGCAAAAGTGGCAGCTGCGATGGTGACTGCTGCTGCTTCTCTACCACCACCACCCAGCCAAAGGAAGTTCTAGAGTAGTGGCTGCTGACAACAGTCTCCTTGGACCAGAAGAGAGAGCCATGCCAAAAATTAGGCCCCTTCTACTCACCACCCCTGCTTCTACTGCTGGATCCTGGGTCCATTCAGTGCCTTTCTTACCTAAGTCGTCCTCAGATGGCAACCCAGTAACTGCAGCCAACTCTGGTGGCTGTGGAGCTGCTGGCTGTATACAAGGGGGTATCCAAAAGTTTTATTGATCACCTTTTTAAAAAATTGACAAAGTTTGTTTTGATTTGTAGTTGTTAACTTATCTCTATTTAGTCACTATCTAGACTTATACATTTTTCCCAGCGTATCTTGACCCTCCGAATACCTGATATTGTAGAAGTCTGCAGGTTGTGCCTGATGAGGATTTTACACTTTAGTCATTTCTGGCAGAGCCAGTCACAAAAATAAAGGATGCAATGAGCTGATTTTCTCAGCAACGTGCACTTAGGGACCAATGATGACACTGACAAAATTTCATCAATATGTCATAATAACTTCCGAGTGATAATTATTACTTTACGATACCCCCTCATATGGTGAAATCTGCAGACTTCTACAATATCAGGTATTTGGAGGGTCAAGATACACTGGGGAAAATGTATAAATCTAGATAGTGACTACATACCTAGAGATAAGTTAACAACTACAAATCAAAACAAACTTTCTGTCAATTTTTTAAAAAAGGTGATCATTAAACTTTTAGATACCTCCTCGTATGTCTGCTTTTAGAGTAACAGCTATAGTGTTCCTGTTTGTTCTCCAGTGAGACTGAAGAGATATGTAGATGAAGGAGGATACTGGAAAATAAGCGAGATTGCTTCAACTGCTGCCTTGAAACTTGTGCAAAGTTTGTGCAAAGCTGCAAACTCAGCCATGCCATTTCCTCCCTCCAACTCCTCTCCCCAGAGGCAGAAGAGCCCAAAGAATGTGTAACAGTCCCTACATCTACTCTCCAAATGATATCCAGTATCTTCTCCATATAAAGACAGAGTATATAGTGCAGAAGCTGAAGGATAGCAGTGTGGGCAAACCCATCTGATTTCATTGTAGGGATGAGATTTGAAAGAGGACTACTTCCTGATTTACAGCTCAGTCTCTTAATCACTATGGAACCTCTGACAAAGATAAGGCATTTTGTTGAATTATTTCTGCTTTTTATTCCTTTGTTCTCTTTTTTTGATAAACAATATTTGTTTTCAAGAACCCCGTTACAGGGCTGCTGTCTGCCAGCACAGAACAAAAGGATGCTTGGGTACGAGATAATATATATAGCATTTTGGCTGTGTGGGGCCTGGGGATGGCATACAGGAAGAATGCAGATCGAGATGAAGATAAAGCCAAAGCATATGAACTGGAGCAGGTATGTCTTCATATCCTTATTTATTTTCTTGTATATAATCTATGGATGAGATGAAATGCAATATTATGATAGATAATTTATTTACTAATTAGTCCTATATTGGGGTGGGAAAAGTGCAGCCTTCCACAATGTGGGGAAATTGCCCCAAGTCCCCTGGGATGAATTGTGGGGCACTGGAAAAATTACTTGAGGGGTGGGATTTAGGATGCAGGGGGTGGCCCTCTAAGGTCCCTTGCCCAAGCAGTCACTTAACTTCCAACAATTGTTAATTCCCTCTTAAACTGCCATGGCCTCAGGGCTCATCCCAGATCTTTTACCCATCAAGAAAAAAAATACTCAGTTTGAAATGGAAAATGACTGCCTCCAGGTGTGGTGATTCTTCTCTAAAGCAAAATACTGCAAGAAACCTGTTCCAGTGGTTCCTTCCACTCCCCCAATAATCTGTTAATTTCACAGGATTTACAGTTTGGGGGGGACAATGTAGGAAATAACATAAAACTAAGATACCTATGGCAGGGTGCCTTTATGGTGAACTTTAGTTTATGGGTTAATGCATGAGAGGAAGTGAAGAGGTGCAGCCTGAGACAGAGCAAAAATGTTGCTCTCAGGGCAATTCTTGCTCTACATGATGTCAAATGTGACTTAAGATGAGGGGAAGAAGTAATATTGGTACTGGGAAGGAGCTAATTGCAAACTGAGCCCAGTGGTCAGAAACAGTTGACATTTGCCTTGTAATTAGTAAAAATTTCTCAACTGGAGATGCTCATACTTACAGGTTCTAATTTTTAGCACTATCTTTCCATACATGTTTTCCCAGTGAATCCGAAAGAGCACAGGACTGCTCTGAATTCAAAGATACAGCCATGTTAGTTTGTAGAATCATTATGTAAAGAGATCTTGTAGCACATTTGAGACTAACTGAAATAAAGAAGTTGCCAGCATGAGGTTTCATAGACTTCAGTCTACTTCCTCAGCTGCATCTGCGGAAGCAGACTGAAGTACATGAAAGTTCATGCTGCCAACTTCTTTATTTCAGTTAGTCTTAAAGGTGCTACAACATCTCTAAATAATGACTGCTCTGAGTTTGCCCTTGGGAGAAGTTTCTCACAATGCAATACTAAGACAACCCATTAACTTCTAGGAGTCGTGTAAGGTAATAGCACATTGTACAAAGGGGTCACAAGCTATGAACAAGGTGTTATCTATATACGAAGAATTCTAGTTCTGCAAATGCACTGTTCTTAAAAATTATTTTACATATTGGCTCCAGATGGCAGATACAAGTATAAAGTTGACTGACCACTGATTTTGTTTTCTCCTTATGTTCTCACAGAATGTTGTGAAACTGATGCGAGGGCTTCTGCAGTGTATGATGAGACAGGTAATAGCAAACAGATTGACGTCATTATTATTTTCAGTCGCACAACTAAGCCTAATTTGTGAGGTGACACATAAGAAGAAGCAGGATAATGGCAAGCTGTCCTTGTGGCTGTCAGATTCTTTCCCAGCAGTTCCTCTAAAACCATTTCAGTTTAGAAAGTATATTTTGGGCTTTGTATATAATTAATAAATGATCATAAATAATGTGCCTTGCTAAAATAGTTTAAAAAACAGCCTGACATAAATGACTGTTAATACAAAAACTATTTTGAAGTGAGTGTTTGGTTTAACCGGCATCCTTTTTTGTGTGGCTGTTAAATATTTGAATGTGTCCTTGTTCTACTAGGAGTAGGAATGCTTAGGGGCTGAAGGAAGAGTAGATCTTAGAAAAATTCTTTTTTATACCATAACTTTGATGATGATATAATTTATTTATACTGTGCCTCTCCATTAAGATCGAGGTGGTTAAACATTAAAATACAATAAATAAATTGTCCCAGAGCCCCTCCCACCCACTATAACCAATAAATTGATCCCTTGATCACTGTGATTGCTGGGATTCTGCTGGTAGTTGAGATCCAGAAAATACTATACAGAAAATCCAGAAAATAGCCCTCTATCTGAAGATCTCAAGGAAGTGTACAATAAAATCAACTTGACTAACTTAAAATTAGGTAAATAATGACAAGATTTTAAAGGCTAAGAACATATTAAAAATTTAATAAGCTAAAAGAAATCATACATGTGTCTTAATTTGTATAAAACCAATTAGGCTCTAGAGTTTTCAGTAAACAAATATTTGTTGGTGAAGTCAAAGGCTTTCATGGCTGGCATCCATTGTTTGTGTGTGTGTGTGTGTGTGTTTGGCTACGTGGCCATGCTCTAGAAGAGTTTATCCCTGACGTTTTGCAGGCATCTATGGCTGGCTTCTTCAGAGAATGCTGGCATGGAAGTGAGTGGGTACACACACATACACACATATATATATACCGGTATATATTCATATTTTTATACACACTATGTGACCCTAGGTTGGGAAGGGTTATTTACATGTTAATCTGTATATTGTTCTGTTGCTGAATGGCAAGGCCTCAGGGTGGGAGGATACACAAGGAGGATTTGGGTCTGTTTAATTAGCGATCCAATGTCTGCTGGGAAAAACCGTGATCTTGGATTGTGTGGGATGAAGGGGCCGATGCATCACTCGCACACCGATGCACCCATGCCCTGTGCAGGCGTAGCATCACCGGTGTGTCTGTGTGGCCAATCAAAGGTGTGGCCATCAAATGGGAAGACATCTAGGTGGACAGTGGGAAGTACTTGGCGATCGCCAGCAGTGTGCTTGTGTACTGGTGGGTAGACAACAACAACAACAAAACCCAGCAGCATAGCTTAATGCCATGCCATACCATGCAGTCTGGCCATGCACATGGGGCCAGCCTTGGGAGCGGACGTTTTATGGCAGGCAAGGTGCACGTGCAATTCCTGACACTTCTTCAGGTGTTGGGGTCAGATGGTGCCATGACAGTCTACAATCCCTAGAATTCCATAGCATTCATCCGTGATAGTTAAAACAGTGGAGTTTTATCACACAATGGGATTTGGAAGTATAATCCAGTGGCAATCTGAACACAGTCATGGGGTTTCGCGTTATTGTGTGAAAGCCGATCACACGCATTTTCGTGCACTGGGAGGCAATTTCAGGCAGTTCCAAACGCGATACAGCATCAATGTGCAATCACATAAATTATCTGAACTAGCGAATTCACTTAGTTCCAAACTGGCCTTACTTTCATTTCTTTTGATATTGAGAGAAATTCCTCCCGTGTGATAACATCCAGTGTCAAACCAAATTATTTTTACAGTGCAGATACATCCTATGTTGCTCAGAAAAGCAGTTGAAACAAAACATGCTGGGGTTTTTTTTTTTTTTTTTGAGCCACATTTCACATTAGTTAAAGATAATTTTTCTCCTGTTCCATGTGCAAACTGGGGGAAAATCTGTGGCTTCATGGGCACAAAGTTCTGTGCACCATTTGGGGAAACGTAGACCCCTATGTGGTTGTTGAGAGCTCCACATAACTATTAGCCCTGGATTTTGACTGCAATATTTCTGCAATGTATTATAAAGTTTCCTGAGAATGCCTGAGGATCTTGCGTGAGGTAGGCTGCATCCGCCCTGCAGAAATAATCCAATTTTACATGGCTTTACTGCTGTGATTCAGTGCTATGGAATTCTTGAAACTGTAGTTTTGAGAGAGATTTAAGCTTCTCTGACAGAGAGTTGTGGTGCCACAACAAACTACAGTTCTCAGGATTCGATACCATTGAGCCATGGCAGTTAAAGTGCTATGAAACTGCATTATTTCTGCAGTGAGGATGCAGCCGTAAAGAACATGAGCTGTCCAGGGGGCAATTTTTTGTTCCTGAGGCTGCCAAATACTGCCACCTAGAAAAAAAATCCTGGAAGTGGCTGGAGGTTCACATCTGGTTTTGAAAAATTGGTATTTTTCTCTTAAAGTGTTCAGAGGTTGTGGCAACGTATCTAAAAGATGAATAGTTTTCAGGAATGGCAAGGGCTCCCTTGTTCTTTTGGCCAGAAAAGGATTGGTCTGGAGGAGTCAAGGGCCATGAAGGCAACCTTGGGGGACCATATACAGCAGGGCCACATTTTGCACTTGATCGAGTGACTCTGTTTCCCAGTTCCTGTCTTTCTTTTAAATGAATTCAAGATGTAGATTAGTATAAAGATTTGATTAATATATTAAACTTGAAGATCCCTT
Organism: Urosaurus nigricauda; assembly: GCA_034509955.1. Taxonomy (NCBI): domain Eukaryota; kingdom Metazoa; phylum Chordata; class Lepidosauria; order Squamata; family Phrynosomatidae; genus Urosaurus; species Urosaurus nigricauda. The sequence goes on from JAOEGL010000003.1 coordinate 90,416,131, forward strand.
GCTCAGTCAACATTGCTTATTCATTGTAAAAGTAAGAACATTGTTCACTTCAATTGTTTTGCTAAATTCAGAACCATGAAATGTAATGGTATCAGAAACTGGACACTTAATATTGTAGTCTTTAAAATGTCCAGGCTTCTGGAACCACTTTCAAAATGTTGCATGTTTTTCTTAGGTAGATAAGGTGGAAAAGTTCAAGCACACGCAAAGTACCAAGGACTGCCTGCATGCCAAGTATAACACAGCTACTTGTGGGACAGTCGTTGGTGATGATGAATGGGGGCATCTACAAGTAGATGCAACTTCCCTTTACCTTCTCTTCCTGGCTGAGATGACAGCATCAGGTAAGCTGTTTTGAAGCACACAGTAGTTCTTTCAAGGAAGAGTCCAACATTGTTATAATCAGCAAAATATAAAATATTATTAATACAAATGTAATAATTGTCAACACTGTAGGAGCCAGCATGGTGTAGTGGGTTCAAATCCCTGCTCAGTCATGGAAACCCATTGGGTGACACTCTCTTAGCCTCAGAGGAAAATAAAGGTAAAGTTCCTCTAAACAAATTTTGCCAAGAAAACCCTGTGAAAGGATTACCCTAAAATTGCCATAAGATACAAATGACTTTAAGACATAACAGCGATCTGATTGTGAGCAGGCAAGTTGCTATATTAACCATGCTAGTTGTGGGATAACTGGAGTTATAGTCCAAACAATGACTTCTTTCAAAGTCTGGATCTCCTGTAGTTATCTAAAGCTCTTGATCGTCTCTGGAATAAATGTTCAGGGAGTTCCTTACAGGAAAGCACACACACATGGATTTGTCTTTTTAAAACTGTCTGTCTGTATGCCAGCACATATTTTCAGATTGTTATCAAAGACACTCATCCTACAGATGATTGACTGACTACCCAGATAGTCATTCCAGCACTTGATTATCTGCCTTTTAAAAAACCTCTACATTGCCTAAGCATATTTATAGCCTTAGATACATGTTTATCTAGCTTGTGACCAATCACTGGGGTGGGGAGTAAGGGAGAAGGTTTGGGGAAATTAAGCTGTATCACAGGGGCTGAAGTTAGCAGAAAAGAATTGTGGGGGGTGGAGGGGGTGGATCAATTCTGGCCTAAGAAATGAACACACATTTTATTTGCACTGTTCCCAATGTAAAACATATATTGATGCTGGAATCATCTTTCTTTGCTTTTTGTTTAGAAATTCATAAATGTTGGTGAAAAGACATGAAAAAACAGAAAATTTGCCTCACATAATCATAATAGATGATATGGTTTGGAATTGTGTTACATAAAATTGAAAAGGCACTCATTACAGGGTCAGTTTTGGGATGGAATCCTATTGGTACACATTGGATCCATAGAAATAATCAGTTTTGACACTACTTTAACTGCCAACCCTCAGTGCAATGGAACTCTGGGGACTGTAGTTGATTGTGGCACCAGAGCAGAACTAAAATCCCAGAATTCCATAACATTGAGCCATGGCAGTTAAAGTGGTGTCAAACTGGATTATTTCTGCATTGCAGATACACCCTAGGATACCAGTTGCCCTTTTTCAGTGGTCACAATGTAACATATCAGTTGTGAGAGAAGGCGAATAAAATGTACCTGCTCCATGCAGTCTGTGTCTCCGATACCTTACTTTCTTCTTTACTACTGGGCTCTTAGCTTTTCCATTTCTTCTGCCAGTGCTAAGCCTGTATAGACATGTCACTGGGCACTAGCAGGATTCCAGCCTAAGTGTCAAATATGTGTATGTTTATACATATATAATTACTTACAAACACACACATGATAATCAGTACTTTTTAAAATATATTTTGGGGAAGGGAAGGTAGGATAAAGGAAACTCCTTGCAAATGTTTCCTTATTTCCCTTTATATGGCTGAACCAGAAATATATACCTGTTTAAATTAATCTCTTATTATTGTAGCTACATCTGATATACTGCAGTCAAATGATGGTTCTTCTTTTTAAATTTAGGATTGCGCATTATTTTCACCCTTGATGAAGTTGCCTTTATACAGAATCTTGTGTTTTACATAGAGGCAGCTTACAAAGTTGCTGTAAGTATATTAATTTATATCCATAAACTTTATTACCCACATTGTGAATCTACACTTCCTAGAAAATATTGTCTGGTGTATAATGGTTTTGAATGTTGACTAGAACTTTAGAGGCCAGTATTCGAATTGCATAACATTGGAAACACATTGGGTGACTTTGGGCAAGTCACATTCTCTCATCCTCACAGGTTGGCAAAAGCAAACCCCATCTAGACAGACCTTCCCAAGAAAATCCAATGATAGGATCTCCATAAGTTGGAAATGAGTTGAGGGCATACAATAATAATAGTAATAATAATCCATTTGTCTCTTGGATTTTATTTATTTTTCTTTATATAAATAGTTGAAGACACTAACTATCCTTGACAGTAATCTGTGCTGTGATGTTTACCATACTGAAAAAGGGTTTAAAATTGCTTGCTATTTATCCTGGTGATTGTGAAAAATAATCAAAATGAAGATATGAGTACATGTCATATCCTAATTTGTCAAAGAACATGTAATTCAGTTAAGTGCTTTGTTTAGATTTATGCTTCACTGGAACTTCCAGGGCAATTTATTTAAATAAAATAATACATATATTAATAAAATATGATAAAAGAGGAAGGTAGAGCATTTGAAATTGATATTCATTAAAACATTGTTTTCAGAATGAAGGTACTTGTTGGAAAAGATATTGCTGGAAATTGCTGTACTTTTGTTATCAGTATATGTGAGCCTGTTTGAGATGTATCTGCATTGGCTTATTAAGGCAAGCTGCATAAGCCTTTGCACACTCCTTTCTTGCTTCTCTACTCAGCATACCATGATTCAGCTTCTTGGGTTAATTAATAATTTCCTGTTATATCTGAACCAGGAAACTACAGCAACCTGGAGTACAAGAAGTCAGGATCTTAAGCAATTTTAAACTGGTTTAGGATTCTGGATTGTTCTGGCTCCTGATAACTAGCTCAAATTTAAAAGAACTGTAGTTAATTGATCCTGGATTTGTGGAAGCATGAGGAAGTAGGGCTCCAGGGTTATGCATATTAGTTTTAAGAAGCCAAGAAATGTCTTCAGATTAAGGCACAGAATTCTAATTCTCAAACCAAGTTAGGTATTGCTTGCATAAATTTTCCTTTCTGTTTGTAATAGTGCATGGACATGTCCCTGTTACTGATTCATACCTAAAGATATCTCTTCTAAAATCTTTCTGCTTTTCTCTTTTGTTTCAGGATTATGGCATGTGGGAACGTGGTGATAAGACTAATCAGGGCATCCCTGAACTGAATGCAAGCTCTATAGGAATGGCCAAAGTGAGGATTTTTTGTTTTGTGTCTATACATATGTGAAGTTGAAGGCTTTCACGGCTGGCATCCTTGGTTTCTTGTGGTTTTTTGGGGCTATGAAGCCATGTTCTAGAAGAGTTTCTTTCTGATGTTTTGCCAGCAGCTGTGGCTGGCATCTTCAGATAAAGATGCCAGCTACAACTGCTGGTGAAATTTCAGAAAGAAACTCTTCTAGAACTTGGCCTTATAGCCTGAAAAACCCACAAAAAACTATGTCTATACATAGCTTGGTTGGTTTGTTGCACCCCTGAACTTCTACTAAAAAATTACAAGTTTCTGTGAAACTTAGGCTGTTATCCCATTCATAGTAAATTACAAGGAGTAAATTTCATTGAACTCAGTATGCACACTGTTGATTCCAAATAACTCTTTTACAGTAAAAGTTAGGTTTACTATGGATTTCAAGATTATCTGGATTATTTTCTCTGCCATAAAGTATACAAGATTCTAAGACATTAATCAAACTTTTGCCCAGTATATATATTTTTATATATGGTTGGCCCTCCACATTTGCAGGGATTGGAAGTGCAGGACCCTTGCGAAAGTACATAAACCATGAATATCCCCAAATATGTTTGCTACATATTACAATTCCCAGTTGCTGCTGCAAAAATGTTCTTCAGTGTTATCATCATTCTCTAGGAGAAGGACAATAATGACAATGAAGGAGTTTTTCACAGCAGCCGCAGTAGGGCTGGGCTGATGACACCTCATTCTCCTCTCCATACCCTTTATAACCAACAGTCATGCCGCTTTGGTACCACAACACCACCAGACCTCTTGTCCCCTTTCTGGTTTCCAAATTGTTCCCCCCTCTGCCTCCTAGGACCACAACACTGAAAGGGACTTTTGTACCAGCCATGGCACCTGCCTCTTCACTGTCTAGATCCCATGGAGGCATAGAGAAGGGAAGGCTTGGAGACCAGTGAAGGTGCCGGAGGTCCAGCAGAAGTGGCCTCAGAGTGAAGTGGAGACATCATGGTGCCAAAGCAGTGAAAAGAGTAAGGCCAGGGCTGTTGGCAGGAAGGGAGATCTGGAGGAAGAGGATGAGGACAAGGTGCCACTGCTGGACTGGCCTTGCAAGATCTTCCAGATCTAGATCTTCTGACAGGGGTGGCAGTAGGTCTTCCTTTTCTTTTTCCTGCAGATGGGCCAGACCTTTTCCTGCTGCTTGCAAAGCCTTGGAGGTCTAGGCTTAACAGAGTCCCATGAAACGAGTGAAGGAGTAGCAGCATCATGAAGAGGAGGAGGGTGGAAAGCAAAGCCAGTGGCCCCTGGGAGAGGCTCCTTCTGCCACTCCCATCATTAGTGTCACCCAAGCCACAGGAAACAGGAGAACAAGGCCAGCATGTATGGTATGAACTAACTGTTGTGGAAGGAGGACAGTGTAGCTGCTGTGTAAACTAATTAAGCAGTGGCTACAAGCTTGAAATTAAGCAGCGAATACAAGCTTGAAAACAATCAGATCCACAGACGTTAAACCCACGAAAGTTGAGGCCTGAATGTAAATACTAGTATCCTATGTGTGTTTTAAGTATACACAATGTGCCTATGTGTGTTTTAAGCAAACACAACCTAATATTATGATAACTGGATGCTAGGATATGAGAGTGAAAAAACATACAAACTCACAAAGTATCAACCTGTACCTTGGGATTGGATAATAATACACCCTATTTAAATACACCATCGTATCAGTACAATGATACCAATTGAAAATTGGTACCAATGTTCCTTCTTTATTGCTGACTGCATATGTGTTTATGTTGGATAGAATTCTGGAAGTTGAATTCAGTGGTCCCCCGCCTTACGAATCCCCCGGGTTATGAAAACCCCGGGATCCGAAGGCGGCGGGACCGCCATTGGATCCCCCGGGATCCGGGGGAAAAAAAGCGGAAAAAAAGCCACGTGGCCCCTTTAAATGGCTGCGCGGTCCGTCCGCGAAAGCGGTCCCCCGGGTAACGAAAGCTTCCGGAACGGATTACCTTCGTAACCCAGGGGACCAGTGTATATTTTAATCAAAGAAACAAGTGAAAGTACTGAATGTTATTAAGGCATTAAAAATATTCCATGGATTTAACAGAACTAACTTGCTAGAGCAGAACTAGCTAGCTCACTTGCTTTTCTCTCCTCCTTTCTCTTTCTGTTCTTGTTCTTGTTGTTGTTGAGAAAAGATTCATTTCTTACTTCTTGTTCTTGGATGTTTCTAGTATCAGATGAAACTGAAAAGTAACAATGGTAGAACAGGTTGAATTGAAAGCTGTGAATATCTGTTACATTGTCACTAAAATGTCTCTGATGTAGCGAGCTCAGTGGACTAGGATGGCAAGATGGTTCTCCCACCATATAAAGCATGTCTAACCTGCTTCTGATTGAATTTCCTTAGGACATGTTATTAAGACCAACTGCCAGTCTCTTGTAATGGGAAAAACAGAAACTTGTCTCTTAGGATGATGACAAGAAAAAGTGAGATGAAGAGTGTAAAAGCCATTGTGCACTGTAGTAGTAAATAGTTATTGTTTTATGTTATGCATGACAAGTTGGCTCTACTTGCATGTTTGTTTCTGAAGGCTGCATTGGAAGCGATTGATGAATTGGACCTTTTTGGAGCTGGAGGAGGACAGAAGTCAGTGATTCATGTCCTTCCAGATGAAGTTGAACATTGTCAGGTAAACCTCAAATTGTTTTGGTAAGGGATCACAAAAACACTATAAGAAATCATACACTGTTCTTAAAGCTATAATTCAGATACCTCCAACCTGATGCCTTTCAGAGGTTTGTTGGACTGCAACTACCATCATCTCTAGCCTGAAAACATAATCCCACAATCTGGAAGATACTAGGTTTGGGAGAGCTGCTGTTTCTGAACAGACTGTATCTTTAAGGCAGGTACAGCATATATTAAAACACATAAAATCATTAAAACACTGTTAAAACACATGAGCACAGGACACATTAAAATTATCCAACATAATTTAAAATATCCTAATTTAAAATTCATAAACTGGTCGGGGTAGGCCAACTGGAAGATATAGGTCTTTAATACTCTTTAAATTCAGACAGTATATTTAGCGGTTGATCTCTCCCAGTTTAGGGGTGGCAGATGAAAAGGTCCTCTGGGTGACAGTTGCCAGTCTAGTTCTGGCTAGTTGAAGTAAATGTCTCCCAGAGGATCTGAGTGTATGGACAAGTTATACTGGAGTAGAAAATCCCATAGGTAACCTGGACCCAAACCATGTATGACTTTAAAGGTAATATCCAACACTTTGTACTTTGCCGGGAAACTAACTGGCAGCAAATGGAGTGACTTTAATATTGGTGTGATGTGCTCACTCCCAGATGTACCAGTGATCAATCTGACAGGTCTTTGAACTAACTGAGGTTTTCAAACTTGGTACAACAGTAGCCAAGTGTAGAGCACATTGCAAAAGTTCAACCTTGAGCTTATCAGTTCATGCAAGTATTAATATTTCATATCTTTAGGTCTTCCAGTTATACATATATCAAGCTTAGCTTTTAATCCATCACCCAGGTATAAATCAGATCCATGCAGATGCTATTTTTAATGTTGGGAAGCAAAGATCAGAACATACAAACACTTAATATCTGGCAAAGGAAAATCCTAGCAGTGCTCATAGTTTTCAGTAGGTACTGTATATACAGTATGGGGTCAATTTTTGTGCATATTTACGGATTTGATATTTGCGGATTTGATTATTCATGGATTTGATATGTTCTCTCTAGGAATACCTAGGTCCTCCAGTGCAACTCTGTGGTCAACTTTAACTAAAAGTTACACTGAAAGACCAAGAGATTCCTAGAGAGAATACTCTACTAGGCCTTTGTAGCTCCTCCAGTGCAGTTCTATGGTCAGTGTCTGGCAGTTGACCACAGGGTTGCACTGGAGGAGCTAGAGACTCCTAGAGAGGTGTCCTCTCAGGTAAGAACATGGTGTTTTTGTTATTTGCAGTTTTTCCATATTCACAGGGGTCTTGTGCTCCTAACCCTAGTGAATATGGAGGGGAAGTGTATATATAGTATATAACAAAGTTCTGTTTACAGATATGTTAAGTATTGATGATAGTACAGTAAGCCATCCATATCCACAGATTTTTTATCCATGGATTCAAGCATCCATGGTTTGAAAATTATTTTAAAAATAGATAAATTCCAGAAAGCAGAACTTGATTTTACCATTTTATATAAGGAGTACCTTTTTCCTTTGCCATTGTATTTAGTGGGATTTGAGTATCTACAGATTTTGGTATCCACAGGGCCTCCCAAAACCAAACCCCAGCAGATACCAAGATAGATTGCAGCAATAAATACAGTAGATATCGGTGAATAGTAAATACACTAGCTTTTTCATGTACGTTAATTTATTGTAAAGTAATTCATACTTGTGTTTTAGTTTTGAGCAAGATATTATTTCTATATCTGGTGAAATACCTTGGAATAAAACTAATTTTTATTTTATCTTTGATCTGTCTTCTTTCTCATGGGTGTTCATATATGTTCTTTTCAGTCTATTTTATACTCCATGTTGCCAAGGGCATCTACATCAAAAGAGATTGATGCTGGACTCTTGTCCATTATCTCCTATCCAGCCTTTGCCGTAGAGGATATGAATATTGTCAATGCAACAAAAAATGAAATTATCACCAAACTTCAAGTAAGACTTTTTACTTTTGGGTTAAATATCTTGGGATAATTTTTGAGCCTTTTCTGTTACTAAAAACCATACTGAGTTTTTCTGTGTGGTTAAGAAGGAAAGATTATATCTGCAAATTTTGTTTATCTTTACAGGGGCGGTATGGTTGCTGTCGTTTTCTTCGAGATGGCTATAAAACACCAAGAGAGGTCATGTTTCTGAAACTATCAAAATGTTATCATTTATTTTAAAATGTTATTGTTTAATTTTATCTATAGTTTTCCCACAGTGGACTGAGTGTTAAACTGACTCACATTAAACACCAGGCATAGTTGGCCCTCCTTATCCATGGATTTTTTATCCATGGATTTGAGCATACACAGCTTGAAAATATTCCCAAAAAGTATAAATTCCAAATAGCAAACCTTAGATTTTCTATTTTATATATGGGACACCATTTTTGTGCCATTATATTTAATGGCACTTGAGCATACACAAATTTTGTTATCCACAGAGGGTCCTGGAACCAAACCCCAGTGGATAACAAGGGCCCACTGTACTAATATTTCACACCATAACAACATTTAATTACAAAATTATTGCATTAAATGTAAATGGAATGAACTCAGGATGTCAAATTCAAAGTCACTGTGAAGTGTTTAATAGAATACAAAATCCAAATGAAACAGTTAAAAAAAAGCTGCCCAGTACCTGTGACTGGGGCAGTTTTTTTTTTCTGTTCTCCACAGGGGTTCCACATCAACCTGACTTTAGCAAAGTTCAGAATACTGATACCATAACTAAATAGACCATCTTGCTTTTTTATCGGTTTTCTTCTTCATGGCAGTTCTTTATTGGACTCTCTTAGAACTGGTTTTCAAAGTGGAGATATTAATTAAAACTTTACAAAACAATATAGTCAGCTCTCCAGATTAATGATCTTGACAGTCAGTTTTGATTATGCACGAGATCAAGGCCACTTGCCTGGGCATTCCTCCTTCCCTTCCCTCCTGGGCTTTTCTCCTTAGGAGATAAAAGCCCAGGAGTCAACTCTGTTTCTTTCCCGGCCAGCCAGACAGCGACCCAGCTGGGAAAGGGAGGAGGATCCTCCATCCCACCAGGATCCATTCCCTGCCCCATTGCTCCCTGGGCTGACCAGGGGGCAATGGTGCAGACAAAGAGAGGAGGATCCTCCATCCCTCCAAGTCCCTTTGCCTGCTCCACCCCTCCCTGGGCTGTCCAAGGGGCGATCAATCAGACAAAGGGAGGAGAATCATTCATCCTGCCAAGTACTTTTGCCTGCCCCATTGCTCCCTGGGCTGTCCAGGGGGCAATGGAGCAGGCAGAGGGTGGAGGATGATACATCCAACCCCAGGACTCCTTCCCAGCTGGATCGCTGCCTGAGCAGCCCAGGCAGCGATCCAGCTGGGAAAGAGACTTGGGGGGACGGAGGCTCCTCTTCCCTGGGGATGGAAACGATTGGGCAAGGAAAGGGCAGGGAGGCAGTTAAAGGGACAGGAGGGTGGGAAAAAAGGAGTGCGAGCTCCTGCTCCTCTTCCCCTGCCCATCCCTCCCTTTAATTGGGTTCTGAGTGGGGGGCGGAATTATTCAGGATTTTTCCATATTCGCAGAGGTCTCACTCCCCTAATCCCCTTGAATATGGAGCGAGGACTGTATCTAAGTGCCCTAAGGACATTATATTTGGATTTCTAGACTTATTTCAGATTGTGGAATTAATGTAATTCCTTAAAATCTTGGTGCTATACATGACAAAACTATGGTTTATACTGTCTACACTAGACTGCCTCAGGAATCAGCAGGAAGGGCAATATTTTGGAATAGTAATAATATCCTGCACAATAGAATGTTTTGTACAATGCTGTGAAATAATAATAATAAAACATGCAATGAACACTTGTGTTTCTAGGATCCAAATAGATTGCACTATGATCCTGCTGAGCTCAAATTGTTTGAGAACATAGAATGTGAGTGGCCTGTATTCTGGACCTATTTCCTAATTGATGGTGTGTTCAATGGAGACAGAATTCAGGTGAGGGAAATAATATAAACCAGGCTGAAATATAAGGGAAATAATATAAGTGAGGCTGTTTGGAAAATTGTGGCTATTAACCACAAATCAGCTAAGCTGTAGTATGTGGTGGATGGTTTCCCCATCTCCATTCCTGTATTGCCAACTGAGACATTCCTTACAATCTCTACTTAATGGCACAGTCCTTCATTCATAGCTGTTTGTTCCATTTATTCCACTGAGGCATATTCTCAGGTAAATGGGTAGAGGATTGTAGTCTTAAAGTAATTTGAATACTAAAGTGTGGGACAAAAAAATCTGTTGAAAATTTTGGAGAGCTGATGATACTTTGGATAAAAAAGAATTTGGCTGTGACAATTTGTGGTCTTATGTTGTCAGAGCTTAGAAAAGTTACCTTTTTGGACTAAAACTAACAGAATTTGCTAGGATTCACTTGCTGTTTTAGCAGTGATATTTATACTTTAATAGATCTTTTTCTCCTGCTACAGTTGGACACAAACATTGATTTTAAGCCCTTGTTTTGTATTTCTCCAGGTGCAAGAATACAGAGAGGCCTTAGAGGGGATACTTATTAGAAAAAAGAATGGAATTCTTCTTATGCCAGAACTGTATGCTGTTCCACCAGATAAGGTATGACAGTAAAGTAAATCATGCCTGAAAGGCCTGTCATAATGTGTTGTTGGCCAAATATGTAGCAAGAGTATTTTTCCATTTTTTATTATTAATTGTGTATTATTTATATGGCGTTGTTTTTGGATTTTGATCTTAACGATGATATTGTCTAATACATGTGTTGGACTATTGAAAAGAACAATTGGAGCTGGAGACGACTTCATAGATAATTAATACAGTACAGTACATATATACATTGCCTCTTATTGGAAATCTTCTCACAATATACAGTTATCTAATTGGCCAAAGCAAATTTCGGAAGGATCTGTGTTGATTAAACTGACATACTTACGGAGCAAATGTCTTTTTACATTAAATTGAGTAAGCAAAATGAATGCATCCTTCCCTTGTTTGCTTTTGCTTCAGTTAAGTTTCTTCCAGAAGTGAATATTTTCTCTCTCATACCAGAAATGAATCAATCTGGGAAGAAAATTACTTTTAGTAGTAGGATCATGAAGTTCATTTCATATAAAATATCCACGCCCCAGCCTAAATACAATTTTTAGTTTCAAGTAGGGTAGGCCTGTTAAATCAGTGTTCTTTACCACTGATTCTATTACTTAGGTGAATGAAGAGTATGAAAATCCTCACACAGTGGATCGTGTCCCAGCTGGAAAGCTTCCTCATCTGTGGGGCCAGTCTTTATACATTTTGAGTGCCCTCTTAGCAGAGGTAATTCTGTCTTTTCACCTGTTTCTTTACCATTATCCTAACTTGTAGTTATGTTGAAAGTTCCATTGGTTTGTGGAAGGGATCTTCTTCATCTGTATCGGAGCAATTCTACCTGAATTGTTTCCTAGGTGCAAACAAATCTCCTTCTACATGCTACATAGCAAGAGGCAAGATTGTTGCCAATGAAATCTGTCCTGATTTTTCTTTGTCTTCTCCTCCTCCTTCCTCAGGGATTTCTGGCAACTGGTGAAATTGATCCCTTAAACAGAAGGTTTTCAACTGCTTTTAAGCCTGATGTAGTTGTTCAAGGTTAGTGGCTACTGTTGTGCATTTTTGCCTCTGTTAATAATTACAAGTAAAACAACATCCTCTGAATCTGATGAGTCTGCTATGTACAGCAGTATCCTTTGGTCAAAAGGACTTGGAGTAAAAGGCAGTGACTCCTTCCCAGCTGTACAACTGTCTGACACTGCTAGTGGAACAATGCCAATTGTTTTTCAATTTCCAGTGGCCTAACACTGAATGCAACTGGTTTCTGATACATCCACAGAGTCTGCTGTATCTATAAGGCCTGTTGAGGGATTCTTATTCAAAAGTGTCTGTATCAGACTCTTGTGACATGTTTAGAGCTAAAAAAGCATCTACAGTATCTACAGTGTTGGCATTGCACCTGCTGAGATGAAGGAAGAGAGAAGCCCAGTGCTACTCTAGGTAGTCATTAGCTGCAACTGATATGTTGCATTGGTGTCAAGGGCACTCAGTCATGAGTGGCTTTAGCTGCATTGTATGTGTGGTTGCTATAGTAATATGTATTTGGAAAGAAAAGAGATAGGAGAGTTCGCTTCTCTAACTCACAACTGCTGTGTATGATTTAGGGTGTTGTATGAGATGAATAGATTAGTAAGAACATAAGAGGTACCCTGATGGATTAGACCAAAGGCCTATCTTTATTCAGCAGGCTGTCTCCTACAGTGGTCAAGAAGACATCTAAAAGAAACCCTACAATCAGTTCATGAGTTCAGTAGATCTTTTCCTCTGTAGCTTCTTAGTAACTGGCATTTTGGGGCATGCTGACTCTGTTTTTGTCCATACCGTATTGAGTAGTAGCTACTGATGAATTATCTTCAAAAAATTATCTATTTCCATTGTCCTATTAAATAAAGCTGGCTAATTTAGTGACCATCACTCCATCATGCACAAAGTCCATAGTTTAACTATATACTGTGGAGAAAGACTTCCATTTCTGGTGTTAGGAAAGAGGAAGAAAAACAATCTCCCTATTCACTTTTTCCACACTGTACAGAATTTTATATTTGTCCTCTCCAATGTAAAAATTCCTGAACACTGTATGCTTTGGTCATATAGGAATTGCTCCTGCCATGACCATTTTCATTGCCAATTCTGCTTTCCCATTTTCAATTACAACATGTCCAGAAATGTAAATTTTATAAGTAGGCAGTCAGATGTCTAACCACAAGATGAAGATGAATGTGATTATAATAAATTATTATTGTTGTTGTTATTGTTCTTGTTATGTATATGTATTCTCAAAGAGAACGTCTGTTTAAAGTAACTTGCTCTTTCCATTGTTCTTGTGTAGTAAATGTTCTAGCAGAGACAAATGAAATTAAGAAACTTCTGAAACACCATGGAATCAATGTCCAGAGCATTGCTGATATTAATCCTATTAGAGTGCAGCCAGCACGGATTTTGAGCCACCTCTATGCGAAGCTTGGTAGGCACTGTAACACCTTACGTACTTTTCCAGTATTTTCCTCTATCTCTTTCTCTTGTTTGTTTTGTGGAAGTTTCAATTCCAGTCATGCTTTGAATGGAAACCATGGAGATTATAAATAGCATAGTCCAAATTTCCCCAGGGTTCCAAAACACAAATAGAATTCCATTGTTTCTTCCATTGCCGGTGGTGAGGAGTATGTCTCTTTTGCACCATGTTGAGAACTTAGCATCATTAGCTTAATATTCCTTCATGGTTTATTCATATGAAGAGGTTGTCCTTCTAGTTCCAGTGCCTTCATTCTCTGCACATTGAACAAAGACCTGAAGAGGAAGCTAGCATTTTATTGCTTGAAGTAGCCTCTTTGTATACATATGTTTTCTCAACTGTAATTTGCCGATCAAGCAGATAATTGAGCATTTACCAAAAAAGCTTTGAGTTTTAATATCTATGCTTTTATTTTTTTGGCTACATGTCTAAGTAACATCAAAATAAATCACCAAAGTAAACACAGCTTGAAGTGTGTTGCTGCTGTTGTGTGCCTTCAAGTTGATTTGACTCATGGTGATCCCAAGATGATCCTATCACAGGATCTTCTTTGTAAGATTTGTTCAAAAAAGGTGTGCTATTGCCTTCCTTTGAGACTAAGAAGGTGTGACTTTTTAAATAGCAAAGCAGAGATTCAGACCTGAGTATCCTGGAGTCTCAGTCCAACATTTAGACCACTCCACCAGCGTGGTGTGCTACCCAGATAAACCTATATGTGAAAAAAATAGCACTGCTTCATTAGTTCAGCATGAAATTGCATGAACAAGCAATGGTTAATTGACAACTGGAAGTGGTGAAGAGTTTCTAGCATATACTGTGGTAGAGGAATGGTTTGTTCTGGAAGAAAGAAAGAAGTTGTAAAATATTCTAGAGGACCTGATCTATTTATGTCCTACTTACGTTAGATTCAAGGGTCACACTGAAACTACTGATAATACAGTTTATAGATTTATTGATTACAAATAGATAAAGGGGGGAGGCAGTAACAGGAATAAAATAACAATAGTGAGCATTTTCTCCCTATTCTGCAATGAAAATATTTTTGGGGATGAGTGATTATTGAAAACTGTGTGTTGTTTTGTTCTCCTAGGGCGCAACAAGAGCCTGAAACTGAGTGGAAGACCCTACAGACATATTGGTGTCTTAGGAACATCCAAATTATATGTAATAAGAAATCAAACATTTACTTTTACTCCTCAGGTGAGTATCTAAAACCATGAGGAAAACTGTCCTCTTTTCCAATTGCCTGTGTCTCCTATATCATTTATTGACTTAATGTAGGTAAAATAAATCTGCACTTTGTTTTTAGTTTTCATGGAAGTACATGGCAGTAAAACAGGAATACTGATAGATCAGACCCATTTAGTTGTCATTTTGGCATCCTGTGGTATCCATAATTTTCCTTAATCTCCATATTTCAGTTTCTCTCTCTCGCAGCTTTCTCTTCTGTTCAACTTTCAGACCCATACATAGAATTGGTACTACTACTATAACATGGGTGTTCCTGACTTTGGCATTCAGTGACATATCTTTACACTTGAGGATCTTGTCTAGGTCCCCCCATAGCTGCCTTTCCCAATTTTAGTCTCCGTCATATTATTTAACAATGGTCTCTATTTTTATTATTGACTGAACCAAGGGATGGAATTTTAAGTTTCAGGGTCATCATCACTTGTTTTAAAATTATGTATTCTGTGGTCATTATTTTTGTTTTCTTAATATTCAGGCATAACTCCAGTTCCATTAATAACTTGCATTAATAATCATCCCAAGGCTTTGCTGTTTTCTGCTAATACAGTAGGTCCTCCATATCCATGGGGTTTCATCCCAGACCCCACTCCTTGCAGATGCCAAACACCGTGGGACGTCAAGTCCTGGGGTTTTTAATGGTGGCATGCCATGCACGTGCCTGTGCTGCTGTGGCTGTGTGCATGTGTTGCCATTAGGCAGGGCCATCCTCAAATGCTCAAATCTGTGGATGGCAAGTCCATGATTGGAGTGGGCAGACTATAATAGAAAAAAAGGAAAAAAAGTGAAGGTGAGGATCTTTGGGGGACTGATGGGGAGGGTGTTGGGGTTGCAAAAGTAGGGTCCAGGGAATGTATGCGGCTCATTGGTCACACTTTACCCATCCCTGGTTTAGATGATATGTTTAAGGTCACTGTGCCAAGGCCATTGCTGAGAATGAAAACTTGTAATGGTTACCTTTTAATTTACTGCCTTCCAGTTTACAGATCAGCATCACTTCTACCTGGCATTAGACAATCGCATGATTGTGGAGATGCTGCGAACCGAGTTGGCTTATCTCACTTCCTGCTGGAGGATGACCGGAAGACCAACCCTTACTTTCCCAATCACCAACACAATGCTTGGTCAGTAACACATTGCCTTCTATCTAAGAATTGATCCTCCTTCTTTGAATTCATGTGATATGCAAGGACTGCTTCTTCTGTTTTAAGCTTTGTGCCTTTCTGAATTCAGACATCAGAAGGCAGAGGAATAAGTTACTGTCTTTGCACAGGTTTTTGCTAACTTTTTGAAATTAATTTTACTTTTATCAAGCTGAGAGTTACTTTGGCCACTGTGTGCTCACACTCATGAAAACTGTGGCTGAATCATCTGTGTATTCTTAGGTCTAAAATATACTGCAGAAATAATCGAGTTTGAGACTGGTTCAACTGCCCTGGTTCAGTGCTAGGGAATTCTGGGAACTGTAGTTTTATGAGACATTTTTAACCTCTTTTAGAGAGCTCTGGTGCCACAACAAACTACAATTCCCAGGGTTCCCTAGCAGTGAGCCAGAGCCATTAAAGAGTTCTCAAAGTTGATTATTTCTGCAGTGTGTTTTGGACCTATGTGGCATACACCACATCCACTTTAAGAGAGCTCCTGACAGGTTATCCCACTAGTTTCTTCAAAAACAGCTGGAGGGACTGGTAACAAATTTAAGGGACAAATGGGAAGTTCTGATTTACATGCAGGCTATGTGGCATATGCGAAATCCAGTTTTTATAAGTCCTTGATGCGGCACCCCACTAATTTTATCAGAGGCAACTAAGTGGATTGGTACCAATTTTTTGAAGTATATTTGAGTGGCCTGACTTAAAATACAGCCTTTGTGATGTACACAGAATCCACTGTAGGGAAGTGTCTGGTGGAGTGCCCAAGAAATGAAACCAGGTAAAACAGGGCAATTATTTTAGTCAACAATATGTTTCAAATATAGCTGATTTATTTGATGATACGTATGTTTGATTTTCTACTCTGCCATAAAACCCACTGGGTGATCCTTGGGCAAGTTACATGCCCTCAGCCTCAGGGGAAGGAAATGGCAAACCTCCTCTGAACAAATCTTTCCAAGAAGACCCCATGATAGGTTTGCCTTAGAGTTACCATAAGTTGGAAACACACAAAACACATGCACATGTATATTTTTTAACCTGCAATGCCATAGGTGATACCATATGCTTTTAAAACAGGTTGATGAAGAATCCTTTTTATTAAGATGCATTTTTACTTCTTTTTTTAGTTGATGATGGCTCTGATATTGATCCAGCAATTCTTGCTACTGTAAGAAAACTTGGGGATGGATACTTTGGAGGGGCCAGGTTAGTATTAGTTGATGATTGAGACTGTTCCTCCTGCTCTGGTTTTGGCACAAGGTCTCAAGACCTTCCTGTTTGCTAAGTTATCTTTTTTTAAATAGTTAAAAAAATAACGGAAAATGGTTGTTATTGTAATTATTGAAATATTTGCATTTTCTATTTGCAAAACTGTGTGTTAATTATATTTTAAAATACAACATTATAGTGTTGTATTTTAATTGCATTTTATTTGAAGGGAAAGTAGCAAAAAGTTCAGTCCTAGGAGTCTCCAGGTAATGCTGTGAAAAGCTATAGAGAGGTGCTTCCAATCAGTGTAGAACAGAAGCAGGCAATTGTGGTTCTCTGGCTGTTTTTGGACTGTCTCTGTATCCAGCATTCCCAGTATCTGTATCCAGCACTGCCCTGCATAGTGAAGTACAACAATATCTACAGAACCACAGTTGCCTATGATAAGCCAGTAGTACTAGATGGATCACTGCATTCTTATGATCTTCCTCAGACTTTGTTTTGTCTCTACTTGGCCACTGAGAGGTCTCTGAGTAGCTGAAAAGAAAGATGCAATTGTTAGCATCTGAGAATCAAAAAGTGCTTACCTTAAAATGAAGATCACTTATGAATGATCTGTTAAACTACAGTCAAAAACACTTCTTGCTATTTGCATTTGCCATCTGTAGTTTTATCCATCTTTTAGAGTAAACATTGTATTTGTTTTTATTTATTTAAAAGATTAATAAACGTACCTATAAAATACTAAAATCTGTTTTTCTTCCTTTTACTCTTCTTCAGAGTAAAGCTGGGCAGACTCTCAGACTTTCTAACTACTTCATTCTACACAAACCTGAGCTTTCTAGATCCTGATTCTGATGGCAAACTATTTGATGATGACAATGAAGGTTATTCTAGCCCAGAAAGTGGCTATGAACTAGACGATTATGCAGATTTCTGTGACAAAGGTAATAACTTTTTTTTTACTTTATTAGTGTGTTGTTTCAATTTATATACATTACTGCCTGAGTAAGTATATCTCAGAGCTACAGCAAAATAACATACCTTGAATTACATGGTGAAATAATTATTACTATGGCTGGTTTTGTGGAGAGCTCCATGCTATTCTTGAATTGTCACTTAGACGTCTGAGTACCTCACTGAGGAAGTACAGTGGGCCCTTGGTATCTGCAGAGGTTTGGTTCCAGAAACTGCATTCCCCTGCAAATACCAAAAACCATGGATCATCAAGTCAGTATTTAACATTTAAAATTACCGGGCATCATGAAGGCATTTTTCCTGCACTGTTTCCCACCTTTCCATCATGAAGGTTCCGCCACAATTCAAACCCTTTCCTGATTCTGTTTCCCACCTTCTTAACCTTCCCATCACAACGCCTCTGCTAGATTATACCCTTTTGCCACAGATCCATCTCATGGAGGGGCAGCAGAAGGAGTGAGATAAGGAGGTGTATCAATGGAAAGGGGTTTTAATTCTGGCAGAAGCTTCTTTCTGAGAAGGAGATATATGGAGTGAAGCAAGGGTTTAAGTTCTGGCACTGGCTTCCTTGTGAGAATATGGAATACAGAGTGAAGCAGGAATTTAAATTCTTGCAGAGGCTCCTTTGTGAGAGGGTGGGAAATGAAAAGAGATGGGGTTTAAATTTGGCAGTGGCATTGTGGTGTGAAGATAGGAAGGAGAGTGAGGAAGATGTTTAAATTCTGACTGTGGCTTTGTGGTGGGATTGACTTCCTTGGAGGAGGGCGGTATTGGCAGCAGCCTCCATTATTGCCCTGGGACCACTTCTCAGCTTGGCCATTGCAGGTTAAAAACAATTAAATGTTTCTTCATTTCAGTCTGCAGTTGCTCAAATCTGCAAATATTGAACCCGTGGATATTGAGGACCCACATTACATACATTTAGGCTGAAAATCATTGGGAAAGTGAAGTATGAATGTGCTACTCTTGAATCATTTAGGCCAACTGCTTATTCATCAGCTTTGCTGCATGAAATTTAGTTCTATGTGTCCAGTGCTTGGAAAAGTTGCTTTTTGGACTACAACCACCAGAATCTTCTAGTCTGCATGGTAATACTATGTTAGACATAGGTGACAAATACAGTTGACAAATAGGTGCTTAAGATAACAGGGCACTTAACATAGCAGAAGTGGTACACTTAGGCAAAGGCAATAGGCACCAATATATTGCATAATTATGTCTGCTGTTCAAAGATACACAATTACCCTTTCTCTTGGGCAGATAACTTTGTGACTATTACTTAGCAGTTTACATTTTATTGTATTCTTCTAATACTAAAAGGTAATGACAACTGGAACAAAACATAGATCCACTCTCTTTTTCAAGCCTTTTCTCTCTCTCTTCCTTTGCATGTCTTGACAGAAAGCCAAGATGAACTGGACCAGTATATACACAACATGTTACAGAGTACTGCTCTCAAATCATACTTGCCTCCGGTCACAAAAGTCTCTGGCTCATCCTGTGTGTTTAGTGCTGCTCATTCCACTAGAGAAATTCTATCAATCATGGCCAAGACTAAGGGACTGGATGTTCCAAGTAAGTTTCTGCACCATCTAATTATAACCGTCTAATTATAAGTTTATATGTACAGCACTGTGTAAACCTACAGCGCTATATAAATAAAGGTTAATAATAATAATAATAATAATAATAATAATAAATTTCCCACTTTTTCCACAGATGGAACATCTATAAATGCCAAACACTATTAAGACCCAGAAGTGTTATCCCACACTAATTATTATTTTTGCTCACCTTAAAGACTGGTGCTTCCAAGGCAGCCTATACTCTTATCTTTCAGAAGGGAATGGTTCCTTTTTTATATATATAACAGTTAAAATACATCACTTACATTGACCTGTGGATAAGTTGACTCAGGTTTTTCTGGTCCATTTGTTGACTAAAATTTCTAGAGTTATGCATGAGTATATACAGTACTCGATTGTAAGTCGAGAAATTTATGCCCCAAAATTGCCCCTAAAATTTTGGGGTAGACTTATATAAGGGTCAGTAGATCAGTAGTGCTTAGAAAGGTCCTGAAGCAAGCACGCCTGATGCCCCAGTCTCCATTGAACACCAATTCCTCCCCCCTCCAGTCTGTTTTGCAAGCCTTTGCTTCCTATCAAAAAAACCTTCCTATTTAAAAACACTTGCTTCTTTCTCTGCTCTGTTTTGCAAGCCTTTGCTTCCTATTTAAAAAACCTCTCCATTTAAATCCACTTGATTCTTTCTATGCTCCATTTTGCAAGACCTGGCTTCCTATAGAAAACCCCTCTATTTAAATGCACTTGTTTGTTTTTCTGCTCCATTTTGCAAGACCTGGCTTGCTATGGAAAAATGTCTCCATTTAAATCCACTTGCTTCTTTCTCTGGTCTGTTTTGCAAGCCTTTGCTTTTTATGGAAAAAAACCTCACCATTTAAATCCACTTGCTTCTCTCTCTGGCCCCTTTTTCAAGACCTATGGGAAAAAAACCTCTCCATTTAAAAGCACCTGGGAATTGTTTCCTTTCTCAATCTGATGTTAAAACCTTTCCTCCAGCACCTGGGAATTGGTTGGGAGAGGTCCAGAGAAGGAGAAGGAGAGACAGAAGTGGCATTTCCCCCTTTCTATCATTCCTTATAGCCCCCTAAGTTTTACCCTAGACTTCTCTACGGGTCATATCAAAATCCAGGATTTTGACCCTGAAACCTTCCCTTGACTTAAACATGAGGTTGACTTGTACACAAGTATATACAGTATTCCTACAAAGTATACTGCTTTCTAATAATAGTATAAATAATATCTCACTACTAAACAAAGATCTGTGATCAGGGTTGATAGTATGGCATATACAGTATTCAGATTGGACAATTTACTGTCAGGTTTTTTGGCAATCCATAATTGCTGGTAATGAGCATGACATTTCATGGATAATGCCAACAATATGCATCTAAAGCTATAGAGATCTTTATTTTGCTGCAGAATAAGGAAAGTGTGTACATAATCAGACTTTAATAAGGAATTGCCTGATAAAATAGAGAAGGGACAAGAGAGTAGTTAAAATGAAACAAAATGTGAGTCATTTCTTTATGTGGTTCCTCATTTCCTTGTGAAAGGTGAGGCAAGTCATGGTTAGAGGTCTACTTCATTTTTATGGTGCTAAAAATATCTAGATTAGAAATGAGACCATGTAGAATTAAATGCATCTAAGGAGTATACAATATGATTGTTGGATATGCTAGAATAAAGGCAAAGTTACTTCTCCTAAAGCCTTTTCAAGAACAAGTTTCTCTTTTGGTCTACAGATTCTTGACCTGTCCAGCCATCATGGCCAGCATATGGTTCTGAATTATGCATAAAGCACAGCATGGCTCAAGTGAGGTCCATGTGAGACTTAGGTCCATGTGTTTCCTTCTTCTCATCAATATGGGAAAAAGACATTAGCAGCTTTAGTTTTACTTCCCCTGCATGTTGCCTTGTGGTCCAGAGTGGGGATTGTGATTTATGACTGGTTCTAGTTAGAAAAATCAGCTTCAGAAACTACAGTGTAAAATTAGACAAGTGATCAGAATTTGTTATAAACTATGTTACCTAGACAAGGCAGCACAATAAACCACAGTTCTGGGACAGTGAAACTAAATGGTGCCAGAATCCCTAAAAAGAGGGAAGAAGGGGAAGTTTTTAAACCCTGGGTCCCACTCATGTCTTCAGGTCTTGCATGTAATATTAAACTAAATTTTAGCAATGTGTGTGAATGTGGCCAAGGTGAAAATTGAAATTATATCTGGGAGTACATACTGTATACCTGATGATTAGCATTTTTCCCAGTGGCAAATGAAAGTAAGCTGACATTACAAATATGTATATATTAGTATGTTATATTTTTCCGGAGTGTACACCAGTGATCTGATTTTAAGTGGGAAAAAACTGGCTTCTTTGCTTAGCTGCATATTACACAAAAATATTTGATTAAGAGAAGACTTAAAAGTGATGCTTGACTGTTACCCCACTTCCTGCATCTTCATTTTAAATCCTCTTTAATTTGCTTTTCTTGGGGAAATGCCCAGTGGCATTCAGTTACACAGATTTAACTGTGTCATATTATTAGATCCTTAATATCATTTTATGTTTTGATTTCTGGAAGACTTTGGATTTTTACTGTAGTGCTTCTGTAGACACAGAATGGTCTTGTTTGTTTCCTTTTCAGATGTTTCAATGTCTTTGCCTACAAAGGTTTTAAACACCCATCGGAAATCTCTAAACCTCGTTGACTCTCCACATCCAGTGGTGGACAAGGTAAGCTGCTATAATATTTCGATTTGCAAAGTGTAGTGATTCTTTTGTAGAAACCTTTGGCCTTGAAAGCAAAAAAAAAGTACCTAAAAAGCTTTAAGCTGTGTTTGGGAAAGAAATATACTTCATTTTAATTGTGCAAGATTCAAAATTGTTATTAAATTAGAATTGCTCTTGCCAAAATGTGTTTTTGGTATGGCTTTATCAGGGCCAGTCCTACCATTAGACAAAGGGAGGCAATTACCTCACGGAGTACATGCAGAAAAAGCAGTGACAACCTCCCACATGTTCCTCATAAGCTCTCTAGGAGTCCTTTTTCTATTGGAGAAACGAGTTGCCTATGGTGTACAACCTGACCTGGCTTCCTAAACAATACATTTCCTTCAGGCTTGGTGGGTGGCATTGTTCCATTGCCTGTGTTGAAATATTATTCAGCTGCCATTTCATTCAGCTTCTGTGAACTGGGAAGAGAGCACCATCTTGCCCTTTGCGTCAGACAGGAAAATGTCTTGGTCTGACTCTGGATGCTAAGCATAAAAAACATAAAAAGAAGATTGGAACTCCTTCTGTTGATAAGATGTGAGAAAATCTCCAGTCTTTTACTAAAAAGCTAAACCATTAATCAATTCATGGAGCAGTGATAGGTTTAAAACACTTTTTCCTTCATGATAAAAATGTGGGCCAATGCATGTCCAAGCTATTAATTCCTTGCTTTCAGGCAAGCCAACTACTAAAAACAGATACTTAAATTCTAAGAATTCTGGTAGGGATCTATAATGATTCCTTAAGGCCAGAAAGATTACATTTTGGCTTCTGTAAAACTGAATAGTTGCTACACAGTTCACTTTTTAGGGGTGTGCAGTATAAAAAAGCAGGCCTTGAGTCAGACACACACCTTCAAAATACAATGCAACCTTTTCTTTTCCTCTTTGGAATAAGACATCATTGTACTTTTCCCTATTATCTCCACTGTGTTCTATTTCAGAGCACTGTGACAAACATATGTTTATCATTCTCTCGTGTTTAACCCCAAACTGTGAGCAGCTGTTATTCAGGATAGGTGGATTTAAAAACCACAACTTTTATGAGTATGTGTAATATATGGAATATTTTAGAATTTCAATAAAGAACATTTTTTAAAAGCCATAACTAAGACTGCACTTGGGTGAAATACTGCACTTGGGTGAGGAACAGCAAATCACAGCTCAAGGATAAACAATGCAGTTTCATTTAGTAGCGTTGCATTACAATAATCACAGTATCTCATATATATAAACCTGTATTTAGAAAAATAGTGCAATTGGGGTGAAACAGATGGGCAGGAAAAAGTGGCTTGAAGCTGCCTTTTCTGAAGCTACATTGAAACCCCACCAACTGCACTGCCGGCTCCCAAGCCAGCTGGAATGCTCATGTCATGACCACATGACATGGCTTCAAGCCAGGAAGAAGTGGAAAAAAGCGGCTTCTTTTTGAAACGGCTTTTCTCTGCATAAGGGCACTTTTCTGGAGGCTTCAAGGCATGTGTCATCTAAACACCACGCTTTCAAGGCAGCCTGAAAGTACCTCTTTTGGCCTGTCTGTTTAGCCCGATTCTCAGCTTTAGTCTGAGAGGAAAGATACTATAGTTATTTTATTTTAGTTATATTACATTTTCTATTTTAATTAATTAGTTATGAAAGTAGTCCTTGTTACATTATAACTCTAGTTAGTTCTGCCTTAGGTAACACAAAAATGAATGAAATACAAGTAACTAGTTGATTCCAAGCTCTTAACTTTTCTTTGTGGAAAGAAATGATTCATTGTAATATGAAGAAATGGAAGCAGGCACCACCTGCGCTTTCAACTTAATAGAATTTACATGCAATTTTATTTCTGTTTATTTCATGTATATCCTGCTTTTCTTCCAATATGGGATCCAAGGGTACTTGCAAATAATCTAAATAAAAAAGACCTTGCCTGCAGAGAGGGGGGCAGCTTCCATGGGAAGGAGTTCCATAGACTGGGAACAGCCACCACAATGGCCCTGTCACATGCTTGACTGAAATTGCCTGTGACAGTGGTGGGAATGACAGTTGTCCCCTGATGTTCACATAACTTGGGCAAGTCCATAAAGAGTGATAACAGATAGGCCGTATATGGCTTAATAGGTAATAACCAGCACTTTGAATAAGATTTTCCAACTTTTTAATGAGAAATTATACAATTCATGTTATATTTATTTACTCTAGAGATGTATCTGGCTTCTTTTAATTTTTATGGTTATGATATTTTCTGATTTTTATTTTATTTTATTTTGGTAAATGCATCAATTTTTAAAATGTTACACATCCCACCTTGACTGTAGAAAGGGGGAGGGCAGTGTCAGGGATCTGTGGGTGAGCAAAAGAAAACAACATCTTAATCCAATTTTGAGCTTCCAAGATTTGTATCTGGCTTATTTAAATAAAGTGATACGTACAGAAGCTCTTTTCCCAGTGTTTAACTACATTTCTATGCCCCTCACATTCTCTGGGGTTCAACCAGAGCTGATGAGTTATGCAGCAGTCTTTCATGTCCAGGCCATTTTGACTTCTGGTCATTTGATACTTGTCTTTGATTAACAGGAGCCAGGAGCAAATCATCTTCAGCATTCTCCAAATATTCTTCATTTGCCCAAGGATGCACATGGAGATTTGGACTGTGAGAAATTAGTGGGGCAACTAAAGGAATGTCCTACTTTACATGACCAGGCAGATATATTATACATCTTGTATCTATTAAAGTATGTTTCTTCTTATATTTCATAAATAGTTCTGCATTTATTTTTTTAACTGTGATATTTGCAAGAAGAAAAAGCACCAAGCCATGCTTATTTTATGTGAGATTGCTTTTACGCATGAGCCTGTCAGTTGCAACCACTCTGTTTTCCTCTGCTCTTTCATGGTTGTGAGCAGATATGTCCCCTCAGAGGCTATGTGGAGAGCTTTCTCATTCTTCTCAGCCAGTAAAAAAGTTTAACGCCTGCTGGCCCTTGAAGTTATAGCCTTCAGATTAATTTATCTATTAATAAATTTCTAGAGCTTTTGCTTTTTAACACCACCATAAAATAATTTGAAGTGACACCTGGTTTTTACTCAAATATTGCATGCTAGTTTGTGGAACTGACCATTCCACCTGAAAGTACAGTGCACAATTAAAGTGTTACAGCTACTTACTGTTCTCTTGTGTTGCTATTTTTGGACTTTTGGCTACATTCATGCAAAGATCTTTTGAACATGAATGGAGGAAGTGCTCAAGTGCCTGTTTAACACTGGAGCAATGAGTAATGCTCTCGGCTCCATTGAATTGTTCATGTGCCTAATCAAGAACACCTTGCTGGGGTTTTCAAAGGGACTGTGGGAAGTTAAATGTCAGAAACCTATTAATATTTAATCTGACTTGATTTGTCAAGTGACTTCAAAAATTACAGTTTTTGTAAGTTTCAGGAAGAAGCTTTCAGCTATTTCTCTAGTCTCTCTGAAGAAATAGCTCAATGTGTGTGCAGCTTTTTTGAAAAATATATCTAAGCACTAATGTCACTATTCTCTCTCTCTCTCTCTCTCTCTCTCTCTCTCTCTCTCTCTGTGTGTGTGTGTGTCTTAAGAGGTCTTGACTGGGAAACACAGCTCTATGGTCAAGGTGGAGTCACAGTTCATTGCCTCCTCAATGAGCTCTACAGCAAAGCAGGCCTGAACCAAGAATGGGGATTGATTCGCTATATTTCTGGCATACTCAAAAAAAGAGTGGAGGTCCTGGCTGAGGTACAAAACAAGTATATATCTTCAACCAGGGTTAGGTAGCTTGGTGCGTTTCTAATGTTGGGCTACAAATCCTAACAGCTGCAGTTAGCATGACCAGCTGTTAGGGATTATGGAACTTGTAGTCAACAGTGTCTTGAGGGCACTCAGCTGCCTACCTCAATAGCCCTTTCCATTTCTTCTTCTCTCTGCTTGAAACAGGGGAGGGACCATTCCTAGGTTACTGAAATAATAGGCAGTGGCATCACTAGGGGGTGTGAAGGGATGCAGACTCCATCGGGTGACACCACTGGGGGGTATGCTACTGATAATGGGCATGTAGGTTTAACAGATATTTGTGCCTAATGTAATAGTATCATGCGCATGAGGCAATTTGTAACTCTCAGCATTTCTCACCATTGGCTGTCTTGGTTGGGGCTACTAGGCATTGCAGTCAAACAGCCTCTGGAGAGCCATATCAATGGCATCTGGTTAAGCTGGTCATATTCTGGGAGTTGTAGTCCAAAAAGTATTTTTTTTCCAAGCCCTTCCAAACAGAGAGAATAGATAACTTTCACCTTGCTGTGGTTTCCCTCTTTCTGCTCTAGATATAAAGACTGCATCCACACTCCTGAAATAATCCAGTTGGACACCATTTTAACTGCCATGGTGCAATGCTATGGAATCCTGGGAATTGTAATTTGTTGTGGCACCAGAGCTTTCTGACAGAGAAGACTTAATGTCTCACAAACTTACAGCTCCCAGATTTCCATATTATCGAACGCTGACTGTTAAAAGGGGATGCAGCCAGATTAGACCTTCTTTTCCTTCTTGTCAGCATTAGCAGTGGTAACTAGTGCCAAGAAGCAGAGCCCAGGGCCATGAAATAACTACAGAGGTGTTGTTTTACAAATGTGGAAAAGCATGGCATTACCCATGCTTGCTGGGATGTTCTGGGAGTTGAAGTCTGAAAAAAGTAACTGTCCTAAACTGTTTTTTTTTTAAATGTTATTGAAATGTAATGTAATTTAAATTAATAGACTGTTTTGGTTGCTGTATAATGAACCTACTGGCTCTGCTTGCTCCATTCTTTATCCCGTGCTAGGCTTGCACAGACCTTCTGTCACATCAGAAGCAACTAACTGTTGGTTTGCCTCCTGAACCACGTGAAAAAACAATTACAGCGTAAGTGAACATATGTGCAGTCGAAGGTTTTCACAGCAGCTTCTCTAAGTTGCCAGCCACAGATGCAGGTGAAACATCACTCTTCCAGAACACGGCCACAGAGCCTGAAAACCCCACAAAAACTATAGTGAACATATTGCTCTCAAATTGTGGTGTTGCTTCTTACCCTACTTTTGAGCTTGTTTTGATTTTCTTGTTCTAAAAAGTAAGCTAAAACATTGCATTCTGAATACATGATATGACCCTACATAATGAAGGATGTTTTGAGACAGAGATATATTTAAGATTTAGGATGGAAGTAGTAAAAGTAGTGCTTTGGATTGTCTCTACAATACTGGGCACTGGACAGGGATTACATCATCATCATCATCATCATCATCATCATCATCAGGCTTTATTTATAAAGTGCTGTAAATGTACACAGTGCTGTACATACAATCAATTAAAATAGATAAACCTGCCTATGCCTTACATTCTATATTAGACCTCAGCAAGTTGGTTAAACACATTGGGAAGCAAGAGTGGTGCCACAACAAGTAATGGAAACTTTATTAGCAACGACATAGTTGTCACTTGGTGCTCAAAGAATAACATGGACCTATTGGGCCTCATTCCTTCTGCTGTGTAACTGCAGTTTAACCCAGAGTAACTAGATTGAGATGCATTATGGATAAATCAGTCTTTTCTGGGAATTGCAGCACTTTTTTTGTTTTTACATCTGGATGGGCCATTACTACAGGTGGGATGCAGACATTGACCCCATTCCCAGTTCTGCTGAATGGCCACAGTGATTCTCCCCCCAGTCCCAATTTTCAGATGGAATTGCTTCAAACAGACAGGCTCTTCTGGGGGCATG
This sequence comes from Urosaurus nigricauda, assembly GCA_034509955.1. Lineage (NCBI taxonomy): Eukaryota > Metazoa > Chordata > Lepidosauria > Squamata > Phrynosomatidae > Urosaurus > Urosaurus nigricauda. The sequence goes on from JAOEGL010000003.1 coordinate 90,444,066, forward strand.
TTTCAAGCTATGGCTCTTCTGGCAGTTGTGGGGTTGAAAATGAGACATGTACTGTTGTGAACATCGCTTTAAAGGAAAACTGAGGAACTACTTTAAATAAAAATTATTACCACCACCATGTCAGTGAAGAAGAGTCATCTTTTCCCCCTCCCAGCTGTCATATATTTACCCATACATCATGTTACATTACACAGGCTATTTGCCTCTTAGCAGGGTGGTGAAAATTTTTTTGCAGGCTAATAAAGTTTCATGGTCTTTTTTGTGAAGAAATCAATGGAATAATTTTCTAAGATGAATGACAGCACAACAATAAAAACCACTATTGGGGCTTTCTAGATGGGCAGAAAAGTGTGACATGAAGTTGCCTTTTCCTTAATGCTTAGCAGCTGCACCACAGCCTTTAGATGGAGCTGCGCTGTTCCGCAGTTTTTAAAAAAGAAGCTGGGAAAACCAGCACCTTTTTAAAGGCGCTTCTCCCCTAAAACGCAAAAAAAGCGTTTTCATGGCACACTTTCCCTTTTTCTCATCTAAAGGCTAGAGTTTCATGCAGCTATGAACACACTTCTTTTTGCCACTCTAGAAAGCCCCATAGAGAATTGCTTCTTGGTTAGACAGACATTTGTTTAGACATTAATCATTGTTTAGGTAGAATTTGGATCCTTGCATTGTTTGAGAAACTGATAGACAAATTCCACCTTGCCATAGGTAAAATAGCTGAAGACAGTTTCAAGAATACATAGCATCCATTCAGACCATATGTGACACCTGTAAATTCTAGACTGGGCCCAACTTTGAGCCAAATTATATTCTGGAAGCTATCATTACGAGCACTTCTTAGACATTGTATTTGATGGCATTACCTGATCATATTTTAAATCATGGAATGTTGCCTGTGCTGAAGTAGGGTGGGTAGGGAATAATTTACTCTTATATCATTTAAAATGTTAAATTAAAAGAGAATTGCTGGTTGCCCATGCAATCTTTATTTATTGGTTCATTTCTTTTTAGCCCACTGCCACCTGAGGAACTTACAAAACTCATCTATGAAGCCAGTGGACAGGATATCAGCATAGCAGTCCTTACACAGGTAGCATGGAAAGAAGCCTTTCTTGCATCTTTAAGATTGGGCTTCGTACTTTATTTTTATAAACCCAGTGAGAACCTTTAAAATCAGTGTTTGTTCTTTTCCTTCTACTTCCCTTGATAGGAAATCATGGTCTACTTAGCTATGTACGTCCGATCCCAGCCCAGTCTCTTTGCAGAGATGCTCAGGCTCCGCATTGGGCTCATTATTCAAGTGATGGCCACAGAACTTGCTCGCAGCTTGAATTGTTCAGGTAAGGCTGGTCTCTTTGCTCCAATTCAGCAATAAAAACAGATGCAAGCCCAAATAAAGTTCTACTTACAATAAAACTCTGGAGTAGGATTGTTATAAAAAAGAATGGGAGAGGGAGAGAAGAAACTAGATTTTAGGGCAGTACAAAGGAGGAATTCTGAAGTTCATCAGAGTCTGAGAAGATAAAACAGGGATGGTGCTACCACGCTGGTAGGCAAATCAGGGGACACACTTCTATGTTCCACCACTTTCTTAAAAACAATTGTCAGTTGCACTGCTAATTTACTGTTTTTATGTCCCTCTGCACCTCCTGTTCATTGCTTGTGACTGGCTGGTGGCTGCAGTTTATATCATTTGTCTTTTGTGTTCCCATTTCTTTTTAATGGGTTTTTTTGTTCACTTGCAAACAATAACTAGACATACATTGATAGCAATATCTAAATATTCAGCAATGACTTTGAATATGTATGGACAACAATAATAAGACTTTATGCAACATCAGAAATTAAAGAGACATTTTTTTCTAATGAACACATTTGGCTTCCTGGATATAATCCCACTTCCAGGGGCTATATGATCCAGAGTATAAATCAATGCATATACATGTATAAATACGCAGGGTTGTACATAAGTGAGATGAAACTCTGTTACAAAGGCTTAAGGCCATCTACCAGGGGAAGGTTTATCTTAGGGTCACTATAAGTCAGAAACAACTTGAAGGCATACTTTAGCAACCAGTGGAATATCAATGGTTGTTGGAGTTTGGTTTTGTTTTCTGGTGGAGATCAGGTTGAAATTGGGGCAACATATAGGCTCTGACACTGTAATCTTAAACTGTTTTACTCAGGAACAAGTTCCACATTATTCAGTGGGACTTACCAGTAGTTTTAGGTAAGCATAGGATTATGGCTTTAATTCTTATGTTGGTTGCTTTGCTTCATCCTAAATCTGTTAACTCCCTGTAACCAAAGCTCTTAAAGCAGTGCACATGAATGCAAAATAAAATGCAATAAGGTGTTAAAAATCCAGTTAAAAGCAACAATCCCCCCCAAGCAGTTGCAAACTCGCTTAAAAATTGTAAATTTAAAAATATATATATACAAGAAAGACAGGAAAATGGAGATAAAATGTGGTGTTCTATGATAACTACTTTTTACAAATGCTCTTTGGCTGTTAATTCCTGCATTGTACACCACCTTTACAAGATCCACTGCATATTTCATACATTTAATGTCTAAAGAATGGAAGAACCCAAGGCAGCAAGCAAGTTAGTCAATTTTAATTTAACAATGAGTGCCACTTAGCTGAATGTCTAATTTTAGGAACAGGTCAAGAAGAACTTCAAACCAACCAATGCTGTTTACTGTGATTCTAGATATAAACCTGAGTTCTGTGACTCAACGGTGCAATGCTGCTGTGACAGAGAAAGAAAAAAAAGATGCTATTTATCCCCACTGATACAAAATAGTAATGCCTTTTCCTTCTAGTGCAATTATGTGGGCTTGTCAAAGGAGAAAGCTATAAATATTGCCCAAGTGAAAAAGATCACATCAACAATTTATTGTTAATTAAGCAATAAAGGCTGAAGCCAATTCTTGACATTCATTTAGTGAGTCAAGAAAGAATAATGGAGCATTCATTCAGGTAGAATGATCTGTGCTTTTGACATTTCTCATATTAAAGACAGTTGCATCTGGAACTTAGGCTTTTCCTGTTTTTTCTGATACAGGTGAAGAAGCCTCTGAAAGTTTAATGAATCTAAGCCCTTTTGATATGAAAAACCTCCTTCATCATATTCTCAGCGGGAAAGAGTTTGGAGTCGAAAGGAGCAGTAATATACTTTTTTAAAGGATTCATTATTATTTTAAAATGACACTTGTACAAGTTACATTTTTGTATCAAACAGCTTGCATATCTTGTCTTTTCCTCTCTATCCTGTTCCCCTCAAGTGCGTCCTCTTGATTCCTCTACATCGAGCCCAGCTATATCCATTCATGAAGTGGGACATACAGGAGCAACTAAAACAGAAAGAAGTGGCATCACTAGGCTGAAGAGTGAGATGAAACAGGTGAAACTACATTTCTGTGTTTACCTTCAGACACCTAAGGGCATGGTTCAGAGATCTCATTACTCTTGGGTCAGAACTAAAAAATAACTTTAATCTAAACCCAAAGTTTAAAGCCAGTGTGTTAGGGCCAATGTGATGTAGTACTTCGAGTGTTGGACTAGGGCTCTGGGAGACCAGTGTTCAAATTCATGCTCATCCATGGAAATCCAATGGTTAGTTTCCATCAGAACGTACTAACAGAATCAGCTGCTGAACAGTAAGTCAACGTGTAAGTAAAACACATTGATATAACGTGTTCAAATCCCCATTAGGCCATGGAGACCCACTGAGTGACTGTGGGCAAGTCACAGTCTCTCAGCCTCAGAGGAAGGCAATAGCAAACTCCCTTTACAGAGAAAACTTAGTGATAGGTTTGCTTTAGGATGGCCACACATTGATATAACGTGTTCAAATCCCCACTAGGCCATGGAGACCCACTGAGTGACTGTGGGCAAGTCACAGTCTCTCAGCCTCAGAGGAAGGTAATAGCAAACTCCCTTTACAGAGAAAACTTAGTGATAGGTTTGCTTTGGATATGCCTTGAAGGCAGACAATAATAACAAAGCCTTTCTCTTGTTGTGTGGCCCTCTAGACATTGTTGTATTGTAGCTCCCATCATCTCTTAGAATTGGTTATGCTGAGCAGGGCAGCTGAAGGCTCTGCAGTCCTGCATCATCCAGAAGACGATGTTTTCCCCAGTCCTAACCCAAACTGGGTCTTAAAACATTCTAGCAGAGAAACCCAAAGCTTTGCCTTTGACCTCCCACATTTGCCATGGATTTCCATCCCACCTTTCCCTTCACTCTCCCTCATGGCTCTTTATTTCTCCCAAAGCAGCATTTGATGTAACATGAGAGAGTAAAGAAGGGATGGTCACCTAAGCCACCATGCACATACATATTAAGCATGTATCAGTAACTCTTTAAAAACCAAAAGCCTATCATACTCCATTTCCAAAGATAAATCAAGGAATCTTTTCATGCTACACAATCATAGCACAATTCCAATTTAACTTCCATGGCAATATCACATGGAATCTTGGGATCAGCTTTTTTTGATAGAGGCATTTAGAATTCTCAACCAGAGAGCTCTAGCACCTCAACAAACTATAAATCCCAAGTTTCCATTGGAAGCAGCCATTACATTAGTGGAATAGTGTTATTGCTGTGTAGTGTGAAAGGGCAACTTGTAGTAGTTTTGTTCCTGAGGTAGAAGGTAGTAGCTCATGAGTTGCTTCTAAGTAAGTCCTTATTCTGTAGCTCTGTTCTGTCTCTGTTCTGTGCAGTGAAATAATTTCAGATTACCTAGTTTGTTTGGTTTTTTTGCTTTGTTGTTAGTTTTCAGTACCTGCTTTATTGTTTTCTTTCTTTTTTATTCTAGAAACATAGAAGGCAAAGTAGTGATCAGGTGAAATGACAGTGGCACACATACATATGAAGCTGTCAAATGTGCATGTTTCTATTTGATAACTGCTTGTGTGCAATTGAAATGAATGCATGCATACACACTAGCACATACTGTCTGAACCTGAGTGGAGAATTACTAATGTGGTATGTGTGAGAGAGAAAAATTGAGAGAGGGAGGAGTGCTTGAATTTTTCATTGCCTTGCTCTTACTAGCGTGGGTTCTCAGGCTGTTTCCAAGGTTACTAATTCAAGAGTGCTATCATGGTGCCTTGCTCTGATTTTATTATTTTTTAAAAAAAATATTGTAACAGATGGTAATTTTAGCATAGCACCATCCTTTCCTGGGCCATATCACTCAGAGTCTTGGATGTGTGGGGAGATGATCTCCTGATTTTTATCCTCAAAAATTCACCTTGTAAACATCACAGCCCCCTCAGCACGGCCATTGCCATGTTTTTGAAGAGTGTGAGGATGCAATCAGATATTTTCCTGTTGCTGCAGGCACTGTGACATGCATTCCCAGAGATTTCCAGGGATCCTTGAGGGAAGGTCTCTCTACATTACATCCTGGCAGTGCATCCAGCTATTGGGAAATGGCTCATTCTCCCCACCCTACAGTAACATGGTAATGGCCATGTTGTGGGGTTGTGCTGCTTTACAAAATGAGTTGTGGGGGGGGGGAGGGGGTAGGTTAGCTGTGTGGTCAGAATTCTGCGTTCTAAAACTACAAACAAACAAACAGAAGAGTTGCAAATGACTTACAACATCATAATTCACCAATAGGATGCCAGGCATTATGTTTCTAAGTCCTAAATCCAAAGGTTAGTCCCAACCCCCCAACTGGAGTAGAGCTATTGAATCAGTAGGCATGTACCAAGCAGGCACTTAGGTAAGTTACATTGACTGAGAAGGGCTGCTCTGGGAGTTAGCAATTGCATTTAGCCCATTTAATGTGAAATGTGAATGTGGCTATCAGGTATTTGAAAAATCTTAGATAATTTAGGTACTCCAGGACTAGCTGGAATTCCCTGTGGCCTGTTTACTCAGTGTCAAAATTTGGGATATAAAAAGCACAGTCAGCATTCCATACAGATTTTGCACTCACAGATCCAACTATCCATGCCTTAAAAATAGTCAAAAGATTCCCAAAAGCAAACCTTGATTTTGCCATTCTATATACCATTTTACCACTGTATATAATGGTACGAGCATCTACACATGTTGGTATCCACTGGGATAACAAATCCCTACAACCAAATCCCATTGAATACCATAGGCCCATTCTATATTAAGTAGTTCTTAGTGACTGTGGATGTTTATTGCTTATTTTATTCTATGCTGATCTGTAGATGTTCACTGTTTGGGAGCAAAAATGGTTAAAATTATTGCCCTAATTATTTTAGGGCTGTAGTCTAAACATGCAACTTAGTAAGATCCGTCTAATTATAAGATTGTATGTACAGCACTGTGTAAATTTACAGCGCTATATAAATAATAATAACGACAACAACAACAACAACAGGATCCTCAGAATACAGTGTGCAGTATATCATTGTTCTCTTTTGCTCAGTGTTTTCTACGCTGTGTCTCTCATAGTTTTCAGAAAAAGATCTTTCCTTTTTGACTCTACCCAAAGGTTCTGAGGATTTAACTTGGGAACCTCAGTGATGTCAGTGAACTAACGGTCCCCCCCCCCCAACATCCAGTTAGTTATTTGTAGCATATTTCAGATGGGATTTACTTCAGTAGAGTTAAGATTGAAGCATATTAATTTAACACATATCTAATTAATCAGTTATATAGAAACCTTGTGTAAAATTCCATTTTCCTATTGAAGTACAGGTTGAATATCTCTTAACCAAAATGATTGGAACTAGAAGTGTTTCAGAATTTGGATCCCCCCCCCCACTCGATTTCGGAATATTTGTCTATCTTGGAGATGGGACATAAGTTTAAAAATGAAATTCATTTATGTTTCATATGCATATACACATAGCCTGAAGGTAATTTTATACAAGTTTTTAAATACTTTTTGTGCATGGAACAAAGTCTGTGTACATTATTTTTTATTATTTATTTACGGTATGTATACCCTGCCCTTCAGCCCTAAAGACTGTCAGAGCAGCTTACAGTTACTATTATTTTTAATTACACAGTTCCCTGCCCTCAGGCTTACATTGAACCATCAGAAAGATATGGTATCACTCTCTCAGTCAGTTTTGGATTTTGGAGCTTTTGGTATTTTGGATGCTAAGGATAGTAGCTTGATTCCTTTTCCTGCATGGTCTCTCCCTTTATAAATCCTATATCTTCCAACATCCCTCTACATCCCTTCAGTTTCTTTAATGTACAGTAAAATCAAAATATGCAAGTGCCCAGTAGAGGTCACTCTAAATTGCCTGTTGTAATAGCTGCAGTATGAACAGTTTTAAAAAAGATTACATTTTTAAAGATGCAAACTATTTTAATGTTTTTTTTAAGGACTGGTTTGGTGAGGGGTGGTAGAAAGACTGAATGAAACATCACATGCTATACATTTATGACATCTTTGCTTTAAGTAGAATCCTAAAACAGTGGGAGGAGGGTTGTTACACTTTATAGTACTAAATAGTTGTTTATGGGCACTAACCCCTGGACATCCTTCAGTAGTCCTTCATTCTGAATTTTCTGATACTGGATTTTTTGAAAGCATACATTAGCCCCAATAGTCAGATGAATCATAGATGACAAGTTGGCTGTTTGTATTTGTCACCTGTCCTTCTGCTAAAGGCTTTTCTGCTGAAAAGCATCTCAATGTCACAGTAAACCTGTTACCTGCAGAAATAAGACAGGTTCTTGATTCAAACGTAGTAAGTCATACATTAAAGAAGCCAGGGCTAACAATCCATCAACAAAACATGAAGTAGGTTCCTGGAGAAGGGGGTTGGCTGGTAAGCTAAGACTTTGAACAGGAGCAAGCATCATAATAATGTTTTATTTTGGATCCAATTTGTCTGTCATCACTGTTAGATTCTTCCCTCTAATTTTGAACACCAACATCAGTTTCAACGTCCATCTGAGAATTCATGATTAAAGCTAAATGTATTTTAAAAACATTCTTCATGGTCTCCAAATACTGCCTTGGTAGTCAGGTATATCACTGCTTAGTTTGTTTGGCCTCTCTTTTGCATGCAGCTTCATAGCATGAAAAGAAGCTGAGGTTATTAAGCTCATTGCATCTTTCTGTGTGTTGGTGGCTGTATTTCTGTTTCCTTCATTGCTCCCTGCTATTTGAAGGCCAGAATTCCAAAAACCATGTTAAATACAGAATCTGGAACTGTTGCAAATTACCGGTATTGAAAGCACCTAGAATGTTATACATTTAGGTGCAGATTGGGTGATGGTACAAAATGACAATGATTCCTGTGGTGCCAGGGATATCAAAACAATAGAACTTCATAGCAGGTTTCAACAAATGAGGGCTTGGAGGCAATTGTTTATGTGTTTATTGTTGTATGCATACCTGTACATCATTTCACTTGGTTTCCATTTTGAATTGTTTTAACTGATTTTTTCACCATTGTTATGTTTTTTTTCCCTTTTTTTAGTTCTTCTATGGGGGCCATTCCACATCCAGCAGCTTACATTCTTCCAGGTCCATGGTAATCCATCATTCAGAAAATTGCATTTTCTTTCTCCTCCTCTTTGTTGGGATAAGATATACCGTATACACTCAACTATAAGTTGACCTCATGTATAAGTTGAGATGAGGTTTTGGAGCCAAAATTAAGGATTTTGCCATGACCCATGGATAAGACAAGAGTAAAACTTGGAGCCTCCTTCAGTGTGTGTATGTGTGCATACAGCAAGAGGCTTTTTGCTTCATAGTTTCAGGTTTTGTTTCAGCCAGATGCATGGGCAGGAGAGGGACTCTTAAACAAACAGCAATATCAATCAATCACCCAGGACTCTTTCTGCTTGGCTCAACAGAGAAAGAAACTGCACGGGGAAATGTGAAAGAGCTGCTATCACACTGCCATAGTGACCCGTAAATAAGTTGACCTGGGGTTTGGGGGTCAATTTGTAGACTTATAGATGTGTATATACGGTATAGCAACTTTCATTTTCCTCCTTGTCACGTATTGAAATACAAATGTAATGATTTTAAATGTTGGCCTTCTCATTTACAGAAAAGCTATAGAATCATTCCATTGCCTTATTTATGAATTTGGATTAATTTGCCTGTAATTTAAAGTGTGATGTGTTCATAAACCTATGAATGAAATATTTGTTTATTTATTTATTAAACATAATTAAACTCTGGCAGTAGGGGAAGGCACTAAGGGCAGTTAACAATGCTGAAATGTAAAGTTAAAAACTAAAGTTATATTTTTTAAAAAAACAGAAGAACCATTCAAAAATTGTAACATCTCCTTGAAATAGGAGTTCTAAAATAAACTTAAGAGGAAAGAGACAAAAGAGGTAAAGGCTTGTTCCAGTCTGCAAATTCTTTTTAGCCAGTGACAGCAATTGCTTTGATAACACACAAAGGTAGCAAAAATTAATCTTAATTAATTGCAATTTATACCATTTTTTGCATTTGAGTTGCTGTATAATAAAAGTACTTCAGTGCAGCAAACAGAAGGGGGTGTACCAAATTAAACTATACAAGATGAAGCCATCTAAACAACTCTTTCACATCAGTGAGTATAACAAGCAAGAGAATGATTACACACAAGAGTTAAATATTACAGTAAACCAAGACTACATTTTTTGTCAAGACCTCAGTAATACAATAATATCTTCAAAAGCTTAAAAGACTCCAAGTCCTTGCTTATTGGCAAAAAGATATCAAAGTAGGCCCCCTTGGTGTAAAGTATTGTGCAGCTATTGTTCTGGCTGACATAGTCCCTTAGGGGAAGTTCTCCATTGACTATCTTAAGGTTCCAAAAATCGGGGTGTTTCATTTGATAGGAGACTATATTTTTATAACATAAGAAGCTCCTCAATAGGTCATATCATATGATTGGCCAGATCCTTTTGAGAAACAAAATAGGCTTTGAGAGCAACAGCCTGTCTTGACTATGTGGTTCATAGCAGATAGCACACTGAAACCTACCATCTCTGAACCTAGTGCATCAAGGTAGCCTTTGTGGCTAATATCTGTTCATACATCTGCCTTACAGATATTCACATGATCCCCGCTTAAAAGCCATTTAAGTCTGTGGTAATCATCAGTTTATAAATTAAGCATAGGTAATGATACTTAGGAGTATTTTAATTGTGAACTTTCCACTAGTCAGTTGGATAATCCCAACTTCTAGTAGTATTGGAGAGAAGATACACATTTTTCCTCTCTATTCTGATTTTTTACACAACACAAAAAGGGCTCACCCGCATTCATCAATGAGAGAGGCTGCTGGGAGATTAAACAAGTCAAAGAAAATGAGAGGCCTACATAGCTAGACCTTGGAGGATACTGGTTCAACCAGAAAAAAAAAATCCTGGAACATGAGTGACTTATAGCAATGTGTTTGAAAAGCACAGATGTCTAAAAATTTAGAGGGCACACTTGGTTCCATCACTAAGTAACAATAGTTCCTGCTGTATCAGTTGATAGTTGCATCCCAGCAATACCTTTACGTTTTCAATAGCCTCTAATCTGTTTTACTACATTATATTTAGGAGGCTTTTAAAAGATTTTGTTTACAGGTCTTGAAGGCTTAAGACTTGTCCTTTCAAAAAGAAAATAAGGATATCAGCATATTTTAAGTAAGGATGTTTTAAAAGGATAAGGAGCAGCTTACAAAAGTACAATTTAAAACAGTATAGCTCCCTCTTAAAAGCTCTTCCCTTAAAAACCTTCTAAAAGCCTGTGAGAATAAAACATAAAATGATACATTTCTTTTATAATAATAATATAATAATAAATTTTTATTTATAACCCGCCCCACTGAACGAGTTTTTGAATTCAACTCGGTTGCATTCTCATGTTAAATAGATGTGTGGAAGATCTATGCTGTTTTGCACACTCATTATCGAGGCCCATAATTGATGTGCAATGATTTATTGCCAGAGGGTATCTTATTATTGTAGGCAAAGGAAACAGAACTTGCAGAAATAGACTAATTACTTCGGCACTGGCACTTCCACTGAACCATACTGTGATCATACACCATTTCTGCTAAATGGGATAGTGCCTAATACAATAGGCCAGACCCTTCTGTAGTGCAAATAAGCATTGATTTAATGCAATAAAGCGAAAATCTCTCCCCCCCCTTCTATTTAATGGAAATTAAAACAGTCATTCAAATTCTAAAGCATTTTGCAGTATGTATAAATAAATAAATAAGACTGGATGGCTCTTGTGGTCTCTTGTAACTCTATAATTCTATGATTTTAAATAAACAAATAGGCCTTGACCTGTTTGAGATATTTCAAAGGATATTTGGCCATTTCAAATTGGCTTGCTTTTGAAAAATATCCAGAAAGAAGAGAGCTACCCTAATCCAGTCTAATCCTCTCTTAATATTCTGCCTGGACACAGAAATGCAACATAACATTTCGTGATGGACTGATTTATGGTCCTGTCAGGAAATATAGAAATAAATGTGTACCTGATGCATTCCAAATTCCTTAACATGAGTATGCAAGACAAACCTACCTCATTTTTACCCTAAGGCACTGCCATCGGTGACTACAGAACTGTCGAAGTAATGTGTCTCTCCATCAGATCTTAGGGAACAGGCAGGCTAGTATGGGAAGAGGAATCCTTAAGATATCCTGGACCAAACTATTTAAGACTTGAAAGATCATCACAGTATTTCAGGCTTTGTAACTTTATTCTAAGAGCAAACAGTTCATCCTGAATGCAATCACCTACCAGTGTTTTTGTTGCTGAATTCTGAACCAGTTGCGGTTTCCAAAGACATCATAGGCTGCATCTGCACTGCAGAAATAATGCAGTTTGATACCGCTTTAAATGCTATCGCTTCAACACTATGAAATCCTAGGATTTATAGTTTTAAAGGTCTTTAGCATTCTCTGCCAAAGAGTTCTGATGCTTCACCAAGCTACAGATCACAGGATTTCATAGCTTTGAGCAATGGCAAGTAAAGTGGTGTCAGATTGCATTATTTCTGCAGTATGGATGCAGCCTCAAAATCATAAAATCTTAGAATTGGAAGGGATCACAAGGGCTATCTACTCCCAACTCTTTGTATGCAGGAATACATAGCTGAAACACTCTTAGGAGATGCCCATCAAGCCTCTATTCAGAGGACTTTTAAATGTGTTGTAAGCAAAGTATCTATATTCTGTATATTCCAAAGGCTCAGTGAGCTAGCAGCATTCTCTTAAACATAAAATACTATATATTTTGTCGATGTTTGGGGATTTTTATCTGGAATCTACATTTGAAATATCTAAGATGGTATCAATTATGTTTAAATTAATTCCTATGGGTTAAAACTGGTACGATTCATTAATGTACTCTTATATGAGGATCAAATTCTGTAGGATTAAGTATGGGATTAACTGCACCATGGGTATTAATGAATGTGGGATTCAATTAATGAGCAGTTTAATGAACTAAGTTGCAGTTCCAAATAAACTACAAATTCACTACAGTAGTACAAAAAGCCAAGGTAGCTGTGTTGTCCAAAATTAAAATTCCAGAAGAAAATAATATACTTTTATTTGGCCAGCTCACATGGCAAGAAATACTGTGTTCTGTGTTCAGGTTCTTGAAAACTTGAATGTAGTACCATGTACTTCTGATGAAACATACAGAAGATTGTATTGTTATTCATCAAAATGCATTATTACAAATGCTTATTGTAAGAAATAGCTGTCCTTTTAAATTGTATTCAAACAGTAGGATTATAATAATAATAATAATAATAATAATAATAATAATAATAATAATGTTTTATTTATACCCCGCTCTTCAGCCAAGACTATCAGAGCGGCTTACAATTTGTTAAACAAACAGCTTCATTTACAATTGTAAGCTATTTGCCCCCAACAATCTGGGTACTCATTTTAGCGACCTCGGAAGGATGCAAGCCTGAGTCAAGCTTCAGCCCTTTGCTGGTCTTGAACTCGCCACCTTATGGTTTTGAGTGAGTGGCTGCAGTACAGGCATTTAACCACTGCGCCACCAGGGCTGATACATATGTGTAGTGGGGATCACAAGGGCTATCTACTCCCAACTCTTTGTATGCAGGAATACATAGCTGAAACACTCTTAGGAGATGTGTAGTGGGGAAAAGAAATTTTGTAGTGCATCTTATAAAACAATGAGGAATTTAATCAACTTTAAAAGACTACATTTTTATGCAACTGTTATCAGTGAACTAGCATTCTCTAAGCAGTTTAAAATGTGAAAGCCAATTGCCCCCAACAAGTTGGGTTCTCATTTTACTGCACTATGAAAGGATGAACGGCTGAGTGGACCCTGGAGCCCTGCCTGGTATTGAACTCACAACTGCAGTACCAGCATTTAACCAAAGCGCCACTAGGGCTCCATGTTGCAAAGACTCATCCAAATATTGGCTGCTAGTTCAGTTTCTCTTTTCTTTCAGTTATATTAATACATCAAGCTTTTGACTGTCTCTTAGTTACCAAGGAATGGATACCTGAACAGTATAATAATATGAAAAAAAAGTTCCTTCCTTCATTCTCAAGTCATGTGGCTGCTTTTGGCCATAGATATCAGTGTAACCGAAATAAGGGCCGCCCATTTGATCACTGGATCACCACACACCCAGAAAATCACTGCCTTTTCCCTCTCCGCCGACACAGCTTTTCAGTGCTTCTGCGGCATGTAGCGTCCAAATGCCGTGCCACCAGAGCTCTGAAAAGCTGCCCCCATGTGAGCAGTGGAGTGGCGTAATACCGGCTTTGAAGTGATGTTGGGGTGTGCATTGTGCATATGTCATGCCTCCACGCTGCCAAGAAGCCAGCTTATTATGCCGGTCTGTACCGGCGCTAAATTAGATTACAGTAAGAAATCCATTAGGACATATCCACAATATTAAAGAGCAATAGAAGTGAACTTAGATTTTCAGAACATCTTAACACTGTACTAAAAATGGATCTTGAATCCTTAGCCCATGAACTGGCATCTTCGCTTCAAGCAAAATGCTGTCATTATTTTATATTTTTATGCAAAATACTATTTGATTTTTGTGTATAATTTTTTAAAGTTAGTAAATATGCCTATGATTTTTATAATTATGCTAAGGAATCAGTTGTTCCTTATTCAGATTTTAGTTCTTTTATTTTTAGGTTGAACAATCATTTTCAAGCTTGAAGCAGCAAAAACAAAGAAAACTGTAGAAATAATTGGGTTTGTAGGCAGCAATTATTGTAGGGGGTCTATAATCCATGGTCATTTATTTCAATAAACCTATTTTATTGAAATACTAACAACATTGGGTGGTACACAGTAGTATATCTGTGGCATTATATTATTGCCAACAAAAGTGTGCAAAAGAACTTGATATGCTTTCCCTCATTCCCTAAGCACTAGTAGCTTTGTGAACAGAATGTAGAGTTGAGAAGCACTGAAGTTTGGGGAGAGCCTCTTTACCACAAAGGACTTCTCTCCCCAAGTAATGTTTTTTTTTTCTTGTGGGGCAGGTCAAAAAGAATGTTTCTGAGCGTTGCTTACATCTTGTTGAAGGAAACGTGTCTTTCTTTTCAGAGATGCAGCAGCCCATCTTCTCCTACCAGTACCTCATCCCTTACGGGTTCTGGCGGACATTGCATCAGTTGGGGTGATCGGCAAGGGCAGTGGCTACGCAGAAGGCGGCTTGATGGTGCCATTAACAGAGTCCCTGTGGGTTTCTATCCAAAAGTCTGGAAGATCCTTCAGAAGGTAAATTAAGAGCAATAGAAGACAGAAAATCTTCAAGTTGGCTTTAAAGGTGTCCTTCAATTTGGCTTTAAAGATTTACTTTGATTTAAACAACCTTGTTGGAAAGTACCAACAAGTTATTTTAAAACTTTGCAAAAAAAGAATATACTGTTCAGGAATTCTGCTGAAATAACAGTATGTTTCCCACCCAGCACTGGTAAATGAAATAGACAGATTTTACTTTCTTAAAAGGCAGCATGGTGGGAAGTATGCTCGATTGCCTGTGTCTTTAAATAATAATAATAATAATAATAATAATAATAATAATAATACCCTGCCCCTTTGAGATCAATTGGGGCAGCTAACAACAATAAAAATTCAGTTACATCGAATAAAACAAGCTACATCCCTCCCCCCCTTAAAAAAGTATTAAATCTGTTACAAATTAAAACCAATGATTTAAAACAACATCGATACAATTTACAATAAAACAGAGCAGCGCAGCAACATTTTGATTAATTTTTACAGGAGATATTAGAGAGTTCTATGAAAAGGGAGGTCCCTGAGGCCGGGGTATCTATCCTGGGAAAGCCTGCCAGAAGAGATCCGTCTTGACAGCCTTTTTTAAACTGTCTAAAGATGTCAATTGACGGATCTCATCCGGCAGGTCATTCCACAATTTGGGGGCGGCAACAGAAAAGGCGCTCTGGGAAGTAGCTGAAAGCCTAGATTTTTGAGGCTGCAGGAGATTCCTCCCAGAGGACCAGAGTGTGCAGGGAGGATTGTAGGGGAGGAGGCAGTCCCTTAGATAGTTTGGACCCAAGCCATTTAGGACTTTAAAGGTGATAACCAACACTTTGTACTGGGCCCGGAAACTGATAGGCATCCAGTGGAGGGACCTTATTACCGGAGTAATATGGTCCCTCCTGGATGTTCCTGACACTAGTCTGGCCACCATACTCTGTACTAACTGTAGTTTCCAAATGAAGCACGAGGGTAGTATCTTTATTCCTGGCTGAGTGGATGCCAATACTTGTTTTAAAAATATATTCTTTTGGAAGTAAATTTAAATTTAAAATGGAATTTGATTTCTTGTATGTAAGATCAGGGTGTACGTCTCTCCCTCCCTCCACCTCCATACACACACACACAGACATACACAGATTCCTTTTTTTAATGTGTTGAATTTGTCTATTTAAAATATTTATATTCAAAACATTCAAAGTCCATATTGGTTAACAGTTTGAAAACAAGTATGAAAAACCATCAAAATGTAAATAAAAACAGAATGAAAATTCTAAATGCAATAAAATAAAACAAATACCAATAATGCTAGTATATATCATGTAAAGGCAATACAGAAACAGATAAAGCAGGGGTAGGGAAGCCAGGCCAGTTTTCAGGCTGCCTCTGCACTTTTCCCATTTAAAAAAATGATTTCCCCTTTCCCTCGGAATGCCTCCCACTGCAACTTCATTATATATATATTTTTTGCCCTTTCCTGGCTGTTTTAAGCCCAGGAGAAACATTACTCTAACTAGGAAGCAACATTTGGTGGAGCAAACAGGAAGTAAACTAGGTGAACTAGAAGTGTGGCAAATTTTGTCCCCACAATTGTTGGTGAGCAGCATGATTCTCCAAGGTCTGTTGGAGTGCGATACCCTCAACTTTGGCAGTAACCCAGTCCTGAGATAAAGTTTTGTTGCAGGTAACAACTTCATGGCAGAGTATATGAGTAAGATGAACATGTCTTGGGCCCAAAGCACATGGGCCAAAAAAAGAATCTGTCATATTTTACAGAACAATTCCAAGGAGAACTAACTTAGGCTAACAAGTTCTCCTCCAACCCTCAGATTCCCATAATTACCTTTTTGAACTTTCTAGTTCCTTTAATTAATTTTATTTACTATATTTTTAATACTGTTCTTGTTGCAGTGTCATGGTCTGTCCATTGATGGCTACGTCCTTCCTTCTTCAACAACAAGGGAGGTAAGGCTTGAAGAAACCTTGAAGGTTTTTTGTTTAGGAGATTTGTAGCTTAGTTTGAGACCTTAACGCTCTGTTTGTAGAACCTTCTTTCTATCTAGTGACAGAGCATGAGATATATTGGAGGGAAATGGCTGGACAGGAATACACATTTTTGGTTAGTTACCAAAAAGAGCATTCTTTCCATTTAGAAAATGGATCATTTTTCTCTGTCGAGGTGGAGAATTCAATCTCCATTTAGCTTTTTATACTGAGAAAATGGTAAGTGTGCTGAATGCAAAGTTAAGTATTGTTATTTGGACTAATTTTAGCTGAAATAAGATGCAGACTTTTGAACCACACAGTACTGTTCTTTAGGCAGAAAATAATGCCTAATTATTGAGTGATGTGATTAAAATCTTACAGCTTCTGTACACAGCTTTGCTTTGAAATTGGTATTCCTATGGAAGTATGTATAGGATTGCAGCCTTTGAAAAATATATTCCTTTTCCTAATCAATTTGATATGTTTTTTAGTTCATTTTTCAAGCTGTTGTGCTTATTTTATTCTATTTTGCAAGCTGAGGAAAGCTTGCCTTATATTGTACCAAATCTGAAATCTATTGATTTAAAGGGCTTGCATTGCCTCTTCTGGTTTCCAAGGGTTTAATTATTCCTGACCTTTACCGTCTCTGACGAAGGATTTTACTTCAAACACAATGTGAATTTCACTCCTGTAAATGTTTCTCTTTTTAAATCTTAACAGAGTATGGTAGTGCTTTTTTGTACACTGTTTATGCTGTCTAATTTTTCTTAGAACAGCATTTCTTACCTGCAGGTGTGTTATATTTTGTGTTTAAACTCTGAGCCTTCCTTGCAGGCAGTGGTTCAATTTTTGTGGCAAGGTATCAAACAGCCATTTGGCATTAAGTCCCAATTGCCTGCTGTTTCCTGACTGCAGTGAAAAGAGGAGAAATGTATTATTAGTGAAAGGCAGGGAATATGTTAACTTGCATTGGCCAAGTTTTCATAATTACAGCTTAATAGGTCATTCTAATTTTAGAGGCAGATTATGTCCATATGGAAAATGGAAATATGGTTATTGGCTTGTACAACCCTAGAACCTGAGGCTGTTTTAAGGTTTCTTTAGGAAACAAGATTTTCTTTTTTAAATAAGAACCTTTTATATATATATTTTAAAAATCTTGGGATGAAGTCATCCTTTCTGAGTTTAGTGTCTCCTCTTTCTTTCCTCTAATGGTGGCACTCCAAGGAGGATACCCTTTCCTACTACAAGTGCCCTGTCTATGACACCCAAGGGAAACACGCAAGAACTATAAAGACCAGAGTAATCATTTGTTGATGACCAGCAAGTAGGGTGGCTAGGTGCAAAAGAGGAACTTTTTATACAAGCTCACCTGCTGAAAGTACATTGGGCCCTTGGTATGTGGTGGGGTTTTGTTCTAGGATCACCTATGGATACCATAATTGGCTCAAGCTCCAGTATATCCAATGATTTAGTAAAATGATGTCCCCTATATAATGTAGCAACATCAAGGTTTGCTTTTTGCATTAATATTTTCTGGAATATTTTCAAACCATGGATGGTGGAATGTGTTGATACAGAACCCATGGATAATGCAGGCTAACTGTAAACAAACAGTTTCATTTATATACCGCTTCATACCGCCTAAGGAGTGTCTAAGTGGTTTACAACTCTAAGCTACTTGCCCCCAACAATCTGGGTACTCATTTTAGCGACATTGGAAGGATGCAAGCCTGAGTTGAGCTTGAGCCGTTTTGCTGGTCTTGAACTCACAACCTTATGGTTTTGAGTGAGTGGCTGCAGTACAGGCATTTAACCACTGCGCCACTGCACAACCATTAAAGGTACAGGAGCCCTGACCGCATGGATGTGCATTCTGAGATGTTATGGTCTCATGAGAGAGAACTATACCACATACTCTTCCACATCACACAAATGTCTGAATAGCATAATTTGTTAAATTTATGGAATTGTGCACATGACTATAACTCTCAAAATACTTTATGCATGATCCAGAAAGTTGGTTCCAAATGCTATTGTTAGTTCCAAATACCTATGGAATCATTTGCTGAATGGTAAGTCAACACTTGTGTAAATCCTATTGGTTTAATGGGTCTACTCCAATTAGTTCTAGCAGTTTATTTAAGCCTATGTGTGTTGTTACCATGTCAAAGATAATGTGTGAAGGGGATTGGCAAAATGATAGTGAGCACTGACTTTCAGTATGATGGTAATAACTGTAAAGACAGAATTATAATCTTAAATTAATATGCTGGGAAAAGAATGTGCTTTTTCCCAGTTCTTCCTCTAGGAATATTTTTTTCATGTTGATTGCATTTGTACACTGCCCTTGTGCCAAAGAATTCAGAATACTGCACATCAGATACAGGGGTGGACCTTTGCTCTTGTCTTACCATGTTTGCTAGGGCTTCTGTCAGATGAAGACCAAAACATCTGGAATGCCGGAGCTTTTCCTACTATTGTGCATGGTTCTGGCTCACATGAACACACCCATCTTACCCTTACATTAACTGCATAAAGTAGTATGCACTAAGAGGGGATGATCTGCTATGGCCACCCAGTCAGCTTCAAGGCTGAATTCTCTCTAGACTCTGGCATCATCAGAACTTGAACGTTCACTTATTTTCTACCACACAAATAACAGTATAGGTTGAGTATCCCTTACCTGAAATGCTTGGGACCAGACCATTTTGGAGTTGGAATTAAAAAAAATGTAATGCACACAGTATGTGCCTGTACTATACCTGCCAGGTTGGAGAGAGATGAGAGGATCTTTGAAATGCTGGGAAGGCTGGATTTGTGTCAAGCACTGTGTTTGGATTTCCGACATTTTTATAGACACTCAGTCTTTCTCCAATCTCGTGTCTTTTTGCCACCAGCATTTCACTTCCGTCTTTGAGGGGGCAGATGTGGTACTCCTGCTCATTTAGTATCTCTCTCTAACCTCGTGTCTTTGTCCAGCCTCTAATCTTGTTCGTTTGCTACTTGGGTTGTGTATGAGAAGTGAGGCTGGAGAGAGACAGGATCAAAGGCAGAATGGGAGGAATTGGTTTTGGGGTGTTTTTGGATTTCTGGATTGGGGGTTCTCAGCCTTTATTGCTAGCACTACTAGTACAGGGATGATGATGATGATGATGATGATGATGATGATGATGTCCTCTAGTTATTTGGTTCTCAAAAATGACAGCACTCAGGCACAAAATGTGCTCTGGCTTCTTCTTCTTCTTCTTCTTCTTCTTCTTCTTCTTCTTCTTCTTCTTCGTAATGTAATTTGTGTGGAGAAGTTTAATTATTTTCACTATTAAGAGATTTAGAAGAACTCAAATCCTTTTAACAGGTCTGTCAGACCTTGGCAATATCCAATTTTGTTGCTTAACAGGAATCAAATTTAATAAGCACAGGAATTTCTGAGACAAAATGATTTCATGTGACATCTGAACAATTTTGCCAGAACAAATTAGGTTGCTTGGCTTCCCTTGGTGCTGTGATAAAACTATTATTTGGGAGCAACATCTCTCATATCCAGTTTTTTAGCCAGTTTTTTTAATTCTGCATTTTTTGTTCTGATGTCTGCATCAACCCTCATCACGGTTTAAGCATAAGACTTGAAAACTCAGACCTCTTAAATATTAAAAGTTTATTGGAGACATTACATCCCTTCTTTCCACCGCATATAGGTGTTATGTTGATGAAAGGAAAACTGCCAGGGCCAGCCTTAGGCAGGACATTTTGAGTGCCATAATAAGGGTATTAAACAGCTAGTTATTTATTTTTATTTATTATGCAAGAATGGAGAGGGGTGTTAATGGAGTTTTCTACCTTGCATGCCAAAATAACTTGGCTAGATTTGGCAAGCAAGGTACATGCAGGTTTTGAAATTCTTCAGGGGAGGCCTTTCTCTTAGGCCTGCCACCATCACAAGTACATCTGGTAAGGGGACATGAAAGAGCCTTCTTGGTGGCAGATCCTTTTGGGAACTGTCAATATTACAATATAATATTGTAAGGTTACAATAATTATAACAATACAAGATTACAGTATTATAATATGGTACTATAACAATTTTAAATTGTTATAATATAACAAATTATAACTTTTTTAAAAAAAACTGAGCATCTTTAGAACTAAAGGCAACCCAAATACCACCAGGTGAAGAAAGGGTGGCAGTGAACTCTATGTGAAAATGATTAGTTTCAGGACTGCAATTGTATATGAATCTGTCAGAATACTGGGTAGTGGCTGTGCTGACAGGGGGGAATTCTGGGACTCGTAGTGGAAAAATATAACTTTTTCCAAAATCTGATAGCTGTGCTCTCCTTTCTAAAAGTAAATAAGTTCAGCAACTGTAATAATTGAACAGGATTCTCATACAGTATGCTGTTCCAGAAACATCCTGAGATTTCTGTTCGTATTTGGAATGTTGGATGATGATGATGATCATCATCATCAATTTTATCCCCCCCCCCCCCCGCTTCTCCTCAAGGTTCGAGGCAGGCTACAACATATTAAAATACAAAACACAATTAAAAGCACATAGGCCCACAGTTAAAATACAACACTATAAAATCATTAATATACACTAATAGAGTCCATATCGGTATATGATTAAAAAGTCATGATTTAAAATAGACTAGGTAGGCCTGCTAAAAGAGAGATGTCTTTAATCCTGTTTTAAAAGCAGTCAGCATTTTCAGCTGTCACATCTTTTCTGGCAGGCCATTCCACAGTCTGGAGGCAGCAGACAAACAAGTTATCTGGGAAACCATTGCCAGTCTAGTCCTGGTTGGTTGGAACAAACATTTCCAAGATGCTATGGATTTTTCCAATAAGCCGCTGGCATTTCTGCAGTCTGAATCCTAGGATTACCTATCAAGATATACCTGGCTTTAGAAGGAAACAGTTGATAGTCCTTGAACATCTTTCTGTTGGAGTTTATTCCTGTATCCTACTATTCATGAGACAATGTAGTATTAATTTGCACTACAAGAGGTCTTGTGGCCCTCACAATGTGTAAATGTTTGATATTTTGAGTTTAGAGTGCCCTCAAGCTTGTCTCTTTTTCTTTTTCTTTCCCTTTGCATTAATTCCACTATATACTTACAGATGACTGCATGTGAAATCAAATTTGCTGTCCACGTGGAGTCTGTGCTGAACCACGTACCACAGCCAGAATACAGACAACTGCTAGTGGAGGCCATACTGGTTCTGACACTGTTGTCAGAAATTGAGGTGAACAGCATTGGGGGCATAATTCATGTGGATCGGATTGTTCACATAGCCAATGATCTCTTCCTTCAGGAACAGGTTTGTGTGTGTTGAGTTTTTTCTTCTGTTATCTATAAAAGATTCTTGACAGTGTTGGCTCCAGGTTTCAGATGACCATTGGAAAATATACTCTTAGGGGATCCCAGTGCCTCAAGCATAGCCCCACGTTTTCCTTTTTGCTGATGCTGTTGGCTGCTCATTTGCTTGGGCCCAATCTATATTTAGAGGGAGAGGGCAAGATGAGCAGAAGCTAGTTTCCTGCTTGTTGCATTCACTGCTCATTCCCTTAAAGAAGGCAGGTAAATATCCAGGAGGAAAATCAGGAAGTTCTGGAGATTGGTAATGGACCTTGACAGATGCCTAATTGTGGCAGCCTTCAATATGAAATCTTCCTCTCAAGATAATCTTGGCCTCTATTGTTGCAGCAGAAATATTAGTTTTATTCAATAGTAGGCCTCAGGGACACCATCATAGTCACCGTGTACACATGAATTCTGTATATGTCACTGGGTTGTGATATGTATAATTGGAGAAATAGTTAATGCACATTTATTAGACATTGAGTTTATCTATTTATCTGTTATTTATATGTCTGTCTGTCTGTCTGTCTGTCTTGCCTTTCTTCCAATATAGGGCCCAAAGGCAATATCTTGCCTTTCTCCCAATATAGGACCCAAAGAAGCTTACAATATATGATACAAAAGTTTTTTTAAAAAATCCATAAAACTGCAAATCTAATGAAAACATTAATTTAAAATACTTTTTAAAAACATCCAAAATATGGTAAAGGGTGCAGCACACTTATTAAGTATCATTCTCTCTACAGTTTCCACTACAGGGACTGCCTTGAGTTTACAAATGTTTATGCAGTAAAGATAGTTCTGCCACTGTTGTCAAACTTTAGCCTGAGATTGTGAGTGTGTATGTGCCTTGAAGTTGCCTGTTGACCTATGGAAATCCTATGAATTTCATAGAGTTTTCTGAATTGGTTGTGTTGGTTCCTTCCTACAGCACCTGGTATTTGTTGCCAGTCTCCCGTTCAATTACTAACTAGGGCTGACCGTGTTTCACTTCCAAGGTCAGACAGGATCTGATGCCTTTAGGGTATTTAGGCATTATCCTATGGTTACAAGGGATGTATTGACTGTTGGAAGTTCACCCCACCTGATTATATACTAAGCACAATTTGATTTAACTCTGAAGTTAAAAGGCCTTTGTTTAAATGGTTACTGCATGATAATTCTGCAGGCAATCATGGTGGAAACATTTGTGTTGCTTTAGCTGCTTCTTGAGAAAAGAGAGAAAGTGAGCTGTCTTCTGCCTCTCTCTGCAGAAAAAAAAGAGTCTCAACCATTCTCACAAATTCTGAATTTGTATGATGGCCAGCATGCAGAACAGCGCATTGGTTCATATCACAGTTGTACCTGCTACAGTTGGATGTGAATTTCAGGCAGCATTATCAAAGACAAAGCTGAGGAGGCAAGCAGTAGTCAAAGCTGAACAGATCATAGGTATGAGGCAAGAGCTGGCAGGTTTGAGGGAGAGGTAGCCCAGAATATGCTGAATAGTCATTCCACTTGCTCAACAACAGATAGGTGATTTGGAGGAACCTTAAGAAATACTACCCTAAATACTGGGAAGTATTCCTCTTTCAGCACCATGTAAACCCATGGTTGTTGATAGCCACCCCAGATGACTCATTAGACCAAAGCTTTGCCTGTAAACAGATGGCCATACTTGCAAGCCATTGTTGAGATGGAAGGCATAGATGGCTTATTTTCTAATGGATGTACCACCTCTGCAATTCCTGTGGTTCTTTGCAGCTGGATCTGTAAAGAACTCCTATGTTCAGTAAAGAACAGCACCTGTTTTCTAAGTGAGGGCAGACAGAATTGGGTCATGTGTTTTGTGAGGCAATGCTTTGTGTTGTTTGTTCATGCATAACTTTTCAAAGATTGTGTTGTTTTGAGTTGTCTCAATCCCTCTGCCCTGTTTTTTTCTTCTAGAGGGCCCTTGGAGCAACTGATGGCTACTTGGAGCAAGACTTGGGTACGGGTATCTGTTACTTCTTCTATGACAGTGCCCCAAGTGGTGCTTATGGAACAATGACTTATCTGACAAAAGCAGTGGCAAGTTACCTACAGGAGTTTCTTCCAAGTACAGGCTGCCTGATGCAATAAATTGTGTAAAATACAAGGGAAATACAATATTATTTTTAAAAAAGTCTCCCCACTATCCTGTCTCTGAAATATTACCCCCTTAATTACACTATGTCTCTCCTTACTCTACCTCAACACTGTGTATGTCATTTGACCATTTAAAGAGGAGTTTTGTCTAGAGGTGATAGCTAAGGAATTATTGCAAGCCGTGCTCCCTATTAGTTTGGATCTGCTCAGACTCAGGTACATAAAGACATAAAAATGCATTACTGAATGTAAGAGAAGTGCCTCTCTAACACAAACATCCAATTAGGTTTCACACTGTTGTTTTAAGGCAGACATATCATATTAGTATTCTTATGGGATCAATGCATTGAACAGAATTCTTCTCCAAAAACAAAGAAAAGAAAGGTGCAACCTGTGGCTGTTTTAATTGGAAATCTTTCAAAGTTAAGGCTGTTTTTAAATTGGGAACAAGCAGGAGAGGAAATATAAATCCCTAAAAGACTAAGACTAGAAGCGTGTATTCTTTTTTCACTGTGCTTCCAGCCAGGAAACTCCTTTGCAGAATGATAGCCACCATAAAAACATTGGCTGAACAACTACCATTTAAAATTAATATCTGATGCAATTAATTTTTTTCAGGTGATGTTCATTGAGGCCAGTCATACTGATACTTTCACATGTGATGAAAAAATATATATATGGCTGACAGACCTGAAGGTCCTTGTGATGCTTTTGCATTGATTATTGCACTTTTGAATAGAGGTCTTACAAATGTGTAAAGTAGTGTCCCTTCTTCTTCCCCTGCCCCACATATTTCACCATTTTCAAAAGTTTCTTCCACATATGCTGTAACTAGTTCAAGCATTCACTCAAGCACAAATCATACAGTTTTGTCAGGACCGTACCACTTCAGAATGCTATTTGGGGGACTTCTGTGTTTGAACTCTCATGGTCCAAATCCTTGTCAGCTGAAAGACAGCACATCAGGTAGAAAGAGTTTTTGAGGAGAAAGAGGAATTTGTTCCTTATTATTTTGTCAAGTTTTCCCATATTTATTTAGTCTCACTCCATCCTGTGTTTGCTGCTATTCACAAAAGGGAAAACTCCTACAAATGGCATAAATTAACAGCTGAGAAAATGCAAAATCCTTTGGGATCAGAATTGTCTTTTTGTCTCTAGTTTGTACTTTGTTTTTCTTTAAGGGCATGTTAAACGACTTAGCAAGTGGGTTGAATCAACCACATTTAAAGGTGCTGAAGTCATAGATCCTAATCAGATGTGAATTTGAAGAGTTGTAATCCTGAGTAAATTGCTAATTTGTACATGTTAAAATAACTGTTCCATTAGATTTTTTAACCAGCTCACTGATGGACAAGTATGGAATATTAACCTATAACTAACAGCTTAGCAGAAGAAACAGCATTAAAAGAACTTTGTAAGCAAGCTTGCAATTCAGAAGAAAGCACTTTCTGTCTTCCTTCACAGATCTAACTATCCTAGACAGCATATGCTTGTAGGTAAATGATTACACTGAACTCAAGTTACAAATTTCAAAACAAATACAGTATATGGAGGATCAAAATAAGAGGGCATCTTGAACTTTACAAATGCAATATTGTTCACATGTAGATCATATATAAAATGTTGTGCATGTACAGTTTAGAATGTGATCATTCAGAAATAAAATGGACTAATACAAGCAGAAATCTAGTAAGCTCTAATCTTGGCACAACTGTATATGTACAACCTTTTTTAACCATCTTCCCTAAGCATATGTCTAAGAATATTACATAGGCTGAAAGATACTCTTTAGTGGTACTAAAGAGCTAGAAGGGCTGCATCAATAGTGCTGTCTTAAAGAGCTGAGCATTTATATAGACCTATGTGCCCACTACTTGAAGGTATCAGGATTTCTCAACCAGGGTTACCTGGAACTCTAAGGTTCTGCTAGTGGATGCTAGGAATTTCACAAGAGATCATGATTTTAAAAATATTAAGCTGTAAAGGGTTCCTTGAGACCTGAACATTATTTCACGGGTTCCTCCTGTGTAAAAAGGTTGAGACTGATGCATATTTTGCTCGGCCAACAAATTCACCATCATACAAATGTGTTTTTAAGAAGTACAAATGAAAATACATTAAGCATATTGTATTGTCAAGACCACAGGCTTGAATTAAGGACCTTGATCTCTTCTGCAATCAGTGGACTTACGTAAACTCATTTTTTGAACTGAGGACAGATCTCCTCCTTGAGTGAGCGTTATGTTATTTTTAAAAGTATTCCACTCACAGCCTGTTTAAAAATTTTTAGCATACATGTTGACCCCTGAGCAGCACTTTCTTCCTGTGAGTCATGGATGTAAATGAAGAATTACTTTGGTACAAGTGGAGCCAATCTACCTTTCCAAAATTAAAAGCTCCAATTTTGGTAGATTTTACAAAATCCATGACACATACATACGCAGAGGGAAAAGATATTTGCACAGCTGGAACCGAAAGACTACGAGACTTAATCTTGTGGTTTTTTCTGTTTTGTGCTTGCAGAAATGAGAGTACAATTTGTAGAAATGAGAGTACAATTAATGTGTATTTGTATCCTGGATATGGTAAATATTTCTTACCTTTGAGAAATACTACTCATATCAGAGCAAGACACAGCCTGAGATCTAATCTAGTGTTCCCTAATGTGGAATTTACTTCTTATAGCAAGAGATATTTGCATTTGTTGAAACAGCACCTGAAGTACTATTGTGACAGAGTCACAAATTCCTTGTTCTTATACTAAGGCTGGTCAAGCAGAGCAAGGAAGTTACAATGTAGAGTTCCTTATCTGAGATAATATACCACTGGTAAAATAATGCTCTCCATCCCAATGATGGTGGCTCCCCACCTCAAAGTAACTTACAGATTATAGACCTCAGTCTCTTTTTACTGCTCACTTTGTTGTCCCCTCCCATTTTAACTGGTGATACCAGTGATTTTTCCAAGCCCAAGAAAAATATATCCGCTTCACTAAAAGCTCTACTCTCCGCAGGACCAAAATAGGATTATAATGTTTGGGATAAATGCTAACCTGCACAATAAAACTTGGTTTCAGATCTTTGTTGCTGGAGCCTCACATATCTCAAAAAATACGTATAAAACAGTGATGGAAAATACATGGTCTTTCTAATTTGTTAGACTGCAATTTACATCATTTCTAATCACTGGGCTTCCTCTCTGGGTGTGATAGGACTTAGAGACCAATATCATCTGGCAGGCCACAATTTGTCAACTCCTAATTAACCAGCATCCAGGTATTCCATCTTCATGATACCAGTGATCGCTATGCTCTAATAGAAGTGCTGCTATTTAGTTAGACTTCAATATTTTAGTCTATTTTGGGCAACTGGCTCCTCAAGCTGTCAGACACCTGTGCGGATTGAAAAATAAGCAAAGGTGTTAAACACTGAATGACTAGCTGGAGACTCATTTTATGGAACACAACTAAAAGTATACATTAAGCATCCTGGAAACAGGCTATTATAATGAAAATAGAACCAACCCAAGTCAAACAAAATGGCTGTAGCTGCAAAAAAAGAACCACCTGTGATACTGATTTGTTATACCTGAAGTATGTGAGGTGGGGATCAGCTTGGTTTGACCCAGGGTAATAAAAATGCCCCATCAGGCATCAAATGCCAATTATTTATCACCCAACCAAGCTTTCCTATACAAGAGATAGGGAATTAGTCCCTAAATGTTTCTGGATGGTTGATGAATGACATCAACATATGTTACAATTATTCTAAATACATTTGTGGGTTTTACACTCTGGATTAAATCTAGAGAAGATTATTAGGATGCAGAAAGCCTCTGTAGGTGTTTCACTGGGAGCTGAATGTGCCTGATAAAGTTTTATTGTAAGAGGAAGATTGATCTTTACCATATCATAAAGTGATTTAGAACTTCAGAGGTCTTTGCCATTTTTAAGCAAAGAAGGAACAACAATTCAAAGTTCATTTCACTGCACTTTAGTCATTTCTGGCGCAGCCTGTCACAAAAATAAAGGACGCAATGAGCTGATTTTCTCAATATCATGCACTTATGGACCAATTGTGACACTGACAAAATTTCATCAATATACCATAATAACATCTGGGTGATAATTATGACATCACGATACTCCTTCATAAGGCACAATCTGCAAACTTCTACAATATCAGGTATCCGGAGGGTCAAGAAATGCTGGGGAAAATGTGCAAATCTGGATGGTGACTACATAGAAATAAGTTAACAATTACAAATCAAAACAAACTTTCTATCAAATTTTTTAAAGGTGATAATTAAAACTTTAGGATACCCCCTCGCATAAGGTGACCTTATGTATAAGCCAAGGGCAGGTTTTGGATCCAAAATTAAAGATTTTGATATAATTCATATATAAGTCACTCATATATAAGTCAATGGCAAAACTTAGGCAAAACATGTGACAAATGATGTAAAGGACAGAGCAAAGGAAAACTGGCAGAGCACTTGTATTTTCCCACCTAGACATTCAAAAGACTGGAAGCAGTGCCATGGCGAAGAGAATAGAGAGGGGTCTGTGCTTATTTTAGATCTTCTGTGATGGACTAAGCTCTCGCCTCTCACCATTCTGCTCAGAGAAGGGGATGATTCCTATTTTGATAAAGAGTTAAGGTACAGTACTTGCATTGACCCATGGATAAATCAACCCAGGTTTTTGGAGTGGTTTTTTTGACTAAAATTTCTAGACTTTTACATGATAATATACTATATTTTACTTTGCTTAAAGGAAATCAGAGAAGGAGAAAACATATTTGAAGCTTGATCCTGTAACTATAAACATTGCTATGTCTGAGATTTTGAAAGGACAAAGCTAAAAGAGATCCCAAAAAGTGATCTACCTGAACAGAAGTGAGATACTTGTCCATCAGCTGTCCATTGTCTTAACTGAACTCTCATGCATGTTTAATTTCTTTTTAATTATGTGCCCTAGCTTTCTTGTATTAAAAAGGTATCTAGAGGAAAAGGTTAGAAAGAACGAAGGATACTGTCCTATAACACCTGAGAGCAAGCCTAGTTAACTCTTCTGGGTATTTATTGCAGTGAAGCAGGTACATCCAGCCGACAACAGTGAATAAGTAACCAAAATAAATGAGCAATGGTGACTACATGTGTGTGTATATATACAAATGTGTATGTGTGCACACACCAATTCCATCGTGTATATCTCAGTCTTCATTGTAGTTTCTTTATAATTTTACTATATTACATTATACCATTTATTGATATTCCTATAAGTATATATTGACATACAAGAGAGTGAGACTTGTCCAAGGTCACCCAGTGGGTTTCTGTGGCCAGGTGGGGATTTGAACCCATCTCCAGAGTCCTGATCAATGCTCAAACCACTACACAGTGCTGGCTTTATTCAACTATTTTACCTTAATGCTGTTTTTAATAGAACTACTTGTTTGTTTTAAAATTCTTTTTATTAGGATTTTTTTTTTGTCTTGTGTTGTGATCTGCCTTGAATCCCATGTTGGGAGAAAGGCAGGATATCAAGTAAAGAAATATAAATTAACCAAATAAAAATGAATTTGTATGTAAAAAGATTATTTGTTGGGAGCAGCTAAGAATGCAGTAGGAGGTGCATGCCTTCATTTTTGCATACTACTATAGTTATTTCTGTCCACACAGAAACATATCACTCGGTAGATAAGAACAGTAATTACAATTATAATGTAGCATCAAAATTTTTCACTCTGTGTGAAGAGAAGTATATAGCTGAAGTACTGGCTTGTGCCCAGTTTGTGTGGCACATTAAACTGGAGAGGAGGTATGTTTCTTTCATACTACGGGTCATTGTCCTGCCTCGTCAATTCTTTTTTGAATAGCTATTTACATAGCTATTTTAAACAGCTATTATTGATATTCTTATATGTATTAAATATTATTGATACTCTTATATATACAAAATAGCTAAATGGCTATTTAAAATAGCAACAAACTATTTCTGGCACCTTGAAACCATTACAGTGGGTGCTTGGTATCTGCTATAGTTTAGTTCCAAGGTACACATCACCTCATGGATACCAAAATCTATGGATACTCAAGTCCCAATAAATATAACAGCATAGTAAAATAGTGTCCCTTATATAAAACGGCAATTTCAAGGTTTGCTTTTTGGAATTTATTTTTTAAAAAACTATTTTCAAGCTGTGGATGGTTGAATCCATGGATACAGAATCTATAAATATGGAGGGCTGACAGTACCTTCTAAAGGAAATGTATAAGCTTTGCGAATATATTGTATCAATTAAAGTTAGTCTGAGTCAGAACAGAAGTTTGACAATGCAAACAAAGAATGGGGTAAAATCAAACAAAAATTTAACATGCGGAAATCAAAATAGTTAAAAGATTTCCCATACTTTGGATCAAACACTGATCAGAATGGAGACTGCAGTCAAGAAATCAGAAGATGAGGAATGGGAAGGGCAGCTACAAAAAACTTGACAAAGCTCTGAAGAATAAAGATACAGTTAGGAACTAAAGTTAGATTCATTCAAGCCATTGTATTCCCCATCACCATGTATGGCTGTAAGAGTTGGACAGTGAAGAAAGCAGATAAGAAAATCAACTCATTTAATATGTGATGCTGGACAAGATTGCTGAGGATAGAGTGGACAGCCAGAAGGACCGTCCTAGAACAGATCAAGCCTGAACAATCCTTGGAAACCAAGATGAAGAAACTGAAGCTGTCATACTTTGGACACATCATGAGAAGGCATGACTTATTAGAAAATCTTTCTAGGAAAGGGAGAAGGCAGTAGAAAGAGAGGAAGAGTATATGCCAGATGGGTAGACTCAATCAGGGAAGTAATGGGCCTTGAACCTACAGGACTTAAGCAGAATGATAGAGAATAGTGAGTCCTGGAGATTTCTCAGTCACAGGGTCACCATGAATTGAGGTTGACTTGAAGGCAAGTTAACTAAACAACAACAAATTTCTAATCTAAGGTTTGCAATGTATTTACACAACAGTCAATATTTTCAGAATTCTTTTGAAAACATTCTCGACAACTAATGTTTTAATGTATCCAAGGGAGTCTGGGGCCCTTCTAAACAAACAACAGAAGGTCTGTTGTTTTTTTGACAAAAGTCTCTCCCACACACCACAACCCTTTTTGAACTCTTCCTTTTGATTCATGGGGATTATTTGTAGATAGCCTAGGTTCCTAGAAAGAAACTTTAGGCTCTGGAGATTTTAAATGTAATCGTGTTTTGGTATGAGCTTTTATTTATTGCATTCCTCTGTAACTGCACTGGAAATGTTTTGCTACCATGTTAACACTCTAGTAAAGAATTGCAATATATAACTCAGTAGAAACAGCAGAGAATGCATGCTACATGCACCCAGTGGTCTGTCCATTGGTGCCAAATAGTCATAATAAGTTTGTCATGTACTGCATTTGTATACTGAATTAAATTATGCACCAAATGTTTGCATGTGCTGGATTATTTTGGACATCCATGTTGAAAAAACATATCAGGGGAAATATTAATAACTGTCAGTCAAGGAAGAATCAAATTGTCTCCTCCCATTATTTTAATTTACACTGTCAGATAAACAATTAGAATTGGTAGAAGCAGGATTGTGCATAAGCACATATTGAAAAGAAAAGTAGAAAAGTAAGTAACCAGTGCCATAAAACTGGGAGTAATCAGATAATGTTCTGTGATCCAAGTTCAGAACAAGAGGAAATACCTGGCTGGCAGAAACTTGCTGAGCTCTCATCAGAGACAGGAAGGTTACTGAAGTGTTGATATGTTACATTTAGACTAAAAAAGCCTTTTTAAAAAGTCTTAACCATATTTCCAGTGGGCCCTTGTTATCCACTGGGTTTGGTTCTCTGGATAACAAAATCCGTGTATGCTCAAGCCCCATTAAATATAATGGCACAATAAAATGGTGTCCCATATATAAAACGGAAAATCAAGGTTTGCTATTTGGATTTTATACTTTTTGGGAATATTTTCAAACTGTGTATGCTCAAATCTATGGATAAAAAATCCGTGGATAAGGAGGACCAAATGGTATCTTTAAAAGTAGGATATAGCTTGGCATTTAAATTTACTTCATAGTATGGCACTAAAAACCATATCGGATCAAAGATGAAAATTCCATCTTCCACCTTTCCCATTTTGAACCTAGGAGGCAAGGAAACAATTGCATACATTTTGGAAAATCTCATTTTTCCTTCTCATTCAGGCCCGTCACTGTAGATCCTGTCTTCTCTCTCTGCATATTTCCCTGCATATTTCCCTTTCTCTTCCTCCACTCCTTGCTATCTCATTCCGCAACTCAGCCTCCTCCATTCATATCCACCATCTCTCACTCCTTTTTCATTCCCTTCTATTTGCTCTGTTTCTAACAAGACAATTCCCTTTCCATCGTCATATGCTGGGTCATGAGGCAACACACAGGAGACTTTCTCTTCCTGTGCCTCCATCGATCTTCTTTTTCTTAGCTGCCTGTCATACATGAAACAGATGGACTTCCTGTTTGTTACTCAAGTTCTCAGTTATTTTTTAAAGTAAACAAACAAATAGATGATGTTTTCCTTTTCATAGACTATTCAGAGGAGTTCCAAGAAAAAACATCTATTTCAATCTTACCAAAAAGATGGGTTCTTTTTTTGGGGGATAGATTGCAGGAAAAAGTTTCATTTTTCCAGCAGCCCAGTTAGCTCATTTTGAATCTTTTTTGTACTCTTTATAGAATAGGGAACATATGGTGTTTGTACTAGAACTATAAGATCCTACTTTTTTAAAGACATGTCATCTTCTTTTAAAGATACAGTTTTATTTTATTTTTTTAATAATATTTTTTACTTTTTTTAAAAAGAGGACATGCCCATTCAGGTTTCCAGAGCCAATAGTGAGCAAAGAAAAAGAAAAGATCATTCATTGTCCACTTTTTAATAGTGTGTTATGAAATCTGAATGTACACAGATATCTCCAGCTTCTTTCATTCTCTTAGCCTGCATCACAGCTGGAGAGGTCCATATGAGTTGAAAACCACTATGTGGTTTTTCTAGGAAGTCCCAATGGCTGAGAAATGGGCCTTTTTGTAGTGTGATATCTCCATTTTTAAAAATAGTTTTGACAGGCCTATATTTGCTGTTGAAGCCATCGCCTACCACAAACTGGAAAGGTATGATGAGGATTGCCAAGAAGACAAATGAAAGCGGAGGGAGGAGAAAACAATATAGTAAACATAAAAATGGAAACCAAGTGTGTGTTGATGCTCTTTCTCCTTTTCTGTGCTTAAGATCCTTCAATAGGTACTGTTATCAGGGATCTGCTTGAGTCAATAGATCAAAACAGTATCAAGTGTGTAGCTCTAGGTTGTGCATTCATAACTATCCAAGAGCCTTGTGGCCATTGTTTCTGAGCTTATACAGACTTCAATAACCTCTTTGCTAAGTCTCTACAGAATGCATAGGAAAAGTCTTGAACTCAAAACCCTGTGTGTTTCAGAAATATTTGTACCTGATGCAACATGTTCTTTTCATGACCTTAAATATGGATTTATTATTTATTCAGGACATTTACATAACATATTTATTCCACCATAGAATTCAAGGCAGAGTACATAGGATTCTTAAGTGTGTCCCATTCAGGCACTGAGCACATACAAATAATTTGCTTCTTTTCAGCAAGGAGGGTGCATAATTCACTCTAAGACCAGGCACAGGGACCTCATGAACTTTCTTCTTATTAGCTCAGTCTGATTAGCTGGAGTCTCCTTCTTTGGAAGTTTGGATGGCCCTTGAGGTCTCTTCCAACCATGATTCTTCCAGAGAATCATAGAATAGCATGATTCTGTGGAAGAATCATGGTTGGAAGAGATCTCAAGGGCCATCCAGTCTAACACCCTGCCATGCAGGAAGACAAAATCAAACCACTCCCCAACAGATGGTCATCCAGCCTCTGTTTAAAAAACTCCAAAGAAGGAGACTCCATCACATCCCAAGGGAGTGTGTTCCACTGTCGAACTGCTCTTATAGTCAGCAGGTTCTTCCTAATGTTAAGATGGAATCTCAGGTGTAACAAAATAAGCATTCAGTTAAAAATAAAATTTAAAATAAACAATGAGGTTCTTAAACAAAGCTCCAATGACACAATTTCTGGAGCTTCTTAGCACAGAAAAAGAAAACCAAGCAGGGTCTAGGACATGGCAGACGTACAAAAAAATTATGCATGGCGTGGAAGTACTTTTTACACAAATAGAAGTACTTCTTCACAAAGCACAGTTAAATTGTGGGATTTGCTACCACAAGATACAGAAAAGGATGTCAATGTGAGGGGCTTTAAAAGAACATTGGATAAAGTAATGAAGGATGGGACAATCAATGGTTAAAAGTTATGATTGATCTGCCCACAGTGCTGCCTCTGGACCCAGGCCTCCAATTGGTGTAACTACGGCAATGGAGCTTCTTGCCCCACCATCTTTACGTTAGATCTCACCCATAATTTTAGATATGGCAAAGACAGATATAATTTCCAAAACAGATTTCTTAATAACAATTGTAATAAATCCTGAGAGTCTGAGTGTGCCACCACTGCAGTCCCTCTTGAGAACATAGTTTATATGAGGGTTTTTAGACACATCTTTCCTTCCATCTGCCTGTATGTCTCTGTCTCTTCAAGAGCATGTTTCCACATTATAAACAATATCTACTTTCTTAAGATTTATTTTAATGGAATGCTGTTGATTCTAGCTATTGATATTAAGGCAGCAAAATATAATTTGGAAGCCTATAGCAAAATGTGCCCAAAACAAATTATTGTAAGTAGCCAATCTTCTTTAGGAGCTGTACCTATCCTCAAATTTATGGACCACATGAAAAGCCTCTAGAAATTCATTGAAGTCAATGCTACCATCTTTGTTGAAATCAATACAACGGGCTAAGCTGTCAATGGATTCATCATTTAGATCAATTTTCAGATGCAAGTTAAAAAGCTTCCATGCCTGGTGGAACTCATCGATGGAGATAAGACCTAAAAAAAAAAAGGAGGGGGGAGAGGAAAAGTGTTTTTATTTAACATCACATATGAGGAACTCTGTCAGATTTTAGTAATGGGGAAAATTATTTAGTCAGCCACCAATTGTGCAAGTTCTCCCACTTAAAAAGATGAAAGAGGCCTGTAATTGACATCATAGGTAGATCTCAACTATGAGAGACAAAATGAGAAAACAAATCCAGACAATCACGTTGTCTGATCTGGAAAGAATTTATTTGCAATTTATGGTGGAAAATAAGTATTTGGGCACCGACAAACAAGCAAAATTTCTAGCTCTCACAGACCTGTAACTTCTTCTTTAAGAGACTCCTCTGTCCTCCACTAATTACCTGTATTAATGGCACCTTTTTGAAATTGTTATCAGTATAAAAGGCACCTATCCACAACCTCAAACAATCACACTCCAAACTCCACTGTGGTGAAGACCAAAGAGCTGTCAAAAGGACACCAGAAACAAAATTGTAGACCTGCACCAGGCTGGGAAGACTGAATCTGCAATAGGCAAGCAGCTTGGTGTGAAGAAATCAAGTGTGGGAGCAATAATTAGAAAATGAAAGACATACAAGACCACTGATAATCACCCTCGATCTGGGGCTCCGCGTAAGATCTCACCTCATGGGGTCAAAATGATCACAAGAACGGTGAGCAAAAATCCCAGAACCACATGGTCATGGGGGGACCTAGTGAATGACCTGCAGAGATCTGGGACCAACGTAACAAAGGCTACCATCAGTAACACATTACGCCGCCAGGGACTCAGATCCTACAGTGCCACACGTGTGCCCCTGCTTAAGCCAGTACATGTCCTGGCCCTCTGAAGTTTGCTAGAGAGCATTTGGATGATCCAGAAGAGGATTGAGAGAATGTCATATGTTCAGATGAAACCAAAGTAGAACTGTTTAATAGAAACACAACTCATCGTGTTTGGAGGAGAGAGAATGCTGAGTTGCATCCAAAGAACACCATACCTACTGTGAAGCAACATCATGCTTTGGGGCTGTTTCTCTGCAAAAGGACCAGGACGACTGATCCGTGTACAGGAAAGAATGAATGGGGTCATGTATCGTGAGATTTTGAGTTCAAACCTCCTTCCATCAGCAAGGGCATTGAAGAGGAAATGTGCCTGGGTCTTTCAGCATGACAATGATCCCAAACACACCGCCTCGGCAATGATGGAGTGGCTTTGTAAGAAGCATTTCAAGGTCCTGGAATGGCCTAACCAGTCTCCAGATCTCAACCCCCAAGAAAACCTTTGGAGGGAGTTGAAAGCCCATGTTGCCCAGCGACAGCTTCAAAACATCACTGCTCTAGAGGAGATGTGCATGGAGAAATGGGCCAACATACCAGTAACAGTGTGTAAGTCTTGTGGAGACTTACAGGAAATGTCTGATCTCTGTCATTGCCAACAAAGGATATACAGTGGTCCCCCGCCTTACGAATCCCCCAGGTTACGAAAACCCCGGGATCCGAAAGGCGGCGGACCGGCTTCGTATCCCCCGGGATACAAAATATCCCCCGGGATACGTAATGAAAAAAGCTGCGCGGCCCCTTTAAATGGCCGTGCGGTCCGTTGAATTTAGCGGTCCCCCGGGAAACGAAAGCTTCCGGGTTACGAAAGGTAATCCGGAACGGTTTACCTTCGTAACCCAGGGGACCACTGTATAACAAAGTATTGAGATGAACTTTTGATATTGCCCAAATACTTATTTTCCACCATAATTTGCAAATAAATTCTTTCCAGATCAGACAATGTGATTGTCTGGATTTGTTTTCTCATTTTGTCTCTCATAGCTGAGGTCTACCTATGATAAGTGGGAGAACTTGCACAATTGGTGGCTGACTACTTTTTTGCCCCACTGTAGATTACTCACTCCTGATCTAGAGACCAAACAAGAGCAACAGAGCGCCTTAACTGTGCCTAAACACTAAATCAACAATTATGCCAAAATACAACTTGAAGACATTCCCTTAGAATTTAACAATAATGAAAAAAAAAATTATACTATTGACCGTGAGCCAGAAGAATTCAGGATTGAAGCCAGGGACATTGCAAAGAAAGAATACAAAAAGACAGTATCTCTAGTTTTTAAAAAAAAAGAAAAGAAAGAAAACCCCCACTGGATGATAGATGAAACTCTTCAAGTAGTTAAGAGCAGAGGGGAAGCAAACATGAAAGAGGACAGAAATAGGGTGTTAAGAGCAAAGCAATGGTTTCACTGGGGTTTTTTGTGTGGGAGCTCTTCCAGGCCCTAATTCTCTGCAGGACCTTACAGGCTGAAGGTTTTAAAAACTGACAACCAGAGTAACTCCAAATGAGGTAGAGGAACAAGCTGATTTGCCAGAAAAACAAAAACAAAACAAACACATAAAGCTGTTGCAAACATTGCTCAAACTTTGCCAACCACATAATATCCCACAATGCTACCTGAGTACCACCCTTCCTCTTCATCCTTTCATACGCTGCACTGGAAAACTGAATCTTACCATACCTGAATGATCTCTGTCAATTGTATTGAAGATAATCTCTAAATCAGTTTTGTATCTACATAGGGTTTCCACCAAAGATGGCTGAACCTGAGGAACAAGGTGTTAAAAATGAGAATTTACCCAATCTGAATATACAATTTCATAAACCATGCCATTACTGTTTTTAAAAACCCACCCCTACATTTATGCAGGTAATTGTCTGGTGTCAAATTGCCACCTATGTTCCAAATTTCAATACTCTACACGAAGGCAAGTATTTCTTTGCCTGTCGCCTAAGGGACTGATTTTAACTCCCCCCCCCCCAAATCCACAATATAACCTGGGAGGTTCTGATTTACATAATCTAGTGGACATAAATGAACAAGGGCTTGAACCCAGGGAGAGGTTCAATATTCACCATACTTGCCAGTCAGCCCCCATTGCCCAGATACCTTTGCACAATTTTGTGCACCTGGATGAAGGCATGGAAGGGGCAGCTAATTGGGAATAGCATATGGGCTTGAGGAAAGGATTGGAAGTAGCCTGAATATAGGTTTCACTCCAGTTCTCTTTCCAGGTATAAATGCAGGTGCTTACTTCTATGCAGGCCAGTTCTTTGTCGAACATCATTCCACTAATGTCTGATTCTAATTTTTGCTACAACTTTAAGCCTGGGCAAGGAGTCTGATTCCAGTTTGGGACTGAGGGACAAGCAGGTCCTGTCATAGGCAGTGGGAATCTCCATAAGTGACCTTGGGCAGAGGAAGGAAAGTCATGTCCAGCTGGAGTCAGAGGGCTTCTTCCCTCACATGGGGGAGTGACATGGGAACCACACAGTGACATGGGAACCACACAGTGGCTTCTGCCCAAGGCAGTTTCTATTGGGCAGCAGACGGGTCACCTGATATTTTGATCCAGACCCATGCTATCAAGCCTCTTCATCTGTAATCAATAATGCTGTGGCCTTTTTTACTCCAGCCTTGGTTTACTGTATGTGTTTGGGAGCCCCTCTCACTCACTGCTGATCCCACAAAGACAACACTGCTGATTTGGGAGAGAGGGGGGATTACATGTAGCAGAAGTATTTTTAAGAGCAATTAAAAAAAACTCTTCCAAAGTAAACAAAACTGCAGTCAGTCCCCCCACATTGTTGGTTTCCCTTTCATGAATTGGATTATCCATGGATTTGATTAATATGTTCTCTCTAGGAATCTCAGGGTCATCCAGAGCTATTCTGTGGTTAGTTTCCAGTGGAAGTTAACCATGGAGTCATTCTGGTTGACCACTGAATAGCCCTGGAAGACCTAGAGATTCCTAGAGAAGTATTCACTCACATTTAAAAAGATAGCATTTGTGATTTTTATTTTTATTTTTATATTCCTGGATTTTTCCACTTTTGTGAGGGGGCTTGCCCCAATTCCCACAAATGTGGGTGGCTGACTGTATGTAATACAACAAAAACCATGCCAGAGTTTCGTTTAGTAAACTAAATAAATTCACCTCTTTGATTGGTAGTTTGATTTCAAAATCATCAAAAGATGAAAGGTACTGAACATTTCCATCCCGTGCCAGATAAACTAGCCTAGAACGCAGGGTTCGCCAGGGGAGGTCAAGCTGTAGAACAGATTCCACTGCTGAAACCCATTCACTGGGAGATATCTTTCCTGCAATAAATTAGAATGAAATAAGCAATCAAAAGCACTTTATGATGACATGAACATTTCGTTCTTAAAAGCTACCTAACTCATGATATATCCAGAAGTTGTATTTTTACTAAGGAAGTAAATTTAAAATAAAAAATACTATTGCAGGGAAAGCCCTGCAATTAAGATGTCCAACACACTTGAATAAATGAATGGCAAAACAGCCATGGAAAAAACTCCTAACACTTGGTGGCTTAGTTCCTAAAACGATGCTTGCCAGAATCCTGTATCACCATTTACTTAAAGTACCTTTGTATCTATTTAGCTAAACAGCAGAGGGGCTAAGAAACTCTGTTAGTGA
Organism: Urosaurus nigricauda; assembly: GCA_034509955.1. Taxonomy (NCBI): domain Eukaryota; kingdom Metazoa; phylum Chordata; class Lepidosauria; order Squamata; family Phrynosomatidae; genus Urosaurus; species Urosaurus nigricauda. The sequence goes on from JAOEGL010000003.1 coordinate 90,483,781, forward strand.
ACTGCAAAGATGCTTATCAGGACAACAGCAAGAGTGCCCAATGTACACAAATTGCATCACACAACATTAATTTTGCTGGTTCTGCTATGTAGCATGGCAACAACACCCCTCTGCTGGATACAAACATTACAAAACTGCCCGATTCTAATTTCCACAGATGTATGTCCATTTACTAAGATGTAACTTCCATACAGGATTTTGGCCTTTATTGTTATGATTATGATTATTAATCCTTCCTTTCCACATTAAATAGTGCTCAAAGAAGCTATTTCTAAGTGGGAGCACATTCCACAAGACAGTCAAAATTCTCCTATATGTAGATGAAGCTAGTTTGAAAATCTTAATGTGCACCAGGTTCATCATGACAAGACAGGGACACCTTAGGCAGCTACACACCAAGCTATTTATAGCTTTAAAGTTTAAAACAGTCTTGTTTAATTGGCCCCAGGAAGCAACTAAGTCCTATGTGATGTTGATGGTCCACAAACTTTATTATCTTAAAGAGCCCAATGCATTTCAGCTTTGTCACAAATTGGCCTTCTTCAGGTACTGTTTTAAAATGAATAAAAGTACCTTTACTATAGTGGGACTTTTTTTTCCTTTATCTTTTCCACTGTGAATAGATGCTTTCCAGTTTTTTGCTCTGTTCCAGGTAACTATGTAGTAATTATGGTTAGGAGTATCCCAAGATTTGAGCTTTCAAGGACAAGAGTTGAGACCTAGGCATGGGTCCTGTTGATATTGTTCAGCATGATACATGAAGCATCGACCACAACTATTCAGAGCACATACTCTCCAACTTTTACAAATTTGGCAGGGACAGCCCCAATTAATCTTCTGTTGTCCCACTTTTTCAACTGCTTTTAAAATGTTGCCATTTGTCTTTCCTCCACCACCTTTCAGAATTTTGCCCTTCCTAGGAGGTTCAGGCAAAAGCAAACTGCTGCAGTCTCTTCTAGATCATGTTTTCTTCCTCATTAATAACTTTTATGTTATTGATGTCCACACTCTGGTGTTGCTTGACCACCTGTGTCCCAATTTTTATCCGTGAAATCTTGGTGCCCATGTCATTCAAACCATCAACACCAAGTTTAACAAATATAAAAATATTTATCTGGTTGGAAATTAAGTTTTCCAAGCTCTGCATTGAACAGAAAACGTACAGTTTCCCCATCTTTGATTTAAAGATCTTTACAAGTGCTGCTTTCAAGAACACAACATAGGAACTGTAGTCCAGCCAGAAAAGGTTTCTGATTTGAACAACAAACATAGTCCCCAGTCTGCAATAGCTGCTCCAATGCAGTGTGCAGCGGTGGGAGGGGGAGCTAAGTGTAATATATGTGTGTTTTTCAAGGCAGTTCTCTTGTCCTGAGATTCCATGATAAGTGTCCACATTACAGTGAAAGTAACCTCAAAACAGTTGTACTGTATTCAAATTCCATTACCTGTACAGTTCCGATCATACTTTCTAAAAGCTGCAATTAGTTCTGATTTGTGTGTGTAAATTTTTTCTCGCAAACACTTTAAGGCAGATAGCTCAATTGTGGTCACTCTGAAAAGAAAGTGAGGATAAGCAGCTAAGGTATAAAAATCTTACTTGATACTTGAGTGTATGCTGCCTTTCCTAGAATCTCCAAAATCCCTTTCTTCCAATGAATACATGCACACATGCACACACGCACACACACTATGTGTGTGTGTGTGTGTGTATGTGTATATATGTAAATGTGTATACATATATATATATATATATATATATATGAAGACTTAAATTTATTAGGTAGATAAAGAAAACTAATATCTGGTACACAGTCTAGATAGGCTGAAGAACCGAAACCTGAGAAATTGAGAACTGTTGCATAAGCAGAACAACCTTATCACTTATTGGACCAAATTTAGTTTCATGTTATCAGTATAAGGGTGTTTTGTTTCTGAGCCTGTGTGCACATTATGCACTCTAAAAAAAGGTGGGAGGTGAAGGAAAACAAAACAGTATTTTTCACTACAAACACACATGGCCTGAACGTGTCACTGGCCAGAGCTATTCACCATATTTACAACCCAATCCAACCATCCTTACATCCATCAATAATTTGTTTCCTACAGCAAATATATAAGGCTAAACAAATAAAATATCATAGCCATTTTAGAATAAACAGGCTATATTGTGCCATTATTTGGCTGCAAAATGCAACAGATCTACTTGCTAACTGACTATTAGAATACCACTACATTTCTGTTTTCTGAGCATAGTGGAAACCATGCCTCTCAGATGTCGCTAAAGTAACAGCTGTTCTTGGGCTACAGCTCCTACTCTCTCTCACTCTTGCCTTCCTTTGCAAGAAGTGATGGGAGTTGCAGTCCAACAACATCTGGGAGACCACAAACTCCACATCCTTGTTCCACCATGGTTACTTTTCTTTAGGTGGAAATATATTGGACACCAGGTAACCAATATCTATTCATTTATGAACCTACACAAGAACATATTAGAAGCAAACAGACTGTTAAAAATAGCCAAGACAACCGCCAATCCTGCAACAAATGCTAGATGCATCTTTGTATCATCATCATCATCATCATCATCATCATCATCATCATCATCATCATCTCCCGCCTTTCTCCCAAGACTTTCTTCCAAATATAGTTAAAAACATAAAAATTGTACGTTAAAATAGAATTAAATTTCTTCAATAAGTGAAACAAATTATTTTCAAATACTTTCAAATACTTTAAAAAGATAAAAATGTTTAAAATACATTAAAACAATATAGTACCCCAGGCCGTTCTTTAAACACTTTCTGGTTTGAAAACCTGTCTGAAGAGGAAGGTCTTCACCTGTCAGCGGAAGGCCATCAAGGAAGGGGCCTTTCTGATCTCCCTGGGCAGGGAGTTCCAAAGTCTAGGGGCAGCCATGGAAAAGACCCTCTCTTGTATCCCCACCAATCATGCTTCTGGTGGTGGCGGGACAGAGATGAGGGCTTCCCCTAAGAATCTCAGAGCCTGGGCCAGCTCGTATTGGAGGAAATAGCTCAAGCTAAAATTTTCAGTATTTTGCCTTCCACTGGCTGAAATCTAGCTTACAAAGGCAGAGGAAAAAGATTTAGTGCAGTTTGCAGTGACATCAAAGGATATTTTATAATTGTCAGCAATTAACAAAGCTTTCACAAAGGTTGGTCTTCCTGCAACTCCTGCACCATGTCTAGTGACAGTGCACATTCTCAATTTTTTTCCATGTATTTTTGTTTTTAATAGATCTGCTCTCTTTATCCTACCTCTGATGCAGGGTCTGTTTACGTGTAGATTTTCTGACTTGATACTGAACAAAGCGAGGTATCAAATCTGGATTTAGTTTGATGTAAGCCCCACGATTACTTCCCTCTTCATAGTAATTTGAAGCAGAAAAAATAGTGACAACCTTATTTTTAAAAGGGGAAATAAGAATACATTTTAATTATTGAGAATTTCAAACTGGATCTGCCCAAAACCTGGAAGAAATTGTTAAATTAACCCAGAAACATGCAAAAAGCTGATGAGGACTGTACAATAGTCTTAAAAGATTGTACATTTATATGTTCTGCTATAGAAAAGGGTACACACACAATACTTTCAATGCCTGGCCCAAAGACATCTGTGCAATGCCCATGGGGCTATGTGTTTAATAAGGTACAATACAAAACAAAGATTTAGGGCCTGGGCACAACTTCTTTTTTTCCAGATTGTGACCCTGAAGGGCCATCTCATAAACATATCTATGCAGTTCAATGAAAAATTAGTTATACACATATGATTATGTGTACATATGGAGCTATTCTCTCCATCAAGCCTGCTGCATAGAAGAGCTTCCACAGACCTTCAGATGGTTCAGGTTAAAATAAAAAGGGAGAGGTGAGTACAGAAGAAATGTGAAAGTGTGGCAGGCAGTGGTATAGATCTGTATTGTGACAATTCTAGCAGTACCTGCCACTGAGAAAACTCTGAAAATGAAGATGGATGTGTTGACCTATCTATCTATCTATCTATCTATCTATCTATCTATCTACGGTATCTATCTATCTTTTTCAAAAAAATCTAAAAGTTTTCATCTCTACCTAGAGCATGGAATTTTTTGAAGCTAATGGATCTTACTCACTTGAGACCTAAACATCCCTTCCCCCAATATTCTGGATTACAACAGAGATTGATCATGGCAATATAGCAGCTAAGGGGGGGGGGGAACCATTTTCTCTACAGTTACTGTGGGAACTCAGCTGGGGCAGGGAAACTGAGGAGAGTGGCAGATGATATTGCAGTCTATTCCCTATTAATCAAAAAGTTCCAGGGTTTTCATGTAATGAGTGCTGGTTCCACTACCGGTGGCAAGATACTTTGGAGAATGGCCAACTGAGAAAGTTGTCAACCCTACATGATCATTCTTTCCTCTGTTCCCTAGGCCCATTTACCTGAAACTAGGCAAAGAACACTCAATCATTTCTTTCCATATTTGTCACCGGGAAAAGAGGAACAGTGAATATGAAGCAAGAGAACACCATGTGCTATTACTAATTACATTGTATATGGTAGTGATTCCTATTTTGATGCCAGATGCTACAGAACTACTTTCTGGATTATGAATGTTATAGTTAAGTGTATTTAAACGTTAAATCATTCATTACCTTTCCATTATGGCTGATCTCATAGCCTTCCTGTTTGCATTCATGAGACCTGATGAGCATTTTCAAATTGTAACGTTTTAGCAACCTGGCAGTAACATCTGGTCCAAAGTAGCAACCTCCTCCACGGTATTTGTTTGGTGTGCAGCCATTTTGATGTTTAGGATCACTCCAGAGAATATCTACTACCTTTGAACAGAAAATACATCCTAGTGACTATCCATCACTGATAAAATAAATTGTACAACTAAAATTTGAAAGAAATACTGATGATCATTCTTCTTAAGTGTAGTTGGAAATATCTAGTTTTTACTGTACTTGCAGCAATTAAATCTCAGGGACTGATTTGTTAAAGTGGTGTGGTAGGATAGGATGTTGGGTGTTTGTGGTCCAGCTTCATTTTCTGTTCAGCTGGGATTCAGACCTCATGGTGATGATCAGGCTGATATCTAGGAACTAGTTGCAGGAAATAGGAAAGTTAAAGGGCAGGGGATCTGATGGTAGGATGGATGAAAGACCAATTAAAGTAGGCACTAGACTGTGGAAACAAAAAATCAATGGAATGGTAAATAAGGGAAGCTTCCAGGCAGAGACAGTAGAAAGATTGTATTTTACACATGAACAAACGCTCATCACATGTTCACAGAGGGAGGTAGGGGGTTATTCTCATCTACTGTATGCCTGCAGTTTATGCACAAGTTGACCCCATCTTTGGTGGACAAAAGAGAGCCTGTATAGCTACAGAATATCTACCAGAGCTTCAGTGCATGTGCATTGCTATGCATGGAGGGTTCCATCTCATTATTACAAAATATGTGACCAGAAGAGACCATAGCTCATCTTCCCTCTTAGCACACAGTATTTTGAACATCCATATTGAATCACTTGACGTCCTTGTAATTAGTAGCATAACCATGTGTCTTTAAACCCATATTTTAAATGTTCACAAAATTATGTCTCAAATGTTTACATCATAACATCTTATATTCTGGGAGAGTCTAGTTCCTGTAATATAACTTCAGCATACCTGCTTCCACTCTTTTGTCGTTAATTCTGGGGATGTGTATGGTGTGGCAACACTGCAAGGCTTACAACATTGCACACCTAGAACTGGATGAGAAATAGTTCTGTCACAGAGGTTGTCAAGACGCTCTCCCTTACTGTATTGTCTTCTGTTACCAGATGCTGATGTAGACCACTTGGCTTCTTTACTCAAGATGTGAGAGTCAGAACTGCACTTCTTGACTTCTACTACGTGGGAACAGGCTCCTGTAAGACTAGTTCTCTGTGAATCATTGATAGCTTCAGTATTTGACTTTGGTGGTCTAAGCACAGACTTCAGCTATAAAGATAAAACACTCAGTCACCATCTTCAGGGCACATTTATGAGTGTGGATGGCCACGTATTATATAACACATAAAATTTCTTGTAATAACCAGTGTGGTGTAGAGTTTTGACTGTTGGCTATGACTCTCTCCTCAGGCATGGAAACCCACTGGGTGACCTTGGTCAAGATGCACTCTTTCAGCCTCAGATGAACACATAAGCAAACCCCCTCTGAACAATCTTGCCAAGAAAATCTAATGATAGGAAATAATTTGAAGCCACACAGCAGCAGAAACAAGAATTTTTTGTAGCCTTTTCACAGTATGAAAGTATGCAATAACAGTTCTAACAGGCCAAGATACATCATGAGCAGATGCAGGGTTTTGTGCAAAGGAGTTTTGTGCAAAGGGATTTTGAACAAAAAGCAAACTAGCATAGCCCTTGACATTTAAAAAAAAATGAAATGAGGAAAATAATATATCAGCAATTAGGTACATTAATTGATTTTTTACACAAGATCCTGGTTAATTGGGTATCAATTTTTTTACAATTTTTAACACAATTGCACTGTGACATCATCATCTTAAGAGAAGCATTTCCCTTTCATTCACACACAGAAAGGAATACTTTCTCTAAAGTGATGTCTTCCATTACTTGTGTGCATTACATTAACATAAAAATCATTTTTAGCCTGTGTAATTTAATTGACAGGATCAATTGACTAAATGTCAGTTTTGATTAACTAATTAAAAAGCCTCAGATTGGGCTGTAGCCCCTTAAGGTAAAATCCAGAGAAAGTCAAGTATGAATAATATGATGCAGTAAAGTATTTTTTTTAAAAAAAAATCTGCTGTGATTTGTTATCTTTGTTTCTTAAAATCTAAAAAATGCTATGACATTTTCAAGATTTAATTCTCATTGATTTCAGATAGGAGAGTGCCTTGTGAGTGTGATATCATACCTTGTTTCTCTGAAACAGATTCAGGAAATTCAAATCAGTTGTGTTCGAGATTCCACCATGTAAGATAAGGACTTTGCTGTCAATTATACTTGCAAGAGGAAGCCAGCTGTAGACATCTCGAAGAAGATGTAAAATTGTTTTGCCATGGCACTATTAAGTGTAAAATGTGATAAGATTTAATTCCTGAAATGTTCAAGATTATGACCTCATACTGACAGGAACAAGATTATGAACATTTGATAAAATATATGGGCAATTACATGTTGATATATATTTTTTATTTCAATGGTTCTGAGAAGTCAAAGAGATATTACAGTGTTATTGCAGATCTACAACAGCAGCAACAACTACAAAAACTTAGTTTATAATGTAGCATCTTACATATGTCAACCTAGAAGTAAAACCCAATATTCTCAATGAGTTTTAGCTCCAAGGAAATAGGTACAGAATTGTATCCTTAGTCATTTAAAGACTACACAGGAAGTGACATGACAAACATAATGGCAGGTACCAAAAAGGAATTAAAATATTTACCTGGTACTTTTTCATAACTTCTTTTGTGAAACCATATCTAAAATGAGTAAATATATAATAAGAAGTTCCCAGATCAGTTTTATTACACATAAGTAAGGGATTGTTCTTTCTTTCATGTTAGTTATTTATGCCTGGGTATGTCCCTTACGACACAATGCTGAGTCAAATGTGCATAACTCCCACAGAACATGATATAAGTAAGAGATTATTCTTGCTTCCACATTATGTTTACATGTTTATGAATTGGTTATTGGTAGGGTGAACTATCACTCTCATCACCATTGGTCATTGTCATAATATAAGAAGGCACTAGTAATTTCAAGAGATCAGAAATGAAGGCTTCTCTACACCCTGATACATTTTCCCTAATTGTTTATTATATTGGTATAAATCCAGTAACTCCATCCTGCTTTGGTGCATTTAACTTGGAGAAGGCAACATTCTCCAAGTTTAAAGCCATGGTTCTTAACCTATAGGTGTCCATTGTACTACAGTTTCCACAGTTCTTCACTATGGGCCAAGCTGGCTGGGTCTCCTAGGAAGTTCAACAACATCTGGTTACTCAAAGTTGGAAAGCAGTGGTCCAAAGAAAAAAGATAGATTGGGTATTATTTACAGATTTTTCAACACTGAACAGTTCATTTGCAGTCCTTTTATCTCAAATTCTCTTCAAACATCAACAACAATCTTCAGACACCAGTGCCATTTCCAAGTTAGTGGCTGAGTGCAAATTCAGGCAAAATGCCCCACAATAACCTGAGTTCCTTTTCCTAGTAAACTAAACCTTACTCACCTAAGCAGGGAACGCATATATGGTACTGATCTAAACTTCTATGTGATAATTTCTGTTTAATCAAGATCCTGATAGATGAACATGCAACTAAAGAATAGAACATAAAGGTATAGGGCTTCAAGCCTCCATTATCTTGTCTGAGATTAAGCCCTATTTAGATCAGTGGGATGTACATAATATAATCTATGGGATTGTGCTACAAATGATTTATTTTCCAATATGGGTAAACACTGCAAACAAACTCCTGAGAGTTACTACTCATCAGATCTAATTTTTGGCTATGGGAATGTTGCACATCAAGTTGTTCACACTTATGAAAGATTATATAAACAATAGTGATACCTAAGATTCATGAGGTAATCCTCGTGGTTCCCTCTGTTCAAGTGTAAATGGTTAGGATAGACAAGCAGAAATGCAAACAGGATCACAAGTATTTCTATGGAATTTTCCCCTCTGTCAACGAAATCACCATTAAAAATGTAGGGATTTTCTTCTGAAGGGAGGCCATTCTGTAGGAGAGAGCAAATCAAGAGGATCTGGTAGCACAACATTATATTAGCATCAGAATAAAGCTGAATGATCAGCGTTGCACTTTAAAGCTATGCAGAACCCCTTCTTCTACCTGATGTCAATGCAGCATAACAAAATGAACTGCTGTAGCAATGCCACTTAGCATTAATTACTGTACCTGTACATGTGTGCATCCGTGTGTGTATGTGCCTTCACATCGTCAGACCTATGGCAACCCATAGCATTTTCTTGAAGCTAAGAAAGTGCGACTTCCCAAGGTCACCCAGTGAGTTTCCATGGCTGAGTGGGGATCCAAACCTGGTCTCTAGAGTCACAGTCCAACTCTCAAAGCACTACATCATGCTGGCTCTCATTGTTATCTTAGGAAGAGATAAAAGAACAGGAGAATCTCTGGACACCTCCCTTGCATGTGTAATAGGAAGATAAAATGCTTTTTCCCCTTCCTGTGAAGAAACTTGTTTAATCCCACCAGTCTCTCATAACATTGAGTTCTGTATTGCTTTGTTAAGACCCAGAAGACCTATGTTTTAAAGAGGATTTTGTGGATTTTGATGGGTTTTCTGCTGTGAGCCACCTTGCTTCCCCCTCTGGGAGAAGGGCAGCATATAAATAACAACAACAGTAACAATAAATATTTGCAGTAAAAATAAAGCAAATACATTTAATTCTTCAATATTAGTGTACTTATATTATACAAATTTATATTATACAAATTACTGTATATATAAATATGTAAATGCTATATAATACTTAAATATTAGTAATAACATTGTGGAATGATCCATTTTATGATCTATGTAGACATATCAGCTTAGATTTATCATCATTGCTGGTCTTATCCTACCACTACCACAAGGATCTGATAGAGCCCTAGCTCTGGAGACCAGGGTTCAATCCCCCACTCAGCCACGATTGTCTGGCTGTCCTTGGGCAAGTCACACGTTCTCAGCCTCAGGGGAATGCAATCGGAAATCATCAGCTCCCAAATCATCAGAAGCTCTTCAGAGTTCCCTTGAGGAACACTGGACTGGAGTGTGTTTCCAATAATAATAATTAAAAAAACCTTGAATTCAGAGGCTCTCAAAAGCACACAGACTATGTTCACTTGCCTGGGAAAGCTCTTTGCAATGGGAGCTTTTAAGGCAGCTTTACACTTGACATTTCATTCACATTTCAAATACAAAAATGGCATCCCCTTAAAAATATAAAGCTGCTATGCTTGCTTTCCTTGAGCACTGCTCTAGTTATAACTAATGGGGGCGGGGAGAGGAAGGGAGAGATGAAATTATCATCTATGGCAGCAGGAAAAAAGAGGGGAAAATAGCTTCCCAATGGTTTGTGGAACTGAGAGTTGCTACTGTCTCATTAGAGAGCCTTCTGGGTATGTATTTAATTAGCTTCCTTTTGTCAATCTGGCTTTTAATTCCGCTCCAGGATGTCTATATGCATAGCATCAATTTAACACAGACTAATTTAGCAACTGGCAATTGAAAATAGTATGGGCTAGTGTTGGGTGGATGTTTTTTTTTTTCCTGCCGGGAAAAAATATGGGAAATGGTATCATTTAACCATGAATGAAAGTATCTCAAATTGTCTGCTTTAATTAAGCAAAGGTGTTATGCATAAGATAAGCACTTTAAAAGCATTAAGGACATGTTATCTAGACTAACAGGCTGCAGACAATGTTAGGGTCATCATTTAAGGCTGTTAAATGGCTTTCCTTCTCGTGTTCCTCCAAAGGAGATGTTGGCTTGTAAATCAAAGGCTACAAGCCACATTAGAATCTTAACCAGAGATTGTGAGCTTTAGCAGGCAGTTCACCAATTATCACATGCTTACCTTGCACCAAAGGCTCAGAGCACATTAATAATTTTATAGTGAAAGGGAAGGAGGGAAGGAGGAAATATACTGAATGCTGCCAACGGATTTCTGAGAAAAAAATTAGGCAATGAAAAGGGAAAACTACAACTACAGACTTTCAAAAAGATGCCTTTATGTACTGTAATTGGAAAGCATGAGAAGAAATCTAAGCACTTCATCATGGATCAGTTTAAAATTTGGGTGGCTTGGCAAGTGTGGCAGCTGGTGGTTTCCAAGCCAATGGAACAGTGAATCAGCTCCAGATTTAACTCTGATTATAAAGAAGCTATTCAAAGCTCGGAACCCTACCTCAAAATAGTTTCAGCACCTTGGATAGGTCTGTCAAGGTTTGATTGAAACCCATCATGTTGGACTATGACTTTGGAGGCCAGAGTTTGAGTCCTCACTCAGCCATGGAAACCCACTGGATGATCTTGGGTGAGTCACACACTCTCAGCCCCAGAAACCCTGTGATAGGCTCATATTAGGGTTGCCATAAGTAGGAAATTACTTGAAGGCACACAACAACAACAACAAAAACAACAACACCTATCATCATCATCATCATCATCATCATCATCCTGCTCTTCTCCCAGGACTGGAACTCAGGGTGGCTTACAACATTAAAAACAATACAATAAAAAGATACAAAAACAATACATTAAAATAATATTAAACTACTAAAATAAAATAAAAAAGATAAAAATATCTAAAATATATTAAAACAATATAGCATCCAGGACATTCTTTAAAGGTTTGCTGTTTTGAATGCCTGTTTGAAAAAGAAGGTTTTTGCCTGTTGGTGGAAGGCCATCAAGGGAGGGCCATTCTGGTCTCCCTGGGCAGGGAGTTCCAGTGTCTAGGAGAAGCTACAGAAAATCCCCTCTCTTATGTCCCCACCAACCATGCTTGTGATGGTGGTGGGAAAGAAGGGCCTCCTCTGAGAATCTCAGAGCCCCGGCCAAATCATAGAGGGAGATAGTCTGCCAAATATTCTGGTCCTGAGCTGTATAGAGCTTTAAAGATCATCATCAGCACTTTGAATGGTGTCCAGAAACAAACTGGCAGCCAGTGGAGTGGTTTCGACAGGAGTGTTGTATGGTCTCTATAACCTGCCCTGTTAGCAGCCTGGCTGCAGCTCTTTGAACATGGTGAAGTTTCCAAACACGCTTCGAAACCAGTCCAATTTGCAGTAGTCAAATGGGATGTAACCAAGGCGTGTTGCACTGTGGCCAGATCTGACATCTCAAGGAATGGGCACAGCTGGCGCACAAGTTTTCAATGTGCAAAAGCACTCCTGGTCACTGCAGACACCTGGGCTTCCAGGTTCAAAGCTGAATCCAGGAGTACTCCCAAACTGCAAACCTGTGTCTTCAGGGAGAATGTGACCTCATCTAACACACGCTGGATCCATATTCCCTGATCTGCCTTCCAACTGACCAGGAACACCTCTGTCTTGTCTGGATTAAGTTTCAACTTGTTTGCCCTCATCCAGTCCATTACTGATGAGAGACACTGGTTTAGGACCAAGACAGTCTCCTTGGATTGGGGTGGAAAGGAGTAGCAGAGTTGAGTGTCTTTGGCATATTGATGACCCCACACCCCAAAGCTCCGGATAACTTCTTGCAGCTGCTTCATGTATATTTGCCACCCCAATCACATGGCACCACCAGTTTCCAGTGCCACTGCTTGACAGTGCATGGATACAATGATAAATGTCGCTATATTGCCCAGATGGAGCATAACTCTCTGTCTGTGGCGTTCCATACTCCTCCCACCACCCCTGAAGGCAGTTTCCCAATATCTAGTTTGCTGCAATGGCTGAGGGAGCACCATGCTGTGGTTCTGGAGCTAGGAAGAGAAAGTGGAGGTCCCATTTTTGGATAAGAAAGGGAAAATTTTCTTTTTTTCCCCTCATACATAAATTCCCAGAATGTGAAAAATAATTAAGAGAAGTACAAAAACTCTTATAATCTTACCCAGGAGGAAGATAGGTTAAGAATTTATTTTTTTCTCTTATACATGAAAACAAAGTAAGTTAAATTTCCATCCCTGGTTCAGAATTATTTTACATCGAAATGCTAAGTTTTCATGTGAACAAAAAGAATAAGGAGACAAGTGATATGATTCTGTTTTATAATGAGCTTCAGTAATATGAGTAAACAATGAAAGATTATCAGTTCTGTCAGTGCTTAAAGAAATAAGAACAGAGAATGATGCCATGACCGGGGAAAATATTTCTCTCTTCATAAAGAACAACTTAAATTATAATACAATTTTATTTCAGAAAATAAATGAACAATGAACAGTTGGTGGAACTCACAATTTAAAAGAGGAATATAGAGTATTTGCTTTTAAGGACTAGGAAACTTAGACATACATACATACAGAATCTTCCATTTTGTTGTCTCAGATTTTTTTAAAAAATTAGAAGTTCTGAAATGATGAAAAAAATCACATGGTTTGTCCTTGCACAAACAAGAGATACTACAGAGAAAAGCAAAATCCCAAGTGATGTTAATGATATATTAGGCAATGAAAGACTCTACCATGTTTCAGGCTAGACTTATTGTATTAATCTTCCATATTTTAAAATTTCTTTGGGTCTTTGGATTTTAGATAGCACACCAGAGAAGAGCTTTACTGCATCAAGATACATTATTTTTTACATCTCCCTTTCCTTCAGCACCTTCCCCTGATAAATAGTTGATAGCACTTGGGGCTTTGGGTCTTCCCACTCCTGCTCTGTAGGAGACAACCCAAACCATTTCAGGTTTTACCTTTATATTTGTATACTTTTAGAAAACTCGTTTTGTTTCTCCCAATTTCTTTTCAATTGTACCCTTCATTTATCATTCAGTTATAGCTAAGGACAGAAAGATGGCCATGGTTCAAAAATTGAAAACACAGATGAGATTATCACACTAGGGTCAATTCCAGAATCATCCCACAATAATCCCATTACCATCCCACAATTATCCCATTGCCAATAATGGGATAATTGTGGGATGGTTCTGGAATTGATTCTAGTGTGATAATCAGAGTGATAATGATCTGTGTACAGGCTAACAAATCCAGCTTTGCTAAGACACCTTCCTCAGAGCCCCAGGCATCCCACATTTACTTACTTTGTAGAAAATCAGCAAAAGGTCATCCAGCTTCCCATGCAGATCACCTATGAAGAACACAGTTTTCCATAACCAACGCACCAAGTAAAGTAAGTAAACTGACAGTACAGTCTTACATATGTCAGCCCAGAAATAAGCCTCACTTCATGACACATAGATCCAGATAAATCATTGTCAGGTAAGCAACACCATACTAGAAGCCATTATGGTGTCTTCCCATCCCCAGCTTTTGTTTTCTATTCTTACCATGCTCTAGAGTTAATAGACAAACTTACAATGTAGTGTTATAATTGTTATAGTTCTGCTGGCAGTGCTACTCAGTTGTATTGGCAGGATGACCAATTCAACTCACATGGCAGACCATTTTTCGATCTTACCTACTGTTTATACCTTCTCCAGTTCACATTTTTCATCATTAAGCACGTACATTTTGTGTAGGCATGCAGGTACATATATTATATTATAATCAAATAACAGCAGCAGGAACTGGCCTGTTGAAGCCACATAAAAGTGTGAGGGGACTAATGGAAGAAATGGAGGTATTAATGAGAGCATAATGGGGCAATGAGGTTTTAGAAGGGAGAGCACTGGGAAATAGCAGTTTTTTGTGGTGTTATCAGGATGTTCTGGAAGAGTTTATTCCTGATGTTTTGCCAGCATCTGTGGCTGGCATCTTCAAAGAATGCATTCTTCTGAAGATGCCAGCCACAGATGCTGGTGAAACATCAGGAATAAACTCTTCTATAACATGGTCACATAGCCCCAAAACCCCACAGAAAACAGTGGACTCTGGCCATGAAAGCCTTCAACTTCACACTGGGAAATAAGCTTTGCAATATTCAAAATTAGCAAATTCAGCTCTCATTTTGATCCCTGTGATCTGATACCACTTTAACTGCTACTGCTCCATCTTAAGGAACACTGGGGTCTAATTTGCACTGCAGAAATAATGTAGTTTGACTTTAATTGCCATGGCTCAATGCTATGGAATTCTGGCATTTGTTGTTTGTTTTAATACCAGAGTACTCTGACAGAGAAGGCTAAATAGCTCACAAAAGCTGAGCCAGAAATCATTCATTTTAACAGGGTCCACTGTTATCTGTAGTTTCATGCATCCACAGTAAGTCCGGGAACATAGCTCCGATATATGCTTATCCCATCTTCACTACACCAAAGAGTCATCATAGACAAAAACTCTCTCTGAATGATTATTTAAATGCACATCTCAATGCAAAGTTGAAAAGAGTTTTCAGGAAGTGAGATAGAGCTGGTTTAGAAGTAATCAACATTTTGGCCTGAACTTCAGTAAAAATGGCACTTTCATCTGACACTAATCACATGGCTGGCTACAAAAAACATTATTTGCATGAAGAAGAGGTTGCAGTCTCTGTTAGATGCTCTTTCAATTGTGCAAATGTGGACACAAATTGAAGGATTATATATATTTTGATTGGAAAAGACATCTGAGAGTAACTGTAATGCCATCTAATGTGGGACAGGAAATCTCTCTTACAGGTTCTTTCAATTGTGCAAATGAGAGTAGCAGTTGAAGGATACATATGCATTAATTTGAAAATACAGGTTTGTCTCTGAGAACTTCCAAATTATTATTATTATTATTAATTTTATTTATATAGCACTGTAAATTTACACAGTGCTGTACAATCTTATAATCAGACGGGATTCATAGTTTTTGGAAGTTATCATGATATTTTGTATACATAGCCATCACTCACTCACCAGAGCTGACCGAACTGCATAAAAGTATAAATGCAAGATCCCTTATTTACTACTGCATTGAATCTTAAAGCTTATATTAAAATATGGAATCACCCTAGACCTGCAGTAATACATTTAATTCCATTTTCTAGCTGTTTCATTGATTTGCAGATATAGCACTAAACGTCAGAGTTACTAATGCAATATTTATTCTGCCGTGCTGGCCAACCTCCTCCAGGAAACCCAGAAGTATCACCAGCTCATCCATAATTTATAATAGTGAAATCAAGGGCAGTTCAGCCGAAGGCCCTGGTATTGTTACAATCTCCACTGCAGGCAGAAAGGGATGCTTATATCTTCATCTGACTAGATAGAAGGAGAAGGAACAGGTAGGCCCCAGGCACAAAAATCGGGCTGCAAGAGATCTCTCAATCTCAGTCAATGAGTTTTCAACAGTAGCACAGGAGAGATTCTTCACTTTAATGTTTGGTTCCTGCTGCCCACGGCTTATCTCTACTCAGATCTATATGTCCTTCTGTTATTATCTATTGTTTATTTAAGAACATTTTATACTATTTTTCATTTTTTAAAAAATCCCAAATCACAGCAACAGACAAAAGAATATCTCTCCCTCCTTCAGAACAAACTGGAATTTTAAATGTAAAGCTTGGAATAAAGTACTTACAAATAACTAATTGTTTAGAATTAGTCTCTCCCTCCACCCCAATAACAACATTGTATGTACATTGCAATTGTCACTTAATAAGGTGGTTCACTCCCTTGTGGTATAACAATAACTTTTGCTTACTTCTATGGTTAAAGGTATGTGGCCTCACTAAATGGCAGAGGAGGAACATCACCTGGTACAAGTGTTGGCTGGTGTTGTGGTTTGCAATGGTGCCTTACGCTTGGAATGATAACAGTAACCAATTATTTTAAAAGTAGACTGCCAAGCTCTGAAACAAACGTTTCATAACCTTTATATCAGGGGCAGCCCATCATCCAAATTTGTGTATGGACCACTGGTATTTTGCATATTGAATTGCATTTCATAAATTAAAAACTCTGAAAACTGCACTAACTTGCCACTGATATATTAATTCTTATCATGGAGGGATTTTTTTAAAATGGCCTCAGAACAAGTACAGCTCAACATGGGTTTCTTCCCCCATGATCACATTCAGGAAGCATTTGTTTGAGTACTTGAGGGAAGGCTAGAGGTGAAAGAAATTATTTACCACACAAAGTAGCATTTTACAGATGGAAAAGCAGCTCTTTTCTTAAAAGTTTGCCTGGTTTAATCACTGATTCACTGAGCAAATCAGACAGAAAAGAAGTGGGAGGAAGCATTTGGCATACTTAAAATATTTGCCAGTGGATGACTCATCAGTCTTTTTTTTTAAGTTAAAAAATAATAATTATAATAATGGAAAGGCAGGAAGGATGGGATGGAATGGGGAGAGATGCTAACATTTCAAAGGCATCAGCTACCAGCAAAAATACTATGTGACTTTGCAAATTGAAAATTCAAACTAGATGTCACCTTCATGCCATGTCTCTCTCTCTTATAAAGGGCACTCATAACTTACCACAGATAGTGATTTCCTTGGCATATGAGGTTGACAGATGAGTGATGTTTGGCATCTGCTGAAGGACCTTTCTGGTCTCATGCAACAGTTGAAGCACATATCGAGCATGAAGCTGCTGTATACAGACAGGCATAAAGACAGAAACAAGAGATTATAGGCTACCTTTGGCAGAGTACCAGAGCCCCCTAAAAGAAGCTTCCTCTATCCTGACACCTTCCAAGATGTGTTGAGCTGCAACTCATATTTCCACCATGGTACTGGACATTCTGGATGGTGGAGAGGTAGTTCAACATATCTTGGGCTGGGATTGCTAAGGCTGGTTTAATTCATATGACAGGGATGCAGGAATCTGCAGCTGGCTGATATAGTTGGATTGCAGTTTCCATCATCCCTCACCATCAGCTATGCTGGCTACGGCTGGTGGAATATGCTGGAAAGTTATACACATCCCACTTCTGACCATTTTGCAGTCATCCCACACAAGTGAGCAAATATTAATGCCCTGTATTTTCAGTGTTTGAATGTTTAAAATAATGTTTTTATGAACATTAAATATATACAAACAGGAGACTTTAATTATTTTTAATTTTTTATTAAAATTAAAATCTTCCTAAGATTACAAGTCCATAGATTTAACAAACAAAATGGTTCACAATACCTAAATAAGGAACAGAATACAAAGGTGATACTAGCAAGTACCAGTCAAATCAAGATATAATTATTAAAACTATTTCTTTCTCATACATCTAACCGATATTACATCATCTGGTTTTGAAAAATGGCTGTGGAGTTTCTAATAATGTTTCCATCAAGTCAAGTATATAACATCTTTATAAAAATCTTGGTAGTATTCTGGTGGTCCTCTCAATACAAACCAAGACTCCTTTATTGAAAAATGGCACCCATATATTGATTTTGTAAATGCAGATAAGTCCTTGAGATTAAACTTTAATTCTTTATTTTAATTTTGAACAGATCAACATTTAAAATAGAAGAAAATTGTCATATTATTGCAATCTATTAGAAATGCAGAGTTTTCTGCATATGAAAATACTGATACCAGAGGAAAAATTGTGTAATTTTTACTATAATGTGTGTGTGAGTGTGGGTGCATGTATGTGTGTATTTTCAAGGATCCATCTGTTTCCTTTGAGTTAGTGAACAGAATACTTATAGCTTCTACTAACAGTTACATTTATGAAGATCATAATCTATTTTTCAAAAAGGTAGCACAGAAAGATTCATCAATATTAGAAATTACATTATTTTCTGATATTAGATGACACTTTGGTTAAGTCTTTGGCCAAATCTTCTGAAGAGCTGAAAAAGTATTTAGAGTGAAAGCTAATTGTCCTATGTATGGAGTGCATGTATATAGTTTATTGAGAAAATGATGTCTTTTTCTTTCTTCTTGAACATATTATAAATATTTTTTCAAAAATAAAAGCCAAATAATTCGTTTTCAAGATGTTAATAACAATTATTTCCCCATAACACACTCTTTCAACTTCTATACTCTTCTTTCTTAATCATATTTATCTTGTCCTTATGATTATGATATGAACAATTTATAGATGTCCCTAGATATAAAATATAGTACTGTTAATTTAATAGCCAGAACTTACCTGACGATGCTTGAAAGCCTGAAGAAGCACATGAGTGTCAGCAACAGTGAGGGGAAAACACAGACGAGGACCATAGTAAGAGGTGGGTACCTCTATAGTCCTTTCATACTCCATCATAGCAGGATCTGAGCCTGCCATGCTGTAATTGCCCATAATGGAGACAAAGTGAGAGCTGATTTCTATAAAAGAAGCAGAAAAGCAAGTTATAAACACTGGCTGCTACCACACTGCAGAATTAATGCGGTTTGACACCACTTTAACTGTCATGACTCCATCCTGTGAAATCCTGGGCTTTGTAGTTTGTTGTGATTCCGGAGCTCTCTGACAGAGAAGGCCAGATATTTCGCAAAAGTACAATTTGGTCCTAAACTTTCCTCTAGTGAGAGTACTACCTGAAAAGAGTTTCACTTAGCACAATACAGTGAGTAAATGGGTAGTAAGTGAACTTCATCAATTGCCATTTCTTCTTCATTCCTCAGTGCTCTAGAATTTGCCCATTTCATTAACAAACAGCTTTTCCCATTAAGAAGTTCTTCCTAATGTTTAGTTCGAATCTCCTTTCTTGTAAATTAATTCCCTTAGTTTGATCCTAACTACTACAGTGGCAGGGGGAAAAAAAAAACTAAGTCCATCTTCCATTTCGTGTCATATCACTATATATTACTCTCAGTCCTTTCTTCTCTATGCTAAACACACCCAGTTTTCTCAAATGTTTGTCACAGAAGTTGACTTATAGACCCTTTATTATCTTCATCGTTTTCTGAACATATTCAAAATTGTCAATATCCTTCTTATACTGTAGTGTCCAAAATTCCAGGTGAGAACCTACTAAAGCAAAACTTTTCTTTTAATAAACTTTATTGTTAAAACAAACAAACAAACATCCAACAATCAAACTACATCCAATGGCAAATAGCAAACAACAACAAAAATACACAAATGACAAATTTTCTCTTATCATTTTCCAAATCATTCCTTCTGACATTACTCTAAAACATTTCAACTACATCCTACCATATTGTTAAACATATTGTTAACCATCCTAACCATTTCATCCTATCATAATCTTTCCTACTAACATTCCCCCTTTCTTCTTACTCACCTTCCATTCATTTTCTTAACCCTCCTATCCTCTTCTTTCCCCCCTCCCATCCTTTTTACCATCTTTCTAGTTTCTTTTCCTTCCCTCTCTCCTTCTTCCACTTCTTCATCTCCTTTCACCTTCCTTCCATCTCCCCACTAAAGCAGAACTTGATCTCTGTGCTTGTTCTAGATACGGTCAACCTGCGCCATACGCGGGCTTCCTTTCTGTGGCTTTCAGCCACATGCACACACCACATTGTTTTCAATGGGGCACGAGCATACACAGTTTTCCCCTTATGTGTGTGTGTGGGGATCTGGAATCAGGTAAGGGAGAACTGTACAACATTTCTGATGAGGCAGCCTAACATTGCATTACCTGTTTTTTGTCACTGTATTGGATTCATATGTATTGGATTCATATTTAATTTATGGTTTTTCTAAGATTATAGCAAGAAGCTTCCCTCCCGGTGCTGTGCAACAGCTTTTTATACACCAAAACAGCAATGATTCTTTTCACATTACCACACAATTGCAAATTGATAACAGGTTGGCAGTGCATCTTATTGCACCACCATTCTGTTTACTGGCCAGTTATCCAAGAGTAAGTAAGTAAATAGTCTTGCTTTCATTGGGAATAGGGTGTGTGCAGTTCTCTCCCGGAATGACCTATTACATATACTTGAATAACAGGTTAACTGTGGGACTGACAGCTATTCACAGGTTTTCCTATTCTTTAAAATCAGCTGCAGAAGCATGGATTGACTACAGGATACTTACAGCCTAGCCACAATGTGGTGCAATAAGATCCCGTGGTTACAGTTTCAGTCCTGCTTCTATCCCATTATTTAAGAACTGTGCAATAATCTCCAAAGACTCCTAGATCATATTCATATCAACTATTCTCCAGCTAGGCAACCATCCTGTTGAAATTCATTTTGTTAGAAAGAAGAAGCGCTCAGAGCAGAATGTGGCTCCTGGATCCAAGTCAATAGGATATTGAACATCAATTTTAATTCAAAGAAACATCTGTGTTAGTTTGGAAAATCAGTATGTAAAAGGGATCTTTTAGTATCTTTGAGACTAACTGAAAGAAAGAAGCTGGTAGCATGAGGTTTCATAGACTTGTGTTTACTTCCTCAGATGCAGCTTCCATGAATCTGAGGAAGTAGACTACAGTCTATGGACTTTATCGCACTGGGGAAAGCCGGGAAAAGCTGGTATTAAAAAGGCATTTTCCTGGCAAAGCTGAGAGGTCGCAGCAAAGATTTTCAGATGATGTCACAATTAGAGAGGACTTATCCGGGGAAGAAACAGGAATACTCTAGTAACAAATCATTTAAGGG
Organism: Urosaurus nigricauda; assembly: GCA_034509955.1. NCBI lineage: Eukaryota > Metazoa > Chordata > Lepidosauria > Squamata > Phrynosomatidae > Urosaurus > Urosaurus nigricauda. The sequence goes on from JAOEGL010000003.1 coordinate 90,504,926, forward strand.
ATTTCCATGTGAATGGTTTGTTGCTTGAGCATTCCTGTTTCTTCCCGGGATAAGTCATCTCTAATTGTGATGTGTCTGAAAATCTTTGCTGCAATCTTGTGACTTTGCCAGGACAATGCCTTTTTAATGCTGACTTAAATCGTGGCTTTTTCCACATGTGATAAAGACCTAAGAAAGCTCATGATCCCAGTTTCTTTCTTTCAGTTAGTTTCAAAGGTGCTACTAGATCAATTTTAATTGTCAATGTAGGCATATAGCAGGAAAATGCAATTGATACTAGGATCCTAAGAACCTTCCATTCGTATAAAACCCAAAAAGACTCTTATGATATCTTCAAGTATGTCACAAATTAAAGCTGAAATTATGCAAAACAAGTAGATTGATGAGTCACAATGATAATACAATCATCTAAGGCATGCTGTGTTAATTAATGAATGTTAATTAATGTGTGTATAGGGAGAGGGCATGATCAAACTGTGAGAAATTCTGTAAGAAATTCAATTCTATGAGTTTAGATTCTGAGGCCTGTTCCAGCCACACAAAGAGAGAAGAACAGAATCTACATGAACATTCCCTCCAAAATGTCATGAAACTAGAGGAAGAGGAAGAAACAAAAGAGTAGGACCAAAATACTATTGTTGGTCAGAATTAGAGTAGACCAGTTGAAACAATAAGATTCAATGAGTGTTCAACAACTGATTCAATGGAGTGTTCTCTAGTTGGAACCAACCAACAAGATTCAGGCCAAAAACAACTGCACTCGCCTTGAAACAACCAACCAACCTCCAGAGTGGTTTGGGTTTTCAAACAGTTTTTAAAAAATACTTTATGTTCAGTTTCATACTGCAACATAGTCTGGTCCCAGTTCCCCACTACTAGACTCATTGTATCCTTAGTCAGTCCAGTATTAAGTATTAAATCCAGTATTAATATCTTAAAATATTAAGATAGAAGTCAGAAGTGCCTCTCCCCTTCCTTGAGACTTCCTCTTTTTCCTATTCCCAACTTTTAAAAAATTAATCTCAGGAATCTTAGTAAAATTGCCACAGCCTTCACCTACTTTCCAGATCATTTTATAAACACCATAAATCTTATCAGCAGTGCCTCAAGGAACACTCTCTTGTTTTCCAGCCTTCTTTTAGAAAAAAAAAAAAAATCCCTTCTTTTTTCTCATGAATTTTCCCCTATTGTGAATTTTGACTTGAAATTCACCACTGCAATGTGGGAGACAACTAAGAACACTCTGTCAAATTTTGAGCCAACTAACCCAATGTCCCAATGAGTCATAGCTTCCACTGAAACAGAGGCATCCTCTTTTATTATTACTTTGTGGGGAGGAGTATGTCATGCAGCCAGGGAGCTGACTGTACCCACCCGCACTTTGATTTTCGGTCTTAGGAATCAAACACTGGTATTTCAGCATGTAGTTCCTTGAATGGCTATAAATGCATGCACCAGAAATTCTATTTGCAGACACATAACTGTATAGCTGTATAGTACTTTTTGTAGACAAAATGCACACCTGTGATCATTTGGGGAAAATTATTAAACCAATCTATCAAATATAATATCTCAGCCTCACCTGGATTGGACTCATTCGCTTGAGTAAAATGGTCCAGCATGAATGTGAAGAAGTTGGACAGCTGAATAAGAAAACATATCTTTTAGTTGAAAAATTGAAATGCTTCTAATTTCTTGCATATCCCCCCATTTCTAATGCCTTTTGAATTGTGCTACTGTTACATTGGGCAAAATTTTTGCTGAAAGTGCCCATTTAGAAGAAGAGGAAGATTTCCCTTCCATACAAAAGCTATCCTGTGCAAGCACTGAAGCACTTCCTCATAAAACAGAAAGGTGAAAACTTACTGCTTGCATAGACATTATTTCACTAAGAAGTAAGATAAAGCATATGTAATGGCACAAAATTAATCAAATTTACTATATGAAAAGGTATTCAAATACAAAATGGAATCAAGCTGAAGTCCCATTCCTAAAGCCTGACACAATGTAATATAAGTAAATGCCCTCTTTCAAGTTTGGACTAACACCTGGAATGAATTCACTGCCTTACCAACATGGAAGCCACAAGCTGCCATTGGGTGGAGTGAGATGGCTGTATTGGGCAGCAGGCTTGGAGTGACGTGGAAGGGAATCAAATCCGTGTTTATCTGTTATTATTGCAGTTCTAAAGCAAGACAGAGTGAGAGCTGCTTTTGAGATTTTCAGCATCAGTTGTCATCTGGAAATGTATCTACAGGTGGGGGCAAAAATAAGAATTCTGCCCCCCCACCTGATTATTTTTTTTATTTCTCAAATGTCTAGCATTGTGGTAACTTAAAACTTCAATTGAGTATTTATAAATATAGTTTAAGCATCCAAAGGGGGGGAGGGGCAGGCAAAGTTACCAAGGGAATGAGAACACCACAAATATAAGAGTTCTAGGTGCAAGTGATTTTCAGTGTCTTACTCTCTGCAATGATAAAATTTTGGGTCATTATTGTTGTGTACCTTCAGGTCATTTCCAAATATCATGAGGTTTTCTTGGCAAGATTTGTTCAGAGTGGGTTTGCCTTTGCCTTCCTCTGAGGCTGAGAAAATGTGACCTCTCTAAGGTCACCCAGTGAGTTTCCGTGACTGAGCATAGATTTGAACCCTGGTCTCCTGAGTTATAGTTCAATACTTGCACCACTACATAACACAAAAATTTAACGGGGGCAGAATGCTTATTTGGGAGGATAAGACCTCATTTTGATATAGTGACTGTGCATCTTGACTCAGGTAGGAAGGGGCACTGTAATTTTGCTCTCAGGAAGACATCTTAGACCAGCCTGATATACACTCAAAATTAAATTTTAAACATTGTCCATGAATGAGAAAACAAACATACAAACTACATTATACATGAAGAATATCATTCATAAAATCAGCTTGTTGTGATTTACTGGAGACTTGTGCCAAAGAAATTTCACAGACGTTATACCTGTAGCTGTGCTTGTTCTTCTGCATATTCAATTGACTGAAAGATGCTAAGGGCGTATTGCCGCTTCAGCTCCATTCGAGCCACGTATGACCGATACCACCTTTGGATGAGGACAGCTGCTTTGATGGCTGACAAAACATATAGTGGACAGAAAGAAAATAGTTATTATTCACAACTCATTGTGCAGATCTTTGGATTCTGTTGCAGCTTGTATTTGTGTTGTGCACTTTTCAAAGTGTCTCTATTTACACAAAGCCTGTGTTTTCAGACAATCTGAGAAGGTAATCATGGCTTGTTCACTAATTCTAGGGCAACACTGTGTCTAAAGGTCCAAAGAACCTGGCTTTTAATGCACTGTGTAAGTAAACTGGATCATGTGGACTGTTGCCTCATACTTTTGAAAGGTGAAATACACCCCACAGAGATCTGTATATTTGATTTTCATGTGATTTCCAAGACAGCACACATAAACTCTATTAGGAGAAAAATCACTCACAGACCAAACGTCTTGCAAAACTCGCACTGTTACCACATAACTCCTGTTTTATTCAGGCCTTGATTCTCAGTAAAATCCACAACAAAGAAAGAACAAGATTAGGAAGAGAATGCTATCTTTCTTGTTGTTGTGTGACTTCAAGTTGTTTCTGACCTTTGGTCATCCTAAGGCGAACCTATCATGGAGTTTTCTTGGCGATATTTGTTCAGAGGGGTTTTCCCTTTGCTTTCCTCTGAGGCTGAGAAAGTGTCACCCAGTAAGTTTCCATGGCTGAGAGGGGATTCAAACTCTGGTCTCTAGAGTCATAGGACCTTATCGCACAGACTTTTGCTCTTGCTCTGGCCATGGGCAGGGCACACACGTAGCCGAGTGAAAATGCATTTTATTGTATGCCGCACTGTCCTCAAGGTAGCCCCATGTCATCACTTGGCGCTAAGGCATTCCCGATCAGGGCTCAGGTGTGTGAATTTTGAAAGGCGGACAGTGCGGCATGCAATAAAATGCATTTTCACTCGGCCCCGTGCATCCCCAGCCCATGCCCAGATTGGGAGCAAAAGTGTATGTGATAAGGTCCATAGTCCAACTCTCAACCACTACACCATGCTGGCTCTCCCTGTTATCTTAGGAGAAGATAAAAGTACAAGAGAATCTCTGGACACCCCCTTGCAAATGCAATAGAAAGATAAAATGTTTTTCCCCCTTCCTTTCAAGCCAAGAAGCATGTTTAATTTCATCAGTCTCTCATAATGTTGAGTTCTGTATTGCTTTGTTAAGAGGCAGGCTCAGAAGACGTATGCACTATCAGGCTTCATGGATTTAACAGGAGAGTGCTTTCATGCTGGGGCAGAACCCAGCAAGAGCAGCTGGGGCTTCTTTGGAGGCCAAGGACAATCCTGGGCTAATTTATTTAAGTTTTATATTTTTAAAATAAGATGTTACTGTACCTTTTGCTCTCTGTGATGATCCCTGTATGTAGTGTTGTTTCTGACACAGTATTCAAAAAACTGAATACACTTTCCAAGCTGGGATGACACAATGGTCAAACAATTTTATTCTACACTTCCCCGAAATTAGTATTTCGTAGACAAATTATTGCAAAAATATTTTTTACACAGGACCTCCAAAGTATGATTTTTTTTAATTTTATCTATGTATGTTTTAAGTTTTTCACATTTTAAAATGTTTGAAATCTATGCAGCCATAGCATTTAAATGAACGCTTCTGCTTTACATTAGTGAATAGTCAGTAAACATGTCACAACAGAAATTAGCTCCAACACTAGACATACTGTGGAAGTTGTTATTGTGTGGGCTAAAATAAGGTGTTGAACAGTATACATACCCTGTGTTATTAAACAAGTAGTAACCTGTTTTTAAGATCATGGCCCTGACAGAGGGATGTGCTCTCTTGGAACATTGCCCTTCCTATAACTCTTGACTTCATTATTTCAATTCTCACTCAAGTAGAAGTGCAGCTTTGTCATTTTAAATACAATTAATTAAGGCTCAAGAGACTTTGGTCAATGACGTCAACCCAAAGGGAATAGTCAATATTTCCAGAATCTGTTTGCTTTGCCAGAATAACCAAAGAGGCATTTCAGAAGTGGTATGGGGAAAATATATTAGTAACCAGGCATTTTGAACTTTTACAGAGTTAATCTAAATATTTGAATGTTGAGTTCTAAGAAAATTTTCAAGCGCTGTCCCAGATATCTGATGGTTAAGGGAAGTAAAACCTTGGGGCTTGACACCTACTATTTTGATCAATTGGCCTGTCCCTTGCTCCACTTGCAAGTATAATTCTGTTCCTTCCTCAGATCTGCTCACTTCACCTTAAACTGACCTTCCCTTGTGGCCAGAGAGTTTCTCAGCACATCCTGCATATCATTCCATCAATTCCATAATCATTCAGCAAACAGCTACTTGTATTTTTTACATAAAGTGCCATCATACCTCTCCTGATAAGTTTTGAAAGCACTCCTATACTGTTTGGGTTTGGGGTGTATAGATAATAACAAATTATGTGGGATGAAGTCTCAATAAGTTTCATGAGAATGATCTGTCTTCCCCACCCTCTAAAGTATTTGTTTTGTCGAATTTACAAGAGGCAGCAGTATTCTTAAGTGCCATTTCTTCCAATACGTCCCATTAGAACATTGCCATGATGTACAAGTGAGCTCACCTGATGACTAAAAAATGTAATATTCAGACTGCTCTGAGCATGATCCAATCGTGCAAATAAAAACAGAATAACCTACCCAAACATTTGGTCAGCACTAAAAGGAAATTATTGTATGCTGTGTCTCTGTACGCTGAGTCTCCCTGTTACTCCCAGATAGATGTACAATATATATCCTGTTTCCCCTAAAATAAGACATCCTCTGAAAATAAGACCTAGTAGAGGTTTTGCTGAATTGCTAAATATAAGGCCTCCCACGAAAGTAAGACCTAGCAAAGTTTTTGTATATAAACAGCATATAATAAATGTTAATTTTTATTGTTCAATAATAAATGTGAATTCTTCTTCATGGAAAAATAAGACATCCCCTAAAAATAAGACCTGGCACATCTTTGGGAGCAAAAATTAATATAAAACAGTGTCTTATTTTCAGGGAAACACGGGTAGAAATGCTACATTTGGGTAGCTTCAACAAAAATACTCCCCAGTGATGATGATGTTGCCTGCCTTGTCCCTGAGAAGTAGGCAAAGGCAAACCCGCTCTGAACAAATCTTGCCAAGAAAGCCCTGTGATAAGGGTCACCTTAGGGTCACCATAAATAGGAAATTACTTGAAGACACACAACAACAACAACAACAACAACAACAAGGCCTCTGCTGTATGGGGATTTATAGATTATAAACAGTCCTTTGATATGACCCTGGAAATAGATTGTAAGATGGTGGGATTGTTATAACAAGGGAATTGGGTGCTCTTTGCAACCAGCTCCAGTCAACTTGCTGCAGATCTTTGGAACAGCTGACCCTTCTGCATTCTTTTCAAACGCAGCTCTGCACAAAGTGTGTTACAGTAATCCAAATGGGATTTAAGTAAAGCATGTGTCACCATGGCCAGATTAGACATCACTAGGAATGGGCACAACTGACCCACAAGTTTTAAATGTACAAATCAACTCCAGGCCACCACAGAAATCCAAGCTTCCAGGCTCAGCACTGAACCCAGTACAAGCTCAAACTGTGGACATGCATGTTCAGGACAGGAAGAGTGTAACCCTATCTAGCATGGGATGAATCCCTATTCCCTTATCTGCTTTTCAGATTATCAGAAGCACCTCTATCTTGTCTGGATTAAGCTTCATCCAGCCCATTGCTTCTTTCTTTCTAATCCATAATACCAGCTGTTGAAATCTGCCAAATAAGGAATATTACAAAAGGTTTATTTAGTTATGACATACATAATAGCAGTTACACAGACAGGTTTTACCTCGTTCTGATTTGTTCGCCTGGTTCTTCTTTATAGAAATACCACAGCCCATGATTTCAGAAGAGACTTGGTATCTGATTTACATTTTCCTCATTGGTGACAGTTTCCTTTCAGTCAATGATGGTACAACCCATACCTTCTTTATGTTCGTCTCAATATACTACAATAAGCCAATTCTAGAGAGAATCAATCCTTCTCTTTGTCCTAAGAACACATGGCAAAAATAGATTTTATATTATTAGCCACCAAGATACAGCAGAAATGATGAACTGCACTATATGTGCAATAGTAAAGGCAGAGAGGAGCATATCAAGAAACATCTGTTAATATCAGTCATGAACCTGCAACTTCTAGTACCACTGGCCCAATGTTTCTCTCCCTTTTTCCTTGCAAGATTGGAGACTGGGCAAAGAGAAGATCACACAGGTACTGAAAGAAGTGTTTTGGTGATCTCTATACATGGAGTAGGCTGTTTTCCTAAAGTGTATGACAGATTGAATACCCAGTGTTGACTTGTGGAATATCACCAATAGGGAAATGGGACTGAGGCATGAAGACTAACATCCCTGTTTGCACAGACCAAATGAAATTGCCTCCCCACATCTTCTTTGTGGAGAGATCATATGACACATGGCCCAAGCCTTGGTTCTGGTATGAACAAAGTGGACCAGAAATTGGGTATACTCCTCTTAACACACAGTTAAATACCTCCCTGTTTCCTCTGGATCTTCCTGGAAGATCTCGAGCCCTCTGTTCCGATGCCAGGCAGCTGTTTGAAACATATCCCATTCTGCCACCCAGCACATCCGCCATTGCTGCCAGTTGCTTGCTCTGAGGTCAAAAAGACATGCTGAGCCATGAGCACCTTATTCTGATCTCACAGTGAAGTGACCTATGCTGGCAGCAGAGATACCGGGCAGCTCAGCAGGATATGTGCGAACAAATGTCCACCATCGGAATGAAAGGCCTATGTAATGGGTGAGGGTCAGGATAGGTCTGGAACCAGGATTCTCCATGCTATTCTTGTAGTATCCTGGCCAGTGCAGGGCAATCCATTGCAACACTGGGAGGCTGTTTGCACATGTGTCCCCCTTTGCCGCCTGTCACTTTCTCTGAGGTCAGAATGAAGCACCTAGCATTGATCGCATGGCTGGGCAACTTGTTCTGACCTCACAGCAAGCAAGTTGTGCCAGCTGTACCAGGTGGAACAGTGAGATGTGCTGTAAACAATGCCCTGGCCTGATATCTCAACCACAGCTCTGTTATCTTCCAGGAAGATGTGGAGCAAATGGTGATTTATTTAAAATTGTTTATAGTGGGATATACCTTGGGTTTGGTGCTGAACTGGCCGGGCATTGTTCAGACAATGGCCAACCAAATTTGCACCAGAACTAGGGACTGGGCCCTGCATCATCTGTATTGGTTGCTGTTACACCGGAGGAAGAACATTTTATTTGGCCTATGCACACAGGGTCCTAGTTACTACACAGAAAACCTCTGAACTAAGATATGCTGGAATAACCACACTCATTGGCCCTGCCTAGTGCCCACCATTGGGATGTGCTTTCTTCCATCCCTTTGTCCCCAGAAACTGACTCTCATACAGAATTCAACACTCCCATTGAAAGAAGATTCCTTTCATAGGCTGATAGACCAAACAAGCCAAGGGGCCGTTCAGACTACCTTTTGAACTGAATTGCAAGCTGGATTAAAAACTAACTAAAAGGATAATTACAGTGATCACAGAGGTCTTACAGTGCTTAGATATTCATCCATCTCAAGGATAAATAAATTGGCTTCCAAAGACAGAACATTTCCTACTGTGGCACCCAATTATTCAATGATGCCCCCCACCCCAAGCATCTGTTGAAGGATTCTTGGATCGCTAACACATTAGAAATACTAAATACATATATGGGAGCCCTTGGCCTTAGAAGACCTTTAAAATGTCCACATTCCAGTAAAGTCTTAGATGCATCTGTTCTCATTGAAATCAATGGCTTAAGCATGCCTAACACTTGGTTGGGCATTGTCCTGTGTGTTTCTGGATGTTGCCAAGTACACAGCAGAACCATCTGTGTATTATTATAGAGATGGGGAAAATACATGTTAGAATAGCCCTTTGGTTGTTATACCAAAGCCTTCAGGCTGACCTATGCAGTTGTCAGAGGGTGCATCTACACTGCAGAATTACAGAATTAAATTAATGTCTTTGAAAATAAAAGATCTCTTGTCTATTTTTAATGTTGAGCGTTGACTGCTTAGGATATAATCTAAAATTTGTTGTTTTGAGGGAATTATTCTAATTCTAAATATATCTGTGCTAATAATTACTTTCTTATGCACCTATATTTTTCCACATCAGCCTTAAGAAACTAAGTGAATGGGGGTTTTTTTTGTATGTGGATGTACAAGATGCAACCTAAACAACCAAAGCATTAGTGCATTTTCTGTAAACAAGATTTTCATGTTGTCCACACAGAGGGAGTAACTGAAAAACAAAAGATGTCTGCATTTGTCTTCAAAAAATAATGATATTTGAGTCTTATGGCAGAAAGAACACACAGGTTCTCTCCCCTCCTTAATATTTGAATCAAGTGCTATGGGGGCACAGGACTTCTACCCATGCCATTGTGCATACGGACTATGGACATAAGACAAACAGTAGAAGAGGCTGGCTCTGTGAGTTGAAGGCTGCCAATTGTTCAGCTGCCTGGTTGTAAAAAAAATTGGGCTTTTAAGGTTGAAAACAAGTTGGGACAAAATTCACATTTGCTTTGGGGAAATAATGCATAGGATCGGTCTTCATGGGTTAAAACCAAAGCACAGGCGTAGTTGGCATTTTTAAATGGATTTTTAAAATGTAAATATGAATATAAAATATAAATGTAAATATAAAAAATAAAAAATAAAAGAGGGGAGTAAGAGGAGGAGGAGGAGGAAGAAAAAGTTATACAATATGGATATGGGTCACAAATACATATTGGGTCACAAATATAACCTGATTAGCATGGTGCAGTAGTTTGCATGTTTGAAACTGTGTGAGATTCACCCTTTCTCTGTCAAAGGGGGACTTGGACAAGCCATACTCTCTCAGCCCATGAAGTAGATGATAACAACCTGAATAAATCTTATTATCAAGAAAGCCCTAGGAAAGTGTCATCATATGTCTGAGTCAAATTTGTTCTTGAAATGTTTGACCATCGCATATTGAATATTTGTTTTTCCATTTAAGTTTCAAACTACAGGGCTATAGTTTAAAACATGCATGGACATCTATGCATATAAAATATTTAACAATACCAAACTAGTATGTTGTAATAAATCTAGCCAGAAAAGAGTGACCACCACCCTGCAAACACCATCTGCCACCAAAACAAGCATTAATTAATAGCAACACATGACAAAAATGGGTTTTACTTTCTTTCATGTCAGAGTTAATTTGGAGAAACTGGAAGAGAAAGTGGTTTGCAAAAATCTGGGAAGAAAATGAATACTTTGAAGGGGAATTTATGTTTGAAATGGGGGAATCTGAGAGACAAATGAACCCATAAAGCAAGAAAATATGTTGAAACTGCAATTCTATACCCATTTTCGTGGGATTTACTTTTGCATAGTATTGCGCTGTTAATACACGTGAAGCAAAAAAACTGTAATTTTGTATTTGTTGTTGTGTGCCTTAAAGTCATTTCCAACCTATGGCAACTGTAAGGGTTTTTTTGAGAGTGACTAACTCGCCCAAGGTCACCCAGTGAGTTTCCCTGGCTGAGCGTGGAATTGAACCCTGATCTCCAGAGTCATAATCCAATGCTCAAACTACTACACCCCACTGGCTCTTTGTTATAGATCACTATAATTAGTACGATTTGACCAGGCAACATCTGTGTGACCCAACACCCTTTACCCTCTTTCCAGGAGCAGTCAACCAGATGCTTATTGCCGTGGCCTTTTTTTTTTTTTTTTTTTTTTTGTCTCCCATCTGGAATTCAAGGATAAAAAGCTTCTAAACATGGAGATATTTACTTAATCTTCATGCTTTATAAGAAGATGTTCCATACACAGAGAAAAGTTGAAACACGCGGAAACAGCCACACTAAGATTCATTTAGGAGTGGCATAAAAGAGACAATCATACTTGTGATGATAGCCACTTTTTGGAATAACCAGATACTTTGTCTAGAACCATTTTGAATTCCATTGCTCATATTTACCCTTTGAACTGTACTGAAGAAAAGTCAGCATGTGTGCCACAGTGGTTTTCCAGGAATCCAGATATTTTTGGAATTCATTTCTGCAGCCAAACTTCCTAATGGCCAGCATGGTCAGTGGCCAGGGATGGTGAGAGGTGCAATCTAACAACATTCAGGGACCCAAGTTTGAGAACCACTTCACTACCAGATTCAAGACTTCTGTGTGTGTGCGATGATTTCTTGTGCAGAAAAGGAAGTGATTCGCAGGCAAACCTGAACCTCAATGAGTCACTTCTTAGGACCTTATCAGACGTTGGAAATTGGAAATATAATCTAATGGCAATCCGAACGCAATCATGGGGTTTCATGTTATTGCGAATTAAAGTATCTCACGCAATTTTGGACAAAAAGGAAGTCATTGCGAACGCAAACATGGGTTTTACATTATTGCAAATTAAAGCATCTCACACAATTTTGGGCAATGGGGTGTCATTTTTGGGTAATGGGAAGTTATTCTGAACGCATTCTGAACGCAATTGGAATTCATGTAAATTCGCTAAACTAGCGCATTCATGTGAATTCGAATTGGCTCAATTCGCAATAAAGAGAAATTCCTCACGTCTGATAAGGTCCTTAGAAATTAACAACTACTTTTTGTATTAAGGGGATGAAGTGGGGAAAGCATAGAAAAAGACATTTAAAACAAAAAGAAATAAATAGCTACAGAGTGGTACTGAGTGGATACTAATATATAAGATCTGTGACTCATGATCAGTCTTCCCTTGAAATGAGGTGTAAAGGAAAAGACAATAGTGTTTTTTCATTAAGAAGTCGTTAATTTGCTAATGGGCTATGAATTTTTTTTTTTCTACAGAAATCTAAATAGAAGAATGTCATGACCATTGCTTTTACTTTGTTTTTAAAAAGAGGCTGAAAACATGGATTTTAACAAGAATAATGCGAAAGAAGATCAATCAAGAGTCTTATAAAATATGTGAATGGATCTAGCACTACACTTAATCCCTTCTTCAAATGATGGATGTTAGAGTAAGAATCAGTCATCTTTTGATTTCAAATTTGAAAAGAAAAATGATAGTCTCGTATTGTAAGACTGATTCTGGACGTGAGTTATCAGATGGAACAGAGAAGGTAACTTCTGTATCTTTTACATTGTTCAGAACAGAAAACAACTTTTGGCACATGTCTTTTTTTTACTTTTTCAGTGTTGGCTCTGCCATGACAGATTACCTCTGCCACAATTCCATTTTCTTACAATTATGAAAGGTAAAGGACCTCTGTCATTGGCATCTTATTTATGGCCCTTAGAAGGTAGGACAAATGTGTGAATAGCTGCAGAGAGAGCGAGAGAGAGAGAGAAGAAGAAGAAGACTGGGACTGCCCCAAAATACAATGGAAGTGTACAGAACTCTAAGGCTGATTAGAGTGTGGCTTAATTCAGTGATCCTATGCAAGGCAATAGAGATAAATCTGGGATCTCTGTTCACTCAGACTGCACATCATAAATATATTTACTGAGAAATAAGTATCATATAATGAAACAAGGTTTAATTCCAAAGATGCATGTTTGGAATCACAGTCTTTGTTACAGCATGCACTGTTTCCGACAACTGACATTGATTTGCTTGTTAAAAATGACTGAAGCATATCTTTAAAAAAAAAAGCATACACACACACATTACCTGCTTTCTTCCATTGTATCAGCAAAGAGGTTTGTTGTAACTGTCGTAAACAAGCCTTCTTCCCAGACAGAGTGTACAGAACGGGACATGAAATCGACACTCCAGCTGTCTCCACAGTGGGTCACATCACATCTTACGTGGAAATGGATTTCCCATGCACCCCACTTGAGCCAGGAATGGATTCAACAAACGCTTCCTTTCCCTCTTCCAGCCTGAAACTAGAGCTGTGTACAAATACAACAGCAATGCAGGCAGAGAGGCACGGTGATGTATTGGCCCTCTGTTTGTTACCACACTCCCTGGATCTCAGGCAGATAAGTGGATAATAAATGAAGTTATCTGTCTCTTATCAGGAGCTCTGTGGTCTATTTTCTTCAGCAAACCCCACTGTTGAAATGACTAATGGTGAAGTGGAATCTGATGTTATTGCAGCCATGTCATAAGCTGAAATGTTGAGTGAGGTTTTGGTTTGGGAAGAGATACTAATAAGAAGTAAAATAAAAAAAATATATACACAAAGCAGAGCTCTGGTGCTACAACAAACTACAGTTCCCAGAAGTCCATAGCACTGAGCCATTAAAGTGGTGTCAAACCAGATTATTTCTGCAGTGCAGATGCAGCCAGAGACTATGTAGCTTCCAACACACTGTCTTCATTGGATGAAGCAATGTAGCAGCACCTTAATGGTGCTTGATTAGGTTTTTCTTGAAGAGTTTCTAAAACATTTTGGTTGCTGCCTATTGGAAATACAGTGATGAAACCAATGAACCCTTGGTCTCTGATTTACTAGACAGTATAGAGCCAGTGCTGTGTAGTGGTTTCATTGTTGGACTATGACTCTGGAGACCAGGGTTTGAATCACTGCTGAGCTATGAAACCCTTGAGCAAATCACACCCTCTCAGCCTCAGGGTAAGGCAATGGCAAACACCTTCAAAATAAATTTGCCAAGAAAAAACCCATGATTGGTTCACCTTAGGGTCACCATAAGTCATGAATTGAATGCATACAACAACACCAATAACAATTATATCCTAAAGACTTTACTTTCATAAAACAGCAAAATTGGAGTGTCAGCAAAATAATTCTGCTAGATTGGGATGAACAAATTACAGCCCTGAGACTAACAGTGGCCTCCACTTTTGTTTTTGTGGCCCTCACTCCTTACAGATTCCTCAGACTGCCCCCTTCAAAATTTTGGTCTAACAATAAAAAGCTGAATTACATTTCTTGGAATCATCAATACACTACTATTTAATAAGGCTTCAATGGCTTCTGGAACTATTTTTAAAGGACTTTCCAAAACTAGAAATGGGTTTCTATCCACTTCCAAATTTGTTTCCTTTTGTTTTTGCATATTTTGCAAGTATGTCCTGGAAGAGTTTCTCTGGCTCAAATATCTAGCTTGCTGTCTGGACTAATTTATACTTTGTCCCTTTGCTTTTGTGGAGGACTATCTACAAATAACGGGAACAAGAAAAAGGTGAAGATTTGAAGCTGAAGCTCAGGTTGCCTGCATAAAAGATCATGATAGCTTGCAACCTGAGGAAACAGAATTTAATTTCCAGGTTAACCTTCTTGTCTAGAAGCAACTGGCTTCATACTGTACTGTATGTTATAAGTAACACACCGTTTACTGAGAAAATTTCTATGCCTTTTAAAAACTGTGATGCAGGCAGAAATTAGAATGTAAAGCTTTTTTCCAGTATGGAAAACATAATCATATATCAGCTTCGACTGATACGCCAGCTGCGCCCTTTCCTGGAAATGAGGGGCCTGGAGACTGTGGTACACGCACTGGTTACCTCACACTTGGACTACTGTAATGCACTCTACATGGGGCTACCCTTGTGCCTAACCCGGAAACTTCAATTAGTCCAAAACATGGCAGCCAAATTAGTTACTGGTACACCGAGGAGAGAGCATATGACACCTGTGTTTAAATCTCTCCACTGGCTGCCGATCAGTTTCCGGCACAGTACAAGGTGTTGGTTTTGACCTTTAAAGCCCTACATGGCTTGGGTCCAACCTATCTTAGGGACCACCTCCTCCCATATGAGCCCCCCCCCCCCATACACTACGGTCCTCTGGGAGGAACCTGCTACAGCTTATCTAAACTAGACTGTCACAGACCTCCCGAGGGCCTTTTCTGCTATTTCTCCCAGGCTGTGGAACGACCTGCCAGATGAGATGCGTCTTATTACCACCTTGGATGGCTTTAAGACGCATATCTTCTGGCAGGCCTTCCCAGATAGTAGCTAATCTTCCCGCCGCCTGAATGATGTCTAGCTCCTCCTATCTCACATTGACATGTGGCTGCCACATTGGACCTTGAGACGGAGTGTTTTTTAGATTTGATACAGTTTTAATTATGACTTAGTTTAATCCTGTTTTAAGGGGTGGGAAGTGGGTATGGATTGTATAGATTGTAATTTTTTAACAGTATATGTTTTTAATTGTTGTACCCCGCCCTGATTGCTCGCTCAGAGGGGCGGGTTAGAAATAATAATAATAATAATTATTATTATTATTATTAGTATTATTAGTATTATTTAGACCTAGAGGAAATCCATACAAGTGCCTTTTCCCATTCTTTCACAAGTGTGGATAGGGAGCCATGCATCTACTGTATGTGTGTATAAATGTCTTCAAGTCACCTGTTGACCTATGGTGACTTCATGAATTTCATAGTGTTTTTTGGGGCAAGGAATACTCAAAGGTGGTTTGCCATTGCCTTCCTTTGAAATATTGCCCTCAGCTCCTGGCATTCCTTGACAGTCATCCATCCCAATACAAACCAAGGCCTGATCCCCTTCACTTCCAAGATCAAACAGGATCTAGTGTCTTCAAGGTATTTGGGCCTCTTCATGCACTATTAAGGACACCAACATTCTTCCATTTGGATACAACAAATAACTTGAAGCATCATAGTTTGTGATGAAAAGAAAATAGCATCCTGGGTACAAACAGAATGAAGGGTTAAAAACTAGCACTGTCTGGAAAATGTGCTGTCTGCCACTATTAAAAGCAGAAAACTTCTGTATTTTAAAAAGTAACAGTTCTATTTTGCATATGAAATATTGCTTCAGCTCCTAGATAGAGAGCCTCTTGGGTACTATGAAATCCATCCAATTTCATCTTTGCCATTTCAAAACCCTTTATATTATTTTCTAAACCTCTTAAACGTCATTATCCTCAGTGCAGATAAATGGCTTGAAGTTCCTGCTTTCAGGTTTCTGGTATCATTTCAATAACCTGCTGAAAGAAAGAAAGAAAGAAAGAAAGAAAGAAAGAAAGAAAGAACAAAAATAGAAATTCTATTCTGGTATTCTGTAAATTTACAGGCTACCAGAAGCCATATATGACTCAGTTATTTAACTCGTATCTATGAGTTGGGCAGTAGGATAAAATTGATTTAGATTTTAAAAAAAATAAAAATATGTTTGTTTTGTTTTGTTTTGTTTTTTGAATGTAAAAAATATGGTGTTGGAGAACCAGCATGGTGTAGTGCTTTGTGGGCTGGATTGCAACTCTGGAGACCAGGATTCAGTTCCCAGCTGGGCCATGAAATCCACTGGGTGATCTTGGGTAATTCACATATTCTCAGCCTCAGAGGATGGCAAAGGCAAATATTACAAGAAATATTGTAACAAATATTTACAAATATTATCAAATCTAAACAAATATTACAAGAAAACCCTATGACAGTTCACCTTAGGGTCACCATAAGTCAGAAATGACTTGAAGGCCCACAACAACAACATATGGTAATTTTTATACAGAGCAATTTAGAAGATGGTTCTGGTTAATCCAACAAGGAAACTACAAACCAAAAAGAGAAAATATGTAGACTGGCAAACTAATTAAGGTATTAAGATGAGTTGTCAAAAGGTTCAGGATGAGAGCAAATGTGGATAGTTGTGTAGAGTGGCATGCTGCATAATGCAATGCAATTAAGATCTGGTGCCTCTACCATTACCTCCAATATGGCAGCTGTAGCAAGAGGTGAACATAATCCTGCTTTCGCCACGTCTGAGGCTTAATTTGTTTTTTTCTCCTCCTTCATACATGTGCAGATATAAATGTTGGCTGCCTTACTACATCGTCATTTTTGTCATAAATATCACTTGTGTGCGTGTGTGTATTAGTCATGAGCCATGTAACAGGGGTGATGCTGGTTTTGATTTATTTTGGGAACAAAATGTGTTTCCAAGCTTGTGTGAATAGGATGGAGCAGAAAGGTGCGAACAGAAGAGTGGTGTCATTAGGGCTGATGTCAGCCCCAGACTGGCAGCCACTCCACAGCTCCGGTGAGTGGGAGCTACTGGCTAAGAGAAGGATCTGGTCTTGGCTGCCTCCCACCATCCATGGAACAAAGACAGGGATGAGAAGGATCCTGGATTGGGGCTCCCAGAGATCCCCTGACCCTGCAGAATGGGGAAGAGAAGATGCAGAAGAGGAGGAGGATGCCATGGCCACCACCCTAAAAGAAACTCCAGTTGGCCTAATGCCCCGGATCCTCCCCTGGCAGGCAGTGCCAAGTGGTGAGTCCCCAGTTCCCAGTATTCCCTAGCAGTGAGCTGAATTTAAGACGTCTCAAACTGGATTATTTCTGCATTGTGTTTTGGACCTGAGACAGAATCTCCCCTATATGACAGATCATCATGTTTTTACAGTAAGATGCACACGAAAAGTAATGAATGGTGACTTGATGAGCATTGACAGCCCTCTGCTGACAAAACACTATACTCTGGAGCAAAACAGAATCACAACAGATCCTGCCCTTCAAGGTGTTGGTCTCATTTTGGTTCAAACAAATTGTCTGCTGTAAAGTGCAATTATGGATGTGGGCACAACCTGAAAACCTGCTGATTCATGTGGGAACCAGAGGAGTGGCTTTAAAAGAATTACTGTTATTTCTTAAATGGAAGCCTTTTTTTATTATTCATGAGCTTGACTGAAGTTATTTTATGGAAGGGGAATTAGGTCGACTTCTGTTTTGTATACTGCAGAGAGCAGTGTTGATACGATACAGTCCCCCATGGTATTAATTAGTTGCAAACTAAGAAATGCCTTCGATTTAAAAATAAAAGAAAAGAAGAATGGGCAAAATCCTACTCATGTTCTTGTGCAGTTCTTTAATAATTCTGAAAAGCCTCCTAGATTGTACCCCTCATAAGGAAGAGAAAAGGTTTGGCTAAAAGTCAGTATCAAAGCATATAGAATTTTCTCCCGCACAAGGGTGTTCTTCATATTTCATTCCAAGTCAGAACATTAATCTTCTTGTAGATTTATTCTGTCATTAGTATAATATCTGTAACTTGGGTTTCAGCCACACTGTGTCCAGTGTTTATAAAATTTCTAAGGTAGTTGAGAGGATACCACCTGCACTCCTAATTTTTTTTTAATGTGGCTGAAGCACGAAGGCTGCATCTACACGGCAGAATAATTGCAGTTTGATACCACTTTATCTGCCCTGGCTCAGTGCTATTGAATTCTGAGATTTGTAGTTTTGCGAAATGTCTAGCCTTCTCTGTCAGAAAGCTCTGGTGCCACAACAAACTATAGATTGCAAGATTCCATAGGATGGCACCATGGCAGTTACAGCAGCATCAAATTGAATTAATTCCGCAATGTGGATGCAGCCTTAGCTGCGTGCGCAGAATTCGTTTTGTGGAGTTTAATGGCACTGATTTCCTTCTTGCCACTAGGTGGTACAAACCTCCATTCTAGAATCAGGAGGTAATCAATCATTCTGGGGGGGGGGGGCGTAATAATAATCCAGTTTTGTTTCTAGTAGGTTTCTAGCTCTCTGTGTAGAAAAAAAGGTCTGGCTGAAAATGCAACAGCAAAATTGCAATTGTAGCCTTCCAGGATGTTCCTGCTGCTGTCTGCAGAGTTTGCTGAAAAGATCAATTTGTTTGTTGTTTTAGATTTGGGCATCCTTGATCCACCCACATCCAGACACCTGAGGATTTATCTGTTCAGTGTATTGGCTGGGGGGGGGGGCATCCCACCAAAAACAGGCCTGAGGAGGAGGGATCTTCTGCACTTCTGCTTCTTAGGGGGAGACAAGGAGGGTTACTTACTAGAGTCCATCTCAACAAGCCTAATCTGCCAAGTGCACTCTTTGGAAAGGACTCCAGATCTGATCAGGTCTGAAATGCTGCATTCTTGCAACTTTAATTTTCTACCACAATACAAGTAATAGTGTCTATCTCCTGAAACAGGTTTCAAAAACATGCTTGTTTCCAACATGCCAGAATGTTTTCTTTTTTTGGCTGGGAGAAGCCTAGATTGCATGTATAAATGTTCAGACACACACACATACACACAAATATATAGATATTTGTGTCTGTGTTTATGTGTGTGTATATAAACATCCAATATATATATATATATATATATATATTTGTGTGTGTGTTCATGTATATATTTATATGTGTGTATTTATCTGTGTGTTTGTGTGTGAACATGCAATCTAGGCTCCTCCCAACCAAAAAAGGAAAACATTCTGGCATGTTGGAAACAAGCATGTTTTTGTATAGATGTATAGATATTTGTGTGTGTTATATATATGTGTGTGTGTGTGTGTATATATATATATATATATATGTATATATTTGTGTGTGTGTGTATTTTATATATGTATGTGTATTAAAGGCTGTTTAGGCTCCTCCCAGCCATTCTGGCATGTTGGAAACAAGCATGTTTTACAAGTGTGTTTTTTGTTTGTTTGTTTTGGCTGGGAGAACCCTAGACTGCCTTTAAAATACACACACAAACATACATACATACATATATATTACTCAAACAACAACAACAACAGCCATCCCTTCTTCCTTTCTAATGATAAACCATGGAGCAAGCATAATCTTATTTCTGGTGCAAAAAAAGGGGGGGGGGGAAGAAAATGCATGCAGATCTCTGGTGTGGCATTGTGTGTGTGTGTGTTTCCACATATGAAACAATGTGCATTTGGGTGCATAGATTCTGGTGTGTCCTGGGTGCACACAGAGGTCCTCCTTTTCCAGGACGTGTCCTCCATGTCAGCCTCCTGTCCAGGGGGAATGCAAAAAAATAAAAAATAAAAAGTCCTCCTATTTAGAGCATTCCTGGATTTAAAATTTTATTATTATTATTATTATTATTATTATTATTATTATTATTATTACATTGCTAGGAGTGATTTGAGCTTAGGAGAGTAATCCCCCCAATTGTGCACCTTGACTCCCAATAAAGACCCTTGGATCATGAATGATGGGGATTTCCCCCTGCACGCATTCTTCTTCCTCTCCAGCTGCTTTGGTGTTGCCTCATTTGGTGATCCCCCCATTATGACGTCAGGGAAGAGGAGGGACCAATGGGGGGAGGCGCTCCAGCCGCAGCAGAAGGAGATTGGCTGGGAGAGGGGACATCCCCGTGGTGGTTCCATAGTGTAGTGGTTATCACGTCTGCTTTACACGCAGAAGGTCCTGGGTTCGAGCCCCAGTGGAACCATGAGCTGTGCGCCTTTTTAATTAATCCTTGCTGGGCATTTTCTCCTGAAAATTGCATTCTATTCCATTCTCCACTCTGCAGGCGTGCAGCCACACTGCAGAGATAATCCGGTTTGAGAGCGCTTTGACTGACTCAGCTCCACCCAGGGAAAGAAAATGCCTGCATTTCCCCAAATATATATATTCTCTGTTTAATCATGTTACAGGAGATAGGTGTTCAAAGACTCCCCCAATTTCCAAATGGCTGCCATGGATCACTGTTTGGGAAGGGAAGGGTTGGCTTCCAGGTTGCCCTAAGAGAGGAGGCTGCATGGATTTGGTGTTGTGCTGCATTTTTGTGCATTTTGTGATCTAGTGGTGCATTTTTGGGTGTATTTTGTATCTAATAATAATGCAGTTTAGTGGGGGGGGGGGGGTTGTGATATCCTAATGGTGCATTTTGGTATATTTTTGTAATCTTCCTAATGTTGCATTTTGAGATATTTTATACTATTTTGCAATTCCCCCAATTGTGCATTTTTTGAGGTATCTTCTTGTGATCTCCTAGTAGTTCATTCTGGTGTGTTTTGTGAACTCCTCAGATGCATCTACACTGTAGAGACGATGCAGTTTGACACCACTTTAACTGCCATGGCACCATCCTACAGAATCCTGGGATCTGTAGTTTTGTGAAGCACTAAGCACACTTTGGCAAGGAAAGCTACAAATAAAACATATAAAACTAAAAATCCCAGGATTCCATAGGATAAAAGCTATGGAGCTACAGCACTTAAAATGGTGTCAGACTGCATCATTACTACAGTGTAGTTGCACCTCAAATGGTGCATTTTGTGAACTCATAATCATAAGGCAGTGAGATTTGGAAGGGGGGTTCAAACTCTTTAAATAAAATAGACAGGTGAATAAATAAGGTGCAAGAAGACACCTGGCAGGCAGGTGATGCTGCCAAACCTTCTGGGCAAGATCTTATAAGACTCCAACTTTACCAAAGCTGGGTGCTTATTGGGAATGGCTGCAGGGGCGGAAATACTCTGCACATGCTCAGAGGCACAGCTGACCTCCAAACAGAGGCTGGATGGCCATCTGTTGCGGATGCTTTGATTTGGAGTTCCTGCATGGCAGGGGGTTGGACTGGATGGCCCTTGGGGTCTCTTCCAACTCTATGATTCAATGTATTTCAGGGGGTGGGGAGAGAAGGGCTCCCGGTCCTGGAGTCGGTGGCTCTTGCACAAAATCTCCTTCAGCCTCAAATAGATCAAATTATTATTATTATTATTATTATTATTATTAGCTTTTCTATCATCTCTGGCAAAGAAATACCATCAGAAGATGAGGATGGAGGCAGAAGACTAGAGTCATGTCTGTGTCTGGTGGGTTGGAAAACATTGCCTGGGAATAGTGACTAAGGTAACCCGTTATTAATAAGGAACAATAACATCCAAAATCCATGAAACTGTGATACCTTTATTGGCCCAAAATCAAAGTACTGTACAAGCAAGTACAGTTGGCCCTTCACATTTGCGGCTTTGACTTTTGTGGATTTGATTATTCACAGATTTGACCAATATGTTCTCCCTAGGAATCTCCAGGGCCTCGGGTATGACTCTATGGTCAATGTCTATCATAAGCCACACTGAAGGACCTAGGGATTCCTAGAGAGATCACATTTGTAGTTCTTCCTGCACAGTTCTATGGTCAACTTTTGGCAGATGTTGGCCATAGAATTGTCCTGGAAAACCTAGAGATTCCTAGAAAGGTGTTCTCTCAAGTAAAAGAAAATAATGATTTTTTTTTAATTTGTGGTCTTTCTGCTTTTATGGGGGTCCTGCACCCCTAATGCCAGTGAATATGGAACGTCCACTGTACAATAACATAGCAGAGTGCAATAACATCCCAAATCCACAAAACCATGATACTTTTATTGGCCCAATAAAAGAGGTATCATGGTTTTGTGGGTTTTAGATGTTATTATACTTTGGTATATGGCCCACATGGGCCCCCCAATATATTTTCTGAAGGAATTGATACATTTGCGGCTTTAGAGTTGGATATTGGCCAATATAGTGATACAAATAGGTTGTTGCATAGATGCAAGATATACACATACACACAATCGCATATATGTATATCTCTTATTTGTGAGACCCATGTGTGTGAGAGAGTGACATGTCATGTATAATACTTAGGATGTTATCAGCTCTCATCCAACCAACCCAAACATTGTCCTCTAGGTCACTGGTATTGCTGGGGTTTTGCTCCAGGATCCCTCCTGGGTACCAGAATCCAAGGATACTCAAGTCCCATTCTGCAAAGGAGGACGAAAGGCACTGCAAAATGCAGGGCATTCGAGAAAAATGGGGGACATAACCAAATCAGAGTTCAAAACATTCCTATCATAAATTCCTGCTTCTTAGTCATGCTCAAAATGGAGGACATTTGGATGTTCCTCCTGGACAGAAGGCTGAAATGGAAAGGAGGACACCTGGTCTTCTATCAAATAGCAAAATCAAGGTTTGATTTTTGGAATTTATATCTTTTTGGCATATTTTCAAGTCCTGAATGGTTGAATCTGTGGATAAGGAAGCACAGATTGCCGCCTTTTTTCCATCTACAAAGCTCAAGAGAAGCTCCACTGGGCCCAAATCCAAGCATCCTCCTCCAAGGGGCCCTCTGAATGGGGCAGTATGGCAGCTGGGAGACCCCAGAGGGGACCTCCTTTTTTCCTTCCTGGGGTTGCCAAGGAAATCACTGTTATCTCCATCATCATTATCACCATTATCACCATCACTATCATCATTACATCATCATTATTATCATCACCATCATCATAAGAGGGACCCTTCGCTGCCCAAATGACGCTGCCTTCCTACCATGCCTTTGTGCCCTGCTGGGTATTCACTTTTTCATTGCATCCATCTCTATTGCTGGAAGGAGGATGGGGGGAATCACTAGTTCTACAGACCACATAGAACTTTGTTAATAAGATCATTTATTTTACTTTATTTTTAAATGATTTTAGATAATCATTCCAGGCAATACCTTCCAATCTACCAGGCACAGAAAAGCAACTACTACTACTACTACTACTACTACTACTACTATTACTACTGCTGCTGCTGCTGCTACCTCTTCCTTGGCCTATTTGAGGCTGAAGGGGATTTTGCCCCTTTGAGCAGGAGTCACTGACTTCAGGACTGGAGCCCTTCCGTCTCCACCCCCTGAAATATATGCAACACTGGAGGTCAGTTGTGCCTCTGAGCATGTCCAGAGTGTCCTTCCTCCCCCCGGAACCATTCTCAATAAGCACCCAGCTTTGTGAGGTTGGAGTCCTTTAAATATAAAATATTGCCCAGAGGGGTTGGAGGCATCACCTGCCTGCTAGGCTACTGGCCTTCATACTTTGGCCACATCATGAGAAGGCATGACACATTGGGAAAGACAATAATGATAGGAAAGGTGGAGGGTAGTGGTTTGAATGTTGGGCTACAACGCTGCAGACCAGGGTTTGATTCCCAGCTTGGAGATGTCTCATACACAGGATCGCCATGAGTTGAGATTGACTAGTGGGCAGTTAACAACAAACAACCGGCCTTTGAAAAAGAGACATAGCCATGTTAGTCTGGATGGAAGATCAGTATGGAAAGGGATCTTGTAGTACCTTTGAGACTAACCCTGACAAAGAAGTTGTAGCATAAGCTTTGGTAGACCCAGTTTGCTTCCTCAGAGGCATGGAGTTCCTTGGCAACTGGAGCAAAGAAGCATAAAACCAGAGCTAAGGTGGTCCATTGGTTAGAAGGATGGACTGGGGTCTTGGAGGTCCAGGCTCTATTGCCTTACTAAGGCATAAAAAAAAATCCCTAGGAGACTTGGGGCAGTCACTTTCCCTTGCATTCTGATTCTCTTGGCCTAACCATGAATGTCTTGGAGGAAAGGCAGGATTTACATGATTTATTGTTTTATGTGTCTTCCTATGGTCAGCCTATTCTAGGTTTTTTTTGGCAAGGTTTGGTGATAAGGGTTTAATATTGCCTTCCTCTGAGGCTGAGATAGGCTGAGTTGATCAAGGTCACCTTGGGTTTCTATGCCTAAGTAAGCATTCCATCTTAAGTCTCCGAGAGTCCTAGTCCAACACTCTGACCACTACACCGGGTATGAGCATAGTGTGTCCCTCCAGATGCTGCTGGACCCAGGGAAATTGCTCAGGGCCCCTCAATGGCTGGAACCCACTGCTGAAAGAAAAAGGTGTAGCTTGCTTCAACTTCCCCCATCACTTCCTGAATCTACTGATGCTGCTGTTGTCAGTACCATGGCAGGATTCCTGTATGGTGCAGCTGAACATGGAACATCTGCCTGTGGAACTACACTACAGCTGGCCATTCAACAGCCCTAGACTTATTATTGAGCTGTTGGTCATTCTGTGAGCTGTCTGGCAGTGTCCAATAGCCAGATGGAGAATGATTGCATAACCTGCTGGGATGCACTGGGATCTTCCAGAGGTCTCAATGGTGGATGTAATCATTTCACATCTAGGTACAAGGACATAGCCAATCGCTTCTCTGATGCTCTTCCACTCCACCGGTCATGGAATAACTCAGGTGAGAGGGGGTCTGCAGCTTTTTTAAAAATTTAATATTTTGAAATTTTACAAAAAATAACATAAAAACAAATTGTAACATTCTTTCATACACACACATATATATACTTTAACATTTTTCTGCAGCTTTTCAGTGGAATATGTGGGGTGCCTCTGGTTGTTTTGGAGAAAGGAAGGGAATTCCAACCTTAACAATTACCAAGAAATGACACGCACGCAAGCATAAGGTGGACTTAACATCTCATGTGCCAGCTCTTTGTTGCCTAGGCAACTGACTAAAAATGTGTGGGAGCAGGATGTTTGTCTCACTGAAGTTGCAAAGGAATTTACACATGAAGATTTTTGTGCTGCTGTCTATTGTATGTTATACTTCATTTATTTATTCTTCATTCATTTTCATTGAAATGCTACATCACCATTCCAAGAATAGCTCACACATGTGCAGAAAGGAGGCCCTCTCTCTCTGTAATTGCTCCCAATTCACCTTTATCCACTCACAGCTGAACTGCAACTCCCAACAGACTGTGTCAGTCTGCAACGTCTGAAGAGCTATACCATTTGCCCCCTGATAAAGACACAATAACTATATGATGAAGCTTTGTCTAGCTTGCACAAGAAGGGCAGATTAATATCTGTCTAAACATGCACAGGAGCTTTGGATTTCCCATTGGCATGTGTTTGCTGCTGTTTCAATGGGGTGTTAGACTGTACTGGTTTGATTCAGGATAAAGTATAAATGATCCAATAAACTATGGTTTGGCATCCAGATGCTATTGGCCTGCAGCTCTTAAACGTTTAGCCTAGCCCAACCTTGCTAACAGTGAGGAATTATGGGGGTTGCAGTACAGAGCATCATGGGTGCTGCATAATTCCCACTTCAACAATAAATGATGTTACTCAACCCTGATTTTTTTTTCTCTAATAAACTGACTTTTGCATTTTCCTCTGAGGCAAGAGTATAGTGGAGTCATGGCCGGCATCCATAGTTTTTTGTGATGGTTTTGGGCTATGTGGCCATGTTCTAGAAGAATTCCTTTCTGACGTTTTGGCAGCATCTGTGGCTGGCATCTTCAGTGAATGTTTGCCTGGGAAAGGATTGGATATATATATATCCTGTGTGGCCTAATTGGATGTCCTAATCATCCGCAAACCAAACCAACGTTTGGGTCACACAGTATACAGAAAACCTACATATACTGACAGATACCTGCACAAGAACTCCAACCATCCCCCAGGACAAAAAAGAAGCACAGTAAAAATACTGGTAGACCAGGCAAAATGGATCTGTGAACCCCACTTCTTTGGAAGATGAACTGAAGCACCTGGGCCGGGCTCTACAGGCCAATAGTTACTCCAGCGCAGACATCAGAAGGGCTGCCAGGCCCAGAAAAACCCAGAGGAGGGAAGACAAACAACCACCCAAAGGGAAGATATTTTTACCATACATCAAAGGAGTCACTGACAGAATAGGGAAAGTGGTGAGGAAACACAACCTCCAAATGGTTTACAAAGCGACGAAGAAAATCCTGCAAATGCTTCGCTCAGCCAAGGACAAGAGAGACCCTCTCACAGCCGCAGGAGTCTACCACATTCCATGCAGCTGTGGACAGGTCCACATAGGGACCACCAAACGCAGTGTGCAAACAAGATTCAAGGAACATGAGGGACACTGCAGACTGGGCCAGCTGGAAAAAATCAGCAGTAGCAGAGCATGTTATAAACCATCCTGGGCATAAAATGCTGTTTGAAAACACTGAAATTCAGGACCATGCCAACAACTATCATGTCAGAATGCACAGGGAAGCCATTGAAACCCATAAACACCTGGACAATTTCAACAGGAAAGATGAAACCCTGAGAGTAAATGAGGCTTGGCTACCAATCCTAAAGAACAGCAAGGTCAAGACTCAACCAATGCAAATGAGAAACAGCCTGGGGCCAGGAGATTCCCAGCAGACAATGAGCACCAGTTAGCAGACATTAATCCTTGTTTGCATATCCTCCCACCCTGAGGACTGCCATTAACAGCAGAACAATATTGCAAATCACTCCTTCCTTCCCAGGGTCACACAGGATATATATATCCAATCCTTTCCCAGGCAAACATTCTCTGAAGATGCCAGCCATAGATGGTGGCGAAACGTGAGAAAGGAACTCTTCTAGAACATGGCCACATAGCCTGAAAGCCCCACCAAATGAATATATAAAAAATAAGGGAAGTAAAGGGGAGACATAACAAGAGTGTGAAGAAAGGAAGCAAGTGGATAGAAAAAAGTTGTATTTTTTCACTTGGTCATCATTCTGAAACCTGGGGTCATTCCATGAAGGTGAGCGGCAGGAGATTAAGGATTTGCAGATAAGAGGAAATACTTACTTGCAAAGCACACAGTCGAGCTATGGAATTCACAGCAACATATAGTACAGCAAAATATAATATTGAACACCATCTTTAAATGATGATTGGACAAATTCAGTGGCTATTAGTCAAAATGGCAATATGGCTATTAGTTTCATTTACTGAAGAGCTGCATGTGCTATTGTACCCTACTTCTGAGCTTTACGTCAGCAATTGGTTGGTTGCACTATATGGGCTATTAGTCTGGTTCAGCAGGAGTCTTAATAATATTCTTTTTGTGATTGGGATACGAAGTATATACAGTCGTCCCCCGCGTTACGAAGGTAATCCGTTCCGGATTACCTTTCGTAACCCGGAAATGTTCGTTTCCCGGGGGACCGCTTTAGCGGACGGACCGCACGGCCGATTTAAAGGGGCCGCACGGTTTTTCCGCTTCGTTCCTCGGGGGATCCTTCGGATCCCGGGGAAATTTTAGCAGTCCCGCCACTTTCAGACCCCGGGGAATTCGGATCCTGGGGGACCACTGTATCTGGTCTCAAAGATATTTCATAGAATCATAGCGCTGGAAGGACTTGCTCAGTGTGATATCTTAATTTACAACAGCCCCAGCAGGTAGCTGTCCATACTCTTTTTGAAGATGTCTGGAGAAGGAGACCCCACTATCTCTCTAGGCAGTTGATTCTGTTGCTGAACTGCTGTTTCTGTCAAGATGTTCCTTCTAATATTCAATCAAAATCTACCCTCCTGTACCTTCAAACCATTAGACCTGGTCCTACCCTCAGGGGCAGCAGAGATAGGCCTGCCCCATCCTGTCTGTAACATTTCTGGAGGTATTTAAAGAGTAAAATCATGCCATTCCTCTGTCTTCTCTTCACCAGGCTGCACATGCCCATCTCCTTTGTTGTTGTGTGTCTTCGAATAATTTTTGATTTATGTCAGCCCTAATGCAAACTTATTAGGGGATTTTTGCAGCAAGGTTTCTTCAGAGGTGGGTTGATTTTGCCTGTCTCTGAGGCTAAAAGAGTGTGACTTGCCCCAGGTCACCCAGTGAGTTTGCCTGCTGAGTGTGGATTCAAACTCTCATCTCCACAGTCATAGTCCAATGTTCAGACCACTACACCAGACTGGCTCTCACCCAAAGAAGATGCCTGAATTTGTGAAATGCCTGAATGTGTGTGATACAGTTAGGAACTGAGTCATAATTATACAAATCCAAAGAGGGAAAAAAAGAAAGGAAAAAGAGGAAATTGTGTGCCATTGATAAAGGCTATTTTTCCCATCCGGAATTATTTGTGACAAGAAGATAAAGTCTGTTTTTTAAAATAAATATATATCTAAGACTACCCCATGATTTCAAAATGAAGAACCATATAGAATTAAGCCAGGTCTTTATGCCTTTGGAACAAAGAGTTATGCAATCACATTCTGGAATCACATTCTAATACTTAGGTCTTTGATCAGCATTCAGGTTTCAGTTTATTATCAAGCATTAGGTTTCTCAGCTCAGTGCTTTAAAATTTCAGTTCTTGTGTATATCTTCAGCTGAGCAGTGTTTGTTTCTAAAGGAAGGTGAAAGAAAGATAAAAGCTGTAGACCTAAGTATATAATGTTTATTTATGCCAGAATCATTTAAAAATGTTTAAATACCCTTGGTATTTCCTTCAAAACACAGTTTAGCTTACTATAGTAAATTAGCGGCTGTCTTGGGTAAACCCTCTAAGCTAAATGAGAGTAAGGTGCTTAAGGAGACTATGCTTAAGTTAATCTTAACGCTGTCCAGAAAGCAGTGCCACACTCTAAGTGTAAGCCATTGTTGAAAGGGGAAGGAAAACAAAGATGCATTTCAAGCTAAGAAGTATGATTCTGTGCCTTCTTTTCTGGTTTACAGGTAAGCACTTCTCGTGTCTTTGGACATTTGAATTATTCGTCTTTTCTGCTCCATCATGTGTCCAGATGAATTTTGTTTGCATTCTCCAAATGAGGAAAAGACACTTGCAGACATCCACCCAGGTGCTGCTGGGCCAGGGAAAAGGTTGCCCTTGCAAGAGATGTTAACCTTCTACTGCAGGGCTGGGCAATATTCTACATTAGAGCCGTGTTTGATTCTCTCTGGAGACTATCACAAGGGGAGCAATCAGGGAATTAAAAATACATTTTCCCCAGAAAAGTCATGCGATCACGGCGAAGAATTTAATACACATCGTGATCTCAGAGGACTTATCCTGGGAAGAACCAGGAATGCTCCAGCAACAAACTATTTGTGGGGAAATCCCGTGAATGGTTTGTTTCTGGAGCATTCCTGGTTCCTCCCGGGATAAGTCCTCTGAGATCTTCACCGTGATCAGGAAAATGCCTTTTTAAATGCCTTTTTAATCCCCCAATTTTCCCCATGTGATAGTCTCCAAAGTTATTTTTGTGACCTCACCCATTCAAATTTCCTGGAACGATCATTTACAGGCTAAATAATAATATTAATTCCTCACTAGAAGCAAGACTTTATTTTTAAAAAGTGGTTGTAGCCTGCTCCTGAACAGATTAAAAATAATACCGTACCCATTTTTCAAAACCAAAAGTGAACTCCTAATCCCTTCCAATGGGTGTGTGTGGGGGGGGGGGATTTTTGGCACTTGTTATAGTCCCAGGAAGATTCTAGTATCAGAAAATCTTTTTTAAAATAACTGCATGTAAAGGCAAATCATGTTTTTCCAGGATGGGATTTGAAAGGGGAAAGAGAGAGTTGCTGGCAAGGGCTATGGTCCACACAGCTGTCTCTTCTATGCTGCAGTTAGGCTTCCATGCCATAACACAAGTTGCTTTTGCACCTCTCTGAATTTTGAAAGCACTGGGCCATGGAAAGCAAGAGAGTTTGTGGAAGTAGTTGGACAGTTCTTTGGACCCCAGTCAACATCTTTAAAAACAGAGATACTATTAAGAGGACCTGCAGGGCTGTATGAATGATCCCCAGTTTATCATTAGCCAAAGACCAGTTGGGATTTCCGATAGCACGTGCACTTTCCTTCACATTATTTTCTAGAAAGTGTTGTTTCCCCAGGCTTTTCTGGGACCACTTTGACAATCAGAAAAGATTTCTGTAAAGCCAATCATGTAATCACTAATGAGGATGGAATAATAAAACCAGAGGAGCCAGATCTACTTTGCTTTTTTACTAGAGCCCCAGGAATCACCAACCAGAGCTTGCTATATTTTTGTCTGACTTTAAAAAAAAAATTGATCTGAACCATTCTATATGTTTTTGGTTTTTAAATTTAGCAGAGATAAATGAAGCTTGATGGAATTAAATGCTGACCAATAGGAGCGGAACCATGTCGGTGCTTTTTAAAATAGAAACACTGTTACATTGATGTAGTGTGTTTTTCACAATGGTACACCACAGTGGCTGGGGGAAGAAAGAGAAATCTTTGAAGACAACAGGGCAGCTTTCTTTCTGGACATGAATGGCTTTCTCTGCTTCTTCCACACAGACACATCTTGCCCAGTCACTGTTGCATCTGTGCAGGATAACCAAATGTCATAACTGTAAAAGAGAGGGCACTGCAAAATGTGTATGAGTCATTGATATTCAAGAAAAATGTATGACATTACCAAATAAAAGCTAAAAACGCTAATAGAAATATAAAATCATGCTTTTTAAGTCATGCTGAATATGGAGGACATTTTGAAATTCCTCCTGGACAAAAGGTTAAAAGGTAAAACATGTCCTGGAAAAGGGGGGGGGGTTCTGGTCACCCGGCACTCATGGCCATTTTACACTTCCCAGTGCAACGGCATTGTCACTACAGTAATTTCATTTGGCTGTCCAACAAAATCTTGACTTGTCTGTTCTCACAGGAATCCATTAAGAATTACCCTAAGCTGCCTTCATTTAAGGAGAGTAATTCAGGGAGGAGGGAGAGAATCACTGTTGTTGTTGTTAATGTTTATTTATAAAGCACTGTAAATTTACACAGCGCTGTACCCCACTTTCACCCAAAACTGGGACTCATGAAGGTAGCTTACAAATTAAAATATAATTAAAACATATAAAGGTTCTACATTAAAATGGAATTAAACTATGAACAACATTTAAAAAATTAAAACATAGCTTAAAATGGTTTTAAAAGCAGTTTAATGGTTCAGTACAGTGAAAACATTAAAAACAGTACAGCCCATTCTTTCCAAACCTCAAAAGCCTACAATAGTAGTAGTAGTAGTAGTAATAGTGGTGGTAGTATTTTCTTGCCAACAGACAACTTGTAAGGAGGAAGCCATTCTAGCTTCCCTAGGATAGGAGTCCAAGAGCCTGCGAACAGCCACAGAGAAGGCCCTACTTCATGTCACCCTTCTGTCTCTGATAATGTTAAATGTTTAAAAACTTCTAACATTTAAACATTTCAGAAATCTTTGGTGTTCCACAAGTCATCTAAAGAACTACTGGTAGATTTAGATTTATCTTCTCCAAACCTCTGAGTTAAAACATTCTCTTACTCAGATCTAGGTTCCACATTTTCAGAGACTAAAATAAAGGTCTTGGGAAGTCTATTTTATTCTGGAATTATAACAAGTCTGGTGCTTTGTATAGCTTTTGCATTTCTTCTCTGGGGTATAGATAAACCGACCTGGCATATGTGTTCTGGAGGTCACAGTGTTAATCCTTGTATGGTTGGAATATCTGTCTCTGATTTACTTAGAATTCATAATTCTTAAGCATATATTGCATTCAGTGTAGATGAATGTAATATTCTAGGGGAGGATGTCTCATCTCTGTCACTCATTACTTTGATCATTATGTTCCTTAATTATCTGACATCTTAACATTCTTCGCTTTGCTTCCTTTATTAGGGCACTTTCTCTGTGAACAAATGTCATGGTCTGTCAAAGAATTTGGATGTGGATATTCCTGTGCTCATCTGATGCTTTTTCTATATTACTGTGACTCTAGTATTGCTGTGTTTGGCTATCAACGTGTTTGACTGTTTGAAGAATGCAGGAATGATTATTCTGTGCTCCGATATACTATAATTTCTGGCCATATATTTCTTTTTCTATTATTCATGTCTAAAGTATCTTATGCCTCACATTTCTCCCTAGTCCTTTATTATAGTGATTCAATATTTTTGTTTAAAAAAAATCCCATCCATTCCTTTATATAAAGATAATCAGTTTAACTTAGCATCCCAAGAGGTACTGTCAGGTCATTCACATAAGCTGAGAGCAATTATCTTGTTCTTTGGAGTAACCTGCTTAGAAGTTCTTTTCAATTCGGCACGCAGCTCAGAGAGGAACCTTTTCCTGGCTTTCCTCCTCTGATTAATTCTTTTATTTATGGAGTTTTATAATCCCATACATTAACCAGTAGTATATATTGAATAGAGGCTCTTTTTCTTCCTGCAAGAAAACTTCAGTGTGAATGTAATTAATTGCCAAGACCAAATTAACTTGCTGTAAAGCAATATTGTAAAGTATTGTCTAATAATATCTACTATTGTTGGTAGGATGCTTAAAGTGGCAGTCCTATGGACATTTACACAATGGGACATCTGCTCATGCAAAATAAGTCAAAACAATAATTTGGGATGATTTTCTCAAAAGTCATAATATTTCTTTACATACTGGTTCTTAAGGGCCTTCCATACACCATCGTAACACCACTTTAGCTGCCATGGCAACATCCTATGGAATCCTGGGAATTGTTGTTACAGTGGAATCATAGTGCTCTAACTGTCTGCTATCAGTTCCTTTCAAGTATGTGGCTGTAATAAAGAGAGAAACTGGCTTGAGACAATTAGAAATGAAGAGTCTACAGTAAAAATTTGTTTCTGATGTGGCTGTAGGTTGCCTTAAGGTTTAGGGCATGGGTTTAGAGAAGGAGATTAAAATGTGTTCTCTGAATATCTGAATTATGAACATGATTAGTTACCTATATAATGAGGCTATATGAATGAAAGGATTATAAAAGCTGGGCCTTGAAATTTCAGAGTATTGCAAAATCCAGAGTAGATTAAATGAGGGGGGAAAAGGTTCTGAAGAGGAATTCACATTATTTTTTGTGCTATGCATGATGATACAAATATTCCAGTGACACAGTTTGGAAATATATAAGCTTGAAAGAAGAAATACTGTATGTGCTCATGTTTATATACAATGAAATACAATACAACTTTCTATACCACGGCTCAATTTTCCCAGGATTGAATAAATTGAGGAAGTAGAGGAATTCAAACACAACAGAGAGCCTGAATACTTTGTTAATTTTTTGTTTATAAAAGAAGAAGCAAAATTTATGGAGTAGTACTTTACATCCCCAAAATATGCAGACAGAAAGTTTATTAGTGCAGTTTAGTGCAATTAAGGTCTCATTTTGGTGAAATTATGATCTGTCATCTCATCTGCCTATGAACTAGCTTTGCCTTATGAAATGCTACCTCAGTACATCCCAGTCTGATCCTTGGCACCGTTTTATCCCTGAGATACTCAGTGTAGCAGGGTTGGGAATGCATATCACATATTGAGGCCCTCATAATTTTTGATGATCAAATTAAAAATAGTTAAAAACAAATATCTAAAACTTGAAGTTCAACACATCCCCCCCTCAGGTATTTAGAGGCCCCTCATAGTTTGAGGCCTTAAACCATAATTTGCAGAAACAGACATAAATACTCTGCTAGCACCTTTCAGATGAACAGGAAAAAATAAATGTCTAGTTTAAGCTTTCAGATGAACTAAACTGCTTATGCTAGAAATGCCTCTTCCCAGTTCATCTCAAAGGTGTTACCAGATCGCTTTATGTCTTTTCATGCTAAAACATACTAACACAGCTAACTGTTTTTTAAAAATTTACATGGTTTACATGGTTCGTGTATAAACTTGGCAGCCTTGAACACTCCATCTGATTTGGAAAGGCAGGATATTACAAATTTTCAATATAGGTAGCATTGCTTGCTTATGATTTTGTACAGTCTAGTTTGGAACCTAATTAACAAGCAGCAGTAAGTACATTTCCCTTTTTTCCCCTCCTCTTCTTTCTAAAATCTGAATCATTACAGCTAGTTCTAAGGGGCATTAGCATTTTACACCAAAAATGTAGCTAAGAAGTCTGCATGATATAATTTTGGTAGGCTATGTGCATTTTCAAACACACAGTCTATTCTTAATTCTTTTCCTAGTTGAGCTTTGTGTGTGTATCCTTGTGTCCCCTCCTTTCAAGAAATCCAATATGTATTTATTTGTTGCAACGTACACAGACAGATGCACCTCCAGCTAATCTGCAAGAGGTTTAGACTGATCTCTATGGCTGCTCCTGTTAAGAGTCCAGCTACCAGACTCAACCTCTCTGGATTGATCTGAAAGAGAGCTTTCCTGGGGCAGCTGGTAGCCCAGATGAGTGCAGCTTGTTTTGCTCTAATGATGCTGCTTTCACAATATTTGGATGGACTCCCTAGAAATATAATGATAACATCAACCTGGTGGGACATAAGTTTGCATAAGTAAGACCTTAGTTGTGATTCAACATTCATTATTACAACCCCACTGTAGGTCTGTGGGTTATCCGTCCTGCTGAGTAGCCCATTGTTGTTACACCCATTTTGTGGTATGTAGATGGTGATAGGTGATAATGCTGTTGCTACTCTCTATAGCAAAGCAGGACACATTTCAGAGCCTGGAAAACCACACTGACCAATTTTGGACTCTTCCAGAGCTCGGAAGGACCAGAGATCTTCTCCAAATCACTCCCAGCCACCTCTTAGGTTATTTGATGTCTTTTTGGCTCTTTGAGAGTGAGAAGCTACCTGCAACAATTTAATCCCCTGCAATTTTTTCATTGAAAAGTGTGGGTTTGGTGGGTTTTTTAAAGTCAAAATGTACTATTAGGACCAATTTTGGGGGAGGTGTGAGGGCCTTGGGGAAGTCAATGGGGTCAGAATTGCTATTCTGGACCTCTGCTCCCATATGCAACCTTTGGCCATACAATCCTCATATTTGCTCTGTAGACTGTACAGCATTCACAAATCTTTCAAGAATGAAGGGAATTGTTCTATAACTGTCTGACATGTTTTTGCCCATGCATCTCCTCTGATAGCATGGCAGATGTATGTATATGTGCACACTTTATCTGCAGGCTTAAATGTGTAAAACAAAATAATTCTCACTTTATAGCTGAAAGCTCCCCTAGTTTATAAATAGGAAAGGCTGGGTAGGGATCTGGATTTACTCATTATACACTCTGAATAGCCAATGAAATTCATTGTCCCATTCATTTCAACGAGTCTACAGTGAGTATGAATAGATCTGGATTGAACATATTTTCACACACACACATGATTAACATTCATTTACAGTTAATTAATCAGGGAGATTACTTCTCAATTTTCTAGTAAGAGTTATTAAAGGTTAGAAACTATGCTCCACAATTTTCCAAGTCTACAGAAGGGCAAATAAGTGTGTGCAAGGTTATGGCTCCCATTAGAAAGGACATCTAAAAATAGCTGTGATTAGAAAGGGAAGCCATTTTTTTGGGAAGTGAGATCATCAAAACTGAATCAAGAAACCTGCTGTTCATGCCTCCGGTTACAATCACGGTGTGATTTTATTTCTGAATCTGTAGGGAAGCATCTGCACCAACTGGTTTTCTGAGGATATATTTCAGGTACAACTGGCACAGTTCATGCCGTATATTTAGGGCACAACATCTCTGATTTATTACTGAGAACTGAGTGCCTCGTCACTGCTTTCTCACAATTGTCTCCACACTGTTCTGCATCAAATATTTGTCTTATAAGTTTCCTTCTGTCAGAAGTTGTTCAAATTTCTGTGACCTCAAAATGAAAATGTAATGTTGCTTAATGTTTCTATAATGTAATACTAGTCCATTTTTAATTTTATTATGACATAAAGTATATCTGAGTAAAAATCACATGGACAATCACAAAACTGATATCAAATTGGCTAGTACTAGATTGGCAAGTGTATTATCAAATCACTTAGAAAATTTTCTTTGGCCTAATTTCCTATAATAATATAATTTGTAGATATATTTAAATTTGCCTCCTCACTACTTAACATTCATGGCATTGGACTGGATCCAGACTACTACAATTCACCCTTCACATAAACTCATTGACATTAGTGGGACCTAAATTAGTTGCTGAGAGCCAGCATATTGTAGGGGCCTGAGCGTTGAAGTACAATTTTGGAGACTAGGATTTGAATCCTCACTAAACCATAGAAACCAACTGGGTGATCTTGGGCAAGTCCAACTCTCTCAGCCTCAGATGTAGGCAAAGGCAAACCTCCAGTGAACAAATCTTGCCAAAGAAACCCAGTTTCCATATTCCACCCCTACATTATACAGAGTACCCCAAGGCACCCATCTCTGACTGTTTTAATGATTTAAATGTCTTTTATTATTGTTATGGGGAATTGTTATGTGTTGTTTAGGAGGGAAGGGATAATGGGATGTATTTTTATAGTGTATGGTTTGTTTTATACTGCATTTTCCACTGTTGTAAGCCACCTTGATCTTGTTGGAGAGATGGGATAAAAATAATTTTAAAAAAATTATTATGATTACCCCAATCATGTGATAGGTTTGCCTTAAAGTCGCCATAATTCAGAAATGACTTGAAAGCACACAACAACAACAACAACAAATTAGTTAAACATGACTTGACAGGGATCCAATCTACAATGGTTTCCAATAGCACTTGGAAAAGAATTATTTTTGTTGGTTTAAAAAAAACCTGTATATCTAAATATCTCCATATCACCATGGTCATGTGGGATTTTAGGAACTGTAGTCTGAGAAAGTAATATTTCCAAACTTTGGTGTCAACCCCCAGGTAAGCTAATAATTCATGGAGTACAGTTGTAAACACCAAATTTCCACAGCATTTGGGTTTCAGGGCATCTCCGTTCGCTGCCTAATTGGTGTCAAGGCAATTCTAGAGGTCAAGAGACAGAGGGCATTCCAGACCACTTGCCTGTAGGGCTGTTCTGTGCGATGGAGGCAATTATAAATTACCCAGGCTCTCCATCTGACCTATATTTCATAATCTAATTGAGGCATGTCCTCTAGATTTTAAACTGTGGAGGCTGTCGAAGCTAAGCACGTAACCTTACAACACCACATTAGCCACTCTTCAGGTCCTGACCCCCTTTTATCAGACGCTGGGGTATTTTTAGCATTTCTCCTGGCAGGGCTAGGCTTTCTTTTTCTCTCTTCATGTGTGTTTTTGTGGCTTTTCCTGTGGAAAAAGCAGCCTCCACCCCACAATCCTGAATTGACTGAGAAAGTGTCAATTTGCCGGAGGTCTTTTTTCCTTGGCTAATTAGTGTGACTTGTGATTGGAACATGTATTTGACTCTCCTGCTGAGTGTAGCTAATTTATACCACCAACCCGTGATTAACTAGTTTTGATCAGAGAGAAGGTTCATGTTATAACATCCGTGCCAAAGCAAATTTCACCACAGGATCCCCCCCCCCCCCCCAGGGATCTATCTCAGAAGCTCTCCTATGAATGTTCCAATCAGTATAAAAATAAAAAAAGCATGAATGTATCAGTACAAATGAAAAGCATAATGACAGATATAGGTGGTGCACCTGAGATCCTCCAATATTATTGGGTACCAATTACCATCAGCCCCAGCTAGCAGAGTCAATGTTCACAGGTGTTTAGACTTGTCGGTTCTTCAATGCAGTGCAGCAAAGATGAGAATTATGCCACGCTCTGAATGATGTTCAACTGCAACTCCCAGATTGCTTGGAATTAAAATAAATTTGTTCCCCCGTGTTGTTGCTGTTGTGTGCCTTCGAGTGTTTTCCGACTTATGGCAACCCTAAGGCAAACCTTTCACAATATCGTTAGCCCTTGCCTTTCCTTGAGGCTGAGAGAGTGTGATTTGCCCAGGGTCACCCACTGGGTTTCCATGTCCAGAGAAATAGTCATAGGCTCAAACCACTACACCATGCTGGCTCTCTGTTTCCCTGTAGCCAGAACCAATAAACTATTATGTAAGGTGATTCTATTTTTCTATCTCCTGGTTCTCCCTCTCCACCAAAGCTCCTTGAACTCCCTACATTTTAAAAAAGCAAACTGCACAATTTTCAGGCAGAAAATATCCTGAAAATTGTACTTAGCCCCTTCAAAATGCCTGCAAATATGCAACTCTCCTTCCACAAGGCCCCAGAACCTCTCACCACCCCAACCTCTGCAATACATAGTATTTCCTCAATTTCTCTTTCAAGGTGGCAACAGAAGATGATACGACATCACTTCCAGCTCCAATTTAAAGAAGAAATTGGCAGACTATGTAGGGGGGGACATTGAAGTGGGGGGGCTCAAGGTGGAAAATTGTCAAACCCTGATTTAGGAGCATTGTCAGAGGGAAAACAAATGCCCAATTAAGTAATTTGGAAGAATAAAACCTTTGGGGGGGGGGGGAATAACAGATGAAAAACAGAATTTTTAAAAAGGGGGAGACTTCTCTTTCTTCTCCCCTAGCCTACATGCTTTCCTGTTCTGGCTCTGAGGACAGCTGCCCATTTTTCAAGCAGGAAAATATACTGCCCAGGGGATTGCCACAGTGCTCATCCAGGTCTTACAGGGGCTTTGCGGACTGAAAAGGATGTATGTCTACAGCCCTTTAACCTCCATTTGACCCTGGGGAGACTTGGCCTGGCTTTAGTGGATAAACCCAGTGAGGGACTTGGAAGGTTTAATGACCCACCAGTTGCAAAACTAGATAATAATGCTATAGTTTCTTTCCTACAAGAACATAACACTAGTAGTAAACACCTGAGTCCACCCAGATACTGAAAAATCATTGAATGCCACCTAGTGACTAAAGAATAAAACAATGCTATCCACAAAGCAAAACCAGTTCATCCCATTATCTGAACTTCTGCAAGGACATAGCTGAAGTGAACTCTATTTTTTTTTAAAAAAATGTTTGCGTTGACACCTTACTTTTACTCATCTTAGGAGTTTATTGCATTGTTAAAAAATGTGACCCCTCTTCTGAATTGAAATTTTTTTTCAGGATGCAACCAGGTGCTATCACATGCACTTTCCCACCGACGCTGCCTCCCAGCTGCATCCCACCTAAAATATGACTAAAATCCTCTCAACTGGCTGATTTACAAAGTCACAAAGCTCCCAGCTTTGCAAATTGGCCAGCTGAGGGCCTGCTGAGTGCAGATTCTAGCCAGGTTTTAGATGGGATGCAGCTGGGAGTCGGCATCATCAGCAAAATGAATGTGATAGAACCTGGCTGCATCCCGGAAGAGACTTCAATTCGGAAGAGATAAAATGCATTTTTTACAATGCAATAAACTCTTTAATTGACTATAGTTTGCACATCATGCCTATGATATTAAAAAAAAAATTCATGGAAAAGCACTCATCATTGAGACCAGATGAAAATAAGAAAAGGAGTGCTATACATTTAATAGTTCCTTAATAGAGGGAATTTTGTCAGAAGCAGCTTCTTTTCCAGACTAACAAGAACTGTTATTACTCCTCTTAAATCTGCAATCAGACAAAATATCTGTCCTCTCTCAGTTAAATCTGACAGTACTGAATATAGATACAGATGTTAGAATCTCTGATTAGAACTGCAAGTATTTGTTAGATTGGTGTTGACTTCATTTCTTGTTTCTCTATGCAAATTACCTTTCTGTTACTACTCTTAGGGCCTTTTCATACAACACAATTAATAGCTCTATGATTCCACTTTAACTAACAAAGTTCCATTGTATGGAATTCTGAGATTTGCCCTTTCAGCACGGGATTCAATATTCTCAGTCAGAGGGCTCCAGTGCCTCATTAACCTACAAACACAAGAATTTCGTAGGATGTTGCTATGAAAATTCAAGTCGAATCATAATGCTATAACTGCATAGTGTGAAAGGGTCTTGGGATATATGAAATCAACCTTTCTCAACTTGATGCTTTTTTGGTGTACAAGGAAGGATTTCAATTCCCATCCTCTCAGCCAGCATTTTTCAATGGCCAGGCTGGCTGGGATGGCAGTAGCTATAGCAAATTCACTCAAAGTCCGCCAGGTTGGAGAGGCATCTGTACTAAAGAATGTTTCATGGGGAGGGAGAGAACTGATACATCTTTGACAAAGCCAGCCACCTGTATGGAAGGGGGAAGGGAAGAAGAGCAAATTCAGACATCCCTTCCAGTCAGGGATTAGCTGTGGCTGCTGATCTTCTTTTCATCAGCAGCAAGCTGTCCGTGTGACACCGTGGGCCACGCACACCCATCTGCTACATATGAGGAAGCTTTGTCTTGGTTTGTGTCATATATATATTCTGACCCATAACAGATCTTAGGACAACATCCAAATAAAAATTTTAAACTATTTGAAAAATCTAAACAGTCTAAATCATACTTAAAGGCTTAATTGTTCAAAACAAGTTAAAACCTGTACATACAAATGTACAGGTCTGGAAAATACAGTGGGCCCTTGGTATCAGCTGGGGTTTGGTTCTGCTATGGATACCAAAATCCTTGGATGCTCATGTCCCATTAAATACAATACCACAGTAAAATAGTGACCTTTATATAAAATGACACACTGACATTTGCTTTTCGGCATTTATATTTTTGGGAAATATTTTCAACCTGTGGATGTTTGAATCCATACAGAAAGAATCTGTGGATACAGAGGGCTGACTGTATCATTAGCATACCCCAAATTAAAAGCATGTGTTTTAACAGGGTATCAGATTGAGGCCTGCACTGGTGCTCTCCAAAGGGAGGACATTCCTTGGTGAGGATGCTGCAGCAGATAAGGGCTGCTCCCCTAGGTCCTCACATAATGTATTGATCCCACTAATGGGTCATAGATGTGTGTCCCTTCCAGTTCCAGCATGTGTCAGTCCTCAGGCAGCTTTGGCATTTCAGATGAGACATTTTTGTCTCCTAGCTACCTAAATCCACTTAAGGTATGATAATTGAAGACTTCAGTGCAAATGGATCAGTGAATCCACCCTCAGTTGTAGTCTTAACATAAAAGGTATTCAGCCTATCCCAAAAATAGGTTCAGCATCTTTAAATTTCTGACTCAACCCTGAAATTGGATTTCCTCCCCTCCGTATTTACCATCACTACTACAAAGCCTACTCACCTGAAAGTCATTTGCAAAGTGGTGTATAATTTTTTAAACATAAATATAATTGCACATGCTGTTCACCTTTCTAATTTCTTCTCCATCTTCAAAGGCTCAAAGGCACCCACTTGTTCCATGTGTATTTCACCTCATTCTCATGTCGTTGATAGCACTTTGTGATTAAAATAAGTGGAATATAAGGAGCCCATTGGTATTATTTAAAAAGTGGAGTATAGAAAACCAATTTCTTTCCCAATTTGTGTTATGGCTGGAAAACTAAAGCAGTGACTTGGAACATGTAACTTTGCTGTAATGTATTGCAGCATCAGATGGAAAAGGTCTTGAGTGGGTAACTGGCTTTTAACAAATGCTATCACTTGATAAGTTGTGCTAGATCCTACACGGAGAGACATACATGTATCTTATAGCTATGTCTCTATAACAATGACTTCTCATACTGGCCCTCAAAAACACACCTTGTAAGCAGCACAGCCCCCCACGTGCCATTTCTATGCTGCTGGATAATAGGAGGACTAGCTGAGCTGCATCTGGCTAGTTTCCTGTAACTGAATGTGGTATAACAGGCATTTACAAGGACTTCAAGGGGTCTTTGGGAAGTCCTTGTAGGTAGTAGCTTTGTTGTGCATCCAGCTACAGGGAAATAGCTGGATATGTCCCAGCTGATCTTCATGCCTTCTTAACAACCAGAAATGGCCATAGTTATGTTTTGCTTGTTGGAGGGGTGGGGGGACTATGCTGCTTACAAGGTAAGGTTGGGGTATTTTAGTCTTTGTGATGCTGGAATGGAATTTTGACCTCTGCAACAGCTACAAAAGTGAGTTGTGACCATGTAAGTCCAACTTACACTGTCACAAGTCACTAAAGCATGCAAGACTTTATTGTATTATATTTTATTGTATTGAATTTCAGCCATTATTTTATTTTAATTCCCGCCTTCCTCCTGACATGGAAACCAAGCCCTATTTTAGGCCTGACCTAGATTGGCGCAAAGAGCCGTGATAAGGGCTCTTTGTGCTGATTTTAGGGCTAGGGAGGGCGCAGCGTCCACACCCCCTCTAGCCCTAAAGCGCCTTTTTTAAATGGCGGCATTCATACAGATGCACCATGATGTTGTCATGATGTGCGCAGCGTTTAGATACGCTGTGCACGCCATGACAACATGGCACTGCGGGAGGGCGCCAAGCGCGCCCTTCCTGCAGTGCAAAAAAGGAGCTTGAAAACCGAGCTCCTCTTTTGCACCGGGTCCTTGCTGCTGCCTTTAAACGGCCATGGCAAGGACCCAGGGAAGAAAGGGGCTGCAGCGGTGGCCCCTTTCTCCCCTCGCCAGCCCTGAGGGAAGCGGGGTGCAGCGGGCGCTCAGGGCTCCCACTGCACTCCGCTTTGAGGCTGTGGGGAAGCGGCAGTTTTCTGCTTCCCTGAGGCCTCCAGAAGTGGCAGGATGGGGCTGCGGAGGCTGCCGGTGCGGCAGCCTTGGCTCCATCTCGCCATTTAAAGGGGCAAGTACAGACCGCCCCTTTTGGGCGGTCTGGAAAGCCCAATTATGAAAAAGATGAAATAGAAATAAATAAGCTACCCTATTAAAACATCATCACTTTTTCAAAATTCCTGTGAAGAATGCCTGATCCAGAAATGTTCTTTCCTGAAGGTATTCTCCAGTTGATGCTGATGCCTTCTATGCCAGTGAGGCACACTTTGCTCCAGGTTGTAGTCTGAACTTTAGAGGAGCTATTTAAAGTGCCAAATGTTGGCTCCCAAAATGGGTTTAGGAAATTGGAGAAATTTCTTGAATGTCCATGCTAAATGTCAGAGAGAATTCATAGCCCCCCCCCCCAACATGGGAGCCCCCAGCTGCCACTGAGCTTCCCTTATCAATAAGTTGACTACAACATCAGTTCAGAGTGTCCTTACATTGTTGTAGTCAACTTATGGCCACCCTAAACTTTATTTAGGGGAGATTTTCTGCTGTCTACCTCTTAGGAACTTATCAGACGTTGGAAATTGGAAGTATAATCCAATGGCAATCCGAGCGCAATCATGGGGTTTCATGTTATTGTGAATGAGTGTATCTCACACAATTTCGGGCAAAAGGGAAGTCATTCCGAACGCAGTCATGGGTTTTACGTTATTGCAAATTAAAGCATCTCACACAATTTTGGGCAATGAGGGGTCATTTTCGGGTAATGGGAAGTCATTCTGAACGCATTCCGAACGCAATTGGAATTCACGTAAATACGCTAAACTAGACTCAGGCAGTGAGACCTGCCCAAGGTCACCCAGTGAACATGGATTCAAATCCTGGTCCCCCAAAATCCTAGTCCAACAGTCAAACACAGGGGTAGCTTGGTTGGTGAGGCACTGGAGAAAGAAAATACCATGGTGAAGACAGAGGGAACAAGTACCCAAACATCAGCCAACAAGATTTGAATCCCTGGGTATTGCTGCAAATGGTAATGAAGGGGGGGTAGTTAGGGGTGTAAGGAGGTGATATGGTGACCTCAAAAATCCTCCCTAAAGTTTCTCTTATCCCTCAACAGTGTTCCTATGGGAAAATTCAGATTAGTTTTAAATTTTAATATGCCAAACAGTAACAAAGTTCAGGGGCCAAAGACCACGAGGCAAAAAGGTAGAAATGGACACCCTCTAATGCCACCCCTATCTTTTTTTTTTTTAAAAAAAGAACAATTGTTCTAGATGTTTGTCATCCCTATTGTGAACATGACCCTCCCCATATCTGTCTACTCTGTGCCATCGAAGGAGGAGAGGGGAACACATGGTGACCACAGACTTCTCTTACAATATGCAAAGGCCAACATAATTATCACTGCCATGTTTTTTGTTCGCCCCTCTTCTGTCTTCTGTGCCAGCCTCTGGCAGACCAGTCAAGTGACTTCTGGATGCCTTGGTTGGCTGGTGTCCCAGGAGCCAAGACCTACCCTGTGTGCCCTGTTTATGTGCCTGCTGTCCAGAAGCAAATTGTACTTCACTAACAGCATGGTGTAGTGGTTTGAAGACTGGACTGCAATTTTGGAGACTAGGGATTGAATCCCAGCTGGCCCATGTAAACCCACTGTGTGACCTTGGGCAAGTCACACTTTCTCAGCTTCAGAGGATGGCAATGACAAACCCCCCTCTGAAGAAACATCCCAAGTAAACCCCATGATGATAGGTTTGTGTTAGGGTTGCCATATGTCAGAAACAATTTGAAGGCACACAGCAACAAACAGGCATATACCAATTTTCCACAGCCATTTTAAATGTTTGATCTTTCCCTTTAAAAAAAATATG
Source organism: Urosaurus nigricauda (assembly GCA_034509955.1). Lineage (NCBI taxonomy): Eukaryota > Metazoa > Chordata > Lepidosauria > Squamata > Phrynosomatidae > Urosaurus > Urosaurus nigricauda. Next base: position 90,549,601 of record JAOEGL010000003.1, read on the forward strand.
GGCAAAGCATTACAACTTGTGACATTCAAAGAGCTTACTCCCGCCTCTAAGATCACTGACTTTTAGAGTAACCAAACAAGAATAAAGTGATATCGAGGGTACCTGTAGGTGATGGACTCTGGCTGCAGGATTACATTTTAGACACTTTCAGAAAACCTAGACAAATAGACAATCCACTTTATAAATTAAAAGCAAATGCATGATTGCTCATTGTAAATAGAGGTGGGGTGGGGGGATGTGCATTTGTATATGTCGATTAGATACTAAGAAACTACAACTAACTAAAAATGTACAAGGCAGATTTATGGAACTCTAGAAAATGTGTGCTTCAGTTATAAGAGTGTACAGCTATTTTTTGTTGTGTTGATTCCCGTAAACAAGCTCAAATGAAAATACATTTTATTCTCCATTTTTGTTTATGTCCACAGTTAGACACCCAGCACAGTGCAATCCTTAGTATCAAATGAATAACCTTAATTTCCGCAAGTTTCACATTAACATCTTGCAAGTCCTTGCTTTAAGTATTGTCTTCTTATTTCTCCCTCATGCTGCCATATCTCTCCTTCCAGCCCTACTGGCATTGTCACCTGCAGAGGTAGGTCCTTTCTATTTTTTTAAATGCTCTCCAAATGCCTCTTTTGCTCATTATCCTGTGCTTTTTCTGTGTTCACTGAGGACAATATTGTGTTGGTATCTAGACTTTCCATTTGTACAGTGCCTGGGTGATTTCTGAAAAACATTTAAGAGCACTTTCCATCAACTTTATCTTTTTTAAAAAGTATTACAAATATGTGTTAAAGTTGGCATTGGAAACCAGTGGCAAGCAAGCTGAAATTGACCCATGGGGAAGGTACTCCAATCCCACCTCCCGGTTTCTTCCTAGGTCCTATCCTTGTCTTTTCACATGAGGAAAGTCTCTTTTTTTGGATTAACTGCTGATAAGAGCAGTTGCTGCCCCTCTATGCTATTTTTTTAACTGTTCAAAACAACAACAGCAGCAAAATAATGGTTGTGCAGGGTGTATTTTTGGAAGGATGATGCTAAAAAGGGAGGGCTAGCTATCCCCAAGAATGCTGTGAGTCCCCCTCTAGAAAAATTATGCTACGCTGTAAAGGGCCTTTAAAGAAGCCTCTGCTGATGTAAATAAATTGTTTATAAAACTGAATTCTTGAATGTGGGCCAGATTTGGAAGTCAGACACAGGTTATGTGTATGTTTATGAAAACTACACGTGTGAGCGAGCAAGCAAGAGATAATGATTTCTGGGCCTGTTTGTGTGTGTGTGGTGCATGGCTTAGCAGGGGATCATATGTCAGACTGGGGTGGCATTCACCATTGCTGGTACAATGTCATGGTGTCCTTGCCTGGAGGGCAATTTGGCTCTTGAAACTTTCCTTCCAAAGGTTCCACACCCCTGATTTAAAAATAGAACATATTCTATAGTATCAATATAGCACAACTGTTGTCAATTGACAGAAAGACTGTACCAAGTGGCTCAAGGGTGACTTTCTGCATGCTCCACAGATCCATCCCACCAAAGCCATTTGTCTCAGTTTGCTTCCTATGCCCTTGTAGGACAGCCCTGTATTCAGGAGCAGTTTGGAGTCTGAAGCTGAAATAGGTTTTGAAATGTTGCAGTGTGTGAATTACTTTCCTCCAGTTTTCCCTTTCAATCTTGACCACAGTTTGTATCCTACTCAAGTGCAATTTTATACATTTGTACATGCTTGTATACTGTTCTCTCCTTTTTCTTTTTCTGTCTCATTCAGCCTCATAATAGTGTAGCTAAAAATACTTGGGTTTTTTTCTCCGGCTGCCATAGAAACTTAAAACATTTTCTTACAGAAGTAGTTTGCAGAGTACACCTGGGGCTCTTTATTCCCCTTCCCAAGTTTATGTTGGCATGTTGTTGAGTTGTATCTATCCACTTCCTGACCTTCCTAACTTTATCAAAAGAAGGAAGTGAGTTGTTCCCTCTTACTATAAAGGTGAGCATATCAGCCTTCTGCCCTTTCCCTCCTTCTTTGTTACAGTGCCATGCCTGCAAACCATGGCAATGTGAATTTCTATGAAGTTGTATACATTTGTTTCTTTTTTCTTTTTCTTTTTTTGTTCTTCTTCCGGTTTTCAGCTTTTTAAAATACAATAATAAATTAAATTATGAATTATACGCTTGCTCACATAAATGTGTTTCCCTAGATTCAGTTATTTTTGCTATGACTTAGGCAGCTTTTTTTAAAAAAATTACAAAACATTGCTCAGAATGGAAACTACAATCAAGAAATGAGAAGACTAGGAATGAAACGGCAACTATGAAAGAACTAGAAAATATCCTAAAGATTAAAGATATGCAACTGAGCAATAAAGTTAGAATCATCCAATCCATTGTGTTCCCCATCACCATGTATGGATGTGAGAGCTGGACAGGGAGGAAAGCGGATAAGAACTTCAACTCATTTGAGATGTGCTGCTGGATAAGTATGTCAAGGATACCATGGACAAACAAAATGATCAACAAATAGGTCCTTGAGCAGATCAAGCCTGAACTCTCCCTGGAAGCCAAGATGATTAAATTGAGGCTGCCATACTTTGGTGGCATAATGAGAAGGTATTTCTCATGGGAAAAGACAATAATGCTAAGGAAGGTAGATGGAAGCAGAAAGAGAGGAAGACTGCTGCCCATATGGATAAACTCAATCAGGGAGATTGTCATGCCCATAGAACTTCAGTTAAAGATGTTCAGAAGTTTATGGACCTGCCAGAATAAAAAATAGAAAGAAAAAGGTACACTGGAGTAAATGGCTGCAGAAGGAAACCTGGGCTGTTTATGACTGTTTATGATGGTGCCTTCCTTCCCTGGGAAATGGTGGGGAGAAAGAGATTGAGAAGAGGCAAGCTTCAAAGTGCCTTTGAAACGGGCAAATGGTTCTGGCTACAAGTGTGAGGAAGGGCCTGGACAAAGGACTTTTAGAGTGTTGCTTAACATGGGATTCTAATCATTGTGGGGTAGTTTTGTGTGTCTTAGACTCCAGAATAAAGCAATAGTTAATTTTCACTACAATGCTGTCCTGATTCTTCAAGTCTCCAACTGTCAAGCATATACAGCACACAAAAATACATGGAATTTAGGAGATAGGCCAACACTAAATTAATTAGTTTCATGGTTGAGCAATAATAGTCTATCCTCTATATGTGCCTGGCACAATAAAAAAAATTGTTTGCTATAGTTTGTCTTTTTCCCAAGAGATTCTGAGGTTGGTTCCAGACATCCCAGTCTTATTAAACCATTATTCTGCTGTGAATTCCAAACATAGGCTCACTGACCTTCCATGTGATCTACAACTTCCAGTCCTCGATGGAGTCACACTCTCCTCGAAGGACTCTGTTTGCAGCCTGGGGGTACTCCTTGATCCGTCGCTTCACATGACAAGTCAGGTGAATGCAACGGTCAGGAGTGCTTGTTACCAGCTTCGGCTGATACGCCAGCTGCGCCCTTTCCTGGAGAGGAGGGATCTGGAAACTGTGATACACGCGCTGGTAGCCTCACGTTTGGACTACTGCAATGCACTCTACATGGGGCTACCCTTGTGCCTAACCCGGAAACTACAAATGGTCCAAAATATGGCAGCCAGGCTTCTGGCTGGAACATCAAGGAGAGAGCATATCACTCCTGTGCTAAAAGCCCTCCATTGGCTGCCGATCAGTTTCCGGGCACAGTACAAGGTGTTGGTTTTAACCTTTAAAGCCCGTCATGGCTTGGGCCCATCTTATCTAAGGGACTGCCTCCTCCCATATGAACCCCCCCCCCCGCACACTCCGGTCCTCTGGGAGGAACCTGCTTCAACCCATGAAGACCAAGCTGGTACAGACCTCCCAGAGGGCTTTTTCGGCTGTCGCCCCCAAGTTGTGGAATGACCTGCCGGACGAGATGCATCTCATTACATCTTTAGAAGGCTTTAAAAGAGCCCTAAAGACACATCTCTTCCGGCAAGCCTTCCCAGAGAATGTGAATATCCCCAGCTCCATACCTAGGTTTTAAGGGCTTTTTAAATCTTTTCCTGCATTTTTCTCCATACAACCTAAGCTGGGTCTGCTCCCTACTATTGTGTATTGCTATTTTAATCTATTATGTTTTTAAACTCTATTGCGATTTAATTCTTTTTTAAGGGAGGGTGGTAAGGGTAAGGAAGGGGCATTTTAACTTGATATTGTTTTAACCTCTGCTGTACCCCGCCCCGATTGCTTGTTCAGAGGGGCGGAATAGAAATTATTATTATTATTATTATTATTATCATCTAGGGATACTGTGCATTTCCTGTTTACATCCCATTTAAGAATGTGCAAATCTGTCAAGCTCAATTTGTTGAACTTCTTGTCTTTCAGTACCAAGCTCTCTCTGCCTCAGATTCCCACATGGAAATTTCTGTGCACATTTGTCAAAACATGCACACTTTTTGTGCACATTTCTTCTTTTTTTCAGACGGACAATTTTGCATTTACCTTCTCTTTACACATTTTTTAAAAATGTATTGCATGAATTTTTCTGTGCATGTTTCATTGAAATGTATTTTTGTGTCTTTTTGTTTTGCACGGGAAACATTTCTGGGTGGATTACATTGGGAGGGAAGTGCTAATCTTCCACTCCCTGATACTGCAGTCTCTCCTCTTGAAAAATCACCTCCCCTTGAAACATGACCCATCCCTTGATGCAGTAAGCAGGGCCCCCAACCAAGAAGAGTGGGTTTGGTTCCTTGTGAAATTTTAATCTTCTCCAGATTATTTAAATGGAAACTGATTCCTTGTTTTCCCTACTTCATGTCCAAATGTCATCACAGGATCAAGAGGAAATATCCCTGGACTAGTACAATGGTGTTGGGACTGGTGGCAGCCTAATGCTTTCATTTATCCACAGCAATGAATGTTGTTTATTCCAGTTTTTTCCTCCTGTTTCTGTGGAGGTGTCTCTCTTTACAATGGGAAAGGGAGGAATCGTTTCAGCACTCTGTATTTCCAGGGAATTTTCATCATGGGTTGGGAATTACCTTTATAAAGTCACATAAACTCAGCTATTTTGACAACAAATCCTGTCCCTAGTATTACACCAAAGCACATATTACTGTGCTACGAGTCTGCCAAAAGTTTGTGGCTCAGCTTAAGTGTGAACCAGGAGCTTCTTGCACTCTTGGCTGTTCATAACTCTCAGATTCCAACCTGAACTACAATCCTCAGCAACCGCTTTGGCTGTTCATAGCTTGAGGTGACCCAGAAGGTTGTGCTGGCCATTCCATTGATTTTCATCACTTGCTTAAAATTCCTTGTGTTGTACTCAGTAGAACCCTTTATCTCTATTTTTAAAATATAGCATTGTGTCAATTTTAATTCTTAATCGATTGTTTTTATGCAAATGTGTTACTTTTGTTTGATTTATCTACAAGGAGTATTTATTAATCACTTCCCCCCCCCACCTGGGATCCCAAAGTGATGTACAATAACATTTATATATAAATAGCTTTTGAAAATATTTTTCAAAGCAAGTTTCAAAATGGCAGGGACAGTACAGTGTGCACCACAGAGCAGCTCTGTACTAAGAGGAAGGAGACAGACAGAACTTAATACAAACAACTGTTGTATGTACATGCCAAGTCAGTGGTTTCTTTTGCATTTGATTAGGATGACAGATTGGAGCACTGGCACAGTAAAGCTTGCAAATGTGATTGTCAGGGAAGTCCAAACTCGGTATGGTCCACTGGAGCAAACAATCTGGAATGTATGCCAGGTAAAGCCTCTGTTTATTAATCTGTGTATGTGTCTTCATAATGCCTGTCAGCTTATGACAACGTCATAGATTTCATAGGGTTTTCTTAGGCAAGGAATATTTAGAAGTGGTTTGGTAAGGCCTTCATCTGAAATATAGCCTACATTACTTGCTATATTCCATTGTGGATGCCATCTGAGTATTAACTGGGTCTCACTTTGCTTATTTCTTTTATTATTTTTAGTTATTTATTTATTTTATTTGTATGCCACCTTTCTCCCAGAAAGGGACCCAAGTTGGCTCACAGATAAAAAAACATTTTTAAAACTTTACAATAAATGCTTAGCTTCTAAGATCAGACAGAATCTGGTTGCCTTAATGGTATTTATCTACTGGGGCTTATTTATCTATTGGGGCTTACCTACTATAGCTTATTATCAAACTCATTCACTCCCAAGAGCAAAGGAAAAAGGTATCTTTACACCCTAAAGCAAAAACATAGTTTGCAGACTGTGGATGTCTCTACAATGTAGAAATCATTCAGTTTAACACAAACCACTGTGGTTCCATCCTACAGAATTCTGGGATTTGTAGTTTTGTGAGGCACCAGCACTCTTTGACAGAGAAAGCCAAAAACCTTATAAAACTACAAACCCCAGGGTTTCATAGGATAGAGCTACAGCACTTAAGGTGGTGTCAAGCTGCATTATTTCTACAGTGCAGCTGCACCCTATTTCCTATATTAAAAATGGCAGGACTATTGTTTTTCAATGTCAACTATTTAATTTCTGCCCATTTGCAAAATAAAACCAAATACTAGCAGAAGTTAAAGAAGAGTTTCACCTCCAAACACCAGAGATCCCTATTATGAAGGAAAGATATGTAGTTGGACAAGTTTAACTAAAGGTGATAGCCATTTTAATGCCTAGCACACATGTATACTTTTAAGGTCAATGGTGACAGCATTAAGTAATTTAACTGACTTGGTCTAACAGTCTTCAGACATCTGTTTGGTAATTCTTTCTCTACAAGAATTTTCTAGAACAGAAGGTTACCTCTTAAGTATATTATGACTGTATTATCTACCGATTAGCGTTACTAAAAATAGAACTTTCATTTCTCATAAATATTTCAGCCTGCCACATTAGATGTGATTCTGTTCATTTTACTCATTTTTCTTCTAACACCTTTCAATGTTATCTTTGCAATTTCTATTATGTGGAGGGTTTCAAAACATGTCTTCACCAAAGAAAATCCCAGTGGTTGTATAGATAGTATCCAAAATATATGGCAGAAGCTCCATGTGAGGGCAGTCTAGAGGGTAGGGAAATTACTATTTAGCCAACAATTCCCAAGATTCCCCCAAAAAACAGATTTTCTATCCCTTAATGTTCCCTCTGATTAATAAAGTAATGTGTCCACACTCTGTAGTGGAGGATTATTGCATAACTCAATGAGTCTCAAACATGGGTCCCTGTATGTTGTAGTTTTTACCCGCAGAATATACAGACAGATATGGTCATTTATCAAGGGTTTTGGAAATGCTACCTAGTATTGGGAATCACTGTAGAGATGTTCAAAAGACTCAATACTTATCTTGTCAAATTGATCTGCTTCTTTTAAAAAAACACAAAACTTGGACACACGCTTTTTCATTCTCTCTCTCTCTCTCTCTCTCTCTTAGAATGTCCCTATCACAAACCACTTGGTTTTGAGTCAGGAGCTGTTACTTCTGATCAGATAAGCTGTTCCAATCCTGAGCAGTACACTGGATGGTATACTTCATGGACTGCAAACAAAGCCCGGCTTAATGGCCAAGGCTTTGGGTAAGCTGCATGGTATCCTAGAGCTGGAGGAGGGTTTTGTCATCAATAAAGAGCCAGAAGCAGAGCTTGGAAAAGTAACTTTTTTTGGAACACATTCTTCCAGGTTCTGAAAATTGTAGTCCAAAAAAGTAACTTTTCCAAGTTTAGAAGGTATATAAAATAATTCCTTTTGGTTAAAAAATGTTGACTTAAACACCTTTATACCCATGTGCTAACTGCTACTGTGCTGGGGCACTTTTTGGTTGGTGCTCCTTAAGACTGGTATCTTCTCCTCACAATGTTACTCTTCCTACTTGCTCTCCTATCACTCTTCCTTAATGACACCGGCATTGACACATATATTATACACATACAAAGCACTGCAAAATACAGAGCTGAAGGAAAAGTCATAAAATATGTCCGAATGAATGGTTGCTGTGCTGCACTCAAATTTCCCAATACAGGTTGAATTGTAATATCTTAGAGCAGAGCTGAAGAACCTGAGTTGGCCAACTCAGGCCAACGTGGCCAATAGTATGTGGTGATTAAAGTTGTACTCCAACAATATCTGCAGGCTCACACATATCTGGAGGTTATGTGCTAGATGCAGTTGTACTTCCACAAATATTCCAAAAGCTTTCTTGATACATTTTCTCTCCTGTAATTCCGACAGGTGTGCCTGGCTCTCCAAATACCAAGACACTAACCAGTGGCTACAGATTGACCTGAAGGAAGTCAAAGTTATCTCAGGGATACTCACCCAAGGACGTTGTGATGCAGATGAATGGATGACAAAATACAGTGTGCAGTACAGGACCGATGAGAACCTGAACTGGGTCTATTACAAGGACCAGACAGGAAACAACAGGGTCAGTACAAGACACATTTTTCTGAAGATGTGGCCATATTTCCACCTCTACTCAGTGTTGTGTGCCAATTAGTGTCAATCATTATTCAAGCTACAATTCTAGTATCCATGGACTCTGTGGCCATACTTGTTCATTCATATTTGAGTCCACAATCACTATGCTGTTTTATTAAACAAATTGGGCAAGGGACAGATATATAGGAAAACAAACTTCCTGTTTAAAAAATGTTGTATGCTCTGAAGGGTGGCATATAAATCTTTTGAGTAAATAAATTCTGTAGGACTGTATAGCCAATGTGGATGCGGATCTGCTTCTATCTATACATCTCAAGCAGCATCACAATGCTCATCTAGATCCTGTTTCAACTATCTTTGTGTAACATTTTATGTGGGTTCCCATCTAGAGACACTAGCTGCTACTTGCATCTGGTTACCTTCTACTACAACCGATGAGAGCCTTGAATGTACTTGGGAAAGCAACTAGCTTCCAATAACAAGGTGTTATAGTAAATTCCTTTTTCCCATAATAAATACCGAATACACTTGACTAAAAGTTGACCTCATGTATAAGTCGAGGGCAGGTTTTGGGGCCAAAATTATGGATTTTGATATGACCCATGGATAAGTTGAGGGTAAAACTTAGGGGCATGTAACAAAGAATGTAAAAGATGATGCAAAGAAAAATGATGCCAAAGAACTTATAAAATTGTGGCTAAAATTTCTACACTTATACATGAGTATGTACAGTATGTACATTATAAATTTAACTTCAGGAAAAATACCTTCACCCCTTTCACATGAGCTGGCTGGTGTTGGTTCTCTCACTGCTGTCTTGTGCTCTTTTGTGAGTGTTGAGTTGATTCTGACACAGACATCAGGACCACGTGCTTTGGTTAAGTTTGAAAATTGCAATGAAATTCTCAAGAAGTTCCTTTTAAAAAAAGTCTAATCGCAACTGTTTTATTGGAGCTTAAAACCGTAACTGCATCCAATTGTTTTTTAAAGGTAACTTTCCAAATTTAGGCCATGTATTTCCTGAGTACTGAGTTAACAAGTAACATTTAATGGGGGGAGGAGTAGTATCATACTTATTTAGAAAAATAATCTTCACTCAAATTGAAATACAACCTGGAAAGCTGCTAATGTTTTTAAACATTACACAGGCAGGAAACTATTATTCTTCTCATGTTTTTGGGGAGGGTATAATGTGGAGAACTATTTATAAACATAGAATATCCGGATGAGTATGAGTCTGTCTCAGCAAATGGATTTTATACAGTCTGCTTCTGACAAATGCATAGTCCAAACTAAAATCACATGTTGTCACCATTTTTTTTCCACCAAAGTTCAGAATTCAGAGTTCAAGATGGCAGTTTCCATCATTTTAGTTAATTACCAGCATAGAAACTTAACTGTCTGAAGTTACGGTTTGCAGTTTATTTCACTAAAATAAATCAATCATTTCCTTCAGTGTACAGCAGCTTAACAAGTCCTATATCTTCTGCCTAAACATATCAGAGTATGCAAAGTTTAGTCAATTAGGACAAAAAAGTTTACATTTGCATTGATTTTATTATTCTGGTGCAAAATCTGACAAATATAACAAATCAAAACATTTTCATTGTGAATATTTTTACACCAGAATGTGGTATCATTCAATACATGGTGTTTGCTTCTTATTTAAATCAATGCTTGCTTCATATTCCACACTACCGTATTACATGGAAGGATGGGGTCCTAACAAATCCCAAATGTAATTTATTTATAATTTGATTTATTTGTGGAAGGAAAGGTTTATTTCCTTAAAACAAAACTTTGAATAACATGTACCATGTATTTGGAACCAATTTGGCTATACAGTGGTCTCTCCACATTTGCTGGGGTCGGGATGAAGGACCTGTGTGAGTATGGAAAACCCACAAATTAAAAACAACAACACCCTACTATTCTTTTGAACTAAGAGAATACCTCACCAGGAATCCCTGGGTCTTCCATTGTAACTCTGTGTTCAAAATCTGCCAGAAGTTGATTATAGAATTATGGTGGAGGATCTACAAATGCCTGGAGAAGTTTTTTCTCTAGAAAACTCTAGGTTGTCGAGCACAACTGCCTGGTCAACTTCCAACAGAATTTCACTAGAGGACTTAGAAATTCCTAGAGAGAACATATTAATCAAAACCGCAAATAATCAAATCTTCAAAAATCAAAGCCACAAATGTGGAGGGCCAATAGTAGTGACAGAAACCATTAGTTCCATTGCTTGGCAAATCATAATATGACATTTAAGTTAGAAATTTGGTTCGAACTCACTGAATGGGAAATTTAAAAAGGGTTAAAACCTAGATAGTATCACAAGCTTCTGTTAAGAGGATAATTTGTTTCTAGCTTACTGAATTGGCTAAGGCCTCGATACTATCATAGCCTTCTATTAAGGTGACCTTGCTTTTTCTTTCCACTCCTTTGGTTTTCTGTAGGTTTTCTATGGCAATTCAGACAGGACATCTTCTGTTCAGAACCTCCTGCGCCCTCCCATTGTCTCCCGCTACATCCGGTTAATACCACTTGGTTGGCACGTGCGCATTGCTATCAGGATGGAGCTTCTGGAGTGCATGAATAAGTGTGCTTGATGCTGAACTTCAGCACCATGTTGCAGTTCATGGGAAGAGGCAGGAGTCATTAGAATGATAAGTCACTTAATACAAAGAGTTTGGTTCTTCTTGTATGTAGAATAGGATCTAAATGTACTGTGAAAATAATAAGTGTTCTCCGGTGACTTTCTGTTGTGAATTATATCCCTCTGTGAGTCTGCTAGATTTAATGGAATTCTGTCCAAATAACACACACCACCAACAACAACAAAAATGCAAGATGAAATGGAATTATAGTATCGTTTTGAATCCACAATCCATATTGCATTAAATTCTTGCCTAAACTTTTCATTTCATCTCATTATTTTACTTTAGTAAGCATGTTTACCTGTCTTTCCCAAGATTTCAGGAAAAGTGATTGAATGACTTAAAAAGAGGGAAGAGGAAATTCCTACTCTGATAAAACATTTTTTTTTAAATTCACTCCAGCATTCTTTGCCAAATAGAGTAGTAGGTTATGCATTCTATAGACACTGAAATCTACACATGAAGTCTATGGAGAAGTGCTTTCTCCAGAGACAATCTGGTACCCTACCAAAAAGTTATATGAGAACAGAGAGAATGAATGCTGGCATTCCTATTTCAACATGTTTTACCCTGGGATAAGCAAATGGGAAAGGAACAGGGGCCATTTTTATGGTCAAGACCTTCAACACCTTCACTAACAGTTCCCCAGGAAATGTGACATCATTTTCTGTTTGCCTTTCAGGTAATTTCCAGTTGATTTTGGATTTGGATTTTTTTAATTTTGAAGATAGTTGGTGTGGGTGCACATCTATCATGCCTTGCGGTAACTTTAGCCCATTTTGTGGCAAAAAGACACCCCTGAAACCCACTGGGTGACCTTGGGCAAGTCACATGCTCTCAGCCTCAGGGGAAGGCAATGGCAAACCTTCTCTGAAAAAATCTTGCTACGAAAACCCCTGAGGTTGAGAGCGTGTCATGGGTTCTCCTTAAGGTCACCATAAGTCAAAAATAATTTGAAAGCACACAACAGCAATATATATTTCATTACATTTTGGAACTGGAAAATGGGGCTGTGCTTTCCCCACTCTGTTTTAGCCCCTTTATCCTCTCACAAAAAAGTGGTATTATCGCTTTTCACAAGATTAAAAAAAATAAAATACAACACTAGGAAAAATTTGTGTGTTATACTTTAGTTTGCTACTGTCCTGTTTTGCTGCTAGAGATGAGAATCCTACCAGTCTTATTGGATGTGTCAACCCCATACTGTATGTTTAGCTTCAAGGATGATGATGAAACTACCGATGACTCTTTTGTGTCAATGTTTCTCCGTTGCTTTTTGCTTTGTTTTGATTTTAATTACCCAAAGCAGCTATGGGGATTTTCCATCTCTCCTCTTTCCTCCTCTGAACATTTTTGTAATCAAAATTTCCACTGAAGCTGCTTTGCATTTTAGGAGGAGAAAGCTACAGAGGAAGACATCAGAACATACATTGTATTGTCCTAACTTTCAGAGAGATAGCTCTGTTTGTTTGTGGCAGCCAAACAAAGAGTCTTCCAGGCACTGTAAAGATTAGCACATATGTTAATAATGTTGCTCATACATAAAAAGCCACAACACTAATTGTTTTTATATTATCTTGTGAAAAAAAAAATTATATCCAATTTGTGTTGTGCAGATTTGCATGCTGGAGGCTGATGGAGTGAGAGGATGCAAATATAGGAATCTCTTTACATGTATAAAAGTCACGAGGGGATGGGTTCAGAGAATTATTTGACCATCCCAGTAATCATAGTCTCTTATGGACAGGTTTATACTTTCAAACTCTTAACATTTGCAACATCAAAAAGGTGCTAGATTTTAAAAATATTAATTTTCTTTTTCCTTCCAAAACTGTTATAATAATCCCAAGAATGATCATAATGATGATTATGCGGATAGAGCAATGACTTTTTATGTCTACTATTAACATATCAGACACGATTCCAATACCATACAACTGAATCACCTCATATAGGTAATCAAAGTGGTGCTAGGATTTTCTGACCTCTTTTTTTAAAAATAGTTTTACAAGTATTCCTATTTTATAAATCAAAGACCTAGAAAACTTAGTTTGTGTTTCTTTAATATATTTGGTGGGAATCCAAATAACCATGTGGAAAATGATCAGTGTAGTTGAGTGAAAATTGAACATAATGCAAATGCATAGAAATGTGTAAATAATGCAATCCCCTTATTATATGTGTTTGTGTTAATCATAGGTTATTCGTCTTTTAAATGTGAGGGCTTTCAATTTAAAACTATACTTGGTAATAAAAACCAGAACTATTTTGAAAATTTACTGAGTTTTCTCCTTCTTGATTGCTTGCTTATGGCCATGAGCTGGTGATTTTTTCTGCCCCTCTGTAGACCCCTACAGAGTTAAGCGGGTTTAATCCCAGTTATTTATATACTGGGTCGGGGCCTAGAACTTTTATTAATTTAAAAAAGAACCCCCTGTATGAATAGTATGTAATTACCTGCTCTGACTTCATTAACAACATTGTTAGTTATGAGCTTTGTTACAGATTTATGTGTATGCCAATCCACCCAGCTGGCATCTTTATTCTGTACTTGGCTCAGGTGATCCTTGTTGCATTGCCTGTTAAATCTGATTACAGTACATTACTGGATTCCATGGAGCATGTGTAACATAACAGGTTATGTTGCCACATTAATAAACACAGTTATGTAGAGCTCTCTGGCATGCTTTTAGTATAAGCCTGCAGAAACATTTCATCGATCCTGCCAAGACAGGTTGGGAGAGGTTTGAGGCTTAATTGTTCAGGGGTGTTGTTGCAAGGGGGTAAAATGAGAGCATCGACTCCCAGGAAGAATTCTGCCTCTTCAAATGGTATTTTCCTTCCCTCCCCAAATTTGTAGTATTGCTGAGAGTGAGACTCACCTAGAACTCTTATATCTGCAGTGTTCGCATTTTCTTGGTAACATTTCCTTGGTATCCTATTCTTTGGATGGCTAAACTGTATTTCTAAAGTTCATCTGAAGCTTACTCTTGAGTTAGAAATCTGGGGACTGAAGGAATATTTCATTGGTGGGGAAAAATTCTTATTTGGCAGGGCAATGCCTTTATCACCTGTACGCACCCCAACTACACCCAAGGATGCCGTGTGACTCAAGACATACACTCATATCTTTTTCTTAATCAGCGACAGAATTGGATTAACTACTCCAGATGTCTTGATGGCCCAACATAATTACTTTCATAGTAGGTTTTGCTTTCAAACTGTCCTTGTGGTCAAGGAGCTCTTCTCATTGCATAGTCCCACATTTCCTTCCAAGTGATGTCACAGTGGAAAATCAATTCACAGTATCACAGTGGCATCAATAAGTTAAAAGAAGCATTTGTCTCCACTTTATACTGCCAAACAATGGCCATGAAATCCAATCTTGGGCAAGTCACACACTCTCAGCTTCAGGAAAAGGCAATTGCAAGCCTCCTCTGAACAAATCTTGCAAAACAACAACAACAACCCATAATAGGTTCACCTTAGGGTTGCCATAGGTCCGAAAGGGCTTTAAAGCACACAGTGCATGCAGAATTTGTTGTCCTAGAGAGAACAACACAATTTAGCACTGAACCAAATGCATAGACTCAGCAAAAGGTTAGTATTTCTTTCGCTCATTTCCAGACTAGAGATTCTGGGTTTTGTGGTAAACAGCTATTGGAACATGGAGTTCATTTGCACTAAGAAGAGTGGGTACAGTCCTGCCATTAGGCAGAGTGAGCCAACTGCTTCCTGCAGCAGGTGCTGGAGAGGGCAGCAGTTGCAGCCACCCGTTCCTCATGGGTCTTCTGTCTATTTGCCTCTTTTGAATGACATTGTTTTGTGGACCAATGCCCTACCTGGATTCTCTTAAACTTAGCCTGTTGCCCTCATTGGCATTGAAGATATTGTCCCATTGCCATTAATGTTCATTTCCAGTTCCTGTTTTGCAGGTAAAATGGCAGCCAAGTGTAAGGCATCTTCAGAGAATACTGGCATGGAAAATAGTGGGTATATATATATATATATATATATATATACACTGTGTGACACTGGGTAGTGAGGAGTGATCCCATGTTAATCTGTGTATTGCTCTGTTGTTGATGGCAGGACTCAGCAAATGCAAATAGAAACCACCCAGCGTCAGGGGCTTTCCCAGCGTACAATGACCACTAATTAAGCAGATGCTAATACCCTTTCAATATCCTCCCACCCTGAGGCCTGCCATCAACAACAGAACAATACACGGATTAACATGGGAATCAATCCTCCTTACCCAGGGTCATACAGTGTGTGTGTGTTTGTGTGTACACACCCACACCCACTCTCTTTTATGCCAGTATTCTCTGAAGATGCCAGCCACAGATGTTGGTGAAACGTCAGGAATAACTTCTTCTCGAACATGGCCACATAGCCTGAAAAATCCACAAAAAACCATGGATGCCAGCCATGAAAGCCTTCGACTTCAAATTAGCTTGCATTCAGTTCACTCAGTGGTGGGGTATGTGAGAAGATGGTAGAATCTTGCCCTTAGAGAAAAAAACACACCGCTGGAGCCATTCCTAGCTTGTGTGCCCTTCCTCCTTAATAATGGTTTCCAGTCATGACTACACCCTGATGTTGCTAAACATGTCCCAATTATGAGCTGTAAAATGTTAGAGGGTATGTTTGGATTTCCTGTGCAGCAATCATCCAAAGCACCTACATTCTTTATCTTTGGGATTATATCTTGCTTATATAAGACTGCTTTGATTGTGTGTCACACATGTTGCAAGGTTAATGGTAGTGGCTGAAGCTTTCTGAAGGCTAGGCTCTCTGGCATAAAAGGTCATGAATAATATATTTGATTCATGGATTGGAAATACACTAATTATTTAAGCTCCAGTTACTATACTTTCTCTCCATATGTATAACTTGAATCCACTGAATGTTACTGTGCCAGACATGACTTCTTACACAGCAGTAGGTGCTACAGTGCCTTCATATTCATTTCCACAACTGGAAATATTACATTAACAAAAGTCTATTACTTTTGCTACAAAAATTTCTCTGTGTAAACTGCAGGAAACCTCAGTTTATGATGAGCAATGCTGCTGTGAACCAGTGGCATCATTAGAGGGCGTTGAGCCCACACTGACTAACCCCTCAAAAGAAGGGTGACATTTGGTCAGGCCCTCCTCCCAATGTTATGAACAATATTTGTTTCAAGGGTGTCCGCAAGAACATAAAATGGCCTTCTTATCTATTAGTGCATTGTACTCTAGACAGCTCATAGAAGACTGCAAGTAGCTGGTCTTTTGCCAAATTCAAATAAGATTCCAGGCCTTTAAATTTGTGCATGTATGGGTGGGTGGAGCTTATCATTTCACATGGATGGCTTCATACTGAAAACTGGATCTACCCCCTGGCCAATGTTCATGTGGTTTTCATGGCACACCACCATGACATCCTCCAGGACCATGGCTCTCTAGAATGTAATGAGTTTTCACATGTGGCCCTCTAAGGCCATTTCTAAGGTATTCAGTGCTCCAAATGGGTTTTGAATTTTTTTTAATGCACAAAATATTCCCTATACCATCGTGTGCCAATTTATTTCCCAATTTTATGCATGCTTTAGGTCCAGGAAAAGCCTGTTTCTAACAAAGAGGTAAACTGTCATTCTAAGCAAAAAATTGTCTGTTATTATTGTCAGAGGGCATGGCAGTGTACCCAAATTTCCAAAGACGGGGTCAATATGGTAATGGCCCTGCCCTAATTTTTGGCTATATAACACAGTTTTCAGATATTCCTAATGCTACGTCCTACTGGAATAGAAGTGAAATTGTGAGCTACCTTTGGTCCTATACTGGGAGAAAGGAGAGCATGCTCAAAGAGTATTCTGTCCCATGCAGACCTCATCCTTAGCTTCAGAGGAAGGCAAAGGCAAACCCTTTCTGAACAAATCTTGCCAAGAAAATCCAATGGTAGGTTCTCCTTAAATTCGAAATAACTTGAAGACACAAAACAACAAGTCTTGTTGGGACTAATATTAGATTTGGGTCCAAAGCTTCTACAAGCTGCTGTACAAAAGCATTTTAAAAAAAATTTTGTGGACAATAACAAACAAGTACCGTTAGTTTCTAGTATGTATCTGGTAAGAATGCATACACTTACATGTGCATTCATATTTTCAACAGAATTTGAATTCTGATACCTAAATATATAAATAATTTTGCTGTAAGCAATCAATATTAATCTGGAGCAGCATAGACTTTTTTTATCTTTCCCTCTTATTTCAACAAGCTATTATATTGTTTGAAATAATGTCTCTTTTGTCTCAGTGAGATTTTTGCTCTTGCATAAGAATAGGTTAATGGCAGCTGTTCTGCTAATGTTAAACAACTATTTTTGTTTTCTGATACAGTGTTTCTTACTTTATTTATATTGAAAAATATATCATGGGATAAAAATACATATACAAACCTCTTTAGATAACAAAAAGTATTCTGCTCAACAGATCTCTGTGCTGTGATGTGCTAGGGAGAAACTGTACCACTCAAGAACCTGTTGGAGTCCATTCGCCACTAGAACCAGTTAGCACGGATAATGCTCAAGGGTGGTCATCGTCTGGTAGGCCACAGGTTTCCTTCCCCTGTGTAATGCAAACTAGCTACCGCATTGTGTGTCTTAGTAAAAAACTGATTAAGAACTTTCACCAATGTTTACACGAACTAGATGTTATGGGCATACTGCTGCACCAAGGTAGGCAGGCCCTACACGTATATTCCTAAGAAAGAAGTGATGGAGGATACAGGTGTAAACTCTGGTTGACATTAAGCTTGCAAACTGGGATGATGTACTAGCCCAACTCTTCATTTTGTTTCATACTGCATACAGAATGCGTACAGTATGCTTGTGTGTAAACCAGCTTGTTATTTTGTACTTAATATGATGCAGCCAATGATGTGGTGATCTCCAGATATAATAATAATAATAATAATAATAATAATAATGTTTTATTTATAGCCCGCTCCTCTGTATCCAATCGGAGCGGGTTACATCAATTAAAAAATGCAAGATAAAATATACATGACCCATACCCAACCACCCGCCCCTTAAAATTAAATTAAACTAACATCAATTAAAATGACATAATAAAAATTTCAATTTAAAACGGCAACCCATTGCATAGAGATCAGGGTCAAGATGTTAAAATGCTAATGGGATAGCTTAACCCAAACAGAGCCGGGAGGTTAAGAACTTTCTGGGAAGGCCTGCCGGAAGAGATGCGTCTTCAAGGCTTTTTTAAAGCAATCAGAAGATGTAATAAGACGCATCTCGTCTGGCAGGCCATTCCATAGCCTGGGAGCGACAGCCGAGAAGGCCCTCTGGGAGGTCTGCGTCAGTCTAGTCTTCATAGGCTGCAATAAGTTCCTCCCAGAAGACCGGAGTGTGCGGAGGGGTTCGTATGGGAGGAGGCGGTCCCTCAGATAAGATGGACCCAAGCCATGTAGGGCTTTAAAGGTTAAAACCAACACCTTGTACTGCGCTCGGAAACTAATCGGCAGCCAGTGGAGAGATTTGAGCACTGGTGTTATGTGCTCTCTCCTTGATGTTCCCGTGACAAGCCTGGCTGCCATATTCTGAACTAATTGAAGTTTCCGAGTTAGGCACAAGGGTAGCCCCATGTAGAGCGCATTACAGAAGTCCAAGCGTGAGGTTACCAAAGCATGTACCACTGACTCCAGGTCCTTTGGCTCCAGGAAAGGGCGCAGCTGGCGGATCAGCCGAAGCTGATAACAGGCACTCCTGACCACCGCATTCACCTGACTAGTCATGTGAAGCGACGAATCAAGGAGTACCCCCAGACTGCGAACAGGGTCCTTCGAGGAGAGTGTGACCCCATCTAGGACCGGGAGGTGTATTCCCAATCCTGGCTTCGGTCCTGTGACAGTTAGCACCTCCGTTTTGTCCGGATTGAGCTTCAACCTGTTTTCCCTCATCCAATCCATTACTGCTGTAAGACAGTCATTGAGAGGAGAGACGCCATCTGAAGTCTGAGCCGACGATCTTGTCATGGAGAGGTAAATCTGAGTGTCGTCAGCGTACTGAAGACACTGAGCTCCATGCCTCCGAATGATCTCACCCAGCGGCTTCATGTAGATGTTAAACAGCATCGGGGACAGGATGGCGCCTTGAGGGACGCCACAATTAAGCTCTATCTTAGAAGAGCAACTGTCCCCGAGCCTCACCCTTTGGGATCTCCCGGAGAGAAAGGACCGGAACCACCGAAGTGCAGTGCCTCCGATCCCCAACTCTCTCAGTCGACCCAAAAGGATGGAATGATCTACCGTGTCAAAGGCCGCTGAGAGATCCAAGAGCACGAGCAGGGTCACACTACCCCTGTCAATGCTCAAGCGAAGGTCGTCGGCCAGAGCGACCATGGCAGTCTCAACTCCATGTCCTGTCCTGAAGCCCGTTTGAAATGGATTCAGATAATCAGTTTCATCCAAGACAGCTTGGAGTTGGGAGGCGACTGCTCTCTCGATGACCTTGCTCAAAAATGGGAGCAAGGAGACTGGCCTGTAATTGTTTTTATCCAAGGGATCAAGGGAGGGTTTCTTCAGGAGGGGTCTAACGGCCGCCTCCTTTAGACAAGATGGTAAAGAACCCTCCCTGAGGGACGCATTGATCACATCCCGAAGGAATGTTTTCACTGCGTCCCCTCCCTGGGCGACCAGCCAAGATGGACAAGGATCGAGAGGGCAAGTCGTCTTTCTCAAACTTCCAAGGAGCTTGTCCACGTCCTCGGTACTTGCAGGTTGAAATTCATCCAGTAAAGAAACAGCAACGGAGTTATCGGACACCTCACCTATGGGCTCTGACAAAACATTGACATTCAAGTCGGCCCTTATCCGAGAGATTTTGTCTGCAAAGAAGGTGTTAAACTCATCACAGCAGGCTGTTGTTGGGTCCAGTAGGGGATTTGGCGCAGGGGGCACCCGCGTCAGCTCCCCCACAACCCTAAACAGCTCTGCTGAGCGGGACTCTGCAGACGCGATGCGTGCAGAGCAGAAGGATCTCCGCGCTGCACGCAAAGCCTCCCGATAGGCGCGAAGATGCTGCCTATGGCGAGTTCTGTCGGAGAAGAGTCGAGTCTTCCGCCATTTGCGCTCTAGTCGTCGTCCAACCCGCCTCATCTCCCTGAGTTCCTCTGAGAACCAGGGTTTGCGATTTGGAGCGGGTTGGAGAGGACGCTTGGGGGCGATTGCGTCGAGAGCCTTGGGAAGATCGGTGTTCCAGGTATTCACCAAAGCTTCGACGGAGTCACCGGCGTTGCCAACCATTAAACCCTCTAAGGCCTTCTGGAAACCAATTGGTTCCATTAGTCTTCGAGGGCGGACCATTCTAATGGGTCCACCACCCCCGGGGGGGACAGAAGTGGCTTTTAGTTCCAACTTGATCAGGAAATGATCCGTCCATGACAGTGCGGAGGTTTTGGTTACCTCCGCCCACGGATATTCCTGTTCCGTACTAAAGATTCCATCGAGTGTGTGACCCGCGCAATGGGTAGGTCCATTGACCAACTGGGATAGGTTCATGCCTGTCATGGATTCCATGAACTCCCGAGCTGCTCCAGATAGATCAGAAGAGCTGGTCTCAAGAGGAATGTTGAAGTCACCCAATACAAGAAGTCTGGGAGACTCCAACAACAACTCAGAGACCAGCTGAGTCAGCTCAGTCAGGGAATCTGTTAGACAACGGGGTGGCCGGTATACTAACAGAATCCCCAAACTATCCCTGGTCTTCAGGCCAAGGTACACACACTCGATGTGGATCGTTTTCCGGACAGGTTTCCTGATCAAAGTTAGGTTAGTTTTGTGAACTATTGCCACACCGCCCCCCCGCCCACTTTCCCTTATCTGCTCACTAACCGTGTAGCCGGCTGGGAGGGCCTGCGCCCAGGTAGCAGCGCTGGCATCTCCCAGCCAAGTCTCGGTGAAGCATGCCAGGTCGGCCTGTTCATCCACGAGAAGATCGTGGATGATATGAGTCTTACCTTTGGCCGACCTGACATTGCAAAGGAGCAGATTAAGGGATTGTGGAATGGTTGGTACGCTCTCCATGTTATCTTGGGAAACAGGGTGAACTGAAGAAGGGATAGATATCAGACATCGATCCCTTCTTCTTTTGTAACATTTGTTCACTCTGTTGCCGCCATACCTTCCCTGCCCCCACACAACCTCAATTCCTGCTCCCAGGCTATTCCCGGCTCCATCATCTGGTGCTGGAAATGATTTATCCGTCAGAAGTTTCTGACCCAGAATAGGAGCTCCATGTCTAACAGACAATGGACAGATATTAACATTTTCCTGTCTAGTCAGCTCTCCCATTATAAGTATTATGCCTAAAAACAAAAGGCCCTGAGGTAGAATGTTCTCCTTTATGGCTAACCTAGCCATGCAATGATGACGGGGAAAGCAATATATGGAAATGTCTTAGCTCCTCCTCTTGCGGCCAATGCCGCGTTGTTTTGCTGAATGGAGGGGTGGCCTTGGCAGTCCCAGGTGTTGCTTTCTCCTTCCCCGCCGCCTCTCCGCGCTGCCTGACCTCTGCTGCCTTCTTGCCCAGATGGAGTTGGGGAAAAAGAAGACTGCTTGTGGCTTGGCTTGCTGCTGGTCTTCCTGAGGGGTGGGAGAGGAGTGGCTTTATAGTTCACCACTCCTGCCACACCCTCTTGCTGCTGCCTGGCCTCTGCTGCCTTCTTGCCCAGATGGAATTGGGGAAAAAGAAGGCTGCTTCTGGCTTGGCTTGCTGCTGGTCTTCCTGAGGGGTGGGAGAGGAGTGGCTTTATAGTTCACCACTCCTGCCACACCCTCTTGCTGCTGCCTGACCTCTGCTGCCTTCTTGCCCAGATGGAGTTGGGGAAAAAGAAGACTGCTTGTGGCTTGGCTTGCTGCTGGTCTTCCTGAGGGGTGGGAGAGGAGTGGCTTTATAGTTCACCACTATTCGATATATACGAAAAGTATTCTGTTGAGCCCAACTTGTTTCAAATTGAGTTCTTTCTAAGGGCCAGTTGGGAGCTTTCTATGTTTGTAGCTTACTCATTAATTAATTTTGTCCCAAAACTCACTTGCAGCTTAATATCGTCATTTATGATTTTGTCCGATGTGTGCACCAGTATAGCAGAATGGTTGTTTAGGACCTTATGCTTGTGTGGCAGAAGTCTCTTATGACTACTCTCTCAAAGCAAATAATATTTTTAGACTGAACCATAGTTTCCATGTCAAAGGTACTAATCAGGCCTCATCTGGAGTACTGAGTTCCATTCTGGGTGTCTCATTTTAAGAAAGATATAGACAAGTTGGAGTTTCAAAAGAGAAAGGAGAATGATAAAAGAGATGGAGAGGAAAGGTGGAAGGAAACATATGAGGAAAGTTTGAGGGAGATGGGCATGTTCATCTTAGTGAGAAACTTGAGGAATGACATAACTGCACTCTTTAAATACTTCCAGGGCTGCCACAAAGAGGAGGGGACAAGCCTGTTCTCTGCTACCCTAGAGAATAGGACCAGATCTAATGGTTTTAAGTTACAGAAGGTTGAATTTCAATTGAACATTAGAAGGAATGTCTTGATGGTTCAGCAACAGAAACAATTATTTACACAGGTCTTCACTTGATGTCTTCAAAAGGAGTCAAGAGGTTACACTCCGTGGCCTGTGGGACTCCTGCAAATTCTATGATTCTGTATCCCAAGTATCAAAAGTTACAATGGCTATGCCACAAATTACATTGGCTGATACTAAGCAATCTATCTTTATATGCCAAGCTTCACCCTATAAGTATCAGTTCCCTTCTTGATTCATGATACAGTGCCAGTTTTTGGACAAAAAGACTAAAATAACTAAGACTAAATTAACTACAGACCGTAAAGTCCCAAAATAGCATATGGGCAAGGAAATCTAGGAAGAGAAGACATATTGAAGAAAATGTCAGAAAGTGATGTGGGAAAATTGATGCTGAACTGCACTTTCATGCCGATGAGTCAAGAACCATGCTGGGAGAAGCACAGAAGTGGAGACCAAATGCCAAGGGTTTTTTTTAGATCAACAAAGCTAGGGATTCAGCTTGGAATAGTCTATGGCAGTGTGACCTAGAGTTATGCAGTCGTGACTGTTATGTATTCAAAGTCCCTATGTTGCTTGTGGGGAGTGGTGGAAACGGCAGTCAGCTGCTTCCTAAGTGATGAGGAACATACCCCTGTTGACTGCAGTGGCTGCTTTCTGGTAAGCGGAGATTGTAGAGGTTGGGCCAGGATACATTGCATAAGTAGGGTGCTTAACCATATGTAAATGCCATAAAGGATTCCAGCCCAATTTTAAATGTGTGTGTGTGCGCCCTAAAGTTGCATGTCAACTCATAGACATCCCATGAATTTCATAGGGTTTTCTAAGTCAATGAATATTCAGAGGTGATTTTGCCAGTCCTTTCCTCTGAAATGTAGCCATGTTCTCTTAAATCTGAGCATGAGAGTCCATGTGCTCCCTAATATTGCTATAGATCAAGAATGGAAAATGTGTGGCCTCACTGCCCCCTGAGGATCCTCAAATCCCCAGTCAAAAACAAAACATTAAAAAATAAGCCTTTTTTCACCCCTACAACTACCAAAAGAGCCAAACCTACTGTAAAATATAGAAGTTTTTTCCCACATAACCCACCATAGTTTTTAAAAAAGAAAATCACAGTACCTCCCCAAATTGGTCAAAAACGGGCTGAAATAAAACTGGAAGTGACATGTTATCACCTCTGGTTGAACTGGGCATAGTGCTTCAGTCCCTGGGGGCATGAGGGTAAAAATGCCCCCCTCAGAGGTGAGAACCCTTCACTTAGGGATGGGAATCATTGCCATCAGAAATGGGAATCATGCAGCCCTTCAAATGTTGTTGAATTGCAACTCACAGCAGTCCTAGCCATCATAGCTAATAAAGCATGTTGGGAGCTGTGGAAAGAAGTCACTGAAGGAGTGCTTTTTATCATGGAATGGTTTGTGTCAATGCAGCTCAGCTGCATTTTGATGCAGTGTCATCTCCAATGACATCTTGGGCAAGGCTCAACCTTTTGCCTAAATGTGAAGTACAAGCATCACACATCTGAAAGCTAGCACCATCTGCTTGCACACCTTGCTGCCAATATTTCTGTTTTGCACAGCAGGATAGCATCACATTAGTTTGCATTTGATGGACCAGTAAAAGACTGGTTTTAGCTACCATTACAGAACTACATATGATACTACCCTGTGTCTTATGTTATCTTCCATGCGTATCATAGTTTCATTCAGATGCTACTACTTTGCTTACTTCTACAGAAAAATATACAACAGACAGACATCAGTACCAGAAGCCATTCCAAAGTGATTGGAATTAAAGCTTTAGTGAATTAAAAAATAGTAAAATATAATGGTGCTTTAGGAGTCTCTCTCTGTGTTTTAAAACCTGGGTTTATCATTGATCTTTGCTTTCATTAGACATTTTTTATTTTCCTCTGATTTGCATCTAAATCACATGTGGACATGATCAAAGTGCCAGAGGGACAATTTTGCCTCTCTCTGAATTTACACCACATAATTTAGATTCTAAACAAGTAAGATTATATTATTATGATATCTTGGCACTCTAATCCATCAAAGGACATTCAAGAGTTGAAGTAGGTTTAGGCACAGGCCTACTTACTGAATAGTGTTGCTTGCTCAGGCTCAGTTGAATTATCTGGTTAAGTCATTTGATATATCTCAAACTGGATTATTTCTGCAGTATGTTTTAGACCTCAATCAAGGAACCCATAGCCCTGAGTATGCAAGACTTGGGGGAGGCTGTTGATAACAGGGTGAGGTCCGTCATTCATAGGCTTGCCACAAATTGAAGTCAACTTGACAGTAATTAACAACAACAAAGTCCTAGATTTAGTACAAAGCATAATCATTGTCATTCTGTGAGGAACATAACCTTGATAAAACTGTATAAGCTGGAACTGTTAGTTAAAACACAATGATTAAAAAATATGAAAAGCATTCCTGTTATGCATTAATATATCAACATTGTTCTAATCCATTGATAGCATAATCAAACTGTATTAAAGCAATTAATGTTTTGGGGGCAAGGGGATATATATTTATTTAAATATTTCTATCTTGCTCTCTTTAAAGGGATCTCATGTTAGGGTACAACTAAATGCAGTTTGAGCAGTTTTTATAAAGCTACTAAACAATTTAACATCTTTAAAAGGTAAAAACAGTTTAAAACCATGTGCGTGTACATTTGGACATAAATCAATTCCAAATTCCCCGGGATAATGGCTAAGGTGGTACC
This sequence comes from Urosaurus nigricauda, assembly GCA_034509955.1. NCBI lineage: Eukaryota > Metazoa > Chordata > Lepidosauria > Squamata > Phrynosomatidae > Urosaurus > Urosaurus nigricauda. Next base: position 90,575,029 of record JAOEGL010000003.1, read on the forward strand.
ATGACCTGGCTTTTTAAGCAATTATTCAATATAAGCAAAACTACAGTATAAAAAAACGATATGCTTAAGGAACAGGACTCCATGGTGAACTTTCACTGGTGGTATGGTGGAAGCCAGCAAAACTGGAGCATCAATCTCCCTCTACACCTCCACCCCACATTCCCCCAAAACCAGTGCCAGAGGGCTAGAAAACCTCTGAGAATATGTTATCTGGAATCATGAAGTGCTGGAAGGGAGGTGAGAAGGCAAGGAAAGTCACAGAAAGTAAATCACAGAAGTTCTGCTCGAGAATTTTAGATTTAGTCCCCAAATGTGACTTCTAAAAAAGTGGAGAACTCCAAGTTCACCGTTAGTAACTGGATAAGTTTTTAGTCTGAACTACCAGTAAGTGTCTAACATTATGGTCTACTATGCTGCTACTGGAATTGGATTGTGCCTTGAAAGAATGGAGCTGATCAACGGGACAATGATAGGATGTACAGAATATTAGTTTAGCAATTATGCACAGACCAATGTTCCTAGAGATCAGATTCTGCCAATCAGCTACCAAATAAACTTGTGGAAGGTAACAGTTTTTAAGCTTTCATGGATATACTAAAACTTTGCTCCTCCTGCTTGCTCCTGACAAAGACCAAGACAGAGCCTTCAAATTCTTCCCTTCTGTAGCGGATGCTAGCGTTTTTGTCCTATGGATACATCTCCCATTTCTTTGATTGTCTTCCGTAATTGTGCAGCTCGAGTGTACGTAGTTGAATTAGGGACAGAGGGAATCTGAATCGTAAGCACTGAAGTTAAAGGTTGGTACTGATTTAGGAAGAATTGTCTGAATACTGATGCGTTGTCAAGCTCAGGCTAAGCTCAGGCTATTGTGGACTTATTAAACACAAAAGGAGTCCATGTGCTGGAAATAGATGGAAACTGTATGCAGCGGTAGCATCAACAAAAAGAAAACTAGGTAGAGCGGAAACTCCATGTCCTTCTTTCCTCTCTAACGAATAATGCAGGGAAATACATATTTTTCCAGGAAGCAGTGAACTATTTGGAATAACAAGTTACCATGCCAACAAATCTATATTTAATGTGTTGTCAACACATAAGCCCAGAATTTGCTTGTTCATAAAACATGATAGGACATTAACACCAATTTCTTTTTCTGGAATCTGGGACAAAAACCAAACAAAACAGTGAGTGTAGATTATCTGACAATGACAACTATTTTCAATCCCATGATGACTAAGATATGATGCAATCTCCCATGGAGGGGGGAGAAAGAAAAAAAAAAGAATTAGCACATTATTTGGAGGATATGAACAAAACAAAGCTTCCCACTATCACTAAATAGAAATGCACTATGATTGAGGCCAGCTTAATATTTAAAAATGGAAATATTATTCTATGTATGGGAAGCTCTTTATATATCTCCTTCTGTCTGCAACAAATGCCTCTGAGATAGTGGAATGCAACAGAAAAGATTTCCACTGATTTACAAGTGAAATGGGTGCTCTTTTCCACATCTCTCAATACATGGATGCTGAAGATATGGAAGAGTGGCTGGGGTCCCTACATATATCTGGTGCATGTGGACATGTGAATAGGACTGTATTGACTTGCTCAGCTGAGGTTCATAGCCAGGTGTAGTCCTGCCATGAAAGGTGAAGCAGTTACTTGAAAACAGAAAGAACACAATGTCCACAATGTCCCTGTACAATGCTTGTGCTTCTAACCTCATATTACACAACAAATGCCATGTTTTAGTTGAAACCCCTCCTGGTTGTTTGGGAATTGGTAGCGGAGAGAAAATGGGTATTCTCTTCCAGAATTATTTTGTGGCTGAACATTCATACAGATGAAGATGTCAGAAAGGAAAGGTAACATATCCTGACACCAATGCTGTTTAAAAATATCCAAAGGAAAGCCATGATCGATTTGAGCTTAAATGGTTCTTTGAAGTGGAATAGGTCTTTCAAATGTTTCAGAGGAGTCACAGTATTTCTTAGCAACACTTACATTGCTGAATGGTGAAATTCATGGTTAAGAACAAAAGGACAAAGAAAGAAGATTGAAGGCAGATTTCCTGGATGCGTGAAGTACTTTCAGGACAGTAGGGATGACACTCTCAGCTTTCTAGTGTAAAACCTGCATTTTTATTAAAGACATATTTTGGAAGGTCCATTCAAAAATACATTGTGCTCAGTAAAAATGAATTATTCCCATGCGGATAATTAAAGGTTAAACACAGGATAATATTCCCCCCCCCATCTCACGCTATTTACACAAACAAAAATTATACAGGAGTTAAGAATGGAATACATGCCTGAAAACAGTCCAATGTGCTAACCATAACATGATACAACGAGTTTGATAAACACTTACAGATGGTTTATTATTTGGAATGAAAACTAGCCAACATACTTGCAAACTCAGTTTTAAAAAGATTTACATCATACTTCTCTCAATAACAGAAAGTTGGAACAATTTTTGTGTGCCTGAGATTTTATTTAAAAGGGGACAGTGAAAGTGGACAATTTTTACTTATAACATTCCTAGAGCCTAGAAAACTGATTTCACGACTGATTTTATCCTTTTGTTTTACTTTACCTCTCAAGGTTATAATGAGCTCCCAAATATATTACCCCCCTCATTTTTAATCTGTAAATCTTACTCAGTATTTAAATAATGAAGGTTTAAGCAGTTTTGGATTTCAAAAGATATTAGCTGCCAAGGGATTTTTCCTTTTTAAGATCTCTATTTACCACTTATAATTCACTGAAGAATCTATAGACAAAATGTACTACTGCTTAATTAGTCATTTTTTTCATCAAAATTGAGGTAAAATAATTCTGAAGTAGAAATAAGAGAGTGAACAGTTTCCAAGAACTTAAAAAGGCTTGTGCAGTCCTAAGGGTTAGAAAATTCTCTATGCTATAATTTTGTAATTTTGCAATTAAAAACCTGTATCATGTAAACCTCTTTGTTGAAATTCAATTATTGTTGACCATAAATTTTCAAAGCCTTTTTATTTGGTTCTTCCAAAATAAGGAGTAGTACAAAGAAAAAAAAAGAAGAAGAAGACATTGTAGTATTCCAAGCCATCCCATATTCTGGATTCAATCCAGCGAACCAGATTTTGGTGTGAAAAAATGACTTACGACTTTTACGATAGTTAATTCAGTGAGGTAAAAAAAATATTTTACAAAAATCGGGACACGTGAGCAAGTTAACACCCTGACCAATTCTGACATTTTGTCTAAGATTGTATCAGTAAATACTTTCCCTGATAACCTAACCTCGAGATAAGAACAAGGCAACCCAGTAGTTAAAACACCATATTAATTAATAATAAAATAAAGGAAGACTTAAAAGCAATTTAAGGACTGAGCTGTTTCAAACTGGAAGCACGTTCCAAAAACCTAAATCACATGCCTGCTGTACATGTGCACTTTTCACATATAGATGTACTGGTACTGGGCTATTTGATCACAAACAGAACAAGCAAAAATCAAGTGATGGCTGAACCCTCTAAACACACAAAAGTCTCTAAAACCACTCAGCTATGCATTTAGTAATAATCGTCCGGGGGGGGGGGGGGAATAAATGCTACAGTACTGCATCTGCTAATCAGGCTACATGAACATGGCCTACATTTTTCAGAAGCAGCCATAGATTTTTAACTGAAAGGTATAGTAACAGCTTCAGATTTTTGAGACTTTGGCAAGACCCTGGCAATAGCCTTCCTCCTTCAGTGAGTTTACCTTTTCACTGCCACTTTTTTCAGATGCTGTTGCTTTTCATCCTGCCTCTCATAATTCCTAGGAGTTGCCTGCTTGGCAAGTAAGGAGGCAGGCAGAGGCATCAACTACTCTTCCTTTCAACATAATTGTCTGGGCCAGAGTGAGTAAACAAACAGGTTGCAATGATGGAGAAGAGCAATATTCTCTTTCCTAGCAGGCGCCTAATGATACTATCCTGGATTCCAAACTAATACCATGAAAGTACAATTCAAAGATATAGCCACATTAGCCTGGAAAATCAGTATGCAAAGGGATCTTGTAGCACCTTTGAGTGATGCAAGTTGGTAGCATGAGCTTTTGTACTTCTCAGAAAACATCCTCATGCTACAACTTCCTTTCAGTTAGTCTCAAAGATGCTACAAGATTCCTTTGCACACTAATTCCCTGAAGCACAGTGCCAGACTATCTGGGAAAAAGTGGCCCCAATATTTAATAATTTATATTAAACCCAAGACTTTGGGTTGGACATAGGCTCTTAGTCTTTTACATTCTAGTATAAAAGTAGTTATGCAAAATAATCCTGTTGATAAAGGTAAATTGGTATTGTTTTTATGAGATTTGGATTCTACAATTTAAAATGTTTATTAGTGAGTGAACACCAGCAATAAAGTCTCTAAAGCATTGTCCCAATAGCTGAATGCAGTGGAAGATAAGAATCAGTGTGATGTTAACTTGTCCTAGCAAATATGTTGAACTAAATGTCCTTAACTATCATCTATAACCAAGACTTGAAAAATGCCACACATGATCCCATTTGCTACTAATTCTAATGCATGAGGAAGTCAGCATAGTCACAAGTAACAGAGGAAAATGAATTTGGATTACGAAAAACACCTTTTGTAAAATAATAGCACAACTTAATTAATATTTCAGAAGGCTGTTTAAAAAAGGTGATTGGGTTTTCTTTTAAAACTCTTGTAACACTTCCTGCATTATACACACTAGGCCCAATTCAGTTAACTATTGTACAGACATTCGGTACAATGAACCAAAGTACAGTTCTCAGGATGTTTGGCCAGAACCTGAATATATCGTTTATCAATATCAAAAACAAACAAAACTTTATCACAGCATTATGGTTATAGAAAAAGCCAGACTACACATTCACATTCTCAGTTGAGAACATTTTAGGCAAATGTCTGGCTGAATTTCATTTCTTTCTTTCTCTAACATGAAATAGGAAATACTCAAGTAAGAGCTGCAACAGACACACCTTTTCACTTCCAATATTTCTTCCAATTTGTTTACAATCATGGATCAAAAGGTCTTTAAAACTGGAAAATTTCCCCTCTCCCTTTTTTGTTGCTATTTTAGAATTTTGGGGAGGGGAATCATTATAGTATCTTCACTTTTAGCTGAATCACTATATAGTATAAAAATAAACACTGAATGCAGTTAAGGCAAGTGGAAACATTTAGTTACCACTGTGGATTACTCACATCTGAAAGTGGGAGAAACAAGAGAAAGGGGGAAGAACATTTTGAAATAAAAGTGATTTTTAAAGAAAGAACAGATGAAATAACTGTTATCTGTAGTAATCTGTAAGTTTTATCTCTTTTCAAACCTTTGGCTTTCAAAAATATCAGTGGAAGGTGTTGGAGGAGCTGCCCTCAATATTACTGAAGGTTTAAGAAGCATAGAAATGGGTAACTTTGGATATATGCAGCTAAAAATAAAACATGCTGAACAGCTGAAAACCATATACTCTGATCTTGGGTTGAAATGTCTGCAATGGAACCAAGGAATAGGGAAAGACAGTTACCTCTTCTCCTCCCCCAGTTTGTACAATCTTGTCTGCTGCTCAAGATACAGTGTTAATAGGCTTAAGGAAATGAAAAAGAAAATAATGGCAGAAAAAGTTAATAGAAAATGTTATCAATTTTTAAGCAAGTCTTCTCAGTCATACATATAAGATTTAGAAACCCAAGTTCTACTTTCAAGAAGCCTTTTAGAGACGTGAGGGTACAAAACTGTGCACTAATGCAACACCATTTTTTGAAAATATCAGACTTTTCTTTCACAAATAACAGTGAAGATATCAAGGCCCCTCCCCATTAATACCCCAAAATGTCCATAAGAAAATGTATGCTTTTTAACATAGTATCCATTACCATAGTCAAATCTTCATATTAGTAGTACCATCAGAAAGCAAAAAAGATAACTAAAGCTTAGCTGCTCTGTCCTTGGTAATGCTACAGCAAATTATTCCTCTAATCTCAGTGAAGAGAAAAGCTCACACTTGAATACTACTTTAATGCGTAATAGGCTTTGCTCTCATGAGGCTGACAAATCTCCATTAGCTAATAAGATTTTTAAAAACTTCTTAGCATATTTACAACTCTTCGATATCTAAACCAAATTGAGTGTGAGGCTTCTGAAATGAGGCATTTTCTATTAATAGATTGAAAAAGGAATGCTTCTACTTTAGAATCACCCCAAAGTAAAATCCACACATTATGGAAGTTTATGTTTAAAGGTGGCAGTACTAGGTTTAAAGATCTAAATGCATTGCTCTCTAATATACTTAATCTGATGCTAAGTATTTTTTGGTCATAGGCTTAACTAAATCAAGAGTGATATAAGCAACCTTATAAATAAATGTGCAAATGACCAATAAGGTATGAAATATTATTCAGTAAATGGAATACAATGTATGGGATTCAGATAGTACTGTTCAGAGTCTCAAAACCAAATAAAGAATTCTTGTTTGAAAATTGAATTATAAAGTTATGAACAGTGAGGGTCCACCATAGGAGACTGTCACCTACAAGATCACAAAATATTCTCTGTGAATGAATAGACATATTGACATCCAGTTCTTGCAACTGACCTTTTTATGTTTTGTAATGGAAGAAATAATTGAATTCCTGCTTATAGATCTGCTAGTTGTGTGTGCAAGCGTGTTTAATATATCACATCTGTTGTAACTTTTATTATCTTGTAAACACCAGAATACATCCTATTAATGTTGTGAGGTACTAATAGTTACATACCACCAGCACACGCTTTGCTCTCCAGATGAATTTTTGAAGGAAAAACAGTTAATGGCAAGGGAAAAAAAGACTAAATTACATTGTCCTGTTGTGCAAGTTTAATGATTTAAGGTATATTATTCTGACACTTCTGTTCCCATTCCCACACCCTCACCCCATTTACATCAATTTCATAATGGAATGACATATTTCCAATTGTTTTTTTCCTGAGTTATAGTAACTGTAAGCAAATGGAATATTAGGCTCTACATTTACTATATCGTAAGTCCACTTTTAAAAGTCGTTTTAATAATGTTCAATAGATAATTAGAAAAATCCAGCACTCTGAAGTGAGCAAAGCTTTAAAGTCTACAGAAATATTCTTATAAGTGATATAGGGGGGAAATTAAGCTTCAGCAGAAACTTTCCATATTCAAATATCAATGTTACAGGGCTTTAAAAAATTAAATCCTAGAAACAAAATGGAAGTGCCACAGCTCTCTTACATTTAAATACAATATTTTACTTTCTGCTTAGTACAATTTCAAACAAAGTGCAAAGAATATACATAGGCTTAAAACCTTATACCATGATTTACAGTGCTGCGTCATGCCAACTTTGGCTTGCCACTTGCATCTCATGCTGTGGCTCTTTGGTCTTCACCCCATGTGTAGAATAGAAGAGCATCTGCTTTAACCTCTTATTATGGGTTATTTCTCGTGGATGAAGGATTGTAAGCAATACAAGGATTCTGTACCCTTGACGCAGATGCTTATCTTCCAACAACACAATGGGGAAAGGTAAGCACAGATTTAGGGGGAAAAATATACCCACTTTTTATATGACTTCATGGTTTCATAGCTTGATACATTTGAGCTATGCCTCTTTGGGGGAGAAAAGGCCAATAATATAGTCTCACTGCTGTATTTTGTTATCAATAGGGCATCCAATGGTGTCCTTCAATTGATATAAGGATCATTCATCCTTAAGCAAATGTATCTGTCAGTGGAATGGGGAAAGAGATTGTTTTCACCAACACTCCCTTACCCCCACAGTTCCCCATGCTAACTCGCACTGCTGTTCTAAAGGGTCTAGATGAGACTGGTGGAAAATGGAGAGGGGTGCAGAGGAGAGGGGAACAGCAAAAATTGCCTTTATTCCTATTATATGAGTGGAAGTCTTGACTGAATACAAGTCTTCCATCGGTAGAGGGACACCACTGGATACAACCCTATGCCACTGTATATAATGGAACAAAATTCATATTGTTACAGTCATATTTCAATTCACATTCTATTCCCTTTAATTAGAAGTATAATACTGCACTTTATATCACAAACGTATAAAAATATGGCAGATAGTGTCATAACAATACTTTTCTTTTAAATGAGTATATTTTTAAAAAGACAGTTATTTACTATATATATATATATATGTATATAAATGTATATGTATTCTCTCATATATGCATATACATACATATATATATATGTGTAATAAAAATGCTCCTGATGCAATATAGGTTAGTTAGTTTTAATAGAAACTACTGTAGCTGCTGCACTGCATCACAATGTTTCAAACAGCTTAAAATAACTTTACACTGTAACATAAGATATGATTATAACAATACAATAATAGATCATAAATAAAGATTACAAATCCTATCAAATATGGAAGTTTAAAAAAAATAAAGACATACAACTGAACTTTAACCCCTTATTGGGGTACCAGTGTATCACATAAACCCTATTTAATTTTTTTTTCTTTTTAAATCTAGGCAGCAAAGTTTTTCATAAGGGCATAAGACATTTCTTTGAACTCCCCAAAGTGCCTATACAGCTTTGAGACAGATGTGCACTAGGCTGGAATGTAAAATGAGAGAAAAGGGCACACAGTTCATTCTCCCTGAAGTGCACATTCTTCTGTCATACAATTAGATGAATGGCAATTAATAAAGTTCATCCCACTGTAAGATCCCTACTGACGTGGAACTGAATAGTAGCTCCATATATTCCATATTGCACACCTTTTATAATGCTGTGAATTCAGTCACTACCACTATCACCAGCACCGCTATACCACTAGGTGAATCCCTGCAACAGCATTTCCTGGAGTATTACAAAGCAGTCTCTTTTAAATCATTCAGGTTTGGCATTCGAGATCGGTTTGTTCGGTTATAAGTATGCCCATTTTGCCCACTCTTAGAAGGCATTTGATCAGGGTATGAAGTCCCATCACTGGCACTCCTGTTCACTGGGGAAACATGCCAACTTGGATCCATCTGGCCCGGGATCTGGAGTGTTCTGCCTTTTGACTGGGACTCTTGCCGCATGTTACTGCTGCTAGTAGCAGAAGCTTGACTTATAGGATGAATTCGAACTTCAGAAAAAGAAGTTTTAGCTGGCTGGCTTGGTAAAGGTTGGAATCTGGGTTCAGAAGGAATTGAATGATTTGAGGAGGAGGAAAGGTGTAACAGCTTGCGAAGAGACTTTAAAGGCTGGCTCTGAAAGGCAAAGGAGAAAAAGAATAGACATTATTAGTTCCTACAATTTTCTTATTGTGATTCTCAATCCCAATTAAAGTAACTGACTGTAGTGGGTGCTGCTCAGCTCCGTTTCTAAGCCGAAGAGCCAGCATTGTCTGAGGACTGCTCTGGTGGTCATGTGGCCATCATATTACAGTTGGCCCTCCATTTTTGTGAGGGATCTGTTCCGGACCCCTCCACCGCGAAAAGGGAGATTTGCCAATATTTAAGACCCACAGGCTTCAATGGGGCACGTGCCCATGAGCGTGCGTGGGGCTCACCCCATTGAAAATTACAGAGATCATCCCTCCGTGAATATTGAAAACCATGGACCTCAAGTCCGCATGAAAGGAGGGGCAACTGTATTTGTTTGCACATACTTCTTGTTTTGTTGCCCATAACCAGGGGGGCAATTCTTCAATAATTCTTTTGTTGGCAAACACCTATGATTAAGATGAGTATTTCTTTTTGAAACTGAAACAATGCAGTTTAAAAATACATAAATAGTACAATACCATTTGATCATCTTAGAAACCTTTAGCCACAGGTTTTCTGATATTTAAACAGCTGCAAGCAAAATTTTCATATACATTTTTGATATAAACGATACCAGTTTTTCATCACTCTTCTGCTCAGATTTTCTGATTTTTAAAACTATATTAGTTGCTTTCTTCAGAAAAATGACACCGTTTTGATTAATTTTTGTTTCAAATATTTGAAACACTTGTTTTAATACAGTAGTTACTTGGATAAGTTTAAAAATAATTCAAATGATAAATTTTAAAAACTTTAAGTGCCACTATAAGGACAATGATTTCTAACACATGATCTCCAAAGAACTCTCCACAATGGGTTTCTACAATTCCATAAACTAAAATTTTATATAATCTTAATACTGAACATGGCTGTGAATCAGCCTATTGAATCTCCCATGCCACATCTGTGGTTCTATAACTTCTTTTGGATATCGGCCATCCAATTATTTTGGGAGGAAGCATCAAAATGAGAATTTCTGCTCCTGAATCTGAATCACTCCCTCTACTGAAAAAATGTGAACATTTCACATTTGTGAAAGCGTGTAGCCTGTGGCAGGTTCCCGGAAGGCAAATTGGCCTTCATCCTCCAAAGATGTTTCAAGGGATCTTGTAGCTCCTTTGAAACCAATAGAGAAAAAGATGCTGGTATCATAAGCTTTCGTAGAGATAGGACCATAGCAGACAGGCAGGAAAAAGCATCTTGATCCTGGTTTTTCTGAAAGCAGACTGAAACCCTGCATGACCACTCCCAAGGTGGGCTGAACACCCATGGGCTCTCTGCTCATGTGGTGTCAAGCTTCTCTACACCATTATTATTATTTTTTGTCACCTCCCCACCATGCATGCAAACCATCACACAAACACACTGCCTGTGATCTCCAATTACCTCTCTCTTCCCACACAGATGCCACTCCGTTGGACAGCTGACTGTATAATCAGCCACAGTCACACATTTGTGTATATTGTAATTTCATCCACTGCATTATTGGGAATTGCATTTTTGTTTTGCTGCAGTCCCATACTGGCACCAGACTGTTTATATGCAGGTGCAATGATGCACATTTTCAACCTTGAGCCAGAGTACCCCAGTTTCTTTTTGCTCGTCTTTTTTGCTTAGGTTTTTTGCTTTGTTTTGCTTTTAGTCCAGTTTTGCCTCTTGCTTCATCTAAACATCCCACCTTCAAAGCAGCTAGAAATCGTTTTATTTGGCCAATGCGGACTACCCCTAAATCTACTTCACCAGATGCACATAGACATAGGATGTATCCACACAGCAAAATTAAAGCAAATTGAAACCAATTTGAAACTGTCAAGGTGCCATCCTGGGAATCCTGGAATTTGTAGTTTGGTGAGTTATTCAGCCTGGTCTGTTAGAGAGCTCCAGCTTCAAAAATTACAAATCCCAAGATTCTGTATGACAGTCATAGCACTGAAAGTAGTGTCAAACTGGTTTATTTCAGCAACATGGATATACTTCCAGTCTACAAAAACATAGGCTGTCAACTTCTCTCTCTAGAGGGTCAAAGAGATCAGCAACTTGAGGTGGCTCCAGCCCCCTCTTCTGTATGAGACTGAGGCCACCGGATGGCTCACTCTGAAAGTGGGCCTTCACCGCTGCCCCAATGGGCCCCTGGCAAAGACTGGACTTGCTCTGCTCCCAAAATGGCCAAAAGCCACTTTATTCGGCCTAAGTTAGCCTCAAATATACCACAAGATCCCTTTGCATACTGGTCCAGATTAACATGTCTACATCTTTTTAATTCTGCCTCAGATCTAACAGAGCCTAAGAAATAACACCACTGAAGCACCCTGTCTAACTTATGAAATGAGAGTCTTCTATACTCTCCCATTCAGTCTAGGAGATACTTCTGAGCAGGAGATGCAATTGTATACAATGGCTTGCCAGCAGCTCTAGTTTGTGACAAATAATTATCTATGCTTAACACAGGAAGTAGCAATTCAGTGTGATACAATTCTTAAACACACTAATGAACTTCCTAATAGAAGAAATTCATGTATTTAAACTACTGGTGGAGTGGCTACTAGAGAAGTTTGATAAAAAAGAACTACTTCCTTTTTTAAACCTGCCAACGTGACAGAGAATAGGAGGAAATATGTCGTTGCAACAACAACAAAAACAACAAAATATTGTTGGAAAAAGCCATGTTATGGCAGTGAGGTTCAGGAGGTAGTACTTTCAGTAATACATACAATTATAGCCCCCAGTTACAAATGGTAGCACCAGGCTTAGGAAACCTGCTCTTCATTCACCTACTTGTGCAATTCATCATCGCCACAGTCACTCCATTGCAACTTTCTTCAGAAAGAACATGAGGCCTACAATCCTTTTACCTGCTTTTGAGCAGCAACTGCTTAGTAGTGCCTTCAGCCCCACACATTATGAGCTGCATCAGTGGCATTATAAGGAAAGTGACTCCATGGATAACTATGCTGGTCATTCTATCCATTAGAGGTTGATTTAGCTATGAAGAAGGCAACTATAAGTCTTCTGGGGTATGTAGAAGAGCAAAATTCAGCAGGTACTAATAAAAATTCTCTTCTCATTGGCTTTCCTCTGGTTATTTGGTCTTCCCATGTCATGTTGGCTTTGCACTTACTTGCCTAACAAACTTTACTTGTTAGAATGAGGAAAAGGGGAGGGGTGGATTGAAGAACCAGGGGGGAAAGTTTTTTCCCCCATCTCACAATATTTGAAGTTATATAGGTATTCCAGATCACAAACTGATCACTGGATCTACTATTTGCAGCAAGAGGCTCAATGACTACAGAACGGAATGAAGCAATAACTTCACTTACATGACTTTGGATTTCTGCCATCTTATCAGAATGCCAATCCTTCTGTCTGCTGACCGGGTGATTAGATGAATGAATTGCTTTCTGTAGTGACAAGAGATCCTGATTGTCACTTCCAGGCATCTGCAACACAGAAAAATGGTGGGCATTAAGGAGTTCCTGGGAAAAGTTACTCTAAGAATTTCATCTTATTCTTGGGTCCCAGATCAAAGCAATGCAAGTTAAACCCATTACTTTAATACTAATTAACAATAGCTCCATATTAATTATCATAGTTGAAGATGCCATGCAAAATTGTTATACCCTGCACCATAAGGCATTCATATGCTGTTAGTCAAATCACTGTAAGAAAGAGAGAGCAGTTAAATAAGTGCATTTTTGTGCTTCATCCTTATTTCCATAGCATTCCATTTTGCAATTAAGATCATGAGCCACCTCCACAAATAAGATAACAAATTAGATAATAAAAGATAACAAATTTAAAAAATTAATTTTCTTTAGTGATGAAACATCAGTGTGAGAATTTAGTTATCAGACCAGCAGTTTACTTTATGTCTAAAAAGAAAAAATCTACCCACAAAAATTACAAAACAAAAACAAAACAAAACAAAAAACCCTAGCAGAAATGAAGCTTTAGGCGAAAACATAAGATATTTCTACATAAAAATAGCTAAGTAAATGCAAAAATTAGCTGTTGGGGAAAAAAACTGGTTGAATATACTGGTTAATGGTTTTACTATTATTAGATTTGTAATGGGCTAGAGGGATTGTTGGCCAGGTAGTCATTTTTCAACAAATGTTTAGGATTAAAAACCCAGTAAACCATTAAATATGTGGTGTGTGTATTCTGCAAAGTGAAAGCAATTAGGCACAGGTGATCATCACCAAACAAACTGAAAATAAAAGCTATTAAAAAGTCTGTGTCCTATCTAGAAAAGAATGTTGTTGTTTTTAAAAAAGGAAGTTTCTTGTTTTTATTTAAACACAGGGGAACAAATGGCTAACTATACAAACAACAAGAATCTACCAAGTAATGCATACTTGAATCACACAGAGAGAGTAATTAGTCCTTTAGTTATATGTGATGGACCAGAAGAAGTTATGTTTAATGATTTATTTAAAACATCTATTGCTAATTGTTCATGCTACACTTCTCTGAAGCACTGAAAAATAAACAATTTAACCCTAAATCTTTTGAATTTGTGGAAATGGCTCAAGATGCTTAATTTACATGAAGAGACTGTGGCCCCATGGAATTACATAGTACATGCTCTTGTGGTCAGTTAAATAGATAAACTGGAGTGTTTTTATTCAGTGCTACCATTCTTAAAAGTTAATACCATAGGCAGAGTGACCACAGGAATCTTTTTCAAGGAAGAGCTATGCTTTAAGTGACTCTTTGAATTAAATAGAGGAAAGAGAGATTTCTTGATGCTTGGATTCTCCGAGTTGATGAATTCTGTCTGCAATATAAGATACAAAAACTAATGGCATAAATAACTCTAATTCAGGAGTGCTGCCCATATTTCTTATCTGAAAGGATATGAACAGTTTTATAAGTTTGCTATTTCTCAAGCTGTAATTGCCTTTTCATAATTGTATTAAGAAAAGGTTAATTGCTCTGGTAAACAAGAAAATGCCAATGGAAAAAGCACTTTAAGATTATCTGCCCACCGAGTACATTTCAAATGTTCCTGTCAGCAATTCATAGGTTTAATGAATGCAGAATATTATGTTTTTGTAGGCATTTGAATTTAGCACATCATATGTGTTCACAGTTGTTAACAGAATCTTTATTAGCTGACTTCCCATGCAATCAAAGTGGACAAAATACACTTGTACCAGTTCATTTTCACAATGTGAACTTTTCCATCATTTTTAATTAATATTAAACCTAAAATCTAGACTTAAGATGCAGCACATGGTGAGAAATATTAGAAAAGGTTTATTATTAAATATTAGAAAAGGTTTCTATAAAAGTTTAAAAAAAAACCTTTTCATGCAATCTTCTTTTCATGGAAACAAGAAAGTATTTGAGGACAACTGTGTGGCAGAATTTTTAAATGCCGTTTTGTTCTTCTTTTGTCTATAAATATCTATTTTGTTCTTCAATGCCCCCTCTTGATGTTGTTAAACATAAGTGACATCATAGCTATCGTCAGAAATTTGTGAATAAAGATGCAGAGAATTTGTGAATTCTGTATCTATCACCTTTCTTCAGATTTATCATTACAATAACTGGTGTGAAATAGGTTATGCTGAGCGAGACCTACCCGATATCAGCAACAGTGATGTGTGCATCTGAACTTAGTTCTCCTTAATATTAATCTAATTATCTCATCATTTCACCATTTGATTCTAATTTTTCACCATCTATTTCAAACATAATCAAGTGTGCTGAAGATGAAAACATTAGGTTAACACAAAAAGGCGAAACACTCAGAATGTTCTGTCATTAGCAACCATTTAAAATAAGGCACTCACTGCAGTTATGTAAGCAGTCAATTCCCTGCACCAGTATAGCTATAAGTAGCATTCTGCATAAAGCTATAATGTCTAATCGTTGCCAAGTTACACTGCACTGCTTTACTATAATAGGTACACTGATTTGGGCTAACTAACATTTAGACTCTATAAAGTCTAATGTCCTACATATTGATACACAACAAGACACATGCACGCCTCATTACCAGTTCTGATATCATATAACAATCGTGCATGCTGATTTAGTCATTGTGGACAAGAGAAGAGAGCTACACTTTTCACTGGCTGAACAGCTTGGGTTGAGTGATGATCGTATTCATACCACGTCAAAGCAGACTATGCTCCAACCCTGCCATAACAGACTATGTACTATTCAAATGCAATTATCATGGAGACTTACATTTACTTAGATATAATGCCCTCTCCATTTTTTAAAACTTCAAATCAGAAAATTATTTCTTTCAGTACAACCTACTGTTCAATTCATTTGAGAGCCCCAAATGCCTTTAGGGAAGGTTTTTTTTTTAAACTAATGGCTGTATCACATGATTGATTTGTATTTTTATAACAGTACTTGCTCATGACAACAATGATGGTTTGGCACAAAACAGCAAAAAATGGCACGAGAATGCAGGTAGTTTCACAGATAAGAATTAATAACTGTGAAAAAAGCAATATCACAAGAACAAATTCTGGTAATTCTTGTGTGATTTGTAGTATAATAATCAAAAGCACAGTAGATTTTAGAATGGCCACAAGATTAGGTTTGCAGAACATATGAAACCATAATATGAAGTCAATCTGTAATCCAATCTAGATAGAAACATACAATGACTAATGTTCAGATAGAATAAAGACATTCAATAGAATTTCAATTTAACTATGTTCAATTTGGGAATTATTATTTCATGGTTCCTTTCTCCAAATGTGGAACTCAAAGCAACTCGCAGCAGATTGCGTATGTCTCTTTGTGTGGGGAAGATTATGAACAAAGTTTAAAACAATTAATTGAACCATCACTATACTATTAAAAACAGCATAGAAAGAAAGCTTCTCTTGAGAATTTTAGAAGCTGTGGACTCATGTGTAGATGGGTATTTCAGATTGGATCCAAATCACATTGGGTTTTAAAGGTTACAACCAATACTCAGAACTCTGTCCAGAAATGGACTAGCAATCAATGGAGCTGTTGCAACAAGAGTTATACGGCAGTATTTTGGATCTGTTTTTCAGAACAGTTTTCAAAGGCAAGCCAACACAGACGAGGTGACAATAATTCAATGGGATATAATCAAGACTTGTTCCACCGTAGCCAGATCTAGCTACTCCATAAATGGGCACTGTTGTCACTAGTTTTAACTGCGCAAACATCTTCCTGGTTACCACTAAAATATAGGCATGCAGGCTCCAGGCTGAACACAGGAATACATCCAAGCTAGGAACCTGAGATTTTGGGAGAGTATAACCCCATCAGCGCACCCTGAATCCATGTTCCCCAATATGCCTTTTAACTGACCAGGAATGTCTTGTCCTGTCTGGATTAAGTTTCAATTTTTCTACCTTCCTCTAGAACATTACTGACAGCAGACACCAGTTTGATACTAAAACGGTTTCCTTGGAATTAAATGTAAAGGTAAGATAGAGTTGAGCATTCTCAGTATATAGGTGACAATAAACCCACAAATTCCAGACATCTCACAGATGTTTCATGCATACATTAAAGAGCAGCAGATATAAAAATGAGCCCTGACGAACCCAAGAGAATGTCAAACAGGAACCCGACTCCCAGCACAACCATCTCAGCTTGCTTCTCTGTAAAACTGTGCCCCAAATACTATCCTATAGGGACATCCAAAAGCATGCTTTGGTTGATGGTATTGAAAGTCACTGAGAGGTTACCAAAAGACAATCAAGTAAGCTAAATAATAAATTTGCAAAATTAGAAGGAAAAATGAAGCTATTACAATCAGGAAAATACTCCTCATTTTTAGATCTGTTAGATCTCTGTCACTATGATACTATAAACAACAATACCTACCATTATTACTGTGATGAATTAAATAATGTTTTGTTTACCAGTGAGTAAGAATTGAATGTGATGCTTTCAACATATTTTTATCCAACACTAACAGCATATATATGCATGCAGGCAAACATACATGTCCATCCTTAAAAATAAAGTTGACTACTTAACTACAACAAAGCTGAATGATCAAATACATTCATTTTAGTGAAATCCAGTTTACCTTGTTGCTTGTATAATTCCCCTTTTCTATAAATTTGGAGATACTCATGAAAATAGGAAACATTCAAGCTTTATATATAAGATTAAATTTTATACAAGATTTCCCTTATCAAACAGTTTCATTACTGAACTGTTTTCAAGTTAATCTTTGTTTGTACTGATTAAGCTTAACTACAGTTTCCTGTTAACCCTGCTGAGGTTCTTAAATCCTTCCACCATATTATCCTGATATGTGTATATCAATATTACACACAATTTTTAGGAATCATAGAAGATACTTACAGATTGAGATTTCTTTTTTTTCTTTTTTATTGACCTGAAAAATCCTTGCTTTTCTTTTTCCTTCAGTTGTTCTGAATGAATATTTTCAGGACTTTTCCTTAACACAGAAGAAAAA
This sequence comes from Urosaurus nigricauda, assembly GCA_034509955.1. NCBI lineage: Eukaryota > Metazoa > Chordata > Lepidosauria > Squamata > Phrynosomatidae > Urosaurus > Urosaurus nigricauda. Next base: position 90,592,792 of record JAOEGL010000003.1, read on the forward strand.
AACCCACACAAAAGCTCAATTTAGCACAAAATACTTCACAATACATTACCTTCTCTCCTGTTCTGTTTCATGGTAACTATAGCTTGTACTGATATCTGAATTGTGCAAACCATGACTGCATTAAAAATTATCATTTATCTCAAACAGATTTGGATAGAACTACAGTGTCAAATGGGCTTCTATAGTAATTATTGTTCTGAAAACAAACCGTGGTTTCTAGGGTAACTATACTTTGCTTGATTGAGCAAGATGACAGTTATTGTAAAACAGGAAAAGAAATTTGAGCTGGGTTTATGATGTATGTTGTTCACTGGTCCAAAATTCATTTACAATCATCAAACTATATTTTGGTTGTGACATATAAAATGAGCCAATGCTTTGTGTCTCCTATAGATTATTCCCGTGCTGAAAATATCTGAGGAACTTTGACAGACTCTAGCTCCTCCTGACTTCACCCAGTTTTAGTCAAAACTGTTGGTAGGAATGGTGGATTGGGTTGTCCCATAACTCCTAAATGGGTTCTTCTGCTGTCCAAAGATCCTCAATACATTTTATTTTAAATGTCGTAACACAAACTGTGATACAAATCAAGATATCAGCCTATGTTGGTATATGGGCAGGGTTGACTAGAAGTAATTTTAAAGACATAATGACTAAAAGGTCAGGCAAATGAAATTGAAATCTCAGTAAGTAATGTGCAAGAGAATGGATTTTAATTGAATGTGAAAATGACTCAGTCAGTTTATCTAGATAACAGCATGATTAAAAAAATAGGAAAGAGAAATCACAAGAACAGGTTGGTTGACTGGGGCCACATTGGAGTCGAACTATTAAAACTCCTTTCTTGAATCTCCCATTTCCCTAGTGACTGCAACTTACTTTTAATAAATACACACAATCATCAGTTGCATGTCTAATATCACATCTACATAATCCATCAGAGCTGATGGAGTGGTATATGCAAGGGTACAGACATATTAAAAAGAATGAGGACCAAAAAGGGCTTTAAGAATGTAGTTTGAAAACATTTTGAGATTAGTTTCAGTTGAGTCGAGCAGGGTAAAGATGAAAGGAATTTGAGGACAACAGACAAGACAAAGTAACTGTAAATGATAGAAATGGTAGAGATGGGATAATGTTGGTGGAACTGAGTGTCAAGGAAGGATTTCACTAAACCAAGATGATCTGACCTAAGAGATGCGGGGGGGGGGGGGATCTGATCAATGGACTGGATGAAGAAGTCTAATTTAGAAATAAGGGAGAAACAAGCATTGATTCAGCATACGAATGGCAGGCGTGAGGAGGGAGATCAAAGCTAAATCTGCACTGCAGAAATAATGTAGTTTGACACCACTTTAACTGTCCCAATGCAATGGAATTCTGGGATCTGTAGTTTTGTGAGCTATTTGGCCTTCTCTGTGAGACAGCTCTTGTGCCTCAGGAAACTACAGCCCCAAATGTTGTTCTTTCTGGAGAACAGTCAACATGTTTCTAATCCATCTTGATCAAGGTATGAGAGCCACATTAAACTTTAATACAATTATTTTTAGCATGTGTTGCTGAAACACAAGTGTTTCTTAATTTTTCTTAGAATCCCCTAGCCCAGTCTGTTTTTGTTTTTTATGACAGTTGAACATGAATTGTCTTGCTAAGTCAGATTAAGGGCTATTTTGTCCATGATTTTCTTGCCAACTGCAGTCAGATGTATGTCCACTATTGGGATGTTTGGCCATTCTTTAAACCACGTCCATCACTTTTTGGTTAAGAAAAACAGAATTTGTTTGGACCAAGTCAAGAGAAGCATAAATAAGAAGGTTCACATAGAAAGATCATGAATGCAGTGAAAAAGTGGGTTACCGTGTTACTGGAAAAATCTGTTAGATATGAAGAACATACAGTTGGACATTGGACTGAAAGGACTTAATGTTCTGGAAACTATAAATAGTTTGACTGTAGCTTGAGATAAACCTATTAAGAATATAGCAATACCAGTGGCATGCAGAGAAGTCACTGTTTTAAGAAATTACGGTAGGAAACATTAAGGGAGCATCTGCTGTATTTCTACAATATCCCATTAAAAATATCAACTTACCAGGGATCAAAAGCAGTTTGCCTCTTTGAATGGCTGGTTAAATTACTGCTTTCTGTAGGTAGTGATGGTATTCTATTTGAGGCATTGTTATCCAAGAATGTTCCTTCTGGGCGTGGTGATGGTACTGTAATAAAAAATACCGAGTTGCTAAGTATCCATCTTCACAATCTTTTATGACACAAACATGAATTCATTTTTGTTTATGCTTAGCAAAAGAAAGTGAAATTTTCACAAATGTGTTACTGATAACTGCTTCTTTACTCCTGAATAATTCTCATGTTTTACCCATATTACCTTCTTTGATATCTATCATGTATTTTTATAAGTTGGCATGCTGGCATGCTGTGAATTTATATGGTGGCTTCCAGTATTACCTTTATTTTCAAGAATAACTAGGCCTCACGGAGGCTATAGAAATATTGGGTTGAAGAATGCCCAACCATACAGAAAAGAAGAAAAAGGAAGGGAGAAGAGCACCTGAAGTGCATGGCAATAAAGTGAGGGAATAGTGGTTGTTTTTTGTGATGTGGTGTATATTTTGCCTTGTGAGTTTATGTGTGCATGTGTGTATGAGGGAAAAGAGACGATAAATCAATTGGACCTCTTGCTCCATCTCTAACATGTACCCATTTTCTTGGCAAGGCTACTTATGTCAGCACCCCATCAATCTGCCTTCTATGAAACGGAAGTGGGAGCAGAAAACTGGTGTTGTTATTTTAAAATAATATTTTTATTAAACAACAAAATATAGATCCAAAGAATTTTTCTATATCTAAAATACATGCAACGAAACATACAAAAAAAAAAAAAAACCCAACCCCAAATCAAACAACTAAACTAACTAAAAAGTTAACAAAAACTAACACAAAAAGATATGAAAGCTAAAAAATGAACAAAAAAACTAAAACTGAAACAAAAACCTGAGAAACAAAGGCTTCCAGCATAGCTGACTATGATTCTTTTATATTATTTAGGCATCTAATTCTCTCTAATTTATACAAAATTAATGTTCCCATTTTTAAAAAACCCAAACCTCATTACATCTGTTATACAACTAATAAAAACCTTCCCAAGATACTATTAAAAATATAAAACATTAAAAAAACAAATCCCCTACTCTATATATCCTAAACACCTAAAACTATAAAAGAACCTGCTTATTTTCCATATATACAATCAACATATTCTACGCTTTCTTAAGTGTATCAATTTTTTTCATGTATTAACACAGTCAGTTTATCCATCTCTACTAAATCATATAATTTCAAAAACAAAACTGGTTTTAGATTTTGTAGCTCAAACCTCGCCTCTCCCTAACGTTTATTTCTTTGGAAAGCTACCTTTTCTGATCCTGATGAGTTTGCCTTCTAGGAAATAAGTATTTTGTGACTGGCCAAATGCATGATTAAGAAAAGTGTGTGTGTGATACTCCCTTAAAATTCCAGAAAAAAGAAAAGCAAAAAATCAGCTCAAAACTAATGGAGATGCATGATTTTCATTTTTTAAGCAAACAAACAAAAAACAAAAACAAAAAACCAACCTTGTAAGTATTTCTCCTAATGTAAGAGGTTTTGTTCTCACAAGCTTACTTTCTACTCACTGTTTAAGAACTAGAAGCTCCAGATTGAGGTCTAAATTCAATGTTTTGCTAGTAGTTAACACTGAAACTTTCTTTCTAACTGCCCTTCATACCTCCCCATCACCAGAAAACCAGCTCCAGAGTCTTTCACCATTCTGAAGCTCAATTTAGGGGATGCAAGTGGAGATGCAATGAGGGGAAAAAATGACTCCTTCTTGGTGCTGCATCATCATCATCATCATCATCATCATCATCAACACTCCTAGATACTGCCCTTTAAAGTAAACTCTTTGCTACCAAGGAAGCTTAATGAACCCGTGAATTATGACAAGGCAAGTGTCCAAAAGGACTCACATAAGCCAGAACCAATTTTTTAAAAGCAACAGTTAATGATAAAGAAAAGTAACTATATCAGTTAATGTCATATTTTTTATTTGGCATGGTGTAATGCTACATTTATTTCACTTATTAATTATACTTCGGGCAGCTTAAATACACATGCAGAGAGTCCGATCATAAGACCCCCCACCTCCAGCACCAGCAATCCCCATAAGAACTATATTCTAGAAAAGGAGGAGGAGGTGTGAGATTTTAATATTTATTATGTAATAATTATTTACCTATTTATTTATTCAGTTTATATCATCCTTTTCTCCCAATATGGGTGATTGTAAGAAGATCAAGTGTGAAACCCAAATGGGACCTATGAGTTGGGGTGACTGAATTCAGTCACACTGACAGCTGCCTGTATGTTCAAGTCTAAAGAACTTTAAAATTATCTGGATAAGATCTGAATCTGTGATTAATTTGTGGCACAGCCATAAATGAAGGGAGCTACAGTGCAATAACACCTAATAGCAAGTGCATTTCTATACCACTTATCAGTGAACTAGCACTCCCTAAGTGGTTTACAATGTGTAAGCTCATTACCCCCAAAAAGCTGGGTACTCATTTTGCTGACCTACAAAAGGATGGAAGGCTGAGTGAACCTTGAATTCCTCCTCTAGGATCAAACTTACAACGTTATGGCTAAGTACCTGCATTTAAACACTGTGCCACCAGGGCTCCTTGGACTCCAAGGCCATAAGACAGCTACTCCTATTCTAGCAGCACAATATTATCAATTGCTCTGGCAACAAAAAGGTCTAAATATGTTATGCACCACTGGCAAACACTTTTATGCTATCCAACTAAGAAAGTTTTCAATTTATTCCATATTTTGTTATGAGAAATTTATATCATATTTATATCTGCATTTATTTATTTGACTGGATATGATTTGTACTGTGCTTTTCTCCCAGACCTGGACTTCAAAGTGGATCCAACTTAATTAAAAAAGCAGTGCTTTTAAAAAAAAACCCCAGCATATTATTCACATTAAGCTAGCATCAAACTGGGCACAGAAATGTACAGTAAGTCAAATTACTTTAAAATCTCTTCAGTGTTAAAAAAAATTAAACATAAAAAGCACATTCATTTAAAACATCTGTCATATCAGGCTGTCAGTTTCTGAAAGCCTGCCTGAATAGGAAGGTCTTTGTTGGCAGCGGGACAATGGAAAGAGGCCAGCCTAGCCTTCATTGGAAAGGAGTTCCATGGTCTCTCTCATGTTTTCACCAAATGTTCCTCTGAAAGTGGTGGAAGAGAAAGAGAAGGGCAATAACGCAGCAAGGAAACATTCATTGGAACACTTATAAGAAAGACATATTGAATACAATGGTCTTTACTTCTGTGTAAATATGTTTAGAATGTGACTGTAAAACTACCTAAATAAAGGCTGCCTGGGGTTTCTGGCAAATCCTGTATAGCTGACCTAAAACAGAAGAGTGGGCAAGAATGTCTTTCAGAACAAAAATACTGACAATCATGTTAAACTCTTGTCTAAAATTCCAGAGACACAAGGTTTCTCCCACTTCTCCTTGATTTGTCTGTCTGAAGAAAAAGTGATATCAGTCTTAAAAGAACTTAAATAGAAACGATTTTTATTAGAACAATGACATAAATCTTGATACAATTTTATGAGATAAGGGTACCTCTGTAAAAGCTACCAACTCTTCTAGGTACAGGATCATTATACAGAATTCTATTTTCTTTTGTGGATGCTCCATCTTCTGGGTGCTGATCATGGTATGCTCCACCCTAATTTAAAACAGGAAAAATCAATAAATGCATTAACACAGCTCATTCTGTTCTGCGCTGATACATAACACAACAGTTCACAGCTATGCATAGCCGTGGTTTGGATTTATTAGCATCTGTTAAAATGAAATTTCCCTTACAACAATAAATGAGAAGTATTTCCCCCCACAGTTTTAATGTTTAGAATTGTAAAGTGAGCCAGACTTTACATTTTTGTGTGAAAAGCCCTGTGACCACTTAAGAGCAGTGGTTCTCCAACTTTTTACTCTTGTAAACCTGTGGATGTCATTCCTCCCCATACAACATGGTATATGAATAAAAATATTTTGTTTGGTGTGCCTATTTTCATTTGCATATTCATGTATATTCATATTTTAATATTTTATAAGGATATATTCATATTAGAACAGCATATTTAAATGTTTAATAAAAATATTAAATTCAATATTTAATGCAACACATTTGTAAATTTTACCCATAAAAACGTTTTAGAATAAGAGAAAGAGGAGAAAACGTCAGAGCCTACATGTCTAACACTCTCCCTTGAGCAACTCTCATGCCCCCTGGGGTCCTGCCCTACTATTTGAGAACCACTGCTATAGAGCTTTCGAATGACTCAACTGGACTCAAAGTACAAAAGTGCAACTTGCTCTATTTTGAACACTCACTAACTAACCAAATACATATCTAAAATAGGCAATAAAATACTATAATCCCAGCCCAAAGTGAAAACAATGCAGCCAGTGAATTGTTATGTACTTTTGATGCCCATATTTGTGACAAAGACAGTAAAAGTCAGCCCATTTTAAAGTTCATATAATATACTGAAGACCCTGTCTACTATAGTGAGACCAAATCCGACAAATAAATCAGTTTGTCCTTTAAATCTGCAGGGGTTAGGTTTCAGGCTCCCTGTAGATGCAAAAAACAAAACCATAAATAAGCTCATCCCCCATTATTAAATGGCATAAATGTGAACACATACACTGTCAGCATTCACATCATTGCAATTTACTCTTATGGGTCATGATGATCCACAAATGATCAAATTTTTGGATCTGAAGTCTGCAGATCTGAAAGACCAACTCTAACCAACAATACCACCCTAGCAATCCTACCAAAAATCTGCTTTTGGATAGGAACACCGTGTAAAGACTAAAAATTAGTAGATGAAAAGGAGGAAAAATATAGTGATCCCCAGATATACTAAATTCACTACAGTGACTGTACATAGTCCTAATATTATTTCATGAAAATGATGAAAATGAATCTTGTTCAAGTTTGCTGGTTGCGTTTATCAAATACAGGAATTAATTAACAGAACTGTCTGTATCTCAAAATGCATACTTTTTAAAGTCCAATAACTTGCAATAGTTTATCTTCCTCCTAAGTGACAAAGGTTTCGTCACTAAAACAAATCTTTATACATTTACTTAAATAAATGTTTATATTCATACATTTATTCAAATAATATCAGTTCATATCATAAGGTACATTCTGTGTAAAATTGTGTCCTAATGCATAAAAAGCTAACATGGTGTATATTTTATATGGTTTATATTTTATGTATAACATAGTTTATATTTTAAATGGAATAGAGATACCACTCTCTTCATCCACTTCCAAGGAGATACTTTCCTATTACCAACTCTTCTTGCTCCCTTCTTATATCATGCTACAACTTTTAGTGAGCACTACCTCCATCTATGTTAAAGTGACGTATCTTAGAAAGCCAATCAGGTGTGGCATTTACCTTTTTTAAAAACATGGAAATAAAATAGGGAACCACTAAAGTTGGGCAGCAATGGCTGAAGTCAGAAAAGTGGTTTAGTTAGCCCTGCTAGATCAGACCCTGTTCATGAAGCATTGCTATTTCTAAGAGGTAATAAATATGCAGATAATTCGAAGAATCTCCTACAAGGTTCCTTCCTCCTGTTTATCTTGCAGCAGCTATTTATCAGAGATATAACGATTCAAAATGTGGAGGCTAAAATTTGCATTCATGGCCAGTTGACAAATTCCTCTTCTATGACTTCATTCCTTTTTATAGCAATACAAATTCAAGGCCATATATTACAACATCTTGCAGCAAAAAAATTATCAGTTTAAGGCAGTTCGAAAATATTTTCAGGCTGAAAAAAAAATGTTTAGGGGATTGGGAAGCTTCAGATGTTTCTGGGGAGGGGGCTTCAGGAAGTGAAAAATGGCAGATGTGGCAAGACACATGTGGCTACAGGCTGCATGTTCTTCACCGCTGGTCTACAGGCTAGTTCTTACAAATTGTTTTAGGCTATGCTACCTTTTGGCTAGCATTCTCTGATTATAAACAATGGTTTTAATTTCTATTTTGCTTTTGTGTCAAGGTGCATCAGATTATCACTTACGGTCCAATTGCATCTATCATGAAGAAAATGACAGATGTGACATTTTATAAGCAAGTGAACAGCAGGGTAAAGAATGAAATCATCACTACACATAGCTTTTGACAACTATGACCAATCTGTGAAAACACATGGGAAGGAGGAAAAGTGAGATTTCAAAACCCATTCATGATATTCGACTGACAATGAATGAAGTTGACAAATTTCCTGTTTTCTACACAGGAAAAAGGAAACCATAGAGTATGTAGGGGAAAAGACTTGCATAATTTCTACAGTTCCAACCTGAATGGAAACCACAAAAGGCTTGAAAAGCTCCTGTTCTTAGCATTTGAATTGACAGGGCAAAGTAATTCAAACTCAAAGGAAAGGGAGAAATTAAACACCGAGCAAGCTGATGGACTCTAACATTTCATTTACTACATTTAAATCCAGTAGTATAGTTGTGTACTGGTTTGAAAACTAGGCTGCAACTCAGGCAACTAGGATTTGAATGCCTGCCGGGCCATGGAAGCCCACTGGATGACCTTGAGAAAGTCACACTCTCTCAACCTCAGAGGGTAGGCAAAGATGAACCCTTCTCTGAACAAATATTTCCAAGAAAACTGTATTATATATTCACCTTAGGATTGCCATAAGACAGGAAGGATTTAAAGGAACGCAACAGTGGGCACCTTATGTTCTTCAAAATCAGAAGATAGGTGGGAGAAAATGACAGAAAGCCTTGGATTTTTTGAACTTAAAATCTGCCCTTCCCTTTTCCATTACCAAAATGAATCTGCTATTTCACTTCAAACTCTCTGTAAGACTCTGGACAGAAGAGTTATCACAACAAAAATGGATCTTATGGCATTTAACATTTGGCATTATTAAGCCAAATTTCAAAAATACATATATCATATGACCATATTTTAGACAATAACTCAGTAGTTCCCAATGTAAATCATAGCTTGATTCTCGAATTCACTCAGACAAACAGTATGTGGGTGTATCTAAATCAACAGTTTAAACTAACCCTGTTTGTATCTTCTGTACAATCTTCACGCGAAGAGCCAACAGATCTTGTGAGTGACTTATGCTGCACCTGTGGAGATAACAGTTGCAGGCTATTTGCTCTGGCTGCCATCCCTTGCCCTACGCTTAAGCCACCCTCTGAGCCCTTTGTTCTCACTCTGTCCCGGCTCACATACATAGAATGTCTATGAGGGCGCTGCTGTGAAGAAAAAGGACTTGTGTAACCTAGACCATAAGAAAAAGATTCATGGGGAGTAGATAAAGAATGTGAATGGCTTCCATCCATGTGATCTGGCAATTTCAACTCCTCCATGGTTTTGGAATGTCTTGTAGATGGTCTTCGGGATTCAAGTGTACCGTCACTTCTATTATTTCTCCCAGAAGGACTGAGCAAAGTTCTGTTGTCAGCATGGCAAGGTGGTGCTGGTGTGGTCGGAGAGTTTAAGTCCAAGCAGCTGGATGGAAAATACCTACTGTTGTTTGGTTCAGCAACTTGAACTCTAGCCTCAGACAGATTGCCCACAGATTTGGAATCTGTTAGAGCCCCATGACTTTTTGATTTGGTTCGATAGGAGGGACTCTTTGAAGACTGAGGAATAGTATCAATATAGCTGTGACGACTGTGCCTTTCACCTGGTTGCAGAGTTCCAGTTTTGCTTTGAGAACTTTCCATAAATGAGTGCCGATTATGCTGAGATCTGGAATTTGACTTTAGGTATTTTGTACCTGGACCATCTGAACCCTTGGGATCTGAACTAAAATCAAATTCAGTTTTTGTCTTTGCTTCCTTTGGACTCAGAAGATGTGGTATGTTATTATTAGCTAGATCCTTGCTTCCAGACCCAGGTGGGTTGCTTGACTTTTTTGGAAGCATTGGGCTATGTGCAGTTACAGGAAGATTTCCATTTAGAAAGCTTTCAGTTGTTGGAAGAGCCTCTTCTCTTTGCAGTCCAACTCCTATATCTTTGCTGTTTGATCTGTGATGTGACTGTACAGTCATGCTTTTGCTAGCTTGATTTCTATATTATAAACACACAAAAAAGTACATGTTAATTTCAACTGCTACAATAAATACCTTGGTATTCAGATTGGTAAAGTGTATTGCCATTTACATCTCCTACAGCTATAAACATACAGCATGGGTTGGAACCTATTTGCTAAGGTATCTATACTGCTTGTTCTAAGCTCATGGTAAATCAGTTGTATAATGAAAATTCACAAAATCAAAATGCATAAACCCCAAATAGAAATTAAAATTAAACTAAAGAGTACTGTGTTTATTCTATTTTAATACAAATAATTCATAAATAACAGACTAAAAAATATTATCTGGCACAGAAACACAATTTTCTCCAAAATATTGTCCTAACAGAATGGATCTATCAACCAGTACACTCTTCAAACTCTAACGTCACCTGTAGTGATGCCCCAACAATCTGACTTCACATCTAGGATATGTCACAGAAGCTCTAATCAAAACCACTGAGATGGTGCCCTTCATTTGAACCACTTCCCCAGCAGTTTCATCTGTCTACTGGAGAACTGAGCCACTTTTCAATAGCAAGAAAGTGCCTTTTCATTTGGAATGCAAACTAATGTGAGCACAGAAGGCAGTTTATATTTTCTTTCTTAGGAAGTCCATTAAAGAAGTTTTTTTTCATACAACAATCGTATAACTCTATTTGAACTACTACTCTTTTTCTTCTTTTTCAGGCTGATGAACAAAAAATAACTTTGGCGCTGATAATTACTTACAGTCATTTACCTGTTGGATAAGGTGTTGCTATCTCCATGATAAGGTTTTCTTTTAGTTGACCGGGAGGGTGAACGATCCAAGAGCCTCTGAGTTTGGAATGCTGGGTGGTTCAGACACTGCTCTGTCAAGTATCTATCAGCTGGATCCAGTTTCAGCAAGTTCTTTTGAACAGAAATTCATGTTTAAGAAACAATGCTGAGATGAACAGCATTAAAAGCAAAAATATTTGTTTAATATTTATTAAATACAGTATTTTACAAAAGTATTATGGACAATTTGAATCAATTTATCAACAACCTGGAAATATTTATCTATTTTACCCACTCACACACACATACACACACACTGAAATTTGAATCTAAAATGTTAAGCCCCGAAATCTATTGTTAACTCCCTTCCCACTACAAACAGATATACTTATATCAAGAATGAAAATGCCCTAAGGGCTGGTTAGTACTGCCACCTTTACAAATTGGACATTATTCCAGAGGGAAGCAACCATATTTATTTTCTTATCTGAGTCTAAATAAATATCACTTGGTCCTAATGTTCATAAACAATTTTGTTTATTCATTTGCTTCAATAAGTTAGAGAATGCATATATTGGAATAAGCAAGATCCAACTATTATGATTAACAATGTATTAACAAATGGCTTCAGTTATTGACTAAAATAACAAGATGATAATTAAATTTGTGCTACATTTTGCAAATAGCTCTACATATTTGTAATATACGATTTATGCTGCTTTAACAGAAAATGGTCAAAAACAAGTTGACATAAAGAAAAAAAATTAAGAATAGGTGTTAAAGATAACCAGTAATAGATATATTTTCCAAAACTATTTCCAAGACCATCTCATGTGTTTGAAGCAGATATATTTTTAACATAATAAGTACATCATACACTTTTACTATTAAGATGAGTATACCATAAGGGCCACTGAGAACAGAAAACTACAGAAGGACAACAACATTCCTACCTTCATAAGGTCAAGTAAAACACCACTTAAGATTCCTAAATATCTCCTTTCCAAAGATTGTGGATGGTTGACTGCTGGGAACTGTATAAAAATACATATAATACATGTACACAATCTTAGAAAACTTGTCAAAATATTATTTGTATCATATGCTGTCAAAAGCAGCTACAAGATGATAAGTTAACAAAACCTTGAACTCTATTTGAGATTCTCCATACACAATCCTCACAAAAAAATGCAAAATTAATTACAGTTGGCCATCAACATTCTCAGGGGTTATGAATGCAGAATCCTCAGGAAAGATGGAAAACCCCAAGTATTTTAAGCCCCCACCATGCACCCATGCATGCTATAGGCTCTGCTGCTGCAAACATCTCAACAACACTCTCTGAGGCTGCCTCCTTCTTGATCCATTGCCTGAGTTAACGGTCTCCAAGCCTTCCCCCACTGCCTTCTAGGATGATCATACTGCTACAGTGTCGCTGTCCTTCTCTCAAAGAGAAGGAAAAGACAATGACACTACAAGATTTTTTTTAGCAGCAGCCACGCATGACAGGGCAGTGTCAGAAGTTATGGCAGTGGCTTGTCCTCCTCCTCCATCTCCTTTCCTGCCAACAGTCCCTTCCAGCCCATGGTATGCATGGTCTGTGACAGAGGTGGCTTCTGCTTGCCACTCGCCTTTCTTCTTTCTTGCCTGTCTGTTTACTTTTTTGTTTTGCTAGCTGGCTTGTTTTGTTTTCCTCACTCAGCCCACATTCCTCTCTGGTAAATTCTCCACCTGCCTCTGCTTGCTGGTTGCAGCTGCTTCTTTCTGCTTCTGCCCTCTCAGGCTCCCAAGGACAATGTTAAACTGAGGCCAACAAGAGTAAGAGGGGCAACAGGTAAGTGAGGGGACATCTGCTGAAGCACCAACATGCAGCCCCACTTCTCCTTAGTCCCACTCTTCCTCACAGTGATGTTAAACCAAAGTCAGCCAGTGAGAGTCAGCAGGGAAGGAGTAGATGTTTGTCAAAACAGCAACATCCATCTCCACCTTTTGCCCCTTCCACTTTACCTGACATTGGCCTAACATCATCATTAGGGGGCAGTGGTGGAAGGGGGTGGATGTACCTAGCTAACTGGGGGTGGAGGGTCTGCGGAGTGGTACATGGGCTAAGCAAGACAAAAAGAATGAGCAAGCCAGCAAGATGGAAAGTAAGCAGACGGGTGAAGGAGCAGGCAGGCAAGCAGCAGCAGAATCCCCCTTGATCACAGACCGCATGCATCATGGGCTGGAGGGAGCAGCTGGCATAAAAGGAGATGAAGAAGAGGAGGAGGATGAGAATGCAAGGATATTTTTGCAGCAATGTTGTTGTCCTAGGAGGCAGAGGGAGGAAAATTTGGAGATGGAGTAATGCAGATCATGGAATTCACACATCATGTCTACTCAATCCCTGCCTCCAATATATTTTTATATAGGTAGATATAAATTAACTTCAAGAAGTGAAAGGGAATCTTCATATTGCCCAAAGTCCTGTTACAGTTTTTTTTAGTTCAAACCTGATCAGTCCTGTACATTTGCCATTAAAATTAAAAGCAAATCTACCTGCTACAGCATTTTACAAGTGCAGGATTAAAGCAAGTGGACAGACCATTAAATGGGCATGCAAAGGTGGATGGCATTCCCACTTGGTGAAATGAAAAAGGCACTTGTCCTATGCAGAGACAGGACAACATCTTGGAAACTACATGGCAACAGAGAGAGAGAAAGGAGTTCGAGAGAGAGAATGAGAGAGAGAGAGAGAGAGAGAGAGAGAGAGAAAGGGGGTGAACTCATGTTTTTTGGTCCCACCCAGCTGAAGTACATGTAACGCCTAATGTTTTACTCAAAGAGAATACCACCCTCAAATCTTTAAAAATTGCTCGTCTAGAGCCAGATTATCAATGGTGGAATTGGAATACATGTTTCATTGGTGTGGAAATTGTTTTTAATATTTGCCAGATATTTATGCTGTATGTTTAAGTCTGCAGTTTTCCTGTTCCTATAGGTGTACCAAGAGAAAAGCAGCAGGGATACAGTTCAGTGCAGCTCTCCTGATGCCTTTCGTCAGCCAGAAGCCCAAGGACTATGGACTACTTGTGTCTCTCAAACTCAAATTCCCATAGTATGGAAGTTGGAAATTGCTCCACAGAGCTCTCACACCATTGTCCAGTTCCCATGGTGTGGGAAGAGTTCTGAGGGTAATATGTAATGGGATGGACAAAAGACTGAAACTGTACATAATTCTCAGCGGCGAAGCATGTTTGTTTGTGTCAAGGTCATCAGAGGTAGCATTCAAGTGATTCAGGTTTTATTAGGGGTTGCCTCTTTTAGCGGAATTTAAACAAACAGCAAGCACTTGTAGGGGTAAAGACAGAAAAGCTAAAGCGCAGAATAAACTCAGGCTTGCTAGAAAGGCTAAGAACAATAAAAAGGACTTTTTTGGGTATGTACGCTGCAAAAGAAAGAAGGAAATGGTAGGGCCACTGCGTGCAGAAGATAGTAAAATGCAAACAGGGGACAGAGAAAAGGCAGAATTACTCAACAACTTCTTTGCTTCAGTCTTCTCAGAAAAGGCAAAGGGTGCTCAAGCTGAGGATAATGGAGCAGAGGACAGAATAGGGGAATTTCAGCACAGAATAAGTAAAGAGAGAGTACATAAATACCTAGTTAATCTAAATGAATATAAGTCTCCAGGACCAGATGAACTACATCCAAGGGTACTAAAAGAACTGGCAAATGTAATATCAGAACCATTGGCAATAATCTTTGAGAACTCCTGAAGAACAGGAGAAGTCCCAGCAGACTGGAAGAGGGCAAACGTTGTCCTCATCTTCAAAAAGGGGAAAAAAGAGGATCCCAGCAATTATTGTCCAGTTAGTTTGACATCAATACCAGGAAAGATTCTAGAGCAGATCATTAAACAGGGAGTCTGTGAACATCTAGAAGGCAATGCCATAATCACAAAAAGTCAACACGGGTTTCAGAGAAACAAGTCATGCCAGTCAAACCTGATCTCTTTTTTTTGATAAAATTATCAGCTTGGTAGATGAAGGGAATGCTGTGGATATAGTATATCTTGATTTCAGTAAAGCCTTTGACAAAGTTCCCCATGACATTCTTGCAAACAAACTTGTAGAATGTGGGCTAGACAAGGCAACTGTTAAATGGATTTGTAATTGATTGATCAGCTGAACCCAAAGGGTGCTCAGGATTGGTTCATTTTCATCCTGGAGAGAAGTGACAAGTGGGGTCCCACAAGGATCTGTCCTGGGCCCAGTGCTATTCAACATCTTTATCAATGACTTGGATAACAGAATTGGGAGCATACTTATCGAATTTGCAGATGACACTAAACTAGGAGGAGTAGCTAATACCCCAGAAGACAGGATCAAAATTCAATATGACCTGAATATACTAGAAAGCTGAGCCAAAGTTAACAAAATGAAATTCAACACGGAGAAATGTAAGATACTGCACTTAGGATGGAAAAATGAAAAGCACATATATAAGATGGGGGACATCTGGTTGAATGAAACGACATGTGAAAGGGATCTAGGAGTCCAAGTAGACCGTAAGTTGAACATGAGTCAACAGTGCGATGCGGCAGCTAAAAAGGCCAATACAATTTTAGGCTGCATCAATAGAAGTATAGCATCTAGATAAAGGGAAGTAATAGTGCCACTGTACTCTGCTTTGGTCAGGCCCCACCCAGAATACTGTGTCCAGTTCTGGGCACCATAATTCAAAAAGGATGTGGAGAAACTGGAGCGTGTCCAAAGGACAGCAACTAAGATGGTGAAGGGTTTGGAAGCCATGCCTTATGAGGAGTGACTTAGAGAGCTGAGGATGTTTAGCCTGGAGAAGAGAAGGTTAAGAGGCTGGCATCTTGAGGATGCCAGCCACAGATGCTGGCAAAATGTCAGAAAGGAAATCTTCTAGAACATGGCCACATAGCCCGAAAGCTCCACAAAAAACTATTTCTAGTAGTAGCAAGTAACATTCCAGACTGCTTGTCTACAAACATTAATAATGCTGAAAGCTGGATGGATACTTTAAGAAAGCATAATGGAAAGGGAGTGATCCTATTTCCAAAATAGCAGGGTATTCATAAACTTCAAAGAGAAGTTCTTATTCTTCTGTCCTACATCCTACTGCACTCTTCACTTAAATGAAAAAAGCTTTGTAAGTTAGTACCTTCCTGACTGCAATTAATTTCACAAGCTGCCTGACTAGAGTTTGTTTTTCAGTACACTTAAGAATATTTTCAAGGATTTCCCACTTTCAGCTGTTTAAATAAAATCTCTTCTTTGATAAGTAAACTTTCTGATTTAGATAATATGGCTCAAATATATCAAATACATTTGTCCCTACATAAATCTGGCTCAAACGTATCATATACACAATAAGCTATTTTGCCTTGAAAAACTGGAAACCAGGATTAATACTGCCATTCCTCCCTCTCCTAATTTTTACAAGGTTTGGCATGAAATAGGTACAAACCCCTCTGAAAGAAGTGATTTTTCCCTGCAATAGGAAAGAACAAAATAAAGAGTCTAGTAAGGTGATATGCAGTATTGAAGAGGGAGCTAGTCTAATCTACGAATACACCAAAACGCAAGTAATATTTTCTGAATTTATTTTTAATCTTAGCTAAAATAATATATATATTAAGTGTAAAATAATAATCACACCAGTTTGTCAACTGTCAAATTTACAATTGATAAAAGTGTGTAAATGTACTTCAATCTGTCACTTCTAAAACTCTCATAGGAGCCATGAACAGGATACTTAAAATGTAATTTTTTGCTGACCTCAACAATTCAGTCCTAGTGTAATTAACCATAAATAGGGATTTGTTATGTCAGTAGAAAACAATAATGTAATATCTCAGAAATGTGACTAAATTAATAATATCAAATCAGGAAGATCATTTTGGTAGACACACTTAGTAAATTAGCTACTTCAGAATATGCATGGAAAATGTATGCATTACCCGTAGCCCATGGAAACGGGGATTACTGTAGAAAAGCTTCATTTGTTCTGCAGGAAGTGGTCCTAGCACCTTTTGAATTGTAAAAAGTTGGTCAATTTCACTTTCTCCAGGAAACAATGGCTGTCCATCACTCAATTCTCCAAGAATACAGCCTACAGACCACATATCTACCGATTTGCCATAAGGGGCTCTGAAAAGAAAGCACATGTGTTATTGCTACTTGGCAAATTAATGCAAATATGAAAATTAACTGATTTCCATTTCCCCCTATACAAAGGACACAAACTGGTATCCAAGATCTTGCATCTTTATAAAGGAAGCTCTCATTTCACCCCTCACCAAAGATCATTTGTTACAAAGTACAAAATCCTGCTCTTAGGCAAATGATTTAATAGATTTATGATACAGGGAAATATACTAATTTAATTTTCAGTAAAATTTATAGAGTTGGACCAACCCCACCTGACTTTATAGTAATTTATATCAGAAAGAAATTTCAAAGATTTATTTGTTCATCTATGTACGGACTTTAGAGATAAACAGAATCAATGACTTCAGGACTTTAACTGTGTAGGTCATTTAGTCCCTTTCTTAATCAAAAAAAAACCCCAAAAAAAAAAAACACACCAAAACAAAAAACCTTATAATGTACTAAAAATAATGTACTAAATAATGTACTAAAAATAAAATCAATGTTTTAAAAAACATTATTATTATTATTATTATTATTATTAGGCTTTATTTATTTAGCGCTGTAAATTTACACAGTGCTGTACATCCAGACAATTGAAATAGACAGTTCCCTGCCCTTGGGCTTACAATCTAAAAAAGACAAGAGACAGAAGGAGAAGGGAAAGGTGGTAAGGAAAGGAACCAAGTCCAGTGGATCTTCTCTCCCTCTGAGGTCTGGACCATGGCAGATGGACTGGAGAGAGGGCCCTATTGCTTTCACTGGAGAGGCCTGATGGTGTTGGACCTGCCTTTACACTCACTCCGAGGCTGGACAATGGCAGATGGCATGGGGGGAGGGCCTTCTTCTTTAGGCTAGGTATTTTAATGTTGTGAAGCTGCTCTGAATCCCAGTTCTGGGAACGCTTCCCTGAACAAAGTGGTCTTTAACTCAGTTTTAAAACTGGCTAGAGAAGTAATGAGCAGTGCTCATAGGGGAAGGAGGTTCCAGGAGTGAGGGGCAGCAAGTGAGAAGGGATGAATCTGGGACAGAGCAGTGGAAGTTCTTGGCTGGGACAGGAGACTTTGACTACTAGAGTGGAAGGTGCGAGAAGGAGTGAGAAGAGAAAGAAATTCAAATAAATAAGGTGAGGCCAGTCCGTGGAGGGCTTTGAAGATTGACAACAAAAACTTGTACCGGATGCGGAAGGGGAAGGGGAGCCAATGAAGGGAGGATAAAAGAGGATAAACATTGTCAAAGCAGCGAGCGGATGTGATAATACGTGCAGCTGAGTTCTGGACAGAGATTAAAGGATGGAGGTGAGAGATAGGAAGCCCTGTCAGTAGAAGGTTGCAATAATCTAGTCGTGATACCACTAGGGCATAGACCTTTTATCAGTAGAAGGCTTATGCACCTGAAAAGTCAGGCAGTGGACTCCTGAGCAAGTCTTGAGACTAAGGCCTGAGACAGATGAGCCAAAAGAAGTCCAGTCCAGAGCCAATCATGGCTGGAGGGGCCAGAGGCCACTCCTTGCCGCCCATCTGCTTCACCCCTTACTAATCTTTGTTAAGTGATACTACGAAAATCCCACAACCTAGAATTTGTCCCTAGCAAATACAGCACTTATGTGGTTCAGAAACCACATCAGACTTATTCTTACATTAAAAATGCAAAGCAGTTTGGTCAATATGCTGGTGGTCGACACCTAAAAGGTATGCAGATCTCATTAGATGAAAATATCCTGGAAAATATTTTGTCTTAAACATTCTTTGGTCATTCAAGGAAATGACATCTGACAGGAACTTCCTTTGTTTCACTTACATTCTAGGATATCTTATATCTCTTGCCAGTATATGCATACAAATGCACACAATTTACAGTTTTATGAATTTACAATGCAGATTCTTCCTTTGCAGTGATACACATAGCCAATTATGAATTAAGGTCAAAGTCAGGTGTGAAGGACATATTTATTGTCCAAATTATTTCTAAAACCTATGATAGTAAAATAAATAGTTTTATATTTCTTATATATGTGTGTGTGTGTTGGAGTGTGTGTATTTTATATTATTTATATTGATTTATAATTATATTCAATTTATTTTCACAGTTATCTATAATAACAGAAATAACATTATGGAGATTTAGTGAAGACAAAATCATTCTCTTTGTTTTACTAACACGGATAGTTTCTTTTATTTTTATTGGACATTTTTTGTCTGCTCCTCATAAATTGAGAAAGCCAAAGAGGTTCTTTACAGTTACACAATGGATGTCCATCACTCAGTTCTCCAAGAATACATCTGTAGATTTTGCAAACATCTATATAATTATCTTCTGGATAATTCAAAGACAATACTTTTATGCTAAACTAAGGTATACATAATGCATTTTATGTTATTAAAATAACAAAAGGATTTTCAGTCCAGGAAAGCATGCAATTTTTTCATTGTTTTAGTTTTTTTTTCAAGAACTCGGGAATTTTTTCCCCTCATGGCTTCAAGATTTCAGTTAATTTTATACTACTAGTTATTGTTTGTCCCCTCACAACTACAGCCTGAAAAGAGAACCTAAATATCTAGCAAAGCCATAACGGTGCTCCTGTTGGCATCCATGTCCAAAATAAGGTCAGAAGAAACAACTCTTTTGAAAATACTGTCCTTTGAGAACAGTATTAGTGTAAAAGCCCTGCCTAACTAGCAGTGTAGGAAATAAAGTGAAGAATGAGTTTCCTCTCCAGGAGAAAACAAGGTAGTTCTACATTCCTTCCATTCCAACTGCCACTGTCCTGGCCTTGGAGGAAGAAAAGAACTGACAGTGTCTTCTGGACTTGATCCCATTCTCCACTGCAATTCCCTTCTCCTTTTGTGTCATGTCTTTTTAGATTGTAAGTCTCAGGGGAGAGAACTATCAAATTAGCAATCTCTAAACTATGCTGAGAGCCTTTGTGGTTGAAGAGTGGAGCATGAATACTCTAAGTGATTAAATAATAAAATAGACATAAGTACATAAAATGGTGTTAATTATTACAAACAAGGTGCACCAAATACCAGTGTCTTTATATTACAGTATAAAAAGTAATAGTCATAGAAGAGGGATATGTCACCCAGAGTACTCATGGGGTATGTGCAAAAGAAGCATCTTTAATTACTCCATCTGCAACAGAAAAGGTTCTAATCTATATTAGTAACTTCCTTCTTAACAAAAATTGAAATATTTCTCTGCTGCCTAAGATCCTCATATTTTAAATATATAGCGAAGTTTAAGCTAATTATATTTTCCATATTTCTTTTTCAATATTAGTATAATTTTGTAGATGAAACTGAAATGAATGTATGTTATTTTGAATTTTATTATATAATTGTTATGCGACTCCAGAAATAATAGTAAAGAATTTCTATGTTGTTGTTTTTAATAAATTATATTAAAAAGGGTCTAATCAGACAACACGAAACTCAAATGATTTGAATTCTATCTAAAGTACCTTAGCATGCATCACAACATGCGTAAATTGGCACCATCTTAATTTTTATTCAAATTAATGTATAAGTTGCACTACTTTATTTAGAAAGTTTAAAATTTCTTTTATTTTTATTCTTTAATTAGTAATTATGTTTTAAGTGTGCTCTAATAATTTTAACCTTGTTTTTTTTAATTAATAAAAAGGGTGATTCAGAAAGAATGGCATAAAATAAAGGTGTTCTTATTTGATTTTGCACCATTCTTTTTGAATCACTGTGTATTGCTTTTTTAATTCTTTAACTTTCAGAAAATAAGATTTTAATATAATATTCATTTAAATTCCTGTGCCTCCTTGGATCCCAGCCCAGGACACAGATGGGATATAAATAAATAAATAAATATGTTAAGAGAGTGGACTTAAAACTGAAAGCTATACTAAAATAAATTGCTTAACCTTAAAGTTGCTACAAGAGTACATTTTCTTTCCATTTTTCTACTGAAACAGACTAATGTGGCTAATTCTATAATACTGGAGACCTATTATATGATGACAGCAAACTTGCAGGGGCAGTATTTTCCGCCATTCACTTGTATGTATTTTGAAGCTGGCATATGACACCAATGGCGCATTTAGCCCCACTGGAAGAAAATTTTCCTCAAGACCATCACAAAGGTAAAATTCACCTTGCAAACAACCATCTGGTAGAATATAATAGAATAATGGCAAGTCTATTTCGGCCTACAGAAAATCCTTAAAGAAAAACTTGGAAGTGGGAGACAACATAAGAAGGCAGGGCATGGACTGAAGCCAGACACAGGTATTCTTCTCAATGCTGTCCAAGATCAAAGAAAGCAACAGCTTAGAGATGGACATACTATGTGACATATATACACACACCCATACAAATGCATGCACATGCTCTCATCTGTGTGTGAGTACATGCATGCCAGCCCAAGAAACACAAAAGAAGTGCAGAAACCAGTCATCAATAGAGAGGCTGGGAGCAATAACGAAGAGAGAGACAAACTGACTAGGTATTTTGTCTACATGAGTTCATGTGTTGAAGACTATAAATGATAGACTGGAAAATAAAGAGGATTCCCAATAATATGGCATATGTGCTATGGTTTAGTGGTAAGGAAAGGGTTTGTAACACACAACATTCTGACCTCTATGGACTTCATGATTTCATCAATTTGTGTTAATGGATGCCTCTGCTAATGGATACCCAAGCATTTATTCTGGGTGCCTTTTCTGTTGGCCATTTCTGTCTTATGTTACGTGTAGGGATAAGAAACTTTGTCCAACATCAAATAAAAGCATACATTAACAAAAAAATTTAGGTCAGTCAGTCTTCAAGGGGGAAAAGCATTCAGTTTAGTTCTATCACAGCTAAACAAGGCAAATAAGCAGCCAAGATAATAATTTGTTTTGCTCCTTATAGTGTAGCCATATTGTAGGAAGCAGTATATTCTATCTGCATTAGAATAAATGTGCATTAGTAAATAATGAATAAGATGAGTAAGATTTACAAAATGGCAAACATCTACCTACAGATTCCAAGATTACTTACCCAAGCAAGAGTTCAGGTGAACGATACCACCTGGTGGCCACATATTCTGTGTAATTAGCATTGCTTCCTTCTGACAAATTCCGTGCAAAACCTGCATTAAGGTGATTTGAAAAACCACTTACAACACATTTAATTTTTTAAAACATTTCAAGTTTAAACATTTCTTAAAATGAAATGCTCAGATCATTTCTATCTAGTTTGTTTCTGTGTATTAACATAATGATTCCACATGAAAGCAGCCCTGCCACTACTCTATTAAAAAAACTACATCAATAGTCCTCCACTGTTGGTGTGCCTTTTCCACTTAGAAAAGACTGAAGTGCTGCAGTCAGTATCATGGGCATCGATACCATATTAAACAGCGAGAAGAACCATTTTGCATGCTACACAGAAGCAGTTTGAAAGGAAACATGACTTGTGCCCCCCTGCTTCTCCATCTCAAGCAAAATGAGAGTGGCAACAAATACAGAAAAAGGACCTATATCCTCCTTTTACACTAGACCTGGAAATATGGGGGGAAATCTTAATCATCCAGTGTATTCTTTCACTTCTTCTGCATAATGTGTGATCATCCAATAGCACCATGGTATTTTCTACTCAGATTCTACTCTTGCCTTCTGGAAGCTCACATAACAAACTCCTCACTACTGTGGGGAAAAGAGGTGGCTTTTTTAAGACCCATATCCACAAGACAGAAAGTTCTAGCCCTTATGTTACTGCTGTATGAGAAAATGGTACTTCTCTTTCTAGGGCAATTTCTTAAAAACCTGCTGGGATTCATTTCCTACTGGAAGGAAGAGAACTATTTCTAGCAGGAAACAGCCTTCCAGATGACAGATCACATGCTGAACAACTGCTTATAAGATATCAATATAAGAGAAGGAGCAACTCTAGAAATGGAAGAATTATAGTAACACCTTGTGGAAATTCTTGTATAAGTACATTTTTATAAGACTGTTAGCATATGAAGATTTTATCAGTGCAAAAAATCTGAGATTCAACCCAGATGCTGATTTGGCACAAACTAACATTCAAGGTTTTGACTGAAAATACAGCTGAAGTACTTTATCTGCACTGTGCTTTTGACCCATCTGCACACATTCAACACACTTTGATCTTTCCTTGGACTAAGCAAAATCCTATGCAGTGTTTTATATAAATGTTCAAATGACGAGTGCTGAAGTAGTGGGAGGGAAACACTCTCAAACACAGCAGATGTATTGGAGAATGAAACACCAGAATGCAATAACCAAGTACTGTACATCTGTTATAATTAGTCTATGCCTAGTACTCTTCCTTCTACATTCTTACAAGGAAAAAAAAAACCACACCCACACAACATGTGTCTAAGCAGCTGCCTACTGCAAATTATGCATGCTTACAGCCCAGTCCAGCCAAGATGTTACAGACATGCACAGGCTGCACCCTTTAAAGGCCCTTATGTATAGCCCTTGTACTTTTAGTAGAAACCTAAAAGAACACAATAGATTGCTCAGTTCCGGGGTAATCCAAAAATATTTATTGCATTCACTGAGATTTAATCCCTGTTGAATTTATATATTCAAGGCACAGTAGAATTTTAAGCTTTCAAGTAACCTTTCCTCTGCCAACAAACCTCTGCAGGCAGACTGCAGAGGACTTTGGTGTGTGTATGTGTGAGGATTCACAATGGGTACTGGCCAGGCTCACTAAGGGTCAAAGTTGCCCTAGATAAATTAAAAGGGTTCTGCTGCTTATTACAATACAAATAATAACTTTAATTAAAGTAATAAAACTCACCAGCTGCTGTATAAAAGCATACTGATTTTTAAAAAGAGCAAAATTTCATGCAGGCTCTCTTTTTCTACCAGTCACAGTAAGAAAGCAAACCTTCTGAAAAGCTTATCTGCTATTACTGAGCATTTTACTAAGGAACTCCAATAAACCTCCAGGGAATCACACAGTTTTTGAAGTCAGATTGAAAACCACTGTCATGAAAGAAAGCCTGAACACTATATACACAAAGTTCTAAAAGCTAAGGTTTCCCAAAGAAAACAAAGATAGAATTTAACGGTAATGGTGGAAACAAAACTGAATACCGTTTATAGACATTTGGT
The DNA here is from genome assembly GCA_034509955.1 of Urosaurus nigricauda. Lineage (NCBI taxonomy): Eukaryota > Metazoa > Chordata > Lepidosauria > Squamata > Phrynosomatidae > Urosaurus > Urosaurus nigricauda. The sequence goes on from JAOEGL010000003.1 coordinate 90,617,048, forward strand.
ACCATTACTACTGATCTGCTCATCTGTTCAACATACATAGCTAAGGATTTCCCCCACAATGTGAGTTGTTTTCACATTGCCTTTTCTGTACAATCTAGATCAGGGTGCGCAAGAGTGGCCCCAACAGATGTTTTTTGGGCAATAACTCACAGCATTCTTTACTGGTTTGGTTTTTCATTTAAATTTGATTTAGTTTGGAATAAAATTTGTTTTAAGTCTCGCATGGATTTAAATTTTCAGCTTTAAATATTTTAATGTTTTCGATGTATTAATATAAGGTAGTTTTTTATAAATGTATTTGCTACTTTTTGTATGTGATGGTTATAATATATATATACAGTATATATATATATATATATAGCTGTACACAATGACTACTGTATAAATGTGTGTAGTATATGGTAGACCCCCAACACAGTGTCCAGTATCCTTCACCATGTTGGCTATAGTCCAGTCCAGCAACTATCAGAAGGCCATATTCCCTATGCCCAGATCTAGCTAACTGGTGGGCAACAGCAGCAGGATGATGGATTACTTTCTGGTTTGTTCAAGCTCTTTCATATTTGTCTTTTTTAAACATTAAAAACAAAGAACATGTGGTTAGGTAAGCTACATATATACCCACACATACATCCACACTTAATGTTTTAAGCAATTTGTTTCTTTCTTTAAACATTAATTTAATTAATTAAAATTAATTCTTAAATGAATATACCCTTGTATTGCCCTCTAAGGAAAATCTTACATTGCCATTTTAAGAGGCCTTACTGCCTTTCTAAACTGTTCCTGGTTTAAGAAAGAAACAGTCCTACTGTTAACACACCTAATAAAACCTACATGTTAAATTAATGCCATCCGTACGATACTTAATAAAGTCTGAGACACAGTTCTTTGCTTACTGAGTATGATTGCAGGCTACTAACTAATCTATAAAATAGATTTTAAAAAATGATATGGGATTTTTCAGGTAGCACTTTTTACTTAAATTTTAAATTTAATTATAAATTAAACATATACAATACACAAAAATACTTTTAAAATAAATCAATGCATAATAAAATGAAAAATAATCTTACCAAAGTCACACAATTTTAAAATATCATTGTGACTTATTAAGAGATTCTCTGGCTTGATATCTGAAATATTAAATGCACAGATATACAAGTCAATAAATAATAGTACACATTTTATTCTGCATTATTAATTTAACAGAATTGGAGACATTTTTCTACTGGTTCTTTTAACAGAGGAAAAAGATTTAATAAATATTGTTATCTGTGTATTTCTGAAAGTGATTACCAAATGGATTTGAAAATCAAAGGCATAATCCAACTAAAATTAAGCATTCATTCAAGAGTGTTGTTTCCAACTGGAAATATTTAAATGTATCATACCACTCACCTTGAGTTTTTCTCTAATTGCAAGTAATCGTACACAAGACAGAGAGAAAGAGACTATATAATTCAAGGAACGCTAAAAATGTGTAAAAGCTTATTCTTCTGACATGCAAAGAGCAACCCATAACTATGTGAGTTAGCCCTTGCATTTCCCTTGTGAGAAGCTGGAATTGCATGATCTGAGAGAATATTCTTCCTCTCATCTCCCTCTTCTTTCAGTTTCCTTCTACAGCCCAGCCTTAACCAGATTTAAATGAAATGAAAGAACAGAAATTCATCCCACCAAGAAGTGTAACATGAATGCGCAACAATCTCTTGCAAGCTTGTAGCCACTGAAATGTGTGGCAGTGAATTGTTCCCCTGCACCTTAGAAAAATGAGCTACCGGTGTCTCATTCTCTAGTAGGCACAAAACAGCATAACAATGTGGGACACAGCCAAACCTGTTTGCCTTAAAGGTTGGGATGGCTGCAAGCCATCTCACAAAACATGCTGAAGTAGCCTCCTTCTGAAACCCTTCTTTGCTGATTTATACACATAAAGCTGAATAAAAATAGAGGATAAGCTCCAAACTGCAGCCTTATATCTTTCCTGCAGAACTGAATCTATAGCAAGCACCTGTATCATTGCCACTGCTTCTGAGGAATGTATCCACACACTCTTTGGACTAGATTGCTTTGCCAATCATAGCAGTGTAGAATGCATAACTTGATACACTAAGCAAACATAGTCTTTGGTGACTGAACCACAGACCTAATATGCAGGGATTAAATGATATAAATAGCTTCCGTTTTTCGAAATAGTTTTGTACAACTAGCTCATGTTGAATATCTAGCATGTGTCACCTTTTCACCCATGAGAGGCTAAATCCAGGGCAGAAAGAATCAAGACCTAAAACTTTAATTACTTTTGATAAAAGTAAGATGAAATCATCCACCATATACATCCTACCTGAGAGTGAGCCAAGCTGCTCAATTCCATCTGACCACTCACAGTTGCCTCTATCATTTTTCACAGTATAAGACCTCTTGCCCTTGGCATGTCTCTCACTCTTTTCAATTTCATTTGAGACACACTGATCTGATTCAGCAGTCAAGTGGGTTTACGCTTCTACTCGGTAGCTTCCTCAATTTTTAACTCAAAATGCTTAGTTTTCTTTCATCTTTTGCGAAATTTCTTTTAAACTTTTGTAGAATCAGGATAAGAAATTAATAAGTTTTCATCATCTGAATGTGAAATGATTTGTTTTAATTTCTTAGTAGACTGCACAGAAAGTAACAGCATGAATAATTCTGAAGCTACCAAGCTTTCAATTTGTTCCTTTAGGACATCTGTGTCCCATGACAAATAGGTTCAACATTCTGGACTGAGGGCTGCAACAGATACAGTGGGCCCTTGTTATCCGATAGGGTTTGGTTCCAGGACCCCTCGTGGATAACAAAATCCATGCATGCTCAAGTCCGATTTAATACAAGGGCATAGCAAAATGGTGTCCCTTATATAAAATGGCAAAATCAAGGTTTGCTACTTGGAATGTATACTTGTTTTGAATGTTTTCAAGCCATGAAACGGGTTATGGGATTGTTTTAATCTATGTTTTTTCTTTTACTTGTACCCCGCTCCGAGTGTATGAACAGAGGAGCGGGCTATAAATAAACTATTATTATTATTATTATTATTATTATGTATGCTTGAATCAGTGTTTAAAAAATACGTGGATAAGGAGGGCCGACTGTATTACTAAAGATGCTGTTATGAAGAGACACTAGCAGAGTGTCAGCTGAGTTTAAGGTACCTGCGACAGCAATGTAGCAACTAAAAACATATTTTTCAAGAAGTGTTTAAAGCTTTTAAATAACTCAATGCAATTTGCAGATACCAAGGATATAGTTCTCAGCTTCACCAAACCTGCAGATGCTGCACTTAGTGCTATATTCAAAGCAGAAAGTAAAACCATGGCAAGCTACAAACTCTGACAAAAGCCATAATTCAGAGGAGGCATCCAGCTGTCAAACCTGGTAATCATTAATAGCCAGAAATGATTGAATGGGATTCTCAAAATCGCAACTGTCCTCAGCTGAAGCCATTAAACCACCTAATCTCACTAATATGTTTGAACCACCCTTTTAAAGAATTGTTTTCTTAATTCTTTTTTCCTATCCAAACTTTCTTCTACAAAATGTCTTTAATATAATCCCTTGCTTTTTCATTTCCATCCTTCTCTTCCACTTAATCTGCTTTTTAAAACAGCCAGAGCTTACTACATTTCCTGTTGTTAATGCAATGGTCTTTAAACCAACTTCCTCACCTTCACTCTCACTAGAGAACTGAAATATTTTTCTTAATGAAATTTCTCCTGCTGACTTGGGGACTTATTTTTTTAATTTATTTTTTTAATTTGCATCTCGCTCTTATCCCAGAACTGGGACTCAGAGTGGCTTCAGAGCATTAAAAAAAACAGTACAATTAAAAACACAGAAAAAGTACATTAAAAAGGAATTAAATCATTACAATATTAAAACAGATAGTTATCAAAAGAATAAACACATTTTAAAAAGATAAACATATAAAACTGTATCCACATTTTTTGAAATGGTACAACATCCCGGCCTGTCCTTATAACAATTCCTTAAAAGCCTGTGTGAACAAGTAGGTCTTAAGCTGCCAGCCGAAGGCCATCAAGGAGGGAGCCATTCTGATCTCCCTGGGCAGGGAGCTCAGGAGTCTAGGGGCAGCGACCAAGAAGGCCCTCTCTTGCGTCCCCACCAACTGTGCCTGTGATGGTATTGGGACAGAGAGGAGGGTCTCTCCGGAGGATCTCAGAGTCGAGGCCGATTCAGATAAAGAGATATGGTCTGCCAAATAGTGCGGTCCTGAGCCATATATACTTGCTGTTCAACCACAACATAAGCAATTCTAAAGCATGTTTCTTAGCTTGCTGCTGAGTTTTTTAAAAAAAATACTCTTTGTTAATTTTCTTCTAGAATAGTCTGTTCTCTCACTTTCCATAAACAATTGAGGAGCCTTAAAATTTTACTTTAAGGGCAAAAATATAGTATATTAAGGCTGGGTTGGTTGCTCTCTGTTCCTTGTTCCATATTCTTAAATTCAACAGTTTTGAAGAAAACTATAATTATCAGTGAAGTTATATTGATTTTAGAACTTCAAAATGCTTCCAAAATTTGGCTACAACAGAGTTTCTCTGATATACTCACCTCTATGAACAATATCATTTTTATGACACCAATGAATTGCTTTAATTAGCTGGTATATATAGCTTTTTACTTTTTCAGGTGGGACTCCATTTGGCATTTCTTCCAGCAGTTCAAGCATATTCTACAAGTTAAACATAATTATATTAGAGGCTAATTGGAGGTTGACCCAGATTACCACTAAAATGTTTTGCAGAAGCACAAGTAGACAAGTAATCATGCAGTATAACACTTTGAACTGTTAATCCAATATTAATACTGTAAACTAAATTCATTCCAAGCATAAGTCTGTCTTTCAAGTTTAGCTAACTAAACAGAAAAATTGATTTAGTTAAACTTTGGGTTCTCTATCAGTACAAGAGGTCACTCTTTGTTTCACAAAAGTTTATAATATTGTTACAAATAATGTAAACAAACAAAAACGTAACTGGAGTAATTGCAGCAGAAAAGAACAGCTGCTACCCAGAACCTCCCTAATCCAATCTGGCAGCTTCCTAAACAACCAGGATCTAACCCTATCATTTATGGCATTTCTCTCAGAGCCTAAACCATGGGTGGGCAAAGTGTAGCCCTAAGATTTTGTTGGCTGCAGCTTCCAAGAAACTAGCCAGAATAGCCAATGGTGAGGAATGATGGGAACTGCAGTCCAATAGTATCTGTACTGTGGTATTTTTCCAGCATACAACTAGAACTTGGTAGTATGGAGAAACAACTAATCCAGGCAGGTAGAAATTATCCCGAATCCAAGATGTTTAAGAAAACAGGGTCTTTTAGCCTAGAGACCTGTACAATAACCCACAGATATTGCACTATCTTGCAAAGACCAGAGATTGTAACAGTATTTTTTTTTTACCACAGCGACCAAATCCCCCAGATAGCAAAGATATTCTGGCAGAGGACTGTGGGAGGTGTGATCTGAAAAAAGTAACATTTCCAAAACATTGCCTTATTCACATCTGATGGTGGCAGAACACAAAGTAAAGTATCTGCTGATGATTTCAGTGAGCAGGCAGGTTCATAAAGCAAGAGGATGTATTTAAGGTGTCATACAGATCTTTAAACAGAATAAACTCACTTCTTGAATTGTGTTTAGATATAATGAGCCAGAGTAGACCAACCAACAACGTGATCCAATGTGAAGTGGGTAGTAGTATGGATAGCAGTCTGGATACAGCATACTGTCCCAGCAACAGTTTCCTGATATTTTAAAAGTAACACCCTACAGAGAATGTATAGTTGACCAGCCTGGATTTGACCAAGGAATGCATAACATCTAGCTCTGTCTTCCCACAAAAGGACCCAGTTGTCAATGCTCCTATAGACAGACTAGAGGTCAAAGCTGACAGGGAGGTAGCAGCTGTGATTGAAAGTGAGATTGCTTCTGACACATTGTACATTCATTTTTGATCCATTGCCTCATGTACTCAAACAGGGTTTGGTGAGGTGTTTTTTTTTAAAGACAACTGGTTCTAAATTGAAGAAACAGACATACCATATTGTCTTAAAACACTGGAATGCGTTCCAAGCAATTTTCTTTAAGATATGTTGTTTTTGTCAGCAGTATTTTTAAAACAATGTAAAACCTGCAACACTTGAAAGTGGGATGAATATTTTTTTTGGGAAGGTATTCCTTTTTAAATGTACCTTCACCTCTCATGAGGAATGGAGAACAGAACAACATAACACTGAGGGGGGGGGGGGAATAGATTTGAAGAAATAAAATACCGTATATCTGGTTAGAATGCAATTATCTGGTTAGCCCTTGCAAGATCCACATTCCATGTTATCCCAATTCTGGTTTAAACAAAAAGTAAAAAAGGAGCCTTATGGAACCTTTAAGATGAACAATTATTTTAAAATGATTTGCTGGGTATTCCAATCTAATTCCTCAGAATATTTATTCAATATGAGAGCCTCAGGTATATACAGATGATTACATGGTTGTATGTAGGATCAGAGTGAAAAAGGACTGCAGCTCTCAGTGGTGATGTAGGACTCTGTTATGCAATAAAGACCTAGACATATTACAGTGTGGAATAAAACTGGACACAGATTTTACTGGTTACAATTGAAAAGGCTAGTTCTTCAAAAGCCGCAGATACCTTAACTGGGCAGTCTGTTTGTTGGCCAATAAATCACCTCACTACTAGGCAGGATTCCACATGGGGGAAAGCCACTGCATTGTTCCCCTGCCACCTGGACCTGAAGGCAGACACCTTCTCAAATTGGATGTGTTTCTTAGTTTCAATCCAAGTTGCAGGCCCATCTCCCCCCAATGTATTCAAATCCATGGCCAACCTGCCAAAAGTTTTGATTGTTCTGTTTTTGATATAAACAGAACAAAAAAAAGTAACAAGGTTTATCATGAGGGAGCATTTTCATATGGAATGCAGGGGTTCAATCAGGCAAACAGTTTTACGTCCCCCAGGTGGACCTGAGTAAAATCTTTGAGAGTAAGGCTGATCTGGGAAACCTTTCCCTGACAGCTAGTCAATCCATCCGATTGGCCAGCTGTTCCCACTCTTCCCCAGAGTGTGGGAAAGCACAAGAGAAGCTTTGGCATGCAACACTATTTTCTCCAGCCACCACCCACCGCTTTATTGCCCCACTGCACAGGTGCAAACAGGAATCCCAGGTAAGGCTGGGCTCCTTTGCTAAATGACAACTGCATTTAGGGGTGGTTAGTGGGTATGCTGCTGCAGTACTGAAACCACTCTTGTTTGCTCCTCCCACAGCTGCCATGATTTGAATGGGAGCTCTGCTAGTGCTGAAACTCTGTAAGGATGGGCACAGTTCCAATCCAATTCAGAAAATTTGAGGAGGAGCAGCTGTAAAAATCAAGAGTGAAATTCTTTTCCACACAGAGAAAGTTCCACTAGCTGCACTTGACTGTATTATTAATACTGTATTCAGTGTTAATAATCCAGTCAGGGGCATGTCAGCATTAAATGAAGAAAATGGGAGGAAATGAACTTTTAGCCAAGAATTCCAACATGATTGAATTTTCATCCCCACTGTTCTCACTCAGTTTTTCAAGACAGAGATATTCAAAGCTGCGCAGGCTTGCAAGATACACCATGCTAATAAAGGGATTTATACCACTAGATATTTATCAGTTATTAACTGAAATTCAAAATGTAATTTAGTGTTTTTTCAATGTACAGATTTCTGTAAAAAAGAACTAATTTTCTGTTTTTATCATTTAATTTATATCCTTCCTTTCAGCCAGTGTAGGATTCAAGAGGGCATACAATATAATAAAAACACCGTACACACAATTTAAAACACAATTTAAACACAATTTAAAAATACCTCAATACAAAAATGAAAACACAAAGCATGTTGCCAATACCATTTTAAGCAATTTGTGATCATAAGCAATAATATCATACTAATAAATAATTATAAAAAAATTCTCCTTCTTGCTTTTATGTAAAATGTTCCTATAACTGCAAACAAAATCATTATTACAAAACCATGTAATCCATACAAAATGCAAAAAACAAAATGGGACGCAGTGCAGCTAGCAATAAAAATCAAGTGAAGAAATAAAATAAAATCAGTTTGAATAAAGACACATGACATTTAAAAAGATCTAACACACCCCAATAAATGGAAAAGGAAATGAAGCAGTTACAGTGCTTCATTAATATGTTACCTTTTTTCTCATGATTAAGGAAAAAAATTGGCTAAAAATTAGGTTGGAACGTAATATAGGAAAGCTTGGTTTACCCATTCCTTGTTGCCCTTCATCTGCTAGGCACACATCCTTTTTATACAAGCATTCCTTTGATAGTTAGGCTGCAGGAGGGTTTTTTAAGATGGACAGGTATTTTTAGTCACATGCACCAACTTTTCTCCATCTAAATAATGAACTTACTTTTTCTACATACTCAAACACCAAATATAGTTTTCCTCTCCTTCTGAAAGCTTCTTTTAGCTCCACTATGTTCTCCTGTTTCAAAGTACGGAGCATTTTAAGTTCTCGTAAGGTAGTTTCTTTGACCTCTTCATTTTCTGAAAGTTAAAGAAAAGTTGGTAAACTTTACAACTACACAATTTCCCACCAGCAGCACAGAAGAAATAACCTCTCCCAAACATTTACAGCAAGCACAGGACTGACAATGTTTCAAAACACAAAACACAGAATTTAGCTATAAAGCCATAGTATGAAAGCTATGAGTTAAATGCTGTAACATAAAAACTATGACTTAAATGGCTGTAGAATATCTGAACTGGTTTACTTAAACAGACATTTGATTGCCTGCCTTTGGACAAGTTACTGGTGAATAAAAAAACACAGACAGACCTCTGTATCCATAGACTCTTTATCCATGGATTCAAGCATCCATGGCTTGAAAATTTTCCCCCCAAAAAAGGAAGACCATTTTACCATGCCATTTTACCATTTTACCACCAAGTATCTTAATGATACTTAAAGCTATATTTTCAGGAGGAATTTAGTTAGTAGCCACAGGCCAGCAATGAGAGAAAAATAATGGCACTTGAGCATTCCCCGATTTTGGTATCCATAAAGGGTCCTGGAACAAAACTCCAGCAGATACCAAGGGCCCACTGTACTTGAATCAAGCTGAAAGAGTACAAGAATGAACTCACTTTGTGAGTGCAAATATGCTAGGCTTGCATTAATAAGGCACCAGGAAGCCTTGGAATCATGTGCAACAAGATGCATGGGTCCTCCTGGTCTGGGGTGTGCAGACAAAAAGTAGGTCAACAGGATACCTTCTCCTCCTCCTCCTCCTTCCTGATAGCACAGAGCATACCTAGGGCTCCAGACCTAGTGCAGGTTCGTGGCCTGCTTCTCTTCCTTACAGGGCATTTTAACCCACCCCAGCCAATCTGGGAAAAGAGTTTCCACCTTTGGTCTGCCTGGGAAGCTAAAAAGGAGGTATTTGCTGCATAGCCAACAGTCAGCTGACTATGGATCTCCTCCCTCTGACATTCAAACTTTGCATTTGGGGAGTTACATGGTACTGCAGTTGATGTTCGGCTACTTCCATCCAGTGTATCGTTGTTTCACCTTTTGTATGAATGGCTATTTTGAAGAGAAATAAAACTACGTGTCTCTTTACAACAGTGGCTCCCAAACTTTGGTCCTCCAGATATTTTCAACTTTACTTCCCATAATTTCTGACTTTGGCCAAGCTGGCCAACTTCTAGGAGTGTCCAAAACATCTCGAGGACCAAAGCCTGGGAATCACCAATGTTAGGAGGAACATTGGGGCCACAGTTAAACACTAATGAACCGGTCTCCTCCAAGATATAAGTCACAAAAATAAAGTTTACTAGGGGGCTGTCTGCATGGTAGAAATAATCTAGTTTGTCACCACTTTAACTGTCATGGTTCAGTGCTATGGAATTCTGGGAACTGTAGTTTTGTGAGACATTTAGTTTCCTCTGTCAGAGAGCTCTGGTGTCACAGCAAACTGCAATTCCCAGAATTTCAGAACATTCAGCCATGGCAGAATAAAAATTGAGTCAAACTGGATTGTTTCTGGATGCAGCCTAAAATAGCATGAGGCACACAGAATACAAGTTTCATCACTTAATTAGTCACAGAATTTACTGAGTAGATAAACTCATTATGCTTGCATGTATAGCATTTATTCCATTAATTGCAACAACACTGAATGAACTAATCAGAGTATTAGTACATTTTCTTTCACCACCATACAAACATATTTGTATATATGGGGAAAGTGGTTATCTGGATGCAAGTGCTGTACACAGCTGAAGAATGATTTGCAAGGTATAGAACTGATGTCATCCAGTGAATACTACTGCAGACTTTTCTGCTCTTGACTTACTAAGTGCTGTTTCCTTTATTGGACAATAGGTTTTCAACAGGGAACGAGTGCAAAGAGCAGTAAGTTTCCATACGCTTGTGGGTAGTGTCATGGATTTATGCTATCTTAGGCAACAAGAAATATTTTTTTTAAAACCTGCATTTTGTCACCTGACAGCTTTACCTTATGCAGGAGGTAAGAGGGAAATGACATTTGATGTCTTTAAAAAAGGCATAAACCCTTTCACAGAATATCCCAGGATTTAGTTCCTGTCATTTCACTTACTGCCAGAGGATCCACAGTTCAGCTATATGGTCTACTTTTTCCTCATTTATACTTGGGATATAACAAAAAGTTGGCAACAAAAAGTGGGTTATGTAGCAGAACTAGCTCCATGACATTCAGCAAACTTATAAACAGGAAATCCCTGTGACATTATTTAAAATTGCTCTTGAGTTTATATTCAGCACTTCAAGAAACAGTTAAGTGGAGGTGAAATTTAAATTAGTGTCACCATAGCAAATCTCTTTTCAAAATGGAGACTTCTGTGCTTTTTAACAAAAGGTTTGAAAACTGAAGACTAAAGCAGAAGCATCACTGATAACAAAATTGGCCACATTACTGTACTACACTCTTATAGTGCTGCTATTCCACTTTTAGTGCTCTGGCTGCCTCCTGTTGCAGTTTAGTGAGGCCTAAGTTAAATCATACTGACAGTCTGTGTATTTTATACAACAGATTGGAACATGAAACATTTAATCTTTTTTAAAAAGTTCTTGGTTAGAGAGAGCCCCAGGTGGCAAACAAACAAACAAAAAACAAAATCCACAATAACATCTATCTATAGTCCCAACATTACTCAGCATGTCAAAAGGGGGGCATGATGAGACCACAGTGCTTTCCAAAACTTCTTGTGATAAGGCTTCTCGAGATAGTGTTTATCTCAAGATAAACACTATCTCAAGAAGCCTTATCACAAGAAATTTTGGAAAAGCACTGTAGTCTCATCCTGTCCCCCTTTTGACACACAACAATATATCTGTATGCCTCTAAATTATTCTACTTAATATCAGAAATTAATCAATGTTCATTACAATCATATTAAAATGAAGAATTATCTTAGGACACAAAACTAATGAAGTTCATTACAAACACATTCATATATACAAATGGGGGAAAGTTACCTTCACTGTCTTTGAATTTCTTAATGGCCACAATTTCATGTGTCTCCTACAAAATAAACACAACAAAATGAGCTGTTTCTCCAAAAGATCAGTTTGATATTGGGCTGTTTTACATTGGGCCTGCATGGTTCTGGCACTCCAGGTGTGGAATGCCCTTCTCTCCAAGGCCCAAAAACATTTATCTCATTTGAGTGCTAAATTTAAACATGATTGTTCACTCAAGGTTTTGGGGATAATAGCTTTGTTTTTTATCTACGTGACTGTTATAATTGATGTTGAAAAGTTTTGACTATCTAAGTGGTCTTAGAGTGTTTTAAGGTATGTGTGTGTTTTAACTAAACCCCACCTCAAAATTTTTGAATATAAGGCAGCATAGAAATATTGTCTGCAATAGAGAATGTTTTGTTCTGTGGTAGCTATCAAGACCTCATGGTAGACACTTCCAAACCTGATATGTTGATTGTCATCTGAACTGCAGTGCTGACTTTGAAGCTAAAATTCTAGTTCCCAGAGAGGATATTTCTTGAAGCAAAAGGAGAGGGCCAGCCGCAATTCAATAGGAGCTCATGACAGACAATTTAAAATCTGGCATAATATTTTTGGTTGTCATCCAAGTTACAAGGCCCAATTTCAAGTTTAAATCAAAACAGGTTACAAAGTGGGGAAGCCCGCTTAGTGGTAGTACGTCGGTAAGCAGTATAGAAATGTACTTTCTATTGCTATTGCCCACTTGAACCTTGGAAAAATGACTCAAAAGGGTTTTAAAATGAAACATCATACATCAAAACACCAAGCAAGAATCAGAGATATTTAATATATCCACTGCCTTTCAAATACTGCAGTTAAATCTGGCACAAAATTCACATTCTTTGAATTACAAAGATTAATATTCTATGATAAGCATTCATTGGCATCTGCATGCTCAGACAGAGTGACTATCCATACAAAATAAAACACCCTGCAACCCTGCAGCAGTTGGTGCAATTTCAAAAGATCCTGCAGCTTTTCAACTGCAGAATCTAAGAGAATAACCCAAATGTAGATCTCCAATCTTAATCCAAAACTTGCTATCTCAGGGGATGTGTCTATGTTTTTAATCTTTAAAAAATCAATGCATACGTTTATCCCCTCCCACATAAGCCCATACCATATCTCTAGCAGTCTGCTTCCTTTTTCATTACAGATGCTTTGGGCACAGCACATGTCAATTTTGGAAATTAATTTATCTGGTTATGCCTCTTATACCATAATATCCAACAACTGATCCAATTCATATTTTCAGTAAAATATACATCATCAGACCTCAAAAGGAGAGAAGGGCCTGCAAGCTCCATCAGGCCTGGCCTAAAGGAAGAACGAGAGCCCTCCCTCCAGTCCATCTGCCATGGTCCAGGCCTCAGAGGGAGAGAATAAGCTCTGGACCTGATGCTCTTCCTCACTACCATTCCCTTCATAGAATCATAGAATCACAGAGTTGGAAGAAACCACAAGGGCCATCCAGTCCAACCCCCTGCCATGCAGAAACTCCAAATCAAAACATCCCCCCACAGAGGGCCATCCAGCCTCTGCTTAAAGACCTCCAAGGAAGGAGACTCCACCACACTCCGAGGGAGTGTGTTCCACTGTCAAACAGCCCTTGCTGTCAGGAAGTTCCTCCTAATGTTGAGGTGGAATCTCTTTTCCTGCAATTTGTATCCATTGTTCCGCATCCTAGTCTCTGGAACAGCAAAAAATAAGCTTGCTCCCTCCTCAATATGACATCCCTTCAAATATTTAAACAGGGCTTTTGTGTCATGTCTTTTTAGATTGTAAGCCTGGGACAGGGAACTGTTTAACCATTTAGTAAGCTGCTCTGAGAGCCTTTCTGGCTGAAGAGTGGGGTATAAATAAATAAATAAATGCAGTTGCCCATCTTTGCTTTCCTCTATTGTGTGTGGTACCTAGATTTTTAACACTAGGTCCCTTCAAATTGCACAGCTTGGGTACAGAAAATACTCCCACAGTTTGTGCTCTTTTTGTTTTGTTTTGGGGTTGTTGTTTTTTTGGTTTGTTTATTTTTTGGTGGCCAGGGTTGCTGGTTGTCTGTGCAGTGCCAATCCTGGGTATAAAGAAGCTCCATCACCAAAGAATCAAAATATATTCAAATTAAAAACTGAGAACTGGAAAAAAATGTCATTCCAATTTACTACTCCTGCAAAAACCTAGACACAAAAACTACAGGAAATTACTTTGATGCTTGCTTCTGATAAAGTAGCAGCAAGATACAGATGGTACTGCATGTGAATTACTCTTTACATAAACATGGCAACGTTCCATATTTGCTATAAATGTTAATTGGTTTCAGGAGGATAGCTTGGCACTTGGTTAAGATGCAAGCTATGAAAGCTGGTGGATTGGCAAACAAAGCAGTGACTTTTCAATAATCTTAACCATTTTAAAAGCTTTCACTTAAGGATTCATCCAATCCTGAAGATACTAGATGCAAATCATATTCTTAATGATAATTTTAAACACTTTCACATAAGGATTCATACAATCCTAAGACTATAAAATCAAATCATATCCTTATTTCTCAGGTACAAGGCCATGTCACCTACACTTAGATGTCCTGAAAGCATTCTAGTTGAACACTATGGGATAGAAATAGGTAAATCAGAGAAGGGCAATCCTACACTGAGGGCTATGCCAACTGATGAGTTGTAGCAGAATTCAACTGACACCCTACTGTGCTGGTGAACACAAGACATATTAAAAACATGAGATATACACTGGAACAACACCACAGATGCACTGGTAGCACTGTTCTGCTAGCACAGATATGCTAGCAAGATAGCTAAAATAGGGCAAAGTCAATGGCAGCATGGGAAGAAACACACATCATATCCTATGCCCTTTGGCTTTCATTTCTTGTTTGTAGTACTTCAGAAAAGCCCTACAGCTGATGCAAGAATCTTCTCTCCCACTGCAGTCAAAATGCTGTGAGAAAAAGCTGCCCCGACATCAGGAGATCTACTGCACCTGCGGCACAAATGTGATGGACTACCACCTCAGTACTCAGCACAATTACCTGGCACCAACTCTGCTTCAACCACCTCGGGTGTTGAAACACAGGTAAACAAGGGAAGGAAAGCACACTTGTTTTAATATGCAACTGATGGGGCTGTCTTCTTTAAACTCCAGGATTATTTTTCATCCGAACTGCATTTCACTCTTTCCCTCCATCTCCAACAGCACAGACTGGTACTGTTACATACAAGCTAGCTTTCTGGATGTGTATATCTTGTCCTTGGTATTTTTCATGGGACATGCTGGCTACAGAATTCATTTTGTCCCAGAAGCAGCAGTGTGGAAAGCTGCCAGGAACAGCACTAAAGCTCTGAAGGTTGAGGCAAGACTCAAGTAATTGTGTAAAGGTTTCTTCCACTGATTAAAGGTAGTTGTTGCCTATAGATGCAAAAAAAAAAAAAAAAGCATGCAAAGGCTGACCAGATTCAAAAGCCAGACCCCAGTCAGCAAACACCAAGGGTACATTAAAACAAACCAATCCAGTGGCTTAGCAGAAACATTAAAACACTTCCATCCCTTAGAGAAGCCAATGGGTTTAAACATCCCCTGGACAGCCAACACATTATGTTTTCTTTTGAATAATACTAATCAATTGTCTTATAATGTACTGCCAGCATGGTGTAGTGAATTGAACATTGGACTACAACTCTAAAGACCATGTTTGAATCCTTGCTCGGCCATGGAAACCCACTGGGTGACCTTGTGCAAGTCACACTCTCTCAATCTCAGAGAAAGATAAAGGCCAACTCCCTCTGAACAAATCTTGCCAAGAAAACCTTGTGATAGGGTCGCTATAAATCAGAAATGACTTGAAGACACAAAACAATGACAAACGTACTGTTTCTCCCACGTTTAGTGTTCAGCAAACTTTTTTTTATTCCTTCTCTTCAGCTGAAGGGTTATGATTGCCAGAGGAAAATTCCCAACTCAATAATACTGTGTGGTTCTTATCTAGAGTCCTGGGAGATAGGGAACAGGCTTTTTTAAAAAAAGTATTTAGAGTTCCCTGTATCTTCCTAAGTTGATTTTAAAAAAACATCACAAAAACAAAAATGTTTCAGTTATCTGGCATGGGTGGCCATATTCCATCCTTGAGATTAAGGGGTATCTTTTCAACTTCATTTATTTACAATTGACAAAACAATTATTCTACGCTTAACTTGCTTTCTGTTTAAACTGTCTTTCCTGTTTTTCTATTGTATACCAAGGAGCATTTTGCTGGCAAAAACCATTTTTGTCTGAACCTAATTTTCTGAAAACTCAGTGTCTGCCTTCTCTGGTGCAGCAGGGAAGCTCAGCATTAGAATTTCCATAATAGCCTGCTTTGGAAAATGTAATCTGATTAGCTAAGTCACTCAAAATTTCAATTGTCATTTTAAAATAGAAGGTTATTTAAGCTCAAATTTGTCCTCTATCACCTGTGATTTAAGAAAGGTTTCTAATGGTTAAATGTTGGAAGAGTTTTTCTTATTTTTTAAATATACAAAGGAGTCACCTGATTCAAAATTAAAAGTAACTGGGTAACAAGGCTAAGCTTACCACACTCCTACATTGCCAGCAAAATGCATAATCTTGGAAAGAAGAAAAGCAGAATTTGCCAATGAGAACAGGGCAGTTATTATAAACTATGAAAAACTTTATAGGAAGAAAACCCCTTATTTGGAAGAAGTTGGGGTTTTTTTGGAACAAGACAAGGGTATGGTAAGAAGTCTTACACTTTGCATACAAGCTTTAGAATATTATTCATTTGACTAAATAGATTTCAGTGGATTTTCTTGCTTTTCAATTAGAATACTTACTAGTATGGTGATTGTCAGTTAAGATGAAGAATGGAGAAGCCATTTCTTAAAAGTCCTATATTTTAGGCTCTACTAACACCTTTAATATATCCTTTTTCATTTAAAAGATTAAAGATTTCAGAAGAGGACATTGGCCAAAAAAGAGGACATTTGCCAAAAAAGAGGACATTTGCAAAAATATCCCAAGTCCCTTTAGGTAATAATTTAAAAGACTTCAAACCAGAATTTGAATATATTCCAACATAAACATGCTAAACATGCTGCTTAAACAGAATAAATTAGTTCCTGCTCTGCTTGCTTTTTACTGCCATTTCAAAGACAAATACTTCATTCTTGGGCAAGGTTTATGAGCAGGTAGAAATTGTGCAACCCTAGCTATTCTTGGATTAAACTGATTATCTGGATTTATTTCAACATGGTTTTATGTCGGATTTTATTAGAGTGCCTTGATCACCCCCTGTGGATGATCTGTGCCCACAGAACAAAAACAGGGCAATCCTACTGTTCTTCTGGACCTTTCCACAGCTTTCAACATCACTAGTTTGAAATTTGATAGGGAGACCTTTGAGTCACAGAGTCCAGATCCCCCTATCCCAAATGAAGAAGAGAAGGTTCTTCCCACTGACTGGAACAAGAATTCCCAAAGAAGCTGGTCTGGCACTTAGTATTATTAGCCTTTACTAAAGTCACAAGGTTGTGAGTTTGATCCCAGGCAAAGATCCAAGGCTGACTTGGCCTTCCATCCTTTCGTAGGTTGGTAAAATAAGTACCCAGCTTGTTGGAAGCAATTCGCTTATATATTGTAAACCGCTTAGGGAGTCCTAGTTCACTGGTAAGCGGTATGGAAACGTACTTGCTATTGCTATGTTGTTATTTCAAAGGACCTATTTTATTCTCCCCAGGGCCATAAGGCTGTTTTTAATAGACCCAAGGCCCTCCACCAAAACATTTCTCTCCAAGTCAAGGGGAGGCCTCTTTTTAAAAAAACAAAAACACACAGGAAATGGCCCAGAAGCTGATTCGAGCTTAAAGTAACCTCAAATCTGATTTCTAAGTGAATTCATATCAGAAAAAAGCTCTTGAAATGGCACAGAGAGACATCCAAAATGTGGTGATTGCCTTTCACACCCCCAGAGGCCCTTCCTCCATGACACCAGCATCTGGCCTAGGAGGGAGTGAAAGGACAGGCCTAGCAACACCATTGGGCATGGCCTCAAGTAGAAGAGCCCTTCCTCCATCACAAGACCATCTGGCCTAGGAGGGAGTGAAAGGGCAGGCCAAACTCCATCGGGCCTGTCCTAGATTAAGAAGCAGGTCCAGGCCTCAGAGGGAGAGAATAACTTTTGGACCTAATCCCCTTCCCCACCACCATTCCCTTCTCCTTTTGTGTCATGTCTTCTTATATTGTAAGCCTGAGGGCAGGGAACTGTCTAATTAAAAATAATTGTAAGCCACTCTGATAGCCTTTAGAGCTGAAGGATGGGGTATTATTACTACTACTACTACTACTACTATTGGGCACTGTGTAGCATGGGGGGAGCAAACAAAATTCAGAAAATTTATTTTGGGAAAGACAGAGGATGCTGTCCTTGAAGCTCCCCCAGGGGCCAACCCACCTTGTTTTGGAACATGCTACTCAGTGTTGTCCCCTTGTCTTCATCTAAGGTTGAGAAAGAAAGTGACTTGCCCTAGGTCCTCTGTGGGTTTCCATGGATGAGCAGGACTTCAAACCCTGGTCTCCCAGAGCACACTTCAGCCATTTCACCACACTGATTCTGTCATATGTCAGGGTTGACTAGAAGGGACATAACGGCTATAGCAATGAAAAACCTCCTCTGAATAAATCTTATTAAGAAAAATTTATGACAGGGCCATCATAAGTCAGAGTGAGCTTGAAAGCATGTAACAACAATACTCAGCACTGTACAGTACCTCAGAACAAGAATCTATCACAACTGGCATTGCTTATTGTTTAGTTCACCTATTTTTGGTAACAGCTGGAATAGAAATTGATGTCAAGTATTTGGATTTCTTAATTTCTTAAGTGTTCGTTCCTGAATTATCATTTAAGTGGGGGGCCGATATTACTTATTCTTGTTAATTTTATCATTTTATATTCATAGAAACATTAGGGTTGGAAGGGGCCACAAGGGCCTTGCCATGCAGACACTGTTAAAGAGAGAAGAACCACTGGACCTCATCCCCCTTCCCATCCCCCTTCCCTTCTCCTTTTGTGTTGTCTCTTTTAGACTGTAAGCCTGAGGGCAGGGAACCGTCTAAATATAAGATTCTATGTACAGCACTGTGTAAATTTACAGTGCTATATAAAGGTTAATAATAATCATCATCATCATAATAAAGTACTCCCAAGAGATAGCCATCCAACCCCTGTTTAAAGCCTTCCTTTATAGAAAGAGAATCCACCACACTCTGGGGCAGTCTATTCCACTGTGAATCAGCTCTTGCTGCAGGAAGTTCTTCCTAAACTTAGGCAGCATCTCTTTCCTTGAAATTTGAGTCCATTGGTTCATGTTCTAGTCTCCGGAGAAGCTGGAAATAAGCTTGCTCCATCTTCACCATGGCATCACTTCAAATATTTAAAAATGGCTATCGTATCACCCCTCAGTTTTCTCTTTTCGAAGCTAAATATTCCTAGTTCTCTAAACTGTTCCTCATAGGACATGGTTTCCAGAACCCTTAGTATCTTGATCACCCTCACTCAACTGAACACCTTCCATCATGTCAACATCCTTTTTAAACTAGTGTGCCCATAACAGGACACAGTGGTCCAGGTAAGATCTGACCAAAGCTGAATAGAGTGGCACTATTATATCCCTTAATCTGGGTATTATATTCCTGTTGATGCAGCTCAGAAATGCATTGGCCTTTTGGCAATCACATCACATTGTTGACTCATGTTAAGCTTATGGTCTCCTAAGAGTCCTAGTTCTTTTCATAGGTATTGTATTCAAGCCAAGTATCATCCATCCTATATTGGTATGTTTCATTTTTCATACGTATAATATCTTAGCATTTATCATTCATTTCAAATTCTGGTCCTCTTCCCTAAGATATTAGCTAGCCCTCCAAATTTGGTAGGTATGCCCTTTTTTTCATCATCCAAGTCATTAGTAGATATGCTAACAGCAATGGGTCCAGGACCAAGCCCTGTGGCACCCCACTAGTGATGAAGAGGAATGAATGAATGAATATATGAATGAAGAGGAACCATTCATGGGCTCAGTCCTTTCAAATGTTATAAATTCCAATAGTGGTAGAATTCAAAGATATAGATGTGTAGTCTGTGGAATCAGTATGTAGAGAGATCTTGTAGCACCTTTGAGACTAAGCAATAGTAGCACTGTCTAGCCCACATCTGTCAAAAGCTTTGCTAAAATCAACATATACTACATCCATGGTATTCCTCTGATCCACCCTAACTGTAACTCCATCAAAAAAAAATGTTTAGTCTGGCATGACTTATTTTTGAGAAAATCATGCTGACTTTTAGTAATCACAGCATTGCTTTTTACGTTCACACAGATCATCTGTCTAATGCTCTGCTGTATAATCTTTCTGAGTACTGATGTTAGGCTGACTGGCCAACTGTCCTCTTCCCCCTCCCCTTTATGAAGATGGGGACATCATTTGCCCTCCTCCAGTCTGCTAGGACATCTCCTGTTCTCCAAGGATTCTCAAAGACTATTACCAATGGTTCTGAGCTTTCATTTGCAAGTTCCTAAAGCACCCTTATATGCAGTTCATATGACCCTGGAGAACTGAATCCATCCAGAACAGCTATGTATTCCCTTACCACCTCATTACCCATGTTATCTTGCAGTCCTCTTGCTGCATCATTTGTTCTGTTTTCACCAGGCTGAGCACTGTTTTTCGTTTGAGAGAAGACAAAGAGGCAAAGAAGGCACTGAGCAGTTATATTTACCCCTGTCCCTTATCAGCCTTTCACTATCTTCTCCACAGAACAGACCTACTGTTTTGTTGCTCTTCTTCTTATTCCAAACAGCCCCCAACCCGTTATTATTATTTTCAACCTCTCAAGCAAGCCTAAGCTCATTGTGAACTTTAGTTTTTCTGACTTTCTCTCTACATGTATTGGCTATACATCTGTATTCCTCTTTGGCGATGTATCTTTTTTCCCATTTCTTGTACATGCCGCTTTTGAAAGTTCTTTATACATTCACCTGATTTTTCAGACACCTCCGCTTATCTTCCTCACTAGAACTGCCTGCAATTGTGCCATCAATACCTTCCCTTTAAGAAGCTCCCATCCATCCTGAACTCCCTTTCCTTTCTAGTAATTCTGACCATGGCATTTCAATCAATACTTCTCTCAGCTCACTGAAGTCAGCTGTCCTAGAGTCTAGAGTGACTATCTTTGCTTTCCCCTTTCTTCTGTATAACAAAAACCCAGCATAATATGGTTGCTCCTACCCAAGAATCCCACTACTTCCTCATTAACAACTTCATCTTTGTTGGCTAGGATCAAATCCAAAACAGCCCCACTTTTTGGACAATTAAATTGTCTGTTTAGATATTATTGCCCAGGTATTTTTAAATATTAAATACTGACTTTAGGATCCGTGATTTTTGGTATCTACAGGGTGTACCTGGTGTTTCCCTATGTCTTGTAATACTGTCTCACTTCACCTCATGACTCAGTTTAAAGGCCTTCTGATCCAATTTGCAAGGTTTCTTTTAAGCAAATATGTTCTTGCCAACAGCTGTTGAGGTGCAGTCTGTCTCTTGCCAGAAGTCCTCCCTCATGAAAGTGCAGTCCATGATCCAAGAAGTTGCCCCCCCCCCCAACAACACTAGCTGAGGAGCCAGTTGTTCACTTCCAGTATTCTTCCCAGCCCTTGTCCTTCAGCAGGAAGGAGTGATGAAATCACAACTTGTTCCCCAAGCTTCTTCAGCTTCTTGCTCCGAGCTTCTTAATTCCTTGATATATGTCAAAGACTCTGTCTTGTGGTATCATTAGTTCCCATGTGGAGCAGAAGGAAAGGCTAATGGACAGCACGCTTAATGAGTTCTATCATTACAGCTTGCATCCATCCTTACTCCAAGGCAATAATAAACTCCTCAAGACATCTTGTCTGGCCTCCACACCACTACATCTGTTCCTCTCCAGAGGAAATCACCTACACCTACCACACATTTCTTGTTCCTCTGGGAACTGACAGGAGCTCTTCCATCAGTAATGCTTTGCAAGGTAACTTTTCACTCAGAGGACTGAGGTTATTCTCCCTCCTCTTTCTTCCTGCCTCCACTGTCAGTCAAGAGGAGAGTTCAGAAATGGTGACAGACATCTTACAATTCATGTTCTGCCAATTCTGTTTCTGTGCACTACATTCTTGTTCCTCCTGCATTTGGGAACTGTTGTCTTTCCTAGAGACACTGTATGTGGATTTGCTTTCCATGAGAGTCTTCTCTACTGTGTTCAAAAAAGCTTAATCTTCTCTGACAGGCTGCAGTGTTGATCCATGGGCTAGTGGACCTTTTCTTGCAGCAGGGCAACGTGATGTACTTACTGGAGGTGTAGCCCTCCACATCCCCAGGCAAGAAGACAAACATAGCACAGCTGCTGCAGGTAACTGCAGCAATTCCCTCCTCACCCATGATCAACTGCCCTACGTATGTAGTGGTATGGCACTCTAGACTTTCCCCTCAAACACTCCTGCAAAAATGTCTGTTTACCTTGTTCTGATCACTGAGCAACTGTTTGCCCAACAGTACAACTACACACAAAACACCTGTTTGCGTTTTTCTGTTTTTCTATAAGCAATGAAGTGTTTCCTCTCTCTGGACCAGCAGGAGTGGTACTCATCCTTGTATGACCCCACCAAAGGAGTGACCTCTTCCTGTAACAGTGACTCTGCCAGCAGTGACCTTGTCCCCTCAGGAGTTCCAGTTATGTAGCCCAATCTAGCAGCTAGGGAGCAGCTGGGGAAGCCTCTTAGAAGCTTCTATAAAACACATTCTGCTGTAAAGCAGAAAAGGGACCAGGTACATGTTGGATAACAAAACATCAAAGTATACAGTAGTGCTGATCAAGTATTAAAAATGTAGAACATTCCATTTTTTAAACAAATGCCATTCTCAGAATTTGGGAAGAGAGATTCCAACCCCATTCACATACATTACATTTTGCAAGTAGTAATACAGAATTTCAGGCAATACATGCCATATCCCCATGTCTGTAAGCACCTTAACTTTGAATTATTATTTCAGAGAATCTGAGATTTCATTATGAAACAGATACTATGCTTTTCAATACCTCTAGTGGCATGAGATTAAACTTGTCCGTCCTTATTCACTAGGGTTGGGGGCACAAGGCCCCCATGAATATGGAAAAACCACAAATAACAAAAATACCATGTTTTTACCTGAGAGGACACCTCTCTAAGAATCTCTAGGTCCTCCAGTGCAACTCTGTGGTCAATGTCGGACAGGCACTGACTATAGAACTGCACTGGAGGAGCTACAAATGCCTAGTAGAGTATTCTCTCTAGGAATCACTAGGTCTTTCAGTGTAACTTTTAGTTAAAGTTGACCACAGAGTTGCACTGGAGGACCTAGAGATTCCTAGAGAGAACATATTAATCAAATCCCTAAATAATCAAATCTGCAAATATATCGAGGGATGAGTGTATTCTGTACTTCCAGATAACTTCACAGCATAAAGGAATCTTCCAACCTAAAGTGGGGCAAAATATTCTTGTTTCAGCAGGAAGTGGTCATAACACTTGTAGCGGCTTTTTCAGTTTGTTTTGAGCATTTTAAGTAGGCGCCATTTTTCATGACATTACAGACAACTCAGCTGCATTTGTCGAGTTAATGTCAGGCACTTGAAAAATCTAATCCAATTTAGATGACAAGTATATAAAACTGTAAATGAATATTGAAATGTCTATGTTTATCTTCTCTTATCTGTAATATGGGGACAGAACAGATATGGATGATTGTTTCACCCATATTCTTTTTGAAAGCCACTGAAATAAAGGAAAACCTGGCATACTTTACTGTACATAGCACTTGGATTCAAAGTGCCCTTTTAAAATCTCACATATATGCTAAGGAGCTTCTCATTTTGTTTTAAACAGTAGGCTGCCATTATGAATCAGGAATTGTCGAAAACAGCTTATTGAGTGGCTTTTGGATGTTGTTAGAATGAAGCCTCCTCTTAAAATAAGGCTGTAGCCATGGAGTTTATGATGCAGTTCTCTGGAAGACTGTGGGCTGGTTTAAATATAATCATTGTTTGCCAGTTTGGACAAAATAGCAAGTGTGCAAACACAAACTTCAGTTTGTCATTTTGGATGAAAGTGCAAACTCTGATATACCTTAAAGAATAAAGGGAAAATGGGAGGGCACAAGTCAAACCAATTAGCATCAAGCTGTTTGCTATTATGTCCCAATCAGTCCAGTATAGCAGTAATTTAATTCAATTTTTTATTTACAGAGTTTCAACACTAACTGAAGACTCAGTAATCTTTTGCAGAACTTACAGTATTTTACTTACCTTATGCCTGCACTTAAGTACAACTCCATAGGCTCCTAGATCAAAATCACAGAAGAAGAAACAGGATATTAGCCACCAGAATTCTGGAAAACATTTCTATATTTGTTGCATTAATAATTTAGGTGCTAGAATGCTGTTTCAAATACTGAAAATTATCTAGTGGATTTTTCATGTATTTTGACATTGTTTTGTCTGTTAATTTAGCTACATGTTTGCATTCCCCCCATATGAAGCAAAATTTAAAAGTAGCAAAGTGTATTTCTGTGTGCACGCAAAGAAATGAATGTGGCTTTTAGTGATGTTGCAATAATTAAAAATAATCAAAATTCCATGAAACCTACTTATTTTGAAGGCTTGTAGCATAAAACTATGGAAATACTATTAGCTATGTAATAAACCTTCTGTTTAAGAGTAATGAATGAAAATCCATCACAATAAGAAAGCTTTTGTTTACAAAATTTGAGATTGCTTCTGGACTCATCGTGACAAGAGCAACCAGACCTGGCCTTTTCTCCAGCTCCAAACTCAGTAGGGCAGGCAGAGGCTCTTTCGGAGCAGAGACAGAGGCCCAAAACACACTACAGAAACAACCCACTGAGACTGCTTTAACTGCCCTGGCTCAATGCTAGTGAATTCTGAGTAGTTTTGTGAGACATTTAGCTTTGTCAAAGAGCTCTGGTGCTACAATAAACTATAATTCTCAGGATTCCCTAGCAGCAAGCCATGTTAACATGATGCTTGGCCATGCTTCTAGATGAGCAGCTACTAGTGACCTGCCAAATACAATGTGGATCTCCTCCTTCTTAGTAGCTTCTCTGTGGTAAACAATATGACAGGAAAAACAGTCCAGAAAATATATGAACAGGGGTATAGATATGGGGGAGGAAAAATGAGAGCACTGCTCATTAAAACTTTCCTCATTCCCTAAATGTCGAGCATTGTGTGTACTTTCAAAACATCTGAAGACCCATGAATTTCACAGGGTTTTCTTAGGCAAGGGATACTCAAAGGTGGTTTTGCCAGTTCCTTTGAAAGCACATGGCATTTGTTAGTCGACTCCTATTCAATACTAACCAGGATGACCCTGCTTCACTTCTAAAATTAGATGGTATTTGGTGCCTAAGGCAAAATTTCAGACTAGCATTTAGAAACAAACTTTAGACAACCAAAGAAAAGGAGGACAAAAGATTGCCAAAGTAATGTATGCACAGAAAATACATGAGTCCTAGGTATGAATTATTTTCATTATCTCAATGGAATGCTAAAAATCTAGGTTCTAAAGAAAAATTTCACTGGCAGGGCATAATCATTTAGGGGACAATTGTCTCATTTTTGTCCCCTTGTAGCTATACTCCTGCAGATAAAGATTTATAAAAGGAAGACAATACGATTTGAAAACACCTTCTGAAACATGAATAGGGAAAATACATATGAAACACATCAGACAGACTTTTTTTGAGAGAGCTGTAAAGCACATAAGTATTGATGCCCACTGTTCTTTGGTTCACCTACAGTCTTCAGAAAGGCAGGTTTTTCATATTTTTGTAGTGTTTAAGACAACTAATTTGTTAGACAACACAGTAGAAGAAAGAAATTATATCATATGCACCAGTGTTTCTGTCATGTCACAATCAGCTTTCTACCAAAGGTACCGCCTGTCTCCAACCAGAACTAGTTCCTACAGTCACCATCCCACCAGCACTTCTCTTCTAATCTCCTCATTCATGCAGCCCCCTAATTAAATTAAGTTAAAGATATATTCTTACCTTCACCTACAACCCCAAGGATCTCAAATTTATTCATCACATTACCAATGTTAGGAATCTTCATGAAGACAAATTCCTCATGGGACAACAATCACACAACATGGCATAGAAAAGATGTGAAGGCTTTTTTGTAGGTTTTTGATAGAAGAAATCTGTATCGGTTGACTATATTCTCTTATGTTCAAACATTAACTTTGTTAGAGATTCCTGCAAATGAAAAAAAAATGCAATTGGTACTAATTAAACCTGCTTCACAATACTCTTATTAAAATATGACTACAGCACAGTCTTCATAATTACAACTGACCGATAATTACCTCACCTTCAACAATTTGTATGAATGAGACCATCAACAAGGACAGGAACTTAAAGAAAAATAATTCTGACAAAGTATGATCCCAGGAAAGTTTTGATGTAGTTTATTCCAAAGTTTTACACTCATAGCACCTAAAACAGATACATAATACTCTGTAATTAGTGCAAATAGTTAAAATCCAGAAAGTTCCTTTAAAAATGACACTCTTTTTCCTATCATCAGAGAAGATCTCCACCGATGATTCTACATTTAGGAGGCAGCTTGTCAGAGAGAAGTCCAAAGGCCCATGTTGAAAGTTTGCCAAGCCAAGAAACTGCTACCCTTGTGATGAGTATCCCAAATATTTCAAAAGTAAATCACAGTTCTAAAGAAGCTATTACATTTTTATGGTCATATGGACATAAATGTCATGCTATATACATAAAGATTATCAGTATACCTAATCTTTCCAACAAAATACCTTACCTACTACTTCTCAGTTTCAGCTGAAAAAACCTCTGCATAATCACAAAATTCAAGGTCACCAAATACAGATGGAAATAATTAATCCAATTGGAAAATACATATTTTAGTCAAAAAACTAAGGGTTGGAGAGAACTTTGAAATCTATATGAACAGCAAAACAAGTACTCAGCTAAATTGTTTGGGAAGCAGATATATATATTTTCCACATTTCATTGCATTGAAAATGGAGCTGTTCATGGGACATAAGCCTTCAGGATAGGAATCTAAATCATTCAATAACTACATAGCTACAGATCGATAACCTGGACTGCTAAATTCTTCATTTCTAGAACCATGATGCTGCATCTCTATTTGGAGTGGTTGCAAAAGGAACACAAATATCTATTGCTAATCAATCATCTCTATTAAATTCAGAGATGACTTTAAAGAACAGCTATTTTTACTTAGTACTGTATATACTCATGTAGAAGTCTAGAAATTGTAGTAAAAAATTTGACCCCCCCTCCCCAACAATACTTTAACTTTTACTGTAAGAAAGGGACCATCCCCTGGTGAAAGACAAGAGTGTAATCTGTCCTGGAAGTACTCCCTCCCCCCCCCCCCACCTTTAGTGAGAGTTAAACAGTTATGCCTGCTGGAATTTTTAAGTTCTTCAGCATTGTTTTCCTTTGCTTCATCCTTTAGAGCCTTTCTTACATGTTCCTAGTTTTGCCTTCAACTTATCCACGAGCCCAAAATGTGCCTTCAACTTATACATGAGGTCGACTTATAGTTGAGTATATATGGTATATTATAGTTGAAATCATCTGAAGACAGAATAATTTCCTATGTCAATTATCCAAGACAGCATTTCCTATTCAAGGGCTTATGTGCAAAACAGATTGGAATAAAAAGCTGGCTTCTGGGCATCTTGGGGGCATGGCGTACAGACGATGGATGCCGCTAAGATGCAAGCTGGGCAGCCTCCCACCTGTGGGCCAGCTTCCGGGTGCTCCAGCAGCACAGTGTTTATACACCGCATGCCTCTGGAGTACCTTAAAGCTGGCTTCCCGCCACAGTGGGGTAGAAAAGCTGGCTTTTTTTGGTTGGCAAAAGTGGACTGGGGCCTCAGCGTGCGGTTGTCATGGCCCCCATCCAGCTTTGTCGGGGATGGCTTGAAGCCACCCCTTCAGGGGAGTCTGTTTCGCCTCTTTGTTAGAAAGAGTTACTGCTCTCCTACATATCATCATGAAGCATAACTTTTGAATGCTAACTCCCTGGTAGCAACTTTTAAAATTTAAAAAAAAAAAAAAACACTGGAAAAACCTGGCAGTAAGTTCATTTTCAGCACCAAAAAACAGAATGAAAATCAATTTCACATACCAGAGGCCACCTGTTATATTGTCTTTCATCAGTTAAAATATTGGTCCCATTTAATTAACAATGATTCATAATAAAGTTTCTCAAAGGTTTTCGTTTCATTTCCATCAGCTGCATCCCTTTAAAGTCAAAATATACTGCAGAGACTTTTGCCCTGTTATGCGCATAGAACACTGAATTTCTAACAAATTACACTCTTCCCACTGAAACTTTTTTCTTTGCTTGTTCAAATTAAAGATGAAAAACTCATGCACCCATGCATCACAGGATAGAGCCACATTCCCATACAGATCCACTTAAGCCTATTGATTCTGAAAGACCTGACCACACCTAACTGGTTTGGACTGGCCACAGTTCACTACAGAACTATCTTACCAGATGTAAAAGTGTCAGTATGGAGGAAAAATATGCAGAAATTCACCTCAGCAAATTTTCCTCCTCTTCCCAGCGGCCTGAAAAGCTAGTCCTGAGGGTGAAGGCATCCTATGGAATGGCATGCAAGGTGGCAAGAAGGGTACATCCGGGGGGGGGGGGTGAAAATGGGGGAAACCATTTCTTGTTACAGAGCTGTATGTTGAGCCAAAATAATTAAATGAAGGCAAGTTGTATTCCACATGAAGAATAATTGCTCTTTCAATAGGAATGAACCACTTGTCCAAAGATACTCTCCTCTGTAGAGTGTAGTGAAGCAGAAAGACTGGAAAAGTTGATAAATGTAAAGGATACTCATTGCCCTACTTTGTACAATCTTCTTGACTAAGAAGATGATGCTGTTCACAGTGCTCATTAACACTGGAAGTGGTTTGTTGGACAGTTAAATGAGCAAATTATGGGGTGACTACCTCCCTTCAAGCTCCTTAAAATATTATACAGAAGGTTGAAGAATCACACTGAATGGTATGAATTGTGATGCAGAGGAAACCCTGATAATAAGAGACACAGGCATCTCCAAGAACAAAGCATACCCTTCCACAGAAACAATTATATCCAAACATATAAAGTAGCTTGAACTGAAGGTCAATGCAGCATAACAAGAAAAAGTAGCAGTCAGAACAAGAAGGTGGGATTCAACAAGAATTCTGAGGAGTTTACTTTCAAGAAAGTGGCAATACGATTATAAAAGAAATATTACAAGTTGAAATAACTAGAATAGCTTGTAAAAGTAGGCTTGATAATAGGCTTGTAAAAGTGGTTTCTAAATTACTAATATTAAAGAAAGCAAACTGCAAAAATGTAGCAAGTGTACACTGTGGAAAAATACCACCTACACACTACTATACATTATTTATAATTGTTTGTTCATTGACTGAGACACAAAATTAAATACAATTTATTGGACCACCTGCTGTTCATATACAAATTTACAAACAGAACCAAAGATGCCTGTTGATAAGAAATCATTTTGTTACTTGAAATTTAATAAATTAGTGAGAAAAAATATGGAACACCATTAATTGATACGCTTATATTATTTTTAACACTCTCCCTAATCTGAAAATCAACTCAAACTATTTGCTAAGAAATTAAGATTTTAAAATAAAAATTTAAAAAGGATAAAAGCAGCCATAATTTTTAATACAAACTGTAGGACATTCCCATTCGTAAGCAATAAGAAACTTTTGCCTTAGTCTTCTCCATAGACTAGTATAAAGAAGCCATCAGCATTGGATGAAAGAAATTCTAGAAGTGGCCAGAAAGGAAGGAAGGAAGGAAGAAATACTTACAATATCTGATTTGTGAAAAAGAGCCAAAATAACAGATTAAAAGATAAATGGGTATGAAAACCAGCACACTGGCCACATTTTCAATCTGCCTTAAATCTCACAGCTGCCTTTAATCCTATTTTGGGAGAAAAATGGGATAGAAATCCAATAAATAAATAAATAAAATTTGTTATATGCAGAACTACCATTAAAAAATGTTACTGCAAGGAAAGCATGTTTGACTTTCATCGGTCCAGAGAACTACACCCTTTTCAAACAAAATGTTCTTGACTGTAAGAAGAAAGGTTTTTAATTATGGTATTTATGCACCTAAAATAATTACTTGAATTTTAGACATAACTGGCTATATCTCAAGTCACTACCACATACACACCCTTTGTATACTCTAGAACATTAGGAAGATTGGTCAACAGCAGAGAGAGAAGATACCTTTATAAATTTGGTGACAGTCCTACACCTTGGTGTATTCCTGACCTTTTGACCACCACCTTTTGTTCAATGACTGACAGCATGCTAATAAATTCAACAGTTTGGCTACATGAAAAGTGGAGGAAAGAATAACTTGCTTTTCTGGAGAGAAAAAACAGCAGGTACTGGCACCCACCATGAACTGGGTGAGCTATCCATGACCTACATGAAAACTGCTGGGCAAGCACCTGTGAGCTCGCTGAGAGACGTTTCTTCCTTCTCTGTTCGTATGGATCCCTTCCCTCTCTTGAAATAAAGCTTGATGCCATCCCACAAACACCCAACACCCAGTGTTGAAAGCTTTATCAGTATGGCATCACCAAAGCCCGTATGAATACTGAACCATTCTCTAACAACTACCTTGGCGTGTATTCAATTGAACAAGCAATTTCTTGTTTTCAGCACTAGTATGGTATTTAATATGCAATTGCCTTAGCATGTTTTTTTCATCCGTACAAGCATCTGCACTTGCACTAGCACTAGCACTATCTAAAGTAAAACTGCACCAGCAAGGATTTTTATTCTAGTAGCACTGATTTGGATTTAGATGCCTGAGTTCGAAAAGCAAAACCATCTACACTCTGTATTAAAGACTTCTAACAGATAAGACTGTTGTCTTACCCTAAGGAGAAGGTATGTGCACACAAATGTATGTGTGCATGCATGAGTGTGTGTGTACCCGATAGAATGGTGCCACTGTGGTGTTCCACTTGCAGCACACAGAAAGAGCAAGAAGGATTTTCACCAGTTCCCCAAAATTGTCTTTTTCTGTTATATTGAGGTATCGCTTTTAGTTTCTTCAAGGGTGTCTCTCTCTATGCTACTAAGTATGTACAGAATTGAACTGTTACACAGACACTGCCCCTCATCACAATGTTTTCAGTTTAGCAAATCCACTGCAAGACCTTACCGGCTGTGTCACTTACTCCTAGTAAAATTCAGGGAAATGAGTGATGAAAGTGAGACATTGAACAGGCACCTCAGCTAACCTGGCTGCAGTATATATTTGAACAGCTATCTCGAAATAAGGATTCTGTTAAGATGAAATGTGGTTGTTGTTTTTCTGTGTAACTCTGCAAAGCTTGTTAAGGCAACCTTTAATTGGGACGCTTCTGTGTAAATGAGAAGCAAAATATGCTTACGTGCATCAAAACATTTTAAAAAGGGGGAACTTAATTGTTTAAAGAATTTACATTTGAAAAAAAGTCTTATATTTGAGCCTATGTTAGGTGTATAAATAAAAATATATAATTTAGATAATAAGTTTGCATCTTTGTTGGGCATGTGCAAGTCATTTCTGACTTATGGCAATTCTTTTTTTTTTAACACCACTGAATAAATTTTATTAATTACAAGGTGAAATACATTTTGCAAGGTAAAACTCAACTGTAGTCCAAAGGCAGCTTTCCATCTGTGCCATATGCAAAAACTATGATGCAACTTCAAATTTGACTTATGACAGTTCTAAGGCAAACCTATCACAGGCTCAGCAAGATTTGTTCAGAGGTTTGCCTTTGCCTTCCTCTCCACAGTTGTAGTCCAATGCTCAAACCACTACAAAATGCTCGCTCTCAGCTTGTATCTAGTGTGACTTTTAAACACAGACACAGAACTGCTCATCATTATAGGAATAGAGGAAGAGAAAGCACACAGATGTCTAGTTTTTAACCTTAACAGATAGACATAAGAAATTCTGTGTTATTGTACCTAACTGCTACTAAGCCTGCTGCCCCCCTCCCCAAATCATTTGTTTACTCATCCTGCAGCACTGTAGTACAACAGTTTGTATCACCTCATAGACTACTTTAGAAAATTACAAATAATTTTTACAAAACTTATTTTGCTAAAATCCTTCATTTACTACCAACCAGACTTCTTTCCTCTACTCTTTACATCATAACTCCTTTGTGAAATAAATCAAAGACTTAAAACACTCACAACAGGGATCATGGTTTCAGTGGGTAAATGGATAAAATAAAAAAAATAATTAAAGAGGGAGAGAGGGCTTCAATTCACAGATACTCCAGTAATAAACATGCTGATCCAGGAAAGAAGATTTGGTTTCTTCTGCTGCTGTGTTTGTGTTGTAACGAGTCCTGTCTTAGGCTACATCTGCTCTGCAAAAATGCAGTTTGGTACCACTTTAACTATCATGGGTTCATTCTATGGAATCTTGGGATGTGTAGTTTGCAGGGGCACCAAAGCTCTCTTACAGAGAAGGTTAAATATCTCACAAAACTACAAATACCAGAATTCCTTATCACTGAGCCATGGCAGCTAAGGTAGTGTCAACCCGCATTATTTTTGCAGTGCAAATTGTGTCCCAGACAAGAGCCAGTATATAACCATAATAATGATGATGATAGTAATTCATTGTTCTAGTCCTGCAGGAGATTTGGATTTCCATTTCTGCACCACTAGCCACTTCAGTGCCAATTAATTCGTTGTCATGTTTAACAATGCAAGTAAGCAGTCTTAATAAAATACCCAAGTTTACTGGCCAAACCCAACCTTATAAGAAAAGCATCATTTGCAAATAATTAAGAAATGTCCAGTCAATAAATCACACATGTCATCTAGTCTGTAAAACAGAGATCAGCAAAGTGTGAACCTCCAGATATTGTTGGACTCCAGTTCCTATCAGCCCTAGCCAGTATAGCAAAGTAGTTCAACAACAGTTGTAGGGCCACATATTGCCCACCCACCTGAATTCAAGAAAAATACCAATGTGATCAGATTATTTGCTGTTACCCATTCCAAATCACTCTGTGCCCTAGTTGCTACTGCAGAAGTACTTACACTTATTGCAGAATTTTTCTACCATTCCACCTCTCAAGCATCTCTCCCACTTACAATCTAATCTACTCCACTCTTACATTATGATTACTGTATCAAATATTTCAAGCTCTCCAAATCAAACCTGGTTTTCTGAGAGTAGAAAAAGAAAGTGCAATTGCTGTTTTTGAAAACTCTATTACATGGACACTACCCTCCCACAGAAGATAATAATTTGTGAATTTGTTCAGAAGCATAACATTCCAGATTCCTCTCCTCCAGCTTTCCATAGATGGAAGCTGAAGTGATCTTTGTGCTGTCGCCAATAAAATCTGAAGTACTGTTAACATATGAGTAACTGTAACCATATGTTCTCGTCTCTCTAGTCCTTTTACATATCTGAAAAAGTCAAAGGACCCAAATGGATTTGATTCAGCAGAGAACTTATTATTGTGTGCCTTCAAGTCTTTTTCAATTTATGGCAACCCTAAGGAACACCTATCACAGGGTTTTTATGGCGAGATTCATCAGAGGGGGTTGCCATTGCCTTCCTCTGAGGCTGAGTAAGTGTGACTTGCTCAAGGTCACTCAGTGGGTTTTCATGTTCAAGCGAGAATTCAAACCCTGATCTCCAGAGTCCTAATCCAACACCCAAACCATTACATCATGCTGGCTCTCCCAGCAAATGAACACAGAAAAACGAATAGTTTTCCTAACAATTAGTATTATTAATGAAGATGAAGGAAAGCCCCAAACACTTGATGAGAGGCATGCAAGCTAGGTTTCATGACTCCATTAACCACATTTAAGTATCTCAGTAATCTATTTGCCTTAAATCTTTCAGACATCTCTCTGACAAAGTGGAAACAGGTAAAACTAACAGGAGTAAGAGTCATGAAAGAACAAGACCTGCCTGCTGCCACCAGTCATCAGCTACTACTGGTAGTTTGGGAAATGCACGATCCTGAATTTTACTGCGTTTATGCATTAATAAAGAGACATTAGTGGTGATTCAATCAGCTGATGGAACATTCCAATGGACTAAAATCTACAACAGTTTACCATATCAAATTAACATACAATTATATATTACATGCATTCATTAATAACTGTTTTAACGAATCAGCTCCTGATGATTTTACTGAGCCTAATCAGGGTTCAGTCAAGGTTGTCATAAATGTGTCAATTCATCATCACTGCTAGTTTGCACTTAGTTAATCAAATAGTGACTCAAGAGTCTTCTTCTGCAAGTCATTCTCCAATACAGTTCCAATCCTTAAAAGACTATTAGATATATCCAGCACAGTGCTTCTTGAATTCTTATTAAAAACCGAGAAAGCACTGTCACACTATAAATGTTATGCAAAAAGCTCAGCTGCTGATTTTATTTATTTATTTGAACAGTACACTAACTTTCAGAAACTCAGTACTGTCTATACTCATGTATAAGTCTGGAAATTTTAGTCAAAAAATTGACTTAAAAATCGGAGTCCATTGGTTAATGTAAGTACTGTACTTTAACTCTTATTTTAAAAAGCACAATTACTTGGAAAAAAACAAGAGTATAATCTGTCCTGGAAGCACTAGCCTCCCTCTGTTCTCTCATCCACCTTTTAGTGCAGTGGTTATCAAACTTTGAGCTCCAGGTGTTTTGGACTTCCACTCCCAGAAGCCCTAACAAGCTTGGAATTCTGGGAGCTGAAGTTCAAAACATCTGGAGACCAAAGTCTGGGAACCACTGCTTCAGAGTAAGTACAAGGTTATGCCTCCCAGAGTTTTGTAGGTTCTTTGGCACTGTTTTCTTTTGCTTCATCCTTTAGATCCTTTGTTATATTGCCCCTAAGTTTTACCCTCAACTTATCCACAGGACATATCAAAATCGATAATTTTGACCACAAAATCTCTCGACTTATAATGAGGTCCACTTATAGTCAAGTATAAATTTAAAATGAATATCTGTTTGGATGGGTTATCAGTGGAATACTTATTGGAAAATTGAAAACCTGCATATTACCAGGCTAATGGCCAATTTTTCTGGTCGAGGCAACAAGAATATGGTTTAAATTTCATAATAATGATCCTGAAGTTTTATTGTCAATGTATGCTGTTGGATACCTAATAAAGGTTAAATGGAAATACAGTAACTTAAGTACTCAAGAATCAACACTGTGTTGAACTACTGTGTTCTTATGTTCTGTCTGTCCTCTCTTTGCCATAATGCCAACATATGCAGAGGGTGTGAAAATAATTTTGTGAGCCACTAATTGCAGAAATAATCCAGTTTGAGACAACTTTAACTGCCTTGGCTTAACGTTAGGGAATTCTGGAAATTGTAGTTTTGTGAGACATTTAGCCTTCTCTGAGAGCTCTAGTGCCACAAGAAACTACAATTCCCAGGATTCCATAGCACTGAGCCAGGGCAATTAAAGCAGTCTCAAACAGGATTATTTCTTCTGTGTGTTTTGGACCTAATTCTAGAAATAATTGTGCCACTTCTTTTCAAGAAAATTCTGACAGTAAGCTCATGGTTTGACTCGACTCATTTAAAGCAGCCATCTCTTCAGGAATTTAAACATTTAGGATGAATTCTCAAAACAAATGAACCAGTTTCTAAACACTCTTTCTGAAACACTGAGTTCTTCCTCATCTTTTAAAGTAGTGGTTTCAAATGTTCATGTCTGTTGTTTCCCCCTTTTTAGTAGGGAAGGAATGACAGTTTCTTTCAAAGATGTACTTACAGTACTTCAATGAACATCTCATAGCGACGAGTCCTGGAACATCTCATAGCGATTAATCTTGGGTCTGTACAGACCAGCAAGAAATGCCAGTGTTGGGGTGGAGTGTGGGCATGATGACTGCCCGCCACCTGCCCCGACTCCTCCCCCATAGTAGCATCACACTGCCCACCCGACCAAACAGCGGCGGCGTCACAATGTTTCTGCAGCACAGCGCTTACAGATGCTGCACTGAAGAAATGCGAAGAGCTGCAGCAGCGGCGGCAATGGCAGCTTTTTTCCACCATAAAAAGGAGTGGTATTCTGCCACTTCTTCTGGGATTGGAAAAATGCCGGATTGGGGCCGCAGCATGCAGTTGGCATGCACCCAATCCAGCGACCATACCTTTTCCATACCTTAAAAAATAATCCAATTCAATCCAGTCCTATTCCAAAAATTGTATTTACCTATAGCCTTATTTAAATGTCAGAAAGGATCCACCTTAAAAAAAAGTTATAGTTACGTACAAAACCAAGTATTGCATACAATTCAAATAAGTCCTACTTATCCACACCTCTGGTGATGCTGGTGATTTTTAACATCAGTGTGAAACTGCTGAGGAAGATCATCATGGAATACAATGTGCCAATGGTGCCCAGTTTTATTTCCACTTCCCATCTGCTTCTAGTACAGCAAATGCTACTCCTGAACATTGTAATAGTTTACTGGTTGATTTTTTTTTAAAAAAAAAAGCATGCTAAGATGCTATACTTTTATTTAGTGCTGGTACTCTACACTTCCTTAAAAAATGATTCCT
The DNA here is from genome assembly GCA_034509955.1 of Urosaurus nigricauda. Classification (NCBI taxonomy): domain Eukaryota; kingdom Metazoa; phylum Chordata; class Lepidosauria; order Squamata; family Phrynosomatidae; genus Urosaurus; species Urosaurus nigricauda. Next base: position 90,653,457 of record JAOEGL010000003.1, read on the forward strand.
AAGTTGGTATCCAGATGACAAATAAGGGGCAATATGCCATCTACCATCTTAAACTACCAAGTTACATGTCTCCACTGCTGAAAGATGAGAACTGCCCACTGCTCCCTCTGTGCCCTGATAATGTCAACATTACACTACTATGATGCACTTTACATGGGGCTGTCCATGAAAATGGCTTAGAAACTGTAACTGATTCAGAAGGCTGTTTCCTGCTATAAGAAGCCAATTAATATACTACACCAATATAAGTGTTTTAGCACTGATTACAAGAGCACATCTACAAATTCAAGGCAATTACTCTGATTTGTATGCAACCCAGATATCAGTGGAATAGATTACTTCCATAAAAACTACTACAGATTTTGAGGTCTGTGGAAGAGACCTGTACCGTTTAGTATCTCCCCTTTAAACTACCTGTAAAGGAGGTTAAGCTACTCATCTTCAATAAGCTATGTCATTATGTTTCTTTGCCAGTGACTGTTTCTGGGTGATTTTAAACTGCGTTTTCTAGTTCATTTACTGTATTATTAACTACTATACAATAATCTGTCAAAGGAAGCATTTAAAAATTCTGCCATTAAAGTAAAATAGCATTTGAATTTAATTCAGATGGACATATTGGTTATTTTCCCTATATCACTTCCTCCCACTATTATTTTCTTTCTATAAAAAAAAGAAAAATTGAGGAAAGCGCTTGCCTTCTAAGATGGAATACTAACAACATGCATTGATGATCTGGAGAAATGATAATGATAACAGTAATATATTTACATCTATCCAACTCACACAAGGTATCTACTTTCTATACAGTGGAGAATCTTACTTCCCATCCACTCCTAACCTTGGAGAATTCCTGGGCATGGATTGTAGCCATTGTCCTTAGCTTATCTTGTTTTGTGTCCTTGAAGAAATAATGTCATATAGAAACCTTAATTTTAGTTAATTGGAGATTCTGGACTAGGTTCCTAAACAATACAGACTTTACATAGTTCCAAGCCATTATGTTTTATCATATCAAACAAATTGTATACATTTAGAAAATGCACTGATTACAAAAACCAAAAACCTTTAATTTACACCAGAAATTTTAACTTTGCAGATGATTCAATATTATTAGCAGAAAATAGCAATAAGCTGGAATGGCTACTGGTGAAAAGTTAAGGAAGGAAATACAAAAGCAATTACACAATAGAAATTAAGAAAATAAGCTAACCTCATATTTAAAAACTTAAAATACACTTGTCCCTCCATATTCGCTAGGGGTAGGGATACAAGACCCCCATGAATATGGAAAAACCACAAATAACAAAAACACCATGTTTTTACCTGAGAGGACACCTCTCTAGGAATGTCTAGGTCCTCCAGTGCAACTCTGTGGTCAATGTCCAACAGACACTGATCATAGAACTGCATAGGGTGAGCACCAAATGCCTAGTAGAGTATTCTCTCTAGGAATCTCTAGGTCTTTCAGTTGACCATAAAGTTGCACTGGAGGACCTAGACATTCCTAGAGAGAACCTATTAATCAAATCCGTGAATAATCAAATCCACAAATATCAAAGCTACAAATATGGAGGGATGAGTGTAAATGAGCACTGAAATAGTTAAAGACTTTTTATTATCTTGGTCCAGTGGAGCCTATAGTCAAGAAATCAGAAAAATAAGAGCTTGAAGAGCAGCTACCAGTATAAGGAACTGGATAAACTCAAGTATAAAGGCATATAATTAATAACAAAGTCAAAATTACACGGAATATGCAAAATGCATATATGCAAACTTGAAAAATGTAATATGCAAAATGCATATTACACATCATGTAAATACAAGTTTTCTATATATTAGCATGATCCAATAATAATTTTCTATATTCTTCCTTAAGAAAGGCCCAATTCAGAGAAGGCTCATTTATTAATAGCCATACAACACAAGTGCTCACCAACAAGTATACTTCAGATACTGTAGACAACGGCTGTTGAAAAACTACTGATTCACTCTTCTTGATTCTGCCCACAATAGTTGTTTTTGCCATCATTTTACAGATCATCTTGTAGGACTACCAATATTGATTCTGAATTCTTTATACATGTAAGTGCCAAAAAGTAGGGAAGATAGGAGATATGCAGGAGATAAATAGGAAAGAAAGACCATAAAAATATTCTGAATCTGAACAAACTCAGAAGGTGCTGACGGTACTATACATATGCTGGGACAATACACACATTAAATATGTTTAACAGAAGGTTCTTACTGGTTCTTGGTGAGGGACTGGATAACAGCCAACAAGCTTAAGCACAATCCTGAAAAGTTAGAAATATTGTTGGTGGGTGGTTCATCCATTTAGGAAGGCAACTGCAAGCTGTTCTGGAAGGGGCTGCTCTCCCCCTAAAGAACGTGCTTTGCTGTGCTCATTTTCCCGAACAGCTTTAGTGGCAAACAGCCTTTCACCAGTGAAGATGAAAATTATTTTGAATTCTAAAATGTTATTCATTTTAAAGTGCTAGTGCATACTTTTTACAGTTCTACAGAGCTTGTGGCCTTAATATTATGCCACGTGTGTGTTATTTTATGATAAGCAATTGGAAATAAGCAAACATCATCCTATCCACACATCATGCCTTCCTCAGAAGCCCTGCTCCATAGACCCCCTCATACAAAATGAGATGGGTGCCAACAAATAAGGGAGCTTTTTGACTTTTTGAGTCCCACTTGTATGACTCTTCCTCTATTTTTAGATGCCAGGCAAAGACCTTTTAATTTTCCTATCCTCTGTAACCTACGATAGACTGCTTCTATTGTTTTTAGTGCTGACTCATGTTGCTATAAACTATTCTTCTGATTATTGCTGTTTTATTGGGTTTCAGTGGGTCAAGATTATCATTATTTAACTGGAATTTAAGCCCTATATTTCTGTGGATTCCACTAATTTAATTTTATGAACTATTAGAAAACACATTTGTGTTTATCTACTTGCCTTTTCAGCAGTCCACAGTATCTGCAGAACCTATCTCCAGCACCACATTTCAAATGAGTTGATTTCTTCCTTCCTTCCTTTCCTGTCCAGCTTTCACAATCATACATAGGAATAGAAAATATGATGTCATGGACAATCCTAACTTTAGTATTCAAAGATCTATCATTGAATACTAAAGTATGGATTGTCCATGCCATTGTATTTCCTATTTCTATGTATAGTTGTGAAATCTGGAGAGTGCCAATAGGAAGAAAATCGACTTACTGGGAATGTGGTGCTGGGGTTCTATAGATGTGAGAGTGTGTGAGCCTACCTGGCTCTGTCCCTATCTGCAGGGACAGAAAAAAAACATATTTTTCCACTACCATCCAATTTGGAGGTTGAAAACTACTTGACAATTTTAGTTTGATAGTGTTACATGGAATGCAAGCAAAGGAGTGCAGCAGTTTCAAAAATAGAAAACTCAGTCATCTATTTATAAGGATGTATCTGATCATTTGCCATTGGTAAAGTTGTAGAAACTCAACTGATGGGGAAATATGTTCAGTTCTGATGACATCTATGGTGGTGTGTGTGTAGTCAAGTCACCTGTTGAATTATAGTGACCCCATGAATTTCACAGGGTTTTCTTGGGCAAGGAATAACCAGAGCCGGTTTTGCAAGTCCGTTCCTCTGAAATATAGCACCTGGTACTGTATTTCTTGGTGGGCTCCCATCCAAGTACTAATCAGGGTTAACCCTGCTGAGCTTCCAAGATCAAATGAGACCTGATGTCTTTAGGGTACATATGTTTTATTGATCTAATGAAGATTAGTTGGGCTAGTTTACCTTACAGCTTTAGGAAAATGTTCTAACCATTGGTTGTATCAGTCTCCACCGAAGATGCTGATTTTTATGACATAGCATGACTGTGACCCCCACTGCAGCAACACAGGGATATGAATAGCAGACTACATCCTAGAACTAATTCAGTATCTCAGCCTAAATCCTATTTCAGTATTGAGATACTAGTAATATATTTTATTAGGTTATGGTTTTATTATTGGAGATATAGAATTATTTTAATCAATTGAGCTTGGTGACAGCTATACAAAACAGAAAACCATGGCTTTAAACCCAACAGACATCAAGAAGTTCACAGAAGGAAAACCTGCATTCTTCCTCGTCCCACCCCATCACAGCCAGCCACTGACAACTCCTGAAAAGCTTCTCAACAGGAGCAGAAGACAATAGAGGATGAGAAATCAATTCTGGCCCAAAGCCAATTGACCAGCTGTCAGCTGCCTATATTCCAAAGCGGGAGGGAAAGAGAATACAATGAGGGCATTTTTAAAATAACTACAACTAATGGCAGCATTATATGTCTAGCAGATAGGACATGGTAACCAGAATTAAATTATTATGAACGGGCATCAGACACTGTAGCAGATACCCTGGGACGTTTATGCATGTATATTTTTATTGCATGTTAACAAAACAAAAAAAAAAGGTCTCTTGCCGTTTTTTAAAGTGAGTTCATAGATATTTTATCCAGAGTCTTGAAAAATGTACAGAACCTTTGACTTGACTTTGCTTCATTTTGGATTTTTAAAAACCACTTTAAATTTGCTGCCTTCTCATCCTGCCTACCTACCCAGCTGCCAGTCCTTGTCCATGCATTAACAAAAATAACTAATAGTCATATTGTGTAGCTGATAGATTCCAACACCCTTTGTTAACTGATATTAATACATTACCTGGAAGTCTCTACAATTCACAGGCCACTTAAGAGTTCTGTTCCAAGGATCAGCAATTTTACAAGCCTGTATTTATTACTACAGACTGAACTCCTAACCATACTTTCCTGGAAATAACTTTTACTAATCAGATTACCAGTAGCTCAATCTGTACATAAACACAGTAATCATGTAAGACACACACATTTTGGACATTACAAAAATAGAATAACGGTAGCATCGCTTTTAGAGAAGTACAGTTGGCCCACAGATTCTTTATCCATGGATTGAACTATCCACGCTCTGAAAATATTCCACAAACATATACAATCAAAAAAGGAAACCTTGATTTTGCTATTTCGTACAAGGGACAACATTTTACTATGCCACTGTATATAATGGGACTTGGTCATCCACTGATTTTGGTATCCTTGGGAGGTATGAGGTCATCATGAGCATGAATCACTAAATGCTTGAACATTAATATTAAAAATATAGTCTGAATCTGAAATTTAGTATTAATATGATCTGCCAGGGATTCTGTGCATGCTGGGTTGCACTATGTTGAGTCACTGAATCATAACTACTTCAAATACTTTACTAGTTATTATAACAAGTGTAGTATCATGGCTAAGAACTTCAGCTGTAAGCCAGGAGTACACATTTCAAATCCAACCACATGACTTTAGACAAGTCACTATTTCAAATCTTGAAATTGAAATTTTTTACAAGTCTCTCTCTCTCACTTTTAATATGGATATAGAAATAGTGACCTGTCTTACAAAATTGTTACAGTAATCAAGGTAAGATATGTGGCATGCTCTGAAACCTAGAGTCCTAAATGTATTTATTCAGAAGACTATACATTTCATTATTATTAGTTTTACAAGGGTGCATTTTGATTATTTTAAGGAAAGTCTTATTACTGGTATAAATTTTAACTCCTACCTTCTCCTATTATCCTATGACAACATTAGATCCCACTGAGTTCAAAGAGAATTACTCTCTCCTTTGGTAACAATGCAGAGGATTGCAACATATGACTATTTTGACACACCTCAATGCTCTATCTCCACCATTCATCCAAAACATCACATTGTAGCATGTTACCAGCAATAGGTCTACATCCATAGTGGATGGGGAAAGAGACAAAATTCATGTAATCTTTTTCTTAACAAGGAAACTGTTATATGATAAATTATGTTCATATAAACCCATTGGGTGACCTTTGACAAATCACAGCCTCAGAGGATGGCAATGGCAAACCCCCTCTGAACAAATCTTGCCAAGAAAATCCCATGACATGTTCGCCTTAGAGTTACCGTAAACTGGAAACAACTTGTACACAACAACAACAAAAGTGAAGTGGAGGGAAGAAACACAAAAATTGTCTATCTTGGGCTCTTGCCTTAATATCCCCCTACCCCAAATAGCTTACATAACCACTGCTGATTTAATTCAAAGTGCCTCACTTGGGGCCACCCTTGGAAAACTGCCAGAAGTTATAATGCACATGCACACAGGTAGAAAAACCAGGCCATGGTTCCTGAAAGACACCCACTATGAAACAGAAATCATGAGAAATTGTGGAAATTAAACTTTCTAATCAGTCCTTATATTTTGATCTTCCAGCCTTTCAGAGTGTTTTCACACCAGGGCTGTCTTGTACTTAAAAGGATTGTTGGCTTCCTTGCTTTCTTGTTGCTTGTACTAATTACAATATTTTAGCCATGGCCATATCAGTTAGGAATGTTCAGCAAATAAAATGGTGTCTCTTAACTAAATACATACAATGAGCCTTTCGAAAAATTCAGATATGATGTCCAAGCCAAGCAATGTACATGAGCTGCATTGTTATAAAATCCAGTCCGTTCACAGGAAATAGCTCCACATAGAGAACACATATTTTAAACCTCTTCCTAAGAACATAGATCAATCAATAATACTTTCAACTGTAACACATTAATTGTTTGCAGTGATTGATATCTGAAGTGCAGCAGAACAAAATCAAGGTATGGCACCATGACAGGGAATCCCTAAGCCTATTTTTAAGAGGAAATTTAGGAACATAGCTTCACTCCAAGGTATTTCCTGATTTTTTCCATTATATCTAGCTATCTCCCTAATACTATCTGTACCATTCCTGAATTTTTCCATTATATCTAGCTATCTCCCTAATACTATCTGTACCATTACAACATGGCAATATTTGGTACCTTTAAACAAAAAATTAAATCACAAAGATATACACCATGAAGGGGGGGGGGGAGTTTGATCCAACCATTGAAGCCCACCTGTTATTTGTAATCATTATTATTCCCACACATGTGTTTGCATTCCCACAGAAAGCCAACAGAAGAACGCAATTGCTAAACATTATCTTTTAAACATCCAATGCCAAAGAGACAAATCATGGCATAAAATATATTTAAATGATGTAAATCTTCTAGCCTTAAAATCACTTTTTTTCATAGCTACAACAGGCAGAAGAGACCTAAGATAGAGACAGAATGTGAGTCTGCGGCACCATTTCATATATAACATTACTCATCCCTAACTGGTTACTGGGGAGAGGGGCTTGAAAAGAGGAGATCTGAGAGAGAACATATGTATGACATGCACTAGAATACAAATAGGCAACCAGGAACGAAGAAGGGATTCCTGGAATGGTCCTGATCTGAAAACCAGGGCAGTGTTAGGAACACTACCATCACCGGAAGGGGTGGGCAACAGTGAAGTGCCCCCTTGGCCACTTCACTGCCCTTACCAGGAGGAAAAGGCAATCGCAGAGTGACCCCCTTGGCCACCCTTACCAGCAAAGGTGGGGGAAAGCAGTGCCCACTTGGCCACCCTTACTAGCAAGGGTGGGGGAAAGCACAGTGCCCACTTGGCTACCTTTACAAGAAGGAATGAGCAACAATGAAGTGTCCACTCGGCCCACCGCTACAAGGAGGGCTATGTAACAGCAAAGTGCCCACTTGGCCATCCTCACCAGAAGGGGTGGATGACAGTAGGGTGCCCACTTGGCCACCCTTACCAAGACGGGTGGGGGGCAGCAGAATGCCCACTTTGCCCACCTTTACCTGAACGGGCGTGAGAGAGCAAAGTGACCACTCTCACCAGAAGGGTTGGATAGCACAGTGACCCCTTGGCCACCCTTAGCAGAACGGGTGGGTGACAGCAAAGTGCCCATTTGGCCCCCCCCCCCTTACCAAGAGGGCTGGGAGAGAGCAACCTGCCCCCTTGTCCACTCTCATCAGAAGGGGTGAGGGCCAGCAGAGTGCCCACTTTGGCAACCCTTACCAGAATGAGTGTGGGAGAGCAAAGTGCCCCCTTGGCCGCTCTCATCAGAAGGGGCGGATAGCACAAGTGACCCCTTGGGCACCCGTAACAGAACGGGTGGGTGGCAGCAAAGTGTCCATTCGGTCCCCCCCCCCCCTTACCAAGAGGGCTGGGAGAGAGCAACCTGCCCCCTTGTCCACTCTCATCAGAAGGGGTGAGGGCCAGCAGAGTGCCCACTTTGGCAACCCTTACCAGAATGAGTGTGGGAGAGCAAAGTGCCCCCTTGGCCGCTCTCATCAGAAGGGGCGGATAGCACAAGTGACCCCTTGGGCACCCGTAACAGAACGGGTGGGTGGCAGCAAAGTGTCCATTCGGTCCCCCTCACTGTGGGAGAGCATAGTGCCCCTTTGGCAACTCTCACCAGAAGGAGTGGATGATAGCATAACACCCCCCTTGGCTCTCCCCCATCCCTTCTGGTGATGGCAGCGTTCCTCACACCGCCCTGGTTTTAAGACCAAGGTGAGAGGACCATCCCAGGCATCCCTTCCTTCTTCATTCCTGGTTGCCTCCATCCATCTCCAGGAGGGATGAGGGGCTAGCAAAGTGACCCCTTGGCCACCCTTTTCCTACCACATCGCCCAGGCTCCCTATTCAGAGATACAGGATCTGGGCAGCGAATGATGGCAGAAGCGGAGGCGGAAAAGGACCGCTTGTGGCAAAACTAATCATTGGAGAATGAGGGCAAAGAGATGCTTAGCTTAACCACCACCATCGCCATCCTCCCTCCTCACCCCCCAAGGATGACCAAGCACCACAAAATGGAGGACCTTCAAGGGAAAATAGAGGATACCACAAAAGTGTAAGCTCGAAAAACACTCCTACAGGAACGTAATCCCATGCTTCTTACTTGATGCTCAAAATGGAGGACCTTTTGGGATTCCTCCTGCAGCAGGAGGCTCGAAATGTAAAGACACGTCCTGGAAAAGGAGGACGCCTGGTCGCCCTGAATGTAGGACATGGGATAAAAATGTAAAGCCATGCTTCATAGCAAAATGTAAAAGCCATACTGGTTAGTGGTGCACAAAATGGAAGGCATTTGGGGATTCCTCCTGGACAGGAGGCTTGAAATGTGTAAGGATATATGTCCTGGAAAAAGGAGGACGACGCTTGGTCACCCTGAATGTAGGACATCCAAAAAAATATAGGATGTAACCGAACAGAAGCTGAAAAAACACACTTCATGTAAACCCACGTCTCTTAGTCATGCTCAAAATACAGAGGACATTTTTTTGGTATTCCTCCTGGACAGGAGGCTTGAAATGTAAGGACATGTCCTAGAAAAAGGAGGACATCTGGTCAACCTTAATGTAGGACATCGAATAAATAAATTTAAAAAAAACAGTTAATATGAACCCATGGTTCTTAGTGATGCTCAAAATGGAGGACATTTTTGGAAACCCTCTTGGACAAGATGCTTGAAATGTAAGGAGATGTCCTAGATAAAAGGAGGACCCCTGGTCAACCTTGATGTAGGACGTCGCATAAAAATGTAGGACAGGACCAAACAGGGACTGGAAACACAATATAAACCCATGGTTCTTAGTGATGCTCAAAATGGAGGACATTTTTGGAATCCTTCCTGGACAAGATGCTTGAAATGTAAGGGTCACGTCCTGGAAAAGGAGGACGCTTGGTCCACCTTAATGTAGGACACTGAATAAAAATGTAGGACAGGACCAACCATGGGCTGGAGACACACTCAATATAAACCCCTGCTTCTTAATGATGCTCAAAACGGAGGACATTTTTGGGGACCAAGCCTCCTGGAGAGAAGGCTTGGAAGGTGCCAGGGCTTGAAATGGGGGAAAGGGAGGCAGGTGGGCGCCCCCTTCACTCACCGCCTCTTCTCCCTCTGCCTTCCTCCTCTCTCTGTCTCAGCCTCAGCCAAAACCAACCTCCTCCTCTTCGCTCAGGGTGAAAAATGCCACCCTAAAAAAGCTGCTGGTGCTGTTTTTTCCCTTTTCACTGACACTCCTCCCCGCCAATCAGGGACGGAGCTCAGGGAGGCGGGGCTTACGCGGGCCAATGGGGACAAAGCAGCGCTGCCCCCCCCTCCTCCTCCTCCTCCTTGCGCCGCGGTGGGCGGGGCCTAAGTCTCCTCCTCCTTTTCGTTACGTACGTTGCCTGTGGCCCCGCCCACCGCGCGCGCAGGCTCGGTTTGATTGACAGTTCCCCTGAGCAACCACCACCACCAGAGTGGCCTCCTCCTCCTCCTCCTCCTCCTCACTGCAGAAATATATTAAATGTATAATAACCCACTTGCACTGATGGCTCCTCTCAGTCTGTTCTGTGGGATTTCTAAATGGGAGGCATCTCAGCCTTCTCTGGTCAGGGAGCTCTGGTGCCTCCACCACCACAAATCACATTCCCCATGATTCCCTAGCAGTTTGCACCTCACAAATAACCCAGCCTTGACTGCCATTGGTGGCCCATTGCTGTGGAATTCTGGGAGTTGTAGTTGAGGAAGGCATTTGGCCTTCTCTGTCAGGGAGCTCTGGTGCCACAACAAACTACAGTTCCCATGGTCCCCTAGCAATCTGCACCTCAGAAATAATAATCCAGTCACACACTGCTATGACTGCCATGACTACTAAAGTGCTGTGGAATTCTGGGATTTGTAATTATGGGAGACAGTCTTCTCTACCAGGGAGATCTGGTGCCTCGACGAACTATAAATCCCATGATTCCTTAGCAGTTTGCACCTCGGAAGTAATAATCCAGTCTGACACTGCTTTGACTGCCATGGCTCAGTGCTGTGGAATTCTGGGAATTGTAGCTTTGTGAGGCACCCTTCTCTGTCAGGGAGCTCTGGTGCCTCAACAAACTACAGTTCCCATGGTTCCCTAGCAAGTTTCACCTCAGAAATAATCCAGTCAGACTGCCATGCCATCAGTGCTGTGGAATTCTGGGAACTGCAGTTAAGGAAGACGTTTGGCCTTCTCTGCCAGGGAGCTCTGGTGCCTCAACAAACTACAATTCCCATGATTCCCTAGCAATCTGCACCTCATAAGTAAATCCACCCTGACACCAATTTCACTGCCATGGCTGAAGTTCTGTGGAATTCTGGGATTTGTAGCTTTGGGAGACATTTATAATAATAGTTATTGTTGTTGTTGTTGTGTGTGTTTGGAGGGGTTGGTTTCTGCTCAGCATTCATTTCCAGTCCAGCCTCCTCTGCTCCTTCTTTCTCTCAATCTCTCAACCAATCTCCCCTCAATCTCTCAACCAATTGTTGCATTTTCATTTTTCATCATGTATGGCTTTCAATTTGGCTTGCTCATAAAGAAATGTCCCCAGGCTTTCTGTGTGAATGGGCCTTGAAGTTTTCCTGGATTTTGGTGTTTGTTTTCAAAAAATAAACAAACAATAACTAAGATATTTGTAAAAACCCATATGTGGCAAAGCCCTTTCTTTGCTCAGGGTGACCACCACCAGAGGTCTTAAGGAGGATAAAAAAAGGTACTGGGACATATAGGACATTCAAGGAAAAATGGAGGATATGACCAAAGAAAAGCTAAAAACATCCCCAGAAATGTAAATCCATGCTTCTGAGTCATGCTCAAAATGGAGGACATTTGGGAATGGTCAGAAAATAAAAGCTAATAATATTCCCAGAAATTTTAAATCCATGCTTCTGGGTTATGCTCAAAATGGAGGACATTTGGGGATTACTCCTAGACAGAAAGATGAAATGGAGGACATGCCCAGGAAAATGAGGACCTCTGGTCACCCTGCGTTTGCTGGAAAATGAATCATACTGATTTCAGAATAGAAAAAGAAGGAAAATGTAGTGAAGAAAAATGAAGGACATGCCCAAAGAAAAGCTAAAAATACTCATATAAATATAAATTCATTGTATATAGTTTATTTACAGCTATATTACATATACTATATTTTATTATCCTTTTGTTCTTATTAATTTACTATATTTTATCATCCTGTCCTCTCTGCAAATAGTGAGATAGGCTTCTAAAGTAATTTTTTTTCCTAGGGACCTTATCATACAGGAAATCGGGCAAAATCGGGAGTTTAAACAGTGATTATCCCATGCAAAATGCAAATAAGATTTTCACACAGTGTCGCTATTAAACAGGGAATAAACAGCAACAAGTCATTCACGGGGAAATCCTAAAAATGATTTGTTGCTGTTTATTGCCTGTTTAATAGGGATGTGTGTGAAACTCTTAATTGCGTTATCGCGTTTTGCACAGGATAATCGCTGTTTAAACCCCTGATTTCCCCCATGTGATACTGCCCTAAGAGTGGCAGCAGAAAAGACTTGCACCCAGAGCTCAGGCTGCATTTGTTTCTCAGAAGGAAAAAGGACAGCAAACATGTTACTGCATGGACTTATTATTTTATTATTTTATTTACTTATATCCAGCCTTTCTCCCAATATAGAGAGAAGACATTTTAGAATTTATTTTAGAAGGTTGAAATGGAGGATGTGTCCTGGAAAACAGAGGGCATCTGGTCACCCTGGGCCATTCGTGCTACAGAATTATAGTGCTATGATCCCACTTACAACGTGATGGCAACATCCTATGGAACCCTGGGATCTGTAGTTTAGGGAGGAGTATTTCCAATTCTCAACCAGAGAGCTCAAGTGCCACAATGAACTACAAATACTCCATCGGATGTAGCCACAGCAATTAAAAGTGCTGTTAACTGTGTAATGTGAAAGAGCCATCTGTCCTTGGAAGCTCTTAGTATTTGTTATTAATTTCATCTGTATGCCACCTTTCTCCCTGAGTTGGACCCAAGGCAGAGTCGATTTTAAAAAGCTTTGCAATAAAAATGTAAAAGCAATTAAAATCACTACATAAAACAGTGTAAAATCATTTAGAAGACATATATAAAAAGTTTTTAAAGATAAATAAAGCACCCCAATACTGTATGAGGCCTTTTGCCTTCAGAGAAGGAAAGCAGGTGGGAGAGCAGCTGCCAACTGAACTTCAGCAAATGCTTCTGAGGAAGCCGCATGCCTCCTTTGTCCCTTGCTGTTTCAAATGGAAAAACAAAGCTGATTTTAATATGTGCTGGGGGGAAAGTGGGTTTGCATGCTTGCAGTGGTCCAACCCACTGTTGGCAAGGAGCCCTGACATCCTTGCCCACTTCAGTCATTTCTAATATACATACTCCTTTGGAAGTTCGACTGCAGATGAATTCAATGCTATGCAACACCCTAACAGGATTAAACCTTCAGAGCACTCTTACTTGGAAATAACATTCAGTAAAATCAGTGGGAGTGAACTCTGAGTCAACATTAGCATCTAGGGATAATTAGCATCTTTTTTGGTCCAGCATTAGCATCTCTTTTGTCCAATAGTCTGTGGGTTGGAGGCCCAAAACATTCAGACAACCAAGTTGACATAATTTAAATTGTAAGGCCACATGCTACATTGCGGGCAGATTTGACAAATCAGGCACCTGGGGGGGAAAGGGGGGGGGGAGAAAACACATATGAAAAACACAGAAAAACAGACAAACCTGTATTTAGTAGGATCATGGAAAGCTGCCTCTCTAGCCCAATATTATCTTCTTATGATCACCAGCAGCTTTTTACAAATCCCAGCAAAAATATTCCGCATCCCCCCTTTAAATGTTGTGTGCCTTCAAATTATTTCCAAACCTACCATGGGGTTTTTTTGGCAAGACTTCTTCAGGGTCTGCCTTCCTCTGAACCTGAGAGAGTATGATTTCCACAAGGCCATCCAGTGGGTTTCAATGTGTGGATTCGAACCCTGGTCTCCAGAGTCATAGTCCAACATCAAGTCGCTATACCATACAGGACCTCTGCACTTGAGACAGTGGTATTTTGGCATTGTAGAGATGTGAATTCCCTAATACAAGGGATTAAATGGATTTTCCATGTGCACAATAGGCACTCTACCAGTGAGTTTCTTGATAGATTATTTAATGGGAACATTAGCTACCAAAAGAAAGCAACAAACAAATTGCATATTCTGAGGGTACTCATATATATATATACCACTGCCCCACATTGTTGTATTTGTAGTCCACTCTACACAAATTATGTAAGAACAAAAGAGCCAACTGTGTCAGAGCAAAAAGCTATAGTCCAGAATCCTGTTTTGCACAGTGACCAACTAAATGCCCATAGTATGACACAAGAAAAACACGGGGGGCAATTTGGGGATCTAGTACTAAGAGAAAGAGCATAGCATAAACCATACCATAAATAATTTACCAAATTTCTCTGATGAGGTAATTTTCTAGATTTCACTAACTTTATAGAAAAAACAACTCTAAAAAGTGTTGTTTTTTAATTCCCTGTTAGCTGCTTTGATTCTCTATGGAGTTTATCACACAGGAGGAATTTCTCTCAATTTCAAAAGAAAGAAAGTGGGGCCAGTTCAGAAATGAGTGAATTCGCTAGTTCAACGAATTTACATGATTGTGCATTGATGCTGCAAAGCGTTCGGAATGACTTCCCATTGCCTGAAATTGCATGTGATAGTTTCTCATGCAATAAAGTGAAACCCCATGATTGCATTCGGACTGCCATTGAATTATGTTTCCAATTTCTGTTGTCTGATAAACTCCCTAGTTAGGAGAAAGATGGGATATAACAACAACAACAACAACAACAACAACAGTTTTCCCTAATTCTTTTCGGTGTGGCAGGGGTTTAACTTCCAACCAGTTACTTTGGTGCTTATATCACAGAGATTCCATCACTTGAGAGATATTCCTCACTCTTGTAGAATTAGATAGTTATGGTAAACTAAGGAAGTACCATAACCACAAGTATTTTCCTATGTCTTTGACTACATATGGTCTGTCAGAGGACCAGCCCAACACATGTTTCACTAGCTAACAGACCTGGATAACTATGTCTGTACAACTGGTATGTAGAGGAGGATTTACATCAGCTGGAGTTCAGCTGGAGAAATTTTTTTTAGTCCTAAAAATAACAACAATGACAACATGTTTAACATCATAAAATGTCAGAGTTAAATGTTCATCAACCAAATTCACAACAATAATAATAAAATTGAAAGTGCATCTGAGCATATATAGGCAGCAATAAGTAACCCAGCCCTTTGCCCAGTACATACGGTAAGTGGCAGTATCTTCTAGATCAGATGGTTTTGATCTCTTCTTTCAGGTAGTGAGTCAATATTAATGACTAAAAGCACTGTCTGGTTATATTTTGACTTCACTTGATCAAGAAAATTTTCTTATACGCTTGTGTATGTAGAAAGGAGTGTGACATTTAATTTTGTGACTTCTTGCTAGAGTAATTTATTTACTAAAATGTAAAACAATAGTTAAAGAAAAGTGTAAAAGAAGACTGCAAATCTACATTTGATATGGGATCATTGGAGAGCCCTATTGTAACATTAAAATCTCCAGCCAAGAAAATACTAGTTGCTTTGATGTTGATACAGTATTTGATTTGTATTAAATATTATTCTACTTTCATTTACTTAGTTGTTAAAAGAGGACTGTAGTATATAGTAATATTAAGCATCAAAACTTTATTTCTATATATATTTGTTAAATCCCTTCAAATTATGATTACATGTGAAACCATTTAGAATATCTATGTTATTATAGTAACATATGTGCTGAAACTCATTATTGTGATGGCTACCTGAAACTTTTTAAAGGTTTACATTGCTTCCTTAGTTTAAATTCTAAATTTTAGAATAAGCAGTAGATGCATCCCAAAGTAAACTACTTTTTCAAGTTTGTTAATACCAAGATTTATCCACATTCCTGTCTAATTCATGAAGCTTGAAGCAAATGGCCCAGTTATGTTGTAAAGTGGAAATGCCTACCAAGCAGGAATGTGTTTAGAGGAGAGAAACAAGGCAAAAAAGCATGGAAGCCAAAACATATTAGGAACTGTTGAGCAAGCTGGGTAGGTTTTGCAGGGACAAGAAAAGACTGAAAGGCAATATGACAGTCATCTTCATATGTAAGAAGGAATGTCACATTGATAGAGCAAGTTTGCCTCCTGCTATTCCTGAAAGTATGGCCTGATTAAATGCATTCAAATTATGAGGAAGAAGCTTCTGGCTAAATAATAGAATGTATTCCATGACAATAAGAACTGTAAGACTGGGCTACCTTGGTTTTAACCATGTAACACTCTTTTTAAAAGTCTTTATTCCATAGTAGGAGTTGTTTACTCCGAATTTCCTTTTTTTATGTTCCCAAAGTCTATTTTCTATTCTATTCAAAGTTATTTTATTTTCCCTTCCAAAACGGTAAGGAGACAATGCCCAGAACTATAAAGTCACTACTTCTAAGGGCACTTCACAGCCTCTATCTTCTTACCTGCCAGTCTTCTTAACCACAGGTAACAAATTCTGAGAATTAAAGTTTGCTGCATTGGCTTGTACCTTTCGGTAACAACTCGTCACAATGTCTTGACTCCCCCGGCTCCTTTTTCAGGCTTGTCCCCAAAGGTCTTCACCCACCAAGGAGTACAGCAAGTCCCGACGAACCCCGTAACCCTGTCTTCCCCGACTTATCAGGAGGTTATCCTTCTGATAGTAGGCTTGTGACTGTTGAAAAGGACGGAGTCAAACTGGAAGTCAGGCTACCTTGGTTTTAAACAGCGGCTGTATGTCTATCTGTCAAGAATGCTTCAGCATCAGAATAGTGTGGACTGACCTTTGTTGCCTTTGCAACACTACAAACCTATCATCAATGACTTGTAAGACACAAATAAAGGCACATCACAGGCCCCATTTTAGCAACCTGACTTCCATATTCACAGATTTTTTTATCCATGGATTCAAGTAACCATGGCTTGAAAATATTATATATATATATATATATGTATATGTATATGTATATGTATACACATTCCAAAAGGAAAACGTTGATTTTGTCATGGAAGATCCTGATTTTGCCATGGAAGATTTTGAGGTACTGTACAGCTAATACAGATGATGGATGCTTTACTAACAAAATGTATAAATTGTTGGTGAAAATTGAAACAGAAGAAGAACAAGTTAAAGAATGTATGGTAAGTTGGGCTCAAAATGTTGGTCGTAATGTACAAATGGGGCAATGGAGAAAATGTGGTAAAGGGATTGAAATTTACATTAAGTTTTGATCTCAAGGAAAAAAAAATATAAGATAGTCTATCATTGGTATTTGCTGCCTGAGAGGCTGTTAAAGAAGTAGAAAGGGACTAGTAATGCTTGCTGGAAATATGAACAGCAACCAGAAACTTTTTACCACATGTGGTGGACATATAACAAAGCCAACAACAACAACAACAACAACAAAACGGATTTTGATTCATACACTGATTCAAGATGCATTGAAGATAAAATGTCAACTGAAACCTGAACTCTTTCAATTGGGACTGCTAGATTAACAATTTGAGATTAAGTATGGGGGAAACTTTTATATGCACAGAAATATTTATATGCACAGAAATTGAAGGGCAAGATGACCCCATTGAAGGAATATTGGATACTGCAGTCGTATGATTTGGCTGAGATGGATAAATTGACTGTCTTAATTAAAGAGAAATCTGTGAGGAGCTTTAAGAAACACTGTGAAGCGGTAATTGGTTTGTTTTTTTTTATAGGCAATCAATAGCTGGATTTGGAGATTAGTAGGATTGTTCATCAATAGAAACTTAAGACAAGATTTTGGTGACAAAAGTAGTTAGAGATCATATTATGTATAACCATTAGTTGAAAAGTTGGAGGTCGCTATTAATGCCTCCCCTTTTTTTACCTTTGTACATTTAGGGGCTAAACGGACTGTGCCCTTGGAGCAGCCTGCTGCTGCCCCTTTCAGTGCTGGTTCAGGGCTGTGGCAACTACATGCCGTGACCCCAATCCGGCCTTTCCCCAACGTGAAAAGGAACAGCAAAATGCTGCTCCTTTTCATGCCAGGGAAAAGGCGCCTTTGCTGTGGCATCAATGGCACTTTCTGACACTTCTTTTGGCACTGGATCATCTGAATGCAGCACCAAAGGAGCGCTGTGACACCGCCTGCTGTGTGGTTGGATCCATAGCATGATGGTGGCATCAGTGAACTGTCAGGGCATGCATTGTACGGATGCCACATCCCCACTCTGCCCCAAGGCTAGGTGATTAATAATAATAATATATTTATATTTTCCCTCCTCTCACAGGTGGATCGAGGCGGGATTACAACATAGTGAATATACAAATCACAACAATAAAATACAATAAAATTTTGCAGTAATTCCTTTATTATTATTAGCTTTATTTATAAAGCACCATAAATGTACAAATGTACAAAAACAAATGTAAAACAAATTCTTTCTAATGTTCTATAATATAATGCCAATCTGTACAGCCTCTTTGTTGTGTGCTTGTAGTTTTATGTTTTTGTATGTTTTTTCTTTTTGTATTTTGTATTTCCATTATATATAGTTTTATATTAGGGAAATTTCACTTAAAAATATTCTGGGGGGAAAACCCACCAAAAGACATAAAGTTCATATCATTATCATCCCAGACTATATGGCATTATGGGATCAGATTACGTTTTAATTTCCTTGAACATTAAACTAAACTTCCTTGAACATTAAACTAAACATGTAATCTATTTTTCTCTCCATCATAGTTTAGGATAATTTCATTGAAGATACGAATAATGCAAAGATACAAATAATAACCTTTTTTCTCCCTTGTGTAGATTAGTTTTGAGTTTGGATTTGTATGAAAGGGTACATAAGCCAATATTCTGTGATCAGAAACAGTCTTAAAGATGTGCCTTATAGGATGTTATGTGCATCTTAGCTATATTCTTCGGTGTGTAGTATCTTCTAAAGCAGAAAATTGTGTTAGTAGTATAATAAAAATGTTTAAAAATTATTATTTGACATAACGTTACATAGATTAGTGGCATGTCTTCAAAGAGGCACAGAAAATTCAAATAGATTTCTAAACACTATCTGTCAAATTCCCTGCAGCCGTCTTCAGTTTTTGGTGTTTTTCTATATGGTTTCTGTGATCCAAACCAAACATCATTAGCAACTTTCAAACTGCACATGAAATGTGTGTGTGTCTTCTTTTTGCTTATCTATACTGCTCTCAGTATAACAGATCCTGTTTAATAATGTTGATCACTGAACGAACTAAAAAGAATCTAGCTATTTTTTTCATATCAGTAGTCTATCTGTAATGCAAATCAAAAGAAATACCGTAGAAGGTGAAAACATTTTAAAGTCTGATGGCCTCAATTAGGTCAATTTGCAGGGATTTTAGGGATCAGTGGGTATTGATAACAAAATTAAGTAGAGTTTTTCAAAAGGACATTCACAAACTTTGTAGTTTCATTGACATGAAGTATAACAGAAGCATTTTGTGTTCTGCATTTATTTGTATTTAACTAATATGATTAAGTTCAGTAATAGTTTATATCATTTCCTAGGAAATACCTTTACCTTGAAACATTAAACATTAAACTCCGTCCATCAAGAGTCAGCAGACCAGGGTGTTTAGAATCAACTTCTTTGTTGATGGCTTTGAATTACATGATGGATCATGCAACCAAACTATTTGACTTTGCTCCAAAACTCACTGCAGAAATAATCCCGTTTGAGACTGGTTTAACTGCCCTGGCTCAATGCTAGGTAATCCTGGTAGTATGTTGTTGCACAAGAGCTCTCTCAAAGAGAAGGCTAAATGTCTCACAAAACTACAATTCCTAGAATTCCCTAGCATTGGGCCAGGACAGTTAAACCAATCTCAAACAGGATTATTTCTGCAGTGTGTTTTGGAGTTCTGTTTAGTTTAACTCTTTGAATCATTTGTCAACTGTTTTTTATAAGCATTTCAAGTTGTTGCTGTTCCCATCCAAACCTGTTTCTTGCAGTTGTTCCTGAGTGTTTTAATTTCAAGAAGAGGCAGTCCTGGGAACCACAATTCCCAGCTGACTGTAGCATAAGGAACATGCTTGCAATACTTGGAAGTTCTCAATGTCCATCCTCAAACACTTGACTCTCATTAAGCCTCTTAGGAAGCGTACTTTTAATAAAAGTAGGATATGAGCTTCAAGGTCTCTTTAACACTATACAATTATAGCACTTTGATATTGCTACCGTTTTAACACTGTGTATCTGCATCCTATGGAATTCTCTGATTTGTTGTTTTGAAAAGTCCTAAGATCTTTCTAAAGAGTCAGCATAGTGTAGTAGTTTTAGTACTGGACTATAACTCTAGAGATCAGGGTTCAGGTAACTCACACTCTCTTAGCCTCAGAGGAAGGCAATGGAAAATTCCCTCTGAACAAATCTTGTCAAGAAAACTCTATGATAGGTTCGATTTAGGGTCTCCATAAGTCAGAAATTATTTGCAGGCAGACAACAACAACAACAACAGCAGCAGCAACGATAAAGATCTCTCTGACAGAAAATTCTGAATTGCCTCCCTAAACTGCAAATCCCAAGATTCCATAAGATCGAGCTATGGCAGTTAAAGTGGTATCAAAATCCTATAATTCCACAGTGTGAAAGTTCAGAGCTTGGAACTTTGCTTTTTAAAAGCAAGGTCTTCCCATTCTTTATTACAGTGTTTGAAAAGTAATCCATTGTCATTATTGGTTATCATTCTTTTTTTAAAAAATCTTGTTTCAGTACATACTGCTACCCTGTTTCCCTGAAAATAAGACAGCCTCAGAAAATAAGACCCAGTATTGCTGAAATGCTAAATATAAGGCCTCCCCGAAAGTAAGACCTAGCAAACTTTTTGCATATAAATATATATACAATATATAATAAATGTTAACTTTTTTTGTTCAACAATAAATGTGAATTCTTCTTCATGGAAAAATAAGACATCCCCTGAAAATAAGACCTAGCACATCTTTGGGAGCAAAAAGTAATATAAGGCACTGTCTTATTTTCAGGGAAAACACGGTAGTTCTTAAATTACCAAAAAACAAAACAAAACTCTCCATATACTTCTTAGGAAATGCATGAAGCGTGACAAATACCTGTCAAAATGCCACAAAATCTCCTTTCAGGTAACTTTTAAAAGTGATTAAAATTGTATTTGTTACACCAGTACAACATCTTTGTTCCCACTCATGTTATCTTTGAACTATTGCTATGTCTTAATTATTAAAAGAAAGTTACTTCTTTTGCATAGCCACATTACTTGTGATGCATTACTTCCAAGCTCTGCCTGGGTAGAAGTCATTTTATTTAATCAACAATGTGGGGGCCATTTTGTATCTAGCCAATAATGAGTGAGAAAAGTCCTGCACATTTTCAATGGCGATGTTTCTTTCCCTTTTGGAGCGGAGTCTTGATAGTAAAACAGAATGGTACCAAGGTTTAAGACACCTTAGTACTGGTTCAAAATATACCTCCTTGAGTAGACTGCAATCCTTATCCCTAAATGTATGTCTAAGATACTAAATTACACATAGAGAATTGCTATATGGTATATGTAAAAATAACATTGTCTAATCATTAAGAGAAGAGCTTTCCCAACAAAGCTATAAAATTAACTCTCAAGACTGTTAAAATGCTATATGGTAAGGCTTATGGCATAAGCAAACATCAGTGAGTTCCGTCATATGCCATTTTCCACATATAATATCTACCAGTTGACTCTGCATAATTTTAATGATCTTTATTTGTACAGGTGATATTTTCCATCTGCACATCTCCAATCCATTTCTACTTATTTATTTTCTGTTTAAAATCTTGAATAGAACAAGTCCTGAAATACACATTAGGAGAAGTCTACTGGGCACTCTTTTTCAGCTTGGCAGTTTGCCTTTCAGTCTACCCATTTGTCAGCTTTACTACTGAAAATGCCACTGAAATCTTGACTTGGCTTATTGTCTGATTTATTGATGGAAGTATCCTCTATGCCAGTGATTCCCAAATGTTGGTCCTCAGCTCACAAAAGCCCCAGCAAGCCGAGCCAACAGCCGGAAATTCTGGGAGCTGAAGTCCAAAACATCTGGAGGATCAAAGTTTGGGAACCACTGCTCTAAACCTTGCCCAATTAATAGTCATTTATGACTTGGTTGACCCTAGTAAAATGGTCACAGCCATGCATTGTGGTTAGTGTCTTCCCCACTGAAATGTGCTATACCCCCTGAAGTCTGGTGAGAAATATTATGGGCAAGATGACCAAGTAAATAAAAGTAAGAGAACTTGGTGGGTTATCTTCTATAACTCTTCCAGATCAATGCCACCTGCAATTTGATTTTTTCATTTTTCAAGAAGACCTACACTATTGCATATATCTGCCAGGGTACATTTATCAATGTTTTTCATGTAATAATCAGTGATGACCTGCATTCAACTGAAGACAGTGTATCACTGTGCCTTAAACATTCCCACTTCCCTCTGTCTCCCTCTTTCTCTCTCTCACACACATTTTTATTCTGCTTCTCAGTCCTCAAGTTAATAAAGGAACTAACTCAAATCTGTTCCAGTAATATTGAAATTACTATAACATAATCTTGGTATGCATACCCCTATTATGACAGACAAATAGGCAGAACTTCAATTTTTCTTTATTTTTAGAATTTATAGCAAAATTTGCTTTCTATAAACCTTTTTGTTAGCTTACACGTTTAAAAGCAGATTGCATACCACGATAAAAACAAAAATGTATCAGTGAGTTGGATCCATACTTAAAATAGATTCATCAAAATAAAGTTTGTTATTATTATCATCATCTCCACATTGCTATCATCATCATTTATGTCCTGCCTTTCCACCAAAACCAACCCTCTGCCACTTAGTCTCCAAACAGGTGGTTGCTGTGCCATCAGATCCCCTTTCCTGCTTCTTATCAAGGAAAAAGAGTGACATCTCTGCCTACCACACCTACCGGTATAGTGATACAATAACTTACTGTGTTCTCTTAGAAAGAACAACAAAACCTCTGTCTTTGGCTGATTTGTTTTCTTCAGCCAAGCACTGCCAGGCACTTCACTGCCATGAGGAGGAGCAAATGGCAGTTCTCTTCTCGCCTGAAATTAATACAGGGCAAGAAAATGATCAGGGTGGGTGGTATCTGAGAGCGGAGAGTAGCTGCTCGAAGAATAGGAACTATTAAAGCTACTGGAAACACATCCGGGGTAGCCGTGTTGGTCATATAGCAAAGTACAGTGACACCCAAAGTCCACAAAACAGTGACACCTTTATTGGAACAACCAAAATGCACAAAACATATGTCAAAAGCTTTCAAAGCTCCACTGGCTTCTTCATCAGGCAAAAAACAAACAAAAACAAAACACCAAACAGGAAAAAAAAACAGTTTGGAATCATAGGCCTATATTTTGTTAAAATGTTATAATTGTTTTCAGTTAAGATGGTTTGGAAGGATATCCATGTAGGCAAAGGCCATTCTTCCTTGACCATGCAGGCTCTGGGAGCTAACGTGTTGTAGACTAGTTTACTCTGCCAAAGAAGGGGGCAGGTATTCTTGGCACAGGACAGAGGCAACATGGATCTCAATGGAGGATTCTTTTTGTGTTGCATGTTGCTGTTGTGTGCCTTCAAGTCATTTCTGACTTTTGGCAACCCTAAGGCGAACCTATCATAGGGTTTTCTGAATAGGATTTGTTTGTAGGAGGTTTGACATTGCCTTCCCCTGAGGCTGAGAGCATGTAACTTGCCCATAGTCACCCAGTGGGTTTCATAGCTGAGCTGGGAATCAAACCCTGGTCTCCAGATGGATTTTTATGTTATTGTATTATACTACTGGAGATGCATGTACGAATTGGGATTATCTTTACACTATGGCTGTGGCAGTATTTTGGCTGAAACCCTACCACAGAGCATTCATGGCAAGGGTGGAAATAATGTATCTGGATTGCTTAACTGCAGGTCCCTGAAGCCATAGTCAGCACAGCCAATGGTGAAAAATGCTGAGAACTGCGGTCCAACAACAGATGGAAATCTATGTTATTCCTGCCTCTGATTTATGGCATAATGAAGGTGTTTGATCTTATTTTTCTCTTTTGGACATTTTAGAATAGTGTGTGTGTGTGTGTGTGTGTGAGAGAGAGAGAGAGAGAGAGAGAGAGATGGGAGCAGCATAGTAATCAAAGAACTCCATTTAGACATCTATTTTGCAAGGGTGTGAAATAATTACATAAGACGCAGCATTTGGGGGATCAGAGCTATTGCTTCTTATACAATCATTCTTACATGCATGAAATCAATGGGAGTTATGTCTGAATAAAAACAGCAGGACTTGGCACAAAAACAGTACCAAAGTATTCATTATTTGTTCTTGCTGTGGGATTTCACTTAATACAAAGAGAGTGAAACATATGCAAAAACTGATAGGGGTTTCTTTTTTCTTTTTGCTCCCTCATAATAAAACAAAAAACAACTGGGTAGCTTTTATTTTCTATGGAGCAAGTTCCTTCGTTTCCCAAGGTTGTGGTTTTGCCAGTTGCTGTTATATAAAAAGGAACCTGTTAAAGAAGAAGAAGAAGAATGTAAAGTGGCACTAAATTTATATTTGTACTCTAAATATGAGGATCATTACTAAACCTTGACAAAGTTGTATGGAAAATAAGGTAAAAAACTAAATATTTATTCAGAAAGATAAATGTTTTTATGTGTTTCTTGTAGATACATTCATTTCCCTTTGATGAACTACCAACTGTTTTCATGTAGCTGGCTGAACAGTTATTTCAAGTAGAATTTTGTATTATTTTATCTTCTTTGGTACTTGAATTGACAAACATCTAACACAGGTGCAAATCATGTGTCCCCTCCAGAGACTACAAATTCCAAAATTCCCTATTGGCTATGTCTCTACAGCTCCTGGGGAGTATAATTCAACGATATTTAGAAAGCTGCAAGAGGCAACAATTTCACTTGTCTTTTATAGCCACTCTTCCCATAGCTATTCTGAGTTGTACAAGTTCTCCCTGTGATGAATTGTGTCCTTTCAGAGGTTCTGCATCAAAGAGCTCCAGTACAACTCAGGATACATAAAGAGGTCATAACATCAAAAGTGTATTCCCTGCCTCCTTGGCAAGCGAACCACTAGCTGTTCCTAGTCTCATAGGATTAAAAGGTTAGAGTATTGAATTAATACACTGGGAGACCAGGGTTTGAATCCCAATTCAGCCATTAACACCCACTGGGTGACTTTGGGCAAGTCACACTCTCTCTGCCTTAGAGGAATGCAAAGGCAACCCCCCTCTGAACAGATTTTGCTAAGGACCTTATCAGACGGGAGAAATTTCTCTTTATTCCGAATGGAGCCAATGGGAGCCAATTCGAATTCAACGTGAATTCGCTAGTTGGGCAAATTTACGTGAATTCCAATTGCATTCGAAATGTGTTCAGAATGACTTCCCATTACCTGAAAATGACTGCCCATTGCCCGAAATTGCGTGAGATGCTTTAATACTGTACACAATAACGTGAAACCCCATGATTGCGTTTGGATTGCCATTAGATTATACTTCCAATTTCCGACGTCTGATAAACTCCTAAGAAAACCTTGTAATAGGTCAGAAATGACTAGAAAGTAAATAACAACTACTTATACCACATAAATCAACCAGTGACTCTTACTTTCTCAATTGCCCGGTGAGCACAGTCAAAACCCCATACGACCAACAGTTGAATAGGGACAACTAGACAGAACTCACGTGAGTACATTGGTAAGAAAATCCCTAGCTGCAAATATAGAAATTCTGTAGTGTTACCCTGATTGCTTTTTGAATCAAAACCAGTCCTTTTCTAAATATCCAGCTGGGTTTGTCTTAACCAGTTTCACGTATTCTGCAATAAAATCATGCATAAATTAAAGAAACAATGTGTGTGTAAGGGTCGGGGTAGATGCAAAAGTAAGTGGTTGCATTTGTTCATATTAATGGGAACAATCAGGATAAAGGTCCTTAAAAATTAGATATGTCTGCAAATCTCAGTTTAGGAGGCCCCACGCTATAAAAGGATCAGAAGCATTATGAGATTGTCTTCCCCATATGGTTTTGAATCAATGTGGATAAATAAATGTTGAAAACACATAATGTGTTGTATCATTTAACCAGATTATATATTGTTCTTTATCTAGAATTATGGTTTAGATTAATAATATTTAGGGGGGACATCTGTGGTAATCTTAAGGGGCACACAAAATTTTAGAAATATTCAAAACTATTCTTTCCTTACATCTACTGTTTTTTTGAATTTGCTGTAACTTTAATAAGATTTTACCCTTTTAAACTTTTAATTAGATTATTTTAAGCACCATAAAACATTAAATATAATTTATTTAGTATTTATCTATTGAGTGTTGTTAGATGCTTAGCTGTTGTCAATTATACAATATTTCCCAGCATCAAATACTATTGATGGCCAGGCATTAGATACTGTAAATTTACATATATACAGAGAGAGAGAGAGAGAGTGCATCTTGCATTGTGAGGTAATGAAAGATGTTTGTATTGAAAGGCAGTCATTCAGAAATAAAAATGGAAAAGGTTCTCTAAACATGCATAATATCTGAAAGTGCTCTTATTTCTCGCCAAACAGTTTCCAAGTCTGGCCTGTGTTACAGTGACATCTGCTGAATGAAAATAGAAGATGCACTTAAAGTGAGGGAATAAAAGTGCATCATCATCATCATCATCATCATCATCATCATGATGTAAATAAAAAAGAGGGTCAAGATACATTAAAGGAAATTTGGGACTTGAACCAAATTAAGATTAAATGAATTCAATCCATCTTCAGTTGAACAGACATGAAGTGTTGTCCCCTTCCCCCTCCAAAAATAAAAAAAATAAAAAATGTGGGGGGGAGGATTGAAAATATATGTTGTTAGACTTATGAGGCTACAATAGTTTTAAATGAGTACTTGATTTTAAGTTCAAGTTATTTCACCTATATACTAAACAAAAGAAGGACTTTGAAAAATTTTCTGGAATGCCTAATCAATTGTTATTCTGAAAGAATTACTTTGCTAAACTTGGGTTGCCAGTTTAGCATACAATACAATTAAATACATACTATCCATCCCTCTTTAGTAGAGAGTGTGCACCACTGATCTAGGTTGAAACTACTCCTTATAGGTAGTGGAAGTTAAACCTGCCTTCCCCAGCTGTTTTATCTTTCAAAACAGTCTCTCCACACAACATGTAAAACAATTCATTGCTAACTTCAGATTAGGGCCACGTATAAGATCTTGGTAAAAAAATAAATATTAAACTGTTTCTTTAATAACCATATTTTGTTGTTGTTGCATGCAACTCTGTGGTCAACATCTGCCAGACATTGACCATAGAATTGTGCTGGAGGAGCTACAAATGCCTAGTGGAGTGTTCTCTCTTGGAATCTCTTCTAGGTCCTTCAGCACGACTTTTGGTCAAAGTTGACCATAGAGTTGTACTGGAGGTCCTAGATATTCCTAGAGAGAACATATTAATAAAATCCGTGAATAATCAAAACCATAAAATTCAAAGCTGCAAATGTACAGGGACAAGTGTAATTGGCATTATTAATCCTTTAAAATGAAGGTTAAGGGAAGGAAGCCCCAAATTGGGTGTAGTCATTGTGAAGACAGTCTGGACCTGATTTGGGTTTTGGCCCTGCATTGTGTAAGCGGGATGCAGGGGAACCTGGGGTGAAACACCTACGTAGACAAGAGCTGTGTTGTAAAGTGCCTACACTGTAGGTTTAGTTCTCTGTGAATCAGCAAAAAAGTGACTCTGGGGAGCTAAAATGTTTTGTCCTAGCACACAGGAGTTCAGGAGTTCTAGATCATGCTTTTCCTGTTTCCTGCCCAACAAAGTGGAGATTTGGTATCTCATACTCTATTGTCGTCATCTCTTTGGGTTGTATAATTTCTGGATTTTTCAAAGCTCTGTGTTTTAAATCTTACAAAAATCAGAAATGGTATTTGTCAGATATCCCTTTCTGCAAACATAAACATTGCTTTATGGTATGATATATATATATATATATATATATATATATATATGGCAGCATGGTAAATGTTATATTGTTTGTTAAATTATGCATTTGGTAGGTACATTACTCCCAACACAATTTTTAAACATAATAAGAAGAGAACATCCACATTGCAATTTCATTTTGCAAACTGTCCTTTCTTCCTCTGCTATGAGTTCTGCTATGCAATTGGTTCCTAGTTATAGAGTGATAAAGACCGCCCAAAAGGGGCAGTCTGGCACCACCTCTTTTTGCGGAGCAACTGCGCTGCAGCAGCTAGATGCTGCAGTGCAGTTGCGCCGCAAAAAAGGAGCGAGGAAACCACACTGTGCAGCTGTGGCACCACCATTACGAACACCGTCTAAACGGAGTTACATAATGGCAGTGGCTAGGGTTCGTGTGCATGCGAATGCTGAGCACTCACGAACCCTAATGGCACCGCCCAGGCACCTCTTAGTGCCCGTCTGTATTGGGCCATTGTGTTTCCCACAACCAGGAATCTGCCAGGCACTTCCCAAGAAAGCTGCTTTCTTAAATACTATCCAGAGGTCACATGTCTACAGAAGTAATCAAAGCAAATATAACCCATGAGCTTAATCTATCTAACTGGCTATTGAGAAGAATAATATGAAGGAGGTGAGAGCTGTGTATGACATCTTGACCTCCATGGAGGAAAAGCAATTTAGAAACCTTAATAAATACTATGGGTCAGATTCACAAGGAAGTGAGTAACAAGGACTCTGTGAGCTCCAATATTATAGCTCCTACATGCACATGTCCAATATTATAGCAATCCCTATCAAACAGGTCCTTAATGTTCATGGCATTCTTGAGTTCTCGTGACATTATCCAGCGTAACAAAGCAGGGGGAGAGGAAATAAGACTGATAGAGACGGGAATAGGCCAAAACAATTTGCTGCCTGATAATAAAGACAACACCTCTGCTGCATACCTTCTATGGAAGCCAAGTGGACTAGCAGTGAACAAGAAAATATCCTCTCTCACACCTACAGCAGCAAAATAGTTTGGGAGCCTAGGCTGGATCGTGTGACATATGTGGCTCATATGTGGCCCCATCATTCAACAGATGGGAATAGCTGGTTTCTCAGGAAGAACAATAAAGTGGGATGCTGTTGCTATCTCTCATCACCTGCCATTTGACGCAGTTGCCTTTCTCTGTCTAATGGCATGGCTGCAAACCATTCCTGGGCATAAAAGGCTTAAAAATACTGATAAAATGTTTCATGAAGTCTTGCTAATGCAATTTAGGTACAAATCTCCCAAAACGCCCTGTGTACAGTCTGTGATTAAAAGAGACAGCTGCAAATTAATATTTCATCATGACAATCTGTCAAGCCTGTTATTCTTTACTTGCACCTAACACACTTTCAAGCTTACTTTATTTGAATTAAATTGTAATCCCCAGTTGTTTTCCCTAACCTATTTATTCTAAAATCTTATTCTGAAATCAAAGAAGTGTGTTAATTCTTATAGTCAGTTAGAAAACTGACTTTCCAGAGTAGCATCAATAGGTATAGCTGAAATATCAATGTGCATTTTAAAAACTCATAATGCATAGTTTCAATGTCGTGGCTTCATTTGTATAGGGTAGCAAGGCAATTTTTATTTATTAAGACTATTTTTTTAAAAAAATCACTTATATGCTTTATGTAACTTTATGTAACTGTGGTTGATTCTTAATGATATCACCAGGATCTTGCCCCCCTCCCCATATTCAATACAAAGAAAAATAAAAAGTTTTGTATTAACTTTTTTCTTTTACTTGGCATTTCAAAATCCAAAATATAAGTTTTACAGGCTTATTTGTTTATTTATTTAAAAACTTTCTTCATTATCCTCTTAGCAGAAATTTTACATTATACAGTAGTGTAAACTATCTGTAGCGATTTTGAGGGCTTCATCCACACAAGTCTCATTCAAAACAAATTTTGAAGTTATCAAAATCAAAACAAGCCATTTGTGTAACTAAATAACATACAGTTTATTGATAATGTATGACTGATAACATGGATATAGATTTTGCTTTTGCTTTTACCGATCTTTATTTCTATTCTACCTTTCTCCTAAAACTAGGAAGCTAGCATATGATGAATAAAAATTTGCATGTGTCCCTTAGGTGACTGAAGGTGAAATTCCTCAAAACAGATTACAGCATTCAATCTCTTACGCATCTGAACATTGCCCCAGAAACTGGCAAAACTTTGTGCAGGCAGCATAGTTCTTCTTTGCAAGGTGAGAGCAAAGGGGCATTCTCTTGCTTAAATCTTTACAGATATTGCGCGATCATGAAAAACAAGCTGTTAAACAAATGCTCCCCCCCCCCCCCAGGATAGGGTGGGCATTAACTGTAGCAAGCCTGTATGTATGACCTTCCAAGGGCTACATGAAGTACTGAAGAAAATTTGAGGGAGGGGGATAAACCCAAAAAGTCAAACTGGCCAGAGGTCTATTGTTATTGTGTGGTGTCAAGTCATTTCTGACTTATTGCAGTCCTATTATGGGATTTTCTTGGCAAAATTTTGTTTAGAGGGGTTTTGGTATTGCCTTCCTCTGAGCCTGAGAGAGTGTGTGTCTTGCCCAATGGGTCTCTGTGGTTGAACAGGGATTCCAACCCTGGTCTCCAGTCCAGAGCCCTTTTCCAACACCCAAACCACCATACCATGCTGGCTTTCCAAAAGTCTACCGGTTCTTAAGAACCATAACTTAACAAAATGTTAAACCATGGAGGGAGGCCTTGTAACCTATTGCAAAGGTACATTGTTGTACCTGGAGACATCTAGAAGCAGCAATGCCCCCCCCCCTTTTTTTTGGCCAGAAAATTTTGGTCCCAGGGTTTTAGAGGTGCCAAGAGCCACACAAACATTCCTGGGAGAACTCCATACATCTCCAACATTGCACTTTGCCTATTCCTACTCTAGGAGAAGGAGGCTGCCTTCCTGGTGGGTGGGACCACATCCTTCCTGTCATAAAGCTTGCATAAATCTAGGTATGAGGCCTATGGGACAAAACACCTTCAAGATATTTACATCTAAAATTGTGCTTGCCCTGGCACCAGTTAAACTATGTGAGAGGCACTCCATTAAAGATGAAAACTACATGGCTACATAGGCTTTAAAAAAAAATCAATAAAACATCCATCCTTGAGATGTGTCTCTAGTTTCTTCCGCATATTTTATTCAGTACTCCCCAATTTTTGTTGCCTTCATTTAATCACAGAGTACCTAGATAGGAAGTACTTTTTCAGCTATCTCTAGATAACACAAAGCTTAAGTTAGCTTGTAGGTACTAAAGACATTTAGGTGTAGTATGTTATATAAATTGCAGCTACCAAAATGTCTTCTTTATGTAACTATTAGAAGAGCCAGAACATATTTTAGCCTGGCTACTCTCTTGAGTAGGTAACTTGTCTCCAGTAGCCACAGTATTAAACCAGACCTCCTCTACTGATCTTGTTTGTTTGTTTATGCATCTGCATTTTTTTTAAACAAGTGATTATCCAGGGAATATTCTATATCTTTGTTCTGGTAGAAAGACAGAGAGAATGTTAATGTTCTCACAGTTAGTATGAGCTGAGAATAACAGTTCTTAAATTAGTTCTGTGGAGGTGGCATGATGAAAGCAGTTTACAGCAGTCTAGCACCAAAAAGGAGAAAATATCTTGAGATGCAAATGAAGTGGGATATTGTAGAAGAACTGATTTCTGATACAGAAATGTACCTTTCAAAGCTGTCCCAAACATTTTGCTGTTTGAGACAGAGCAAGAAAGCCCTGTCAACCCATTCGCTCAGACCAAAGGCTTTAGTACCCTAGGATTAGCCAATAACTAGTTGAGGTTTTTGCCCCCTGTGATTTAGAGCATCCCAAACAAAGCAAGAAAAACAACAACAAACCACCACCTCTTTTTTTGTGTGAGCTACCCTGTTCAGGTCTTGCAAACTCAGAACCATAGCTTACTTGATTAAATCAATGCAGTGCAGTGCTGTTTTCCTCTTTTCCTACTGACTTCTATGTCCTGTGTGTATGTGCTTTCAAGTGACTTGTTAACTTATGGTGACCCCTGTGAATTTCATAGCATTTTTTTAGAGAAGGAATACTCAGACTCAGGTTGCCATTCTTTCCTCTGAAATACAGGGCCTGGGCAGACTGGGACTTTGTGCCAGCCTGGGCCCAAACTAGGATTGTGTGGAGGCTGAGCATTTACATGCTCAGAAACCCTACCATGTACCCCAGGTGCCATCTTGGCACATGCCCATATAGATGGGATGCACCATGATGACGTTGCTCATGCGCAGTGCCTAAACAGCACTGCGCATGAGGGGCATCATAAGGGTGCGCTGCAGCCTTTACGGTGCCATTATGTAGTGTCAGGAAAATAAGCCCCTTTTCAGGGCTTCTTTTTCCAGCGAGTTGAGGGCATGGCATTGGGGCAGCATAGAGCTGTTGAGCCCCATAGTCTACAGCACCTGGTATTCCTTGGCTGAGCCTGCTTAGCTTCCAAGATCAGATGGGATCCATGCCTTTTAGGATATTTAAGAGCTACCTTCTACTTTACCAGGCATTATTTTGTTTTCCAGGGAGTCATGTTGCCTCATGATATGTCCAAAGTACAACAGTCTGAGTTTAGCTATCTTTGGCTTTTAATGTGAGTTCAGGCCTGATTTGTTCTAGACACATTCAATTGTCTTTTCTCCTCTCCCATTCATTTCTCATCTTACCTGTTTATAAATAAGGCTTCACCAGGGCTTTCAAAGTCACATCCTGTCTTGCCTTCCACAATGTCAAACATTATTTAAACAGTGCAAGCCAATCCATGCCTACTTAAAAGGAACTCCATTCTAGTTCATTTGGCTTTAGGATTGCAGACTATATGTAGCACTGTATCATAACATATACTTCTAGAAAATTCATAACAGCTGAATTTTCTGTTGTGGAAAAAGAGATACAGGGCAGCCTATACTGAAAGCATAGCTGACCGGCAGGGTTCCAGAACAGGACCATTTCATATTTCAGCCTGGAATGTATGTAATTCAAGCTGGCTTGCTGATTTTTGAAGCACCTTGTCTACAGATTTTTGTTATTAATCTTACTTCTTTCTTTAAAGTTTTTTTTAGTGTTCATTTACAAACATCTCATTATTTAAACCTCTTCTACTTGCACATGGAGGGGACAGCTTGATCCAGATCAGCAACCCACATGTTTACTTGCAAGTAAAACAGAAAGAAAGGACTCCGCTGCATGCCACACATTTAACATTGTTTCTCCTTAAAAACAAATTTAACATTTTCCTGCTTTGTGTTCTTTTAGGATTCCTTTGCTTCATTTCTTAAAAAAACAGCAACAAAAAAACAAAATACAAACATAAAAAGAGGGGAACAACCCACTGAGAAATAACAGTTATTGCCTCTTTATGAAGAAGGCACTGTGCTTTATAAATTATATATAGTATTAGCATACAGTATTATAATCTTTGGTTCTGTCTCCCAACCCCTTTCCTCTTGTGCCTCAATAACCCTTACAGAGGGAATATGTGAAGGAATGTGTCTCTTTTTCACTTTTTGAGATGTGCTTCTTTAATTTTAAGTGCTTTACTAATTAAATAACAATGACAACTACAATAACCTCTGTTGGGTATGCTTTGATTGGGAGTTCCTGCATGGCAGGGGGTTGGACTGAATGGCTCTTGTGGTCTCTTCCAACTCTATGATTCTATGATTTTATGATTAAAAACAATTTGTGATGTGACACTATGTTTGTCTATTTTATTAGGGAAGGTAATGAGGAGAGCTTCTTATAGAACTACAACAGTGGAAAGCTTTGGAAAGTTATATTTTACAAAGTGAGCACTGATACAGGGTCATCCATCCAAAAAATACTGTTAATCCAAATCGAATTAATGTGCAGTCTCTGAAATTTGCAGAGTGTATGCAACTACTCATGAATACATGAAATGAGGATCTTACAAACCTTTCAAGATCTGAATGCGTGGTGTATGGATAACCACCTTATCCTGATATTTATTTGGACATCTGGTTACCTTTTGATGAAGTCTATGTACTGATTAATTTTCACTGCTTTTATTTCTATAATTTTTTTGCTAAGCCTGTTTCCCCCTGTTCTGCGCCTTTTAAAAAATGATTTTTGACCATAAAAATAAATGACAGCCTTCTTCAACCCTCTGAATGTTTTGAACCTCGTCCCCCTTCAATTTCAACCAGCATAGGCAATAGTCTCAAAAGCTGAGGGCCTTATCATAAAACCTTTATTCTTGCTGCAATTGCGTTAATGAAAGGAAGTGCATGCATACTGATTTGGGAACACTCTCTACCAAACATTCCTTTGATAGTGGGACCAGGACTCTTGTTGGTCTGGCACACTCTCTTCTGCCCTTATCCTTAACCCTGCTTCACTAACCTATGCCCTACTCAGCATGCCTTTCATTTGTGTGTGTGTGTTTAAATGAACTTCCAAAGTTATGCTAATGTGGTTTAACAAACAAGTAACAAACAAACACACAAATCCCAGGTTGTTCTAGAATAGTGGAGGGGAGGGAGGAAGAGGAAGAGGCGGAAATACTGATACGACATGACTGCCCAATCCCAGAACTACACAGGAGTAACTCATCACACCTGAGGCTGGATGGCCATCTGCTGGGGATGCTTTGACTGGGAGTTCCTGTATGGCAGGGGGTTGGACTGGATGGCCCTTGTGGTCTCTTCCAGCTCTGTGATTCTATGGAGTTTATCACACGACCAATTTTTTACTGAAAAACCGAACGCAATCATGGGGTTTCGCGCGATTGCGTGATTTCTCATTACATGCAATTGCTGGTTTTGCGAATGCAATCATGAGGTTTCGCGCAATTGTGTTTGTTTTGGGTTTAAAAGAAACAGAAAATGTATAATAAGCTTTCACGCAATCGCGTGATTTGCGAATCCATAGCGCAATTTACTTTCACAAAATAACCTAGGCATGTCATTGTGTGATGCACTTTCACGCAATCATGCGAAATTCCGAATTGAATACGAAAATTACTATTGCGAAATTGAGAGAAATTCCTCACATGTGATAAACTCCTATGATTCTATGATTCTAGGACTAGCACTATATCAATGTGATTAGGAATTTATTGACAGGGCATTCCTTGTCAGTGGCAAGTTGTGGTATAACTATGCTTGAAGGACAAGGCAGGGATGAAAGGGAGACAGGATCATCCAATAGGTCACCAAAGACACTATTATCTAACTTGTATGGCAGTTAAAAATCATGTGTTATAAAATCCCGGGCATTGTCATCCAATCCATGAGGATGGCACCTACATCAGGGAAAGATGGATTATCGGGGAAAGATGGATTATACATACCTGTGTATATATACTAATCGCCATCTTTGCAGCTCTTTTAAAAAAACATCTTTTTTAAAAAAGCCAACTTGAGGGGAAATTACATTCATTTATTGGTGTTGAATTTGCCATTAAAATGATGGTACCATCAATTGCTGAACACTGTAAAATTTCTTCCACCCTCATAGTAATAGAGCCTGGGGAAGGGGGGAATATGCTATACAAAGTTTGCTGGAAATCTGTAAATCATTACTAACCTGAATTTACCTTGTGTCTCTGGGTTTTCAGTGATTCACCTTATTAACGCAACAATTTCTTTTCTAGGTACTTCTGAAAAATAGTTCAAATGTATGCATATTGCACTCATAATGTAAATAATTTTATTTTTATATATTACTTTTCTATTAAGTACTTACAAAAACAGAACAAAAAGTAAATATTAAATTACGTTATCTATTGGAGTCAACAAACAAGTATAAACACTCCTTATGCTTAGATAACCATGGAGATATATCATTTGCTTTTATTCATATCACTGAGAATTTATGCTATCAAACTAGATAATAATGTCTTTTTGTTCCTCTGCATGTTCTTCCTTTGGTAACACTGTTTGACAACATGGATTTGTTTTACTCATGGGAGCAATTTAAAAATGGTGGTGTTCAGACAAGCCTCTCTGAATGACACCCAGTAATAGAATAGTTCAAATTAAATTCACAAACAATTTATTTTCAAATGCACTGAAATGATCATAAAGAAATGACACAGAAATACCCCTGATATTCCTTGATCAAACACTTTTAAATCATTTGAAATTCTCTTATTTGTTTCACAAGATTTATCCTTCCAATATAATAGCAAAATACACAGGGTATTTAACAAAAGCATAGCTGTATGCATTAGAACAGGGAGCCAGACTCCAGGCTTGCATGATCCACATTACTCACATTATTATTATTATTATTATTATTATTTACTAGAACCCTGGATCCACTAACAGAAGCCATTTGCAAAACAGGGACTCTGGGAGACTAGGGTCTGAATCTTCACTTGGCCATGGAAACCTGCTGAGTGACCTTGGGCACATCTCAGCCTCATGTGAAGAAAACCCATGTAGTGACACCGTAACCCAAAAATGACTTGAAGGCACAAAACAATAATAACAACAACGTTAATGGCAATTACATATATAAGTATTTTCACACAAACAGCATCCCTGGTTTCTCTCCATATGTTTTTCTTCAGCAGCCAGTTTTGGGTAGGGGAAAAAAAGTCTTTTCAATGTTGAAGTTTTTAGATAAAAGAAAGTCAGAAATTCTTGCCAGCATCTTTGATGTAAATCATTCAGTAGATCCAGATCCAGATTTACCTTCTCCCCACAACCGCATTCCAAAATTGGCATTTGTTTATAATAATAATAATAATAATAACAATAGTTTATTTATAGCCCGCTCCTCTGTTCATTCACTCATACACTGTTCATACACTCTGTTCATACACTGTTTCCCTCTTTCATGTTCCTTCCTTGACTTTTAGATGCAAGAGGTTCCTTCTTGTCTAGTCAACCACATTCCTCCTTTTCTTAAACTTAAACAGAAAAATACAGGGAGAGCAAAGTGTGGCCCTGGGAACCAGGGCTTTTTGTAACTTGAAATATTGTGATTTTCCTCTGCAGGAAAATTCCAGAAATTGCAATTCACCTGGTCAATAGGTTGCAGTCCCCCCCCCCCACTCCCATTTAACCCATTTTTCAAAGCTATAAGTGGACATCTAGTCATATCCAAGGCTTTGTTCCATTTGGGAGACAATTTTGGCATCCCTGTTAAGCCCCTAGAAACCTTTCCTTGGACCTCCCTGTTATTTTGTGCCTTCAAGTTATTTCCCAACAAGACCTATCATGGGGTTCTTTTTGGCAAAATTGTTCAGAAGGGGTTTTCCACTGCCTTCTTCTGAGGTTGAGAGAATGTGACTAGCCCATGGTGATCCATGGTGATTCCTGAGGAGGAATTTGACCCATGGTCTCCAAAGTCATAGTCCTGCATTCATACTACTACACCATGATGGCTTTTCCAAAGCTCCTACAATTGCCCGTTTCAAGCTATATACTTCCCGTCTACCAGAGACCATTCCAGACACAGGTATAGTAGTTGCTCTTCTTGTTATATTTATTTATATCTCACCTTTCCTCCAGTTTAAGATCCAAAGATTAAAAATAGTAAAAATGCACAAAATACAAAAGTTACAATGTGATTAAACAATTAAAAAAAACTACAACCAATTAAAAACATATTGAAACCATAAAAATATAGAACAGGACAACAAAAATAAGTCCTCAAAGGCCTGTCAAAACAGAAAGATCTTCAACTGTTTTGTGGGAAGAGAGTAGGGAGGGTGCCAGTCTGACCTCCCAGAGAAGGGAGTTTCAGAGCCAAGGGAGCCACCACTGAGAAGGCTCTGTCCAATGTTCTCACAAGATTTACCTGTGAGGTTGGTGGGACAGAGAGAGGAATTAGAACGGCTACATATCCAGTCCGGGAGAACAGGGGAAATACACAACCAGGAAACACAACATGAGCCTGAACGAGGGACCTGCATCCCCAGAATCCCTGGTAGCACTGGCACAGCCCAGCAGTCAGGGGATGTGACCTCCGCTTCTCTGCTTCTCCAGTTGTTAACTGCTCTCTTCCAAGCAGGCCATGATTATCTAGACATTCTGGGTTGTTAGAAGACAATAAAGTCCTCAAATTTGTTAAAGTATGTAACTTAAGAACTGTAGGGAGTAATAAAGGAGCAATTTGCTTTGTCAAAGCTTGGAATACAAATGAGGACTTTTATGATGTTGTCACATCAGACTATCTCTCAGGTTATGTTTCACCCTTTTTCCTATAGAGAGGGGTGGGCAGAATATGCTAACTTCCTGATCTGCAACTTCGTAAGATGATGATCTCCCTTCCATTTGTTCTCTTGCCTCATATTTTGAACACTGATGTTCTGGCAAGGACCCAAGGACTGTACTCTGCTGTGCTTTTCCGGGGTCCTTCTGCAGAGGTCTTGGATGGAAAACTCTGGCTTAAAACCAGTCACTGAGTCTAGCTCTTGTGTGGCCTTCACTGTTGGCCCCCAGGATACCCGTGGCATCTCCTTGTCTAGGCAGAATTGGTGTCATGATCCTCACTCTGGGGATCATGGCACCAATCCCCTACTTCAGCTTCTGATTTGGCTTCCACATCCTGATTGTCTCTCAGTCTGCACAATGGAAGAAAACATTTAAAATAATACATAGATTAAAGCTAAAAGGCAAACACAAAATAATCCTTAAAATAATTTAAAACCAAAGTGTTAAAATAGTTTAACGGTCCAAAGGCTGCCCAATGGAAGCTTAGGGTGCATCTACACTATAGAAATGACACTGCTTTTAGCAATGTAGCTCCATCCCATGGAATTCTGGGATTTGTAGTTTTACAAGGGCTTTATCCTTCTTTGCCAAAGAGTACTGGTGGCTGACAAAACAATAAATCCCAGGATTCTGTAGTTAACGTTCCAAGGAGATGGAATCAGCCTAATTTCCCGTGGCAGGGAATTCCTCTATTTGGGTGCTACTACAGAAAAAGCCTTGTTTCATATACACGGCATGAGGCATCAGGACATGCAACAGGGTCACTGTTGAGGATGCCAGATTTCAGGCAGGCTCATATGGGGGGTTGCAATCTTTCACACATCCCATTCCCAAGCTATTTAAGGCTTAGTAGGTCAAAAGAAGCACCTTGACTTGCGGTTGGAAGCAAATTCCTAGGCAGTGTAGTCCTCGACTGGTGTTATATGGTCTCTGGTTTATACAGCCAACAATAATTGTGCACTAGCTCCAGTTTCCGTACACTTTTCAAGTGCAGCACCACAGAAGGCACAATTAACGTGGTATTACTGGTAATCAAGGCATGAATAATTGCAGCCAGATCTGTCCTCCTCAGGAAAGCTTGGCAAAGACACTTCTGGTCCCCACAACTACCTGGTTGTCCAAGAGCAGCACTTGATCCAAGATCAGCAAGCTATGAACCTGATCTTTCAGAGGCAATGCAGCTCAAGCCCAAACAGACTGTACTTCCAACCTCAAGCTAGCTTTCCTACTGTGACCAAGAGTACTTCTGTCTTCTCTGTATTGAGCGCCAATTGGTTCACCAACATTCAGCCTTTCACTGCATCCAGACAATGGTTCATGGCATCGCTTGGGATATTGTATCCAGTTCTGGGTACCACAATTCAAGAGTGATGTTGGCAAGCTGGAGTGTGTCCAGAGGAGAGCAACCAAAACAGTGAAAGGTCTGAAAACCATGCCCTATAAGGAATGGCTTAGGGAGCTGAATACGGTGTTTTCCCGAAAATAAGACAGTATCTTATATTAATTTTTGCTCCCAAAGATGTGCTAGGTCTTATTTTCAGGGCATGTCTTATTTTTCCATGAAGGAGAATTCAAATTTATTGTTGAACAACAACAACAACAAAAAAGAACATTTATTATATACTATTTATTATATACTGTATATATATTTATATACAAATTTGCTAGGTCTTACCTTCGGGGGAGGCCTTATATTTAGCAATTCACCAAAACCTCTACTAGGTCTTATTTTCGGGGATGTCTTATTTTCGAGGAAACAGAGTATGTTTAGCCTGGTGAAGAGAAGGCTAAGGGGTGACATGATAACTACCATATGTTTAAATATTTGAAGGGGTGCCATATTGAGGATAGAGAAACTTGTTTTCTGCTGCTCCAGAGACAAGGGCATAAAGCAATGGATGTAAACTACAGGAAAAGATATTCTACCTAACATTAGGAGAAACTTCTTGACAGCAAGTGCTGTTCAACAATGGAACAAACTCCCTTGCTAGGTGGAATCTCTTGGGGTGTGATGGAGTCTCCTTCTTTGGAGGTTTTTAAACAGAGGCTGGATGGCCATCTGTTGGAAATATATAGATTTTGTATTCCTGCATGGCAAGGGGTTGGACTGGATGGCCCTTGTGGTCTCTTCCAACTCTATGATTCTATGACTTCCACAACCTCCTTGGTATTATCAGCATATTGGGGACACCCCACGCCAATGTAGATGTTAGAAAGCATAGAGGAGAGTCTTGAGCCCTGTGGAACCACATGGCTTAATGGCCACCTTGACACACATATTACAAAATAAAGGTCAATACATGCATACTTACAAAAATATCTGAGATCAATATCGGGATATCTAGTGTCCACCCACTTCGAAGATCACTGCATACGTGCAAGCCCTGCTGTTGTATTCCATGTGACCATCAAAAACAAATACCTTTTGGTATGGATTAGGTGGTGCATAAAGAAACCTAACATTTATTTCTACATTAGACAGAGGTTTCTGGCCTCTGTGAGTACAGAAACTGCCTTCACACTCAAAGGTCTCCAATTGTTAAATGACATACGTTTTTAACACCATTTCCCTCTTGAATGATTTTCAGAGTGTCTTTTATGTGTTTTTCAGTTGATAGGGAGATCACTTTGTATTTTGGAAATATAGTGGTGGAACCCACATTGGAGATATTTCCTACACAAGTTCCCCCTGTCAAACCCATGGATTCTTCTGCTGGTTCTTCAGGTTTCTCATGTTTCCCTAAACTATGTGGAATGTAGTGGTTCAGCAGCAATTCTTGTGTCAGTTGAGTAACATAAGAATCCCGTTGTAGTAGTTTATAACTGTCCTAAGAACAGGTCTAATTACGCTTTTCCCCTTAATAACTTCCTATTTATTCATATATGCAAATATTCAGAATGATCAGCTCAAGCTGGATGTGTGCTTGGTTACTAAGGTCTAATCTGCACTGCAGAAATAATGCGGCATGACACAGCTTTAACTGCAATGATATAAGGCTATGGAATCGTGGGGTTTGTGGTTCTGTGAGATTTAGCTTTCTTTGTCAGAGAGCTCTGGTGTCAGAACAAACTACAAATCCCAGGATTCCATGGGATGGACCCATGGCAGTTAAAGCAGTGTCAAGCTGCATTTTTCTGCAGTGCACATTAAACCTAAGAATATAAGCCTATGCACTTTGCATTGTGGTCATTAAATTCAGTGGGGCTTACTTTTGAGTATACTTGCACAGGGTTGCAGTGCCTGTAATAGTAACATAGGTTAGGGCTATTTACATTTGCCAGCTGTAAAAAAATGATTCCAGACCTTTCTTTTGAAGCTGCATGCATTTTTCCAGGGAGCAGGAGATGGAATTTCTCCCATTACAAGCTTAATATGAAAACATAAAAAGAAAAAATATTATTAAAAACATAACTCACTATCACATCCTAGGGTCTTTAAAGATATCTGTAACTCACTTATGCAGCAGCTACACAATTCAGTTTAAATTCCTGTTGTCTGCCTCTCTTCATACTGGAGTATCAACCCCCCCCCCTTTAATATACACAAACAAGAACCTTCTTATTGTAAGGAAAAGCATTCAGTTTAAGACTAGCTCTGACTACTGACATTCATTTTGTGTTTGGCCATTATTTTAATTGGGAAATAGATTTCATCATAGTTGCATGTCATGTCTGTCTGCACTTCGACAGCAGTGCTGTCTATTAATTCAACATGTTTACAGCATTTGCAAAAAAGAATTTAATGTCATGAGAAGTGGCATGAAGGCATCTGTAAAATTCAAGAAAATAATAGCGACAATGTAATATACACAAATCCAGCCAAACTGATTGCTGGCCTGTTCTGTTCTTTGACCATTAATAATAAAAATGGAAAATAGGAGAGAGTCAATGTGGTGTGTGAGCCAGTGCGGTGTAGTGGTTTGAGTGTTGGATTATGATTCTGGAGACCAGGTTTCAAATTCCAGCTTGACCAGGAGACTCCACTGGGTGATCCTGGCAAGTCACACTCTCTCAGCCTCAGAGGATGTTAATGGCATGGAGAAAGTGAATGGCAAACCCCTTCTGAAGAAACATGCCAAGAAAATGTGGTTGCTTTAGGGTCGCCATAAGTTGAAAATGACTTAAAGGCACACAACAACAACAACAACAAAATGTGGTGTAGTGGTTTGCATGTTGGACCCGGACTCCAGGAGAACAGGGTTCAAATCCCAGTTTAGGCATGCAAATCCACTAGTTGCCAGATTGAAAACTGGAGAGTGCTACTGTATTGTTAAACAACCAGCAACACCTGCTGAAATTCCCTCTTCTACACAGCCATTAAAGGGACAGGAATCCTCTCCAGTTTTCATTCACTTTCTCCATGAAAATGGGGATATGTATAGACAAGTAACATCAGAGTATGATCCTGATGGCAAAATGTTATTATAATAAGGAAAAACTCAAGCTACGGGAGAGTGCTGCAATCTGCTTTTGCCTGAGCCAACTGGGAAGGGCAAGATTTTGTCCCTTCTTCTTTTCTCTCCTCTGCTAATTTTTGCACTTTGCAAACCACTTTTGCACTTTGAATTGAGTTTGCAGCAACTGAAATAAACTGAGGACAAAGTGGGGAAATGGGAGGAGAGAAAAACTGGAACCTTTTAAAAGTAGCTGAAAAGTTGGAATGGCAGAATTAATCAGAATTAATTTATTCCTACCAAATTGGACAGTTGCAGATTCAAAAGGGTAAGAACAAGTTAAGGATGCAGTTTCTGCACTTCTTGAAACAATCCACCAACCTGAAAACTCAAACAGCATTACAAGGCACCTATTATTATTATTACTTATATAGCGCTGTAAATGTGTACAGTGCTGTACATACAATCTTATAGTTAGACGGATCCCTGCCCTCAGGCTTACAATCTAGAAG
Organism: Urosaurus nigricauda; assembly: GCA_034509955.1. Taxonomy (NCBI): domain Eukaryota; kingdom Metazoa; phylum Chordata; class Lepidosauria; order Squamata; family Phrynosomatidae; genus Urosaurus; species Urosaurus nigricauda. The sequence goes on from JAOEGL010000003.1 coordinate 90,696,568, forward strand.
AAACAACACAAAAGGAGAAGGGAAAGGTGGTGGGAAGGGGATGAGGTCCGGTGGTTCTTCTCTCCCTCTGGGGCCAGGACCAAGGCAGATGGACTGGAGGGAGGGCTTGGGTTCTTAATACATAGTTAAAAGGAGACATCCTGGGGCAGATGGCACAATCCTGTGAATGCTTCCCTAAACAATATAGTCTTTAACTCAGTTTTGAACCTGGTTAGGGAAGTGATGAGGCGTGCATGTGGGAGAAGAAGGTTCCAGGAGTGAGGGGCAGCAAGTGAGAAGGGACGAATCCAGGACGGGGCAGTGGAAATCCTCAGCTGGGACAGGAGACCTTGGAGCTTATTACACGACCAATTTTTTCCTGAAAAACCGAACGCAATCATGGGGTTTCGCGCGATTGAGTGATTTCTCACCACATGCAATTGCTGATTTTGCGAACGCAATCATTAGGTTTCGCGCGATTGCGTGATTTCTCATTACACGCAATTGCTTGTTTTTGCGAACGAAATGGGAGTTTTCACGTAATTGCGTGAAAGGTTATTATATGCTTTTGCCTAATATGCGAATGTGGTCCAAACGCAATCAGAAAATAGGCAAATTCGGTGAACTAGCGGACTTACAATTCCTATTCCCTGGCAATTTCGTATTCATTTCGCTTTTTGGGGGTGTGATAGGCATTTCTATTCATCCCCAATTTCGCCATCATTACTACAATTCCCATGATCCTTCATGGCGCTGGCTTCTCCTTTTTACTTCCTGTAGTGCCCAAAATGTTTTGCCATGCATGAACAGGTGGCCAGAAGAGGGAGCACTTTTATGCTCATCTAGTGCCAGCTTTACCCTCATCTTTTTGCGTGATTCCTGCCTTCCAACAGTTGCCATAGCAAATGCCTCCTTCACTTGCCCAGTTAAGATGAGGTCCCCAAGGGCTATCCAAACAGACCCCCATCTGCCCTGGTTCCCATTCATTCCATAGAATTCATACATGGCACCACTTGTCCGGGTAGATAAGAATTGGCACTGTTACAGTGATTTCAAGATGACACTCACGTCATGGGGCATGGGGTCCTGAGAGTCTTCTATTCTGACCAATAACATGCAGCATGATTTGATGGGGAATTCCTGCATGGCACACCAACATCTCAGCGCACATGGGGCTTTGGGCACTGGTCCAACATGGAGGATGCTTTGATGGGGAATTCCTGCATGGCATGGCACACCAACATCTCAGCACGCATGCGACTTAGGATGCGGGGCCAACATGGAGGATGCTTTGATGGGGAATTCCTCCATGGCACACCAACATCTCAGCGCGCATGCAGCTTTGGGCATGGTCCAAAATCATAGATTCATAGAATCACAGAGTTGGAAGAGACCACAAGGGCCATTCAGTCCAACCCCCTGCCATGCAGGAACTCTCCATCAAAACATTCCCGAAAGATGGCCATCCAGCCTCTGATTTAAGACCTCCAAAGAAAGAGACTCCACTCCAAGGGAGAGTGTTCCACTGTCGAACAGCCCTTACTGTCAGGAAGTTCCTCCTAGAGAGAATCTCTTTTTATTAATATGGTAGAATCTCTTTTATTAATGTGGTAGAATCTCTTTTTATTGAGTTTCCATCCATTATTCTGGGTCCTGTTCTCTGGAGCAGCAGAAAACAAGCTTGCTCCTTCCTCAATGTGACATCCCTTCAAATATCACCTCTTAACCATCTCTTCTCGAGGCTAAACATCCCCAGTTCCCTGAGGCGTTCCTCATAGGGCATGGTTTCCAGACCCTTCACCATCTTAGTTGTCCTCCTTTGGACTCGCTCCAGTTTCTCCACATCCTTTTTGAATTGTGGTGCCCAGAACTGGACACAGTATTCCAGGTGGGGCCTGACCAAAGCAGAATAGAGTGGCACTATTACTTCCCTTGATCTAGACACTATACTCCTATTGATGCAACCTAACCTCTAAACAGAGGCTGGATAGCCATATGTTGGGTGTGCTTTGATTGAGAGTTCCTGCATGGCAGGGGGTTGGACTAGATGGCCCTTAGAGTCCCTTCCAACTCTAGGATTCTATGAATAGCATTGGCCTTTTTAGCTGCCACATCGCACTGTAGACTCATGTTCAGCTTATGGTCTACTTGGACTCCTGAATCCCTTTCACACATAGTTTCATTCATCCAGGTGTCCCCCATCCTATATCTGGGGAAAAAGCACAGCAAGTAAAACCCTTAGCTGCTTGCAGGCTTTCACGTGAAAATGAGGAAAAAGTACAAGTAAAACCCCTAGCTGCTTGCAGGCTTTCACGTGAAAATGGGGAAAAAGCACAGCAAGTAAAACCCTTAGCTGCTTGCAGGCTTTCACGTGAAAATGAGGAAAAAGTACAAGTAAAACCCTTAGCTGCTTGCAGGCTTTCACGTGAAAATGGGGAAAAAAGCACAGCAAGTAAAACCCTTAGCTGCTTGCAGGCTTTCACGTGAAAATGAGGAAAAAGTACAAGTAAAACCCTTAGCTGCTTGCAGGCTTTCACATGAAAATGAGGAAAAAGTACAAGTAAAACCCTTAGCTGCTTGCAGGCTTTCACGTGAAAATGGGGAAAAAGCACAGCAAGTAAAACCCTTAGCTGCTTGCAGGCTTTCACGTGAAAATGAGGAAAAAGTACAAGTAAAACCCTTAGCTGCTTGCAGGCTTTCACGTGAAAATGAGGAAGAAGTACTTTTACATTTCAGGGAGGAACTGGAAATTGCAGAGGGAGTACCCAAACTCAATGACCTGGAAGTACATGAGGTCACCATGGCATCGGTTGAGAACTGGGCATGTGCAGGAGAGCAATTTCGCATTTAGAAATCCACTGGTGTAATAAGATATTCCTGAATGTGTTTGTATAAATGTACAATAATGTATAATAAGCTTTCGCGCAATCGCGTGATTTGCGAATCCATAGCGCAATTTATTTTGCGAAATAACCTAGCTATATCATTGTGTGATGCACTTTCACGCAATCACGCGAAATTTCGAATTGAATACGAAAATTACTATTGCGAAATTGAGAGAAATTCCTCACATGTGATAAGGTCCCTTGACTACCAGAAAGGAGGGTACGAGGAGTGTGAGGAGAAAGAAGTTCAGACAAGTAAGGAGAGGCCAGTCCATGGAAGGCTTTGAAAGTCAACAGCGAAAGCTTGTACTGGATGCGGAAGGGGAAGGGGAGCCAGTGAAGGGAGGGTAAGAGACTGTCTTTTCCCAGACAATCTGGAACTTTGAGCTAAAAGCATTGAGTAGGAACACAGCAACACATGGTTACTGTCCCTTTTGAATACTGAATTTGGTGGTCCCATGTCTGTCATTTGTGGGCAAACAAAACAGGCCCCTCCAGACAAAGTTACTCAGGAGATAACTGGCTAGATATGCCAAAAAATACTAGCTTGTAAATGAGAAGAAAAGAACCCTGCATAACAGCTTGATGACTAAGCATGTCAAATGCTCACCAAAAGTTGAAAGTGTTGAGGGTGTCAAATGAAAGATATGGAAGGAGGAGAAAGCAGGGAGTACAGAAGTGGTTCTGGTGAAGCCTCTTAACAATTTATGGTATCCTGAAAGTTAAGGCATGTATACTTCTGTCCTAATGTTTCTTCCTTTATGGTGCCATAAAAGTTTAAGGCTCTTCCTACTGAAGCTAAGAGGCCTTGGACTGGTGGAAAGATCCTCTAGTTGTAAGCAATCATTCTGTCCCATCCTGGACGAGGGAGACTCATGGTACTAAGCTTATGCATGTCTACTCAGAAGTAAATCCCTTTGTGTTCTGTAGACTTGCTCTCCCGGCCTATTCTTAGGAATGCAGCATTACTTGAAAATCTTCAGCCAGATGTGATCCTCTTTGGATATGACAAGGCTTACATGTGGAGATCTGGGATGTCTAAATACTATTCTTTTCAACCTGCTTGGTTCCTACTCCAGTTAATTTGTTATATCACTCACTGAATAACTTCCAGAGGCAATGGTTAAGAACTGAGTCAGATACTGCTGGGCATTTTGATGTCTACGAGAAGCATACCAGCTGTGAGGCAAAAGAGCACTTAATATGTGTGCAGCACCCACCTTACCACTGGAGCTGAGGTCTCACAGTTTTGACAGCACTGCATAGAACTCAAATCTGTGAAAAAGTAGGTTTTTGGAATGATTTCTTCCCCCAGCCTTCTGCCTCCCAAATGTACAAGGCAGATTACAAGAAGGAAACATGTTAACATTTAAAAACATAATAACAACTTTCCAAATCAGCGTTTTTATTAGAACATTACCAACAAGTCCCACCAAAAATAAAACAAGTAGAATTAGAATTACCCTGCAAAAGGTAGTTAAAAGTAAAACGGAATTAACTTGCTTTTGAGAAAAGCAGTCTTCTCTTTCTCACTCAACAACATCCTTCATTCAGCAAAAAAAAATTGCAGGCACTAATTATTAGAGCTTTATAAACAGGGCAGAAAGAATGATGAACTTTTAAAAAATAAATACTGTAATTATATTTAAGCTAAGCAGAAAAGTCCGAAGAGGACAGAGCATGGTAAGGAATAGCAAACAGGTAAGAAGAATTATTGGGAAAGCAGAGTGGTGTAGGGGTTTGAGCATTGCACAAAAATTCTGGAGATCAGAATCCCCATTCATCCATGTAAATCCACTGGATGACCTCAACTGAGGTCTAAAACACATTGCAGAAATAATCCAGTTTGAGACTGCTTTAACTACCCTGGCTCAAAGCTAGGTAATTCTGGAAAGTGTAGTATTGTTAGACATTTAGCCTTCACTGTCAGAGATCTATGGTGCTACAATAAACTACAGTTCTCAGGATTGCCTAGCACTAAATCAGGGCAGTTAAAGTGGTCTCAAACCGGATTATTTCTGCAGTGTGTTTTGGACCTGAGTCATATACTCTCAGCTTCAGAAAACCTCTTGATATCTTCATTGCTATAAACTGGAAATGATTTGAAGGCACACAATAACAACAGTGAAGGGAGTGAAAAGGATGGATTTAAAATATGGTGGCTTAATCAAACAAAACAAACACTCTTCCACCTACATGGGTGTGCCCTGAATAGTACAATGTATTAGATAATTATTAGAAAATAATAGATAATGCAACAACTCTAGAGAAATCATTTATGTTTATGTGTCACAGACAGCCTTGTCTGTGGTTTGTGGCAATGTTTTATGGATCATGTATGCAAAGTGTTGTCTCCAGGGTGTGTGTGTGTGTGTGCACAGTCCCTTTGTTAATTTTTTTTTCTGTACATACTGGTGTGCATTCATGTACCTTTTCTCTCTCACACACACACACCAGCGAGTATAGAAAAAATACTGTTAACAAAGAGGCTGGATGGCCATGAATAGATGCCATCTGTACCAATTTTGTTCATTGCTTTAATGTACAGAAGATGAACACAATGATCATTCATCGCTGTAGGAGTAATTGGTGCTAACATAATCATGTTTGCTTTGGGATGTTAAATTAACACCTATATTAGGACAGGAAAGCACTGTCCCATTTCGTGCCTGAAAGAAGAGAATCAAAATTTTTATAATAGATAATGTATGTGCACTCAGAAACAGATGTATTCTATTGAGTAGCAGAAATACTTTGCTTTCATTGTGAACATATGCTTCTGTTTGGAACATAAGAGCATAGTGTTTAACATCCGTGTCTAGCCATTAGTATTGTTCAGCTAAAAGACTCTGCTACATCTTTCTTCTTTGATCGGACTGGGAGTAAGGACCTTAATAGTAATTTTCTGAAACTCCCTCCACATCTTTTATGTGATTTACTATTGACAGGCATTTTAGGAGGAAAAAAGGTTGCACGAATGATAGACATGTTGTGTGTGTGTGTGTGTGGGGGGTTCTTTTTGCATTATTGGATTTTCATGGAAGTATGTTAACATATAATACTAATGACATATTATGCAGAATACAGAGACATTGCCTTGTTAGTCTTGTAAGTCAGTGATCTTGTAGCACTTTTGAGATTAACTTTCTCAGGTGCTTTTCTGTCTCATACGTGCCTTACTATACACATTGCCTGAAGGTAATTTCATATACAACGTATTGATAATTTTGTGCATGAAACAAAACAAGTGTGCATATCAGAAATCAAAGGCCAACTCCATGGATCCATTTTGAAACCACTTTAACTGCCCTGGCTCAATGCTAGAGAATTCTGGCAACTGTAGTTTTGTGAGACATTTAGCCTTTTCTATCAGAGATCTATAGTGCTATATAAACTACAATTCTCAAGATTCCCTAGTACTGAGCCAGGGCAGTTAAAGTGGTCTCAAACTGGGTTATTTGTGCAGTGTGTTTTGGACCAGTGAGTCTGAGTGGAGAGGGAGTTCACTTAAATTAATCCAGAAGGGACTCTGATAAGCCTGCAATTGTTAATGTAACCACCCTAAGTTTGAAGTAACCTAAGATACTTTCTAACTTAATGTTATTTAATAAAGTTACTGCTTTTTTTTTAATAACAGAAGACTCTGTAAAAGTGAAGTATATACACTATAAACAAAGGCAAGCACGCTATTTAAGGATAGATATTGAATTGGTTTGGGACCCTGTCCTTAATATACACTTTTAGGGAAAATGTGGAGATGGCAAAAACAGGGCAGATGTCAGTGACTGGGGCCTTCTATGGAGAAGAGGTTAAAAGGAATGGGAAAATATTAATTACTAATAAATTAATAGTATTTATACCTTTATGGAATTATAAATATCATCATAAACTAAACATTCATCATATATGATGAAAAGAAGACCTAAAGAAGAATGAAAATGTTAATAATAATTTTATGTGTGTTTTTTTTAAAATTACTGGTTTAGTTAATATTAAATGGTTTAATATGAATAGGATTTAGATAAGGTAGTAAAGAATAGATAAGTAATGATGTGATTAATTCCACATTGTATGTGGAATATTATGTGAAAGATATTTTTAAATATTGTTGTATGTGGATTATAATACTATTTTAGAAATATTTTGTTAAAAAATGTAAAAAAAGAAAGAAAAAGAGGTAAAAAGCATCTCCTCAGGTATAGAAGGAAGTGTCAACTCTGTGAAAAGGTTCCCCTTAGAGTCAACACAAGTTGGAAAGGCACACAACAACAACAACTTCTGTTACTTGTTCCCCTTCCACAGGCCATGGAAACCCACTGGGTGACCTTGGGAGAGTCACACTCTCTCAGCCTCAGAGGAGGGCAAAGACAAAAGCAAAGGCCCTCCTTTGGAGAAACTTGCCAGGAAAGCCCCATGACAGGTTCTCCATAAAGAAGGGGGAAAAGGACTTGAAGAAGGCTCACCATTCGTCCTCACCACAAAGGAGGACAAGGTGCCACAAAATGTAGGACATTCGAGGAAAAATGGAGGACGTAACCAAATAAAAGCCCCAAACACTCATACCTGTATATATATATAGCCATGCCTGCTGCTTAGGAATCCTCCAAAAATAGAGGAGCTTTTGGAATTCCTCCTGCAGAGAAGGCTGAAAATGTAGGACGTGTCCTGCAAAAGGAGGACGGGGAGAAGGCTACCTCTGGTGACCGGAGTGCCTTTCTTTGCTTTGCTTTTGCAAAACTCATTTTGCATTTTGCACTTCTTGCTTTCCTCTTGGAGAGAAGGCTGAAGCGAAATGTAGGACGTGTCCAGCAAAATGCAAAACGTGTCCTGGAGAAAGGAGGAGGAGGAAGACCTCCAGCTCTGGGCATATCCTGTGCTTCCAACATGCCTTTTTCTCTTCCTTTTTGCATTGCATTTTTTAAAAAAATGTTTATTATTATTATTATTATTATTATTGCATTTTGCATTTCTGGCATTCCTCCTGCAAAAGGAGAAGGACCAACTCTAGTGACAGTGAGACAGGCAGAGCCTCTGCCTTTTCCTTTTTTGCATTGCATTTTGTTTGTTTGTTTTGCATTTTTGCACCTTTTTGCATCCCTCCCTCCCTCCCTCCTGGAGAAAAAAAAAAGAAGAAGGCTGAAATGTAGGACGCGTCCTCCAAAAGGAGAAGGGCCAGCTCTGGTGTTTCTTTCCAACAACGTGTGTGCCTTTTCCTTTTCCTTTTTTGCATTTCATTATTGTGCACCACCTTCTTGCCCAGTCCACTCCTGGCAGTGGGTGTCTGAGAGTGGGTCACTGTGCTGAGTCTGGCCCAGTTGCTGCAGAGGAGGAGGAGGAGGAGGAGGAGGAGGAGGGAGGGTTGAGAGAGAGAGAGGGAAGCCCTAGTCCAGACCTCCTCCTCATTGCTGTAATACTACTACTACTACTGCCTGTGCTGCTGCTCCTGCCGGGCATGCGCCTCACCCAGCAGCAGCAGCAGCAGCATCAGCAGCCAGGAACATGGCGGAGGAGGAGGAGGAGGAGGAGGAGGCATGAGAGAGGAGGAGGAGGAGGATGACAGACTGCACCCAGCAGACCCAGCAGCAGCAGGGCTCCCTTCCAATCCTTTGGGGTGAGGAATGGCCTGGGGCCCAAAGGGACACTCAGGGGGAGGGATGGGGCCCAGGCTGCTGGAGGAGTCCATCACCACCACCACCACCACCATCTCCTTCTCCTCTTCCTCCCCAGGCCCCAGTGATTCCAGCAGACCCTCCCCCTCCCCTCCAAGGGGGCCACCACCAGCAGCACAGAGAGGAAGGAAGGAAGGAAGGAAGGAAGGAAGGATGGGACCCCCCCCCCCCCAAATGCTCTCTGTTTTGAGCACCACGACAACTGAGGCGTTGGCATTCCCAGGAGCCTGGTGTTGTGTTGGGCTTTTTGTTTGGGTCCTCCTCCTCCTCCTGTCCCTCCTTTTCCTTGCAGCAGGTCCTCCGTTTGGCGGTGCCTGGTCCTCCTTTTTTTGGGGGGGGGGGGGAGGGCTGCTGCTGCTCACCCTGGACCCCGCCCGCCTGGAAAAGAGAGAGAGAGAGAGAGAGACCCTTCCCTCCTTTCCTTTCCTTCCTTCCCTCTCTTCTTACTTTTCCTCCTTTTCTTTCTCTCATACTCTTCCTTCTTTTCTTTCCTTCCTTCCTTCCTTCCTTCCTTCCTTCCTTCCTACCATTCCTCCTTTCCTCCTCCTTTTCCTTCCTCCTTTCCTTTCTTTTCCTTTCCTCCTTCTCTTCCTTCTCTCCTTCCAACCATTCCTTCTTTCCTTTCCTCCTCCTCTTCCTCCTTCTCTTTTCTTCCTTCCTACCATTCCTTCTTTCCTTCCTTCTTTTCTTTCCTTCCTTCCCTTCCCTCTCCCTTTCTCCACCACTTTCCCTTTCCTTTCCTTCTTTGCTTCCTTTTCCTTCCTTCTTTGCTTCCCTTCCCTCCCCTCCTTCTCTTCCTTCTTTCCTTTCCTCCTTTCTTCATTCCCTTCCTTTCCCTGGTTTCCTTCTCCCTTTCTCCCCCCCCTTTTCCTTTCCTTTCCTTTCCTCTCCTTCCTTCCTCCTCCCTCCTTCCCTTCCCCCTTTCCCAGCCATCCCAGCAGTGGGGGAAAGGGATGGTGGTGGGGGGTGGCTGGCCTTCATTCCTCTTTGGGGAGAGGCAGCCAGAGGGAGGAGGTCTCCTTGGGGGCACTGCAGCAGGTCCCTTTCCCTCTGGCCTCCTCCTTAAGGCTCAAGAAGAACAAACCTTCTCCAAGAGAAGGGAGGACTCTCTGAGCCTGGAGAGGGTTTCCCGCGCTCTCTCTCTCTCTACTCTCTTCCTCTTCCTCTTCTCCTCCTTCCTTCCTCCCTTCTCTTGTTGGGAAGGATTGACTGGACTGGAGCCTTTTTGGAGGAAAGAGAGAGCTGCCTCTCTCTCAGCTCCAGAAGGAAGAGGAGGAACAGGAAGGAAGGAAGGAAGGGACCCACTTTTTGTTGCCAGGCTGGTATACTATGTTTCTTTTCTTTGGCTAACTGGAAAAGAGAAGAAGAGTCCTCCTGGCGCGCAGAGGAACCAGCCAGGTTGCTGCTTAGTCTTGGGCTGCATCCACACTGGAGAGATAACCCGGTTTGGCACCGCTTTAACTCTTTCTGTGGCTCAAGGCTATGGAATTCTGGGAGTTGGAGTTTGTTGTGGGCCCAAAGGGCCCACAACAAACTCCAACTCCCAGAATTCCATAGCAATTGACCCAGACAAAGAGTTAAAGCACTGCCAAACCGGGTTATCTCTCCAGTGTGGATGCAAGCCCTTGGAGGCTTTTTTAAAAGTACAAATCCTAGGAATCCACTTGAACTCACATCCATGGCTCCATCCATACGGAATTCCTGGGATTTGTAGTTTGGTGAAGGCAAGAGACCTTGTACAACTACAAATCCTAGCATTCCAATAGGAGCCACTTGGACTGCCATGTCTTCATCCATACAGAATCCTGGGATTCATAGTTTCGAGAAGCCTCAGCATTCTTTGGGCAGAGAAGGCGAAAGACCTTATAAAACTACATTATTTCTACAGTGTAGATGCACCAAGAGGAAAGGCGGGAGTTGCTGTTGTTGTTGTGGTTGTCGAGGCAGGTGAAATAATGTTGTGTATGTGTTTGGGAGGCTTTTTGTTTTGAGGGGGGGATCCCTCACTTTGAAATCCCCAGTTCCTTTGCACCTTCCCCTGAACACTTTGGGGTGGAGGGTTGCTTGGGTTGAATTTATGGTTGTGTGTTGTGTGTTGGCCTTGCTTTTTTGTTTTTGACAGGAGGCTGAGAGAGGACACACCTCCTGGAACCAGAGCTGCCTGCTTCCCTCAGGCTGGGTGTTTTTTTCCTCCTCCTTCCTTGTTCAGTTGGAGGACTGGCGCCTAAAAACCCACTGGATCCAGAGGATCTGCCATTGATCTGGGGCAGGCAGGCAGATGGGGGACCCAGGGAAGAGTTTGGCCCCTTTCGCCTCCCCTTCCCTTGCTTGCACTTGTGCTTTCCTGGCCTTATTTCGGCTTGGCCTAAAATGTCTGGAGGAGCAGATTCGTAAAGACTTCTCCCTCTCCTCCTGTTTATCTGGCTAGTTGTTGTGCCTCCAAATAGTTTCTTGTGCAGGAACAGTTTTGAGCTCAGGCAAGATCTAAAAAGGTTCCTGCTGCATGGTAAACAGTTGGCTTGTAAACTAGGAGATCTTGTAGCACCTTTGAAGCTAACTGAAAGAAAGAGGTTGGCTGCATGAAGTTTCCTAGACTTAAGCCTCCTTCCTTAGATGGGTTAGGCCCAAAACACACTGCAGAAATAATCCAGTTTGAGACCCCTTTAACTGCCCTGGCTCAGATATTTAGCCTTCTCTGTCAGAGCGCTCTGGTGCCACAACAAACTACAGCTCCCAGGATTCCCTACCACTGGACTGGGGCAGTTAAAGTGGTGTCAAACTGGATTATTTCTGCAGTGCCTTTTGGACCTTAGTCTCAAAGATGCTACAAGTTCTCTCTACACACTGATCTTACAGACTAACACGGCTATATCTTTGAATTCTTTCCTTGTCAAGTCTGCTCTTGTTAATTTCTTCCCAGATCATATATATGCTTCAAACCTTGTGTGTGTGTGTGTGTGCCTTAAAAATGTCCTATTGAACTGGTGAATCCTGAATTCAAGCAAAAATACTTCCCAGCTGCGTCCGTGCTGCAGAAATAATCCAGTTTGATACCACTTTTAATTGCCATGTCTCAGTGTTATGGAATCATGGGATTTGTAGTTTATTGTGGCACCAGAGCTCTCTGACAGAGAAGGCTAAATGTCTCACAAAACTACAGTTTCCAGAATTCCCTACCATTGAGTCAGCGGTCTGAAACTGGATTATTTCTGCAGTGCGGATGCAGCCATAGAAGGCTTCTGCGTGTGTGCTTAACATGGTAGCTTATGTTTGCAGTGAACAGTGTTGTATCCTGAGAGCCAGATACAACATGTTGTGATAGGGCTCTCCATAAATTGGAAACAGCTTGAAGGCACACCACAAGAATTGTTGTATCTTTGGAGGAAGCCCTATTGAGCTCATCTAGAACCTGTGTAAGGTTGTGCTGTGATAACATTTTAAATACTCAAACAGACTTGAAGATGGGGTGGGGGAGTATGGTAGGATCTGAAAGATTGATAGATTTGTTTTGGCTCATGGAAAGATAACTTATTGAAATCTATGGGATCACTGCAGAGGCAATATTTGTATCTTTGGAATAAAACCTCATGTTTAAAAGTGTCCTTGAAGGCAGGTTCCCTGGGATAGTGTTTATTCTGGTAATCCTTAGTGCTGCTTTTTCAAATGCTGAACACAGATCCAGGGGAACCTATTGATAAATGAAGTGTAAATGAACACACTGCTGTGATTATATACTGTTAAACCATTATCCTATACATAAGAGCATAGTATAGAGAAATGTAAGTACTTAAGCACCATTGATTTCACTTGGATTACAGGGACTTAATTTTCTGTGGCTTGTACCCAAAGTGAAAATAAGCATTATGGGACTGACATGAAAGCATTGTGGTTAGGATGACTGTGTAAGGATTACGGTTTTCAGAAAGATGCTGTATGTGCGTTAGATCATTTCTGAAATTAAACTTCAGCTTTGCTGGGAAACGAATATTTTATGAAGAAGGTACTGCCTATGGCTCAACAAATTTCAACACAGATTGCAGCATGGTAGTAATTAAGTGGAGCCTTGGTTTATATAGCTACATTTCATGCTTGGTTAAACTTCAGTAATAAAAAGGACTTTCATGTGTGTGTTTAAATAGTTACTTATTGTAGCTTAAAACATGTTAATGTCTCTCTTCTTCCTGCCATCACATATCCTTCTTAGACACTGAATCAGTTAACTACAAAATAATTCTTCAGTAGTTGTTTTAAGTTCACTTAGCCCTAGTGGAAAATGAAGTGATGTGTTTGGTAATAATTAATTTCAAATGCAATATAGTTAAAATATATATATATAACAATGGAAAATATTTTTTTAAAGGAAAATGTACATTTTGTAGACATTATTTGTGCTAATATTAGGTCTGTGCTGTCTAAATTTAAAATGACATGCCAGTGATTTCCATTTTTTTCAGCTGTTTAAATGTGACATGTATTTATCAGTTTCAAGTATTTGAGATAGAGAAAGCCATGCACTGAAATAAATAAAAAGAAAACTTAGTTAGTGTGAAAGAACAAACTACATTATCAGTCATAGCCACCACAAGCTTGATATGGTTGGTTTTCCTGATTAGGAAAAAATTACTTGAGCCTGTTGGATGTGTTATTTTTTGGGCTCATTGGAATGAATTGCAAAAAATTGACAGTGCTAAACAATAATTGCCACTGTGACTTTAATAACTAGTAATAAAGTGAAGTGGATTGCAAAGTAACACTCCAGGAGCCTATCTGGACGGGGACTGGAATAAAATAATATCATAAATAAATTAGACTTGATAGGAACAGTGGATTACAAAAGCTACAATGTAGCAATTTGACTCATTCCAGCTAAAAGTGGTCACCTTGATGCGTAGATGTGTTGCTGCCATGAGACAAATAGAGGCTACAGCCAGTGTGATCATCCCCCCTTTCCTCAAGCATTAAACGTAATGATGTATGCATTAATAAAGATAAAGGTAATCCCTTGACATGAATATCTAGCCAACTGTAAGGGGCAGTGCTAATCTCTGTTTCTAAGCCAAAGAGCCAGTGTTGCCTGAGGACTGCTCTGGTGGTCATGTGGCCAGCATGACTGCACCAAACGCTGTTACCTTCCCACTGAGAAGTGGTACCTATGTATCTATTAGCATTTGCATGTTTTCAAACTGCTAGGTTGGCAGAAGCTGGGACTAGTGAAAGGAGCTCACCTCATCATGCAGCACCCGGGCCTTGAACTGCCTACCTTCTGATCCTCTGATCATCAGAACTGGCACCTTAACCACTAAACCACTGCATCCCCTTATGCATTAATACCTTGCAGCAATTGAGACATTTGGAAGTTCCCATTGTGAGCCCTTTCACACTACATGAGTATATAGCACAATGGTTCCATTTTAATTGCCATGGTTCTCTCACATGGAATCCTGGGATTTGCAGTTTTAGGGGAATTTTATTTTAAAATTCTCTGAGAGGGAGGGAGAGAGAGAGAGAGAGTGCTCATAAGATTCAGCCATGGAAGTGAAAGTGGAATATAGCATTATAATTGCAATATAGTATGATGTAGGCTGTATGCACACTGTAGAAATAATCTAGTTTGGCACCACTTTAAGAGCCATGGCTCAGTGCTGTGGAATTCTGGGAATTGTAGTTTTGTGAGACATTTAGCCTTCTCTGTCAGAGAGCTGTGCTGCCCCAACAAACTACAATTCCCAGAATTCCATAGCTTTGAGCCATGACAGTCAAAGTGGTGTCAAACTTGATTATTTCTGCAGTGTGTATGCAACCATAGTAAACTGGAGTAGGTGGAGTAGGAAATGGTAAGTGGCATTGTTGATTTAATTCAGACTAAAATTTAATATGATGTATAGTAGATTGTAAGACACCTCTGCCAAGTTGTCTTATTCTTTTTTTACATCCGAATCATATGAAACATTTAATTTTTTTTTACCAACATAATTTAGACAATTTTCTTCAGGCAAGACCTCAACCAAGCTCAGCATTTGTCACTACTAAGTGCCGAGTCATAAATACTGTTGATATCTATAGGGTTTTTTTTTGTGGGTTTTTCAGGCTATGTGGCTGTGTTCTGGAAGAGTTTATTCCTGATGTTTCGCCTGCATCTGTGGCTGGCATCTTCTGAGCATAGCCACATAGCTTGAAAGCCCACAAAAAACTATGTGTATCAGCCGTGAAAGTTTTCGACTTCACACTGTTGATATCTCTTCCCTTCCCATTGTTGGCTCAAACATGAAAGCTAATCTAAGCTAGAAATTGACAATATTGCAGCAGGAACTGGTGGTATAAGAGTAGTTTATCTTGCTATTCATGGGAATAAATGGAAACATGCCCAGCTCCATCCAGATCATATCGATGGGACTTGAAAGCTCTTTGGGGAAGGAATCTTATGTCTTTAAGTACAAAGCACCTAAGGTTCTTCCAATTTTTCTTCATTCAGCTCAGAAATTTCTGTCAGATACATATTTTCTGCTTTTTTCTCTTTGAAGTCATGATAGAGCAAAGTATTGGTGATAGAGGTTTTAATTAAATTATGTAGTTGAGTATTTAAAATTTAAAATCTTCTGATGTATTTTTAATTGCCACTAAGGCAGAATCTGAATGTTCTGGCTAGAGAGTTTTCCCCTTGTCACACAAGTCACCCATTACTTTGATATTTTCACTCATCTGTGTCTTTAGACTGATTTGGATATTAAGCTGCTAAAATTGCAACACAGTTTTTGATGTAGCACTGATTAGTAAAGCATATAACTGCAAAAAGCAGATCCTTAAATATAGGCTAAGCTTGCAAATAAGATGCTTGCCTAGAATAATATAATATGATAAAGTTATACTAGTCACAGCTTACCTGTATCATGAAGTATAGTGTACACAATATTTATGCTTTAAAATGGTACTAAAGTCTGATGATTTAGCAAAAATATAGACATCTTCTGGGAGACAATAACTAGCCTAAGTCAGGAGTTTACATGATCTTGAGCTCAATGACAGCACACTCTGAATCAAGTAAATTCATGTATAAAATCTGAGGATATTTTATCTTTTATTTAATACAGTTGTAGTCTGTACACAATCCAATTAAGCACATTTATTTCCAGTGATGTCAATGGAAGACTTAAATTCTCCAATTGAAATATAGGAGGTTTATTTTTTAAAAAAGAAGGGAATCAATACTAAATATGTTGTTTTCTCGTGGGACAGCCAGTGGTCTAACATTCAAAATCCTGCACCTGCTTAGTTATAGAAGCCCTGCAGTATCTGTGGCTCACAGATCACTTCCTAGGAACATGAATCAATACTCTATTTCAGTTTCATTATGAAATTTAAACTAATCAATGGGACTAGAAATAAATGAGATTTATTTTGCATATATTAGTAATGTAGATTCACAGTCCTGTATTTAGTCTTGGCTGCTCATAATTTTTTTCCAGTAGATTTATTTCATAATACCTTGGAATTATAAGCATTAACATATCTCCTCAAAAATATAAAGTTCAAGTGTATTTCATTTTAACAATTGGATTTACTGTCAATGAAGACATGGTGTAGGGGTTTTGCCAACTTTCCTTTGAAAATATATTTAATTTCTAGTGCTGTAGAATTTTGTGTACATCGGTAAAAAGTAATGTTCTCGTATTGCTACTTGCTATTCATGTATGTATGTGCTTTCAAGTAAAATGATTTGCTGTTGCACAAGATACTGCACAAAAAATGATTTGCTGTTGCACAAGATACTGCTTAAAATCCATAAGTAACATTCATTTGCACATACTTTTTGTCATTGAACAAAACAGTATAAAAACTTCTAAAGCCACAATATTGTTGCTTTTGCATGTTTGTTCAGAATTTCATGAATTTCAAAGGGTTTTCTTACTCAAGCGTGGTTTTGCCAGTTCCTTTCTCTGAAATATAGCCAACAGTACCTGGACTGTAGCTCTGAGCATACATAAGATTGGGTTGGTTACACCTGTTGCCTTTTCTGAAAAAAATTATTATTGTTGCATTAAAACTTCTTATCCTTCTAAGTCCAATTACAAAAGATATGTGCAAATGTAAAAAAAAATACTTAGAGATTTTAAGCAATATTCTATGCATCATCTAATCATTCCATGATATAAATAAAATATATTTTTGTTTGTCAAAGAATCATACAAGAGCAGAAAGGGACTGAAAGACTCATCTAGTCCAACTTCCTGCTATGCTAACAGCTAAAGGGTTCCCAAAAGAACAACCATCCAACTTATATTTAAAGACCTCTAAAGAAAGAAAGTCCATCACATCATCCATTCTCAAACAGCTCTTATAAAAGATTCCTCCTAAACATCAGAAAGAATTTCCCGACAGTATTTGAGAGTGGCATGAATGGCCCCTGTGGTGGAGGTCGCTAAACAGAGGATGGATGGCTATATTTTGGTAGCACTGTAGTTCTGGATCCCTGCATGGCATGAGGTTGGACTAGGTGGCCATTGCTGTCTTTTTCGACTCTTGTATGATTCTGTGAAAAACAGTTATATCATGCAGTGTGTTTCATCTTCTAAAAAGATACTATTATTATCTTTTGTTGGAAAATATTTTCTGTATATCTTTCTGAAAAAGTATTTCCAAAGTCCTCAGGCAACATCACAAAATGCCCCTGCAACACATTGTGGTGTTTTCTGATTAAATCACAATATCCCACAGAGTGTATCCCACACCTATGGAGTGTATGGGTGTGTATCATATGAGTTTCAGAATTTGGTGGGCTCCCATAGTTCTTTTAATGAGAAGTTTAAACAAAACACCTCATGACAATGAGCATTTTAAATTAATTTAGGTGAAACATTATGTTTTGACAAACATACTTCTGTACAATATCCTTCCAAGGAAATCACAAGGAGCAGTCTTGTATCTTCATTACAACCATTTTTTTTATTTGCTATAACAGTGATTTCAATGGGCAACTGTGATCAAAGGCGATCACAGTGTCAACTACACAAAGTCCTTTATTATTTAGAATCAGACATTTCATAATTTAAGTGGGAGACTTGGTAGCCAAGGCTCTGAGTAAATACTTCTTTCTTCAATAATTGGTTGGGCCCTGAATCAGTGTTAATTGGAACCAATGGGGAAATCAAAGGACTATATAATGCTAATGTAAAATGATGAGTGAAATGTTGGTGGGATTTTTAACTTCTTTACATAGTAGAGACTGTACTGAAATGGAGTAATTATTACATGCTTCTTTAGTTGTACTGCCTGGTATTATAAAACTTTAATTCTGAGTTTCATTAATTATTTTAGAATTTTTTCTACATGTAAGAGTTAGTGGATTCCTGCAGTCTTATTTAGCTTAGACTCTTTTTTAATTATCAAGAACAACATGCTTATAACAGAATCACTAAAATCTATGTTAGCCTTTTGAGTGACTCTCAAATTGATAAATAGTCTATATTCAGTGGATAATTAATCATGTACAATTACCAGTAGAAGAGAGAGAATGTTTTGACAGATCAAATGCCATCAGCTTAAAGACGGAAGTTGTACATTTCAAAAGACACACTTACTTGAGTAGCATTTTGATCCGTGCCAAATCCCCTTTAGCTTTTACCTGTAAATGGATTTTTAGAAAAGGCATTGCTAAATGAAGTTTATCTGCTAGTATGCAGGGTTAAGGATTATAAACCAAACTAGTTTAGGTGTACATTGTGTTGCTTGGCAGGGAAAAATGCAATTTTAGGTCTTTTATAGAATGTTTTTTTTAAAATGGAATAAGGTAAAACTTATTCTGCACTTTAATACTTCAGGTCATTTCAGTCAGTCAGCTGTGTTTAGCCCTTTAGTAAATTGGCAATAGTTTAAAAAGCAAGTCTGAAATAACTTCTTTACTCCAACAATTACGTTCTTAAATAACCTCTTAAAAATAATGGAAAGAGTTTGAAAAAAGTAACAGAAAGCATTTAACATCAGGTTTACAAAATCTCATCCCTTTTTGTTCTCACTTTTAGGTAATGCTGTACTGTAACATTGTGTCTTTCAGATAGTGTTTCAGATAGTGTCATAAGGAAGTCTAAGCAAATACATTTTGAAATGGATTATACTGAAAATATAATTTAGAGGATTGTAGAAGTAAATAGAATTCAGAATTAGTAGTAACTTAAATCTGCACTTTATATGCGTGTAGTTGGAAATTTAAGACAATTTCTGAAATTCCATTGTTATCTAATAGATATGAACTGCATTTCTGAACTGAATGTAAAATATCCATTATTACTTTATCTATGTGAAGATCAAGCCCCATGTTTAGATAGTGAATGTTTTTGTTTCATGTACACAGTTGAGCATTTCATTTACTGTGGTATGCGAAGCTCTTTTGCCCCAAAGGAAGCCTATGTATGTGGCAACTTCCACATGAAGACTGAACTTCTCAACATTCGAGTTGAACTTCATAGGTTACTAAAGAGTATCCCGGGGGCTCTATCTTGTCCACGCTTATTCTTTTGGATTATTGTTGCTGCATTAGCAAGCAGCTTTGCAGTTTTGAGTCTAAAGCTGCATTGATTTCTGAAGTGCTGGAATTCTTTTACTGTTTTCCTAGCAGGCACTCCAGTGGTTAAGAAGGATAATGATCACTGTTGGGGTGGAATCTTTATTACGGGAACAAGTGCAATCTGGGGGCTAGAAAAGGGACAAAAACAAAAAGAGGAAAAACAAACATTGTTCAAAGTAGTCTACACAAAAAGGGGAAACTCAGGCTCAGCATCACCTTTCATAGTTTATTGCTGATAGAGGAGTAGGTTTGGAATGTAGTTGACTTCAGCAGCTATTTATGATGTTCCCCACTCATTTCATTGATGTGGGTTTTCATTTCTTTTTTATTGGATATGCCAGTAATGTGTTATGTATAGAGTGACATATGTTATATATTTCTTTTCTTTGCATTTTATTATGCTCTTGGTGCTGCTCTAATGTATGCAGTAGTTTACAAGTTCAAGGTGTATGTGTGAACACTTCTCACCTTTTCTTAGCTTTTTAAAATATCACAGCAGTTTTGAGAAGAATGGTCCCATTGTAAAGGCTTCTTTTTTTTTAAAAAAAGTTTCCTTTAGTAAAATATTTGTAAATGGATCTTCAAGTGGCATGTATTTCAAATAATTGCTTCCTTAAAATTCAGAAGCATGGAAGTTTTATGTTAGCACTATTATGAAAATTGATAAATTTACATACACTGGAGCATTGCAGTGCTATGACGTGTAATAAAATAAATTAAATGCATGCATTGATGCCCATCTGTAAGTGTTTAACAACTTTGAATGATACATAAATATTTAATGGATATTAATAGTTGCAGAATTCACTTTAAATAATTTATGTTCTGTAACTTAACTTATGTACTCAATGAGATCTATGAAGATGTGTCAATATATTCAGTTTGTGCACACACACTTTCTGAAATATCTGTTCATGTAGCAGTATTTAATATATATATATATATGATACAATGATTAAATTCATTCATAAAATTTAATATATAGTATAAGACTATACATAATATAGCAAGGACAGAAAGAGATGAGAGAGAGAGAGATTTGTTTATGTAGCAGTATTTAATATATATGTTAAAATGATTAAATTCATTCATAAAATATAATATATAGTATAATACTATACATAATATAGAAAGGACAGAAAGAGATGAGAGAGAGGGAGATTTATATAAGGATAGAGTTTCCATGTGAAGGAGTTTGAATATGACATTTGAAATAGTGAATAGGGAATTCTGTCAAAATTGCCACAAACCTAACCAGATGACAATCACTAGTCCCAAGTTTATTACTTTGATATATACCTTGTACTTACTGTGGTCAGTTACAGTCCACCAGACTGCTTTAAAAATTAGAAGTATTTTTTTAATTCCAAAAAAATTAGGTTTGTTTCAAAGAATAATAATTTCTGCATCTTGACTGGAGCCCTGCTCAATGGAGTAGGGCTCCAGTCAAGATGCAGAAATTATTATTCTTTGTACTTCGAATATCTAAGCAGATTGCCTTGTGCAATGTGCTAGGTTTTCAGTCTATTATTTTTGTTCTGCTTCTGTGCTTTTTATGGTTTATGTTCTTAAACAGTTTGAATTTTTTCATAGTTTAATTACTTTTTGACTTTTATATTTTCTGAATTTTTGTTTTCTTTTCTTTTTTAAAAAACTATTATAAGCTGCCTTGAATCCAAAATCCCAATCTGGGAGAAGGTGGGAAATAACAACAACAACAACAATAACAATTATAAGTTTTATATCTAATTTGTTTATAACTCATTAGAGTACATGTTTAGGCTCCCTATCTGCCATTATGTTTGTTTGTATTCTTTTTTCCTTAGCATCTTGTAGTATTACCAACTGTTATTAGGCTGCTAAAAACTATTTCAGGACAGCATCTGCTTAATATGTGCATGTGTATTTATGTGCCTACAAGTTACCTGTCAGTTTATGGTGATCTTTTAAGCTTCTTAGGTAAGGAATACCTCAGAGGTGGTTCTGCCAGTTCCTTCCTTTGAAATATAGCCTCTGGTATTCTTTGGTGGTCTCTCATCTGAGTACTAGCCAGGACTGGCCCTACTTAGCTTCTGAGATCAGACAGGCTCGGGTGCTTTTAAAGACTGAAGTCTGTTACCCACTTACTTGAAGTAAACTCCATTGAATGTGGTGGGATTTGCTTGTGAGTAGACATGTATAGGATTGTGCTATTTATTCAGAAATCTAAGGGCTCCCCACAGATTTTATCCTGTGTAGGAGACTTTGGGGCAAAACAAACTGCCCCTGACAAAGCCAGATTGGGGCTGCAGCAACTGCACAATATGGACCAGTCTGCTTTTTTGCTGGCTAAAAAAGGACCAGCAAACAATGGCTCCTTTTTATGCAGGCAAAATGCCAGCTTTTCCACCCCACTGTGGTGGGAAGTCAGCTTTAATACACTCTGGTGGTGTGCAACGGTGTGTGGCTTATAAGCACCACACTGCCAGAATGCCCAGAAGCTGGCCCCCATGTATAATAATAATAATAATAATAATTTATTTATAGCCTGCCCAATCATGAAGAATCAGGGTGGGTTACAACAATAAAGAAAATACAAACAGTTAACAGTAACAATAATAATAATATAATAAATCACAATAGCAATAAATACAAAAAAATACATAACAAATACCAACAACAAAAAGAGAATAATAAGAGAGGTATGGCAATTAACATAGCAAATCAATACAATACAAAATTAATCCCCTTCTCGATCCCCATCCCAATCCTAAAATAAAACAATATTCAACAATGCACAATCTAAAAAAGGGGGGAGGGCTAGGAGCTAACACCAAGATAACCCCCTTCATCCTACATATCCTTAAATATTCAATGAAGCCCAGATGGAAAAGGGGGCAGAAACTGCCTCTCGGTCTGGCATTCGTTGGCGGGTGGTAAAGAAAGGGAAGGGGGGGGAAGCTTAAGACTGTCCGTTTCTCCTCCCTCCATAGTCCAGGGGCCAAGGCAAGATTGGAGCCCAAGTGGAAAAGGGTGTAGAAACTGCTCCTGGCCCAGCTCCTGGTCTTCTGGGTGGGCCTTAGAGCCTGTATTTAAAGGTGATGCTCTCTAGGCATGCCCACCACAAACACAGCAGAGTCTCTGGACTATTCTTGGTCTTCCAGGGAGAGGGGAGCTTGGAGCCAGCATTTAAAGGTGCTGCTATCCAGGCATGCCCACCACATACTCAGCAGAGTCCCTGGGCTGTCCTTGGTCTTCCGGGGGTGGGGGGGGGGGGGGCTCATAAACCTCCAGGTGGCTTGAGGCTGACTTCCAGGCATCTTGGGGGCATGTGTCATCTGCATGCCATGCTCCCAAGCTGGCTGGAAGCTGGCTTTTTATGCCAGTCTGTTCTGGCCCTTTATCAAATATACTCCATGACACAACAAAATGAGCCCCTTGCAAATACTTAGTTGGTTCAGTTGGCTGGGGGAAAAATGGTTCCCCATCTCACTGTAAGCAAAGTTACCTTCTGTTTGCATATGAATCCATGGTCTTTCATATTATAATTTAAACCAAATTTTAGGTAAGAAACAAAATTGAGTAAGGTAATTTGGAGAGCTGTTGCCCTTCAACTCCCATTGGTTGTGGATGAAACCAATTATCTAGATCCATTTCAAACCAGCTTTATGGCAGGATATGGAGTTGAGACTGCCATGGTTGCCTTGGTCGATGATCTTTGTCTAGGTATTGACAGGTGAAGTGCGACCCTGTTGGTACTCTTGGACCTCTCAGCGGCTTTTGATACTATTGATCATGAAATCCTTTTGGAATGCCTGGGAGAGTTGAAAGTTGGAGGCACTGCATTGCAGTGGTTCCGATCCTACCACTCAGGTAGATCTCAAAGGGTGATGCTTAGGGACAGCTGCTCTTCGAAAAGAGAACTTAAATCTGGTGTCCCCCAGGGCATCATTCTGTCCCCAATATTATTCAATATATACCTGAAGCCACTGGGAGAGATTATCCAGAGACATGGGACAAGGTGTTATCAGAATGCTGATGACACCTGGATATACCTCTCCATGTCTTGGACGACAGTCTTGACCAGGGATGGCATCTCGCCTTTCAATGAATGCCTTAAGGTGGTAATGGACTGGATAAGGAAAAATAGACTGAAACTGAATCCAGATAAAACAGAGGTACTTGCTGTTGGGAACCCTAATCCAGGAATAGGGATAAATCAACCGGTCCTGGACAGGGTCACACTCCCCTTAAAGGACTGCATTTCCAGCTTGGGAGTGCTCCTAAACCCGTCACTTCTAATGTCAAATCAGGTGATTGTGACAGTCAGGAGTACTTGTTATAGGCTTCGGCTGATATGCCAGCTGCGTCCTTTCCTGGAAGCAGGGGATCTGGCAACAGTAGTACATAATATAAATATTATTATTTATATTAATAATAATAATAATAATAATTACATGTGTTGGTAATCTCACGACCCGATTTCTGTAATGCGCTCTACATGGGGCTACCCTTGTACCTAGTCTGGAAACTTCAATTAGTCCAAAAATGGCAGCCAAATTGGTCACCGGGACAGCTAGAGGTGACCATATAACACCTATATTAAAATCTCTTCGCTAGCTGCCTATTAGTTTCCAGGCATAGTACAAGGTGTTGGTAATGGTCTGGGTCCAACCTATTTGTGGGATTGCCTTCTTCTGTACAATCCACCCCACACATTAAGGTCCTCTGGGAAAAACTTACTGCCGCCAATAAAGACCAGATTGGCTGCAGTCACCCAGAGGACCTTCGCACCCACTGCTCCCAAACTTTGGAATGGCTTGTCAGAAGATATCTGAAACATTACCAGACTTGACAACTTTTAAAAAGCTGTCAAGACAGATCTCTTCGGACAGGCCTTCCCAGAATAACTGACATGGTCCCCATACAGAATAACACCTAGGTACCCATCTCTTTGTTGTTGCTGGATTGTCTGACTGTTTTAATAATTAGATATTGTTTTATTGTTATAAGGGAATTTTTAATTGTTGTGTTGGTGGGAGGGATAATGGGTTTTATTTTATATTGTTGTATTTTTACTTTTATTGTAAGCCACCTCGATCCTGATGGAGAGGCGGGATATTTTGTTGTTATTATTATTGTTATTATTAGCTTATAAATATGAGTTGTAGAATTCAACATTATGTGTCCTGGAGTAGGGAAAGTTGGGAAAAAATAAGTTTTTCTTTTACTCTGATGTGCTGCTACAATTAAATTTAACACCAAGCTATTTTGTTCATTTTGATTCTGCTTTCTGTATTAATTGAAATTGCTGTCAGTAACTCTGTTAAAAGTACTTATTACTTCTCCACAGGAAACAATTGAACTGAAAAAGAAGAGCAGCACCTATTCTTGGAACTTCCTTTTTTTTTCTCTTTTCATATTTTTTTTAAAAAATTGTGCAAGTGAAAGCTACCCGCCTTACCATGGGGAAGACAGCAGCTAAAGGTAAGGTTGTGGAAACAAAAGAAGGGAAAATATGGTAAAGGTGGTTGGCACAATCACTCCTACGCATCTCACAGAGTGGAGCTGGGTAAGCCCTGTGGTTCAGTAGGGAGCTGGTGGTAATGGAACAAGTGGGATGCTAGGGCACTGGTGGCAAAAAACTCAGAAAGTCCCGTTAAACATTGGCTAGAGGCCATTGGAAAGCTTAGTCTGGTGTGTGGTGGCAGCAAAGAAACCATGGTTCACTGGCACCATTGTGTCTGTTGTCCAGTGGAGCTGCCACAAGTGGTCAGTGGCCTCTTAAGTCCTGCTGCACAAGAGAATCATGTAGACCACTCGACAGCCCACTGAAGAGTTTGCATGACATTTTGCAGATACAATTGCTCAGATCATTCTTACTTGGATGTTGTAGTTGATACAGGTCCAGTGGATGTAATCTTTTCTCCTGCTTGTCCCAGATTTGTGCAGCCTAATGATGTGGACAGGATCCTTGGAGAGTGAAAGATATCACATGTGCACTGGACCTTTGCTCTTCCTGGCTTACAAAAGCAGTCAAGGGACAACTGGCTGAGTGGGTAGTAGTAAAAGTGAATGTATCACTGCAGCAAGGCAGAGTTCTATCCTGCCTAAAAGAAGCTGTGATGAGGCCCTCTACTAAAAAACAAAACCCTCCCTGAATTCTTCTGCAATGGATAACTACTGTCCATTCTTCTAAATTTCTATTTTTAGATAAAATTCTGGAGTGTGTGGTGGCCTATCACTTCCAGTAGTTCCTGGACAAAATGGATTATCTTGATCTATTTCATTCTAGCTTCTTGCTTGGCTATGAGATACAGACAGCTTTGGTCACCTAGGTGGCTGACCTGTGCAGGGAACTGGATGGGGGACTGTCTCTTTTGGTTCTGCCGGACCTTTCAGCGGCTTTCAATACTATTTGGCATTGTATCCTTCTTAGCCGCTTCTCTGGGATGGGACTTGAATGCATTGTTTGCAGTGGTTCCAGCCCTTCTTGGAGGGCCAAGCTCAGAAGTTGATGCTGGCAGATTCCTGTTCGACCATATGGCTGTTGGTTTTGTCTCTCATGCTATTTAACATCTACATGAAATTGCTGGGAAAGGTATCTGGAGTTTTGCAGTTGGATGTCACTATATGCTGACGACAACCAACTCTCTCCTTTCCATCCAGTTCCAAGGAAGTTGTTTCTGTACTAAACCAATGGCTGATGTCCATAATGGACTGAATGAGGGCAAAGCAATTGAAACTTAATCAGACAAGACAGAGATACTCTGTCAGTTGAAAGGGAATCAGGATTGGATGGGGTGTGCTGATGGAGTTACATTCCTCCTGAAATCTCAGGTTTACATCTTGAACATGCTCCTGGAATCAGATCTGAGCTTGCATGCCCAGATTTCAGCAGTAGCCAGGATTACATTTGTACAGCCAAAACTGGTGTGCCAGCTGTGCCCACTATGAAACATGCCTTGATTACATCCTAGTTGGATTACTGTAACACAGTCTGCATGAGGCTGCCTCTGGAAACTGTTCTGAAACTGCAGCAGGTCCAAAATGCTGCAGCCAGGTTGCTGAGTGGGGATCATATAAAGCCTCTTGCTGAAAGAGCTCCTCTGGCTGCTGATTCATTTCTGGGTAGAATTCAAAAATCTTTAAAGTTCTACATGGCTTGGGTCCAATGTAATTGAAAAACTGTATAATAATAATAATAATAATGATAATGATAATATTTATTTCTAGTCCGCCCCTCTGAACAAGCAATCGGGGCGGATTACAACAAGGATTAAAACAATATCAAGTAAAATATCCCATCCTTTCCCTTACCACCCCCCCTTAAAAAGAGATTAAATCACAATTGAATTAAAACAGTAACTAGCTAAAATAGTAATAAAAACAAGATTAGAGAAAAACGGACCCAGCCAAGGTTATGTAGTAGAAACAGAGAAGGAAGGCTGGAAGAAAAGGACACTCTAAAGCCTAGATTTGGAGCCGGGGGATGTTTACATTCTCTGGGAAGACCTGCCGGAAGAGATGCGCCTTTAGGTCTTTTTAAAAGCCTTCTAAAGATGAAATAAGACACATCTCATCTGGCAGGTCATTCCACAACTTGGGGGCAACAGCTGAAAAGGCCCTCTGGGAGGTCTGCACCAACCTGGTCTTCATGGGTTGCAGCAAGTTCCTCCCAGAGGACCGAAGTGTGCGGGGGGGGGGGGGGGTTCATATGGAAAGAGGCGGTCCCTTAGATAAGATGGACCCAAACCATGTAGGGCTTTAAAGGTTAAAACCAACACCTTGTACTGTGCCCGGAAACTGGTCGGCAGCCAGTGGAGAGCTTTAAGCACAGGAGTGATGTGCTCTCTCCTAGATGTTCCAGTGAGAAGTCTGGCTGCCATATTTTGGACCAGTTGTAGTTTCCGAGTTAGGCACAAGGGTAGCCCCATGTAGAGTGCGTTACAGTAGTCCAAATGTGAGGTTACCAGTTCGTGTATCACAGTTTCCAGATCCCTCATCTCCAGGAAAGGGTGCAGCTGGCGTATCAGCCAAAGCTGATAGCAGGCGCTCCTAACCGTCGCATTCACCTGACTTGTCATGTGAAGCAACGGGTCAAGGAGTACCCCCAGACTGTGAACAGAATCCTTTGAGGAGAGTGTGACTCCATCCAGGACTGGAAGTTGTATTCCCAGGCCTGGTTTCGGGCCTGTGACTGTGAGCACCTCCGTTTTGTCTGGATTGAGCTTCAATCGTTTTTTCCTCATCCAATCCATTACGGCCGCAAGGCAGTCATTGAGAGGGGACACGCCATTGGAAGTCTGAGCAGACGATCTGGTCACGGAGAAGTATATCTGGGTGTCATCAGCGTACTGGTGACACTGAGCTCTGTGCCTCCGGATGATCTCACCCAACGGCTTCATATAGATGTTAAATAACATCAGGGACAGAATGGTGCCCTGGGGGACGCCACAGCTAAGCTGTCCCCGAGTCTCACCCTTTGAGATCTGCCAGAGAGGAAGGATCGGAACCATTGGAGTGCGGTGCCACCGATCCCCAACTCTCTCAGCCGATCCAAAAGGATGGAGTGATCGATAGTGTCAAAAGCCGCGGAGAGATCCAAGAGCACCAACAGGGTCACACTACCCCTGTTGATGCTCAAGCGGAGGTCGTCAGTCAGAGCAACCATGGCAGTCTCCACTCCATATCCTGCCCTGAAGCCGGTCTGGAACGGATCGAGATAATCGGTTTCATCCAAGGCAGCTTGGAGTTGGGAGGCGACGGCTCTCTCGATCACCTTGCTGAGAAAAGGCAGCAAGGGAAGGCTTCTTCAGAATCAAGGGAAGGCTTCTTCAGAAGGGGCCTAACGGCCGCCTCCTTCAGACAGGATGGAACACTGCCTTCCCTGAGAGACGCATTGATCACCTCCTGAAGGAATGTTCTCAATGTGTCTCCTCCCTGGATGACCAGCCAGGATGGACCTGGATCAAGGGAGCAAGTCGTCTTCCTCACACATCCAAGGAGCTTGTCCACGTCATCGGTACTCACCGATTGGAACTCATCCAGTAAACTGACAGCAATGGAGTTACTGGATACCTCACGCATGGACACTGGACAATGATTGGCATCCAAGTCGGCTCTTATCCGAGAGATTTTATCTGCAAAGTGGATGTTAAACGCCGGCTCTAGTAGGGGGTTTGGCGCAGGGGGAACCTACGTCAACTCCTCCACCACCTTAAACAGCTCTGCTGGGCAGGACTCTGCAGACCAATGCGTGCAGAGCAGCGGGATCTCCGCGCTGCATGCAAAGCCTCTCCATAGATGCGAAGATGCAGTCTATAGAGAGTTCTGTCGGATAAGAGGCTAGTCCTCCGCCATTTGCACTCTAGTCGTTGTCCAGCCCGCTTCATCTCCCTGAGTCTTCTGTGTACCAGGGTTTCCGGTTAGGAGCGGGCTGGAAAGGACGCTCAGGGGCGATCGTGTTGATGGCTCTGGCAACGTCGGTGTTCCAGGTATCAACCAGAGCCTCAGCAGAATCACCGGCATTCCCAACCAACAAACCCTCTAGGGCCTTCTGGAAACCAATAGGTTCCATTAGCCTTCGAGGGCGGACCATTCGAATGGGTCCGCCACCCCCGGGGGGACGAAAAATGGCTTTTAGTTCCGTCTTGATCAGGAAATGATCCGTCCATTTGGGTGACTTGATCCTCCCTCCATTTGCAGAGTCATTTTTAGGTATCTGCTCTTCCAGAATTTAAGCAAATATGATTGGTCCCACTGATGTACATGATAAATACATATTGTACAGCTATAATATGACTAATATTTAATACTTTGGTTAGGAAGCCCGATCATGCAACAGAATTAGAGAGAATATACTGCAGTTGTAGTTTTACTGACTATTAAGCAAGATAAAGTTGTTTTCCCTCAACCCTCATTGCAGGCAGCCTTTGTTCAATTTAGCCTGAGTATTTCTACATATTCATGTTGTTAACACTACATATTGAGTCTCTCTTATTCCAAAATTCTTGGGACCAAAAGTGTTTTGGATATTGAATTTTAAAGGATTTTTGCATATTTGTATATACATAATGAGATAATGAGAGCCGGCATGGTATAGTGGATTGAGCGTTGGACTGTGACTCTGGAGAAAAGGGTATGAATCCCCACTCAGCTATGAAAATGACTGGGTGACCCTGCCTGGACAAGTTCACTTACAGCTTCATGGCAATGGCAAACCCCCTCTGAAGAAACTTGCCAAGAAAACCCTGTGGTAGGGTTGCTATAAGTTGGAAACAACTTGAAGGCACATAGCAACAAAATGGGATATCTTGGAGATGAAACTAAAGATGAATTTAATTTATTTTTCATGTACACCTTATACACATATCCAACAAAGTTGGTGTACATTGAACCATCACAAAGCAAAGGCATCACTATCTTAGCCAACCATGTGGACAATTTTGGATTTTGAAATATTTCAGATGTCAGAATTCCAACTAAGGGACACTCAGCCTGTAGTAACCTGTGTAGTAACTCACAGGAGTCGATGGCAATATGCTTTACATACAGTTATATGAAAATGTGGTCCTTTTTCTAGAAAGGAAATATTGTATTAAATCTTATGACATTTTGATTTCTCAGTTCTTATTCGTTTCATGTTGTATATTCGGGGTTTTCTAAAATTCTGAAGTGTGTTAATAACAACAAATTACTCTTCCAGTGCAACTCTAAGCATATGCAGACAGAATTCCCACTGAATTCTGTCTGCTTTTTTAGTAAGCGTTCTTACTAAAAGGCTGCTTTTTTAGTAAGCATGCTTAACACTGAATTGTTTCACTGCAGTAACTCCAGTACCATTTTGTCTGTGAGTAATCTCTACTAATCTCCACTGATAGGATGCCATGGCAGTAGAAAACCAGCATAGTATAGTGGTTTGAGTGTTTGATTAGGATACTGGGAAACAGGAGTTCAAATCCCTGCTTGGAAACCCACAGGGTGGCAAGTGAAAGTCTCTCAGCCTGAGTGGCAGGCAATGGCAAGCCCCCTCTGAATGAATTTGCCAAGCAAAGCTCATGATAGTTAGCAAAGTAAGAAATGACTTTAAGGCACATAACGACAACAACAATCCCTACTGAATTGAGTGGGAAATCTGTGAAAACATATTGTTAGTTCATATCATTTAAAGTAAGCTGTTCCTAAATATTAGAAATTAGCTATGGACATCCATAATACTTTAAATATTATGTACAGTATGTCAAAATGTGTAAAATGTAAGTTGTTGGGTTGTTGTTTCTTTTAGATTCTAAGACTGTTAAAAAAGACAAACACGGGACAAATAATCTGTCTAGCAACCAGCTGTTACATAATGGTATGTATTATAAAGGTGAAGTTAATAAATTATATTTTTTAAAAATAAATTTATGTGCATGCTTTCCTACATAAGAATCTTTCAGATTTTCTTCTGCTTCCTGCAGCCCTAGAAAATCTTTTGTGTAAAATGCCTCCTCTTTTTTCTGGACGATTGTTTTTTCTTAACCCATATGACACACATTACATTTACAAGGCATTCCAGCCATAAGGTGATTTTTTTTTCAAGAGGTGTGGAGGACAGCCATAAGATAAGGGAGATATAAAAGATCCTGGCCCAGATAGTATTCTACATATGTAAACTTTGGATTTAACTCATTGTGATCCAAAAAACTTTTCAAAATGTTTTAGTTTTGGTTAACCATGATGGTTGTTACTGCAGCCTGACATCATGGTTATAACTAGTGAATAATTCCTACTGTCTTCAGTTTTTGGTATTGTACTTTGCTTAAAATATAACTTCAATTATATCCGACACTTAATCTTGTTCTCTGTGTTTTTATGCTAATGAATGAATTTAAATATTTAAATTTAAATAAATTTAAATATTTAAATTTAAATAAATTTAAATATTTAAATTTTCATTTTCCATCGTACTTCTGTGATGCAAAGGGGGTTATTGCTATAGCAGTTGACACTTTTAAATTTAATAGTGTTATATTACTGTATTGTTATGTTGAATGTTGTTGTTTGTCACCTTGAGATGACTGTGAATATTTGAAATTCATAAAATATAAACAATTAGAAAGGTATATTAGGTGTACTTAAGCAAAAACACTGACAAATAATTACATGTTCTCTGGTAATCAGCAATGGGATTAGGCTATTTTTTCCCATTGTCTGATGAAGCCATCACATTGGAGTGAGGACAGACCAGCCAGGTCATAGAAATCAGGACATTTGAAGTAATGTGTTGGAGGACGGGGAGAAGTTACAGTGGACTAGTAGTGGATTTATAGTGGAACATATCAACCTTGTATGAAAATTTTGTGGACCTACAGGTGTTGTGGAGCAGATCTCTCAGCATTGCTTATTACTGGCTTTTCTGGCCTGGACTGCTGAGACGTGCAGCCCAGCAACATCTGAATTGCCACATGATTTCTTCTCCTGATATAAACAGTCTAGAGGAAGTAAAAGACGTGGAGTTTTATGGACAACATAAACACAGGGCCCTTTCACATTACAAAAAGATATAGCCATAATTTCACTTTAATAGTATGGTAGCATCCTGTGGCATTTGCAGTTAAGGGAGCAGTCTTTAGAATTCTCCTCCAGAGAGCTCTAGTGTCTTCCCAAACTATATACTCAAGAATTCCATAGAATGCCATGGCAGTTAAAATGGGTCCGTGGGAAGCACACACCATGGCCCCAATCTTGGAGCCAGCTGTAAAAGGAATGGCAAAGGTCTGTTTCTTTTTCAACTAGCAGAAAACCAGCCTTTCCTGCCCCCCACCATGGCTTAAAGCTGGTTGCAAGCCGCTCTGCCAGCGTGCAGCATATAAATGCCATGCTGTTGGAGCATCTTGAAGTCGCCCACGTCTGAGCAGCTGCCCAGGGCATCATCAGAACATGTTGCATGTAAACACTATGCTCTGATGACACTCTGAAGGCGTCTTTTACAGGTCGACTGTTTCGGCCCTTTGTACTGTAACAATGTATTTTTAGCTGTACCTGTTGTTAAAATAATTTTTTCTTATTTATTAAAATGCTTTATGTTTTGCTGTACAACTGGATATCAGATCAGTGTGGTGATAAAATAAATTGAAGACTTTAAAGTTTTAAAACAATCCTTATGTAAACAGCTTTAGTTCCCAGTACTGTGAGAAAGGCTAAATGAATAAATAAATAAGGAAGAAAAGGATTATTTTGTGAAGAGGAGCCCATTTTACTCTTTACTAACTGGGCTACAGAATATTGCCACATGTCTGTCTATCCTAAACCTCAGGTAGGAATGCTGCTGGTCAGGACTTAACTGTTAGGTAAGGGTGTTGGGGGGTCCTCCTTGAGGACTTCTGAACTTTTTTACGTTGGCAAAACAAAACATATTGATACTTAACTTTTCTTTCTAAGGTCTCTTTCAAATTGTGAATTCTACCACTTGGATATCAGTTTAACTGCCATGGTTCTAATCTGTGGGAATCCTGGGATTTATAGTTTAATATGCTATTTAGATTTCTTTGCCAGACTGCAAATCCCAAGTTTCCTCTTTTTTAGATTAATTTTTATTAATTTTTAAATATTTTATACACTCATATTAATTTATAATATAAGTAATATACAGTCAGAGATAAAGAAACAGAAGGAAGAAAAAGAGAAGAAGAAAAGAATAAGACATACAGCTAACACACAGTATGGCTCTGGCCCCCTCAATCCTGACTGTGATGAACATAAAAATAAAAAAGAGAAAAAAATATATTATTCTACCTTTACAGAGCCTACAAAATAATCCTACTAAAATGACTAATAACCTTAGCCAGAGATTATTACATTATTAGATTTCTTATTGCTCAAAAATAAATGAAATAATAATAATAATAATAGTCCATGAAGAGTTTCTATTTTTTTCCAAAAAGTCTTCGATTGGCTTAACCTTTTAAACAATTGTTAATTTGGCCCTTTGGGGTAACTAAGCAACCTTAACAATCCATTCTTCTATTGTCAATACTTCAGTTTGTTTCAAAGTTTGAACAAATAATATTCTTGGTGCTGTTGACACATATTGAAGAAATAATCCATATTTACTATCCAGTTCATTATCAATAAGCAACAGAAACCCTGTTTATTAAGTTAGCCATATTATTAAAAATCTAGAACAAATCTATTGTAGAAAAAGATTAATGATGCTCTTGGGGGGTTGGGGAGTATAGTCTCTAGAATTTGGCTGTAAATATCTCCAACTGTCTGTTAGTCCAAAATACTTTTAAGTTCTAGGTAGTCCCCTTTGATCTTCCTTAATACTTTTACTGGAATATTTACCTTTATTAGGACCAACAATCCCATTCCAATAGTCCATGCAAATCAGATTCTGTAGGTCTAGCTCAGAAGCCTTATTTAACAATTTTTCATACTAATGTTGATTCCTCATTATTGGAGCCATAAATACCCATTAAATGCATTACTTTGCCATTTCAGTTGATTTCAACAATTATGCTTATTGTCAAAAATAAATTTATGTTGTAATGTTTGATTTATATAAAACACTATTCCATGCCTTTTATTGTTTGCAGACAAACATTCTGTAATGTTTTACAGACCTGTAAAACGTGTAAGATTTTGTATTACATCCTCACCTTCTTGTTGGCGAGTTCCTGGTGGCGCAGTGGTTAAATGCCTGTACTGCAGCCACTCACTCAAAACCATAAGGTTGCGAGTTCAAGACCAGCAAAGGGCTGAAGCTCGACTCAGGCTTTCATCCTTCCGAGGTCGCTAAAATGAGTACCCAGATTGTTGGGGAGCAAATAACTTAACAATTGTAAACCGCTTAGACACTCCTTAAGGGTATGAAGCGGTATATAAATGAAGCTGTTTGTTTCCAATTTTCCACAGGACGCAGCCATGGCAGTTAAAACAGTGTAATGTGTAATGCAGTAATGTAGCAATTGGGAGAAAGATGTTTTAAGCATGAGCTTTTGTAGACTCATGGGAGAAACAGACGGATGGAAGGATGGATTGGGGCTGTGGCGATCACGTGTTGCAGCCCCAATCTGCCTTGAAGCCATCTGAAAAAGGAGCGACAAAGATCCGCTCCTTTCTCGGCTCGGGAAAAGACAACTTTTCCCACCCCGCCATAGCCCATGCAGCTTCAAGCCACTCTGGCGATGTGCAGTGTATAAACACTGCATGCCAGAGTGCCTTGAAGTCACACACATCTGGGTGGCTACCTGACATCTGGACAGCTTCAGGGCAGTCTGAGGGTTTGCAGCATATAAACACCATGATCCCAAGCTGCCCAGGCGTCGACTTTAAAGGGCCATCTGTTTTCAGCCCTCTGTCTGCTGCAAAAGCTTACGCTGCAAGCATCTTTCTCCCAGTTAGTCTTAAAGGTGCCACAAGATCCCTTTGTCTATTGAAATGGCTATTTCTTTCATTATACATAATTCTGTTGTGTGAAAGAGACCTCAGTAACCTGTTTTGGAGGAGGACGAGGAAGAAAATGAGAAAGAAGAGTAATTGGCAGCAGTGGCTGCAGTATTTAGTCTCCAATCTCTACATCTAGTTAATTGGACTAAGTCCCATAAAACCCAGTGGGGTTTAATTCTGAGTTGACATGGGTTGGAGTTGTTAGTAAATTAATGATTTCACACAGAGTAAAAAGCTCCCCTCATTAATTTATAAAAGTGTATGTGTATAGAATTAAATCTAGATAAGCTACATTTTAAAAATAGAAGCGATAAAATTTAAGTTAGATCGCTCTTAAAAAGATATTTTCTCATAAAAAAATGGGGAGTGTATTTTCTGAGGGAGAGCCAGTGTGGTGTAGTGGTTTGGGTGTTGGACAGCAACTCTGGAGACCAGGGTTTGATTCCCATCTCAGCCAAATTTGTGTAGCATAGGCAAGTCACCCTCTCTCAGCCTCAAAGGAAGGCAATGACAAACCTCTGAACAAATTTTGCCAAGAAAACCCTGTTGTAAGTTCGCCTTAGGGCTGCCATAAATTGGAAATTACTTGAAGGCACACAACAACAAGAACAGCAACAATTTTTCTGAGAACCTGATGGTTATGACATAGCGTGTATAATTTAACATGAAGTTTGTGAGTACTCATATGCAATCCTTCATTCATTAAATATCTAAAATATGTACTGTTAATTACCTTTGATGACTCAGGTCCCTTCAGAACTCTTCCATTTGTACATTACTGGATGGCAGCCCTCAGGATTTTTCCATGTGATAAATTATTTGAGAGTATGTTGTAGTCTGGGAGTTACTTACAACTAGGAAAATTACTGTTTGTCTTTGGTTTAATCTGCAGTGCAGAAATAATGCAGTTTGACACTGCTTTTACTACTATGGCCCAATGCAACGGAATTCTGGGATCTGATTGTGAGATATTTAGCTTTTTTTGTTACAGAGCTCTGGTGCCATAACAAACTGCAGTTCCCAGGATTCCACAGTACTGAGCAATGGCACTTAAAGTGTTGTCAAACTGCATTATTTCTTCAGTGTAGATTCAGCCCTGAATGGACTAGCAACATTAAACTGATGAGGGTTTTTTAGGTGACTAGGAGGCAGTACAGACTGGCAATTTGTGCTGGCCTGACTTCATACTTGGGTTGAGGACGGGCTGAGCGTTAACATGCTCCATGCCCTTCTTCCTCCACTGGGGCACCATCTTGGCACACACCCATTTACATGGGGCACACCACAATGATGTCCCTTGTGCGCAGCACCCAAACAGGGTTGCACAAAAGGGGTGTAATAATGCCATGCCGGAGCAGTTATGGCACCCCTTCTACAGCGCAAAAAGAAGCCGCCTTTGGGGGCTTCTTTTTGCTCTGTGTGTAGGCTGCGGTGTGTGGTTGTGGCAGCCTGCTTCTGAGGCTGAAATGGGCAGCATTGAGACATCTATCTGTCAAGCCCCTAGATCACCTTATATGTCAATGAAAAGTAAAAAGTGAAGTAAGTAAGATATGAGCAGTTAAGAAAATGAGAGATAAGGACTGGAATCCTATTTTTGTCTTTATGCATGCAGAATTTTCTCGTAGTTTGTTATTTTTGTCTGAAGTATGATGTCTGGCATTTTATTCAAAATTATATTTTTATTATTACGGCACTTGGGCAGCACAAAAATAAATAACACACATTACAGAGAATCTGATATGTAACACAAGGATATTACATTATATTCTCACTAAAGTGTATTTACCAATAGAAAATAAGAATCATAGAATCATAGAATCATAGAATCATAGAGTTGGAAGAGACCACTAGGGCCATCCAGTCCAACCCCCTGCTATGCAGGAAATCCAAATCAAAGCACCCCTGACAGATGGCCATCCAGCCTCTGTTTAAAGACCTCCAAGGAAGGAGACTCTATCACCTTCCGAGGAAGTGCGTTCCACTGTCGAACAGCCCTTACTGTCAGGAAGTTCTTCCTAATGTTCAGGTGGAATCTCTTTTCCTGTATCTTGCATCCATTGTTCCGGGTCCTGGTCTCTGGAGCAGCAGAAAACAAGCTTGCTCCCTCCTCAATATGACATCCTTTCAAATATTTAAACAGGGCTATCATATCACCTCTTAACCTTCTTTTCTCCAGGCTAAACATCCCCAGCTCCCTAAGTCGTTCCTCATAGGGCATGGTTTCCAGACCCTTCACCATTTTTGTCGCCCTCCTTTGGACACGCTCCAGTTTCTCAATGTCCTTTCTGAATTGTGGCGCCCAGAACTGGACACAATATTCTAGGTGGGGCCTGACCAAAGCAGAATACAGTGGCACTATTACTTCTCTTGATCTAGACACTATACTTCTATTAATGCAGCCCAAAATAGCATTGGCCTTTTTAGCTGCCGCATCACACTGTTGACTCATGTTCAACTTGTGGTCTACTTGGACTCCTAGATCCCTTTCACACGTAGTTTCATTCAGCCAGGTGTCACCCATCCTATATCTGTGCATTTTATTTTTCCGCCCTAAGTGCAATACCTTACATTTCTCTGTATTGAATTTCATTTTGTTAGCTTTGGCCCAGCTTTCTAGTCTATTCAGGTCATTTTGAATCTTGATCCTGTCCTCTGGGGTATTAGCTATTCCCCCTAATTTGGTGTCATCTGCAAATTTGATAAGTATGCTCCCAATTCTGTCATCCAGGTCATTGATAAAGATGTTGAATAGCACTGGGCCGAGGACAGAGCCCTGTGGGACCCCACTGGTCACTTCTCTCCAGGATGAAAAGGAGCCATTGTTGAGCACCCTTTGGGTTCGGCCATTCAACCAATTACAGATCCATTTAACAGTTCCTTTGTCTAGCCCACATTTTACAAGCTTGTTTGCAAGAATGTCATGGGAAACCTTGTCAAAGGCCTTACTGAAATCAAGATATACTATATCCACAGCATTCCCTTCATCTACCAAGCTGGTAATTTTATCAAAGAAAGAGATTAGATTTGTCTGGCATGACTTGTTTCTCTGAAACCCGTGTTGAGTTTTTGTGATTATGGCATTACCATCTAGATGTTCACAGACTCTCTGTTTAATGATCTGCTCCAGAATCTTTCCTAGAACTGATGTCAGACTAACTGGACGATAATTGTTGGGATCCTCTTTTTTCCCCTTTTTGAAGATGGGGACAACGTTTGCCCTTCGCCAGTCTGCTGGGATCTCTCCTGTTCTCCAGGAGTTTTCAAATATGATTGCCAATGGCTCCGATATTACTTTTGCCAGTTCTTTTAATACCCTTGGATGGAGTTCATCTGGTCCCGGAGACTTAAATTCATTTAGATTAACAAGGTGTTCCTCTACTATCTCTTTACTTATTCTGTGCTGAAATTCCCCAATTCTGTTCTCTGCTCCATTATCCTCAGGTTGAGCACCCTTTGCCTTTTCTGAGAAGACTGAGGCAAAGAAGGTGTTGAGTAATTCTGCCTTTTCTCTGTCCCCTGTTAGCATTTTGCCATCTTCTCCACGCAGTGGCCCTACCGTTTCCTTCTTCTTCCTCTTGCTGCGGACATATCCAAAAAAGCCCTTTTTATTGTTCTTAACCTCTCTAGCAAGCCTGAGTTCATTCTGCGCTTTAGCTTTTCTGACTTTACCCCTACACATGACTGCTATTTCTTTGAATTCCTTTTTCGTGATTTCCCCCTTTTTCCATTTCTTATACATGTTCCGTTTCAAACTTAGCTCGGTTGAAAGTTCCTTAGTCATCCATCCTGGTTTCTTGAGACACCTCCCGTTTTTCTTTCTCACTGGAACTGTTTGAAATTGTGCCTTCAGTATCTCCCTTTTGAGAAAGTCCCATCCGTCCTGAACTCCTTTATCTTTTAGTATTTCTGACCATGGAATCGCCCTCAATACTTCTCTAAGTTTACTGAAATCCGCTCTCCTAAAGTCTAGGATGCGTGTCTGACTCTGCCTGGCTTCTCCTTTCCACTGTATTACAAACTCCAGGAGAACATGGTCACTTCCACCTAATGATCCCACCACTTGCACCCCATTAACCAAGTCCTCCTTGTTGGTTAGGATCAGATCTAAAATAGCTGACCCCCTTGTTGCCTCTTCCACCTTTTGGACCATGAAATTGTCTTCCAGGCAAGTGAGGAATTTGCTAGACCTTGAGGATTTTGCTGAGTTAGACTTCCAGCAAATATCAGGATAGTTGAAGTCGCCTATCACTACTACATCTCTCTTTTCTGACTGTGTGGTCATCTGTTCTAGAAAGATATCATCCAATTCCTCAGTCTGACTTGGGGGTCTGTAGTAGACTCCCACCGTAACACCCTTGTTGTTTCCCTCCCCTTTAATTCTTATCCAGATGCTCTCCACCTGGCTTCCATGATTGATGTCCAGGATCTCTTCACTGGTGTAAATATCTCTGACATATAGTGCTATTCCTCCTCCTTTCCTGTTTGGCCTATTTCTCTTAATAAGGTTATACCCCTCTATTTCCACATTCCAATCATGAGACTCATCCCACCAGGTTTCAGTGATGCCTATTATATCATATTTGCCCTGTATGGCAAATACCCATAGTCTCACTTTGTAGCCTACTCATGGGTACCAAGCATTAAATTGTGTTATCATACTAATAGTACAGTGAATAAAAGCAACAAAATGGTTACCCAAAGTTTCCAGATGTACTAGCAATATTGCTACAACTGTTTTAAATTTTTTTTACGGCAGATGATTGCGGCTGCAAGGAACTTGGCAACTGAAGCAGTTATCTGTTCCTTGTGGTCAGAAAGGAGATAATTAACATAAAATTGCTCTTGTCTGCCGGGGAAATGTTGTAAAAGTGGGGTTATATATAAATAACGAAATTCTTTATAAAGGGAGCAGCAGAAGAAAACGTATCCAATTGACTCAATTTCATCAGAGCCACAAGGGCATAATCTACACTGATAAGGTATTTTTTTATATCTGCCTTCAACTACAGCTGATGGAATAATATTGAATCTCGCAAGCATAAATGATCTTCTGTACTTGGGAATATTCAGTTTATCAATATATTTAGCATGACTGAATGCTCTCTCAGTTTCTCCAATTATGGCATTTTATTCAAAATTGTGTAAGTGGAGTGTCTCATGCAGTTCCATGTGCCTTCAGGGGGCTTGGTTGCACATGTGGATCCACATTGGTTGTGTATTCACTTTCACAATGTCGCTGTTGTGTATGTAGCACAATCAGTGCCTAACTCCATATGTAAAGATCTAAGATATGCAGCTCCACAGCAGGAGTTTGGCCAAAGTGTACACATTTGGAAAGCAGTTGTTTGTCTGAAATGTTCATAAAGCCAAATGAAAGACAACAGGATTATAGAAGAAAGGCAGTGGTTGGGTGAATGGGGAGCATATAGTGTCCTTCAGTTTTTTGGTAAATCTTTGATAGTCCAAAGCAGAGTGACACGTGGCAGGAAAAGTAGTTTCTAACATAAATTGAAGAAAAATATAAAACTGTCATACAGACAAAAAAGGTAGATAAATGTATAAAAACATAGTCATTTATATTGAGGATAACTGGTGGAAGAGTTAAACCAGACCCATGCAAATGCCAAAAAGAAAAGAAAAGAAAAGAATCATAAAAACAAGTAGCCCTACTCAGCTTTTATGAATAGGAAAAGGGCCAAAAGTGTACTCCAACTGAAGCAGGATGCCTTTTCAATCCTGCTCAAGGTGGGCAGTACTTCTCATCCTGATTTTGCAAGATTTCCAATTTTTAAAATAGGAATAGAAAACCAATAGGTGCAAAACAACAGTAAAGAAACAGTGACCTTGATGGTGATAACTAAGGCAAAAAAGGGCTTTCATTTCATCTGTTGTTGCCACAAGCAGTCCCTTTATCCCATCATTCTGAATCCGAAACATAATTAATGGGTCATATACATGAATGGAAGACATGGATAATGCTATTTCATAACCAGTTTTTCTTTTCCAGCACAGAACACAGAAACACACACTTGGGATGCGATGTCAGGCACTTGGGGTTCATGTAACCCAGTAGTTCTCAAACGGGGTGCGTGTGAGAGAGAGTTGCTGGGGAGAGGGGACGGCATGAGACTTGAAGGCCCTTGATCCCTCCTCCTCCTCTTCCCTGCCCTGGCTCAGTCCTATGGAATTCTGGGAACTGTAGTTTTGTGAGACATTTAGCCTTTTCTAGCAGAGAGCTCAGGTGCCACAATAAACTACAATTCCCAGGATTCCCTAGCACTGAGCCAGGGCAAT
Organism: Urosaurus nigricauda; assembly: GCA_034509955.1. Lineage (NCBI taxonomy): Eukaryota > Metazoa > Chordata > Lepidosauria > Squamata > Phrynosomatidae > Urosaurus > Urosaurus nigricauda. The sequence continues at coordinate 90,737,367 of JAOEGL010000003.1, forward strand.
TAAAGTGGTCTCGAACTGGATTATTTCTGCAGTGTGTTTTGGACCTTACTTAAATGAAACTGTTCTAATTTGAACGATGCTATTTCCTTATAAATTGTTTATAAAGAATTGTTTTTAAAGTATTATAAATTCCTTTTAAATTGAATATATATGAATGTGCCAATGCATGCACTAAATAAGCAAAATATTTTTATTCATATACTATGTCAAGTAGGTGGGGGGCATGGCATCAGCATGTAGATGTAAAGGGGGGGGGTCTCCAGGGTAAAAAGTTTGAGTACCACTGACATAACCCTTTCACTTTCATTGGTTTAGGAGGGAAGTCACAGTCTTTTCCTTGAACTTTTAGTTATTGCATGGTAATTAACATAGCCACTAGATGGCAGAACAGTATCATTTTGCAGGTTGATTTTTAGAAATGCTCAAAACAGGAATAGACACATACAGATAAGCTGGCAGTTGTGCACATTTATGTGAAAGCCTGGAAGAGGTACACAGATTACCTTCATAAACATGGATTTTGTTTACGTACTTAATGCTTGTTGACTGGGAAGCATATGAAATACTTTGTTTCATTGTAAATTTTGAAAGCATTCTTTCTTTCAGTAGCAGGCAATGGAACAGGATTGTTATTAATACTGTAAATAATATGTAAATAAATAGTAAAAATAGGGTTTTAAATAAATAGTATTTATTGTAACACAGATGTTGGCTATCTGTGTTGCTCCCATGGAAAGAAAGTCTGCATTGTTAAGCCTGACAATCACTTGTATTATTCTTAATTCAGAGCTGTGTAAACATAGTAGTTGACTATTTTTTTAGCAGCAGTTTAAGGAAATACAAATGGAACTAAGACCCTGGAAGCTTAACATGGTGCAAAAAACTAAGCTGTTCTAAGGTGCAGTGTACATAGCCAAAGTCTGTATGTTTTTTTCAAATCCAATATTCTCTCCTCATTTCTACTCTTCTGCACACAAGGGAATGTTCCTTTTTATTTTCATGTTATAGTTCTTGGACTAAACCCCAGAAATCAGTGAAATCACTTCTACTGATTTTACTAAAAATATTTATGGAATAGTGATATATAGATTGAAACCTGATTAACTAAAAGTAAATGTGTATATAAGAGATCTTAATCCACTGTAAGTTAAAATATGATTAAAATTTAAAATTTTATGTTTCTTTAGCATTTCTAAAATAATTGTTTTTTAAAAATGTTTGTCTAGAAATAAATGTGTAATTATCTACATATGTAAAAAGTTCATAGATAATTGAATTATCCACATATGTAAAAAGCTTATAAGATACCTGAACCATACCCTGATTTATTCTAGAATATTTTAACTGGGACATTTACTTGAAAGAGACTGGATCTGTAGCTGCACCTCCACATTGTTTCCGACAGGTAGGAATTTTAAAACATAAAGTAATGTGCATGCAGAGGTTATGCTTATGTCTCAAATAAATGTTAATATATACTTTCTACTATAAGTTTTTTATGTTGATTAAGTTTAATAACAGTATACATGAGCTTGTTTTAATGTGTTATATATACACCTTTAAACTTTTATGAACATTTAGAAAAAGATCTGTTTGTTTTTAAAGACAGTCTTTAAATTAAATGATTTATGGTGAGTTTAAATTTCATTTGGTCTTGTTTTGCTTGGAAAACTATCCAAGGTGCCAGGAATACTTAGGTACCAGGTTATATTTTATCTACTTAATTTAAGGGAAATAAATTAAAATATTAGTTTGAAGGTCCAAAAAGTACAGTAGCCAAAAAGCTTATTTCATAGAATCATAGAATCATAGAGTTGGAAGAGACCACAAGGGCCATCCAGTCCAACCCCCTGCCATGCAGGAACTCCAAATCAAAGCATCCCTGACAGATGGCCATCCAGCCTCTGCTTAAAGACCCCTAAGGAAGGAGACTCCACCACACTCCGAGGGAGTGTGTTCCACTGTCGAATAGCCCTTACTGTCAGGAAGTTCCTCCTAATGTTTGTACTCCCAGACTTTTGACTAGCACTGTTAACTAGTCAAAAAGATACTGCTGGTTCTTTTGGAAGAAAATGGACCGATTATATGTTTAATATTTCCTTTCCTGTAGTCTAGGATTCCACCTAGCAATGATTTCAAAGTAGGAATGAAACTGGAAGCTCATGACCCTCGCAATGTTACCTCAGTGTGTATAGCCACAGTTATTGGAATCACAGGTGCCAGATTAAGGTTGCGGCTCGATGGAAGTGATAACAAAAACGACTTCTGGAGACTAGTAGATTCATCTGACATTCAGCAAATTGGAACCTGTGAGAAGAAAGGGGGGATGCTTCAGCCTCCGCTAGGTAAGAATACATGAATCTTAACATTAGCGAAGTCACAGTTTGCTTTAAAGTTACAGTTGCTTAAAGCTACCAACCACAAAATAACTACAGACAGTTAAAATCAGTAATTGTGTGCCTTCGTGCAATTCCTGATTTATGGCAACTGTAAAGCAAGCCTATCATGGGGTTTTCTTGGCAAGATTTGTGCCTTTCTCTGAGGCTGAGAGCGTGTGGCTTGCCCAAGTTTATCCAATGGGTTTCCATGGCCAAGCAGGCATTTAAACCCTGGTTTTAGTCCAATACACCATGCTGGCTCTTATAAAATGAGCTAAAACAGTTCAAAGAAAAATTCAAACTTGTATGAAAGAGTTTAAAACAATTCAAATTCCTCCTTTTCTTGAGGGACCTGTGGCATTGCTTCCTAGCTCCTTGCCCTTCTGACACTAAATCTACTATGTGCCACTAAAATACTAATGCATATTATTCTTTATTTACTTTTGCCTCCCCCCCCCCACTTCCTCTGCTGTGTTTAATTATAAATCCTGCATATGATTTAATAACTTCCAGAAAAGCTTCACACCTACTGATGAGGCTTTATGAATAATAAAAAGAATCATTTGTTAACATTATTCCCCATATGTTAGGCACCAGTTAAAGTGATGTACCTCAAGACTCTAATGAAATGAAGAAATAAGAACTATGAAATCCTATGTATGCTGGAACTAATACAAAATAAAAAAACCTAACTTTTGTGACATTTTTATTCAAAGATATAAACGTGTTAGTCTGTAGAATCAGTATGTAGAGAGATCTTGTAGCACCTTTCTCAGTTAGTCTCAAAGATCTCTCTACATGCAGTTATTTTTATTATTATAGTAACAGAAAGCAAAATTAAAGTAAAGTAAACATGAATTCATAATTTATTTTAATGAAGCTTAAATAAAATATAGCCAACATGAGCAGAATATATTGTGGCTTTCCAGTGTGAGAGAAGGCTACTATTTAGAAACAAATCTGCTTGAATGTAAGTTTTCTAACATTGCCCATTAATTTCATTTTCTAATGTTTATGTTTGCATCAATGTTTTCCAAATGTTATCATTTAATAGATTTCATTTTTGTAATATCTCTTCCCTTTTATTGAGTAAGTATAATAAGCAAGTATTTTTTCCTACTGTGATGCCTGCATGTAGGATGATGACTCAGTTGTATACTGCTCAGCATCACAATAAAATAAAATAAAAATATGTATGTTTAAGGAAGACTCTTGCATTTAAACCCTTTGGTGGGGAGTGTTCTGTTGTATTTTTGTGTTTTTTTTAAAGATTTGCAGAATATTGGTGATCAAACACAGTTGCATAACAGATACTATTTTGAAACATTTCTGTTGGCAATCTTACATGTTCCACAGGCTAAGCCGGGAGCTAATTGTGTGTATAATTGCCTTCTGCTTGCTTTATGCAAAACTGATCTTTCCCAAGTGGTGTGGAACCTTCTGGTCCCAACAATCCTATTCCTCTTGCAATGTAACAGGAAACCAAATGCTCCCTTTCCACCTAACTTGAAATGTATTACATTGCCAAGTGTAGCACCAGGTGCTTAGCAGCATTCAGTTGGGGTATGTAGCTTCATAGTAGAAGGTGTTTCAGAAGTGTTCATATAGGATTAGCCTCTATCTTAATTTAAAAATGCATCCTATAGAGAGAATACTGCTGAAGGAAGCTCTCTGATTTCTAAAAGGTATATTTTGTAAATCTATCATGCCTAGCTACTCCATTGTTGTCAATGTAGGGTTCCAGATGAATGCATCCTCTTGGCCAATGTTTCTCCTAAGAACACTAAATGGAGCTGAAATGGCACCAGCATCATTCTTTAAGAAGGTAAGGAACTATCCAGGCTGCTTCACCAAGGAAAAGACAGACTGTTATTTCAGATGGTTAGCAACAGAAGAATTCTGTCATTTTTCTGTCACTTCGACACAAATCTCATTAATTAACAATATTAATCAAATCTTGTGCCTGTTTGAGAGACATTTCACAAAGGTCAAATAATGTGTAAAATGTGTCTGTCTCATAATGTGATCCTATTTGTGCATAAATTGCATTTGACAGGCTAGACAAACATAGCATGTTAATTCCTCTAAAATGATCTGACTTAATCATGTGTTATTAAAGGAATATGAAAGAGTTAAATAATGAGTTGCTTGGAGATTATATTTGAAAATTTTCAATACATAAATTATATGTACACATTTTAAAATACTTTCTATTGCTTGGTCTCTTATCACAAATCACAACCCAGAGCAATTTTAATGCATATGAGGTGAAATTCTGTTTATTAAATGGAAGGAATGTCTTTCTCCTCATAAAACTGCATTTAAAATGAGTAAGGAAATGATTCTGTATGTCATCCAAAACTACCTCTCAGCAATTGCACAACTCTAAAACTCTGATTTATCTTCTTTTATAGTATATTCTTAGGGAAAAGTGGCCAGTCATGGGTTTCCTGTTCCAAATGAAATATTATTGCTGCATTAAGACTCTTGGGTATAATGGAGTCAGTCTGCAAATGAACGGTTTTCTGTGCCCAGTAATAGAGGAGAAAACAACAGTCTCTATCCTTTGGGATATAGCATTCCTTACTTTTGTGGCCATGGTTATTATGGGTGTTTAGAGTTTCCTACGTTATACAGGAAAAGCAGATTGGTGGGAGGAAAGCAGGGAGGCAAAGGGTGAAAAGCAGGATATGGGAGAGCTGAGAGGGACATTGAAATAAACTAGGTAAACGTCAAAAGGGAGATCATGTAAAAGGGTAGTAGTCAAAAGTGAAATAGGCACCATGTGACAACATGCAAAAATGTATCACATCACAAGCAAAGCACTCTCCTTCCTGTACATCAAAAATAATCTCAGCCTTTTTATTCCTTTCGTGATATTTGTCAGTTGCCCTAGGGCTGAAATAATCTGCTTGCCTTTTATGAATCAAAGGTTAACAGCACTGGAGACTTAAAAAACAAAACAAGCTACCTACTTTTCTTATTTGTGGTGTATACAGAATAAGCTCTTTCCCACCAATTTTGTAGATTGATCTAATAAACAACAACAGCCCACTCACCCCTCCACCAACAAAAAAATCCCAAGAAGAAGGGCAGAACAACACTTTGCTGTGGTAGCAATTCATCATTTTAGCATCCATTGAAATCACATTATGCAAATTTGAATGGCTGTATAAAAGAATCTCTTGCTAGCTTACAAATACACTTTAGGTATAATGTTGAAGTGTCTTAATCTGCTCATGGCTTTTCAAACACTTACAAGTGTGATGCTGGAAATTATTTTGTCTGTTTAGAGTACTGTAGGTTCTACCTCTATTCATTAACAAGAGGCTGGAAACGTACTGCTTGAAAGTTATATTCGTTTCCTTAGCCACTAATGAAAGAATACATATCTTAAATTCTCAGAATGTAACACTTTAATTTCTTATGTTTCTTCTTAATTCCCTATATACCTTTACACCTTGATAAAAATAGTAATTTAATTTCAAAGCATGGATTTTTTTCTCCATGAGGAGATCTGGGCTGTAAAAGAAGACAGGGAAAATGTCCAGTGATATGTTTTAAAGTGTTAATATTTGTAGGCGAGAAGATTATATAAATCTAATTTCTTTGAAGGTTTTATATGCACATTCATGCTTGGGTCTTCTTATTTTGGTAGGAACCTCCCAAACCAACTCCAAACTGTTTTAAAGTCGGAATGAAGTTGGAAGCGATAGACAGAAAAAACCCGTATTTAATATGCCCAGCAACCATTGGGGATGTTAGAGGAGATGAAGTTTTTATTACCTTTGATGGCTGGCGAGGGGCATTCGACTATTGGTGTAAATATGATTCTCGGGATATTTTCCCAGTTGGATGGTGTGACCTGACAGGAGATGCTCTGCAACCACCAGGGAACAGTGGTAAGACATTTTGATATATTAAAATGCCAAGGTCCAAACTCAGTTGTTCTTTATTCAATTTTAAGGCTGTGGAGCTGTGGATTGAATCCATAAAAGAGCTTAGGAAGGTTAAATTTTTACCATAACTTTCAGAATCCCCCACTGTACATGTTACGTAGCCCAAAACATCAACTTTTCCAAGATCTGATCCAGACTCAGTCATGCTTAGATAATACCAGCTGAAATAAATGAAACCTGGGTTAATCGTGATTGACACAAGACCCACTCTAATTAGAGCTCACTCTAAGTGAGCCTGGATCTTACACTGTATCTTAACATGTGGCTAAATTGGTAAGTCAGCATATGAGGAAAAATATTTATTTTGATAATTTTCACATAATAGTGCAACAATAATACTGTAATGTTCAAGAACTTAGGTTCCTTGAATAGGCTGAATTAAATGTATTCTTTAGTTTACATTCTTGGAATACTGTGAGCCTGTATTTGTCTCTCCAGGATGTGTGCCTGAGCCTGGGCATATGGAAGATGCTACAGGAAGGGCTCAGTTTGATGGCCTCCACAATCAGAGGCCAGATTTGATTGGCCTGGCACCGCTATAGCTTATGAGAGGGTGGAGACAGAGGTGTCTTATGGCTCTTCTGCTTCTTTATGAGGAGAGTCCTCTTTAGAGAGTTGGGTGGACCCACCCTCTCACCCTCTGTGTAGTGTGAGCTCTGCTGGCTACTTTGGGGCTGGGTAAGAATCCTGCCCCCATTTACATATTTTCCCCCCTCTACCCTACACTGTATCAATTGGACATCGTCAATTGGCTCACGTGGTGTCTATAAATCGGTTGTCATTGACAGGCCAGGGTCAAGGCAGTAGGCGTGGATGTCCTCACTTGCACTTTATTCTCATAACAGTTTTGTAAGGTAGGTCTGGCTGAGAGAAACTAAAGTTAACCAATAGCTTTCATGTCATATTAGGATTAGAATTTGGATTGCCCACGTCCCATCCGGTGTTGCACATCAGTGTGCCACTAACAAGTGTTAGTTTTCATGTGAAGTGCGTCACTAGTTTGTATGTAATGGGAAATAGTGTTTTGCTTCTTTGTGAATAAATAACAACACTTGAATGCACCCTGACTCCGTCCCCTACAGAACACACAAAAAAGTGCTTGTGTTTTCTGTTGTTGTATATTCATGCATTCAGTTGTGGGTTTTTTCCCCATCCTTATGAAAAGATATTTGGAAGCTTTCACTTTTGATATTTAAACAAATTTCAAAATCCTTCCTGACAACTGTGGTTTTAGATCCTACCTTATTTCACTAGCCATCATTTATACATACCAGCTCTCATTGAGTTAAGATATCTTGGGAACTAGTTTCTTCAGTGCATCTGAAGAAATGGATAAAATTGATGAAAGCTTATGTTAAAATAAATCATTTCTGCTAGATTCTTCCTCCACATTTCCCTTTTTATGCTGAAACAGGCTAACATGACTGTTTAAAGTAGTTCCAAACCAGAACCAAAAGCTAGTCTTGACGTAGCTGTGAGAGGTTTTTGTGACGATGCATACTTTATGGATACTAGTTTTTAGGGTGATTGATTTTCCTTTCTGCTCATTGCATTGTAGTGAACAGACCGGTCTGTCAGCCAATCACGAAACAGCATTTGACCAGCCAATTGGAAGCCGGTTGGGCAGGGTTATAAAAATGCCATACAGAGAGTGAAATGGGGGTTGAGTTGGGGAAAGGGTTGGGGAGGGTGTGCTCTTGGAGTTCCTGAAGGAACAGTTGAGTTGTGTTTGGTGACCATGAAAGGGTCTTAAAAGTCCAAAGAGGGACAGTATAGGCTTGAGGAGTCTAGTAGGGAAAGAGGGATTTTGGTCCACATACCTGAGATAGTATTGCCTGTGTGGCTGAGTTAAGGTTAGGATCTTATAGAACATTTGTAACAAAGTAATAAGTCGTTAATAACAACATTGAGTCTAATTTATAGATTATTTTGTTATTTTACAATAAACTTTTGTTAGTGTTTAAACAACTACTTGGCCTCTGTTTGACAATCAAACCACGCTACTGAATATTAGAGACTCAGAGGGGTTGTGCCATTATAGGAAAGGATTGTGGTGGTTGTGTTCATCACATAATTTGGTGGCAGTGGTGGGATGAAAAGGCCCAGGGTGCTGTCATCAAAGAAACTCAGTGGTGAAAAATAAAGTGTCCACCACATGCATATCTATGTTATTTAATAGCTGCCCTTGACACTAGCGTAACCATACACTGCTCATGAATTCTGAATACAGGGTTGCAGCCTCCTTCTTGGTTCTACTGAAATCTACTGCTCTACCAGTTCAGGTCCACATCCTGCTCCTAGATGTGAAAAACAGTAATCTCTTGAGCATCCCAAAAATGTGATAGTGTCAGTAACCACAAATATGTGACACTTTTTGTAACCCTGAACACATTTTTAATAGATGTGTGCATAATATGTTCTCATATCATGTTTGAGATTTGTGATTATCTGAAAAAAGGATACTGTAGTGCTACATGTGGAAACAGTTGTAGCATCTCATATGTTAATTATCTGAGGTACTAAAAGACTATATAAACTATCAACACTCTGAATGTGGCATATTAACATGCTTTGATTCTCTGTTTATTTTGTTTTCCTGGTGGAAAACCAGGGAAACAATATGGGTGACTAGCAAAGAAGCTGGGTTTAGCAAGACTGTCTTGTTTCAAAAACCTTAATAAAGTTGTTTCTTACAAGCAGAGAGATAAGCAGGTTCTGCTGCAAAAACAGACGGCACACAAGAGACCTGAATGGTTGATGTCTTAATTGTTTTGCTAGTGCAGCAAGAAACAAAATCCTTTGTTTTGTTTGTGGAACTGAGAGAGCTGTTGTGATGCAAAGCATTGCCCTGAAAAGAGCAAATGCACTTTCCATTCCTTTTCACTAACCCATGCTGTATTAATTACAAAGATACATTGTCATTTTTTTCTTTTTTGATACACTGACATTTTAAAATAAATCTCAACAAAGAAAATCAAATTGTTGTAAGCGTTTTGGCTCCTATGGCTCCATTGAATTAATGTTATCTATAGATGTAGTGGGCTGGTAGCTAGATTTCTTTGCATGCTCTTTCACTTCTTTCCAGATCCTCTGACCCCATGTAACCTTTGATCTCCTCTTGAAGGCAGCGCTGAAAGAAGTATGAACCAGGGGACTGATGGGTCACTGTCAATAGGGCCCACAGACAATATGCGAATTGCTTTAGCAGTCTCCACTCCACTCTTGTTTCCTCTCCCTTTCTTTTCCTCTTAAACCAACACATGCAAATTGCCTCATGTGGATTTGTTAACACATTCCAGTGCCCACAGCCCAAGCAGCATGGGATTTGTTGCAGATTTGTTTTTTCAGCTTCAGTTCCAGTCAGAGTAACAGCCATGCAGATAGGGTTTGGAGCTTCTTGGTGGCTGGCACAAATGATACACAAATTTCTGCATTAAAAGGTAGGAAAAGCAGAAATATTAGATGGCATTTCAGGAAGGATTCTGTGCTCCTAGTCTTTGTTAGCATAATCTGTCCATCATTTATTCCAAAGAGTTGAAACTTAGTCTGTAAAAGTTTGTACTGTATTACGTTTTCTACACCGTGTGACACTGAAGATTATTTTCTTTGCATTTGTGAACTCCACTCTGATCTCAGATTTTTGTTCCATATTAATCCTTATTATTAATAGGCTATATAGTAGCCCAAACATATTCCTGTATAACCTATTCATTTTTAAACAATTTTTACAGTGTAATATTATATATAACTATATTGAAGTAAGTCTCATTTGTTTCATCGAGGTGATACAGCTGCAGAAAAGTGTGTGTGTTTGCTGTTATTGTATCTTCATCCATTCAGTTGTGGTTTGTTTGTTTGTTAAACTGGCTTGTGATAACTACTTTCAGTTAAGGCACAAGATTTCATCTGCTCTTAGAAGCTAAGCAGAGTCTGCCCTGGTTAGTACTTGAATGGGGCCCATCAATGAATACCATATGTTATAGACTATATTTCAGAGAAAGTAACTGGCAAAATCACTTCTGAGTATTCCTTGCATAAGAAAACCCTATGAATGTCATGGGGTTGCCATAAGATGATAGGCAACTGGAAGGTATACACACATACACACACACAGATTATTTATTTACATTTGAGTACATTTTAAAGCATTATGATTATTTAGATAACCTATTTTTCACTTGTGTATGTTTACACACACACTTATACAGTCAGCCCTCCATTTTCATGGGGGATCGCGAAAACAGAGACTCACCGATATTGAAGCCCCTTAGGCTTGAATGGGGCATGTGCCCATGAGTGCATGCATTGAAGTTAACGGAGGTCGCCCCTCCATGAATATTCAAGGCCCCTGATGTCAAGTCTTCAAGAATGGAGGGATAATTGTAATTAAATCTTTTTCACGCCATTGTTTTATTTTACATAAGCAAAAAGTCACTGTAGATTAGAATACATGGAATTTATCTTGTATGAATACCCAATCACCAAAACTTGATGGCACATTCTAATAAAATGTCTGAATTGTTTAAACTGCTAGTTTTAAATTACACTATAAAACACTATCTGGTTGCTGAAAATATGTAACACGGTGAATCACCCCTGTATGTGAAATGCAAGATGAAAAAGAGAACTATTCAGACATGTTCCATTTTTTAAAAACTATGTAGTCAAACTAAGCAGAGCAGTAGAGGACAGAGGTTCTTGGATAGGTATGGTCCACAGGGTGGCCATGAGTCGAAATTGACTTGAGAGTGGTTAACAACAACAAGGTCAAAAAACATGAGCTGTTCCTAAAGGGTAGGACAGTTACCTCTTATTTCAAAAATAGTATTGCCATATAATGAGGAATCTATTTTCAGTGCCAATTGCATTTTCTCTGTGTAGAGTAAATGTGTTTTAGAGGAACAGATGCAATATGTGCTATGCTTTGAATATAATTTGTGCAAAAATTTACCATCATGATTTTTAGGAAGTGAACAACCTTTTCATGTTGAACAGGCTGCATTTCAGTAGGAGCATACTATAAAAATGTGCTGCAGAACTTATAGACCACTTTAAGATTCTTTGTGAATATTAGAAAAATAGCTTCATCAAAACATCAAAACTGTCTTAATATATAAGAAGGAATCCTCTTTTGCAAGATACAGGGAGGAGTAAATTTCTTCACAACATGAAAGCAGCCATAGGAATCAACTTGAGAGGCAGGGGATACCAAAAGTGACCCAGAATATTAAGCTAATCGGAGGTATATGCAATTTGCAATTGCTATGCAAGTTGCTATGAATATTCACATAGAAATTCCATTCATTTGAACAGACCTGTATGACAGAAACTCTCAAGAGAATTAGCAAGATACTTATTGAACTCCACTTAGTTTGTGTCTGACCTTGATAAATAGGATCACCTGCAGATTGAACTGCTGATAAAGGCATTACTTTCTTACCTGGCTGAAAACTTGGTAAAGTGCTGGCAGATAATTCATTGTATCTACATTGTAATTTTAGAAATGCTACTAGGTTTTTGCTTTTAAATTCTAATTTTCAAATTTTACTTTTAATTTTCTCCTCAGTTTCCATTGGAAAGAATAATACAAAAGCCCAGACATCTCCTTCCAAAGTGAACCGCCGCTCAATGCAGTCTCCACAGAAATCAGCTCCCCCAGCTTCCTCTGTTGCACCAAGAGGCAGGAAACCTAATCGGGCCAAACCGTCGACTCCATCTACAGCTCTTAGGAAAGGCAGGTCTCCCAAAAATATCCCTGTGACAAAAAACACATCTCATAAGGAAAACCTCAAAAAAAGGAAACAAGGCTTAAAACCAGGAAGGAAGGTTAGCAGATCTGTTTACCTTCAGATTGAATGGCAGGAGATGTTTTTAATGTTTGCCTAGCTAATTTTGAACTTTAAAAAACTATTTTACTATTTATAAAAATACATTTTATATCAATTTCTTTCCTTCTGTATCAGTTTTTTTTCCTTAACATGTATTTTGTGCAAGCTGTTACTAACTGTGTAATCCCGCAGGGTCTAGTCAGAATTAAGTTCTGACTTATTTACCTGTGTTTTGTTTTGGAATGTGCTGGAAGCAAAGGGAAGTGTACTTGCTTTTAGATTACCATATTTTAAAATTTTATGGGTTTTTTTTTTGTCTTGACACATATTGGAATGAGTTATTCAAAGAAATGCTACTATACTGCAGGAAAAGGAATCATGCGATCCTCCAGTTGTTTTGGGGACTTCAAATGTAGCACTCCTCATCATGGGCTATGCTGGCTATGGCTTTTGACGGTTGCAGTCCCACAATATCTGGGGGTGGAGGATTATTCTGTCTTCTGCTGTTAACTTTGTACCAAAAAAGCTTCATCAGTGTAGCCTAGCTTCACTAATTAAGATCATTAATAGCACAATCCTATGTTTGTGTACTTAGAAATAAATTCCACCTAGTTCAGTGGGACTTATTCCCAAATAAGTATATATAGGATTATAATCTGACAGGTATGCATGTGTCCAAGAGCTCGTAAAGAGAGTGGCAAAGAAACATAAAATTGACATTTGCCATTGCTGTTCACTTTTGTCTTAGCAACTGTTCATATATTGAGGGTTGGGAAAGGAAGGACCTGCAAGTGTGGCAGTCCTGATGTGGCTGATTGCAAGTAAACTATTTGAGCCAACCCCTGTAATATAGTACTGTACTATAGTACATGTGATGGTGGGTCTTATGGGTGCTTTCATGTAGTCTCTAGTCCAAGGTGAGATAATTACTTTCCCCCTTTTTTAAAATGGAAACATAGGTATTAATCTGAAACATAGGTTGACCCTGGAAGTAGTGGAATGATATTCTTCTGATGCAGTCTCCATTTCAAAGAGACAAGGAAAAGTGGGAGCAGGAGGGAGAAAGAAAAGTGTTTAACTCCCCAGCAGATCACAGTTTGAACCTGGTCTTGAGGAAGACCTTTAAAGGCATTTCTTTATTTTAAACAGAAAAAAATCTTACCAGTGCAAACTCCAGTGTTTTCTCCTTCCCTTACTTCTGCAAAAGTGGACAACAGCACCCCCCAGATACATAAAGACGGGCCTGGTATCACTGGTGCAATGGCTGCTGTCATTTCCACAGGTAGGATCTATTGGCAAGAAATAAAAGTTATGTCTCCTTTTCAAGGGCACAGCCTGATGATTCCAGAGTTATCATGTCAAAGGTACTTGGGATTTCTAAATGGAAGACAAAGCAAAGCAGAGTTATAAATATAATTTAGCCAGTTGGGCACTTACAAACAATCTTTAATTATGAGTTTGAAACCAATTGAAAGAAAACGTCTTGTTATCTCAGGTACTTTAGAATAATAATAGAGTAGGTTTTTAATGCATGCATTGCATATCCATTGCATTAACATGTGATGTTTTCTCTGTACTTGGCTCTTAGAAATTAAGCTGTAGAGTTATTTGTAGCAAAAGGAGTGCATGGAGGTGTTGGTTTCTGATTGGAAAACAGATGTATGAGGCATGCCTCAGCAATGCTAGCCGCATTAGGCTTCAGTTTCTCATGAAACATTACTGCTTGGATGAGAGCTAGGAGTCCCTTGCCTACACAGAATAGCTCTGAATTGGTCAAAGGATGTCTTATGATGTCTTGTTTGCTACTGCTGTTTGGCTGAGCAATTTGTCTTTTGTTTCTTTGCCTAGACTGTAGCTGAATCCCACAGCTCCATCAAAAATGAAGGTGTCTTTTCCTTGTCTGTTCTTAGGAGTTTTGTGTGGCCTAGTCCTATTCTCTCTTTTCCCCTATTGTACCATATTTGCCTCCTTTAACCCATAACAGTCATTCTGCTTTTCCACTACTCTCTTTCATTGTTTTCTAGATTTTTATATACTGTAGTTGCTAACCAACCTTGCTTCCTATTCTTTATCTTACTTCTACTGTCCAATTACATTTACCTCCCCACTCACTCATTCTAATTTTCCTCTGGTTTTGCCATTATATTTTACTGTTACTCTTGTTCAGTGTAGGTTTTTAGCATGTGTTCCCCACCTTCTTCATCTGATACTTCTATTTTTCCTTAGCTCCAACCTTTTCTCATTCTGACCTTCTTCCTTTCTCCTAGTTATATCCTATCCCATTTTCCTTATCATCCTATGTTATATTCATCAATTTCTAGGCATTCCATTAATGTATTCCTCATCCTCTCGGTATGGGAATTCATCATGGGTACAAAGCCACAGCAAGACCTAAACTAAATATTTAAAGCAAGAGTTTCAAGCCCATCTTAAACAATAATCTGTCACTGTAGGGTCTTTCCTAAAACAACTTTTTCATTCCTCATTGGAAAGTCACGAGGGAAGATCACTGTTTTTAATGCTCACCTTCACACTCACTCCATATGTTGACTTTGAAAATGTACATTCCACCAATGTCCTTCCCTGGGAAGGAACCTTGGTCTGCTTCTCAGGAATATTATGAGCGTAAACAGAATTTGTTCAAAAGGCTTTTAAATTCTTTATTTTAATTCTGTAAAAGACAGGGTGAAACAAGCAACTGGGTTAGAGGTATGATGGACATGAATATGCAATTGAACAAATGTAATTAATCTTGTTTCGATAACCTTCAGGAGAATGGGAATCTGGGAATACCACTGAGATATGGAACTTGAGGCTAGTAAGATTAGCCTCTTTGGGCAGGAATGGATTTTACAAATAGAACACTTGTCGATCGCCTTCATTTCTTAAACACAGTCTACAGTTTGAATCACTAGTAAGTTTTTGAGATACCGTAGCTGTACTTGTGTAAAAGATATCCAGATGTTAGAGGGTAGGGACAACTATTTTTATCACTGAGAATTTTGTAAAACAAGATTTGATCCAGACTATATTTCTTGTGGCTATAGGGTAGAAAATTCCAGAGAAATTAAAACTGACCATATTCTTCTTTCTTCCTTTTTTTAAAAAAAGTTTGTGTCTATGTTAACAAGCATGGAAACTCTGGGCCTCATCTGGATAAAAAGAAGGTTCAGCAGCTGCCAGATCACTTTGGACCAGGACCTGTCAATATGGTGCTCCAGCAAGCTGTGCAAGCCTGCGTAGACTGTGCTTATCAATCAAAAAATGTTTTTGGATTCCTCAAGTCAGGGCATCATGCAGGAGAGATGATCACTGGTATTTTATTTTATTTATTCTTGGATTTGTATTCTAACTTTTAATAAAGGAGGCATTCACACACCAAAGCTAAGCCAGATTTGTTCCCTGATGAGCTGTATGCTGCTCATTTGGTCTTCCTTCAGGTCAGTTGGGGAGCAACACATCTAGAGTTTGTGCTTCAATGTCCCAAGAAACCATCTACTTCTAACTTGTTGTGGCTCACCCAACAACAAGGGGGAACAAATAAATGGTGTGCACTGTTCATTCACAATACATTAAGGGTGTGTGTGAAGGGCAGAATTCAGGGATTGGGGGGACTATTTTTCCATCTCTAGGATCCTTTGCAGGGGTGGGGTGGGATTGAACTATGCTTTCCATGCAAAGATAATTTCTAGTTTCAAAAAATAACAAAAATGCGTACAGGTTGAGTCTCTCCATTGCCACACAAGATCTTGAACAATGCTTGCCAGGTAACTTCTGAATGTTTGTACAGGTCAGTCTCTCTTATCCAGAATTCTGAAAACCAAAATACTCCAAAAACCAAAACTTTTTTCATGGGTGGCTGAGAAAGTGACAACTTTCTGATGGTTTGATGTACACAAATTTGTTTCATTCACAAAATTATTAAATATATTATATTAAATTACCTTCAGTCTGTGTGTATAAGGTGTATTTGAAACATATATGAATTTTATGTTTACTCTTGGGTCCCATCTCCACGATATCTCATTATATATATACGTACAAATACAGGTATTTCAAAATGCCCCAAAATCCCAAACACTTCTTGTCCTAAGCATTTTGAATAAAGGAGACTCAACTTGTAGTTTCTACTAAAGCAATTCTAAAAGCAATGCATATGTCAGGATAATTATGTCCCCTAGAAGTACAGTTCTGTTGTTTTGTTTTTTTAATGGACAAAATAATTTTTGGGTTTCAGGGTCATCAAAGTTGTCTTGGGAGCTCATAAGCCTTTAGGTCACATCTTTCCTACCCCTGCAGTAAACCAAGACAAACCAGTGATTCAGTTTTATTGTCCTGTGTAAAGCTTTCACTTTCTCAGCCACCTAGAGCTCAACTATCACTAATAACTGAATGTAATCAAATGTTATCAACAAGTGAATGGGATGAAACAGCATAGTAAAAACAGTAGCAAGTACTAAAATCAGTAAAACAAACCAGAAGCCAGTTATCAGCATTATTAGCAGTAGCAATAAATAGGTTTAAACATGGGAGGGTCTTCAGTCTTTAGCAAAAATAAATAAATAAAATATTTATTTAATGGTATTTATACCCCTCTCCTCAGTCCTAAAGGCTATCAGAGCGGCTTACAATTATTATTTTTAATTAGACAGTTCCCTGTCTTCAGGTTTACAATCTGAAAAGACACAACACAAAAGGAGAAGGGAATGGTGGTGGGGAATGGGATCAGGTCCAGCAGTTCTTCTCTCCCTTGGAGGGTTGCTGTTGGTTCTCTTCTATGAAATTGTCCTGTAAGTGTCAGCACAACCAGTGATCTCCCATTTGGCCTTTTAGCAGCTACCGGTATGTAGATAAAATATTTCTGTAGATGCTATACTTGTCACTATTCTTTGGCTGTGACAATCTTCAGGACACAAATTAACTCACAGTTTATTCCTAATTATGTTCTAAAATGCATGTTTATGCTCATAGCATTCAATTCACCTTGACTTAGGCAGTTGTGGGAAACAGGGGACCTCTAGATATTGTTGGACTCTAGATCCCAGGATCTCTCACTGCTGGCAGTGTTGGCCAGGGCTGAAGGGTGTTTGCTGAAGTCCAGCATTATATGGGAGACTATGGTTGCCACCCTTTCCCCAAAAAACTTAGGGGAAGTGGGAAAGAGGAAAGATAGTGAACAAGTCTACAAAAGGATGTCTATATTCTGATTATAACCAGCCCAAGTAGAACACATTATAGGAGGCTTGTCAAGGATGACTAGAAGCTTCTTTTAACCAGCTGTAGCTGAGTATTATCAACAGACAGAAAATCTACAAACAAAATATGTTTCTGACTTTGATTTTAAAAAAGTTGGTTGAAGTCTTATCAATGTATTATTATGCTGTATCATACTATTGGGGTGGTATTTGATTTTTTTTTTTTTTTAAATCAACAGCTTCCTTTGATGGGGAAAAACACGCCATCAGTCTTCCTTCTGTAAACAGTGCATCATTTGTCCTGCGATTTTTGGAGAAACTCTGCCACAGCCTACAGTGTGATAATCTTTTTAGTAGCCAGCCATTTAGTCCTTACATGGGGAATGCACATAGTCCCACCGAATATGATAGAAACAAGCCAGGTAATGCCGTACTGTTATTATTATTGTTCCTCCTCCTATTCCAGCATGATTTTGTAGCATTTCTCTTGAGTATTTTTTTAAGTACAATATTTAATTACATAAGATATTTCTATACCAGAGAGATCTGAAAATGATTGGAAAGAGTGTAAGTTTGGAAGTAGCCAGGTTACAACAGCCATGTGAGGCTTCCATAAGACTTTCGGTCAGAAAATTTATGATGCCCTAAATAATGTTGTGGCACCTTAAAACTATTAAATTTTATTTGACTTATGCTTTTGTGGACAATACTCTGCTTCATCAGATAGATGTATGATGATGTACCTAAGGAAGTGGGCTGCTTTCCATGCAAGCTTATATTGAATACAATTTAGTATTTTTTACATGCCACTCAGCTGACCTCCTGCCAATTTCTAATTTGATTAGGACTGCAACATATTTCCTTTGCTTTGTTTAATAAATATAACACTAAAACAGTGTTAATTTTATTTACTATAAACAAAGAGTATAAAGTACAGTCTTGCAGACACTAAGGTAACAGCAGAAATTTTTTTTCTTCCACAATTCAAGCAAAGAAATTAAAGACTTCAGTAAGTGTTTAAGTCTGGTTTTATTTCAAGCTATCTGATGCACTCAGGGTTTTAGTTTTGATTTTGCTTTCACTTGCAGTTTATCAGATAGAACAAGAATTTAACTTTGTTTTTCTTTGTTTTACAATCAATCAGATGAATATGCAACAGGTTTGGTTTGGATTTGGTCCCCTTCTCACATTGATCCTGTAGAGTTTGCCTGCTGCTAGCTAAAGGAGACTTGCCCAGGAGAGGTGCCCCTTCCCATATTTTGGGGGTGCTCCCTACTACCCATCACAGGTCACTCCCACTCACTAGAGTCCCCCATCATCCAGATAGGATTTTAGGGTTGGAGAGGTTTGCAGGTGAAGATGAAATAGGGAATTTTGCTTCCTTCTGCCTAGTTGTACTGGGCTAAAGCTTGATTTGAGAGTTCATCATCATGTCTCCATGCCTCCATCCCTGAGCTGAGACCAGCTGCTTCTCTGTGGTTTTAATCACTTCCCTGTCAGTATGTGAGCAGAGGTCACTTCCAGGGCTTGACAGCTACCAAGTGGTGGAAGGTTGCAGAACTGTGTGTGAAACAATTGTTACATCTGTGTTTTGGCCAATGTGTGAAAGAGTTTGATTAATGAAGACAGTCAAGAAATAAAGTTAAAAAGCAAGATCCCAATTGAACATTAAGAAAACAAAAATAGTGGACATGGATGATTTGGATAACTTGAAAATTGTGTAGATGATGAAGATATCCACATAGTTAAATTTTTTGTACCTGGGTTCAGTCATTAATCAAAATGGAGACTGTGGTAAAAAAATATCAGAACACTACAGCTTGGAAGAGCAGCTATGAAAAATTTAAATAAGACCCTCAAATGTGAAAATAAATCATTCAATACCAAAGTCAGGATCATCCATGCCATAGTATTTCTGATTTTTGTGTAGGTTATGAAAGCTGAATAGTGAAGAAAGTTAATAGGAAGAATATATATATATATATATATATATATAAATATGCTGGAGGAGACTTGTAGAGATACCATGGACTGCCAAAAAGACTAATAAGAGGGGCCTAGGGACATTTCAAGATTTCAATCTTGAAATGTCCCTAGAACCCAAAAATAACAGGCTGTTGAACTCTGGACATATCATGAGAGAACTGATTATAATGAGAAAAGATTACCATGGAGAGGAGATGGCACGTGAAATGACAACCAGACTATGATTGGAAGGAAAAGGCCACAACTATCTATCTATCTATCTGTCTACACACGCACACATACAATGTGGGATTGGCCTCAAAATCTGGATCTGTCATCCATCAATCCCTGATTGATCAATGAACCCAATTGCTTGGTCATGGCCAAGCTTCAGGATGACAAAGGAGGCTGACCATTTAAATGCCTTTCCATGGCTCAAGTTATCAGGTGATTACTTAGCTGCATCTCTGCCCTTTGTCACTGGTGGACGCTGAATTGGTGCTGCCCCTGCAATGGCAACACCACAATGCTCTCAGCATCCCTGGCTCCATTCGACTTCCGATCCAGTGCTATGAAATCCTGGAGAAACCATACCCAACAGCCAATTAGTTTCCGAGCGCAGTACAAGGTGTTGGTTTTAACCTTTAAAGCCCTACATGGCTTGGGTCCATCTTATCTGAAGGACCGCCTCCTCCCATACGAGGCTATGGAATGACCTGCCGGACGAGATGTGTCTTATTACATCTTCTGATTGCTTTAAAAAAGCCTTGAAGACACATCTCCTCCAGCAGGCCTTTCCAGAAAGTCCTTAACCTCCCGGCTCTGTTTGGGTTAAGCTCTCCCACTAACATCTTGACCCTGATGTCTATGCAATGGGTTGCTGTTTTAAATTGTAATTTTACTATGTCGTTTTAATTGATGTTAGTTTAATTCAATTTTAAGGGGCGGGTGGTTGGGTATGGGTCGTGTATATTTTATCTTGTATTTTTTAATTGATGTAACCTGCTCCGATTGGATACAGAGGAGCAGGCTATAAATTATTATTATTATTATTATTATTATTATTGAAGACCTATGCTCTTGCCACCAAAGTTGTGACAGCAGGACACCCATAGGGAGGGTGGGTGAGAGAATCAAGTGGAAATGGTGCTGCCCATGTGCGCCACTGACCTTTTAAAGGCCCCACAACCAATGAGGGGCCGGGATAGGGTGACGAGCCCGCCTACCCGGCCTCTCAGCCGATTGGGGGTGGTGCCTGTTAGTGATGCTGCCCAATCATAGGGCACTACCACCCCCAGTTGTACCCTGGGATCTGTAGTCCCTTTCCTGGGGCAGAAGTAAGTGCCTTCTCCTTCCCCAGCCAATACCAAGCCTGGCAGCCCTGCACAAGGCTTGCTTGGGTTTCTGCTGGGCCGAGAGGATGCTGGCGAACCCATGGTTTCCCTGCCATGGCAACCAGGCTAGCCCGATTATTGGTAATGCTTTGCCAAATAAAAGACAGTAAGAAAAGAGGAAGACCATCTTAAAGGTGGACTGATTCAATCAAGAAAGCCATGACCTTGAGTTTGCAAGATCTTAACAAGGCTGTTAGTAATGATATTTTTGAGATTTCTCATTCATAGGGTTACCGTGAGTCAGCCAGTTTGATGGCAGTTAACAACAATCAGTATACCAAGGGTCCATCATATCCACAGACTCTGGGTACATGGATTCAGCCAAGCAGACTCAGAATATTGTTTTCTGTGTATATTCCTTTGCTTGAATTGATCACAAAGCAATTCCTTGGAGAAAATATATTCCTGAAGAAATGAGGAGAATATTCCACAGCACTCAGAAATTAACATTTAGTTGTTTATGCATTTGAAGGGGAACAACTGTATCTATTGATGTTACAGTACTTGAAATTCTCATTTCTTTATTGCCAGCAAAAGAGGAAATGTCAGACAACAGAAGTTCAAAGCGGTATCCTCAGGATTCACCACCCTACACTGCTCCTCTGTCTCCTAAACTCCCAAGAACAGAAGCTCAACCATCAGAAGGTAACTACTGTCATTAAGGTTATTAAAAAGCAGCAAAGTAATGTTTGTCATGCAAAGTTCACAGCAATTGTAGGTGTTGTAACTAAGAGGCTTAAGGCCTTTATTTAGCATACTTGGAGTTTGAGTAAATCAGTCCAGGCTCACTCACATACAGTGTCCTTTCCTAGTGTTCAGGATCACTTGGGTAGTCCAAAGCTACCTCTCCCCTCCCAGTCCTCAACAAGATTACTCCCACCCTCAACAAGGTTGTTTCCCTGTTGTGGTTAGAAGTTTGGAAACATTGATTTTGCCTACAAGCATATGAGGCGGTATTGTAGTTTTAATTATCACCTTTTAAAAATATTTGACAGAAAGTTTGTTTTGATTTGTAGTTGTCATCTATGTAGTCACCATCCAGATTTACACATTTTCCCCAGCGTTTCTTCACCCCCCAAATACCATTATTGTAGAAGTCTGCAGATTACGCCTGACAAGGATTTTTACACTTTAGTCATTTCTGGCAGAGCTAGTCACAAAAATAAAGGACGCAATGAATTGATTTTCTCAGCAACATGCACTTAGGGACCAATGATGACACTGACAAAATTTCATCAGTATGACATAATAACTGTGATAATAAGGTGATAATTATTACTTTATGATACCCCCTTGTAAGGCGCAATCTGCAGACATCTATAATATCAGGTATTTGGAGGGTCAAGATAAGCTGGGGAAAATGTATAAATCTAGATAGTGACTACATAGAGATAAGTTAACAACTACAAATCAAAACAAACTTTCTGTCAATTTTTTAAAAAGTTGATAACTAAAACTTTACAATACCCTCTTGTATTTGTGTGTGGTGGAATTTTAAACCCATGCTCAATGATGCATGCTCAATGATAATGATTGATTCCTGTTTCAGTGCGGCTCATACTGGTGTTAGAAAAAATGAATCTCTTCTCCACTGGCCAGCTGATCAGCTGGGGGAAATGAGTGGGACTTCCTAGGTTGCACAGAGGCCAACTGCGGTCTTTTGCTTAATACTGTAGTAGCACTTAGAGCACATAGAATGTTCATCTGTTATCCTGGTTACAATCCTTTTAGGTAAGGGATGATTATTTGCAGATGGGAAATGAAGCTAAATAAACTTCATTTTCAACTTTGCAGACCTTCCTTTAAATTTCACCTCACATTGTATAAGAATGTCACTCTGGCTTATACTAATACTAATGCACTGTTTGTGTCCATCCATTTTTTTACAGCAGAAACCCTGCCAAGTGAAGAAAATGGCACTCCTAAAGAACACAGGTTTGCTGAGGACTCAATGGATTCTGCACTTAATTCAGTCAATCCCTCAAAACCGAACTGTCGGAATTCCATTGAATATCGTACCTCAGGGAATGTATCCTGTTACAGGAATTCTCTTCCACCAGTGACTTCTACCTCAAACACAGCACCAATCTTACGGAGACTATCATCAAGTTCTGCTGGGAACAGCAGTTATTATGAAGTCAACAGGAATAGACTCCAGAGGAGGATTGAAGGTATTCCTCATACTTCACCCTTTTAAAAGTGCATGTTTAGCTCAACTGTTACTTTGCAAAGTGTAAACATTATTTAAGTAGACTGTGGAAGTACCTTGCTGTTCAGCCTTCTGCAAAAGAAGCCATACCTGAAAAATTGGCAAAAGTGCCAGAAAAAGGAAATTGAGTGAACCATATCTTAGGGGCAAAACAGACGGTCAAAATAAGAAGGTTTCTGGATGGCTTGCAAGTGGGGCATTTAGATAACTGAAGCCTCGAAGCCAGCCGGAAACTGCTGTCAAGATGCCTCACAGGGAGAAAAGCAGGACTAAAAAGGAGCTGAATTTTTCTGCTTCTACCTGTAAAATGTACATCTTCACTCATACATCTAAATGCAGCACCACCAGAGTGGCCTTAAAGGGGCACTCCATCCTAACCCTAACAATAACTGTGCTTATAAATTCTCATCGCAGGAGCACATTTAAAAGGGACAGATCTGCAATACCCACGCAGTGACACCTCTCATAGACAACATACACAAAACAGTCAGTCAAAGAGGGGGCATAGGGTGAAGGGGGGCATGATTGTACCTGGCTGGCATCTGCATGGACACACCTCTGCTCCGATACCCTGTCCTGGTGAAGTGCTGCACATGCTAATGTGTGCAGGTTCACAGGGATGGCTGTCCAGTGGGATAGCAGTCTGGTGGTTTGCTCCTGCGAAGATGCACAGGGCTGGAGGGAACAGTTTAAAAAAAGAAAAAAGTACCCAGCGGTGTGGCTTCAAACCATTCTGTGTGGTCATGACATGCACACTCCAGCTGCCTTGGGAGTGGGCATAGCGATTGGTGAGGTTTCAATGCAACTTAAGAAAAGGCAGCTTCATACCACTTTTTCCTGCCCATCTGTTTCGCCCCTTGCTGTACAGAGCTGGTTGTAGATAAATGATGATTAACTACAAAAATAATAAAATAGGTGTAAAAAATTCATCTTTAAAAATGTCTGCACCTTAAGAGAGTCATCATTCTTGATAGCTCATTAGTTTGTGTTATTTCTGTTATTCTCTATGGGCTTGTATGGACAGGCCAAAATAAAGCTGCTTCAGGTCACTTTGGAGGTATGCTGTTTAAATGACACGTGCATTTTAAGAGGCCAGAAGCTGTGCCAAAGCTGTGCTCCAGTCTTTAGGCTTCTGGCCTCTTAGGACGCATGCATCTTTTAAACAACAAACCTCCAAAGTGACCCAAAGCAGCTTTATTTTGGCCTGTCTGTACGGGCTCTAAGTTTTGAACATGTTCTGCCTCTTGTTTTGCCAAGAATTCAGTTGTTGTATTCAAACTTTGTCACCCTATGAGTTTGTGGCACAATTAGCACTGTTGCTATATCATTATTGCCAGTCTAGATATTTTTATCTTCTCTGCAATATAATATAGTGTAGAGAAATTTGGAGGGCAAATGTACATGCAGTCATCCCTTTGGATTCACGAGGGATCCGTTCTGGACCTCACCACAAATTGGGAAAATTGCCAATATTGGAGCCCCATTGATTACAATGGGGGCACACTCCTGCGCACCTCACATGCATGCACCATTATGTCCCTCCCAGCTTGCCATTCACGAAAGACTAAGGGATGCAAATGGCAAAATCATGACTTGGGAGGGACAACTGTAACCAGTTATACATATTTAACCAGCTATACATGGTTCCATCTGCATTTTTTTTTTTTTTTGGTGGCATAAATCCAATTGATAGTTCTATCTACAAAAGCCTCATGGAATCAGTGGTAAATCAACAGTTGTTTAAATTCCATTGATTCAGTGAACTACTTTAGTTGGTATCTTTTCTTGTATGAGAACACATTCTTCCAAAGGCACATCTAATCTGGTTGTAAATCAATTTAACCTTGGTTTGAAAACAACAGTAAAAAGCTTTTAAGACTTATAGATGATAAATTCATATAACTCTTATCCAAAGAGAAAGACACTGATAAGGAACGAAAGGGAAAATTTATATTTTAGTTCATTTCCCCTTTATCCATAAGTAGACAAGAAGGCTTAAGGTGTGTGTGTGTGTGTCCCCAAATCTGTTAGTAGCACCAGAAACATTCTTCATTTTCAACATTTTGTATATTTAAGCTGCAAGTTCTACAACAGGACCTGACCTCAGTGCACTGAAACGGGAACCGTCCCGTCTGCTCAACAAGGACCCTTCCACGTGGTCAATAGAAGAAGTGATGCGATTTGTGAAAGAAGCTGATCCCCAGGCATTAGCACCCCATGCAGAACTCTTCAGAAGACATGTAAGAAATCTTGCTTATATGTAGGAGTTTATCGCACAGTGTTATAACGTTCCAGGAACGTTCCTGCTTTATTATCATCCCGTTACTTTGGGATGGGATGGGAATGTTACAGGTTCTGATGCGATAAACTCCGTAGTTTTATTTTAATGTTTGTTTATTTTCAAGCATATAAGGTCTTTTTCATACTTCACAAAATACTTTAAACAACCATGGTTATATCCTACAGGATCTTGGCATTTGTAGTTTGAAAAGGGACTAAAAACTCTCTGGTTGAAAATTCTAAATACCACTGCCTAAACTACAAATCTGAGGATTACACAGGCTGGAGTGATGGCAGTTACTGATGTACAGTTGGCCCTTGGCATCTGCAGGGGATCTGTTCTGCCCCCACAGATACCAAAATCTGCAGATGCTCAAGTTCATGTTGTCCCCAATGTCGGCACAGATGCTGCAACACCATTAGGGACAGCCCCTGTTGCCTCGTGGCAGCACATGCACTTGGCTGTGCCGCCATTGGGGACAACAGAACCTAATGACGATGTGCATGCACCACCACAGAGCAGGGGGTTGTCGCAAATGGTGGTGCAGCCACGTGCATCTGCCACCACTGGCCTTACTGTCCACGGATGCCTGAATCAAGGCATACTTTATCAAAGTGCTATAATGGCGTATAGTGTGAACAAGACCGTAGTCTTAGCTTCATGGTACATAATGCTACAAGGAGAATAGGGGAACCTTATCGCAGTTTAAGGCATTATGGATTTTCTCCCATCCTCCTCCACCTCTTCTTGGCTGCACTGATTCTTTATGAAGAAAGAGATCTGCCTGGAATAATATATTCTCTTCACATGCAATATTTCACTTTCAGTATACATATCTGTTCACTATTTTTCCCACTGGAAGGAGTCATTATTATGCTGTGAGTCGAGTCACACATGTGTAATTTCGTTGTATCCCTTTGGGACTACATGATCTTTTCATGTGCCCATGCACGCGCATAAGTAGAAGTAATACCGTCCACCCAGTCTTTCAGCACAAGACTATCTGTAGCTTTTTGAGGGGTAAGGTTGGGAGAAAGTAGGACTTTCTGAAAGATCATTATAATCAGATAAGTTGTATAAGAATTTGAGACTTGTAACATTCATACTTAATGGACCAAAAGATTTAAAATGATAGCCACAATGCTTTAAAATAATTTGTTTTAGGAGGATGGAAAAGATGAAAAATACAGTAGCACAAATTGTATAAAAAGTGCACAAAATAAACTTTGTATTTTTTGTTAAGATTTCACTTAAAGAAAGATTTTTAGGCTTTTGAGGTTTGGTCTTTCTACTGAATGATCTGCGTCAAATATTTCGAATAATGCAATATTGCTATGGTACATCATCAGTTGCTTCTCCTTTTGTATTAGCAACTTTCATTTTATGTTCTTACCATGTGCACACCATTTTCCCAATAGGTAAAAGCAGGTGGAGAATTAGTCAATTACTTTTCATTATAATTTAAGAAACCATTTAAAGAACAAAATCATTCATTTTCCTGTTTAGTAGCACGAACGACAATGTGTATACAGAAAGCCAATGAAGAGACATATTCGAAGAAAGTGTGTATGCATTTATTATCAAAATATAGATGAGAAAAAGATGTAAATGTGACAATTTAGATTATAACTTTTATTCCTGGTGTGTATCTTGCTGTACTGTGTTCAGCCTTTTGAACTGGAATGTATGTTGTTTTTGTCTAGTACTGCGTTTTTGTTCCAGGCTGTTTAAACAAGAATTTGAATCCCTTATTCATTTTCTTTTCTTCCCGGCCACAGGAAATTGATGGAAAGGCACTCTTGCTACTGAGGAATGATATGATAATGAAATATATGGGGCTAAAGTTGGGGCCAGCGCTAAAGCTGTGCTACCACATCGAGAGACTTAAGCAAGGAAAGTACTAGGCAGTGGATGCACAACCAGCAATGATGTTACATGTTTAGTGGCAAAACCTCTCAGGTTCATGAAGATGCAGGAAGCACAATAAAGCAGGAACATCTCCTGATCCTAGGAATGGAGAGATGGAAGATGGTCCTATTCACTTCAGAAAAATAAGTTTCTATCAAATTGTCTTCAGTGTTCTGTTCTGAAAGCATCTAAAAACCATTATTGGTTTGTAAACATTTCTTAAAATACAAAATTTCTTATCAAGGAGAAACATATAAAAGGTGCAGGGAAAAAGACAATATCTGGAGTATTTATATGGGAAGTTATAAAATGTATTCTTGGCTATTCAACTTCAGCTGATGCATTTTCATTTAAAACCAAAACAGCTGAATTCCAAAGGATTGTTTTATTTTCTTTTTAAAAAATCAGGATCTGACAGTTTTTGAAATAGTGGCTGAATTCATATGTGAAGCAGAGGAAGGTGTTAATATTTTCAGTGATTTCACCTCTTAGCTAAATTTTATATTTGGTACTCCAGGGGATAAATATCACATTATATTGGATAGATTTCCATAAAGGGAATAGCCATATGAATGGTTCTGTATGTCTGCACTGTACGTTTAAAGACAGTACCTTTTATACAAGTGTAGTTTTAAATTGAGAGCCAGTACAGCATAGTGGTTTGACTCAAGACCAGGAATTGAATCCCCACTTAGCCATGGAAACCAACTGGGTAAATTTGGGCAAGTCACTTTCTCAGAGAAAGGCAAACTCTCAAAACTAATCTTGCTGAGAAAACCCCTATGAAAAGTTCACCATAAGTCAGAATGACGACACACAACATAATACAATTTAAATTATGAAAGGAAACTTAACAATATACTACTAATTTAAGTTGGCAATATTTTTTCTTCAGAAGGAGGTTTTCACAGCTGATTTGAGCAGCCACTTTCCAGAGGCATGAACACATTCCCAGTTTGCTTTACTGGGACACACTAGCCACCATTTTTAGACATTCCATCTCTCTGGAGCTCAGCATGAGTGTAAGTTCATGCACTTGTATATTTATATGGGGTGTACATGCATATACATACACACACACACACATATATATTTATATATATATTGTGTATAGTGTTTTTTTTAAATAAAAATGTTTTAAAGGTACTTTTGCACTGTGACAGATGATAAATTGTAGATCCATTTTTTAAAAAACAGTGGGAGAAATCAAAAATGTGCAGAACACATTTTGCCCCACTTTACATTTTGTTATGTGTAGTTTCAAGCTGTGGACCCTGCTGTGTGCAACAGTTTTCACATATTACACAGAAGAACACATGGTCGCTTGGTGTTGCATTGGGGAGGGGATTCAGTTCCTTTTCACTCCAAAACAGACTGTTTCCAGATGCCAAGACCAACCATGAGAAAGTGTGTTAGGTCACGGATAATCCAGCAAAGGTTTCTGCATATGCAGATCTCAGTGCTAGATTTGGTTTAACCCCAAAGCATCCTTTTCTGCATGTGGTTAACCTATGCTGAATTAAGCAAAATGTCATCCTAATGATTCACCAAATGCCTGTTTGCTTTGCTTTCTGTTACTGGAGGGACAAGAAACAATCCATCAGTGGACAGGTGGATTTACACAGGGGAACTCCCTGGACTATGCAATATTCCTGAATTTTCATAACATTCTGCTGAGCCATTTTGTTCTGGGAAGGTTTCTGGAAAAGTATGGGGGGGTGACTTCCATTGTTTTGCTTCTTTCCCCACCTTTTAAACAATGTGTGTGTTTTTTTTAAAAGGAGTTGAACTGCACATGGATGTGTGCATTTTACCTAAACCTAGGTGCTCTTTCTATAAGCTAAAAGAAGTGCTGATAGTAAAACATTTTGCTGTCACTGCCAACATAATATCAGGGACAATTATGTACATTTGATGTGTAGGGAACTGAATGTACGTATGTAATAGTACAAGTAAAGATAGAGAAGATGTAGTCCTAAAAGGAAAGTAGATTTTATATTTCTTCCTGCCTTTTTTATATCAAAAGTTTCTAGTTAAAAAAGAGAAGTATTTTTGACACATTACTTGTTTGAAAATGCCTTGCTTACTGGTATTCTGATTACTCAGGTTTAGCAAAAAATACTGCAAACTCACCAAACAATTTTCAGACATAAATCTTTATCTAAAATTACTTGCAACATGATTTAAATGAATTGATTTTAGAGGCATGCCATATTTTATTCAGAAAAATCTAGTATTAATATTAATTACACAAGCTAAGTTTTGCTTCTCATAAGAGCATACAACTGTTTAACCAGTTGAGTCATAGCTGCAGAGATTAAAAACCAAGGCTGTATCTGCACTGCAGAAATAATGCAGTTTGACATAGTTTTAACTGCCATGGCTTCATCCTATGGAATCCTGGGATGTGTTATTGTGGCACTGGAGCTCTCTGAAAGAGAAGGCTACAAATCCCACAGCATTGAGCCATGGCAGATAAAATGGTGCCAAACTGCATCATTTCTGCAGTGGATATGCAACTCTAGATCTTGTTTAAGACCACAAGAACTCAAAGCTCCACTGGCATACTTTATACAGTGGCAACATCCCAGGTGACACACAGTTGTGTCCATGCTTGATGGCAGTTGGGGAATGAGTGCTGTTGGATACCTCTTTACACAATCATGTACTAAGTGCAGCCACCAAAATAAGCCACTGTTACCATAATCCTGCAGCAAGACTCTGGCCATAAGCTCCCACAGATATTTACAGCCAAGCAGTGAAAAATAGCATACAGTGACACTGTGTAACAAAATATTTGGCATATATATTTGTGGCTGTGATATTTAATATGGCATATTTTCCCCCTTGGGTTAAGCAGTCATAATTACAAACATCCAAGGATTTTCAAAATTGTTTTTAAACTTGAGAAAAAAATGCCAAGTGTGCATAATTCTTGGCACTTTCATAACAAAACTCAAACCATCTTTTCGTTTCATAGGTGGCATTTTAAAATGCCGTTAATTTACAAGATAGAAAGTGGAAGAGAGACACTGTAAAACCTAATGTATGTTTTAATAAGTGTGGTTTATTTCACTCATTGGGAGCAGAAAGTTGTTTGATGGGTTGCAGACAAAAAATATCACATACAGAATTCAATTGCTTTTATATAAGGTATAGATGTCTGGAAACTGTTTCATACAAAACCTTATAAAATGTAATTTTATTCTTTCATGCATTTTGCCGGTGTGGTAGATTTGTTAGTACTGGATAGTGTAAAGGAGTGTATTACATCATGTACACACAACTACACAAGAAAAAAAGAATGTCATACTGAAACCGAACCTTGTATTATAGCATGATATCAAAGTCTGTCAGTGTTTGTAACAGAATATATTTTTAATTTTTTAATTCTTTATTTTCAATGTATGTTCTCATCTAAGAAAAAAATAAAACTTATTCGGTGTTTGTTATTTGTATGCCTGTTTTATATAAAATTGTAACTCAGGGTGAGCAAGGTACCAAGTACCAGTTTTCACTGACCCACTGTTGGCTGTAGAAATGCCAAAGTCTACTTCTAATTTCATAAACTTGGCAAAAGGGATGAGATTTATAAAGGTGTGGAGAACACTTGTTTTAAGAGAATATCTGCTCCTGTTATTTCCAGGAACAGCAATTCTTTATTTATTTGCTTTTCTTTTTCAAGGCTGAGAGAGAGGAGAGAAGGTCTTGAGGTCATATGCACCCTGCATGCTTTTCATAACTGCAGTAATTGCACAAACCAAGGCCATTCTGCTCCCTCTCAGACTTGCTCATAATGCTTCATTTAGATCAGGGTGGGTGAAGTGCAGCCTTTCAGATGCGGAACTGAAGTTCCCAGCATTCTTTACCACTGGCTATGGTAAAATCCCACTGGGACTACTGACAGTCTTGACAACCTTTGAAGAGTGGCACTCTGCCCATCTCTGAATTAAATAATCCTGTTAGTCAAACACATACATCCTAGACTGTTTTACAGAACTAGCTGGGACACTTCACAGACACAAACTATATCTGCAGCAACGCCATTACTAAGTCTTACCCACAGAAGTGAAGAATTTACTGCTTTGACATATTTGGAGTTGGTTGTTTCCTAGAAAGGAAAAGCACCAGGAGCTGGTGGTCTTAATGGAAAATTGCTGAATGCTGCACTAAATGTTGCGTTGCCAAACCAACAATTACATGTAAGAACTGGGACAGAGACTTTGAGAAAATTATCCACTGGTTTGGAAGTGTTTTATGTTTTGCAGATTTTTTATCCCTAATTGCCATTCTTGGCAATACATGAGATATACTCTGGTCCAATCCCTGGCAGGTCTAGATAAGGGCAAGAAAGACCTTTCCCAGGAAAACTAATTATGGTAGATAAGTGCTTCTCAGACTATTGGATGTGGCAGAGAAGCATTTATTTTCTTCCAATGCAACATAGGTCCTAAATCAGTTATGCAATGACCAACCCCCCCTCCCCCCCTCACCTTGTAGGCAGGCAAGCCCCTAGCCACTGTGTGGCTGCGATGCAGGGTGATGAGTGCATCCAGCTGTTTTCTTGTAGCTGGACATACTGCAAGGACATCATCTATAGAAAGCTTCCAAAGACCCTGGAGGTCTTTATAAGTGTCTGTCACAGCATGTCCAGCTGCAGAAAGAATAGTTCAATCAGCCCCCCCCCCCAATGAAAACAACAACAACATGGAAATGGCATGCTAGATGCTAGCTAGCATTGGGATACATAGTTACATATGCATATGTCTCTTGATGCAAATGCTTGGACAATAAGAAAATAGCTTTACTACGAGATACAGTCTTGATCTTAGGCTAAGAAGGGCTTGATCAAAGAAATGTAGAGGAAATAAACCTGTAAATACTGGTGTGGTTGACAGGGTATATTCACTGCTGAGATTGAGAAATTTACTCATGGCTACTTGAAAGCAAGTCCTAATCTTTAACTGTTGTACAATGAATTGTGTTAGACATGTTTTTAAAAGTCATATCTCTGCTAGGTAATTGTTTTAGCCTCAACATCACTGAAGCTGAAGAAAAGTGTATACATGTAAACAGACATGTATATATAATCTTGTGACAATGATACACAGAATGGAAGTAATGTTGCAGGGGGCTGACACCAGTTGCTTACACGACGGACTTATTATAAAGGACATATATGGTCCATTAAATATATGGTCCATATTAAATATAAAACTTGTTTCCCCTAGCAACTGTTTTGGTCACTTTTGTGATTAATGCAACATTATAGTTGTATTCATGACCTAAATACCCTAAAACAGGGGTTCCCAACCTTAGAGCTCCATGTGCATTTCCCAGGTGCTCCACAGCCAGTCCAGGAAAATTAAATAAAAATTGGATGAAATTTAAGAATAAGTATATAGTTTTATATATACTCCTCTAATTATACTCCTAAACACCATTAACTTCTATAAGGTAGGCCTTTTAGGAGCTCCGCCATAGCAATAAGGGCTCCTCAAGTCAAAAAGCTTGGGAACCCGTGCCCTAAAAGCACTAGATCCTGTCTGGTTTTGGAAACTAAGCAGGGTCAGCCTTGGTAAGTACTTGAGTGGGAGACCATCAATGAATATCAGGTGCTGTAGGCAGTGTTTCAGAAGAAATACATGCCAAAACCACCTCTGAGGAAACTATGAAATGCATGGAGGTCACCATAAGTCAAGAAGCAACTTGAAGGCACACATACATGCAATAAGGTTTCTTCTCTGTACTTTGGTCACTGTTTACATTTTCTCCCTCAGGCTTCTTTTTCTTTTCTCCTTTGTTTGGGGTTTGATGGCTGCATGCCCAGAAATAGTTGGTAAGCTTGTATTTCTTACACACACAGAGACACACACACTCTTACTGTCTGAATGGACAACTTAAAAATGATGGCAGTCAGGGAACAGTGCTACTTGAAGGTTATTATAACCAAGTTATATAGTGATTATGTGTACAGAAATATAGTCAGCTGTTACTGTGATTGTGACAGCAGTATTATTTTCTATCATTTATAATACAAGTATCTATCTCACCATACCCTCCCCCAACAGATAGTCAAAGCAGCTGAAAGGAATAACCAAAATACATCAATCAATTAATATATAATGCAAGAAAATAATTGAAAAAGTAAAACACAACACACACACACAGCCAGCTGGGCTATTTTTAAGGATCACAATTTATTCAATATAAAGCCAAGAGCCTGTTGGATTGACAGTGCACTCAGATATTGATGTACTTGAGACACGTCGATAGAAAAATCTAACCCCTCAAAGGAGGCAGTTTCATATGTAAGTTGTTGCCACAGTAAACCTTCCACCTGTCAACTGTTGCTTAGAAGGTACTCCTTTAAATGTACTTAAAAAGCATAGAGGTGGCAACAATCTCTTCCTGTAAATTGTCCTCAAGATGTGTCAGGCTTTAGAACTAGCTTGGGAATTATATGGCCTGCACAGCTCTCACCAATTCAGCCTGAAATTGGCAAACTGCTCCAGAAGCCTCCAAAAGTACCATTGTTCATCACACAAGGTGGCATTTCCCCCTCTACCCTGATGTTGGCCCAATGAGGAGTGGAAAAAATCTGCTCCTATTTGGGACAGTAAAGGACTGCCTTAAGGCAGCCCTGCTGCAACCTCAGGGTGGCTTCAAGCCATTCTGGGGGACACAGCATCAAAACGCCATGCCCCCAACCTGCCCGGAAGCCAGCTTTCCTGACCATCTGTTCGGCCCCTAAGTGGGTTCAAGTGTACAGTTTGAACTCTGATTTTAAAAGGTGAACACAACCTTATCCAGGACAGGAGTCCTATCCCTTGTCCAGTATCATCTTTGTTTTGTTTGGAACTGATTCAATTTAATCTTGTTTACTTTTATCTAGTCTATCATGTCTGTGTATGTATATGTACCATCAAGTTGCCTGTTGATTTATGGCAAACCCCATAAATAGGATTTTCTTAAGGAATACTGAAAGGTAGCTTGGAATTGTCTTCCTCTGAAATATATATACCACAGCACTTGGTATTCCTTGGCAGTCCCCTTGCAAGTACTAACCCTGCTTAGCTTCCAGGATCAGACAGAATAAGCTGTCTCCAGTGTGTTCGGGCCTTTAGAATTTCCCAAACTTCCCAGAATAAGAGGGGGAATAAACAAAGAGTTTGGTGTTACATGCATATGGACAACACATTCCATATTCTCAAAATGATCTCTTCCAATGGTTTTGTGAATATGTTACAAACTGAGCCCAAAAGGACACCATAAGCCAACAAGCCAAGGTGCTGTCATAAGCACCAACTTCCAAAAATGTGCAGAATAGTGCCTCCAATCCATGTACCAGCATGAAGGCCCAGATGGATAGTATGACTGATAGTACTGAAAGCCACTGAGATATCAAAAAGAAACAAATGAGACAAACTTCCCTGTCTTGTTCTTGGCCAGATGATAACTAGTACAATGAAGGCTGCTTGCATTCCAAAACTAGGTCTGAAGCAGGACTAAAATGGGTGAATTTATTCAGTATATGAATCAATACAATCCAGAAATGTTTGGACTTGGGTCATCATGAGACACTCAGAACTCCTTAGCCAAAAACAGAATACTCAACTGTGGTTGATTTTTTTAAAAAGGGGGGGGGGGGGAACAAAATTTGAGACTTTGTTTCTTCAGCAAAGGGTGAAAACTCATACAAGAAGAACTATATGTTATCACATATTTGAGGGGCCCCATCTCCCTGCCTAAACAAGTCAGAATAAATAAGGATTGGGCACATTCCTTGATGTCATTACTGATTCAAGAATCCTGCATGAGTTGGGAAGAATCCCTTTCCAAAGGACAAAGAGCTGCAGAAAATACATCAATTAATTCTGTCAAGATGGAGCCTAAAATGACAGAGATGCAATCAATTTTCTCTCTGAAATCTTGCAAATTGGTCATAATGTGCCATCAAGCTATCCTCTGATATAGGAGGATCCTCTGCTATAATGGCAGTAATGTAAAAGGCCATTTAGAAAGCTCCACTGGCTGACTTTGTGCAGATTGCAATGGTGGCAGAGAAGTAGACTTCCTTTACCTGGCCTCTAGCTTCTGTTTTTTTGGATCCATTGTGTGTCCTTCATTGGTGAGGTAGGAGGTGCAGAGGTGGGTGAGGTGGGGGTGGAGGTCCAGGAGATCTCCAAGGTCTCCTGGAGGACCAATGCTCACCACCTCACATGGTTGCCCACTCCTGTAGTAAGGAATATATAGCTGGCACCCTGTTAGTGAATTATGATGGCATAAGTATCATTTATGCCATCAAAACTCACCTTTATGGTCATTTTGCAGGTGAGAAGTCTGTTCTGACCATGCAACAACCAAAATCTTCTCAACTCACCTTGCAAGCAGTACAGCATCCCCAGCATGTCGATTTTTGCAGAGTAGGACAAGGAGGAAAGGATGCATCCAGCTGTTTCCCTACAGCTGGACGCTTTGCGAGCGGTGTCTGTGGGGGTCTTTCTGAGCTCTTTGTAGATGACATCCTTGCAATGAATCCAGCTACAAGAAAATAAGTGAAAGCAACCTCCATTCTCTGCTAACATGGAAATGGCTGTGTAGGGCAACAGGGCTATTTTTCCTACAAGGTAAATTGTGGGGGTATCACTCAGAGATGTAGCCACGGAGATGTAGGTAGATACATTGTACATGTACATCTCTTAATGCAGGATCCTGGCCATGCATTTCACTATTCATTTTACATAAGAAGAACAAGAAACTTAAAAATGAATGTATTTATTATATATATTTAGCTGTGGGGATATTATGTGCTTTATTCACTAGGCAATGCAATTCTGTTTTATTTAAAATAATCTTCTAAAGACCCATGCTTACTGGACTGTAAGAATAAGGTTTACCTTGCACTATTATATCATTGATTTTGATTCAGTAAATTACAGTTCAAAGTGTATTGTGAGGAAGAGTTCTACAAATAAAAATGTGAAAATAATGGAAAATAAATCTGAATATAATCCAAACATTTTAAAACACCCAAATAAATCTGAAAATAAACCAGATTAATTTAGATAATTGTAACAGCTAACAGGAATGGTGTAAATACCGGCTCAGCTACACATTTTTCAGACTCGTGTCAAACCTCTCCAGACAAAAAGTGAAAATAAAAGAAGTCCAAAATACGGAAACCAAACTAGCACATACAAACATTTATTCTGAAAATTCCATTCTACTCACCATTGCTCAGCATTACATCATCAAAGCACTTTATGGCAGTGAAAATAGCTCTTACCCCTCTGAATTACTCATCAATTATATCCCATTAAAGCTGCAAAATGTGCCATCACTTGAAAAATATGTTGCTTTTTATTTACTTGTAATGAAAATTTAGAACAAAATACAGGGAGAGCCACTGCAACAAGAAGATATATCCAGGTCTCCCCTGTTGTCTTCTCCTCCCTAGCCTAGCCCAGCCCAGCCTCCTTCACCTCCAAATAACTTAAGAGAGATTGTTTAAAGATTTAAATGTAATTTAAAATGAAGTGCATCTCTTTATCCATAATAATTATACTGTAAAATGTCCTAAGATTTCATAAATTACTTTCTTGGAAAAAAGGCTGCAAGCCTCTGCTTTTTGATGGGAAGAATGTGTATTTCCTGCGAGTTCATTTTCTTTAACTTGACGCTTCTGTTTTTGATAGGTTTCCTAAGAGCTTCTGCATTATCCCGGGCTTCTGGCTGGTTTTTCACATCATAACACTGAAGAACCGAGTCCTGTGGCATATCCCTTTTGAAGGAAAAGTTTTTTGTGGAAACCCCTGAGAGGCCTTTAATCTTCCCACAGAAAATTGTAGGCACTGCATCTTTGACAGAAACGATGACTTTGGCTGTCTGTGAGGTGCTTACAATTTCAATGTTATTGCCAGCAGAGGGCTCACATGTTGTTATATTAGTCTGATCCACCAGCCACTTTGGCTGCTGTCTCAGGTGTTCAGATGAACCGCTACTGATCACTCTGCTCTCAGCCTTGGCTGGGGTCTCGTGAGGTTTGGGAGGAACAAATGGAGAACCAGCACTAGGATGTTTATCTGCCATGGAATGAACAGGACCATCCATGATAGGCCCAGAGTGATTGGTACTTGTTTCAGTGTTGCTCATTTTCCGACAGGAAGGGACGGACAAGTCCAAAGCACCTTCTTCAGGTGAGACCTGGGAACTGTCCTCACTTTCTTTAAGCAAAGGGGTTGTTTTCATGGACAGGTCAAGAACCTCATTTTCATTACTCATCTTAATGACAGTGTGTCGATTCAGCTGGGAGAGCCCCCGATGGCAGATGAAATCAAATGGCTTAGTTTCTTCTTTCTCCAAGGGAGTTTGGGTGCCTTTGCAGGAACGCAAGACGAAGGAGGTCGCTGGTTTAGAGCAATCCGGATTAACCTTAGATTCAGCACTGTGGGGAACTGGGATGGGGATAGGGATGGGGATAGGGACTGGGACTGGCAGAGGAACAATCACAGGATATGGTACCAAGAGCGTGGCTGGAGGAACCAGTGGAGACAAAGGGGAACTGAAGGGTTGTGGTGGAACAGAAGAACAGTCTGGGGATGGCTGATAGGATGATGAGCCTAAGGCGCCTTGTGAGGGAAAGAGGTCCTGCAGAACTGCAGCAAATCCTGGTGTCTGAAACACAGGAGGCAAAACAGACTCCTGAGCTGGATTGGATGGTTTCTGATCCAAGAGCTGTGGCTGTCCCATTGGGGCAGAGGAGCCCTGGAAGAGACTGCTGTGCATGGGGTTGGCAGCACAGGGAGAGCTCTGAGGTAACACCAGGGGAGAATTTAAATGCTGAAATACATGTTGCTCTAAGAGGACAGGCAGTGGGACTGGGCCTTGAGTGGTCATGACATAGGGAGTGTTACTGTTAGGAGCAAGCTGAGGGGCAGTGCTTCCAGCAACTTGGAGATGTATCGGCAGAACCACAGGACTGTCCCCTAAGCAAATGGGCTGGAGCACAGTGGCAGCTACCTTGAGAGCAACCCCACTTTGGGATTCTGCTGGAGGTGTCAGTATTGATGGAGCAGGGACAGTTACAAGGGGCGAAAGTGCTTTCTTCATCAAGTCAGACGAATTTATATTCCATGCTTCTGCGGTTATCAGCTGGGCAACTCCATTTTCTAGCTTGTTGTTAGCTATAGCTGAAGGTGAGTTGGTAACATCCATGGGCAGGTTTTGCGTGTCCTTATACAGTTCCTCCATTTTAAAGAGATTCTGAGGCTTTGCAGAGTTGTTGTTTACATAGCTGTCACTGGCATCCACTTTGTCTCCAGGCTGCCCAAAGCATCCATATCAACACTATATGACCTGCAAAACAGAAACATGTTTTAGACACTGTATAAATCTCTTCCTTAAAATAATATTTGCAACTGACTTTAAAAAAACAAAAAACAAACCCTCCTATCACTACAACAGAACATTAAGCGTTTCCACACTTTTGGAAAGAGAAGTCCTATCATACTGTGGCTTAGATATAGTATACATTCATATACAGAACATACATCTCTGGAGTGTTACAGGAAGAGACCGGGGGATTTAAAGTTAACCATAAACAAAGATAATTTAAAGACTGAAGCAGCTACAGGCACTAGTAACCAGAACAAGAATCCAGGCTGTTCATCTGATATTTTTAAACAAAGCTTCATATAATGGTATCCTGTAACACTAGGAAGCAGCTGTACTGTTTACATTCAATAAGAACACAAAATCTGAGACACCCTAAAAATAACCCATGATAAAACGATACATTCTGGGTTTAGAAAGCTATTCTGCCTTCCAAACTCCTAAGACTTGCCAGTATTCCAATCACATTGCTTTGTATAATTTAAAAAACTGCATTCAGTAACATTACAACACTCAGGAAAGTTGCTTTTTAAACTTTGTCTCTCACAATCTCGCTGCCAGCATTGCCAGTAGGGTGGCTGAGTGGGTGGGGTGTCTTGGAAATGTAGTTGAAAAAAAGTAACTTTTCAAAACTCTGGCAGCATCACAGTACCCCAATAATTTATCAACACAAACGTTGTTGTTGTTGTTGTTGTTGTTTGTTTTCATTTTGCAGGATTTTTTCCAAGCCATGTTTAAAAAGATAAACAAACTTGCTTTTGAGAGGTATATATGATAACAGGAATGGGGCAGAAAACTTTTATTATCAAGATGCAAAGAATTAAAAGCAGAGCAGCTTTATATTTGCTCTGACAGGCTAATCTTAATTGTGCAGTGCTCAGGGAAAAATGTACTGTTCTGTTGTAAGCCATGGGAGCTTTTTAGCACATCGCTGAGCCCATTCTGCTCACTCCAAGGCAGTAAGCACAAATCATTCCTGCCATGAAAACTCCCACATTCCCATAGCTCCTGATATTGTCCAACAACCCTTCTTTAAAAGGATGTTGTGTGATGCAGAACCTTGAACCACACATAGTAATCCAGATGTTTACTTCCCACCAGCATAGTATTTTTATATTCTCTCTCCATCTCTCCTTTAGATTTTAAATTTAACCCCAAGTTTCAGTGGGGTTGAAACATATGGCCACCATTATGTCAATACACTATTAAGCCACTCCAAGCCCTTA
Source organism: Urosaurus nigricauda (assembly GCA_034509955.1). Taxonomy (NCBI): domain Eukaryota; kingdom Metazoa; phylum Chordata; class Lepidosauria; order Squamata; family Phrynosomatidae; genus Urosaurus; species Urosaurus nigricauda. The sequence continues at coordinate 90,777,104 of JAOEGL010000003.1, forward strand.
GAGAACAGCAGGCCAGAAGTCTAAGTGATAAAATGCAGTCTTTAACACTACAGAAGAAGAGGTTGCAAGGGCCAGCATGCAAGAAACTAATAAAAATTACCAAGTAAATGCATGTGATTAATACAGAATGGGTAAAATACAACAAGCTATCACTAGGATTAGATAGAGAAAGTACATTTATGTTGATGCCATTGTTTTATGGGCAACAGTGGTCCAAAACAGACTCATAAATTAAAGAAAAGATGATTGCACAATGAAAGCAGTGGTTTGAATAATAAATAGGGTTTATTGATAGCCAGCAAAAAAATAAAAACATTTTTTTAAAAAAATCTTGATTTGACTTTAATCTATATTATGAACTACCCAAAGGTACAACTCTTTATTCTGTTTCCATTCAAAGAAATTATTCTTTGCAGAACAATCTATGCACATTTACTCCGAACTTAAGAAACTGATGCACATATTTGGTACAATTATTCAAGAGACCAGCTTACACATATTTATTATGAATAAATCTCACTGAACACTGTGGAGCTTCTTTCTGAGTAAGCACACCTAGACCTGCTAGGATTGCTTAGCTAGTGATGCTTTCTTTACATGGAACTGTGTTTAACTGTCTATACTGTAGCTATATGATGAAGATTTAAACTGAAACAGATTTTTGTCCATGGTCCATCAACTATATTTAATAGATGGCCATCCTAATTCTCATGTTTTTCCCTAAACAATACAATTTGCACTGAGAAAATTTAGAAGGAGAACACAAAAGCTAGGGCAAATAAAACTTGTTAGGCTTTAAAATGCCACAAGACCCTTTACTATTTTTGCTGCAACAGGCTAACATGGAGACCGCTGTATATATTTTTACCAATATTTCCTACTACTGTACAATGTTTTTCCACAATCAAAAACTGCATCCATTATATGCATTTACATTCCACTTGTAAGGCTCATAAATGGCTTGTATTTTACACTGGTCTCTATAACACCATTTATTTTGTTATTTTTGTTATTATATTGTTAACTAATAGCTTAACAGTATAACCAAATCTATCTATATCAACATAGAGTCATCTACAACCGTAGAGTTGGAAGGGTTCTCAAAGCAGGATCTCCAGGTAGCTGTCCAGTCTCCTTTTGAAGATGTTCAAAGAATGAGACTTTGTCACCTCTCTAGGCAATTGATTCTGTCGCTGAACTTCTCTTGCTATCAAAACGTTCCCTTCTAATGTTCGATCAAAATCTATTCTTCTGCAATTTAAACCATTAGACTTGGTTATACCTTCTGGGGCAGCAGAGAATCTGCTCCCTCCTCTCTGTGACAGCCCTGAAGGTATTTCAACAGTACAACCATAGAACTTCACAAAGCTAAGTTCTGTACAGTTATGTTTCTGTACATCTTTTATAGCCTTGTAATATGAAGTCATAATGAGAGACACAGTGATGTAATGGTCTGAGCACTGAACTATAATTCTAGAAACCAGGATCTGAATCCCCAAACAGCCATGGAAATCCATTGTGGGATCATGGGCAAGTTCCATACTCTCAGCCTCAGATGAAGGCACAGGCAAACCCCTTTGAACAAATCTTGCTAAAGAAACCCCATGATAGACTTGCTTTAGAGTTGCCATAAGTCAGAAACATCAAGGCACACAACAAAAACAGCACACCAAAGTCTGAAAAGCTATAAAAAAGAAGTTATTCCAAATCTTATCTATTTAGGACACCATGACAAATGTCTGACTGCAACAATTCTTTCCTTCCCCTGCCTTTCGTTTACAAGAAGCTTGCCTCCTGCTGTTTCATTTTTGATTGTCTACAACTCTACTGTAGAAGAACAATACTCTAAAATAAAAAGTGCTCCACTAAAATCATGGCCTAGCCTTTTCATAGCGGGAATTTCTAAGGAAAGCAGCTCCAAAATTATTCCTATAAAATTATTCTATGAACTGGGAAATATTAAGGTTGAACTCGAACAAGCACAAAATGCTTAAATGCAGGCCACTTAAAAATCAATTTGAAAAAAAAAAAAACCTGTTGCAATAACTATACAAGGAATGTAGATGTTAAACCACCCCTTCACACTGCTTTTCCAATTTAAAACATTCATGCAGGGATTGTCAACACTGCATCATTGCTTTGCTAGCCTCAGTTTAAACCAAATGCTAAAATGAATATTTCATCTCTTTAGAATGAGAGATTTTATAGTTTGACAGACAATTTATTATGAAGAACTGGGAATATTTTAATGGGGATGGGAGGAAGAACTCTAGTTATACTTTCCATAATAGATCTCAATGAGAGAGAAAAAACACAAGTCCACAGTGTAACACAGATTTTGGGATATTTACACATTGATTTCAATGCCCAGGTCCATCCTACCTTAAGGACCGCCTCTTCCCATATGAACCACCCCGCACACTTCGGTCCTCTGGGAGGAACCTACTGCAGCCGATGAAAACTAGGCTGTCCCAGACCTCCCAGAGGGCCTTTTCAGCTACTGCCCCTAAGCTTTGGAACGACCTGCCAGACGAGATGCGTCTCATTACATCACTGGCTAGTTTCAAAACAGCTTTAAAGATGCATCTTTTCCAGCAGGCCTTTCCTTGAAACAGGAAATAAATGGAATATCCACTCCCTGCTCTGAAAACATAGACAGAAATGGGAATTATCTCAGCTGCCCTTGTCTAATTCAGCTGAGTTTATTTAAAGCAGACTTGCACGTGAATAGTTCATGAGATTGCACTTTATTTAATACTTGTTGACCAATTTTAATCTGTGCCAATTTTAATTTGTCTTGGTTTAATTTAGTTTTAAGGGGAGTGGTTGGGGAGGGATATGATTGTCGTTTTTACTTTGTATCCTTTTTAATCTGTTGTACCCAGCTCCGAGTATTTTATTAGAGGAGCGGGCTATAAATAAACGTTATTATTATTATTATTATTATTATTATTATTATTATGTCGAAGGCTTTCATGGCTGGCATCCATAGTTTTTTGTGAAGCGTTTGGGCTATGTGGCCATGTTCTAGAAGAGTTCCTTTCTGACATTTCGCCAGCATCTGTGGCTGGCATCTTCAGAGAATGATAGCCTGGAAAAGGATGGAGATATATATCCTGTGTGACCTTGGGAAGAAAGGGGTAATTGACAAATGTATTGTTCTGCTGCTAATGGCAGTCCTCAGGGTGGGAGGATATGCAAACAAGGATTAATGCCTGCTAACTGGTGCTCATTGTCTGCTGGGAATCCCCTGGCCTTAGGCTGTTTCCCATCTGCATATGCTGAGTCTTGACCTTGCTGTTCTTCAGGACTGGTAGCCAAGCCTTGTTTACCCTCAGGGTTTCCTCTTTCCTGTTGAAGTTGTCGAGGTGTTTATGGATTTCAACGGCTTTCCTGTGCATTCTGACATGGTAGTTGTTGGTATGGTCCAGAATTTCAGTGCTTTCCAACAGCATTTTATGCCCAGGATGGTTTATAGCATGTTCTGCTACTGCTGATTTTTCCAGTTGACCCAGTCTGCAGTGTCTCTCATGTCAGAAAGGAACTCTTCTAGAACATGGCCACATAGCCCGAAAGCTCCACAAAAAACTATGATTTCAATGTTCTTTGTCATAACCAACATTCAATTGTATTGCAGCCTAAGAGAGTTACATTTATTTCCAACATGATATTTGATATTTTGCAGCCATTACATCTTTCCTGGTTCAGCCTCTGACATTGAGTACTCACTAGAGTCTAACCCAATTAATCTGCAAAAAACAAAACAAAACAAAAAACACCCTTGGTATTTACTGTCTAAAAACTACATCTTATTGCAAACTAACCTCTACCTACAACATCTTTTTTTCTCACTTGTCCTTATTCTCTGTCTTTATTATCAGCCCTCAAAAATTAGCTCACTGGTTTGAAATTTTTAGTTTAGCTTAACAAAATTATTAAATTGTTGTCATATTTTGTCTGCAAAAATATACACACAAGATGTGGAGTGACTACAGATTCTAAAGATTTGCGTTTCAAAGATACTGAGGCAGGAGTGGCTAATGGGATTATTGTGACAGACTATTCAGATTACTTATAGTATCAATAAAACAGTACTGAGATTGATATGATTCTCATTACTGGACAACTATGTAATTTATACACACTTCATTCAGGCCCAGAAAAAACCAATTTCAACAATAATAGTGCAATAGATAATTCCATGGGTGAAACCAACTGTCACACTTAGAGCAGACCCAGTGAAAGCACTAACCTAAGTCCTAATGGGTTTCTTTATGACTGTCTAGATCCAATTGCATATATAACTGTCAAATTATAGTTTGCATACCAGATAGGCAAATCTTCCACGGTTTGGTGAATAGTAAGCAACCAGTATATTGACCATGCAGCCTGATCCAAAGGCTTACTAAGCTGGTACATAAAACCTTATGGGGGAGATACACTGGTTTGTTGATCATGTCATGATGTTTGCTCTTATAACAGACATGATGCACTGGTGATAGCTGTGAATATTTAGTGAACAGATGCCAAAACATCATAAAAGGAACTTTTTTTTAAACTACACTATTGTTATTTGATTACACTACACTAAACTATGACATGCAAACACAGGAGAGATACATGTAATCAAGATTCTTTGTCTAAAGTGTGATGACAGTTTTAAAAACTATTTCCTTTGTTTTGCTTTGGTTAGTTTTATCTATTGCTGCTTAATTATTGGTTATCTTTGCATGAAAAACTAATGACCTTGCAAGACCCAAGAGACCTCCCATTCCCCTGTTGAACTGATTTAAACTATGAAAAATAGAGAAATTACAGAGAACATGATACTATAAAGGGGACTTGTAAGGTAGCGCAAGAGGATCAGTATGCTGTACAGAACGGGAAAGAAAACAGAGAGCCGAGCAAGATCAAAGTATAAAATATAAAAAGGACCACAACTCACTAGTTCGCTTAAGGGTTTGGCATCCTGGAGACAGAGAATTGCTAGACAGAGATAAGAAGTTGTATCATGAACAGACATCTTGAAGAAGTGCCTCTGGATTTTTTCCCCACTTTGAAATGTATTCAATAAACATTGTTTTTCATTATTAATTCTCTCCCCATCTTTCTTGTAAAGAAATTCGAAAACTACTTCTGGCACAGCTCTCAATTTGGGCTATAAGCAACAGAGGAAGATATTTAATAGGAGCACTGGACAAAAGGATTTTTTTTAAAAGTAAAAAGGGATATGTTAATGACTGTGTCTGCTTTCCTCCATTTTGTTTCTACAATCTTGTTTTGATTTTCTCAGTCTATCTGATTTGTACAACTAGTTGACAACATTTAGCTATCAAGGAAATGCAATATTTGCAGGATTAGTCATCACATTCCATTACCATGGAAATGACAAAGTGTCATGGCCCATTGTGTCTGGAGTTAAGAACTGCTTGGCTATGCCAACCATTGGCAATCAGGAACTGTGAGCTTCATGTACTCAGAATATGTCCAATCACTCACTAGAAATCCTTTCAGAATTTTTTCACCTTTACTAACTCCATAATGCTCTTGGATCCCTGAATCAAGTCTTCTGCATGATGCTTGATCACTGTGGTGTTGACAGTATGTTTACTCTGTTCCAAAGGGGAACTCTGCTGGCATTCACATTGCCCATAGGTCTTTTTCTGATTCAATGGAGAAGCTTTTCTAAGTCTACATTGGTTTTCAGAAGTATTCCTTACATTATTTTGACATCTTTTGCATGTGTCTGTTTCATACACACGTCATCAACTCTGCATTGGGGGAGTGACTTTGGTGGTTTCAAGGGCCAACTTTAGTCTCCCAGGGGAAATCTAGCCCCTTCTAAGACTAGGCTAGAAAATGCTGAACATCCCCATGACTGTCTGGGGAAACTCTGGACCACCAAGACTTCTATGTAGTTGAGCCTTCTCAGAAATTCTCAAGCAGAACCATATCAAATGATCAAGCACTAAGAAATATTAAGACAGAAATTGTCACTGGGTGCTCCCAACACTAAGAAAGGCTCCCTGCGATCTGTTCTATGGCCTCTTACTTGGAGTAAACAACAGTATACAGATCACATTGATGACATTTCTAAGTACACAATGTGTTTGTCAGAGTCTTTGTATTCAATGCTGTTTGAATGACAATGGAGGGCAAAGTAATTTGCCCTCCTATTCCAAGGACCTGGAAGTAGGCTAAAATAATAACTCTGATTGCCAATGCTGAGCCCCATCCCCCTAAAAACAATTCTGGGGTCTCACATTGGAAGTCAGAGTTATTATTTTAGCCTATTTCCAGGTCCTTGGAATGGGAGGGCAAATTACTAACTTTATTAGTGTGCCAGCTTTCAGGGGGCTTTATTATTGCATAAGAAACTAAAGCTGAAATGGAGCGGGAAAGTAGCTGCTTGTGCCTTTGTAACACTTCCATTCTCTTCCTGAGGGACACAGTAGCTGAAGTGTGCCTTTTGTTGTGCTAGTAAAATCTGTTTGGCAAAAGGCACACTTTTACTACCTTCTCCCTCAGGAAGGAAAATGGAAGCACTACACGAGCATGCAGAGAGTCATGAAGAAAACCCCTATCCTCCCAATCTGTTTTGGCTTTCTTTTCTCATGTGATAAACCACAAGAAGTGCAGATTGCTTCATCAGGCAAGATGTTGCCCACAAAAAAATAAAAAAAAAAAAATGGAGGGGAAGAAATAAAAGAGCCATCTTCAGGTTCCTCTGTCCTCACCATTCTGACTGCAGCTTTAACTAGTGATGTACTTCTAGGCTCAAAGCTTCTAGTTTGGTCCCCCTTTGCTGTGAATTTTTTAAAAATCCAGCCATAAATTCAGACCTGTCCCTTCAGATCAAGCAATCAAGCAATTGCTAATCAAGTAATTACCAATGGTAAGTCAGTGATCATCATTATGCAATAATGTTCAATGGAAAAGGTAGTTTTTAAACAGGATTTGAGTGTGCAGTTATGTTGCCACATTCATGGAAGCTCACAGAAATTTCAGGCACTGTCAAAATCAGTCTGAAGCCCTCATGTTTTCCCCATTTCTTCCTTTTTTAAAAAAGACATCCATTAAGAGAAAAAAGATGGAATAGCTGCCAAATTACTTTTTACTGTGAACAGCTGAACAAGTGATGTAAAGAATATTTGTCAAAATTCAATAAACAGAAGAAATTTATGTTATTCAAAAATTTCAAAAGCTTTTTTAAGAGAAGAAATTATGAGCATTTCTTGATCAACAAGTAAGAATTTTGGTTTTTAATTCAATGGCCAGGATTTAAGTAATCTGCATAAGCAAAGCTACCATTCATATTGGGTTTTTCTAGCAGAGGAATGTTCTTTAAACTTCTGACAAACTTCTTTTTGACATGCTAATTGAGTTTGAAATGCCAGGTAATTAGTGTAAATGTTCACCTCCCTTGTCTTTTATTGTCATTCAATACATTTGTGAAAAATACTTCTTGACAGGAGAGGAAAAAAATAACCTTTTGAAAGTGGGACTTTTGAAAATATATATTTTTTAAAAAATTGCATCTAGTTTTCAGTGGGAGAGAAGAAAAAATTGATTTGTCACAACACTAGTTGACACCTACTGTTTGGAAGTACTCATACTCCCTAAATCACTGGGAGCAGTAGAGTGGGAGACAAAACATAATAACCCTGCATTTATAGTTGTATCTTCATCCATACATTTAAGACACAATAGGGGCCTCAAAACCACTTTGTCAAAATGGGTGGGTTTAGAAACAGGGGCTAGTTAGATATTTTCGGATATTTTATAATGAAAATAACAAAGCCTCAGATACGTGCATGATATGAGTTGCCCAAATAAGAATCAGAAATTAGCTAATGTCAAAATTAGGTGATTTGTCTATTTACTGAAAATCCTAACAACTGGATGGTATTATCAAATGCAAGCCCTGCTTTCAATTATCTCCACTGAAGAAAGGTACAGTACTGATCCTAAACAAGTGCTGTAAAAAAAATTCCAGAGCCTTGGTGACACATTGGTTAAATGCCTGTACTGCAGCCAACTCAGTAGCGAACTACAAGGTGGTACCAGCCAGGGCTCAGGCTCGACTCAGGCTTGCATCCTTCTGAGGTCACTAAAATGAGTACCCAGCTTGTTGGGGGCAATTAGCTTACAGTTGTAAACTGTGTAGAGACTGCTTAGGCGGTATGAAGCGGTATGTAAATGAAGGGGCTATCGCTTTATTAAATTGACACTTGTTGTTGTGTACTGCTGAAGTCCTATAAGGTGTTTATTTTTCCAGGTCAGTTAATTTTATTTTTAAGCCCCCTTGTCATAAATAAAAAAGACATCAACATTTTGTTTTGCTGATGATGGATGCTTTCATACACCCTTTAGAAATCTAAGAGTATAGAAATCTAAGAGTATATATCAAAGATGCATGTGCTAAGTATTTTGTTTGGCTAAATGACTTATCACATTTATTAACCAATAAGGTTAACAAGGCTGCATCCCCAATTCTACCGGTAGGACATTCTTCTTTTCTCCTGAAGCTCCACATACTGACCCAAGAACAGCTTGGGGAATGGGGGACTTCCATTTGCCAGAGTCAGGATTGATAATCCATAGGAGGCTATTGTGAAAAGGGGATAATCCCCCAGTTCTTCTGTGTCTATCATTCCACTTGTAGATTACTGGATCCTGTCCTCATGATTCAGAAGTATCAAATATTGGTGAGAAGGGAAGAGAAGGGAATATGTTGGCATGGAATTCATGGGGTTGCCATAGGTTGGTAGTCAACTTGAAGGCACACACATGCACACAATGGTTCGTTGTGAAGTCAAAGGCTTTCATGGCTGGAATCCATAGTTTTTTGTGGGATTTTCAGGCTTCAGAATGCATTTTCTGAAGATGCCAGCCACAGATGCTGGTGAAATGTCAGGAATAAACTCTTCCAGAACATGGCCACATAGCCGAAAAGCCCCACAAAAAACTATGGTTCATGTTTGTGAAAACAAATTAATCTGTATCTTCCACATCAGTGCAATTTCTTGTCCTGTATCGCAGCTATTTCTGCCCAAAGCCCAACATATTCTTCCCTTCTCACCAATATTTTCATGAAAAGATTCCCTTAGGACATCTCTGCTTTGAGAGGAGATCTTTTGAAGTAAATGGGAATTTACTAATAACATAGGTCTTTTTATTACTGGAAGTTGCATTGTATTCCAATGGGACAATCTGTTTTAAACAAATTCTAGTGTCTGTAATTAAAGTCTCCTCGTTAGCTGTATATTTAGTATCCTTTTTCATTGATATTATAGTCACCAGCAAAACAAAGAAAGACAAAATGCAGCCACTAAAAACAAACAATTGGATTCCCTCCCCCACTTAGTAACTGATATCTTAACAAGGAGATAAAGAATGCAATTTAAAATTCAAACTAATTCCTGTAAGATGTTTGCTTTCCTTTCACTCCAGATCAGTAAGAAGTCATGGTCAAAAGTTTCCCTTTTTAGAAGCCCAGAGAATGTTTACTTACTGTACACTTTAATAGAAACTTACATAAACCTTAACAATTCAATCTGTGATGCATCAATAAAGTCACACACTGAAAATCATCTGACAAGTTTATAGCATTATACCCCAAAGGAAAATACCAGCCTGGGATTAAAATACTGTCACAGAAAAAAACATGTGCATTCTTGATGCCTGCAGGCCTGGCAGAGGTTGCAAAGCATAGGGGGACTCTACCAGAAAGACTGTTTAGCCTACCCTCCACATTAATGCCGCAACCGTTGTGAGTGTTGTCCTGAGTGTTGAAAGCAGACATCTTTAATTCTAAGCAGGGCTTGAAAACTGACAGAATTTTGGAAACTATGCTCCAAAAAAGGATAATTTTTCAAGCAATGATGCACATCAGTTAGTTAAGCCTGATAATACAGTAATTTGATACTTTGCACTCCATACTTCTATCCACTTCTGCTGTACTGTCAGCAGATTACTTCATTTACTGCAGATGCGAAGTTTTCCCTCTCGACAATGTCACATGCAGAACTCAAGCCTTCTGATTAAATCAAAGACAAGCAGGACAATGAACATGCAGCACATTGAGGCTGACATGATGAGATCAGAAAGCCAGTCTCTCACTTTCCTCTCCAACACACAGCCTTTCGGAATGAAATGTCACCTTTGTTGATGTTTCATTCCCCTAACTTTGCAAGTTATTTGAATGCCAAAAACGATTAATTTCCCCCCATTACAATACTGAAAGATATATTTGGATGGGATAGGCTGCCCTTGGGGTTTTACTATCTGCCTCTAAAAGCTCAGCAGACCAGTAATACATATGTTAATCCTAAATGGCCACATTATGCTTACATGTGCGCATGCATATGTGCTCAGACACCATGCAATTTTTTTTTACTTGTCTAAGACATTTCACAGGTACTGCAATCTAGAATCAATGAGTTGGAAGGGACTGTAAGGGCCATTTAGTCCAACCCCCTGTCATGCAGGAAAATACTAATAAAGCACTCCTGAGAGAAGGCCATCCATCTCTGTTCACAAAAGGACCTTCACAAAAGAGTCTACCACCCTCTGAGACAGTCCATTCCACAGTCAAACAGGTCTTACATTAATCACTATTTCTTATGTTCACATGGGAATAGTAATACAGTTGTGTATTATGCTCACTGTACACTTTGTGGGGTGGGCACAAATACAGAAAGTGCATGATGCAAGACCATAATTTCATTTTGCATAGATAAAGCTGCTACATTAATGGATCAATAATTTCATTAAAGGAAAGCCCTAATGGGATATGTCACTAAGACTCAGAGAACAGAGGTTTTGAGAATTTATTTACAGCCACTGGCCTTAGCAACATAACAAGAGGAAAATCCAATTTTAACAAGCTTACCTTTAGAGTTAAATGTATCTTTTCTCCTAAACGTCTACCTTGATTTTATTGACTGCAAGAATATACTGTAACATAAAGACTGATATCTTGCTGTAACATACAGATCAACACTTGTAACAAAAGACAAAGCTGAATAATACAGGAAACTTTATTACATAGACTTAAATATCTCAGTTATTTTCCTATTAGGATTTCTATAAGCAAGGCAGTAGAGAACACAGCAAACAATACCCTCTTGATTGCGTATCATAAATACAATAATGCTGATATATGGGTATTTGGAGATATTTAGTCTCAAATCGAACAGAGAGCATAAGCTGGAATCTGCAAAACAGAAACACACTTTGAGAAGTGGAGAATATATTGAATTCTGAAGATATACAGCCTGGCCATATCATCCTTAAGCAAACTGAACCAAAAATGAACTCTAGCCTGCCTACTCTCCAGTTGACATATGTATGCTGACATTAACCTTATTTATTCAATTTATTCAGGTGTGCAAGGGAAATAAGTCTTAACAATATCCAAATTAAGACAAAATTAATTACCTTTAACTATTTTTTCAGAAACAATAAACAAAACACAACCCCACTGTTTTGTGCTAGTAGTCACTCAAGGGCACAAGACTCTTAACCAGCAATGTAACAACTTGATAATCCTTGCTGTAATGGAAATCTAATGGAAACATGCCCATTTCTCCGCTCACTATAGAACAAAGTACAGTTGAAGTAAGCTTTCATAGTAGTTTAATGAATGGCTTTGAACTGGCACAGGTATGGTTAAAAAATCTCCAAATTTCTCCCCTTTAAGTAATGTGAGCTATAGTATTTGTCACAGAGGCCTTAAGTGTTGTGGGACCAGATTCATTGCTTCTTAAATAAATCATTGCTTTTTATCTAATAGCTTTTATTCAGGCAGTTTCCATCTAAGATTTACAGAAGTGCTTCATAAAACAGATTGTCAAATATTGAAAGCTCTTAACTAGTTCTATAACATGTCTGTCTAATCTCCATATGCATCTCAGTACATTCCTGTTTTTGTGTTTTGGTAATTATTCCAAAAGACAATAAGAGTTTCTGACGCAAGAGCCATACCAGCTGCATGCAGTAAGCCCACAATTTTCTTCTCATCAGTTGTGAGAAAAAATAGGGTTGGGGTGGAAAAAGCAAGTCTCTTGCAGTGTTATTTATAGAGAAATTTAAAAAAGAAAGAGAATGAAAGAAAACCCTGGTTTACATTCCTTTAGCTTAATTTCATTACTCAAAATCCTTTAACTTCTTCTTTTTTTTTTACTATCTGATTTCTGCTCACAGAACTAAATGCATATCTACATTGCTATTACTTGATGGAACTAAATGCATATCTATATTGATATTATTCAGCCCAAATAATCGAGCTGTTTATTTTGTTCCAAGTCTCTTAAGATCTGCAAAAGCACAGACACATATGTTGTGAAATCCTCTTTAGTATAACATGTTTAATATAAAACACTCACTGGAATTCTGTTCCAGTCTTGACCTATGCAGGTGTAATGGCGTATTATTCCTACAGGTGTCCTTCAATGGTAATTGTAGTGGGCAATATCCAGCACATTCTTCTGAAATGATCTCCTGCTTTTATTGCCATTCTCTTTACAGGGTGGGTATCCTCCCTCAGCAATTTAGTGATAGGGTGGGGGGGGGGGAGGCAGTTTCTACCTATGGTTCTACTCCAGACACATAAAGAAGCAGGGACCCTCCTGGATCTTCTGGACATCCCTAGAGGTCCATGAGAATGATGTGCCTGGCTAAACATCACAGCCAGATCCTACCTGGCCACCCCAACCTCCTTCAGCCACTTCTACATGGCATCTCCTTTTTGGCAATTACCAAACCACTCTTACTGCCATGAAATTCTAACATTCAACTGAAATCTACTCTCCTGTAACTTCAAATCATTAGACCTGGTTCTACTCTGTGGGACAGCAGCGAAGAGGCCTGCCCCCTCCTCTCTTTAACAGCCCTTGAGGTATTTAAAAAGTGTGATCAAGTCACACACACACACGTCTTCTCTTCACCAAGCTGAATATGCCCCGCTCATTTAAACTTTCCCCATATGGCCCCTACTTAGCACAGCCAATAGTGGGCAATATTGGGAGTTACAGTCTCACATCATCCAGATGGAGAGAGTGGTAACAGAATTACCAGAAATGGCATGAAAACAATCTCTTCACGACTACTTCCCAGAGGTCTCCAGTAAACATGTGCATAAAAGAACTGTTCCATAAAACCCTCTCCTCCATTCTGATTGATCAAATCATTTCAGTTATTCTTAAAGAGATTTGAGATTGAGTCCCAAACTACTGAACTCAGTAGGGTTAATTTCTTATTGCATACAGATAATACTGCACTGTTTGTTTAAAATTCTAACTTACAGACAATTCTCCTCACCCAAGACAGCATGAGTTTTAAAGATCAGGGATAGCTCAGTATGATACACTGTGACTTCGTATTTTTCACAAGTTTCACAAGATGGCTCGTGTCATTGCACTACAGCCCAAAATACAGTAATATCACATTATGTACTGAAACATCCTTTTCAGCTGTTGTGGGTATAATTCTACTTACAAACAAAACTACTCTGGTTTATAAATGCCAAATAAAGAGATTTTTTTTCAATAGCACTGTTCTTTTAATGGTACTATGTTTAGCAATGGCCACTGGGCAGGCTGTTTTTCATTAATGGTGAAGATTTGTATAAGACATGGCATAGCATGGAAGTATAGTGAGAACAAAAATGATTTAGAAAATCTTTCCATTGATATGTTGAAGTCAATGATATAATTGAATAAAATAATAGAATTGTAGAATTTGAACGGATCCCAAAGGCCACGTAGTCCAATCTTGTGCCAGTGTAGGAATCCATCCTACAGACCCTGGCCTGATGGTCTTCACATCATCTGGCAAGACAGCAATTTGAACTGGATTAGTTATTGCAAAGGAAATGCATTAATTCAGAATTATCTGAATTAATACAACATTAATAAAAGGGGATAAGTGGTCAGTTTTGAACCATTTCTCTCACAGTAAAAAACAAACAAAAATAAAAATAGGTTTTTACCAGAATATAAGTCAATCCTATACTATATTTCACCACAGTATGAATACTTGGGAGTCATACTGACTTTTGTTTCAGGACATCAGTGACTACTGTACATTCACACTGATAGAATATTATGCCAGCAAGTGCTTTCATTAACATTTAGAAACATGATCCAGTGGCTCTGTATAAAAGCAAAACTATTTTCCATTAGTTTATTTCAAAATTTTAACAAGAAAAAGCAAACAACATTTTACCAACTCACCCATTTGAAATAACACTTTTCACTAAGATACAGTATTATCAGAGAATAAAAATATGTACACTGAGAACTGACACAGGAAAGGTCACGTTTTTCTATGTAAAGCTTATTATGAAGCTTGAGGGGACACAGCCTCTTTCAATGGCACAGTTCCTTCAAGATCTGCCTCCCCCTCCATGCCTGTCAGTAATTATGGCCTGCTGAAAAGGGAAACTAGGGCAGATTAAACACCCTTTTCAGCTGCTGTCAGCCTACTTCTACTGATACACAAAATTACTCTGGTTTGTAAGTGTCAAATAAAGAGGTTTATTATTAAAAATTGTTCCCAAACCAGGCAAAGCTTCAAGGCCAAATTCAGTGATTATGCTCCAGTGCATCTCTGTACTCAACATCTGACAGCAATGCAATTATTTATCCTCATGCTAAAACCACATCACAAGAGAGATTAGCACTTTTGTGAACAAATATCTATGAATCTTGTTCTTAACTGCCATTTTATATTTGTTTCACAACAACTCAGAGAGAGCTCTACATCTCTTTTCCCACATATATTTACCAAATTCAGAATCATGCACTTACATATATAAACCCGTCCAATACTGAATGCTCCAAATTCATACCCTCTGCTGTCCTAATTTGGCAGGGACAGCCTCAATTGATCCTCTTCCATCCCACTTTTTTAGTTGCATTCAAAATGTCCATTTCTCTCCTTTCCACCCATTTCCCTTTGTCTGCATCTTACTTCAGTTGATGGAAACTGAATTCAAAGTGCCAAAATAGTTTATACTCAAATTAATTGAGGGGAAGAGAAGAGGGGGCAGAATCTTGCCCTTCCTTAAACTTAAAAATGATTGTCTTGCTGCAATCGTTTTAGTTTAAGGAAAGGAAAACATATCAGTTTGGGAACACTCATTATGAAACTTCCCTGCAACAGTACTAAGCTGCTGCTTTGGTGATCTATGGTCCCATGCTTTCTCTTTTGCACAACTACCATAACCTCATCTTCCTGCCCTATGCCATACTCACACCCAATTGGGTGTTATTGTTGTTGTTACTGCAATTGCACAATTATTGTAATGTGATGAGATAAAAAGAAAACAGAAAAAGAAAGGAAAGGAAAACAGCCTGCTTGGGAACAGTGAGGGGGAGAGGAGCGGAATTATGCCCACTCACACCATGTTAACTAAATTAACTTTTAGTTAAAAGTGGGGGAAGTTAAACATATATACACACACACACACACACACACACACACACATATATATATATATATATATACAGAGAGAGAGAGAGAGAGAGAGAGAACATTCACAACAGAGACTCTTGTACCCAAGGAAGCAGAATTGAGGGGGAAAAGCTAGTTGGATGTCTGTGTTGTGGTATCATGGCAAAAACTTCTTTTGAAAACCCAGATTCCACTAACTTCCAGTTCCTCCACAGTGCATAAATAAAACATAGTGCATAAATAAAACAGTTTGACACCACTTCAAATGGCATGACTCCATCCTGTGGAATCTTGGGGTTTGGGTGAGGTCTTCAGACTGGTCTGTTAGAAGACTTTAGTGCCTCCTCAAACTACAAATCCTAAGATTCCGCAGGATAGAGTCATGCCAGTTGAAGTGGTGTCAAACTGCTTTATTTCTGCAATGTGTATACAATCTTTGTCCAGTGGTATTACAAGGGGGTGTGGGGAGTCAAGACTGTACCAGGTGACACTCTAAAGGGAGTTTGACACCACTGCTCCCCAAACATCTGCATTTTGGCATAAATGGGCCGTGGCAATCACCTGTATCTCTTTAAAATGCTGAAGGTGTGAGTGGGGTAAGGCTCAGTGGGAGGAAAAAGGAGAGCCCCCCCCATATTTTTTTAAAAAAATTAAAATTTCCAAATGTACTTGTTAAAAAATATTTTTAAAAATATTTTCTTTAAAAAAATAAAATTTCACTTGAACCACATGAAACAAATTTATATTGTGCATAGGTAAAGGTTGTCAAGTTGTGTCTGACCATAGGGGGTGGCACTCATCTCTGTTACTAAGCTGACGAGCCAGCATGGTCAGAGACTACTCTGAGATCATGTGGCCAGCATGATTGCACAGGATGCTATTTACCTTCCCACCGGAGTGGTACCTATTTATCTACTTGCATTTGCATCCTTTCGAACTGCTAGGTTGGCAGAAGCTGGGACTAGTGATGGGAGCTCACCCCATCATGTGGCACCTGGGCCTCAACCTGCCAACCTGCCAATCTCGTAATCAACAGAGTCAGCATCTTAACCACTTGAGCCACCACATCCCCTAGTATATGATATTGCAATTTAAAGGTATTTTAATTTTGCTAGTCATTTATGTCACAACTATTACCAGTACATACAGTGATAGCTGGGAATTATGATTTATGAGTAAATTAGTACAAAAAAACATTCCTAAAGTTTCTGTATGGTGTGGTATGGGAGGAAGTCAGGGGTGACCCCATGAGTTACTGCACTGGATCACACCAACCCTAGTGATGCCACTGTCTTTACCATGATGTCCTCACTCTCATCTTCTCTTTCCCCTTTTTGTAGCCAATGGCCACAAGGTAATGAAAACACCATTATTACTACCCCCCCCCCCCAAACTATAGTTACTGATCCTGTGATTCCATGGAAGCCCTCTGCTCTCAAATTTGGCCAGAAGAGCAGGTACTCAGTTTTTCACAGGATTGGACCTATCACTGCTGCAGGAAAAAGCTAACAACTGGCCTGCAATTACTGGAATGTTCTTGTCAAAAGAACACTAGGTTACCAAAGTCATATTACTGTGATCTGGAGTTAATTACTTCCTGGCTTTAAGTACTGTACCAGCTAAATAAACCAGAAAGGAGTAAGTTCATAGCAGTAGGGGTTTTTAAGACAAACTGTGATAAATACTACCTCCAACATTCAAAGAAGCAGGGGCTGGTGTGACACTTCCTTTTTTGGTAAAAAGATTGCCTTTAGTTATCTTAGAAATAAGTGCCCTTACATCAATTACACAATCTGTGTTTTTTCCATCCATTCTGTTTCTCCTCCAGCAAAATTAAATTTGATTACAGTGAAAACAAATTCACTGGAAACCTTTGATATGGCAGGTTTAGGACCGCTGTGCTTTGTCTTGAACTTTACCAGCTTTAACACCCATAGCTGAATTTCCTCAAGTTATACAGTTCCAACGAATAACCGCTACACAACTACAAAAGCAAAAAGAGTTGAAGGAAAGGTATGAATACTGCAAGGAGTAGAACTGGCAACTATTCTTCATTTGACAAAATTTCAGGCCCATCCCCGTATAAAGCATTTTTATATTGACAATATGATGAGTTGCATGGACATAAAATAGTTATGCCAACAGAACTTTGTTTATCACAAAGATAAAACAAGTATCATCCTGTAACATTCCAAAACACAAAACATTGAGATGGGTGAGATTACAGACTTCTTTTTTCAGTGCCACAAATCTAGACGCCAAACATAGATTTCACTCAAGATCTAAACCAGGCACATGGAATTTTTGCAGATCTGGGGACCAATTTCACTCTTCCTAGAAACTGCTGTCCCCCACTCCCACACACATTATTGCTTGAAGTGAAAAAGAAAACACACATGCTTTAACACATGGCACATGAGAAATACGTGCCTTGTTTTAAAGGAGAATTGTGCTTCTGAGAGGCTTCCAGGAACACAGCTCTCTTTAAAGAACAAAATGTATGTTCTTTATGTACCTTGTACAACAACAGGACTTTCATTTTTATCTGCTGATCTGCAATTGTATTCAGCAGTGACCACAAAACTAAGCAAGAGAGGAGCATGGAGCCAGCGGGTTGTGTGATCCATGCCCATGACCTTGATCAAGAGAAAGACCACTACTGAGACACTGCTTGTCAACATGTAAAGCACAACCCCAATTTTCTGTTTACAAAAACATATTTATTACGGGGTGGGTAGCATGCAGGCCTGGGCCTGAATATTGCCCCTCTCCACAGGCTATTTTTGTAGTCAATGTTGGCCCCTGGAGGGTTCCAGAAAATTGCCCGTGGACCCACATCCATGGTTTATTACAACTATAATGCATATTTGATGAATTTAATGCATGCTTAGTTGTTTTATTAAAAGAAGCTTGCCACACTGTTTCCTGCCACCTCTTTTTAATGCATGCGATATTAACTTTCTCTAATGGAGCAGTGAATCCGACACAGGTATGTTATTCTTGCTCCTCACTGCTCAGCTCATTTTAGGGATGTAGCTACAGGGTGGCAGCAGAATGATAGCCCCCCAAATAAAAACTCTGCCCTCCTCAAATGAAATTATCTTTCAGTCCCCAAATTTCTAGCACTCAGTGGATAAGACGTTGAAAATCATTCACACTTAGAATTCTTGTATTTGCTGCGCCTGCATTTCTGTGGGAACTTCGTATGCTCCTATTCTTTGGATAACAAAACTGTTTCTCAATGCTGCACTGAAGTCTTGTATGTCTGCATTGCTAGAAATGTGGGGAGTGAAGGAAAATTTAATGGGGGAGGGACCTCATTTTACTCTCCCCTCAGTGGCTACACTCCTGGGTTATGGCAGGGCCTTTGTCACTTTCTGCTCCTGGGAAATACAGTATAGTGTCCACTGTATTTACAGCTATGTTTGATCTATTTTGATGTAACAAATCCCTCCGACCTTACAAACCTCCTAGTGGTTTCATGACTAGATTATTGTAACCTTCTTCTGACAGGGCTTCCTCTCTCTCACCTCCATCCTTTAATCTCTGTCCAGAACTCAGCTGCACGTATTATCGCATCTGCTCGCCACTCTGACCATGTTTCTTCTCTTTTATCCTACCTTCACTGGATCCCCTTCCCCTTCCGCATTCAGTACAAGCTTTTGTTGTTGACTTTCAAAGCCCTCTATGGACTGGACCTTCCTTACTTGTCAGAACTTTCTTGTCTCCTTACTTTCTCCTCACACTCCTTCTCGTACCCTCCGTTCTGGTAGTCAAGGTCTCCTGTCCCAGCCTTGGATTTCCCCTGCCCCGTCCCGGATTCGTCCCTTCTCACTTGCTGCCCCTCACGCCTGGAACCTTCTTCCTCCACATGTGTGCCTCATCACTTCTCTAACCAGATTCAAAACTGAGTTAAAGACTATATTGTTTAGGGAAGCGTTCCCAGGATTGTGCCACCTGCCCCAGGATGCCTCCTTTTAACTATGTATTAAGAAGCTGTGGCCTCCCCCGAGTCCATCTGCCTTGGTCCAGGCCCCAGAGGGAGAGAAGAACCACTGGACCTTGTCCCCTTCCCTTCACCTTCCCCTTTTCCTTCTGTGTTGTCTCTTTTAGATTGTAAGCCTGAGGGCAGGGATTCATCTAATTATAAGATTGTATGTACAGCACTGTGTGAATTTACAGTGCTAAATAAATAAATAAATAAACAAACCATTTTCTTCCTCACTCACCACAGGCTGGTCACCCTACAAGCAATTTTCCTATAAGTCTCATGTCCAACTCACTCATGTGCTTCAGTTGCAAATCACTATGTGCTGGGGTCAAGAAATCCACAAAGTTTTTTGAGGGTGCAGTAAGCTGCAATCTCTTCTAGCATCAGGAAGGCTGCATAATCAATGCTTGGTTAATTCTATTACACTATCAATAGCTGTAATAATCTAGGAACATCACCCCAAATGAATAACATCACATCTTCTTTGTTGCCATGGCATCAGAACAAAGAACAGGGAATGTTTGCAGAAAGTGAGCGAAAAAGATAAAAAATATTTTCCCCAAATCTTTTAAAAGTTACCTTTTCAGACTACATATTCCAGGTCTGCTCCAGCCAACATAACAAATTGCTATGACGACTTGCCATTTCTGGGAGATGCAATCATTACTTTCACAAGTTTTGATTTTACTACAGTCTTTATGAGTTGCTTTCCAGTGAACATACTCTAAAACAATCATGAGGTTAAGTAAGAAGAAGCACATTTCACAATGAAATTTAACCCCAATAACACAACTAAATCAATATTCTTTTGCATCCTTTTTCTGAAAAGCCGATTTTTTTTATGAGAATAAGAATACTGAGCCAACAACCCTACCTGTCAGTTCAGTGGCACATAAGGCTAACATGTCAGGTCCATGACTGAAAGTGTGTCCACACTGCAGAATTAAAGCAGTTTGATACCACTTTATCATACAGAATCCTGGGATTTGTAGTTTTGCTGAGGTATTCAACCTGGTCTGTCAGAGATCTCTGGTGCCTCACCAAACAAGGCACCCCCTGTTCCTGTAGAATAGAGTTGTGGCAGTTAATGGTGTCAAACTGCTTTAATTCTATATTGTGGCTACACCTTGGATTTCCTAATGCTTCCTTTAACAGCAAAAAAGGAAATACATCTCTCCTTCAATTGATTGGGCAACACTGACAAACCTCCCACAAACTATTCCTTTGTCAGAGGAAAAAAATTGAGGTACTTGTAAGTTTCCCCTACTGTATATAGTTGTTTTGGAAATGGGGATAAATTAGATTAGGAAAATGAGACAAAGAAAATAAAAATTAATCTCTTTTTCTCCAGCACTGCAGCCCAGAAAGGAAGCGTCAGATGATCCTATCCTGGATCTCTTATATTTCATCTAACTCGATTTTTAATTGATAAGCGGGTGCCTGATTGGGATGTGCAGCACATCTGGATTTTGATGATGATGACAATAATAATAATAATAATAATAATAATAAATCCTTACCAGCCTCCTCCAAGGGTAAAACACAGATCAAAACATATAAAATCATTTAAACACACTAAATTAAAACATATTAAAAGTAATGTAGGGGTGGATACATGCACATTTCCATTAGATGAACATGCTATCTTGTATCACTTTTTATTGTTAACATTTTATTGTTATTGCTTTTACCATTTTATTGGATGCACATCTAGGTCTAGGCTGTGGTGCAGATAAATGTGTGTAACTACACTCATCCCTCCTTTTTCACAGATGTGAGATTCATGGTCAGGAATACTCACAGAGGGGCGACCTCACTATTTTTAATGGGGTGCACCCCTGCGGCATACACCCCATGCACGCTCGTGGGCACACACTCCATTCAAGCCTATGGGGCTTGAATACACATGAGTCTCCATTTTTAGTGGGGGAGAGGGTCTGGAACAGATTCCCCACAAAAATGAAGAGCCAACTGTATTTGTAACCAGAGTTGGTTCAGGATGAACGTCTAGCCAGGCAACCATGTAAGGCAAAAAGAACACCAACATCACAGGGGAAGGCAGGAAATATTGGCCCCGGTTACCTAAGCAACATGAACCTGTTCCTTCCATCCATAAGCAAGTAGCAGAGTGAACAACAATGACTGCTACGGTAACAGCAACACACCCTGAACAACAGAAGGCAGGAGATTTTTCTCTCTGCAACAATTTTAAATCCCCTGAAATGGCAACCTTCACAGGAAAAAAAAATCCTCTTAAAAGTTTGATCACCCATTATTCCAGAGTATAGAAGGGAGAGAATGACTTGTTGACACCACACCAACCACACACACACACACAGAGTATTGGCTCCAGAACTCAAAAATGAGTTTACAACAGACTCATTTTTGTGTCCCCATATTGCCTGTTTTAAGGACACTGTATCTGAACATTATGTCCATACATATGGTGCCTTCACCCTTTCCATCAACCCCCTAGCAAGTTTTTCCTGGTATAGACTTGACAAAATATATTTACTTCTAAGGGAGTTTTGATGATTGTTTTGTTTGCACTGCGTAATTTCATAATCATGGAAGCTTTCTTTGAGTTGCACAAAAGATATCATAGTGTTCTTGATACCATCCTTCAGATCCAGTTATTCAAAATTACTGATAGGTTATTAGTCCACTTTCTTGTACGTGTACCATTTGCCTTGCTAAAGGAACAAGGTCAGATCAGATATGAGAACACATTAACCAAATGATCTTTTTACCTTGTCTCACTTGATGGTTATCATCATAAGCACTAACCAGCTCTTATCAAAGACAGATTCATGCCTGTTTGAACAAATGATTTTAACAAACTGCATCCTTCCTCTGTTCCTTGAACCTTCTGGACAGTTTAGAAGCTGTCTCCTTCAGTTTATCAGATACATGCTTTGATAGCATTAACATAAGCTTTTCCCCCCAATTGGCCCAGACTTGATATTCTCTGTTTTGTGTCTCTCTGTACAGTTTAAATCAAAACAATTTCTTCTCAATTGTATTGCAGAAAAGGCTGTGATTTATACAGTTGTTTGCTGTATTTGTGAGTTTATGTAAAGGTTAGTGCCCTTCCATTTTGGAGGGGAAATTTAGCAGCATTTCATGGTTAAAATAATAATTATATGAAAACATGATATAATCAAACAACTTTGAAATTGATAGTCAATTAATACAAATATGTTAATAGTTTTCAAAGGATGCAGTTTGTTAAAATCATTTATTCAAACAGGCATGAATCTGTCTTTGATAAGAGCTGGTTAGTGCTTATGATGATAACTTGCATGAAACAAAGTTTGTGTACACTGAACTATGAGAAAACAAATGTGTCATTATCTCAACCACCCAAGGAAAATGTTTTGATATTTTTTTTCACCAAACAAAAACTATCTGAAAGATTTATCTCCCCATAAAAACACACAAAAATACTAAGATCTTCAGGGGAAGCCATCATAGGCTCGCTTCGTGAAAACACAAGAGAGAGCCTCCTCAGTAGCTGCTCCTACCTTCCAAACTCTTTTCCACTGAAGTTTAGACTGTCCGTCTCCCTTCTTTCCTTTCACCAGCAAAGAGCTTTTTGTTGCAGCAAGTTTTTAATGGTTAATCAGGGAAGATTCTTATTTCAATGAATGTTTTATCTAATTTTAAACTTTTGAATTATTTTAAAATGATTTCATAGGGGCTTTCTAGACTGGCAAAAAGAAGTGTGTTCATGGCTGCATGAAACTCTAGCCTTTAGATGAGAAAAAGGGAAAGTGTGCCATGAAAACGCTTTTCCTTTTTTTTTTTTTTTTTTTGCGTTTTAGGGGAGAAGAAGCGCCTTTAAAAAGGTGCTGGTTTTCCCAGCTTCTTTTTTAAAAACTGCAGAACAGCGCAGCTCCATCTAAAGGCTGTGGTGCAGCTGCTAAGCATTAAGGAAAAGGCAACTTCATGTCACACTTTCCTGCCAATCTAGAAAGCCCCCTTGATTTCAGAAAGGCCTTTGACAAGGTCCTCCATGATATTCTTGCAAACAAGCTAGTAAAATATGGGCTAGACAATACAATTGTTAGGTGGATTTGTAATTGGTTGATTGGCCAAACTGCTCAGCAATGGTTCCTTTTCATCCTGGAGAGAAGTGAGCAGTGGGGAGCCACAGGGTTCTGTACTGGGCCCAGTGCTATTCAACATCTTCATCAATGACTTGGATGCAAGAATAGGGGGCATGTTTACTAAATTTGCAGATGACACAAAATTAGGAGAAACAGCTAACACCTCAGAGGACAGGATGAAAATTCAAAATGACCTAAATAGATAAAAAAGCTGGGCCAAAGCTAACAAAATGAATTTCAACATGGAGAAATGTAAGGTACTTAATGTGACTACATGTGAAAGTGATCTAGGAGCCCTAGTAGACCACAAGTTGAAAATGAGTCAAAAGTGTGATGCGGCAGCTAAAAAAAGGCAATATGATCTTAGGCTGAATCAACAGAAGTATAGTGTCCACCTCAAGGGGAGCAATAGCGCGACTCTATTCTGCTTTGGTCAGGCCGCACCTGGAATACTGTCTCCAGTTCTTGGCACCACAGTTCAAGAAGAATATTAACAAGTTGAAGCTTGTCCAGAGGAAGGCGACCAAAATGGCAAAGGGTCTGGAAACCATGCCCTATGAAGAGAGACTAAAGGAGCTGGGTATGTTTAGCCTGGAGAACAGAAGGTTAAGAGGTGATATGATAGCCCTATTTAAGTATTTGAAGGGATGTCATATTGAGGATGGGCCAAGCTTGTTTTCTGCTGTTCCAAAGAATATGACCCAGAAGCTTATAGGAAAGAGATTCCATCTAAACATTAGGAAGAACTGTCTGACTGTGAGAGCTGTTTGACAGTGCAGCACACTCCCTCAGAGTTTTTAAACAGAGGCTGGATGGCCATCTGTCAGGGATGCTTTAATTGTGAGTTCCTGCATGGCAGGGGGTTGGATTGGATGGCCCTTGTGGTCTCTTCCAACTCTATGGTTCTATGAATGTATGTATGTATGGGGACCTATAGAAAGCACACAGAACACATTCTATAGAAGCCTTTTTGACTTATTGAAATGAAACTGAAAAAGAAAAGTGTGAATTATTGAGTACTGAAACTATTTTACACATATCATTAAAGCAAGGGAGCTTTTCACCTGCTAAAAATACATTGCTTTAAAGATTGCACAAGAGATACAAAAAGGAAGCTTAAAATGACCTTTGCTACTAAATAACATTTATTGCCACCAATGTAATGTTTGATGACATTACATTGTGGGAGGACATTACTAATGAGGAGACAATCTAGTGGCAATAAAATCTTTATGGCATTTCCACATCAAAACATAGATGGTTCATGTTTGTTATTGCCATTTTTCCTCTTCAGCCCTGTTTTTACAGTATGTTAACCATTGTTGCAACCATTTTGGGTCTCTCTTTCTTCCACCCCTACTACTCAGAACTCATATCTTTCTCCCAGCTTCTAATATACAACAGCTCTTCCTTCCTTTGAAAATCTGCGTTCTGCACTAATTTGAGTAAACTACAATGTCCATTTTAACATTTTCTTTTTTTTAAAACAAGCATAGTCTCTGAATATTTCCCATACTGCTGAAGCTAAATTTACTTATTTTCTTCAAACACTGCCACAAGAAAAGATGAATCAAAATTATCAGGTCTTTTAATGACTCTGTTGCTGGCATATTTTGTTTCTACATGGATGCAGCTGAATCAGATTCCTGGACATAAACCAAAAAGCTGCCCTTGTTTACCAGGGCCAATTTCTGTTGGCATTAAGAACAGTTCTACCATGGGGAGCGCACTGAAGGGACAGAGGATCATAAACATGCAAGCTGCTGAATTAGTATGTTCACAGCACTGAATAATTCATATTAAGCTGCTATGCAGATGCAGGATTTATTATTTCCACCCAGAGGAAGACAGCTTCCCCGTCCCAGGAAATGCAATGGAAGGCTGGACTGTACACACATAAATATGAGTTCCTAAAGAACTACCAGTCTCTCTAAGATGTTCTTTTCTGGCCTATAATTATGTAGTGAGCTACCAGTAGCTTTCAAATCCCAGTCCATTTGGCACCAGTATGCTGCCTGAACAGATATCTCTCTGAACTGCATGGGCTAACTCAGCCAAGGAGAGGCCGAGGAAAGGGGCCATTGTTCAGTGGCATAGCACATGCTTTGCATATTTGAGAAGCCAAATTTAATCTCTGGCATCTAAAGATCTCAGATGCCAAGGCTTCTGCAACTGCCAGTCAATCTATACTGTGCAAGACTAACTAATAAGACAATACAAGACAATAATCATTTTATGTCCTAAACATCGGTATTTACTGTATGAGGGCTCTTGAAGAGTTGATACTAATACCGGTAATCATTTTATGTCCCAAACATCAGTACTGATTGTATACTCTGTGGAATGGGGTAACCATGCAGCCTCCAGATGCTTTTGAACTGCAAGTCCTGGCAGCTCTAACAAGCATAGCCAATAATAATATAACAGGGAATGCTGAGAGTTGCAGTCCAACAATATCAGGAAGGCTACATGATTCCCATGGTTTACTCTATCCCCAATGAAGTGCCCCTTAAATGGAAATCACAGCTTACAAGAACAAAGGTCAGGGACGGTGATTATAAATTGCTGCATAAAAAGGAAGAATAATTGGAAAGAGCTGGGGATAGGGAGGTGAGTGACTTGATCTATTTGAACAAATATACAGTACAGTACTTGAACACATGGAAATAAATCCAATGGTAGCCGCCACTAGAGTAGACCTCCTGAATCAATGGAACTTACATGAATGTTGATATATCAAGTTCCCATTACTGTACTTCAACGGGTCTCCTCTAGTTAGGACTAATAACTGGATCTAGGTCACGCACAATGAGCAGTGTTTTAATCATGGTTTCGATGTGGGCGTGTACAGCTCAGTTAAAAGGTATTAACTCAACATAACTCTACGTAACATCACACCAGAAGTCCCAGTAAAAACACAAAGGAAAGATGAGACATTTATGATGAAAAATGAGGGCCACAAGTCCCCGAGGCTGGATGCATGCTATGGTTTGCAAGGAGCCTATGTTATGTCTTTCCCAGATCTAGTTCTGCAGCATCTCTCAGAAATCCTCAGCTGTACATTTAATTAAGAAAGTTGGTAGCTCCCTTGACAGCTATAAAGGACAACAACTGTTTATAGCAATGTCACACCAATGACGGGAATAAGCAAGCTGTTCAAAGAGTAAGAAGAAGGAAGACACAGGCCCTATTCGTTTGTAAGCTACTAAATAAATCTGTTCTGTATTTAGATTTTTACCACTAAGCACCTTCAGAATCCATGCAGGTCAAATATTATAAGGCCAAATGTCATGAGCAAAAAACACAGTGTTTTCAAGTCATGAAGAGCAGCCATTAGGCTAAAGAAGAGCTATCCAAGTAGGGCAAGTAAACTTCTCCAGTTCTACTCTGTGTGACTTTTTCTGGCCAGAAGTACATAATCACTTGTCCTCAAGGCTTTAGCATCAACTCTGTGAGCTACACTGTCCAAACATTTCATGACATTAAGGCCATCCAATGGTTAGGGAAGTATTAAATATAGCCTGAACCTACATGTTTAAAATTCATTCTAAAATCTTCCAGGAAAAAAAAAAGAGAGAGAGAGATCTTCTACTCAAGAAGATCTATGGATTCTGTGCTTTAATTTGAGCCCCTCATGCTTAATTCTGCTTGCCCTAAAGCATTAGCCACATGCTGGGCTGGAGATTGCTACTGCAATATATATCCAATGCCCATGGCAGAGATGTTTGCATAATTCAGATCTCTTGCCTACTGTCCCTGCTTGAGTACACTGGCACCAATTCACTTCTTTGAGCCATATGGAGAATTTTATTAAACGGCCCACAGGAATGACAGTCAACTCTAGATTTGGGGAGAAAATTATTAAATTTCCACTCAACGTGACAACCCAAGATTAAGCATGGTAATAGAAAACCATCCATTAAACCAGACCTTAGATAATCTCATTAAAAAAACAACAACACACACACTTCTCTTTTAGAGGCTGTTTCTACTCATCTTCCTTTAAGTAACATCCATCTCCAGTCAGGAGACCTAAATTAAAACCCTCAACTGGAATAAGAGCGGTGAGAATTTGAGGATACCAGAGGTTTCAACTCATATCAAAACATCTTTGAAACACAGTAACCAAATGCAAATCAAAGGTTTACAGAACATATTAAAATGTATACACTTTTCATACATGTTGTTGGCCATTAGGTGAAAAACAAATCTACCTAATTTGCTTCTCCCCTTCTGTTTCTTTAATCTATATTCCTTCTCAGCATTCTGACCTTACTACGACCTCCGGAAAACAGAATGCCTCTTCTCTTGATGACATCTGTGAAGCATGGCCATTGCAAGCACATTACAATGTTACCATATACATTGATATGCTGCCATGAGAGGATATCAGCCCTTCCTCCTGTTTCAAATCCTTCAGTGCTGGAGAAGAATCAAACCCTAAGACTACTCTTTACGTTCCTTTAAATAGTTAATGCTTAGCCCAAGGTTTGCAGGGGGAAAACAAGCAAGGTTTTTGTAACAGAAAATAATTGAATGCAAGTCCATTATTTATTATTCCAGATGGAATAATATAATTAATATTCAAATTTTAATGAGCAAGTGTGCCCTTTCTTTCTTTCTTTTTAAAAAAGCAGAATTGACCTATAGGCAGCAAATATCTGCTTACCGGTAATTAAGATGTGATCTGAACTAACTAACACAGAGCACACTTTGATCGCACTTTAACTGTCATGCCTCCATTTCATGGAATCCTGGCATCTGTGGTTTGGGAAGGGGCTAAACCTTCTCTAGTGTCACCTACCAAACTACATTACTAGAGCTTTCTACCAAAGAATTCTCAGTACATTGTGAAACTATAAATCCCAGGATTCCACAAAGCTAAACTTGTATCAAAGTCCTGTAACTGTGTAGTGTAAATATACCCTAATTTGTCTTACTTGTTTCCCCTATACTTTCAAGATTACCGAAGCTGTATTTATTCTGTATAATGCACATAGCAGAAATTCATTTCTTGTAGGGAAGAAAAAAACCTCTCATTTTCTGATAATTTGGGGGGATCTTTTTATTTATTTAAAGATACTGTATATACTCATGTATAAGTCTAGAAATTTTAGTCAAAAAATTTACCCAAGAATCTGAGCTGACTTATCCATGGGTCAATGTAAGTAATGTATTTTAAATCTCATAAAAATAGAAACCCTACTGTGGTGAAACACAAGAGTATAACCTGTCCTGGAATGACTGACCCGCCTCTACTCATCCATCCATCCATCCATCCATCCTTCAGTGTGAACACAGACAGTTATGCCTCTTGCAATATTGTAAGTTCTTTGGCACTGTTTTCCTTTGCTTCATCCTTTAGATCCTTTGTTACATGACCCTAAGTATTTACTTATCCGCAGATCATATCACAATCAATAATTCTGGCCCCAAAACCTGCCCTCGACCTATACATGAAATCAACTTAAAGTTGAGGATATATGGTAGTTCTATATTGCCTCTCAGCCCACAAGGGCTCCCGAGGCAAGGAACGAGTAAGAACAATAAAAACAATTTAAACATTACAAAGATACAAACTTTTAAAAAACAGGTTAAAATTATACCTAAAAACCCTTAAAATCAGTTTATCTAAGAGTAAACATAAAATACAATTCTAAAAGAGTTAAAACAGAACAACTTCAAACACTGAATGCCATGTTGACCAGTAATGTTTTGGCTGCCCACAGATGCTTGAAAGAAATGGAGCCAGCCTAACTTCCTTGGTAAGAAGTCTCACAGGCAGAGTGCTGCCACAGAGAAAGCCCTGTTACATGCACATACCATCCTAACTTCATGAGGTCTTGGGACATACAATAGAGACTCCTCCGAGAATCCCAAATTTCAAGCAGACTCATAAGGAGGAAAGTGGTCTTTCAGTCTAAGCAATGAGTCTATAAATACACCTACTGCAATGCCTCAGAAGATGCTGGAACTCAGCCTTAAGGTGCACATAGCCTCAGCAGTACCCTCCCAGTATTACAAAACATCTTGAGGTACAACTCTCCAGTCTGTTAGTGCTATTGACGCATTTCAATCTGAACACACAACTAGTCAAACTGGACCCATAACAGTGGTAGAAAGCAGTAAAAATGCAATGTAGCATCATTTTTTCATAAATTCCATCACCATGGCAAATAAAACAACAATAGTTAGCCATCATTAAACAGGAGGGTGGTTAAAACAAAATTTCATCCATCATAAAGCACACAAAAAAAATTTTTTAAAAAAATCTTGTGGCAATTTGAATAATATAAAGTTTCATTCAGTACAAATTGAGTATGTGGAGTCTAGTCTACTTCACCAGGCATATGGAGTACAGCCTCAACAGGTAGGTAAAGCACTCAAGTCTTTAAGATGGACCAAAACTCTGTTGCCACAAAAGCAATAAGGACTAACATGGCTACATACCAGTTTCTCCCTAACCTTTTAAAATATTCCACAACAGTTACAGCTGTTTTTATGAGACACCTACTTTGCAGAATTGGTTATATGAATGGGTGGCACAATGAAATTTGGTCCAAAAACAACATAATACATAGCTAAACCAGCCCATTTCCAACATCTGCTCAAAACAAAAATCAATACACAAGTCATTTGTCAATTGCAGACTCTATACAAGATGATTTACCTTCTCCCATTTTGCTTCTCTTGTTTCTTGTTTAATCATTGTTCTGGAAAACCATTTTAGCTCTAACTGCAGGGGCTGCAAAAAGTCTAAAGCTAAAATAATCTAAATCGTGTTTGTCCGCATGCAAACCCTACTGATTTCAACAGCCTAGCAGCTCAAATAAGTTTAGTAAGAAAGAAGCCCCACTGAGTTCCATGGGACAAAATTCATACTTGCTTCTCTATTTCATGAATGTTGTCACTGCAAATTTTCCAAAATAATATTGGAAATCTAGCAAATATCAAAACATGGCTTTGTTTGAAAATTCCAGTTTCTGAGTAGCCGCCATTGTACAATTGCAGTCACTTATTCCAGGCAGGAGATTATTTGGTCACACTGAAGGCAATACATGCAATCTCCAGCCTTATCCCAATCATGCTTAATGAAACTATGCCCTGAGGTAGATTCCTCCACCATCCTTTCACATTGCTGGCTAGAAATAAGTGAGGCAAGCCCTTTCCTTCTTCCTGTCTGTGTGTATCCTTATGGAGACAGAGGACCAGAATATTACAATCTGTGTCTTCCTGGAATGGGCTGGACCTGAAGAATCTTTAATGTCTTGGAATCTCACTTAGCATCTTTCCATGAGCATCGATACTATACCTTTTAGATAAGGAAAAATCTATATCAATGCTGTACTAAATCAAAGGATTTTTTGCTGCAGTGATGGTACTGAAACCTCTGAAAATAGGAAGTGTCTTCTTATTGAAAATTACTCTTATAGAAGAGTAACATAAGTGCAAAACACACTGCAGAAATAATCCAGTTTGAGACTGCTTTAACTGCCCTGGATCAATGCTAGGGAATTCTGGGAACTGTAGTTTTGTGAGACATTTAGCCTTCTCTGTCAGAGAACTCTGGTGCCACAATATACTGCAATTGTCAGGATTCCCTAGCACTGAGCCAGGCAGTTAAAGCGGTCTGAAACGGGATTATTTCTGCAGTGTGTTTTGGACCACAGAAAATTATCTCTGTCTCCCACTTATTAAGGTGTTCATGGCCTGGACAGAGGAAGAACAGGAATAAGTGGGCATAGGTCTCAGATCAATAAGTGCAGGGCAGCAGGGAGACAAAGAAGGAAACCATTCCCCTATCTGCTGCACTCTAGAAGCTTTGGACTATATCCCTCCCCGCCTTCTTCAACTGTCATCGTCTGGTCCTTTAATTAAGAGATTATGAGAGCTATAGTTCTCAATGGCACCAGATTTTGGAATATAAACTGAGTGAAGTGATGGCAAGAGTGAAAACCTAAAAAGAATATAAAATGTCCTGCTTCCTTAACAATAAAACTTACTGAAGACACGGTGATTTGTAAGTAAAAATGGTCAAACTACGCCAGGTGAGAAAGGAAGGCAGAATCAAGCAGAGCTGAGCATGGCTAGCAGCTGCAAAATCAAGATGGTCTAAAGCCCACATATGTTTAGAAATATTAAGCGGGAATCTCTGACTGTCAGAATCTAGCCTTTTAAAAAAATGCACACAGCATGCATCCATGTGTGTGTACCTGTTCTTGACAAGTCACTCACATGATTTATGCAAAAGTAATTGAGGTTAAATTATTTGCCACATAAAATTCCTTACATCTAATTTCAACTTGCAACCTAGAAATGACTGAAATAAACAAACCCATATGTCACTTAGCAGCATCTTGCCAGCTGGCCCTAATTAGGGTCATTTTGATTTTCTTGAAGAAAAATTTCAGACCACTATCCTTTGGTCTTTCATCTAGGATAAGTGCCTTACCACTCTTTATGATATCAGCAATGTAAGGTCTGCTATTGTGGGTGTTTTTTCTTCTTCTTCTTAAAATGCAGAGACTGTCTGTTAGATTTAACACATCTGTCTTGTTCTTTCAGAGCAAAACAAGGTGACAAGTTACAGCTTTGAACTTTTTATTAATAAATGCCCAGTTCAGACATAATTTTAAACCATATATGAATGCACTACAGTTTAAGGATTACACATATATCTACATTATCTTCTGTCTATGCATGACAGAAGGCTAACAGCAGCATCCTTCTTCAGCTGTAAATAAAGCACAACATTACATCTCAGCTTAGGAAACTAGTTTATTCTAGCTGAAGTTTAAACCCAGTTCCTTGAAACTAATCACGTCTAAAATACAACCAAGATTTCTTTAGCTGAAACACAATGGAAAAGTACGGTGGATACAACACGGAAGAAGCAAAGGTAGAGGACAAAGAACATGGGAGCCAGAAGCCTACTGTGGTTATTCTTCTAAAGCCAAATCCAGGAAATGCTGGTTGAGCGCAGGCCAGAGGAGCACCACACTATGACTGCTGCTTCCAACAGCTGAGAGCAAGAAAGACAAATGTCATTATCTCTATTCTTTGACTAGAGATGACAGTGGGGAATCCCCACTATTATCATTGCTGAGGGCTCTAAGAGGGTAAGATGCCCTTTCTGGAAAGTGGGAGAGGACAAAAGAAACTAGATTCTCTGCAGGCTAGATCTTGATCACACTGATCTACCATTTGAACCATGTCTAAGAATAATTTTCATAGTTTTTGGTGGTTTTTTGGGGGCTATGTGGCCATGTTCTAGTAGAGTTTATTCCTGACGTCTCACCAGCATCTGTGGCAGCCACAGATACTGGCAAAACATCAGGAAGAAACTCTTCTAGAACATGGCCACATAGCCTGAAAAACCCACAAAAAACTATGGATGCCAGCCATGAAAGCCTC
Source organism: Urosaurus nigricauda (assembly GCA_034509955.1). Taxonomy (NCBI): domain Eukaryota; kingdom Metazoa; phylum Chordata; class Lepidosauria; order Squamata; family Phrynosomatidae; genus Urosaurus; species Urosaurus nigricauda. The sequence goes on from JAOEGL010000003.1 coordinate 90,810,077, forward strand.
CGACTTCACAGTAATTTTCATACTTTATTGCTGTGTGCCTTCAACTCATTTCTGACTTATGGAGACCCTAAGGCAACCCTATCAAAGGGTTTTCTAGGGCTGAGAGTGAGTCACTTGCCCAAGGTCACCCAATGGGTTTCCATGGATGAGCAGGGCTCCAGAGTCACGGTGCTCTATTTTCCTAGTATTGCACTGAAATAACTGTTTTGTGGACTCCTTTTATTCATTTTAAATTTATCTATCACTGCTGTCTAAAGAACTGTTTGACACACATAGCCAGGCAGGTCTATTGTTTTAACACATTGATAAAATCCTCTTACCTGAGAAGTCTGTCAGTTTGAAGTCTCCCTCATGAACCTGCAAAGTAAAAAGCTGTATAGTCATGAAAACAGCTCACACTTCTGAAACAGAACCTTAACCATTTAATGAAATTATAAAGCTTCACCTTTTGTTGCCTGGCAAATGTTCTCTCATATTTATTTTGGCCGTAATACCTGGGTTTGTCTGTCTCAGTGAGGCCCCTAGTGGAGATCTCCACTTATCACAGACAATACTATAAAACATGCAATAATGAACCTAAAGTATCAAGGACATTAGAGGGAAAGAACAGAAGGCGGCTTTTCCTCCCGGATTAATCTGGTAGAAAGCTTTTTCTCTCATCATTTCATGATATCTTTCTGGATCCTATATGGCCCACAGATTCCTCCCCTGTCCAGAACCACCAAATTTTTTATTCTATGGAAGGAGAGCAAGCTCCTATCGACTCACTTGAACACACAATTAGGAAGATCCACCAAAAGACGTATTTTTGGAAAGAAAAATGCCTGCAGGATATATTGAAAATAGGAGCATACCATTCATCAGCAGATGTTGGGCCAGGAAGGAAAATTAGAAGTTTATTGGAAGAACATCTGAAAATAGTCTCTCTTCTTAAAACCGTATTTACTATTTATCTCATGAAAGTAATTAATGTAAAACAAAAGCAAATAAATGACCAGTTTATTTATTTATTTATTTATTAAAAAACATGGCCAGGTTTGAGTTTATATTTCCACAGTGCATACTATGCACAATAGCACTTTTGTCAGTAAAATATGTTCCCTGATATATTTACACATGATCCGATAATCTGACAGCACATCTTCAAAACCAGAGATACAAAGCTAGAAACACAAACAATTACTTGGTCCAAAACATACAAATGTAGCCAAGACAAAAAAGGAGACGACTTTTCTGGTGATTAACCTTGATAATAAAATGTAATCACTAGAAAAATGATAGAAGAAACTGGTCCCCAGTAATTACAAACTATTCATTTAAATATAGAACCCCCCCCCCCAATAATAGCCATTGCTCTGGATTAAGAAATATTCGAACCAATGTTAAAAACAAAAAGCCACAAAGAACGGTTGGATTTCGTCTGCATACCCAAGCCTATGACCTACCCCTATTTCCCCAAATTACGGTCTGCAAGAAGTTTAGTAGAGGAAGGGCTATGCCCCCATAAATCTGCACTTGACCCTTGTCCCTGTCGTCCTTCATCGTTGACACACCGTGTCACTCCCTGTCCAAAACCCACTCCTGGGACCTCAGCAATTGAAACACAGAACAGCAGCTGTTTGGCAACACTCCTAACCCTAAACAGCAAAAGCAATGAGGTTTCATTTCACTAAACATGCAGACCTCCCCCAGTGCTCAGTGAAACAATACACCCCCCTTTTATGGGGGGCCAAGCACTGTAAAGGGGAAAACCAGGGCGGGGGAGTAGTGGTGATTTTGAGGTTACTCCTTGTCCTACTATGGAGTTAGATATCTTTTTCTTAATATTACCCCTACTCCTGCAAAAACCTGTCACTCCTTTACTTCTACTACTACTCCCCAGCCTTGGGGAAAAGCCCTGGTTACTTTGCAAGGCTGGTGTGTGTGTTGTGTGTAAGTGTCTCTCTTTGCCTCCCAGTCCCTTCCCCAGTGCAATATAATAAAATCATTTTCTGGGGGGTTGCATGTACAATATAACAACAGGAACAAGGAGTAACAAATATATTTTGTTACTCCTTATTCCTACTCCAATTCCTGTAAAAACCTCTTTTTGCTCTTTATTTCTAGACTCCAGTCCTGGGGGGAAGCCCTGGTTGCTTTGCAAGGCTGTTGTGTTGTGTCTGTGTGCAAACGTGCCTCTCTTTGCCTCCCAGTCCCTTCCTCACTGCAATATAATAAAATTGGTGAGGATTTTTTTTATGTTTCTATGTTTGCGTGTATATATAATAACAGCAATAAGGAGTAATAAATATATACTGTAAAACCCTTCTTACTCCTACTCCCCAGCCCTAGGATAAACATTCAAATATAAATGATTAAAAAAAAAACACCAGGGAGTGAATCTATAGGAAGTCTATGAAAGAGAAGCTGAAATATGCTAGAATATTACAGATAAGGATCTGGATCAGACAAGATGCTTTCCCCAAAACCATACAGCTCTTGGTGGTCCCTCATCTTCCCCCACCCTGATGCTTTTCCAGGATGGGAAGGTTGATACTTGCAAGGCCCAAGGCACAGGTACACACACACACATATTTTTCTTCTAAACACTGGTTGGTGCTTGGGTGAGAGACCACCAAGGTGCTGTAGGAGACATATTACAGAGGAAGGACCTGGCTAGACAGACCACCATTGAGGATCCCTTGCCTAAGAAAACCCCCTGAAATCCATGGGGTCGCCATCAAGCCCCAGACAGTGACAAAAGGATGGCAGATGCTGGGGAAGACACCACTGGCCTTATTATTATTACTACCCCATCCATCCATCCATCCATCCAGTCCACCTCTTCCATGATGGAGCCAAAGGCAAGCTGAGGGCCCTTCTTTGAGTCAGTTGCTGAAGCATCCTTGGGAAGGGTGGCTCAGTGGCATCCTGCCTCCACCAACCAAACCCCATCAGCTGGCAAAATGGTTGCTTCCCCCCACCCCACAGACCCAGCCCCCTCAAGAAAAGGACCCCCAACTCCAGGGAAATGGGAATAAAGGCCTCTCCTCCTCCCCCTCAAAAACCCTTGTGTTTCCCCCTCTCCCTTCCCTTCCCTTCCTATCCTCAGCCTTCATCCCTGACTAAGCATCCTCCCAAGGAGAGGGAGGGCTAGTCCTCCTCCTGCTGCTTCTTCCCAGGCCTGGCACAACCTACTCTCCCTCCCTCAGCATCAGCCCCACTGCACCCCTAATGGGGGGGGGGGGGGAGTCAACCAACACACACAACACACAACACCACCACCAACACACCCTTCCTTCCCACAGCCCCCTCTTTCCCCCTTCCACAGGCAGCAGGGAAAAGGAGGGAGGACTGGCTGCCATGAAAATCCCCCCCACCTCCACCCACAAACACAAACACACAGCCCTCCAGTAGCTCTTTCTTTCTCTCTCTCTCTCTCTCTCTCTCTCTCTCTCTCTTACCTCAGTCCTGGCGTTGGGCTTGGGGCATCTCGGAAAACCCACAGGAAGGAAGGAAGGAAGGAAGGAAGGAACAAACAGCCTCCTCTTCCTCCTTTTTGCAGCAGCAGCAGCAGCAGAGGCTGAGGCAGGAGAGGAGGAGCAGGCAAAGCTTTCCCTTCCTCTTCCTCCCTTTGCCCTCCCAGTCAGAGGCAGAGGAAGAAGAGGAAGGTGGTCTCTCTTCCTTTTCCTCTTCCTCCTCCTCCTCCCTTTTGGCTCAGAAGCAGCTGCAGAGGAAGGAAAGGAGGAAGGCCTCTCTTCCTCCTCCCCCCTTTGAATTCAGAAGCAGCAGCAGAGGCTGAGGAGGAAAGGAGGAAGGTGCCTCCTCTTCTTCCTCCCTTTGCACTTCGAAGCAGCTGCAGAGGAAGGAGAGGAGGAGGAGGAAGGGCTCTCTCAGTCTTCTTCTTCTTTCTCCTCCTCCCTTGAAGCAGCAGAGGCTGGTGAGGAAGAAGAGGAGGAGGAAGGGGCTTTCTCCTCCTCCTCCCAGAAGCAGCAGCTGAGGAAGGTCTGGCCCCCACCTCCTCCTCTTCCTCCTGCTGCTGCCTCTGGGTCCTCCTCCTCCTCCTCCTCCTCTTGGCTGTGTCTCTGTCAGGCTCAGGCTGGGCTCCTTCCCATTTGGAAGAAGCAGGCACCACTGCAGCCTGCCCTAGCTTGCCCCTAAGCCTCCTCTTGCTCTCTTCTTCAAAGCAGCCCTCGACTGGCTGGCTGACAGTGGCTGCCTCTCAGGAAGGAAGGAAGGAAGGAGAGCCAAGAAGAGAAGAGCCTTAGCCAAGCCTTGCCATGCTACTGGCCCCCCAATTGGGTGCTGCTGCTGCTGCTGCTGCTGCTGCTGCTGCTGAGGGCCTGGAGAGCGCATGCCTGCTTCTGCTGCTGCTGCTGCCTTCCCCTGTTCCAGTCCAGAAGGCAAAGGAGGAGCTGGCACGCGCCACCACCCTCCTCACCCTGGCCCTGCTGCCTCTCCTCCTTCCAAGCCCTGCATGCATGCACACTGCACTCACATGCTGCTGGTGCTGCACACATGCACCACCGACAGACACCTCATAAAAAGGACGGGGAGACCATAGAATGCCCCCCCCCTGCAATCATTTTGGCAAATGGTAAAGGGCTGGTTTAGGGTGGAGGCTGCTAGGTAGAGGAAAGAGGGATTTCAGCCTTGAGAGTGTTTTTTATTTATTTATTTGACCAGAGTTCGGCCGGCCGATATTACAGTTACGCTCTTTGTCACGCTGGGGCTGATTGCAGCATTAAAGGGAGATTAAAGCGTATTTAAAGCATCCCCCCAAATAAAGCGAAAATGGCACGTAATTGCACAGATGTTTATCGCACGCAATTGGGCAAGTAAAAGGATACCGGAAATGCATTTTGAAATGCCAAAAGTAAAAAAAAGATGTGCGTCAATGCTTCTTTGTGGCCACTTTAACGGCTGGTTTTGTGTGTGACGTCGTGTGAAATTGTTTTGCATAATTATGCAATTTTTATGGGATAGTCACAGGCTAAACTCCTGGTCTCCTTCATGTGATAAACTCCATAGAGTTGGAAGAGACCACGGGGGCCATCCCATCCGACCCCCCTGCCATGCAGGAATACAAAATCCAAATGCACTTGTTCCTCCACGTGTGCGGCTTTGGCTTTTGTGGATTTGCAAATATTCACAGACTTGGATAATGTGTTTTCTCTAGGAGTATCTAGGTCCTCCAGCACAACTATGTGGTCACCTTTAACCAAAAGTCACACTGAAGGACCTAGAAGAGATTCCTAGAGAGAACACTTCACTAGGTTTTTGTTGCTCCTCCAGTGCAATTCTATGGTCAACATCTGGCAGATGTTGACCACAGAGTTGCATTGGAGGCCTAGAGAATCTTAGAGAGGTGTTCTTTCAGTAAAAACACAGTGTTTCTATTATTTGTGGTTTTTCCACATTCACAGGGGTCCTGTGCCCTTAACCCCAGTGGATATGGAGGGACGAGTGAAATGGCCATCCAGCCTCTGTTTAAAAACCTCCAAAAAAGGAGAGACTGCCCCACTCCGAGGGAGTGTGTTCAACTGTCAGAACAGCTCTCACTGTCAGGATGTTCTTCCTAATGTTGAGGTGGAACCTCTTTTCCTCTATCTTGAATCCACTGCTCTGGGACCTATTCTTTGGAGCCAGGTATTCCAGGTGAAGCCTGACTAAAGCAGAATGCAGTGATCTGCTCTAGAATATTTCCTAGTATTAATGTTCAAGTTCATCTTGTTTATTTCCCATGTTCTGTGCTTGTAGGAAAGCTGGCCAAGGTGGTGAGAAGGCCTTTACAAAAAGGTGGGGGAATAGCCCCAGAGGGAATATATGTAGCCAGAGAATGACCCCAGAATCCAGTGGCATCACTAGAGACTGTGTCACCCAGTGTGGTAACTCATAGTGTCACACACACCCATACCACACCATACAGATTCCTTCGTAATCTTTTTTTTTCTTTGTTTTGCTATTCATAAATTGGAATGCCCATATATCATTATTTATTATTGTTGTTGTTGTTGTTGTTGTTGCATTAATCACTGAATTTAATGGCAGTTGTTGTGACAAAAAGCAACTTGCAAAATTAAAATTGTACCTTTAAATTACAACACTGTACAGACAGCCTCAGTGTATGTACATTGTTTCATGGGGTTAAAGTGAAAATCTGGTAAAATGTGATGCTTTAAAAGACAATTTTAAAAGAATTAATTTTTAAAAATAATTTTTTCAATTTTAGTTTTTTTTTTTTTAAAAGGAGGCCTTTCTTCTACTGAGCCTTGCCCTACTCACACTATCTCTTCTGCTGAGCTCCAGTGTTTTAGAAGGGACACAAGAAAATGCTACAGTTTGTTTCTGCTGAAAGGCTGATGTTTGGAGAGTATGGGTGTCACCCTTAAGGTGTCATCTAGTGCAGCCTGCATCACCCGAATGATGCCCCTGCATAAATTTAGGGTAGCTAACCCTTTTCCCAGTATGTTTGGGAATCATCCTTTGGAACTGTTTGTGGAGAAGATGCTTTTAGAAAATTCCACAACCTATAGAGCAGTGGTTCTCTACTTTCCTAGTGCCGCGACCCTTTAATACAGTCTTAGGCGACCTCTGGAAAAGGGTCGTTCGACCCCCAAAGGGGTCACGACCCACAGGTTTACAACTGCTGCTATAGAGGCCCTTAGCTTGCTGGCTTAAGAAATGGCCTCAACAAAATGCCACCATTACCATGCCAGTAAGGTGATGATACCTAACTGATGCAAGTTCATGTCAACTGGGAAAACTTTCTGATTCAGGAATAATGTCCAGCATCATTGAAATGATCAGTGAAATCATGAGTCAGAATGAGGCAGCTTCCTCAACTGGCCAGATGCTGGGAGCATGGTTATAGTAAGATATGAGAAGATGCATGGGACAATATAGCCATATATCATGTGTCCCATAATGCCCTCTGGTATGGGGGAATGCATTGTCCTATCATAATTATTAAATAAGTTTCATTGACGAGTCTGGGCAATTTCTGTCCATGGGCATGGGAGTGGCCTGTTTTTGTCTCAGGCAGCAGAATATGTTGGGCTGGCCTTTCCTGGTACAGGGAAATGGAACAATATGAGCTGTACTGTAGTCAATAGACTGTTTCTTTGTGGCACTATTCATGAACATGGTATTGTGTAGCGCAACATCAAAAAGAAAGATTTGTTTGGTTTTCAGTCTGCAGTTTGACACGTGGAAAAAGAGGGAGGAAATCAAGGAACCAAAGCCAAGCAGAACAGAATATGCATTCAACTCAGAAATAAGTTGGGCCTATGTTATCCTAACATCTTCAAATGCATCATGGGATAAAATAATTTATTTTAGGTGGGATTTGACAGAAGAAAGGTGAAAAAAAGGTACTGTAGCTTGTGTTCCACCAATATGTTGTTATGTGATTTCAAGTCAATGCTGGATTATAGTAACATTATCATGGAGTTTTCTTGGCAAGATTTATTCAGAGGAGGACTGTCTAGTTTCTTTGAGGCTGTGCCATGTTTGGTGTGAGTCTCATAAAAGATATTCAGGTTAGTGACAGAGAGAAAGTAGATATCATGGTGGATTTCTGTCATTTGCAGTAAATTGGGAATGTTTTTTTATTTCTAGCAGCAACAATATGAGTTGCAGTTGATGGTTTCTACTTCAGTGAGGTAGACCTGGGTTTTAGTCCAAACTTTGGAGCTATCCAAAGGGCTATATGTATTTTGGGGAGAGGGTTGAGCCCCTGGACAGTTTTAAAGTTTAAACTAAAACTGAGCAGATTCGCTGCTCCACTAATATGGAAGTTGCCAGGTGGCATGGATATCTCTGTAAAATGTATGTATGTATGTATTTATTTTGAGAAGAGAAAAGATGGTCTCCAGATAACTTACAGGTTCACTGTGCCCATTAAGTATGGTTACATTTTACATAATCCTCTTGGATGAGGTAACTATTCTGTGCCGCAGTACAAAGCACAAAATCATTCATCCACTTTTCAGATATACAGAAGATAATGGCTGCATCTGCACTGCAGAAATAATCCAGTTTGATATCACTTTAACTGCCATAGTTCAGTGCTATGGAATTCTAGGAACTGTAGTTTAGTGAGACACCACAAACTACAATTCCTATAATCCCATAGGATTGTGCCATGGCAGTTAAAATTGTGTCAAGATGGATTATGTCTGCAGTGTGGATGCAGCCATAGCCAGCAATCACTTTTAGGTGGCCATAAAAAGTCTCCAGGGCATTTATGAATTTCCAAAATTTTGAATTTACAAAAGTTGTGTTGGTTTTCAATATTCAAACTGGAAAGAACACAGTTGCCTTTGATGCACTTTATCACAAGCTGGGATGTGAGTACTGTAACATATGTACAACTGATCACTGTACAGTATATTTAAACCCACAAATTATCTAATGGTACAGCTCTGACAATGTGAAACAATTAGTCTTTGCTTTTCCATTCTTTTTCTCAAAAGGTGCTTCACTCTAGTTCAGTTTTTAATTATTTTTTTTTAAAAAAGGTTTCTGCTAAGGCTTCTATTTATGAGAATGTCCAGTGCTTTGAGTTTAGATCTTAATACAGTATTGCATAATCTATCAAATTATAATGCCTTGCTACTTACTTTAATTTTGCAAATTTTGTTGTGTTACAACCTCCAGTTGGAAGGGATTTAATTGGCATTGTTACCCGTTGATTTGCATGCAGTATTTAACACTATGAAGATGCAAAATATTTTTATTGTCCTATCAAACTTACTTAGTGTTAGTAAGCAAGCACTTTGTTTTTAAAATCTGCTTTGGATTCTCTTAGTATGAATACTATTTATTATTAATTTTCTGTTTTATTTTAACCATTTGATTAACCTATAGAAGAAATGCAGTAATAAATGCCTCAGAGTGAACTTTCTTGGAGCGGGAGGATTATAGCACATTTTAAAATTAGAAATATCAAAATCTGAACTGTGAGAACATACCCCAGGAATAGGTTTTGTAGTACTCTTCAGAATAAACATTAATTGTACCATTCATATATTATACAAAACCAAGATTAAAGAAGTTTAACTCTGGCTTGGTGTGAGTCACACTCAGCAGGCCAGAACTAACTATGGTTTGTACTAAAAGGGTAGTTTTGTGTTATGTCTGAATTGATAAACCATGGTTATGACTATTGCTAACCCTCTGGAAGCCAGGGAAGCAAAGAAGTGAGCAGACAGAAAATTAATGCAGGCATAAATTATGGGTTGCCTGGTTGTAAGTAAACTTAAACCACGGTGTGATCTAAGCCAGGATTTGTGCTAATCTTTTGATGCCATTTCTGATCTGAGCCATTTTGTTGCTGGTTGATTCCGTAATCTTTTAAGGCTCTAGGCTAAGACTACATGGCTGAAAAGTTAAGCGATGTCTTCCAGCTGTCCTAGAATCATACTTTTTTTTTTTTTATGAAGTCATAAAAACAGAACAGAAAAAATACTGGGCAATGTAACCAGGCTAAGAGAGTTCCAAGAACACACCCCCATATTTAACAGAGCAGTATAAGGAATGATATATAGATTTGACTGTGTTCTTTCACAAAACTATGAGCACCCCTTAAGCACCTACATCTACTATGCATGCAGTCATCTTCATGCTGTTTTGTAAAGGAAAGCAAAGGAGTGGACTATGCACCTTGACCTTTTAGGGAGGGAAATAGTAGAACATGTGAGTCCAGTTATTAAATTGGGCTACAGAGAATTGATATATAAGGGGCAGAGACATGCCAGAAGAACTGTGGCTGTGTTTGGTTTTCTAAACATGCGATACATTACAGGGTCACTGCTCCACTGAATACCTTAAACTGCTGCCTATAAAAAAAACAAACCTAACACACACTTGAATTATGCCAAGAATAATCAAATCTAGCTGTGGCCTGAGGGACTGTGACCTTAATTTAAAATCAATCAGAAAGCCTTCTGTTGATGGCAGCTGGTTGCCCTGTCCACATGTCCAACAGTGGTGTTCTCACAAGCCTGCCACGGTCAATTTCATTAAAAAGTTGGACTAGAAAACTTGTATGTCAATTTACTGTATCTCTCTGGGGTAAAGTAAGGTATGGTGTCAAGCTTTAGCTATGTGGCAGAGCGACATATTACTGCTACAATGAGTACGACTACTACCAAACCAACGGTACATACTAATTTATCAGAGCTTGGAAGCAGCATGTTGCAAATAATATTTCCTGTAATGGTGTTGTTTTTAAAGTAATGGCAGCCTTTTGTATCTTTGTGATATTGCATTATATTGTACAGGGATTCAAGAATACAACGTGTAGCTCAATGTGTGTGTTACTGTATTGCATTTTTGAAGTTTATTTATATTCCACATTTTTCTCAAAGCTGGGACTCAAAGTGACTCACAAAATACATCATCACATATCTTGATTTATTTCTATAGTGTGTAACATTTATTTGGTGTTTTTAAAAATAAAGGCAGCCTGGAGGATTTGAAGCTGTTTTTCTATGTTACCTTATATCTTCTATAATCTGTCCTTAGGTATTTATTATTTTACCTAGGAATTTTAAGTACTGAATTACAGTAATTATAGATTTTACAAAGATTAAACAAACTGAACTCTCTTACCACTAGTTCCACTCAATGTGATAAGAAAGCACTATGAAAATCTAATAACGTTATCCTTTTGTTGGGTATACAAGTGTAGAGTTAGCCACATGTCTCTGAAAATAACCCATTTCAGAAATAGACAGCGTCCCATCAGTTCCTAAAAGGGATTTCAGAGTTCTGTTTAAAAAGATCCCCATGCCTAATTCTGTACATGCATATCTCTTACATTTGATGCATGTGGTTTGGATATAAACTCAGCCATATTTAAACTAGACCCAGTAAGATCAGTGGAACTTGTTAATCATTACTAATTTTAGTGGTTCTTCTACAGTCTTCCCCAGTCGGCAACCTACAACTTGTTTGAACTACAATTGCCACCATTCCATTCCATGATCAGCGGCCATGTTGTGTGGGACTGAGGGTGCTTTCCAAAATGGGCTCTGGGTCCTGTTGAAATGTTGTTTGAAGAGTCACCAGAATCTCTAGGCTTTCTGAGCTTATAGCATTTGGTCCTAAACAAGATCACATTTATATATACCATTCCAGATGTGCCTATAAACTCTTCTTTCATCCTTTTTGGAGTGCTGTTATAATAATGTCAGGATCAAGGAAAGAACATTTATAACCACAGTTCTCACAGTGTCCTGTTCTTCATAATTTACCCATAGAGAGGAGAGGTGTTTCCAATATCAGCCCTGTTTTAATGGACACTCTGCTGAAATACATGTATCTGAGGAAGCAGACTTTAGTCCAAGAAAGTGCATGCTGCCAACTCCTTCCTTCCTTCCTTCCTTCCTTCCTTCCTTCCTTCCTCAAAGGTGCTACAAGATCTCTCTACATGCTAGAATAAAGAAAAAGACCTATTTAAAGATCAGGGGATATATGTCCTTTCTTTCACTCATGAGATTGCACTGGGTTTGTTGGATCATCCGAAGAGGCAGAGTTCAGAAGCATTCATATAGATCTATAATCTGTGGTCTAGATACGTATGTATATCTCATGTATCACATTGCTGTGTGTCTTCCAAAATATCTCTGAAAACCCACTTTATGAACAGCACCCCCACCCCATAACAAGCCCATTTCCATTAGCAGGAATATGCCAAGCAATTTTCCTGCAGCTGGTCATGCTGTGGCAGCGATCCAGAGAAACATCCAGGAAATAGTTGCAGGAAAATAGCTGGATATGTCCCCACTAATCTTCCCTGTTCTCTGGGAGCATAGAAATGCTCATGGGGGGTGGGGTTGGCTGTGCTGCTTATAGGATGGGTTGGGGGGGGGATTTTGGTTGTTGTATGGTTCAAATATAGGAATGTATACAGGAAAAGTTCAGTTACAGGGAAGATAATTGCTGGCATTTCGTGATGAATTATGATGGTGTAAATCTGACTGAAGCAAGTCAAGGAAAACATTGCAAAGGCAGGTTTATACCTGAACATTAACAAACCAAAAAGAAAGACCACAGATGATTTACCGGTATATAGCTTTAAAGTAGATAATGAAGATACTGAAATTAATTCAAGATTTTCCATGCCATTGCTCAGTCATTAATTGGAATAGAGACAGCAATCAAGAAAACAGAAGACTAAGGGGCTAAACAGACCGGCATAAAACACCAGCATCAGGATAAAGTGTTTCATTGCCTGCCTGCTGTGTGACTGGGCAGGTGGAGTGACACTGGCATTGGGGCAAAGTCAGGGCATGGCGACCACACACCATACACCCTGACTTTGCCCCGATGCCAGTGTCACTCCACCTGCCCAGTCACACGGCAGGCAGTGTCATACTGTTTCTTTGGCACAGCGTTTAAGACACACCATGCTAAAGAAATCTGGAAAAGCTGCTGCTGTGTTGGCAAGCACAGCTTTTTGCCACTCTAAAAAGGAGCGGCATTTTGCTTGTCTTTTTAGAACCAGCAAAGCACTGGATTGGGTCAGCAACATCCAGTTACTGCGGGCTCGATCTGGTGCGAAAAGGGGTGGTGTCAAGCCACCACTTCGGCACTGTCTGTTTATCCCCTAAGGCTGGGAAGGGAAGCTGTGAAGGAATTAGACAAGCTCCTGAAGTGTCAAGATATATAATTTAATACAAAAGTTAGGATTGTCGATGCTATCGTATTTCCCATTTCTATATATGGTTGTGAAAGCTGAACAGTGAAGAAAACTGATAGGAAGAAAATCAACTCATTTGAACTGTGGTGCTGTGTAAGAGTTCTACAGATACTGTAGACTGCTAAAAAGACAAATTAGAACAAATTAAGCCTAAACTGTCCCTGGAATCCAAGATGGTTACTAGCAAAACAGACTGGCAGAATACTCTGGCTTTGGGGCAGCATGAGGCCATGGAGTTTAGATGATTTATGCCCTGATGCTGCTGCCAAGCTGTTATCACGCTACATGCCAGACCAGATGGTGGACAGAGTTGAAGCGCTCCAGTTGTGCAGCGCTTATACAGTGTATGCAGCAGAAGTGCTGAAAAATTGGCACTGTGGCAGAAAAGCTGCCCTTTTTCCACCCCCAAAAGGAGTGGCATTTTGCTCCTTCTTTTTGGGCCAGAAAAATGCTAAATTGGGGCTGCGGCTTGTGGTTACAAAGGTGTGGCATCAAGCAATCAATCCAGCAATCAAAGGGATGGCATCTGTTCTGGACCTAGACTGAGAGCCAGTATGGGGAAATTTTTTTTTTTACTTTTAAAAAATTATTATTAAAACAAGAAACAACAACAATAACGAAGTTCAGCCATATCTATGCAATCTTAAGCATAGTCATATTAACATCTGCTATCTAATCCTACACTGGGCATTCTAGATTGGCAAAAAGAAGTGTGTTCATGGCTGCATGAAAGTCTAGCCTTTAGATGAGAAAAAGGGAAAGTGTGCCATGAAAACGCTTTTTTTGCGTTTTAGGGGAGAAGAAGCGCCTTTAAAAAGGTGCTGGTTTTCCCAGCTTCTTTTTTAAAAACTGCGGAACAGCGCAGCTCCTTCTAAAGGCTGTGGTGCAGCTGCTAAGCATTAAGGAAAAGGCAACTTCATGTCACACTTTCCTGCCAATCTAGAAAGCCCCATAGTCTCTTGTTATATTTTCTTTATGTATATATTTAAACAACCATTCTGAATCTTTACTTAGGTATTACTTTTGTTGGAGCCAGATTTTTTGCCTAGTTCCTCTTCCTCTTTTTTTTTGGTTATATTTTCCATTAATAAATTGCTCATAGATTTGTTTATTCTGAGGTCTGAAAGATCACCAAATTCTTCTAATATGCTTATCAGATTGGTTATGCTTTTGTTTGTATCATCCAGGAATAGAACCATATCATCTGCAAAGGCTCTTATCTTAAACTGATGTCTGTGTATCTTTAAACTGTGTAGCATGGTGTAATGATTTGAGCATTGGATTATGACTCTGGAAATCAGGGTTTGATACCCTGCTCAGGCATAAAACCCACTGGGTGACCTTGGCAAGTCACACACTCTCAGCCTCAGAAGATGGGAATGACAAATGCCCTCTGAAGAAATTTGCCAAGAAAACTCTACGTTAGGTTCTACTTAGTGTCACTATAGGTGAAAAATGACTTGAAGGCATACAATTGCAACAACAACAAACTAAGACTGTTGTACTTTGGCCATTCCATAGGAAAACATTACTCTCTAGAAAAGGCAATAATGCTTGGTAAGGCAGAGGGCAGCAGGAAAAGAGGAAGACCACATTTCAGATGGAGTGACTCAATGGAAGCCATGGCCCTGAGTCTGCAAGACCTGAGTAGGACTGTTGATGGCAGGGGGCTTAGGGGTCTCTCATTCATAGGGTTGCCATAAGTTGAAGTCAACGTGATTAACATGCAATTAACAAACAACAAAAGCTGACTTATGGCATCATTATTCAGCAACAGGCCTTATCTTCTCTGCATCTGAACACTCAAGCATCTAATACAGTGGGCCCTTGGTATCTGCTGGTTCCAGGACCTGCCCACCCCCATGGATACCAGAATCCATGGATGCCCAAATCTCATTCTAAACAGTGCCATAGTAAAATGATGTCCCTTATATAAAATGGCAAAATCAAGATGTCCTTTTTGGAATGTTTGTGTGTGTGAATATTTTCGAACTATGATTAGTTGAATCTGTGGATGCAGAATCCAGGGCCAACTGTATATGTTGCGTCAGACATTTCACACATATTACACTGTATGGGAATTCACATGGTGTTGAAGGGTTTGTTTTTTGTAGTTTTGGTAAGGAAATAAAATATTTGGTGATATTTGACAGTTTGCAGTGAACAGGCTGGAAATTTCTTCAGGTTATGCTTTACATGGTGTTAACAACTGCAAAGCTATGAATATATTTTAAGCAACTATTCATGCAGATGTTCATTTGAATTAATAATATGCAGAGATGATAGTGATGACTCTTCAGAGGCTGATGATTTTCTCATGACCTTTTGTGTAAAGCAAGCTGTTTATATAAATTGTTCACACAAGATGTAACACTTCTGTTACATGTTTGGATCCTTAAATAAAGGACTATCTAGAATGTTATGAATATATAGTCACAGAAAATAAGATGGGGAAAGGGAGCTAAGTAAGCAGTCTTGGGAAAAAAATCAGAAAGCTGGACAGCTCATACCAATATTCAGTCCGGAAAACAGACTAGCAGCTGATGGCTGTCAAATAGCCAGCAGAGAAGCCAGCTGTAGATTCAGTTATAATGAGTAGGTTCATCAGCTTAGA
Source organism: Urosaurus nigricauda (assembly GCA_034509955.1). Lineage (NCBI taxonomy): Eukaryota > Metazoa > Chordata > Lepidosauria > Squamata > Phrynosomatidae > Urosaurus > Urosaurus nigricauda. The sequence goes on from JAOEGL010000003.1 coordinate 90,825,379, forward strand.
AGCTTTATCTAATATTCATAGCACACACACGCACATTTTAGGGGGCTGTTGTGGGCAGTATTCAAGCAGCAGGCTACACAAGCCAGAATGGAATTTTTCTTTGCCAGCAAGGAATATGGTCACTGGACCGGGATTTGGATTCCAATTTATGTGTCGTCTGACCTGCCTGCAGCAATAGCAAGCAACCCTGCATGGATGAGAGAATGTGTGCTCAGGTGTTCTCTGTGAACAGAGATGCTGTAGCAGATTTGTTGTGTATTTAAAGTGTTTATTGAAGTGAACAATAAGAAATAAAAAGCATTCCAATTACCTCTTGGGAGTGCAGCTTTATTTGCCAATGCAGTAACTCATGGAACTGAGCCATTTAGCAGGGTGCATGTGGGTGTGTTAAAGGCTAGAGAATTGTGGGCTATTGTGGACGAAGGAAATGTATGAACTATTGTACTATGCACATAGTACACGAATGTCATGAGGCTCAATAGGATAATGTGTGCATATTGTGAAAAAGTGTTAAGTATCACAAACAAGGTCCCATTGCACACAAAATAATTAGCATGCCACCACCACCAACAAAAAGCTTTCTGGTGCTCTCATTCTAGGCTTTTTTTAAATTGCTTTATCTGTTTGCAATTGGTTTTTCTGCCTCTAACCCCAATGCATAGGTTGGCCAGGGCACTTGTATGTTTATAGCAAAACAGAATTATATGCGACACAGCATTCCTCTTCCCTATCTGATAAATTGTATTTATCAAAAGGTTTTTGTTGTTGCTGTGCATTTAAAGTAATTTCAAGCTTATGGAGACACTGAAGCAAACATATCATGGGATTTTCTGAGGCTGTGTTTGAGAGCCTCACTGGACGTTACCACACGGGAGGAATTTCTCTCAATTTTGAAAGAAATGAAAGTAGGGCCAGTTTGGATTTAAGTGAATTCGCTAGTTCAGCGAATTTATGTGATTGCATATTGATGCCACATCGCGTTCAGAACTGCCCACATCGCATTCAGAACTGCCCAGTGCGTGAAACTGTGTGTGATAGTTTCTCACACAATAACGTGAAAACCCACGATTGCGTTTGGAAGGACTTCCCATTGCCCAAAAATGCATTATTGCGTTATTTCACGCAATAATGGGAAACCCCATGATTTTGCCTTCTCCCACATTCTTCTTCCAAATTATTTTTTTTCCAAATTCTTCCATTTTGTTTATGAAGAGATTTGTAAATTTTGGTAAGTTCATATCACAAATGAGCTGAATGAAGTTTTGCATCATTTCCACTCTTGCATGCATCAGATAAGGTTATTCTTAGCACAGAGAAAACCAAATCATATCACCCCAGCTACCCTAGGCTATTGAAGATAAGGAAATGGAGGTGGCAGAAAAAGAAGAGGAGGGTACACAGAGATGCAAAGCAGGCTTGCAAGAGCTATAAACATCCAAGCCTGAAGAGTATTTTTCAATTTTGCTTTTCATTATATTAAAATTTTCTTACATCTGAACTTTCATAAAAACTAAACACTGGGGAAAGTTTGTATCAAAGCATGAACTCAACAGAATTCTAACTTATTCATAATTCAAAGTGCAAGAACCGTGAATTAGAAGCTTCCTAGTCTTCTTGCTAGAAATCTGTCCCATTATTAAGCTCTGCAAAAAAGATCCTTTTGTGTATACTTCATATTTGCAGAGGCCCAATGGTCAGACATTCAAAACAGGACTTTCTCCTGTATTAATTCCCAAACTATGGCATGGACTCCTCTCAGGATGATGATGTTGCCCCCCTTTCTTGCTCCTTTTAGAATTGAAAAGCAGTTTTACTTTACAGCCCTCCAAATTTTGTTGGATTGCATCTTCCAGCATCTCTGACCATTAGCTTTGCTTCTTAGGTATGTTGTGATTTCCAAAGTAACAGCATCTGAGGGACCACATGATTTCTACTCTTGATCCAAGCCTTATTTATTTAGCCACATCTGAAACCTGTAAGAGGTCAATCGTAACAGAATAGCACAAAAAAGCAGGTTCAACAAACTATCAAGAGGCTAAAATGTGGGCTCAGATCCTCCTCTTATTGAAGTAACAGCAAATCACAAATGCAGTTGAACAGAACCAGACTCTACCCATTCAACACATACACACAGAGAGACTCAGCAATGTGAGTATATTGGAGAAAAATATTTGAGTGTAGCATTTTAGAATATATGTCATTCTTCACATTTAAGATAAATAATATCAAACATGCCAAAAATTTAAATCCAGTAAACTCCTCTAAGACTGGGTAATCCAGATTCATGGTGTCTTGGCTGTGTAATCTTCTATAAAGAGCTTTCTCCTTGATCCAAATGTCTTACTGTTCAGCATTTTGGGTCTTTTCCTGAGCTTTCGGATAAATGTGATAGAGGGTAATATGTATTAATAAAGGCACAACTTTGTCACTGTATCTTCAGAATCATTTTTTTTTTTTCAGTTATCACTTTTTGACTTGCAAAATCAAACAGCAACAAAAGAGATGCAACTCATAACTCAGTTTAGGTCAAGGATGTAAAGCAAAAGAGTTTAATGGAGATTCAGAAAGAAAGGATATAGAATGTCATTGAACTCTGTGGGTTGTATCTGTTTTTTTATAGCTGGGAGTGTTTTGCTCAGGGAAGGTGCCACTGCATAGCATTGTTGTAGATTTCTTTTCCTTAGAGGAATCCAACCTCCTTCCACCACATCAATGACTTCTCCCTTCCTTCTTTATAGGATTTTCAAAGAGGTGAAGGATCTATTGTGGGGAGGAGGGGCAGGGAAACCCTTTTTCATCAGCTAGTAGTATGTCCCTAAATCTGGATCCAATTGAACAACCATAATCCAGATTGTTAAATCCAGTGAGAGTTCTGCCATTGACAAGTGGATGTGGATTGTGCCCATGCTAACTTCCAATGTAATGTGCCTATTGAAACAAGTGTGATTTACTTCTGATGAAAAATACACACGTGACTCAGTTCTGAAATTGCTGCTACTTTACATTTAGGATAGTTATTTCTTGGCAATCATTTTCTTCTCTCGTGCTTCTGTTATACGTGGCACTTAACAGAAAATGCTGGAATAAATGATTCAAATGTTCAAATTATCCATGTAAATTAATGTGAGTTTCATTTCACGGTCTAGATTTGTATTAATCCATCAGTTTACTATTTTTCCATTCCTATGTGTAAAAAAATCCTTCTAAACTAATGCTTGAAATCTCATAGTGGGCTGGCACTAGTCCACATTTCTGACAGCTCCCACAATCAGGGCTGTCTGCAAATGAGTAATATTCTTTGCGCCTGGCAGCTAATGTCATGGTGATGGCACATGACATTATATTATGATGCAAATACAGAGTGATCCAAATAGCCTATAATATATCAAGCTCATAATGTATGTAAAAATCATCCCAGTAGCACATGATATAAATATATTTGCTATGACTGAAATGATATACAATTTAAATGTCATACTCATTCTTGAAAAATTGAGGCTAGAATTTTGTGTCGTGCCCTGATCATCCGTAGGCATTTTGTATATCAATGAATTTATTACTACAATGTGTTGTAATATATAGCCCCCTCCCAAAAAACCATGATGATCTATTTTTTTTCTTTTTAAATAACATTTTTTTAAAAAAAAATACAGAAATATCAATATTTTATTGCACTGGCATTATAATGGCAATCCACCTGCAACTTATTCTGAAATACCATTCAACTCTGCATGATTACTTAGGCAAATCAATGTGTGGATTCCAATCTTTGTAGTTACAAATGCCATCTACCAACATGATGAATTGTATCTAATGAAGGGAAATTTGGGCAACAGACAAACAAGAAAAAGGCTGAAAGCCAAATACTTATTTATAGTGTGTTCCACTTATATGGTACATGTTTACTACCGACATCTGCTTAGATAAGAAGACACAGTAGGAAGCGCAGGAGTACCACGAACAATAAAAACAAAGGCGTTTGGAAAATGATGTGATCATGATGGGTGGTATAGTGATGTTAGTGTCACATCATTTATTGTGTCAGATGGAATGTTCCCTAGATAATCATAAAACCTATCAACTTCATCCATAGTGTATTCATTATTGCTACAGTTTCCCTAGATACAAAAATGCTAGATAATCTTGGAGGAAAATGTGTGTGTGTGTGGAGGGGGGATTAACCATGGAGACACTGTGTAAAATGTTTGTGGTTATGAACATACAGTACTTTAAATTATGTAACACTGTCTTTTCAGGTTGGAGAAATGTTTACAATATCAGGCTGTTTGCTTAGCACTATACAAACGTTTCTCCAAGGAGGCATACTGGTATGTTTTTCATTTCTCACTAAGCTGTGCAACAGCAGCCTAACACAGTAAAGCACATTTGTTCACTAGTACTGTTATTGTGAAAGAATACAATTGGAGTCACATAGCTCTAGCCACCTGTTGCTGATTGGACTGCAGCAGTTTGATACAGCTTCTGTGTAAGCCAAGAAGGCTCACTATGCAAGCCAACAAGCAGTGGGACCAGACTTCCAAAGGAATGATTTCACCCGTAGCAGCACCATCTACATGCTCGCTTATCCTTGATTTTACCAGTTATTCAATAGATGCCTTGTACTACGAACAACTTCCATTTTATATACTTTCCATTTCTTACCTATTGTTCTTGTTAACTGCCCTTGAGTCAGCCCCTACTCAGGGCCAAGACTCCCCATCCTCCACTGCTCTGCTTAGGTCCTGCAAACCGAGGCCCATGATCATATGACATGTGGTCTGCCTCTCTTTCTACTACCATCTACCTTTCCCAGCATTATTGTCTTTTCTAATGAGTCATGTCTTCTCACAATGTTGCCGCAACCTCAGTTTTGTCATCTTGGTTTCCAGAGAAAGTTCTGGCTTGATCTGTTTAATGATTTGGCTGTCTTTTTGGCTGTCCATGATAGCCTCAATACTCTTCTCTAGCACCACATCTCAAATGAGTTGATTTTCTTCTTATCCGCATTCTTCACTGTCCATCTTTCACATCCATACATGATGATGGGAAATACAATGGACTGACTATTCTAATTTTAGTGCTCAGTTGTATATATTTGCTGTTTAGGATGTTGTCTAGTTCTTTCATAGCTGTCCCTCCCATTCCTAGTCTTCTTATTTCTTGACTACAATCTCTGTTCTGAGCAATATTTGATCCAAGGTATGGGAAATCTTTTAACTATTTTGATTTCCTCATTACATCCATGGTCATTATTTTTTTCTCTCTCTATGTAACCCTTTGTACTTTCTTCTTTATCTTTCCTTAGTAATTGTATATGTAGAGTGTTCAAGAAGACTGAATAGTTAAGGTGCTGAGTGTTAGCACCTTAGATTTCTTAGTGCTCTTAAATTATGGGTGGGCAAAAGATGACCGATGGGTTGCAAGAAATCCCCTTCTCCCCATGTGGCTCTCAACACTCCCAGATTACCCCAGCTCCTCCCACCAAATCCACCAGGAAAAGATTCATCACCCTCCATGGGGTGTGATGAATCTCTGGGGGTATGATTTAATATTTAAATTTGTCACCTCTGATGGCCCTATTTTAAGGCAGAAAAATATTTTAAGGAATTGTTTATTCAGTCATTTCCTGTTTTTAAAAATGCCTTTTCTAATCTAATACAGGCGCAGCGGGATTCTGGGGTTCCAATTTGCAATTTGGGCTGTGTGCGTGTGTGTGTGTGTCCTGGGGGCTGGAGCAGAATACAACAGGGCAAGGCTAGGGACAGGAATGCCCTCCAGATGCTCAGAGATTGCCCTTCTGTGATATAGATCTTAGCTTCATTTCTCTCTCCTTTGGGTGCTACACATAAGCTCCAGAGTCATATGATGCAGTGTTTTTATTCTTAGTGCAAATTTTATCCTGGGTTTTACTGCCCACTTTTACTAATCATTTCATTTTTTAAAGGTGATATTTTTATTTCATTGTACACAATCCCAAATTTTTGTTTTGGGACAGTCTAATGGCACAAGCAGGCCATCAAGGTTATAGCACCCATCTTTAATATGCCCAGGTGTCTTTCTTTACGAAGGATGGCCTTCTGTGTGAAGTTTTCCTATATTTAAAAGACAGTTCAGTCCTAGTGAAGTTTATAGAAAAAGAATTGTAAGAAGGAAGATCGAGGCCTAGTTTTCAAGGAAGTGACTGTGCATTCATTTCCTGTTGATGGTTGCCCATTAACAATTAGCAGTAAAAAAGTAGACAGAGGCCCTGTACACACCTCCAGGATGTGATGTCCTGGTGGCGAATTTAGGGCCAAATAAATCTGGGCGTCCAAATGTGTGACGTTGCAGCTCTGTCCCAGTTGCGATGGACCTCCCACACAGAGGATGTTGCAGCTGTGCAGCCGCACCGCAGCACCCAGACAACGCTGCACAGAAGGGACATCATAAACAGCCCTTACTACATCACAAAAAGGAGCTGCTCTAGGCAGCTCCTTTTTTTGCTGTGCAGCGGTGCAGCTCTGTCTGGTTGCTGCTGCGCAGCAAATAGGGCCGTCTGCAGACCACCCTTTTCAGGTGGTCTGTACAGCCCCATAGTCAGGCACACAGGTTGGTTGTTCATAGTCTTATCTACAATGGTGAGGTATATGGTGTTTTTATTTAAATTATGTTAATTTGTTCTAAATGTATATACATACATATTAGTGTATTCATATTCTGTGCATCTCTTTGCTCTCTTTCACCCTTTTTTGGACTGATACATACCCTGTTTTTTTACATTAGCCATCATTCCCATTCCCAGCAACACTTCTTAGCAAGAGTATCTGTTCATGATCAAACTTGAAGTAACCTCTCTGAGCCTTAAACTCTCCCTTCTGGGAACATCATAGGCAGCCTTACCCCATAGGACACAACAGACTGTAATGTCCACCAGATTGAGAATGTTGAAATAGCAGTTCTGCATACTTGGGAATAAACCCAGCTGAACACCATGAAATTTATGTCTGAGGAAACATGGAGAGGATTGTACTGCACACAGAGATAAGGTGGATATATGTTCCCCAAGCCTCCCAAAGTAGGCTGTGGTAGCTTTGGGGAAGTAAATTAAATAGTGTGAGTTGCTGTTTGCAGCTCTGTGGTTTAGAGAATTTAGCTTTTGTCCAGTTGTTATTAATTAGAACTTTTTTAAAATGTGAAGAAGCCATTTCTTGTTATGTTTTTATTCTTGACTTCTTTGCTTCACTGTGCCTCTAGGAAATCTAAGAGACATTTGGAGGGTATTTTTAGACTAGCTCTCACCCTATATAGCTGAAAGGTATAGGATAGCCTTGTCCATTTTTAGCTGCTTTTGGTCTCTTGAACACGGAGGCCTTTCAAAATGGACATGATATGCCCCATGCAACACATGCTGTCTTTGTTCATCATTTACACCAGTCAGAAGCATCATTGTTAAAAGGGCATCATCACTACCAACAACAACAAATACTAAGAACTCAGATCCTTTAGAGACAAAATACTGGAACAGCCAGAGGAAACAGCACAGCTTTTGTTTGCTTTGCTGGTATGTTTTATCTGTTGTAAGTGGAGCATAAGGCTTGTTATACAGAGCCTTAAAAAGAACAGTTCTCTATTGAGAAATAAATATATAAAGAAACACAACAACAGTAAAATACATGAGGTTTGTGTTGCCTTCTGAGAACTCAGCAACAAGAAACATATACACAAAATAAATAAATATTAGCTTTAAACACAAAGTGTGCAAACTCTATGACCCTGGAATGACTTTCATGCACCCTCTATGGATATTAATTTAAAATCAAGTGATCAATTAAGTTGGAAATTTTCTAACACAAAGGGAGTTTTCTAACACAATTCACTAAAGTTGGCATTTCGGTATTAAAATAATTCTAGAAATAAATTATTAATGAGATCCAGTGCTAAAGAACTAAATCTTATACTTTAGACCTAAGTGCTTAAGGGAGTTCTGTAGGATGCCCAAAATGACAGCAGTGATGGTGGGAATATGTGTTCTTTTTTACATAGGGAGTAATCATGTGTTAAGAGCCAGCGTGGTCCATGGTTTGAATTTTGGACTGTGACTCTGGAGGCAACAGTTCTAATCAGAACATTCAGAAACCCACTGGGTTTGCACAAGTCCCACTTTCTCAGTCTCAGAGGAAGGCAAAGCCAAACCCCTTCTGAATAAATTTTGCAAAAAAACCCCCTCTGTGATAGGTCACCTTAGCATCTCCGTAAGTCAGAAATGACTTGAGGGCACACAGCAATAACAACCATAACACCCATGTGTTGCATAATAATGATTATTTGGCTCTCAGCATCAAATAAAAAAGTACAGGGAGAGCGCCTTATACTAATTCAGGTCTTTGGAGTATATCGACTCCAATATTACCTCTGCCAGCTTTCTCAGATGTGTTGGACTGTAAAACTCATCATCCCCAACCAGTGTAGGGCACCAGATGTGGAATATGCTGGACTGGAGAAGGTTGGCCTGCTACACCAACTGACAATGACTTTCCAGGCTGACAAGCAGAAGCTTTCCCAGCCTTATCCTGGAGATGTCAGGGACTGAACTGAGAGCTTTCCTTGTGCAAAGCCTATGCTTGCACATTGAGCTACAGGCTCTCCCCATTGTGAAAACTGAATTTGCCATGACATAATAAAGTACTATAGCATGCGCATTAGGATGTAACAACTTGTTTGTAAGTGCATATTTAATAATTACAATAAATCACTGTTAGATACTCATGGATATACTTAGTCATGATAAGCCCCTTGGTGTACACAAATGTTTGCCTTGCTAATTTGGTGAAATGACTTGACTGCCCTTAATTTGCTCAGTGAAACATGGCTGCATGTTCATTTACATTTAAAGAGACAGGATAGATTTGAATCTGTCCTTTCCTCCATACGAAGAAAGAATCCAGTATCACACAGCAAACAATATGCTTCATTGAGACTCACCTCCACATCCACACCTATCTTTATTGTCTTCTCCTTCACTCTTTTCTTCAATGTCATACCTGCAACATTTCACAGATGAAAACCAGGATACATGTGGCCAAGCAATATCAGAGTTAGTCAAGGTGGCAAAGGGTATTAATGAGGAAGAACACACAAGTTAGGAAAGGATGCAACAGTCTGCTTATGCCAGAGCCTACTGGGAAGAACTCTTTCTCCCCGCCCCAAGTTAATTGAGGGCAAACTATTTTGCACTTTCAACTCTATTTGTATCAATTGAAGGAAGCTGAGGAAAAGGGGGTTAAGTGGAAGAAGGAAGGAGAAACTGGGACATTTGAAAAGCAAAAAGTGGGCTGAAAGAAGATTAATCAAGACTATCCATGCCATATTAGGAGAGTTGCAAAATATGCATTCTGGCCTCAGCTCCTACTCAATCCCCACCTAGGAAAATTTTTCAAAAGCATTTTTTCAGGCTGTAAATTGGCAAGTGATATCTTGCTTCCTAGACAAAAAAAAAAAAGTAACAGAAACATAAGGCATTGCATTCGTAAGTACTATAGGAATTGATCTCATTCTTTAAAATTGAAGTTAAAAGATGGCATTCTTTTTTTATAAACAGGAACACATGAAGTTTGAATATTACCTGTACCACACCCTGCTCAACACACGATCTGCAATACAGACTGCAGCTACAGCATCCCTGACACAGAGTCATCCTGCTTAAATGCCTCCAGTAAAGATGATCCCACCAACTCATGAGGCTGTCTATTTCACTGCTTAGTTAAAACATTTTGTTCTAACATTCAGCCTCTATCCGCTTCCCTGCAATTCCACTCAATTGTTCTAGTCCTATCTTCTAGAATAGCAGAGAACAAATTTCAACCAATCTTCTATAGGACGTTCCTCCAGATATATGGAGGCTGCCATCTTGTCTCCCCTTAATCTTTTTTAGGCTGAACGTGCTGCTTGAATTTCCAGACTCCATACCCCTCACGAGTCTGCCCTCTCCTGCCCCCCACTTTGGACATGGCCCAGTTTGCCAATGTCTTTTTGATAATATAGCTCAATGCAGTGCAGTCCTTATCACAATGCAATACAATGCAGCTAGGCACAGTATTCCAGATCTGGTGTGACCTGCACAGAACAGAATCGAATTATTCATGCCTCTCTTAATGCAGCCTGAGATTGCATTGTCTTCTTTTAGTAGCTGCATCACATCTCTGGCTCATGTTCTACTTTCCATTAACAAAGACACTTAGATCCTTTCCACATGTGCTGCTTCCAAGCCAAGTCTCCCTCATTCTGTATTTATACCACTGATTATATATATATTACCTAAACAGGATTTACATTCATCTCTGCAGAATCTCTTCTTGCTGGCTTCAGCCCAGTGTTCCAGCCTGTCATGATAATTTTGAAACTTTATTTTGTCTTTATTTTGCAGCGTTAGCTATTTCTCCTAATTCTGTGTTATCTGCCTGTTTGGTATAAACATCCTATTTACATTTGAGTTAGAAAATTTTGAATTCAAATAGTGTCTAAAAATGTTGAATATGACTGTGCCATAGTCAAAGTTCTGTAGTACCCCATGTGAGACCACTCTACAGTTTGATGCAGAGTTGTTAAGAAGCACACTTGCTGTTACTCAACAAGCTGTGGATCCCATCCCACTCACATATTACATCTTGTGAACAAGACTATCTTGAAAGTTCAGCTGGATGCTTTCCTGAACCCAAGATACATTATGTCAATATCTGTCCAATGATCTACTAACTAGTAATTGTCAAAAAAGAAGCATTGCTCACCTGGCATTAAGTAATCTTGATGAACCTATCTTCTATTGATAAATACAGCCACCCTTCCGTTTTCACAGACTTGAGATCTTCGGTTTTGATTATTCATGGAGGGGCAACCTCCATTAAAGTTAATGATGCACGAACCTGTGACATGTGCACATGGCCGCACACAGGAGCATGTGGCCATTCAAAGCCATGGGGCTTGAATCTACAAGAATTTCCAAATTCACAGGGTGTGTATGTGTCCCCTGCAAATTCAGAGGAAGGACTATAATTCCTTTCTAGATACACATGGCTGTTTGTTTTATAACCATCAAGCAGCTTTCCACATTCCTTCTCCCATCTGAAGCATTCCCTTCTTCCCTACCATAAATACCAATGTTACAATGATAATATATGCATAACCAATGTGCCTACTTGTCGACGTACCCATGTCTAATCTCTCACATAGAAATGTATGTTGTTGCTATGTGCCTTTAAATCATTTCCAACTTATGGTGACCCTAGGGCAAACCTATCACAGGGTTTTCTGGAGCTGTGAGTGTCTGACTCACCCAAGGTCATCCAGTATATCATAGAAATGTAGAGTTGGAAGAGACCACAAGGGCCATCCAGTCCAACCCCCTGCCATGCAGGAACTCTCCATCAAAGCATCCCCAGCAGATGGCCATCCAGTCTCTGCTTAAAGACCTCCAAAGGAGAAGATTCCATGACCCTCCGAGGGAGTGTGTTCCTCTGTCAAACAGCCCTTACTGTCAGGAAGTTTCTCCTAATGTTGAGGTGGAATCTCTTTTCCTGCAATTTGCATCCCTTGTTCCGGGTCCTAGTCTCTGGAGCAGCTCTCTGAACAAGTTTCCTCCCTCCTCAATATGACATCCCTTCAAATATTTAAACAAGGCTATCATATCACCTCTTAACCGTCTCTTCTCCAGGCTAAACATCCCCAGCTCCCTAAGTCGTTCCTTGTAGGGCATGGCTTCCAGACCCTTCACCATTTTAGTTGCCCTTCTTTGGACACACTCCAGTTTCTCCACATCCTTTTTGAATTGTGGTGCCCAGAACTGAACACAGTATTCCAGATGGGGCCTGACCAAAGCAGAGTAGAGTGGCACTATTACTTCCCTTGATCTAGACACTATACTTCTATTGATGCAGCCAAAAATTGCATTGGCCATTTTAACTGCTGCATCACACTGTTGACTCATGTTCAACTTGTGGTCTACTTGGACTCCTAGATCCCTTTCACATGTGGTCTTGTTCAGCCAGGTGTCCCCCATCCTATATCTGCATTTCATTTTTCCGTCCTAAGTGCAGAACCTTACATTTCTCTGTGTTAAATTTCATTTTGTTAGCTTTGGCCCACCTTTCTAGTCTATTCAGGTCATTTTGAATTTTGATCCCGTCTTCTGGAGTATTAGCTACTCCTCCTAATTTGGTGTTATTTGAAAATTTGATTACTAGGCCCCCAATACTGTCATCCAAGTCATTGATAAAGATGTTGAATAGCACTGGGCCAAGTACAGAACCCTGTGGCACCCCACTTGTCACTTCTTTCCAGGATGAAAAGGAGCCATTGTTGAGAACCCTTTGGGTGCGGCCAGTCAACCAATTACAAATCCATGTAATGGTTACCTTGTCTAGCCCACATGTTACAAGCTTGTTTGCAAGAATGTCATGGGGAACCTTGTCAAAGGCCTTACTGAAATCAAGATATACTATATCCACAGCATTCCCTTCATCTACCAAGTTGGTAAATTTATCAAAAAAAGAGATCAGATTTGTCTGGCATGACTTGTTTCTCTGAAACCCATGTTGACTTTTTGCGATTATGGAATTATCTTCTAGATATTCACAGACTCTCTGTTTAATGATCTGCTCCAGAATCTTCCCTGGAATTGTTGTTGTTCTTGTTGTTGTGTGATTTTGAATTGTTTCTGTCTGATAACCCAGAGGCGAATCTATCATGGGGTTTTCTTGGCAAAATTTGTTCAGAGGAAATTTGCCATTGTCTTTTCCTGAGGCTGTTGAGATATGACTTCCCAAGGTCACCCAGTAGGTTTCATGGCTGAGGAGGGAATTGAACCCTGGTCTCCAGAGTCATTGTCCAACAGTCATATCTATATTCCACACTGGTTCCACCCATTTTATACACATATATTATTAAACATTTATTTTATTAGCAATGTTTTTATATATTGGTTATGTGTTTTGGCCAAGGGGTAACAGGAAGGACAAAGGTTAGCGAGAGCTGATTTGAAGTATTTACCATGGACAGGACAAGGAGATAGAAAGTATGAAAACATTTATGTCTTTGTATACACAGTATTGAAAATGCGATACAATGCTAATTGTTTCCAAATGTATCAAATTATGATTCTCTTTGATATAAACAGCCTGAACCTAGATAGTTAGATAGAACCAACACCGTTGATTTCATTTGACATCTGTAACTAATTCTGCATAGGATTTGGCTGTTTAAGCAATATGTAGAAATAATATTTTATTTTGCTCAATTTTGTGAGGGTTTCTTGGGGAGGATACTTCATTATTATCTTTTCCTGATTTTTAATCTTGCCTGAACGTAAAATGTATACTATAACTCAACTCAGATACTGTTTCTAATGGTCTTGCAACTGCTTGATTTTATTCTTGGAAATTCTGAGACTTGGAAAAATGTAGAAATCCCACTTTCAAATGCATTTTAAGAACTATTCCTTAAACCAACATTAGATGGTGCCTACCGTTTCTCTATTCTTCTCTCCTTCTCTACACCTGAATGCACTACAGTTACTTGGCTGTCTGGCTAAGTGAGCATTCCTTGGCTTTGATCCAAGCAGGGCCCTCCCCGCGCATTCCTCTCCCTTCCCCTATGGATGCAACATCTCCCACATGAGAAAGACCGGAGCATTACACAAGGAAGTGTGAATGTAACAGTGGGAGGTGAGCAGGGTGCCTGCTCTCTTCCAGCATGAAGCAGCATGGGACTTTTATTTAATTAAGTTGCACCTGCTGTCTGATTTCCGGGGTCTGGGCCTACATGTGCTACAGGCCAATAGGCGGGCAGCAAGGTCACATTACAATAGCGCACGCCAATCAAAGAAATACAGCAAAGCCTGCGTTGCCATAGGCATTGTTCAATGCATGTCTCTGTGTGTGCGCACGCGCAAAAGAATCAAACTGAAAGGAAGTCAACCTGTGTTTCAGTGCTGAAATGCAGTTCTGGTAGTAAGGTGTTTTAAACATCTCACTAGGGCTAACCGAGCAGTATAAAGATGTAGATATATATTTCAAAATAAATGTCTCATTATCCTTACCCACTTGTCTGGGAATGAACCCCTGGATGACTAAATTTTTAAAATTTACAGCTCACTCTTCCTCCAGTGAGCTCAAAGTGGCATATGTGGATCTCCTCCTCCCTACTTGGTCCTTGTAATAACAACCTGCAGAGGTAGGTCAAGCTGAAAGATCAGTTGTCTAAGATCACCCAGTGAAGACAGGGATCTCTAGTAGCCAAACCCCATTCCAGCACTCTAATCATTACACCATGATGGGTGCCTGTTTCTCTGAGCAGATATGCATAGGATTTCCCTCTATAGTACCTTTCACTTTCTGGGCACTGCACAATGGTAGGTGTCCTACTAGACACATTGAAAGAGTACATGAGAAGGCCTCCTTCGGCAGACATATTTTCCACTGCTAATGGATGCAGCTGCCGCAAAAGCTGTTCTCTGTACTTCTTTGTCATCCATTTCAGAATGCCCCTTTTAACTGCACTAAATTTCTTATAATCAATATCTATTTAATTATCTAAAAAATAATTGTACTTTTTCAAAGGCTCCAGCAGGTATTTTGCCAAGTATTTCCTAGCAATGCCCTGTTACATCTAGTCTGGACTGGTCCTTGGACCTCAAAGAAAATCTTAATAACTTCAAGGAGGAGCTTGGAATTACCAATTTGGCCACTGAATTGTCCTGTACTGAGATTTTGACACCAGCACCTTTAGTGCAACCTCCCAATAAATGTAATCTCCTGGGGGAACTTGAAATGAAACTTCCAAAGCAGCCTCCAGTGATGATGGTGTAACTAAGAGAAGTATAGAACCTGACTTTGATACCAGGCAGTGATTATTTGTCTATCAGTAGCTGGCTTCTTTGTTTAACAGAAGATATCCAGATGATGAGAGCTTTTTTGAGGGAATCTAATAAACTTTTAACAATTCTTGTGGATATCTTGTGGATATCTGCCTGAATCAAGACAAAGAGAGTTTGGATAGTACATTATGTATCCAGTGAACACTATCCCTGAAATATATTCACCACCTTGGACAGCTCCTTTAAAGTTTGCTTTTATAACACACTTTGGACTCAATAGGGCTCAACAGACTGCCCAAAAAGTGCAGTTTGGGGCCACCCCTTTCTGCTGCGGAGGAACACCACAGCTGCCAAACTGTGCGGTGTACCTCCGCAGTAAAAAGAACCCAGTTTTTCTGGGTTCTTTTTGCGGCACCCATCTTACATCATGAGTATGCCATTGGTGCACTCATGACTTGAGTGACGTGCAGTGACGTGCAGACGCTGCACAGTGGCGATGTCATCATGGTGGCACCCATGTGGACAGGACACTGCCATGATGACGTTGCTGTTACATACTAGGGTTTCAGACAGTGCAGTTGCTGCGTGGTCCGGAACCCTAGTATCACTGCTGCCACACCACTTTTGGGCTGCCTGTATTAGCCCATTATCTCACCAACATGGAAGCCACCTGCTTTCACTACTCTGCCTCTGCTATTTACCTACCACATCCTCAAAGGAACTGAAGCTCATAGCTGAGTGTACCTAGTGCACATCCCTTCCTTCCTTCCTATCTTTCTTTCTGTTTTTGCCACAAGGCAGCAATGTTTGTGGCACAATTGAAAAAATTGATAGCCAAACACTCCAGTGATTTCTAAATGTATCTCTTTGCTTAGAGATTTGCAATAAATAATATGATCTTTCTTCAGTTTAACAGATCTATGACTTCTTCAGTATATATTAGCACATCCAAACTACACAACTACAGCAGTATGATTTCATTTTAATGGCCATGGTCACTTCATATGGAATCCCAGTGTTTGTAGTTTTGTGAGGCACTGAAATGCTGTGGCTGAGAACCCTAAATGCCTTCCCTAAAACTGGTAATCCCAAGTTTCCATAGGATGTTGTCATGGACATTAAAGTGGAATCATAGTGCTTTAAGTGTGTAATGTGAAAGAGCTGGGTGTATGAGTAAGACTCCAATGTTGCATTCCTATGTAACATAAGGCTTAAAAAGGATTTAGATTGTCAAAACATGGCTGCCTGATGAAGATATGAGCCCTCCTTCAGTGATCATCTCTCTGTATCTTTCATTAAACATACATGCATAAATGCCAAGTCACTAGTATCATGGGGCAATATAGCTAATGTGAGGGCTCCCTCGTCCTCCTCCTTTCTTCTTCTGCTTCCTCCTCCTCTAATAGTGAGCAGTAGTCAGCTGGAAAAATTTCTGCTTTGGAAGAAGTGAAATTACAGACAAGCTACCTTGCAAATCAAGTTTTCGGTGAAAGTACATGGAGAAAATTAAATATGAGCGGATCTGCTCATGACAGTTAATGGTATTACAAAAATTACAATAAATATCATTTGAAATCACGTCAAACGCAATATTTCAAATGCATTACAGCAGCAGATGCAGTCTGTGCCAAGGGGAAAAAGAAGAAAGACAGCCCCATGGATGTGTGATGCCATGAAATTATATTTGCATAATAGGATGTGAATGTTAGTTTTCAAACCTTAATAGTAAAATCTTCACACAGTTTGTCTTGACAATTCTGCCTTCTGAACAGAAGTTAGAGTCCAATCCTGTGCATGTTTACTCAATAGCAAGTGCCATTGTGACCACAGGACTTACTCTCCCCCAATAAGCATGTTTGCAGTTACAGCCTGGGTCAGTTTCTTTTACTGGGAAATTGTAACAGAAGAGAAACTGAGGTAAGTCTATTAAACAATTGCCTTTCTTTCTTTCTTTCTTTCTTTCTTTCTTTCTTTCTTTAAAAAACACCCCTGCATAACCACAGAGAGAAGCAAACAATTTCCACCCCACTAGTATATGTAGTGATTAGATAGGGACTGCAATTGGGGGGTCTCAGATACTTGAGTCTGGTCTGTTTTGGTTTTTGATTGGGAATTATTCTTTCTCTGAGAGTTTGGGGTGATCTGAAGTGCATCCTATATGATTCTATAAGGTTTCGTTGTCCCTCCCATTTCTTATGTCCAGGGACACCAGCTGCCATGTGAACAACAAGCATTATCTATAGCTTCTAGCATTCCTGAAGGAAGTTGGGCTGTCTTCTGACAAGCTCTAGGACTAGGCACCTGACACCATAACCTTTCATGTTGTCCTTCATCTTCACAAATCTGAGAAAGGGCAGATGGAGGATCACAGTATGGTATCTGCAAGGATGCTTCATAGTACTGATTGCATCATGAGGACTACAAAAGTGGGTAGACAACTTGTTCGTAATTTGTCCAATTTAAAAGCAGGTCTATTCAGAACATGCAATGAATATGAATTCCATTATATTCATATGAATAAACAGAAAGATAGATAACCATGGAAGGAGACATTATAATATTTTTGTGGTCTGTTTTTTATTGTATACGTTGATTGCCTGTGTATCCTTTATCAATTTAGAACACTGGATTGACACAATGACTACCCCAGTCTAAAGTGCTTGAACATTAACCCATTATATATTTTCTTCATTCAAACTAAATTGTTAATTTTGTATTTGGAAAATGCAGGACTGTAGTTATCTATTGTCGTTACAGTTGGTGGGTAGAGCTTTCCACACTCAGAATTCTGACTGAAGCTAGTTACGTACAATTCAAATGAAATCCAGAAGCAGTGTTTTGTACTGAATCCAAGATCTCAGACCAGCATATAGACAAGAAGTAGGAGATGGAATGTAAAATGGCAATGGGTGAAAAACAGAGGATAATTTATCAGTTCCAGACATGAAATAATATGTTTATGTCTTTGGTGAAATGGAATGGAGTTCCTGAAAGCTTTTGACACAATAAATTTGTTTTGTTTTTAGGAGTCACAAGCCTTTGTTGCTCATGTCTATTTGTGTCCTGTTGTCAGTCATTTAATACAGGGATGTAGTATTTTCAGTGATTCATTTATACAATGCCTATGTAGCTGGATATGTAATATAGGTGATCACTGAGAAAAATGTCTGGTAAGCCACTTGTCCCTTCAGCTGGTAATATAGAAAACTTCCCTAATCAGGTTTTCTAAAATCAGGTAAATGTATGAGGAGGGGCATGACCAACCCTGAGCCCTCCACTGCCATTTTAGCCTGCTTCCATGTAGAGGGTAGCATTTTGAAGGTGAGACTCTCCTCTGTGCATGAAGGCTTTCCATGCAGTTGGCAGTGCAATCTGACTTTTTGCAAAGTGTAGTATGCCCCTCTGTTCTTCTTTCTGTCTCTAGGTTTTTCTAGAGAGAAATATAAATTGTCATATTTAGGTATTTGTTTATTCCTTCTGTGTGCAGAAACACTATGTTGGTTAAGGCCTTAGTGGAAAGAACATTGATTAGGGTTACACTTTCATATGAAATCTAGGAAAACACCTGCTGGAACCTTTGAAAAAGTACAATTAAATAAATATTATTTATAATATTTTTATAATTAAATAAATATTATTTCTATTATAAGATTATAAGATAATTAAATAAATATTGATTATAAGAAATTTAGTGCAGTTAAAAGGGGCATTCTGAAATGGCTGAGAAAGAGCACCTGACCCATTTTAACATGTGGTTACATTTAAAGTTGAACACCATGTAGAAATTGCATCTGGCTCTGTAGAACACATCTACTTAACAAACAACAGCAACAGCAACAGCAAAATGGCCAAAGGACAATGCAGAATTCTGTATGTATGTGTGTGAGTGTATACACATTAGTACATTCTGAGCTACACAGAGAATTCTTTTCCATTGAAGTTGCTCTGTTTATCTCAATGGAAGAAGCAGATGAATGCAAGGAAAGGAATGCATAGATTGATCTCCAAGTTAGAGTGGAAACTGTTATCATAAGTGGAAGAGAGACATAAATATCCAGAATTATTTTCCCAGTTTTAATGGCAACAAGTCATAATGGAATGGAAGACCTGCTTTACTGCTTTTCTTTTAAAAATCTGCTGAGGATTGTTCAGCCAGGTGGCTGTGCTCAATAATCCTGACATTTTTATTGACTGATTAACAAAGGGACACAAATAGATGTCAGCAGCTAAGAGTTGTGGCACCTTGAAAACTAGAAAATGTATTAAGGCACAAAGCTTGCATGAGCCAGAGTACAATTCATCAAAGGTGTGAATAGTCTCACATCTGGACCTGGAAGTGAGATGAAAAAACAAGGGTTGTATGGGTCTTCCCCCCCCTTCAGTTGTTTAGATCACACCCACTGCTGGAGTGAAATTATTAATTCTAGAAGTTTCCAATAATTCCAAGAATTCTCTGGTCATGTGCTTTCCTGTTGACTCCTCTTTGTTATGTTACCTTGGACTACACTCTGCTGGGTTTCCAAGAGAAGATCATTAACAAAGACATCAGGGCCAAGATCCAATGTCAGCAAAAAGGCAAATAAAAAGGAGGATCCCTGTCTTCCATTCCTGCTGTCACCTTCTGTGGTAACCAAAACCATTCCAAGGCTGCATCTACACTGCAGAATTAATGCAGTCTGACACAGCTTTAACTGCCATGGCTTAATACTATGAAATTTTGGGATTTGTAATATATTTAGCTTTTCCTGTCAGTACTCTGGTGACTCAATAAACTACGAATCCCAGGATTCCATAGGGTGGAGCCATGACAGTTGAAGTGATGTTAAACTGCATTAATTCTTCAGCAGCAGTCCAAGGGGCTGTACAGACCACCCAAAAAGGGTGGTCTGGAGCCACCTCCTTTTCCGCTGCATCGTTGCCACAACAACCAGATGAAGCAGTGAAGGTGCGACAGAAAAAGGAGTGCCGAAACTGGGCTCCTTCTTGCGCCACAGTTGTGACGCATGAAGCTCCAGCCGGCTTCATGGTGTGCAGCAATGTTTAGTTGCTACGCACGTGCAATGTCATTGCTCCGCACACTGTGTGTATGGCGCTGCAGAGCAAGGACACTCTCGTCACATGCTAGGATTGTGGAGCGTCTATTGGCTCTGCTCCCAGGCACCCCTAGCATGAGATGAGGGCGCCCTAAAGTGCCCATCTGTATCAGGCCAAAGGTGGGTTTCACATGTTCTCAAGTAGATTTGGAGAGTGCAAGTAGTGTGGAAGAATTGAGAATTGTACTCGATTAAATCAGTGGTGGGGGAAAAAGGAGAAGTGGAGTTTTGCCTTTCCCCAAAGTCTCAGGCAAGCACAAACTGCTGCTCCCTCTCCTAGTGTGACTCATTCCCCTCTTTTAATAACCTTTGCCATCTTGACTGCACTTTAATGTTGTTTGGGCACACATCCCGGTTTTCATCTGTGAAATATTGGACAGTATGTTATTGCCAACAGCAAACTGGTGGAATATTTCCTTAAGACTGTTTGAGGATGTCAGTTGGAAGGAATTAGATTACATTATTAAAACTCTTTGGCATAATATGTACAGTATAGGCAGGATCTTCCTCCAACTGACATTATCTTACCTATCTGAAGAGATCATTTTTGGGAGCTTCTTGCCAAAGACCTTCTGATCATTTACTCAACTGTTGTTCTTTGGTCCGTTTTACATTGGCAAAAAGAGGTGTGTTGAAGGCTGCATGAAAGCCCAGCCTTTAGATGAGAAAAAGGGAAAGTGTGCCATGAAAACACTATTTTGGAGTTTTAAGGGAGAAGAAGTGCTTTAAAAAGGAGCTGGCCCATTTTACATTGGCAAAAAGAGGTGTGTTGAAGGCTGCATGAAAGCCCAGCCTTTAGATGAGAAAAATGGAAAGTGTGCCATGAAAACACTATTTTGGAGTTTTAAGGGAGAAGAAGTGCCTTTAAAAAGTAGTTTGATTTCCCCACTACTTTTTTAAAAAGGGTGCAGCATTGCTGGCCCGTTTTACACGGGCAAAAAAAGGCGCTTTTAGGGCTAAAAAGCCCGCATTTAGGGTTAGGGAGGGCGTAGCCTTTACACCCTCCCTAAGCCTAAAACGCATGGACGCCGCCATTTAAAGATGGCGGCGTCTACACGGTGGCGCCGTACAAGGGTCATCACGTGCGCAGCGTTTTGACGCTCTGCGCACGTTTTGACTCTCTGTCGGCGCGGGAGGGCGCCAATCGCGCCCTTCCCGCGCCGCAAAAAAAGAGCTCGATCCCGGAGCTCTTTTTTGCGGCGGGTCGTTGCGGCGGGATGAGGCCTCTGGGGCTGCCCGTGTGGCAGCCTAGGCCTCATCTCGCCGCTAGAAGGGGCGAGTTTGGACCGCCCCTTTTAGCCAATGTAAAAAGCACCCCTATTGCAAGTTGGAGTTTTAAGGAAGAAGAAGTGCCTTTAAAAAGTAGTTTGATTTCCCCACTACTTTTTTAAAAAGGGTGCAACATTGCTATTACATCTAAAGGCTAAGGTGTAGTTGAACGGTTAAATGGGGCTCTGTATCTTTAAAGCGCCCATTTAAAGGCAGCGATACAAGTGCGGAGGGAGGGAAGGTGCCAAGACAAGAAGAGACCTTCAGAGCCCGGCCAGAGTGCGCCTGCACCTTCCTTCACCTCCTCCCTTTGGCTGAGAGAGTGTGACTTCTAGGGAGACAGCAGGGCACTGGAGGCGCTCAGCCAGACCAGGGCAAGCTGGCAAGAGGAGGAGGAGAAGGGGAGGGACCTGGAGCACCTCCGCTGCCCTGCTTCCCTGCAAGTCACACTCTCTCAGCCGAAGGGGGGAGGAGAAGGCAGGCCCAGGCACACTCTGGCCAGGCTCCAGGGCTCTCTCCTGGCTGCCTTCCTCCTCCCTTTGGCTGAGAGAGTGTGACTTGCAGGGAGGCAGGGCAGCAGAGGGGCCCCATGTCCCTCTCCTCCTCCTCCTCCTCCTCCTCCTGTTTCCAGCTTGCCCTGGCCCAGCATCAGGAGGACCTGGAGCACCACCGCTGCCCTTCCTCCCTGCAAGTCACACTCTCTCAGCCAAAGGGAGGAGGAAGGCAGCAGGGAGGGAGGGAAGGAGCCAGGAAGAGACCCCCCAGAGCCTGGCCAGAGCACGCCTGGCCCTCCTGCTTCCTCTTCAAAAAGAAGGCTGGAAAAGTAGGACGTGTCCTGGCAAAGGAGGACGTGCCTGGTCAACTTGGAAAAGGGGGGCCTCTGCTCAAGAATGGAGGACATATGGGAATCCCTCCTGGACAGAGGGCTGAAACCTCAAGACAACTCAATATAATGCTCTGACAGAACACAGACTACAACTCCCATGAGCCTTTGCTACCATTTCCCAAGATGCCTTAATTTGCAACAGAAAGCCGACCAGTATGTTCACATGTGATGAATTCTTTCGTATTGACTCTGCATTTCCTTTTTGTGTAGATGCTCTCTTGTTTTGTGTGTGATGAGCTTGTGCGTAATCATGTGCATTTCCGAACTGACCTCACTTTCTCCCTCTTTCGGAATGGTCCTGTACTCCCCCATGTGATAAGCTCCGATTGTATGGTGTACCTGCGCAATTGCGCAATTCGCAGCCAGCAAGGGAAAAAAATGTTTAAAGCGCGGCTAAAAGCCACGTTCCTTGCCGCCCATGTAGCTGCTCCACCTGTGTTTGTAGCGTTTTGACAGCTTCCCATGTAGTTGCTGAGCCACAGAAAAAACCTCAGTCTAGCTGCCCTGTACTTTTTAAATGCACACCTGGGGCTTGCTGTCTAGCTGCTAAGCATTAAGGAAAGTGCAACTTCATGTCACACTTTCTTGCCAATGTAAAAAGCCCCTTTAATTTTATTTCTTGCAGAACCAGATGTGTTGTTGTTCTTGTTGTTTAGCAAATCTGCTATTCTTCACACTGATTATAAACTTCAGATTTATAGGAAATGATTTAAGGTTCTGATTTAATGAAATCACTTGCACCAGGTAAAATACATGTGAAAGAATGAAACAAAAACCTCAGTAGACAATACCTGTTTGAAACCAGATGACGCCCTTTTAAAAATGGCTTCTGTTTTATTTTTCTGGTGTGGATCTCCTTTCCCATATAAACTTGAAATGTAGGACTTTATCACACAAGACTGGCAAAGAATTTAAACAGGATATAAAAGTGGTTTTGGGTGGTACTTATCACATGGCATTGTGTCCTTCCTGTTGCTGCTTTGCATTGAAATTGTTGGTGGAGCACACCTTTTCATTGATGGGGAAAAGCCATCAGTGACTGCTGTTCCATTAGTTCCCTTTGGTGTGATAAGTCCCTTCTCTGCTGCAGTAATGATCTGATAGCAGTCACGAGGCATGAGAGGCAATGAGTCTCCTCTCCCTCCTCTCTCCCTTTCCTCTTGCTATTGCCAACCAAGCTGAGATTTTTTTTTTTACTCTGTGCCTTTCAGGGTTTTTTTTAATGTTTATCTTTGATGTGATTGCATAATTACTGCTAAATGATAAAATAAAAATAATCTTTATCATTTCCCTGTAATTATGGAATCGTGGCAAAAATAAAAAATAAACAAATCTAAAAGTGAGCATGCAGTGAGTAGAGCATTCATAGGTAGGAATGGGGGCTTAGAAAGTGCAGAAAGGATCATGGATTACCAAAACTGCACACTCACACTGAATGTTACTGAATGTTTTCAAACTGGCATGTTCCCATTTGCTTTGCTCATGCAATTGTTGTGAAAAGACAGACTGCTGTGATAAAGTCCATAACCGGAATGTCTAACCATAGATTTTGAGGCCACTGCAGCTATTAGAAATGGTCCTAACCATGTGGCAGCAACGAAGATTAGATTATTAAACATAACTTTTGAAAATTACAACTGTGACTTTTCTCTCATGACTCAAGTTTTCATTTAAGATACAGAAACAACCAAAAATGTACAAAATAGCACTGTTTTAAAAAACAAATTAGGCTGCTTAGACTGAATTACAAAAGATGATTGATGAAGTCCACTGAGCTAATGCATATGTCCATGAGTTCTAACAGGAGTGAGCTCTGCAGTTAAAAATGAAAAAGAAAAAAAAAAAAAAGACTCCCCCACAAACAATAACAAAAAGCCCCAGTTGTGGAGTACTCCCACATAGCTAAAATCAAAGGTCTCACAAGGAAATGTTGAAAGAAATGCTTCCCAATGAGTTCCCTTCCGTTTTATGGGGTTTTAGAATAAACATATATAGAATCAGGATTATCAGAATAAACATATATGTTCATCAGAATAAACATCTATAGAATCTGTTCCCCTCCATAGCTCTGACTGAACAAATGAATACAATTCCTTTTGTTCTCTTGCATGTGCCTGTATGGTCTTTATTTATATAATACTTAATATGCAAATATATATGCCTGTTATAACTTGAATGAATGATTAATTTTGACAGTGGAAGTAGTCTACACAGTGCTGCTTACACAAATAACCCAACCTTATCTTGATGTTGAGCCAAGGAGGATATGTGTTGCCTTCCAGTCTTGCGGCCCAGTTTTAACAGCTCCTGTTTTAATTAACAAATTTAATTCCAAATTAATATCCAATGCAGGAATAAGATAGAGCAGTGTGTGCCTTATTACATATTATTGTTATCAGTGGCTCAGCAGGATTCCAGTTGGCATTAAAGATGAACAATGAGTAAGTTACAGGAGTCTTTTCAGAAATGCTTTAGCAAAAAAGGAAAGGCCCTGTATCTGATCTAGTGATGGGAGGGGGGCAGGGGGTGGGGCAGGGTTGAAATGGAAATCCTTTCCAACCTCTTCAAAGTGCAGCGAAATGTATAAAGTAAACTGTACTGATTACAAGGCTCAAAAAGGGCTAACATGCAATTTGTGTTCTTTTTATGTAGATTAAATGCGTTCACTATAGCTCCTAGAGCTTAGATTCTCAGTGGGGATTCATGGGGTTGAGTATCAGTCAGTCACAGTCAGCCGTTGAACCACAGGGTAGCAAAATCTGTTATTGTGCATTAGAAACAGTCACTTAATCTATCTTAATGGACAAGAAACCCATGGGACAACTGCACATTAAAACCAGCAAGTTAGTTAGAACATTTAAGGAAAGCTGTTTATATATAATGAATTTGAAATCCTCACAAAGAGCCCTTTACCGTGTAGCTAGCTAGCAACAGAGACATCTCTGTCCCCTCTTATAATAGGGAAACCTGCTGGCATTAAAGCAGTCAGCATACGGTTGTGTATGATGAAATAAACAAGGCAGGAAGAAGACAACCTTTCCTCAGGCAAATAGAGAGAAGCTGCAGTTGATCCAGCTTTTGTTAAGGGGAAAACATGTACTGCTTTTACTTTTCTGCTGTTTATCATGGGAGTAGAAATAAGGGTATGCCTGTATTTGAATGTTGTCTGTATGGATATGATGGCTGCTTGACATTAATTACGCATCTACGTATATTAATCCTAGGTTGGAAAGGATTGGTCCAATCCAGCAAGCCAGTATTTAAAATCTTCTGTACTAATGAGATAGCTAGCTTTTTTGTAAGACCAGTCCTACTAGCGGAATGCTAAAAATGGCAGATCATGAAATACAGTAGGAAAATACAGCCTTCTTGCAATATTTTCTGTTCTACACAAGAAAAAGTACCAGCCCCGATGCACTCAGACTTAGGCAGATAGGTAGGAAATATAAGAAAATGTCTTATCAAGAAAAGAAAGTGTCAAAAAGCTCAAAACAAAACAAGCAAAAGCAGAAAAGAATCTTATGGAAATGTATAGGTTAACAAATTGATTAGAGCATAGATTTTCATGGACCTATAGCATAAAATCGATCAGCGTCCACTTTACCAAATGCATGCAGTGTTGCTGTCATTTGTCAGGTAGCTGTGAAACAAGGAAGAAGCACTAGGGACCACATTACAAACATACAATGGTTAATGAAGCACACAAAGAAATCCCAGAAGAAAATCAGCATGTGACAAAGACTTTGAATGCATAGATCACTAAAAGCAATGGAACACTCTTAAAGACATGGGAGTGCCACTACATTTGATAGTCCTTGTCCAGGACTGCGGCCAGCACACACAAACACATGCCGATAAGAAGGGCTCAGCAAGGAACTAGTTCTGCAGCTGAGAGAAAGTCTACAGACCTTAGTATTGTCTGAAAGGGTAAATCAGAAGCCAAAGCCAGAGTCAGGATTGGAGAAGTCACAGAAATCAGTTCAGTCCAAGGTTAGGGCAAGGAGAAGGCAACAGTAGTCAAGCTCATTCTAAAGTCATAGGGTCAAGGCAAACAAGAGTTCAAGAAACACGGGGCCAGTGCCAGCAAGCAATCACACCAAAGGATCTTGCAATAAGTTCTGGCAAAGGGATGGTGTCCCACAGGTGGTTAAATAGGAGACACCCTCCCTGTTGCCAGCTGTGACCTTTCTGCAGATTGCTTTTCTGCAAGCCTGCTGGATCGATGCAGACAAGCACTCTCAGCTCTCCTTTTCTTAAAGGAAGGGATCTTCAAGCTTGGTTCTTCCTTAGGGGCCACACTCAGCTGCTGAGCCTCTGAAGGGAGTTCCACAGTGCTAGGACCTGGCTGAGTCTCCACTCCTGGGGCTGAAATGGCAGGGCTGGGGTCTGGCAGGGCAGAACTGGGACCTGGTTTAGCCTCCAACTCCTCTTGCTCCTGAGGAGCCATATCTTCCTCCTCATCCTCCGATTCCACCTCTTGGCTAGCCATGGCAGCCCTGATGAGAAATCTGTAATTAAGACAAGAGGCTATTGTTAGAACAGAATGTGGAGAAACAGAGTGGTTCCCAATTGGCAAAGGGGTCAAGAAAGGCTGAACCCTATCAGCATGTTTATTGAACTGTATGCAGAAAATATCATACGTAGAACAGATTTAGACATGGAAGAAGAAGGAGTGAAAATAGAAGGAAAGAACATCAGTAATCTAAGATAATGTGGATGATACCATACTACTAGCAGAGAACATCTTACTGGAACAATTACTAAGGAAGGTCAAAAATGAAAATGCAAAGGCAGGCTTGGTGCTGAACATAAAGAAAGCAAAAATAATGACCACAGAGGATCTACATAAATTCGACTTAGACAATGAAGAAATCAAATAGTTACGCATTTGCATTGAAAATTATGGCTGGCATCCTATATTGCAGTTATGGATTTGTAACCTAAAATTACAGATTCATAAGTGCTCTGTATTCAGCTATGCTCTGTATTCACAATCATAGCATAATTGCAACAATTGCAAATAACCTTGCTTAAACCTACATTAAAAGCCCGTAGCACACTGAGTGGTGGAGGTCTGTTCTGCTGGCAATTGGCATGCAGCACAATGATTCCCACCAGCAATTTGCAGAATGACAAATAGAAGCAAGCCACTGTAGCAACTCCTCACTGCACTGCACATTGATGGTGGAAGGGGTTTTGAAATATCACCCTGTTATGCCTCAATTGCCCTCAGTACAGACTTCTATCACTTGATGTGGCTGCTGATTATTAAGGTGGGTTTGGGAAGTCAGATCAGGAGCTGAGATGTTGTTATGCATCACGAATATATAATTATGTCTCTGATATAATTATCTCAATAGACATTACTGGAAAAAAAGCAGTGTATATGATGCAACCACATCAGTGCGGTGACTATTTGAACCGCTTACATATTTATGTTTATGCATGGCATATCTAAAGGTACAGTTTAGTTGGAAAAGAAAGAGGTGAACAAGGAAATGGTAGGGCCACTGCTTAATGATGGTGAAATGCTAACAAGACAGAGAGAAGGCCAAAATATATAATACCGTCTTTGACTCAGTCTTCTAAAACCAGTGGTGTCACTAAAGCTGGTGTCACCTATTGCTGTAATTCATGATGTCAGCCCCCCCCAGTCACCTTCTCCCATATCACACCATACAAAATCCTTAGTAAGTTTTTTTTATACGAATCATAGTTCCCCTATATCACTAACTGTAATGGCAATTGTTGCAACATCAACAAAAGCAACATTAAAATTATACCTTTAAATTACAACATCATGTGCACAGCCTAAATGTATTTAACGTGAAGAGCTGGTAAGATGTGATGTTTTTAAAGAAAATTAAAAAGAATTTTAAAATTTACAAATTAAACAAATTTTGACAATGTAATTTTTTAAAATAATTTTTGAAAATGCAAAATATTATTTTTTTAAAAAAATCTGGGGCCTCTCTTTTTTCTTCCCATTGTGTCTTGCTCCACTCATACCATCCCTTCAGCATTTTAAAGGGAAACAGATTAATATTACAGCTCATTTCTGCAAAAATGCAGAAATATTTTAATTCCCAGTAGTTTGAGGATGGGATAACAAAATTCTAACCAGTTTTGTCTCCATTGTTTTCTGTTTTTGACTATTTATCAAATGGTTTATATAATGGTTTGTACATCTAATTACCATTATTCTCTACAAGTCTTGTTATTTACATTACATGCATATGCAGGTAATCTGTAATATGAAAATTTGTAATGTTGCTTGTGTTTAAAGTACTTGCAGAACTGCTGTTATGATTTGTTGTGCTAGTTAACTCTGTCTGTTCCTTTTTGAAAGATGTCTTTTGCCATTGTCTTGTTCTAGTGTCTTATTTATTATCCTTGCTTGAAATTGTATTATTTTTATATGTAGTATAATGGATTCTAATATAATTATTATCTATAGTAAACCTATGCAGTGATTTATTTTAAGAAACTTAGAGGGGTCATTAACTGTAAATTCATACTGGACCTGATTCAAGATACTGTAATTACAGGAAGATGAGGCACAGCATTCGGCTGTGGGAATTGAAGGAGAAGATACATTTTATTTTGTATAAATCTGTACTTTAATGTTCATAAGTATTAGATTGAAGTTGGTTCTTTGTAAATATTTGTACTTAGAATATCAATATGATTATGTAGGTTTTATTACCAACACTTCAGCCTTTTGTCTGAAGGATCATAGAATCATAGAACCGTAGAGTTGGAAAAGACCACGAGGGCCATCCAGTCCAACCCCTGCCATGCAGGAACTCACAATCAAAGCATCTCTGATAGATGTCCATCCAGCCTCAGCTTAAAGACCTCCAAGGAAGGAGACTCCACTACACTCCGAGGGAGTGTTTTCCACTGTCAAACAGCCCTTACTGTCACCTCCTAATGTTGAGGTGGAATCTCTTTTCCTGTAGCTTGCATCCATTGTTCTGGGTCCTAGTCTCTGGAGCAGCAGAAAACAAGCTTGCTCCCTCCTCCGTATGACATCCCTTCAAATATATCACATCTTAACCTTCTCTTCTCCAGGCTAAACATCCTCAGCTCTCTACATCTTTCCTCATAAGGCAAGGTTTCCAGACCCTTCTCCATCTTCTCCAAGAAGAGCCCTCCCTTCAACCACCATCTTGAGGGGAGAGAAAGGCAGGCCACCTCCTGCTGCAAGCAAGAAGAGCCCTCCCTTCAACCACCATCTTGAGGGGAGTTAATTGTCTAATTAACAAATTGTAAGCCGCTCTGATAGCTTTGGCTGAAGAGCGGGGTATAAATAAAATTTATTATTATTATTATTATTATTATTATCTTAGTTGCCCTCCTTTGGACACGCTCCAGTTTCTCAATTTCCTTTTTGAATTGTGGTGCCCAGAACTGGACACAGTATTCCAGGTGGGGCTTGACCAAAGCAGAATAGAGTGGCACTACTACGGTACTTCCCTTGATCTAGACACTACTTCTATTGATGTAACCTAAAATTGCATTGGCCTTTTTAGCTGCCTCACTGTTGACTCGCATTCAACTTGTGGTCTACTTGGACTCCTAGATCCCTTTCACATGTAGTCTTCTTAAGCCAGGTTTCCCCCATCCTATATCTGTGCATTTCATTTTTTTGCTGTAAGTGCAGTACTTTACATTTCTCCATGTTGAATTTCATTTTGTTACCTTTGGTTCAGCTTTCTAGCCTATTCAGATCATTTTGAATTTTTATCCTGTCCTCTGGGGTATTAGCTACTCCTCCCAATTTGGTGTCATCTGCAAATTTGATAAGTATGCCCCCAATTCTGTCATCTAAGTCATTGATAAAGAGTTGAATAGCACTGGGCCCATAAATATTGGACAACATAAGATTTCCATTGGCCAGAAAAGAATACTAGTTGAAATATTTCTGGCTTCTGTATGAATGAAGAATCAGATGATACTTTGGACCTTCATGTTAACTTGTTCAAATGATTTATGTCTTATGGACCTTCTCCCATATTACTATTTATAGTTTGGGCTGGGTAGTGTTCCTTAGAATAATTGATTATTTCAGTTATTTATTATATTTGTTATATATCTTTACATACATACAAACACATACGCATATACATATATTTCATATTCATATCCTAATTCTTTCTCTTTATCTATCATTATCTGCTGCTGTCCCAGAGACTAGAACCTGAAAAAATGGATACACATTACAAGAAAAGAGATAGCACCTAAACATTAGGAAGAATTTTTTTATTGTAAGAGTTGTTAGAGTCGCTCTCTCTTTTCTTTTTTCTTTTCTTTTTCTTTTGGATTGTAGAGGCCTAAAGAAATTATCAGACCTGTTGCTTTGATCACTACCTGTTTTGAAAAAAAAAATCTGAAGAAAGACCTCTACAGTTCCTCAAATCATAGAATCATAGAGTTGGAAGAGACCACAAGGGCCATCCAGTCCAACCCCCTGCCATGCAGGAACTCTCCATCAAATCATCCCCGACAGATGGCTATCCAGCCTCTACTTAAAGACCTCCAAAGAAGGAGACTCCAACACTCTCCAAAGGAGTGTGTTCCACTGTCGAACACACTCGAAATGCTTTTCAAAACAGGTAGTGATCAAAACAACAGGTCAAAATGTTTTTAAAATGGTGATATGATCAGTAACATACCTCAAGGCTTGGGCTGTTATTGGCTGCTTTGGAGCAGATAATCTCCCCCAATTTGAGGAGCACATTGATGGTGCATGGGGACCCTTGGGCCTATTTGTAGACTATGGACTATAGTTTGTTCTGCTGTAGGAGCTTGTTTTACCTGATGCACATACAAAATACTAATTTGACATTCATGTGTTAACTATTCCAACTCATATAAAGTGCTTGTATTTAACAGCATCTTTTAATTCACTTTAGAGTTGATGGAGAAAGGGAAATTGTTGATGCTTTGCTTATCCTCTTGCAAAGTAGAGATTCTGTGGGCAATTTCTTATGCTTAGAATTCCTGGCATTTGAGGAAGAAACGTGATTGTCTTCCTTTCCCCTCATTTGCCTGAAGCAGAACAAATGAAAAAAGTTCTGAAGCAATAATGTACAGTGTCTTTTCCAATTCACTGAAGCGCTTGTGAATATAGCCCAGAGTCTTTTGACATTAACTGATTCCTGATATACCCCCATTTTCTTGTAGAGCAAAGGAGCTGCTGATGAAATCTGCAAGCCGGGCAGACACAGTTCTTACTGATAGTTAACTTATGATGCCTGAATGACTCAATACAAAGGCTTTAACCTGTTATGTTTCTTTCAGGCCCTTTTCTGATTTTTTTAAAAAGTATGATTAAAATGCTGAGCTTGATGGCATCTCTGCTGTTTTTTCCTTGATTGGTTCACTCCATTTTTGTTGTTGTGTCTTACATGGGGCACTCATACTCTATCTCTTTAGAGACACTGACGGGATTGAATCCAGCTTCAACAATGACTAGATTGAGTTTGGAAAATATATTTTTATGGACCACAGCTTTCAGTTTCCCATTAGTAGTAGGGAAATTCTGATTGTTTAATTAAAAAAAAAAGTTTTCTGGAGCAGAATCATGTGTCCTCATGCTATTAACTAGGTTGTACAGTTTGGGTGGTGCTTGAAAATACAGAGTTTGATTGATTCTCTTAGAGAAAAGAAATAGCACCACTGGAAAACAGAATAATCAGTACATCAAAGGAGAAGAAGATAGGGCAGATAGTTTTGTCACTCTTAAGCATCATGATAACTGTCTTCAAAGCCAAACTGCCATCTTTTTGGGGGCAGGGAAGAAAAAGAACTGATGTCACACTTACAGCAGAGTCTGGTGTAGTATTGATCATCATTTCCACTTTTCAGTTGCATCCCCCCTCCAGATTTCCAGTGTCTGACCCGGTTTCTTGGTTTTAACTGTTTTACTTTGTTATGTAGTTTAATTAATGTTTTTGGAATGTAAAGTATGTTTTGCAGTTTAAAGAATTTAAACTGCTTTACATTGTTTAATTTGACTTTTATAGTACAGCATCCTGAAATTTTTGGATATAAGATGGAATGTAAATAATGAATAAATAAGATAATTACAATGCACCCTTGGTATCCACTGGGGTTTTGTTCCAGGATATCCCCCCTCCCACCATGGATACCAAAATCTATGGATGCTCAAGTCCCATTAAATACAATGGCATAGTAAACCTTTGACCCTTATATGAAATGGCAAAATCAAGGTTTGTTTTTTTTTTTGAATTTATATTTTTTGGAATATTTTCAATCTGTGGATGCTCTAATCCATAGATTAAAAAATCCATGGATATGGAGGGCCAACTGTAATCTATCTAGTTCATTGTTTTCTGTTTAAAGTTGTAGCAGCTCAGAACTATGGCTTTATTTTTATTTATTTTTACACAGGGAAAGGAGGTCTGTGCTGCAGAGATGAATCAGATCTTGATTGTGTGTGTGTGTGTCTGCTTCACTAGATAATGAATTACCTTTAGTGCTTCCAAATCTCAAGACCTGATTTCCAGTGTCCAGTCTTCATCTACAGCTGGACAGCTGAAGCTGCAGATTCTTGTTTTGGCAAGTTTGGCTCCAGGAAAGAAGAAAGGGCTGTGTGCAAATCTTTATCTTAGCTATTGTAGCAGTAGTTTGCTTCAATTTACAAGCTTTAATTGATTTGTTGCTACAGCTTGCAAATACCCTGTAAGGAGCCTATGTATTTAGTTAACTCCTTCTTTTGTCCTAGTTGTTTACAAGGGCATAATAATAATAATAAGTTTTATTTCTAGCCCGCCCCTCTGAATCAGCAATCGGGGCGGGGTACAAAAGAGAATAACAATTAATAAAGCAAAAATACAACGCAGTTATAGCAACAACAAAAATACATAGTAATTATAAAAAAAATAAAATTAACAAAGCAAAATACATAACAATTAACATATCAAAACAAGTAAAAAGAAAATCTCCATTCTCAACCCCATCCCAATCCTAAAACAATATGAACTATACACAATCTAAAAAGAAAAGAAAAGAAAAAAGTGGGGTGTGTGTGTGTGGAGACAAGACTCCTCCTTAAGTCCAGGAGCCAAGGCATGGGAGTAGCCCAGGTGGAGGTAGGGCAAACAAACACTCTCTCAGCCGAGTCTTCTTCACTGGCGGATATTGGGGAGGAGGGAAAAAGGCCCATTTCTCCTCCTTAAGTCCAGGAGCCAAGGCATGGGAGAAGCCCAGGTGGAGGTAGGGCTTACTCTTGGTTCTGCTGTACATCCACCTTCTCCCT
The DNA here is from genome assembly GCA_034509955.1 of Urosaurus nigricauda. Lineage (NCBI taxonomy): Eukaryota > Metazoa > Chordata > Lepidosauria > Squamata > Phrynosomatidae > Urosaurus > Urosaurus nigricauda. The sequence continues at coordinate 90,858,759 of JAOEGL010000003.1, forward strand.
GTGGATTTGATGTTCATTTTCCTGTGAAGACTTAAGAATGCACTTGTATTTATTCAGGGATACAACCTGGAGAAGATTGATTTCTCACTCAAAACTGGCACACTTGATTCTGGATTTATGCACCTCCAGGAGTGATCATATCCCACCCAGATTGCTTGGGTAATATTTGGATTGGTGGGCCCTGGTCTTAGCATATTTTTATTTAGTTAAAACTATCTAAGGCAGATAGAGCCAAGGCAGCAGTTTCATTTATCTGCATTAATTGCACAGCAAGTATTCCATCTGACTGTGGTTTTGCAATTGTTATCCCAATTTATTTTACAAGATAAAATCCTGACAATTATAGACCAATTCATCTTTTAAGCATTATCAATGAGTTATGTGCTAGTCATATTTTAAAGGAATGATCAAGTTGAATGGAGGAGTAATCTTTTGAAGAGAGGAAGAAATGCATGCAAGTTTCAGGTCAGGTCATTCCGAAATTGATCAGGGATTAGTATTAAAACGTCTAACAGAAAAATATTCTTCCAATACTGAGGGGAAAGACACTTTGCACAGCTTCTATGATGTCAAGTCTGGATTTGAGCAGATCTCATGTGGTAAAAACACAAGAACACCAACACTGCCAGACCTCTGCTGGTTCTTACGGTATTCAGAGTTTTTGTAAGAAACATTACCTTTGACTGAGAGGGAATTATGAAAGCCATTTGACTAAATCAATATCAGCACATAATGGAATCAAACTGTGTTGACTCAGATATACGGAGGACTGGCTTATTGCTCTCACCTTGTTCAACATTCCTTGGTTAAGACATTTCCTGAAAAATTCTCACCCTCTTAAAATGGTCAGGAGATCAGTGTGGTGCAGTGGTTTGAGTGTTGGACTAAGACTCTGGAGACGAGGGTTCAAATTCCAGCTCAGCCATAGAAACCCACTGGATGATCTTGGCCAAGTTAGATACTTTCAGCCCCAGAGGAAGGCAATGACAAACCTTCTCTAAATAAAACTCGCCAAGAAAACCCCATGATAGGTACACCTTAGGGTTGCCATAAGTTGGGAACAATGTTAAGGCACAGAACAACAACAAGAGACCTATATCTATTACATTATACAGAAGATGCAGTGCTTCTGCCTTTATTGTGTATTGATCTGAGGCTTTGAATATTTACTGCAACACTAAATAGTTGGTGATTAATTATGCTAAATCCAGAATTTTAGTTTTTACTTGAAAATGGTACAAACATTAACAGTGCAATTGATATCCAGATGAGGACATTACATTTTAGAAATATTTGGGAGTAATTTTTCAATCTTCAAGTTTTTTGAGAGCCCAAATGTTGTTATTTCATAGTGAATGCACAAAGGAGTGTTAAATCCCTTGTGTATATGTATGTATGTGTACCTTCAAGTCACCTGTGAACTTTATGGTGACCCCATGAATTTCACAGGTTTTCTTAGGCAAGGAATGCTCAGAGGGATTCCTTAACTTCTTTTTAGGTTAATGAAGGTTAAAGGTTAAATTAATGAGGTTAAAGACCATCCAGGTCTTTAATGTTAAGTTGCATTTGGGATATTCAATTGCAAAATCATTTAAATATGTCTTCAATTGAGCCATACTTTAGAGACAGGGGGTGGACTTTTCTTCCTGCAGTTTATTTGGCTGCTTTCACGGTTCCAAAAAATAGGCAAGGATTTGCTCTGTGCAGTACTGACAGGAAGATCTAATAACATGCCATTTTGTGAACATGTGTGCCCTTGTGACACAGAGAAAGTGGAAACTATGGTATACATTTTGTCCTACTGTTCTCACTGTTATTACCCCAGTGCCAGTTTATTGCTCTAGCTTTACAAAGTGTACTTGAAATATTTAATATTATCTTCTGATTGATTAATCCCTCAGATTATAGCAAAGGTATCTAGTTTCTCCAAGCACTCTCCTCCTGTTCCCACCCAGCCAGCAGGTCTGCCAGACCCAAAAAGGCTGTAGGGCAACAGGAGTAGCCCACTCCCACCAGCTGCCACTGGTGGGAATGGACACCTTTAGGCTGTGCAGGAGGGAAGTGAGTCTCCTCTTTTCCCACCCAGTTAGCAGCTCTGCCAGCTCCAGAAAAGGCTGTTTAAGAGCGGAAGGGAGCTACTAAAAATAATTCAAATATATTAAGTATGCCACTGTCTGTGGCAGTAATCACAAATCAGCCCAGGATGCTGGCAAACGACACGAAGCATTATTGTTTTATACTATTTTATACTTTTGTATTATCAATATTTTGTATTTAATACTGCATTTTATTTTATTTTACATGGTCATTGACCAAAATAAAAATTTATTCATTTAATAAATAATAATAATATTTTATTTATAGCCCGCTCCTCTGTCAACCAACTCTGTCAAAAATTAAAAATACAAGGTAAAATTTACAATAACCCATATCTAACCACCTACCCCTTAAAATTAGATTAAACTAACATCAAAGTTAAAAACAACATAATTAAAATTCTCACAACATAATACAACAATCGATTGCATGGGCATCAGGGGTCGAGATGTTGAAAACTGAGGGAAGAGCTTGACCCACTAACAGAGGCAGGAGTTAAGAATTTTCTGGAAAGGCCTGCCGGAAGAGATGCATCTTTATGGCTTTTTTAAAGCAATCAAGAGATGTAATAAGACGCATCTCATCCTGATAGCTGCTAATGTCATGAACTTTCATACCACTTTCATAAGATGGTTTTCCAGGGATTTGTAGTCCTTCAGAATTTATTTGTACAAACATGGCAGCAGGACAACAGATATTAAGGTATATATTAAAGGAAGGTAGAGAGAGCCAGTGTTATGTAGTGGTTTGAGTGTCAGACTAGGAAACTGGAGGATCAGGGTTTGAATCCTTGCTCAGCATTGGAAGTCCATTGGGTGAACTTGAGCAAGTCATGCTCTTTTATTCTTAGAGGAAGGCAATGACAAACCTCCTTTGAACAAATCTTGCCAAGAATATCTTATGATAATGTCACCTTAGAGTCACCATTAGTTAGAAATGCCTTGGAATCAAGCTATGGCTGGCATTCTCTTCAGGAGTTACTAGTGCATAAACTGGATTTACGATTTCATAATTTTGGAGATTCACATTTATGGTAATTAATGACTGAAGATGACTCCAAAAGCTTACCTTTTCAGCCAAAGATTTTCTGAGGTGCTGCAGACTGGGTCACTGGGAAATGTCATCTGCTCTGCCAGTTGTGGAGAGCACTGAGAGAAGCAGTTGCAGCAGGATTGCAAGGGATCTTTCCAAATGCCTGTTCTCAATGTGACAGGAAGAGTGCTGTAGATGTCATTTGCTAATGTCCCCCCCCTCCCAATATGCTTTCAAGTGGCCTATGGTGATCCCATGAATGTTCTTGGGATGTTTTTAGGCAAGGAATACTCAGAAGTGGTTTTCCAGTTTCTTTTTCTGAAATATAGCCTACAGCACAGGAGCCCTGGTGGCGCAGTGGTTAAATGCCTGTACCGCAGCCACTCACTCAAAACCATAAGGTTGCGAGTTCAAGACCAGCAAAAGGGCTCAAGCTTGACTCAGGCTTGCATCCTTCTGAGGTCGCTAAAATGAGTACCCAGATTGTTGGGGGCAAGTAGCTTACAGTTGTAAACTGCTTAGACACTCCTTAAGGGTATGAAGCGGTATATAAATGAAGCTGTTTTTGTTTGTTGACAATCTACCATTCAAGTATTAACCACGGCTACCCTGCTTCCAAGATCAGATAGGATCTGGTGCCTTTAGGATATTAAGGCTCTCTAGGACCTGGGAAATCCAGGTCCAAATCTCCACTGAACCATGACATTCACTGGGTGATGAGCTATGGAACTCACTAGACAACCTTGGTCAACCACTCTGTCTCAGTCTGACCTGATGGTCTTTTTTGTGAAAGTAAATTGGAAAGGAAGCTCTTTGGAGGAGAGACAATGAGAAATAGGTGGCTCTGCCTACTTATATTTCTTATGCCTATGAAGTGACACACAAGAATGTGAAGATGCAATGATGGTTTTTACAAAGACACTGTGTTAAGCTGGTATTGCCTTTTACCTTTTCTCCCCAAGGAAAATGTGGAATTAAAGTACAAAAGAAGTACTGGAAATGGCAACCCCCATTGTGTTATCATTCACAGTTCAACACACAGTAAAGTTCAAAGAATGGAATCATAAGGCAACACTCCACCAATTTGTGTTTGGATCCCAAGTGTATTATCTGCAATTTACAACCAATTTAAATGCCATTAACAGTCTTCCCCTTGTGGGAATTTGAATTTGCATCCTATCACTGAATTAAACACCAATTGATTTTTTTCTATAGAGGATATAATGCTCTTTCAAGCCTGTTTTGAATAATCAAGTGCCTATTCATTAATGTGAAGGCAATGTGAGCCCAAACTTTAGTAGAACAAAAATGTGATTTAAGGTGATATTTCTTGTTTCTATCTGTTTGATTATTAGTGCATCCAGATTTCACCATTTTATGTTTAAAAAATGAATTTCTCTCTTACAATGGAATCCAATCACTCACAAGAAGATTTCCTGAAAGTAGTCAGGAAAAACTCTTCAGACAGCCATTTTCCTATCATTTAAAATAAAAGGCAGACAGCAACGTGGAAAAGACATTATATTCTGACCCACTTGGAGTATATTCTTGAAGAACACATTGCTCCTCAGTAACCTATGTCAGTCAATGAAATCCAAAGCAGAACAGAAATGGAGACAGTTAAAACAAAGCAAATCTGGTAAAACTAATTGCATTAGCTTCTTTTTGCATCAATTGTATTGGATTAATAATTGATTCTGGAAATAAGATTAGTTCTAGCTATTACTTCCAGTGTAAAGAATTTTAATGGTTGGAACTCCAGCTAGCCATATTTCATTCAGCTGCCCTTCCCTCATTATTATTATTTTTGATGTACAGTACATTAATTATGCAGTTTAGGGACAGGGAGATTTCGTTGAATGAAACCAGATTTCCTTAAATATTCATAAATCACTATAGCCTTTAAAAAATTAACTCCTTATCTCTAATTCTCTGCAGAAACAATTCTTGTTCTTGGATTTTGGGCAGTGTAAATTTCAGTGTAAATTCACATACGCTAACTATGTAGCAGAGGAGTTAATAAACCTTGCTATTGAATTGCCAAGACACCAGCAAGGATGCCTGATGCATATTGGTGCCCAATGTACACTGGGATTGATGCAATGTGGAATGGTACTGTTGTGCATTGGTCCCATTGCACATCGGTCCCCTTGCCAGCTGTGCAGTAGCAGCCCTCTACTGGATATGAACATTGCAATACCAATAGCATTTACATTTCTACACAGCTTCATAGTGAACAAAGCACTTTCTTAGCTGTTCACAATCTGTAAACCAATTGCCCCGAACAAGCTGAGTACCTATTTTAAAGACCTATGAATGGATGGAGGTCTAAGAAGAATATCACATTTACTTTTTTGCCCGATCTGGGCATGGGATGGGATCAAGCATGAATGGGGGGGGGGGGGGAAGATGGGTGTTATAGCACACAAAATAGCTGCCCCAGTTTTCCATCGGTTATTCACATTGTTGGATGTGTGAATAACCAATGCAAATAAGCCTGAGATAAACCGGGATAAAAACGTGAATACCCTGAACATGTTTCAAATACATCCACATCACTGACTCCATCTTTTTTCGCAGTGCTGACACGTGTGAGTAACAGACCATACAGAGATGCTCATAGATGTGGTTCTGATAAAAAAAAATAGTGTGAACAACAAAACCGGAATGCATGAGTGATATTATTTACATAGTTGCACTTAAAAGCAGCAACGTCTGAACATGCTATAAGAGCATTGTATTGGATCACACTGAGAGCCTCTGCAGATTTAAGAAACTCTTCTTTCCTAAATCTGGCCGAGGAAATGAATGACAAACAGTTGTTCTTATTTTGTGGATGTATATCCCATATTTCCAACAAGGACTTTTCACAAATGCACCCATATGTCACATATGCACCTATATGTGCTGTGACAAAGAAAACATTAAATAGTATAGAAATATATAAACATTAAATATGAAATTGTTGATATTAAAATTAATAAAAAATATGAAAGAGAGTGACATGATGATGGACTCCAGAGAAATGCCTTACTTTTTTGGGAGGCTATAGAGTAACAACAAAACCCTGTACATGTCTGCTGTGCAATGTCCCATTCGGTTCAGTGGGGATTGCTCCCAAGCAACTGGGAATAAAATGGAAGCCTCAGAGATGTAAAAGGAGGGGGATGGACAAAAGTGAGGAAGCAGAGTAAAAAAATATCTCTGTCACCATAGCAACAGCAGCATCGCTCTGAGACAGTGGTAGATCCCCCACTACACACACACACACACACACACACACTGTTGTTACAAATAAGCAGTAAGTGAGGAAATAGATTCAGGGCCTTTCTTCCGGTTAGATCACAAAGAATGGAAATTACTAAATGCAAATATGGTACTCTCTGTAGTGACTCACTGCCGCTTACATTGTGCTTACTACCAATAGATAATTTTTATAGCATTAGTTCCTTGATTATAAAATGCAAAGGCAATAAATTGGCATAGCCTACATGCACAAGCAGTAAGTACAGGATATAGTTTACAGCTCCCTATCTAGATGTTCAAATATTAATTGAATAATAATGAAGCAGCACAGTTATCTAAATCTTCCAGGGATTGGGTTTTTTTAGCATTACATGAATAATGCAGACAATTTTTTTGTCATTTGTATTATCATGTATTTAATACATTGCAGAATTATACTAATTTTTAAAAGTTCATGTATGAATACAACTGTATTTATATCTATCTCTGTCTATCTATCTGTCTGCCTGCCCATGTGTCTATCTATATGCTGGTATATCTCTCTCAACTTATTGCTTTTTTTCTGAGCATTTTTCATTTACATATATATTTTGCTTTTTTCTGAGCATTTTAATATATTTGATGCTATATGTAATCCAGATGTCATTTTCATTGCACTGAATGAAAATAGTTGAATGCAAAATACTATACTTTCTTGAGAGCTGTGAGAAACTGATACTGAATATGATTTGCCTCTCCATATTTGCGGCTCTGACTTTTGCAGATTTGATTATTTGCAGTTTTGATTAATATGTTTGATTAATTCAGGAATCTCTAGGTCCTCCAGTGCAACTCAGCAAGAAGTTGATCATAGAGTTGTGCTGGAGAACCTAGAAGTTCCTAGAGAAAATATTTCTCTAGGCAGTTGTAGGTCCTCCAGCATGATTCTATGATCAACATCTGGCAGATGTTGAATTTACAGTTGCATTGGAGGACTTGGAGATTCCTAGAGAGGGGTTCTCTTAGGTAAAACGAATTGTATTTTTTTAATTTGTGTTTTTCTACATTCATTTGGGTCCTTCACTGTACCTCATTTCCTTTCAGAACAAATAACTACATTATTTTAATTTACAGAAACTAATTTTCATTTACTTCATTTACTTCCACTTCATTCTGCTAGACTTCTCCAATCCAATTACCTTTATAAGATAAGATGGACTACAACTTCCATCATTCCCAGCTAGCCAAGCCAATTGGGGTAATAGTCCAGTGGTTTTCAAAACTGAGCCCTCCTGGTGTTTTGAATTTAATCTCAGCCAGTTTGGCTAATGATCAGGGATTCTTGGAGCTGAAGTCCAAAGCATCTGGAGAATTACCACCAGAAAACCCATTTGGACCTGGTAACAAATAATATTCTTTTCATCTCTACTCCTGGAAGTGACTCCTTTCAAACAAGACAGCACGATGGGAAAAGTACAGTCCCAACATGTTTTTGCACACTTCTTCAAGCCTACCAGCTCTCCCACAAGCCCACAGACTGAATTAAAAAATCAACAAAGAGCCCCCCAACAGCCACAAAATACCCCCAAATACAGAAGTTGGGCTTTCTTTACCCTCATGAACCCCTCAGTACTCAGAACAAAACAAAACACCAGCCCCAAATCATCTGAAAATAAAGCTAAGGCAAAACAGGAGAGTAATGCAAAAGCTATTTCCCAGCACATCAGACACTGTTTAGGGTGCTCCTGGGCTGAAATTGTGTTTTTGAAAGGGGGGAGGGGGGTCACATTTGGTCATTACGCTCTCACAACTATTTAACAGGATACCAATCAGAATTTAGAAGCACCAATAACAAATCCACATTCTCCCAAATTAAATGGAGACACCTCAAAGCCATTATGATGCTCAGTGACCAGTAAAGGATGGAGTATAAAGTTTTAGGGTGAAATAACAATAATAGTTGTGTAAGATTTGAGTGTTGGACTATGACTCTGGAGATCAGGGCTCAATTCCCTACTCACCCATGGAAACCCACTGGGTGATCTTGGGCAAGTCACATGCTCTCACACCCATGATAGGGTTGCTTTAGGGTTGCCATAAGTCAGAAATAACTTGAAGGCACACCACAACAAATGTTATATTTCAGAGGAAAGAACTGGCAAACCACCCCTGAGTATTCCTTGGCTAATAAAACCCTATGAAATTCATGGAGTCACCATAAGTCGACAGGCAACTTGAAGGCACAGATACACATAATCATTGGTAGGTGAACTGCTGCCAGTCTTAATGGCCATATAATCGGAATACATTGGATGTAAATGGGGTTAACACAGAAATGACATTACCCAGCAGGGCATCTTCTGGGATCGCAGTCATTGTGCATACTAATTAAAGGGCATAGTGAATACCAATTAATGACTGAGAGACCAATGTGGGGGCTTCCTCCCCCTTTTCTTGTCATATCAGAATCTAACAGCTTCACAGCAGAAGTCAACATGAAAATGTCACTGGAACAGCAATTCACAGTCACAGCCCAATTTTAGGGGAAAGTTGCTTGTGGATGTCTCACCACAATAAAATGAGTCAAATGAATCAATGATTCATTCACTAATATTAAATGAATCAAAGTGAATCACACAAATACATTCTAATTCTGGTTTGTCTGATTCAAATATTACATTAGAGGAAAAAAACCTTTCAAGGCATTCTTTCAAGGGGCAGGCTAAAGTTTAAGACAAAATGGACCGTAGTGGTTAATCTGCTGGAAGCGCTTTTCAAAATTATTTTAAGCCCCAAGTTTCTTGTGTCATTATCGAGCACTTATCTCCTTGCTATATCTAAAGCTCAAGAATTGAATGTTAAGAACCATAGCTTAAATGTTGCAGAAAGGAGGGATGGAGGGAGGGAAGAACTTTTGTTTTTATGGTTTCTTTTTTTATTATCCAGTTTCAAGAAAATACAGTCATCCCTTCATATCCACGTATTCTGCATCCACAGCTTCAACCATCAATTGTTGTGGTGTAACATACAGGTGCTACTTTTCAGACAGAGCTCTAACTTTTGTCAGTAATGTCCTTTCACTGTCTAAATGACAAAGTTCACCCTGGAAGAAATGGCATGTGAAAGCTTTGAAAGTCTAAATGAGTTATATGGGAGAATATAAGGGATCAATTCTATGGCATTTTCCTTCCCTTTTTTCTTCATGTATGTAGTATTTTAATATATATTTTTATACTCTGTTATTTTGATACTATAACAATTTTATGCAATTTATTATATGTATCCCTTATATTCTCCCATATAACTCATTTAGACTTTCAAAGCTTTCACATGCCATTTCTTCGAGGGTCAACTTTGTCATTTAGACAGTGAAGGGACAAATACATTACTGACAAAAGTTAGAGCTCTGTCTGAAAAGTAACACCTGTATGTTACACCACAACAATCACAACAAACAGAAGACTTCTTTAGCTGAGATGGATATATTGTTGGACTCTATTTGTCCAATTATGACAGAAACAGCCCAAGGATGTGGAAAGACTCCTTGGAGAGGTGAGGCCTGCCATATATGAACTGCACCTTTGCTCTTCCTGGTTTACAAAAGCATTCACAGGAGGCAGAGGGGGCTAGACAACTTGGTAAAAGTAGCAATGAACGCCTTTTTCCTGAAAGTCATCTCTACAGTATTGGGAAAATTTTCTGCCAATCTTCAATATTCCACTCCTGGACAAGATGCATATTCGGCTCCATGGCTTTCTAATGGAATTTACAGTATGGGCCTTTGCTCAAATTATGTTCAACTGGTTATTTTTTCTCTCTCGTGCTTTTTATCAGAGTACAGTAAGAAGCAAGGTATACCTGTTAAGTCTGGACCAAACAAAACAAAACAAAACAAAACAAAACACAAAAAACAAAACAAAAAAAACAAACGTGGTAAAAAATGATTTTGCATTCCAAATTACTGCAAAACAATAATAATCAAATGATAAATACAGTTTAACATACACGATCCTGGAAACATTATTGGTAACATTGTGTTATGTTTTTCACCTATCCACATGGTTACCCCATGAATTTCATCGGGGTTTTTTTTTTCCAGCAAAGAATACCCAGAGGTAGGTTTTTTTTAGAGATTCTTCCTCTGAAATATAGCCTGCAGCACATGTTATTCCTATATGGTCTCCCACCCAAGTAATAACCAGAGCTGATGTTGCTTAACGTTCAAGATCAGACAGGATCTGCTGCCTTTAGCAGCTTTAGGTATTGATTTAAAGAGTCCCACTCCCAGCCCTTGTCTTTATTCAGGATCACTGAATATGGAAAAAAATAATGGTCTTGCATTATGTTCTAACAGTTTCCTGCTGCAGGAACTACATTAGGATTCCTGCTGAGTTTTTGATTAATGACCTACCTGTCAGTTTTGGAGATCTGGACTGATATTTTTTTCCCCTGCAGGCGAAACAGAGGGTGCGGGAAGGGAGAAGCACTTGGTGCCATAATCACATGGCTGGATTTCAGTTTATAAGTGCCTTAAAATTGAAATTAATTGCAAGGTTGTTAAAGTATTGAAAGATATTTCTAAGGCAGCCACAAATACACATTTCACCTGTAAACTGTTACTGTTATTTTTCTTAAATGGCAAAATAAACATGTGCAGGCACACACATGCATTTTATATTCCTTTGCTCATCTGTGGAAATATTGACTTTATCTTACAATCATTTATTCATTTTTCCCACCATAATGGGGCTATATTGCCTAATCTTATCCCTGTCTGCTGCAGAAATTCCTTTTTTTCTGTTTTCATTGCAAGAATCCTCATTCCGCTTTAAATCATTCTTTTATCAATTCACCCATCCTCTCCCTGGTCTTCTGCTTTCATATCTCAGACACTGTTCCCTTTCTAGAATTCTGTGGCTCACTTTATTTATCTTATGATCAAATTTCTCTTTATATTGGTCTCTTTCATTTCTGTCTGATAAGAACAAAAGGAAAGCCCTGCTGATCAGATCAAAGAGCTGTCTAGTCCACCATCCTGTTTTCCCATAGTGGGCAACTAGATGCTTCTTGAAAGCCCATGAGTGGGGGGTACCCTTTCCTTCCTGTGCCCCTTTGCAGCTATTAGTCAGTGGCATGCTGTTTTTTGAATTAGAGCTTGATAAAGGTCCCTCTTTTGGATTAAAACTCCCCAAATCCCCTTGCCAACAAAGTCACTGAACAGTCCTAGCCTTTTCCAAGTTCTCATCTGAATATTGTGGTGCCATTTAACCATCATGGCTCTTAACTGTATGGATAGCAGGGCAAAAACAATAGAAACAGTTAACACTCCTAATATGACATCAAGACAAAGAAAAGCAGAAGAAAAAAACCAGAAGAATCAGCCAATCTTGATTAATGAAGAAGTACTGACCTGGCACTGAAACAAATGCAATGTGGGCACAAGTCTCCCATAGATGGGGTGAGTATGCCATAGTTAGGGTGCCCTTTTTGATACATAGTATACTTAGGGTGCATAGAGAATGATCTTTTTTGGATTTGGAGGGAAATTTATCTGTAAATATACAAAACACCCATCAACCGAGACTCATTTTCTTTGAACTGGTCTAACTGCCCCTTTAAATCCAGGTTATATGATAGACAGTGCTGAAACTTGTGGCTGTGACAGAACTGAGACAAAATGCCCACTCTCTTACCTTGGCGTCCAGTTTATAAAGTGCATAGGTGTGAGCATACTTCAGTAACTGGGTGGCATGGGTGGCACTGGGGCAACAGAGCCAGTCCAGCCATACTTTTCCCTGAAACAAGGAACAATTCCCCTTCTTTGTTAGAAAAGAAACTGGGCTGGAAGCTGGGCCCTATTTCAACACTAGAAACGGGAATAGGGATCCTGTGCCATATTTGAAGGTAACAGGCTACTTTGAGAATATAAGTTGGAGTTTATCACACGAAGGGAACTGGAAGTATAATTCAATGGCAATCTGAATGCAATCATGGGGTTTCGCATGATTGCGTGAGAAACTATCACATGCAATTTCGGGCACTGGGAAGCAATTTCGGGCAATTCTGAACGCAATGCAGTGTCAATACGTAATCACGTAAATTCGTTGAACTAGTGAATTTACTCAATTCTGAACTGGCCTCACTTCCATTTCTTTCGAAATTGAGAGAAATTCCTCCCGTGTGATAAACTTGTGTGTCTATGAGTGTGTGTGGTGCACAGAGCTCTGTCCTCCAAGACAGGAGAAAGGCCAGAGGACACAGAGGGAACAGCCAAGGGACTGCTATTACTACCCTCAGCATTTGCTGCTTGAGGCAGTAGCTTTACTCAATCCCTGCTTTGTTTTGAACATGCAGAATGAAATGAGTACAAATGGGACCACCTGACTTACCGGACTGGACCTGTTGCTGTGGGGGGAGGAGTGGAGCAGCTCTCCCTGCTGGTCCTGTGGTGTGCTGGCCCCCACTTGGTGGCGTGGACCTCCAGCCTCCGCCTGGCAGTGGTCAGGCTGATGGTGCTTTGATCCACATGGCATGGACTACAACCCCCAGGTGTCCTGGGAGTGGAAGCACCATGCTTGGGCTGCTGGGCTGCTTCCAGGGCCAGGGACTTCCACTCTCAGGCTCCCCTGGGAGGGCAGAAGTGGCCCGGGATTGGTGGCTTCAGGGCGGCAGCCCAGTTATTGGCCAGGAGGCTGGGGGTGGGGAGGCTGTTGATTGGCCAGCCAGACTATTTAGGGTTGTTTGGCACCGGTGTTTGGCGCCATTTTTGCTGGCTCCCTCACTGCAGGGCTGGTGTTGTGCTGTCACAACTTTCCAAGGGCAGTAGCATAGGTCTTGCATCAGGGGGTCATGGCTTCCTGTGCTGAGGAGCATTGGATCGGGAGTCCCATGAGGCCCCAGGGGTGCTGAGGGTTTAGTGATGTCACCAGTGTGGGGGTGGCATCGATTCAGCATTCCCCAGTGACATGGGTCGAAGATGCACATATGCGCATAACCAGCTACCAAAGTGGCGAGTGGCTTTAAGCTGGTTACCCCTCTGTCATCCCGAAGCCTGGCCATGGGTTGGTGGATGGCAGATCCAGACCTCATGCTTTCAGGCCAACCCTCTTTTCTTGCTTCCTGTATGCAATAAAGTTGTGGCTTTTTCCTGCAATTTGGTGTCTGCTGTGTTATTTCCTCCTCCCCTTCCTCAGCAAACTGGCCAGAGGTATCAATATATTACTTACCATTTCAAATATGAGCACTTTATATGCACAGTCTTGTTCTCTGTTCCTCCCTGTTTCTGCACCCTGGCATGTTGGAAGGGGAGGATAAATTGCCAAATACACAATGGAACACACATTATTCTAATGTGCAGCTGAACCCATTTTGTGCAGTAGAAAAATAAACTGTGTAGCAGGAAATAGGCTTTTGTGTAGTTGGAATATGGGTTTTAATCAGGAACAAGTTTATTTCTTAAAACAAATAGATGTGGGAAAGATAAAAGAAACAGAGAATTAAAATAGCTTTAAATCAATAGAGTATTATTGGGACCAACTACATGACTGCTCCACCTGTGACCAAAGAGGAGACATGTTACTTTGGGCTCAGCTGTATTGCTGCAGATGTTGTCAACTTCATCCAGCATACCTTTTGCACCATGGCTATAGGGCTCACTGAACCTGCTTTTAATCATTGGCCCATTTTAGATTGGCAGAAAGAGGTGTGATGAAGGCTGCATGAAAGCAGATGAGAAAAAGGGAAAGTGTGCCATGAAAATGCCATTTTGGCGCTTTAAGGGAGAAGAAGGGCCTTTAAAAAGGTGCTTGATTTCCCTACTTTTTTTAAAAAAAAAGTGCACTATAGCGCAAGTGCATCTAAAGGCTAAGGTGTAGTTGTCTCTTTAAGGTGCCCATTTAAAGGCAGCGATAGAGGTGCGGATTATAATGGATCGTGGGTTGGGAGCATGCGTGGTGTGGACTTCACTTCTAATTAAAACGCTCAATGCCCTGCAGGTGTAAAAGCTGGGGTTTAACCACGAAGTTTTTTAAAGCTCCCAAACCCTAGCTCCAGCCCTAATCCGAACCCTAGACATGCGCAGTAGGGACTCTGGGATGCCGTTACTGTTATTCTACTGTGGATAACATGTCAATTCATTCACAAAATAAGGAGGTTCATTCATGCTGCACCAGTGCAACGGCACAGTTTAAAAAGGGAGAGGAACCGCAGTGATAAACTGCTGAACTTTTAAAAAAAATTTCCTTGCCGGCTGCGAATTGCGCAGTTGTGCAATTGTGCAGTTCCCAGCAGGCAATGATAATGTGCTGTGCTGTGTACCTGCGCAATCGCGCAATTGCGCAATTCGCAGCCGGCAAGGAAAACAAAATTAAAGCGCGGAGGAACTTCCTGACAGTGGGAGCTGTTTGACAGTGGAATGCACTCCATCAGAGTGTGGTGGAGTCTCCTTCTTTGGGGGTCTTTAAACAGAGGCTGACATCTGTTTGGAGTGCTTTGATTGTGAGTTTCTGCATAGATGGACTGGATGGCCCTTGTGGTCTCTTCCAACTCTATGCTTCTATGCTTCTATGAAACGAGGGCTTTCATGACAAAATTTCTTCAGAGGAGATTTGCTATTACTTTCCTCTGAGGTTGAAAGCATGTGGTCACCCAGTTGGGTAAATGCATATGGCATATCTATAGGCTAGTCTACCCTTTTAAAATAGTCATCATTCCAGTTTAATAGAATGTGATCCAAACATATGTGATATGTATGAGTTTGGGTCATTTGAACTCTCCACCCCCAAAAACAAAACAAAACAAAACAAACAAACAAACAAACAAAAAATCTCCTTAAACTCAGCAGGAAAAAGTCTTTGCAGTTTCTACCAGTGTATCCACTACAATTTGCAGAAATGCACTGTCTGCTTCTCATGCATTTGAATGGCATGCAATTTTTAGCAGAGGGAGAGTGAATAGATGCAAATAGATGCAAATTTGTACTGGATAATGAATACAATTAACTGTCGATGTGAATGTGCAAAAATATGCACCAATTCACACAGTACACTTACTGCATATACTCATGTATAAATCTAGAAATTTTAGTTGAAAAATTGACCCCCAAATCCTGGGCAGACTTATCCATGGGTCAGTGTAAGTATTGTACTTTAACTCTTATGTTAAAAAGGAACCACTGAGAAAAAACAAGAGTGTAAATCTGTTCTGGAAGCAGCAACCCCCCCCCCCCCCCATCCATCCAGCCTTTAGGGTGAATACAAACAGTTATGTCTGCTGCTTGCTTCATCTTTCAGATCCTTTGCTACATGCCCCTATGTTTTACTCTTGACTTTGCCATGGGTTATATCAAGAGCAGTTGTGGTGGAAGCCAGCAGGACAAAGGCATTTAAAGGCAGCACAGAAACATCTGAGTATTTGCTGCCAGCCCCACAACCTCCTCTCCCTTCGTGACCAGGATGAGTAGGTGCACTACTGCCGCTGCCTCGCAAGCAATATCACTCCGTCTGGTGGGTGTCACTTGGTGCGGTGTACATCCCCTCCTTGCACACCCTAGAGACATCACTGTTCTGGAAGAAGTACGGCTTCTACAATTAAAATAATTTCAAATACTTGTGACATTTTTGCCATATCTATATTAAAAGTCTTGACTAAAAGTCAGCCCCTCTGTCACAATGACAAACTTTCCAGAGTTAACACTTTCTTCATTGTAACCAAACTGTAAAATATAAAGGAATGAAAAAAAGAGAGGAAAACCTCAAAAAACAAAAACATGAGAATTTTAAAAGAAAGGATAGGGGAAAAAACAGTGGAAGAGGATTTATTTAAATTGCCTAAAAGTGTGCAGCTTAGCCCAGATTCTTTTTCTGCTTTTATGTGGAAGTAGGAGGAAGGCGTATTATGAGGAAATAAGTTGTTTTTCTTGCATTATTTCTAAGGCACCATAGTTTTTACTTTGGAGAAGTCCCAGGGGACTGCAATTGAATTGTTCTTTCTGAAATGAATTGGCCAGACACAATGAAAGTGAATAGTAAATTCCATTCACAGCTGTTAACTTTTCACTTTCTTTAGGGGGGAAAGATTTGCTTCTCTCTCTCTCTCTCTCTCTCTCTCTCTTTCTCTCTTCCCTTTCATATTATGTATAGTCAAACATGACATAATTTGGTATTTCCAGCGTACGTACCAATGCCATATGCTAGAAAATAACAGGGGCAGCAAGTTGCAGTGTATATCCAAGAGAAGTTGCACTGAATTGCCTAGTGCAGGTTTGCCTAAGAAGAAGAAATGATAACATTGGGCCAGAGCAGATAGGCATGAAAGAGCAGTCCAAGTCCGCTCCATCTGGAAGTGGGTTGGAACCCCCCTGTCCATATGGCCCACTTCCAAGGTGGGCCATGCACACCGTAGCTGACCGGAGCCTTGGTTTATCCCAGTTCTGGTTTATTCCAGCTCCTGTTTGCTCTCGTCCACTTTGGAGGTGTGTGTTGTCTAATCAGCATGCCTCCAAAGTGGCCGTTAGCCACTTCATTCAGCCTGTGTGTTTCACCTTATAATGTGGAATTCTTCATCTCAGTTCCTCCTATATACACCCAAGAGGAGAAGGGCACAGTATTTCCAGCAATATGGCCCGTTTGTAGCTTTGGGTCCTATATTGGGAGAAAGGCGGGATATAAAATATTATTATTATTATTATTATTATACCATCACTTTTAAATGGCCCCAAAACAGACTAGTGCGGAAGACACCCTTAATCTTGTTGCCCCATTGTAGACCAGTTGAAGCTTCTGAACTGCTTTCAAAGGCATCCCAACGTACTACACATTGCAGTAATCCAAAGCAGAAGTCACCAGAGCATGAGTAAGTGTAGCTAGATAGTGTGCAGCTATGATGAAAGTAGTCCAAACCATTAAAAGCCACCTGTGCTTCCAGAAAACATTTTGGATCCAAGTGCACCCCAAAACAGTAAACTTGGATTTGTAGGGGGAGTGCAACCGTGCCTGCAAACCAGGTTTAACAACATGTATTTTCTTGTTCCACGAGCCAGTTTTCCAGCTTCATAGATTGTCAATTCTGGTGGTGGTGGTGCTGGTGGTGACAGCAACAATTCTTTTCATTTGTTTTCCCTTCAGCTATATGGATGGGAAAGGCAGCCAAATGAAATAAAAGAGGATTTAAGGCTGAATCCACACCTGCAATAATTTAACTCTGTTTCAGAGAATGCTGCACTTGTTTGGCCTCAGTTTGGCCTTGTTAGCACTTACTCTTTTTCATGTGAACTCAAATTGATCGTAAAGCCACACATTTCTGCACCAGAAGTAATGCTGGTATAAGAGGGTGTTTCTATCTTGGTCCATGTGTTCAATAATACAGATTATTTTAGGTCACACAACAATAATTTTCCTTCCTGGAATGGTTGTGAACACACCAATGAATAGCTTTTCTTGTTTTACTGTCAATCTTACTACTCACTTGCATTTCCACTGGATGGCTCCTCCTGTCCCATCCTCTTCTCCCCCTGATCTGAGCAAGTGAGTAACAAAGAAACTTTAAATTTTAAATGCTGTGGCCTAACCTAGGCGACAGAGAGACACAGGGGATGGATAGCGGGTCTCAGGGAAGATGCAAAAAGCAGGACTGGGAGAGAGGATGAGGACAGAACTGCCACCGTAGCCTTTCCCGCTTCCCTTGCAGCATTGGCCTTAATGATTTGGGGCTTAATAAAGGGACTGTATGACCTGCAAGGAAAGTAAGGAGGGACTACAGTGTGGCTCTTTTCTCTTCTTCTCCCCCTGTCCTGTTGCCTCCATCCACCCCAGAGATGTCCTGACCCTGTTAACCCCAAGGGGTGGGGGGAAGGGGATGGGAGTGAGTGGACCAAACTTGGAAGGGAATGTTGTGGTCTAAACTAAGAAAAGTTTAATTCTCCTGACAGACAGAACATACACATATATATGTACACATGGAACAGATGGCAGGTGGTGTGCAGACATAGGAAACAGGATGGGGATTGGATGAGGAGAAAGCAGGCAGCGGGTGGGATGGTGGAAGAATGGGAGGAAGTGGGAAGGGGCTGCTGGTGGCTGCTTCTTCAGCATTGGCTTTGGAGGATCCAATATTGTCACTAAGGGGTGCACACGGGTTGTGTATTAAGCACTTTATGCAAAACTTTAGTCTAGCTATTGTACAGATTGCATGGTCCCAAACATATAATTTATTCATCACACTTGCCTTTTTGTTTCTTCCAAACAACTCAGGATGGTACACATGGGATGGTATCTTGTCCTCACAGCACCATTGTGTAGGGGGATCTACTCCCACACTTTTGACCCCCCACTTTTGTTCATAAACATTTTGGGGAGGAGAAGGAATAACCAGCCTTGTCATCCAGCAGCACCTTGGCCAAACACCTTCCACCTTCCCTTGATTCACCATGGCATTGACCAAGGCAAAGCTTACCAGAGTCAACTTACCACAGTTTACTCTTTGATAGGCTTCACCCTGGTCAGTGCCATGGTGAAACCAGTGTAACCATAACAGACACTTTGTTTGGGAGAATTATAGCTCAACAAATGGCTGGGTTACACAGCCCTTGGGACCTTCTCTGTGTGTACAGAGATGGGAGGCAAGAAGAATCACAGAAGCAAACTCTTAATTGTATTTTATTTTACAAGTGAAAACTCAACACACACACAAATCACACACACTCACACAAGCACACAGAAATTGAGAAACAAAGATGTTAGCATAGAAGAGATCAGGCCTTCTAATGGAAAAGCTGCATCTGATGGAAGTTGCTCCACTTGAAAATGTCTCTGGGAAAGTCCAATGGGAACTCAATCCCTCCTGGGCCACTCTGAGTTTGGTGAGTGAAAGAGGGGTCTAGCAAAGTGAAAACCGGCAGCACTTCTCCCTGCAAACCAATCTAATCTAACAATCAAAGTAAAGGTCTCCTACTTTATAGAAATTTTGTACCTTGGGGCAAAGTTCAGAGAAATAATAATAATAATAATAATAATATTTATTTTTATGTCCCGCCTTTCCTTCAGATCAAGGCGGGATTACAGCAATAAACTATACACAATACAGTCAGCAAATAATAAAGACAAAAACCTAATGCATCATCATTTATATACCTACAATATCACAAATATTCACAATATCACCTATGCATAACGTCAATACAAACTTGTACAATACAATATCAACAAGCAGTTTACAATATAAACATAATCATTTACAATTACAATACCATTACAACAAGCATAGGTTAATCAGGTTAATCCCGAAGTCCTCCGTGAACGGTAAAAGATGTTCTGGTGCTGGCGCTGTTGGGGAGGGAGCAAGCTGGCATTTTTTGGAGTGCCGCTCCCACCGGCACTCCACCCTCTCAAAGTCAAAAAGGTGTTCTGGAGCTGGCATTGTTGGACAACAAGGGACGCCGCTCCCACCAGCTCCCTAAGAGTCCTCCTCTGCAGGCGGGGTCGGGCAGGTCTTCCGGCTGGCGCAGGCACTTAGCTGAGGAGCCGGGGGCCAGCAATGAGGGACGCCGCTCCCACCGGCTCCCTAAGAGTCCTCCTCCACGGGCGGGGTGAGGCAGGTCTTCCGTCTGACGCAGGTGCTCAGCTGAGGAGCCGGGGACCAGCAAGGAGGGAAGCCGCTCCCACTGGCTCCCTAAGAGTCCTCCTCCGCGAGTGGGGTTGGGCAGGTCTTCCGGCTGGCGCAGTCGCTCAGCTGAGGAGCCGGAGGCCAGCAATGTGGCTGAATGGTCTGAATCTTTGATATGGATATGTGACACTTTGAAGTAGGATCTTCCAAGGTGCAAACTGGGGATGTGAGTGGGTGAATTCCTGAATCAGATAACTCACAGTATTTGGCAGACAGCATTGTTTACTCCAACCGGAGTCATCCTATTGTTTTATGGCCAGGCTCTTCCTTACCTCTTATGATGTCAGGAGCATAAATCCTCTTTGGTGACTCCCAAGCTAGCTGATGTAACTTGCTTTTCTGCAACTCATGGAGTCCACTTCAGGATCAAAGAGGCTGAGTTTATAACAACTCTGATATCAAATGAGAAGGGGTACCTTTAAGCCTTTTTTAATGGTAACACCAGGGAAAGAGGAGGAATAATGAGTCTAGTCACTCATGGCACCTTGGCCAAACACCTTCTGCTGTCTGGCTGCAAACAAAGAACACAGCATTGTGGTGGTGGTTGTTACAGTTGTTGTTGACTCCCTGATAAAGGGCAGGATGATCCCGCAGTTGCAGCAGCGACATTATTTTCCCCAATTTAGTAGAAAACACGAGGGACAGCAATTACTTGGGTCTCCTTCCCTCTTCCAGTGTCGATGAAGGAGACATTCCTCATGAGTAGGAATCACACTCAAGGCAGGTACAAATCATAACACCACTCCTCAAAACAATGATACTGAACTTTAAAAATAAATAAACTTTACAAATAAAATGATGACAACATGTCTGCTGCATTGAGATGCCATCCACCAATCTGTCCTGTCCCCCAGCTACACCCCACCCACTGATTCCACACTGACCTGACAGGACACACATTGCAAATACAAACAAACAGGAAAACGTTTTTTATTCTTCTTGGAAACTGCAGAGTAAAATGTTCATTTTTCTAAATTGCATTAACACCTAAAAGAAAAACATTCTTTTGAATGTGTGAAAACAGTTTAATGTTCCAACAGCACTTGAACTGAGGAAAGTATGAATATTTTTACTAGTGTGTATCAAGCCTAGGTTTCATTCTGATCATAATGCTTGCATCTTAATGTCTCTGGTGCACATGTGCATAAACAGAGCAAGATCAATGATACCAAAATACCTCTCTACTACTTATTATGGAAAATAATGTTGTTGCACAATTGTTACAGATAATTAAATTACTTTAACATGTTGCTTTCCAACATTGCTTATAGACCACTTGCATCCTGTTGCGTTGATATACTAAAGAGCAAACTAAAGGACTTTGAATTTTTAGGGCCATTCAGCTTTGAACTGTATGTGGTGAGAAGCAGTTATCCCATCACATACCGCAAGTAAAGGTGTTTCCATGTCTTTATATAGTTGGCCCTCCACACCCACAGATTTGCATCCACTGATTCAACCAACCGTCATTCAAAAATATTCATGCACACAGACACAGACACACACACACACACACACAATAAGCCAAAAAACAAACATTGATTTTGCCATTTTATTTACTGGTCTTGAGCATCCATGAATTTTGATAACCATGCGGGGTCCTGGTATCAAACACCATTGGATACCAAGGGACCACTTCATGACATGAAGAGTGTAACTGAATATCCTTACAACCACGGGGATCCCTGATGCTACAACAGCAGCTAAAATTCTAATAATTAATTCACAATGGGGAGCTGTAGCATTGAAATTAATTTTTTTCCCTGGAGGAAATTGTTTTGCTTTGTTGACCTCTCCATCAAGTTAGAAGCAGAAGAATATTTTTGATTGGAACCATTCTTTGATTAGCTTTGATAGGCTAATTCACACCAGATAATTTAATGAAGGTTCTGAATTCATTTTTATTGCCTGTAAAATTTGCAAGATCATGTCACAAATCCTTCAAATATTTATAGTGGAAAGATTTTTAAATCATGTAGGCTTCCCACCACCACCACCATTAATCCCTTGTTTAAATATCATATTCACTCTTCATGTTTGTATTTCTTATTTAAAATACATTGCCTGGTTCTGAATGGCTAAAGCACAGCCAGTCATAGATCTGTTCCTTAATAGCTACTTTTAGTGATCATCTTAATTTCAGTTTCTAAGACTTCTCAAATGCTACCATTTTCCCCCAATGTTTATGTGAGAAAGAATAAACTGCATACAAGACTGTAAAAGGTAAATATCAAAAGATTGACATAATTTTCCTCCCTAAGGACTGTTTATATGTGTGTGCACCATTTGCAAACTTTTATATACTAAAATAATAAGAATGAAATTATCTATTTCTTTTAGTATTTATTGTCTGTTGGAGGAAGCGTCATTGGCACGAACCATTACACTGTCTATGTTGATGGCCCTTAATGAGCTGTGCAACCTCTGTCTGTCACAGATGTTATGCTTTTACACAGTACTTGGACAGAGAATCTTGCAAATGTAAACTTAGGCAAAGACAAAAGGAGTCAGAAGTAATCCAAGGTCTGCCTCTGGTTGAAACTATGACTGCCATGAGTCTTCCAAAAGTATTACGTAACTGCTCTTCTATTTCCTTGTTTACTGGTAGTTTCCACTATGAATAGTTGTTGTAATCAGTTGCAGTTATAGCAGTAAGAGAGTATGGATCAAAAAGCATGAAAAAAAATTAAGGCCTAAATTCCAATTATTAGTTGCAGCTAGAGTGGACCCTTTCATTTGTGGAAGTTGCATCAATCTACCACATTTCCATTGTTTTAAGGATTTATTCTAGTTGAGTCTAAAGCTACAATCCTATACACGCTTACTGGGAGTAAGAGCTGTTGAATCTAGACATGTATTGGGGTAGCAATGTCAGACCATTTTTGCATTAATGACAGGCCTTTGAGGGAGCTTCTCACGTTTCCATTAGGATTGGAAAGCATATTAGAAAATATTTGAAAAATGGTCCAAAAACAGGATTCTCGAATGTCAGGAAACCCTGATATAAAGAAGCCAAACAGTTGAGAGTCTTTACAGTCTGGGACTGTGCGAAAAATTAACAGTATTTTTGTGTGTAAAAACCATAATTTTTTCAGTGTGAAACTAGCATTTTATGTGTTGAAAATGACACTTTTGTGCAGAAAACAATATTTATATGCAGAAAAAGCTATTTTTTGTGTTCAGAATAGTTGTTTTGTGTACAGAATGTGCAGTGATTGGAAAGCATATTAGAAAATATTTGAAAAATGTTCCAAAAACAGGATTCTCGAATGTCAGGAAACCCTGATATAAAGAAGCCAAACAGTTGAGAGTCTTTACAGTCTGGGACTGTGTGAAAAATTAACAGTATTTTTGTGTGTAGAAAACATAATTTTTTCAGTGCGAAACTAGCATTTTATGTGTTGAAAATGACACTTTTGTGCAGAAAACAATATTTATATGCAGAAAAAGCTATTTTTTGTGTTCAGAATAGTTGTTTTGTGTACAGAATGTGCAGTGTACTGGGGGGGGGGCACTGTAAGTCCCAGATTATTAATAGCCTTCCTAAATTATGCAGTTTTCAATCAACTACTTGCAGTGAGGGAGGAAATGCTAACATTAGTTGTTTTTGCTTGTGAGAACAAACTTTATAGAAACCTATTTGGGAGGGATCTTATAATGCATCATAATTTTTGCCCATTGAATTGTTCAGACCCAGATGCCAGTGTTTGCCAGGCTGTTGCCTCCATTCACATTGGCTGTGGAACTGCAGATGGACAGCCTGTGAGCTAAATAATAGACAAAATAATCAGAGAAATTATATGGACTAAATAATTGGAGAAAAGGATATAACATATCTGGCATATACATAAAGTAACCAGATGCATAGCTAGCTGGTTAGGAGTGACGGACTGCCTGCCAATCAGGTCCACAGATATCACTTGCCCATGGCCAGTACCTGAAGGAGAAAGAAGGGAGAATGAGGCACACCATGACAGCTCGTTGTTGTTGTTGTTGTTGTTGTTGTTGTGTGCTTTCAAGTCATTTCCGACTTGTGGTGGCCCTATCACAAGGTTTTCTTGGAAAGATTCATTCAGAGGAGGTTTGCCATTGCCATCCTCTTTTTTTATTTATTAATTTAAACAAACAAGCAAACAAACAATAATACAGCAAATATTACAAACAGTAATCAACCCCTTTACTAAACATAACATTTCCAATCTAGAAAACTTCTACTAACTTCGACTTACATACAATCATACTAACTAACCTATCCTAATTAATAACTATAACAAATCTTCATCCCTTCTATTTCTTCCTTATTCTTCATGTTCTTCTTCTTACCATACTCCTCCTGATCTCTTCTTCTCTCCTTCTATCCTCCATACTTCCCTCCAAACCTCTCTTTCATTGACAACCCCTATCTTACCCTTTTTCACCTAGTCATACCTTCACCATTGCCATGCTCTGAGGCTATGAGAGTGTGACTTGCCCATGGTCACCTAATAGGTTTCCATGGCTGAACATGGTTTTGAACCCTGGTCTTCAGACTGTCCTAGTCCAACACTCAAGCCACTACACCTCACATGACAGCTCTAGCAACTTTCATATGTTAAGAGAGAATGAGAATTCTGCCACACCACAGAATTAATGCAGTCTGGCGCCACTTTAATTGTCATGGCTCCATCCAATGGAATCCTGGAATTTATAGTTTGTTGTGGCATAGAGCTCTCTGATAGCAAAAGCTAATTATCTCACAAAACTATAACTCCTAGAATCCCATAGCAATGAGCCATGGCAATTAAAGCAGTGTCAAACTGCATTATTTCTGCAGTGCAGATGCAGTCAAGGACATCTTTATCTCGTAACAATGTGTGGGGTCCATGAGAACTGTCATTCCCACCATATTCCCTTGCTCTCCTTCCTTCCATGTCAGGGAAGGAGGTATGTGCAGACATAGACATTTTATTGTGTGGGTGGTGTCAGCAATGAAGAGTGGTTGTAAATGGTTGCTCTTTCTAAAAACAGTAGGTCTTCCTGAGGTAGAGGCTATTTCTTTTACGTGCCCCTGGGCCATCCTCCCCTAAGAAGACAACTTTTAATATAAATGGGTAAAATGGATGCAACAGGGCCACCAGAAAAATGGGGCAGCCCTAGAACAGCCTTTCACCAGTGTTCTTTGCTGAGTTGAAGCTGCCACCCTATTGTTTTGGGAGTGCTGTCAGAAGTGATAGTCCAACACAGCATTTATTCCTACCTTCAGAAGCTGCAGGGATGTTTAATTTTGTGGCTACCCTGAGGTTTTAAATTATGCCCAGTAAGGGATTGTTTATCAGCCTTTAAATTGTGCTTTGAGTCAGGCAGGTCATAAAAAAGTATGTGTACTTTGATAGGTCTTCCAAGACACCTGAAAAGGATATTTGCAAAGTGACCTATTGATTTTTGACCTGTAGTTTGCATGGTAAATCTGCCAACCTAACTATTGCCAGTTGCTTTTGAAGGATTGCCTGCATTATAAAGGCAGATGTGTAAAGCTACAGGACTGTAGATCACATCAGATCACATTCATAAAACAAACATTTATTTTCAGTCTCTGCACTACTATGCAAATACACTTTCCTTACATAATAATTCTTCTTACTCTGGTCCCTTTGAAGCTGAAGCTACAGTTCTCTAAGGTCAAGGTTTTATCAACAACAGTATACCAGTATGAAACTGTCCTAAATTTATAGGAAACCTGCATTCCATAAAATCAGACTTTTCCTGACAGGCTGCAGGGGAGGACATTGGTTATTGATTATAAGTAGTTATCCAACAGAGGAACACAGAAATCTATGCCAGTTTTTAGTAATATGTGTAGCCCCGTTTTGTTCTTTCAGGTATTCCTATAGGTCTATTACACACCATGAAAAGTTCAGAAGTGGAAAATAACCAGACAAAACATATGACTGCCTCATCTTGTTTTTAAGGGACTGTGCATATTCTTTTTTTAAAAAAATATTTATAACAATTTTATATACAATAAAAAGTCATGCAAGAAAAGAAAATTCCTGCTTGGTATTGTTCTGTTATATGATATATACAAGTATCTTCATTTTTGTTTGTTTACAGTCTTGATCCTTCCACCACAATTATGACTTCAATGTTTACACTTTAGGCAATGCATATAAGTCATCCTATTGAAAATTAATCTTTAAAATAGCTAATATTACATAGTGGTTCTGCCTCTCTTTTGCAGAATTTCCTGAGTTGTTGTTCCTTTACCTTATATTTCTTAGTAAGCATTCTCATATACTAACAATAAAAATATACTATTAAAAAAAGAAAACCATCAGTTTATATGCTTGAAACAGTAAGGTATTTAAATATATGTTGAATAGATGTAAGAAATTCTTTCTTTTCAAAATAAAGTATTAATCTATCTTTGTGGTGTCCCTTTTCATTAATAGGCACTTATATGATTATTCTTTTCCGCCTCTTGTTCAAGAATTTAAGAACTGGTAACCACTCATCTTCCCATGAATCAAGGGGATTATTGTTTAATCTATGTGCAAGTCTATCCATCTTTTGAACATGTCTACTGAATATACTCATGTATAAGTCTAGAATTTTTAGTCAAAAAATTGACCCAAAATACCTGGGCTGACTTATTCATGGGTCAATGTAAATACTGTAAATACTCGTCTTTTTGTATTATAAATACTAATCTTTTCGTGATGCAAAAAGGAGCCATAAAAGGCAGCTCCTTGTTGCACCCTGGATAGCCACCAATGCATGGCTTTTCCGCACTCCTTTGCTCCTGCATCATGTAGACGCAGCAACAGAAGAGTGCTGTGACACTGCATACCGTGTGGTACAGTGTGCAGCATCACGTTGGCCTGGGACGGAGTTGGGGTGTGCATCATGTGGACGCCATGCTCTGACTCTGCCGCCAGGCCAGCCTTAATTGCCTGTCTGTACAGCTCCAGAATTGCTTCAGTGGACCTTTTGGTAAAATATAGAATTTGTAATTTCTGAAGCCAGGATGAGTTGTCATTAAAGAGGGTGTTAGACAAGCATTCAGACAGTATGGGGGGCCCTTGGTGGAACAAGTCCTATGTATGGTGGAAGCCTCGAGTCTTCCAGTGTTTGTAACTACAGTATTACTAGCTCCTGGCATATAAAATAGTGGGTGATATTGTTATTTAAGTAGATGGAAAGAGTTTGGAACATATATAAAAATGTAGTTTAAATATGTCAGTGACAGCAAAAGGACATTATTTAGTGAAAATATTAGCAGTGCTTTTAGTGCTTGAGGTACCACCAACACAGTATTGATCTTGGAATAATGGGTGGCTACTTTACTACGCTGGTGAGTCTCCTGATTCATAATCACATCAAACTCTCATGTGCTTTTAGGGTGAGGCTAAACCATTAACATTTAGTGATTGTATATGAAGGCTATTCAGGAGTAGCCTGGTAGAGAATGCTTTCATTGGGGCTACCCATTTCAAATCTGCCTCCTCTAGAGGTTTTGTAAGTGATGGGAGCCATTTTCAGGACCACGGCTTCCTGTGTGAGTGTGGTGATTGATTGTTGATATGGCACAAGGAAATTTTTCAGCCTTCAATCTTTTTGTAGAAGTGGGTGCTGTTTTGTGATCTGAAGCTGTTGCTGCTGTTTTGTTGGAATTATGTTGCCAGCTTTGCGTGAGTGGTGAAAGACAAAAGCTACAGGGCTAGGTGACTATATTGCTTTGCTACTGAAAGAATAGCAAAATAAGAGCACTTGCTGGAACAATTTGGAGCCAACAGTCAGATTGTTATTAATTTAACACAATGGAAGGATGGTCAAGCTGCATTTGGAAAAAAGAAGTTAAATAAAAATACAATGAAGTATAGAAAGAAAGTGCAAAGGAAAAGCTATCTTTGCCATCTCATGAAAAGAAGCAGAAATTTTCCTTCCCACTTGTTTGCTAAAACCAAATGGAAAATTTAAGCAAAAAGCTTCAGAAGAGGGTTAATAAAACAAATAACAAAAAGTCTGATAAATAAATGCTGTTGCTTTAAGAGGAAATTGTGTGTGTGCGTGCGTATGTATGCTCGTGCAAGCTCTACAATACATACATCATAAGCAGGTTTCTTTATCATCACCACATCTCTGCCTGGCTTGTGCCTCAACTTTGTTAATAACAGTTCTGTTAGAGAATTACAATGTTACACTTACTCAATACTAGTTTCAATAGGATGAATAATGTTAAGGGTTTTAGAGGTTAGTAGTCTCACTACAGATTCTCCTCCATCCTCATCCCACATCCTTGGAATCAGGCACCTGTCCATCACTCCCAGACTCCAGACATTCTGCTCCTTCCCTTCTGTTCCATTAAGCAACCAACATCCAAAATGTCCTGTACTGCATATATTAATTGGCTCTGTTGTATAAAGTAAGCTACTTCCTGAATAACATCCCTTGGTTCTTCAGAATCAGGATCGTTGTTGTTAACTGCCTTTGAGTTGGCTTCGATTCATGACAATCCTGTGAATGAAACATCTCCAAGACCCCCTATTCTCAACCTCTCTGCTCAGGTCCTGCAGGTTCAGGTCCATGACCTCTCTGATTGAGTCTATCCATCTGTAGCATCATTGTCTTTTCTAATGATTCATGCCTTTTCATGATGTGGCCAAAGTACAACAGTCTCAATTTAATCATTCTGGTTTCTAGGGAGAGTTCAGCTTGATTTGCTTTATGATCATTTATTTGTCTTTTTGGCCACCCACAGTATCCTCAGCACTCCTCTCCAGCACCACATCTCAAATTAATTTTCCTTCTGTCTGCTTTTTTCACTGTCCATTTCTCACATCCATGGTAATGGGGAATACAATGACTTAGACGATCCACAATTTAGTGTTCAGAGTTATATCTTTACACTTTGAAATCTTGTCTAGTTCTTTCATAGCTGCCAATCCTAGTCCTAGTTTTTTGGATTTCTTGACTGAAATCTCTGTTCTGATCAGTGTTTGATGCAAGGTATGGAAAATCTTTGACTATTTCTATATCCTCGTCATTTAGGACGAATTCATGCATATCTTCCATGGTGGTTTTTTTTTTTTTGGTTTTTTGTTTTCTTAACATTCAGGCTCATAGCTAACCAAAAATCACCTATGCCATAACACAGATATTTTTCCTAGTCACTTCTACCCGCCCACAGAGACCTTCTCCAGAGACCCCAAAGCCAGCATTTCAGAAATCAGCCATCTGTATACAACAGAACCAACAATGGAGGTAGATTCTTATGTCTTTGACTGAGGAGGAGGATAGCAGGAGGAGAATTAGGGCAGACAACCAGTTGCAAACATCTTTGCCACCCAAGACCTTCAAAAGCTTCAAAGAAACTACTCAAACATCTACCCATGATTTACCATGTATTTTGATGGCAAACTGCAACTCTGATAGCTCAGTTTGCCTTTATTTTAGTCAATCTAGAAATGGTGTTGGGAAAATGCAAAAAGAAATTTGGAGAGCTGCTTGCTCCTGGTAAATATTCGTGTTTCTGGATTTCTGAGGTTAATATAAAGCCAGGCAAGAACTAAAAATACACCCAGGATACCATGGGATATGTTTTTTCTGGGGGGATTGCCTCAAAACCAAGCACACTGTGCTGTGATCAACAATCCCATGAAGTGAATTACTGTATAACACCCAACTGGATTTCTTCTCAGTTCCCACCATGTTTTTCAGCAGTTCCAAGTCTACGCTTGTCTACTTGTCTGCAGAGCAAGTATGCCCTCACAGCTCCTGTGTGACATTGGCAGAGCTAGATGGCAGTTCTCAGGTCAAAAAGATGAGGTATAAAGAAGTAGTTTAAAGCATCTACACAAAGCAAGTATGTTTCACTAGGAGCATTGTTTAGACCTCTAATTTCTCCCAGAAATGAAAGAAGAAAAGAATATGTACACCTCTTAGCTTGGTTAAGACCCTTCACACATCTGTAACATCATGACTATTTCCATGACAACCGACTTTATTTGACATGCTTTGTGATGGCAGAGGGATTTATAAATCAAAAGGTAATTGTCTAAGGATCATTATAATGAGATATATCAGCATTAGACAGAGAAACACTATCCTCCTCTCTGATAATTCCAGTAGCTGTCTATCAGTGAAAAGCAGTGACTTGCAGAATAACATGCTTAGCATTCATACCAGTACTATTCTACCTACCAAAGCCTACGCCAGTGGTATTTGATAAATGGTGAATGAATATGTGCTTTATACCAGTTACCATTTCTTCTGTATTTTTACACTGCATTTTATAGCTGGGCTAAGCTGTGTGGTGGTTTCAACTGAATTTGGGAGGAGATAATTTTTTATTAAGAAAGACCACTGTGGTGTAGTGGTTTAAGTGCTGTAGTAGGACTCTGGGATAACAGGGTTCAAATTGTTGCTTGGGCTTGGAAACTCACTGGGTAATCCTGGGCAAGTCAAATGACAATGCCTTTTTGAATAAATGTTGCCATGAAAAAAATAATAATGAATTCACCTTTGTGTCACCACAAGTTGGAAATGATTTGAAGAAACACAGCAACTTTTGATTTCAGGAAGAGAAACTGAACGTTGTGTTGTATGTAAGTTATTTATTTGAGTTTGTCACTGGAAATCTATAGAGAAGGGAATGATTTCTTATCATCTATGGAATTGACTTCACATACTTGGTTACTCAAAAATTCATCATATTGTCACAGATCTTATATACTATCACTGTACAATATGTATCTGTGATTAAAGTCACCCACTTTGTCCTGATTTTGTGGTTTGGCCTACATTACCTGATCAGCTTCAAAATTTCTATCCTTGTTCTCCACCTCATCCATTCCCACATTCTAAGCACTTACATTCTGATCTAGAATGTAGATTATACTGGGTTCGACATCTTTGTATGCTCTGGTCTGTCACACAATTTATCACAAATTTCTCGCTGAATTAAATGATAGTATGATATAATGGTTGGAGTGTTGGCCTAGTATATGGGAGGTTCAGGTCCAACTCTCTCCCAAACCAATTGGATTATCTTGGTCCAGTTACACACTTTAACTTAACTTGCCTTATAGAGTTATTATGAGTATAAACCGGGCAGAAGGAGAGCTGTGTATGAGCTCACTGCACAAAAGGTGGAATATGCAGGTAATTAATTAATGCTACTAAATAAATCATAAATGTTCTATTTGACTCTGACTATGTTTCTTCTAGACCCCCCCCCCCGAAATGTTAATCCTGAAAGTGAACAGAAGTTCCCTTATTATGGGGTCATCCTTATCTTCTACCCTTTTGTTTGTTTTAAACCAGTTCCTTTTGCAGCCTCCATGAGATTTGTTAGATGTTTATTACTGCAGATTACCTGGAGAAGAGTCACCAGCAGTGGAGCTGTAAAAAGACTGGAATGAGATTCAATTCTGTCTCTCCTTGAAAGTTAATTCTGTCTCTTGTGGCTTCCTCAAGGCATACATTATACATGACATTAAACAAGTGATTTGGCATTGCATGTATTAGAAACTCCTCACTATAAATAGCAATAAATAGAAGCTCAGTGAGGGTTAATCTTTTTCTTCCAAATTGAATGAAAATTGGTGGTGGTATCAGAACTTGGGTATTGTTGTCTGATTTTTCAAAGGTTGGAGTGGTACAAATATTAAGAATCTTCATATAGAACAAGACAATTATAAATCTCTCTTGATTCCTTCAGTAATCTGAGGGAGGAATGTAAGGTCTGCTTTAGCATGAGAGATGAGCTACATATAACTTCTGATATATCAAAGTTGATGTACATGAATTTATACAGAAGATGGGAAGAAAATACAGAATAATCTACAAGCATGTTTGTCACCACTGACTTTTGGTACAACTCAGGGGTTATTCAGACATTGGAAATAAACCTGGTAGAATGAGGGTTGACTCTTTGTTGTTCACATGCATTTGAAATGCACCCAAGTAAGTTGGGGGGGGGGGCTACCAAAAAGCCCACTTAACCCAGGATAATTGGTCTTGTTTTTTTGCCATGCTTTCTTAAAAGATTTGCTTTGTCGGCTGTGGGAATAATTTATGTCAATAGACCTGGGATTAAACTAGGCTAAAACTTTGCATACCTTGAATGTGTTTCAAATATGTCCACATCACTGAATGTATCTTTATTCACAGTGCTGACATGTATGACCAACCAAACTCACAGAGATGCACATGTAGATGTAGTTCTGATCAAAAAATAGTGTGAATAACAAAACCAGAATGTATGAGTGAGGTTATTCAGATACAAGTGATATAGACAGTAAAAAGAAAGTGGCTTTCAGCTGCTTTGGAGACATGGCATTTAGATGATGCATGCCTCCAAAGTGGCTGGAAACCACACCAAATCTGGATAACCTGACTCCTGGTGGCACTAGTTGGCTTCTGCATTCACATCCCACTTTGGGAGCTGGCCATGCAGTCAGTGAGGTTCCTACCCACTTACAGCCGGAGCAGATTTGGATCACTGCAGACTTGGACTACTCTTCTGTGCCCGTGTGCTCTGGCCCATAGTTGTGCTTAAAAGAAGTCGGAATAACCCCTCAGTTATGTTTGTTCAAGAGAAAACACCTGCCTACTGTTTAAGCATCTTAAAATGTACTTTGTTTTCTGAAACACAGTGGGTCCTTATTATCCACTAAAGTTTTGTTCCAGGAACCCTGTGGATAACAAAATTCGAGGATGCTACAGCCCCATTAAATACAATGTCACAGTAAAATGGTGCCCCTTATATAAAATGGGGAAATCAAGGCTTGCTATTTGGAATTTATACTTTTTTAAAAATATTTTCTAGCTGTGGATGCTTGAATCTATGGATAAAAAAAATCCATGGGTGAGGAGGGTCGACCATACCAAGAAAGTAATTAATGCCACTGAAAAGCAAAAAGGACAGCCTAAAATAAAACCTGGGAAAGAGAATTGTGACACAAGACTCTCTCAGTGAAAATTTTCTTTTTAAAGGAGGACATTGAACTAGAGGAACATATAGTGGTCTTTTGCATAGTTCTATTTTTAACATGAATTAATTGTTTTAAGAAACAGCTGGGAAAAGGAGAGATCCATCAAAATGGGATGCAGGACAAGCGAGGGCATTTACTGCTGAGAATGCTGAATCCTCGAGTTTATCATTAAACATAAGGGAGTTAAGGGAGGCATTACCAGGCAGAAAAGGTTTCCACTTGAAAACTACTTCTCCTGTACTCAGAAAGATTGCAGTATGGCAATGCACTCTTTTGTACCATAACTGTGTTTGCATTACAATTGTGTTAGTTCCTAGAGGCATATGGGACTTTGTCCAGGTGAGAAAGAGTTAACTGGCTTCACTTGTGTTTGCCCACAGCAAATTAGCTCCATTCTCCAAGTGCTAGGCCAGTATTTGTGCTCTTGTTGCTCCGCCATCCTTCATCCCTTAAGAACACATTTTTTTAATTATAATATTTATTTTCCATAAAAACAT
Organism: Urosaurus nigricauda; assembly: GCA_034509955.1. Classification (NCBI taxonomy): domain Eukaryota; kingdom Metazoa; phylum Chordata; class Lepidosauria; order Squamata; family Phrynosomatidae; genus Urosaurus; species Urosaurus nigricauda. The sequence continues at coordinate 90,892,243 of JAOEGL010000003.1, forward strand.
AACTTCCAACAGAAAATCACAATTATCTATATACATTCTTATTTCTTTTGCCTATTCTTAGCTTTATGCATCTCCCCAGTATTTATCACTAAATACTGGCCAAGCTGGCAAGGGGCTTTTGGGTGTTGAAGTCCAAAACACTTGGAGGATCAAAAGTTGGGAACCACTGGTCTGATAGACAGTGACTGAAGATACAAATAGTCTGAATAAAATAAAATGTTTTAAGATTGTGTCTGTGTTCCTTTGTAGTAAGCTATGAATTGTAAAACCTTTGAGGTAAGACATGGGGCTGGATCCAGTTTTTAGATTTTGTCTAGGTTGGGAGGTCCACTTAGACCTTGGAATGAAGATGACCAGGCTCCAGCCCAGCTAAGGGGCTATTGAGCCAGCCTCACTTCCAGATGTCTAGGAACTGCACAATACATTACTGCCCAAATGGATTCCACAGCTGTCACACCATAGCAGTCCCATGATAAGCAGGCTAAGTGGACCTGATGCCCTTCAGAAAATAGTTGGATTCTCCAGTTCCCAGATCCATGTCATATGTCTGGCCAACATTATAGCACAGTATAATTTATTTAATTTGATTTATATTCTGCCTTTCTACCAACTTGGGAGCAACTTACTATTAGTTATTAGTATTAATTTTGTGGTATTTTGGTATCTAATCATATTTTGTTTGTTTGTGTCTTTCCCACCCCACTTTTGCCACCACCTCTGCTGGACGTGCAAAAAAAGAGCTCAACATTATTCAAGCAGTACAAAAGCAAGTACTTGGATGAACAGTGTGATGAGGCAGCTAAAAAGGCCAATGCAATTTTAGGCTGGATCAATAGAGGTTTAGTGTCTAGATCAAGGGAAGTAATAGTGCCCCACCTTGAATACTGTGTCCAGTTTTGGGCACCACAATTCAAAAAGGATGTTGAAGAACTGGAGCATGTCCAAAGGAGGGCGACTAAAATGGTGAAGGGTCTGGAAACCATGCCCTATGAGGAATGACTTAGGGAGCTGGGGATGTTTAGCCTGGAGAAGAAAAGGTTAAGAGGTGATATGATAGCCCTGTTTAAATATTTGAAGGGATGTCATATTGAGGAGGGAGAAAGCATGTTTTCTGCTGCTCCAGAGAACAGGACCCGGAACAATGGATGCAAGCTCCAGGAAAAGAGATTCCACCTCAACATTTGGAGGAACTTCCTGACAGTAAAAGCTGTTTGACAGTGGAACACACTCCCTCAGAGTGTAGTGGAGTCTCCTTCATTGGAGGTCTTTAAACAGAGGCTTGATGGCCATGTGTTGGAGATGCTTTGATGGAGAGTTCCTGCATTGCAGAATGGGGTTGGACTGGATGGCCCTTGTGGTCTCTTCCAACTCTACAATTCTATGATTCTATTGATGCTCAAGAAAGAAAAGAAAAGTAAATAATAATAAAAAAGAAACAGTCTTCTCTCATACAAAGTATTTGTGGGATTCAAATTAACTTTAATGCTAAAACTTATGATATTGTGGCTACCACAAAAACAGAAATATTAAATGTTGGTGAGAATAAAATTGATGTAAAATTTAAAGAAAATGAATGGAAAATGTTCCTGTCTTCCCAGTTTTTGACAGGATATGGAGAAGGCCTTTTCACCCTCCTGGTCTTCCCGAATAACTGTACTGCTCAGTTCAAAAACTGTGTTTGAGCCTGATTTTATGGTTAATGTACAATAATTTAGCTATATTATTTTTATGTTCATTGTGAGGCATTTTGATCTGATTTTAATACACTTTTTATGCAAGGCCTCAAAACAGTAAGTAGTATATACATTTATAAAATAAATCAGATTTTATGGAATGAAATACAAATTTAGTCAGTGCCACTATGGAAGCAATTTTAAAACAAGAAACGCATTCAGTCCTCGCTGAGCAAATGAGCTTGGGGGAGGTATGTTTCATTTATTTGATTTTCAATATTTATATACTGATCACTAATAAAAGTTCTCTGACAGTTTACAAGTTGGCATAGGTAATGATGATGATGATGATGATGATGTTTATTTCTTACCCGCCCCTCTGTAAAAACACTTGAGGCGGGTAAGGAGGTAAGGAGGGAAAGCCACAAACATACACAATATGGTTGGAAGGAAAAAGACCTTGTCAAAGTGCCACCTCCCCCTAGGAAATAACACAAAAAGCTTAATCTAAGCCTCACTCTAGCAGCAGTGAAACTGATGTTGTGTGGTGACACAATATTCAGAATTTATTTCCTCATTTTGATAAGTAGGATTGCATTTTAAATCTATTATCCAACAATGAAGCTAGACCCTTTTCTTTAAAACCTTACAAATGACCAGATTAAGTGGAGCTCATTCAGTTTGCTCTCAGATGAATAAATTGGTAAGTGGTTACTATCTTAAGCACTTTATTTTCTTTGGAAACCTTAAAAAAAACAAAACTTAAGGAGCCATGGGACCTCAGGAGCTCTTTATGTATCCTGGCCGAATAATGTGTTTGAAAATGTCACTTTGCTTTTAATTTATTCCCCCTTTCCCCTTGGATTGCAAGGAGAGCAATCATTCATTTGTAAAGCTAGATATTGATAAGGCAATGAATATTTCCTCATGTTTGCTTTTGTAACGATATATTTATAAATATGTACAAGTCACTTCCTTTCAATGTTATTTCTTTAAAAAAATCAATTGCATTGATTAATTTGCATCACGATATACCTGACAAATTTGATAAGAATTGTGGGATTTTCTTTGTAGAAAGCAGGCAAGTGTTTACCCTTGAGCGTACATAAAAGGGAATGGCTTGCATTTGACTGGGCAAGTTGCCTAGGGAGCATGGGTGATTTTGAATCAGAAAATGTTGAAGGGGAAAAGGCTTCCATATTATTTCTCCAGTCACACCTACAGCTTTATGAGCCTTCTTCATTTTTACAGAATATGTCATTTTATTTCTGGAGAAAGATGTACACAACGGAGGCTTTGTCCTTTAGCCACTTTTCTGGTAGTAAGACACACCGAAGTTAAGCAGGCTTAGTTCTGAGTGTCATGAATAAGACTACATGCCCAATTTGTCCCTAAAATGCCCTTACAATCAATATGAAAAGAAGAACAAATGGGTCCTGTCTGCAATGGCCATATGTCCTAGGACAGTCTAGAGCAGCAGTTCTCAACCTTTGGGTTGCGAACCCTTTGGGGTCACCTAAGACCATAGGAAAACACATATTTCCAATGGTAGCAATGAAAATAATATTATGGTTTGGGGTCACCACAACATGAGGAACTTTATTAAAGGGTCACAGCATTAGGAAGGTTAAGAACCACTGTTCTGAAACTGGGCCTGGATTGGCCACAATGGTGGCCACATGCCCTGGGAAGTGCCCAGTGTGTGGCACAATATTGTTCACATGGGCTAGCCAGGCCAATGCAGCATTGACATGGCTGATCCATCTTCTATCGCTGGAGCCACTACCGTCACTTCTGTACATGAGGGAGCTTTGTGCACAAGGCATCCGATGTGCCACTGTATCTTTTGAAGTTTGGCTCACTGACGAGAAGAGAGGGTAGAGCCTTCACTGATTACATGGCTGGGCCCTTTCTTCTTGTGGCTGGGCCCTTTCCCTGTCCCCAGAGCTGCCACTACCATTTCAATCCCTGCAGGAGCTCCATGGACAGGCTGCCCAGCTCACCGCTGCTTCTCCTGAGAATGGGATCATCCATGTGACCAATGAGAATAGGTTGACTGTACTTTACCTCAACACATATAGTGAAGACTGTACCTTACCTGCCATCATCTAGGCCTTCATGGGATAATTTTCACTCTAATTCATATGAGATTTCAGGTATAATTCTACCATTCCTCAAAGTGAGGTGGATATTTCAATGGACAACTGTAGAATGGTACTAAATGTTAGTTATATAACTCTTCCAGAGCTTGCAAAAGTTACTTTTCAAACTACAGCTCTCCAAATCCCCCAGGCAGAATGTCCAAAAATATTTTTTGCTAAGGTCCGAGTTGTTTTTTCACTTTTAATGCCAGTGAACGGAGATGGGGCAAGGACTCATGAAAATTTCCTTCTCAGATGGTAAAATAACCTTTTGGGATACTACTTTGTCTTATGTCCAAGTGAACTTGTGTTCTGAAAGGCAATGTTTGCCTGTTGCATTAGGAAAGAAAAAAGGAAAGAAAAAAGATTGAAAACAAACATGTGCTTTAGTCTTCCTTTTCTCTGCCCATTAATTTCAGACTGTGGACACCATTTACTAAATAGATGAGTAATTTACACCCCTGCTAAAGATGGTAGTGCCTGTTCTGTTCTCTGTCCCATAGGGTTCTTGATGAAGTGTCTTGTTTCTGTGATACTAACTGGGCCTCTGGCTGGTTGCCATCTCAGGGTGCCTGCACAGAGGAGCCATTTTTAATGCATTGATCAGACTAAGGAATTATTGCCACTGAGTCCCAGGTTTTACAGAAAAACTGTAAATTATGCTGGAGGAAGAAGAGCAGGAGGAGGAGGAGGAGGAGGAAGAGGAGGTGATGCCCCTGAAATTAACACATAAAAATGCTCACATGTTTCTGCTATGTGAAGTCTTCATCTTTGTTTCTTTTTGTGAACAGTAGAAATCTACATCAGGCACATCAATATGAACTTCACTACTAAAAACTCCATTAGTATCCTAGTAATCCACGGGGAGTAATAAATGTGAGTCTACTCTACCAGACTGCTACTTTTTAAAACATCTCTAAATCTAAACAGCTATTAAGGACAGGAAGATTGGCCTCAGGCTGCAATCTGCTTAAGTGAAAAGAATCTTCTTGGGAATAGTGACCTGGTTTTCACCGCCCAAACAAGATACATTCCAGCACTTTTTAAATGAATCTTGGTACATAACTGCAATTTGTGGCTTGTGCTATCATCACTGTCATGGAATGGAATGGCCTTGATCAGGCAGTTTGTTTTGCCTGAGCCTACTGGAAAGGAAAAGATTCCACCCTCTCCTATCACCTCACTGAGCTAAAGAGTGCAAACTATTTTTGCACTCTGAAATCAGTTTGCAACAACAGATGTAAACTGAGGACAAAGGGGGAAAGTAGGAGGTGGAAAGAGAAACTGAGACATTTTAAAAGCACCTGAAAAGTGGGATGACAGAGGACTAACTGAGGCTGTCCCTGTCAAATTGGGACAGTTAGTAAACTTAGGGCTGGTGCAGACTGGCCCTTTGTTCGCCCCTGTCACGTGCTAGGGTTGCCTCGGGGCAGGGCTTACACATGCCCCACAAACCTAGCATGTGAAGGGGGCATTTTCGCACCGTTTAAACAGCATATGTAGTAACGTCGTCACAGCTGCGCAACTTCTGTACAGAGTTGCGCAACGACAACATACTAGAGGCACCCTATGGCATCTTTTTCCTTTTTTGTCTTGCAACTGCGATGTAAAAAAGGAGCTGGGTTTGTGTACTCTTTTTTACCGTGCACCTTCACTGCTCCTTCTATCTGCTGCAGTGAAGGTGCACAATACAAAAAGGTGGCACCAGACCGTCCTTTTTGGGCAGTCTGTAAAGCCCCTTAGTGTAGATTCTCTAAACCACAGGTAGAGAATCCACCAAGAGCTTTCTACCTGGCTCACAACATTCTTCTGATTTTGTCTCCAATCATTGATAAAAGATAAGTGGATGCAAGATTTTAAAATTTTGAATATTCTCCATAGAATTGATGTGTGCTTTTAGACATAAAATCCTTTCCATAGCATTGAGCTGTGCTTTGCATTCCTGAAAGTTATTGGTTCTAGTTATTGGTTATTGGTTATTCCTGAAAGTTATTGGTTATTGGTTTTTTCCTTACCAGATGTGGGTGGGGATGAAACAGACAGGCAAAATAAAGCAGCTTCCAGCCACATTGAAGGTTGGGTGTTTATATGATGCATGCCTCCAAAGTGGGTGGAAACCAAAACAAAACCAGGATACTCTGGCTTAGCCTGGGAAATGTGCATCTTTGTGCCTGCATATAAACACCGCAATGTAAGTGCAGGGCTGCAGCAAATGAAAAATAAAATAAAATGAAAGTGTTACATCTCCAATGGATGTACAGTGTGCCCGCAACATACGCAGGTGCTCTATATGCAGTTTCCCGCTTACGTGGAAGCTGCATGACAATTAAAGAAATGGTGTGCGTGCTGCTGCAAGCCGCAAGCCACAAGCATCCGCCCCATTGTTTGCAATAGAGCGCAAGCGTACGTGGATTTCCCCTTATGAGAATCTGGAATGAATCCCCCGTGTAAGGGAAGGGCTCGCTGTAATTACAATATACACAAAATGGCCCTCCCATTGCTGCAGCTATAATAACTGATAAACACATCTTTGCTTACATTTTTCTGTGTTTTTACAAGTATAATACATGGAGGACAGAACTGGTGTGGTGTAGTGGTTTGAATGTGGGACTATGACTTTTGAAACTAGGTTTCAAATCTCTGCTGAGCCACGGAGTCACCCTCACTCAGTCCCAGTCTTCTCACCAAATATTGCCAAGAAAATCCTACAATAGGGTCACTTTAGGGTTGCCATAAGTTGGAAATGATTTGAAGGCACATAACAATATGCAGTGTACACGATAGTGCCCTTTTTTCTTGTGCATATTCAGAAACATCCAGATGAATTCCCTACAGTTTAGCTGACACATACCTGATGCAATTTTTTAAAAAAGAACTGTGGCCCATTTTCTAACTTGTGATGAAAAACAAAAACAAAAAGGCTTAGAATATGATAGAAGGCCATAAATATTGCTAAAAGGGGATTTTTTACTAAAAAAAAAAAAGGCTTTTTCCACAACACATCATCTGCTGTCTTAGCCAGGGCTATTATCTCATTTTCAAAATTTATGGCTCAAATAACATCCACATTTTCTTTATTTTAGAAGTTTCCATGCAGGTTCTGAAACAGCTGGCTATCAATCTAAGTTATGCAAAGCTTTCATAGTCTAAGCCATATCAAGATATGGCACAAATAACAACCAAATATCTCCCCATAACCCAACCCCCTAAAAAAAGTGAGAGGCACATTTATGTACTGATGCAATGTCTTCAGTACTGCTTTGGAAAGTTGCAAAGGTTATTTCCTCACTTCTTTGTTTGTGAACCCTTTGGAGAGAGAGAAATTGTTGGGGCCTCAAAAGCTGATTTCGGGAACCAGCTGCTTTACATCCAGAAATGCCATCTGTGCTTTGTTTTCTCTTTAGAGGGTCATTTTTTGCCAGCTACTACTGTACATATAATGGATACAAACAAGAGGAAATTGTTCAATGCAGAACAGCTTTGTAGTAAAAGCGTAGCTTATCTCTTGCAGCAATTGGAATATAAGCAATTTGTATTCTTAACATGTTATATTCAATAGTCAAAGCAATTTGCGTAGTTGTTCAAAATTACTATACAAAATATACATGTTTTTATTATGGCAAAGTAGCAGAGGAAAATAAATGGATTCTTTCATTTCTTTTGCATCAATCTTGTGATGGTGGGGAGCATTTGTTGAAATGCGACAGAAAGAAAAGTTGCAGTACAGACACAACTTCATTCAACATATATAAACTAAGGACCTTATCACACACCAGACCAATTTGGATTGAATCTGAAGTGACCTCGGTACTGATTTCTGTGAATTCGGTTGTTACTGAATTCACTGAATTCTGGGGTGACTTTGGATTGGCTTTGGAATAGCTTCATAGTAACAGCATTCATGTGTGATAATTCAATGTGCATTTATGTGAATTCACTTGGATGGATACAGAGTAACTCTGGATTGGGGCTGCAAAAACCCTCGTCTGATAAGGGCCTTAGAAAATTCATTATTATGAAGTGAAGTGATGCTACTAGCTTATGAGTTTGTTTGCATGCTTATTTAAGGATTAGACACATTGAAATACCTTTATCATTAGTTACCACCTCGGGAGATGTAAAAATTAAGAGCACCTATGCTGAGAAATAGTTTTGGAAGGTCAGACACTAGGACCCAATGTGATTCGTCTCATGTTGTGCTTGAAAGTTTCTTTTCTGAGAGGCATCTGACAGGATCAGATTCATTCCCTAATTAATTGTCATCCCTATTTCGCCAACAGAAAAGAAATAAAACCTCATTTGTGATCTTTCACAATCAAGCCTCATTGCACTTATGCACTTTTTCAGCCAATGCAATTGATTTCTGTCCCCTCACTCAGTTGAATCACTCAGACTACATCTACACTGCAGAATTAATGCAGTTTTACAGTGATTTAATTATCATGGCTCAATGCTAATTCTGGGATTTGTGAGATATTTATCCTTCTCTGTCAGAGAACTCGGGTGTCACAACAAACTTCAAATCCCAAGATCCCATAGGATGGAGCCATAACAGGTAAAGCAGCATCAAACTGCTTTAATTCTGCAGTGTGTCAGTGGTCTCAGTTCTCAGGAGTAGCCACCCATCAGCTTCCTTCCCCTGCAATCATACCCAAACACTTCTGTTCTCTAGGACCCTCCTTTACCGGTAGGTAGCAGAACAAAGGCTAAGCATTTCAAATTGATAGCTGCTGTTGAAAATGCCAGCATCAAACAGTGCCCTGATTGCACATCTGCCTCCCCTGTGCCACCACATAGGCATCTGGACTGTGCTCAGAACTCGCCTTTCCAGGTTTTTTTTCCAGTATCGGTAAAAGCCTTTTTTATTCCAGCATCTTTTGCTATACATATACTAAACTGTTTTTTCCATTTTGCTTTAAAACATTGACCCTCTTTGCCTGATTTTGACAATTTGGTAATTTTAAAATATTGCAGTCTGTCCTATATGGTGCCTTTCCCCTGAAGTGTGGGGTATAAATGTCTTAAGTTAATAGATAACATAAATCATTGGGGGGGGGGGGGGCAGCAAGTCTTTCCAGTGGGAATACAATGGCATTGAAACTAGCTGTAGCTCAGACTAAAGACTGGTGAGAATTTCATTTCACAGCATAACAATTCACCAAGATTCTTATATTTCTTCACATGCAGGATGAAAAAAAGGGAGAGGTTTTGAAATTTTGAATGTGGAACAAGAGAAATGGACCAATTTACTAATCCAGGCCCAGGGCTTTGCATTCTTAAGCAAGGATCCTATTGGGGCTCCATGTTGGCAAAACTAGTCCCCCTCCTTTATTTATTGGGTTTCTCCTTGATAATATTATACAATTTATATAATAAATCATTATTAAATTTTTTCATTTTTATTTCACAAACATTTCAAACTCCCTCCTTCATCCCCCTCCAATGGCTATAACAAATATTTTTGTATCCAATACTTATAATGTGGAATATTTTATTTATAGTTTCTCTTACTTTATTGTATCCCTTTTAACCTTTGAATTGATCAATTCAAAAAAACCACTTATCCCATCTGATCATTTCCTTTATTTGCCCATTATATGTTCCTTTACTTTCCCTTTAAAAAAATCAAATAAGAGATATTCTGCAATATAATGGTACCGATTCTCCCCAAACATTATTTATTTTCTCATCCCAATGCTATCACACACTTTAAAGAGCGTGTGCCACTCTTTAAAAAATTATGTAATTTTCTATCTTATTCAATCCCTTTCAAAGTTAATCAATTCTCTTCATTACATTGGAGGTTTCTCCCCATCATTCTGTTTATCTCTGTAATAATTTCTAACCAAGGTTTTTGTACAGAGGGGCACTTCCACCACATATGAATAAATGACTCTTTTTGCCCACATCCATGCCATGCTGACACAGCTAGTTGTGCTTTTTCACAAGTTTGTCAAATGAACTATCTAGTATCGCCCCACACAAGCCATTCTATATTTGTCCAAAATGCAGTGGACTGCCTTATAAGTCTGTCAGTGGCTGGGCATTATTCTCGCCTCCCCATGACCACATTGGTCTCCATAATCTTCTATATAATGGTTACCTCCATAGAATGTGAAACTAGAATCATAGAATCATAGAGTTGGAAAAGACCACAAGGGCCATCCAGTCCAACTTCCTGCCATGCAAGAAATCACAATCAAAGCATCCCTGACAGATGACCATCCAGCCTCTAGACCTCCAAAGAAGGAGATTCCACCACACTCCGAGGGAGTGTATTCCACTATTGAACAGCTCTTACTGTCAGGAAGTTCCTCCTAATATTGAGTTGAAATCTCTTTTCCTGTAGCTTGCTTACATTGTTCCATGTTCTAGTCCCTGGAGCAGCAGAAAATAAGCTTGCTCCATCTTCAATGTGATACTGCTTCCAATACATAGACAGGGCTATCATTATCACCTTTTATATCATATCTCTTCTCCAGACTAAACATACCCAGCTCCCGAAGTCTTTTCTCATATGGTATGGTGTCCAGATCCTTCACCATTTTGGTCACCCTCCTCTGGACTTGCTCCAACTTGTCAACATTCTTTCTGAATTGTGGTGCCCAAAACTGGACACAGTATTCCAGGTGAGGCCTGACCAAAGCAGAATACAGTGGCACTATTACTTCCCTTGGTGGTGGTGATGATGATAATGATAGTATCTATCCCACCTCTTCAATAAGATCCAGGCAGCCTAAAATCTCATTGGCCTTTTTATCTGCCACATCACACACTGTTGACTCATGTTCAATATCCCTTTCACACGTGGTCACATTAAGCCAGGTGTCCCCCATCATATATCTATGCATTTCATTTTTCTGCACGAAATGCAGTACCTTACATTTCTCTGTGTTGAAATTCCTTTTGTTATCTTTGGCCCAGCTTTCTAATCCATTAAGGTCATCTTGAATTTTGATCCTGTCCTCTGGAGTATTGGCTACTCCTCCTAATTTGATGTCATCTGCAAATTTGATAAGCATGCTGTCTATTCTTTCATCAATTAACAGATTTCCTTAGTCATGCTAGTTGCTCAAATGTAACAATTCTGCAGTGATGGAAATTGAAGGAAAAAAGCATCCACTCTCTTCAGTTCTCCAGCTCTACTCACTGTCTACCACCACTATGTTACTATAGAATACTAATTTCTACTAAATACACATAAGTATTTGTTATGTCCCAAGGCCATGGTTGAGGTTTCAGCACTTGCACACCATCTTCTTCTTTTACATATGGTGAATGATCATTTTTCAAAGACCTTTTCTACTATCACAGCCAGTCTGAGGAGGCAATGCTGGAAAATGTATCTTGTCATACAGATATTACGCAGATCGTGTAGTATTTGAAACGTGCCACCATTTAAGTTACCCTGATTGCATTGGAACCTGCCCTTCCCAAAACACACATTTGTTATAGTGGCCACTAGTGGACTGAAGACTTTTTATGCCGCACATCTTTTGTTTAGTTTGAAAAATCAATTCAACAAAAGACCCACTTTTATGACTGTCTCCCGCAGGAAGCAAACTGAAGTACTACAACGTCATTTATGTATTTAGGTATCTTTAATGGGAAAATAAGATAGGATAAATCACAAGGCAAAAGGTTGTACACTTAACAATGCTTACAGGTTAGGAGGTGGAGATGTTTTAGAAGTCATTTCTATAGGTATTATAACATGTTGTCAAACCTGAGCTTTCTCTTTCAGAAGTTGAGTATTTATGGATATTCTGCAGCATCTTAGCAAATCAGTAATATGGAGATGATATGGAAGTGACACAAAGCCAGCTATAATAAACCATAATTACAATCTGTATGCTGTGTACATTTATTCTGTTTTTCTATTTTGACAGACTACAATGTAGATAATTTTGGAAATTGCTCTTTTTCCCTGTGGTATTTGACACAAAGCAAAAGGCATCATTTTCCTTCATTAAAAAGGAAGATGTAGAGGAAAGGTTATTAGAAATGGTCTTGATGAGTTTGGCATTCCCATCTCATGGGGAATTAATGACCAGCTGGAGTTAATGTCTCTTGGCTTTGCCTCAACTCTCCTAGTCAGACTTAATCCATAAGATAGACACTGGGCTTTATTACTTAATTAGAACACAAGCAACTAAGCAAATAGAGCTAAAGGTTTGATTTGCAACAGCAAACCAGAGGAATATAGAGGATTAAAAAAGAAATAAAGTGTCTGAAGCCATTATCTCTGACTTTGCGGACACATATAGCCAAATGCCTAGTGCTTAAAGGGTGGCAGACCAAAGACACCCCTCCCCTCCAAAATCTAAACTTGGGTGGCAGAAATGGCAAATTTGGTTACTAATGAGCAGATGGCTTATAAAGAGCAGACATATATTATAAACACTTGAAAAATTCTGGAATCCTGTTTATAATGTTTTCAATCAACATTTGACCACTGGTATACCTGCTCAGTCACACGACTCAGTCTGTCCTTTTGCTTAATGCATGTGTATGGATTTGTCTTCCCCTGCACCCACCCCACACCTTTTGAAAAAGCATATCATTCATGCCAATTGTACTTTGTTTTAAGAAGAAAAGGTAGCTCTGGGCTTGGTCTTATAAATACAGCATGATGCTTTGTGGAAATGGAGCGTTTCTCAAAAGATTATAATTCTTGCTTAGTTTAATGTATATCCAAAGTGGATTAAGTAATTATGCTTGCAGTAAAAATGTGAGTGATCAGATTGTTACTTCATTATGTCTTCAAGGCTAAAGTAGTTTCCCAGCATCCTCAAACATGACAAAACCCACAAATCACTGACTGAAAAAATACAAAATAAAGTAAGTAGTTTAAAGAATTGAATGTTCTTCAGATTGATGTGCTTTGGCCTCTAGCACACAGACTCAATAAGAAGAGCTTACAGTATTATGGATATTCTGCGGCATTTTAGCAAATCAGTAACAGGGAAATGATATGTCATAGTAGAAGGTGACTTGTTCCACAAAGATTGGGTACCAACAAGAACAATTCACTGTCTCCCATTATTGTATTAACGTTTTTTTGCAAGGATAACACAGTGAAAGGATCAGCATTGTTACGATATGTACTTTTAATATAAATATTTGGGAGCATGTGAACTGTATCATGACCCCTGCTTGACCTATTCAAAGGCCCTCCATAAGTCCCAAGTGAGAAGGTCATGTAGACAGACTGCTTGGAAGAACTGAGTTCATAGTAAGCAACTCTCTAGAGGAAGTTGGAAGTTGCCAGACTAGTTCCGCCACATCCCTCCGGAGTAAAGACAATAGCCTTGGCTTCACATTTAATGTGTCAGTGATTGACTTAACCACTCAGCCATTAAGCCAGCTTCCCCTCCAAATTGTGTCCAAACCTAAGCGCATTGTACACAGATTATTTGCTCTTGGCTTAAGAAAGCCCAGGCAATCTACACCTTTGTCTAGCATTGATACGTAGCCTCTGGATATGTTCAGCACTATATAAGGTTCCCAGTTTGAATCACTCCCTGATGCTATTCTAGGAGGACAGGCTGGTCCATGCCAGTTTCACTTCTGCCTATAGCTCCCGCAGCCAATCTCCCCTCATCCCGGCGGTCATGTCCATTCTCATCATCCATCTCAATCCGGCTTCCAGGAGAAGACCTCTGTGGTAGATATTCCAGTGGTGTCTCTTTCTCTCAGACCTAACTCCCAATCTTACCCCTCCCTTTTCTCTAGCATTGAAAGTGTGTGTGTGTGTGCCCCCTTTTGCTGTATGTGATATCTATGCTCCCTAATAAACTGTATTTTTATTGGATTCATTTGCACTAGTGTCACTTCTCTTGGGGTTTGTCGGCAGACCTCTGGTAGACAATATTGGGACCATGATTCCGGCGTAAGACTTTGTTAGGATCTTCCTCTCTGCATATTTTGAGCTAATTATAATTCCCCTAAGTAAGAGACTTCCTAACAGCATCCTACCACCTATTTGCCTAAAAGACAGCATTAGAAAGGAGATGCATTTGACAGTGCAATTCAATGTAGGTCTTCTTAATATTCAGTGTCTCTGGGACTTATTCCCAGTAAGTGTGTGTATGTGTGTGTGTGTTTGCAGCAAAAATATTGAAGGAGTGAACAAAATGTGACTTGGAGCTTCAGGCATGACAATGCCGCAGATGTGGCACGGGGCATATGACAAGCCCATTAACTGCCCTTTTTTGTTTTTTAAAAATGGTAAATTGCCTCATTTATCTCTAGGGGCCAGATCCATCATGTCCATATGCAGTCTGCCAGTATCTGGCCAAATCCTGGCCCTGGGGTTTTGGCTTGCAATATCCAAACAGGATGACATGAGGCTGGGGAGGAACACAGGCCTTTTGGCCCGTGTGAACAGCCCACAGGAAGAGGATTTAAGCCTATGACTGTGCCATGTGGTGCTATTAATGTGATATGACTGTTCTGTCTTGTAGAAAAGTTGCATTTTCTGTACGATCATATATTGTGCATGTAATCCCCCCAAAATTTTTCACAAGAATTTCACAACTCAAGATATTCTTATTGGCAGGGAAATTCTATCTGGGTCCTGTGTTGCAAAAGACTAATGGCTGTGACATAATTACTACTTCAAAAAATATTTTGTGGGAAGGCCTTTCAAATATTATTATTATTATTATTATTATTATCTTTTATTTATATAACTGTACATTTACACAGTGCTGTACATATAATCTTATAAATATCCATAACTGTAAGGAGGGCTTTTAGATCCTTAAGCCAAAGACATTAATTATAATGATAATCATACCTTTAAAAAACCTATACATTAAACTACAACTACAGGCCTACATGTTCACAACAGTATTTTCCATGTTTTATATATATTATGTTCAATTACATGCCACTTTGAGTCCCAGTTTTGGGAGGAAAGGTAGGACACTGAATGAAGGAATGAATGAATGAACATTCCAGGCTCCTTTTAATTGTAAGAAAAAAACCAATTATTTTGTGAGTGAAGATGAAATTCAACAAGTATATACAGTACAGAAATTAACACACAGACACACACACATACACACAAAGCCAAACCAAAAACTCAAGCACACATATTATTTACTACTGCTATTGTATCAGGATACACCTCTTCCAATACACTCAAACCCCATCATTCTTAATCAACTCAAGGTTCAAGGCAAGAATCCCTGAACAATCTTCTGAATTTCCCAAGATATAGCCTAGGAACAAACTACTTTCTGTCTTATTCTGGCTAATGATACAAGCTCTAAGAGGAGACCAGGTGCAGCAGAGATTATTGTACGTTATGTTCTGCAGACATGTACACTTCATGCTTTCAAACAAGTAAACACTCATGGAGCCATCAAGAATTAAAAATGAACCTGCTGTTTAGCAGGTCATGTTGTATATTTCTGGCCAGTAAGTTAAAAGAGATGTAGGAAGGAAAATCTCAAAGTGAATGGAGCTGGCGTTTAATAAATTGGCACAAGCAGCAGACAAAGAAGCTCTAAGGGAACAAAGAACTAAACAGCTCAAGACCAAATAATAATAACATAAAATGTATGAAGAAAATAAGATACCTCAGATCACTACTAGCAAAAGTACAGCCAGCACAAGTAAACACTGGTTATTAGTTGGGGTTTGGTTCCAGGTCCCCCCTTGGAAACCAAAATCCATGGATGCTCAAGTACCACTAAATACAGTGGCATAGTAAAATGGTGTCCCTTATATAAAATGGCAAAATCAAGGTTTGCCTTTTGGAATGTATGTATTTTAAAGATATTTTCAAGTCATGGATTCTCAAATGCACGGGTTAAAAAAAAACCTGTGGATATGGAGGGCTACTGTAAAATGCTTATATTGAGAGCAAAGCACAGCAAAAATTGTTATAAAAGGGGATACAGTTTAGCATTTGCTTTATGCCTTCAAATCAACTGTAACTGATGGCTTTATTCCCTCAAATGTCAAGCTGGGAGAAAACCTTGAGGCCTATTCATTATATATCTGTTAAAACCAAGCTAACTTACTAGAGCTTTATTTACCTTTATCAGTAATGCAACTTCATCCACATTGTTTGTTAGCTAAAAAAAAAAATTAAAGAAAAGGCCAGGAAGAGATTACTTTGTGTATAAACATGAAGATATATAATATAGAGAGATATAATATATAGTGGTCCCTCCACCTTCATTGAAGTTAGGGGTGAAGGACCCCCATGAGTGTGGAAAAACTCCCGGTCCTCCTGTGCAACTCTGTGGTCAACATCTGCCAGAAGTTGATCATAGGATCTTGCTGGAAGACCTATAAATGCCTAGGGAAGTGTTTTCTCTAGGAACCTCTGAGTTCTCCAGCACAACGCTATGGTCAATGTCCGGCAGAGTTGTGCTAGAGGGCTTAGAGATTCCTATAGGATACTCTCTCTCTCTATATATATATGTGTGTGTGTGTGTGTGTGTGTATACATATCTTTACAAGCATTCCATGTTAGGACCTTCATATTAGCACCCACATATACACACAGCATCTGCATCATTTGAGCAAAATTAAATCTGGTTCAAGGTTTGGATTTTCAGACGTTGACCTGAATGAATAAATTCAGTCTTAAAGGTAAATTCACTGGCCCCATTTAGGAACAATGGTATGGCTACAACAAGGTGTGCATATGTAGGGCTTTGGACAAGATTACAACTTACAACCTGAATATTGTAAATGTTCCCTGATCATCCATAAATAAGCCTTTTTAAAGAGCGTAATAATTCCTAGGGAAGCTTGTATTTGTTTATAACCTATCTAAGGTCTGCAGAGATATATAAGATGGAGTGATATGGCTTGTTTATTGTATAATTGATTGAGGCCTGCATGAAATTCTAATAAGATAGTTTTATGCATGACTTCTTGTCCATTACTACTTCCTTACCAGAATTATATTTTTTCTAGCTCATCCTGAGACAATTTAAAAAGAAGGAAGATGAATTTCTTTCATATTTTTTATTAACCCATTCTCTATTCAAGTATGAATATTTTAGCTTGAATTAAATGCATAATTCTGTCTGTCTCTTTCAAAAAGGACAAATCCTTTATTCTCTCTGTTAATATATTGGGACTACTGACTGTAAGGTTTTTGGAAAATATGTTGCCACCTGGCGGTTGAAAGAGCTTGTTGTCTCCAGCAAAGGCTCCTTCCTTCCTTCCCTTTTCTTTTTTGGCAAGTGACACCTATGAATTTACTTTAGCATTCATATTTAACGGTCAATCTCCTGAACTTCCTATGAAGATAAAGCTGAGCAGAAAGCTTTTTATGTGAACACTATTCAGATGAAAATTCATGTACTTGCTTCATCGTATTGAACTTGAGCAAGCCGCAGTGTTTCCTGGTCTTACAAGTGAAACCGCAGGAGTTTGTTACTGTAAAGTGCTTTTGAATCAATAAACATGAGCTAGGTTTTAATTAGTGATATAAAACGTACTGCTCAAGAGCATCCACTAATTTCAATATCTTGATATAGTACAGTACTACCAGTTTACCAACACATTTATTTCTAAGTTTAATTTAAATTGAATGATTTTTAGCTTCAGTTCATGATCTACAGTCTGCCCCAATCACCTAGATGTAAAGCTAAGTGGATTCATTCCCAGAAAGAAATTACACAAGTCAACTGGTTCATTCTGAAATTAAAATCCTAGTACTGTACATCAGCATTCACAAATACTAAATTTTTAACCCACCCATTTTTCTGATTTTGAGACTTTCCTTAAATCATTTAATTAACTAGATTGCTCCTATTATTTCCTTCCACCTGTATTAAATAAATTATTTTAAGGAAATACTTTTGACTTTTGTTTTTCACATATGATTTTTTATTAAGCTTTAAAAATTGCAAAACAGTATGTTTAGTGATTAGATATATCTCTGTCTCAGTCTAGCTTTAAAAACACTATATGCAATGGGACATATAAATATAATGATTTTGGTAGAATTAGTAGCTTTTCCAGAGAGCATATTTCTATGCAAGACCCACTCAACACAACATACCAAGATTTATTATTATGTAGAATGGCTCTTGTACAGGTTAAGCTTCCCTAATCTAAAATGCTTGGGATCAGAAGTGTTTTGGATTTCAGATCTTTTGACATTTTGGAATATTTGCATTAATGTAAAATGATGTATCTTGGAGGTGGCACCCAAGTCTAAACATGAAAAATTAAAAACATAGCCTGGATATATTTTTATAAATATTTTAATAATTTTGATCAGGAAACAAAGTTTGTGTACATTGAACCATCAGAAAGCAAAGGGGTCACTATCTCAGCTGCCCAGGAAAACTGTTTTGGTTTTGAAGCATTTTGGATTTTTGGATAAGGAATACCCAAGCTGTATTTGTTTGTTTATCAGCTGTTGCTTGAATTTTAAAAGATGTAATCAATATACTGAAGAAGGTTAAATATAGCAGCAATGTTAGTGTTATAGTACTTGGTCACATCTTCTTTCAGGAGAATGACTGCACCTTGGTGGACAAAAGGATATGAGGTTCTTATTCAGAAAAGCCCATATGAAAATCCAGTGTTTCATAAGGCAATATAACATGGGACATTTTTGCTAATACACATATTCCATTCTTGCCCCCTCCAGATGTGTCCTTAAAAACCAAGAAAAAGTGTGGAAGCTTAAAGGCTAGGTTGTAAGGAAGCCCAAACATCTTTATTGACCCTGGCCCACATCTATTGAAACCCTGGTCTCAGCTTCCAGTTTTCTGGTTCTGTGGAGCCCGAGACAATATGAGATAGTCTCAACCTTGTTCTTAAACTAGAAGTGTAAACATGAAAAGTTTTTTGGGAGGTGGGGGAGTTATTATCTTGCAGTGTGTGAAAAGCAAATTGTATGCCATTGCCAAGCAGGAGTAGGCCAGGGTGCAGTTACATTTAGGGCAGGAGCATAGATCAAGAGTTATACTCCATTCCATAGTGAAAGGCTGTGAGTCCAAATCTGACTTAGAATCATAGAATCATAGAGTTGGAAGAGACCCCAAGGGCCATCCAGTCCAACCCCCTGCCATGCAGGAACTCCAAATCAAAGCATCCCTGACAGATGGCCATCCAGACTCTGTTTAAAGACCTTCAAGAAAGGAAACTCAACTGCTGTTGAACAGCCTTTACTGTCAGGAAGTTCCTCCTAATGTTGAGGTGGAATCTCTTTTCCTGGAGCTTGCATCTGTTGTTCTGTGTTCTAGTCTCTGGAGCAGCAGAAAACAAGCTTGCTACCTCCTCAATATGACATCCCTTCAAATATTTAAACAGGGCTATCATATCACCTCTTAACATCCTCTTCTCCAGGCTAAATATCCCCAGCTCCCTAAGTCATTCCTCATAAGCCATGGTTTCCAGACCCTTCACCATTTTAGTTGTGCTCCTCTGGACACATTCCAGAGATTAAGAGTCATGCAAACAATACAAACCTAAATGATAATAATCTATCATACTCACACCTATACACTGGAATTCACATGCTGAAATGTGATTGAGGCCTTTTTTGACGGGCAGGGTGGTCTCTTATAATGAACCTTTCTCTATTTTCTTTTCTGCCTGGATAGGACTACTGGTGCCTTGTAAGCAGTGTTCCCATCCCTGATTTTTGAGCCATTTCAACCATGTTGCTCCATATTTTAAAATATGGTCTGAAAGGAAGCATACTTCATGTCTCTCCCCCCCCCCCCACCGTTATGTAAATAGCAGCCCCTAGATGTATATGTGCTTTTACTCTCATGAAGAAAGCGGGCACTCCAGGATCTGTACTGCTCAATGGCATTTCTGGCTTTGTGAAAGTGATGTTGTGTCATCATTATGGGGTTTTAAAAGAATGCCAAGGACACAGTTCACCCCATTTCCATTTGGCACTGCTTTGTTTCAAATGCTCTATTTCTTAAACATAATTTTATTTTCATGCATTTTAAAGCCACATTATGGACAGGTGGCTCTGAAAGGCAGGTTTTAACACAAATTTTCCCATTTAATTTGCAGTACAGAATTTCCCTTGAAGACCCTGTCCTTCAAAACAAAAGGAACAAAAGGAGGGAACACTTAGTGTGTAAGTGTTGGGTGCCTTAAAATGTCCTCCACCTTGTCCTCCTGCTCTCCCATTCAAATTCTCACAGAAGAGAAAGTGGGGAGGAACAAAGGGAGCAACTCCCCTTTCCATGCAGGAATTCTGCCATGGAGAAATCCTAGCCTTGGAAGGGACCCCGGGGTCATTAGTCCAACCACCTTCTATTCCATGCAGGGATATATAGAATTGTAGAATCCTACAGTTGGAAAACACCCTGAAAGAACATCCAGGCAAACCCTTTCTCCTCCATTGGGTAAGAGGTGGGCCATTCTGTAAATTCTTCCTATTATCACCGCTTTGCAATGCAAAAACAACAGCAGCATAGACCTTGTGATGATCTTGGGACAGTATCTTGCCAGCTATGGATACCATGAAACTCAGAAAGAGAAATCTTTATCTGAAAATCAGAGATAAGACCACAGTTTAAGAGAATCAATAGTAAAGTCACTTCACATGACGCTTCATCAATGCTCCAGCTACAACCTGCAGGAAAATGAAACATATGATGAAATCTCTCTTGGATGCTATTGACACAATGCTAGCATTCATGGATCTGATCTGTGTTACCTATGAGGCAGACTCATTTTCCTTATCCTCCATATGGAATATTAAAGTCTGAGATTTGTTTGCAATTCTTCAGTTATTTCAAATATATACCAAAACAAGGGATATCCTGTTTCTAGAAAGCTGAGCAACAATTCAATAAATGAAACACCTACTCTATTTATATTTATCAATAGGTACATACATAGGAAGATAATCAATTCATGTGGTGCTGGAGAAGAGTGCTGAGGATTCCATAAATAGTCAAAAGGCAAACAAATGGGTCCTAGAGCAGATCAAGGCAGAAATCTCCATGGAAGCCAAGATGACAAAACTTAAGCTGTCGTACTTTGGCTACATCATGAGAAGGTACAACTCATTAGAAAAAACAATAATGCTAGGAAAGGTGGAGGAAAGTAGAAAGGCAGGAAGGCTGCATGATATATGGAGCAGCACTATAGAGTGTAGTGCAATAATCTCGATAAAAGGAAGTCACAGTTATGAGTTTATAGGAACTAAGCAGAGCAGTGGAGGACAGGGAATCTTAGGACCTTATCAGATGGGAGGAATTTCTCTTTATTGTGAATGGAGCCAATTCTAATTCATGTGAATTCCCATTGCATTCAGAATGCGTTCAGAATGACTTTCCATTACCCGAAAATGACCCCCATTGCCCGAAATTGTGTGAGATGCTTTAATTCGCAATAATGTAAAACCCATGATTGTGTTTGGAATGACTTCCCCTTTGCCCAAAATTGCGTGAGATACTTTAATTGCAGTAATGTGAAACCCCATGATTGCGTTCAGATTGCCATTAGATTATACTTCCAATTTCCGACGTCTGATAAGGTCCCTAGAGTCTTATCCACAGGGTCGCCATGAGTCGGGATTGACTTGAGAGCTCTTAACAACAAAAACAAAGTGCTTGTTTCACATCCTGCCCCTTTGTTTATATTTTGTCTTTCTCTCAATGAGCTCTGTTTTGTTTTTGGAGGATGATCAGAATACTAGCAGTAAACTAGTGAGCTACTTGTCTATATAGGGAACTGAACTCCTGCTTAGTGCTGCATTCTTATTAATCCATTTTTATTTTTGTGACTTAGCATGATAGATATGTATGTTCAGTTGTCTGGGAGCAACTGTCAAGAAGGCCCCCAAAGTTGCTCCCACCAAAAAACCCTGCAAAGGTGGTGGGAAAAAGAAACCAGCCTATCCTGAAAATTTCAGAGCTCTAATGGGCTCAGAAAAGGATATATTGTGCTTTAGGTAGCCTGAACCCAAGCCAAAAGTTAATAAAGTATTGTTTGCAGATAAGGAGCAGTTAGTTATACCTCTTTCCTTTTCATTGTAGTTTTAGGTTCTCCCTCTTTGGGCCCAACTAGGATCTACAGAAATATTTTTACTCAACTGAGGTCTAATCTGCATGCAGAAATAATTCAGTTAGACACTGCTTTATCTGTTGTAGCTCATGCTATGGGATCCTGGAATTTGTAGTTTGTAGTAGCACCACAGCTCTGATAAAGAAATCTAAATATGTCACAAAACTACAAGTCCCAGAATTCAATAGCATTGAACCAGGGTAATTAAAGTGGTGTCAAACTGCATTAATGTCTGCTGTCCAGATTAGATCTGAGACTCTTCTAATATTTCTTTAAGTCTAGAAAGCTACCCCTCTATTTTTAGATAGACATTTTGAAAACATTTGAAAACTTAAAGGCTTTTTCTAATTCCATATAAAGCTCTCTAAAATTATCTTGCCATCACAACATATCTTACAGGAGATAAATATAGTTTAAGTTTCAAAACGAAATTTAAAAATCCTCTATCTGAGATGTGTGGTTTTTATAGAATGTCTCATCCATCCTAGTTAAGCTGGTTTTATATTCCTGAATAAAAATTGTCTACAAAACTAAATACTTTGCAATCTCAATTAGAAAAAAAAAAGTATTGGAAGAAATGCCTTAGATTGGTTGCCTCATAAATTTCCAGTGTTACCCCGAGGCGGAGGTGTTGGCAGAAGTAACCATACCAGAAAGGGGGGAGGCAGGGAGGGATGGAGGGAAGTGGTGTCCAGCCCAGGCCAACAACCATGCGGGTTTGGGGCCCCAGAGAATGCCAGGGGGTTGCCTTCTCTCTCTGTCCCAGCTTCCCCCCATCTCTCCCCTGGAGTCCTGGGCTGGGAGAGCTGGAGGAGTCTGGCACGGCCTTCGGGGGAAGAGCCCAGTGGAGGATTTCCCCCAGAGCCAAGAGGTTCTTTTGACCATTCCTTGCCCCCCGCCCCCCAAGACTCTGTCCCCTGAAGCCTCTGGGGATTGGAGTGCAAACACATCGGGAGGGGGGACACAGGATCTGCAAGCCCAGCAAACCTGGTTCCCCCATGAGCTGTGACACAAAGGAACTAGTGGGAACTACATAGTCTAAGGTCTAAATTCGCATCCATAGTGAGAACTAAGCATCAGAGTTGATCAATTCAGCCACCATTGTCAAAACAATTCACAAAACGGTTTAAATGGTAAGTGGGAATGGGCCCTTAGTTTCATTGCCTCACTCGCATTTGCTAACATTTGGAGTCTACCAAAACAGGCATCCTGCTGTCAGTCCCTGTTCTTTGACTTCCGCTTTTCGGGGGCAGAAGATGAGTCTTGGCACTACAACAACTGGGAGCAAAAGAGGAAACTATTTCAGTAAATACAAAGGACTTTTATCACACTAGCAAAAAACACAGGAGCATAGCGGGATGCTCCCGCCAATATCATGCAATAACGCTATGATCATCACATGACAACATGCAACGTCATAATTATCACATGATTATTCCATGAATAAAGAGGAATTCTAGTGCCACTTTTTATTCATGGGAAAATCCTGTGAATAAAAAGTGGTGCTAGAATGCCTCTTCATTCATGGGATAATTGTGCGAAAAATTGCAATGTCGTCTGATAATTATTGCACGATATTGATGGGAGCATCCGGCTATGCTCCAGTCTTTTTTGCTAGTGTGATAAAGTCCAAAGACACCCTCAAGAGGTATTACAAATTGGAGCAACAAATCAGTTAAGTCTTGCAAATTGGAGGAGGTTGCTGTTTTAATAAGCAAACTAGAGATTTACACACAGCCCTTTCGTCTTGTCTGGAGTGGAGCCTCCCAAAACCAGAGAATTTGCACCCTTGTCTCCCACCAGGAAATGTTCCATGAAAATGGGAGACACAGGGCCAGTCCCACACATCTGGTAACTGTACAAGCAACTGTCTCTTGTAAATGGTTTTTATAACTATGTTTTGATGGGAACTTTGAACAAAGTATTTAATAACATTAAAAAGATATTAACTCTGGCATGTCTTTCCCACTGAAGCAGGATATTAGCTCAATAGCTTCCAGAATTTGAGTCCAACTCTCTCTTGGGGCAATTTCTGGAATTCTCTGTCAGCTTGCACACTAGAATACCAGCATTGTGATCCAGGTAGCTTGAAATGATGACTCCACCGTGTTGTACTTGTTAGGAATGGCTTCAAATCCCCATGCAGCCATGAAGAACATTATTCGGCTAACTCAGAAGGGAATTAGCAGGGGAGTCTGTCATTTTCTGCTGTTAGAAGAATTCAGAGAGGAATCTGCCATTTTTCTCTACTTTTGGGATTTTTTTTGTTTTGTTTTTGTTTTTGTTTTGTTTTTGTTTTTGTTTTTTTGGCCTGCTACCTTTTTATATTCTCCTCCTAAAGATGAGAATAAAGTCCCAGATCTTTGGCTGGGACCAAGGAATCCCTATATTTTACCATTTCCTAAGTTAAGCAGCTGTTAATTTTTTGGGAGGTTTATTAACAATGGATGTGAGGGAGAAGAGATCCACTAATTCTGGTCACCCCAACTCAAAAAGTTAATGGCTGAATTAGAAGAGGTGTAGAAAAAGTTAAATGGGATGCAGTATGTTTGTTATTAATATTGTCTTCAGAAATCATTGTAGGGAGTTCTGTCAGTTAGTCTCTTGTCACCACCCACATTATTAAGAATGGCTCCCAATTGGCAAGTAGTAATAATAATAATAATAATAATAATAATATTAATAATAATAAATTTATTTATATACCACCTTTCCAAAGGATCAAAGTGGTTTACAACAATGCTTAAACAATTACATATACAATTAATTAATACATACATGACTAAGAAGTTCATCCTCTTACCTTAATTAAAATACCAACATCAAAATACAGTTAATTACATAAAAATATATTAAATTATATCCTCCTCTACAAGGGGTCAGCCAATTTTACCACCTTGTTTGTTCAACTTTACCACCCTCAATTTGTATGCAGAAAATATCATATAACAAGCAGGTTTAGACTTAAGAAAAGGAGGAGTGAAGAAAGGAGGAAGGAACATTCACAACCTAAGATATGTGGATGACACCATACTACTAGCAGAAAACATCATAGACTTGGAAAAATCACTAAGGAATGTCGAAGAAGAAAGTTTAAAGGCAGGCTTGCTGCTAAACATAAAGACCCTCCCCCCCAAAAAAAATAATGACCATGGAGGATGTACATAAATTCAACTTTGATAATGAGGAAATTGAAATAGTTAAAGATTTCCCATATCTTGGATCAAACATTGCTCAGAATAGAGATTGCAGTCAAGAAATAAGAAGAGTAGGAATGGGAAGGGTAGCAATGAAAGAACTAAATAAGATCTTAGAGTGCAAAGAAAAAACAGCTGAGCACTGAAGTTAGATTTGTCCAATCCATTGTATTCCCTATCACCATATATGGATGTGACAGCTGGACAGTGAAAAAAGTGGATAAAAGGAAAATCAACTCATTTGAGATGTATCCTGAATAGTACTGTGACTGCCTTCGACAGCCAAAGAGGGAAACGAATGGGTCCTTGAACAGATCAGACGTGAACTTCCCCTGGAAATCATGATAGTCAAACTGAAGCTGTTGTACTGTGACCACATGAAGAGAAGGCATGAATCATTAGAAAACACAGTAATGCTGGGAAAGGTTGGAGAGAGTAGAAAGAGAGGAAGACTACACAGCAGATGGATAGACTCAATCAGGGAGGCCACAGGCCTCAATCTACAAGACCTAAGCAGAGCAGTGGAGGATAGGCAGGCTTGGAGATGTCTCATCTATAGGGTTGTCATTTGTCAGGGTTGACTTAAGGGCAGTTAGAATAATAACTTCTATCTTCCCTTTGGCACTGCTGTGTAGCTACACATATATTTGCCTATTAGAAAGATTTTTTTTAGTTCTTCATAATCTCTTTATGGTTTTATCACCTTTTGTTAGGAAATTTGGCCATCTCACTGCTTGACTTTGAGATAATTTATGAAAATCCCTTCCCCTCTTTGTCCCTTTCTCCCTCATGCTTTTGGGCCAATATGTCTCAGAAATATGTGGAGTAATGGTAAAGAATTGTTGCATACCCTGAGTATCTTCACCAAGGATGAGTGTGCCATTTTCCACTCCCAGGACACACTCTGGCATCTGCAGCAGCCCTCTGCTTGGAATAGAAAGTGACTGGAATATTACATCCAGTTTAAAAAGTGAGCTCAGCCCACTCCCCCCACAAACAGGTATCATTTTTGTTGATTCCAGATAGTTCCAGGATTATGTTTTCTTCATAGAGAAAATTCCTACTTGCCAACCGTGAACAGAGAAGCTGGTCAGTGGACATCATACTTCTGTAATGATATCCTGCATCTATCAAGCAAAAAGAAGGTATACAGTTTCTGACATACACATACTTGTGAATCATAGGTCTGCTCCTATTCCTCTGAGAAAAGAAGCAGCAGCTGTTACATGATGGGGTGGCACTAGTTTAGCCTTCACTCAGGGTCTTCAGGTGTCTTAAAAGTACTTGAAGAGGTAGGTTTGTGCAGACATGATTTATCTCCAGAGAGGTAAGGCAGTGTCCTGTCACCATTGTCTTCTTTCCACAGAGTAAGCAAATCATAAGCCAGAACCATGTTGGGGCATTATGTTGGGATAAAGCCTTGTCATATGAACAGTTGCATTCTATACATAGGCATTTAAGAAGCATCCAAATAGTTCCTTGGCAGCATCCAACTAATATCTAATTCAACTCACTCAACTTGAAATTTGACTTGAAAGTATCGTGCAAGGACTTGATATGCAAAGGCAGAGACATGAGATTTGACTTGAGACTTGGAATAAAAGACTTGAATACATCACTGACATAAAGCTCTACTGGCGTAGTGATGTGAACATCTCCCAGCAAAACAGGCTAGTTTAAACTCTAGTTGGTAGAAGGCACAACTCTGCCCCACTACAACTGGAACAACCACTGATTGGCCACAACATGTGCTAGAAAGCTACCAGTCACACCTCCCCTGCTGTCACTGCTGCCTGGGTAATGTCCACATCTGTACATCAGTATAGCTTTATGTCAGTGAAGCATTACAGTCTTTTACTCCATGTCTCAAGTCAAATCTCAAGTATCTACTTTCGAGTATCAAGTCCTTGTAAGATACTTTCAAGTCAAATATCAAGTTGAGTCTCAAGTCAAGGAACCTACTTTAATAGGGAAAAAAAGGTGCTGGTGGTGGTGCTGGTGGTGCTGAAGTAGAGTTTCAAAATCTAGAAAATGAAGAAGATGTGAATTAGGTTTAAAAAATTGTCATAGGCAATGTCTACTCAGGAGCCTGTTTCTACTGCACATCAGAGCCTTTCTAAAGCTTTTCCTAGGAGCAGTAGGCAAGAGTTGACCCCATAGTACAGAGCACATTTCTCAAAGGATAATAGCAAACACATTAGGGAAATGGCTTGAGGTGGTGGTCTGCAGGACATGGGGGCTTTATGTATGGCAAATGTAAAATACCACTTCTGTCATGTAACTGGTAGGCAAAAAGCAGTAAAAAGGAAATAATGTTCAAAGGAGGAAAACTATTTTCCGTTCTGTAACATTTCTGTAATATTTCTGGATGAAGTTAGGCCAACAACTCAGTTGCTAAAAAATATATAAGTCATGGGTTGAGTTGAGTCAGTTCATCATTCATTGTCAAGTCCAAGTCAAGTCATTGAAGCTACATTGAATCTACTTGATCAATTCAAGGCTACATCACTGCTCTAGGTTTTTTGCTGCCTTCTATAGAATCTTGGCCCTTCATATATATGCAATCTCTCCTCAACCTCAGTTGTTTCTGGTAGTGGCCAGGACAAAATGAGGCTTGTTGGTGTAACTGATCATGTCTGCTTGCTTTGTTTCCTCTTCCCTTATTTTGGACTGACTAAGGCATTTTCAGTCATTAATAGGCTTTTCTAATAAAACACAAGGATGACAGAACTCTTGGCTGCAGGCATGATGTTAATACCAGTTTGCTTCCACCTGTCTTTTCCTTGTTGTAATGGGCTGCTTCTGTGGATCCAGAAAAGTGCCTGTGTATGGAGCTTTTTGCCTCATTATTCTCAGTCACTAACAGGCTCATCTAAGTAAGCACTGGGTAAATATTGCTCTTGAATATGGTTGCTTAAGTTTTTCATTTTCCATGCACCATGCAGAGTCAGTAGTAGTGTCAAATGGTACAAGGAGTTGGGATTTTGCTTGCCGGGCATACGTCTCTTTGCACGTGAGATGCTGAGAGATCATATTTGCTTCTCATTTGTCCACCTCGTGCATGCTTTGATGTGCGCAGGGGAGGGAAGTCCCCGGAGGCAGAACATCCCATATATGAAGGTGCATGAATGCATGTGCCAGAACAAGCACATAAACACATATGCATGCATATAATACACTCCTTCCCTCACAGACATTGAGAGTGTGACTCTTGCTGCTGCTGGTTACACCAGCCAACCTGCCTGCCCATCCACCTGTCTGCCTCTTCTTGTCTCAATTTGCTTCTGAATCTGTGCACACTGGTAGCCCCAAAGCCTGTCATTCTGTACAACAGTTTTGTTGTTTGTTTTTTTTTGCTCCAGTGAAAGGAGGCAGGCAAATGGAAAGGAAGGACCCAGAGGCAAGTAGAGGAAGGATGACCACCAGGGCTTCAGGGATATGTTTGGCCAAGGCATCTTTGCCATGGTGGAATCTTATTGCCTTTTTTTATTTCAGAGTTCCTGTAGGAACTGAAGAGTAAATGGCCAAGGCAAGGGCTGCTGGGAGGGGTTCTTCAAATAATATAATTGATCACAAACCTATTAGGATTTTAAAGGTCAATACCAGCATTATGAATTTGGTCTGGAAGTTTATAGGCAGGGAGTTTTCTCCATCCAGATATTGTATTTAGCTCAACAGTGCCTGTGTTACGAAATCACTGATCTTTCTTGTGTATTTTATCAGCCCTCGCCCACACTGCAGAAGAGATTACATGTTTTGATCCAAAGAACTAATCTAAGATCATAGGAGGGGGTTGTAATAAATCAGATGAATCGCTGCCTTTTTCCAGCTCTGCAGCATTCCATATAGCTGCCTCCACAACCCCTAATGTACCAGTATTGTGGCTGCCACTATCATCACTGCCGCATACTCTGGCTGTACTACTTCTGCCATTGCTGCTATGGCGACACTGCTCATGACCTCAAATTCCTACCCTCCATGAAAGCTAGAGATTGTACTATGTATGGCCACCATTCTCAAATGGCTCTATGCCTCTTTGCTGGCCAAACTTATAAGAATCTTCCAGATGATTTCATTTATTACATTCTACCATTCTGACCATAAATCAGTCTTGAATTTGACAATCCACACATCTTGCCAGTCTCTGCTTTCATTATATTTTTGGAGAAGTATTTTTTTACCCAAATGCCATTCCTCAGCAACAGATATAGAAGGCTATTTTGGAAACTGGGAGTGCAAATGGTGGTATTTGCAATGGTATTTTTTGTGCTACAATTTTGCTTTCTCACCTCCCCTACTCCCTAGGCCTCAAAAATGTTTTATAAGAAAATAAGGTTTCATAGAAAATAATTATTGAATGTGAGAAAGAAAGCAGTTCTATGCAACATTTTGTAAAAACAACCCTGACTGAGTTCAGTGGACTTACTTCTGGAGACATGTGTATCCACGAGGAGTAGGAATGAGAAGCAAATATGATCTTTCAGCATCTCATGCGCACACAGATGCATTCCCAGCAAGCAAAGTCCCAACTCCTTGTACCATTTGACACTACTACTGACTCTGCTAAAGTTTAAAATGATGTGAAGGTTTTAAAAGAGTCAAGAGCTTCTAGCTGCATTCTCTTACTATTTTTATTTATTTATTTATTTCACATATATGCTGCCTTTCTCCCAGACTGGGATCCAAGGCATCTTCCAAAGAGGAACAATTAAAAAATATTTTTTTAAAAAAATTAAAGCCTTCTACATTATATAAAATTTAAAAACAATACAAAAGAATAAATCTTAACAATTAATGTCACAATTAACTGTATACATTCAAGAGAACTGAAATTTCTTAAGGAATAATGGGAATTGAAATATCTTAAGGAATAAACAAAAATCAAGATTATAAAGAATTGACATTAATTTATGGGAAAGAGAGACTCCTGTAGAAACAGAAGGTGTGAGACTGGAGAATACAGGGTTTTTAAAATCAATAATTGTGGGTCTGTTTTATCATAGCTGCATAGTGACTCAAAGAGATACATGGGAAGAGCTGGGGAGGTGGTTATTGATGTTATTGTTATTATTGGATGATACTTCCCAGGATTATTTTCTGGACGTGAGTTGCTGAGCATTTCCCTCAGTCTCAGAAGTGCTACAAGATCCCTTTGCATACTTTCCCAAGTGTTGTACAGGGGAAAATCCACTGGCTGATGGAAGGAACAATCACCAGGAACCTCTACTTTGCACACCCCATTGAAATGAATGTGATATTTGGAAGAGAGCAGAGAAGTGTGGTTTATATTGGCACTCACATACTACAGTTGGTCCAAAGATCTGCAGCTAGATTGCTAACTGAGGTTCCCATGTTGCAGCAACTCCCCTGGCTGCTAGTCCATTTATAAAGCCCTATATGGCTTGAGTCAAGGCCCATATATCTATTTATGAGCTGATTAGATCTTCTAGAGAGGTCCTTCTCTCTGTCCCATCACCTTCTTAGGCTCATTTAGTGGGGACAAAACAGAGGAACATATTGATGGCAGCTCCTAGTCTTTGGAACTCCCTCCCTAGGGATACAAGGATGGCTTATTCCTTGCTCCTCTTCATTCAGTAACTGAAAACATTTTAGAAATTAAATGGGGTATTGTTTTTTTTAATGATGTACTCTTCATTCTCATGGTTTGTATAATCTTTTAATGAATTTTAAGATTTCTAGTGTGTAATGTTTTAACTTTATAAACTGTTTATAACAAACTATTATATTTAGACTCTTACCAAAGTTTTTGAACAGTTGTTAAAATATCTGTATGCAGTTGGTTCTCTGCATTTGTGGCTCTGACTTTTGCAGATTTGATTATTTGTAGATTTGATTGATATGTTCACTCTAGTAATCTCTAACTCTTCCAGGGCCATAAAGTTGCACTGGAGGACCTAAAGATTACTAGCGAAAACAGTGCTTTCAGTATTTGTAGGTCCTCCAGTGTAACTCTATGGTCAGCGTCTGACAGATGTTGACCACAGAGTTGTACTGGAGGACCTAGAGATTCCTAGAGAGGTGTTCTTTCAGGTTAAAAAAAGTAGTGTTTTTTTTTATTTGTGGTTTTTCCACTTTCACAAAGATCCTGTGCCCATAACCCCAGTGAACATGGAGGGCCCATTGTAGTTTTTAAAAAGTTAGGAGTCCCATTATTCAGAGAAAAGTGGGATATATATGATAATAAATAGCAACAACAAACAAAGAAACAACAACAACTAGAATTACATAAAATAGACTTTGATGAAAACTGTAGTACTCTTGGAACAGTTTGTTTGAAGTAGCAACTAGGAAATATCTCTAGGACATTTGCTGGAGGGAAGTTTTCAGAAAAATCTCAGTATGGATGTGGTATGTATGTGTGTGAACTTGTGCTGATCATGGCCAGTATCATCACCTGTAAATGTCTTCAGTAGAAAATGTCTAATCAGCCTTAGAAACTGTTAAAGGTACATAGAAGAAAAACCTACTAGGGTCACATTCAAAACAAATAACTAAATACATATCTGATCTACATTGTCTTACATTCACTCATATATTTCCCAATTCAGCAGCACTACATTATCTGGCAAAGTATTAATTTCTCAACATATATCACTTCTAAATCATGTAAGCTGACTGCAGATGTTGCTCAGCTGTTCTAGCATATAGGAATTTTGACCTTTCTCTTTATCTTGGGTCTTGAAATCTTTGATGTAGCATTTATTAATGCTGTAATAAAAGCATTTAGTAATGCTGTGGTTTGTTTTTTTTTTGTCTTCTGTCTTTCTCTATTGTTGGATGATAACAAAAAGTACGACTAGCAAATGCAAATATTGCCTCACCAATGTATTAATATCCCTATTATTGTCGAAAAAGCAAATGAAATATATACTGATATAAAATATAAGAAGCAGACAATAAAATCAGAGACATGGGGATTTAACATGTGCGAGATAGTGAAGTAAAAAGAGGAGAATATGAAGACTGGAGGGCCTACTCTGCTAAGAGAGAGCTGAACAATGTTGTTGTGCTGATGAATGGAGGGAAACTGAGGGGACGGTAGCTTGGCAGGCTAGGATATGTGCAGTACGCAGGACGGGTGGAGTTTCCAAATGAGGTCTTTGCAAACTCACCCATTTATGTGACGTACAGAGACCACAAAGAAGAAAATGAATTTCAACAGGAATTAATGTAAAGAACTACAACTTGTTAGCTGCCCCTGAGTCAGCCTCGTCTCAGTGGTAACTGTGGATGAGACATCTCCAAGCCCCCTTGTCCTCAGTTGCTCTTCTTAGGTCCTGCAGGCTCAGGTTTGTGGCCTCTCTGACTGAGTCTAACCATCGGTCATGCGGCCTTCCTCTCTTACTGCTTCCCTCTACCTAGTTCTTAGTATTATTATCTTTTCTAATGCATCATGCCTTCTCATGATGTGGCCAAAGTATGCAGTCTCAATTTCATCATCTTTGCTTCCAGAGAGAGTTCAGGTTTGATTTTTTTCTAAGACTCATTTGTTTGTCTTTTTGGCTGTCTAAGGTATCTTTCTTTAGAGGTTTTAAAACAGAGGTTGGATGGACATCTGTCAGAGTTTCTTACTTGTGTATTCCTAAGAGGCTTTGCTTAGATGTAATACTTTCCAGCTCTGTGATTTCTAGACTCTCCTGTCAGAAGCTAAGCATTTACTTATGCGACAGCTACATGTTCATTAATAATGAGGGCCCTGCAACCTAACAAACACCTCTGCTGTGAAATATGATAGATTTGGGTTGATGGCCTCTGGTACCCACAGGAGCAGAGGGAAGAGAACATTTCTTTGTTGGGTCTAGGTCAATTTCTCCCAGCTGCACACATCTCTCCATAGCCCTAACTAGAAAATAGGTACTGCTTGAACTGCCCACACATTTATCTCTCAAACCAACAAGGAGATCCATATGTGCATCATCTGCTGCTGGAACATGAGATGTGGGTGTAAATCATATGCACATCAACATCTGTATCTCAGTATGGATACTGCCTACCCATACTGCATTATTATAGCTGGGGTGCATGTTTGAATGAGATCCATATTCTGGGGCACCAAGTTCTCATAAATGCCTTTTTACGAGTGATTTGGATCAGAGTCCAAAAGTTTTATTATATTTCTTTCCCTTATGAGCACATCTTTTGTTCTGTTGTGCTGTTGGGCAATAGTGAGAGCCCCGTGAGACTAATTTTACACCTGTAAAATCTCCTGGAATAATATCAGATTTCTTAAACCTAGCAGTTCAGGCATATGGTTTATAATGGCTGCAGACTGAATTCACAACCCAAAGGCTTGGGTTTATTGGAAAACCTTCCCCTTCTTTTTAGTGTTGCAATACTATCAATAACATTCCATAACTTGAATGTATATGGAATTTATCTTTTTGACTACTTTCGGAGTTTACCATATGGCCGAACTAAAATTATTGGAGATAACACAATAGAATAAGATTATCCATATTCTAGATTTTGCAATGACTTTCTCATATATATCAGTTGGAGGACCTTGATAATAAATGTAGTGGATTCTTTTGAAAAATGCTTTTAAATCAATGATGGAAAAATGGACATTATTTAGTTTGAACAGATTATTAGAATTTAATCATGGTTGTTTATAATACAGATTTCACTTTAAAGTTGGCTATCCTTAGAGATGCAATATATAATTGATTTTTAATTTAAAAAAAAATGCATTATTTTTATCTACCCCAAAGTTAGCATCTCTTGTATTACTGTGCTGTTTCTGGCTGCTACTGTAACCTATTTTTAATTAGAATTCAAAGACATAAAGTCTGGAAAATCAGTATGCACTTTTGAGATTAACTAAAAGAAAAAAAGCAGGCACCGTGAGCTTTCTGTAGACTTGAGCCTACTGCACCCACTCTATGCATCTGAGGAAGTAAACTCAAGTGTATGAAAGCTCATGTTAACACCTTCTTTTTTTCAGTCTCAAAGGTGCTACTAAATCTCTTTGCATAGTATTTTTAACTTGATTTATGAGGAATGTCATATTAGTACAACTGGGAATGTTGCCTATTGGGCTGTGTTGCTTTCATATATTTTTTACTGTGAGAATGTTTGGGATTACAGTTGGTAAAAAAACGTTTTGCATTCCAGCTGAGACTTTTTACTATCATGTAAATTCTAAAGATTGTTGACTTTACTGTGCATAGCAGTAACACAAGCTTTCCAGTAATATCTAATTCCTAAATACACACACTTTTAAAGTTTGATAATGTTTTAGGTTTTTGTTTTGTTTTGTTTTAAAAAAATAAATCCCACAAAACATGACAAATACACCCCAAGTTTAAACTCCACCTTGTAAATCACTTACTATTTTGCCATTATCAACTCCCTTTTAGAAATACTTGGCTTCAGGGACATCACCAAGGGAAAGGAATTTTTTTTTGGGGGGGGGGGATATGTCCTCTGTATTAGACAAGGCCAAGACAAGCTTTTTCTGCTGTAAGTTAAAAAATGTTTTCAGTGGCATCTTAATAGTACCAACAAGGTGCAAGATTATAATTTCTGAAATAATTTATCTCTAAAATGTTGCATTCAAGTGTTTTTATGTTATCCTATATTTTAAAAGGCCTCCATAGTGGTGATTTTGACTTTCTGAAGGAGTATGGCATCAGCATTTCTTGTGTACTGTCAAAGCCACATTGATTCACTGGGGGAGGGAGTGATCTCTGAAAGTGTTGCTGATGCACTGCTTACCCAGTATTTCTGGTTGCATTCTCATCATCATGTATTCTGCATACAGCAGGTACCTGTGAAAAGATTACTATTCTACTCATCAGCTGTTCAAGCAAAGGGTAAACAAAACCACGTTCTACAAGTACATCCAGATTGATTGATGAGTCCCAGGTTTTTATACTGAATTAAATCAAAGCAACCTGGGAAACTGGTATAAAATGTCTGATTTTACTAGGAACTTTATTCTGGGATAAACCAAACATGTCGGAAAGAACAGGAACAAAATCTGGGACTTTCTGATCTTCTCAATCTGTCTGGATTCCTCCTGTATTTTACAACATGTGGCATTTGCTTTTTAAAACAATAATTCTGATTATGTTCCAAAGTGCATGTGTGCTATTTTTAAAACTAAACTAAACTAAACTAAACAAGGGTTCAAAATCTTTGCCTGGGATTGTTATGGCTGGCACAATCCCACTGATCCCTTTAGTATGGAAATCAGAGAGATATAGCACCTTGAACAAAATTACCTCGATTCCAATATATACATAATGTAATTCTTGTGATCATGACACCTTTGCTTTCTGAAGGTTCAGTGTACACAAGCTTTGTTTCATGCACAAAATGATTTAAAATATTATGTATAAAATTACCTTCATGCTGTATATAAAAAGTGTATACAAAACATAAATAAATTTCATTTTTAGAATTGGGTCCCATCTCTAAGCTATCTCATTATGTATATTCAAATATTCCAAAATTCAAAAACATTCAAAATCTAAAACACTTCTCATCCCTTATTTCAAATAAGGGAGATTCAAACTGTAATATAAACTGGTAATAAACTGCAGAATGTAGAGATGAAACTATGAGTTCTAAGTAATTACTAATAACATTTCAAAGCTCAGGATAAAATGTTCTTCAGCCAAAGTAAATTCACTTACTGGAATATTTAGAGTTTAGTCCATAATGGTGGTATTTATACCACAAGATAAACACATGAATAGCAAGTCTAAAATAGGTGCAAATCTTGATGAAATTAGTCAGCACTTACCATAGAACTAGAATACAGTACAAATATAGTCTGTATACATCAGAATAAAACACTGCCAACAGAGAGTTTTGAGCAGATAGTTTTTTAAATCCTTTGTCAGTCTGCTTCAAACACACACTTTATCCAGTAGTAAATGCTTGCTCCCTTCTCCATTCCCATTTCCCTCCAAATCTTTAGTTTAAAGATTCAGATTACTACAGTAAACATATAGGGTTGGATTGAAATTTTGTTATGCTTAGAACTCATCTCCTGAAATTAAAGAAACAAGTAATTTCTGACTAACTTGATCCCACTGATGTTGATCCAGTTTATAATCTACAATTACATCATTTCAAAAAGAGATGAGTAAGAATACTTTGTAATTTATTTCTTGAATACAGTGCATGTGTAACCAACCTAGAGAGCGATTCTGGTCTGGATTTTAATCAGAATTTTAAGGGAGCTATCTAAGGCCCGAGACAGACGGGACTGATACTAGGGTTAGGGAGCACACACCAACCGCACGATCCCTAACTCTAGTATGTGTGGGTGCTGCCATGATTGCATGGCCCTGCCCACATGGGGCGCGCATCCATTATGTGTCCTGTGCGACGCGTACAAATGATATGTCACACAGGACATGTCACCGCACCGCTGGAGGACACTTATCGTGCTTTACTAGTGTTGCAGGAAGGAGCTCTGTTTCGGAGCAACCAAACAGCCATGCCAATGATGCAGAGAAGAAAGGGGTTGCCTCGTTCTACTCTGTAGGGCTGGGGTGTCTAAGGACATGAAGCCTCAAGGACACCCCTTTTCCGGCCCATGGAAAAACGGCATTTTGCTGCTTCTCTGTGACCCATAAAAATGCTGGATTGGGGTTGCAGGGCTGCCGATGAGAGTGCCCTGGCCCCAATCCAGCGTGAAACGGGGTGGCAAAGAGCCACCCCTTTTAGGGCTATCTGTACAGCCCCTAAGGTGCTAAATCTACTCTACAATAGGTTCAGCACATTGGATAACTCTTTTGAAGTCTGACTACAACCCAGAGCAAACTCACTACCCAACTCATGTGGAAGCCACCAGATAACACTGTCAGTCACATCATATCTTC
The DNA here is from genome assembly GCA_034509955.1 of Urosaurus nigricauda. Lineage (NCBI taxonomy): Eukaryota > Metazoa > Chordata > Lepidosauria > Squamata > Phrynosomatidae > Urosaurus > Urosaurus nigricauda. Next base: position 90,929,139 of record JAOEGL010000003.1, read on the forward strand.
TGCCAAAAAACCAATATACAGCCTGCAAATCTGGACCCAAAGAAAGAGAGGAAACTTCTAGAAATGTGTCCACGTTTAAAAAAAAAAATCCTGAAAATCTTGTTTAAGACCGTATATATATTCCAAATATAGACTTTTTTGATGAGGGTGTTTGCTGTAAGAATCCCAGGCAGGAAAAAGAATCAGCCTCTTCAGAGATGTCAGATTCAAAAGACAGATGGATAACTTGCAACCTCTTCCCCCTGAAAAAAAAATGGCTTTACCATAATTTAACTAATGAATGGTCTGTAGTGATTGGCTGCCTGGACTAACAAATCCAAAATCTTAAATCAAAATTAGGCAGAACTGGCAAGAATGCAAATGCAAATGCAAGATTTAGAATAAATTGGATTTAGGCCTTATTTCTGGAAAAAAGTGAATAGTCATGTTGCCCTGTATAACATAATTAAGAGAAATTGAGGGTCAAATTAAAATCTGAGTTAAAAATAGAAAATTGTAACTTTGAAAATAATGACCAACTTCATATTGCACAAACACAAGAAACTTCTCAATTTAAGGACTTATCTGGATGGATGCTTAGTTGAAAGCATAGTTTTTTTTGGGGGGGGGGGGCACAATTATCTAAGCAGAAAAATCAAGCAATTCAGAAATATGTATACATAAGTAGATTTAAACAACCAAAATATTTCAAGAAAACATAGTTTAGCAATAATTTTATTCCACAAGCAAGCTTGCATTGTACTATGAGATGAAAGGAGAAAATTTAATCTTTTTTGGTAAAATGCAGAGGATGTTATTAGATCTACTGGGGTGTGCATCTCCTGTCATCTGCCTCAAAGTTAAGGTGGTTTACGCAGACCTAATACCAACCAAATAATTCACTTTATGAAATAGTATAAATTTTCTGACTGTGTTATGTCAGCCTTCATAAATATTTGAAAACACTCAAATTAAAAATTATGAAACCATGTGAAAAAGATTACTATTCAAGTAAAAACTAATAGCTATGTGGTGGTATAGATCCATAGCAAGTGGAATATTTTAAGTGAATTGCATAAAATTTATGTTTCTTCAAAAAGTCAGGAAAATGTCAATGTTGTGGTCTTCTATGTTCTCCTTGGGCTTTCTTTCAAATATGCACAACCCTGGGGAGGGGGCTATATCTAGAATGAGATTCTCAAACTATTCATCATCTATAGCAAAACATATAATTGACACAGGAAGATAAATCCCAAATTCTTATTCAGCTCTGCTAAATTTTGCATTAACAAAATTAAAATAATTCCCTTGACAACATTTGAGAATGAACAGTTGCATCATATCTTGAAAAAAGTCTATTGCGGCTGTAGCATAGTTCAAGCCAATGACTAGACATATAACACAGTTGGCCTGACAAACAAGAAGGCTTTTCTATGTTTATATTTCAGAAGGGCTTCACAGAGGGCTTTTTGAACTTTGTGACAGCAGTGGTGTTTCAGCCAATACTTTGTTTCGGATGCCAGCTGAGGCCCTTTTATGGTCATATCTCAGGCTGCGGATTGTACTGTTTATAGCTGCCACACATGCTTTCCAGTCATATCCAGTTTCCTTCAGTTCAAAAGATGGGTAGTTTTCTTGTAGAAAGTCTAATAAAAAGACAAACTGCAAATTATTATTTGCTTATATTTGTTTATATCAACTAAGAAAGTCCTCAGAATCAGGTAGCGTGCTGAAAGCTCTGGCCGAGGTTTTCCCTTGGCAACATAGATAACTGAAAAGGGCAGCTGAACATTCCTTGATGGAGTCCCCAGATGTGCTGAGGACGAAGCAATGAGGATTAGAAATCTATTAATCTCATTTTGAATAGGAAGATCTTGTGTTAAAACCTACCTTTCCCCTAAAATTATTTATTTGAAATACAGTATAGTGAATACTGTCTTATTACAAGAAAGCATTCTGTATATATCTTTATGTTTTTGAAAAAGGCTGTATTTAGGTAGTTCTCTAACATAATGCACACAATGCATAATTATTTCAAATACATTTATTTTCACAAAATAATACATGCTTGGTATGCACATTTTCTGGGTTCGTGGACATAAACCCAATTGTTAGTCCTATTGAATACACTGAATATAAATAATGATTTACTAAGTTTCCATTGATTCAAAGGGTCTACTTGTGGTGGGAATAATAAATGAATGTACATCTTGGAAGCAGCTTATAACCAACAGAGCACCAAAATGATGCTGATTTAAACCCTGGTTTCCTAGAATCCTAGTTTACTATTCAGTCCACTACACCATGCTGGCTCTCTCCAATATACGTAACTTTCTTATATCCATAGCTTTGTACAAAGAAAGACCTGCTTTCAGGCTTGTAGTTTGAATTAAATCATGATAAGAGAAAATAGAATGTGGAAAAATCTCCCCCCCTACAATTACTGCATTCCTAGATAGACCCCACTCCCCCACCCCAAAATTAAGACGTCTTTAGATAGACAATGGGCTGCAAGACAACTATGGTTTAGTATGTTTTGCTTTGTACAGTCTCGAAGATGACACAAAACAGCACTTCAGCAGCTTACCCATTGGGTCTAAAGATGACACTTTACTGGAAGAAGGCAGATCAAGAACTTCTGGCACTTCTTCATCCCATTCTGAATTTGGATTGATTTAGAGCTAGTTTGGGTACTAAATTCACTCTCATCCTCACTACCAACTAAGTCTACATATATTGATGTGTCTGGAGTGTCAGGAGGTTTTTCTTTTCCTTTAATGATCTCCTAAATGAGGTAAAACAAGAAGCATGAATATTTCTGGAACTGAATGTAAAATACAGATTACTTCTACAGTTCCATGAAGAAGGTATTCATCAATCCCATAATACTATCTACTGTTGTGTTATCTCATACTATTTTGCACTGAATAATTTGATATTTTGAATATTTTTAAGAGCCTCTAGTGACATAATAGCAAAAGTGGTCATTCAAAGTGCTCACAAATTGCTTTTCTGTCAATTTAGATACTCAGAATTATGTAGAATTGTAAACAACAGTGATGCAATGAAATTACAACAAATTAAAACACATTTCTTAAAGCTAATGAAAACATCTTTTTGTGGATCTTTTATTTAATTTGAAATATTCTGAGCAACTTGCAACTTTGATAGCCAAAGAGCTATAAATAATTTCAGTTTGCTTCAATGAACCAGAAACTTTCTTAACACTCTTTTGGATTACGCTGATAATTATTAATTTTTAATTTCAATCTTAATTGATATAATGGGATGGGCAAATGAGACCCATAGATAGCATACAGCTCTTAAAAGCTGTTTTTATGGCTCTTAACCATCCCAAACATTGTGACATTTCATATATTTTATATTGAAAAATGCAAAATGAAACATGGCATTTTAACAAGGGAAAGGCCCTTTAAACCTCAAGGAAACTAAAAGAAAAAGAATCCAGAAGGGACCAGCCACATCCTGTGTTAAGTAATGTTTCTGAATTTGCTGCCTTGATGTGACAAATAACCCTTGGTCCCTTCCAAACTTGCACATCTCTGTAAAGTCAGACAGTACTGTATTTATAGAGGCATTGATATAAAGAAAGGACTTACTGGGCTTGTTTTGGTTTCATAGCGTAAGCAGCGGATCATTGCATTTACATTTGTAATACAGGTTTTCCAGTCTCTTCCATGCTCACTCAGATCATATGTTGGAAAATAAGTTGTAAGAAACTCTGGATTAATAATACAAGGCTTTCATTAATCAATGAATACAATCGTAAACAATTATGTTTTCATCCTTTCAATTTTTTTACTGAATAGTAAAATCTTTCTAATTTGAGGACATCCAGGGGTAGCTGTGTTGGCCATATAACAAATCCAATAACATGAAAATAATTTTAAGAGTTAATGTAAGCTGAAATCTTAATGAAAATGATGCATTATAGCTAAATGACTACCCTTCCTGCCTTGCTTGATTATGGTCAGATTTATTCAGAGTATTTCAGCAAAGAAAGAAAGAAAGACTACGCCTAATTTATCTGTGTGGTTGGGGTAGGGACAGGACAGGAGTTGAGGAGAGAATATTCCAGACCACATGTGATATAAAAAGACTAACAAACACAAGGATCTGCTGGTTTAGATAATCAGTACCACAATTATACTGGAACTATGCATTCTATTGGCCTCCAAACATCCAGTATTTGTTGTAGATTCAAAGTGTCATCCTATTTAATGTCAAAAAAGGAAGCAGGAGGCCAAGGATGTGAATTGCCACAAAATTACTTTCATTCCCTGTGTTAAAATAAACATTGGCCCCGTCCAGACTAGCCCATTTGCCCTGGTTTGATCCAGATGAGATCGATCATGGCAAACCGATTCTATCCAGAGTGGAGTTCATACTACCTTTTGCCTCCATTGAGGCTTCCTGGTGCATTTTACCCCAACGAAGTTCATACACGCAAAAGTAGCGATTAAAGATGGAGCCTCTTGGTTGTCAATCAAATGATGTCATGGTGACGTCTGATGCAGCCATTGGCCGCGCAAGATGCTTGTGTTTTTTTAAATATTTTTTTAAATATTTGACAGCTTATGCGCATGAAGCATTTGGCTGGGAGCAATGCGGATTGAGGAGATCCTGTCCCCTCCTCCTCCTCCTCCTCCTCCCAGTACTTTTTAAATTATTATTTATTATATGTTTTAATATTTTTTTATTTTTTTATTTAATATATATTTTATTAAATAAAATATTTTATTAAATATTTTATTATATTCCATTGTATTTTAATTAATTATTGATTGTATTATTTTATTTTATAGTTATTTTATTTATTATTTATTTCATTGTATTTTATTGTACTTTAGTGTATTTTATTGCATTTTATTTATTAGTAATTTATTGGATTTTTTTGTATTTTTTTGGTATTTTTTTTTTAAAAAATTCTTTTTTCCCCCCAGTTTGACAGCTGTCATTCGCATTGGCTGTTCCGTTTTTATGAATGGGGCAGAGGGGGAATCCCTGTCCATATATGGACTGGGGTTCCCTTTAAAAGGGCCCCATTCATTCCCCTCCAGTTTAAAGAATGAATGGGGCCCTGAAAGGGAACCCCAGTCCATATATGGACAGGGATTCCCCCTCTGCCCCATTCATAAAAATGGAACAGCCAATGCGAATGACAGCTGTCAAACTGGGGGGAAAAAAGAAAAAAATATATTTAAAAAAATACAAAAAAATACAATAAATTACTAATAAATAAAATGCAATAAAATACACTAAAGTACAATGAAATACAATGAAATAAATAATAAATGAAATAACTATAAAATAAAATAATACAATAAATAATTAATAAAAAATACATTAAAAATATTTTAAAAAATCAGGAGTGCCCGATTTTGCCAGGAGAGGAGGCATGTCCCACCCCCTGGCCTTTTCCCCTCCCCTGAACTTGACCTGATTTATATTGTATTATATTTTAGTATTTTTAAAATATTTTTTAATTTCTTATATATTTATTATTATTTTTTTTAGTTTGACAGCTCATGGGCATTCTACGAGGCTCCTTTCCCATCCAATTTTATGAATGGGGAAAAAGGGAAACTCCTGTCCATATATGGATTGGGGTTCCCTTTCAATTTTTAAAGGGCCCCATGAAAGGGAACCCCAATCCATATATGTCCAACACTCAAATTACTACACCATGCTGGCTCTCTGAAGGACTATATGAAGAATAATTGAAAATAAAAAAAGAAGATCTTGTACACTAGTGTGACATACCTCTTATTGCAGCTACCTTCGTCCTCGTGCTCTTGCACCCATGACACCATCCAGCAAAGTTTTTTGGGGGAACAAGAGACGGACTGTAGCATGCTTTGGTCTAGTCTTTAGTTTTGCTTTCATCAAATAGTTTCCAAGGACCTTCACATTCCGTTTTGGATCACCCACAAACTCTAGATGAAATAAAAATTTCAAAAGAACAGTATAAACAGAATTACACTCTGACTATTTCCTAATACAGTCAGCCCTTGGTATCTGGGGGGAATCCATTCCCGAACTCTCCCCACGGATACCAAAATCTACTGATGATCAAGTTCTGAGGTCCCCAATGGCAGCAAATGCACATGGCTGTACTGCCATTTGAGACAGCCCTTGTTGCCCCAGTGGTGGTACATGTGTGAAGCTGTGCTGCCATTACAGACAGTGGAACTCATTGTCCCTGAAGACGATGCAGCCACTTGCACATACCACCACTGGAGGCTGTCCCTAATGAGCGGAATGGCAATGTGCATGTGCTACTTTTGGGGACAACACGGGCTTGTCATCCGTGGATGGTTGACTCCATGGATGGCAGGTCCGTGGAAACTGAGGGCTGACTGTATGTTCTGTACAGTCAGCCCTCTGTATACATAGATTCTGCATCCATGAATTCAACCATGCATGCATGAAAATATATTTTTTTAAATTCTAAAAAGAAAGCCTTGATTTTGCCATATATACAAGGGGGTATCATAAAGTTTTAATTATCACCTTTAAAAAAATTTGACAGAAAGTTTGTTTTGATTTGTAATTGTTAACTTATTTCTATGTAGTCATCATCCAGATTTACATATTTTCCCCAGTGTTTTATTACTGTAGACGTCTGCAGATTGTGCCTGATGAGGATTTTACACTTTTGTCACTTCTGGCAGAGCTGGTCACAAAAATAAACGATGCAATTAGTTGATTTTCTCAGCAACGTGCACTTAGGGACCAATGATGACACTGACAAAATTTCATCAATATGCCATAATAACTTCCGGGTGATAATTATTACTTTACAATACCTCCTCATAAGGCGCAATCTGCTGACTTCTACAATATCAGGTATTTGGAGGGTCAAGATATGCTGGGAAAAATGTATAAATCTAGATAGTGACTACATAGAAAAAAGTTAACAATTACAAATCAAAACAAACTTTCTGACAATGTTTTAAAAAGGTGATCATTAAAATTTTATGATATCCCCTCGTGTATATGTGTAATAACTACATCATTGTATAGAATGGGACTTGAGCATCCATAGATTTTGGTATCTATGAAGGGTCCAGTTTCTGAATGGTATCATACATGATCTAGAAGCATAAAAGTTCAAACAATTTATTTTGTTATTTTATTTATTTTTACTTATTTCAAACCTCAGCAGATACCAAGGACCCACTGTATATATATCAGTGTAACATAAATAAAAACAATATTTTTAACATATTTGCTGAGACTTACCAAAATTTAGATTCATAGAGGAAGAGGGCATCTCATTGCTCAAAGCTGTGCTTTCAGATGACGTTCTGTAAGTTACCAACATGCTGTTTCTCCTCAAACTAGTTTCCGATGCAGGGACATGTGTTATTCTTGGAGAAGAGGAAGCTGAAGATACCATATGAACAGGACTGTCAAGTGCTACAGTTGCAGGACTAGGTTGTGATGGAAGATGTGACATCCCAATGGCTGTGCTGACTTGTGGATACAATGAACAACTGGAGGCTACTGCTGGATTGATAGAAGCTGAAGATGAGGAAGGAAGCTCAATGACAGTATTTATATTTCTGGGTGAAGAGTTGTAGGTTGCTGTCAAATTGTTTCTCTCCAAACTAGCTAGTGATGGTGTAGGCATCACTGATGAAACCACAGGGGAGGCTGTTGCCAAATATGAAGCAGCAAGAGGGTTTTCATTGACTAGACCCATTTGTGAAGGAAAATGAGACATCTCACTGGTCATACTAAATGGGGGACACAATAACCGGGTGGAAACTATTGTAGGGAGGGGTGGACTCTGCCTTTGGCCAGGATGCTGTGATTCAGGTTGAAGACTGCACGGAACCGGTTCAGCTGCAGAGCTGGTCAAAATGTCTGCCCTTTGTAGCTTAACCTTTGTTTGCTGGCTATGATTTCCATGGCCATGGAGTGAAATATGAGCTAGCCTAATAATAATATAATAATATTTATTTCTATTCCGCCCCTCTGAACAAGCAATCGGGGCGGAGTACAGCAGAGGTTAAAACAATATCAAGTTAAAATACCCCTTCCTTACCCTTACCACCCTCCCTTAAAAAAGAATTAAATCACAATGGAGTTAAAAAACATAATAGATTAAAATAGCCGTACACAATAGTAGGGAGCGGACCCAGCTTAGGTTGTATGGAGAAAAATGCAGGAAAAAATTTAAAAAGCCCTTAAAACCTAGGTGTGGAGCTGGGGATATTCACATTCTCTGGGAAGGCTTGCCGGAAGAGATGCATCTTTAGGGCTCTTTTAAAGCCTTCTAAAGATGGAATGAGACGCATCTCATCCGGCAGGTCGTTCCACAACTTGGGGGCGACAGCCAAAAAAGCCCTCTGGGAGGTCTGTACCAGCTTGGTCTTCATAGGTTGAAGCAGGTTCCTCCCAGAGGACCGAAGTGTGCGGGGGGGTTCATATGGGAGGAGGAGGTCCCTTAGATAAGATGGGCCCAAGCCATGACGGGTTTTCCCTCATCCAATCCATTACTGCCGCAAGACAGCCATTGAGAGGAGAGACGCCATCTGAAGGCTGAGCCGACGATCTTGTCATGGAGAGGTATATCTGAGCTCCATGCCTCCGAATGATCTCACCCAGAGGCTTCATATAAATATTAAACAGCATCGGGGACAGGATGCCACAATTAAGCTCGATCTTTGAAGAGCAACTGTCCCCGAGCCTTATCCTTTGGGATCTACCAGAGAGAAAGGACCAAACCACCAGAGTGGTTCTCCCTCAGCCGACCCGGAAGGATGGAATGATCTACAGTGTCAAAGGCCACTGAGAGATCCAAGAGCACCAGCAGGGTCACACTACCTCTATTGATGCTCAGGTGGAGGTCATTGGTCAGAGCAACCATGGCAGTCTCAACTCCATGTCCTGCCCTGAAGCCTGTTTGAAATGGATTTAGATAATCAGTTTCATCCAAGACTGCTTGGAGTTGGGAGGCAACTGCTCTCTCGATCACCTTGCTCAAGAAAGGGAGCAGGGATACTGGTCTGTAGTTGTTCCTGTCCAGGGGGTCAAGGGATGGTTTCTTCAGGAGGGACCTAACGGCTGCCTCCTTCAGACAAGATAGTAGAGAACCCTTCCTAAGGGACGCATTGATTGTACTGCCATTAAAGACAAAAGAATGGGTGGGCAGGCTGTGGTCAATGCAGGACTCCCACCAGGCTGATAGGAGGGCATTGGCAAGGGGGAGCCCCGAGACCTATGCTCTCCTCTGGGTGATGGTGTGCCCTGGAAGCCACTTCCTTGGTCCTCCTCGCTCTCTGGTGGCAGAAGTGACAACTTCCTGGGTCTCCCTCCTGGCACAGGGCCCCTTGGAATGATGGCAGCTCTGCCTGCCACCCTTGTCACCACCTCCCTTGGCAATCCCTTCCTCTACATCCTGCCGGTCTCTTCTGCTGAGGCTGGCCTCCATGCTTTCCAGCAGATTGTGCAGGAAGGGGTCGCCAAGAGAGGCGGGGGCGTTGAGGGTGGTGCCATCCATCCTTCTTCCTTCCTCCCTTCCGATGGGGAGGGGGACCCAGGAGATCGCTGCCACCACTGGAGAGCAAGGAGGAGCAGGACACGGCTATCAGAGTGCACTGTCACCCGGGGAGGAGCAAAGAGGTCAGGGGCCCCCTCCCCATGCTTGCCAGTGTCAGCCCAGTGGGAGTCCTGTGTTGACCCCCCACCACCACAGCCCACCCCCCCCCACACGCCTTTGTCCCTAATGGCAACACAGCCTCATGCATGCACCACCCACTGAGGACAACATGTTTAAGCATCTGTGGATTTTAGTATCTGTGGGGTCCGGAATGGATCCCCCGTAGATACTGAGGACCGACTAAACTAACAAACTGGTCTTAACATGGGACTCAATCTTCCCTTACAGTCTTTCTCCCTTCAGAACTTTCATCTCTGTGATTATCTGAACCTTAAATTGTGTATAACCTTCTCACCCTTATATCATCATTTCAACAGTACCTCTGATTATCACTCTCCCAGTCAACCACATGCAAATTAAATCCATCCAGCATTCAATCTTCATGCACATTCCTAACTATACTTTACATATTTTTTACACTAAGGTACACCATCTAGTCCTCATATCTAGTCCCGTTTCATATGCTGTATTTTTTTTTTTTTTTGATCCTCCCAAATGTCCTCACCTCAGAGGGTATTTGGGGCTTCTAGGGCAAACTATGGTATTTTTGTGAGGGTGTGTGGCTTTCCAACATCTCTTGGGGCCTATGCAGCTCTTAGTCCCCAAAAGCTGCCCAGCTCTGCTCAAGAAAGAGATTCATTCTGCATCTTATAGCATAGTCACAAACAGGATCAGGTGCTTCCTAAGATAATTTGTCCTCAGTTGCTTATAGCTTTAAAGATCAATTTGTTTTTCTTGTGTGCCTTCAAATTGTTTCCGACTTATGGTAACATTATCACAGGGCTTTCTGGGGCTTAGAGGTTGTGCCTCACCCAAGGTCACTCAGTGGGCTCCCATGGATGAGTAGCGAATTGAATCCTGATCTCCAGAGTCATAGTTCAAAGCTCAAACCACTATACCATGCTGGCTTTCTCTTAAAGATCAATAATTGGACTTTAAATCAATCCCAGGGGAAAGAACAGGGAATCAAAGCAGATTGAAGATCAGTTATACACAGCACAGCTGGGACATACCTAATAAATAGTGTATCAACTCAATTCAATTCATATGCTCTGTAAGATATATTAAAATTTCAACATCGATCTCAGAACTGATATGTTATTGTTGATGGATGAATGAATGAATGGGAATTGTGGGGATACAAATCCAATAACTGTGGGGATATAAGAAATCTACTCATACAAGCGGATATGGATCTCTTGATTAAGGAACTAATGACCTACTTTTTGTGATAAAACTGACTTCTACTATTGATAAGAACTGCATAAACAGTGACAGATGGTACAGTACCTGACAATAATTAAGAACTTCCATAAGAATTTTCTGATGATTGCCTGAGTATGACACTCCAGATACAACACTTCCGTAGGGCAAAGAGAAAAAATATATAAACACTCAGAGGACAAATTGGAGAGAATTTTTTAAATAAAAGTTATGAAATGTAAAAGAAACAAATATTTTAAAAGACACAGTAGCCTTCTTCTTACAAAGAAGCTGTTAAAGAATAGTTAAAGAAGTATACATACACATTCATAGGATCATACTCATAAATAACACTTCCATCTTCATATTCAGATTCCTTGGTTTTCATCTAATAAAAATACCGGTAGTGACCCCCAAATTGGATCATTAAGAAAATTCTATTAAACTATAAACTATAAAAATGTTACTGATAAAAACAAGGTTCACTGGTGCCACACTGTGGATAAAAACACTGCAATACATTCTGCTTATGGGATTGCTGACAATTCATAGAATGATCATAAGGAGTACTTGTAAGTAGTATTTAAAAACCTATATTTTTCATTTTTTTTCTGAGCCTATAACAAGATAAATTATATATTCCAAAGCAGGAGAAGGTTTATTTTAGTCTTCAGCCGTCTACTTTACAAATAACATCATTATCATCATCATCATCAACAACAGTATCCCATTCCTGTAATCCACAAAACTATTATAAATTGGTAAGCAACAAGCCAAGAATGAAAACATAGAAGCTCTGAACAGTTAAGACACAACTAGCACATGTTACTTGATCCTGAGTGTCTACTCTTAGGGCTCCCTGGATTCCCTGTTACCTGAGTACATTGTAGTGATGCTTGGACGTCTGTCTACACATGTGCCCTGCTGTGCTGCCTGGCGCTGCCACCACTGACACTAGTCACTCCCTCTGAGGTCAGAAACAAACAAGGCATACAGTATTGATCAAATGACTGAGTGCCTTGCTGTGACTTCAGGGTAGAGATGTAAAATTTCTGGAATTTTTGAAGCCACAGGAAAAACAACAACAACATTTTTCCCCCAGGGGTTTTTGGGGGGGAAATGGAAATTTTTGGAAAAATTGAAAAACTGTAATGTTAGCACTTTTTACAGATTTAAAGTTGCTCTGTTAATTTAGGAACATAAAATATGACTATTTGATCTGGCATAAAACTATCACAACTGGTATATTCAAATATAGGGCAGTCAAACAATTATTGAATTTTATTTTATGTTATTTTTTTAAAAAAAATATTTGTAAGAAATGGAGTAATTATCTCCTGCACTTTGCTTTTGCTAGTTTATGTAGAGCAGGCAAAAACAAAACAAAACAAAAACCCAGAAGAAATCGTCAACATTAGTACCAGTAACAAAAAAAAATTATTTATATTTCCTCTCCACAGTATCAAATAGACATAAAACACCCGTTACCTTAAAAATAATTGAAGGGGGGGGGAGTGTGTGGAAGGGAGGAGGGACTAAGATTCATTTAATAGGCATGAAATTTAATCAGATTCATTTTTTGAGCTCTGGGATGCATCCACACTGCAGAATTATTCCACTCTGACATCACTTTAACAGTCAAGTCTCAATGCTGAATATACAAACATTATAAACATTTTTCGTCAAGCATCATTTATTCATTATTTTGTTAACTTGCTACAGTGCGATGTTCCAAAGCACAATGTCTTAAATTATTGTTGTTATATTTATGTATATCCTGCTTTCTCCCCCAAATTAGGTTTCAAAGTGTCTTACAATTTAAAAGCACAGTACAATTTAAAACATACAAAAGTGACCATTAAAATAGAATAAAATAGAATACACTCACCCCTATTAGAGGGGGTGTAAATCGTTGTATTTTATGTAAATAAGCCAATTGTATTTGTTCTGGGTTGTGACTGAGTCTCGTCTTTCTCGTTGAAAGATTATCCTGTGATGCAATTAGATTCTCTGTGCCCAGCAAATCTTCATTATCTAATAAAAATTTGTTTTTTTAAAAGTTATTCATTACAAATTAAGTATACCTGAAGCAAAATTAAACTGACTTAGGGTTCCAAAATGGATTTAAGTATAGTTACCATATGCACGCTGAGTTACATAACAATCACCGTAATTCAAGTGAGTGTTTTGTTCGACCGATGCATATCCTTGTATTTCAGAACCACTTTTCTTATCTTCCATTACTGAACCATCAATTATTACAGCACCGTCATATCTTCAACACTTATTGAGATACTGCCTAAAATATGCGGCAAGTGGGAAAGATGAATTAGACGTTATGAATAGCTAAGCACTTTATTGACTAGCAATGGCTAAATGTCTCACAAAAGTAGTTCCCAGAATCCTATAGCATAGAGCCAGGGAAGTAAACCTGTCTTACTGCTTTATCACACTAGGGGGCAAACAGGATTTAAATGAGAGTTAAAGGAGAGTTAAACAGGAAATGCCCTAAGTTTATCACAAGGCATTTCCTGGTTAACTCTCATTTAACTCTCTTTTAAACCCTGTTTGCCCCCTAGTGTGATAAAGCAGTAAACTGGATTATTTCTGCAGTGTGTTTTGGACCAAAGGGAGTAGTGAATCTTTGCTCCCAGCATTCTGCTGTATAAGGTGTCTGCTTCATCTATCCTCGTGGCCCATATATATATGACATTTATACAGTTGCCCTTCCGTTTTCCAGCGTTGAGGGCGGAGCCATCCTTCATGAGGGTTGGTTCCCCCTGTTTGCTCCAATCAGGCAGGACTATGACTTTTGGGCGTGTCCACCAGGGGAATCCATCCCCCTTGTTTGCCCAGTCTAGTTCCTGCCTTCGCTCCGTCAGGTCGTGTTTTCCTAACTCTCCTTTACTCACAAAACAAAATCTTCTTTATTCTCCTTTTACTCCTTACCTCTTCTCTCTCTGTGAGGGCCGACTAAGGTCCGAAGAGCTAGAGGGCCCAGGCATGTCTGGGGAATCTGGCCATGCTACACAGGCTCTCCACAAGAGGAATGGATCAGCCCTGACCCGGGAGGTGCGGCCTGTAGGCCGCTCGGCGCAGCCGGAGGAGGGATATCCCTTTTCTCCGCGCTTGAAGGCGCCGGACCGCGGGAACCTGTCCCGAAATCGGGAGGGTGCGGTTAGCAAGGAGGACGCCGAGAGACCGCAGGAACCTGTCCCGAAATCGGGAGGGTGCGGTTAGCAAGGAGGATGCCGAGAGACCGCAGGAACCTGTCCCGAAATCGGGAGGGTGCGGTTAGCAAGGAGGACGCGAGAGACCGCAGGAACCTGTCCCGAAACCGGGAGGGTGCGGTTAGCAAGGAGGACGAGAGAGACCGCAGGAACCTGTCCCGAAATCGGGAGGGTGCGGTCGGCAAGGAGGACGCCGAGAGAAATGTGAGTAATGCTGCAGTGAGCAGCTTGGGTACCCTGCAGCCTCTCCCTCCCGAACATCGGCTCCCTTCTCCTCCTTACTAGCCTTACAGCTGGTGCAATCCTGTATTGCCTCCCAAACGGTCTCCTCTCAGAGAGGGGCCCGTTTTCAGGCTAAGGCCGTGGCAGAGAATTCTTCCCAAGAGTCAGGGTCAGAGGCAGAAAGGACTCGGAGATAAAGGAGGGCCAGGGAATTATCTTCCTCTCCCTCATTCTTCAGATTCTCGAGGGACGCCTTCTCCCCCTTGGAAAGTCATCCCTCCAAGATGGACCCCAAGATCACTGGAGGGAGCTCAGTGGTCCTTCAGCCCCTGGAGTCGGGCTCACAGAGGGACAGGCCCCTTTACAATTCCAGGAGACCTAGGGAACCCTCTTCTTCTTTCCCCCCCGCCTCCCGCTCTTCCAGGGATGCCATTCCCCTTTGGAGCAGGGCAAATTTGCACCCAAACGTTCCTCCTTGGCGCACAAATTCAAACTCAAAAAAGGCGGGAGCCATGCCAATGCTACTTCAGGTTTATTCCTCCAAGCATAAACATAATGGAGAGCGCCATCTAAGGCTAAGAAGCAAAATGCTTGCAGTTAAAATCCTCAGATGAGGATGTTCTCTCCAAATCTCAGTCCTCTTCTGCCTCTGAGGGAGAATGGTCTGAGGGGGGCCAGAACACCAGCCCCAGGGTGGTGAGATAGAGACCCTGACAGACCTTGGCGCGGCTGGAGGCCCTGTCCCTGGCCAGATTGCGCCCCACTGCGGACATCAAACCCGGCAAGAGGTTTGGACAGTGGGAGAGAGAGAGAGAGAGAAGGCAGATTTCAAGAGGTGAGTGAGGATTCAGTCCTTAATCCTATGTTTGTGGGTTAAGCTTTACCGAAGAGATTTGTTTCTGACTTGCATTGCCAGCTTTGAAGGAGGCTTCAGTTGCTTCAGAGATTCAAATGGAGAGTTTCCCTCCAAAACCAACTGCCTTCTCCTCTCCTTCCTCCAAGATCCACTCAGACTGAAGGGATCAGAGAGGATTAACAAAAGGATTTCCAGGTGCAGGGAGTCTGCTTCTGCCCCATTGTCCCCTGGTCTAAGGTGTCAATCTCTCCTTGGGAGAATTTGGCCAAAAAGACATTTATTTATTGTGCTTGCCTTTTTAAAAATAATAGGCAAAGCTGGAACTGAAGGTGTGGCAGCCATTTTGATTAAGGGCAGCTAGGCAGAAAAGGAAAGGCCTGCTGCTTCTGCTAACTAATATGCCTTTTGTAAAACAAAGGAAAATAATACCTATAGTTCACTCCTCAGAAGAGGAATGTGATCTGAAAAAGAGTTAAAAATAAAAAATAAAGATGAGGGCCTATCAGTACCTCCTGAAAGCTCCTGAAATCTGTTAGATGTTTGGGGACTGATGATCCTTCATTATTACTGTATTTGTTTATTATTACTGTACTTGTTTTATGGTATTATTGTACAAAACAACTTATATATTGGAATTTAATGTCAACTCTGACCAGTTGAAGCTAGAGGATGATCCATCCTGATTTCCTCAGGGAAGGATATTCCTCCCTCCTCCAAGCCTGGGCCTTCAACACCAAATACTCCATTTCATGCAGATTTTATGAGGATATTAACAAGGCCTCCATAATTTATTATTGTGATTCTAAATCCAATAGCTGTTTACATATATATGGTTACATCTCAGCCCTCTTTGTCATGAGAATCAACAGATGCCACTTGTGGCTGCCAGACTTTATGCTCAACTAAGGTGTCTGCTATTTCCTTTTTTTCTGGGGCTAAACAGGTGTGACCTAGCCCACTTGTCAAACAAACAAACACTTAAGGTCAAAATAAAGTACTATCAGGGTATTAACTATGGTTAAAGGTAGTGGCTATGTCTGGAGACACTAGCCTAAATGAGATTGGATGTAATCCAAGACCAGTTCAAGGACAGACTTTGACTAAAGAACTGTCACATAAAAATGCCCATTACAAAAAATATCTAAGATTCTCACCACTTAATGGGGACAAATTGTTTGGAATAAAGTCTCTTGGCTGAGACTAGGAATAATAAGAAGACCTCAACATCCTTAAATGTCAGCCCTGGTGGTGCAGTGGTTAAATGCCTGTACTGCAGCCACTCACTCAAAACCATAAGGTGGCGAGTTCAAGACCAGCAAAGGGCTGAAGCTCAACTCAGGCTTGCATCCTTCCGAGGTCGCTAAAATGAGTACCCAGATTGTTGAGGGGCAAATAGCTTACAATTGTAAACCGCTTAGACACTCCTTAAGGGTATGAAGCGGTATATAAATGAAATGAAGCTGTTTGTTAAAATATACTTTGATATATTTTTCTATACCATTCATATGACTTTTCATTGCCTCCTTAAGGTAGAGGAAGGCAAACAAACATAGATTGATATAAAAGTCACATATATATAAGATGTCGAGTTGTGATTTCTTTCCTATCCAGACATGTTTTTCTGGTAATTTACGAAAAGAACTACCTAGTTCCATTTCAGAACCTGCATCACTTTGGAGTGGTTGTAGACACATCGCTGACCAGTCTACCTGACCAAGCAAAGGGTAAGATCCATGAAGAACACCCTCGAGCAGGTAGGTTGTTCCCAGTTATTGGACCTAGTGTTACTGGTGCATCTACACTGCCTGATCTGTTTCAGTTAATCGTTTGGCATGAACACCATTTCATGCCAGGAGCCTACAGTAGTTCTTCTAGCTGTATCAAAAAACAGATGGTACACATAAATAATCTGTTCTGACATACACTGATTAAATCAAACCTCTTTGAATGGTGGTTTTTGCTGCCAGTTGTAGAGGATTGCCTGATTTAGGCCCTGTTGAAGTTCCACATAAGGTTGGATGCCAGCTTAGGGTGACGGGAAGCATGTTTGTGGCTCCCAATAGCCAAACTCCAGATCCCTCATGTAGGTGCTCCGGTCTCGTCTCTCGTGACTTCAGAAGGGCAGGGTTTCCAGAGATCTTCCAGATGTCACGAAACCAGTTCGTCTTCCAATCACAAAGATCTCCTAACTCAAGGTCAAATACCATATCCAGGATTAAACCTTCACATGTGGATATTGAAAGGCACCTACTGGACATCAGCTCTTCCAATCATACTGTCCCAGAAACTGTCTAATCATTCATATATATGTGTGTGTGTGAGAGAGAGGGTGTATATATAAAGTTTTGAGAACAGCTTCTCTTATTAAACTTCCCACAGTTCACAGATACCCTAATTGGTACCCTCATGTAGTTCTTCAGGCATTAACCAAACCACAGTTTGAATAACTTGACAGAGTTGATATTAAGTTTCTTACCTGGAAAACAGTATATTTTTTTTTAATGCTATTAGTTCAGCTAGAAGGTTTTCTGAACCAGGAGCACTATCCACAGGAGTGAAATATGCATCTTCTGCGAGGATTCAGTTCTGCTTGACGGGATCTGATGTTCATGACTAAAGTTAACTTCACATTTCATAGAGCACAGGAGATCATTTTCCCTTCATTCGTTCCTGACCCCAAAAAGGAACTTGAAAAGACTTGGCTCACACTAGATGTAGGCAGAGTTCGGTGTATTTACATCAAACGCACTTGTCGATGGCGCAAATCAGACAGTCTATTTGTCTCCTTCGGTCCTACATACCTGGGAAGTTTTTCTTCATCGACCCTGGCTTGATGGATCTGGGCTTGCATCTCTCAGTGTGAGTCGATGATGGGTAATACGCTGCAAGGAAGGGTCAGCGCTCATTCCGCTCACAGTGCTGCCACACCTGCCGCCCTAACCACTAATGTTCTTCTCTCCAATATTTGCAGGGTGGCCGCTTGGTCATCTTCTTCCATATTTATCCGTCGCTGCCGAATCAATGCCTTCCAACTGGCTGGGGCATCATTTGGTAGACGGATCCTTCAATCCATCCTATAATTCCTTACCTCAGTTCCCACCCATCTAGGGAGCTTTGGTATGTCCCTCATGAAGGATGGCTCCGCCCTCAACGCTGGAAAAACGAACATTGGCTTACCTTGTGAGATGTTTGTTTTCAGCGATGAGGGCGGAGTCATCCTGCCCACCCGTAACTGAGGAATTTTTTCTCGGTGTCGGGGGGTGTTGTAAGGTTAATAGGATCCTTGTTCTAGTGTCTAGAATTGTTATAGTTAAATGGTTAAACTTTCTCTATTGTTGTTAGTATTTCTTCATTGTTATAAACTCTCTCTGCTTGGCTATACATTGACTGGGCAAACAAGGGGGATGGATTCCCCTGGTGGACACGCCCAAAAGTCATAGTCCTGCCTGATTGGAGCAAACAGGGGGAACCAACCCTCATGAAGGATGACTCCGCCCTCATCGCTGAAAACAAACATCTCACAAGGTAAGCCAATGTTCGTTTTTGGTGGACTTGAAGTCCGCGGACATTGCCCATTCGCGGGTGGCAAACTGAGGGGGACAAAATGGGGCGCACACCACCATTCAAGCCAATGGGGATTGAATATAGGCGAATTTCCATTTTCGTGAAAATGGAGGGACAACTGTATGTGTGTGTGTGATATATCTTTGAATGCAAGGTTTCTTTCATTCCCTTTTAACCACTGCAGTGTCACCATCACAATTTCGTTGAATTTGTTGAGGGAAATTGGTTTAGAGACTGTAAATGGCTTAGAGAGTGCTTAGCTCACTATGAGGTGGTATATATTAACCTTTATTTATAGAGCGCTGTAAATTTACACAGTGCTGAACATACAATCTTTTAATTAGACATGTACATGCTACTATAGCTCCATCTTATGGAATCCTGGGATCCACAACCTGTTGGCACCTGAGCTCTCTGACAGGGAAGGCTAAATGTCTCGCAGACCTACAGTTCCCAGAATTCCACAGGACTGAGCCATGGCAGTTAAAGCAATGTAAAAAAAAACAACAACATTAACTCTGCAGTGCAGATGTAGCCTGCATTACTGGAGAAATAACCAGGTGTGGTACCGCTTTAACTGCCCTGGGTCAAGGCTATGGAATTCTGGGAGCTGGAGTTTCTTGTGGGCCCAGAGCAGAGAGTTAATAAGGTCTGACACCCCTTTAACTGCCATGGCTCAATGCTGTGGAATTCTGGGAGCCATAGGGCTTTGCTCTGGCGCCACAACACAGTTCTTAGGCTTCCACAGCAGTGAGGCAGTGTGAAAGCAGCCTTATTTATTTAATTACACCCTCCTCGCCACCCCTCACACCCAGAAACAGACACACGACACCAGGGTTGTTGTTTTTTGGCCACTTTATTAGAAATTGTATTTTATTAAGCTTTTTTAAAAAAGAAATAAAAAAAAAAAACTAAACACGCGACCGTGAAGAAAAATCCTGTCAGAAGAACTTCCCCAGTCCCACCCCCCCACTCGACGCCTCCTTCAGAGGCAACGCCGAGTAAAATACAGTCTGCGCCGACGACGTCACTCACTACGACTGGCAGCGGCAGCAACCAATAGCAGCGGCGCCACGCGCCAGCTGCCAATCCCTGAGCCGCAGCGGTTGGGAGGGGGCGGGGCGTGCGAGAGGTGATGGAGTGGAGTGGTGCTGGTGGTGAGGGTGAGTGACACTAGTTCACGCAGGCGCACACGCAGCGAACGGAAGTCTCTTTCTCTGACTCGCGCTGCAGCGTCTTCTTACCTTTGCAAAGGCGACGGATGGGGGCCTTTGTTATTGTGCTGGGGATGAATAGAGGGTTGCGGCGACTCTGGCTCTTAGACTGGAGTTCCGTGAGGGGAGGGAGGAGGAGGAGGGACGCGGAAACGGCCTCGGCTACAGCCCTAGCTCTTTCTTTTTTTGGGCCACTCTGCGCCTGCGCAGTAGGGGAGGCCAGTTGGGGCGCGTCCTCGAACGCGTGCCTTAGGCTGAGGCTGAGCGCGCGGCCGCGAGCCCTTTCGAATGTTGGATTCGAATTCGAAGGACCGTTGGGTTCCCCTCCTCAACCGCCGCCCGCTTCTTTCCTTATTTATTTTCCTGAGAAAGTTAACCGCCATATTTATGTCGACGACAAGGCGCCATTAAAAAAAAAAGTAGTGAAAAATAAATAAAAATAAATGGAAAATAAAAATAAATTCATTTTTCCGAAATAAAATAAAAGCCAAAAAGACCCAGCTCCACACACGAACACTCATAAGGATAGTTTTTAATCGTGGATTAAAACGTTAATTTTTATATTTAATTATTGTGCTACGTATTACTGCATAGAGATGCAGCTTAAAGTGTATAATAAAACAATATTTATTATGTAATGATTGTGTTTCCCCCCCAAAATTATCTTTATTATATTATTTTTTTAAAGGAAATAATATAAAAATTAGACCATATACAACACTTTTGACTAAACAAACATTTATTTATTTCTTATAATCTACCAAACATTATTCTTAATTGGTGCTCTATTGAAAAAGTGACCTTTGGATCCCATCTCTTCATCTTCTTTCTAACTTTACTACTCCCCTTCTTCACCTTCTTCTAAGTTGATTTAACAACCCTTCACCATCCTTTCTTACCTTACTTCCTCTTCCCTTTTACTCTTTGTCTTCTTTCCTTTTCTAACCCTTACTTCTACATTTACTCATACAGTACCACTATCTATTTACTTTTCCCTCTCTTGTAATCATTGTGTTTTAACAACGTTGTGTAACCCGCCTCAAGCTGTGAGGAGAGGTGGGTAAGAAATAAAATGGTGGTTGTTGTTGTTATATAAATTTATACTTCTTGATCACACTCAGAATGGAGGACATTTTGGGATTCCTCCTGGGCAGAAAGCTGAAATGTAGGACATGTCCTGGAAAAGGAGGGCGGCTGGACAATATTCTGGAAGGCAAAAGGGATGGAGAGAATAGTCAAAGTGGCATAGAGGGAACAAGGCAAACAGTGAAAGGACCCAAGAGTAAGAGGCAAAAAACCATGCAAAAGCAGCAAGTAAAGAGGACACATGGTCTTAGATGTCTCTACACTAATGCACAAAGTATGGGAAATAAGCAGGATGAACTTGAACTCCTAGCACAACAAGGGAAATATGATATAATAGGCATCACTGAAACCTGGTGGGATGAGTCTCACGATTGGAATGTAGAAATAGAGGGATATAACCTTTTTAAGAGAAACAGGACAAACAGGAAAGGAGGAGGAATAGCATTATATGTCAGGGATATTTACACCAGTGAAGAGATCCAGGATATCAGTACTGGATGCCAAGTGGAGAGCATCTGGATAAAAATTAAAGGAGAGGGAAATAACAGGGATGTTACTGTGGGAGTCTACTACAGACCCCCAACTCAGGCAGAGGAATTGGATGATGCCTTTCTAGAACAGATGACCACACACTCAGAAAGGAGAGATGTAGTAGTGATGGGTGACTTCAACTATCCTGATATTTGCTGGAAGTCAAATTCAGCCAAATCCTCAAGATCTAGCAAATTCCTCACTTGCCTGGAAGACAATTTCATTGTCCAAAAGGTGGAAGAGGAAACAAGGGGATCAGCCATCTTAGATCTTATCTTAACCAACAGGGAAGACCTAGTTGATGGGGTGCAAGTGGTCGGATCCTTAGGTGGAAGTGACCATGTCCTCCTGGAGTTTGCTATACAGTGGAAAGATGAAGTTAGGCATAGTCAGACACGAATTCTAGACTTTAGGAGAGCTGATTTCAATAAACTTAGAGAAATACTGGGGGTGATCCCATGGTCAAGAATACTAAAAGAGAAGGGAGTTCAAGATGGATGGGAGTTCCTCAAAAGGGAGATACTGAAAGCACAATCTCAGACAGTTCCAATGAGGAAGAAAAATGGGAGATGTCTCAAGAAACCGGTATGGATGACTAAGGAACTTATAACTGAGCTAAGTTTTAAATGGAACATGTATAAAAAATGGAAAAATGGGGAAATCACCAAAGAGGAATTCAAACAAATAGCCAGCACATGTAGGGATAAAGTCAGAAAAGCTAAAGCGCAAAATGAACTCAGGCTTGCTAGAGAGGTTAAGAACAATAAAAAGGGCTTTTTTGGATATGTCCGCAGCAAAAGGAAGAAGAAGGAAATGGTAGGACCACTGCGTGCAGAAGATGGCAAAATACTAACAGGGAACAAAGAAAAGGCAGAATTACTCAACACCTTCTTTGCTTCAGTCTTCTCAGAAAAGGCAAAAGGTGCTCAACCTGAGGACAGTGAAGAAGGGGACAGAGTGGGGGAATTTGAGCACAGAATAAGTAAAGAGACAGTACAGGAATACCTGGTTAATCTAAATGAATACAAATCTCCAGGACCAGATGAACTACATCCAAGGGTATTAAAAGAACTGGCAAAGGTAATATAGGAACCATTGGCAATAATCTTTGAGAACTCCTGGAGAACAGGAGAAGTCCCAGCAGACTGGAGGAGGGCAAACGTTGTCCCCATCTTCAAAAAGGGGAAAAAAAGAGGATCCCAGCAATTATCGTCCAGTTAGTCTGACATCAATACCAGGAAAGATTCTAGAGCAGATCATTAAGCAGAGAGTCTGCGAACATTTAGAAGCCAATGCCATAATCACAAAAAGCCAACATGGGTTTCAGAAAAAGAAGTCATGCCAAACGAACCTGATCTCTTTTTTTGATAAAATTACCAGCTTGGTAGATGAAGGGAATGCTGTGGATATAGTTTACCTCGATTTCAGTAAGGCCTTTGACAAGGTTCCCCATGACATTCTTGCAAACAAGCTTGAAAAATGTGGGATAGACAAGTTAACTGTTACATGGATTTGTAATTGGTTGAGTGGCCGAACTCAAAGGGTGCTCAACAATGGCTCCTCTTCATCCTGGAGAGAAGTGACCAGTGGGGTCCCACAGGGCTCTGTCCTGGGCCCAGTGCTGTTCAACATCTTTATTAATGATTTGGATGACAGAATTGGGGGCATACTTATCAAATTTGCAGATGACACTAAACTAGGAGGAGTAGCTAATACCCCAGAGGACAGGATCAAAATTCAAAATGACCTGAATATACTAGAAAGCTGGGCCAATGCTAACAAGATGAAATTCAACACAGAGAAATGTAAGGTTCTGCACTTAGGGAGGAAAAATGAAATGCACAGATATAAAATGGGGGACACCTGGCTGAATGAGACCACATGTGAAAGGGATCTAGGAGTCCAAGTAGACCATAAGCTGAACATGAGTCAACAGTGCGATGCAGCAGCTAAAAAGGCCAATGCAATTTTAGGCTGTATCAATAGAAGTATAGTGTCTAGGTCAAGGGAAGTAATGGTGCCACTCTATTCTGCTTTGGTCAGGCCCCACCTGGAATACTGTGTCCAGTTCTGGGCACCACAATTCAAAAAGGATGTGGAGAAACTGGAGCGGGTCCAAAGGAGGGCAACTAAGATGGTGAAGGGTCTGGAAACCATGCCCTATGAAGAACGCCTTAGGGAACTGGGGATGTTTAGCCTGGAGAAGAGAAGGTTAAGAGGTGATATGATAGCCTTGTTTAAATATTTGAAGGGATGTCATATTGAGGAGGGAGCAAGCTTGTTTTCTGCTGCTGCAGAGATTAGAACGCGGAACAATGGATATAAATTGCAGGAAAAGAGATTCCACCTCAACATTAGGAAGAACTTCCTGACAGTAAGGGCTGTTCGACAGTGGAACACACTCCCTCGGAGCGTAGTGGAGTCTCCTTCCTTAGGGGTCTTTAAGCAGAGGCTGGATGGCCATCTGTCGGGGATGCTTTGATTTGGAGGTCCTGCATGGCAGGGGGTTGGACTGGATGGCCCTTGTGGTCTCTTCCAACTCAATGATTCTATGATTCTATGATTCTATGGTCACCCTGCCTTATGGTAACCGCATCATAATTCTACAGACTAACATGGCTATATCTTTAAATCTTACCACTATGGGAAGCACCAAATTTAGCCGAATGAGGTGGAAATTATTATTATTATTATTATTATTATTATTATTATTAACATTTATTTATAGAGCGCTGTAAAGTTTGCACAGAGCTTTACATAGTAAGGGTAAAAAAAAACAAAACCTGCCAAGCGGTAACAACAACATTACATGATTAAAATATCTCTACAATAATACTATCAACCTCTTCAAGAAACTTGCCCAGCTACAGACCGATCTCTTCTTTCTCAACAAGTGCAAACAATGGGATGTTGTTCCCCTAAGGACCTACGTGTGGGGAGCCCTTTGCAAACTACGTATCATGTAGAGCTCATGGGTTTTATTCGTTAACTGGATCTGCAGTAGCCAACATTCGTTTTCAGTTTTCTTCAGTTAGACGCCTGCATTCTGTCTGTCTCTGGCTTCCACTCCACCATAAGCGTCTGAAGAAGCAGACTAAAGTCTACGAAAGCTCATGCTGCAAACTTATTTCTTTTTTTTCCAGTTAGTCTCAAAGGTGCTACAAAATCTCTATACACATGAGGGAGGGTGCATCTTAACCTGTGGAAATAGCAACACTTTTAGTGTGTAACTATGGGATAGCTTCTATATGGGCTGCTTATTATATGGGGTGGGTAATGTGGCTTTATTGTGGCTATAATATTTGTAATTTATGACCACTCTCAGGTGAACCTTTCATGGGGTTTTCTTAGCAAATACTTGTTCAGAGGTGGTTTGTCCCTTGCCTTCTCTTGAGGCTGAGAATATGTGACTTGCCCAAGGTCACCCATTGTACCCATATGATGCATATGGATCCTGTTCTGTCTACAGTCATACAGTATAATTGGGGAAAGTTCAGAAAAACACAACCAAGATGATGGAGCCTCTTCTCTCTGATGGAAAGTCAGAGCTCAGTATTTGGAGCTCAGTAAAAGAGACCTAAGGGGCTATGGCCAGAATCCTGTTGGCATATTACAGTGATGTAACTCTGAACACTAAAGTGAGGATCCTCCAAGCCATAGTATTACCAGTCACCACCTATGTGAGAGCTGGACAGTGAAACAATCTGATAGAAAACTCATTTGAGATGCGGCGCTCAAGGAGTACAGTACTGATGGTACTGCGGGCAGACAAAAAGACAAATGGGCTGTAGAGCAGATCAAGCCTGAATTCTCTCTGGAAATCAAGATGACCAAATTGTGACTGTCGTACTTAGGCCACATTACAGGAAGGCATGATTCATTAGAAAAGACGACAACGTTAGGAAAGAGAGAAGACAGGAGAAAGAAATGAAGGCTACACGCCAGATGGTTAGGTTCAATCAAAAAGGCCACAGGCTTGAACCTGTAAGATCTGAGCAGAGTAGTGGAAGGCAAGCAGTCTTGGAGACGGGGTCACCAAGAGTTAAGGTCAACTTGAGGGCTTTATACGTAACAGCTTTCTATGTCAAGGATGCTTATACTGTACCTGTGAAGAGATCCATGCCTTCAGTCCTAGAAGCCATGTTGAGAGCAGCTGGATAATTGTAATTGGTGGACCAATCAAACCCAAAGGGTGCTCAGCAATGCCTCCTCTTCATCATGGGGAAAGGTGACCAGTGGGATGCCACAGGGTTCTGTCCTGAGTCCGGTGCTGTTCAATATCTTTATCCGTGACTTGGGTGAAGGAATAGAGGGCATGCTTATTAAATTTGTAGATGACACTAAATACCCCAGAGGAGAGGATAAGAATTCAAAATGATCTTAACAGATTAGAGAGCTAGGCCAAAAGTAACAAGATGGATTTCAACAGGGAAAAATGTAAAATACCACACTTAGGGTGGAAGAAATGAAATGCACAGATTTAGGATGGGGTGATACCTACCTTGACAACAGTACGCATATCTGGGATCTAGGAGTCTTAGTAGACCTCAAGTTGAATGTGAGTTAACAGTGTGATGCAACAGTTAAAAAAAAAACCCAATGCAATTCTAGGTCCCGTCAATAGGAATATAGTATCTAACTAGCAGGAATATGTTATTTGCATGGTAATAATGCCACTCTATTCTGCTTGGGTTGCCTGGAGTACTGTGTCTGGTTCTGGCCACCACAATTCAAGAGGGATCTTGACAAGGTGGAATGTATCCAGAGGAGGGGGACCAGAATGGTAAAAGGTCTGGAAACCATGCTGTTGGTGGGGCACTTTAGGGAACTGGTTATGTTTAGCCTGGAAAGAAGGTTAAGAGGTGACATGATAGCCAGGTTTCTTCAGCCTAGTGCAACACTGAAACCACTATTTATACTACACGGATGTTATGCTTCTATGATATTGGGCAAAGAGAATTTGAACAGTGCATAATTAGTTGGTGGATTTCCCTGGTGTAAGTTATGTTGGCCTCTGAAAGAATGCCTGTAAAGGACATTGAGACACACAGAGGGTAGTTCTGTGGTTGTCACTACTCTTTATGATGGTTGTAGGGAACAGCTGAAATACATATTGCTGGAAAGCAACAGCAAGGCCAGGGTTTTGCCCTTATGTCTCACGTATGGCTTCTCCTGTGCTTCCCATGCTATGAGCCAGATAGGACATTGGTTTAACCCAGGAGTACTCTTCTATGTGGACTGAAGGCAAATGACGAGAGTGGAGCCATTTAATTGCAGTCACGTTTATTTGCAGTTTCTATACACACTTCCTAGATAACCAAACTTTTCTGACACATTTTAGAAGGGGGTTCACAATGAAACTGTCACTGTTTTTACTAAAAAATAAATACAAGACTTAAAGTGTTGCACAGCTCTAAAATATACAAAGGCTTGGATTTGATGTAAACTTTGAAAACATTTTACAAAAGAAACCATCTTTGCAACAGTTTAAAAATTCATATTTACAAATATTACAAAAATACAAAATGGATGCAAGTCCATAAACCATTGTCTCTTCTGCCAGCATGAACTGGTGCTAGTACCAAAATAGTTACACTGTAACCTTCTTAATTGGTTTTTTTAAACTTTTAAGTCATAACCTACAGTATTTCTCTAAATCTGCCACAATTGCAGCAAATGCACTCTTATCAGTGACCTTTGGCAAATGCAAACATATGCTTTATTTTCTACAGCTAATCCATATTCTCTATGCTGCCACAGTATTAAAAAGAAAAAGGAAAAAAAAATGTTATTCAAAGAAAACAAACACCTACATAACTTCAAAACTCATTCTTGTAATGTCAGTGCAAACAACAGAATTGCAAGTTGGAATGATGATTCAAAGTTAGTTCTGTTTTTTAAATTTATACCCTGTTTCAAGACGGGATGTTTAAGTTCAATCTCTCTTGAGGGCTCTGAAGGCATATGACTTGTGCATAACAACAACCCTATGCATTTTACTTATGAGTCTCACAGTATTCAATAGAGCTCTTTATTCATGTAACTGTGCACTTTTACACGTGGAAAGAGCTCCTAGGCATGCAGGGTGTTCACATTAACTTCAATGAAGGGACAACACTTAGTGTGCAAAGTTAGCATCCCTTCCCCATTGTGAATGAGGACAATCTTTATGGGCAGTTGAATTCCTTATGCCTATAGTAGATTGCTTTCTCAGGGCTTATTTATGAATATAATTTTTAAAAGTGGATTTATAATCCATCTTCATTTGGGCTTTAATCTGATAAATAGAAAATAGAAACACTTTGTCATAGATTTTTTTGAGTAAACAAAATAAGTATTTATATGATAGTTTTGTGAGCATTACATAGATATTATTTAGAAGGTGTTTCGCTGCCTTCTAATTCAAGTGGCATGTATTTTAATATATATATTTATATAGCTCTCTGTGGTATCAATATGAAATTAGTAATTGTGTTATCCACATTACGTCATCAACAATGGAGAAATTGGCTTAAGTGGCCTTTGGATAGCACCTAAAACTCTTGGAGAAACCAATCCATCTGTTTTCTGTTACAGTTTTACTACCGAGTATGTGTAGCACTTTAAGGAAATCATTTTGGCACACTGTGGTACTATATCTGTTTGTAACGCTATACTTTTAGTGCCACTTCATTCTTATTAGCACCAAGAGATGCAGTTAGTCATAGAATCAAGTTGTAATAGTGCTACTGGCAGTATTTTGATGAAAACACTCGGAAATGGCACTTGTGCCTCCCATATCAAGTTTATAATTCTTGTTCACTCTTTTATTTAAAGCTACACGGACCTTGTTAACTCACTAATGCATTCCATTTCACTTGCTTCACAACCACTCTTTAGAGCTTGCCTATTTAGCTGCAGTTGAAAAGGCTTGCTTCTAGTTAACCATTTTCCTTTACACATCTCAGCAAAGTATTTAGGTTTTTGCTTTTTGGCATCCAAATCCTAAACATTTGCTCCAACAAATCTGCCTACTCTACCTGCATACAATTTCTGCATGGTGCCAGAATATCCTCACAGTTGCGAGGACATACTGGCCCAGCAGTTCAGATGCCCCTTCTAAACGCTTATTTGCCAGCATGGCAAATCTTAGTATTGGGCAAATAATCTTCTGATCTCACTATTCTTTCTATACACATGCTGACCAACCATCTCTTTCCACACTGGAAGGCTATGAGAAAGTTTATTTTTTAAGGTATATTATGAATTCCTGACAAAGGAAAATCTGGTACCTAATTTTGTATTTGCTTTATTTACTCAATCACTTGAATTTCAGGTAAAACATACCTTTAAAACCATCACTATGAGCAAACAAAAAGTAATCCTTCCACTACTTTCCACTCCCCCAGGTTCATGTTAAAAAGTACATTTTTCTCGAAGCCAACTTACTCATAGAACTGCTAATGAATACCAACTTCACCCAACCATTCTTATAATTCAGTACTACACACCACACATTCCTTTCCTAAATTGTTCTTTACACTAAACCTTCCTCCATTCATATTCAGCCATTAATTAATTCTGCTGTTGATTAATATTAGCAGACATCTTTTGGGAAAACATGGTCTGAATATCAGTTTGATTTTGGAGTGTATTGCAACTGGAAAACTGAGCTCTCAATGAAAATATAATGTTCTGAAAAACAGTGACATTATTTTGTGCACACGAGTGTGTGTTTTTTTTAAAACCCAATTTGATCTCACACCAACTTTTTGTTTTCTGACAATAAAGTTCAAGTAACTTCAAGTAATCCAGCTTTTTGTTTCCCTGCCTACATTTTATTCAAAAGTATTTTCTCTGGTTCCTTTGCTCTGGTTCTTTATTCATCTTACTTGCCAGAGAGTCCCACCCGATTAAGCATTTCGGGTAAAACTAGAATAGAAGGGAACTGACCTGTAATGGATCAGAGAGCTTCCTCATTCCAATTTTAGTAAGCTATATAAAGCATGTATGCATACACCTATTTTTCAGCTATTTTTTCACAGTGTCATTTCTCTAAATATTTAGGTAGCATGAATGTTATCCACACAAAGCTTCACTGAAAGGTTGATATATAATTTTATTGATGAATCAGCAGCATTTGTTGCATGCTTAATAGTTATTTAGTTATTTACTTAATTAATATGAAACTAATCCTGTTTTAAATTTTTAGTTATTAGGTTATGACTAGGTCTCTTATCAGCCTAGCAGTGGTGGTAATAATATGAATTATACTTGTCCCCTCTTCATAGTCATCCAAATTAAGTGCTTAACGTCATAGAAAAGCTTGTTACTTTAGAAGAGGGGTTTTTTTTTTTCTATTAAAAGTGTGCTTTTCATCCAAGACAACAATTATTATCGTTTCAGTGCACTACATATTTAAATCTGTTAAAAGTTCTGTTTAATGGATGTGACTTCCCCATGAAATCCTGAGAACTGTAGTTGTGTGTTAAGGATGAAAACCTGTTGGTTCCGCAGTATAATTAATATCGTTTACATGTCAGCGCTTTTTAAGCATAGTATCATTATCCCAAGACTTAAATCCTTCCCTAGTTGAAGAATGAGGTAGTTGGATCAATCATAAACTCTGGGTTCCCAGTGTAAGCCTCTAGCCTGAAGAGTAGAATGCAGAACCTACAGGTACTATCCTGACACATGATTTCTGAGAAATGACCCTACTTCCTAGCCAATGAATGAAATTAATCGCAGTGACTGACATGGCTAATTGTCTGGAGGAGAAACCTCCTGATCCCCTTTAAAGCCATGGTTATGGTCTTCCTTGGTGCAGAGTTGGTTGTTGCCTCATGAAAAAAAAAGCCAACAATCTAATACTTTAATGTCACTGTGATTGTGTAATTAATGTTTCCACCTGCCAACACAGATGAAGTGTATCCTTCATCTGTCACCACTAGGGACTGGCAAGGGTGGCGACCTTGGCAGCAACTCCAGAAGCCAAAGGGCCTCCAAATGATGCCAGAGAGGTGTGCAATGGCACTGGTCCACTGGTACCTGTTGTCATTTGTTGTGTGCCTTCAAGTAGTTTCCAACTTATGGCAACCCTATAGCAACCATATCATGGGGTTTTCTTAGCAAGATTTGTTCAGAGGAGGTGTGCCATTGCCTTCCCTTGAGGTTGAGAGAGTGTGGCCTGCCCAAATTCACCCAGTGGGTTTATGTGGCTAAGCTGGGAATCGAACCCTGGTCTCCAGAGTCATGGTCCAATGCTCAAACCACGACACCACACTGGCTCTCCAATATTAACCATGTATTCAAGAAAACAGTGCTTTTATCTGCCACTATCCCAGATAAGGAGAAATATTTCAGATTACAAAGGTGTGTGGCTTCAGTCCTGCACCACAATTGTTTCTTCCTTAGATGGATGAATGGAGGGGCCTTGACCATCCTTCTTTTTCACTCTGAAGGTCCTTTATGCTGCTTTTCTTGTCATCCCTCGTTCTCACACACTTGGCACCCCTGGGCATTTTACTTGCAGCTGCAGCCTAGTCATTGCCTAGGTAACACCCATTTCTGCCCAACTGGTTGTCCACTCTGTCCCGGGTGCTGTTGCTCACAACAGCGGTGTCTCCCAGTAAGTAGAGATTGCAATCTTTCCTTCC
The DNA here is from genome assembly GCA_034509955.1 of Urosaurus nigricauda. NCBI lineage: Eukaryota > Metazoa > Chordata > Lepidosauria > Squamata > Phrynosomatidae > Urosaurus > Urosaurus nigricauda. Next base: position 90,960,350 of record JAOEGL010000003.1, read on the forward strand.
AGTACACTTAAAGAAGCTTTTGATTCACTTCACCCAACATCAGTAAATGGTATAGTAGAACCCAATAGCTCCTCTCAGTACCTCAGGCCCACAGATATCTTAAACCTAGTGCAGGTATTCCCCTGTAAAGGAAGGAAATATTATTTCTTCTCCCTTGAAAGATTCCATTTTTTAGCAGGAAATTAAATCCTTTTAGCCTCTTAAAGGCTTTAATGCACTTCAGAAGCTCTACTCTGGTCTCTTGATGTAGGAAAATGATGACAGTGCACTTGAGGTAGAGAGGAGAACCTGTTTTCTCCAGGGGCAGGGGGCTAGTTAGCGTGCTGGAGCCATTGCAGGGATTACTCCCCCAGGTTTTTTAAATTATTATGTTTTAATCCATATTAATGGCTGTGTAAAGATGGACATTTCAGTTTACCTAACACAAAGTAGACAGAGACAAAGATGGACATTTCAGTTTACCTAACACAAAGTAGACAGAAGGTGCATAAATATGGATTACAGATTAACAAAGAAAATCCTTGGGATATAGGACTGAGTAAAATAGAAGAAAATCTCTTCCTTGCTATGACAAATGTTAGGCTGGCTGTAGGCAGGTTTAAAGTTTGACATTTGTTTCAACCTGTGTCCTTTAGTTCGTAAACTGGAAATTGCTCAGCACTTCTGCCTTAATTTGTGTTAATGGCAAAATGTAAATCCCATTCATAGATGTAAATGGATTTACTTGGAAGCATGACTCTGGATGCAGCCCTATAGTCCTGTTAACATATGTTCTCCATTCTGCTGGACGCCTTCAGCCTTGAGCAATCTTAGGTTAAAGGTTCAAATGTTCCTGCAGTACCCAAAAAACTGAATAACTAAAGCCAAGCTTCACTAAGTGAAGAGTCAGCCTCTCCAAAAATTGATTCAAATTTCAGGTTCAAATCCTCAGGTTTAGGTGTGTAGCTTACCTTGGGCCTGCCATACTCTCTCAAGCCTAACCTACCACCTCTTTGCATTGTTGAGAGGATAACAAAGTGGGGAAGGGTAGCAAAGAACTATATCTAGAGATCCCAGGGGGAAAGAAATGGGATATAAATGAGAATGCTTTCAAAGACAAACTTTTCTAATTCTCTCCTGACTTAATAGTTCTTAGGTCCATGTCTTTAAATTTTTTGAATGCTACTTTGGACTGTTTCTTTAGAGACTGGCTTGTGGGAAGGAGTCAGGGAAGCTGCAAGGGAAGATGTGAGCATCTCTTTGATTCTTTTCAAGTGGATCACAGTCAGCAGTGTTAACACTCCCTCGACTGCTTTCTAAAATGTTCAGTACCAGAAATTGCATGGTACACCTTTTACTTCAAAAGTTAGTACAAGCATAGGTGGGGATGTTCTAGACCAATGTTTCATAGGCCATCTGATATAGGTAATCAACAGTTTCTTTTTGAAATAAGACAGGGACTGTCATATTTGGACTTGCTAACTGCAACTGTTTTTTCTTTCTTTCTTTCCTGGATGCTCTCTATGGACTGGTGACAGATGGTTCATGCACTGGCACAGGTCCTTGGGCCATCACTGAATAGTACTGTTCTTAAATACAATTTCCACAAATTCCTTATTATCAGTTCATCAGGGGTTTGAGGAGTTAAGTCTCAATTTCTGCCTTAAAGCAAACTTAGGGGCTTGTCCTATACAAATCTATTCGGACACAGGTTCGTCTTATTAATTAGCCATAGGGATGTACATATACAATTAGTACTTCAGCTACAGATACATGTGGTGTGAATATCTCTTCTTATTGAGAATAAATAAAATTAAACTCTAAATGTTCATGATTTGAATAAGTGTACCCAAATCTGTTTAATTTCAATGTCTAACATGTCTTCTCTTGTTGCTTTTTTCTTCTGATTAAAAGACAACATATTACATCCATTCCTCATAAAAATATTCCGGGTGGAAGTTCCTTAAGAGCAAAGGTAAGGAAGGGTGCATGTGTCAAAAGTATACTTCATCTAGTATCCCAAAATACTCTGATGGTCCTAGATAATTCTCCCCCAGGCCAAATGAATAGTATTTTTTAAAACAAGACTTGCAACAGTCCAATGTTATACTCATTTTGTGAAGGGTACTCACACATTTTGTGGGGAACACCACATCAATTTTATCTTGCTTCATCTGCTCTCTTTATCTTTTGTGCTACCAATGGGCCATAATTTTCTCTTGAAACCTTTTTTACTTATTTCCCCCCTGAATCTAAGATTATTGACTATGAATTGATTCTCTAAGTTTTTTTTGTGAAATCTAAATATACACAGTCTTCCTTTGGTTGCTCTTTGTTCATTAAGATGCATTTCCCTCTTGTTCTATTGTCATCATGTTTTTTTTCTCTCTTATTGCTCTTTATTTGTGTTGCCAGTTAAATTCAGTACTTGGAAAAGTTACTTTTTGAACTATTACCCCATCCCAGGCAGTATGACAAGTGACTGTGTTGGCTGGGCAATTTGGGGAACTGTATTCTGGTATCTTTTTTACAAGTTTTGATTAGTACTTGATAATTTGATTCTCTTCCCTTGTTTGGAAACCTCTCCAGACTGATCTAAGCTGGCCTCTAACTGTTACTAGGTTTTTAATTGCTAGGGCACCTTCCTCTGCCCCAGCTTTTTTCTTTGTTTTCTTCGGTTTATGAGGACCCTGCTTAGGCTTAAAATCTTATCTGTTCAGTGCAATTCTTGCCATTAGGCACTTTATTATTGTTAACCACCAATGTCCTCTGCAGCAAAACCTTTTTAAAATATCATATGTGAATATGGGATCTAGCTAGTCCATTGCTTTGCTAAAGAAAAGTTACATTACTGACACTGGCAGGTCCTTTTGGGATGCTTTTGGAAAGCAAAAGTGTGACCAACTCTCCCAAATGTAAACATGATGGGAAAGACAAAAGAGTGGCATTTGAAACTGAGGCAGTGATTGTGAAAACAAAGAAGTTTAGGGTAATTCAAAGGCAGCTCTTTTAAGAGACAAGGGAATGTTTCTCTGGTCAATGACCGAATAAAATTTTACTACTACTTACAAGGGAATGTACTTGATTAATAAAATGACTGGCCTTATTCGTCATCATTTTACCCATACTTTCACATGACTACATTTCTCAGGATCTTGACAGGAGTGGAAGGAGAAGCCACAACAGAAAATCTGGTTTATAAACACTTTGAATATGTAGTGCCTGCCAATAAGCCTCTGTCACAAGCTGCACTTTGATATAAGCTTGTTTGGAACAGCATTTTTTGGAAGAGAATTAATCAGATACTATTTAATATGATAGTATTTTATTTATATTGAGGATTTCCTTTAATTCAAGTGTTAAAATTATGTTAGAGGCTTAATTATTTAACTGCAAGTGGTTGTGGTAGATATGTAAATTATGTTTGATTTCAAAATTGTATTCACAGAATACAGTCAATAACTTTATCCGTTTTTTTGTCTTTCAACAAGGTTATCATTTGCCACTAACCACTTTTTTCTGTCTCTTCAATAACTCTATTTACAGATATTTATCAAAAATATGGATATATACATCTGTTTTGTTCATATCTTCTAAATTTTGTTTCACTTCATTTTAGTGTAAAAAAATACCAACTCATCAAGCAATTTTATGTTTTCCCACCTAGGGAAGCACAACAGTGAGGATAATGTTTTATGTTTTGATGGCATCTTTGGAGGGGAAAAGGGAATTCTGCAAGTTGGATAATGTAAATCTACATCAATGGCAGGAAATATGAGAGAAATGAATGACAGTTAACCAAAGTTAACCCTTTCAGCATATGCTTCTACTTATAGAAAATGTAAGTAATAAATAGCTACAGATCATCTTCTCTTTCTTCCAGTCTCTCAGCACTCCTCAGCATTTTCAAGCATCAGTATTGCCCTGCATGGTTTTTGGCTGCTACAGAATTGGCTTTTTATATTCACACAAGCCAAGCAAATGTGAAGTTCCCCCATTGAACAGTCAGAAGTGTGCTCTGGCCCTTACATAGCTTATGTAGAACTCTGAGAGGATCTATCATCATGAGGGCTCCCATCAGAATTTTCAGTCTCTCCTTCTGAAATGGCTTGCATTGGGGTGTTATACAGTCTGCAGCGGACACTGTATCGACTACTACTGGCTGCAGGAGGTGCTCGTGACCGTCCTACCCGTGATGAGGCTGATGTAGGAAAGCTTTTGGAAGAAGTCCCCTCTGCAGTTACTCTTGGGGGGCAAGGAGAGAGAGGAGCTAATGCCTCAGCACTTGATGAGGCTTGGGAAGACTCATCAGCATTTTGTAGAGTATCCCCAATTAGTTCTCCAGGAGATTTGGGTGAAATTGGACTCTTCAGTATTTCGGTAGCTGACATCCTGTAGCTAGAATCCGACCGGCTGCCCTTTTTCAGAAGTAGCAGTTTGAATTCTTCATTTGATGTATTGGACTTTTTGGCATTCCTGTAAATAAGTCCAGGAGATCTCTGGCTGCACAGTGGGCTTGCCACACTCGGAACTGGGGGAACATTAGCTGTAGGTGGTGTGCTGCTGGCAGAAGACACGCTGCTAGTACTAGATGAAGCTCTCATTCTGTTCTTTGAAGAAATATCTCCAGAATCCTTTCTTCCAAGTACTTTCCTTTTTGACCTGTTATGAAAAGAGGAACAATGTTCAATGTTAAAATCTAGCGTCAATTAACTGCTGATCATGTGATATTACCCATGATTAGTTGTAACATTAAATATTTGGTGCAGACTATTACTACACATAGAAATACAGACACACATGTACATATATAAAATGAGTCTACAGTATTACCTTGTACATTGTCAAAAATTTTAAAGAATTCCACCTTTAAGAATTCCATCTTTCAGCCTTTGAAAGCACATAATAGATAACTGCATAGAAATGCTTGGAGAAAAGTAAGTAGTATCTAGCACAGAATCAGAAATTGTAGAGGGATCTAATCTGAACAACTTCTTGATCATCTTTCCATGTTCCCTCCTTCTTAGTGCATTACTCTAAAAAGCGCAGCTGTTGTGGATCAAGAAGGATATAGAACAGGATGAACCATCAACACTTGCAGAGTTCAGACTATCTCAGTGCCATATTGGCCTTGTTGCAGCCTTATCTACTTTGCTTATCCAAACCTGAGGTAGGAGAATCATAAATGAGACCTGGCATAATGATTAAGGCATAAGCTGCATGTCAATATATTAAACATCAAGGAAGATCTGATGCCTGCAAGTAAAAAAAAAATCATTTATTCTAGTTAGGACTAACACTTGGATTTAAGGCGACTGTTTTAAAGCTACTACAGTTGCCCGTCCATATTCCACTGATTCTTTAGCCACAGATTCAACTATCCATGACTTGAAAATATCCCCAGAATCTATTAATTCCAAAAAGCAAACCTTGAGTTTGCTATTTTATATAAGAAATGCCAATTTACTATGCCATTGTATTTAACTGGACATGAACATCCATAGATTTTGGTATTCACATGGGTTCCTGGAACCAAACCCCAGTGGATACCAAGGGCCCACTGTTAATGTTTTTTCTAAATTTGCAATTGAACAAAGCATATTCTTTACATAAATATTATTTTGCTCTTTTATTGTTAAATTTTCAGGTTGAAGGAGAAACCTCTCCAGTTTTAGGTTCAAGAATGGAGGCAGAGTGAAATGAAGACAGCAGTTTACTTAACAACACAGTACCAGTCCAGATGCCCAGCAGCCAAACTGAAAGATGCTGGAGATATATTAGCCAACCACGAAACAACACTCATCAAACCATATATTAATGTTTTCCTAAATTCATGCTGAATGTTCTTCTAAATGGCACATTGCTGGCTGGTTCTCATAACAGAGAACTGTGCACTGGAGATGAAACTAAAACCTCCATTATAGAATTTGTATTTATCTTTCAGGTTGTGGAGTGGGTGGAAGGAAGAGGTGATGGGATGCTAAAGTGAATCTGCTAATCTGCAATTCATGTCACTGAGAATTACAACAATGTAAATAGGGTACATTATGAAGCCCACTTACAATTTCTCAGATGTATCATCTATCTAACCTGTCTATCACAGAAATGCATGTGTTGGCTGTCTACTGAAAAATCCAGTTTCTGAAATCTATCACCACCAAATAATTTTTCACTGAATTATTTTAGGCCTGTTCTAATGCCAGTAAAAATAAAAAATATATAGTTTCCAGTAACTATACCATTAGCTTACCGATGAATGACTGCAAATAAATCCTCTGTTGTTCGAGGTTTATTTGGAGACACAAAAACATCTTCTGGTTCAGCCTGGGAATCTTCACTTAAGGGTGAGAATATGGAATCATCACTTGGAGAAGAGTCTTCAGAACAAAAAGAAGAGCAGCTGAGATATCATCAAACACTTTGATACAGTACAGCTGGTTAATGTAATCTCACTTAGTTAATAATGAAATTGTGTAATGACAATCTAATATCAATATTGGATGATCTCTCAAAATAATGTTCACATGTAACATGCAAGTGAAACTAAAATGAATTTAAAAGAAATGCAAATCAATGCCTTTGCTATTGTTGTGTGCCTTCAAGTCATTTTCAGCTTATGGTCAAAACCCTATCACTGTGTTTTCTGGGGCTGAGAGTGTATGACTCGCCCAAGGTCACCTAGTGGGTTCCTATGGCTGAATGGAGAATTGAACCCTGATCTGCAGGGTCATACCGTAATCCAGCAATCAAACTGTTACACCAAGCTGGCTCTCAATAACAGAAATGAATTGCCAGAGGGGAACTGAAATAAATGCACCTCTGCCCAATTAATCTAGCTATTGATTTAGTTTAGGGAGCTATCATGACTTTAGACACTAAGATGTATCTAGCAAATAGTAGACGACTAACCTTTTAAGATATCTTCTGGAATCCCTTGTGTCTCAGCTGCTCTCCTGCCATTGTCGTCTGAGGCACTTTTGGCTGGAATACCTGACATAGTATCGTTTTCATGCTCAGTACATTTTTCACTGAGTGAATCTACAGTTGAAATCTCCGGTTCATAGCTGATATTCCCAGGCACTTTGTCAACACATTGGCTTAGACTGAGTTGATGCTTTAGCTGGTAACTGATGTCTGCTACCCCAACTGAGGAGTCATACTGGGGTGTATTTCTATTAAGAGGTTCTAACTTTTGTTCACAGTATGCAGGTAATTCTCGCTGAAGCTGCACAGGGTCAAGTCTCTTATCTTGCTGAAATCCACAAGTAGTTATCTTCCCTTCAGATTTGCTAGAAAGGCCTTGTGGAAACCGTTCGGGACAACTGCTGCACGTTTTATTTAAAGTATTCTCTGGTAAAAACTCACGAACCAAGTGTGTTTGATCGGTTACATACTTAGCTGCTGGAGCACCCATATCTACTGAGGTTAGGGTGTCTCGACAGGTATTCTTTTCACTGAAAGTTACATTGCATTCTGCATGCAGTTGTTCAGGGGTTATTTGTACTGGAGAAGGATTAATATAGGACACTATGGCATCTTCCATGGAATACTGGCGTAATATTTGCTTCTTACTTCCATGTGGTTTCATTACACCTTTTGCTTGAATGTGGAGGAGATCTGTGTTATCTTTTTGTTTTGTGTCTTCAGACTTACTGATTGATCGAAGATGTACAGACTTGAGGACAGAAGGCGTAATAGCAAGGGCTGGCGGAGAATTAGAGTTCAGTGCTTCTTCTACCATGTTAGGCTTATTGTTATTAAAAGCATGTAGTTGGTGTCTATGAGCGTAGGGTTTATTCAAGACGTTATGAAGAGCACTTAGGTCAAGATGAGTAGGAGGTATAACTGGAAGTTCAAGGTCTCTATTTAGAGATATGTTGCCATCTTTAGAAGAAGTCTGTTGTAATGAGGACTTCCTTTCTGGTACTTTTGGCTTCCTTTTACTTCCCCCTGGGGACAAGGGTCCAGAAAAGAAAGCTGTAGGAAAGGATGATGTTGGTGTTTCAGACTGACTGGAATAACCACTTGAGGGAGAAGCTAAACCAGCCAGCTTTTCTGGGGAAGCCAACTTAAATTCATTCTCAACAGAAGGAAGGGAAGGAGTGGTGGCTCGCGATCCAGACTGCGATGTTTGTGATTCTGAACTTTCTGGTGATTTTATGCATTCTATGACCGTTGTACCCGTAGCAGTGCTAGAATTGGATAAAGATCTATACGGATCATTAGATTTCAAGTCATTTAGAAGCCAGAGTTCTGCATAGTGAGATTGTTCAGCACCTTCATCTTTAAAGGATGGGATGTCCATGGCATCATATGGAAGGTTTTTTAATCCGCTTTCATCCAGATTATCCCAGGAGTGTTCCTGTTTGCTTGGTATATTAGAATTTTCTGCTCTTGAAGGTGTATTTGAAAACTCAAGGGGCAGCTTCATTTCCCTGGAAGTGTGAGGCATGTGCTGCTGCCCACTGTTTATCTTTGGTTCTTTCTTCTCAGGAAGATCTGTGCTGCTGTCAGATTTCCTTAAAGATGAACTGCGTTTTGGTGGGGCTGGCTTTGCCTTTGGTTTTTTGAGAGAGATGCTTTGTTTTCCTTGTCTCTTGTGATTGACATAATCCTGCCAGGTGCAGTTAGTAAAACTGGAAACAACACTTGCATTCTGGCCACTGTCAGAGCCCACAGCTGCATAGTTACAAATATAACTTTTAGTCCCCTTGAGACCGCAGTCAAAGTGCATGGAGGTATAGTAACCTTCAGTGTCAACAGAAAAGTGTGAGCTAGTATCTGCTTTGTCCGATGGGGTCTTCTCTATAAAACTATCATAAGTGGCCATGCTTGTAAAACTTGGACATCCCAGGCTATCTGTCTTGGGACGTTCGGGACTGAAATCTTGACGGCAGGATGCATCATGATGATGATGCAAATAATTCCATTCGCTGTCACTTGTGTTGCTGTTATTGGGGTCATCAAGTAGATCTGCTACCGTGGAAGTGAAAGAACTTGCTCTGTGGCCTCTAATCTTATCTATCTGATCAGTATAGTGTTCTGTTATGAAGACATTAGAGTCCTCATTAGCATTAGGGACAATGTTAAGTGATAATTCTGAATCACAGTGTGAAGAACCAGTCAATGGGGGAGATGCAGCAGGAGGAATAGTTTCTGATGTCTGGGAAGGACATGTTGAGCTGCTCCCACTCCAGTTCCCACTGGATGATTGATGGTCATCTTTCTGGTCCATGTGACTGCTGAGAAGAACCCCAGCAGTAGAGATGGAGTGAATGGGACTTCCAAAGGTGTCAGAGTTTGATGATATATCACAGCTTCCGGAATCCACCATCCTTGATAACCTTGATCTCCCCCTTTCATTTGAGTTATGATCTGGGCTATGAAGATGCTGAGAACACTTTAAACTTATGGGATGGTGTTCTTGAGAACATGGGTTATTGATGGCATCTTTACTCTTTGCAGAGATTCTTTCTTGGCTTGTTAAAAAGTGTTCTGCCTCATACGCTGGCATTTTGGCACCAGTGTTGTGGTGTTCCACCTCATTGGCTCTAGCACCTTCACGAGGAAGACTCCTTGATCGTACACGGTTGCTTACTGATGTTGTAAACATGGCATCACCATTGTCTGCCAGCACCAATATATTGCCAGCTGAATGAGAAAGGGAGGCTACTACACTTTGACCTCTCTGAGCTCGAATTCTTCTCCGGGACGGGGCAGCAATGAGGATTTCTTCTGTTTGGCACTCAGAATCCCTGGTACCTGTTCTCCTGTTCACGTTATTAGAGAAGTCTGGATTTGCATGCACAATCACATTCCGTTCTCTTGCTACCGGTGATTCGTCAGAATCTAGGACACATATAAAACCCTGTAAGGTACCATGTACACTGCCTGAAAAATTATGAACCTTATGCTGACCTAATATAAACCACAAGGTAACAGGTTTCTTTCCCTTACCTTGCTGCATTTGTATTTTACTAATGGACATGCAGAAAAAGTAATCACTAGGGCTATTCTCTTATGCTCCATCCCATTACAAATCGTTCTTGCCCAACAGTTTAGCAGCAAGTCCTCTGCAAAGTTCTAAATCTATGCTTCCAAGAGAATAAATCATTTAAATTCTGGGTAGCTACTGTTTTTATGACTGTTCAGGTCTTTGTTTCATTGGTTCTCCCTCAGTAACAGATACTGTGGCCACTGTAGATATCTGAATGATTTTCTCTGAAACAAATTTTAGTGGATATTTTATTCTAGATACTCTTGACTACCATTAGGACAGGAAAAGAGATAAATCAATTTAATATACATTGTTTCAGCAAATAAAGGAAGGAAGAGTAAAGATATTTGAAAAGGGGGGGGAGGGTTGACAAAGTTTTGAAACAATTTAAATGTTGAGTCCTGTATCGAATAAAATGTTCGACTGGTCGTCTGCATATGTTACGCATTGAAAACTGATCATTACTTTGGAGGGTAACAACAATCACCTTTTTACCTTATGGGTCCCTTAGCGACAAGAAAAAACTTTCACTGAATCTAGTTACTTTTTATGTACATACTACGGGTATATAAACAAACAAAAAGAAAAAAATACACCAGAAATTGAGTAACTCATTACATTTAAACAAGAAGGGCTGGACATATATATCTATATTACTTAGTAAGGCCCACAGCATATCAACACTGAAGGCTGTAATGAGTAATATAGTTTGGCTGGCAGTATTAAAAAAAAAAAGACAAAAATGAAACAAAAATACCCAAACACAGTATATTTGAAACTTTAGAATCATAAAAGCTGGAGAGTTCCTTGGAAAGCTGTTTGGAAGGCAGGCTATTGCTGCAATTAAAGCAGTTAGAATGCTATCTAGTCAAGAGTTGCATTTATACTACACCTATTTCTTGTTGGACTCTTCTGGGGATGCCAGAGATCGTTTTCCTCCTTCTCAATTTTCGTCTCCGCTGTAGCACGGATTGTGAGTGAACAAGAGAGCAGCGTATACTAGCCTCTCTGTCAAAACCAACTCCTGCAACCCATAAATAGGTCTCATTAGCTTTTAGAAATAGTAGACAAATTGTTATGACTGGAAGACAGTGGAAGTCAGCTGAGCACTTTGGATTATGCCTGCAAATAAATATAAGGCAGATCCTGTACAACTCTCACAAAAAATTATTCACTGTGATCCACAGCCTTGCTTCTAAGCCTGTCCCCTTGGAACAGCCTGCTTTGCCAAAAGACACAAAAGGAGGAGAAAGAAAATTAAAAGGGGGAGAGAGTGGGTTAAGCATTACTGATAGCAAGGAACCCTTAATTGTAATGGTTTCCCCATTTGTTACTGATATCTAGGCATCAGCAGGTATGAAATGAACACTAGCATCCAAGAGGATCAGAAATTGTTTGGCAGCAAATTGTTTAAAAACTATTGGTCTGTGTTGCAGTGAGGATGTGGAGAACAATGGCAAGTCTGATAGCATATAATATATATGTATATACCTTCTCTTATTGTATTATGTGTGTCTCATGCATTAACAATGGATGAACATTGTGGATGTTGAGACATATCCAGTGTTCACACTGATTTCACCATGCAATCAGTGGAAATAATTATGGTCACTCGATTGATTTCCACCAGTGTTTACACTACACAATACTAAACTTATTTGGTCCTAATTCTTAAAGTATTGCTGTTATTCTCATAGGAACCAACACCAAAGTGATGGTTCTCAACCATTGTCTATGGCTGATGGGAGCTGAAGAGATGTGAAGGGCCAAAAGTTAACAATCACAGCTCTGAAGCATCTTCAAAGCACAGTGTCTGTACTGCAGCCACACACTCAAAACCATAAGGTTGCGAGTTCAAGACCAGCAAAAGGGCTCAAGCTCGACTCAGGCTTGCATCCTTCCGAGGTCGCTAAAATGAGTACCCAGATTGTCAGGGGCAAGTAGCTTACAGTTGTAAACCGCTTAGACACTCCTTAGGCGGTATGAAGGGGTATATAAATGAAGCGGTTTGTTTTGTTTGTTTGAAACATCTTCAAAGCACATGTTGGTTTTCAGCTTGTGAAATTGTTCTATTTCCCCATTAGCTTTATACAGTTTTTAAATATTCCTTTCTCCCAACACCTATTGTTATTCACATAGGAAGAACAGGGTAGAGTGTTTTCAAATGCAAGAAATCTTTCATATAAGGGACCATAGAAAAATGTGAACTAAATATTAAATCCATTCTACAAAACAAAACAAACAAAAAAACAAACAGTTTTTATTAGTCTTAACTCTTCACTACTTCTCATGCAAACAAGCCCAATCTAGTATATGTTGTACTACAGAACAAAGTACATCCACGATTAATTTTTGAAGAGATGTAGAAAGACATAGAATAAGATAAAATAACACCATGTACTATTATATGAAATTATATGAAGCTGTTTTATTCTGAATTGATCTGTTGGTCAACTTAGCCCATTACTGTCTACCTTCATTGGTAGTAGCTTTCCAGCACCCTAGGTACCACTTATGTGGTACCTTTAATTGAAAATATAAGGAACTGAAACTTGTGGCTTCTGAATTTAAAGTATGTGCTGTACTACTGAGCTGGAAGCTGACCTGTTATGAGATACCTTCCCTATCACTGCTGATAGTGAGAATAAATATATACTACCCAGTTATAGCAATTTGACACCATATTAAACAGGGACTTTATTCTACAGAATTCTGGAATTCTCTGCCAAACAACTATATGCCACTTCCTTGAATTCTAGTACAAGAGTGCTCTATCACTCTAAGTTCTCCTCAAATTTCAAACGTCAGGATTCCAAAGAACATGTAATACAGTCGGCTCTCCCAATCCATGGATTATTTATCCATTCAACCATTCATGGTTTGCAAATTTATATATATAAAATCCAAAATGCAAACCTTGATTTTGCTGTTTTATATAAGGGAAACCACTTTACTATACCATTGTATTTAATGGGACTTGTGTATCCACAGATTTTGGTATCCACAAGACGTCCTGGAACAAAACCTAAGCGGAGACCAACCACTGTAGTTAAAGTGGGATCAAATAGTTTTAACTGTAGATGTTATGAATACTGCAGAAGTCTGTGAGAGTCTGGTTTGCATTTGTTCTATGCAGCTTAATCCTTGGGCCACAATAATTTGCATTGACCCTGCCTACAGGTGGCACAATAGATTTGTCTGGTGCATATCTCTACCTTTCACCACAACAATGTGCAAACCCACCACCAACAAAATCATTTCTAGAAGTAAAGCAAATTGTTTTAAAATGTGTTAGGTATCTATATTATTCATGGTTGTAATGTGTTACTGGAAAAGACTAGAGAGAGGAAGGTAAAAAGAAAATTTGAAAAAATATATTCATCTGGATTAACAGACATTTAGGAATTGAACCATGTATTGGTTGTTTTTTAATCTGATGTTTTTATACTAACTTTTCCTGCATCTAGGAGTTGTAATTTGGTAAGAATGGTCCTTTCTGAACTAATTTGTCAGGGCAATATCTAAACACAATATAATTTGAAACACAACTACAAGAATAAAACATGGGAAAGGGGAACCAAAACCAACCGTCCCAATAAATTCTTGATCCAAAAAAAAATAATAAAAAAATCTCTATTATCAGTGCTGTATAATTATATCAACCATAATTATACATGGACATACACATACATAATACATTACATACAAATGTGAAACACAAAAAAGTAACTTTTTGGTAAAAGTTCTTCTTGAAATCTATTGCAGGAGACCCCAGACAATAATCCTACCACTAATGTTGTAACAAGTGAACAGAGAAGTTTACTTCACAATGAACAAAAACACTACACATTCTACTGACCTTCATTCTTTTACAAAATTGTTTTTACCAGTAAGGGAAATCAGAACTTAAACATGGTTTCAAAGTTTTCATGTAATTGCAGCAATGTGTTAGTGATATCCAACTGATATCTGTAGTTATTGAACTGAACCATCTAGAGTAGTGGAGTTTTCAAAACTCACACAAATCTTGTTTTTTCACCCCATCATTAATGGGGAGTTCTTAGACTATGTAATTAGGAATGTCCATTTATTATGAGGAAGGGGAAGCCAACAATGTTTGTGCTAGCTTTCAAAAGTAAAATCTAAGCACACTGGCCTGGATCCAGATAGCTTTATGGACCTAAGGATGATCTAGGTGTCTTTTTTTCTGACTGAGACACATGGAAAGACTGCTTGAAAAAGAGATAGAAGAAATATTCAAGATCAGCTTGTTATAAAACATGGGGATTAGCAATTCAAAGAAGAGCATGACAAAAATTACTTGACAAATGCCCTTTTCCCCATTTTATGCAGCTATTTGGATCCCAGTTACTAATCCATAAGCCAGCAAAGAATGGGTGCACTCAAAACTATTTTGAACTGAATTCTGTGCTACATTGTTGCCACTAATTAGGAGTCACTCCTAATTGTCATTTGCCTCCACTCCCATATGTTCCAATTATATTATTCCCAGGTGGAGCAGATGTTCCCACTGAAACTTAACACAGTATATTAATGTGTGCCAATGGTTCTCAAACTGTTTACCCTTGAGATGCTCTTTTACGTCTACATGCAGATGTCATACCCCTCCACCAACATAGTATATGAATAAAAAATATTTTATTTGTTTAGTGTGCATATTTTTATATGCACATTCATGTATATTCATATTTTGAAATTTTATAAGGGAATAACATTGTTCAAATTAGAACAGATGTATTTAAATAAATTCAGTATTCAATATCAACATGTACAAATTTTACACATTAAAAAGTTTGGTAGTAGTAGTAGTAGTAGTGTTCCAAGTCTTGCACCTGCCTTGAGCAACTCTTGCACCCATACCCAGGGGTCCTGTCCCTTTCCCCAGTTTGAAAACCACTGCTGTATGCAGACAGAAAACAAATGTAATTCAGTATTTCGCTGTAAGCATAGTCTGAGGGCCAAATGTCCACCACCAAGGCTGAAAAAATTAGAAATAGTTATGTTGTGTCATATACACATATATAAGAAAATATAGAGAAATATCAGTACTGTAGAATATGCAGGACAAACATTCAAATACATTAGTATTTCCCACATAATAAAGAATCCTACCTTTTAAACCATATTAGAAAAAAAGCAAGCATACTTTTTCCTGTTTAACCAATATTCTTACCCTTCAGGGGCCATACAAACGGGCACCCGTCTTTGCCCCTGGTCAGTGCCACAGCTGTGACACTGACCCGCTCCCTAAAAAGAAGCCACTCTAGGCAACATCAATCTTGTTTTATGTACACCAGGACCAATTCAAAGTGCTAGCTCAGTGGGGTGAATTGTACAACCCTCAGATGTTGTTAAAATGCTACAGCCAGCATTCCTCACCACTACCTATGCTGGCTAGGAGTATGCTAGTTGTATGCTATGATGCTCCAAATGGCTCAGGATCAATGGTATGGTAGCTGACAGTAATAAAGATAAGTTTTTTTGGTGGAAATTGAGGAACACTTTCTACAGCCAGAACACCACTGGTCCATTTTTGATGGCTTTTAGGCAAGCAATCAAGATGTCTTTATTTTGTGGGTTGCGTGCTTTCAAATTGCCTGCTGACTTATGGTGTCTCCATAAATCCTATAGGGTTTTATTAGGGCAGGTGGTTTTTCCCAATTTCTTCCTTTGAAATATAACCTATAGCATCTGTTATTTGTTGGTGAGCTCCTGTCCAAATACTAAACAAGGCTAACCCTGCTTATCTTCCAAGCTCAGATGGGATCTGGAACCTTTACACTAGTACCTTTTAATAAATTTTAACTGTTAGCTCTGTCAGTAGCTGCTTTTATTTCGATTGTGTTTACACTAGTGTTACTTTTTTAAAAAATAGATCCGGATTGTGTTTTTGCTGTTGCAAATTATGGTGAATGAACAAATATACTTTTGAAAAAGGCATATTTTTGATAGAAGAGTTTTTGAGGGAGGACACAGTAATCCTATCACCCTGGAGGGAGATGAAAAACCAAAAAAGTAATGAATTAGTTCAAACCAGTATGAGCTAGGGGCTCTGATGCCAGTAGAGTGATGAATCTGCTCCAGATTTTGATCTGAACATGAAAGGACTTTCCAAGGTGCTTAGTGAATTTTGGGGACACGTTTCAGCCCCTTGAAAGCTTCTTTAAAATCTGGAAGAGATTCATAACCACAATGACATTAGAGCTAGTAGATACCACTGGTTAAAGTGTAATACCAAACAGGACTCCTATTATAAGAATGACCCTGCATGAGCGTTAGGACTGCAAGGTTTTATATTTTCATGTATGCAAGGAAGAAATCAAACCCTTCCATTTTTGCTTCAGAGCTAATCACAGTTCCCTGTTATGCCCAAAGGTGGAGGAAAGCAAACCAATACATGGCTAGATTTCCTAATTTATAAACCAATATTAACTGAATCAATGGACTCAATAATCACTATTCATAGTTTTCTGAGTTGTGATATGGAGAACAGTGGTTAATGCTAAAACCAGAAACAGAATATTTCAATGTACTTGCAGGCAGAAGAAACATATAAACTTAGACATATACAAGCTTATTTATTCATACCAAGAAACCATAATAGAGAAACAAGTCTACCTGGAGAGAAGTTCCATTAATTGAATTGGTCTACTCTAGTGGGGAATAAATTAAGTATAGCCCAATATATTTAAACTTTTATAAATCAATTATAATATCACTACCATATTTATTTATTTCCCTTGGAGTATTATACAGTTATACAAGATTTTGAAAGAATTGTTGGAATCTGCTCATAGAAAATGCAGTAACTTCTTTGAATTTTGGGAATTCCATCAGTGTGTCAAATGTTGTCTTTTGGAATGGAAATCTTTACTCCAGTCCATGACAAGCCTACACAATTCAAAAGCAAAATAAAATAAAAATAATACTACTCTTCCAAAAACAAAAAACAAAAAACCAAAACCAAAAACCCCTCTAAGCATACAATTTTATTCCAAATATAAGCACACAAATGGCAATGATTATTCATAATAGAGCAATTCAGCACACTGGAAAGTGTTAAAGCTTAGCTGAATTCTTGCCTCAGAAACCTTACATTTGTTAAACAAAACTCCCATGTTTAGGGGCATGCTCACCGTAATAAAATTTATGACTTGAACCACTTTTTTGTCAATAAAAAAAGAAGTACAAGAGATCTGTACCAGTGACATTGATGGGGATAATGCAAGAGGAAATCACTTGGGCATCTTGTTTCATTTTCTCCTCTGGAGTTGGGAGAGGTAGTGCTTTGCTCCAGTTGGTTTGCTTATCCAGTGTAGAAGGGATATTATGTATTGGATTTTTCGGCCTCTGCCCTAACATGACATCTGCGTCTTCTTCCTCTGGATGGTGGGACTGTAAATGAAGACAATCAGAATCAGTATCCACTCTTTCACAATGAGAGACTTATCTTTTAAAAAAAATATCAGTGTGTGAGATTTGAAAGTAGACTGCAGGAAAGCAGGAAACAAAAGATTTGTCTACAGTTCATAACAACACCAATCTTTCAATGCACACATAGTAGATAGGAAATTTAATCCACCTAGCATACTGGAAACATTTAGGAACTGAAAATTAAAATAAATTTCCAAGAAATGGAAAGAACTTCCAATTCATGATTAGTTTCTGCAAGCACTTTTTACTCAAGGTTTATATAAATGACCCATTTGTGCATGCAGTATTAGCAACTGCATGGAAATTAGAGTTCATTTTGTTAGCTATATTCATGAGCAAACATTCATTGCAAATCAGTTGCATGCAACTGCCTATCACCATATACTTGACAAGTTACGTAACAGGGTTTACACATCCCAGTCTGATTTTAAATCACTTGGAAATATTTTGAAAGAATTTCAGTATAGTTTCAAGTCAAAATTTGCTTAGAAGCTCAAATAAGTTTAGTGGAACTTATTCCTAAAGATAATCTTCACTTATGAGGCTGTGTTTACTTCAGAGTACATTTCAGTGACCTGAATGGAACTAAATTTCAACGATACATGAAAAGGGTCAGTATACATGTTTAAAATAACACAACTAAGGAGATAAACTTAACAGTAACTGAATAATAAAAGAAAAATGAAATAGCAAAGATCAAGACACTACTTTATAGTCTGCAGAATCTCTAGAAAGCATGCAAAAATAATCTTCAGGATATAGTATCCAAACTACAAGGCACACAAGATAAAGAGGAACTAAGACAGTAGTACTGCATAAAAAGAAAGTATCATTTTTGAGAAGAAAGCAGGACTATTGTGCTTTGTAGTTTTACCAAGTGAGAGAAAAAGATTAAAAGCAGTTTGTTGAAACAGATGCCTTTTGAAAAACTAAGCTATTTGGACAATAGCTAGTTGAATGTAGAATACTTTTTTTCCAGACTTCTAAAGTTTTAATTTTTCATTTAATAAATTATTTTACCTATATGCAGCCCTGGAGGAAGCTTGCTAGTTGTTCTAGGCATGCATTTTCATACCTAATTTCTGTCTTCAGTGGCTAATGTCTGAATACTGTACTCTACTTTTTTCTGCAATTTACCCTGGAATATTTTAGTTCTTTCAACTTTTCTTAAAGTTTCAAGATTTAATTTGCTCATGTTTAACATTTTACTCATTTCCCAAATGATAGCCACTGTCAAACAACTATAATTTATCTCTCCACATAAATGTCTTCAGAAATTTATTATTTCCAAAGGCCCACAACAAGCTCGCAACTATTAACTCCCTACTTGAAGGGAGTAGACGGCCACACTTCATTGCTACTTATCCACGTAAAGCTGCATCAAATTGGTCGCTTACCTTGTCAGAACCTTCTGCAAAACTGCCCACCAAAAGGACAAAAATAAAAGGGACACGTCTTCCCCCAAAATATTTTTTGCCATCCCTGGGTTAGGAAAACATTGCAGCTTTCTTTATCTGGTCAGCTTTTGTGCTGTTCCCAGCAGACATGAATAGCTCATATAAACTACTAACACAAAAGACTTTGTTTCCTAGGTAACGTCTGGGAAAAAAAAGTTGGTGTATGAAAAAAAAAAAAAGCCGCACACAGCCTGTATTTTGTGGCTGATTCCTTCCCTGCATAACAATGGATTGCCGGACAAAGAAAGTGAAGTGACCTGACCACAATCTCTGACTGTCTGCCAAAGCTGCTCTTTAACAAACAATGGCAGTGATAACAGCCATAGGAGAGATCCATGCTTTCGCTTTGCTATGTCCCCTTTGGATGCCTTCTTGTGGTTTTACAAAATCTCTTGACTGATATTTCCGTCCTCAGCAGCAAAGTGATAAATTTGGTCCAGGCCTTGAAAACAAATTAGCAAAGGGGGAAACCCTCTTATAAGGTACTAAACCTATTAACTGTACACTAAGCTGTGAGAGGGGCGGGGAGGTTTAAAGGAAGCAGAAAAGTTGGCATTCCATGTTGATAAGAGTGCAACATAAAGACAACAAAGTTAGTCAGCCAAAAAAGCAAGCAAGAGAAAGGATTAGGGACTGAAAAGCGAGAGAGTGAATGAGAGACTGTTATTTTAGTGCTCTTCCAATACCTTTCTACTCCATGGGGTCATGTGGCAACACTCAGTGGGGGAGGGCGAGCGGGTGCTGTGAAACTATAAACATGAAATGTAGGGAAAAACGGTTAAAAAAAATCAAAACACATAAAATGGTTCTGTGGCTTTGGTCAACATATATCAGGGTTGCATGTTTTCAATTTAAAATGTGCCTTATCAGGACAAGCCATTTCCGAGTGGGGAAAACCTTGCCATTCTATAAAATGTAACAAGTAATGAAGCCCTGTGTTGTCGCTCAGGATTAACTCTGCAATTTTCCATCCATTTAACTTTTATACTTAATGGTTAGTTACATGGAGGGAGGTTAATGAGCATAAAAGCAATCACATATGCATGTTTCTGTCAGGACTTTGATAGCTAACAATGCTTAAGGCAACAATGAGGGTGCCTGCTTGGTGGTCCAAGCAGGCACTTCTTGGGCTTCAGGACACCCTAAGACAGGATTTTAAAGATTGTCTCATGAGCTCTCAGATCTATAATATAGGTGCTGAAACGGTCAAATATATAATTTGACCCTATTTTCCAAGTTGGGCAAAAACTGGGCTCTTTCTGGATTTGTTCTGACAAAACGAAAACATTTAGAACAAGTGTTGGCAACTTCAGGGATTTAAATGTCAAAATCTGGGATTGTAAATTTATTTTCCAATTTTGCCGCTCCGGCAGAGGTGGGTGGATGGGTTGCAGAGCCCATTTCTGAATCAACATGAGAATCCCTACCTTATCACTACAGAAAACATGGATTGCTTCCAGTGCAGTTACCATAAATCAATCAGGTTAAATATTATTACAAAACGACTAAATGGATTACAGGATAGGATGAGATTATGTTCACCGTTTCATAGAAGTTACTTCTCTGTATTTACAAGAATAGGATTGCTTTGCTACTTAAAAAGGTAAAGGCAGTCCCTTGACATGAATGTCTAGTTGTAACTGACTGTAGGGGGAGTGCTAATCTCTGTTACTAAGATGAAGAGCCAGCATTGTCCGAAGACTGCTCCAGTGGTCATGTGGCCAGCATGACTGCACCAAACACTGCTACGTTCCCATTGAAGTGGTACCTATCTACTTGCATTTGCACGCTTTTGAACTGCTAGGTTGGCAGATGCTGGGATTAGTGACTGGAACTCACCCCATCATGCAGCACTTGGGCCTCGAACTGACAACCTTCCAACCTTCTGATCATCAAAATTGGTGTCTGACCACTAAGCCATGGCTTTGCTATTTACCAATGGCCTAATGAAATGGTAATGTGAAAAAGGTAATTGTTTAAGGAAATTGTTTCCTCCCCAATGTCAAGGCTCAAACTTAATATTTTGGGTCTTGTCTTCCCTCCCTAAAAGTCCAAAGGGAAAAAAATAGTAAAAAAGACACAATTTCCTGCCCTCAATACAAAACTAGAAATAGACATCTAGCTTCTTGCAGCCTCCTTCTCACTTTTCATTTTTAGCTCTATTGTAGCTCATGTTACATGTGTGCATACGGGATGGGCTGGGGTCAAAATTGGCCCTAGACTCCCAGAAACTCCCCGCTCTTGCTGTATATAGATTTACTAACAGTGCTATTCATACCAGCTACAGCACTGTCAAGGACCTGAATAGTTGGACAATTGCCCAAAATGCATCTTCAACCAAAGCCTTATTCAGGGATTTGTCTGCTTATATGTCGGACTAAAACTGGGAATGGAGATGTGGAGTCACAAACAAATCCAGACTCCAAACATTCCTGTGCACCCAAAAGTGCATTGGACCTTTATGTGTTGAGTGTGAAGGTGGAAAAACAGAATATGGTGAATATGGTTACAAAGCTCTCTTCAGACCCTTGCACTATGTGTGTTAACATATATGGCCATGGAGGGAGAGATGCAGGCCCAGCTCCATCAGGCATGGCCTGAGCTAAGAAGAGGAGGCCTCCCTCCAGCCCATCTTGTGCCAACTGGTTATGGAGGGAGAGATGCAGGCCCAGCTCCATCAGGCCTGGCCTGCGCTAAGAAGCAGAGCCCTCCCTCCAGTCCATCTGGTGCCATCCGGTCATGGAGGGAGAGATGCAGGACCAGCTCCATCGGACCTGGCCTAGATTAAGAACTAAGAAAAAGAGCCTTCCGTCCAGTCTATCTCCTTGGTCCAGGCCTCAGAGGGAGATAAGACCTGCTGGACCTAATCCTCTTCTCCACCACCATTTCCTTCTCCTTTTGTGTTGTGTGTCTTTTTAGATTGTAAGCCTGAGGGCAGGGAACTGTCTAATTAAAAATAATAATAATTGTAAGCCACTCTGAGAGCCTTTAAGGCTGAAGGGCGGGGTATAAATACTGAAATAAATAACATTTTCTTGTGCATAATGATGCCGAAGCAAGGCTCACATGCACACATGCATTTTCTCAATTTTTGTTCTACATATAAATCAGTTAATGCCTGCAAACAGGTCTTGTTCACTGAAAATCTGGAGTTACAGAAAATCAAGAGCTGCAGCCAATTTCTATCATACAATATTTTATATAATAAATATCTCCTAATTGGTATTCACAGGTACATTTTGGTTCTTTATTAGCTTCTATCAAAAACAGTAATTGTTCCAAAGGAAATTTCACATGGGGTGTTCCCATCAGATGTCTCACTGACTTCTCCATTATACTGAATGTTTCTCCATCAGCAAAGCCTGGGTTTAGCAAACTGGCATGGCAAAGAGAAGACCATGGCTTGCTGGAACTAAGTGTATTTATATGATGGTAGTCAGGAGAATGAAACATGGGTGGGTGGAGTGACAGCAGGTGGTAAAGTGTGCAAGACTTATCTCCCCATGTAAAATTTCTTAGTGGAGCTTTGGTTGCCCATTAAAAAAAATATAGATTGGTACACTGGAATTAAGGCTTTCCAGAGACAAGCCAAAGAGACTCAGGTTCAGATCTCAAGATGGATGGGAGGCAGGGGGCTTACCAAGGGAAAAGTAAAAGTAAAGGGATTCTGAAAATGGCATGTCAGTGGCCTGGTTGTAAATGTGAGGTGATTAATGGGAAATCACAGAACTTGTAAAAACTTGTAGAATATGTAAGAACTTATAGAATGAATCATTCATGACACCACAACTGAAATTTAATGACCACATCCATATTGGACATAATGCCTAGAAATGTTGTATTCAAAAGTTCCTTTTCAAAATAATTTAACATTAAGTGCTACATGCTATCCTATTGGATTAAAAGAAAGAAAATAATTAAATCCAAAAATTCTATAATTTTATTCTAAAGGTGATATATTATATCTAAGAGGAGATTGAAATCCTCTCTACAAGAATTCCTTAAAGGCTTTTAAAAATTTTAAAAAAGCAGTAGTGTGGAAGTAATATGTGAATCTGATTTTTCTCTCTATGCTATAGCTCAGGTTTGTTCGTGCAGCCATATTTCAGCATTACATACAAATGAGGACTGATATTATATTAATAAGCACTGGCTTACACAATCCCTTCTCCATTCTCTTCTTGCGAACGCCAATTTTCAATTTTCAGCAAAACTACTGTTTGCCGCTATATCCAAACCAAGCAACTATGATCTGCATGAGCTCTAAAAACCAGGGCCAGTGAAATCAAAACAAACCCCGCTATCATAGTTTGACTTTGTTTCGCATTGCACTAGGGAGTTTATCCGTGTAATCCTCACTGCACAAGCAGTTGTACTAATGGCCAGATTAACCAGCCTGATAAAAAATCAGAATTAGAAAAAGGAGGTGGTGGTATTAGGGATGTTAAAATGTAATTTGCCAGTAAACTCCAGTGAAAGAAGTTTTTTTTACTACAACTCCCAGAATTTTCCAGGCAGAATCCTCCATAGAAAATAAAAGAAATGAAAGTTCATATTGGCTTATCAAGACTGCCTCAACTGTACGGGCTTCTTTGTCCCAGCCTTTCTCTACAACATGAAACCTTAGCACAGTTTGTAGAACACTATTTGAAGTTTGCAGCACAACACCTTCTGCTGGCATTCTTCTGCTTTAAAAAACAACACACACAAGTGTCTACAGAGCTTAAGAGCATCTACATTTAAATAGCTTTTGGATTCATAAAGCTATAGTTTTGTAGATGACTTATAAATATCCTGAGTAAAGGAGTCACCACTTAGTCACCACACATATGTAAGTGTTTAATTTTAGAAATTATTGTGAGATTAAGATGAATATTGTAAACCTAGGAACTATGGATGCAAAGGCATCTTGAAGCACCTTTGAGATTGTGTGAAAGAAGTTGTAGCATGAGCTTTCACAGACTCTGTTTCAGAGGCATCTGAGAAAGTAGACCAAGTCTACGAAAGCTCATGCTACAACTTCTTTCATGCAGTCTCAAAGGTAGATCCCCTTGCATACTGATATTCCAAACATAGAACTTTACCACATGGAATAAAATTGGGAGTTTAAACAGTCATTTCCTTGGGACAGTCACATCATTGTGGTTAAAATTTTCACATGATGTCGCGATTAGAAAGGACCTATCCCAGGTATAATAAGGAATGTTCCAGCAACAAATCATTCACGGGCAAATCCCATGAATGATTTGTTGCCGGAGCATTCCTGGTTATCCCCGGGATAAGTCCTTTCTGATCGCAACTGTCCTGGGAATATGCCTGTTTAAAACCCCGATTTCTCCCCATGTGATAAAGTCCTAACATGACTATATCTCTGAATTCTAAAGAATCTATGTAATGCCAGGGAAATCAGTCAATGACAACTGTCATTTATTCATGCATTTAACTGATACACAACTGTGGCATTTTAAGGATATCTTGGTGCCTTAAGCGTAGCTGAAGTTTGACAAGTGCTATTTCTCCTGGTATTACCAGGAAAAAATTCTTCCTAACAGTGAGAATTAAAGCTAAAAATGTTTAATTTGGGTCAGGAAAGGGCAAGCCTTGTCTCCAAAACTGACCAGAAAAATATGTAGGAGGAAAGAAAGAACATACCTTTAGCAAATGGCGGTCCTTTGTTTCTTTGTACTTCTGATTATAGGTCACAGGAAAAGAAGGAAATGGGGGAGCCACCACTGAGATTTGGCTCTGGGTTTTCTGGTCTCTGTTATCACCACGGTTTCGTTGCTCTGTTTTGCAAAAATAAAACATGAGCAAATTCTCCAGATTGGATTTTTTTTTAAAAATCTGATGTAGAAAACTTAAACGCAGTTTAAATTCAGTTCATTGTAAGTATGTACATAGTTATAATGTTGCGCATATCTAATACAGGATAAGCACTGTATGGATTTGTTGTTGTTGTGGACTCTTTCATACAAGGCTAAATTGGAAGTATAATTTAAGGTCAATTCGAATGCAATCATGGGTTTTACGTTATTGTGAATTAACTCTTCGCACGCAAATTCGGGCAAGAGGGAAGCCAATTCGAATGCAATCATGGGTTTTACGTTATTGCGAATTAAAGCTTCGCATGCAAATTCGGGCAGGAGGGGGTTATTTTCGGGTAATGGAAAGTAATTCCGAACGGAGCAGGGGTTCATGTAAATTCGCTAAACAAGCGAATTTACATGAATCCGCATTGGCTCCATTCGGAGTTGGGAGAAATTCCTCCCCGTTTGAAAGAGTCCTGTGTCTTCAAGTTCTTGCTGACTTATAGCGACCCTTATCATAAGAGTTTTGTTGGCAAAATTTGTTCAGAGGAAGTTTGCTGATGCCTTCTGCCTGAGGCTGAGAATGTGTGACTTGCCCAAGGTCACCCAGTGGGTTCAATGGCTGATCAGGGAATTGAACCCTGGCCTCCAGTGTTATAGTCCAACCACTACACCATGGGCTGTTCTCACCTGCTGGCATTCCCAACTTTACATCTACCCTCACAAAGTAAGTCAGAATGATTATACACATCTAGGAGATGGGATGGACCCTAAGGGTTGCTTGCCTACGGCACAGTGGGAAACCTTTGGTCCCCCAGGTAATTCCTATAACCCTTTGTCTGGCTGGGGCTTTGGGGACTGCCAAAGGTTCCCTATCCAGGTGTATGGGTACTCTGTGAATTCAGCATGGATGTTCATAAACCTAATTTGAAATGTAGTCTGTTTTCATTCTCCATGATCATAGATCTTCGATTCCGCTATAACTGCCATGGCAACATCCTGTGGAATCCTGGTGTCTGTAATTCAGTGAGAAACTAGAGCTCTCTGGCTGAGGGTTCTAAATAACCCTTCCTAAACTGAAAATATCAAAATTATATGGCTATTAAAGCAGAATCATAATGCTACAATGGGTAGTGTGAAAGAGCCCCAAGCTACCATCCTTCAGTTTACTGTTAAAAAATACTGGATGTCCTTTTCCTCTTTAAAGATGGCAATCTTTCAGTGTTTCTCCAGCCATTTCATGTGAAAGATTTGATTTTTTCTCTCTCTTTCTCATATGTCTGTACTATAATTGTGTCCTTTGGCTACAACTGCTTCTTTCTTTCCTGGGAACACATTGTGGACTAGCAGCTTATGGCTCATGGAATGGAACGAGTCCATGGACCATCTCTTTACGTAGAACCGACCTTTCTAGCTATGTGATAGAATCCAGGGTTTAAATTCAGTTTTTAGTCTCAAGTAGAGCAGATCCATTGAATAACAGGAAGTTACACAAGCATTGCCTGCCAAATCCCACATATTTAGGGGATTTGCTCTAATAACAAATGGATTTAGGTTCTGTTTGAGTGTTGGACTATGACCCTGGAGTCCAGGGTTCAGTTCCTGGCTCAACCAGCCATGAAACCCATTGGGTGACCTTGGGCAAGTCACGTGTTCTCAGCTTCAGAGAAAAGGAATGGCAAACCTCCTCTGAAAAAATCTTGCCAATATAATCCCACAATAGTTTTGCCTTAGGGTCCCCATAAATCAGAAATGACTTGAAGGCAC
This sequence comes from Urosaurus nigricauda, assembly GCA_034509955.1. NCBI lineage: Eukaryota > Metazoa > Chordata > Lepidosauria > Squamata > Phrynosomatidae > Urosaurus > Urosaurus nigricauda. Next base: position 90,986,812 of record JAOEGL010000003.1, read on the forward strand.
ACAACACCTCCCAAAGAACTGATTTAGGCCACTGAAGAAATGGTGAACATGAAAGAACAAGAAAAAATTATGTGCCCCCACCCCCAAATTTAACCTTCACTATGATGGCCATTGTAATATTCTTACAAGTAAATGAAGACAACACGGTTTTATTTTCACCCAAATTGTTCAGAGTAGTGGGACAGCAAAAACATAGTATCAAAGCTGACATCAAAATAATTTAATTGGCAAGTATTTAGGAAGAGATTTCACCAGGTGGTGTCTTCATAAGACTTTTGCTTTGTTTGCTTTTTGCTGAAGCACTTTTCTCCTGGCCACAAGATGGCAGAAGAAGATTAAAACAAGCTGCACTGCAGAGTATCCCTACACACATTCAAAAAGCTCTATTGTAATTTTAATGTGACTATGATCATATTTCTCTTTGCCTTTTTACAGTGCTGTTAAGACAGACGCCACCCACAATTTGCTGTTAAAATATGCCAAGTAATTGGTTAGAATATTATTTTTAGCTTTTATCCAATTTAGCTGTTCTGATAGATATTTCCGACTCTAAATTGTTAAGATATGAACACAAAATTTAGATAAAACAATTATGTTAAGGGAGGCCTAACATTTGAAGAACCAAAAAAAAAAAAGACTTTCTAAATTGTTTCTGGCAAATAAATTGAACCCCAAGGCTATTTACACTGGCCCATGTTAGACAGAACTTGGGAAGCCTGATTTTGGGGTACTACAACTCCCAGAGTCCCCCAGCTAGAATGGGAGTTGCAGTAAAAATAATTTCCCCAAAATCTGTCCATTTGGGTCTGTCTTCAACTGAGCCTATCTGCATTTACTGCAGAATATGAAGACAACATAGTTGGTTTCTTCTTCGTAACTTAATTGTTGACTGGAAGCAATTACGTTCCCACCTCCAGCCTTTCACTTAAAACTCCTGGAAAACTGTTAGTTACTTTACAGACCTAACAAATGAAATTTCAAGGGACTTGGGTGTTTTTAAAAATTCCTATGCCTGCACAATGATGCACTGACATGCACCACTGCTTGTTCAGGTGTCCTTTTCAATATCGAAAGCATTTCTAATGCAAGAGACACCTTTGTGGGGCAAAGAGCAGCTTGGGAGTGAATTTTAGTGGGAAATGGTATGAGAGGAAAATCTTATGAAAATCTCTCTACCACCCTCCAAACTCAAATCCTTTGCTGCAGCTTAGAGCCTGCTTTTTGTAAAACAGACAAACATTCAAGTGAGAGACATATGTATGTGTACTTTAGCACCCTATCAGACGCATTACCCACAAAGCAAAGGAAAGCTGAGCAAAGGGAATAAGGATCAAATAAAGTACCATTTTTGGAGAAACACAAGCTGTGTTAGGTCACTAGACTATTTCTTTTCATCCAATATTGGTGTACTAGAGTACTGAACTGGGACTTAAGAGATCCAGTTTCTAGTTCCCACCAAGCGATCAATGTCACTGGGTAACCTTGGTCCAACCAATCTCATTTTAATGTACCTGGCAGGGCTGTTGAGAGGATAAAGTGGGGAGGATAGAAGCCATGTGTGCTGCTTTGGGAAGAAAGACTGTATAGATTTTAAAAAAGAAAAAGAAAAAAGATTTACCTCTTCTCAAAGCCCTCAAGTTCTGCTTTGCATGGCGATGCAGTTCTTCAACACAAGCCGGTCTGGTAGAAGGAAGGAAAACATTTCTTTGCTGATGCCAAGGTGCACGAAAGTACACATTCAATTTACTTTCAGCATCCAGGTTTGAGACAGCTGTGGAGTCAAAGAAAAAAAGGACATTTATTCATTCACATAATGAACACGGTGCAGTCTTCAACAACTGTCAGGTCAAAGATCAATGTAAAGTTGCCACTTAACTATAAATATTACATACTATAAACATACATTCGAGAAATCAGAGAAAATGATTTTTGGCTGCCACTTAAATCCATATGCTTCTGAAAGGCAAGTGTGTGTTACTCTATCTTATTTTCATAAAGGGTATGAACAATGTGACTAATATTTAGACGCTGAGATGATATGAATGAATGAAGTGGTAATATGAATTAAACTCACTCGATAGAGTTGAGTAAACCATGAATAAAATGGATAACAGAAACTAGTTACAGAATAGCATTAACTGCAGACACTGAGCTATTTTTCTGTTTATCTGTATATCTGTATATTTTTCTGTTTATCTGTTGCACTCTAACAGTATCAGAATGAGTTTGGGCATCTGTCACTAATTTTTGCAAATTTAAAAAGCTATCAGAAACTGTAATAACATTCATACATTGACAAATTATCATTTTGGTGACATTTACCACAGGATGGTTTGTAAACTAAAGTTTCCTTGCATATTTGCCTGACATTTACTAGTAAACTCAGTAAACTTGTGTTATGAGTGAAAGACAGCATTTACAATAGCATTTGTACAAATGTGAAAAACAAGTTTTGTGACATGAATATGTCTGATATTTACTTGATCCCCATCCCCACTGATTTGATTAATTTACTACTTGGACTGATAAAGAGTGGTGTGTAATTACTAACAGTAATCCAAGTTGCCTTGAAAGGCATTGTACATCAAATATGAAGGAAACATATCCAGGGATACCTGTGTTTGGCATGTAGCAAAGTACAATAAGATGCAAAATCCACAAAACAATGATGCATTTATTGGACCAACCAAAATGCACAAAATACATGTTGCAAGCTTTCAAAGCTCCACTGGCTTCTTCATCAGGCAAAGGTGTTAAAATTCATACAGGAGGAAAAATGCTGATGTAAATTACAGGCTTGCATTTTGTCAAGATTTTGCTGGTATCGTTCATAGAGGGCTATTTATGCAGGCAGGCCACTCCTCCTCCTGTCCATATTGGGAAACAAAGTATTTTAAATTCTACTTCTACAAAACTTTAATTCCATTAGTAACACAAAAAGGTACTTCCTTTGATATGGGCATTTTGGTTGGCCCAATAGAGATATCAAATATGCAGTAACGGGGGGGGGGGGGGGGGGAAGGCGGGAACTTTTCACTATTGTTTCTTCTTACACCTTCACATATTTTTGCCCCTATGCATCTTATTTCTTTGGCCACAATTACACATTAATCTCATAAGGATTACATACTTTAAAGTTATTCTTCGCACATCACAAGATTCAGATCACTGGCAATACGTGGTAATGGCACAGAGGGGTATGCTATGGTATGAAAAAAAAACACCATGAAACTGGAGGGATGAAGAAACTACGGGAAGAATAATGCATTTAAGAAGAGATGCTGGGTTCTAGGAAAAGGATTCAAGAGGATGCGTGTTGAGGGAGGATGGCCAATGTGCACCTGCAAAAAATATGGGACAAATTTGTTTTTAAAAGGTAGGCAAAATGGGGCACTTCAGATATTTTAGGAAATGTCACCAACAGCTCACAACCATCTATTGCCTGAACAGCCTCTGTAATGTTCCTCCACCACCACTCTGCCCCCAAACTATTGGCCATCAATTCATGCCTTCAGCAATCCCATGGGTGGGTAATTTACAGCCTTCCAGATGTGGACTGCCAACTCCCATCAAACCTAGGCTTTAGGCTTGGAAAAATTACTCTTCTGAACTACAACTGGCCATCCTGGCTCTCAGAAAAGTAGTCCAAAATTAACTTTTGCAAGCTCTGCCATTTCCAGTATAACAAATGGTGAAAGAAGATGGGAGTTGTATTTTGCTAGCCACTTTGGCGGCATTAGTGGTCCAACTTTATCTACTCTCTTCACTGTTGCAGCTGAATCAGTTATATGCAGGTCAGGGCCAACTCTGATAGGAATCCTCTACATTTTTTGACAGGCATCTCCTATTCCTCTAAAGCACATAATCTTCTGCCAGTGGATACACCTTGAAATAGCAAGGCATAGGTGGTGGCAGGGAAATAAGCTGCTCTCTGATCCCAAAGACTCAAAGACATAGAGCTACTGCAGCTGCACCAAGGCTCCCAGGCAGGGCTGCCCTTGCTTTGCTGCCATGACATGATCTGCTTCAGGGCAGCACCATGAAGGTATGGGACACGGTAGGAGAGTAATATAGATGAAGGGACATTTGATCAATTTATCAAGACTTATAAAGGTGGCACCATTTGCACTTCACTTAAGGCAAGAAAGTGTCACTGGTAAGCACCACTTAATGCCTCCCTATCACTGAGTCCAAATCACTAGTCTGAGAATCGTTGATTTCTGTCAAAACCTAAGGTCCCTTTCACACTATGCAGTTGCAGCACTATGATTCTGCTGTAACTGCCATGACAACATGCTACACATATGTTTCAGAATAGCCATAATTGCACGTCTTTTCAATTGTGCAATTGGGACTGCTGGTGCCATAGCATAGCACTCTCTTCCCGATTCCTCTTTAGCCCTGCCTTCCTTCCACCATTTGACTGCGCTACCCAGAATGCCTTTCTATTTTTTAATTTTAATTTATTTTTATTTTAACCTTTTCATTCAATTTCAGAGCTCTGATACTGAAGTTAGTTTTTTAAAAAAACAGTGTTTTTTTTGTAAAGAGAATCAAGCTGCTTGTGAATAGTGAGGGGGAAGGGGGCAGAGGAGAGGAAGAGACACTGTCACCATGTGACTGCCAGTATCACAATTGCCCTGGCAGCAACATTTCACACCTGGGACTTGCACGATTGCAAGCTCATTGACAGATTTTCCCTATCATTGAAAAGGGCCATTGTAAGCATGTTTTGGGAACACTATGGATCAGAGGAATCACTGTGCAATAAGTATTGTTAAATCCATTTTTTCTGGCTGTGATTGTGGTTTTAAAAAAGCCACATCTAGTAATCTCCTAAATTGGGTGTAGAGAGCCTTTGGCCTTACAGTTGTGTTTTGGACAACTACCTCCAGTATCCCTTGCTGCTGGCCATGCCAGATGGTCCTGATGAGAGTTGTAGGTCAAAATTTCTGGAGGGCCAAAGATTCCTTACCCATATTTAGAATGAAAAGCTCCCAGCAATGCTTCTGAAAACAGTTCCAAAGTGGTGATATAGAGAAAAAAGCAGCCAATCCACACAATATCCCTGCATACAAAGTGCTCAGCTATATGAAAACAGGCACCACGACAAGGAGCAATATGCACAGGCACCACGACAAGGAGCACCACAAGTTGTATCTATTTCATAAATATTGGCCATTGTCCACTGATTATTCAGCAGCTGATAATTATATGCAACTCATAACTATAAAGAATAAGAGATTTTTCTAGCTTTTCATTCTGCTCACATATACCCATCATTCACAGCCTTTTCTCTCAGCTTTCTTCTGAAAATAAATAAATAAATAAATAAATCATACTGTAGCTGAGCTGTGTATAGATGCTTGAAGGTAGTATAGCTTAGTTCACTCAGGCGTAGTTTGTTCTAATAATAACAACACAAAGGCCAGCAAGAAAGATTTCTGCTCTATTTATTTTGATAGATCCAAGGGGTTTCCCCCATGGCTCTGTCTGCTTTTCTAGACTTTTGCATATTCCCCCCTCCCTTTTTTAGTTTCTTAACCTTTACTTAGTAAATCAAGTAAATGATGTATGTTTGTGTGTAAAATATTGCTGGTATTTCACTGGTATTTCAAGTAAACAGATATTTTAATGTCTACAAGGGAGGGAATTTAAATCAGGGGCTTTGTTTCTTTTTTTAAATGAGTGGCTGGAGAACATGGTAAGCAAGCTATAAAAGGAAGAACTGACACCTAATGGGATGGCATGACTCAATGGATCTATGAAATGCACACATAAACTGGGTTCTGATCTAATGAGAAAGATGGTTTTCCATTATGGTGACCCTTGGGATCCTCTGTTCTTCTTTTCCTTTCCCCCTTCAAGCTCTTCCATCCCCACCCAAATATTAAACCAAGTTTGGGTTGCTCTTGCACCCTTTGGGCTGTGTTCTGATGCAGAAAAAGTATTGCTCGATAAGCAAAACCTGCACCAGCCTTTACACCAATCATGTTTAGTCCAAACCACAATTCACAAAACTGCTTGTGACAGGAAATAGAATGGGTATCCAAGAGAAAATGGGAGACACATGAAAACTTGTAGCTGTTTCTGCCTCCCAAACCATGGGTTTGACAATCCTGAGTGCTGCATTTCTACTGGACCTTTCACAATAACCAGACATAGCATTAACTAGGAGTTGCAAGCTAATTTTAAATTCCAGCTTCAAATTTCTATTTAATGTGTTCCTCTGTTATAGTAATATTGGTAGAATTTACCATAAGTTACTGACTGAATGACAATTCCCAGAATTCTGCACAGAAAATAGACCTGCTGGCTGGAGGATATTGAGAGTTGTAATCCCAAAAGGTAAGTTTCCACAATAAATACTTGCACACTTTAGAGAACTTGTATAAAAGTGAGAAATTTAACCATTTCAAACAGTTAAGGAGCAAACTAATTAAATATTACACACAACATTACTATCAGTTAGTCAGTCACATTCCCGCTGCTTATGGCTAAAACAAAAATTCAAACATAATTGGAAGAACATGGTGTAATTCTAATAAATCAATCTAACAAATTTAATAAATCAAGTTAAGCAAGGATACATCCCCTGTTGTTTGATCAACACCATGGATGCATCCTTTAAAGTCTGTAATAAAACTCTGAGCTAGGGATCTAATTCTTCACTAATTTTGTTTTTGAAGGGAGTCATACATAAATCAGAACAGAAACTAAAATTAAAAAAAAATCAGATGAAGACTAGGATTGGGAAGGGCAGCTATGAAAGAACTGGACAAGATTCTAATGTGTAAAGATACAGGTCTGAACACTAAAGTGTGAATTGTTTAAACCATTGTATTCCCCATCAGTATGTATGGATGTGAAGGCTGGGCAGTGAAGAAAGCTGACAGAAAGAAAATAAACTCATGTGAATTGTAGTGCTGGAGAAGAGTGGCGAGGATACTGTCAATGGACAAGAACACAAACAAATGGTTTTTAGAACAGGTCATGCCCAACCTCTCCCTGGAAGCCAGGATGAGACTGTCATATTTTGGCCACTTCGTGAGAAGGCTTGAATCATTAGAAAAGAAATAATGCTAGGAAAGGTAGAGTGCAGTAGAAAGAGAGGGAGACCAAATGCCAGATGGATGGACTCAATCATAGAGGCCATGGGGCTGAGCCTGCAGGACCTAAGCAGAGCAGTGGAGAAAAGTGAGTTTGAGAGATGGCTCATCCACAGGGTCACTATGAGTTGAAGTCGACTCGAAGGTGGTAACAATAACAACAACCACCACAAATAGTTTTAGTATTGTTGTTTTATGTGCAAAATATATTCTCATCAATCCAGGATTTTTCTGGTCAGGATTTCTGGATAGTTGAGAAACTAATTTTCCAACCATTTTTTTAAATTGGATTTTCCCCACCCCTGTCCTGAGTGTATTCACTGCACCAATGACAAGGAGTTCTTTGGTTCATTCTGCCCAGAGGAGATGCCTACTGCTGAGAACTCTTACACTTTTGCTTTTATTTTGTCCAATATCTCATTTTAAGTTTGTAGATAAGAGGTTTTAGGGCTAACATCCAAAATCTATCCCAGGAAAAGATACGGTATCTATTGTCAAATGATTATTTGTATGTGTAAGACTTACAGGGCATCTCTTTCTGCACTGGGTACTGCAAGGATCTATGATATCAGAGATTTCCTGAACCTGTCATGGTGGTCCTCTGACCTAATTTTATGATTTTGTTGTTTTCCTTTATTTTTATGTTATTGCCTGTTCTGACTTTAAAAAAACTCTACATTTTGTTTGCTGGATTTTATAACTATTGTATTGTTGTTGTGGTTTTTAACATGTAAGCTGCTTTAGGTCCCATGTGGGAGAAAAGTGGAACAATCCATCCATCTGTATGAAATTGTTAATATAATAGCAAAAAGTGCAAATACATAGTAAAAAGCCATTTGAAAACCATTTCCAGAAGCTTTCAAAGACCTTCTGGAGTCTGCCCATATCCCAAGTCAAAGAGTGAGAGGTACTTTACTGAATATTTTTAAGGAAGCATAATGCAAAAGAAAAGAGCTACTTATATCAGTTGGGCTTATGGTCCATTCTATTCAGCATCTGGAAACACTTGCTGAAAGGGTGTTTTATTTATGTTTGATGGCTGCATGTATAATGACTTTCTTTGATAACTAAAGGCCAACATCAAGCAAATGTTTCATTTATCCTGTCAAAAGGTAGGCTTTTCAGCAAACCTTAACACATAAGCTTGGATTCAAATGAGTTAGGCTTCCATTTTAGATCCTGTGAAAATTACTTAGATCCTTTTAAAATCTTGACACTCCTGAAAATTTGGAACAGCCATACGTTCAACTGTTTATTTCTTTTCAGTTTAGGGCTGTATTTTTCAAAAAACGATATACCAGAAATATGAAAGCCCCTGGAGTACAGGGGACCAGCCGTCCCCCAAAGGCTACATACCCCATAAAAAAGCAAAACCAGAAGTGGCCGAACAGAAAATAGTTCCCATGCCAAGCCATGCCAAGGCACAGTCAGTAATGTGCCCTGAAGCAGAGAGAGAAAAGAAAGCACATGTGGAAAGATCTCCTCAGTTACATTTGAAGATTCAACTGAAGTAGTCATTCACAGTACTTTATCACACAGGGAAAACTGGAAGGTTAACCTAAGGTTAATCTGGGGTCATCCAAGGTATTTCATGCAATTTCACAAAAGAATTTCAAACAACGTCACACGCAAATGAAAGGCAATCCAAATGCAATCGTGAGACGTCCTAGGCATAGCTAAATTCGGAAAACTATTTACTATAAATTCATACTAACACAAATGCGAATTGACTGCGAATTCCACTGCAAATTCACAATCAATTTGCATTTGCGTTAGTATGAAATGCTACTCCAGTTACGCCATGGGATTCCTCCCATTAGAAACAAACTACAATTCCCATGATCATTTGTTGTGATTTTCCTTCCTGTACTCCCTGTCTGTCGAGAGGAAAGCAGCTGTTTTCAGAGGAAAGAGAGAAGGTGGGAGGGGGATAGGTAAAGATGAGAAGCCTAAGCATGCCTCCTGCCTCATCCTTATTCCTGCCCACTTGGGGGGTGGTGGGGTCGTTGGGTCCGGGAGTGTAAAATCTTCCAAACGTGATCATCTCCTCCCTGCACACGCACAGATATGCTAATTTGCAATAAAGAAGTCAATGGGTATCTACTTATGTCATGAATTCATTTGCATTCGCACTGCTTTCTCTTTCGGATGGATGCTGTGTTCATCTGTGCGTGTGATGAGCTACTATGTAATTTCGTGCATTTCGCATTGGTCCCACTTTCTTCTTCTTCTTTCTTCTTCCAGGACAGTGATACATTCCTCTGTGTGAAAAAGTCCACAGCAAAAATGGATTCGTCTAGCCCAGTGGTTCTGATACTTTTTATACTTGTAACCCCCTTTACATCTACATGCAGACATTGTGCCCCCCCCCCCGGCACAGTATATGAATTAAAATATTTGGTTTGTTTAGTGTGTGTATTTTCATTTTTCATCATACACTTGCAATATGTATGTAACCTGTAACCTGGAAGGAACTCTTGCAATGTTGCAGTAAGAGGAAAATATGTCAGGAAAAGGAATATAAGACACAAGAGATAAAAAGAAAACATATCCACTTTATAGTTTTCTCCCTCTTTTTCGAAACATGGATCATATCTGCAGTTCTAGATGATGGCATGAGGGATACTCTATTAATGGACGTTATCACACAGGGAAAATTGGGAGTTTAAACAGCGATTATCCCATGAAAATCGTGCAATTGCGATTAACATTTTCACATGATGTTACGATTAAAGAGCCATTATCCTGGGAGTAAATAGGCAATAAACAGCAACAAATTCTTCAAGGGATTCTCCCATGAATGATTTGTTGCTGTTTATTATTCCCAGGATAATGGCACTTTGATCGTAACATCATGTGAAAATGTTAATTGTGATTGCACAATTTTCACAGGTTAATTGCTGTTTAAACCCCCAATTTTCTATGTGTGATAAAGTCAAAGGTATCTTTGCAAGTGTGAGGACTCTTACTATTGGAAAGATATTTGGGGCAAAATTCTAGAACGCCCCAATTTTTCTTTTTAATATACCAGTATGGTCTACTTCATGGACAGACAGGGATTAGGGGGCTGCACTGACCCCAAGAGGGGACCTTCAGGGGCTACCCTGCATCTGAATTTTTTTTTAAAAAAATAATTTGCATCAAAATTTCCCCAAGGGGATTGATAGGCAATTTGCCATGGGGGGTGGGGGGTAGCCATTTTAGGCCTTTATTTTTAATAGGACATGTCAAGATGGCAAAATGGTCCATACACACTAGAACAGTGGTTCCCAAACTTTGGTTCCTCCCACGTTTTTGGACTTCATCTCCCAGAAGTCCTAGTCATCTTGGTGAACAGTCGGGAAGTCCAAAACATCTGGAGGACCAAGGTTTGGGAACTACTGCAGTAGAGAGTGTTAGAAGTGTGTTTCTGGTAAAAAAAGAATCCTTGGAAAAAATGGCCATAATTCACAAAGACAATTATGAATGTGTAACCTAAAATATTCACTAATTTATGAAATATGAAAGGCCCCCGATCCTCGCTTACTAGTAGGAGCCACTAGAAACAGGGGTGTGTTCTCTTATTTATTGAGAAGTAGCTCACTGATGTTTATAAACACACAAATACACATGTGCAAGTGATCTTCAGTGTCAGGAGGAATTGCAAAAGGGATCTTGCTTCTGTCGCACTGGCAATTGTTCATGAAAGGAAATGGAAACATCAGTCAGCTGCCTGCTGACTGACAGAGGAACAGACCTTCATTGATCGCAGTGGCTGCTGCCCAATAAGCAGGGATTGTGGGAATTGCTGGAAAACCCTATATAGTGACGTAATTAAGGTGATTATGCATTTTCTAAGTGCTTAATAAATTTGAGCCTATATTTTCTAAAAAGTGGGAGAGGGGCTGGAGACCACAGAATGGCTTTCGTACTGCTTGTGGCCCATAGGTTGCATTTTCTCCAAATCCAGTCTACTCCAAACAGGCTTTGGAAAGGTAATTTGGGGGACTGCAATTCCCAGACCCCACCTTAACCAGTGGGGCTATGTTAGTGGTGTGATTCTGTATTCCAACCAAGATCTGACTAGCAGGATCTTGCCAAGGTCTCGGGTCATAACACCTGTTGCTACGTGATCATTTCTAATCATAGGGACCTTCTGCATACAAAACATGTGTTCTGCTGTTAAAATAATGTTGCCTCTTTAAAAAGAAGGATCTTTATGTGGCATTCATCCTTCTTTACACTGCTGTTCCTGCCACTGGTACTCCCATTTTCAGTCTGTCATGTATAATATTAATCCCATTCTAAGATGACTTGCCGCGTACCTAAATTGTTCCACAGCCTTTGTTGACAAGCTAGCAAACACCTATCCTAGCCACAGGCAGGACTCATTCCTAGAAAGCTCCTTGATAAGTCTTTTTTTTTTTTTTTTTTTTTTTGCTTTGCTTTCCCCTTCCTTTCTTCCCGGCTCTGTGCCCTAGATTACTTCATAGAGAAAGGAAGGTTCAGGCTGGGGGAGTGGAGCACAGAAGCACTTTGCCAGTTGGGAGTGGTACAAGAAAGCAACTGGAAGGTGTTTCTCTAATGGGTTTGCCCTTCTAACCCCAAGTGAAAAATTCAGGATTTTTTTTTTTAAAGGCCTTTCTGCTGCATGTGCGCTGCATCCATTCCCATTCCGGGCGGAACCTCCCAGCTTAAAAAAAAAAAAAAAAAGACCCTGTTCTGCTAAGAACAAAACCCTCTGCAGCTCATCCAGTCTAACGCGTTGTGACAGAACACGGCGAGAAGTACCGCAACATGCTTATCTATTAATATATGTCTGGAATAATCAATAATGCATGTGCTGCGATACTCTCTCCCTGAGCCGAGTCTGGATACATGCAGAAGCAAATTTGTCTAGGGAAGCAGCTTACTAAGCAAAATTGAAAGAGGAGAACTCCAGCATAATTCCCAGGACTGCTGAAAGCACGTGATGTGCCAAACTGGGCTTTCTGGTTTGTATGCATAAAACTGCAGCATTTCATTCCTCTCCATGGCCAGTGCAAAATGAACACCAGAGCGCATCTCTCGCTTCCAACCCTCTTTACATTCTTCAAGTAACTGGAGCAATCCCTTCCTATCATTCTTCCTTCTTCGAGAAATTTGAAGCTGTCATTTTAAGTGGCAGGTTTTTGCTTTGTTATGTAACAGAGCCAAGAAACCCCCACATAACTCTGCAAAGAGACTTTGATCACTCAGAGCAACTGAAAGCAGCTTCTTTCGGGTCCTGGTGTAATACTGACAACCAGTGAGAGATCAAATACAAATGTTGGCACAAACAAGGAGAGGGGAAACAAAACAGCCTTTCCCAAAACAGAGGCTGTGAAAGAATTTCAGCAAGGTCACAACGGTGTCAGGGCTCTCTTTGGTTTCACTGGACTACCAGTAGATAACAAGGCAACTGCCTACAGAGCAAATGTGTTGCTCTGCTTCTGCAGATAAACAGACTATCTGGGAATTAACTGACTGACAGAACAGTTTTATGGTGGGCCCTTGGTATCCTCTGGGGTTTGGTTCCAGGATCCAGCCACCCCTATGGATACCAAAATCTGTGGATGCTTAAATCCCATTATTTACAATGGTGTATTAAAATGGTGTCCCTTATATAAAATGGCAAAACCAAGGTTTGCTTTTGGAATTAATATATTTTAAAAAAATATTTTCAAGCTGTGGATGGTAATCCATGGATATGGACGGCTGATTGTATGTTTTAATGTGGTGATTTTAAATTGGTTTTAGAACTTTTGTAAATATATTTAATTTGTTGTGCTGGGAGCCACCTTGGGCCCTTTCTTGTGAGAAAGGTGGAATATAAAATAAATAAATAAATAAATAAATAAATAAAAAATTGCCTCCTTTCTCAAATACATCCTAAGTTTGAAAGCTTAAGGGCAAAGGCTACAATGTGAGAAACCTTCAACCAACATGGCCAAAAGTCTGGATTCTGTGGTCCTATGAATTAACTTTTCTAAACTCTTGAGCACACTTTGCTTCTAAATAAACCCTGCAATGGGACCAGAAAGATTGGGGGGAGGGGAGAGGGAAACATGTAACTCTCACTTTTTTCCCCTTAAGAATACTTACAACCAAAGTCAGGACAGGACAAGATGATCAAGTAGTAGGATGGTTGTACTGTAGTCAATGAATGTAGTCAGTTGATGGCTGTAGTCAATTGCTCTAGATCATAGGTGGGAATTATATGGATGTTGAACAGCAAGTCCCAGCATCCCTCATCATTGACTATGACGACTGGCAATCCAATAAATTCTGGAAAGCCACCTAATCCCCATACCTGCACTAGATATTTGTATGATCACTGTTGGCATGTATGATTATTTTGACATATTTAGGCAACTATTTAAGAAGAGGTGGTAAAAGTGTGGCTCTGGAGTAACATGAAGCCCCTCCTAGGCGGCTTTGTTTCCTACCAAATCTCCCAGACTACTCTCTTTTTCTGGCAAAAAGGTGATTACCTCTCCAGGGAGTCTCCAGTACTTTCAGTTCCCTCACTGTACGTTTTAACATCAAAAAAAGAATGTTGTTTTTCATAACAAGAAATGGAACTATGGCTACTTCTAATCTTCCCTCTTTTTTTCTATCTTTTCTTTTAGCTTTTTGGGGATGGGGAATTTATAGTAGTCCATGCAGCCAATAGAGTAGTAGTTCCCAAACACTGGTCTTCCAGGTGTCTTGGTCTTCAACTCCCAGGTGTCCTAGCCAGTTTGGGCAGCAGTTAGGAATTCTGGGAGATGAAGTCCAAAACATCTGAAGAACCAAAGTTTGGGAACAACTGTCTTAGAGAGTCCCGACTTTTGGTTCTAGATGTACAAAAGTTGTCCACTTTCCTTTAAGAGCATATGATTATCTACTGGCTTGTGCAATCCTATGTGAGATTTGCCTAGCATTTCAATCACATCAGGTCTAATGCTGAGACCATCAGAAGGAGCATGCAGTACTCCGCTGAACCTGGATCTAGATCTACCAGAGATTACTCCTCTCCCTAGCTACAAATGGCCATTGCTGTGGCCACCAGAGGAAGCAGCAGCAACAGCAGCAGCAACAAAAACCTTTCCACCGTGCTTAAATCCAGTTTTACAAACTGCTGGGTTTACTATCTACAGGATTTCCTAATCCACAATCTAATACCTGGCTTTGCTTTTCTTCCTCTTCTCTATGAATCCCATTCCTTTCATGTTGTGTTTTTGCATGTATAAAGTCTATGGGCAATGACTTTTTCATTTTTGGTTTTTGTAAGCTGCACTGGGATTCTTTTGAGGGGTGAAATGCAGTGTTAAAAATAAATACATTTTCACTTTATTTTTAGCCTAACCTCAAGAGTAGGAAGTCTATCTGCAAAATCAGAACAACCCAAGTGCAAGACAGATGTAAAGATTTGGCAGCAACATAAAGTTGAAATGAAATGTAAGCTGCCTAAAAGGTGTAGGAGTTATATAAGTTACTGAACTGCCCAAAATATCTGACAATTAGTTATTTATACAATTCTTTGAAAATATGTATGTTTCTGACTTTTGTTCCAGTGAAATTGTCATCAAGAACGAAAAGACAATCTGTCCAGGGTTCATTGTGTGTGTGTTTTTTTAGCATTGCTTAAGTCTGCCAACAGAACCAGTGTGGTTTAGTGGTTTAGGTACTGGACTATGACTTTGCAGACCAGTGTTTGATTCTCAGCTCTGCCATGAAACCCATTATGTGAACTTGTGCAAATCACACTCTCTCAGCCTCAGGGGAAGGCATCAACTAACCTCCTTTGAATAAACCATGCCAAGAAAACCCCATGATAGGGTCGCCTTAGGGCAGTGGTCCCCAAACTGTGCTCTTTAAGGGATTTTGGACTTCAGTTCCCAGAAGCCTCAGCCATGTTGGCCAATAGTCTGGAATTCTGGGAGCTGAAGTCCAAAATCCCTTAAAGAGCACAGTTTGGGGACCACTGCCTTAGGGCCTCCATAAGTTGGAAATGACTTGAAGGCACACAACAACACCCACAAGCCTGCCAACGAAGAGGATCATTATGGCTGAGCTTTATAAAGAACAATGCTGTTCATTAACTCACCTAAGTAATTCCTAACAGCTACAGAGCCATTTGGATATATATATCTGAAGTGTGGCGTATTACAAAGATTGTTAAACTCTATTGAAAACAAGACACAAAGCCCTATGAAATGATTACAGCGGCCATATTAAAGACCTGTAGCAAAAAGATTAGGGTAATTAATAATGGGGGTGGGGGAATGATGACAGGCTCTCTACATCCTTTCCCACTCTTTCTTTAGTCTTTGGTAGGGTTCATTTCAACCCAAATGAGCTTCCTCCACATCATCAGTATTAATCTTCCATTATACATGAATGACCTTGTCTTAGCAATTATGATTTTGTGACTATTCAGAGGCATCATATCCTGCCAATGACCATCTTCCCAGTGATGGTATGTTAAAGAATAGCAGGAAGTGGACACATTTTTAGATTCCTTGGAGGTTTTGTTGGTATTATAAAGAACTCAGCAATTAAAACAATGTCTGATCAACTGTCATCACTATAGTAGGAGTCTTAGGCCAGCACACTGGTGGAGCATACATTTCCACCAGCATACTTAAAACAAGTGGCAGAGCTGTTTCCTCTGCTGGACGCCTAGCATAAACCTTCCTTTTCCTCCCTTGGTGCTAAAGATCAGCTGGAAAGAGCTTGGGTATTTTGCTTGGGTATTTTGCCTCCCAAATGTTGTTGCACATCAAGGTGGGGGCCTTTTGGAAGGAGGTACTGGATGTCTCCTTTCTCAAGGTCTAATAAAGTACAAAGCATGGGTTTAACCCTCAGTTACACCTAAATATGACACCAACAGGATGCAGCATGGAGAAAAAAGAAAAGTGTCTTTTTCTAATGATTAAGTAATAGTGCCCCTGAAAAGGGCTCAAATTTCTATTCAGTATATCAGTGGGGTTTCCCTATTTTTCCTTGAAGTTTAAATCTTGATGCAAAATTACATCTCTGTTTTGGTGCATTTAGCCAAATTCTGCATCAGACAGCCATGCACTGCACCTAGTGAGACTATGCTTTTGGCAAATAATATGAGATCTTTAAATTGAAGCAATCAAGAGTCAAATCAGAACCCTGCATTTCACCACTGCAAATTCAATGTGAGATACACACATGTATAAAAAAGCAGCTGCAGATAAACCATTGAGGTTTAATATCACTTCAAACACAACACCTTTCAGTGAAGGCAATTCACAACTTCCACTTATCAAGTGACAGACATGCAACCCTCAGTCTTCTGACAAAGGAATAGTATCTTGAAATGAATGGCATGCTTGTCTGTTTGCTTTAAGTAAATCTTGACTTTTCAGTAAAGTAGCCCATTTTTCTTCATATTTCCAGCAATGAGGATTTCAACTTACTCAGTGAGAACAAAAGAAGAAAAAGAAAGGAAAAAGAGGAAGAGGAAGAAGAAAAGGGAAGTTAAATTCCTTTCAAGTTACATTTTTAAAATTGCAGTATACTGATTTACAGCAATATATATTGACTTTCATTGATTTGTATCTACAAGGAGCTGACCAGTGGAGCTGTTTTGAGTGGTCAGGAATTTTTTATACACAGTTCATTGTCACTAGACAAGCAGAGGCCAAAGTTACATCCAATGGATCTATATCACTTTTAGCATCCAAGTCAGAGCAGATCTGACTGATTTTATCTACAAAGTGTTGAGCAGGTTGTTCTGCTCTGACTTGGATGCTCCAATTGATACAGATCCAGTGTATATAACTTTGGCCCCTGCTTCTCTAGTGACAACAAATTCTTTTCCATTTGTGCCACATGTAAATGTGGACAGGATTGTTGCAGATGTGAAAGCTACTAAGTGTTCGTTAGATCCTTGCTCCTCTGGCTTATTTTAAAAGCTAGAGGGGACTGGCTCAGTTAATGCCTCTCTAAAACAAAACAGAAGTCCAGAGGTTCTTGGAGACTGTTGTAAAACCATCATTTAAAAAGCCCTCCCTGGATCCTACCATTCCAGATTAGTATCAGTCAGTCTCCAACGTTTCATTTTCCACTGGCTGCCTATCAGTTTCCAGACCCAGTACAAGGTGTTGGTTATCACCTTTAAAACCCTAAATGGCTTGGGTCCAAGCTATCTCAAGGACCGCCTCCTCCCTTATAATCCTCCACGCACACTCCGGTCCTCTGGGAGGAATTTACTGCAGCCTCAAAAATCTAGGCTTTCAGCTACCTCCCAGAGAGCTTTTCTGTAGTCGCCCCTAAATTGTGGAATGGCCTGCTGGATGAGGTCTGTCAACTGACATCTTTAGACAGCTTTAAAAAGGCTTTCAAGATGAATCTCTTCCAGCAGGCCTTTCCTGGATAGATACCTCAGCCTCAGGGACCTCCTCTCAGAGGACTTCCCACTGTCTTCTTGGAAATTAATGTAGAATGATGCTGCACTATTCTGCCTATCTGTTTATTGTAAATTGTATCGATTGATGTGGTTTTAAATTATTGGTTTTAATTTGTAACAGATTTAATAATTTTTTAAGGGGGGGGGAGGGATGTAGCTTGTTTTATTTGATGTAATTGTATTTTATTTTGTTAGGCACCCCGATTGATCTCAAAGGGGCGGGGTACAAATAAATTTTATTGTTATTTTATTTTAGCGTGTGTTGGCCTCCCAGCTCCAGAGGTTACTGAACAAGGCAGCTTATCTTCTAGATCCATTTCAATCTGGATCTAGGCCTGGTTATGGCACAGAGACAACTAGTTGATATGCAAACCCTATAGCAAGAACAGAGCTTGGAAATATGTATGTGTGGAGGGGAGGTTGGACGACAACTCCCTAAACCAGCCAATCAATGGCTATGCTGTCTGGGAGATCTGGGGAGTGGTCCTAAAAAGTGGTCCTGATAAAGTGTTATTGAATAGCATAATATGTCCAGAGTCCCCTTGATGGTTTAAGATGTCATAACCCCTAGAATCAGATTGATGTAATGGGTTGAGTGATGGAGTACAACTCTGGTGATCAGGATTCAGTTCCCTGCTTGGCTACAGAAACCCACCAGGTCACCCACCAGATGAATTGGCAAATCACACACTCTCAATCCTAGAAAATCCCATGATAGGGCCACCTTAGAGTCACCATAAGTCAGAAATGACTTGAAGGCACTGAGCACAACAACCCCTAGTTACACTGAGTAGTGCAAGGGTTCTCAATTTTTCATTTTGCAAATGTGTTACTTTTCAATTCCCAGAATTCCTCACTATGGGCCATTATGACTAGTGTTTTTTGGAACTGAAGTCCAAAGCAGTTGAAGGACTAAAGATATAGAGTAACTGCATGAATGGAAACATTTTTGGGGGGGAGGGGGGGAGACTACCCAAGGAGATACACAACATACCCTGGTGGTGCAGTGGTTAAATGCTGGTACTGCTGCCACAAGGTTGTGAATTTGATCCCAGGGCTCCAAGGTTGACTCAGCTTTCCACCCTTTCGTAGGTTGGTAAAATTAGTACCCAGACTGTTGGGGGCAATTGGCTTACTTATTGTAAACTGCTTAGAGTGTGTTGAGAGTATGAAGTGGTATAGAAATATATATGCTATTGCTAAATGCTATGCTATATTTTTTATTTTTTTTATACTGTTTTTTCCCTGGCTGTGCAGTAGAAACTGGAGGGCACTCAGATGGAGCAACCTTTTCCCTGTAGACCTGCAGTGTAAGCATGCAGGTGGAGCTTTATACAGTGGGCCCTTGTTATCTGCTGGGGTTTGGTTCCAGGACCCCTCATGGAAAACAAAATCCGTAGATGCTCAATTCCCATTAAATGCAATGGAAAAGGAAAATTGTGTTTCTGATATAAAAATCAAGGTTTGCTTTTGGAATTCATACTTTTTTTGGAATATCTTCAAGCTGTGGATGCTTGAATCCATGGATAAAAAAAATCTGTGGATAAGGAGGTCTGACTGTACTCTGCCAGCATCAAAGATCACTTCACTGGCTGCCCATTAGTTTCCGGGCCCAGTACAAGGTGTTGGTTATCACCTTTAAAGCCCTAAATGGCTTGGGTCCAAACTATCTTCGGGACCGCCTCCTTCCGTATAATCCTCCCTGCACATTCAGACCCTCAGGGAGGAACTTGCTACAGCCTCGTAAAACAAGGCTGGCTGTGACCTCCCAAAAGACCTTCTCAGCTGTCGTACCCAGATTGTGGAATGGCCTGCCAGATGAGATCCGTCATATTACCACCTTAAACAGCTTTTAAAAAGCTGTAAAGACAGATCTCTTCCGGCAGGCCTTTCCTGACTAGTTTCTCCAGCTATCAAAATAACTTTAGAACTCTGACTGCAACTTAGTCAAGGTCTATAGTTTGTGCTGTTACTGTTGTTATTTTATGTGTGTGTGTGTTTTTAAAAAGTATGTTTTAATTCTTATATTGTTTAATTTTATTTTATGAGGGGGGAATGAGGGGTTTGATTGTATCTTTTTAGTCTTTGTAAGCCGCCCTGATTGCATTTTGTAGAGGGGCAGGATATAATAATAATAATAATAATAATAATAATAATAATAATAGAACCTTGACCTTAGAACCCAAGATAGGAAAACATGAACATACCAATGCAACCAACCCAGTGGCAGCTACATCCTGAACTGAGACTTGCTGTGCAGTCACTGAATGTTCACTCAGAAGTGAATTCTGGTGAGTTTAAGAGGTCTACTTTGCTTATAGCACATCCTTACACATTTCTATTTACAGATAAATCTCAGAGTCCAATGGGATTTACCACTAGGTAAGTCTGCAAGCCAAAAAGTATTTTTAATTACTTTTCATAAGTAAATTCACAAAATTGGGTATAAATAACACAGTACCAAGCATACATGATTTTTTATTTAAATTGGTAAATGATTGCAGGATTACTGCTTTCTTCTCTTTATAAATCAGGGATGGGGGACATGTGGCCCTTCAAATGCTGTTGCATTGCAATGTACATTAGCCTTTACAATCGGCTATAAAGTACTGATTAGTGTTGATGGGAGTTGCAATCCAAGAATGCTTAAGATGGCTACACATTCCTCAATGTTGTCATAAGTGACATCATGAACAATTTTCTCTAGGCTTCAGTCTGATCTGATAAAAATAATTTATTGGAGATAATAGCAAGGATTTCTCTTTCCCATCACAGTCTAGAAGGATCTCAGCATGGATGCAATGTGGCTGACGTTAAGAAAATTCTCAGTTATTTATTTTGTTTGGCAATGGTTGCCTCCTCCTGTAAGTCCAGCAATTATGACCCTACTTCTCAGATAATAGATGTACCATAGAATGAACAAGTTACATTTTTCCAATTAAGGACTCTGGGATTTTAAATTTATTTTTAAATGGGGGAATGAGTGTTAGAGGTAAGAACCACTTGCAATTATAATCAAAGATGTAGTGGTAAATGTTGGAAGTGTAGGCAGTCAACATCCACAGGCAACATTCCTTCCCCACCCCCGGTTGGGTGTTGGACACCCAACTGTGCCTATCAGGAAGCCAGTTGTACCAATTTTCATCACCAAGATCAGGTATTTTATAACGCTAATGTATCTTAATGGTCCATTCATGACCAAGCCATTCAAACATACTTGCTTCATAATAAGGATAGCTCAAAACAATATACTGTTGCTGAGATTTGTCCCCCCCCCCCCCCCACCACTGTGAGGAAACAAGAAAACCTCAGGAGGATGGCTGACAACATCATAATCCCTGCAAATCAAAAACTCCTGGCACCTCAACCCTGTGAGCCCCAGCTCCACTAAACAACGGGACCTCATTCTCCCCTCTCCTTGCCTATGATGCGAATGGTAGATGCTCATCTTTCTCATTTATTTTTGCACACTGTCTTCAATGGAACTCATGCCCAGTAAAGAGTACATAGGACTTCAATCTTGATTACACAGCTCCTCCCCCATTCGGACCCTTCTTAATGATTTGTTTATTTATTTAAATCAGGGTGTAGTTTATGGGCTGCATGTGACCCCCTAGGATGTTTTCTATGGCCTCAAAAGGCCTTTCAGTTTTAAAAAAACAACATTCTCTATCAACTGCAGGGTGATTTCCACCATGTATGGGCTCCTCAGGGGTCAAAACAATTATTTTTTGTCTCAGAATGACCCAAAGTGCCCATTCAGGGTCCAGGAAGGCTTAAAAATATGGTGAGAATGCCACCATATTCCTTAGAGGCAGGTGCATCACCAGGTGGTTGTAGGGACTATGAGGCGCACCAGTTGACACCGTAAGAGGGGGTGACACCATTGCTCCCAAAACATTTGACTTTTGGCAGAAACAGACTATGGTGTTTGCCTGTGTCCCTTTAAAACACTGAAGAGATGGTGTGAGTTGGGCAAGGCTCAGTGGCAGGAGAAAGGAGAAGGCCCAGGTTTTAAAAACTTAAATTTTAATTTATGTATTAATAATATTTTTATTCTCTTTAAATTAAAAAAAAATCTTATCAAGATCTCATTTTATTGCCATTATAGTGGACCCTCGGTATCCACTAGGTTTTGATTCTACCCCCACCCCCACCCCGATACCAAAATCCATGGATGCTCAGCTCCCGTTAAATACAATGGCAATACAAATAGCAAACAACAAAATGGTGTCCCTTATCTAAAATGGAAAAAAAATTAAAGTTTGCTTGGGGGATTTACATATTTTTGGAATATTTTCAAGCCATGGATGGTTGAATCCGCAGATAAAGAATCCATACATACATACATAGTGCCAACTGTACTGTACATTCAATGATATATAGGAATTATGATTTATGAGTAACATTAGTACAAAGAATATTACTAAGGATTCTGTATGGTGTAGTATGGGAGGAGGACACCATGAATTACCACATCGGGTGATGATGATGCAGGAGTGGGTGCAGTGAGGGGTGCAGACCTCAAAGGTCTCCTGAGGGGGGGTCAATGCAGCTCTCTAGCCTTCCACAGTCGCCCATCACTGGTATAAATGGTTCTACCGTGCTCTTTTTTCTGAAAAGCTTCTGAGAAAATCATCATTATAATCAATACAAACAAGACTAATCCTTGTCCCACAGGGTTATAATCTTAAAAATGACAAAAGAGGAGAATGTAGTGGGGAGGTCAACACTTCTTAAATAATAGTTCTCGTAACAACCAGCTAGAAACTTCAGACAAGAGACCAACCTGACGAGAGTTGGCCTTTCAGTAGAGCTGATGTAATGACCATGCCTCCTACTTCCCTCTGCTGCCATTTACATTTTCATTCCCAGGGTTGATAACCACAGACTATTAATTTATTCTAGCTTGCCCCATTTGACAAATATTTGCATTCTTGTAGAGTGAGACATTCCCTTCCAGATGTTGTTAGGCTACAAATCCCAATAGCCAAGACAGCCAATAGTGAAGGATGCTGGCAAATGCAGTTGAACAATTCCACCCCTGCAACTGAGTTTATGGTGTATGAGAAAAAATGGTAAGTAGAGTGATAGGTGTCATATCAAGCCATATAGGGAAAATATGAAGAAATAGATACACCAGATGTTTTGTGATTGCAATCCTATTCCTTCCCATTTCTTCTGTTTGTGCCCTTCCCTAGAAACCAACATTACTGTATATATCAAATAAAAGAAACAAAGGTTATTTTTGCAGCATCAGTTACAAAGACACGATTAACACTTAGCTCTTCACTGCTCACTATATATAAAATTATTTGACATATCTGTATTTTTCATGTTGTATGTGTCACCATTTCATTCATAAAAAAGCTCATATCTTTAATCATTCAGCCACAATAACAGCAAAGAGACACACACTCGATTGCCTGTGTTATCAGACACTGTTGGAAAAATCTAGATAAGGAGGCTGGGCAATCCCATCCTATTAGTATTCCACATGCAAACCTTATTCTCGGTAACCAAAGAGAATGCCATTCCCTTCTATGGTTTGCCTTCCATCCTAAAAACCTACAAACTTTTGTTATGAATTCTGGTTATTATGGGCTGCTGGTCCTCTGAGGACAAAGGCATCCTCCAAATTAGCTGCATGTGATTTTTTATTAATATTTTTGCTATGGGATTTTAGTTGGTCACTTGCTAAAGGTACTAGGAAGAAATATTACCAAGGATCCTAATTCACCTACCACCCCACTGCAAGAACTGTCCAGTCATATGGTTTATGGACCACAGGATTTCTACCTGTTATACAATGTCCTACACCCTTCAACTCCTACCTGCAAGGGAGGGACTCACATGTCAGTGGGATAATGCACCCACTTTGGAGTCTTGCCCAATCTTTAAACAAGCTACCCAAGGATTTATTTAGAGTTTCTTCAGAATTCATGCAAATCCCACCTAAAATGTTTTTTTTAATGAAGACAATGAAGCCAAAAGGTCCATGCCCAGTTTCCCCAAAATTCTCTCTTTTAGTTCAGAAATGTTGTAGGGTGGGGGCAGATTACACTTTGTTCAGAATACAGTGATAAAGACCTTCTAAACTGATTGACCTTATAAACTCCCAAGAGCAACAGTTCTCCTGGTCTTTTGCTTTTGCCATTTTTGTTTTGACATAGAGGGCAGTGGAGAAGGCAGGAGGGAATTTGGTCTATAAAAAAGTCCTGAGGACCACATGTAGTTAACAGCCCACAGAATTCCTACCTGTTACACATTATCAGACACACTTCAACCCCACTGACAAGTGTTTTCTAGGTCAGTAGAACAGCAAATCCACTACAGAGTGCCCCCCCCAACTTTAAATGAGCACTAGTTGTGTTTTTAATAGTGCAAATCTACTGAGTCCTGTAATATAAGAATAAAGGGATGGGATGGATGCTAACCCCTTCCCACTGAATCACCTTAACAACTAAGAGGTTATACAAACTGGCATCAAATGCCGGCATTTGGGGGGAGGCGTAGCAGCCGCATGACACAAGTCCCAAATCCACCCCCATGCTGGCATGAATTTTCTCACTTATCAGCATAGGGAGATGCTGACAGAGAGCCATTCTGGGTGAAATGGGGCTACTGGAAAGTATGCTGTGGGACTGGGTAAGTGACGGTAGCCAGCAATTCTCTTCCTTCTTACCCTATTAATTAAGAGAAGTTAATTAAGGCTGGGGATTGTTAGAGAGTGTAAATGGGTAAAATTATGTCTGAGAGAAATTAACGTGGGACTTCAGCAAATAAAAAGTTAATAAACGTTTGCTATCAAAAATATATTCAGGGGCAGCTTTGTTGGCTGTGCAGCCTATCAAGCAGAGCTTACAATGATATCTTTACATCTGTTTAGTTTATAAAAGCTTCTGTTGCTGACAGAGATAGGCTCATGATGGCCCTATCATTAGGTAGATTGCAACAACTGCCTCATGTGACTGACCTCAGGCAGGGCCCTCTAGATAGTCTTCCTGAGCCTGCTGGTCTTTGCCATCTCTTGGAGCACAGAGCTGAGTGTACCACACAGTTTATAATGATGCCTCTATCTAGCCTACTCTCAGCTGTGATGGAAGACCCTAACCCACTGCCAGTACTGTAGCAATATTCAAGTGCCAGTTCAGTCAGCTTCAGTGCACAGCATAGAGGGGGCATTTGTCTTTTACCCTAGGCATCAAAATGCTTGCTCTGTCCCTGCTCTCAGATAAGCATGTATTTTTGTATATTTACGGTAAGAAGCAACAATGGCAGATCCATAAAACAGGTTTTTTCTTGACAAGGGGCAGAACAGGCAGGTAGGAGGGAGCAGCCAGAGGCCGCTCTTGGCTGGAGTGCCCACATGCCGCAGTCCTGATGCCAGCCCCTGTTGCAGTCCCAAATGGACCGTGGCAAGGAGCTGAAAAGATCTGTTCCTTTTGGGGCCAGGTTTGGGCCACCTTAGCCAGCCCAGGAACAACCCCAGTGTGGCTTCTGTGTGTTTTTGGGGCATGCACCATCTAAACACCACACTCCTAAGCTGTGCAGAAGCTGGGTTTTTATGCCCATCTGTTTTGAGCCAAAGTCTACTGTTAAAAATTGGGCAAAACAGAGAATTTCTTTTGGGCCTAGAATGCTCAGGAAGTCATGTGTTTTCATTCCTTGTATAATATTCTAATAAAGAAATGTGTCATGCCTTCCTTAGATGTCGCAAACAGCCTTTCCTAACCAGGTGACTTCTGGTTCTGTTGACTGGCGCCATGACAGCTAGTGATGATGAGAGCCATAGTCCAACACTAACTTTAGCTCACCTTGATCCTTCATAATTATTTGTGAAATCCTGATGTAGCAGTCTTAAGCTCTGTTACCAGAAGAGACAAGTTGCACATTGTAATAATGCTTACAGTTGTTGCTGTAGTACTTCCTTGTGTTACTGCAACTGCTACTGTACTGAATTGTGTTTACTAAATCCAAAACATCATTTCCTATCAGCCCTCTGGGAAAACACTAAAGAAGATGAACAGAAGCAGATTTGGAACAGCTTTGTATCTTCACCATAATGGCAACTAAACCACAGAAAGTGCTGGTTTTCATTATGGCTGTTCCACTAAACACTAAATACACTAATAAAAGTACCTACACGATTTGTTCTATTCATATCTACAGGCAAGAGAGAGTGAATTAACTGCTTGACAGTGATGCATCAAGATGTAGTAAATATGCAGTGTTTTGAGCTATGTTCTAAATATCTCTTGTAACATCCCATTGCAAAACCTTTGACCTGGAATGACTTTTCTTTCAAGACACTGAGTTGCAATTGCTCTTAGTGTAGCCAAGGGGCCTGTTCTAGGACTTGACTTCCCATTTCTTTGTTCAGGTGCTGGTCTTTTGCCTTTTTCTCTTTCTGTATTTCTCATATTTCCTGCAAGTGCCACAATGCTACTGCATTTACTGCTGGAACAACAACCCATATCAGTTATACCCAATATATCCAAATGCCAACATGTGTATTTGTTTTCTTGGATTATGAAAAAAGAAAATCAGCAATATTTGTAACCTCAGTGCCCAGCTTGGAAACAATTTCTAGAGGACTGAAATAAGATATTAAAAGTAACATTTTCCAGCTCTGCCTCAGTGCTAAAACTAATTTGGGTAGCAAGGAATGCAACTGAACCTAACGGCAAAGCAACAAATATTACATTTATTTAGGTTACATGAACTAGGCTCATAGCCTGTGAGGTGGATGTTACACCTATCCAACCCACAAATTTTGTTTTCTGAGGCAGAGCAACAAGTGGTTCCTCCCTCCTATTGTACCAGTCAGGGTGCATAGTACCATCAATCAATCCAAATTATCTTGGTACACGTGGCAGAAAATTTCACATTTCCAGACATTTATATTAAATTTGAAATAGTCAAAGAGTTCCTATGGAGACTGCAGTCAAGAAATTAGAAGACAACTAGGATTGGGAAGAGTAGTGATGAAAGAACTGGGCAAAATCCTAGTGCAAAGATATAAATCAGAACACCAAAATGAGGTTCATCCTAGCCATCACCATGTGTGTATGTGAAAGCTGAACAGTGAAGAAAGCTGATAAAAAGAAAATAATTTAGGATGTGGTGCTGAAGAGAGTGTTGAGGATACCATGGATAGACAAGACAAACAGATGGGTTCGAGAACAGATCAAGCCCAAATTCTGGAAGCCAGAATGATTAAGTAAGGCTGTCATACTTTGGCCACAGCAGGAGAAGGAATGAATCACTGGAAAAGACAATGATGCAAGTCAAGGTAGGGGGCAGTAGAAAGAGAGGAAGTTTACATGTCAGATGTTTAGAATTAGTCAAAAAGGCCACAGGCATGAAACTGCAGGTTCTGAGCAAAACAATGGAGGACAGGATGTCTTGGAGACATTTCATCCATAGGGTTGCCATGAGCTGAAGTCAACTAAAGGTCAGTTGACAAAAACAAATGCTAAATAGCTATTAACAGAGGGTGAAATAATTAACCATAATCCACCTTTTGGGAAAAAAAAAGCTACCTGAAGTGACTGTATGGTGGGGCTACATTTTAATGAAACTAGAAGTGAACACCATTCTATGGTCAACAGGAATTGTGTGGTTACAGAATTCAGAGGAACTCTCATGACCCTATTGATTTTTTTCCCTCCTACTCAGCCTAGAAAGTCAAGTTGGCAATCCTGAAGTGATCTGTGGACAGAAGATATATTCCCGACGAAAGGCCATAGCTCCATGGTGCTCTGCAGTTTAGAGCATGGCTTGGGCAGGGGAAGTTCACTGCCTAAAATCCTAGGCAGCTAATGCCAATCCATGGAGATGATACTCAACTGGAATGCACAAGTGGGCTGATCTGATGTAAAAGGTAGCTGCATATCTTCAATCCCAGTGGGGTTCCCTATGTGAAGCTATAAACCCAGTTATGGGAGATCACTGTCTAGTGCAGAGCTTAGGGAAGTCACTGCTTTGGACTACAACTCGCTGAATCCCTTGGTCAATATGGCTGGAGCTGGGGAATTCAGGAAGATGTAGCCAAAGAAGCAGCTCTGATCTAGTGTTCATTGTATTATAATCTTCACTATACAGTTAGATTAATGATTTTATGTGCTCCATCCATATGTCATATCTTTATGCAATAAATGGTTTGATTTAGGAATGCTTTCTAGGAGATCCTTTATAAATCAGAAGTATCAGGATCATAAAGAAATTAGTCTCTGAAACTTTAAAAAAAAACCAGCATATGCAAAAGGAAAGGAAAACCAGTCCAGCATGAAAGAAGTAGGTGTTTCGGGATGCCACTGAACCTTTTCCTCATTCTCATGCATGTCCTGCCCTCTGCCACTGAATGATCATACAACCACACACACCGTCCTTTCTCATTGTTTCGGTTATAATCACCAACAATGACTAAGCATATATGCCTGGATATAAGAGCAATTTTGGCATCAAGAAGGCTACAAAATGAAAAGTACCCCAAATGCTGTTTTATCCTCCAAGGGCAAGTGAGGATATGGGAAGAGAAGACTTAGGGGGCATCCACTCCCTGTCGTACAATGCACCATACTGCAGAAGGAAGAGTTTGCTATGGCATGAGACATCAACATGATCATATTCACTGCAAAGCCCATCCTCATCTAGCAGTATTTAATTTCATATCCTTTCCAATATTCTTGCATGCTGGATAATATTTGTAAATTTTTATCCTTGCCACTCCCTCCCCCCCATATTTAGATTTATTTTATTTTATTGCATTCCTTGGAAAGGGGGAAAATGAACCCACCTTTCCTAACTTCATACTTGCTGGCTGCTGTCCTCATGAATGGAATAGCGTTTTATGTAACAGATACATCAGGAGTTCCTAGTAAGCAGCAGCAAAAATCCAGCTGTGTTCTATTAATCAGCTCTGTGTCTTTGGAAGCAAAGTAAAGGAAGAAAGGGGAGGGGTGTTCACCTACAAGCTCTAGAGGAAGAAATAGCATACAGATACTAGTGTGCTTTTTAACAAAAATAGAAACCAAGTTTACACAGGGATATTAGTAGCTCAAGCATCTACCTAAATAATGGGAAAACCCACAATAGTCCTAATCAAATACCACCAAAAGGGGCAGAGGTACTGACAAGAACCACTTACCACCATCTTGGCTCTATCTATCCTTTATGGCATTTTACAATGAATAATAATAATATAATAATAATACATCAGTACTTGAATGTTGCATTTAATTTTTTTAGATCTAAATATTCAGACATATTTGGTGTGTGCCTGAATGAGTAGCCAAAGGACAGCCTCACCTTCAATTTCTTTTTTTGAAATGGAGGCGGGGAGAGGGAGATAGGCTCAGAGAAAGGGGCTAGCTTAAATAGAATATAAGATTGCTTAGAAGTGGACATTCCAGTTATTATAATTTTGAACACTGCCCAAGAATTACATTTTTCTTTCTTACTGACAAAAGCTGATTCTCTTGCTTCCCCCTCCCCCACACATCTTTTCCCATGGATTTCAGTCTTTCATGCCCAAATACTTTCATTTCTATCTTCAATATGAAAAATACAACACTGTTTCCATGCCAGAGATCTCTCAGTGTCTGGCAGCTTCTGCATCTCCATACTTTGCTAGTAAGCATAAATGCTGCATACTAAACTCTTCCAGGCAATGGCAGACATTCACATAGAAAATAGCAGCACACTCCTACTATGGCTACTATATTACTACTTTAAAATATAATAGAGTTTTTTTTAAAAAGCTACACGCAAACAGTGCTAATGTAGTCACATTAATATACATATTTTAATGGCATTTGATATAACTTATAGTAAAGGGTTACAATGAATGGTCTATATAATAAAAAGAAAATTCCCATTGGGGAAAATCCCAGTCATTGAGATTCTCCAGCTAAGGCTTAGAGTCATTCAGATATTGCAGCTTTTCTTTTTAACTACAACTTCACTCCCTAGTTGTGCAAAAAATTAGTTTAAAATGACATCACTGCTGATGACTCCCTCCTTCCCTTTCCTAGTTCTTACCTTCATTCACTTGCCCAAAAAAGAAAGAAAGAAAGCTGAGGCTGCTAGTCCTATCTTTCCCACATTGGCCAATGACACATTGGACTTCTCCAAGTTTTGGATTTGGCATCTGATCATGCCTGGCCATGTCAGTGTAGGATAAGAAATGCTTTCCTTTGATGTGTACTGCAGTATCTTTGCTTTGAAAAAAAATGCACTGTCAAAAGGGCCCATCGGAGCCATAGATCCCTTAAGCAACCCTAATCCTTCTAACCTCATTACATACAAAACCTTACAGAGCCATGCCAGCAAGCTTCAATGTTTTAAAGAAACCGATCTTTGGTGGATTCTGTCTACAGTTTCCTAGGGAGGGGAGGTGTCTTTATCTCCTAAAAGAAAAGGTTCCTCTCTATGTATGATTTTAAAGTTCTGCTACTACAGTCTATCCCCCCCCCCCTTCCACCTTCCGTTTTCTATGGATATTACATCATCAGAATATGATTTCAACTCTACTGTGATAGTGGGATAAAAATAATTCTGAATGGGAGCTACCTGCAGTGAGGTCATCTATTGAACTGAAGCAATCCCAAAATCTGAATCCCTGGCAGTTTTACACAAAGACACTGGCCTGACATCACGTTGCTTGGATTTCACAACCCCTGCATTTGCTGGAGAGCAAGGTGTCAGATAAGGCTGCTGCTGAAACCAGATTTAATTGTGATCATTTCTGCCATGACAAGCCTTGTGTTGGTCCCAGGTAAAAGCAAGGCATGGCTCCCTCCAGAACATTCCTCTGGAATATGCAGAGGGTCTTCACCCGTCTGTAGCTGCATTTAGCATTCCCTGCCTATGTGATCTGCTGAGAGGATGTTGCAGCAAAATCTTTTGGCTAGCAAAGATGCAGAAAAAAGGAGGCAGCTTGCTGATACACACCCACCCACATCCCTACATGCACAAACACATTCCAGGAAAATAATAATAATAATAATAATAATAATAATAATAAATCATCCTTTTAAAATAATTCACTGCAGAGCATTTAGTGCCATAGCATACTCTCTGCAGCCACCAATTCAGCAGCAAAGCAGAGGGGGAAGCTAGCCAACCACAAAGCATGGCCTGCTGCATAGATAGCCGGTCTGTTTGTTGCTATGGGCACCCATTCTCTCCTCTCCCCCTCCTTTCCCTGCCTCTGCCATACCTGCATGTCTTCTCCTTGGGTGCTGGAGATCATCCTGAGAAGTGCCCATCCCTGATGTGGCCAGGAGGCAACGCTGAACATCCTCGACAAGTCTCAATGGCCTAATGGAGGGCAGCTCTCTAGATTCTGCCTCCTCTCTTACTCACACTGATGCTCACAGCAGCAGCAGCAGCAGCAGCAGCAGCAGCAGCAGCAGCAGCAGCAGCAGCAGCAATAGTGACTCTGAAGCAGAAGCAGCTGCTGCTTCACTGTCAGGGAAGGGGAACCTCTGTATCTGAAAGGAAAACCTCAGCCTGTAGCAGATCTCTTTGATTAATATTCCCTCTCTCCCCCTCTCTCTTGCTCTCTCTCTTGCTCCCCCTATTCCATTCCTCTGCGAGGAATCTACAAGTCCCATCATCCCTTATCACTGGTCATAGTGGCTAAGGCTGATGGGAACTGCAGTCCAGCAACCTCAGAAGGGTCACAGGTTCTTCATCTCTACTGTGGAGCAGAGATTGCCAACATGGCTCTGTGTTAGGTGATGATTGTTGAAAGATTACTTTAGGAAATGCCAAAATTTTGAGAAAAGCCATTAATTTACTGCATAGTTCTACACCTCCATACCACGGTGATAAATATTCTGGTGTTTAATTGTGCAGGGCAATTAATAGCCCCCTCCCAAACACACACACTTCTGTTTCCTTGCCATTCTCTCCCTTTTCTCCTTCACTGCTGCTACTTCTTTCATTTCAGGGAGGGGTACATCAAGCTCTACAGTAGAAAAGTAAGAACAGAGATTAATTTTTATTCTGGTTCCACTGTCCAACTTCTCTTGAATATGGGAATTCCAAGTTAAGCAAACATGCAAATTCTAAGTTAATCATCAGCAAAGCTCAGGGGATATAAATGTGCCTAGACATGTTTAGGAGAAGCACAAAGATGGATTCTATGCCTTTGTTTCTCTTAAGGTTTCAGTGCCTTCTGAATGTCAGAGAAACTCTGGTAGAGATCCTCATGCCACTGGAATGCAGAAATTGCCTTTGGTCAAGGCTAACCCTACAAACTTTGCTGCCTGATATGTCCCACTCCCTTCTGTGTCTTGATAAGTCTCACTTGAACACTGGTAATAGGAGGGTGTCCTATTATACCTGAAAAGGATGGTTTAAGGAGTATGAAACAACTTGTGTGCCCAAGGGGAACAGCTGTGATAACTAGGATGCTGCTTTTGATAAGCCTCAGTATCTGCCACCCTGAGACTATTGCTGCACTCTGCCTAGGACTGCCAGTTGTTCCTAAGGTTTCAAGCATGCATCTTCCACAGCCTGAGCTACAGATATCAGGGACTGAAGCCAGGGCCTTCTGCATGTAGAACAGATGCTCTAGCATGGGGCTATGGCCCTTGTTTATGTGAAGGTGCTTAGTAGTGCTGTGTCTTCATTATCCCTTCAAAGTCTAGTAGCTCTAAACTTGTGTCCTCATCATAACAAAGACACGTTGGATTCTGGATTTCTACCCCACCTTTCCCCCAAAATGGGATTCAAGGTGGTTATAGTGATTTCTATATCACTCTTCTGTATGTCAGATGCTGTCAAATCACAGAAAGTTCACAAACATTTGATCTGCAGGATGAAAACTAAATCCATGAAATACAGCACACCAACTTTGTGTAGTGAGAAAAAATGGAAGGGCAAGAAAAATGCAAGTGGTTCAAGAACAGGTAACTTGCAGATGGGCAAGAACTGCTGAGTTATCACAGAGAATCTGTTCTCTCGGTCTCACCTAGGTGACATTGACTACCCATGCAGGTATCTCCACACAAACACCTCCCTTATTTTCCTCTATGGCAGGAATAGGTAACTGTGGCTATCCAGAGATTCCCCGACTGCCACTCCTGTTATCCCTTACCATTGGCTGTGGTGGTATTGGGGTTGATGGAAGTTGTAGGCCAAAAACTTTGGGAGGGTCCCAGTTGCCCATCCCTGTTTTATATGAGCTATTACAGGCCAAGTTCTCCTGAGGCCACCCCAACACATTGCAGCATTCAGCCCATCATTCCCATCACTCAGCCTGTTTCATGCTGAGCGGTCTGTGGAGAAAAGTGTTGTTACACAAAGCATTTGATACTGTCCATGCTATGTAACTTGCCGATTGTTGCACACAGCTTTTGCCATCCTTCTCAGGTTTTCAACTACAGCTCCCGCCATCCCCCAGCCAATTCCTGGATAATAGGAATTGTAGTCCATTGCATACAGAGTAGGGAAGGTTGTTTTACTACTAACATTATGAACTTTACCTTCTATTCAGGTCAGGTGTAAGAGGCAGCTCATCTGAAATGCAGAGGCTACAGTCTCAGAGGCACATGCAC
The DNA here is from genome assembly GCA_034509955.1 of Urosaurus nigricauda. Lineage (NCBI taxonomy): Eukaryota > Metazoa > Chordata > Lepidosauria > Squamata > Phrynosomatidae > Urosaurus > Urosaurus nigricauda. The sequence goes on from JAOEGL010000003.1 coordinate 91,019,916, forward strand.
ACTGTGATATAATTTCTTCCAGGCCTGAAACTCTAGTGCTGCTCCCTCATGAAATATTGATTGCTCTTTTAAATCATTATTTTGTTAGCTTTTATGGGTCTTCAGGGATCAGCCCCACACCCACATGAAAGAAGTCTTTTGCCAAGAGCTTTAGGACCATATTCTCCAAAAGACAAGTCTGGTTTTTGCCTCAGAATGCTCACCTCACCAGTGAACCACAAGGAAGAAAACTTATATTCCATTTCCAGCTATTGCCAACTTAACTCTACATGTGAAAAACAGAGCTAGTATTGTAGACATATAAAAGCTCATAGTCCCATTGTTCTGGTTTATGTTAGTTTTCCTGTCAAAGTGATCTGGTTTATCTTTATGTTTTGTTTCGTCCAGAGAGCAAAGGCAATTGCTGGGAACTTATTTTGCTTTTTTCCCTCTGGTCCATACTGGACATGCAAGCCAGCTATATACATGAAGGAACAGCTGGTGGCTTCCATGTTTGGTGATAGTGGTAAATCCACTATGGGTTTTAGTCCACACTGTAATGGAGTTGTCCAAGGTACTGATCTCTACTCTCCAAACAGGCTTGGTGCTTTGGACAGATCCTTTAAAAATGTGGACTGAAAGGTAGAGTGACTGCCCCACTGATAAGGAAGACATCAGTCACCATTGTGTTTGTGATTCTCCCCACAGAAAAACAGGAATGGGCATAGAGAGGGGTCAGATGATGTCAGGGGATCAGGAGGGGTCTAGATGGGCAGAGCCCTATCTCCTGATATCATCTTGTTCCAGGAACAATCTCTGGTCCTGGATTAAAAAAAATTCTGTACACCAACTTGACATAAAGAGGACTGTGTTGAGAAGGCAGATAGAGGAGAAAAACATCCTCACCCTATTCAATAGCTTTAATCAATTTTCTTCCTATTTGACTAACCTAGGGCATTCACAAGGTGATGCAGAGCACAGCCAAATAAGGTGAAGAAGCTTAAGTTTCAGTCCCCTTGCTCTGAACTTTCTTTCTTAATAGATGTAAATCCCATTCCACAGCCTTGTCTGGGCAAACATTTATTGAACATAATGGTCTGAATCCTGCTGTTACTCCTAACCAGAGTAGACTCGCTGAATTAATGAGGCTTACCTATGTTTACCCCTGGGCTTTTAGAGTGCTTTTAAATCAGAAATGGGAATAATCTGGTCCTCCAGATGTTGTTGGACTACAATTCCCAGCAGCCCATTCCTCATGCCTCTTCCTGAGGAATGCTGGAAACTGAAATCCAAAAATATCTGGAGAGCTGCATGATTTCCAACCCAGTCTAAAATGTATTAACTCTATTCCCTGCTTTTTTCCTGTTTTAAATTTGATGAATTATGCTATGGTTTAAAATTTTAGATTGGAAATCACCTTGGAAAATCAACAGATTTTCCCCAATTGCTGTAGGGATTGCAGGTATTATCCCAATTAAACACATGCACACACACACACCTACATAGACCAGCTGTGTGCAGTGACAACTACACAAAATGCAAGTCATCTGCTAACACTAAAGAGGTGCCTGACAGATTCAACTGTTGCCTATTTATATGTTTCAAGCGTCTGTTTGAATGCACAAATGAATTCATATCTGCTAGAAGACTCTTCAATCTCTCTACAGCACTACCGTGGACCGTGTCACTGTAAAAGGACATGAAAAGGTCTTCACTTTTTGACTAAGTAATTCTAGTGTACTCGTGACCTCACTGACGGCTGAGTTTGCCTTCCTCTTCAAGCTTCACAATCTACAGGAGTTCAGCAGGCAAATTAGCTGGGGGTTAAGGGGGCCTGACTGCACTCTCTCTTGTATGTCAAAGCAGAAGGTGAACTGCAAGTGATACAAAAGCAAAGAATTTCAGAGCTACTTTTAATAGGCAACAAAATTATAGGGGTAAGGACACCATAAGAGGAGGAAATGAACTGATGCCCCCTCTCCAAAAGGAGGTGGGGGATAAAACCAGATTGAAGCAGTATAAAAGAGAGAGAGAGAGAGAGAGAGAAGCAAGTGTCCTTTGAACAAACCAGAACAAAAGAATATATGCTCCATTATGGAGAAATGGTACACCAATGGTACAGAAACTAACATCTCCCCTGACTCCCTTCCTCTGTCACTGCTAGCCTGTGCTTTCTACTAACTCTCTTCCTTTCATTTACAGCATGGGTGGGGTACGCGACCACCAGACACTTTGATTCCTCCTCCTTTTTGGGGAAGGGGAGGCTGCTGGAAGTCTCTAGAAGCAGCAGTTTTGCTTTAAAATGGCACGCATATGTACATAAAACCCAAAACAAAATGGGAAGTTCTGAATTTTTATTATTTTGGGGCAGCGGCGTAGCTGGTGTGGCCTGTGGTTGATCCTGAGAGTGGAAAATAGGATGACCCTTCCCCACCAAATACTGTATACAGGCCAAACTTGGCTTCTACTTGTTGCTGTGCATCCTGGAGTTCCCCTTGCCATCCCTTAAAACAGGGCACATGAGTCATATACCCTAAAGGATAACTAGAATTAAACCAGTGCACCATGGTGGAGGGTTCCAGGGATGGGAAACTGTCCCCAGGTCCAACCAGCATTGTCTGCCTCCATTATATTTGTCAGAGATTAGTTGTATTCATCAGAGAAGATAGTGGGTGTTATTAGAGAGCCATTTTTGAGGAATTGAACATAACAGTATTTGGAGGGAGGGGGAGTCAAATTAATAATAATAATAATAATAATAATAATAATAAATTTTATTTGTATTTCCTGCCTCGCCCTATGGATCGAGGCAGGATATTTCCTTGGACTAGAGGGTGGGCTCAGAAGATGGCGATGAAAGTTCCTGGTTTTTTGCATTGCCAAATACTGGCAGGTATGCTAAGAAGCACCCATGCAATAAACTGATCCTCCATTTCCTCAGCCTTATCACAACATCTAATTGTTTCAGAAAGAATTAAGATTGGTTGTTAAGAAATGATTCCATCTTTGCCACTGGCAGCCCATGGCCCAAGCACTGGGGGATACCTCATCACAAAACAGCAGGGCTACCTCTTTCTGCCCTCCCTACACTAGACTAATATACATATTTATTTACTTATTTCATTTGTATGCCACCTTTCTCCCAGAAAGGGACCCAAGCCAGTTCACAGACCAAAACATTTAAAAAGCTGTACAATAATAAAAAAGTATTTTTGCAAGGTATGGTTAAAATTACACAGAAAAGGATATTCCTAGTAGTAGTTGCCGCAGTAGTATAAAAATGGTATAGGTATACCACAGTTTACAAAGGAGATCTGTTCCTGGGCATTACCTCCAACAGGAAATTGGGTACTGGAAGCAGAAATAATATGGGAAGATTTGGGGAAAAGAAGATAAATTCAACATGTTTCAGCAGTAATTTTATGCAAAACTAACAATATGAATATGTGAAATGGAACAACTAGGCCAGACGTAAGCCTTGCATAAGTAAACGTTTGAAACTTCTTCTGAAATTCATCCAGGAACCAGCCTCCACTTTTTTTGTGATTCTGATTTTTGTGGCCACCTTTTTAACATAGTGGAGTTAGCTGGTAAGACAGGGTTATTTACTTCCCTCTCTTCCTCTGTTTTGCTATTCTTGAATCATCAGTATAGAATATTGGGTGCATCTTCTCTTTATTTTTCCCATTACAGAGAAGCACACACAGCTGCAGTAGGACCAGCAAGAGTAGAATACCATTCTTTCCAAGTTCAAGATTTTATGTTTTGTTTACTTGCAGACATGCTGCTGTAACCTATTACAGGAAGTCTGTGTTTCTCCTTCCCTCCATCACCATCTGCCCAATCTCAATGCTAAAATACTTTCAATAGACAAAGTATGAAAAGAAGAGAGAGAGCTGGGTGGACATAAAAACACTGTAAAAAGGAGCTTCTTTGCCAGAGCCTCTGTTGATCTAAGTATGTATGCAATTCCATTTTACACACTATCAAAATTGTATGCACAGTGTTTGCATTTATTATAAGGCTTTCATTTTTGCATAGACTGAAAACTATCAATAAAGGACTTTAAGGAAACATATCATCACAGTAGAATGTCAACTCCTCTCCTATTTAAAGCAGGAATTCCAAACCATGAGTCACAAAGCATGCTCCAGTGAGCTATGAAAAAAGACACTCATGCATTTTACGCATCCTTCCATCAAATACATGCTGTTCAAAATGGATTGGCACTGAAAATTGTCAGTGATCCTCACCCTCCCCTCTGCCTGAGTATATATGAGCAGTGATGTCATCCTAAGGGAGAGATTAAACATTATTGGGAATCCCACAGGGAAACCCCCAAAGCACTAGCATTGTCCGAATAGTACAAACAGGGAGGGAAAAAGATAATCTTAACTAGATTATTCTGCAGTTGCCCAAAAGATGTCTGCTCAGGGTTTGGGGACCAAAGCGAGAAAATATGCATTTCTGAGGAATAAAATGCACCTTCCAACACAAGAGAATGTTAAAAAGTGCTTTGGGTAGCATATGGCCTTCCCCAACCTAGATCCCTCCAGATGTGTTAGAAGACAATGGCCATGGTGTCTAGAGATGATGTGAGGTGTATTCCAATACATCCAGAGAATGGCAGACTGGATGATATAAAGGTAGGTCTGGAGTGTGTAGATTTGGGGGGTCTTGTTCCACACTTTTCATTCTATCAGTTATTGTTGTAACAAACATGTCAAAATGCCAGTAATATTGATAATAGGACTGGTGGTTTGCTTGAGAAATTATGGATTTCTTAAGGCCAGTAAATGAGCCCATAAGTGGAATGATATCTGTATAGGGAAAAGGGGGTATAAACCGTAGTATACTTAGCTTGTGCACTTGAGTGTATATTCTGTCTTCATGTAGCTACCAGTAGGAGGCTGTATTACTACTAGTACTGCAATATGATCTAATTATCATTCTGGCCATATTTTGTATGTGGAACAGTAGTGGGTTGCTTCCATCAGCAAAAACATATTGGGACAGTTCTGAGGGTAGGGGTTGTGTGCTGCTAAGCATCCTTCTTACTAGAAGTGCCAGAAGGCCAGGGACTAACCAAATAGTGTTCTGACTGTGAGAACCCCAAGGCCTTCTGCACATTTCTTTTATTTGTTCTTTCTTTATTTGATTTATACCCCACATGTCTCAAAAGAATTCAATTGGCTATCAGAAAAGCACATAGCTGAAACCATGAATACCAAATCACAAAAACACACATTGTTAAAATTAGAAATATGACAACAGAACAGTCTTAGGGGTGCACTTACACTATGTAAATAATGCAATTTGACACCACTTTAAGTGCTGCAGCTCTATCCTGTGGAATCTTTGGATGTGTCATTTTACAAGGTCTTCAGTTTTCTCTGCCAAAGATTACTGTGGCCTCACAAAACTACAAATGCCAGGATTCTGTAGGATGGAGCCATGGTAGTTAAAGTGGTATCAAACAGCATTATTTCTACAGTGTAGATGCACCCTGTCATGTTAATCACTTGCATTGTTGCTTCAAACTTATATCAGCAAATATGTCTCTAATTGGTATCTGAAAGACAAAGGTATGGGAAATGTAGAGTTTCTAATAGGAGTTCCACCATCCAGAAAGACCTGCCCATGTGGTAGCCTTATGGGACAACTGGCAGTTTCCCTGAGATATCTTAAATCCTGGCTGGTTCAGCAGATCCTGAACCATTTATGGTTTTGTATGTTAATGCTATCATCTTGATTTGTAGCAATCTCAGAATGGGTGTTTACTCATTACTGCTTCTGCCAACACCTGAACAGCAGCACTCCTCATCAGTTGCAGCTTCTAGACTTCATCAAAGGGAGGCCCCATACAGAGTGCATTGCAACAGTCCATTCAGCAAGCTATCAGAACACGGTCTACTGTGGCAGATTATCCCCTTCCAGGAATGATCATATCATGGTCTCCGATAATGATTCTGATGCCTCCTCACTTATCTACACATAACTCACTGATTTGTTCTAAGAAGTATGCCTTCAATTTCATATTCAATGTAACCCCTTTTAGTTCAATATCAGTAGAAAACATACATATTATTTAATGTCAGTTTATATACAGTATACTGAAGATGAAATCAACTGTGAGTGGGGGATTTTATTTGTTTATAATATTTTTTTGTGATTTTTTCAGGCTATGAGGCCATGTTCTAGAAGAGTTTATTCCTGATGTTTTGCCAGCAGCTGTGGCTGGCATCCTCAGAGAAGAGAGTTTGTACTGATTTGGTGCAATGGTCCTGATAAAAGTTATTACCTGTTTTACTATTTTATCTTTTCTGCAGTAGCTACATCAGGACCACTAGATGGCAATAGATAAATGATATGTGTGTATAAAAGAAGTAAGCACCGGGCATGAAACAGTGTAAAGATGGGTGAAATTTCCTTTCAGATTGCTTTTTTCTTTTAATGGGGATTTTCCAAAATTCAAATGTTGAGGAAAATGGAGCTGACAGATTTGCTCATCTCTATAAGGAAGGGCTTCTCATACTTTATGAAGATGAATTACCAAAATCTACAAACACTGAATATGGGTAAAAAACTTGCCTGTCCCTGAAAGAGAGTAATGTCCCTAAAAGAGACTAAAGGGCCCAGATTTCCTGATGGTTGTGCTGTACTGTGATCCTCATTCTCACTAAGTGCAAGCACTGGTCTTGCCGACTGAGGATAATGGAGACTGTAATCCAACATTCATTGGGCTGGGAAACAGGTATCCTTAGTGAAAGGCTTTTCATGCTTAGTACCAGTATTCTGCCATACACTCATTCTTTCATTTGCACTGTCAATCCCATCCCTCCAATTGTTATGGCAGCCTTACCCAAGTTGATGCCTTCCAGATGTGGCTGAAGGAACTGTAGCCCAACGCATTTGGAGGACAATAGCATGAGGAACATTGTGCATAATGCAATATCATGTCTATATTACTTTCCTAGCTCTCTATCCCAAGGGTCGAAAAGGATGGTATCCATCTATTTTACAATTAGTTCCTGGAGAAGTTTAACAATGGTCATTCTGCTATGTACGAAAAAGGTGCTACAGTTCTGTGCCCTCTTTTCTCTGCTTCCAGCAGCTGTCAAACCCTGAGGAGTTTGATAAAAAGAAGCTGAATCTGTCAAAATTCTCCCTTCTCCTGCTTACCATGAGAACTGGCACCTTTAGCTCCCACTTTATTGCTATAAAGTTGAGAGAACAAATGGAAAAGAAGGGAAGGACCCAGGCTTGTTATCTCCAAACAGAATAACTGCCAAAATAAATGAAAACTGGACTATGGTAGGGAAATCAGAAAAGAGATAATAGTTACTGCTCTCATTTTTGTGCACCTATAACTGACTTATAGTGACCCTAAGGCAAACCTATCACAGGCTTTTCTTGGCAAGATTTGTTCATCTGAGGCTGACAGAATGTGACCTCCCTAAGGTAACCTAGTGGGCTTCTATGGCCAAGCAAGGATTCAAACCCTGGTATCCAGAGTGATAGCTCAGCACTCAAACCGCTATACCACACTGGCTCTCACTTTCATATCATCCCTTACTTATTTAACTATTTCCTGCTTAGAGTCAGAAAATGCAGATAGCACTCTGTGTATATGTGTAATATATAAGAAAAGGGGAATGGGATGGTGTGTGTGTGTGTGTGTGTGTGTATGCACAAGTGCATAAAGTTAAAGAAAGATCAACCTTCCCTTCCATGCCAACTCAGCCATCTGTTGAAAGACTATTAACATGAAAGCCCATTTCAGCTGAGTTTATCCAGGTGTAGATTCCCAGGCGTATTCTTATTTCAGAATTAATTGCCCACCTCTAAAATACCAGAGAGGCTATCAAAAGTTTAGTGATTGCAGCTAATAGCTAGAGCCCATTCATAGTTAGTCTTAGACAGAGGCAGGGTGTTGACTGTAAGAGTAATTACTGTGCAAAGAAAAATGTAAATTACAATTTCCTGTCAACCATTCATAGATGCAATCAAGCAAAAGGAGGGCAAATTGTTTCCATGAAGGCCTCTACACCCCCTCCCCCCATTTGCCAAGGCATTGGTTCCTTTCCTCTTCCTTAGATCCACAGAGAAATTGCTGCTTGGAAATAAGGTCATGGTCACCCAACTAATCTGCTTCCGTTATTGCAGTGAAGGCTTGACTAAGGCACTGCCAAAGAAGAACCGAAGGAGTCATAATCACAGCATCCGATGCCAGTGTTAATCCAAATCCATAATGCCAAATTCAATCAAACCAAAACAAATATCTTTTCAGCCACTTCCTGTCTTTCTCACCAAGTAAAAGAGAATAAATTAAGTTTCAGGCAAACTACGTGACTTCTATTCCACAATGTCTGAGACACTGGCTCCAAAGACTGCCCCGACTCTGAGGAAAGCAGCATGCCAGCATTTCCTTGCCTCTCATTCTCCACTACAAGCCCCCAACTTCAAAAAACAGTTCTGGATAGCATTTAATCACATTATTGCCAATCTGTGAGAGAACTAGAGACATGAAATACGTAAGTGTCAGGTCTTCACAAACCATCAACTGATGACCTTGGCACAGGGATATAATCTTGGGAACATTTCCAGGAGTGATCCCACATGCTGGGGGTGGGGTGAAGTGGGGTGTGTGAATAAATAAATCTAGACCAAAGGCACACACCACCACCACCAACAACAACACACAAAACTCTAGTGGCACCCATCTCTTTGTAGTTCTCAGAGGCTTCCAAAATTTTGAAAGATTAGCAGAAATGATAAAATGGCACACAAAACTGTGTTTGCCACACATGCAGAAGGTGAAATACAAGAAATTTAATTCGGGGAAAAACCACTTTGGCCTCCTTCCTATACGAATGCAGCATATAAATCCATTTTATACATCAAACTATTTGGAACATTGAGGGCTCATTCCCACTTGCATTTAATCAGGTTTGTGAGTCGCATTGACACTGGATCACTGAATACTTCCCACTATGGAAGTAAATTATTTCATTATTCCATGTATTTATATCTTTTTTGACATGATTGTTGTTCATACTAAGATTTGCGCCACTACAAAAAATGCATGCTCAGTATCTATTGCAATTGATCCATCCTGCTCTTTTTTTTTAATGTCAATCATATGATGTGCATTCACATGTCATCGGTGATGCAAGCATGCATCATTCTGGCAACACAAGCACTTGTAGGTGTGGTCCCACACATCTGCTGTCATTATTTCCTTCCAAGGTGGCCAGGTGTCCTCACTGCCAAGGAGGACAAGGCACCACATCATGGAGGACCTGACCAAATGGAAGCCCAAAACCCTCATGGGAATATAAATCCCTGCTTGTTTGTCCTCATCAAAATGGAGGGCATTTTTTGGGAATGCCTCCTCAGGGGAAGAAGTCAATGGCAGCAAAGCACCCTCTGAAGAAATCTTGCCAATAAAACCGCCAGGATAGCTTTGCCTTTAGGGTTGCCGTAAGGCTTCTGACTTGCTTGCAAACCCACTACTCTTGCAAGGGGCCCCAGTTTGCCTCTGGAGGAGTCAGGGCCTGATCCTCTGAAACCTCTTCAGTCCTGGGTCCCCTCCCCTTCTGGGCTTTTTTGAGGGGGGGGGGCTTCCAACGGGCCAGGTTGCACCCCATCATCTGCGGTTGAGGGTTCCCATCCTGCCCACCTATGCAGAGACCTCCCTCCTCGTCCAGCCCTGATTCGTCACCATTGCCCAACTGGATCTGGTGCAACTGGCCTTGGGCCACAGGGGCTCTGCACTGTCTGGCCCGGGGAGGTTGAGGGGTCGAGGGAAGCAACCTGGCCAAGAACCACCAGAGAGGAGAAAGAGGAAGATGAGGAGGATTGGGCACTACCTGTTTTGGGGGGAGATTGGGGGCTCAAAGGAGGGGGGGGTCAGGGATCCCAACCTGACCAAAGGACCACTGAAGGGGGGGGAGGAGGAGGAGGAAGATTGTAAGACTTTCCTCCTCTCGTGCAGCGGGGTTGAAATGGAGGACGTGTCTGGTCACCCCCCTTCTTCTTCATCTCAAAGTCTGACTAGATTTACTTCTCAAATTTGTCTCTGTATGTCTTGTTTGTTTTCACCACTGAACCCCCCTCAAGTAAAGCACCCCCAAAATTGTCCAAAGGTGTCCAAAGTTGTCCTACTTCTGGAAACTATTATGACACAACAGGGGAAAAAATGTAAAAACAACTGGATCAGGATCAGTGAGATTTACAAGGACCACTTCACAGTACTTAAAACTGAAAATCAAAAGCACTGACGGTAGTCATAAGACAGCATTGAGGCAGTGGGGGGGGGGGGCAGAAATGGTGGATTTCCCCCAAAGCAGTGGAACAATGGGTTGTATCCCTCTGCCAGCCCCCTGCCATAGTCCCTCCCTTCCTATGCGATGTCACTGAGATCTGAACAGTAATTCCCATTTGTTGAGCATGCTTGCACATCAATTCTTTTCAAAATGATCTGTCTTCAAAAAGAGTGATTCTTCTGCATTTGCCTCACTTCGCCACGATTCCGACCGATCGCAGTCATGTCTGAAATTGTTTCCAGTGTGAATGAGGCACAAATAAACCAATCAGCAAATTGGTTTAAATCATGGTGGGAATGAGCCCCAAATGAATCTTTTCCCTTGTTTATTTATTTACAAAAATTTCCAGTATCCACTGTGAGGTGCTGCAGATTCTATTTGGTGAATCAGCTCTAGCACAGAACACTGTAATATCTGGTGAGTGAAAGCTAGCATAAAGTGAATGAAAGCTGGAGTGAGTAAAGGGGTTACTTAAAAGCTTTTCAAACTTCTTGGAAGGGGGCAGGAATCATTAGTTTGTTCTAGTTGTTTGTCAGAGGTTTCAGAATGCCTAGCAATTCAGCAAATAAACATAAATTCAGTTCCTCATTTTTCTAAGTATATATTATGCATTAGTGACAGGGATAGCTTAATACTCCTTCTTAGATAACACAACAAAAATAACCAGTAATGCTGATTACTTTATGATTAGCTGCAAGAGGGACTGTCAGTTATGGGTTCAATTAGCAATTCATAATCTTAGCATCACCAAGATTTCACCATGTGAAAAAAATGAGAAGTTACCTTTTAGCCTAGAGCTTCAAGAATGCTTGAACTATCATGGCCACCATGTTGATTGTTGGTTTCTGGGAAATATTGTCTAAAAAGTAATGTTCCCAAGCCCCGTCTTCTGCTCTTCAAGGCAGATTGATTGGTAGTAATTTTGTCTATTATTAGTTTCCTTTCTTATTGCATGGGTTCTGATAAAGTCAAACTAACCTGAGTGGTACCAATCTGTAAACAATCCTCCAGGGCTGTATTACAGTTAGGAGGCAATGGGTAGTTGTTGTTTATACTAATCAGGATTAACACTACCAATAGACACCTGAAGGGATGAAGAGGACTTTTACACCCATTCACACCATTATAAGTCAAAACTCTCATGGAGCAGCCATTATAGCTTTTCCAATTATATGGTTGAGAGGTTGAGAGAAAATTACATCTGCTAAATATCTTCCTTTGACAAAGTAATTAAAAAATAATGAAACACTTGCCTACCTGTATATTGGCAATCCTGCACAAGATGGATGAAAAGAGCAGAACTAGGTAAAATTTTTGAACCTGTTGTACCACTACCCAACAGGGCTTGTATTTTAAAAAGATAACTCACATATCAAAATCTGGAAAAACTAAATTGCACTTTAAGACAAAATGTGGGAAAACAGGTAGCTTTATCTGGTGCTGGAAGGTAAATATTTCTTCCATAATCTGTTTTTTTAAAATAAATAAATACATAAATCTATTTGACTATTAGCTGGGAACTGATTCATTTAATTCAAATTTTTTTAAAATAATAAGACAAAGTGCCTACTTTGTATAGACTATTCTTGATCCTGGAATTTTTCTTTATTCTTTAAACCATGGGTTCCCAAACTTTGGTCCTCCAAGAGTTTTGAAATCTCTGAGGACCAAGCCAACTTGGGAGATGAAATCCAAGTAACCTGGAGAACTAAAGTTTGGGAACTGCTGCTTTAAATGAAGAATACAAATTGTGGAGCAGCTAGACATCAAGTAAAGATTATTTCAAAGGTTCTGTTGGGTGCCCCACTAGTTGCCACCTTCGAAAACAAAAGTCTTGCTCTTGTGGCTTTAATAACAATTAGATCAGAAGGGATCTCGAGACTGTTGTTCAAGCACTGGTAACCTTGCGTTTAGATTTCTGTAATGCGCTCTACATGGGGCTACCCTAGTGCTTGGTTCAGAAACTACAGTTAGTACAGAATATAATGGCCAGACTAGTGTCAGGAACATCTAGGAGGGACCATATTACTCTAGTACTAAGGTCCCTCCACTGGCTGCCTATCAGTTTCTGGGCCCAGTACAAGGTGTTGGTTATCACCTTTAAAGCCCTAAATGGCTTGGGTGCAAACTATCTCAGAGACCTCCTCCTCCCCTACAATCCTCCCCACACACTCCGGTCCTCTGGGAGGAATCTGCTGCAGCCTCAAAAATCTAGCTTTTGGCTACCTCCCAGAGGGCCTTTTCCATTGTCGCTCCCAGATTGTGGAATGACCTGCCGGATGAGATCCACCAATTGACAATTTAAAAAGGCTGTCAAGATGGATCTCTTCTGGCAGGCCTTCCCAGGATAGATACCCCGGCCTCAGGGACCCCCTAATATCTCCTGGAAAAATTAACTAGAATGTTGCTGTGCTGCTCTGTTTATTTTATTGTAAACTGTATCAATGTTGTTTTAACCACTGGTTTTAATCTGTAACAGATTTAATACTTTTTTAAGGGGGGAGGGGGGAGAGGGATGTAGCTTGTTTTATTTGATTATTGTTTTATTTGTTTATTTTTATTGTTGTTATCCATGCCGATTGATCTCAAAGGGGCAGGATATAAATAAATCTTATTATTATTATTATTATTAGTAGTAGTAGTAGTAGTAGTAGCAGCAGCAGAAAACAGTAGCTAGTGACAATGCTTATTCCCATATCCTAAGCCTTTCACTATGAGCTTCTGCATAAAAAGGTGCAGTAAAAGACCAGGTATATGCTAGGCTTGTTGGTTTGCTACTTTAAATCATAACACTCATTACTGTTTGTTGACTTTCAAGGGGACGAACTAGAATGCTGGCTTTAATGCTAAAATCTTATTTTGGGGTGATGTATTTGAATGGTTATGGTTTGAAAAATGACAATACACATTACGGTGGGAGTTCTGCTCATCAGGGTGTATTATTGGAGCATGTAGAACTGGTGTTTCTTGTTTTCCCACTCCTTTCTTCTTGAAGGGCTAAAGAAGGTAACAGGCTCCTTCATTTCAATATGGATATGGTTAAGATGGCTAATTCTGAAGAAATATTCAGTCATGTGAATTGTCACCTGCAGTCTGATATGGCAAACCGCAGACACAAGTTTGTTCTATTATTTGTGAGAAATTAGCCATCAAAATAATCAACCCCCAAATTGTTGCAGAGCAATCAATTTTAACAATAGCAAACCAAGCATTCCTCGGCTCCCCCTTGTATCCATTTCCATAAATATTTCCTTGTCAAATAATTGTTATAGTCCTTTAGAAAAATGACTCTCATATCTAATGCAAAAAGTTTGCCTCTCATGCATATTTTGTTTGGACAGTTGTACATTTCTCCACTGTTTATTTTGGCACACATATTTCTGCCTAATCTGTATTTGTTATTGTGGTTCCAGAGAAACACCGAGTCCTGGGAAATTCTTATTTCCAGCTTCCTCCCCACACTTTCTAGCTCTGAGACTCAATCCTCTCCCCCTCAACACAGGATCTGTCTTGCTCCCCTTCTCATGTCTCTGGGCAAAAACAGACACTCATTTGCATCTGATGAATCTTATCTTCTCTGGGTACAATTCTAAAGGAGGAGTTTTTTACTCAACTGATGCTCCAAGGCAATGATGCTCCAAGCAAGTGGATAAAGCACATTGGAGGCCAGGATCTATGAATCTACTCCTCTCCAATCTCTGAAGGCAACAAAAGTTATAACTATAGAAGGCAATATAGGTACAGCCTTTCAGTGCAGAAACATTTGCTTAGCTCTGGGCATCATGTTCTCCATGTCCTATCCTTCCACTTGACTTTTATATTGAAAACAAAACTAAAGACATCCACATCTGGACACGTACAATAAAGAAACATCTACCACTTTCTGATTGTCTGTGCCTCCCCTTGGAAATAAGAGCAGCACATTAGGAATATGTAGTGGGTCTTGTATTTACTGGTGTCCCTTCACTCTTGCCCAAAGAGATTCAGTAAGCCACCTCCATATTTCTGGTTCAGCAAGAGATGAACCTGTGTATTTTGCAGTGAGTTTACTAATTAATAGTATTGCTGCCATTTCAAATAGGGTTTTCCTTTTAAAGGAATATAAATAAATATTTTAATAACAGGCCTTTGAGTTGACTGTGTTAAAGAATTTTTTCTGTCTCTCTCCTTTTTGGCAAATCACTCTGTGCATTTCTTTAAATAAAAATTTCCAAAACTAAGTCTATACCTGTCACTTTCATTCCACAAATCAGTCAGAAACAGATTGCTGTGTATCGACAATAACTGATAAATCACTGACAACCTGCTGTTAGTGTTATTGCTGAGCTGCAGATTGCTACAAGCTAGCTATAAGGAGTGCTGGTCTACAAAACATTATGCATCTATTGGGTAACAATGCACAAGTGGCCTAGAACAAAACCTCAGGCAACCCTGCTTTATATTATTTTTACTCGGGGCCAGAGTTTGGCAATTTTATTTTCTAGATTGGGAGCTGAAATCCCAAAGAGTAAATTGCTCCAAGTAGATTGCTCAACAGTACCTGTTGAGTGAAACTCTCCACGTTATTTAGTAAAATGAAAACTTGAGTAGCAGAGGCATATTTGTCTGTTCTTGGACAACAAAGCTCCCCAAAGTATGCCAAGCCATTCCCATCTGTGGCTTTAGCTGACATAAGTTACACCTCCTTTGACCTTTAAAACGTCAGTGTCAAACAAGCTTTTCCTATGAGGAAACAAGTTTTACTTGAGCAAGAGAGCAGGTGGAGGACACTATCTTCCTATCTGTTAACTACAATATAAACCTTGTTCACAAGGGAAGAAACAACATATGAACAGATATACCTGGATTCTTCAGCAGGCAACACCCCAGGACCATGTTGAATCACTTTGATAGGCTTCTTAAGAAAAAAATCTCAATGCTAACTGGCTCCACTTCTCCTGCATACTATTCTCTGGGTCTCAGAGTCCTGGTCATATGTGCTAGCTGACCTGCTGAATTGAGGGGGAGACCAGAAGCTTGAGGGGAAATCCCTTCAGGAAACACGTATAGCACAGATTTTGCACGAACATCTGCACACCCTCCAGATTCCCCCTTTGAGACATGCACATGGTTTAGCCCAAGTGCTGGGCCTTTCTAATCTCTTCACCATCCAACAGAATGGTAAATCAGAGGAGTGAACAGTAATCCTACTGCTCTCACTCTCCATCACATGGAGGTGGAAGGAGGAGGGGACGTTTAACTCTTTTCTGGCAGGAAAGAATCTCTGGAATCTGTTTTGTGTTCCCACTGCACTGCTCCCTCCTTGGCTAGTGCCAGTCTGGAAATAATTCTGCCAGGCTCCTGAAGCAGTGAGAAAATGAGAAAAAGAGAAAAGGTGCTATAAAGAATAGGCAGTTGGTCACTACTTATATTCTCTCTCTCTCTCTCTCTCTCTCTCCACTTAAGTATGTTTAAGGCACCTTGCAACAGGAAAAATAATAAACACCCGAGCAGTGAAATGACATACTACAATTGCAACAACAGCAACATGAAACAGCAGAGAGTAAAAATAAATGCATATCAGCAGTGTAAACCCCTAAACTGGAATAGATGGCAAACCAAGCAAATCTCCTTGGAATATGGAAGGTGGGGAACATTTCAAGAATAGGACACTACTGCTTAAAAAAGTCCTCTCAAGTATCACTCTGCTTATCTTCTGAGTTTGAAGACACCCATGGAGGGCTCTCATACTCTGATCTCCATAAGTACAGTCAGGAAGACAACAGTAACTCAGTTCCAAGTGCTTCAGTTTCCAAAACTTTACTCATAAATCAGCCAGCATGGGAGAAGAGATGCAAACCCTATGCTTCTCATGACCATCCCATGGGCAAAGGCTGTTGGGATAGAGACAGTGGCATCACTATGAGGTGCAGGGGGTGCGGACCACACCAGGTGACACCATAAGACGGGGTGCCACTACTGCTCCTCAAACACCTACCTTTTGGCAGAAACGGGCTGTGGCATTTATCTGCTTTCCTTTAAAATGCTTTAAGAGATGATGGGAGTGGGGTGAGGCTCAGTGGGAGAAGAAAGAATTTTTTTTAATATTAAAATTTCAAATTTCAAATTTTGAAAAAATTAAAAATTTTAAAAAATGTTTTATTCTTTTAAAAAAATCACATTTTAACTAAATCTTCACTATGTATATATAGATACATTTAGGCTGTGCATATGATATTTTAATTTGAAGATGCAGAAAAGCATTAGAAAAGATTCTGTAGAGTGTCAAATGGGAGGAGGTCAATGGGGGAAAAATTGCATGAGATACTCTTATACGCATTAACGTAAAATCCATGATTGCCTTCGGAATGACTTCCCTTTTGCCCGAAATTGCGTGAGATACACTCATACACAATTATGTGAAACCCCATGATTGCATTTGGATTGCCATTGCATTATACCCCCAAATTCTGTTGTATGATGAACTCCTAACTGAAGTCTCAGGGAATTGCTGTCCTTTTCTGGTTCTTGTATGAACAGACAAATCTCAAGGCAAGTGGCACCAGAAGAGAATATTTGACTTCTATGTGCGATAAACACCTCAACACATATTCCAGCCAGCAGCAGATCATTCTGGCTCAGTGCAAAGGTGTTTTTATGGATGCTGCATTTGCTAAGGAGAGAAGGGGACTGAGACAGGAGCTCTTTGGCATATGCATTTGGGTTTTATTAAACTCAAATTTACCGATCTTGTTCTCATGTCTGTTTCCAGAATTAGATGATCCAGATGTAATTCTAATCCACCCATCCCAAAACTTTTCCCTATCCCACCACTGTAATATCATAAGGACCCACTGTTTGTGTAGCACACAGAAAGCCTGAAATCTATGGGAACAGGATTCTGCTTATCTGGCAAATCCTGGTTCTACATAGTTCTGCTTATGTTCTCTAACTTGATATCCATTTTGTCACTAAAGTGGGTGCTTGTTATCTGCTGGGGTTTGGTTCCTGGAACCCCCATGGATAACGGAATCTGTGGATATTCAAGTTTCATTAAATACAACATGGTGTCCCTTATAAAAATGGAAAATCAAGGTTTACTATTTGGAATTTTTACTTTTTAAAATGTTTTCAAGCCATGGATGCATGAATCTGTGGACAAAAAATCCATGGATAAGGCAGGCAGGCTGTACTATGATTCATTTGTTGGCCTTCATCCACTCTGGTTCTGATTGTGGAGACTGATTTACCACCTTACCAACTTCCCTGAATATATTGACATTGGGTGACTTTAGCTTATTGATAGCATTTCACTTTATACTTCTAGTTGGCCTCATTTGTCAGTTTCATTAAAATGTTAAATAGCTTGAGAAATGAGGGGTAAACTCACAGAAAACCATAATATAAATCCCTGGGGCTAAACCTTAATTTTGTACCACCATCTTCTGTAACTGTCTCTGCAGGCAGGAGTAGAATTACAAAAATGCTGCTCCTTCAATCCAGAAATGCTCCCCATAAAGTCTGCCCATAACAGTACTGAAAGGTCCAGAAAAATTAAAAGGGTTGTATCCCAATGTCTTTCCCCCAGTACAGATAGCCCACCTGGTGACCAAATTATTATTATTTTCTTTCTTTACTATCAAACCTGGATCTAAAACCAGATTAAAACATATCCTGGTTATCATATCCATCCAACAATGTCTGTTACAAGAGTCACACATGCGGAGATAGGTTCAAAAAGTCAGTGTTAGAATCTGCAGAGACTGGCAAGTGTGCTACTTTATGAATGGATTCATGACATTTCCCCCCCATGCAACAAAGACCATAGTTTTTTGTTTTTTGTTTAAAGGAGGCACGAGATACAGGCAATGAGCTCCCTACTGCTTAGGTAATACTAAGGACAAGCACGTTATGCAATGGACCACACTCCACCAAGTACTCTGCCTGCACCCAGAGTGGCCATGTATCCTACTTAAAGAAAACAGTTCTCTATCTATGTTCGACCTGAGATAGTCCTCTGGTTGATGTCTTCTATTTGAAAAAGACTGTTTTTGATTTTATGTTATCCTCTATTTGGAGGATTGTTCAGGTCTCAGACTGGTTTAAAGGTCAACTGCTATTATAAAGGAAAACAGGGGCCAGGAAGTTGCCCATCATGGCTCCTGCCCAGACTGAGAAGACTAGAGAGGAAAAGAACATACAAAAATATTCAAAAAAAAAAAATGTTTCCTGAGTATTGGAAAACATGGGGGGGGGGCATGTTTCTCAAGCACTGGGAAAATTCATATTTTTTCTACAAAATGATCTGAATAGATTAGAAAACTGGGCCAATGCTAACAAAATGAATTTCAATGCGGAGAAATGTAAGGTACTGCACTTAGGGCGCAAAAATGAAATGCACAGATATGGGATGGGGGACATCTGGCTGAATGAAACTATGTGTGAAAGGGATCTAGGAGTTCAAGTAGACCATAAGTTGAACATGAGTCAACAGTGCAATGCGGCAGCTAAAAAGGCCAATGCTATTTTAGGCTGCATCAATAGAAGTATAGCATCTAGATCAAGGGAAGTAATAGTGCCACTCTATTCTGCTTTGGTCAGGCCCCACCTGGAATACTGTGTCCAGTTCTGGGCACTACAATTCAAAAAGGATGTGGAGAAACTGGAGCATGTCCAAAGGAGGGCAACTAAGATGGTGAAGGGACTGGAAACGATGCCCTATGAGGACCGCCTTAGGGAACTGGGGATGTTTAGCCTGGAGAAGAGAAGGTTAAGAGGTGATATGATAGCCCTGTTCAAATATTTGAAGGGATGTCATATTGAGGAGGGAGCAAGCTTGTTTTCTGCTGCTGCAGAGACTAGAACCGGGAACAATGAATGCAAGCTGAAGGAAAAGAGATTCCACCTCAACATTAGGAAGAACTTCCTGACAGTAAGGGCTGTTCGACAGTGGAACACACTCCCTCAGAATGTAGTGGAGTCTCTGTCCCTGGAGGTCTTTAAGCAGAGACTGGATGGCCATCTGTCGGGGATGCTTTGACTGGAAGTTCCTGCATGGCAGGGGGTTGGACTGGATGGCCCTTGTGGTCTCTTCCAACTCTATGATTCTATTTTTGCTGGAGAAAAGGATATTTCAGAATACTTCCTGAAATATAAATAGTCTTCAAAAACTGCACAATTTGAAGACTTTAGAAAATCACCAAAATTATTTGTTGCTATTTTTTTCAAGAATGAAATTAGAAAAGAATTACAGGTGGAATCCAGTTGGGCAGTTACAAATATGTAACTTACAGTTATGCATTCATAGGTGCTATGTATTCACCAATCCCTTTGTAGCCCCTAGTTTAGGGGTTATGTACAAACCATGAAAGTCTCCCAAACCTCAATGGTAAATGGCCAATGGGATCGACAGGGATCAATTCCTCGGTCAATCAAGAAATGGCTCCCTGATTTTTCCATCCCGTCCTTGTGCAAGTGATCTCTGGTGTGAGTGGGACCTTTGACAATGAGTCTTTTGTCTGCCTGTCACACCAGAGATTGCTCACAGAATGTGGTGGGAACACTGTGTAGCTGCTTCTCCATTGACAGGGAAAGGGATTGATTCCAGAGGTTGTTTACCAGTAAGTGGGGTTCAGGAAAGTCTGGCCAGAATCCACTATGTAGCACCATAACTATGGTGTAGTATGCAATGGTCATACAGTACAAGATTCTGCTGTATATCTCTAATAGGGACGCAGGCCATGTAAAGAATGACAGCTGTAGGGATTACTGATCACTCCTCGCATTCACCATTCTGTGGGATGTTGAAGAGATTTCCCCACCCCCAACCTAAAGAATACTGAAGAAGTAATGCTCTTAAGACCATAGCTGGAGAGGAAATGGTTGCACTCTTTTGGCTCTGATCCTATTCATTATCCACCCTGCCTCTTATTCCCATTGAAAATTGCTTATATATATATATATATATATATATATCTGTAAATACATCTAAGGTCAGGTGTAGCTTGGCTCTATGTGATTACACCGAAGGCTACACATTCACAGGTGGTGCTGCATCCATCTCCATCAGTATTTAATTATAATCTGTATGTCAATTTATCTACATGGAATGGAAGATCTCATTTTCAGAGACAACCTATATGTATACATGTCGATACCGGATCTGCTTTTTGTGCTACTGTACTACAAACGCTTATTCTTATCTGCATGTGAGAAAGGGTCCTCTTAAACCAAGTGCTGGAGTAGGGCATAGTTCCAAGAGATTAACTACCATGCAATCAGCATTCATGAAAGTTATGATTACAATATACAAGAGAAACCAAAATCATACATAAGCTGGTGAGAAGCCTTCTCATCTGCCCAGTGACTAGAATTATGTTGCATCGATATAAACAACACCCCCACAGTTTAGGTGTTTATATTTTTTTCACCCCATTTGCTCCTTTTCAATATAATTCAGTGTAATTCCTTTAAAGAATTTCCTTTAAAAAATATCAGTGGGTTCTTATGATTCATCTCACACCTTTTATGTCCATAACTAGATTATGATATCAAGAAACTGGAGAGCTGTGAAAGCAGTGAGTCAGATGAGATTATTAAATATATAAAGAGAAACACTAATATTTACCATCATACACATTGCATGATGAGAACTTTGTGGGGAAATAGTATGTAACAAAAAAATGTGGGACTGTCTAAGAAAAAGCTGTAAGGACACCTTGAATTTGTAACAGCAACTGAAGCATAACAGAGGTTCTCCAATGTGTTAGGACAGCCTAAGTCAACAGAAGGCTTGGTTGCAAAGGAAGCAGAATGTGACCTACATAGGAGCCTCTATTATTCAAACATCAATAAGACAGATCAGCAGCTTTCATGGCCATGGACATTTCCTAAAGGGCTTGCAGTAACTACAGCTTGCACAGACTCCTCTCTTCCATATTCCTGTGACGTGCCATAGAATTTTGCCATAGAATATCAAGTGTGAGGGGAGCAGGTCCATACAAGAAGTGTTGCTATCTGAGCTAGAGCAGCAAATGGTGACACACTCCAATCACACAAGTCAAGCGACTTGACATAGAAGGGAAAAAATCCTATAAGCAGCTTTTTCCATTCCTGGCACTATAGAATATAATAGCAACTTAAATGGCTAGGGCTAACAATATGAGGTCCATCTATGATACTTCAAATCAGAATACCTCTCCCTGCCTAATGGTAGGACCAAGCCTCCAGGGAGAGGGAAAGGGAGGAGAGTGATGCTGAACCTTCCCAATAAACTTTATTTAAGTATATTAGGAGATCTAGAACACCCACAGACACCACACCACACAGTTGTTAAGTTCCACTAAATACTAGCCAAGCGTTACCTGACATTTGCTTCAAAATGAGCCATTTCCCCTTATTCAAAACAAACCACTGGAAGAAAAAGATGCTGGATGTATTTTTCTTTAGGAAATCATAATAATTTTTTAAAAGGGCTGAAATACTGCTTTCCCTTCAGAGTGACCTTAAATGCCAAAGGAAACATATTTTCTCTTGGTGCCTGAGCAAACTACGGCAAATTAAATTTGTGTTGCTAATGGCAAGGTTGCCATTTATCCGCTGACAATCAGACCAGATGTGGGAAGGAATCACTAGAGGAACTGAACAGCTTGGTGGACCGGCCCTTCACCTAGATGAGGGGGAACTGGAGTGGGGGTGTGCTGCCTGCAGGACAGAGAAGGACAGAAATTCTAGCTGTGATTAAAAGTAGAAAAGAAGTTAAATATTCTCTGTGTGCCCCAGAGCTTGGGGAGAGTAGCTATTTGGACTACAACTCTTACAGTTCGCCAGTGACCATGCTGGCTAGAGAATTCTAGGAGCCATGGTCCAAAAATTGGGTTTTGTCCAGTTTAGTGTATGTTTGCACGCATCGCAAAATTAACTAGCGGTTTGTACAGGAGAGCATAAACAGACCTTGAAACTGTCAGAAGAAAGAAAACATTTTATGCATTTTTAAATTCAAGGGGAAAAAATAAAGCGAAAGGAGCTGTGCTTCTTCACACTTTTTCCAGTGTCTTTGCCCACATTCATGTAATCAGCTATGGAGTCACAATCAGACATGTGCAGCCTGACAGTAGGCTTTGGATTCATAGGTTCTCTTTTCTAAAGTGAACTTACAATGATAGAATTCTTTGCATAAATCCATCATAAAAATGAATGTGTGGGACATCGGGCAGGGACATGCTTAACAAATCTGACATTTTATTTCATTACACTTCCATATCTGCACCTTAAAGCAACTGATCAGCTGAGTATAGTTGGCCCCCCATTTTTGCAGGGGATCAGTTCTGGACCCCCCCCCCCAGTTAAAACGAAGCCTCATGCATATTCAAGGCTTGAATGGGGCATATGCCCCTGTGCAGATGCACATGACGGCACACCCCATTAAAAACAGTAGAGGTTGCCCCTCCATGGATTTCCAAGGTTGTGAATCTGAGATCCATGAGTTGGGAGGGGCAACAGTAATATGAACCTGCCCAAACCCCAACAGCTACAGGGAAAGGCATTCTCTCATTTCCACCACCATCACAAGCTCACTTGGTGAGGACACAGAAGGCAGCTTTCTCAATGGCTGCTCCCACCCTCTGGAACACCCTTCTGCAGGAGGTTAGGCTGGCCCCCTTCCTGCTCTCCTTTCAATGGCAGGCTTTTAATATGTAATTGTGCTTGGGGGGTGGGGGCTTCTTAATGGGGTGTTTGCTTTGGTGTGTGTTAATGGTTTTATATTTTTAACTAAGTATTTTTAAGGATTTTACATTTTAGCTTGTTATATTAATGTTGTTATTGTTGTCTTTAAGTATCTTTTGTGAGCTGCTTTGGGTCCAATTTGGGAGGAAGAGGGTATATAATATAAATAAATAAATAAATAAATAATCCAACATAAAAATGTTGTGAAATGATAAGTACATTAAGACAGATTGCTATCTCATTTTTCTGAAATGCTGAAGGTCTCTAATAAAGACCAGCAACAATAAAGAATGCAAACCACAAAGATCTTCCCATATCACTTTACAAGTTAGATACAGATACAGTTCAAGAAGCTTTGTAATTTCTTTATGATTTTGCCTGAAATTCACTTAAGACATATTCAAATATGCTGAAACTAATACTCATCACCCGTCTCTCTATAGAAATGATTCAGTGTGGTATTATTATCCACTGGAGGGTTTTGTATGGATGAGGCCAACCACATGGATATTTCCAATGAGATGTGTGCTTTCCATCCTTCCATCATGGGATCATGCAATACAAAAAGAGCTTGGACAAGTTACCTTTGTGGACAATGAGTGGCATACTGTTATTGACAGATGTGTGCCCAAGTGTAGTTTGTGCACACATGCCTCTTTTTGGATAGGGTGCAAGGAAATGCTCTCTAGGCCTTGCATACCATCCAAAACCTTCTGCTCTATGCAGGTGTCCAGCTCAAGGAGGAACTGTTTATGCTGCTTCTGGGCGGCGGCGGGGGGGGGGGAATTCTTCAGATGATAAAGATTTGTCTGTTTTAGTTTCCCAGAACAAAAGAAAGGAAAGGCACTCATCTGTGAACACATCCTTGGTTTTCACTGCTACTTCACAACTTGAATTGCTTCTCCCTTCTTGCTCCCACTCAATTGGCAAGCAGTAGAGGAGGTCCTTTTTGGGGTTTGGCAGCTGCTGGAATGGAGCTAGGCACATGTGTGGGCATATCTTTATGCTCTACCTGGTCAATGTGGGATCTCTCCCCAAATCCCCAATCCAGCATCACCATGATATCTGGGATTTGTAGTGCAAAGTGATTACTATGAGAACTATTCTAACACATTTGTCCCTTGTATTTGATCTATAGTAGACGTATCATAGAGTTGGAAGAGACCACAAGGACCATCCAGCCTAACCCCATGTCATGCACGAATACACAATCATTTCCACTGAAAACAACGAGGTCAGAAAATTGTTTCCTTTCAATAGATCATATTGCAAGATACTCAGACAGACATGTTAATCTGTTTTAGCATAAAAAGACACAAAGGCATCATTGAAACTATCTGGGAAGAAGTAGCATCTAGCATATGCTTGTGTAGACACTGTGTACTCTATCAGCTATTGCATCATATTGGGTGATGTTCAGCAACAAAAGAGGGTCTTGGCAAATCCACCCCATTGAAATATAGCACCAGCGAAAGAAATATATACATAATAATATCAAATGGAAGATCTGCATCAAATCCATTGTTCAATTGATAACTCAACAGTACAAAGGCTGGTTTACACAAAAATGTGTCAGCAGTGTAGACACTGCTATTCATGAGAAACAGGGTGAACACATTTTCCTCATTAAATGTACATTTTGCCTTCCTCTTTGTGCCTTTATTTTTTGCACCAAGTTTGCAATGCTTCCCCCCCCCCCAGATATTTACCCCCAGGCCATTAATAAATATATATTTGTACATATCAGAGTGCTAACATAGCAAACTATAAATAAAATAAATACAGTAACAGTTTATTTCACAGTGTGTACTCTTTCTGTGTGTAGGTGTGTGTGTACAAGAAAAAACTGTTGACTTGTGGAATCAGGTTGAGTTTGCAATCCATGCACAGTACTCTTTGCTCTCTAGAGAAATCAGGAACTGAAGATGCAAAGCTTTCTTTATTTTTTGTTGATTCCTAAGTAGGCCAAATCACTTTGGAGGAAAGACAGGAGTTCATTTAATATTCATCTCTGACCTGTTTTATTTCTTCAAGGTTTTGGTACAAAGTTGGCTGAAAGCTTCCCCCCTCTGTTTGCCTGAAAGTGCACTACCATCAATGCTATTCCCCCAAAGCAGGGTCTGCAGTGCACACATAAATAATGCATTCCAAATGACTGCTACTTTCTTGTTCCATCAGCAGATTACTGCAAAACCTGGATAGTTGTTCCTTAGCTAATAATTCATCTGCATATGTTAACATAATGGGGAGAAAAAGAAAGAAGAGTGTGTGACGCCTGTTTTTACTTTCACTTCCCTGTTCAATATATTATCAAGTTTGTTATTGCAATGTTGTTTGCCTTGAAGTCATTTTTGACTTACAGCAAACCTAAGGAGACCCATCACAGGATTTTCCTGACAAAATTTGTTTAGAGGGGGTTTGTCATTGTCTTCCTCTGAGACTGAGAGAGTATGACTTGCCGAAGATCATCCAGTGGGCCTCCATGGAGAATGGAGTCAAGTCTTCATTTCTAGAGTTGTAGTATTATACTTAAACCACTACACCATATAGGCTCATAATATGAAGTACACGATCACAAAGCTAAACACAGGAGAAAGTATCTCTCAATTTTTCTTAAGAGGGTTCCTCACACATGTTCTCTGCATTCAACAGTGGAGTGCCTAACTGGTAGTGTAACAATATGTTCAGCTGCCAGGATGCTATTAGGCTAACAGTTCTCAGCATATGTAAATGCAGCAATTTTGTGTCTGGGTCTTCACCTAAAGTGAGAACTCATTCATCAAATCACTTAAACAAAAAGAAATGCAAGCATGTGAACCATGATATGGACAATGGTAATGAAGGAAGGAGTGAGATTTTTGCACCCGAGATAAAGCACTACTGGCAGGTCTTATTTCAAATGCACGAAAGCCTTTTTAGCATTTTTGTTCCCGTTGCTACAGATCAAATTAATAGTATCATGTGAATTCGTACAGACATAATACTTACACCTAGACATTTTACTTCTAGAGTCTTTCTTCTGCTTTATGCAAAAGAATGCTATACATCAAGCATTTACCTAAGGACTAAGAACCAATTCATGCAGACTGCTAGGTGGCACAAAATGAGGCACAGGCATGGGCTGGTCATTGTGGTGCTGACACTGGGTTATATATGTGAAACTCTGTGGAAAAAGCTTGTGCACAGTGAACCATTAGAAAGCATGGTGTCAATATCTCAGCCACCCATTTAAAAAAGTTTTGATTTTTGAGATTTCAGAATTCTGAATTTCAGATTTTGGAATTCTGGTACAGGAGACTCAACCTGTGTCATGTTTTTTGCACACACAAAAACACACACATCCTGGCCCCAATGAATTTTCTTGAAAAAGGTTCCAAAGTGCAAAGAAACTTGTGGCTGTCCCCCATTTATTCAGTGGAGACACCCTTTTTTCACCGAGGATATCTAAGTTAATGACAATACTTTGCATTCCTGTGGGTTGTTCTTTTCCCAACAAGCTAGAACCATATTTACATGTTTGCTCTTGGCTTATGAATATGGCATATTGGGACAGCAACAAGCCAGAGATCCTGTTTAGACATAACACTAACTCAACCCCAATGGTAAACCAATAGTAGACCAATCACAAACTTATTTCCTTGAGTGGCTTCCTCTGGCAGCAGAAGTGAAGCAACAGCAGTCAAGCAATCTGCATTAGCACCCACGTTCACTGGTAAAACGGGAGCTGTGGTTTTTGAACCAGACATTTAAACCAGGGATAATAGGCAAATCATCATGTTATATACACTTTGAAATTATTAGTAGTATATTCATATATTACAAGTTCCCTGATTAAAGAACTGGAAACTAAAGAATTACAACTTTTACAATTATGGGAAATTCACAAATGCAATGGAAAATTTGCATTTTAAGTACTTTCTGATCAAAATTATTCTCCTCATAAATTCTTATGCTATTGGCCATATGCCCTTACCATCAATGAAAAGTATATTTCATTGATTTAAATCAAGAGCTTTTAAAAAAATTCCACCATGAATAAAGGAGTATGACTAAAATTGTATTTATCGATTGGGAAAGAAAAGCAAACTGTGAATGTGGCTGAAGTCTACTTCTTCTTCCATCAAAGATACAGAGCTAAGGTAAAAGAGATCATCTGTCATCCCATCACGTAATATCTGCAGTACTAAAAGAACATGTTTCAATGTCCAGGGCTCATTATTTTTAGTTCCAAAGCCATATTCAGTTGGGAGTTCTTATAACAAGAATATGATTAATGTACACTGTTGTATGTTTGTATACAGTCCTCAAAATAATTGAAAACACTTATAGCAGACTTTCCCGGCCTGGTGTCCTCCAGCTGGCTGGAGGATTATGAGAGTTGTAATCCAACACATCTGGAGGGGACCAGGTTGGGGAAGACCATCTTACAACAGTAGCTGTGACAAATAACATTCAGTGAAATTCTTAAGCATATGAATTAACAGTGATAGAAGTTTTCAATATAATATTTCAATATATATATTTTGGTGGGGGGACAATTTATGGACTAGCAAATGCAAGGGAGAAATCATCTGTGGTCTCCAAAAGCCACATTTTAACTTGTTTTTGTTTTTTTTAAATCCTAACTATGTAGCCATGAATTTAACAAAGGGC
Source organism: Urosaurus nigricauda (assembly GCA_034509955.1). NCBI lineage: Eukaryota > Metazoa > Chordata > Lepidosauria > Squamata > Phrynosomatidae > Urosaurus > Urosaurus nigricauda. Next base: position 91,047,581 of record JAOEGL010000003.1, read on the forward strand.
TTGTAATTCTCTGTTCCTGAAAGGCCACTGCAGAGCTGAACCAAAGTAAGCCAACACAGCTGGTCAGATCCATCAGCTGTAGACAAGCTGTTCCAGTGTTTGAAGCAAAGTGCTGCTTATCTGCCAATAAAATACTGTTGAGTTTGTTCTTAGACAAGAGCTTGGATTTACAACCCAACCTGTTGAGCCTGGAGCTCAATAGCCACCGCACCAAGAGAGGTGTAAAAATTTATTCCTCCATTCAGAATGGTGTTAACATCCGATCTGCAGGAAGCAGGAGGGAACAAGGCAGCCTTCTGCATTCACAGAGAGAAGGCTGTGGAACAGATTTTGCTGAGCACTCTTTTTTTATTTTTCTCATATTGAATGGGAATTCCCACTTGACTTGGAGCCAAACCTTCTTGGCCTGAGACCATCTGCAGCCCATGTAAGCCAGACCAAACCTGGAAACCACCTGGGATGGGGTGTTAGTACTTGAATAAATGGCACATTTCCCAGTGAAATCAGCACTACTGAACCATTGTGTCAGAGTCATCCAAAGCATATTTTCTTGACTACATGTGTTAATATTTCAGTGGACCACAAATTTCAAGGTTTGGCTCAAGAAGTATTCACCAAAATAACACTACCACCCTCAACTCCTGCCAACAGTTTCACAGAAATGCTGTTGTTGTGGATTTATACAATGTATTTTAAGGAATTCAAATAGTACAATACACTTTTTTTAAAAAAAGGAAAAAAGGAAATTTAAAACAACCCAATTCAACAACATAAGAAAAATAGAAACAGCATGCAAACACAATGTGATATATGAATTTTTAACCATAGAAAGATATTTATATCACAATAGGTGTCCTTATTTAGTGGGCTCTAAGAATAAGAAGACAGGGAACAAAGGCCTGAAAAGGCCACTTGAATCTTCCTCATTTTTGAATTCTTAGTGCTGGTGGCTTAACATGGATTCAGTCATAACACCCCCAGATATCTTAGTCAAACTCCACATTTTGCTTTTATTCATCTACGAGCCCACACACACACACACATATCAGAGAAGTACAGTTTGGGAGTAACAAGTTACAAGTAACTCAGTTACCTGTAAATAGTTCCTTTTTTACTGCCTAAATATCCTGAAGACACCTCAGATCTTGTCTGATTTTGGAAACTAAGCAGGGATAGACCAATACTTAGATGGGAAACTACCAATGAATACCAGGCGCTGTAGGCTATATTTCAAAGGAAGGAATTGGCTAATCACCCCCGAGAATTTCTTTCCTAAGAAAAGCCTATGAAATTCATGGGGATACCATGAAGGCACATGCACACACAATCAGTAAAGGTACTGATTTCAGTCTGGCAACCCTAGTGATTTTCAGCATTTCCACCCCACCCCTTTCCATGTCCTTCCAGCATTCCAGTCACCCAACATTCTAGGTTCAGCCCTCGCTGGGCTGCTTTTAGGTTCTCTCCTGCCCTCATGAAGCTCCCCCCCCCCATTTTTCTACTTTTGCAATCCCTGGGGCTCCCTCAAACCACCAGATATTGCCTCTCCCTTAGGTGTGGTCACAAGGAAGAGTTCAGAAAATTTTGCTTCAAGTTAGCCAAACTTGTTAAACTTAAACTATGATTTATTAGAAATTAGTCAACTTCAAAACATGAGTTGTAATAATACTTTGTTTAAACAAATTCATAGTTAAGAAAAAGGATAGGTTAAGGTTCTGACAAAGCAAGCTGAGATTAACGGAAAATTGAAGCAAAGGCTTTCAAAATTTTTGCAGCTCTGTCAACAAAGCAAAAGCTTTCAAACTTTTTGCAGCTGTGCCAATGGCAAACATGCACACAGTTCGCTTCAGATTGCCCTCATTATGTTAATTGATGGTTTATCAGTTCCATCAGTGGAATCAAAAGTTGAGCCATAAAGCTCATAAAGATGCCAGCCACAGATGCAGGTGAAACGTCAGGAATAAACTCTTTTAGAACATGGCCACATAGCCCGAAAAACCCACAAAAAATGTTCGCTTGAGCTTGTCATCCATCAAGTGGTTCCACTGATGGATCTACCTCTATTAGCTGAAGTGGGAAGGGGAATGCTGTCAAAAGCAGCTTAGATGGACTGATCAATACTCCAGGTTTGGGTGGGACATAGGGCTGTGAGCAGAAAGAGATGACAGAATTTTTTTATTTTGTCAGTTCACTAGATTTTAAAATTCTTTTATGCTTTACTGACAGTGGTGACTGGTGGCTCCCGTATCACTGGAGGGATGAATCCACTCCAAGTTTTAATCCAAGCTATTCATAAATAGGTTCATCACCTTGGGTAACTCCTTTACAGCTAGTCAAAACTTGAAATGGATTTACCACTCCAGCAACTTTGGAAGCACCACCTGCCACTGCTTTCAGGTTAATATGAAAATCACAATAATAAAGGTAAAGATGACTTGCATATGACCAAAACACTTTCCATCCTTCCATAACACTTAACATATATCAACATCTAATTGACAGTTTTTATAAAGTCATACTTTCTCATCAGAAGTTGCTATCGTAGCACCCAATGCTGAGCCAGTCAAGAAAAATATACGAATGCTGTAATGAACTTCAGATGTTGACCATTCTCTGTCTGTGGCAAATGCCTCATTCTGTGTCTCTGATGAGGGAGTAAAGACAGCACAAAAATTCACCCTGTGTTGAACCACTGAAGTATTCTCAAAGTACCAAATCCTTCATATTTAGGAAAACTGAGGTGACTAGTTGACATGCCTGTATGATACAAAGCCACAGATAACGCAGCTGCAACTTTTGTTAAATGTAGACTATTTTTCAAAGTGCTTCAGCAGTATGAAACAGTTTTCTCATTGGCCATACATTGAATAAACAAAGAAAAAGAAAAGTCACAGCAATGTTAAAACAGCAAACACTAGATGTCTTGTGTAAAGAGAAGTCAAATGAAAGGGTTCTGGACAAGGAATGAAAGAAGGGGGGAAAACAGAGTACATACAAATTAACTACAAATCTCCTTATGGAGATTAATTTACATTAATTTGAAAGTAGCTTTCCACACAAAGTTTTAAATAACATAATTGCAGGAAAAAGTAAACACAATAACATTTTTAAGCTCACAAGTCCTTTGTATCATGTAGTTTATGGGATGTTATAAATATTTTTCAGAGAACTGGTCAATGTGGGAAGTAGTGCAATGGAACCTCCTGATCAGGCCTCAGAAAAAGATTGTACTGATTGGAAAACTAAGTCAAATGAATTAACCCATGTTGGATTTGGCATAAGCTAGCAAATCCTTCAAATATGATTACAAGCCTCCCACCCCCCATTTCAAATCCAAGTTAGGTTTTTCAGTGCAGTCACAGAAAACTGTTTAGCCTCAAACATTTTATTGGTTTCAGGGCCAATAGTTCTTTTAGAAAAAAGTTGTCTCATATCCAGAATTTTTTATGAAAAATAGAAATGTTCTAGCTCCTAAAGCCTAGGAAGAAATTACTCCCAACCCCATATTAGCCTTAGGTCAAGAGTGTCTGTCTCCCAGAGCCACATGTGAGCTTCCATTCAACTTATTACATTCTTCATACTTATCTCATAAAGTCCTGTACAAAGAATAAGAAAATAAAATAATAATAAAAGAATCAGAACCTTGAAAGAATGATATGTCTCTTCCCAGCCTGACCATGGGACTGAGAGAGGGAAATAAGCAGAGAAAGAAGGGAGTGATAGAGAATGACTAGTGAACAGAAGAAGAAAGAAAAGAGGTGGACAACATGACTGACCACTATTGGCTTCATTCCTGCTCACCACAATCAGAAGTCTACTCTCTGGCCTTGTCTACATGGGTGATCTACCCTGAGTTTCCCTGGGTTCACTGTTTCTTGCTTACATGACTCAGAGCCAAAACCTCAATCGGGTCTGGACTGTTTCTACAACACCCACATCCGATTCGGGGCTTCTTCCCCTTTAAATAACTCACATTTTGTTGTGAGGTTTTGGAGGGTTTTCAGTGACTGCCTTTTCATTCGCAGTCCCTGTGAGTTGCCTAGTGCTGCCATTGTGGGTTCAAGTCACTCTGAGATCAGAATAAGGTGCCCAGCGTTGATAGTGGTGCCAGGCAACGAATGCGAACAGTGTGGAAAACCAGCTACCCATTGCCACTAGAAAAGAGAGTCAAAAACTCACAAGGTGAATCTGGGGAATGTTTGGGGCCAAAATACTCCAGAAGCAGCCTGGAGTATTCTGGCAGGTGTAGACGAACCTCTAATGTAACGTGACCTTCTATAAAACAGAGATTTCTTCATCTCTATTCCCTCCTTCCTCTTTCAAGTTAAGTTAATCCTCAGTTAAAGCCGAGGAAACTCAACCGAATTTGAAAAGCTGCTGGTTTCCTCCACTTTAACTGCGGTGTGACTTCACATTATTTCATGTTGACCGTGATGTCGCATGATAAACTTTGGACACTTCTGGGTTTCGTATGCATTATATTATGATTAAATCCCATTTGCCCGCGGAATCTCATTATGCTGCCAATCAAACACCAAAATTCTTGAACACTCACTAGTCATTGGGATCCTGTAACTGAGAGGCTCTTAAGGAATGGAGCCTAGGGAGTTTATCACATGGGAGGAATTTTGCTAAATTGCGAATGGAACCAATTCGTAATTATGTGAATTAGCTAGTTTAGCAATTTATGTGAAATCTGATTGCGTTCCGAATGTGTTCAGAATGATTTCCCATTTCCCAAAAATGACCCCGCATTGCCCAAAATTGCGTGAGATACTCTAAAACGCAATTATGTGAAACCCCATGATTGTGTTTGGAATGACTTCCCATTGCCCGAAATTGTGTGAGATACACTCATTCGCAATAACGTGAAACCCCATGATTGCGTTCGGATTGCCATTGCACTATACCCCCAAATTCCATCGTATGATAAACTCCTAGGACACATTTTTCACATTATGGAGCAGATGGAAGCTGTAATCTTCTCTACAACAGAGCTGTGCTTCCCCCAACCCCAGCAGGAGGAGATGACAGCCTCATTTTCAGAGAATGTTTTCTTTTCTGCTTCCATTGCACAAACCAATGATGTTCAGATGGAAAGGAGCTGGAATACTCAAACTTCAGACACAGCACAAAGGAAATAAGCAATCAGACCAGTTCACATTCCTAGTTGGCTCTTGGTGTCAAGCTAGGGACAGAATGGTACTGATCAAAGTGATTTACGCTGTTGGAGAAAAAAACCCAAGGTTCACAAACAACACTAAACTAAAATTTTAAAGTGCCAAATCAAAGTTAAGGTCTCTGCATGTTTACTGGCCAAACAATGAATATTTTTAAGGGGGAAACACAAATATTCTAAATGTAGTGGATGCCATCTGAACACAGACTGTCTGCCCTGAAAACAGATGTCACAGAATACAGCAAATGAGTATTCAAATCAAGCTCACCACACTCACAATATTAAGTCAGTCTTCATCCCAATATAACCTTGTTAGCCAGTTGGATAACCTTATTTAGAGTTTGATTTGTAGTAGCAGCTGTTGCAAGATCACCCAAGCACCAAGTATCAGGAAAGTCCTGTATATCCCATGGTAGAGCAGATTTAGTCACATATAGAGGACCATGGTGCAACTCCATTCAGCTTTGAGATTCTCGTAACTATGCAGGCCTAATTGTGTATTCAACAACTATCATGTGATTAGATAAATAGGGTTTGGCTTTGCAAGCAGTATTTCCAGTGAAGCAAAAAAACACACAATGCCTTTTCCAAAAGTGTATTCCACACGTATTATCTTACCATTTTGGTCCTTGATGCTTCTGCAAGAAAACCGTTCATGTTGAACTGCCAATGAAGGCTTACCCTCAGAGTTGGACCTATTTAGCACAGGGAGGTAGTGGCCTCGGGCCAAGATCTTACTGGACAATTGATGGAGCATAAAGCATAAGGCTCTGCCAGCATACTTATACAAGTAGTCTAAGAAAAGAAAGTTTGTTCCTTCTTCTTCAGCTACATAGACATATGGTACTCCAGAGCACTTCTGTCGTTCATCACTGACTGATTGCTAGGAGGAGCCAGAGTCTGTCTATCACTGTCCAGCAAGAAAGGAACAAACAAGACTGCTCCTTCTTCCTTGTGCAATGGCAGCCAGACCACACATTTGTGTAGCCACATGGCAAATCATTGGCTGGGAGGTAGACTTGTACCAAGTAGCCATCCTGCTGGTGTTATGCACCTGGAGCATATGCATTGCACAAACAGGTACTAAATATCTACGAAAAATCTCCTTGCACAATGCCGTCAAAAGTTTTTGTTAGCCCAACAGCAGAATGAGGGATTATACCAGTACATCATTCAAAGGAAGCAGCAGATTCTGGGGAACAAAAGCACACTATTAGAGAAAAGAGCTGTTTGTGCCATACAGCCTGCCAAGCACACCAGGAGCAGCATTATCATGAAATCATACAAAATGTTGGGTATCAGGGAAACTGCATTGATGGCAAACCCCTGGACAGTTTCATGTTAGAGAAGAAAGATAAATGTTCCAGACAATCTGCCCTGATCTCTCCAAAGCTAGCTTGCTACTTTTAGGGTCAATGGGACAAATAATTAAAATAAACATACAAGGAGCATTTCCATAAACCAGATTTTATACAATCCATTTAGCTCTATCTTTAAGGAAATATATTTTCATACAGCAATTTGGAATAGTTCAGATTAGTAACTTCTACAGTTCTACAATATAAATTTTACTGTGATATATATAGAGAAAATGTTAACAAAATCAGGTTAATCTATGCACAATTGTTTTTGTGTGATTTTAAATGTTCAAAGGTAAAAAGTAAAGCAAACATTTTAAATGGATATACTGTATTGATACAAGGAAACATATTATCCATCTACAGTATTATCTTACTGAAGAAAGATGCCCTCTGTTGGTCAAAAATATATCTCAGAATTATTTTTATTTCCAAAAGGAAAGAAGAATGGGAGCAAGAATTGAAATTAGATCAAAAATATTTATCTAGCACAGAAGTGGGCAGCCTGTGACCCTCCCAATTATTTAATTATTTGTTTATGTATTTATTTGCACTTCAGCTTCCATCAGCTCTTGTCTAGCCAGCATGGCCAATGATGTGGGATGGTGGCATCCATGATTCAAAACATGTGGAGAGTCACAAGTAGTCCATTCCTGATCTAGTATGTTTGATTTTCCTTCATGGTAATGCTTTGTCTACAAATGGGTTATTGTTACTCTCTTATTTGCTCTTTAGGGGTGTTTTCTTGTACTTCTATATTCTGAATAAATGCATCTTGGGCAGTTTTATGTTTTGGCTCCAGTGTTCAATCTCTCCTTGGGTTTACATTATCCTGAAATCATTTGCTATCACTATCAAACTTGGCCATTTCATGGCTCAGCCCAACTCCAGATATACAAGTTTAAATAAACTCAAAAACATTATTTCCAACACTGATCTTCAGAGCAGTGGTACTCAAAGTAGTGGTACATCAGACTGGCATCAGATCCCAATGCATTGGCTGCTGGTCCCAGGAAGTCATAAACTGTAGCCATAAAACAAATATATGGTACCAGTCCTTCGCACACTGTGAGGAAAATTTCTTGTCCTCCACAACAGCTAGTATGATATACACTGCTTTAGAGGACCCAACCTCCACTGTGAAAATGGACTATTTATTCCTACTTTCTGTTTTCTGTTTTTTAATCAGTTACTGATCCATAAGAGGACCTATCTTCTCATCCCATGACTGCAAATTTGATTCTGAACCCTTTGACAAAGACTACATCAGGAATGAGAACCATGAGGACCTTTAGATGTTTGCTTCTTTCTTTTTTTAATGTTTACATCCTGTCCCATCCAGTAAGACCTCAGAGTGGCATACAATAAAATCCGTTTAAACAATTCTTAAAATATTTAATCAAAAATAAATAATTTAAACATAATAAAAAGATATGAAACCATGTAGTAAGTCAAAACAAATTCAAAGAGTTTAAAACTATGCAGGGATGGCTGGAGACTTCCATGTCAGTGGGATGGCATTGTAAAATGGCATCCCTTATATAAAATAGTAGAAACAAGGTTAGCTTTTGGGATTCTTTTTTTGTGTGAGTGAATCATTTTAAACCATGGTTAAATCCAGAATCTGTGAGTATGTAAGGCCGACCGTATAACTGCTACCTGTAAAAGTCAGAATATTATGTAAAGAGTGATGTGAGTTAAGAGCTCAAAACATGTGGAAGGTACCAGGCTGGAGTAAAAGGCCATTCACAGAACTGTTATCACCTCAAGTGTGTCTCTATGTGAGCCACTATGGTATAGCGGTTTGGGTGCTGGACTAAGACTCTGGGAGATGAGAGCCAAAATCTTCCCTCTGCCACTGAAAACCACTGGATGACCATGAGCAAGTCATACTTTTTCAGCCTCAAAGGAAGGCAAAGGCAAACCCCCTCTTGCCAAGAATGCCCTATGATAGGTTTGATCACTAAGCTGAGACTGTCATACTTTGGACATTATAATGGAAAGACATTACTCACTAAAAAAGACAATGAATGTTTGGTAAGGCAGAAAGCAATAGGAAAAAAAAATCACGGATTGATTTGAACTGTCCCCAGAAGCCAAGATGACTGAACTGAGGCTGTTATACTTTGGCTATATCATGAGAAAATATGATTCACTAGAAAAGATGATAAAGCTTCTAAGGTGGAAAAGTGGAAGATCACATTGCAGGTGAATAGACTTCAATCTAAGAAGCCACAGGCCTGACTCTGAAAGAACTATGCAGAGTTGTTAATAATAAGGTGACTTGGAGGTCTCTCATTCATATGGTCATAACAAAGCAGTCAACTTGATGGCAGTCAACAACAATGCCGTAAGTCAGAAATGAACACAACAACAAATGTATGGTGAACATCTCCCTCCAAGAACAGAGATCACATTTTAGAGCAGTATTGTAATGTGGAGTTGAAGGCTTTCATGCCTGGCATCCATAGTTTTTTGTGGAGCTTTCGGGCTATGTGGCCATGTTCTGGAAGAGTTCCTTTCTGATGTTTCGCCAGCATCTGTGGCTGGCATCTTCAGAGAAAGATTGTAATGTTTAGAAAGACTCTCTGATAGGGTAACATTCAAAAATAAGATAATCTGTAGACACAACAAATTGGTCACAATTGGATCCCACTCAAGTCTGCATTGTATGTCAAATGACTCTTGTGTCTATACATCCGACATGATATAACCCTGTGGTCACCACCTTTTTTGTGACTGATTAGGCTGTGAACTGCATCTTGAAATGTGAGGCTGGGAGAGGCTCCCACGGCATCTTCTCACACACCTGCCTATAGAACACAGACTTATCATCCAAGAGTAACACAGTGCACTTAAATGCACTTTTGCCATATTAATTTACAACCATGTAATCTTCCTAAGAGAGTAAGACTAAAAGCAATTTATGAAACAACAGAGCATTTAGTCAATTCTGAAATGTATTTTATCAAACAAGTTTGGTGTGAAATGGCTTTCCTAAACTGTGCAATCTTCTACTTCTGAAAAGGTATGAATGCATTAGTATTCCATTTTAACTGCCATGGTTTCAGCCCATAGAATCCTGGGACTGGTTGGGTCCCAGGATTTCATAGGATGGAACTATGATAGTTAAAGTGGAATGACAGCACCATAATTTTGTAGTGTGAGTGGGTCCTGCCCAGTAGCACCTTTGAGACTAACTAGGAGAAAGCAATTTCTAGCATAAACTTTTGTGCACAATAGTGCCCTACAGTCTGATGAACTGGACTATATGCTGGAAATTTCTTTTCCCCACTTAATCTCAAAGGTGCTGCTGGTTTTCCATTGGGTCTGTTCATGCCATAACAGTAATATGGCTATCACTTTGAATATTTTTTTGTTTTACTTTTGGCTTTATTCTATAAATTTCCACCTTTATATCAAAATATACTAAAAGCTTAGAAAGCCAGACACAAACATTTCATGTTGACAAAACTGTCAAAACAAATAAAGGCAAACAAGAAAGCAACATGCTTTAGAACAGACTTATTTAGGGTGAGAACAGATTTATATTTTAAAATAAAAGTGTGCTGGGGTGGTTGAAAATAGTGAAATACAAAGACAGAAATCCCCCCTACAACAATTGCTACAATATAAATGAAATACCAGATGTTTCTACTTTCTTGAAAAAAAGAGACTGTTCTCAGTCTTAATAATTCTAACAAAAGGCAGGAGCACTAGTTTCATCTTTCAAAATGCTCCACTATTTCAGCCTATAACAGCAACATCATTTCCTGTTCCACCTACATATTTGAATGCAGCATCCTTCCCAAAAAGGTCACTAGCAACACAATCCTTTTTACATTTTGATTCACACTGTGTTCTAAGAGGTTTTCTCCCAGCAAAGTGTGCACAGGACTGCAGCCTTAGCCAAAGTTGATAACCCTGTATCTCTTTTGCATACTCATCCATTTAGTCCAGATCTGTCCATCTTATGTGTAAAATGAATGTAGAAAATCTAAGTGCACTCTGTTTGAAACACCCTCACAGCTAATGACGTGGAAATTCTTAATAAGTTGTCTACTTGTAAAAAAAAAGCTTCATTTATATACCGCTTCATACCGCCTAAGCAGTGTCTAAGCGGTTTACAATTGTAAGCTAATTTGCCCCCAACAATCTGGGTACTCAATTTAGCGACCTTGGAAGGACACAAGCCTGGATATCAAAATACAAAAAAATACTGGATACAAAAGCATGGATATCAGCAGCAAATCATTAGAGGAGATACCCTGTGAGGAGATGAGGGCTTAATAAAAAGTAGTTTTGGAAAGGCATGGGGGCAGAGCAGGTGTCTCCAGCTGTACAGTGAGAAGTACGGGTAATTTTAAGATCAGATTTGGCCTACAGGCTCTTTTTATGGTTATAGCCATAAAATCTTCCAGTAGTCTGTAGTTACTGTATGAACACACAAAGGGGTCTTTCATTAGCTGCTCTCTCTTTGGGATGCCAGGTCAATGGAGTAAGTGATATCTTAATGTTTCTTTTTCAAAGCTGGAATGACTTGAAAATGAAACTGCTTAAGGGATAGCCTTGTGCACTCCCCCACCCCTGCCTGTTGTATTCTTTTGTGTGTACACACTTGCTTTCAAGTCGCCTGTTGATTTATGGCAACTCCATGAATTTCATAGGGTTTTCTTATGCAAGGAATACTCAGAAGTGGTTTTGCCAGTTCCCTCCTCTGAAATAAAGGCTACAGCATCTCTCATCTAAGTACTAACCAGGATTGACTTTACTTACGCTTCCAAAATAAGACAAAATCTGGTGCCTTTAGGGTATTTAGGCATTGTCCTAAATGCTTAAATTCTAGTTTAAAATGACAAATATTCAGCTATCTAGAAAATGACTGGGGGCAATCAAGGCTGAGACTTTTCGGTGAAACACTGGAAGCACAAACAATTTTCTTTCAAAACAACACCAAAATATTGTAATGTAGTGTACAGTGCAAAACCTTCATCTCTGAATGCACTGATTCCATTAAACCAGTAGAATGTGAGGAGAGCAAGATGGAATGTATATGTATGTTTCTTATTATTCTCATTGAATTAGTAATTTCTAGGACTGTCAACTGGTTAAAGAATTAACCAGATTAAGACCTAAAAAAAAAATAATAATGAAAAAAGAGAGTTTGGAATAATTAAGTTTTGGCCTACTGGCCAGAAGATTCTATGATCTGTAGTCCAAAAAATGAATCATCTCCAGCTACAAAAGAGTTCTGCTGGTTTCAAGCAAGAGCAGAACTAGTCTGACAGACTTTTGTTCCTGCTCTTCCTTCTGAGCTTCTATTGAGTTATATTGCACAAATGCTTTCACCTTCTGATGAAAGTTGTGTATTCCTTCATGGCAAGGGATTAGACTGGCAAGCTCTTGTGATCCCTTTCACCTCTATGATTCTGTGAAAGGAAGATATAATAGTAATAAATAGAAAGCTACAGTTTGAAAAACGTACTCTGACTTGGATCAAAACCCAGGCATAGTTCTACAGTACATAAAGTCGGTGCTCATTAGCTATGTGTGTTCTTTGTAACAAGCATTATTTGGACAAATGGATGAGATCATTGCCATTTTGATAAAGTATAGGCAGTAATTTCCATCAGTGCAAATTAACTGTTGACATGTCTGGTACTGACTTGTATGATTACATAAGTCAGAAGCCTGAAGAGTTACTTGAAGCAGTTTTAGATTTTGAAAATGGAAGTAGGAAGGGCCTAAATTTCTCTTCCCAGAGTAAAAGTGAGAGGGCACATAGAGAGAGGATATGGATACAGCAAGGAATTTGTAAGAGAAGAGATGGCTGAGTGAAAGGAGAAATTTGGCAATGAAAGGGATTTTCCATCCTTCTTATTGCTATCTTTACTCTACTCATTCACCTTAGCACTTGTACATATAGCTTTCCCTTTCTTTATCTATACATATGATGATGGTCAGATACTGTAAGCTTTTTTGGCTACCTGGCTTCTGTATCTTCCTCAGCAGGCTACTTATAAATCTCTGAAAAAGAAGAAACATGTTGGGGGGGGGGGGGGGAGAAAGAAAGAAAGAAAGAAAGAAAGAGAAAAAGTAAAAAGCACAAATTTTCCTCTTTTTTTTTACTATGCTCAGGAAGGCTATGACCAGATGAACCATGTGCCTGCTCAGTCTGCTGTCCAAGTATGACCAGTAATTTGAAGGCACCTAGCCTCTTTCCTTGTGGCTCTTTTGACTTCAAATTATTTGACAAAATTTGAAAAAACTGTCAAAAAATCTGTTTTTCAGGTATTGGGAAACCTTAATGATGAACATCTGGAATTGATAAGAATCTGTGTCCAGTTGGCCCACCCCTTATGCAGGAGATCTGTTCTGGAACCCTCCCCCCCCCCCAAGTAAGGGGAAATGAGTGTATGCTCAAATCTCACTGAGTATAATGGAGCATGCCCCATTGCTTCTATTGGGGCTTGCCTTCCGTGTGAGCTCAAGTTCATGGAAGGCAAGTCCGCAGAAGGGGCGGGCCAACTGTATTTCAAGACTTCTTCTGTGCAAAAAATAATATACATTTGGTGCAGAATAACTCCTCAATTGCAATATTTTCTGTGCAAGAAACAGCACAGAAATTGTTTCCTGCAAAAACAGTATGTAAAATTTTGCACAGAATTGAGTCCTGAACTGTGAAAAGTATTTTAAAATTGAGGGAAGAAAATTGCTAAGTCTACTTGTTGGTTTCTTCCTGAACAGAATTGGTGAAAAATTGTATCACTACACCTGAGTTAACAATACAAAGTAGAAATGTTTTTTGTGGGGTTTTTTTCCAGGCTGTGTGGTCATGTTCTAGTAGAGTTTCTTCCTGAAGTCTTCTGGAAGTCACATAGCCCAAAAAACCCATAAAAAACTATGGATGCCTTCCATGACAGCCTTCAATTTCATAAAGTACAAAAAGCTTCACAAATTGGTTTGGGGGTTCTAAAAATGCCACAATTCTTTTAAACATATTGTATCATTATAATATATGTAACACACCAGTACCACAACCATCAGTTATGGATAAAGTAGTGGATTAAGTGCTAGATTACAATGTATTTTATGTATTTTATATATTAACAACATGTAGTCATGCCAACAAACCAGCATAGTTTAGTGGTTTGACTGCTGGACTATGATTCTGGATACCAGGGTTCAAATCCCCACTAAGCTAAGGTGACCCAGGGCAAATCACACTCTCTCAGGCCCGAAGGAAGGCAAAAGCAAACCCCCTCTGAACAAATCTTTCCTAGAAAACCTCGTGATAGGGTTCCCTTAGCATCACCATAAGTAAGAAATGACTGGAAGGCAGACAACAACAAATATAACAGTGCTACAACAATTAATAACTGGATAATCAGTAACAAGCACATATCTCACAATCAAAGCAGCCAGTGCACAATGTGTAGACACAATGAACAACTAAAAACATTGGCTTACATTTTGTGTGGTCACTTTGATCCCTAGCACCCTTCTGTGCAGTTTTTCAGTTTCCTGAGTCATCCCAATAGGGTTGCAACTGACTCCCACAAGCCACAGAATTAAAAACATTACATCCGTACTACATTAAGGGGGCAGGTTGAAAACACCCTAAGGCAATTATATCTGGAATTGGATTAGATGAACTGACACAAAGGTTTTATGACATTTTTTTCAACATTGTCATGGAGCATTTGGCCACAGTTGTTCACAGATCATTCTAAAAACAAGAACTTAAAAAATCTACCTTACTTATCTTTTATAACATTCTTGAAAGTAGGCAACTCTTACTTTGCTCCTTTCTTATCTTGCTTTCCTTTATTTCCTCACAAGTCTTCTCAAAGGATTTATCAAAATGATTCAAACAAAACTGACCGCTATGTCATTTTAACAGTCTCCAAAAAAGTGTTCATCTTACAGATTGTGACAATGTAAAGCAAAACAAAGCCATCAAGAAATATCTGGATTCTAGTATGTGTATTAGAATAAGTGAGACTGTGTATTAGAATATGTGAGCCAGTGTGATGTAGTGGTTTGAGTGTTGGACTAACTCTGGAGACCAGGGTTCGAATCCCAGCTTGGTTATGGAAACACCGTCTCCGTCTCAGAGGATGGCAATGGCAAATCCCCTCTGAAGAAACTTGCCAAGAAAAACCTGTGATTTGTCTTAGGGCCATAAGTCAGAAACAACTTGAAGGCACACAACAACAACAACAACAACAACAACAATGTATGTGTATATGTGTTTGTGTTTTATTTATTTATGTATTGGGTATGATATAGGTATACATACAGTTGTATAAAAACACTAATAATCGTGCGTAAATTTAAAAGCAAGCAAGCAAACAAACAAAGAGGAGAATTTAACATCCACACTTTCCCATCTGGTTTCAGAAGTGATTCAGACTAGTTGTTTTGAATTGTCTGGGGATGAAGCTCTTTAAATATGCCAGAAGGCAGAATGACCCCAGAGAAGTGTGAGGAGTGTTTTACAGTAACATACAGGAAAAGAGATTCCACCTCAACATTAGGAAAAACATCCTGAAAGTAAAATCTGTTCAACAATGGAACACACTCCCTTGGAGTGTGGCGGAATCTTCTTTTGGGTTTTTTAAAATAGAGGCTAGATGGCCATCTGTCGGGGGTGCTTTGTTTGTGTATTCATGCATGGCAGGGGGTTGGAGAAGATGGCCCTTGCAGGCTTTTCCAACTCTATGATTCTACATTCCCCCCTACTTGGGTAAGTCCATTAGCAAAAGGAAGAATAGCTAAATAGGAAAGCATCATCATTGATATTAACACAGTGATGTAAATATACATATTTATAGCGTACTGTAAAGAGCTAACACAAAGCATACTTGTAAATTCAAAAGCCATTTTAGGAAAAGACATCACATTACATATAGTGGTGTGCTTATTTTCTTTGAAGGCTTTTTTTCATCAGAGAAAGCTGCAGTAGAAGGTTTTTGACTGAATAAAGGTCTATTTGCCAATTCCAAATCCCAACAAGCAAACTGATTCTATTATTTCTTAGGGAGAAGGCTGCTGCGAAGAAAAGGACTAAGTAACGCCATGTGTTTCTACCCTCAGGAAGAAAAGAAGCAGGAAAACTTTTGGTAGTCGAATGAAGAACCAAGAGTAGAAAAGAGACAGAAAAATGGGGAAGTAAAAAGATGTGATTCTTCAAAAAACCTTCTTTAAAGAACAGCAGGGAATAAGTACAAAGAATACTGGTGAAACAGTACAATAGACATCAAGAGCAACTAACAGATGAGCAATGGTTTTCATAAACATATTTGAGGACACATAAAGTACTCATTTCCATAAAAAGAATTGGAAAAATAATGTGAAACTGTTCACAGACTTACCTTTAAGTCTTTCTCTTACATAGTTTTTAGAAATAACTAAGAAATGACTACATATATGAACACATTGCCTTAAACATATTACTTACCACTGTAAAAAATATTCATAATAAACTTCTCAATTTTTCTGTTTTTTTTTTTTTAAAATAAGGGATTAAAATGGGGGGGGGGGGGAATTGGGGGGCTGAATACATCTAGTTCCAAATTCAGTATACTATAAAGGCATATTTTAATTGAATGAAACTATATGGAAGGCATGGGTTCCAAATTTTATCAGTGAAGTAGTGCAAAGAAGGTCAGGGCATTTAACCCTTTCCACCATACTCTTTCTCTGACAAGTCTTCTCCCCCAAGCTATCATTTGCTTTGCCAGAGACGATACAGGAGTAGGGCAAATTCTATCAGGAAAAGCATAACAAAAAGTTAAGTACTTCATTCTTACATTGCTTCTCTCATCAAGTTAGCAGCCCCCTCCCCATAACTACATTTAATTTTTTAAAAAGAATGGTCAGGGATCTCATGGCTTAAAATGTAATTTGGCTCTAAAATAAATACTTTGGTAACATGCATAATAACGTGTAGTGCTTAAGCTGATGTGGTAATTTCCCAAAGGAAAAACTACTTCTCTTCCTTGCTCTCTAACCCAAAGGAGACCCTCAAGATTTTAGAATTTTAGTAATATTTAACTTATTTCTTGATTATATCAGGACATTCATGAAAGAACCAGCTGTAAAACAGCTGCCTTTGATCTTTAAGCCTTGTAGCTTGGAGACAGCTGTTTTCGACCACAACCTTTAGCCCTACCTGGTCAATTAGCTCTACATTTATAGGAGGTGACCTTTCACTTTTGGCCTTCGCTCATGTTTCAAGTTTCAGATTGGCTTCCTGTTTGCTGATTAAAGGATGACTGTTTATGGGAAAGCACTGGAGCTACAATTGGAGCTACCATGTTAATTTCTGCATAATTTCTTGGCCTTTAATGAATGTCTTTGTGCACACATGGATATTTTCACAGTGTTTTTTTTTAATGTCAATTTCTATCAGGAAGTACCCCCTAAATCTTTGTGGATGTTTATAGTGTCTATGAACTGAATGATTTTTTCATTC
This sequence comes from Urosaurus nigricauda, assembly GCA_034509955.1. Classification (NCBI taxonomy): domain Eukaryota; kingdom Metazoa; phylum Chordata; class Lepidosauria; order Squamata; family Phrynosomatidae; genus Urosaurus; species Urosaurus nigricauda. The sequence continues at coordinate 91,064,598 of JAOEGL010000003.1, forward strand.
ACAGGAAACATCCATACTCTTGTATAACAATCGAGAGGTATTCCAGCTATGCTGATCTCAAGATAGATCTTAGAAATGTTATTGAAAAAATAACTCAGGTTAAAAGTCAACTTGGCTCAAATTTGGCATTGATTATCATACACAGCTCAGAGAAAGCCACTCACTATCTTCACTGTGTGATCTCGCTTAGATTAAGCTACAGTAAGATCTGTAATAAAATATTTCCCTCCTGGTTTAAATGCAGAGCTCAGAAAAGTCATTTCGCACAGCAGCTCCCAGAATCCTCTAGGCAGGGGATTATTGGATTTGCACTCCCAAACTACCAGCAGATGATGGCTTCCCAAGTGTGTCAGTGAATCCACTATGGCTTTTAGTCTGCACTTTAAATGAGTTGTCTATGAGGATCAATGTTATTCAAGGTTCAGCACATTGGATAGCTCCTTTCAAATTTGGTTTGAACCTACCAGTTTATCAAACACCTTCCCTTCCGTGATGCTCTCATCGCCCAAATGTCACCGATCTGTGACAGGAGCCTCCTGGTGCGATCGCTCATGGCACTACGCTTCTGTTTTTGTCATGGAAGCGTTAGTGTAATTGTTAGAAAAGGGGCCCTTTTTAAAATAACAGATCAAAACCGTCTAATCAAAATAATAATTGTAAGCCGCTCTGATAGCCTTTAGGGCTGAAGAACGGGGTATAAATAAACAACAACAACAACAATATTATTAAAAAAGGGCCCTTTTTCTAACAATTACACTAACATTTCCATGACAAAAACGGAAGCATAGCGCCATGAGTGATCCCACCAGGAGGCTCCCGTCACAGATTGGTGAGGTTTGGGCAATGGGAACATCACAGAAGAGAAGATGTGTGATAAACTTCCTAGCGTGGCCCACTAGCATGGAAGCTAATAACTATCATTATTTGGAAGGCCAAGTGTCCCTTATTGATGGATTAAGCAAATATTTCAGAACCAACTGTAGCCTGTTATAGATATAGTATTTTGACCAAGTAATGAATGTATGCTCAGTGGCGGCTCTCTTTCAGCAATACTAAGCCCTACAGGGATTTTCTATAATGTATGATCATAATGGGAAAAAGAGCTTCAGATATACAAAAGGATAGTCATGTAACTAGTAAGTAAAGTCATTGCCTGAAAGAGATATCCTACTGAGGGCCTGTCTACACATGCCAGAATACTCCAGACTGCCCCCAGAGTATTCTGGCCTCCCCCTTACCTGCTGAAGTTAATGGGTGACTGTGGTCCCTGAGACCAGGCCAGTGCTGCCCGTGCCAATGCAAGTTGCTCTGAGGTCAGGACGAGGTGCCCAGCTTCATTCTGACCTCAGAACAATTCACATCCACACAGCAACTTGGTAGGGACACTAAGGGATCAGCAGCCATCTGTTGCTGCCCATCGTCACCACATTTTTCTCTGGGATTTCTGGCTAAACCTAGCAAAATGTAAGTACATTTAATATGGGATGGGGTGGAAACCCCAAATTGGGTTCAGGCTTTGTGTAAACAGCCTGGACCTGATTCAGGATTTTGGGGCTGTGTGGTGTAAAAACCATGTGGCCAACCCAGGAGGAATTTGGAGTATACATATTGTAGACAAGCCACAAAAAACAAAAACAAAACAATGACTAGCACCCTTTTAATGACACCTGCAGGCTGAAGTCTATCTTATGTTCCACATATGTGTTGCTGTTGTAAAGGAGGTTAGAATTCTCCACCTTCCTCATTTAATGAATAAAATCCCCCACATTTTTTTCATGTTGCCTCCTTCTGTCTAACATAGCCTGCGGAGAGCATGAGACAGATGAGAAATCTTGACAACAACTGGATGTACAACTATGATGGCATCATCTGGGATCTCTCAGGACTTATCTGGACATTTTAGAAAATGGTGTTGTCATTGTTGTGTCTAGATAAGGTCACAGAGCTGGTCACTTCTCAGCCATGCCTGCTCTGCACGAGCAACAAGATTGCTGTGTGAGGTGGGAATACACCAAAGGAAGCTGAATCCTGTGTGAGTGGTCAGGGGAAATGAATTATAGTTCATCAGTGGGGCCTTATGATATATCTACTGAACCAGGATCTCAGCCATTGTTTTAATTACATTATTTCAACAGGATCACTAATTCTGTACCAGGTAAACAAATTGATGCAATGTAAATAACCAAGGGAAGCCAGTGTAGTGCAGTGCTTTGAGCATTAGACCATGACTCTGGAGAATACGGTTTGAATCCACATTCAGCTATGAAACCCGTGTAGTTTCAGCCTCAGAGGATGGCAATGGCAAACCTCCTCTGATGAAACTTGGCAAGAAAGCCCCATGACAGATTTGCTTTAGGGTCACCATAATTCGGAAATGACATGAAGGCTCAGAACAGCAAAAGGGACCAAGCATAGAGAAGGAAAAAACATCTATCTGCAGAAATTGTAGTAACAGAAAGACATACACACACACACACACACACACACACCAAACAGCTTCTTGGGAATTTAGTTCCTGACCTTATTCTGCTGGAAATCCTAACTTCATTGTGCTGCAACAGACAGAGCAGCTAATCCGACTCCATCCGATTATGCCTGCCTCCTTCTTAGTGACTGAGTTAGCTTTCAGTTTCTAGCTGCCCAACAATAAGAGGTGACACTTTAACTCTGTAATCTTTAAAGCAATACTTAGCCAGAGAGCATCAAACCACAAACAAGGCAAACGATATTAACTTCCAATTAAGAAAATCCTTCTTGCTATTTGATTTTCTTCTTTGGCTTTTTTTTTTTTTTTTAAGGACCTCATGTAGAATACTGGATTCAGTTCTGGGCACTACAACTCGTGAAGGATGTTGAGAAGCTGGAGTGTGTCCAGAGAAGGAAGAACAAATGGTGAAATGTCTGGAAACTATGCCCTATGAGGAACAATGTAGGAAGCTGAGTATGTTTAATCTGGGGAAAGAGAAGATTTAAGGGGTAACATGATAGCTTGTTAAAATATTTGAAGAAATGTCCTATTGAGGATAAAAGCAAGCTTGTTTTCTGCTGCTCCAGAGACTAGGGCACACAGAGCAATGGATGCAAACTCCAGGAAAGAGATTGCACCTCAGTACTAGGGAGAACTTCTTGAAGGTAACGGCTGTTTGATTATGCAATGTAGGGGAGTCTCCTTCTTTGGAAGTTTTTAAACAGAGCTGGATGGCCAGCCATCAGGAGTGCTTTGATTGTGTCTTCCTGCATGGCAGAGGGTTGGAATGGATGGCTCTTGTGGTCTCTTTCAACTCTATCATTCTGTGTCTCTTCCCTTTCTTTTGGTCCCACTTCTTTCTCATGTAGGTGACTCCTAGTGTACCATATTATGAGTAGAATCCAGTAAGACTGCTATTGTTAGCACTTTCCTTATGGCCTGGAATTAAGGCAGCATACTACTGTGTTTCCCCGAAAATAAGACAGTGTCTTATATTAATTTTTGCTCCGGTGACCCTAAAGCAAATCTTTCATGGGGCTTTCTTGGCAAGTTTCTTCAGATGTGCTAGGTCTTATTTTCAGAGGATGTCTTATTTTTCAACATTTATTGTTGAACAAAAAACCCCCAACATTTATTATATACTGTAAATATATTTATATACAAAACTTAGCTAGGTCTTACTTTTGGGGGAGACCTTATATTTAACAATTCAGCAAAACCTCTACTAGGTCTTATTTTATGGGGATATCTTATTTTTTGGGAAACAGGGTAGAAAAAGGCAGAAATCTACAAAACCATCTACTGCTTTCAGTCATAGTATGTATATGGAAAACAAACATGAAAGAGAGAAACCTCTCTCAAACAGCATTCAGTTGTCAGAAAAAGTGGGAGGCTGGGAGTCCTCAGAATTCCCTTAGCTCATTACAAAAGTGCAAATGTGCTCTCTCTCTCTTTCTCTCTCTCATTCTCTGAGGCATTCATTATATCTCATGCTCATGCCATGCCCAGCCCTTTTGCACACAGGTAGATGCGCAAGAAGAGCCTAAGGAAAGGTATCTTCTCATCTCCATCCCCCTTTAGATTCCTAGTGGAACTCTGTTGGGGTTGTACAGAGGTAAAGCTTTCTTTCTTCAAATAGGAAACCAATTCCCAACTCTTTTATTTTGTAGAATAGAAATTCTTGACTGAAGATGCAGTTTGACGTAGGGATGACTTCTTGTGATCTTTTGTGACCAATAATTCCGTGAGAAACTTTGCAACTCTGTAAAATCTCCACACATCCACATTGCATATCTACATGGAGGTGCGCCTCATGTGTTCAGTGGGTTTCATCCCATCTAAGGCTGCACCTTCATGCAGGAACAATGTAGTTTGACACTAATTTAACTGCCATGGGTCAAAGCTCTGGAATTCTCAGATTTGTAGTTTTGTGAGATATTTAGTCTTCTCTTGTCAGAAAGCTCTGATTCCATGACAAATCCCAGATTTCCATAGAATGGAGCCATGACAGTTAAAGTGGTGGCAAACTGCATTAATTCTGCAGCCTAAGTGAGGATATGACTTTACCCTCAAGTAGCTATGAAATCCTATCTATCACTTCCAAATATGCCCGTCTACTGTCAAATATCTAGTATGGTGTTTTGGTTTACAAAGGAGAGTCCTCTCTTTGACAGAATCTTAGCAAACTGTCCTCTATTTGAAGGACTATCCAATCCTTATTTAAAGATGCCAATGACAATGATGATGATTATGATGATGATTTTAAAAGAAGATAAAGGAGTTTTAATTTCCAATCAAATTATTAGCATCTGGAAAGCAAACTGAGAAGGTATATAGGCTGTCTGGTCACAGCCCTTCTCAGGTATGGTGAGGTGTACCATTTTTTTCTGGTTAAATGGCAAGTAATTATTTTCAGCTTGGTACACATCTAAATTAACAAAGTTAGGTCAATTTTATGCAGATCTGTCTCCTCTCAGGCATCACTTTCTGAGACTTCAGCCCAGAGAACCACAATCCAATACTAATAGTACATTGACTACAGGACACAGGGTTTTCAATCCGAGGGTTTTTTCAGACCCTTTATTAAAGTCTCATATTTTAAATATCAAGGAATATCATCTCAGGCTCTGGGATGTCAAACACAGCACCTCATGAACAATAAACCTGAATCCCTTCATGACCCTTGCATAACTTTTCCATAAATTCCCAGGTTTGGGTATTTTTCAGCGCTGGACAAAAAAACCCCAGAACTTTCTTTTAAAGGCAACAATACAAATATGGAAATAACACTTTTACCATCCTGACAGCAGCTCCCCTGAAACTGTGGTTCACAGTTTATAGCTTTTTGTCTTTCACTTCATTCACACTGCTTGGAAGGAGAGGAAAAACACTCTAAGTATTACTATGCTGAAGTTTTCAAAAAGTAAAAATAAAAATCCTCACCCGCCCACACACACATAAACAGCATAAAAAAGCAAGTTTTCCAAACCTGAAAAGACATTAACAATTAATACTTAAGTGTGTATAGTATGACCACTGAAACTGGTACCATAAGGATTTTGACCATTTCCACAGATAATATAGTAATGTATTTCATGGGGACATTCCAAAAGTAGGTTTTTCATACTAGGCCTCCACACCGTGCACTACAATATCAATGTGGTGTTTAAATTTGAGTTAGGCCTCAGTGGTGCTGGAAACTATTGGGAATAATAATACTTTTTTGTATATTTGGATCTTTCTGGATCAAGCCAATTCAAAGTAGTGAACAAAATGCAAGTGTGTGTGTGTGTGTGTGTGTGTGTATAATAATGTAATTTCATAACAAAAAAAATGAAAAATACAAATGAACACACAACCACATCAAGAAACATTTTAAAATATAATTCAGATAGTTTTGTAAACATTTCCCAGGGTCACAGGATGAAAGCAGCATGACTAGTTAGAGATGTCAGTTCAAAGACTTCAAAAAGAAGATATGGGACCCTATCTCATTATACAAAAATAGCACTATATCCCATGGCAACATCTTGTAGAATGTTGGGGTTTGTAGTTTGGTGAGGCACTAGAGCTCTCTGGCTGAGAATTCTAAGTACCTTGTCCTAGATTGCAAATCTCATAATCCCACAGGATGGTGCCATAGCAATTACAGTGGAATAGAATGCTATTGCTCTATTGTGTGAAAGAGCCTGGGTTTCAAAGCTGTTTGAAATGCTGTAATTGAGGGAACCAACTATGAACCTCAATGAGGGCATTGCATAAGGAAGGGGGCAAGAATAGAAAAGTTCCTGCCCCAGTTCCTGTCAATCTAGTGGATTCTAAAATTAAATCAGCAAATAAGCCTTCCACTCTTACTGATAGCAGAACACAGGAAAGGTGATCTGGACCAAGTTTTTTCCTTCAAATAATCTGACCCCAAACTGTTTAAGGCAGTGATGGGCAACTTTGGTCCACGAGGGCAACTTCAATTTTTTGCCTATGGTAACCTCCATAGATTTCCCCAGCAGAGAGCTTGGATTGGAAAGAGCAGATACTCCTCCTTTAATTATCTTCCATGCCAAAGTAGGACCAAATGTCCTGTGATATCACTGTATACACTCACTGGGTGTATATTGAGATATTGTGAGAGCAGGCTCTCTCACATGGAATGAAAGCCACATTTTAAAAAAATAACATTAAGAACTTAGACGTTAGAAAAAAAATGCACATTGGATGTTGTATCACTTGGTCCTACTGTCAGACCATAAATTAGAGCTGCCTCCCCAGCCAGACTGAATGTTTGCATCAGTGGAGGGATGCTGTGGTTAGTCAATTAATGTGCTTAATGTACAGTCACAATGCTCAAGTGCAAGAGGAAATTCTGCCAGAGGCTGAACATGGCTGCCCTCAGGCTGTATACTAAGCCCTCAAAACATTAAGCACAGTAACAATGCAGATATATTTCCTGTGGATCTGTTTTTGCTTTTTGATTTTTGCAAGATGATACACTGTAGTAGCCATAACAACAACAATAGGAAATACTGAAAATCACTAGGGTTGCCAGGTTGATAACTGAAGAGGACTGTTGCACTTTTACTGATTTTGTGTGTGAGTGTGTACCTTCAAGTCACCTGTCAATTTATGGCAACCACATGAATCTTGTAGCTTTTCTTAGGCAAGGGATATCCAGAGGAGTTTCCTCCAGTTCCCTCCTCTTAAATATAGCCTGCAGCACCTGACATTTGTTGGTGGTCTCCCATTCAAGTACTAACCAGGGCTGGTCCCACTTAGCATCCAAGGTCAAACAGGATCTGGTGCTCTAAGGGTATTTAGGCCAGATAATGATTGGGTAAATGAGGGAATTTCAGCAGGTGCTGCTTTCAAGGAATCAATTGCCTTGAAGGTCGGGCACCAATAAGCACAGGAGAAAACATGGCTGGAGGAAAATGGCCACAACTTTATTGAACAAGACACATATCTGGAACACAAGTAATGTAACATATGTGTATATATAGGGTTGGCTCAAAGCATAAGGTCTGGATCTGGACATCAACAACACCAATGGCTGCTTGATGTATGGTTGCTTGGAAGCCCAAGCATTGGGATGACGTAGGTGCCAAGCCCCGCCCCATGGCGCAGTTACACAACTGCGCTACTTTATATCGAAATGCAAGGCACTCTAGTCACCGGGTGTACAACGACTGTGGCCCCTGCACTGGCCAGTCATTCTGCTCCTACCACCAGGTCACGAGGACTCCTGATCCAGTGCCAGAGAGCCCTGGAAAACCCCTCATCCCAGATCCAGGCCTATGCTGCCACCCCACAAGAGTTGTTACAATCAGCTCCCCAGAGGGAGGGAGGGTGGGAGAGCCGAGGCTGACAATGGCACTGCCGAGCGCCTGCCATGGCCTTAAATAGGGCCAGCAACCAATCAGAGGCTGAGGAGGACAGAAGCACCGCCCTCCTGCAGGCCTCCAGCCAATCAGGAGGTGAGGCGGGCCAACAACAGCCAATCCGGTGACACCACCTCACCCCAAGGGATCCTGGGACATGCAAACGGTGGGCTCCCTTTCCTTGCAACCCAGCGGCCAATGAGAAGCGAGCCCGCTCTCCCACAGGCTGCCGGGGTGAGGAGTGCAGCAGGGAGCCCGGAATTGGCACCCTGGACTGCACGGCAACCACGCTGGCCCAATAAGTCGGGCAGCGCTGAGTAACATCCAACACATGCTCAAATTCCCTCTTCTACACAATAATTCAGAGTAGAGAAGCTCTCTCCAGTTTTGAATCTGGCAACCCTATGCACTTGTAACCTAACACTTAAGATCAGGTGATAGACCCTGATAAAATCTCTTTTGAGCCATAAGCATGAAAGGCCATTTTTAGAAAGTTGCTAATCCCCATTTAGCAAAATGTGTGGAATGGGTTGGGCAATCCTATCGAGCTGTTTCACAAATTTGTGACATAAGGTATGCAAAGTGCTTTCAACATTTATGAAAAGTAATATATACATACATAACAAGGTGATATAAAATCGTAATATGGTTGTTGTTGTGTGCCTTCAAGTCATTTCTGACTTACGGAAGCCCTCAGGTGAACCTATCACAGGGTTTTTGAGGGTCTGAAAGCATGTAATTCACCCAAGGTCACCGAGTGCTTGCCATGGTTGAGCAGGGAATTAAATCCAAGTCTCCAGAGCAGTACACCATATCCAACAAATTTATTTAGGTCACAGCTAAAGTGAAGAGTTTCCAATGTTATATATACTTAAATAAGACTATTCCAAAGATCTAACATGGCTTGGTGGTTTGAGTGTTGGATTAAGTGCGCAGCCATGGAAATCCATTGGTGACCTTTGCCAATTCACACACATACACACTTACCCTAAGAGGAAGGTAAACATTCCCTAATAAATCTTGCCAAGGAAACTGTATGTTAGGGCCACCATAGGATAGGGTACACTTGAAGCACATCACAATTCCAAAGACATTCTTTAGGAGCTGTAAGTCACTTTAAAATTTGGCTAAGACCATTTGCTTATAGCAGTGGTTCTCAACCTTCTTGATGCTGCGACCCTTTAATGCAGTTCCTCATGTTGTGGTGACCCCCAACCATAAAATTATTTTCGTCTTGGTTGCTAAGACCGTCGGAAATATGAGTTTTCCAATAGTCTTAGGTGGCCCCTGTGAAAGGGTTGTTCAACCCTCAAAGGGGTCGCAACTCACAGGTTGAGAACCACTGGCTTATAGTAACAAATACAAAGAAATACTGAGACTACAAGACTACAAATCTCATTTGTTCAATGAGATTCACTGCAAGTTGAGTGTAAAGAGGAATTCAGCTTATTTTATTCTATCTATCCAACCAACAGACTGATAAACCAACGTATCTTTATACTAAAACATACTGCTCTACAATGAATATCACTACAAGAATAAGAAGAAATTATTTTTTGCTCTTTCTTCTTGCCCTCATTTTTATATTTTTTTAAAAAATACTTTTTTCAGGCAAATAAATAAATAAATCTTACAACAACTGCTTAAAAACAACTCTTAGAAAATTGCTAGTATTTTACCTCTGACCCCTTTTATTTTATTTTTTTCCATTTAAGAAAAGACCCTAGCTGGATTCAAAAGTGATTTTTCTGCAGCGGTTTTAAAATAAGGCAAATCTAAATGGCTAACACACATGGAACACACATCGTGAATGAAGTGATAATTACACGTTTTGAATAAAAATATCTAAACCTCAAATAAAAATGCTCAAACTTGTACTACAACACTTAAAAGGATTATTTCTTTGAAAACCTCAAAGAAACATTTGTAGATGTAGGGAAAATTGAGACAATTCTGTGCAATAAAGAACAGGGTACAGAGGGGTACTTGGTAATGATTTTTTGAACTTCACCTTCCTTGCAAGACTGTTCCTGCTATGTCAGGGATATCATGATACTGAATCTGCTCACTTTCAACTGAATCTCTCTAGCACTTCAAATCAGAGTATCCTGCAGAAAAGTTCTTTCATATCCTGCACCCAGGACTGTCTTAACCATTAGACAGATGGTAGATGATGTGTAGAGATAGCAAGACAACCCCTACACTGTGAGTCATTTCTCTGTGTTAGAGGATAGAGTTCTGTACTCGCCCCCCAACCTAACCTGCTGTCCTCATGATGAAATACAGGATGTTGTCTCATTGCCATGATTGAAGTAAAATCCAGCTTCAGTTTGGACAGTTTTTGTAGATGAAATAGGTTAGGGGCATCACTTTGTCCTTTATCTCAGGCAGCACAATGTCTTGGGCTGGCCTCAGCTTCACCCATGGGGAAATGTCATGTGTGGAGACAAGTGCATGAAGAGATGTGGAATGATGTAGTAGGTTAAAAAGGAGCCGTATGAGGAGCTGTTCCATATGTACCCCTTCAGTTTATACAGGATTGTGGCCAAAGACTAGTTTTATTACAGTAAGATAACCAATTTTCACTTCCATCCCCACCCCCACCCCCTGATGTTGGTCTGATGTTTTGAAATATAAGGTATTCTCTGTTTCTTGGAAGGGACAGAGGGCAAAAGCCCATTTAAGGCAACAGACCTAGAAAGCAGGTGTGTCACTAGGGGTGGTGGTGCAAGGTTGTGCGTGTCACATCAAGTGAAACCCTAAGGAAGGGCGAGGCACTCTAAACATCTTCCTTTTGGGCAGAAACAGGATTGTGGTGTTCCACCTGCATTGCTTTAAAAAGCTGAAGAGATTGTGTGAGTGAGGTAAGGCTCAGTGGGAGGAGAAAGGAGAGGCCCCATGTATGTGTGTGTGTGTGTGTGTGTGTGTGTGTATAAAACATCAAATCTTACTACAATTTTCACTTTGATCTCATGAAACTATGTAGATGTAAATAGATTTAGGCGGTGCGTGGATATTGTAATTTAAAGGTATAATTTTAATTTTGATAATTGTTTATATCACAACTTTTACCACAATTATTCAGTGATTTATGGGAATTACAATTTATGAGTAACAGGAGTACAAAAACATTACTAAGGATTCCGTATGGTGTGGTATGGGAGGAGGTCAAGGGAGGAGTTACACCATGAGTTACCACTCCAAGTGACACCAACCCTAGTGATACCACTGCTAGAAAGGAGTCAGATACACATTCTCATGGTATATTTGAAAAGCAAGACTGCATTCTTGGATGGCATGCCTATCCAAGTATAAAGACACGCAGGAATGCTGAAATAATATACAGCTCATTTCATGAGGTTTATGGGGAAAATGGAAAAGTAGTCCAAAGTTTTCATCATTTGCCAAAGATATATGTGTTTATTATAATTCCACAATGTTGTTTCAACAGATCTTCGGGTATTGTCATTCTTTATTGTTGTTGAATGCCTTCAAGTCATAACATGAGCTTAAGACAAACCTACTTTTCATGGCAAGATTTGTTCAGAGGTGATTTGCCTTTGCCTTTCTCTGAGACTGAGAATGTGACTTGCTCAAGATCACAGTGTTTTTACATTTCAGTTAAAGGATACAAACCTTGGTCTCAAGAGTCATAGTCCAATGCTCAAACCACTACACAACACTGACTCATTGTCATGTCTATCTATTGTTAATATATAAAACACATTGTAAGAAGAAACCAGAAGTAGCTAGCTTGAGCTGACATCCGACTACAGTTCTCCAGAATTTGCTTGGCATGGCTGCATATTTTTCAGAACTAATATGAGAAAATGCCAAAGTTCTAACGAAGAAAAATAATCCTAATTGCAACCAGGATTTTGAAAAGGATTCAAGTAACAAAACTGGTTTTCTCCGATAGGTGGTACCAGAGAGCTACTATGTCACTTTCCTCAAAGTGCATCAGATTTAGAAATTACCTTCCATGGAAGGCAACTGCAACAAGAAAAACTGTCAGAGCTGAAAGTTCACTAGAGTGGTCATTACATGGATAATCTCAGCCACTAATTTCCTTCCAAAAAACCATTATAGAGCAAGATTGGCAGGCCAGTTTCCTTTTAAAAAGCATACCTTTACATGGAATAAGGTCAGCATGGTTAGCCTGACATACTTATTTCTCCACAACAGATTTCCTTTTTAAAAAGCCATCTTCTAGCAACCACCACTAGCAAATACAAGGGATCAGCAAATTTGAGGGGCTCTACTGTTACCTTATTATTTAAAATGAAGCTTCTGCTTCTATGTGCCTGCTTATGCACTTAATTCTTTGATATTTGTTATATTTTGGGATTCTCCCCAAGAGAAACTGAGTGTATTATCTGAGGCTGCATCTACACTGCAGAAATAATCCAGTTTGACACCACTTTAACTGTTCTGGATCAATGCTATGGAATTCTAGGAACTGTAGTTTTGTGGGACATTTAGCCTTCTCTGTGAGAGACTTCTGGCGCCAATACTCAGAATTCCATAGGATGGAGCCAGGGAAGTTAAAGCAGTGCCAAACTGGATTATTTCTGTGGTGCAGACGCACCCCAGGGCACACTAGCAGACTTGTTACAACTTTTGTGTCCCTGTAGTGTTATAGCTACAACAAATATGCCTCTCCATCCCATCTCTAACTTTCCCACATTGAGCAAGAAAATGTTAATTTATTTGGCTGAACATGCTCACAATCCTGCCTGTTGCAGTCCTACCCTCTGGACGATAAGCATATGTAGTCAAATGGTCTTACATTTTGTTTGTTCTTCAGAACTTCATGCTCAGTGCAAAGAAGGCTATGAAGGGGCCAGTCCCACAGAGCTGAAGTTGCTCCACAGATTTTAAAATGCCCAAATAGGACTTAAAGCCTATGAATGTCGTGTACAAGTATCTGTTGCTCAGGTCTCAAATGTACAAGTTACCTATCATTCTCTAAACAAAGGAAGGATTAGGAACAGCTTAAGTTGCCTAAACTCTTTCCCTTCATGCTGGATCCCACTACACTGGTATAGCACCGATTCCCCTTTAATGGCCATGGATCTTTTTCTATCAAATCCCCCATTATAAAGTTTAGAGCCGGGTATTTTAATTGAACTGTGCTTTTAAAACAATGTACTTCACTTTGGATGCCACGTTGGGAGAAAGGCACAATCTAAATTAAATTAATAAATAAACAAATATTGCAGATATCTCTTAGAATTAAATTTGAAAAGTGTCTCTGAGGACATTCATTAATCTAATAATTTGTTTTAAGAAAAGAAGTAATGAGAGCTCACAATGCTGTTTCACACATACAGTCTTCTCCCCCTAAATTTTTCTAATTTCAGCAGAATGTACTTCTTCCCACTGTTGTTCCACGTTGGGAGACAAACATCCTTACCAACCTACTTTAAAACACCAAGTGATTCATTTGTAGATTCCTCCCAGATCTACTTTCTCTCCACCTTTAGGTTAAGGTCTAATCTGGACTGCAGAAATAATGTAGTTTGACACCATTTTATCTGCTATGGCTCGATGCTATGGAATTCTGGGATTTGTAGTTCTGTGAAATATTTAGCCTTCTCTGCCAGAGACCGTTGGTGCCACAACATATTACAAATCCTGGGATTCCACAGCACTTTGTCATGGCCATTAAAATGGTGACAAACTGCATTATTTCTGCAGTGCAGATTAAACCTAAGAGACTGGAACTATGCATTGCTGGTTGCACAAGCAGTGAAGCAGTGGCTGGATTTGCCAAGTCCATTATTTGTCCTCACCCAAGACAAATTGGAAGTGACCAATACAAGATCTGTATCTCCTCTAGTAACAGCCTATGTCTTCCTCAAAAAGTCTTCCTCTCTCTGTGGTTGACTGTTATACTAGTGTAGTTTAGGTTTAGATCTTGATAAGGTTTTTATTTATTCTTCTATACTGACAGATGGCTAGATCACTGCTAGACCATCCTTATTCTCCAGAGATATCTGCAGAATTCCATGGCACCATACTGTCTTTTTGCACTACTGTGAGCGACATGTGATCCTAATCTGTTACAGTAAAATTTGTATTTTTAGTAGCATAAGAAAAGATACGAACAGAAACTGAGACACAGAGGCCCATGAGAAACATTGTATGAATTCTTTCAACACATCTGCTTGTCTTTTGATGCTTTATTTTACTCCACAAACCCTCCTCCCTGGTAGCTTGACTGACTCTATCTTCATCTTCTTGAATGCTTGGTTAAGAATATATTAGACCAAGGCTTTGTTTTCAAGTGTACCTTTTCAACAGAGAAAAAGTAATTATTTCCAAGATCAAAAGCCTCCCTGTGTGTTAAAAAAAGATCCTTAGCGCTTGGAGTTGGTGCTTGAACTGGAAACATTTTTTGTTAACTCCTGCAAAACCAATGAACCAACATAAGACTCTAGGAAAAATCTTGCTTTGGATGAAATCTTTTATTTTTCTGTCTTCTAGATTTTATCATACCTAATTATTTGGCTTGCAATTTACTGAAGGAAAGTATTACTATATATACACATGTATATGTCAACCTTGTGTATATATATTGAGGTCAAAATTATAGCTTTTGACCTGTGCATAAAGTTGAGGGTAAAATTTAGTTTGCTGCCATTTTCTCACCCGTACAGTCAAAAAGGCCTTTCACCAATCTATTCAAAGTAGGAGGTGGTTTCCTTTTTAAATAAAGGTTAAGGTAGAGTATTAACTCTTATCAAAAAAAGAAAAAAAAAAGAAAAAAAGGGGGTACTTCCCCTTCTCTGAGTAGACTGGCAAAAAATGAGATCTTAATCCATCCCAAGAGAACCTAAAAAGGCATTGATCTTCTTTACTCTCTCTGAGGTGGGACTGCATCTGGATTTTTTGAATGCCTGGGTGGGAAAATATCTGCTCTTTGATGCTTTGCTTCAAAGATGCACCAAGAGAGTAAAGGGGACTAGTGCTTTTTTTTAGGTTCTCCTAGGTAGGACTAAGCTCTCGCTTTTGCCACTCAGAGAAGATGATGGTTCCTTTTTTGATAAGAGTTAAGGTACAGTACTTCCACTGACCTGTGAATAAGTCAAACTAGTTTTTTTGGACTGATTTTTTGATTAAAACTTCTAGCCTTATAAACAAGGATATTGCAGTTTGAATTGCAATACTTGTATTTATGTGCACCTATTTATCTTTCATGACAATGTGCTATTTTCCAAAATTCCAACCCACCCACCCCCACCCCTACCCCATTATTGTTTCATTAGGAGAAATATAATTCTTGTGTACAGGACCCATATTCCTAAGTGCTGGAACCTGTGTGCCAAAACCATTTGGAATCACAGCCCCCAACATTTTATAAACGGAATCTGAGACACATGGGGCCAACAGCGTCAGGGTGTGGTCAAGAATTATTACTGTAATAAGGAAGAACACACATGCTAAGAGAGACTGAGTTGAATGCAAACCATTTTTGCATTTTTAACTCAGTTTGCATCAGCAACTTTTTCAGATGATTTTAAAATGTCCCGGTTTCTCTATCCTCTTCTGGAAAAAAAACCCTCAAGTGAATTAAATTGAGGATGAAGGGGGAAAGTAGGAGGAGGAGAGAGAAACTGGTACATTTTAAAAGCAGTTGAAGAAGTGGGATGACAGAGGATTGCCTTTGCCAAACCAGGACAGTTAGAGGGTATCTGTAAAGGACCCTAGTTTCCATAACCTTTGAAACTTGCAAGTTCTCTTCAATAGTGTCACGAGAATGGATCAACAGGAATACCTTACCCTTGACATCACCAGGTCTGAGCCACAGTGCAAAATGAACAAAACAAAACATGTAATTGATACTTTCTATAAAGAATAAAGCAGTGCATCTTTTGATAGCTGTCTAAGAAACTTTAAACTGATTTTCGATCAGATTCCTAGGGAATTTAAACAGGAAGCCCACACTACAAAAGTACTGGTACAGGACCTATTCTTTATCATTCATCAGCAGCACCCATCTGCTATTTTTAAAAAGCTTAATGTAGCTTCTTATGTGGAGTGATACAATGGCTATCTGGCCAAAAAAAATAGAATTCTAGTATTGGAAAAGGGGAATTACTGTAATAAAAATGTGAACTTGTCCAGAAAGTAGGTACTGTTCTTGTTAGGGTAAGGCACTGCAATCAAAACCGTGTGTGTGTGTGTATGAGAGAGAGAGAGAATTTAAAATACACCATTGCTGAAACTTATGTTTATACCCAACCTTTCATTCAGTGAAGTCAAGATAGTGCATATTATTGCCACTCGACCCTCAGAACAACCATGTAAGGTAGACCAGGTTGGGGTAAAATCTCTAGTCCAAGGTCACCCATAGAGCTCAGAACTGGCTTGAATGTGCACCCCAGGTCAACACTCTGTCCACCCCAGCACAATAATCTATGGTTAGTTGTGTCATCAAAACCTTCAGAAGCTTATGGAATGCCCTTAGTGAAGGTTTCAAAAGCCACAGGCTAACAACTATAGTATGATAATCTGATCTTCACCTCAGAGAAGAAGCGAGCAATACTATAACAAAAATAGATTTCAATTTCAAGCTGCCATCTGCTCATTCTAAATCACAAGCAAATGTATTTTAAAAACGATTGTTTCACAGTGTGTATATCTTTCTCATTCCACTTTGCTCCATGGATATGAAATATGCCATGTATTTCAGACATGTGACACTGCTTTACATTTACAGTCTCATACAGCTGACTAGCTAGAAGTTTGACTGTCTAGGCAGCCCATTTATTTAGTAACCTGGGGCTAATTCACATATTAATATGCAATGGAGTTCTTAGATGTATATAATATTTTTAGTCACACATTTAGTAGTTTACTACAGCAACACTAAATCAGTACCAGTACCTCTCATTTATGGAAATATGATTTCATCAAAATACGAACTATCTTGTTTGCTCACATACAAAATTCTCAAAATATCTAGACACTCTGCAAACTATTTCAGAGGTGAATATAGATAAGACACAGTCCAAGGTATGAGAAGATGTGTCCTAAGTAATGGACTGAACTTGACTGAACTTCAACACAGCTTCCATAAATTAGTGAATAATACAAGAAAGCCAAATAGGTTTCTTCCACCATGATCTAGCTTTTTGCACTCACAGAATCATAGAATTGGAAAAGAACTCAGGGGCCATCAAGTCCATCCTCTGTAATGCAGGAACTCACAATCAAACCATCGCCAACAGATGGCCATCCAGCCTCTGTTTAAAAACCTCCAAAGATGGAAACTCCACCACTCTCTGAGGCAGTGCATTTCTCTGTCAAACAGCTCTACTGTCAGGAAGTTCTTCCTAATGTTGAGGTGGAATCTCTTTTCCTGTTAGTTTGCATGCATTGCTCCAGGGCCTATTTTCTGGAGCAGCAGAAAACAAGCTTGCTCCATCTTCAGTATGACATTCTTTCAAATATTTAAACAGGGCTCTAATATCACCTTTTAACTCTCCAAGCTAAACATACCCAGCTCCCTAAGGTGCCCCTCATAGGAAATGGTTTTGGGACCTTTCACCATTTTAGTTGCCCTTCTCTGAATATGCTCCAGCTTGTTAGCATCCTTTTTGAATCGTGGTGCCCTGAACTGGACGCAGTATTACAGGTGAGGTCTGACCAAAGCAGAATAGAGTGGTACTATCACTTCCCTTAATCTAAAAAGTATACTTCCACTGATGCAGCCTAGAATCACATTAGCTTTTTTTAGCTGCTGCATCACACTGTTGATTTATGTTCAACTTGTGGTCTACTAGTACACCTAAATCCCTTTCACACTCATCACAATATTAAATGCCTTGCACCTAAGTTTGTGACTATTTATTTCATAATCAAATATGGTGCCTGGGATCAGAATGTATTTGTACAAAGTAAACTTTCCCCACACCACAAGAAAGGGTAAAGCAGAAATAAACTGCAAGTGCCTCTACAAATTCTTCTATGGAGCTATTCCAAATGGGTGTTCTAAATACACACTACTAGAAGTTCATGTCTCAACAATACTGGTGCAAAATGGCCCACAAATGATTGAAACAAAGGGAGGAAAGGTGACAAAGACAGAAGAAACTATTTTTTTTAAGTATACATATACATTTTCATAATCAGCACCATGAGCTGCAGTTTACAATATTCTAAGCATATGTTTACATATGGAAATGCAAGAAGTCCAATCAGGTGATAAGACAAACTATAAATACAAGCTAAATAGTATTTACACACAATCAAGTCAATAATCCTCCATCAGCAGAAAGATCTTCTGCTACTGCACTAGCAAAGCTCTAAACACATTAAACCATAAAACCTCACATTAACTCTTGGACTCTGCTTATCCCTTGGGCATTAATTCCGGTGCTAGTGAAGTGCATATTTATTTCAAGATTCTTTCACATGGCAAGCAAAAAATAAAATCCTTCTCTCCCTTGAACTGAAAGGCTCACACAGATGCTGCTCAGGTCACCATCTAAGGGGACCTCCAAACTGTTTTTTAGGTGGTGGCGGGGGGGGGGGGCAGTGCTCAAGACTGGCTGATGGCTCATTATGAATTTTGGGCACTTGCATGGATTAAAAGCATACATACAATTCCCAACAATAAGTGCATAGAATACAGTGAATAATAATAACAACATTTGCAGCAACAACAACAATAACAATTAAAGCAAAGTACAAAAACATCCAAAACCCACAAAACAATACTTTGATAGGGCCAGCTAAAATGCACAAAAGACATGTTACAAGTTTTTGGAGCTCAACTGGCTTCTTCATCAGGAAAAGTTGCTAAAAAAATCATACTGGAGAAAAAAATTGTGACAATGTTAGTCACAAGCCTGCATTTTATCAAAATGTAGCTGTATTCTGTGCAGGTGGTATGGAGGGACATTCATGCAGGCAGGACCTGCCTCCTTCAGACCATGTGGGTACTCCAGGAAATAAAATTTTAAGTTTCTTTTAGCAAGGCAAAAATAGATGTTCCTCTTGAGATCCAAGTTGCATTTGTCCTTTTTGAAGCTACAAGCTCCTTTGCTAGGCAGAGAGTACTGATGTAAAGCACTTAATATTGTAACAGCCATGAAAGCAATGGTGTACCCAGCCCTGGTGTCACCTGATGCGGGGGGGGGGGGGGGGGGGGTTGCAGCCAAAAGGGTGCGCTTGGCCCTCTCCTTCACCAGGACAGCAAAGGCCTCCTATGAGGCTTCCGCCACAGCAACAAATGCAGGAAGGGTGCACCAAGAGAAGGGCCCAACTAGGTGTCACCCCTCTTCTAGGGTATCACCAGGTGTGGTCCACATCCTCCACACACCCCTAATCACACCAATGTATGAAGGCAAAGACAAAATAATAAATGAAATGTTACATTGTTATTAAATTGTTTACAGTATATGTAAAGAGAGTAGGAAAATATATAAACAAATGCAAGGATGAGTATAAACTGGAACACCTGATTGGCACTTCTTCAGAGGGGCTCAGCTTCACAGGAGTCTTTTTACTCTTGACCCTTGATGCCTGCTCAAGATCCCTGCCCCTGCCCCTTGTTCCTGAGTCCTCACTCACCTCACAAAAACTCCCCCAAGTTTAGGAACTCATCAGTACAGCACAGGGGGCTACTGGCAGAAAGAAATGTTTTTTTCTCCCCTCTACAGTTGCCAGGGTACAGTTCTGGGCCTATCTAGGCAGATTCTTCTCATGCTCATTTCCAAAAGCAAATCTGCTCCCTTGCCCACACCCCAATACCTTGCTTCTCTGACATCCCAAGAGTCCATCCCTTAGTCTCAAGTTTGGGCACTGAAATCTCAGGGGATGGGATGCTACTGAATTTTCAAGTCTTATTACTTCCCTCACTACATGGGAGAATCTTCTGATCACATTCAGAAGAACTGGATCACAGTCAATAAATCTCATTCTATTACAGTCAAATATTATAGCAATAGCAAGTGCATTTCTGTATTGCTTATCAGTGCACATAAGCACTCCCTAAACAGATTACAATGTGTAAGCTAATTGCTCCCACAAGCTGGGTACTCATTTTAGCAACCTTCAGAAGGATGCCAGGCTGAGTTGACCCTGAAGCCCTGGGATCAAACTCACAACCTTGTGGCCTGGAATGGCTGCAGTACAGGCATTTAACCACTGCACCACCAGGGCTCCCTATTCTGAGGTTGATTTTAGTGGTACAGGGTTAGAAAAGTGCTTGTTTTTCTTACTGACAACAACAAGGAATTTAAAAATCCTTCATTTGGCTTGGATCAAGTCCACTATCTATTACTGGGCTGCAATGAATGTGGTCTTCTGGGTGTTGTTGGAGTGCTATGTTAACTACGGCTATTGTGAGTTGCAGTCCAACAACATCTGGAGGACGGCATGATGGCCATCTAGATGTTGTTGGACATTGCCTGTGCACACATCTGAGGAATCTTAGTGTTGAGATCCCAGTTTACTATGATGATGTACCATTACACTGGCAATTTGGTGCTATATATTTCATTAGCAAACAGAGAATCTCCCAAAAAGAAGAGCAGCTATGTCTCATCTGTAAAAAAGATCTCTTATTCCTTTAAGAAATGAGGTTTAATTATCTGGTTGCAATTAAGTTAATTTCCCTCTTCCTTCCTTTCCTTTCTTAGAATATCAAGCCATGTTATGTAAAGTAATTTTGCTGAACTATTCCTTCAAAAAGGGTGGTGGGGTGGGCAGGCAAAATGAATACATTTGAAGTTCATTCCCATTACAGTCAGTGCATCTCCTTCTCTATGCTCCAAGGGAAGAAGTGGTTTTAAAGGCTAGATTAGAATTAAATTATGAAACACATACACAATTTAAAAATTAATGAATGTTCCATTTTAAGAAGTTGTCAAATTCACCGGCTGTTACCCCTGTCTTACCCAAGGAAGTATCTCCTCCCTACATAGCAAAGATAACTGGAACAATTTCAAGACAACACCATATGGTTTATGAATGAAGGACTGCAGTTCAGCAATGTAAACAAATCCACCCTACAATATGTTTTTGGGAGGCAAGGAGTGTTTTTGTACTGCACCTTGTCAATGCGTAAGTATCATCCAAGCTATTCCATCCTGTTTTCTTCTCATCACAGATGCATAAAGACCTGTGAGGAGTTCAAGAAAGGTCTCCTTCATTTGTATGTTTCTCCTCCAAAGAAAATAAAGTATTTAACAAAAACACCATCACTACTTACCAGTGCTCTCACAGTTCATGAAGTTATCAAAATACAATTCTTAAAGTTTCGGTCGTATTTATGTCATACATTAAGACAGATCTTGAAAAAGATTCTTATTTGGAGCACAAACCACTAAAGGTTCCTTGCACCAAAAGGTAACCTTTTGAAGCTTTGCATTTATATCTCTCCTTTCCTCTAAGGAGTTTAAGGACCTTGTCCTCATTTTTATTCTCATAAGAGCCCTGTGAGGCAGGCTAGTTATCCTCATAGTACAAATTATTGGGGGGAGGAAATGAAACATGTATACAGCCTTCAACTCCCTAGAGAAAAGGTAGGATAGAAATGTAAATAATTAAAATTAAATCACCACAGTTCACTCTGTGACACCAACATGATCTGTCTCTATTTTTGTCCCTGGGCAGCTCCTCATCTGCCAGCTCTAGTGAATGTTGCTGACTGCCTCATTTCCAGGTTGATTCAGGTCTCAATGCTTCTTTGCTCATATTTAGGTTCTTTGATTTCAAGCCTCAGGGCTGAATTTCAACCACAGTCATTACTGCAATCCGCAGACAAATCCCAAATCATAATTTGCATTCATGGATTTTATTAATATGTTCTCTCTAGGAATATCTAGGTCCTCCAGTGCTACTCTTTGATCAACTTTAATCAAATTTCACACTGAAGGACCTAGAGATTCCTAGGGAAAATACAGTACTCCACTAGGCATTTGTAGCTCCTTCAGCGCAATTCTATGGTCAATGTCTGGCAGATGTTGACCACAGAATTGCATTGGAGGACCTAGAGGGGTAAAAACAGTGTTTTTGTTATCTGCATTTTCCCCACATTCACAGGGTTCCTGTGCCCCTACTGCCAGCAAATGTGAAGGGACAAGTGTATTTAAGTAAAATCCAAGCAAACGGTTTACAAAGATGAAGTCTTAAATAACAAAGCACTTTGAAAAGTGGACTTTAGAACTATTTGTTGTTGGTGCTGGATGCCTTCAAGTCCTTTCCAACTTATTGTGACCCCAAGGTGAACCTATCATAGGAGTTTCTATGCAAGCTTTGTTCAGAGGGAGTTTTTTTAATATATTAAATTAATATGAAAAGATGCATGGTGCAGTGGTTTGAGTCTTGGACTACAACTCTGGAGATCAGGGTTCGATTCCCAGCTTGGCAATGAAACTTACTAGTCATTACCACCTTGGGCATGTAAGTTCTCAGTCTCAGGGGAAGGCAATGTTAAACCTCCTCTGAACAACTATTGCCAAGAAAACATCATAATACAGTATGTTTTCCTTAGAGTCACTGTAAGTTGGGAATGACTTGAAGGCACACAACAACAACAACAACAAGCAAAAAACAAGCCTTGCAATTACCTAGGCCCGGATGGGCCAAATGAAGTGCCTTCCGGGAACTTTGGGGCCATAGTATTCAAATGACGCACCCCCCAAACCACCTGGAAGCCCATCTAGGACTGGCTAATGTGGTCCAAAGCCAGCCCGAAAAGGAGTGGCAAAAAGCTGCTCCTAATGGCAGCCCATTTGGGACCATGGTAACGGCCTACTTGGGCACCATGGTGTCCAGTCACTGCAGTCCCAGAGCAACAGTGACTTTTGCAATGGTAACCATTTGGCCTTTCTACTTCACCCCACACTCGCATTTCCCAGTATTTAAAGTATAACCCACATTATATTATGAACACCACTTAACAAATTTAACATCCCCCCTTTTTTTCTGCAGTTTATCAGTAACCATTTAATTAGTTTATCATGACATTAGAACTTTCTGTCAGAGAAGGCTAAATATCTCACAAAACTACAAATCCCAGAATTCCATAGCCTTGAGCCATGCTATTTAAATTGCTGTCAAACTGCATTATTTCTGCAGTGCAGATGCATCCTAAATGCATGAGGAAAAATACCTTCTGCCGGGCCTTCTGCTTCAGCCTCATGCTCTGTGCTGAAGTGACAATGAGGTGGATGATGATGGTGATGATGATGATGGTGATGATTTTATTTTCTTATATCTTGCCTTTCTCCCAATATAGGGACTCAAGGCAGCAATCAGAGGTGGGTGTATTTTGTTGATCAGACCAGTGGCTTAAGCATTCAGCTTGATTTTAAAAGTAACTAAGAATAAGCAATTGCTTATAGGAAATTGAAAATAAACATTTACTTCATAGTATCTATAATTATAATGGTAACAAACTACTTTGGGCCCTTGGAAGCTTTACAGCAGTGTTCCAAGTCCAGAGCAAAAAACAAAGGCCGAAATCCAATCATTAGTTGCAACTAGAATACACCCTTTGGGAAAATGGAACCTGTTAAGTCATCATCTCTGTAAGTTCCACTGATTCAATGGGTCTTGAACAGATTTTCATAACACATAAAGATCACACTGAGGACCACATATTGTCTCAAATACTGAGACACATTCAATGGTGTTCCTCCAGGTCTATACTACCTTGGCCCAAACATTCCACAATGTAATTTGCAGTACAGTGCAATCCTACCATTCTTTGCAGTAGCTTAAACAAATGTAATCTAAATTTACTAGACTGCTCAGTATACGTACGTTGAGACGGAAAATAGGCTAAATTATGGACAAAGGTTAGAAAATGACACCAGTACAAAAGGAATGGAAGATTTGCAGCTAGCACAGATCACAGGCCAGCCTTTTCAAAGAACTGTCCACCACAACAAAATTGGATCAACTTCAAGGGAAACTTGTATCTGATTTGTCCCTTGCCAGGAAATGTTAAATGATCACTGGGACAAAAGACTGCTGGCCAATCTTTTTGTTTTTCTTTTCTTCTTAGATAGCAGTCAGTTTAATTTATTGGTGCAACCCTAGAGCTTATCATACAATATGCTAGAACGTCTGTTAACAAAGTACTATGTACATATTTCACTTTTTCCCTATAAAGAGCAGAAGCTATATTTCCCAAGCTTCCGCATTATAATACTTGACCATGTCACTATTGTTAAACTGATTCTGGATCACAAGCTTCCAAATCTTATAGAGTCATAACAACATAAAAAAATTAAACCTCCCATTGTAGCTCTGAAATGGGGGTGGGTAGGGGGGATCTTCAATGAACACTACCATGAAGGCCAGTGCATTACTTTTCCAGGGTCCATATTTCACATTCAAAAATAAATTTATCCCAAAGCCAACCTTACTTAGAGAGTAGCCAAAATCTCAACCATCTTATTTTACTATTTCATAATTTAAAAATGTCCTGGAGTACAATGGGCTTTCTGTTCCTCTAACTAAATTAGGTGCCTATTTTCTGAACTGTCATTCATCTTCCAAGGGAGCACCCAAATGCTGGCAAGAATCCTGTTGGCACATTAGCAGCTGTACCCTTTCTAGGGACCCGTAGTGGTGAGAATAAAAAAGATAAATCCTGCCAGCTCCAAGCAGCCTATTT
The DNA here is from genome assembly GCA_034509955.1 of Urosaurus nigricauda. Taxonomy (NCBI): domain Eukaryota; kingdom Metazoa; phylum Chordata; class Lepidosauria; order Squamata; family Phrynosomatidae; genus Urosaurus; species Urosaurus nigricauda. Next base: position 91,089,079 of record JAOEGL010000003.1, read on the forward strand.
CTCTAAGGCTTCCCTTCCCTTGTGGTTGCAGTATCTGCAGTTACATAATTATGGCCACTCTATTTGGAAGAGTGGATCAAGTGTTTTGAAGTCTAAAAGGAACAAGGACTATATCCACACTGCAGAAATAAAGCAGTGTGACTCCATCCAAAACTGTCAACATGGATGGGCTGAGATTGTGACATTTTTTTCTTTCTTGTGGTTCACAGTGTAGTCAAATTTTGTTTCATGATCCTATCATGAGGTTTTCTTGGTAAGACTGCTTCAAAGGGGATTCGCTGCACAAAATCATTAAAAATACTGTGTATAAAATTATATTCAGGTATGTTTATAAGGTGTATACAAAACCTAAATGAATTTCATGTTTAGACTTGAGACCCATCCCCAAGATATCTCATTATGTATATGCAAATATTCTAAAGTCTGAAAAAATCAGAAATCCAAAATACTTCTGGTGCCAAGTGTTTAGCATAAGTGAGACTTGACCTGTATAGCAAACAAACTAACAAATGTAGAAAAATGCATACACTCCTGCATTTTAAATGATTATTGTCCCATTAACACTTTTCACATGGCCATTATTCCCTGTTTTGTGATAAAGGTGCTAACTTCTACCCAATAGCAATGTGCTGACATAAGGCATTTAAGTATAGCCCATAATTGCTGATAACAGCTTCTCATTCTTTTTCATAAATTAAAATAAAAGTTTGGCATTAGTGCTGTTATGAACTGGAATATGCTATCTTTAAAAATATATATATTTCACAATAAATAAAGATGCCAAAGTTTTGGAGAGGTCAGGTTATTTGCAACTAGGAACTGAACTGTTCTTAGGAAATCTACTTCCTGACCATGTTTTTCTAGTGTTTTTGTGAAATTCTGCAGATTACAGTTAATGTGGATGTCTGTTTTCAGAATAAATAATAATAATGAGCTTGAAAGATGGACAGATGTTTTGATATTTTCATCTACCTTTCTGCATGATGATCATTCTAACCCTAATTCAGAATTATCTATGGAAACCAACATTTGCTTTATTTCCAGCATTCATTGCCTAAGGTTATAAATAATTTTGATTATAACTCCTATTGGGAGAAATAAATAACAGTAAAGCCAAATATAAGTTCTTGCACCATTTTGGATAGCTCTTTAATTCAGATTCATGTTCTGATGGATGCGAATGCACTTCAGACATTTTGTCTGTTAGCTGATAACACAGTTAAGCTCTGTAGTGTTTGCCTGTTTAAAATGCAAGAGGTAAAATGATCCTCCAAATTCTGGGATACCAGTGCTTTGGAATCAGGTCTGGGAACGTGCCTTTTGAAATAATCTATTTTTAATATGCCATTATCAATTAATTAAATATATGGAGAAAGGATCTTTGGAAATTATTTCTATTTCTCACAACAACTCAGGTTGTTTTGGAGCTGCTTTTACATTTATACTACATAAGTCTTCTTGACATATTACAGCACAAGCAACTTCATCACTGCAATGCACTGCCTCTGCTCATCAAGAAATGACTGTCTCTGCCATTTAGGTCACAACACAAGATGTAACATGGAGCAGAAACGAAATCCTTTGGTGAGCATGAGCATTTCTCTCATCCTTTGTTACAAATCTTTCTTACCAGTTTATAAAAAATAAAATCAGTCAGCTATACATGTTTCAGTTTCAAGTGCCATAAAATTTAGGTCATTGGAGAAATAGTTTACATTATGATGTGATGTGTCATCAATCTTTGGCATAGTCTGCAGAATCCGGCATCTAGGGCCAGTCCTGCCATGCAGCAAATAGAGAAGGGGGTCTTCATCAGGTTTACCAAGGGGGGGGGGGGGAGAACAAAGTCAATGTCCTGAAACATCACTGACCTCATCTGTCAATAGCTAATTGAGATGGAGGTAAGAATAGAGGATGACTCTATGATGATAACAATGGAAAACAGATGTCAACAGTCACCATAAAGCTTTAACCACAGGCAGACCTAGAAAAGATCAGAAGCCCCATTGTGCCGTCCCAGGCCAAAGACAAGATCCCCCCCCCCCCCCATGCTCCATGTCACATACATAAGCAAGTTGGATGAGATATGGTCTTTCACCATATTTGAAGCCTGCAGACCAGTCTGAAAGTAATCAGGACAGGCTGTGTTCTTCAAGTACTGTACTTCAAGAGAGAAGAATGACCATGGGACAGAATGTTAATGGTGTCACCTAGCTATTGCCAATTAAAGCACTTTCCTCACAGTACCTGATTTCATTGTCACTTCTATGAAGGATTATCTTCTCTCCTCTACCAAGAGCTACCAGCTTCTCACTAGGTAAGGAAAGATAAAGAAAACAAGACTGCCTTCATTTCAAGAGCAAAGGTTTACAGAAGTTTCTCAGGAGGACTGCCACCACAGCAGGTAATCTGAAGGATGGCAGATAAACATTTGGCTGGGTACTACTCACTTGCTTTCAATAAAGAGGGCAAATGCAGAGGACGTGGTCACAAAAGCTAAGGAAGATTTCTTTAGCAATGCTATATCTTAACCACAAAAGCCTCACATGGAGAGCTGTTCACATAAAATTCTGCTTTTTTTTTTAACCCCGTAAGGAGGAAGGGAATCTGCCAAGGAAGATACCTTTAGAATGGTAGATGTCCAACTTGATCTCTCCTATGCTATACTGACAAGCTGGGATGTGTTCTGCATTCTACTTTGGTTTGAACAACAAAGAGTGCCTTTGCCTTGACCCATCCTCAACAGCATAGGAGAGATCAAGTTGGACATCTCACCTCCTAAGAATGACACCATTCTAAAGGTATCTTCCTTGGCAGATTCCCTTCCTCCTAAAGGGGTAAAAAAAAAGCAGAATTTTATGTGAGCAGCTCTCCATGTGAGGCTTTTGTGGTTAAGATATAGCATTGCTAAAGAAATCTTCTATCCAGAATTTAATAGGATTTCAGCCACATCAAAGTGTTTCATTTTTAACAGCTTTAATCCCTTTCAGCCTCTGGCTGTCTCCCAACAAAAGTCAAGTCAATTAGTTAAGAAGTCATTAGAAAAGCACTCACATGTTAAAAGTTATGCTTCTAAGTCCAGCCTCTTTCAGAACTCCCCAAAGAGACACTCAGACCTACCTGGTGCACCTGGCCAGCATCCAAAAAGTTCTACACATGAGATGCAAAACAAACAAAAACATAACAAAGCTCATTTATCAGTCTTTTTCAGAATTGCAACACACATTTACATATCCTGAAATGTTTAAGTAAATTATTCTACATATCAGCACCCTTTTTTGGCAGGAAGCCACTCATAACTTTTTGGGTGCAAGATCCCCATTTCCAATCAGTTCCAACTAGAACTCTTGTACAACAAAACTCTTACATAAAAAATCTTAGATATAAACAAAACCTTGTGCAGAAACCAGCACTCATGAACAACAAACTAATGTGTAGTTTTGATACAAGATGTTTTCTTGTTTGTTTGCTTATTTATTGCACAGAAAACAACATTCATGTACAACAAAAATCTTACAAAAATATTTCACAAAAAACATCAATCTTGTGCAAAAAATAGCCAGATGAAAAAATCACACAATTCTCAAGCAAAAAAGACCATGTATTTCTGCCTAGTGTATTTCCCCCCAGACATTTTGAGATATGAATATTGGGTGAGAACTGTGCAGAAATATTTATTTTCTCAGCAGTGGGGAGAAAAATGTGAAAATTATTTGCCCTTGCTTGAGGAAGAAATAGTGAAATATTAACATTCCTGGAGACAGATGACTATAATTTCTACTTTTATGCAAAAAAACCGAATCCAAGAGTTACTGAATATCCTCACTACTGCCAAGTATTATTCCAGGCAGAGATTCAAATTCTTTTATTCTCAAGAGACAAATTCCTTTATGCTCAAGAGACACCATAACTTTGGTACTAGGCTGTATCTTTAGAAGTCCAACATTTCCCTCTATATTTCCTTCCCAACCAGAAGACATGACACTTACAGATTGCTCTATTTAAATAAATAAATAATTTATTGCTAATTTCTCCATTGTTTCAGTGCAAGGGCACTGTTTTACAATCTTCTGTAGATGATCTCCTTCCTTTAAGGACAACTTGTCCAGGCCACTAGTGTATGGGATTGAACGAGGCCAGAGCAAAAAATAGGCATACTCACTTCCATTTCAGCCTTTTTCTTCCTCCCTTCCCCTCCATCTCTCTCTCCTCCCACTCCACCTTTCCTCCATATAGAGATGGCAATTGGGAAAGCTGTTGACTGTTCTTATGAAGGGCTAAAATTAATCACTAACAGAGGACCTTTTTCAGAAAAAGTCACCAGCCACTAGTTACTCACCCCCAGTTTAATGATGCTTTTCTTCACCCTTGTGTATTAGTAGCTCTTTTCCATCAGTGGTGTGATGACTCTGCTCCAGCTCTTAAGTCTAAACTGTAAAGGTATTACAGAAGCTCCCATACTTCATATTCATTTAAGGTGCGACGTCTCCCCTGTGTCCCATCAGTTAGGACAATATACTGTGGGAGGACATGGGAGAGGACCTCTTCTGACGTGGCATCCCAGTTATGGAATAGCCTCCTCTTAGAGGTCTGATTGTCACCAACTGTGCTGTCATTCCAATGCCAGGTAAAAATATGGCTGTTTACTAAGCTTGGGGGTGGGGGGGCTGATTGGTTTTGCACATGTGAATAGTTTTAGTATTTCATTGTTTAACCTTTTATTTTTATTTTTTTAAAAAAACTTGTTTCTCATTGTTTTAAACCATTTAAAGTAATTTTATGGAATCCTGCCTTGGGATCCTGAGATAAAGGGCAGCATACAAATGTTATAAATAGATAAATAAAGTTGAGAAAAAACAAGGAATGGCTCAATTGGCTCACTGACAGCCACTGCCCCTGCTTCTCCTACATACAGGGGGCACAGGAATGGCAGTCACATTTAATGGAGGGCTCTCTCTAACTGGGCAAAAGACATACTCTCTTGTCATCCTCAATACTTTTTAAATGCTGCTATTTTGGCAGCAAATACCATCCCCAAACTCCCCCACATCCACACCTTATCACTTATCCTGCTGAAAACACAGCTGGTATGAAAAGAAAACTTTCTGAGGGAATGTTAACCAACAATCTCCAATGAGTGTGTGCTGTTGCACTGTTGTCCAAAGTTCAGGAGATTTTTTATGACTTGTTAGGTTATAACTCCCCTTCTGCAAAATTAGATGGTGCGGCAAGAAGAAGAAAAATTCCCAAACCCCCATCAGACGTAATGTGTTGGGTTGTTTAAGAATGAGCACTTTTTGAAGCTTCAAGCTTCATGCATCACATAACATAATGGAGATGCAGCCAAAGACACTAATATTAATGTCAGCTCTGTTGAAAACCTGACATTGCATGTGGTGAAATATTACTGCTTGGCAACAGAGCTAATAATATTTTTTCAAAGAAAAATCTCTGCTAATGAGAAGAGGAAATGGACTTGCTCCAGTTTTTGCTAGTCTGAAAAGAAGAGGCACTCAGACAACAAAGATACTTCAGAGACAAAGCAAGAAAAATGTTTTCTCTGCAGGGGAGAATGTAGGTAACACACTGAAGAATAGGAGGAGGAAACAAATGTCTGAGGAAAAGTCAAGGCTGTGAGTAGGACAGAAGAACTGAGGATAACCATTTTCTGAGTGGCTTTCTTACAAACCTCTAGTCAACCACTTCCAACCTTTTAGTTTTGTCAAGTGAAAGCTTAACATTCAAGGAGCTATGAACAGTTTATTTAGGACACAACAGTGCTTTGAAAAACCAGGTAATGTTACGCATTTGTGCTCCCCATTCACTTCACACCTCACATCCAAAGATGTTCTGAATTCCTGGAACGCTCAGAGGACTTGGGCTTACATCTCTCATGATTTATCGATGACTTACAAGCAATCCTGAGGGAGAAAGGAAGCTGAAAGAAGAATGTCCTGGTTTGTGGGAAGAGGCTACAGTTTATTATCATCTTGGAATAAAAGAGTGGGCTGATGGGTCATGATGAACCTGGAAGAAACCTACCAAAGAGCATCAAACTTGAATTGAGAATGGTTCTGTGATATTTCAAATACATAGGCCTAAATGGAAGTGCTGGGTTGAGTAAATCATGGAAAACTGGGAAGTTTTTCTATTGGGGCTAACAGTGGGATACCAGCCAATAGTTCCTCCCCTTACAGAGGAAAATCTCAAACCCTTGTTAGTGTGACAAGCCTGGCCTCATGCTTCTTATTCCTAGTAAGGCTGTTTCACACTCCTGTTACCATTTTTGAAGTACCAATCTATCCAGAATGCTGGAAGACTTATCAGAATTTTCAAGATCTGAGCAGAGCTGTTGATGATCAAAGCTCAAGGAGATCCCCCATTCATAGGGGCACCATAAATCAAAGCCAACTTGGCAGCGAGTAACAACAAATAGTTCCTATTATTAAACTGTGATCTCATGTATCCTTCAAATTCTTACTTCAGGCTGGCCCTGCCATCACACAGAGTGAGATAGATGTTTTGGCCAGCAGATTTGGATATTCATGAGAATATCTTGGTTCAGCTCTAAAACTGTTTATGGTTATTGAGAAATACATGTCACAGAATTAAAAACATTTAAAAAGAGACAGGCAGGAGGCGGAACTCTGATGGATCAAATCAAGGACACATCTTGTCCAGGATCCCCTTCCCACAGTGGTTGATCAGATACCTCTGGAAAACTCAAAGCAGAACTGCTTCTGAATCATATTGCCTCCAAACATGATGGTTTCCCATAGCCATCATAACCAAAAGACATTTACCAGCTGATCTGCCATGAATTTGCTACTTCTCTTTAAAGGCTAGTGCCCATAACCACATTTTGTCAGAGCAACTGTTATAAATTAATTGTGGATTGTTTAAATCTAGTTGCTAGTACAGGCACACAGGATTTAACAGCCTTAGGTTTTGAGGATGCTTTGGGTGTGTAAGTGACCAACATGCATTGTTTTGTAGTTTAAAAGCACTTTAACAATAAAATAAAATAAAATAAAATAAACATCTAGGGTACAGAAAGGACAAGTTTATTGCAAGACTGCTTCCCTGCCTTCTGGGAATCCTCTCTATGCACAAAAAGCACAGACGAAGAGACAGTTCTTGAGGAAAATAGCTCAAGGATACCATTGTTCCTAATCTTCTCAAAACTGGCACGACACAGTGTGTAGGTGGGTTGCAATGGGAAGCGGGATGGGAATCACGTCATTTTACTTCCTATTTTATTAATACAAGTTTCTGTTCCTCCAATACAGCAATTGTAGCCATTCTGCCAGAAATTATCAGTGGCAGAAGAGCCCACACAGTCTCAGCCTCTCCTGTATGGCTTTCCACAGGCCAGGTTTTGAGTTGAATCAAATTGACAGCTGAGAAGAACAGGAAGATTCCAGGAGTCACCTTTCAGCTTGCTGGCCTAGCCTGTCACATGACAACAACCAAGTCTAGAGAAAACAGACACTGGCACCTCGGGGAATGGAGAAGAATTGGAAAAACAAAAAACAACTCCGCAAGATTGTTCTGGAAATGGGACACGCTCGAGGACAGAATACGGAAGCTTGGGGAAAAAATCATATTCTAAAAGTGATAAACTATCAAAGGGATTGCTTGCCCTATCCTTTTAACTGGAATATTAAAACAGGGGTATTTTTTCTATTTCTGATTGTATTATCTACTTTATTTATTATTTATAAGTATTTCAAGGATTAATATCCAATAATGGGATTCAAGGCAGGTTACAATAACTTAAAAAGACAAAATAATTTAAATGGACAGAAGTGATCATTTATAAAAGTTTTAAAAATTATTAAATATTATTAATATTAAAGTATAAGTTAAAACACAGTTAAAACCACTTTGTCAACATTAGAGACTCAGGAAGGTTACCAGAGATCATAGTAATTCCAAGTCTATTTAAGGACAGATCAAAGCATGTGCTATACCCGAAGACCCACTGTCTTGTGATTCTGACCAGTGGTGACTGGTTGTTGCCATGTCAGTGATGAATATGCTCTGGGTTTTAATCTAAATTTTAAAGATGCTATACTATTCCCAAGTAAATTCATCACCTTGGATGGCTCCTTTGAATGAAGATTACAACTCAAAGATTCACTGTCCCACTGGCAATGAAGCCAACCGTGACTACTGAATAAGACAGCATAACAGTAAGAAATGATGTCCATCATTCCTTTAGGAGATTCAGAGAAAACAAGAGGACTTACAGATACTAACAAATTTACTCCAGGCTTCTGTAAAGCTGCAAATCTGTCATGTCTTGCTGCATCTAGCAGATATTTAGACAGAGGAAAATTAGTACAGAGCTTTTGGGGAAGGTGCACTATAATTCTCAGAATTGCTCCCAAAAAGTAACTTTTCCTAGTTATGATTTAGTAAACAGAACAAACATAGGTGTGAGAACAAGTGGCAGATCTCTGATTCCCTTCATAACAGTGATGGCTATCATATACAGTGGAATTCACAATAGAATAAAGCTGCCTTAAGCCAACAAACTTGAACTGGACACATCTGAAGCCAGTTTTCAGAGTATATGAAAGAATAACAGGAAGGTACTGTACTCTAAGGATTAGAAAATGAGCTTGGACCTGTCAGAAGATAACATGAACACAGTTTCCTGAGTATTTGGACTCTATGATTACTTAGTACTTGGATTCTAAGAGGGGAAGCTACATGTTATGTATAGAAATGTTTCCTCTGCTTCTCTGTAAAATGATATTATGAAGATGAACTTGAAGGAGAGAAGAACTAGATGAAAAATTGGTTGTTACTTTTTCTCTCACAAGAACTTTGCCTGAATATGTCCAATTTCAAACATGCTCTCGTTTCCCCAATTCTGAAGAAACCCTCTCTCGACCCCTCTTCTCTGTCTAGCTACCGCCCGATCTCTCTTCTTCCTTTTCTCTCTAAGGTTCTGGAACGGATAGTTTATTCTCGCTGTCTTGAGTTTCTTGAAGCCAATTCCATCCTGGACCCGTTTCAGTCTGGTTTCCGCCCACGGCACTCTACAGAAACAGCCCTCACCAAAATCTCAACTGATCTCTTGCAGGCCAAGGCAAATGGCCTCTACTCTATTCTCATTCTTCTAGATCTGTCTGCGGCCTTTGACACCGTGGACCACTGTCTCTTGCTTGACTTACTTTCTGACCTCGGGTTCTCCGACTCTGTTCTCAACTGGTTCAAATCTTACTTGTCAGACCGATCCTTTGCCGTGGTCACAGGTGGTCAGACTTCCTCCTCTGTCCCCTTATCTGTTGGAGTTCCTCAGGGCTCTGTCTTAGGTCCCCTTCTGTTCTCTCTTTACACACTGTCCCTTGGTAATCTCATCAGTTCTTTTGGCTTCTCCTATCATCTGTATGCCGATGACACTCAGCTGTATCTTTCAACCCCTGACCTTTCGCCGGGGCTCGAACAGCAAGTCTCCTCTTGTCTGGCTGCCATCTCTCAGTGGATGCGGCATCGGCGCTTGAAGCTCAACATGTCTAAGACAGAGCTTCTCATCTTCCCACCTAAGCCCACCCTTCAATACTCCTTTTCTGTTTCTGTTGACGGCATTTCTATTCAGCCGGTTCAGCAAGCCCGCAGTCTTGGCTTCATTTTTGATTCCTCGCTGTCATTTACTCCCCAGATTCAGGCCACCGCCAAGACCTGTAGATTCTTTCTTTACAACATTGCTAAAATCCGTCCTTTCCTCTCGGCCTCCACCACCAAGACTCTGGTCCATGCCCTAGTGGTATCACGACTAGATTATTGTAACCTCCTTCTGACAGGGCTTCCTCTCTCTCATCTCCATCCTTTAATCTCTGTCCAGAACTCAGCTGCACGTATTATCACATCTGCTCGCCGCTTTGACCATGTTTCTCCTCTTTTATCCTCCCTTCACTGGCTCCCCTTCCCCTTCCGCATCCAGTACAAGCTTTTGTTGTTGACTTTCAAAGCCCTCCACGGACTGGCCCCTCCTTACTTGTCTGAACTTCTTTCTCCTCACACTCCTTCTCGTACCCTCCGTTCTGGTAGTCTAGGTCTCCTGTCCCAGCCGAGGATTTCCACTGCCCCATCCCGGATTCGTCCCTTCTCACTTGCTGCCCCTCACTCCTGGAACCTTCTTCCCCCACATGCACGCCTCATCACTTCCCTAACCAGGTTCAAAACTGAGTTAAAGACTATATTATTTAGGGAAGCTTTCCCAGGACTGTGCCATCCGCCCCAGGATGCCTCCTTTTAACTTTGTATTAAGAAGCCATGCCCTCCCTCCTGTCCATCTGCCTTGGTCCTGGCCCCAGAGGGAGAGAAGAACCACTGGACCTCACCCCCTTTCCCATCACCTTCCCCTCTTCCTTTTGTGTTGTCTCTTTTAGACTGTAAGCCTGAGGGCAGGGATCCGTCTAATTTAAGATTGTATGTACAGCACTGTGTAAATTTACAGCGCTATATAAATAAAGGTTAATAATAATAATAATAATAATAATTCCTACTACTACTAGAAGCATCAGTGTAATCAATTTATTTTGATTTTATTCACTTACATGGTGCCAGAACTAACCATCAAAATAGTTTACAAAAGCTAAAGCAGTAACTCATAACTCAAGGAACTTTTTGTCTAAATCAAGAAAATGTTGATGCAAATACTTACTCTGGTTGATAGGCTTTTCAAAGTCTGTAGGAATTATTTTTGGAGCCATTAGGCTAAGTACCTCTCGTACAAATGTTGAACCACCTCTAATATAACTGGGGTTTTATTTAGGAAAGCTTCATCACCAGTGTAAAATGGGCCTTATTTTTCAAACCAGTGTTTTTGACACTAAATGAAATCAACCCAGACTTAAGCCACAAGTATGTATTTGCAGACACAATGTTGCCTTTTGCTATACTTAAGGACTATTATCTGCTGCTTTTCCCATTGATGGAAGGCTCTTCAAAAGAAAAAGCCTTTGGAGACTATCCAATAATTAAGATGTTGTGTACGAGGGAATGTAATAATAGGGTAAAAGAAATCCCATAACTTGTCAGCTGAGTAGACATATAAACAAACTTCAAAAAGCAGTCTGGCTGGGGGGAGGGGAAGAGGCATGCTTCCCACATATACATTATAAAGATCCTGGATGTTTGAGTGCACCCTTATTTTGGAGGTTTAAATCAAAGGCTTTCTCTAGGGCTGTTTCTCAATCCCAAATGTGTAGATGTCCAGGCACCATTTCATCAAAGCAATTTCTTTAAAATAAAAAAGGAAGAATCTTTTCTTAATAGTTTGAATGAACCTGTTGATTTAGCTGTAATTATACAAATTCTTTTACACTGTGCAATCTGACGTGCATGAACTCTTCTCTCTCTCTCTGTGTGTGTGTGTGTGTGTATCTTGTCAAGTTTACTTAAACTGTCCACTCCCTTTGTTTCAGGTGATGGGAAGCAATGGCAAATGTCCACCTGTTTTGGAGAAGCAATTAGTAAAAATCAAACCAACTCTTCCATATGTGTGCATATGTGTCCTCAAGTCTCTTGTCTTGGGAGTTTCATGGGGTTTTTTTGGGCAAGGAATACCCAGAGGTAGTTTTGCCACTTCCTTCTTCTGAAATATAGTCCACAGCACCTGATCTTCTTGGTAATTTTCCAGCTTCTTCATTTCAAGAGATGAATGGTCCATCCTTCTTAGATTAATGCTAATATCATTATATTTTATGGATTTCAGCTTTATTTAGGGAAATACCCAGTAGGGTAACATAATAAATATAATAATTAAACAAGAAAGAGTAAGAAAGATGAGTTATTTAGTAGGTAAGAGAAAACAGTAAGTGAAACTGTCTGGAGTCACCTTTAGAGCTATATTTAAGAATTAAATAACAATATGATTTTCAAAAATGCAATCAAAACATTTAAAGCATAAATTTCCAGTAAAAAATGTTTTTAAATATAGCGCACCACTTCTCACACACACTACTAATACTACTCCATCATTAAAATGCAAATGCTTGCATGAATAAAAATGGGGCCAATCAGTCCATTTTTATGAAATGAAAGACAGCAGGGAGAGGGTCAGTCGGTCCTCCTGCGGGAGGGAGTTCCAAAGCCTGGGAACAGCCACAGAGAAGGACCTCTCCTGAATCCTCACCCAACGCACATGCAAAGTTGGTGGAACTCAGACAAAGCTCTTTTCTGCGGATCATAAAACTCAAGCTACCTCTTCCATAGAAGTGAATGGGCAAACCCTGGTGACTTATGGGATTTTTGCACACATCACTGTCCTTGGACCTAAAAGGACTTATAAGACTGGATGTGTGAGACAGAAGTCAGGAAAAGGAGGCAGGGAGCATCTCCTTCTTGTGACTCCCTGCAAGCTGCAATGTTCCTCCTGGCATAACTAGAAGTGATGTAACAGCACTCCCGACTTTAGATTTTGACCGCAGGAAGGCGGTTTTAGTTTGTTAGTCTGAATAAGGAGTTTGTCCCTAGAGCAACAGCTTAAAGAAGGAGTTTGTCCTGGGTTGGGGTGTGGGGTGGAGAAACGATTTTTTTTTTGTAAAAAAAAAAAAAAGTGAAACAGTTTATTCACAGTAAAACCTAATGCCCTGCAAGGATATAATCTTCTGCACATTTACCTGATAGTAAGATCCACCATACAAGAAGTGAGACTGAGGGGTGGAACGGACTGCCACAAAGAAGAAGAAAGCCAGATTGGGGCCATGGCAACTGCAAGCCATGGCCCCAATCTGCCATTTTGTCAGCCCAAAAAGAAGCATCAAAGAGCTTCTCCTTTTTGTACTGGCAAAAAGCTGGCTTTTCACTGCTGCAGCTTTAGCGGGCAGCGTCTAAAGTGCGGGCAGAGCACCCAGAAGCTGGCTGCCATGCAGGTAGCTGGACAGCATGAAGCTGGCTTCCAGGCGTCATGGACATGCATACACCATGTCCCCAAGCTGGCTAGAAGCCAGCTTTTCATGCTGGTCTGTATTAGCCTTTACTTTGAATAGAATCTGCAGGATTGCAGATCCACAGTTTCTGCCTCTGGAATACTCTCCCTCCCACACCCCCCTTAACTAATGTGATATTGGGGAATGAGAAAAAGTCTCATATTATTATTTATGTACTTTTTGGTGAACCATGATGGAAAGGCAGAATTGACATGCTCTGGTTGTTAGCAAGTTGGCCCTGTTAAAAACCACATATATATTTTTCCATTGGGGGACACTGAAATTCACACTGAAACAGTGATACTCTTATTCGAACTCTCACTCTAACACTCAACCTCTTGGGATCCCACAATCCACCCAGTGCCAATATTGTTTTTAATTCCCATGGGTGTATATGAACCTTCAAGTTTCCTGTCAGCTTAGATGACTCCATTAATTTCATTGGGTTTTCTTAGGCAAGGAATACTCAGAAATGATTTTGGTAGTTCCTTCTTCTGAAATAAAGCCCTCAACACCTGGTGCATATGGGTGATGAAGTCACTGGGACTTATATAGAAGGCAATTTTAAATTCAAAAACACATATGTACAGTCAGACCAATGGATTCTGAATCTGCGGATTCTACCATCTAGGGCCTGAAAGGTGTGTGTGTGTGTGTGTTCCAAAAAGCAAACTTCGATTTTTCCATTTTATATGAGACACCATTTTACTATCTGTTGTATTAAGTGGAACTTGAGCACCCACAGATTATGGTTTACATGGGGTGTCCTGCTTAGCACGTACCAAGGGCCCACTGTAATATAAGAGATATATAGCCTGCCTGAAGCATTGCATCTAGGGATGAAAGAGAAAAAATGTGTAGTATTCAAATATTGAATGCTAGAGCAGCATTTGATAAGCATATCTGCCATGAGAAACATGGAGCAGGAAGGAAGAAAACAGTCATATTGCTTTAGGGATTTAAACCTTCCATTCTAGTCATTCCTCCTTTCCGCAAGAGCCCCAAATCACCAGGATCTATATGCTGAATGTGGACTTTGCAGTCAAGCTGACTGGGTAACTGTGGAGGCAGGGAGCCTATGGGAGGAGCCCTGAAATAATGGATTGTTTTAAACACTCATAATCCACAGCACTTAGTCTGATTCCTGTTGCATTTGGCAATTGAGAGGTAACAACAACATTGTGCAACTCAGAAATGTTTCCTGTATGGGTTGGGTAGGATCTTTATAATGATTATGTGCTGAACAAAAAGAAAGAAATGAAAAGTGTGTGGATAAGTTGAAAGAGTTAATCTTTTATGTCATTGCTCTTAATTCAAAGCACATTCAAACCCCATGTTGCTGCACTGTGAGTCCTGGTTATGACAATCCAGTACCAGCTGAATCAATACATGACAGGGTAGGGGTAGTCCACACTGTAGTTCTAAGGTTGAAGGAGGAAAGTTAAAATAAACATTTGTAATCACTGAAGGGGAGGAGGGAGTAAGACACAGAAATACTAGCCAAAACTGTAACTCTTAAGAATAGTATTTTGGAACCATAGTTTAGAAGTATACTTAATTCCTTGCAAAAAGGGAAAGCTGGTTCTCTGTGTCCTTTTTGGTTTGGTAAGAGCTTAAACTTTTTAAAAGTGTGAGCCATCTCTGTGGGTCACTGGGGGGGAAGAGCTAAAAGCCAAATTCTATACATTGTAGAAGCGCGGGCCTAACAGTGTGCAAATTTTTCTTTTAAATTTTTTTATATAGTCAAGGAGGTTTTGGAGTACAGAGGAGAAGGTGACCTGGGAACAGATGGAAAGTGCCCTCTAGGCATCATTTCCAGAAGGAAAGCGCCCTCTAGGTGCCTTATGCAGAGAAAAAAACATTTCAAAAAGAAGCAGCTTTTTTTTTCTTTTAAAAAAAATTTCCCTGCTTCTTTCTGCCTTGAAACCATGTCATGTGGTCATGAGATGAGCACTCCACCTGCCTTGGGAGCTGGCAGTGCGGTTGGTGGGGTTTCAATGTTGCTTTGGAAAAGGCAGCTTCAAGCCACTTTTTCCTGCCCATCTGTTAAAGCTTCCTAAAGTTCTGTGACCAGGCTGTGGGAAAATAACTGCTATGAGTCTAATAAGAGATGCTCTAGACCTTTTAATTACAATAAAGAAAGTTAGACACAGAGCTGCTTTTCAAAGAACCATCCAGATATTCCAAACTACAGCATAATTTCGTAGCCACTTTGCAACAGGGATTAAAATCTTGATTTATTACATTCTTTCTCTAAGTTGGAGCTTTCTCTGTGTTGGGCAAGATAATAAATGTTTTTATGTATTTTAAAATAAATTTTCACATGTGGAGACTTTCTGTGAAAATGTCAATTGTATAAAAAGCCCTGTATTTTGTGCAAAATAAAATATTTTTGTACAAAAAACTATTACATTGCTAATTTGTAAATGGATTAATATAACTTTTCAAGTCTCCAAAACACCTGAGAATGACCACATGGTCACTCTCCCATTTCTTTCTCAGTGGTAAATATCTAGGATATGCAAAGGTACTTTTTCACCAGAAGCTCAAATCTCCTTTCCAGGCTTCATCTCACTTTTACTAATCCTGCCTTATGTGACAAAGAGAGAAAAGAAAATATCAATGAAATTACAGCAAGACAATTTTATTTATTTATATTTATTTATTTCCAAGATTTATATCCTGCCTTTCTCCACAGTGGGATTCAACTCTTAGCTCCAGGATGTGGTATGCATCACTGACATTTGTAAAAGGAAAATTTCTTCTGGTGAAAATTCAGATGCTTTGTAATGCAGCCTTTCCAAATCCACCATTCTTCCAATAAATTGGATTGCAACTCCAGAATCTCCAAACAGTATGGCCCTTCAATTGAATCTGCATTACAGAAATTATGTAGTTTGACACGGCTTTAATTGCCCCAGCTCAAGACTATAGGATTCTGGAATTTATAATTCTGGGAGATACTTAGCCTTCTCTGTCAGAGAGCTCTGGTGCCACAACAAAAATACAAATCTCAGGATTCCTATGGGAGTTAAAGCAGTGTCAAAATCCATTATTTCTGCAGTGAAGATTTAGTTTTAATCAATCTGGCCATAGATAATCCACTCACCCCAAACAGACCAAGGATGGTGAGATTTCTAGTCTAAATCATCTGGAGTCTGCCAGGTTGTGAGAGGCCATATAATGAGTGCTTGGACATTATTAGAAGTGCAAGGATTGTATCTTGACAACTGGTAATTATGCCAACTGATTGCTGTTTCTGTGTAGAAGACAAGTGAGAAAACAACTGGCCATGAAGGCAAAAATAGCTAGACTGTTAATAGTTTCTATTGAAATACTTTACCTAAGTTGAGCAACTGAAGAGTTCATGTGGAATTCAGCAATGGCAGCTGCACTGTGTGAAAATAGGGGAGATGGTATAAATGGCTAAATAGCAAATGTCTTTAGAAAGATGCTCAACTTTCAGTATCTAATAGAAGATACTAGTGAGGCAAGCTTTACATCATTTTATCATCCATGATCGCTTGTCTGACACAATTTAATGTGAAGGAAAGCCATTTCCTAACAGAATAAACCTGTTGTGTCAAAGTCCTCTTACCATTTAAAAAAGAGTTATCAACATTTCTGAAGCAGACAAGAGGCTTCTTTGGATTTTAACTGGGTTTCAGTTGATCAAAATGGATATACAAGAATATGCAAATGATTCAGAAAACATATAAATTTATACATATTATCCAGTCTTCTGCAGCCAATAAGCCTGTGCTTTTTTCATATGGGGGGGGGGTTGCTCTCAGCTTTGTTTTGGTGAATTTTCACAAATTGAAATGAATTCATTCCTTCATTTGCACTGACAATTCAATAGGGAGAGCTATTCCCAGCTGACCATGCTGTACTTTCTTACTGTTAAGGAGAATAAAAAAGGTGGCTCTCATGGAAGAATACAAAGGGATTTGTTTTCAAACTTTTAGCAACCAAGCCTTTAAAGTGATGCGGGTGGATGAAAATATCTATTTCCTATCACCCACATTCACTTTTTTAAAGAGTTCTAATTCTTTCCCACATATACAATTTTCTGGGAGATAAATTCTTATTTACGACACTGAAACAAAATTTGGAGGTACAGTACCCCTATTTCAAAGGGACATCCTGGTCTAGTCAACCTATTACTTTTTTTTTAATTTACAAGTCCCAGAAACCCACAAACAGCATGGCCATTCAAGCCCATTACACAGAACGAAGGAAAATACATAACAACACTGCTTTGGCACAGTGATGCTCCTATATAACAATGTTACTCAAAATAGTGGTTTCTGGACTACTGCCAGACCCTAAGAAGTTTCCAGGAAAGAAAGAAATAATTATTCCCAATGAGCACAAATATAGTGCCAGTCCCTGACACACTGGGAGAGAGTGAAAATATAATAATTGCAGTCAGATAGCCTGAGAAGCACAGCTTCTCATAATATGCATTCATCATTATTTCCAAGACACATTGTTCACAAGTATAAAGGCTCAATTACAATTAAAAATGGACAACTACATTTATTTTTGTTTTAATGCAGCTCTTCAAGCCTCATTGGATGTTACCCCTGTATGGGCTCATCAGAATCATTCCTGCCAGCAATGAGTTTTCAGATCTCTGTGGTACTAGTTGCCAGCTAGAGGGGCAGTGACCAATGGCTAAGCTAAGGGCAAGGGTGTGCTAGTATCCAGGGAAAGTATTCAAGCAGGACAAAGAAAAGTATCATAGTTCAAGTATCACAGTTTGACTCTCTGTCATTTATATCACATGTAGCAGTAAATCAGAATTAAAGCAAGATTTTTCTGTATTTGGCCAGTTCTTATCACATAATGCCTAAAGCAAGATTTTTCTGTATTTGGCCAGTTCTTATCACATAATGCCTAAAGCAAGATTTTTCTGTATTTGGCCAGTTCTTATCACATAATGCCTAAAGCAAGATTTTTCTGTATTTGGCCAGTTCTTATCACATAATGCCATGCCCATTCTGTTGCTGCTTTGCATTTCCTTTGTTCCTGTAGTGCACCCTATTATTGATGGGAGAAAACCTGCCAACAGGCTCCTAATATTGCACCTATTCCATTAGTCCCCCTGGTGCAATAGGTCCTTTCCATGACATTAATAATCAAAAGCAATCATGTGGCATTGCAGGGGGCATGATTTTCCTCCTCGCCCCACTTCCCCTTACTATTCCCAAGGAGGTTGAGGTTGTTTTTACTCCATGCCTTTCAGGTTTTTATTTTTTTATTTTTGCTGTGAATGTAAAATTATACCAAAAGTTTAAAAAAAAATCCTGAAAGGAATGGAGAACAACCTTAGCAAAGGCCCACATACACTGAAGAGCATTGAGGGTGGGGAGTCAAAGGCTTTTATGGCCGGCATCCATAGTTTTTTGTGGGGCTTTCAGGCTATGTGGCCATGTTCTAGAAGAGTTCCTTTCTGATGTTTCACAAGCATCTGTGGCTGGCATCTTCAGAGAAGATGCCAGCTACAGATGCTGGTGAAACGTCAGAAAGGAACTCTTCTAGGACATGGCCAGATAGACTGAAAGCCCCACAAAAAACTATTGAGGGTGGGGTTAGGGAGTTGGTGTGGAATGAATTGCCAAAGCAACACACTCATGCAATTCAAGAGAAGTGTGATACTGAACTTTTATAAACCAGTATGTTCCCATTAGCTTCACTGACACAATTGTTGGGGGAAAAGAAGCTGGTGTGATAAAGTCTTTTATCTGTCTCAGGAGGTATAATACTAATGGTATACAGTAATAGGATGATTATCGCAGGGATGTAGTATGGGTGGGTCTACAAATATTGCTGAACTACAACTTCCATCAGACTTGGACGACATAGCCAATGTTGACAGATGAGAGGAGTTACAATCAAACATCAACACAGCTGTGCGCTCCCACATCTGTACTACAGCAATACCCTTAAAAGTACACTGGCAAATGCACATGGCACAAGAGGAAATCATTTGCCACCCACCATTCAACTCCAGAGGACACTTATAACTCTACAGGGAACAAAGAAAGTGTCAGACTGCACAGCTGGCACATAACAGGGAACAGGGTTAATCTACCTAATGGCAAGCAGTGGCTTCTCTGCCAGCAGGATAATGAATTCACCTTGAGGAAATGTAGCTTTCTTAAATTTAAGACTGAACCCCAGAGTGGATTCAACACACAATTTACATGTGAGCTGTCATTGTTTCTAGCTCTGCCCAGTAGTCCTATGAAATGGATTGGCCAAGAACCAATCTGTTCCATGTCACTAATATCTGGACAGGTTGAGTGGGTGTTTAATTCTCCCTATTTCTCTACAGAGTCATATGGATTAATAATTGTGGAATCCTTCTCTTTTCTGGCCTAACCACAAATTTGTCCAGATTAATAGAATTAACAAGGAAAATACCTATTTGATGTTGAAAATTAACCTGTTTTTAAATCCAACCAATTCTGAATCAACCTGGCATCCTTCTTGTCATAACATCACACCTCAAATCCCAAATAGGAAAAATAGGAATGGCAGTATAGCCTACATCATGAATACGCACATATGCACATATACCTATATACTAAGGCTTCTTCCCTCATGTTGTGCTTTGGTCTCCAGTCCACCAATCTGAAGAGCAAGTTGTGGTACAACACTGGAGAAGCATGAAAGGATGTGATCCTCTATACATTTAGAGAATACAGTCCACCTTTCATATCTGCAGGGGATCCATTCCGGACCTACACACACACATGGATAAAAAAAAAAAAAACCCATGGGACCTCAAGTCCCATTGTGGTTAGAGTCAAGATTTCTCTGTATGCCTTAACATGGGAGTAACTTGTTCAATTCCTGATAATTCTGCCATCAAAACAATATGAGGGTATATCGCTCCCTCATCATTAATTCATATTCACACACACACACACACACACACACACACATTCTTGCAATTTATCCTTCCCTCTCTCTGTTTCTCTCCCTCTCTCTTTGTGGCCAGGAAGTTCTCCCACTGGCCTTCCAACGACTGCCATCCCGTCCTCCTTTCTCACAATAATGTGCTAGGGGCAGCTTTACTTTTGTTTTCCTGGCTGATCCCTCCATCTGTTCAGTGACTGCATCAATTCACCAGCCATGTTTCTGTCTCCTGCTGCTCTCCACCTCAGCACCCCGCCAATCATTGTCTCTAATAAATCAGTCAATCCCCCTAAACAAAACCCCCCAAAGCTGGATAAATCCTTCTGACATCAGCCAGACAGTGAAAGGAGCTGAACTTGGCCTTTTTCTTTTTTCTTTTCCTTTCTTTCTCTTTCTCCTTTAAAAAAATATCCAGCGGTACAGCATTGCTGACTTCTATCAGGGATGGGGGAGTGTTCAGAAAATCCTCAGATTTGATATTCCCTTCCCTCCCACTTCTCTCATTTAATTTTGTACTGGGTATTCATTCATAAAAAATGTGCCAAATCCAGATTAAGGTGTATTTGCTTGATAGAAAATTTGGCAGTAAGAGATACAGGGCTCCCCGGTCCAAATTAGCTTGCCACCCAGTCACTGAACATTCTGTCTACCGACTTTTAGGGATTTTATCCTATGACAGTGATATAACTGTTCTTGAATGCAGTTCTGAGCACATTTGTCAGACATGTGTGATATATCCTGGCAGCCAAAAGCCTTCCTTAGATTCTTACTGTTGCTCATTACAGTAGAACTGTCTGCAGGTTTCAGCATTTTTACCACATAGTGTGATGTTATACTAATAACTAATCCACCAGGAAGGACTGCGGCTCCATCACATACTTGTACTATATTGTATTAAAAACTGGAGACAAGTCAACATTGTATGGCTATTAATACCTAATTGTAAGATAATATAGACATGGGTATACCTTCTAACCATGTAGAATAGGGCTGGGGATGATGTGATCTTCTAGACATTTAGAGAATACAGTCCAACCTTCATATCTGTGGGGATCCATTGCAGATCCCCCCATAGATAAAAGAACCCTACAGGAACTCAAGTCCCATTGTGCTTCATGGTGGGTGCAACATGCACCCAATGAATGCAACCAGGCTTGAAATCTATATCAAGAGCCCACTGTACAATCATCCCTCCCCATTAGGTATGGCGGCTAGGGCTGGTGAGAGTTGTAGTCCAGCAACATCTGGAATGCTACACATTCCCCATGTCAAGGGATGTTTTTAAAAATGTAATCCTTTGGACATATAAGGCCGTATGGGAGCAGGCACAGAGATCGATGAAGAGCACTTGTCCACAAAACATCTCCAGACTGGCCTTGGTGGTGATACTCTTTCTCCTTGTCTCTCCCTTTTCCTGGAGGGGTCTGGTATGCCTCAGTCATTGGTCCACTACTTTTCTCTCCATTCACAGCATCTTCATTAGATCATTTCTGCAGCCATGTCTGTTCTGATGGTTCTTGAATATATTCTCTCAGTCTCCCTCACATCTGACTATTGCTTATCTTCCTCCTGGATGTCTTAATGGCTCCTTAAAGTTACCATGGCAAAGATAAAGTTCTTAATTCTTATACCTTCAGGCTTTCCCTTATTTCCCTTATTTTCTTGGTATACCTGTGATTATTCTCATTTCTCATTCTTTTGCAGTTAAGGCTGCTGCAAGCTACTACCTGCCTCAAGGTTTTCGAAGGCATGTATTTCTTTCTGGGCATATGCTTAGTTGACTCTACAGAAACTTTCCTTTCATTGGTCTTTCCTTTTGATGTTTCTTATCTTTAATACAAAACACTTGAATAGATACATAGAGAGTAATCTTTCTCTTCTCTAGCAATGATCATGACATCCTCCCTCTTCTGCACCGGCTCTTTTTCATTTTCTCCACTAACTTCACATTTCTGGTTCTTAATGTACTTTCCCACATATTTGTTTAATCATATGTCCTAAATGTTGATCACCTTGTTTTGTCTGCCACAGAAATTCATCTCAAAGTTAGCCCTACTATTAGACAGTGTAAGTCAGGCATCTCAAGGGGGAGATACTAGTGGGTTGGGAAAGGTAGCAAGATGTTGGGCAGACAGAGCCATGTGTGCCACACAACATGTCCTGAATGCCCTAAATTAGCACACTGCCTCAGAAAGAGCAGAAAAAGATGCTTATCCCATTGCCTGTGCTGAAGGAACATTAAGTTGCTAGTCTTGTCATCAAGTTTCTGCATGCAGTATAGAAGGACATGCCCTCTGTTTCAGGCAGCAAAGTATCTTAGGCCCTTTCTGCTGTAGAGGTTTTTGGGGATTTTTTGCACATGGGTGGGTGTTTTCTTTTTCATCTAGGAAAGGCATTGTGCTCTTTCCCCCTTCTTTCACATAACTTCCACCAAGGCCACATTTTTACAAAACCTTTAAAGTCCTTTCCTGTATCCCCATGACATCCCTTCTCTAGAGCCTTCTGCTATTACTCAGCTTGTTTGCATGCTCTCTCTCTCTCTCTCTTGCTCTCTAGCCCTCCTTTTATCAGGCTCTTTCTTCATATCCTTACACTATCTAGACCACCTAACACAGAATGTAAGTCAGGTGGATATGGGCAATGTAACTTATATGGCAATATCACATTATGTTCTTGACAGCACTTAGCACACTAATGGTGCTGGAAAAATATTAATAGTTCAATCCACAGCCCCTTACTGATAACCCAATCCTCTTTTTTTCCCAGTAGATCATACTCTAGGATGACAGTGCATAGCAAAGTGGTATACACATTTACACAAATTCCATTGAGCACAATGTTGCCTACTTCTGAGGAGATATTTAAGGGGACTGCACTTTTAGTATACCGTATTAAACGTGTTTTTGTACATGAATATAAAGCTATCTTTTTGGGTAGTTTTCTGAAAACAATCCACAACAAATATGAAAACACAAGGCACAATTGATCATATGTTTACCCCTGTTTTGAGTAGTGATAACAGAGAACAGATGCTGGTCATTCTTTCAACACATGGTTGACTTACCAATTCAGTCAATTTGTAATTCACTAATTACACAGGAAACTATTTTGTCTTGGCCAAAAAACTGTCTTCTGCAATTAATGTGATTTATGCTACAGAGAACTAAAATATGCAATTTTCTGATCACCTTAAAGCATACCTGCTTTACTGGTGGAAAGTTTTAAAGAAGCAATTTAAAAAGAAATCACACAAATATGAGGCTCTAACACTTAACTCCCAGAGAAATCCTACCCTTCTTATGCCATACTTGGTGGCAAAGCTGAATTCATTGCTTTGTAATCCATGAAATGGTTTCTGGATATCACTGAAGTCAAGGACAATATCATACAAGATAGAATATGTTGCAAATGTAAACATTTTTCCTGAAATAGGTATGGCTGATGTGTATCAGATAACAGGCAACTTACGCGAGCTAAAGTAGAATTCTGAGTATCTGAAGCTATCCCAACAGATTTCATTTCTTCACTGGAAACCAAAAGAAGGAAAATAAACCTTAGTACCATGATTTTGCCCATTTCTACTGGATGGCTTATGATTGCATCCTATCAGGTTAGCCTACCCAATCTATTCTACTTGGACAATTTTACTGTGACCTGGGGCCACCAGTCAGTGCTTTATGTTTCTATCTGATCACTCAACAGCCACCTCATAGTCATGGTCTTCCAGTCCTGACTTTCAATAGGAGTAACAATTGTCCAAGCAAGCCAGGTGGAGCTCAGATCACGACTAAAGGAGTAAAGAAAGAAAGCAGGCAGACAGATTGAATGTTGCTATGACATGACTATGTTAATGCTAATGACTCCTGAGCATGGAAAAGAGTTGGTCTTCAACTCACAGAATCCAGCCAGCATGACCATCAAATGAATGATTCAATCACTTCCATGTTATATTATGCCTATTTTACCTTTTTATGAGGACACTACAACAATCAGAATTGCTTTAGAGGCCAACATGAAGAGGTGTCTCTTTGTCCCCATCCACACACACTGACTCCCCATTTTAAAAAGACACAGTGGGAAATCTATTATTATAAATATAATAAAATCCCTTTCCATTTTCCTTTTCCATTTTCACAATACTAAAAATGTCCTCTCCTTTGTTTCCAGGAACTACCCCCAGTCTCCTTGAATAACTGAAAAAGAAACAGCATTATTAAGAAGGAAGCCAAATTGCCCATGGGTGAAGAATCACTTAGAACAATACTCTTCAAGTTTTTCTTACTCTTATTGGCTTTGCCAGAAGGATATTTTCCTGCAGATTTTTTTAAACATTTAAAATAGAACTTGGGGTTCTGTCCCTGTTTGGATACAACTATTTTTGCTAGAAATACCCTAGCTATTTTCACAATCAGTGTTAAGCCTTTTAAAAAGTAGCAGTCTGTTCTAGAGAATATTAATAAGCACATCTTTAATGTTTCATGAATTAGTGATGCACTTGGGTTACCTTCTTTCTAAAACATGATTTCTGCACTTAAGGCCAAACTACATGCTATCTCAACAATGGAATCCTAACATCTCAATACACAAGTAAACTGAATTTAATGGGCATTACTCCCAGGTATGTAGATATAGGATGTTATTTATTTGATAAGCTGCCTTTCTGTCAACCACTCAAGCTAATAATAATATTCAAACAAAAACAAATACAACCTATGCATAAGAACAGATTTAAGCCTAGGTTAACATGATTAAGCTAATGCTGAACTCAAGAACTGACTTCTGAGTTTTCTAGGAGATTTGAAATTCACTTACAAATACATAATGAGACAAGAGAGTGAGCAAGCAGAACAAAAGAGTTTATGGTATACAGTTGCAAAAGGCAAAAATGACAAAAGAGAAGTCCTGACTCATTCTAGAAAGCAAAGGGACAATCAGAATTTGAAATTCCGTCTCTACTGCAACCTTTTCAAGTTGTCTGTAATGTTAATTCTGCTTATATTTTTAGAATCCTTCTAGTGTTACTATAAAATCTCAGGGTTTTTCTTTCCATCAATCTCTCTCTCTCTCTCTCTCTCTCTCTCACTCACACTCACACACACACACACACACACACACACCACTTTCTCTGTGTATTCTCTCAGTCCCAGCCCATGAGCAGAACAAGATGGATAGAGAATGACCCAGATTTAATGAAGAACTGCTGTCTTGCTCTCAAGACTACAAATAGTTTCCATTTTCTTTTGTAACACTCCTTAGTTCCTTTGCCATTGCCACTGCCATGCCCCTATGTATCTTGTCACTTGCACTCCTCTTTATTTCACACCATTAAAAAAAAAAATTACAAACACACATATGGATACCACATATACACGCTCTCTGCACACCCTTTTCAGGCTCCAGTGGTTCCCTGTTTCTTTTCATCATTAGCCAGGCTCCAGTTTGTTCCTCCTATTGGAGTCACAGCTGCTATCTATTGTTACCTTCCTGCCCTGAGACTGTCTGCCCTGTGTACATTTTTTAGCCTTTTTTTGGACAGTCTATGCTTCAACAGACATGCTCAGTGCCAGAGATCTTGGCATACACAACTCCATGAAGAATATACTACAAAATATTGCTTGTCAGGATGGACCTACTTGTTATTAGAAATGTGATAAGAAATTTTCTGTGTGCTGATAATACAGCAGTATTTTTCTCTGTGCCTGTTTTCATAGCACTAACTACTACTGAAATGAAGTGCACACCATCATGGTGTTTTATTAAGGCAAAGTGAACTAACTGTGCATTGTTCCTTTAAGTACAATCTAACCTGCCATCTTTGTCTGATGCCAATGCACAAGAAGAAAATTTGCTGCAAACCTCTGTAACAAGACCTGCCAAGTATTGTAAACATATCCCTGTTGAATAGATTTTATTCATTACCAATACTGTGTAGTGCTCCAATCAATACTCCAAGTTCCACATGCATACTGGGATGCTATCTATGTTATGGAGCATGTCCACACCATACACAGGCTTGCTGTACATGTATTTCAATTTATACATATGGCAAACCCATGAGGACAAAATGATGTGTGCACCACAGGCAGGTGCAGGAGCACACCGCCGTAGAAATCAATGGGATTTGAGCATACACTTTTCCCCATATGTGGTGGTGGGTTCCGGAACAGATTCCCCACATATTGGGAGGGCCCATTGTACTACACAAAGGGAGAACTTGAAACATTGCCTCTGTTCTTGGTTGTAAGCTCTGTGCAGTTTATACATTTGATCTCATCTTCCATTTCTCAGGTAAGGGAAGGCTTTTTTTATTTTATCTTCCACATTCTTGTGGTAGAAGTGATGACCAAAGGGATAAATCATAGGCAAAATAGATTGACATATTCATACCCACATCTTGGAACAACTTCTAAAGATGTAAAGAATTGGGGAGGGAGAAATTAGTAGTCAGCTTGCTAAAGCACTGTGGGAATTAAGTTGAAATGGATGCCTAGTGACCTCTGGTCTACATGCTTTCATTTATTTATTTATTTTTCATGGGAGAGCATTTCCAGGACTGGTGCAGTTCACAACCAAAGTTGTTTACCCCTATTCTAAACAGTAACAGAAATGCCATCCAGGAACATGAAGCTACAGTTTATACTTCCATTATTTTGTTTATTATCCAGTCACAGTGCCAGCAAGTTCAAACTTCGTACTCAATGAAGACAAACCTCCTACTCAATGAAGGATCATGAGAAGGAGGACCCAACCACAGTCCGCATGACAGATGGGTGTCACCATTTGTTGTTGTTGTGTTCCCTGAAGTCATTTCCAAATTATGACAACTCTAAGGTGACACTATCACAGGATTTTTCTGAGGATGAGAGAGTCTGACATGTCCAAGTTTACCCAGTGCATTTCTATCGCTGAATGGGGATCTGAACCCTGTTCCCAGAGTCATAGTCCAATGCTCAAACCACTACACCACAGTGGCTCTGTGTGTCACCATATTCTGCTTAAATGCTATCAGTGAAGAAAAATTCACCATCTCCTGATGTAGTGTGTTTTACAGCTCTTTCAGCTGGGGAGATGAGATTAGATGACTAAAGTCTTGGCATTTAAAGGTTCCCTACATTTTATGCTGCAGTGGTGGGGCAGGAGGTGGTCATCAGATCTGTAGCAGAAAAGGAGATAAGTGGAAGTCCTCATATCTTCTAGTATCACAGTTTTCATGTTGTGAAAAGTTAAACTTTAAGGGATCTCTCTCTCTTTCTCCTCCCCCCCCCCATCTCTCTCTTTCACAGACACACCCATGAAAGCTAGCTATGCCTTTAAACTGTCAGCAGGCTGCCTTTACAAGAGTGGAAAATGATAATTAAATAATAAATGAGAAGAATGTATTTGTATGAGCAGAAAAACCCTTAGCAGAGATCAACTCATATTTTTAAAAACACATAAAAATTAGCAGGTTTTGTTTTCTTTGAAAAACAACCGGTCAGTTGTCCTTTTATGGTATTAGTTGCAATGAAGAGACCAGTGCGTCACAGCCAAATATGGATCAAGGCTTCACAAGATGAGGCCCTTGCTTTCCACTGGATCTGAGCCACTAATTCCATACTTCTTTGCAATTCGCTTCTTTCTGCTAGGGAAGCAGCCTGTAATAAAGGCAATCATTTCTCACCAGCAGCCCCATACATTTGGTCAACAGTGCATCCTGTCGAAAGCACAAAATTCCTGCTCCTAATTAAATCACCATATTTACAATGAGAATAATTATTCAAAATAAATAAAAAAACACTGTTCCAACTTTTATTAGACCCTCCTTGACAAGCAGCCCAAAGTAGCTGACAGGATGCAGAGCACCATGCCACGCTTGAGTAATTCTGCTGTGTTCAGAGAGAATAAAATAAAAATAAAGCTGATTTCTGGTGGGTTTGAAATGAAGGTTTGATATTCTCCTGCCTGCCCACTTCTCCAAGATACATTATGGGTAGCCCATTCATCTACAGTACCTGTGGATCTGACCTACTGCCAAGCTTGTTTTCAGAATGGTGCCTTATAGGTATCATTCACCTCTTAAAGAAACAGATGTGCCACAACAGTTTATAGTCCTAATGTGTAGCCCTGATACATAACCTGTACTCAGTAAAAGAGAAAACTGTTAGGACAGATTATGGTAAAATGGTTTCTAATTGGAAAGAAAGTCAAGGGCAGGCTATATTTTATAACCCTATCTGTTTAATTTGTATGCCTGAACATCATACAAAAAGCAGGATTGGATTCAGAGGAGGGAGGCATGAAAATTGAAGAAAATTGAAGGGGGTCAATTTATTTGGAGGAGAATACCATGGACCACTAAAAAGGCCTATGGATGGGTCTTAGGACAGATCAGGCCTGAATTCTTCCTAGAAGCAAAGGTGACTAAACTGAGGTTGCTGTATTCAGGCTATTTCATGAAAAAAAAAATGATTTGCTAGAAGAGACTATGGAGATTTCCCATGCTTGAAAAGCTGCAGGATAAGCCCACATCTCAGATGGACTGCAGACAGGTGAATACAGTAAGACCTGTCTTTAAAGTTAAAAGCGTGTTTATCCCGTTAGGAAAGTGATAGGATAAAAGCCCATGCGATAATCTCCCAAAGTGCTTGGCAAAGTGGATGGCAGTAGGAAAAGAGGGAGACCGGAGACCGCATTCCAGATGGACAAACTCAGAGATGCCATGGCCATGAGTCTTCAGGAGCTGTGCAGGGCAGCTGAGGATAGGGTGACTTGGAGCTCTCTCATACATAGGGTCAACAATGGTTGAAGTTGATTCAAATGCAATTTACAACACCACCTCCTCATAGGAAGCTATTTAGTAAACCATTAGAATGACATATGTAATGACTTATATAAAATGGCAAAATCAAGAGAATTTTGAGATTTTTTTTAAAATTCAAGCTGTGAATGGTTGAATCCGTGGATATAGAATCCATAGATAAGGAGAGGCATGTCAGTTTGAAAAGCACCACTTCTGGTGCCACACATCTGATAAAGAACAGGAATAGATAACCTGTTTATGTTAGCGAACTAAGGCAGACATATAATTAATTGTCACTATATAGTAGGCAAGCACTACTAAGTAGAAACCACTACTAAGATCTAAGAAGCAACATGCTTTGTATCCAGCTTTTCTTTACATGTGTTGTGTCAAATGGAGCATTTATGAAGCTGATAAAATATCCTTTGGGGAAAAAAACTGACATGGCAGATATGTATGGCATTTTATAGTGATACAAAGTACACAAGAGATCAGCTCTGTAATTCCTTCTGTTACTGAAACATGCAAAGTCCTATCAGCTCCATTCAGTGGTTTCAGTCTGATCCCTATCACAGTAAATGAGGCCAACCCTCATTTGCACCCCACCCCACCCACAGAATAATGTTCCAAAAGGGAAACAAAAAACAAACAAAACCCCCTGAACAAAGCATTGCTATTAAGTGCTGACAGCTGATCTAGTCAAAGACACCAAATTATAGAGGGGAAGTGAATAATTGAGATAACTGACCTAGGTACCTGAAAGAAGAAAGCACTCCCAAGAAAGTCATTTCAGAGATTCATTATGGCTAGAGGGACAAAAGACATTTGCGTTTTACAAACCAGGTGCAGGAGTGGCAAAAGAGAGCTCAGAAACAGAGATTAAGGGAAAGATAGCAGTCAAAGGAAAACCAGAGCAAACAACCTGCAAGGCCTTTTAATGGGATCTATTTCAAATTATTTTGCAGAACTCTTTTCAGGGTGGTTAGATGCGGAAGTGCCAGAAGGTGTGGAGGTTATTTCACATTCAATGTCCCATTCATTTCACATAAGGTAATTAGAAGGGAAGGCCAAGAGATAAGATCAATGAGAAAAGAAACAGTGCTGCTGGTCAGGCACAAGGAATCTAGGAAACTGCACACACTAGAACACACACAAACACTCTGTACAAAGCTTTTGTATAACAATATTCATTTATATACTTCTAACAATCAACAATCTAAGGTATGCAGATGACACCATACTACCAGCAGAAAATAGCACAGAATTGAAACAATTATTAAGGAAGGTCAAAGAAGAAAGTACAAAAATAGGCTTACTGCTGAACAAAAGGCCTCTCTCACACTGGCGCTTTTGCCCTGGGTAGATTTGGACAGATTCGGTAATTCAGTACCTGAATCTGTCCAGAATGGAGTTCCCACTACCTTTACTCTGCTCAAACCTCCCCAGTGCAATTTATCCCACTTGATGTTCACACTTCAAAAGTAGCAATTTAAGATGGAGCTTTTTTATCAAACCTATTGTTTGATTAGATATTTTAGGCACTAACAGAAAGGTAATTCCGTGTTAGTATTTTATAGTCTATATCTATGTATGGTATTGTATTTTTTAATGATGTAACCCCGCTTCGATCCTTGGGAGAAGCGGGAAATACAAATAAAAATTACTATTCCCATCATCACCATCATCATTCATTCATTGTGGTCAGTCAAATGATTTGCACATTCACTTCCACTGCCTCAATGGTGACATGTCATGTATCTGCTGCAGCCATTTGTCAATGGAATGGGTGCTTTCCCCGCTTCCTTTTTTTTAAAAAAAAAAAAATCTAGCAATAACGTTCACACATTCTATCAATTTGTCAAATGTAATAATAATAATAATAATAATAATAATGCTGCAAACAAATGGGTCTTAGGTTTGTGTCCCATGAGGCCTTTAGTATACACACTGCATCCTCCGAATCACCTACCCAGTGATTTTGTAGTGAGAAAACAACTATAGGAATCAGGATGACTGATGGAGAGAAATAGAGAGAAGGGTCTCCACTCCCTTCCACGGAGGAAAGAGGACCACTGTCACATGCACATGTCTATGGGTGTCCATGCATACGTGTGTCACCTTATCTCCAAAACAGCATCACATGCAGCCCTCAAAACAAAGAAGCTTATACAAAACTGCCTTAGCACTTACTGGTAGATAATTCTACTTCCCCAAAAACCACTCCATTCTAAATAATAAGGTAAAGTTCAAGCTAGCACTCATTAGTCCTGCTGCTCCCCTCTGTAAAGCTTTCCAGTGATTGTTTCACCATTCTCCTCTCATTCATGCATCCTTGCAATAACCTATTTAAGTAGACTAGGACTATATCACAGTTTGCCCAGTAGGAACCAAGTTACATCATGATTAAACTATCCTACTGATTTCAATAGGAAGCAAGAATCATATTCATATATCATATCGAGCAATCTTAAGTGGAAGTTGGCCATTTGCCCACCTCCAAAGTCCTGCCAGTTCTTAGTTGGGGGGGGGGGGAGAGATGAGGAAACAGTTCATTATTTCATCCCTTTTCTTTGTTGGAAGTTGGAAACAATCCTGCCCCCCACAATTGAAACTATTGGGGGGGGGCATTTAGTGAGAGTCCTGACCTAGGTTCCACTGAATAGAGTGTAGGAACATCATCTCTTCCTAAATACAGATTGTATTTTAGTTCAATTCCTATGGGTTTCTTATTTTAATTACAATTGGGGGTGGGAGAAACTCATCCTTAATACTGATGTGAGAAATCAAAAACAACTTTGTTCCACCCATTCATGCAACAAAATTAAAACCACACATCTCTCAGAGGTACACTGGGATGTTTTTTGTGTGTTGATTGCTGATTCTGTGTTTGCTTATAAGTCCATTTTTCATTTTAGAAACTCAAGCCTTCATACACAGCAAAGGGAAAGGATTATATTGCTGACATTCTCTTTATTAAGTATCTGGCTTTCAAAACCTGTCTTCCACTTGCACTTTTTGCTATTAGGGCATAATCACATTCACATAAGAGTTCAACAGCAGTAGTTTTTATTTGGGTTTTAATTACAAACACACACACACATACACATACAGGAAAACCACTTGTGGTTTCCTTTCTTGTTCTTGTGATCCCAAGATGCCAGATCCTACATTTAAAAAAAACAACAGCAAAAACACACTGCCAAACTAACAAGCAACTGGTATTTATTAAAAAGAGCTTCTATATGAAACAGAAAAGAGTGTGCCTGATGATTGGCTTCCTACTGAAACAGCTTCACATAAGCTTGTTTTCAGATCAAAGATTTTACGTCAAAGGGACACTGAAGAATTGATGTGTTTCACTTTATGTTTTGGGATGTGACTCATTGCACATTGAGGTCAGGAAGATTTTTTTCTCCCTGGGTAAGCTTGGAAATTTTGTCTTACCAGTTAAGCAGATGACAGTAAACTTGCTTTCAACAGACAGAAAATGTTCTACTAGTCCACATGAGCAAGATGTAGGAGGATTTTCCAAAAAGATTTAGGTCTTCAGATTTGGGAGTCTATTGGGGAACAGTTACAGTAATAAAAACAAGATCACTGCTTCTCTGATTTCTCACAGTTTTACCCTTTTACACTTTAGCATTTGCCACAAGGCTTTTAAAACAAAAGGAGGCTAATACAGCTCAAACAAGGCCTGTCTTTCTCCATCACTCTGCAACTGACTAGATGGGCACTAACTAGATATACTGTACACACAGATATTTGGGTGCAGATTAGAGCTAGATAGTTTCAGCTGGCAACTGGGTGCAAAAGACAAAAGTTAATAGAAACCAAGCAAGAGGGAAAGCTGGAACTGCCAGATTCATAAACATCCTTCCCTTGAGCATACATGAAGGTGTCAGCCAAGACTGAGTGTATAAACAGTCCATTTGGTTAAAAAAACCCAACAACCTTGGAGATCCAGGTTCTAGTCTCTGCTTTGCTTTAATCTCACTGGGTGGCCTTGATCACCGAATCCTGACTCCTCAGATTACTAAACAGCCCCAGAAGGGTTTTAAATGGCTCCAGTGGTATCTGTTCCTGAGATTAAAAAACAACAACAACAACAACAAATAAATAAATAAATAAAGCAAGTAACATTAACATTTCTTATTCCTGACTTTTGTTTGGCAATACAGTTTGAGGGGCCAGCACACTTTTTCCCACTTACAAGGTGGCAAAACAAAATGCAAAACAAAGCAAAACTTCTTTCGTAGCCTACTGTTGCCATCAATCATTTTGTGAATGTCAAAACAAATATTCAAAATATATCAATGCATTATGTAATGCAGATCTTCCTAGATCTACTCTTCATATTTCTGCATATGTTGTTAGGGAAGATATTGTTTTTAGTGCCCAGCTAAATTAATACAAGATTCATGTGTCCCACTCTCAAAACAGTATGTTGTTGTTTGCAATGTTTTTCAATATATCATTTTGACATCCAAACTACTCTTCATTTTTAAAAGTCTATGACAAAATGCATGCAACATTACACTGAAGTAATTATAATACTGAAATCCTGCAATAAGAAAAGTGTGGGTGGGTGTGGACACACACTCATATGTATGTGTACCAGAGTTACATTATGACCAATGGTATATTTTATGTAATTTAAATAATATACTTGACTGGTAAAATATACAAATCTTTCTCACAGGAAGAAGGGTTTATACCCTAGATCTGCTGCAACTCTTGCCGTTACAATTTTCCTGGCCTTTTCAAGTAATGTAGTCCAGTCCTGATTTTCCAGAGAACCACAATAAAATATTTAGAGGAGCTCCTGCCAGTGCTAGCATTCAGCAATCTGCTCTGAAGCAGCTCCAGAAACAGCAATACAAATAAGACTTTTGTCTCATCTCTCTCTCATACGACACCTGGGCAAACATATTACAGACACATCAGGGGAACACAACAAATGATAGGGATCTATCATGATAGACAGAGTGCTGTAATTCCCAGAAGAAAGACAAGAAGGGGCCAGAGAATTCAATTCTCGACCAACAAAAGGCCACCAGTATGCCTTATTATATGAAATTTTGTTCCTTTACTATAGTTATACCACTGTTGGGGCAGCATGGCTACCTACTTGCTATATGGGATGTATGTACAGCAGTTCATGATCACTGCAAAAAGAAAGACTGTAACTCCAGTATAAGTAGCTGTGCACTTTCAGGTAATGGCAAAGAATAATAGAATCAGCGAGTTGGAAGAGACCACAAGGACCATCCAGTCCAACCCTCTGCCATGCAGGAATACACAAAGCATTCTCCACAGATGTCATCCAGCATCTGCTTAAAAACCTCCAACTCAAGACAGCATATCCAACTGTCTAAGGGATCATCTTCTTAGCATTTAGGTGGAATCTTTTTTTCCTGTAATTTGAATCCACTGTTCCATGTCCTAGTCTCTGGAGAGGCAGAAAACAAGCTTGCTCCATCTTCAATATGACATCCTTTCAAATATTTAAACATGCCTATCATGTCACACCTTAACTTTCTCTTCTCTAGGCTATACATACCCAGCTCCCTAAGCCTCTCCTCATAGGGCATAGTTTCCAGATCCTTTACAATTTTGGTTGCCCTCCATTTTGTTACATCGGAGGTTGAAATCCACTTGGCTGTCATACAAAGCATATTCTCCTCCTGCCCACCTTTCCTTCACCTTAACACAGGTCTTTAAGCAGAGGCTGGGTGACCATCTGTCAGGGATGCTTTGATGGAGAGTTCCTGCATGGCAGGGGGTTGGACTGGATGGCCCTTGTGGTCTCTTCCAACTCTATGATTCTATGTTTCTATGACTCACAAAAGAACATGAAGCAACTGACAAAGCACAGCAGTGTTTGAAACATGTGGTACAGTATTTTCCTCCACCATTTACGCCTGACCCCCGTAACTAGAAAGATAGCTAAAAGCTTAGCTACCCTATAAATGCAAAGAAATTGTTCCTTAAGTTACAGTCATGATTTCATCTATCTATTCCCTTGTCATTGTGGAAAGGGATAAATTACAAAATACTTGTTATTTGTACCTAATTACTTCCAAGCTTGGATGTGTGGGAACTGTCAGAGAGTAGTTCTTATATTGCTGATTCACCAAGAAGTATTGTGGAATGTGAGCAAATCTGCCATGGAAACACAATTGTTTGTATGATTAATATATGTAATTTTCACTTGAGGACTA
The DNA here is from genome assembly GCA_034509955.1 of Urosaurus nigricauda. Taxonomy (NCBI): domain Eukaryota; kingdom Metazoa; phylum Chordata; class Lepidosauria; order Squamata; family Phrynosomatidae; genus Urosaurus; species Urosaurus nigricauda. The sequence continues at coordinate 91,123,956 of JAOEGL010000003.1, forward strand.
TGCATACTGGGTAACATGTGAAATCATTTCAGGATTACATAGATGGGGCAATGTGTGAAATCCATTAAACGAATTCACATTCTTTAACATCACTTCTATGCATTGATTTCCCATGTGCAAAAGTCCTTGCTGATTATATCCTTTTATGTACTTTTTTCATGTCTTCAATCCCTGTTCAAGTTGCCCAAGCAACAATACGTTTCACAAAACAATGCCTACAGTTAAGAAACGTAGTGGAACAAAAGGAAGTTGTACCACTGGTAGTAAAGAAATTTGACTTGTTAAGGATTCAGCCATGCTCAGGCCCTAATCTTGAGATTCTGGGAAAAGAAAAGGAGAAGAGGGATTCCCCACACACGGAGTAACTGAAAGGAACTCAAAGTAAACTGCTGCTCCTACAGAGCGGTTACACCTTGACATTTCTGTTACAGGACCAGAGAGCTCCTCACTTGAGACTCTTGGCCAGAATTCAGACCATCTCCCTTGTCATCATCCCCAGGCCCACTGGAGGACAATGGTGAGTTCCAGGAGTTAATGTAAGACAACTTGGGAGCAGGAGGAATTAATGTGGCCTGAATCAGAACCTGCCTGAGTGCCAGGATTGGGCAAAGCCACTATCTCCTATGTATATTCTGTCAGTCTAAGCTAGATCATTGAGGCTCCCTGGAAAGCTCCTGCTTGCAGTGTGTCAACTGCCAGGGCCATACCCACAAGCCCCTAAGAACTAAGAAATGCCACCCCTCTGTGACAGGCGGTGGTTTACATATCAGTATGATGCCATTCTGGCTTTTACTTTCAGCTTTAAAGGAACTATCCAAGTTATTGAATCCTACCCCAAAATGTTAAACTTCAGGCTAAAATCAAAGTATATTCAATAGTCTACAAATGTGCTGCTGGTTTCCCTATGCATAAATGTATATAAAAGGGCTAATGACCCCACCTCTAGGTGTCCTGTTATTAGTGTATATTGATGATACATCTGACTCAAAGCCTTATAAAAGTCTTTTGGGATCAAAACTCCCAGAATTCCTCATTCAGCCTGGTCAATGGGAGTTGTAGTCCAAAAGCAGCAACTTTTCCCACTCTCTGATCTGATCATACAGAACATACATACAGTGAATGTTATTTCCTCACCTAGTGCATTTGACCACAAAGGTTCCTGACAAGTGAAACCTTCTCTGCCTTTTCTCCCTTGTAATCAGTGGTGACTCTGTATATGACAACAAACTACAACTTACCAGATATAGTTTTTAAATTTCCAACTGATAAATTGCCTGAAGAAAAGAAGTGGATGGAGAGCATAAATCTGTTTTAGCAGCAATTTTCCCTTCACACTTTCAGATATGTGGGAGGTTATGAAAACCTTCTGAATAAAATGCCCCATTTGAGGATTATAGATTCTGTTTACAGCTTGCTGCTCCCATGAGAATGCTTGTTAATGATGTAATTTGGGCTCTTTTCTGGCAGGTTTACCTCTATGCAAACAAACTCTGCTGATCATGACTTTATAGCTCAGCCGAACAATAGATAATTTTCAAACAGAAATGTGTAATCAGATCTTGTAGCAGCATTACATTACACCTGGGCATATCTAGCTGAGTTGATTCTTTAATTCAGTCCAACTAGCATTTAAGGCTGAATAAAATTCACATACTGAAGGCAGAACTTTTATCCACATGAGCTGAAGTCACTTGCCTCCATTTATTCTCAGAAGGTATGAAGGGAGGATGCCCCCCTCAGGCCTAGTGGCTACTAGAAAGATGCAATTTCAGCTGTGGTACTCTGTCTGTGAAATACTACCCCTCTTTCTAAGAGGCTCAACTGTTGCTGCTGTTGTGTGCCTTCAAGTCATACTTCTCTTATGGTCACCCTAAGGTAAACCTATCATAGGATTTTCTTGGCAAGATTTTTCAGAAGGGGTTTGCCGTTGCCTTCCTCTGAGGCTGAGAGAGTGTGACTTGGCCAAGGTCACCCAGTGGGTCTCCATGGCTGAGTGACGATTCAAACCCTGGTCTCCAGAGTTGTAGACCAACACCCAAATCAGTACACTATGCTGGGTCTCTCCTGAGAGGCTCCTCTGGCACCTATGTTATAGTTTCTTCTCTTAGGTATTGTAAGAACAAGTGGTTCTACCTATTTACAGTTGTTATCCTGATACTACTTTTTATTTTTTAATAAAATATTTTTTATTCAACAAAATAGAAGAAGAAGAAGAAGAAGGAGAAGGAGAAGGAGAAGGAGAAGGAGAAGGAGAAGAAGAAGAAGAAGAAGAAGATCGCCAAATACTCTCTAGGCACGCTATCACATGGGGTTAAAACAGCAGTTTACCTTTCCCAGCCCTTTTTCAAGAACGGAAGCTTCCAACTTGCATCCGGGATGGACTTGGGCAGCAATCGGGTGGTGATTTCTGTATGATAGGACCCAGCTGCCTCCTGAAATTAGCACTGAAGTGAAGAAAGGTATGCTGCTGTTTTAATCCCATGCAATAGGGTCATAGCTCTATGCCTATTAAATAATCCTATTCCCCTTTTTTAACTACATACATCCATATAAAGTTTAAATATAATATAGACACAGAACATATTAGTATATATTCTAAATCTAAATATGTTATATTTATTACATTCCATATATTAACCAATATATCATAACAAAAAGAGACAAAGAAAAAATAAAAATAAAATCTAACATAGAACCTCATTTTCTACCTCTTAAACATAACAATTTATTTCTCCTTTTGTCTGTTCTACAAAATCTATTAATGGTTTCCATACTTTCAAACATACTTCTATATGTTTTCCTCTTAATAAATTCATTAATTTATCAGATTGAGCTAATTTCATCACTCTTTTCAACCATTCCATACTTTTTGGTATTTTATTAGTTTTCCATTTCCTCATACAGACCAATCTTGCCACAGTTATTAAATAACTTATTAAAGTTCTGTGTTCCTGTTCATTTTTGTCATCTAGATTTATCATATTAGTTAATACAATTCTGGTCTCTTGCCCAATTCATAGAATCATAGAATCATAGAGTTGGAAGAGACCACAAGGGCCATCCAGTCCAACCCCCTGCCATGCAGGAACTCCCAGTCAAAGCATCCCCGACAGATGGCTATCCAGCCTCTGCTTAAAGACCTCCAAGGATGGAGACTCTACCACACTCCGAGGGAGTGTGTTCCACCGTCGAACAGCCCTTACTGTCAGGAAGTTCCTCCTAATGTTGAGGTGGAATCTCTTTTCCTGCAGCTTGCATCCATTGCTCCGCGTTCTGGTCTCTGGAGCAGCAGAAAACAAGCCTGCTCCCTCCTCAATATGACATCCCTTCAAATATTTGAACAGGGCTATCATATCACCTCTTAACCTTCTCTTCTCCAGGCTAAACATCCCCAGCTCTCTAAGTCGTTCCTCATAGGGCATGGTTTCCAGACCCTTCACCATCTTAGTTGCCCTCCTTTGGACCCGCTCCAGTTTCTCCACATCCTTTTTGAATTGTGGTGCCCAGAACTGGACACAGTATTCCAGGTGGGGCCTCACCAAAGCAGAATAGAGAGGCACTATTACTTCCTTTGATCTAGACACTATACTTCTATTGATGCAACCTAAAATAGCATTGGCCTTTTTAGCTGCTGCATCACACTGCTGACTCATGTTCAACTTATGGTCTACTTGGACTCCTAGATCCCTTTCACACATAGTTTCATTCAGCCAGATGTCCCCCATCCTATATCTGTGCATTTCATTTTTCCTCCCTAGGTGCAGAACCTTACATTCCTCCGCATTGAATTTCATTTTGTTAGCGTTGGCCCAGCTTTCTAGTCTATTCAGGTCATTCTGAATTTCAATCCTGTCTTCTGGAGTATTGGCTACTCCTCCTAATTTGGTGTCATCTGCAAATTTGATAAGTATGCCCCCAATTCTGTCATCCAAGTCATTAATAAAGATATTGAATAGCACTGGGCCCAGGACAGAACCCTGTGGGACCCCACTGGTCACTTCTTTCCAGGATGAAAGGGAGCCATTGTTGAGCACCCTTTGAGTTCGGTCAGTCAACCAGTTACAAATCCATGTAATGGTTACCTTGTCTAGCCCACATTTTACGAGCTTGTTTGCAAGAATGTCATGGGGAACCTTGTCAAAGGCCTTACTGAAATCAAGATATACTATATCCACAGCATTCCCTTCATCTACCAAACTGGTAATTTTATCAAAAAAAGAGATCAGATTTGTCTGGCAAGACTTGTTTCTCTGAAACCCATGTTGGCTTTTTGTGATTATGGCATTGGCCTCTAAATGTTCACAGACTCTCTGCTTAATGATCTGCTCTAGAATCTTTCCTGGAATTGATGTCAGACTAACTGGACGATAATTGTTGGGATCCTCTTTTTTCCCCTTTTTGAAGATGGGCACAACGTTTGCCCTCCTCCAGTCTGCTGGGACTTCTCCTGTTCTCCAGGAGTTCTCAAAGATTATTGCCAATGGTTCCGATATTACATTCGCCAGTTCTTTTAATACTCTAGGATGTAGTTCATCTGGTCCTGGAGATTTATATTCATTTAGGTTAACCAGGTATTCCTGTACTATCTCTTTACTTATTCTGTGCTGAGATTCCCCTATTCTGTCTTCTGCTCCATTATCCTTAGGTTGACCACCCTTTGCCTTTTCTGAGAAGACTGAAGCAAAGAAGGTGTTGAGTAATTCTGCCTTTTCTTTGTCATCTTTGAGCATTTTGCCATCTTCTGCACGCAGTGGCCCTACTGTTTCCTTCTTCTTCCTTTTGCTTCGGACATACCCAAAAAAGCCCTTTTTGTTGTTCTTAACCTCTCTAGCCAGCCTGAGTTCATTCTGTGCTTTAGCTTTTCTGACTTTACCCCTACATGTGCTGGCTATTTGTTTGAATTCCTCTTTCGTGATTTCCCCATTTTTCCATTTCTTATACATGTTCTGTTTAAGGCTTATCTCAGTTGAAAGTTCCTTAGTCATCCATCCTGGCTTCTTGAGACACCTCCCATTTTTCTTCCTCATTGGAACTGTTTGAAATTGCGCCTTCAGTATCTCCTTTTTGAGAAACTCCCATCCGTCTTGAACTCCCTTCTCTTTTAGTTTTCTTGACCATGGGATCTCCCCCAGTATTTCTCTAAGTTTATTGAAATCAGCTCTCCTAAAGTCTAGAATGCGTGTCTGACTATGCCTGGCTTCCCCTTTCCGCTGTATAACAAACTCCAGGAGAACATGGTCGCTTCCCCCTAAGGATCCAACCACTTGCACCCCATTGACTAGGTCATCCCTGTTGGTTAAGATCAGATCTAAAATAGTTGATCCCCTTGTTGTCTCTTCCACCTTTTGGACAATGAAATTGTCTTCCAGGCAAGTGAGGAATTTGCTAGACCTTGAGGATTCCTTACCTAAATTCCTTACCTAAATTTTTCCCTGTTTGTTTATTAAACTTATACCAAAATTTCCTTGCTTTCCTGCACTTCCACCATGAATGGAAAAATGTTCCTCTTTGTTCTTTACATTTCCAACATACATCTGATGCATTTTTATACATCTTGGCTAATTTATATGGAGTTAAGTACCGTTTGTCCATCATTTTTTAAAAAAATTATTTCAGGTTAAAGGAGCAGGTAAATTTTAATCCCTTCGTCCAATTGTCTTCCCATTAATACAAATTAATATTGTAACCTATATCGTTTGCTCAGCTTATCATACAGTGTTTTATTAGTTCCTCCTCAAATGGCAAATTTAAGTAATAATTTATACATTTTACTAATTAAATGGTCTTCACTGGAGCATAGCAACTTTTCAAAGTCCGACGTTCTGTCTTCATATTGTATTTTTTAAATTCTTCATTAACCCTCCCTTGTAGCTGATTGTATTTTTGTATCCATGTTATCTTTGCACCCAAACCCTCCAAAATTAATATGATTTTACATGCTGTTACTTATTCACTTAGCATAAACCCACAGTGGACAAATGTAACTAAACCTCTCAGGGTTTCTTAAGTTCCACTGTCCTGACTTATATCAAAAAATCTTAGGGTGGTTTATAGATGCCAAAATAGCAATTGAAAATAATTTAAAAAATTGAGATAGTCTAAAGTCAACCTCTTTAGGGTTCTTTGCTTTTCTGATTTGGGTAGAATCATATCATCATAGAATCATAGAGTTGGAAGAGACCACAAGGGCCATCCAGTCCAACCCCCCTGCCATGCAGGAACTTCCAATCAAAGCATCCCCGACAGATGGCCATCCAGCCTCTGTTTAAAGACCTCAAAGAAAGGAGACTCCACCACCCTCCAAAGGAGTGTGTTTCCACTGTCGAACACCCTTAACTGTCAAGATTTTCCTCCTAAAGTTGAGGTGGAATCTCTTTTCCTGCAGCTTGCATCCATTGTTCTGGGTCCTGTTGTCTGGAGCAGCAGAAAGCAAGCTTCCTCCCTCCTCAATGTGACATCCCTTCAAATATTTGAACAAGGCTATCATATCACCTCTTAACCTTCTCTTCTCCAAGCTAAACATCCCCAGCTCCCTTAGTCATTCCTCGTAGGGCATGGTCTCCAGACGCTTCACCATTTTAGTTGCCCTCTTTTGGACCTGCTTCAGTTTCTCCACATCCTTTTTGAAATGTGGTGCCCAGAACTGGACACAGTATTCCAGGTAGGGTCTGACCAGAGCAGAATAGAGTAGGTAAAATACAATTTATTTAAGCAAGGGGAAAAAACCTGTGGCAATTCTTGTCTTGGATGCCAATACGACACTTGACTGGATGGAGCAGAACATGCCCAATGGGATCTAAAATTTGCCAGCCCAGTAAAAATTCTGTTTGGTTTCTGCCAACATAACCTGCTATAAAAGTATTCAATCTGGAGGCCATCTTGGATGTTAGCAATTTTGTGACCTGATTTATCAGAGGAATGAGTCTATAAGAAGTTTCATGTTGATAATCTTTATTTGTTTTAGGATTTAAGATTATACACATTACTTTTAATGACTAAAACCTGTTCAGAATGGATATACAGGATATCTGGTATGGCTTATATGCTCAAATTGATTGATATATTTAGAGTCCAAGAAGTACACAGCAAGACAGTTGTTTTACTTAAAAACTGGGTCTTTATGCACTGTTGGGAAGACAGGTTCTAGATAAAAATCAATTCATATGTTTTTGACTATAGTATAACTGTTTTTGAAATATTGGTTAATTTTTTTGTCTGTCTGCTTGTACATCAATAAAAAGGCCTTTAGAAAGAACTAAGGAAGAAAGAAAGGAAGTAAAGGGGGAAAATATCCCAAGCATATAGCGCAATGCTAGCATGTGAGAATGTAAGAGGACCCCTGTTGGATTAATCTGAAAACCTGTCCCATAATGGCCAAATAAACAGAGGTAGCTCAGAAGAAGAAAGTGAACGCACCAGCATCCTCTTGATTGTGTTTCTTGGCAACTGGCACACAGAGGCATACAGACTCTGACAGTGGAGATAATATACAACCATCACTGAGACTTCTGACACCGTTGTTGTTATCATTAACAATATCTAGAAACCACAATGCAAGACCTGTGTCTAACAGTATAAAAGGAGGTCAAATGATATCATGTGGCAATTTTAACTCAGAAGATTGCTACTTGTGGTAAAATATTAAGCCTTTTGCTGTTGTCAGCTATCTAAGTTAATAGGGCCTAAGGAAATGACGTTGTGCTCACTAGACAGGCAGTTTAAAGAAAAGCAATGAAAACTGTGCTTGCATTAATTCCTATTTCATGGTCTCAAGAAGATAAAAGGCCACAGAAGAATGCTATTGGGAAAGAATCTTTTCCATATGTAGGCATATACACTCCCCGCCTCCCTCAGCACCCAAAAATGAAAACCACTTGGCTTTGATTTTCACCAGTAATCAAATGAGTCACATTTAGCCATAAATTAACATGATTAATACTGAAAAGCAAACCGCTATTTTAAATTTGCCCAGTGGCAGTCACACACGCGCATGTACACACACAGTTATTTTAGTGCCTTTTATATAATTTTCTAAGAAATGAAACAGCCTCCTTCCCCTTGACATCAAAGATGCTAACAAGAAGAGGCTTGAGCTAAAAGTGTGAGATATTCCCAAGCGTAATTCCCTTATTCATTTTGCGAACAAATAAAGGTGAAATACCAACCAAGGAATTCTCTGGGGTTAGAGGTGCAGGACACCCATGAAAGTTGAAAAGCTGCCAATAAGAAACCACTATTTTGTTTCACCTGAGAGAACACCTCCCTAAGTATCTCTATGGTCAACATCTGCCAGATATTGACCATAGTATTGTGCTAGAAAATCTACAAATTTCTGGAGAAGTATTCTGTCTAGGAATCTCTAGGTCCTCTAGCATGACCTCTGGTGGACGGTGACCATAGAGTCAGACTGGACGATCTAGAGATTCCTAGTGAGAACATATTAATCAAATCTGTAATAGTCAAATCAGCAAAAGTCAAAGTCACAAATGTGTTAGGCTGACTATAATAGGCAAACTTGGATAGGGATATTACATTCATCTGATTGATGACTCATTAATGGAACAGAAAGAGGTACTCTATTTTCCATAGTACTGGCCTGGAAACATGTCTGGCCATAGAGCTGGACTGGGGAGGAAAATGAAGGCCACCAAGTCTAACCTTCTGCCACCAAAACAGGACAAGATTTTCATGCCAACACAGATCAGCCTATGCAGTCCACACAAAACAATATCCCACCACAAGAAAATTGCAGTTTGCTTTCAAGCTCTAATCTCTCAGAGCCAAAGAAGATGCCATGTTGAAACAGCTTCAGAATTTCTGACTTTGGGGCATTTCTTTCTTTCTGTGTTTCAGACACTAGAAAGCAGCCTCTGAAAAGGATTCATGCAACTCTGAGACCCACTCTGGATCCAGGGCTAGTCTCAACATTAGGCAGAATAAAACTATGATCTCAGGCTCCAGAACCCTCCTACCTTCCAGTCCCCCTAAGCCCCTTTGCCACTCCCCTGTGTCCTATCTCCAGTGGTGACATAACTATGCATTGCCAGTCCAGTTCACTTCTCTACACAGAATGGTGGATGGAAAGAGTGGTGCCATCTTGCCCTTTTCCTCAGACAGCAAAACATTTCTTGGGCTGGTCCAGTCTGATCTATCATTGGAAAGGACTGAGATGGAATGAGTTCCAATGAGACTGTAAAACCTCTGCTCCATGAAGAAATCCAGTTTTTCCATTTGTTACAACACAATGCTGAGGCAGCAAAACCACCTCCACACCTTCTGCAGTTTACAGGCTCCTTGCCATAATAACAGTGGAGTGAGATAACCCCAAGTAACAGAATTCAGATTAGAAGATTCACTTGAAATTCTTGCATTTAGAATCACAGACACACTATATCTTGATAATAAACCTCAGTGGTACTTATGTTTGACCTACACTGAGGAAAAGATGGTTATTTTGATAAGTATTTCATTACTTTGGTCCCACCCAACATGAAACACAAGATGACTCACATCATGAATTAAAATGTGGTACATACCAATAGCAATAGCAAGTACATTTCTATACCGCTTATCAGTGCACTAAAGCACTCCCTAAGTGGTTTACAAAGTGTAAGCTAATTGCCCCCAACAAGCTGGGTATTCATTTTAGCAACCCCAGAAGGATGCAAGGCTGAGTGGACCTAGCAGTCCCTGGGATTGAACTCACAACCTTGTGGCTGTGAATGGCTGCAGCACTAGCATTTGGCCACTGAGCCACCAGTGCTTCCTAAATTTAAAACACCTAATGATAAAAAATAAGTTAAAAGACAATGAAATGAAATATTAAAACACCAGCATGAGCAACACATGGGGCCTAAATACCCTAAATTCATCCCATCCCATCTGATCTTGGAACCTAAGCAGAGTCAGCCCTGCTTGGTGGTTGAATGGGAGACCACCAAAGAATACCAGGTTTTATAAGCTATATTTCAGAGGAAGGGGCTGACAAAAGCAGCCCTGAATGTTTCATGCCTAGGAAAATCCTGTGAAATCCATGGGGTCAACATAAGCCATCAGGAAACATAAAGGCACACACACACACACACACACACACACACAGAGAGAGAGAGAGAGAGAGAGAGAGTAAAACAATATAAAATTTTAAAACAACAGAATAACAGTAAACATACAATTCAGGGACCCCACTAAAATACCTTACTGCATGGAAAGTTAAACAAATACCTGTAAAAATAAAAAAGGTCTTTCCCTGCAGCAGTAGCGAAGGAGCTCTTCCTAGTCTACAATGAGAGAAAAATCCACAGCCTGGGAGCAGCCCCCAAGAAAGCTCTCTTTCATGTCCCCACCAACCACATCTATGAGGGTGATGGGACTGAGAGAAAGCCTTCCTATGAGGATCTTAAAACCTGGGCAGGCTCATGTTATCCAGAAACAGATATATTCTTCAATACAGACATTTCAAATAATTGGGTTTGGGTTTCATTTGTTTGTTTGTCTGTGTGCTGTGCAGCTGAATTGTTAAAGAACAACAAACTGTTAAAGAATATGAAGCACTATGGACTATCAAAATAAGTATCAATCACCAGCTGGAAGAGTTAGACAGCTTATCCCCTAGACAGAATTTCTCAAGCTTATTTCTAACTGAAACGAGGACTGCAAAACACCAGTGAAAACCTAGAATCAGGATCTTTACCTTCCAAAGTCTCCACTGTCATAAAGGCCATTGTTAAATATTAAAATATAACTGATTTGTATGACCATAAAGCACCACTGTCACTGGAAAAGTCCCAAATTCTGGGAGGGAAGGAATGGGAACATCAGTAATTCCAGGCCTATGAAAGGCCAGATCAAAGCATAGGTTAACTAGGCTTCAGCCCAAGGCTTACTCTGTTGCAGGTGTCCTATTCTCCAAAATGTCATACATCTGGCAATTCTTAAAACTTGACATTTTGTTTCTGCCATGTCTTATTATGAACTCTCCTCTTTCCTTTCTCCACATGTACTGCTCACAGGCACAGAAAGTACTGTATGTGTTTATATTTGTGTGTGTGTGTGTGTGTGTGTGTGTGTGAGAGAGAGAGAGAGAGAGAGAGAGAGAGATACCTTTCAGATTTTCCAGGGCTAGGAAAGGTGAATTCCCTCTCATTTTAACATTTTACATGGCTTTACATTATATTTTAAAAAGTGGGGCCAGTGGCATGCAGAGAATTAACTTTCTCTATGTGGATGTCTATTTTCAATGTGTCAATATCAGTATGGTTTATTGGGCTATGCGGCCATGTTCTATAAGAATTTATTTCTGACCCACTAAAAATATACATGCTGGCCATAGAAGCCTTCGACTTCACAATGTCAATAGCAGGTTTGGGACCAGAGAACCAGGTGATATCAGAACATCAAGAAGAAGCAGTGGGGTAGGCCAAAGTTTTTGTGTCCTTCAGGTGACCTGTTCATGAAATGATTAATGCATGAAAAAAAGCTTCTGAATCTGTGCATATATGCACATACACATATAAACACATACTAGTTCAGAGTTCAAAGTAGAGTTTGCACATATCAAGGTCCACCATGGCTTTGGTTCCATGTATCCTTGTATCCCAAACTCTCTTCTCCCCTAAAATAATCCCCACTAGCAATCATAATCTATTCCATATGCAGACCCAGCATATTGTGAAGTACACCTACTGGCTATTGATCTTCTGGCCTTGGATTATCGCCATGTATCTAGGGGCTTCTTTATATAGTTTAAATACTATTCTACTTGAATAGACCATGATCTAGCTGCACCAAATTTGGATGAATGCAGACTTTTTGTGTGGGGGGGGGGGGACTCCATAAATTCCACTGGAAAGGTTTTTGTGGTTTTTAGGAGAGTACCTGTGAGCATCCATGAGAATGTGCATTATTGAACTTGTGCTTTGCATGGATTGCAAGCTTCTTCGGGGGAGGGGGCAAATAGATGTGAATTTGTGCAAGAAAGTGAAAACAATTAAGTGCTGATGAGATTGTGCAAAAATTCACAGTAATTCGCCTAGTACACTTAGGTGTAGACAAGCTCTATGACTAAGAGTTCTTTAAAGCTGCCCAATGCAAGAAGCAAAACTGATGAAAACTATGTTTACAAGTGAAGGGCAGGTGGATCCTGATATGAAGATGAGATTCAGCACAGCTAGTTCTCTTTTTGTAGCTGCCTTTGCATAATATCTACCTCTGGTTCATATAATACTGTACTTTCTTTAACAGTGCCTTGACTACTTGACAAAGTAAGAAGAAAGAGGAGGCTTCTACTGCTATAGAAGAAGCAATACATGCAAAGAACAGATCAAACAAATGAGAGAACTCAGCTGCTGGTGCCTTCCCTGTTAGGAAGGCAGTGAATATATTCCAGATTTTTCTGACTATTAAAGAGATTCTACAAGGTGCTGAGTGCTATAGGTACTGCAGCCTTGCAAAGTTCATTTAAAGTCTGAACTGAAACCCAGAACAAATTTTCTTCCCCATTACCACTGATAGAGCTATAACTTACAGGTGTTTGTTTAATTTAATTTCTGTACCGCCCAACATCCAGAATTTTGTGAACTGCTGGACTAGTCTGTATAATGATGACAAACACACTAAATACACCGAGAAAAATTGAAATGTTAAAAAACCTCTGAGAAAAGAGCTCAGTAAGAGAATAAAGGTTCTCTTTTAAATTTATTCTAAAGTTCCAGGTGGCACTGTGAATGTTGGAGCTGGCGAGCTAGAGAAACAGCTTTGTGAGTGTCAAAATATACATGGAAATTTAAAGTTGTACCATCAAAATATTCAACCATGTTGGGTTTAAAAATGATCTTGGCTTATAATTTGTAGTTCAGATACTCGGGCTTTGTGTAATGTTTGATTTGTAAAAAGATACAAGGTAATTCCTATCTGCTGTCAACTAACACTCTACAAATATTGTTATAGCCCTTGTAATGCTAGAAGAAATACCACCAATGTCCCCTTTTCTCAGGGGAATACTCAATAGTAGCTTTCTTGCCTTGCAGCAGCTTGTGCAAACTACAGGTCCCCCAACTTAGGAAGGACCAGCCCTGAAAACTCCACCCTCAGTGTTTTTCCACTGGAGTGGGGAACTTTCAGAAAAGCAATGACCCAAGTGGCCTCTTACTCATAACCTTATCCATCACTAGCATCCGTGACAAATAACAACCACATGCCAGATGGTGGTGGTGCTAAACCAACACAGTGGCTTGGGGTGTAAACAGGGAGATGGAAAGAAAGATGGAGGGGGAGAGAGGGGAGGAAAGACAAATGAATTCAAGTTAAAAGGTTATGCTAAAAGCAAGCAAGCAAACTCTGGTCTGTCAGCTCCAGTTAGATAAAACAAGACTAAACAGAAAAAAGTGACAGTACACATGGCCCCAGGATCATCCTAAAAAATGAAAATTCCTGCCGTGGGACCTAAAAATGAAAACTCCTTAGGACATTGACAGACTCCATTGGCAAAGAAAGAAAAGCCAACATTCTGCTTTAAAAATGCCCCTGATTCTTTATGTTCTCTGTCAAATACATATGTGGGCCCCTCAGAGAAATAAAACCACTTGAAGGCAGCATTAGGTTAACTTCCAGAGCTTGAAAAATTACCCTTTTTTGGCCTTCCCCTTCCCTTGGATCTTCCCAAACCTTTCAGACATCATAGCTACTGGCCAATTTGGACAGTCTAAAGCAGGCAGTCTCAGAGCTATAGCAGGAAAAAGTAATTCTTCTAAACAGAGAATGCAACAAATAGGAGACTTTTTATACAAGCTTATTTGCCACCATTGCTACAGAGAGAGAGAAAAAACAAGCTGAAGATGCATATATTAGAAAAAGGTTATCCAGACAATTTTGCAAAGCACCTCAAATCCTCTTCCCCACTTATGTCGCACATATATTGTCCTCATGCAAGTGCCCCAGAGTGCCAGATGCAGCTTCCATGGGATATGGTGCCCAGAATGCCTTGCTGGAAGCATTCTTTCTCTGTCATAGGAATGGGAATACTAATTTGACAAGGCTCAACTTCTAACACGGCCACCCTTTTTTGCTTGTTTTGTTTCTATGGGCCCATTCACACAACACAATTACAGTGCCATGATTCCACTTCAACTGCCCTGGCTATATTCTATGGAATTCTGGGATTCATAGTTTGGGGAAGTACTAATATTCTCTGGCTGAGAATTCTAAATGTCCCAGTTTGCAGGTGCAAAATAGTGACTCAAGAAAACAAACAGAATTTCAGAGAAAAGTACCTCCGAGCACAGACATAGACCTGAAAGTGTAGCTCTCACACACTTTTATTCCTCCACAACTTCTGTTTCAGAAGGAAAAGGTTTCTTGTTGCTGCTACTGTGAAACAACTGGCAGTCAGAAACTCTTACTAAATAATCACATGCCAAGCTTCCAGTAGATCCCATTCTACCTTCTTCCCAATCCTGAGAGTATCTAATGGCTCATCTCCTATAAGCCAGTGAAAAAAATACCACTGCTACTGAGAATAAGAAAAACATATTGTGGAGACAGCAGTGAGTGACATTCCATTTAACAGATAATGAGAACATATTGGATATATTGTCATGAAAAGATCACATATTTATTGGCTACTGCTGAAGAGATTTTGGCTCCATCATGGGTCCAAATGTACGCATTTGTTGATGTGCTGCTGGCAAAACAACTTGATCAGCCCCACCTGCTTGGCATATCCAAAATGACAGATATGGGCAGAAGGTACTGCATGGTTCCTCTGCCACCTGCGAAGGGAGTGGAGCCACTTGCCCCTGAAGTGACCCCATTCTGATCGGTCTGATGGGCACACTGGGTCCAGGAACCCCATGCTGAAACCATCCAAGGTTGTGGCAGAACTACAGCTTTCCACAGAGAATAGTTGTTTTAAAGATCTGAAGAGGGAGGGGAGGTTGGGATGAAGCTCCCAAGCAAGCAAGGAGGAGAGGGTAGTGCCTGGCTTATACAGTCAGAGAACAGACTGGAGTGAAGATTTACTGCACCCTGGTCAATTAAGCCAACCCTGGTTGGTTGGACATTTTGCCTTCCTTCAAACCTATGAAAACCACATGGGCTACTGGAAAGTGAAAGAATACCTATGGTGCCATAGAAGATGGCACTCACCATATTCTGCCTGCCAGTACAAAGCAGCACTCCTGTAGTGATAAATCATGAACACTGTTCTGCATAGCAAGAATAACAGCAGTTTGTATGCAGACACACTGCACCCAATGTTAAGATGTCAGCATCCTTTGTGAAGACAAGTTTGTACATCAGCTCCAGTGGTTATTACTTCCATAAAGCACCATTATCATAGTCTTCACGCACGGATTTTTAAATGAAAGGGCTGAGGTTTTGTGTGCTGTTTCTGGATGCTGCATATCATTACCCAGTTACATATCAGAGTTTTGAGGTTATTTGTATTTTATAGCTAAAGTTTGAAAAAGAGGAGTAACAAGAAAGGCAATCTCTGGAAAGAGCTTGCACATGTGACTAAAACTGTGTGGTGGTGGAGGTGGTGTTTGTGTGTGTGTGTGTGTGTTTAAATTAGGGCCTAAAAGACTATATGGATAGTCTGATTATACTAGAATGGTAATTGTAAGTTACTACAGGGTTAGGTTATTGGGTGGACAGAATACAGGTGAAAAGGTCAGAACCACATTATTTATTTCATTCTTGCAGAAAAGAGGAATTTATTCTTTGTTAACAATAACCACATGTTGCCTGAATATCATGAACATTATTTTCAAACCATATTAAGTGATAACACCTGTTGTACACACACACACACACACACACACTTTCTAACTCTAAACGAACATATTGTTAGTTAAACAGATAAGAGAAACCTGGGTTTACAAACCCTAGATGACTGTTAACCTGTCACCCCACAATTATTATTGCCAAGTTCCTATGGGACATTGTCCCTATCTACTGTCCTTTTGGTGAGTATTGCATTTGCACATATCATCATGCAGGAGGACGTTTAATGGGGCAATGTTATATGTTTATATGAGGAGGGGGAGAGAATACCATTCCTGGGCTCGGTCAGAGGCCCACCCACCAATGACTCTGGCTCATGCCCACAGGTATGTGTCCAGCACATAACCATCCCCAATTTGGTTGTGGCTCTTACAGTCCAAAGGTTCATCCATCTCTTTCCTATATCTACAGCACTCTTCCAACATTTAAAAGATTAAGTACACCCACATACAATCTTACTCACTTAGAGGTAAATCCCACTGAGTTCAGTGGTCATGACTTTCAGGCATGGTTCACCCACGTTCCCTGTTAGATCATGGGCCACCAGTTCTTTGAGGTATATTTGTACAGAATTGTAGCCCAAGTATCTCAGATACTCTGCTGTTATTACTTGTGCACTTTTTATGGTTATAACTTTATTTCTCTCAGACATTTTTGTCCTGTAAGTCACCTTGAGTGTACTTGTCATCAAAGGCAGTATAGGGTAAAGATGCAAGAACAAATCAATCAAGCTGAGTGGGACATTTCTGTATGGTTGGCTGGCAGGCCCTCCTGAAAGATTTTTTAAAACAACTTTAACACAACACATCAGTCTGATAGCATGCATTTCCATGTGTAGTGTGTCTTTATTGTCCACATAAGAGTCACCCTTAGAACTGCAAGTTAGTAAACATGACAGTCTGAAACAAAGGAATATTGTGACCACCAACACCGATGAAATAGGTAGAGGCAGGAAATAAATTCCAGTATGAGGCACAGTTTCAGAATGTATCATTGGTATACAGTACACCAGACTTCTCCACCATAATAACCAATCAGACTGATGCAATTGTAACTCAACACACCTGGGCCACATCAAGTAGGGTTACAGATGAGAAAGGAGGATGTATAGAAATATGCCAGTTAGGTAGGCATAGTCAGGAGCTAAAATTTCCAAGAACAGATTACAGACATACTGTACTGGGATTTGTCATATTTTGTATGGGATTTTTTTCCATTCAAAAAAATTGAAATGCCTCTCCTAAAAATCATTAGGATTTTTTCCCATTTAAAAAAAGTTGAAATGGCTCTCCTAAGCAGCACCTCCTAGCAGTTAAAATATGCCACTATTGTGTTTAAGTTAAAATCTGCTGATGTTTTGGTTCCTCCCTTATGCCTTTGGACATGCCCTTGAGAACATCTTGAAACTGGATTTTGTCCCTGAGATGAATATGTCTGCCTTCCTTTTATTCTTATGTTCCTTATGCCCTTCTAGAGGGGTGTTCCAGTTATGGGATGCCCTCTTGATTTCATGAGGTATGAGTCTGTATGGTCAGGCAGTCACCAAGGTCCCATGAGTTAAAGAGAATTCATCCCTCTTCAAAAGTGCTCAGGTGCATTCCCTTTAATGATAACATGAGAGCACTCCTGTAGAGAATTCAAAGTTACTTCAGCAAACTACAAATTACAGAATTCCATAGGATGGAGCCAGGACAGTTAAAGTGGTATCAAACTGTGTAGTGTAGATGCATTTTTGGAGAAGCATGGGATCTCCTTGAGACTTCAGCCAGCATACTTAGTAGTTCCTTTTATGCTTTATTTCTCCAACTGTTGTAATGATTCAGTACTGGTCATGGCTTCAGAATCCAGTTTGTGAGACTCATCTGTGATTGTTGGGAAGGGGAATTTAGCACGCCATCTTGCAGCTGTTGTTGTTGTTGTTTATATCCTGCTCTTTTCCCAGAACTGGGACTCAGAATGGCTTCACAATATTAAAAGTTTAACTTGGGTGCTGTCTCATCTTTATTCATGGTTGGGGAAGGACTTAGGGAAGGACAATCAGACTGAGCTTGGCCCTTACTCAATTCAGATGATGACCCTGGATTACCAGCAGAACAGCACTATCTGCTTGCCAAGTTAACAGGCCAACAAAGCATTCATTTTATTCAGGATATAAAAATGGAGATAAATGTCTGTTATAAACAAATAATTGATTTGGACAGCAGCAGCAGTGCTGGATATTTTGTCTGTCTTTTCTTGCTCATGTTTCATTTTCCAATACATGCCTCTCTGTACTGTTTATAGCCCTTATTTTTAAAAATAAAACTCGTCTAACCAGTTAAATGTTCTTCCTTTTACTGAACAAAGGAAACATAAATAGAAATGCAACCAAATCCTGTTCTTAGCATGCAAAGCAGAATGTCAACCATGCCTTCTTCATTGGAAACTTTCTTTAAAAAGAAGTGTATTTCTGATTGGCATGCAGCCAATGATAGAGAAGAAGAAAAGGAGGTGGATGATGATGATCATCATCATCATCATCAAGCTTAGTTTTACATACGTGTTGTTGGATACTGTTGATACTCAATTTTAAATGAATGCCCTACTGCTTTATAAAAAGCAATCATTTCTTCCCACTCTGTTATGCTCCCCTAACATTGGCCTACAGAGAGAGAGAACGAGAAAGAGAGAGAGAAAGATAGGCATGTGGTTGTGCAAGCTGGAGAAACAGGCATTGTCCACCCCAAAGGAGGGTCTGCCAGTCAATTGCTATGAAATGAAACAAAAATGAAGCACAGTACATAATAAAACTGTGATAAAACCAGCAGAAAATAAAAAATATAGCAACATGTACAACCAAAGTAAACCCAGCAAGAAAATAGAAGAGTGCTAAAATTTAAAAACAAACAAACAAAACCCACCATTAAATATCTAGGATAATAATAAGTCTTCACCTGGTACCAAAAGGCACTGTAGTGGGCACTGGATATCCTCTGAGATTTGGGTTCAGGACACACCCCCACCCCCACCCCCACCCCCTGGATACCAAAATCCATGGATGCTCAAGTCCCATTAAATGCAATGGCATAGGAAAATGGTGACCCTTATATAAAGTGGTGAAATCAATGTTTGCTTTTTGGAATTTATATACAGTATTTTTGGATTTTTTTTCAATCTGTGGATAAAAAAAATATCCATGGATATGGAGGGCCAACTCTGGAGAGGAAATTTCTCGGATGAGGTTTCCTAGCTGCCTTTGTTGCCTGAATTGGCCAGTCCACCTGCAAATGTTCCTCAGATGATGGAAACATCCAGAGACAGTGGAAACACCACCACCACCACCAATTGGAGACTGTGTTAACATGGCATGCCCAGATGAAAAGACCCAATAAACTCACAATGACAGTGACATGATCCCAGCAACACACTACATTGTCACTGCTCAGATAACAAATCCATGCATCCTGAAGGACACAGCATCTTTATTTGCATTAAGAATTGTGAACACTTTTATGCAGCTTTGAATTTCTCTTGCAGTTTTCTCCCCCACTGTTATCTAGAGAGTGCTGGAAAGTGACATGTGCAAGTCTCTCCTATGCCATTAATGCACTTGTTGGCTGGTAGCAACCTCCTCTCACCAAGCCTCACTGTGTTTCTTTTTCCTTCATTATGGGAATAATAAAAAGACCTGTGGTTGTCAATCTGGGTTTTAATGTGAACTTTAAATAAACTATCCAAGGAACTGAACGAATTTGGGTATAGGTTATCTTCTGTAATGTTCAGAGACAAAGTGGACCAGATTCACAATCCCAAAGACATGGAAGTAACCAGCTGCCACTGAATAAGAACTTATATGAATTCCAAGTGTTATTGTGATATGGCATGTGAAAGCTCAAAATGATGTATAAAATACTCAAAGTACTCCTTACTGTCATTTCTTAATTATATAGTTTCTTCAGTGGGGACATTTTTCAGTTTTAACATGATGGCTTTTTTATCCAAGAAAAAAAAAAGACTGCTCTTACATTAGAAGTTACGCCTGCCCTTAAAAAAAAAAGCACATATGAGAAAACAGAAATGGTGCACAGGCTTCTCTTCCAATTTTTTTCTTGCAGAGGATGAAATACGAAATCATAAAGACCTGATAACACTGTACATGTTTCTTTCTTTGTCTGAACCCAGCTATTAAGAAGATCATTCTCACTTGGTGACTAGTCTGTTCGAATAACGGATAGTCTAGCCGCTTTGCTTTGGAACACAGAAATACACCAGATGGTATGCTGAATTAACTGTGCGTGCCTCTCCCTTCTTTCATTATATTACAAACTAAAACTGCCTTTTCATTGTTCAGTAAGCTGACTCAGCCCTTAATGAGAATCCTCAATTGCTAGTTAGTTCCTTTCTGCGTCTTTCTGTCCCCAAGCGATTGCATGTAGTTCAACAGATGCCACCCTCTGGGGATGAGACAGGACAACCCATGACCTCATGTCTCTTTGGCCTAGTTTGTTTCACTAGGGTGGCAAACTTGCATTCAAGAATGAAGTACTTCCCTGGATGGATAGCTCCCCCATACAAAAAAGAACAACCTCTGCATATTAAAACGTTCACACTGCTAGGCTTCTTTACGTGAAGAATTAGTGGGTAGGTGGGGGTGATATGTATATAAAGGACCAACAAATTTGTAATCCTCCATCACTAGCTGCTCCTCCATCCTAATGAAGATATAGCCTAGACAAGGCTTTCTCATGTTAGGGGGTCAACAGACCTCTAGGAATAGATAGAAAACGGGGAGTTTTAGGCTATGTCTGTTTGCACAAAATGTTTGTGAGTTTATTTAAAATATTTGCATTCTCCTATAAAATATGTTGTATGGATGGCCAGTTTAATCTAATATTCAGGCTGCTTGCAGTCTCCATAAAATCTGCATTTCATTTTCCCAGGAAAATGCAGAAAACTCTGTATGGGCAGAGGGTAAATTTAGCATGCGCCTATGCTTGATGGGAAAGGCCTGTTTTGGCAGAGATCACGATGAGTGGTCATGCAAAAGCAGATGGCACTATTGTTGTTTATAACACACTTAACGGTAAAGACAGCTCTCCCAATGCTTCTGTAAGATCCTGGCTGGGAGCTTTTAAAGTGGAATTCCTTGTAAGTTTTCACGTGCGTACATGTCTGACAGTGTGTGTGTGTGTGAGAGAGTGATTGACAAGCAGTTAGTAAAATGTTTCAGCTCCTGTCGTCTTTTGTTACTCAAAATAAAAGTGAGATGCATCCAAGGTGGTAATTCTTATATATGACATACACACACAAATAGCTGCATGCTTCTGCATGTGTATGTGCACACACAGAGACACACAAAAACAGCACTAATTGCATTATTAAACCAGAGACCCAAAACATGTAGAAACAGCATTAAGAAGAAAGACCCAGAAGGTACAGGTAACAGAGGAGGAGCAGGAGGAGGAGGAGGAAGAGGAAGAGGGGGGATCATTTTTGCCTCTGAATCATCATGAGGCACAGCACAAATACTTTGAAGTGGGGATGCAGTGGCTTAATGGTTAAGACGCCAGTTCTGATGATCACGAGATCAGAAGGATGGCAGTTTGAGGCCCGAGTGCTGCATGATGAGGTGAGCTCCTACCACTAGTCCCAGCTTCTGCCAACCTAGCAGTTCGAAAACATGCAAATGCTAATAGATACATAGGTACCACTTCTCAGTGAGAAGGTAACAGCATTTGGTGCAGTCATGCTAGCCACATGACAACCAGAGCAGTCTTCAGACAAAACTGGCTCTTTGGCTTAGAAACAGAGATGAGCACCACCCCCTATAGTCAGTTTCAACTAAATATTCATGTCAAGGGACTACCTTTACCTTTACCTATAGATATCTATTAAATCTGACCTTCACAAATTCCAGTAAATATTGACCTCTTCCATACCTCCCAAACTATTGTGTGAATCAAAAGGTATCCACTGATTCTTATAGTTTCCAAATGTTCTTATGCATTTCTTGCCTGAAAACATGTACAGTGGCCCTTGGTATCCACTGTGGTTTGGCTCCAGGACACACACACAGACACAGACACCCCATGATAACAAAATCCATGGATGTTCAAGTCCTATTACAGAATGATATAGTAAAATATGCCATTTATATAAAATGGAAAAAATGAGGTTTGGTTTTTAGAATTTAAAAATATTTTTAAAACATTTTAAAATTAAATGGAAGGTTTAGTCCATTGACACAGAATCCATGGCTGCGAAGGACTGACTGTATCGAAATAGGTTTTAAAATATGCATTCTAGGAGAAAATATACTTAAACATAGGCATTTTAGCAGACACTTGAATGCATCTTTATTGTAGGTTTGTTTTTGTTTTTAAAAAAGAGTAGATTAAAGCAGAAGCATACAGTAGTAGTACAAACTTCTGAATAGTCACTCATGAAGGCAATAGAGACTGACATAAATTGACACTCTTCTTATGACCATAAAGGCTGAAGGTTTTTTAAAAAAAATATAAACAGTTGTATTCTTAAGATTCTGATATAGTATTTAACTCTGAAGTTAACAGACCATGTAAAATTATTATTAAAAGTATTCACACATACATCCTTTTAACATTTGTTGTGTTACAAATGGGAACTGAAATGGCTTCAACTAGTATTGTTACCACTGGATGTATACAAGATGCTCAGTACTGGAAAGGTTAAAAATATTTCTATTGTAGCACAAATGTTAGGCACACAAAAGTTAAGTGGAACTTGTTGGTTACCTAGTCATCCCTGTGAGCCAGTAGAAACACCTTTGTAAGCAAATACTGCCACAGGTCTTCTGGGATGAATCTGTATTAGCTTTGTGCATCTGATAGATGATAGATGATTGATAGATAGATAGAATTATTATTTATTATGGTCACAGACCAGCATAAGTTTCATGCATCTGGATCTTGCAAATTTTCCTCTCCAACTCTGTTTGTTCCAGCTCTATCAAGTTTGTTCAACACTGCAACAATGCCAAGGCTTAAGCCAGATTCAGCTGACCAGACCTGATTACCTTCAGTACCAGGAAGGAGAGCAATCCTTTTGTCCTTTTTCTGAGATCAAAATGTCATGTCTTACTTGGCTGGTTCATCTACTTTTTGGTGTTCATCTAATTTTTTTTAAGATAACACTACATTTTATCAATCATCAGTATCATCAAAGATAACCAAATGGTGACTGGGTCTATTAATATTGGTTGCACACTGCCCAAATCAAGGTCCTGGGCGTGGAGATACAGTGAGGAAAAAGTCTATGTAGAATGGGTTGCCTAGAAGATCTGCTTTTACAGAGAAATCAACAGAAGACGCTGCATTACAACACATGCAACTATTTCCCCATCTAGCCAGCCACACTGTCTAGTCCATGTGTGGGAAATGTATGGCCTTCCATATATATATATATATATATATATATAGTATATATATGCAAAATAAAATTAAATGTATTATGAGAACCCTCTTAAAATATCTAAAGGGTATTTTAAAAGGGAATGGGATATATTTAGTAGAACTCCTTTCCAGGGAAAATCAGGCTAGTTCCAGTCAAAAAGTGTATTATTTCGTCCAGTCTTTGGTTATAAAAACTTTTGTTTTTAATGTTTTGCGAAGAACGTTTTAACATATTTTAGTGCATATAACTCTGTGGGGCTCCAGTGGGCAGAAAAGCAGTTAATAATAAATAACTCTCAGTGGGAAATTCTACCAAAAGCTGTTAGCCATGTTTATTAAATGTAACCTTGTATGTTTAGAGGCTTTATCCAAAGAATGACAGTTCTGAGTGGTGGGGAGAAACAGCAGGGGAGAGTCTTCATGCTTCACTTGTGGTTTTCTAAACCCACCTGCCTGGCTGCTGTGGGAAACAGTACACTGAACTAGACCAATAAATGACTCTTGATCTCAGTCAACATGTCTCTGTTTATGGGTCTATATCAGAGATGTTATCCAGGCTAGTCTGCTTAGTGCAAGGAAGGGGGAACTACATACCTCCAGGGTTAAGGGATTGCTATTCCCATCAGTCCCAGCCGAAATAGGGCTGGTGGGAGTTGTAGCCCAACATCAAATAGGGAGGGAAACTCCAGTTTAGAATATACTGAGTACATCCTCCCCTTCTATCTTCAAGGACATCTATCTGCATTTATTCTTAGTAACTGGAGCAACATATACTTTTGGTAACATCAATTAATAGCTTTGGACCTAAATACCCTAAAGACACCAGATACCATCTGTTTTTGGAAACAAAGCAGGGTTGGCTCTGGTTAGTGATTGGATGGGAGACCATCAATGAATACCAGGTGTTGGAGGCTATATTTCAGAGGAAGGAACCGGCAAAACCACTTCTGAGTATTCCTTGCCTAAGAAAAGCCAATGAAATTCATTGGTGACATAAGTCGACAGGAGACTTGAAGGCACACAGGCACAACATAAATTAATGTTATAACCATTTTTACACATGGATGCAAAGGGAAAGGATGTGTCAGAAGAGACACTTGACTTTTGAAAGGCTGACATTCAAGGAAAAAAATAGGGCAATATGAAAAGGAAGTATTTCCTCCTGATATTACTAAAGAATGCAGACTTGCATAGAAGCCTGTCATGGAGCAAGGACTTGAGCTGAAAGGATTTGCTCACACAGAATTTAGAAGGTGTTGATAAGGAGGCAGTTGTTGACAATGTCCTGACAGCATTTACAGGGTGGGAATGAATAATGATTGTACATTTAGTGGGAAAGGGATTTCAGTTCTCCAATGTAATTTATCACTAGAGTTATTAAAGACTGGGAGGGGAAACACAAGGATGGGGTGCATTTTTTAAAAAAATAAATAGCCCAAGAAACTCTGTTACAATAACTCTTTTTTAAAAACAATAATAATTGGCAGTTCAGAATTCTTGCCTCCTTCTTAAACTCTTGTAAACTAATAAGAACACTGGAATTGCCACCACCAATATATAGCACTATAACATTGAGAGACCACAAAGGTGGGTGCTCCCACTACCAGACCAGTAAACATTGATGTATGCCTTCAAGTCGTTCCCAATTTATGGCAATCCTAATGAAAACCTATCATGGGTATTTCTTGGCACAATTTTTTTCAGCAGGGTTTGGTATTACCTTACTTTGTGGCTGAGAGAGTGTGACTTGCTCAAGGTCACATATTGGGTTCCATGGCCAAGCAGGGCTTCAAACACTGGTCTCCAGAGACATAGTCCAACACCCATACCACTACACCATGCTGGCTCTCAGACCAGTACTAGGGTCCAAAACACATCAGAGAAATAATCCAGTCTGAGACCGCTTTAACTGCCTTGGCTCAATGCTAGGGAATTCTTGGATCTGTAGTTTTATAAGACATTTTTTATTTTTTTACTAAACTTTGTGTAAAGGAGGAAAGAAGTTCAGGTGTGGATGTGTTGCAAATGTATTATTTGCATTTATTAAATGTATTATTAAAGCTGTGCAGACTGCTATGCCAGAGAGTACTTTAGGAGCTGAAACACCGGTATGCAAGCATTCATTTTTTTCACTGTATCCCAAAGAGCCAGTATGTGAGCTGACTCCAAGTTTTACCACTGCAATGTCCAATGGAGCAGCTACACCCCAGAGAGCTTTTCAGCTAAATGTCCTCAAGCTGTCAGTTTGCAGTACATCATTCCTGCCCTCTGAAAGGACAGCCAAGCAGAGAGAGCGCCCACTACAACCTGCCCAAGAACACATTCTGTAGACTGGAAAATCTCAATTTGGTCCCCTCCCACCCTCTTGCAACAACAGCTGACAAGGGAAGCTTACTCCAGAAATATTTCGATCCTCATTTGACCTGCCACAACAGCCTTCACCAACCTGTGCTTCCCTTGTTTTGGATTCTAGCAAACTTGGTCAATGGTCAGAGATGCCAAACTTGCAGTGCAAGATGTCTGGAAAGCACCAAACTGTGGGAGGCTGTCTGCCTCCAAAAGACTTTCTGCATCCTGTTGTGGTTGTTGCTGTGTGCCTTCGAGTCAATTTCCAATTTATGGGGGTTTCTTGGCAAGAGGAGGCTTGGCACTGTCTTTCCCCTGAGGCTGAAAGAGTGTGACTTGCCCAAAGTCCAACACTCAAACAACTATGCCACATTGGCTCTCTTAGCATGGTTTAAACTGGCTTTGCCAATACTGACATATGGTGTGTTCATCTGTTTGTCTCATGTGAGAAGCCCATAACAGACTATAGTGCCTTATAGGGAGGGAGGCGTTTTAGCACATGTGCAGGTGAATGAATTTGGATCAGATACTAAAAATGTTTTCACAATAACCAAGAATAATTTACTGTGCACACCTACAATAACTTCTTTATAGACTAAAAATTCTTAATTGGATTGCAACATCTTGAGAACTGGCTGAAAAATCTCCTTCCACTAAAAATCTAATAGACAGAAAGCAGAAAAAGGCATCCTGAAAAAATTCTGCTTTTCAGCATGAGAAGAACTATCTCAGGGTGCAAAGAGACCTAGCATCAAATGCTGTCAAAACTAGAAATCTGACCATCCAGTTCCCTACAACGTTTTGAACCTTGTATGCACTCAGTAACACCAACACGTCCTGAATTTCTTGTTCCATCTCCACATTATTGACTGCCATTGAGGTAGGAGGGACAGCATAAAAGTACTGTATAGTGTCACACATCTCAGGAATTAAATGCTACTGGAAGGAAATGGGAATGATGAGAGGGGTCGACATCAGACCTAGTTCTATACACTGTACTATGTTGTTCTTTGCTAATTCTGCCTATAACCTGTACTGTAAATACAGTGGCCAAAGTCACTCAGAGAGTGGCAGGACCAGTTTAAATCAATGTGTAAATACAGCTCACATGTTTGCCTTGCAAACCAAAACATTCTGTGCTAAGCAGGAATTCTGTAGATTCAATTGAGCAGGAAAATACATTTAAATATCCTCAAAATTACTATATGTCCACTTCCAATGGGCATTTACAAAAAAGCCAAGCAAACTATAAGGTCTACCACTATCCATTTTACTTTGTAGTCACTTTTTTTCAAACACCAATTCTCAAAGTATTGTTTGAATGTTCCTTCTTGGCAAAGTATTGAAGTGAAGATACAAAGTGCCTTGTCTGTATGCTTTTGTGCAATGCTCCTTTTGTGAAAAGGAATTCTCCTGAATTGTTTTCAGAAGGGTAAATGAGGGCACATACAGGGTGTGCTGATGAGAACAGTAACAATAGGAGAAAGAGGGAGGAACAAAAGATGCCTGGAGTTCAAAACACTACTTGGTACGCCCCAAGTTATATGTGGAAGGAATGGCTTGATGTTGTTGTTTTAAAAAAATAATGAAACATAATGCTTTATCGAGAAGTAAAACTGAGTGAGTCAAAAATATGGAAGCAGTTCCTACATACACAGGAGATTCCTAAGGTGCAATAGGTGAGAACACCATCCCGATTTTTTTCTGGCCACAGAATTGCAGCAGAGAAGGCCTCATGTAATAAAGCTGTATTATATAAATTGAGCCTTTTGGATGGAGTGTGAACTTTTCAGTATACACTGGATGCCTGGATTTGCTGTTGCTTTGAAAGTGGGTGGTAACACTACCGATTTCTCCATTGTTTTTCTGTCCTATGGTTGAGAAAACTTTATCATACCAGGGTGGGGAGGTCAGCACAAATGCACTCCCCCATAATCATCATTCCCTTTGTTCCTGACATTTCCTTGTCTAACCCAGAGTTTGAAGGCAACTTGTACACAACTGACTTGAGTGAAAGCAAAACTCACCATATGATCAGGAGCTCTGCATCAATGCAAGAAAGACTTACATGAATCTGTTTTTCCAAGGGTGGGAAAATTCGATGGTGCCAGGGCCTTTTTTTCCTTTTTTTTTTTTTTTTTTTTTTTTTTTTTTTTTTTGCTGGGTTTGAGACCTTTTGAACCCATATGGGCTCCTTTGTCAGCAAAAAGCTGGTCCTGGGGAGTCTGGGGGTTCTATCAGGAAACACATCTAAAGCTGGATGGGTGGGGGGGACAAATCAAGGCAACATCTTAGGTTAAAAATAAAGTGAATTCGCATCAAGCAGACTAACTAGATTACTGCACTACGCTCTTATAGTGCTGATATTTTACTTTTACTGCTCTGGCTGTCCCCTGTTGCATTTTGGGGTTTGTACTTCAGTGAGGCCTAAGGGCTCTCCGGCTGAGATTTCCAAGTGCCCCTCCTTAAACTGCAAATCCCAGAATGCAAAAGGAGGTAACAAGAGCAGTTAAAGTGGAATAGCAGCACTATAAAGTGTGGGGCAGTAATTTAGAAAAGCAAGGTTGCCCTGAAACAAAATTCAGAATAATTTCTTGCCTATATCAGCGATAAACGGTGGCTTCAATGACAAGGGGCAGTGAATTTACTCCGGTTTTTGGAACTCTCCAAGATGTTGATCCCTATTTCTGAATAGATCTAGCACTATGAATAGCTACTTTTATGCTAATCAAATTGTGGAATGGAATGGATTCACTGCCTCACCAACATGGAAGCCACCAGGCATAGAATGCAACACATACATCACAAAGGTTGCAGGTGATGCTATAAGAAATCTGATTGTAGCTTTACGTAAACTGTATCTTCTTTCTTTTTCTTTCTTTCTTTGGGATTGCTTTGTTGGGCTGATTAGTTTAATACTACAGGTTGAGTCTCCCTTATCTGAAATATTTGGGATCAGAAGTATTATGGATTTGGAATTTTTAAAATTTTTATTTTGGAATATTTGCATATACATAATTAGATACTTTGGAGATGGAATCTAAACAAGAAATTCATTTATATTTCATATATAACTTATATTCATAGCCTTAAAGTAATTTTCTGCATGAAACAAAGTTTGCCTACACTAAACCATCAGAAAGCAAAGGTGTTACTATCTCAGCCACCCATGTAAACAATTTTGGATTCTGGAATATTTCAGATTTCAGAATTCAGAATTCTGAATAAGGGAGACTCAACCTGTAGCAGAAATTTGGCTATGCTACCAGAAGCAAAATTTCTCAACACATTTTTTGGGGGGGCGGGGGGGGGGGTCTTTACATTCTGATGAAGCTGGTAATTCAATCATACTCTGAATTATGAAGATGATGACAACAACAACAGAAAAAAGCACCTTAAATCTTTCCAGTGGTGTATAAACATTAACTGGTTTCCGCAGTGTTGCTATATGATTTAAGTCAAGTCGTATTAATATAATCATGTTACTTACAAGTTAACCTAGTTTTCAAATCCACTTTAGCCACATTGTAATCTACATGGACCAGCTGTAGCCTGAAGGATCAAAAATCAGACAAATAAGCAGAACTCAACATTTTTCTAATCTTGTAATTTGGGAGGCAGACAGCAGCTCTGGAACTTTATGATTTTTAAGATTTCACTTGGCAGCCTTGCTGATCTGTTTTCTAATAAAAGAAAAGGCTTTCAAATGAAGTCTTGGATTCATTGTGAGATGCAAGATGAGAAATCCAAGAAAAAGTGTGAACCAGTGACAGAGCAAGATACAGAAGGAAAACCTTGGGCAGGGGAGAAAGGGGTCATCATGACAGATATAGCCACAAGCTATCTACAAAAAGTTTAAAGGGTGGATGCAGCCTACAGCAGTTTCTCCCATCCTCTCAGACTGTTCTTCACTACCCCAACTCCCAACTGCTGCTTTGAATTCCTTCTTGTAGTGTCAGGCGGAGCTGGCAACTTGTATAGCATGCAGTTGAGCAAAAGAGAACACAAAAAGCTAAATTGGAAATAAAATGAGATTACTTTTGAACATGTAGCATGAAATGAGAAGCGAATACCATTGTAAAGCAAGCATGGGGTGGGCTGAAGCATTTCAATTCCAGCTTTGTTTATTATGGTTCTTGGGAAATGGGACTTCACAAGGGGGTCACTCCAAGTTTCAAGCTGGAAGTGACTCACTTTCCGTTTAAACACAAGACCTCCCTATGACCGGGGATGGGTGGAGGTGTCAGACATTAAAGATTACAATGCGGCAAAAGTAGATTTTTAAACAGGGTTATCTTCTAAATAGCATGGTTACATCAACACTATTTTCAGTCAAAACAAAGCAAGTCCTGCAGGAAATGACACAATTCATGTCTTTTGAGCACTGAAAAGATGTAAGGTCTTGAACCTATGGAAATTTACTCTGAAACAAATCTCTCTTTCTTCCTCAGGTACAGAGGAATACAGCACCAAGGGGTTCATTAACTGTTTTGTCAATCCTGTAACCAGTGCTATTGAGCACTGCATGGTATATACCACTGAATTTTAAAAACCTTGATTTGCCACTGTATCCACTTGCATTAGCCCTTAGGATGCTTCATGTTATACATGCACACTGTTGGTGACTATGGATTTGAATTTATATCATATGGTTCCTCCAAAACAGCATTTTGCACCACTGTCACTCTTTGGGATGGACAAGCCTAAGGGCAAGTGACTTCGCCAGCCTCCAAGCTGAGGTGTATTCATGGCTAAGGATCTGAACTTAAACTTCTTATATAAAAACTCAACATTTTAGCTAGTGGTACAGATATACACATGCTCATCCTCTGAGTGTGAAAAACCTTATATTTATAGAAAAAAATATTAGTAAGAACAGATACAAAACTAAAATGTCCATTTTTAAAACAAACAAATCTACTACCAAATCTATTTAGATTATTTTAAGAAAGAATCCTCCAGTTTGTTGTTATTCTTGTGTACCTTCCTTTCTGACTAATGGCAATGCTACGGCCAACCTATCATAAGGTTTACTTGGCAGGTTTTTTTTAAAAAATTCAAATTTCAAAGCCTACCCAAGCAAAATCAGTGGGACTGCCACACATGTAACTGCATTAGCCTTTCCATACTGGTTGAAAGAAATATGCGTTTCCAGTTATTCTTTCTACCTCCCCTTCCCTCGTCCTCCTGTTGCTTCAGTGTGCTAGAATTTACTAACATTTCCAGATTAACAACTTTAATTCTCAAATCTTTTAGGTCAGGATTTATCAGCCACACCATTAGTGATGATTCAATACAGACACGTTGTTATGCAGACACGTTGTTGTTGTTGTTGTTGTTGTTGTTGTGTGCCTTCAAGTAATTTCCAATTTACAGAGACACTAAGGCGCCCTTATGACTGGGTTTTCTGAAGCTGGGAGTGTGTGACTTGCCCAAGACACAGCAGAAGCAAAAGCAGAATTAGGTCAAATGTGCTCAAGCCTAAGGTGGTTTGCTTACAGAGACAAGTGGAGAAATGCGCGCATGTGCTGCAGAGATTAAGACAGATTTACCAAGTTCCTGTGACATCTGGAGGAACTCTTCCTATTACAGCTCATTAATCATAAAGCAGTTTTGAGGTCTTCTCTCTCTAATGAACAACACATCCCTGTGATAATGGAGGGTAATCCATTCAGGCAACATGGTGAGTGGAGCCTCAAAACACAGTCTTTTTAACATGTCAGCAAGTCAGCCAAAGGTCTTAAAAACCTGAGGATGATTTTCTGATGATCAGTAAAGACAGAATAAGCACAAAGGCATAAACTGACAGAGCTCATCCTAATTTGACGAGTAAATCTGGCCACACTGTCATAATCAGACTACTTCCTTAAGTGTATGTTTAGTAAAAACATAGTATGTAAGCCATCTCATTGTCGATCAAAGGCCATCTTGCTGGGCAGTGAGAGAGGAACTTTTCAGTTAGGGAAGAAGAGCTCCATTAGTGGAGTATCATGTTCACCCCAAAGGCCACTGAGGGTACTTCTGTGCCCACAACTATAGAATTGCCACCAGAAAGGCAAACCAAATGTTCCCAACCCTGGCCAGAGTGAACCTGCCTTCCCTGCTCAAAAGCAAGCTTAAGCATTTTGATTCATTGACTGCATGGCAACCAAAGCTTTTTTGGGCAAACTTGAAAAGATATATTTAGCCTGTTCCCTTGTTCCCTTCTGAAAGTGAGTGAAAATCTTTTTATCCCTCTAACAGTTGAACTTTTGCAACGAAATCCTTCCAGTTTTATGTTACTGCTAAAGTATTTTATTTAACCATAAGTGCTTCTTGAGTTTGCTTCTAGTTATATGAATTTTATTTGCTAAAACTTCATAGATTTCTTGTTCATTGTTGCTGAGGGTGATCTAGACAATATGGGGAAACAAACAAATAAATATTAAGTTAAAAAGCATTTTCCATCTACCTTGCTATGTCATCTATACAGCAATGTGCAACTAAAAAGAAAGAGAAATAACACTGCAAGATTTACCTGCCAGTATGTTCAGGGTCAGAATGGTGTTGTGGTTTGAACATATGACTCTAGAGACCAGGGTTCAAATCATATTCAAGCATAAAAACCCACTGGGTGACCTTCGGCAAGTCACACTCTCTCAGCTTCAGAGGATGGCAATGGCAAACCCCCTCTGAAGTGACTCGGCAAGAAAGCCCTATCACAGGTTGGCTTTAGGGTCACCATAAATCAAAAATATCTTGGAGGCACACAACAGCATATTCAGGACCTTTATTTCTCAGTTCAAATTCTAAATTCAAAGTCCAGTTCTCAGTTCTAAGTCCAGCATTCTATATACTGGATTTCACTTAATTTAAGATTTGTTTGCACATTATTCAGAAACATTGCTTCCCATGCTTCCATATCTCTTGTGAAGCACACATAACAAATTCCAGATGAATGCATGTGTAACAAGATAGATTCTCCATTCTAATTCAGCAACAGTAGAAAGGTATCATTGTGACTTGAAAGATTGTGTTCTGTGGAGAAAAGGCAGATTGGAATGCTGGCAACAGCCAATGGGATCCTAGGCAAGAAAAGGCGGGGGCTACTCCCAGGAGCAAGTATAAGTAGGAAGAGAGGAGATAATAATAATAACAATAATAATAATAATAATTTATCTGTATTTCCCGCCTCTCCCTGAGGATCGAGGCGGGATTCCAACAAGCTAAAACAATAAAACATTTGATATAATGTGCAATACATCAATTACAGTGTGCAATACAAAATTAAGTAAACTGCATTAAAAACAATACTTAACTCTGGCTGTCACAGCTATCTGTCTGGTTTACTACTGTTCTTAGTTGTTCATGGCACTCCTGACAATTCATTAGATGTCATAACAAGTCAGGTGGGTAGGCCTGCCAGAAGAGATCTGTCTTAAGTGCTTTTTTAAAAGCCTCTAAAATGGTAATAAGACGGATCTCTTCCGGAAAGTTGTTTCAGAGTTTCGGAGCCACAGAGGAAAATGCTTTCTTAGATGTTAACATCAATCTAGTATTAGGACCTTCTAATAGATTTTTCCCTGATGTTCTGAGAGTGCGGGGCGGATTATGTAGGGAGAGGTGTTCCTTCAAGTAACTCTGGCCCAGGTCATATAGGGCTTTAAAGATAATGACCAACACTTTGTATTGCGCCTGGAAGCTAATTGGCAGCCAGTGTAAAGATTTTAGAACAGGGGTGATGTGATCAGTTCTAGAAGCCCCTGTAAACAGTCTGGCTGTCATATTTTGAATCAGCTGAAGCTTCCGGACTTGATACAAAGGTAGCCCCATGTAGAGCACATTAAAAGTCTAGACGAGAGGTTACCAGTGCATGTATCAATGTTTCAAGGTCCCCTCTGCCCAGGTAGCCGAAGCTGGTACCACACACTCTTGGCTGTCACTTCCACCTGAGATGTCAGCTGGAGTGATGAGTCCAGGAGTACGCCCAGACTGCAAACTTTGTCCTTTAGGGGAAGTGTGACCCCATCCAGGACAGGTTGACAAATCTCCATCCCCGGGCTAGGAGAACCTGTCACAAATACCTCCGTTTTCTCTGGATTCAGCCTGAGTTTATTTTCCCTCATCCAGTCCATTACCGACTTCAGGAAGGAATTCAGAGGGGAGATGCCATCCTCGGTTGCTGCAAGAGCCGGAGACATAGAGAAGTATATTTGTGTGTCATCGACATATTGATAACACGGTGCCCCATGTCTCCAGATGATCTCTCCCAGCGGCTTCGTGTAAATGTTAAATAGCATGGGAGACAGAATGGCACCCTGAGGGACACCAGATGTCAGATCTCTTTTACAAGAGCAATGTCTCCCAGCCTCACCATCTGGAACCTGCCTGAGAGATAGGACTGGAACCACTGGAGAACAGTGCCTCCGATACCAATTTCCCTCAGGCATTCCAGAAGGATACCGTGGTCCACGGTATTGAATGCCGCTGAGATGTCCAAGAGCACCAATAGGGTCACACTTCCCCTATCGATGCCCAGACGGAGATCATCAACCAAGGCGACCATGGCTCTCTCGACTCCGTATCCCCTCCTGAAGCCAGTTTGAAATGGGTCTATGTGAATTAGATAGGGACTAGAAAGGGACAGAACTTTGAGTTAGAAGTTTATTAGATCCTGAGGAGTTTTAACAGCCAAGGTGGCTGTGATACACTGCTGAAAGGGACAGTTGGAAGGGGTTTTGAGTACCCAGGTTGGCCTTACAAGAGGTCAAGTGTGGAAAGTGAATTGGTGTGGCTGGAAAAGTCAAAAAGTAGCAACCGAGTTTTAAAGCTCTGAGTCTAGTCCAAAGTCTTATGTGAAGAGACCATTTATAGATTATAGGAACAGATACTGTAAATCTTTGTAACTGTTGAAGCAAATGAACATCGTATCAACTCTGAATACCAACCACAAGAAAGTAACCAACTATCTTGTAAATAAAGTTTTCTCTCTCTCTCTCTCTCTCTGTCTCTCTCTCTCTCTC
Organism: Urosaurus nigricauda; assembly: GCA_034509955.1. Lineage (NCBI taxonomy): Eukaryota > Metazoa > Chordata > Lepidosauria > Squamata > Phrynosomatidae > Urosaurus > Urosaurus nigricauda. The sequence continues at coordinate 91,158,493 of JAOEGL010000003.1, forward strand.
TCTCTCTCTATGGCTCAATGTGTGGTCGCTTGAGGTATTTTAAGAAACTATAAATCAAACACTACCAGGGATTAATAATACTTTTCTTGCTAAGAACACTCAAAAAAGTGAGTGCTCTGTCTTCCTAAAGAGTGGCCCCTGATAAAGAAAAAGTGTGGAAGGAATTTGAGTGAAAGATCCAGGTTCGAGGGCCTCACCACACAATTTGATGGCAAGCAGTGGGGTAAAATAAGAAAAAAACTAAGAAGGTGTTTTGGAGAGAAAATCTCAGACAGCACCCCATTAGTTAGTGATGGCAGCTAGAGAGGTAGCTGTCACATATTGGTGGCAGCTGTGAGATAAAAAGACCCATCAGAGAAAAATAGTTGGGTGAGTGAATCTCACCGTCACACGTGCATTGGAAAAATTAAGGGTGAGATGTCTGGGTGCAGGGAAGAGGAAAACATGCTTTTCCCTTAAATTTTTCCTTTTTTTCCTGGGACTTCGCCTGCCTTTTTTTTTTTTTTTTTGGTAGTCTGCCTTTGAGTAGTTTATATCTAACACTACCAAAACTTCAGCAGAAAATGTAGCTAAGCTGAGCAGACGAATATTCCACTATCATAACAGTAATTGGGGAACTATGTACTTTCTTTACTACTCACCCACACATGCACACACATCTCAAGAAACATATCTGACTTTTTGTATACTATTTCCCTACTTCTGTCACTCACATTCTCTTAAGTGCTACTTGTGCAGTGTTGTATACTTGTGCATTTAGACTGTACATGTCCATCAGAGGTTGGGGTAGGAATGAGACAAAATAAAGGATGAACCATTATGTTATGCTACAGTGCAGACTACATCAAAGTTCATCAGAGTCCTGCATTGGTATAAACGTTATGGTGCAAGCACTTATCACAACAGACTCCATAACCAAAGCCCCAGAGAGAATTCCCCCAAATTAGGTAGGTATGTTTATACATACCTACAAGCCAGTTTTAGAATATCTAATAACCATCAGGAGCAGGTCTTTTGTAAAGCTAATGGATATCAACTACTAGTTGAAGACTAAGTTGCTGTTACTGCAGATACGTTGTATTCTAACAGAAGGATAGCTGACAACAATTTATTATTGTAAGTAGAGAAAGTTACATTCCAACTATCGTAAGGTTTGAAGCAAAGCTCAGTGAGAACAAGAGAAGTCAGAGGAAAATTTGTTTGTTCATTTGTTTAATATCCTGCCTTTTTCCCAGCACAGGATTCAATGTAGAAAGTAGCCAATATCCCTATTAAACTAAACGTCCTGTTGCTCTGACCCTGTGAGCCTCGGATTCACTACATCACTGGGACACATAGTGCTCCTTAGCTTTCACCTCCTTCTCATTATGACAGAGAAACCACTCTTCAAAACATGTTTATGAGGAATTCTACCTCCCAGGATCCCATTCTTGGAGCAGCATCTCAGACTGTGTCTTCAGATTCTGAACTATACCGTATGTCAGTTGTGAAAAAGGGCAGTTTTTGTGTTGCTGTTAAATAATTTATTCAAGGGAGCACACGAAAAGAAAACAGAAGTAGCAACATGTTCGGGCAATATTCACACAACTAAGAAGGTGGCAGATAGCCAAGCTTTTCTCACATGGACAATTTCTTAATTATCTGTATAGATTTTCTGTCTATATTTGATATTGCACATCTACAGCTCATTAGTTCTCATTTAGCTACAGACCTGTATTACAACAGACTTGCAATAATGGGATATTTGGGATATCGCAGAAAATGACTTCTATGTGATTATGTTAAGGAGGACTGAACTAGGAATGAATTTGACTTATTTACAAAGTATATCATGAAAGGGATTCAGTGCACAGATTTGGATAGAGGACTGACTGGCATTGCCATTCGTGGGAGGAAAAGTTGTTCAAGAACCTGTACAGTGATTGTTTAAAAAAATGCATATTGAGAAAGAAAACTTCTCAAGAACAATGCTGTTCAAACTATGGTCCGAAACCCACTGCAGAAATAATCCAATCTGAGACTGCTTTAACTGCCCAGGCTCAGTGCTAGGGAATTCTGGGAATTGTAGTTTATTGTGGTACCAGAGCTCTCTGACAGATAAGGCTAAATGTCTCACAGAACTACAGTTCTCAGAATTCCCTACCACTTTGAGTCAGGGCAGTTAAAGCAATCTCAAACTGGATTATTTCTTCATCTTGTTTTGGACCTATGTTTTTGGGGATATCCCAGAGTCCCCCAGATGATTAGTAATGGATGACAAGCATTCCTAGAAGACAATTGTCTACAGGATATTTCTATTTCTGGGTTCTATAGTATTCCAAACACAATCATAATTTTAATTCTAGAGACCAGTGTTTGAATCCTGGCTTGGCCATGTAAAGCTGCTGGGTGACCTTGGGCAAATCACACTCTCTCAGTCTCAGAGGATGGCAATGACAAAACCTCTCTGAGGAAACTTGCCAAGGAATCCCATGATAGGTTCACCTTAGGATGACCATAAGTCAGAACAACTTGAGGGACCACAACAGCAGCAACAGCTGAGCACTCAACAACCATACAACAAGTCAAACCATACAACACTCATAACAACCATACCACAAATTATATTTTAAATTTAGCACATAGACACTGCACCCCAAATTCCAAGCATCCAATGAGGTGATAGTGCAGGACCTGACTGCCAGACTTGTCTGCTTGTGCTGCTCATTCATACTGCAACATTTGGATCTTACAACCCTTATTCAAAGTGAAAAGGTCCTAACCCTAATCCCCTGCAACGGCAGCTCTTCTCTTCCCCCTCTTTTTCTCTCTTTCTGAACTCAGCCAGCAAGAACAGTTCCTTCCCTAGGGTTTCCCCACCCACATGACGAAACCAATCATTAATGTGGGTTATACCTAAACATCTTCTAATGCTGCATTAGGGAGAGGTGAAATTTGTTGCTGTTGTGTGCCTTAAATTCATTTTCAATTTATGACAACCCTAAGGAGAACCTTAGGTTTTAATGGCAAGATTTGTTCAGAGGAGGTTTGCCATTGCCTTCTACTGAGGCTGACTTGCCCAAGATCACACAGTGGGTTCCATAGCCAAGTTGGGAATTGAACCCTCGTCTCCAGAATCATAGTCCAACACCCAAACCATCACACTGTCTCTAGGAGGTGAAATGTTGATATGTAAATATGTGCATACAAATAGCACCCTTCTATACGCACACACACACACACACACACACACACATGGCAAACCATCTTTTCCAGATGCTGATACAAACAAGGGAGCTACCTTTCTACGGCAAGATTAATCAGGTGACCACCTGAGCTACTTATCTGGTCCCCCTCCCCAGGGGGTCAAACTACGCATTTTACAAAACCAGATCTTCTTCTTCAAAAAATTGAGTAAACTGGAAGGTTTTTTTTTTATTATTTGCCTTAAAGTCTTCAGGGATCAAAAAGAAATGCTTTCACATCAGAAGGAGAGGAACATTGTGTGTTCCACCAGGACTGGGATCAAGGTATGTAGGTACATTATGTACTCTGTGTAGACTCAGCCAAACTACCTGGAGGGAGGAGCAATAATTGACAGAGTACAGAGTCATGATGAGGCACAAAACACATGGTTGGTGCATTGCATAAATTAGAAGTACCAGAGATCAGAGGAAGGACTAATGGCATTGGCAACCAGCATACGTCCCTGAACACACCTTAATCTCATCTGAATTGGGAATCTAAGCAGGGTCAGACCTGATTAGCACTTTTATAGAAATTACCTAAAAATACCAGGGATCTTGAGGTAGGGCTAGAGATTCTGCCTGAAGCCCTGGAGAGCTGCTATCAGTGTTGGCAGTGCTGCGCTAGATGGATCTATGGTCAGTATCACAGTTTCCTGGGTTTCTAAAAGACATGGTCCAACAATTGAGCCCTTTCTTCCCAGAGGACATTTGGTATGGAAAGGAAAAAAGAAAGAAAGAGCAGTAGGAAGACATGGGAGCATTATAAGTGGGAGATGGGGAGCAACAGCTGTCCATACCTGCTGTAGATGGACCTAGAGTTCATAGTGCAGACCAAATATACTGTTTCTAACCATTACTTGTATCTGACAAAACAATCAATTCTAATAACTTGCAGATCTGCTTTGCATCAGGTCTTTATTAATGCCTAGTGCAAAAATCTACACCTCTTTAGAGCTATACTTCAACATTATTACATAAAATTACACTGTATCCAACTCCACTTTTTCTTGAAACATCCAACCAAAGCTAGTGGGTCTTCTGATCTATTTCATCTGTTTCTCAGCTATTTCCACATTTATGATAATATTCCACTGTTGATATCTTACAGTAAATTAGGTGTATCTGAAATTGGCAAGAGCAGGGGAGGAAACTTTGTTTTGTCTAAATATTCAGTATATACAGAGACATGGGACAGGAAGAGCACAAAGGTGGGTTTCTTTTCTGTTTGCCCTAGTTTTAAAAGTGTGTGTATGTGTGCGTGTGTACACACACACACACACACACATATAATGCAATGGTAGTCTTTTCCAAAACATTTAGTCTAATTCTCAACCAGGACTAAGCCCCCTGACCGGAATAATCTAGTCATATATGCTACCTGTCCAAACAAAAATACTCCTGAATCTGTTTAAAAAAAAATTAAACCTCACTCAAACATTTTAGCAATTTTAAAAAAAGATTCTATTGAAATGTTATGTTGTCACTTCATGCTTTTCGTGGGTAGACAAGGGGCACAAGGGCACAGAGTAGCTTTTCCAAACACCTTTGAATAATAGTGTCACAGAGAAAGAAGGAACCTAAAAAAACATATTTATTCCAGTGGTTGTCAAATTCTGCTCCTCCAGGTGTTTTGGACTCCAAAACTCAGAAGCCCCAGCTTGATTGGAGAATGATCACGGATGACAGAAGCTGAAGCCCCAAACACTCAGAGAACCAAAATTTGAGAAGCACTGATTTAGACCAGTCCAGTGACAATTCAGGAGACTCACTACTACAGCATTCCTGACAGGGGACTGTCCAGTCTGTGCTTAAAAGCCTCCAACAAAGGACTGTACTTTTCCTCCCAAGGCAGCCTTCTCCATTGTGAAAGAGCTCATGCTCATGCCATCATTCTTATAATTTGAACCTAAGGTTAAGGGTTTGGAGAAAACAAAAACAGTCATTATCTAGTTGACAGCCCTTCAGATGTTTGAAAATGTTTCTGATACTGCACCTTAATTTTCTTTTGTGTATATATACAAAGTTCCTTCAGCCTTGCCTGTACTTGTGTACAGATCCTTCACTAGACAGAAACTCCAAGGTTGTCACCCTCCTTTGCTAAAGTTGTCAGCATCCTTCTTAAACTCAGGTGCTGAGAATTGGACAATAGACCAGTGAAGATATGGCCAAAGCAGAATAGAGTGAAACCATTATGTCTCATAAAATCACAGAATTACAGAACTAGAAGGAACCCCGACTGTAGTCCAGCCCCCTGCAATGCAGGAATCCAGAGTTAAAACACTCCCTAAAGATGGAAATTTAACCTCTGCTTAAGCTCCTCCAGGGAAAGAGAGTCCAGTTCTCCTAACTGGATGGTATGTTTGTGTTTCTGTAACCTAGCACTATATTAACCTCTTCCGCCTTTCTAAGTAACTCAATTCTTCCTAGCTAAATGTAAAACTTCACATTTATCATTGCTCATGGTATATCCTCAAATCCATTCTCTAAAAAATCACTTCAAAAACTGTTTCTAAGGTAGTAGTTATCGCACCACATTTGATGTCACCTACAAATGTTATGCATCCTCTCTATAGCTATGTGTATCTCATTTGTACATATATTTTGTATTACCAGTGTCAAGACAGACCTTTCGGTTGATAAGGAAGAATTGACATGAACCCACTTAAAAACCCTCCTAACAGTAGCATAATCTAGCCCACATTTCACCCCATTTATTTATTTATTTATGCTACCTTTCTTCTAAATTGGACCCAAGGTGGCTCACTGGAATACCATGGAAGACCCTGTTGAAAGCCTTGCTGGTTATACTATGTTCACAGCATTCCCCTATCTGTCAAAGCTCTCAATTCTACAAAAATGAGGTTAAGTGTTTAGCTTGATTTAGTCTCGAGAAACTCATGTTGGCTTTTTGCAGTCACAGTATTCTTCCTTATATGCCTGCAGAACTGATAAGGATTAGTTCCCTTTCTACGTATTGATATCAAGCCTACTAGTCAGTATTGCTTGGATCCTCTTCTATTTCTCTTTGGAAGGTGGGAATGCCTTTTGCCCACCTCCAAGATTGTTCATCAACAAGTGAAGCAAAAGTTAGAAGTCTAGACAGAGGCTCCAAGGTTACGCCAGCAGATGCCTTCAATACCGCCATCCCTTCCGATTCATGGGGGATCTGTTCTGGACCCCCCTCCCCCATGAATCAGGAAACTCACCAATATTGGCACCCCATTGTAATCAATGGGGGTGTGCTCTTGCACATGTCCCTCTGGCTAGCTGTCCATGAAAGACCAAGAGACGTAACAGCAAGACAGTGAATCAAAAGGGACAACTGTACTTTATGATGCAACTTGTCAAGCCCTGATGACATAAATTAATTTAGAATGGCTAAGTGCCCTGTTACAATCTTTTAGGGATTATTTCATATATTTTTGCTTCTATCCTAGTTAGCCCAGCATAGCTCCATCCTTTAATATATTTAAATTATTTCCCAAAAGTAGTGACCTTTATCACTTAGCTTCTGCATCACGTTCAAGAAATGAACTAGCTCTCATAGTCAATGCCAATAACAATATGGAATCAGTTATGGCTGTATTATATCATCTTCAATTCAAAAACCAAATACCCTTGCCAAATTAAAAGTGCTATGAGCACAATTGAAGTAGCCAGTTCTCAATTCAGCTTGGCATGTACAACCAATTCATCATTCAATTGTGCTCATTTTGGACACCAAGGATGGATTGGCACACCCGTGTCTTAGTCACTGAATGTAATGAAAGTGTTCTTTGCATACTGGTTATTGCTTTTAAGGCAAAAATCTCTAGGCAAGCCCTTGAAAACTGGAAAATGCTTCCAGGCAAATAAACCATCATATTAATCAAGGGAGACAATCTGTGAGGCAATTTTTCTTTGATTTTTAACATTAGTAAAATAAACCAGATCAATTAAAATCATTTGATTAAATGGGTTCTTCCCAATTAGATAAATTTGTTTTGTTTTTTTGTTTTTTAGTTATATTCTAAGTACTTAGAAAATCCACAAATGGCTAAATTTTCTCTAAAGGAGATATCCTCCCTCATGTGGTACAGAAAAGACTTTGAATATGGTATTTCCTTGTTCTTTAATGTGCAGGTATTTTCACATACCAAAGAGAAATTCCTTCACACCTTTTGAATTATTGTTTAGTCTTATGCAAATATGCATAGCTTCAACTTAATCATCAGCTTAACACTCATGCAGCAGGAGAAGGAACCATGTGCCCCTCCAGATGCTGTTAAACTACAACTCTCACCAACCTCAACCAGAATGCCCAATGCTGAGGAATATTGGGAGGTATAGTCCAATGACATCTGAAAGTGTACTCGATTAAAGTAAAGAAAGAAAACAAGAAAGAAAACAAAAATAATGACCATGGAGAATCTAGACAAATTCAACCTAGACAATGAGGAGACAGAAATAATAAAAGAGTTCTCATGCCTGGAATCAAACATTGATAGGAATGGGGACTGCAGCCAGGAAACTAGAAGAAGATTAAGAATGGGGAGGGCAGCTATGAAAGAACTAGAAAAGATTCTAAAATGCAGATTTACAACTCAACACAAATGTTAGAATCGTACAAGCCATTGTATACCCTTTTATCATGTATGGATGTGAGAGCTGGACAGTTAAAGAAGATAGGGAGAACATCAATTCATTTGAGATATGGTACTGGAAAGGAGTGCTGAGGATCCCATGGAAAGCCCAAAGAACAAACAAAGGGGTCCTAGAGCAGTTCAAGCCAGAAATCTACATGGAAGCTAAGATGACAAAATTTAGGCTGTCATACTTGGGATACATCATGAAAAGGCATAACTCTTTGGAGAAAACAATAATGCTAGGAAAGGTGGAGGGAAGCAGAAAGAGAGGAAGGCCCACATGCTAAATGGATAGACACTATTAGGGAGGTCACAGGTATGAGTTTACAGGAACTAAGCATAGCAGTGGAGGACAAGAAGTGCTGGAGATGTTGCATCCACAGGGTCGCCATGGGTTGAAATTGACTTGAGGGCAATTAATAACAACAACAACAACAACAACAACTTTATTTGTGTGATGTGTTTATTGTTATCCCCACTCTTATGATCCATACAATGATTACACTATTCCACTCAGTTCTTAGAAGGAACAACACAGCTAATATTCATTTGCATATTAAGTTATTAATAAGACCAGACATTGGATTCCTGAGGAAGAAGACAAAATAGTGTCCTTCCCCATTCCATGTTAGAGGAGATCAACCTGGTAGCCACTGAGGTGACAGCATGCTCCACTTCACCCGAGAGTAACAAGTTAGCTAAGGGAGTGCAGGTTCATCCCAGAGGTGGCTAGTGGCTTCCATGTGGTGAGTGCTCTACATTTTGTCTGTACTTTAGATTAGGTGCTAAATTTTATCCTCAAAACAGGTTCGTTGCCTTGAATATCTCCTTTACATCTCCGTGTATACATCCTTCAAACCATTTTATAAACCTTTATCATGTCACCTCTCACTCACCTGTCTTCTAAACTAAAGAGTCCCATATGTTGTGATCTTTCCTTACAGGGGAGTTAACTTTTAAATTGCCCCACATCATGGCCTCAGAGCTAAGGTTTGTCTTTCTCTTCTCCCACCCCAGGGCCCGACCATATGTGTTCAATAATCTTTTAAGTTTATAGATAGAATAATCTAAGTAGACAGTATACTTATTATTGCAGATCATTCTGGCATGAAGGAAAACATGTGGGTGCCCCCCCCCTCAGTCACACACACATCGGGCTTTGAATCACCACAGAGCGAAGGAATTACCTATTTTTTAAAAAAACATATCCACAAAATAAAAAAGCATTACACAGGAAGCAGATGGTAAGACAAGAAAGAAAAATAATAATTTAGTCTTCTTCTCCTTGGTGCAATAGTTTTTTATCCACAGGAAGATTTTAAGATGGTGGATACTTTGCAGTACTTTCCTTCAGCCAAAGTACCGGTGTGCAAGAAAGACAAGGGGAACCAATGGCCTTTAGGATTATGGTGGGGATGAGGATTGCATGAAACATTTTTTCACATGGTCTCTTAAAATCACTGCACAGCCTTGCTGTTTGCTTAGTGTGGTGAGGTCTCCTGCTCTTTGCCTGCCCACACAAGCTCACTCCATTAGCCATGTCTTTCCACTAGTCATGGTGGTGGTGGTTGGGAAGCTCTTGCTGGGCCCAGGGCATCCCTTCTGTGGCTCAGAACAGCACCATTTTGGGACAGACAGAATGACTGGAACAAGAAGTTACAGCATGTACAGTGCGGGAGAAAAGGAGCTTTCAAAAGGAGCTTTCACATTTGGGACCCTGCTTAAGCTTTGTAAGCTTTGCTGGGACTTAGCTGGCAGGTCGGAGCTGCGCTGCTTCTCTTGCTTGCTTTCATCAGACAGGCTTAGAGAAGAGATAACAGAAGAAACAATGTTTTGGGGGAGATGACTTGAAGCTGTGTAAGGAGGTTCCCCCTTGCTGCAGCCCTTTTTACAGATTATTAACTGTACTAATCATCTCTGGGGAAGCAGGAGGAAGAGTACCCAGGGTTCATTCTTGGAAACAGCCCTTCACCTTGGAGCAGCTCCTGTGGTTAAAATCTCTCCCTTTTCCCATTGATGCCAGTCTCCAGTACACACACACACACACACACACACACACACACACACACACCAGCTGCACCCTGCTCTGCCCCAGAGAAGAAACACTGAGAATCCTTCCTTGCTGGGAAGAAGCTTCTCCCTTGCACCTGGTCACACTTGGCGCAGCAACCAAGAGGCCTCCTACCTACATTGGCTTTTGCTGCAAGACAAGGCCAGCATGGGCAAGAGGTTTCTCAATTGCTGTTCAGCCAGCTGTTTTGTTGCTGCTGCCAAGGTGACTGGGTGTAAAGGGAGCAGTGGCCAAGATTTGTTGTTCTGAATTTGCAGTAGAAGAGTAGACCTAAAATCAAGAACTTTAAATCAAGGAATACACATGGCGGGGGGGGGGGGGGGTTCCTAGAGTTGTCACCCAAGAAAAATAGGGATAGTAACTTTTTTAAAAAATGGGGACCACTGTTTTCATCCTACATTTAACATGTGTTTAATGGTTAGTTATACAGTCACCCCTCCTAACTTGCAGATCTCAGATCTGCGACCTTGAATATCCATGGAGGGGCAACCTGCACTCTTTCCAATGGTGTGCATGCCCCATTCAAGCCTATGAGGCTTGAATATGTGTGAGCCTCCATTTTTGGGGGGAGGAGTCCAGAACAGATTCCCCCATGAAAACGGAGGGCCAACTGTATACAGTGTGCCCGTGGCATATGCAAGGTTGCCTTACATGGATTTGAGCCTATGTGTAAGGCTAGCCACGAAGGAGAAAATGGCGCAGGCACTGCAGGTGCCCCTGCAGCATTGCACACAGAAATGCACCGCCATAGAAATTAACAGAATTTAAGCATAAGTGGTTTTCCCATACATTGGGGGGGGGTTCCGGAATAGATCCCCTACGTATAGGAAGGGGCCACTGTATTATATTTTAATTTAAGTTGTACTCTGCCTCAAACCTTGGGGAAATAAAAATGGATGATGATGATGATGATAATGATGATGATGATGACGACGACGACCCGCATTCTAAGGTTGTTACCTCAATTTGCATAATAGCAGCAGCTAGCTCCTAGTGTAGTTCTTTCATCGGATCTTTGTAACTAGCCATACAACTGAGTTTTATAGGTTGCTTTCCCCTTCTCCCAGCCACTCTGCTCATTCAAATAGACAATGGCAGAACTTGTTTCCTAGCATGCAGCTATGGCCCAAATCCAGATTCAGACTGGCAGGATCAATGTAGGACTTGCACTGCCCCATTCAGCTCAGCACAACCCTACTTGTCATCCTTTTGGGAAGCAGTGACTCGGATGTAACTTCATTTCAGGCTGGCAGCTGGCAGAACTGGCTGGGTAAAGCTCATGAGGAGGAAAAGCGACAACAACAACATGAACCCAGACACAGGCCAAAAACAAGGAGCTGTTGATTTAAAAAACAAAACAAAACAAAAGCCCACCATTCACATAATTAACCTAAAGCTGGCAGCGAAGGATGTCTGATTTGGCTTCATTTTGTATGTACTGGCACAGTTCTCATAATCGTTTACTAATTAAGAATGTCAGAATACAACAAGTTGTGAACTGCACTGGGCATCCCCTGGCCGTCCTCTCTGTGTACCTACAGAAGAAGAAGTACAGAGTCACTTTTCTCATTAACACCACCAAACACTAAAGCGGATCCCTTCCTTTTGTGCAGATCTCCTGAATACCCCCCTCGCAACGTCTGTCTGTTTCTGCCGGCTCACATTCTTGTCTTAGTTCTCAATCCATTCTGGTGTCCCTGATGCCCCCATTTTACTGTTAAGGCTGAGGAGAGTACAACATTAGAATTGGGTTTATAGCTGTTCTAATGCCTTTTCCATATATATTTTCTATTCCCCCAAATCTAACAGATATTTTCCATAGATATCTTCTATTTCTCCAAACCAAACAGTCGAGATGTTCCCCCCATCCACCCAACTATGAAATCCGCGAGGACATTTTAAGAAAAAATACCAGCCGATAACACTAGCCACAGGCATGATTTCTCACAGCGTGCTCACATATTTCTGTGGGGTTATTATCTCCCTTTTCTTTGGTCTCCAGCTACAACCTGTCTTGACATTCCCAAACTTCTGCCCTTCTGCCTCAAAGCAAGTTCCAAAAAGAACTGGCTTTCTTTGTTCTGCCTCCCTAGCCCCTATGCCCTGCCTCAGCTTCATGGTGGCTGTGTGGTTGGGGGATCTGATCATTCCCACCCTTCTCTGCCTTTTGCTTTGGGTGCTTCTGCTGAAGCAGAAGAGCTTCCCTGCCTCCTGCTGCAGCTGTTTTCCTAAGCAACAGCGTGCTTAAAATTGACCTAATTTCTGACAGTCGCACTGATGCCTAGAGGGGTCTGAGTCGCACCAATGAAAACAGACAACATGAGCAGGGATCTATCCAACACTTTAAATATATATATATTAAAAGGCTGACTTTCATTTCACATTCTAAGGCTTAAAGGAAGAAGAAAAAACTTAGCAAGGTTATGATAAGTTAATCTTTCTACCTTTTGAGTACAATGTTTGATTCTGGAGAAACTACTTCAGAGTGCGCACGTGATTTTAAACGCTTATCCAGTCTTTTCTATTAACCAAATCATACTTGATGCCAATAGATAGCCCAGTTCCATGCGAAAAACCTTCCCATCTCACCTCACACACATTCTTCACCATCCAAAAGTGCATGATGCTGTGCTTTGTAATAGAAAGTTTCAGCTGAACTTTGGATGAAATACAAAGCAAATTGAACCTTGTTGAATTTGCAAAATGATACTTGAATAAAACATAACTTGGCTAACCATTTACCTTAAACTTTTGCCAAAGTGCTTATAGTAACATGCCAACGTCAGTCTATAATTGAGGAAGAGCCAGGATTTCACAAACATATATACATTTACACTTTCAATAGATACTGCAGATGTAAAAATGGTCAAGAATTTCCTAAGCATCCTGAGTCTGGTCAGTTAACATGTTTGTTTGTTTGTTTGTTTGTTTCTCCAACAGATTCTACCACAATTAATCACCACAGTGGGGGAAAAAATTACCTACAGAAAGTCATACTGCAAAATGTACACACAAAACAAATTTTAAAATCCTGTCCAAACAACTAGTGGTGTTGCTTTCTTTTGTGACTATTCCTATATACCGTAAACTACTGGAGTGCATCTAGACTGTAGAAATGATGCCATTTGACACCACTTCAACTGCCATGGCTGCACCCTACAGAATCCTGGGATCTGTAGTTTTATGAGGCACCAGCACTCTTTAGCAGAGAAGGCTAAAGACCTTGTAAAACTACAACTCTCAGGATTCCATAGACTGGCGCTACAGCACTTAAGGTAGTTTCAAACAGCAACATTTCTACAGTGTAGGAGCACCCTAAATGTAAGAAATTAGGAGAGATCATAATAGATAAATGCTGCAACTAAAATATGAAGCTTCTGGACAATGTGGGCAACATCTAGGACTTTAGTAAGAACACCAAAAATATTACCAGCTTTATGTTAGTTTGGAAACTTGCCTTTATTGCGTATTTCATGTTGGTACTCATTGTCTTTTTATTTGGCACTTCACCTTTTTTTTCTCCTGTTACATAATTTGCTCCTTACAATGCCACTACTATGTGACCCGAGAATCTCCAAACATATACTGTACAGTTGGCCCTCCTTATCCACGGATTTTCTATTGACAGATTTGAGCATACACAGCTTGAAAATATTCCCCAAAAGTATAAATTCCAAACAGCAAACCTTGATTTTCCATTTTATATATGGGACACCATTTTGTACCATTATATTTAATGGGATTTGAGCATCCACGGATTTTGTTATCCATGGAGGGTCCTGGAACCAAACCCCAGCAGATAACAAGGGCCCACTGTATATCTCATCCCATATTTATCCACAATACATTGTAATATCCTCCCACCCCCACCCCCCAATAACACTTCTGGAGATTTGAGAAGTAAAACACTAAAAAGGTCTGTAATCTGAAAATCCATTTAATATGTTAAAATGGACACCTCCAAGGCAGGTGTCCATCATTGATTTAAATGTCTGCTACCCTACCCTCCTACTGCACTTAAATAATTCCTATGCATCCTATCTCTACCTCACTTTCTGTATGACAACAACGTTGTATCATAGGAATTTACATGAAGTCAGTGAATTCATATGAACCATGTGAATACAATGTGAAGAGAAGCTGACACTTTTAGCTTAACAGGAAATTTCAGAATATTCAGTAGAGTAATCAATAACTATGGAAACATTAAAAAGTCAACACATGCATAGAAAACTGGCAAAAGGAAACACATAACTTACCAAGAGGAGTGAGGGAGCAGTCATTTAATCTGTGCATTTAAACATTTTAGCTTTAACATGTATTCATCAAAAATATGTTCTGAGAACACTGGAACTCTGCACCAAGAAAATCTGGCATCTGAAACTAATATAACTTATGCAGATTTAGAAGAAAGCAATTCACATATAAATTTAGTTTGCATCTCTTATTCAAATGGTTGCTGCTATTAGGCAAAACATGGTGAGCTTTTCAGGTGTTAGATGGAAATCTCTTCTGAACAAATTTTGCCAAGAAAACCCCATGGTAGATTTGCCTTAGTGTCTCCATAAGCTGGAAAGTATTTGAAGGTGCACAACAACAATACCTGTGTAGTGTGAATGAGCCCTTATTGGTCACACATACACTGGATAATGCTATCTCACACACACACAAAATCAACTACAAATATGGACTACTTGTGGACATAGAGCAATGCCTATCTTGTATCTCACATTAGACACTAAAGCATGTCTAAGGCGCAAATAAGCATGAGCGTGTTTTGCTTATTTGCTTCTCCTAGCACTCTGACCTATGGAAATCTTACTGCAGCCCTTCTATTTATTGCCCACTCAAGGATCCTAAAATGTTCCCTTTGTATTAAGAAGAGGCTTTGGGGGGGGAGGGTTGGGGGGATAGTCTTTCTAGATGTTTTCAGCAGAAAAGAAAAACTAAAATTAAGAGAAACAATGATAACAAAATCAAACTTAAATTCAGAAGCTAATCATTCTGTTTCATTAAGCAGATTTTATTCACAAAACATTAAACTTAAAAGACCAGAGGTGGTGAAGAAACACTTTTTTAATAGGACCAGTGTATTTTCAGTAAAAGACCCTAATAAGACCTTAATAAGAACCACCACAAGGAAATAAACTCTTGAGTGTTTCAGAACGTTTACTCTCCCAGATGTGGGAATTCATGTGTAATATACCCACGTTTGGGCATCAGATATTTATTACCAATGGATGGAAAAATGTTCTGTCTCCAGTTGAGTTCACATGAACAAAACCAGCACCAGTGGACTCAAGCCAGGGGATTTGGCAGTAGAGCGCAGGACACAGGACACTTAGGGTCAAACAACATATTGTTAGTTGCAGAGCATACAGTGCCACACTTGTGTGTGTGCCTTTTATATACAGACAAGCATGCAGGATCCTGACCTGGATGAGGACTACTGCACACAAGGAGGGAAGCTTAATTTTTTTTCCTCCCATGGCAAGTTTTTAAAAATGGCTTAAACTGAGGTTTTCTAAAAACCACCACACAGAAAGTTTCAGGTCACAGCAGACAAAAAAGAAGAATTACATCTCCCCACCTTGCATTTGGTAGTCCCAAATGACCACCTAAAGGGTCACACACACTTATTTCAAATAAAATAAAGCAGAATATGAAGTTACATAATTGACATAATATCTCCTTGTGGCACTAGGGTGAATCTCAGGTTGATGTTTGCCTGATGTTTTGTTTGGGGCAGTGCCACTGTTGCAATGCTCAGCGAAGTTCCCCAGCTCAGCCAGACCAGGGGCCCATTCAGACTACGTTATAAACCGGTTAGCAAACCGGTTTAAAATCAAGAAGTTCACACTGAAACCGGATTTAACACTACTGAATCCGGATTTTGCACACCCGTAGCGGGGTAAATCCCCATAACCCAGGTTTTCCCAAAGCGGGTTTTTTACTGTTTCTTTTGGGAAAACCCGGTTTGCGGGGAATGTGAACTTGGCTCCAATCACGATCGGGTCAAGTTCAGGGGAGGGGAAAAGGCCAGGGGGCGGAACATGCCTCCTCTCCAGGCAAAATCGGGCACTCCAGCATTTTTAAAATATTTTTTTAACTGTATTTTTAAGTAATTATTTATTTTATTATTTTATTTATTTTAGAGTTATTTTATTTATTATTTATTTATTTTATTGTATTGTATTTTATTTATTAGTAATTTAATTGCATTTAATTGTATTATATTTTAGTATTTTTTTAAATATTTTTTAATTTCTTATTTTTTTATTTTTTTTTTCAGTTTGACAGCTTATGCGCATTCTACGAGGCTCCTTTCCCATCGAATTTTATGAATGGGGAAAAAGGGAAACTCCTGTCCATATATGGATTGGGGTTTCCTTTCATGGGGCCCTTTAAAAATTGAAAGGGAACCCAAATCCATATATGGACAGGAGTTTCCCTTTTTCCCCATTCATAAAATTCGATGGGAACGGAGCCTCGTAGAATGCGCATAAGCTGTCAAACTGAAAAAAATAATAAAAAATATATAAGAAATTTTAAAAAATTTAAAAAAATACTAAAATAAAATACAATAACTCGGGTCAAGTTCAGGGGAGGGGAAAAAGCCGGGGGGGGGTGGAACATGCCTCCTCTCCTGGCAAAATCGGGCACTCCTGATTTTTTAAAATATTTTTAATGTATTTTTTATTAATTATTTATTGTATTATTTTATTTTATTTTATAGTTATTTCATTTATTATTTATTTCATTGTACTTTAGTGTATTTTATTGCAGTTTATTTCTTAGTAATTTATTGGATTTTTTTTGTATTTTTTTGGTATTTTTTAAAATATATTTTTTTCTTTTTTTCCCCCATTGACAGCTGTCATTCGCATTGGCTGTTCCGTTTTTATGAATGGGGCAGAGGGGGAACCCCTGTCCATATATGGACTGGGGTTCCCTTTCAGGGCCCCATTCATTCTTTAAACTGGAAGGGAATGAATGGGGCCCTTTTAAAGGGAACCCCAGTCCATATATGGACAGGGATTCCCCCTCTGCCCCATTCATAAAAACGGAACAGCCAATGCGAATGACAGCTGTCAATGGGGGAAAAAAAGAAATTTTTTTTTAAAAAAAATACCAAAAAAATACAAAAAAATCCAATAAATTACTAAGAAATAAAATGCAATAAAATACACTGAAATACAATAAAATAAAATGAAATAAATAATAAATGAAATAACTATAAAATAAAATAATACAATAAAATATAATATAATATATAAATATATTATAATATAATATAATATATAAATATTATATTATATTATAAATATAATATAATAAAATATTTAATAAAATATTTTATTTAATAAAATAAAATAATACAATAAAATATAATATAATATATAAATATAATATAATATAATATATAAATATTATATTATATTATAAATATAATATAATAAAATATTTAATAAAATATTTTATTTAATAAAATATATATTAAATTAAAAAATAAAAATAAAATATTAAAACAAATAATAAATAATAATTTAAAAAGTACTGGGAGGAGGAGGAGGAGGAGGAGGAGGAGGAGGAGAGGAAAGGATCGCCTCAATCCGCACCGCTCCCAGCCAAATGCTCCATGCGCATAAGCTGTCAAATATTAAAAAATATAAAAAAAAAAAGCACAAGCATCTCGCGCGGCCAATGGCCGCATCAGACGTCACCATGACATCATTTGATTGACAACCAAGAGGCTCCATCTTTAATCGCTACTTTTGCGTGTATGAACTTCGTTGGGGTAAAATGCACCGGGAAGCCTCAATGGGGGCAAAAGGTAGTATGAACTCCTCTCTGGATAGAATCGGTTTGCCATGATCGATCTCAATCTGGATCAAACCAGGGCAAATGGGCTAGTCTGGATGGGGCCCAGCGCTGCATCCACACTGTAGAAATAATCCAGGTTAACTGCCATGGCTCAATGCTATGGAATTCTGGGAATTGTATTTTGTTGTGGCACCAAAGCCCTCTGAGAGAGAAGGCTAAATGTCTCACAAAAATAGTTCTCAGAATTCCATAGCACCAAGCCTTAGCAGTTAAAGTGGTGTCAACCTGGATTATTTCTGCAGTGTGGATGCAGCCAAGGTGACCTGAGGAATCTATGTCAGCCCATCTAGCTTTATTTAAATATTCATCTGGAGTTTGATTCCTTGGTATGACAAATCCACCCTTTGTTGAAACTGCAGAATGCCTGCACGGCATCATCCTATTTGGCCATCCTTAGAAAACACCATTTGACCCCACTGTTGCCTTGGTACATTTTATGTAGAGAAATACATTTCTCATCCCTGCCTCCTCTATAAGAGGATCACATAACATTCAAAATCAGAGAATCCTCTCTGCCTTCATTTTATTATGATGGAATGGAGTTGAATGGCCTAGGACTGATAAACAATTGAGAAACAATTAATCAAATACATGTTCTTCATTAGAGAAGTGTCTCTTTAATGAATTCATGTCAAGACTCTAGCCTCTTAGGAGATTACTACACACATATTTTAAAATGTGATTGGACCAAAAAAAAGCAGCTTTGGAGATACTTCTTGACCAACATTATCTCTGACTCTTTGCTGTTTTGTCCCCTTTCCATAGGTGCTGTGTCCTGTTTCACTGACATGAAGCTCATCAACAACCTCACAATTGTGCAAGCCCCCAAGTGCAAAATGTTGGGGTAGTTGTGATATTGGTGGTCACATGGTGTCAGTGTCTCCTCCTCACCCCCTTTCCCTGCTCCTCCATGCTATTCCTATGCAAGTTGATTGCTTTTTAAAAAAATTTATTTCTTCTTCTTCTTCTTTAAAACTTAAACCACAGTAGCAGAGATCCAGAATTGCATGAAAATAGTAAAAATAAAAATTAATTAATTAAAATAATATAACTGGAAGACATGATGGGTAGGCATAGGGCAGGGAGGCAGGGTTAAGGGAAAATCAGGAAGAGCGCACAGTGGGAGCACCATCCCCAGTTGCACGATTGAGAAGATGTGCAGTGATGATTGCTCTGAAAGCGGTTTATTTCCATTTTTAAAAAACTGATGCAAATGGGGCAAGAGTGGGGCTTGTGCAGTAATGTCCTTAGTTACAAAGATCTGAATGATTGCTAACAATATTAGATTCAGAATTCACTTTTGTTCCACGATTTATTTATATTAATCTCCTATTTTGAAGATGAATTTAGATATTTACAAACTACAAAATATTAATGTCATGTCATGTCATGTTGATTAGATTTAACCAGATGGACTATTCAGTGTAAGGGGAAAACTGAACAGGCATAATCAGATATAATCAAGTTACTGGATACATGTACTATAGATTGACACAGATACTTTTCCAGACAAATATAACAGAAGTATGCTGTTACACTGGACCCTTCATATCTGCTGGGGGTGGATACCAGGACCATACCAAAATCCATGGATGCTCGAGTCCCATTAAACACAATGGCATAGTAAAATGTTGACTAATATATAAAATGGCAAAACCAAGATTTGGTTTTTATATATATTTCCAAGGCTTGGATCCTTAAATAACGTATCCGTGGATACAGAGTATTCTTCAAAATCACAAGCTGTAAAAAAACAAAACAAAACCAGTTCCAGTTATGAAAGGATGATGGCTTGAGCCAAAGTAATTTAGTAGGAAATTCCTAGCAATATCATCCTTTGCCTCATTTAGAATGCCTCTCCCATCCTGGAAGTTTGTTTTTACACTCAAACTTTCTCTAGTTACACAGTCCCAGTACTTGCTTGGAACAGACTTCAAGAACAATTTTAAAGAAGAAAGTCCACATGTGATGGATAGGCTTACAGTACATTGTGTTTTTACTTCTGTGAAGTGTTTCTTCATGCATGATTCCAAATATCATTGGAGCCAAGTGCCAAAACAAGATGGGAGCGGGCTGATGAAAACAATGGCTCTCTCTTGGCCTCTCTCCCTCTTTCATCATAATCCCTTTTAGCAATTTATGCAAGTGTTTCCAAACTGAGTGTCCTTAACCATGCTGTCTAAGGTTGATGAGAATTAGAATCCAATACAGCTGAAGGGTTCTGAGTTGGAAGAGGCTAATCATGATGAAGTGGCTAAGAAGACATAGTTATATCTGTTTAGACCAAAAGTGGGTAACTGCACAATGAGTGAGAATTACTTCCCATCACCACCTTGGTGGGCTGTGTTATATATGTATGTATGTATTAAAATAATTTGTTCAGGTATATAAGGTAAGGAGCTGTCAGGAGGGGATGAGAGAACGAAATCTTGAGAGTGAGCGGTGACTGATGGAATGTCTATGAGGACTGGGGTAAGACTGGTGAATGACAGTAAGGATGGCAGTTGATACAGCCAGGGGGGCTAGTCAGAAAGAAGAAAAGAGCGAGTAGAGTGAGGATTGCTATATATACTTGTATATATATCCCTAGAAATTTCAGTTAAAAAATCAACCCCAAAAAATATGGGTTGACGTAGACATGGCTCAGTGTAAGTACAGTGGTCCCTCTACATCCACTCGGGTTAGGGATGAAGGACCCCTGTGAATGTGGAAAAAACAATCTGTTAGTTTATGTATTTGTTTAATAAAAAAAAATATTTAAAAAAATCAGCAAATAATAAAATCCACAAAAGTCAAAGCCACAAATGTGGAGAGCCAACTGTACTGAACCTAACTCTTAACCATTCCTTTCTCTGAGTAGAGTGGTGAAAGGCAAGAGCTTAGTCCATCACAAGAGAACCTAAAAGAAACACTGATACCCTCCACTCTCTGTCACACTACTGCTTCTCGTCTTTTTGGATGTCTGGGTAAGGAAATGGCAGTGGTGGGGGCTCTTTGGTAGTTTTCCTCAAAGGAGTGCCAAGAGAGTAGTTATGAGCACATTTTACAAGCCCTGCCTGTGCTTGATGGCCTGCCCCACACATTGTACAGCCACCATTTACTCTTATCAATCTAGCCTTTACGGTGAGCACAAGCAGTTAACACCTGCCAAAATTTTGTAAGTTCTTTGGTGCCATTTTCCTTTCCTTTGTCCTCTACATTTTTGTTGCATGCTCCTAAGTTTTTCCTGGACTTATCCATGGGTTATGTCAAAACCCATAATTGTGACCATAAAACTTACCGGTACCCTTAACTTATACATGAAGTTCACTTATGTATGGGTACATATGGTAGTAAGTTGTGACGGGACCTTCTTAAAAACTAGGTTGCTTTTATCTTCCAGACCCAGAAAGTTCCCTGTCATTAACACCTGCCCTGCTTTTACCCTTTTAACACTATCCTTAAATGTATAAGGCCTAGGGTCCGAAATGTCTCCATAAACCAGTTTCAATATTTGAGGTATATTGAGTGTATATGTTCTTCTTTACAATTTAGTAATCATTTCAGTCAGAGTTATTGGCCAGGGCCCTGCAGGGGCTTAGGTAGACTTCCAAAAATGCCCCCACAAAAAACAAAACAAAACAAACAAGCAAACAGAAGAAGCCAGATCAGTCTACTATCTTTTAAAACTAGTGCATTTTGATGTTAAACAGTGTGTAGAATGGAGGGTAATTATGCAACTTGCTTTAAAACCTCACTATCTTGCCTGGAGGATTTTAGAAAGGCAGAAAAAGCATTCTGGAGAGTGTGTAGAGTTCAAGGGTCTCAAAAATAGCCTGGGGGTGCATACAGGTCCAAGATTGCACTTTGCCCACCCCTGGTTACATAGCCAATAATTCAGAAGCTTTCAGAAGGGCAACACGTATGCACGGAAGACAAGTAATCCAGCGTATTATATTGAGGGAACCTCTTGCTGACAATGTTAGAGTGTTCTCTCCAGAAATAATGACCCTGTTATTATTATTCTTTTTTCTTTTCTTTTCTTTTCTTTCTTTCTTTTTTTTCTTTTTCTTTTTCTTTTCTTTTCTTTCTTTCTTTTTTTTGTTTTTTGCAATACGGATAGAAAAGAGGCTGCCTCCCAATTTTTTTAGGGGCTGTTGACTTTCGTCAGTCTCCAGTTCACTTATCATGCATATAAATAATTCACAAGTTCACTTCAGAGACAGGATTGTCATCCTTGGCTAACCACTAAGAGTTTTCCTACTCGTTACAGTGAAAGTTGAATCATATTCTTAATGAAGGAATTGGCCAAGCCTCGCCATAAATCTAAGCTAGACTGGCTCTCAGCCCAAGGTCAAAGGCATTATCAAGTTCAGAAACAGCTAATCCTAAAATTAACAGGAAGCATCCTGATAAGTTTCATGACATAGAGCTCCTTTGTAACCCTAAGAACCTCTCTGAGCCTCACATTACTCCCTTCCATGCAAGGGGGTGGGGGTGGGGGAGGCCATTATGGTAATTTAGAATGAAAAGCAATAGTGCAATGTAGGAATATCCTGTGGCAGCATACTGTACATAAACAAACCACTATTCAGAAAGTATGTCAGACAGTTCTCTACACTAGGATGGTGAAAGACAAATTGGGCTCTACTGGTAGTTCTCTCAGTGATACACAATCGATCAGCAAGAATGTCTGAATTCAACCATCTCACAATAACTGCAACTAAATTATCCCCCACCCCCCCTGTAGGCTAGAATTCACTTGAGGACTGAAGTCTTCCTAAGCAGACTTGGATCTGCAGGAAATGGAGTTGAGAAGTTTCACAACATCCATATCCATCAAGGGGCTGCTGTGACATTACTATGTGAGGAAGCCAGCAAAGTGACCAATGTGCATTGCTCCTGATGCTCGTCAGGCACCAATTGGGAACTGTTGCTGGTGTCCAGATACACATCTTCACAAATCACAAACATGTTTTTTCAGTATCTCTGCTACAAAGCTATGAATAAATAAAATTATACATTGTAGAATGCCATACAGAAATATCTACTGAAATGAATGCCGCTCAAGATAGCCTACCAGGAGTAGACTTCTGCATGGAAGAACTATAAGCTGAGCTCAGCATTCTGCTATCTCAAAATTAATTCCTGGGTTCAGGATTCTTTACATCTCTGACTTTTTAACTAGACTGTGATCAGAACATATCAAGTTCACATGAAAAGAAAAAGTTGAATCCACAAGCCTGGATTTTTCCCATGCCTCTTTTAGACACTCAACTGTGATGTTGATCCCACCTGCAATGCCAGGGAGACCTCCCTGATGAAACTCTAAACCTGATATGCAACCAAATCTGGGGAGGATAATGTGCTTTGTCCAGCCTCTTTAAGGCTGCTGGAGTTGGGATCACAACCAAACAACACTCTATCTTCCCTCAGTGGAAGAATGGTGCAGCTTCATCATAGATGCCTTTGCAAAGAGAGATGAGAAGCTGAATCCAAATGGGCACACAACATAGAGATGAGCATAGTGTAAACTTCCCAGCTCAATTACTGCACAATATGCAGGCTGAGAAATGTTTAATCTGAGTGCAATTCTTGCTAATTGCAGAACCACAACACTTTATGATGGAGCTGTAATAGCAATAAAATGGATAGGATGTGGTTTCAGATTGCGTTATTATAATGAACTGTTTAAAACAGTGTCGGATTCATTTTGTAAATGATTTCCTCCAAGTTATTTGGATAAGTTTTCCAAGTTTGCAGTGCCATGAAGTTGAAACCTAATAAGTTACATATTACTGGCCATTGGGGAGGCTGGGGGAAGCTTGCTTGAATACTGTAGGAGGAATAAGTAAAAGAACGTGCCAGATTTCTGCACCGTGCCACTGAACTTTGTCCCTTGCTACAGGCAAGATGGATTTTGGTTTCCAGTAAACCTTCAACTGCCTGTAACCAGCTGTGAGTCCAAATGAAGCTTCCTACTACAGAAAAGCTTCCTTTACTTAAAATGCCTATTGGATGTAGTGACCCTTCTTCACGTCTGGTTCTCAGGGACTTTCCTACAATCTAGTGAGTCACCATAAAATGAAAAGAACAAGGACTTCAAGAGTCAAGAATCCTTTTCAAAACCACAGAGCTATTTTTCCAGGAAATGTTTACAGTCTGAAAGAGAAGAATTTTTAAAAACTTTTATTGGGATATTCCTCTCCTTTATAAATTGCATGTTGAAACAAGCAAATTGTTCCACATGTAAAGTGATCTATGCTTATTGGTCAGTTTGGACATCAAAATTCAATCTTCATTTTCCTACCCACCCATCCCAAATCTAAACAGATTAACACATCTCAGGGGATAAAATGGCAAAGGACAGTGGAAATATTGCTCCCATGGAAGTAGGGGAAATGTGCTTTTTAACATGGTAGCTGGTAGTTCTGATGTTAGTAGCCCAGAGAATTCAGTGTGGGTTTCAGTCTGAGCTAGACTAAAGCTGTTCAAGAGGATGAATTTATTTTGAGTACAGGACTCAATACCCTGGATAGCTCCTTCAGAATAAAAATGAATGTAGGAGTGAGCAGCCACAGCTACTTTTCATTAGAGTCTCCCAAGGAATGGCCAGGCTGAAGCCAGTAAAGTTTTGCTGTCTGGAACTGAAATCTGGCAGGAGACCCCTCTTGGTCTGCGCATTCTAAAAGCAAGCTTTCTTTGTATCCACCCCTCAAACATGGGTAGACAGCGAGAGGATAAGAGAAAGCTAAGACAGGATGTCACTTAGAAATATTACTTTTGGATCTTTCCTGATCAACAGAGCTACATTTATAGGCTTTCTTGCAAGTTTGTACCCTCACACTTTATGTTCTGGCTTCTTCTCTTCTTCTGTTGTCTGACTTATTGTTCCAATACTCTGTGACCTGCCTGTTCAAGTAAGACTCTTGACTGTTTCCTTAGTTGGGACCTGGCTTTTGGCTTCCTGGTTTGGCTGTGCTCCTTCCAAGGTGACACTGGTCTTAGTTCCCTCAGCCTGGCCCTACCTTTGCCCCTGAGGCAGATGCATAGGGCCTGGTTTCATTAAAAAGAAGAAGTAGATGACACAGCCCAGTAGTACTTTTGAATGAATTAGTTGTAGGAAACCCAATGAAAAGAAGAAACTAGACTGCAGGACAGATGTTCCTCACTTT
Source organism: Urosaurus nigricauda (assembly GCA_034509955.1). NCBI lineage: Eukaryota > Metazoa > Chordata > Lepidosauria > Squamata > Phrynosomatidae > Urosaurus > Urosaurus nigricauda. The sequence goes on from JAOEGL010000003.1 coordinate 91,183,454, forward strand.
TTGGAGTCTGGGAAGTTGTTTTTGAGATGAATGCATATAATATGGAAGCCACCCAACACTCGGTGTTCCAGAGCATTATCCTACTTTATTACTTTTTATGAAATACCTGAATGTTACTATTTGTTAACCTGTGGGACAAAAATATTCTTCTTTCATGCATATCATTGGCCCATCAACATCCACAGCAGAACCTAAGTCAGCAACATAAGACACACTGCAAATCCGGATTTGAACCATGTATTTATCCTCAAACTTTTAGAAAGTTCACACACTCATAGCTATAGAAGTAACTAAACATTACACTTATACCACAATGGGAATGCTGCTTTTTCTCATTAAGTTACAAAAGTAGTGTAACTTAATTATTATTTTGCTACTGGGGAACTGATTACAGATAACTAGTGGTTTGTAACTACTTATTTCTAAATTCCATGCAATTTCTAGTTTTATTAAACTATTTATAAAATTTTAAGTCAAAACATAGAATACATACTGTACTTTGGCTGGAAAGGTGTTTCAGCATTGTAACTGCATGCACTTTAAAACGTACAAGAAAACAAAACAATAACATGCCTATTTATTTATATGGCACCTCGGTTTCTCCATGAAAACAACTTTCCCTTCTAACATAGCCTTTACCAAGTCTCTCCTATATCATATTTTTTACACTATCATTGCTATCTAGCTCTATTTTTCATCTGCCTAACAGACAAGGGGCCCTTTCACATGACATAATTTAGAACACTATGATTTTACTTTAACTACCATGATTGCACCCTGTGAAATCCTGGAGATTTACAGTTTGGTGAGAGGCACTATTCCTCTCTAGCTGAGAATTCTAAAGTAAAGGCCTCCTCCCTAAATTACAAATCCTAGGATGCCATTGGATGTTGCCATGGCACTTCTGTTACACAGACAGAGCTCACTGGCACTCTCTTTGGCACTAAAGCACATCTCAGCACACATCAGTAGGAAATGGCAGGAGGGAATAAAGAAATGCTCTGCACAGTCCCTGGCATGTAATTTAGACCAAGGTGCTTTCATAATGCATCCAAAACAGCCAACAAAGTAGGGAAAAGAAATACCACGAGATAATCATAACATCAAAGAACCATATGCGCAGGCTCTGATAATATTTCTCTAATTAAAATGCTAAAAAGAAAGAGTTCACTCCAAGTGAAGAGAAGAAACGAAGGATGTAGCAAAAAGTCTGAGCTATGCTTTTGAAGGAACGTAGAACAGGATAATGCTGAACTCATCTATTAATTCATTACTTCTCTGTTTCTTGCTCTTGCTCTCTTTTTCAAAACACATTTTATATATCATCTTCAACAAAGAAATCCAAGGTATAGATGATTTTTTTTTTGAAATTGCATGTTATAAAGTTAAAGTCTTTCAAATGTAAATAGTGCAGTATTCCTCAGAATGCCTCAGTGACTGAGGGGTGTGTGTGTGTGTGTGAAAATGAGTCCCTGAAGTTTAGTGGTTTAGACTCATTTTGAAATGTTAACCTGTTTGACAAGACATTTGTCAAAAGTCATGCCAGAATGTACAAACTAATAGGACCCATATGTAACCACTTAATGGTATACACACCCGTAATCCTGTGTAGCTAAATGGTATAACAAAGGAATTAGCTGGTGACATCCACTTAGGAAATATGATCCAATCTATATTATGATTTCTTTCTAACTGCTGAACTGATTTGGAAACATATAAAAATGTGGTTTCAATCACAGAAAATGGCAAAGGCTGTCATAAAAAGAATGTCATAGTTTGGTTTTGTGATAGAGAAAGGCGGATGATGGGCGTTCATTCAGAGACTTTATCACCACCAGCAATATCACTTCTCTTTCATCACAGATTATGCTTTTTGGACTGATAGTAAAATATACCAAATAAGGACAAAGAAAATATGCTGCTCTTTCACAGCCTTCAGTCTTCTCTCATAAATGGTGGTCATTTACAATTATTTCCCCAACCAAAGCAACCAGAATATACTTCATTTACTGAACCAGCTAGTTCTCATAAAGATTTTTTAAAAATGCATAGGAACTGATACTACAGTTGGCCCTTCAGGTTTGCAGCTTTGACTTTTGAGGATCTGATTATTTGCAGCTTTGATTAATATTTTCTCTCTAGATATTCCAAGAAAGGTGTTCTATCAGGTTAAAAAATAGCTTTTTTATTTGTGTTTTTCCCCCTAGTTTCATGGGAATCCTGCATGCCTAACCCTAGTGATTGTGGAGGGTCCACTGTACTTTATTTCACTAACAGTGAGATCACACTGTTTAAACTTTTTAAAATATGCATGCAACAGGGTGTGTGTAGAGAAATTAACAGAACAGATCATCTTAATTTCTCATTCCTTTGTCAAAAATATCATAGCACATTAATCCAGGAATGGCAACACAATATCCAAAATGGCAATTTGAAAAATGTAGAATATAAATCCTGTGGCACTTACAAGGTCTTATTTCTGAGTGAACATAACCATTAAATTGCGCTAAAATCAACATTGCTGATGTGGATGTCATTGGTATAGCTTTCAATTAAATATTGGTCAGGCACTATGCCATTCATATTACTTGAAAATTAGCCTTCACAATCCTCTAGTTATGTACCATTATTACAGCTATTAGAAATGCTGACTATTTTAGCATCTGAAGAACTGCAAGGGAGTGGGGTTTTTTCAAGGCGGGGGGCAGGTACAATCAATAGTGTGTGACATAATTGTGTGTGCAAATGTACCTTCTAAATACAAAAGTGTGCTTTCTGGCTGTAGAGGAATGTATATTTTTCTGGCTGATATTTCACACCCTGTTCAGTGGAGTGTGTTACCAGACCTCGTGGAAATGATCACTCATTTGCTTTCATCAGCCCTGGAATGCAAACTCCTTCTTTGTTTAAGATACAACAAATGCAGCTATTTTTCTTAGTTGTCGGACAGTAGGCTTTAGGTAGTATAATTTATTCTTTTGACCCAGAATGATGATGGAAGGATAGCAGCCAATATATGTTCCAAGAGGTTTTTTACTGTAGTATAAGGAAACATAGTCTTAAGAACAGAGTCTCTCTGATGAGAGTGTAATATGCAGTATATCTCCCTTTGACAGACAGTTCTGAGGCTTCTATGAAGAAAGGAAAGCAGATGCTGATCACTGCAGAGAAGAAAACAGAGTCCTTGCCAAAGAATAAAATCTGCTGTAGGATTTCATAATTAAATGTACCAGAACAGTCACAGGATGTGTGCCACTATGTTTCTTCAACATGCTAGGGCTTGCTTAAATTCCTTATGGCATTGTGAGATCACGAGAAAATCTGACAGAGGTTAAACCCAAGACGATGTGGGTCTTAGCCTGCCCCAGGGGCTGCTTGGGAAAAATTCAGGATCAAGTAATATTTACCTTCTGGCCAGTCTGGACAAACACAAGTCAGCCATGGCATTTGAAGAGCAAAGCAACAAGGTACAGCAAGAGCTGTAGGTAAATGCCACTGGTGTAGAGTTTTATTTTACTTTATTTAAAATATTTGAGTCCAGTCTTTCCATTCAGAAGGATCTGCTAGGCAGCTGAACATCAGTATCAAAACAAAATATATGGAAGTATAATGAAACAATATAAAACTAGCACCAGCAGCAAAAAAACAACAAACAAACAAACAGAGCCAAGTAAGGTAATGAACACAACAAAGAGTTGTGTGCTTTCCCAAAATTACCTATGAAATAATAACAGGGTCATCTTGCCATCCTAACCTCACTAGCTGATGGAACCAGAAAGCTGTTCTTATGAGAACATACCTTAATCTACGGGGTACCACTGCGCTAGCATTGGTTTACACAGTTAACCACTGTATGCTAACCCTATAAACAAGAAATACAGAATAGACCACCAAAGGTTATCAGAGTAGGTTGTCTGCCCATGCAACAGTTCTCATTCTCCACTCTAAGAAATGTCCTCAAAAAAAGTTTTCCAAATTGTAAGCTGCTCTGAGAGCCTTTGTGGCTGAAGAATACTCTAAATAAATAAATAATATACACTTTTGTTACATTGTATCCTATAAGTTTCAGCACAGCTCCCTCCTAGACTAGATATAGCACCTTACAATTGAACAGACACTTGATCTCCAATTTCCTGCATTTTGTATCATTTTATATATATTTTAGTGTAGAAGAAGTGACGTGCAACAACAGTTCTCACATAAAAAGGAATGCATTGTCTAGCACACCAGGAAAATGCCACCATCAATCCCTAGAGATTGACCTCATCCTTTCTTTTTATAGGATTAGATCATATAGAACAAGTACAGACCTTTCAACAATTGTGACTGCTATGAGACATTATTTCACACAATTTTACATTTCAAAAGAGGACACCAGGCTGGCTAGCTTCTTGCTCCTTCTTTCCTTCTTTCATTTTTTGTCCAATGTTATATGACTAAACGAAAACTATGGAGTAAGCTAAATTTTACTTGGTCAAAAGCAACTGTAACAACAACAACAACAACAACAACAACAATAATTTCTAGACAGTCCCTCTGCAAAGCAACCAGGGTGGTATACAACAAAATTAAAACAATCAACAGTTAAAAACATTCCCTCAACCCAATCCCTAACCCAGAAAATTGTAAATAACAAAAAACCCTAAACCAGAGCATGTGAAATGCTTATGAGTGTCCTGCTAATGGAGTATCTCAACTCAGTTATAAAACTACTACTTGGATTAACTTTAAACAGGCCTTTCCCCTTGAGTCTTTCATCTGCAAAATGGGGTCAGTAATAGAAGCCTACCTTGGTAATGTCTTCAAGTCATTCCCGACATATGAAGTCCCAAAGGCAGACCTATCATGGTGTTTTCTTGCCAAGATTTGTTCAGAGGAGGTCAGTTTTCCCCTGAGGCTGAGAGTATGTGACTTGACCAAGGTGAACTGGGATTTGATCCCTGGTCTCCAGAATTGTAGTCCAACATTCAAACCACTATGCCTTATAAGGTTATTATAAGAACTAAAGCAAAATGCATAATGCAAACAAAGAGCTTCAATCATTCAGGAAATATTATACATAGACAGGTTGCCACCCCAAGGGAGACAACATTGGGAGAGAGCTGAAGAGGAGGGGAAAACAAAAGGAGAAACAACAGCAGACAAGAAAGGGCACTTGTCATCTGCCCTCCCCTTCCTGACTACCTTGCCACCCTCCCTGTCCCAGCCAGGCTGGCTGGCACACACCCCAGGCACCCCTTCTGACAACCAGAGTGATTCTGCTGTCCACCCACTGCAGCCACTGGTGGGGATGGGCTGCTGATGTTACTTTGCAGCCCCTTCTGGATCTGGTGGGGCTGCTGGTCAGATTGGGAAGGAAGGGAGAAGGGAAGAAATCTATGGCCACCCCTGCTGCCACCACTACCCTTTTTCACCTGGTCAGCAGCCCTGTTAGACCCAGAAAGGGCTGCCAGGTGAAAACTGCTCCCCACCCCTATCAGCTGTTTTCTTTTTTCCCTCCTGGGGAAAATGAGGAAAATAAATTTTGAAATATGTCAGATGAGATGCGTCTTATTACAACCTTGGAAGGCTTTAAAAAAGTGACCAAGACGCATCTCTTCCGGCAGGTCTTCCTGGATAGTAACTAATTTCCCACCATCTGATGACCCCCCCCCGCACCCATCTGGCCACCTGCATGGGACTTTGAATGAATATGTATTTTAAATCTTGATTCTTTTAATTATGATTAGTTTAATACTGTTTTAAGGGGAGGGAGGTGGGTATGTTTGGAGGATTTTAACTGTATATGTTTTTAACATGTTGTACCCCGCCCTGATTGCTTGCTCAGAGGGACGGGTAAGAAATAATAATAATAATGTAATCATGAATAAAATGTTTAAGACAAAGCATTCCTATTTTTACTGGCCCAAAATAATCTATAAAAACTATGTATGATAAATACTTATACGTAAAACTATGTATAGTATCAGATCATTACAATTCCTGCTTTTGGTTTCATTTTCTCGGTTCTTTTTACAAGAATGACTGTTTTATGCCACTTGATACTATGGTGAATTAGTAGAGAAAAAAGTTTTTGTTTTACTAATTGGTTTTGTTTTGCTTGGTTCTCAATTTGGCAAAATTAAAGAGGGTCCTTATCGAGCCTTGTAGCTCCACTTGTAACAAAAATAAAATCTGAAGAAGTTCCATTTTTTTAAATATTCTGAATGACTGCACTTTTTAAAATATCAAACATGAAAATTTCATGCTAAACCAAGTTCTATAGGATGCATTTTAAATCCCTACAGCAAAAAAGTGACTTTGAATCTTTAAATGATGCTAATATTGCATTTTTCAATTTTTCTGAAAATTTTCATTTTTCAAAAATTTCCCAAAATTCTCATCTCTCTCTCAAACACAAACCCATTAATTTTCTTTACATGTTTATGCTCCTGAGCTATAGACAGAAGATGCGGACAGCTATGATTTCCAATTAAGGAGGGGGGCTTCAAACTATAGGTGTGTATATGCCTTCAAGTCATCTGTTGTGTTATATGACACCATGATTATATAGGGTTTTCTTGGGCAAGGAAAACTCGGAGGTGTTTTTGCCAGTTCCTTCCTCTGAAATATAGCCCAGAGAACTTGGTATTCATTCACGGTCTCCCATCCAAGTACTAATCCAAAAGGAAAAAAGATGGGAGAGGGAAAAGGAAAACAAGAAATTCAGGCACTTCATAGAGTCAAATAAATGTTGCCATAATCACCAGCTGGGATGGCCATTGTGGCGACAGTTCATGTATTGCTAACTGTACTGGCACTGAATAATTGCATACTTTGAGTGGTACAACTGTAGCCTATGGCACAACTTACCAGCTGGTAATTCCATGTCCTGCTATTATCTCTCACATGAACAACCTCCCCGGCTTCTTGTTGTGTATTCTTGTAACGCAGTTTAATTGGGATACTGGGATTTCCACCTTCTTATATTATTTTTAGTCACACTAGCTTTCTAATCTCTTTCAACTCTTATTATTCTATAATTCTGAAATCCCCAGTGGATCCTTTACACTTTGGAGAGTGAAATATTTCTTCAAGCACAATGACAGCACATGACAAAGCAAACCATCCATCACTAAACTACAAGTTTTTATACAGAAGTTGGAAACATCTCTTTTTTGGATTGCATCTTCCAAGATTCCGAAGCTGAGAGATTCTGGAAGGTCAAGACCAGAATAGGAACTGTCCTAAGCTTTACTTTTACCCTCTTTTGTCAGCAATCATCCACTCAAAGGTCTTGTTCAAGACTTGAACCAAAAATGATGCTCGTTCTGTACCTTCATCTTTCTTGTGGGAACTGACTCAAGTTAGGTTGAAGCACCTGCTTTATAAATGATGGCAATTATGATTACCAGCACGTTACTTGCAGGACTCCTGTGTCTAACAGGAATAGAAGGAATTCAGAAAACTGCCCTAGCATTTTCAAAAGGCCACAGATGGTCTTACAGATGGTCTTCCAAGCTGAGGCAGCTACTTCAACAAGCACCAATAATTATTTATGATGGGAACTGGAAACCTTCTGTCAAAATGTTTATAATTACAAGGTGAAAAGAACCAGCTGTCCAAGAAAGGGATGTGTCAGAAGTGTTGGCCAACACGACAGTCACTGTGTCCCTTTGTTCCTCTAAGTAAAATATGACTTACTCAGCCATGAGAAATTGTTTCCCTTTTGTAACATTCCAGATGAGACTGGAAAGACTTAGTGATTCTCTATAGGAAGAAACATCCATCAAAGCTCAAGAATCTGGGTTCCGAGCTCAACATAAAGCCAGAGTCATATGATATATATATTTACATTGATTTTGCCCCCATAATCTTTCTTCTGGTTAAATTCTAAAACATAAGAGCACACAAAGAATAATCATAGTTCACTAAATTGTTTTCTACACGCTATCATTGTGTGTCAATGCACCTTCAAGTTGCCTGTTGACATTGGCGGCCCCATGAATTTCATAGGGTTTTCTTAGGCAAGGAATATTCAGAGTTGATTTTGCCAGTTCCTTCCACTGAAATATAGCCTATAGCACCTGATATTTGTTACCTGTCTCCCAACCAAGCAGTATCCAGAGCTGACCCTGCTTAGCTTCCAAGATCAGATGGTATTTTGTGCCTTAAGATATTTAGGCCATTGCTGTTACATGTTTTTAAAAGTACATCTTTCCTTTCTCACTATTCTTTTTTTTAAAATCAGAAATAATAACCTCTGGCCTATGGCACAAGACACACCTAAGTGCAGAGACTACACATACACACACCACACACTATAACTATAAAAATAACAAAAGCACAGTTGCTGTTACACTGTAAAAGGAGTGAAATCATCCCTTGATTACAGTTGTAATGTAACTTAGTTATCATGCCCTAGTTATTATAAAAAAGAATTAAAATAATTAATTGTCAGTATTATAACTTCTCTTTACCCAGCTTTAGAAAAACACAGAATATTAGGGGCAAATTTGACAGCATAGTGTAATACATTTAGTGCATATGTACAAACGTAGAATTAAAAAAGGTGTTCCCTCTACATTTTATTGGTGAATGACCCAAACAGAAATATGCCCTTTGAAAGATGCAGTCCAATACACACTTAACTTACAGCAGGTTTTCCAACCTAACATCTTCTAAAACGACAACTCCCACTAGGCTCAACTAGTGTGACTTTACTGGCTGGGAAAATGCAGGTATGTAGTTCAATGTTTCTGAAATGTGGCTGCTTGGGAAAAACCACCTTGAATTCAATGGGTCTTAATGTTTAAGTGTAGACATGTGTTGGATCATGCTGCAATTTCCTTTTATGTCATGAAAGGCTTAAAGAACAAGCTTCACCTTCTCACAATATAATCAGATGGGCTTTGCTGGAATTCCCTTCTGTGAGTTCAATGCAATCTTCTTGTTCGACTTACAAATTCAATAAAGCACATTCATAATTGAATGGACACCCCTGAAATACCTGATGGGCTTGGGCTGTCTCCCCACCACACCTGAATATTGACTAAATGACGGATTTTAAGATTAAAAACAAAACTAATTAAAGAGGAGAAAGAAAGTTCCATTTTGAAAAAGAAAACAAAAAGAGCTAAAGAGAGGGGGAAAAAAAACCCAAAGCTGGTTATTTAAGAACAGACAGTCACTAATTGCAACAGCCAGCTGGTTTGTGTTCAGCTCAGATAAAGGGTTGACAGACCACCAACACTATTAGAGAGTCAAGTTTCAATACACCCACTTTAAGAAAACAAGTCTGGCCAACACCCCATTCATCAAAGTGCTGGAAGCCATTGTCAAAGGATGCAGAGATGAAGAGCCCAGAGACACTGCAAGGCAGTGCAGTTTTTTTGGCAAAAAATTAAAACATATTGTTATGGACTCAGCAAGGATCAAGAGTTAAAAGCTTCTGTTCCAAAAGGAACAGTATGAGGTTCAGTCATAATGTACTTGCTGAACATATATGAGGAGTTTTTCCATTCTACTCAATGATAGGTAATGCTTCCTTGTCAGTGGGGTAGTTGTGGCTATCCAGACTGCTGAATTCTATTCCCAAAATAAGTTTTGCACCTTGGAGAACATCTCTAAAGCTCAGTGGATTCACTGCCCCAATGCCATAGACACTGCCATTGTTTTACGTACTCACTGTGTGTGTATGTGTGTGTGTGTGTGTGAGAGAAAGACAAGGGAGACTGGAGAAGGGAGATGAAGTCCCAAATATTTTGGGCACCAATAGTTCCCTATCCCTTCGTCCACCAGAGTCAAAGTTCATATCCTGGAAATGCATCTACTAATGGAAAGATGATTTTATGATCCATCTCTATTCACTCCACAAATGCTGACTTCTACTAAGATCAATTCACCCGGTAAAATACAGATCTCTTATCTCCTATTGCCTGCAGCATGGACTTTGAAGGTTTGATTTCCCCTTTTGTTTTGCTTTTCATGTGTTTTTTGTTTTCATATTTACTGTTGTTAATGCATGGTTTTGCTAATTGGTATTTGTGCCATGGCATAATGCCCAACTTGTACTTTTTTGTTGTTCTGTCCCTTCAAGTAGTTTCTGACTTATGACAACCTAAGGCGAACCTATAATGATCCAATCTATCATTGGATTATTTTAATTTTCTTAAAGTGACATATATCTATATATGTATGTTGTAAGCTGTCTACATTCCCAACTTGAGAGAAAGACAGCCTGATAATAAAATAAATAAATAAATAAATAAATAAATAAATTTTCTTTGTGATATCTGTTCAGGGGAGGTTTGATATTGCCTTCCCCTGAGGCTGAGAGCATGTGATTTGCCCAACGTCACCCAATGGGTTTCCATAGCTGAGCTAGGAATCAAATCCTGGCCTCCAGAGTCATAGTCCAAGACTCAAACTACTATACAATGCTGTTTCTGCAAGATCCATTTAAGAGTAGGTTGCCAGGGGATGAACCAGGAACTTTCTATATCTACATGCAAAGCCCCGATTCTCCCACTGAATTATGTCCCTTGCTTCCCCTGTCGATTTTTGCATCTGTTTTATGGTGCTGCCATCTACTTCTTTAAGGGCATACTCTCTTACATATTACTTTGGTGGTTTTTGTTTTTAACAATTTAAACACCAGCAATTACTGTGATTGCACACCCAAACTGGCTAATTGCACTTGCCGATTACCATACTTTCTTATTTGCACATATAGTTACTCAATCTGCATGTATAATCATGTTAATTGTGCAGGGAGCTTGTTGAAAAGTCAGGCCGATAAGTGAATTATAGTAATTCTGTGAATCCTTATCTTATAAATTCCATCTATAACACTGTTCTGTAATTTTCTGAGCTGGGGCAACATGTGGCAGGACGATTTCTTGTGTTCTCCCCCCACATCTCCACCCTTGTATTCTTTGAAAACTTGAGAAGTGTGGGAATTAAGAAAATGCTCTGAAACATGATGTAACTCCTTCCTATGGTTTTCCTAGTGCAAGTTCTATTAATATCTATGAATTAGGAAAGTTGAGAGTCATTATCTTCTGCTATTACAATTTTGCAGGACACTGTGAAAGCAATTGCCCAGATTTTTACCACTGTAAGTAAGTGTGCCATAGTGGTTAGATTGTTTGACTATGACTCTGGAGACCAGGATTTACAACCCCCCTCAGTCATGAAAATGCACTGGGTGACCTTGAACAAGTCACATTCTCAGCTTTAGAAGATGCAATGGCAAACCAACTCTGAATGAATCTTGCCAAAAAAAAAGCCCATGATAGGTTCACCTTAAAACCTAAGTCAGAAAACAACTTGAAGGTGATCAACATAAAGTATAAAATTATTTAAATTTCAAAAGTGGAGATAGAGATGAGGCTTTCAGGTTCTCCTGAAAATCATCCCAAATATGTCATTTCCCCTAACCTAGTGTGGGCAACTTATGGCCTTCCAGAAATTTTTTTGACTGCAACTTCCATCATCATCCATGACTTTTGGCTATTCTGGCAATGGCTGATGAAAGTTGTGAGCCCTGGTGGTGCAGTATTTAAATCATAGAAGGGCCATCCAACCCAACCCCCTTCCATGAAGGAACTCTTGATCAAAGCATCCCCAACAGATGGCCATCCAGCCTCTGCTTAGAGACCTTCAAGGAAGAAGATTCTGAGGGAATGTGTTCCACTGTTGAACAGCCCTTACTGTTAGGAAGTTCCTCCTAATGTTGAGATGGAATCTCTTTTCCTGTAGCTTGCATCCACTTCTCTCCAGGATGAAAAGGAACCATTGTTGAGCACCCTTTGGGTGCGGCCAGTCAACCAATTACAAATCCATGTAACGGTTAACTTGTCTAGCCCACATTTTACAAGACTTTTTGTAATTATGGCATTGCCCTATAGGTGTTCACAGAGTCTCTGTTTAATGATCTGCTCTAGAATCTTTCTTGGTATTGATGTCAGACTAACTGGAAGATAATTGTTGGGATCCTCTTTTTTCTCCTTTTTGAAGATAGGGACAACATTTGCCCTCCTCCAGTCTTCTGGGACTTCTCCTGTTGTCCAGGATCATCAGAGAACCAATGATCCTGAATCTGAATTGGCATTCTCACACACTGATAGCATATACATATCTGTCGCTGGCTTTCCACTCCACCAAATGCCTGCGCTGCAGCCACTCACTCACAAGCCATAAGGTGATACATTCTAAACTAGCCAAGGCTCAGGATCAACTCAGGCTTGCATCCTTCTGAGGTCGCTAAAATGAGCTTGTTGGGGGCAATTAGCTTACAGCTGTAAACTGCTTAGAGACAGCTTACATGGTATGAAGCGGTATATAAATTAAGCTGCTATTTCTATTGTTCTGGAGAGCCACACATTGCCCACTTTTGTCTTAGTCCCTAAAAGTCCTAACATACTACTTTGCTTATGTGTGGTTAGAATGATAAGTCTGGAACCAAGGAGACCTGTGTCCCAGTCCCCACACATCTATGAAACTCACTGTGTCATTATGGCCCAGTAATTTTCTCTCATTCTGATCTACCACCCAGAAGTGTCAAGGCGGGGGCAGGTAGTGTGTCTACCATCGCAGAAATGGTGAATTAATTCTTGATGTTACCACCATTCCTCCTGCAAAAGCTTCTCATTGTACAGGAGCTCCATAGCTGTCAAACATCTGAAGGGATAGAGAGCTTCCATTCAACTTGAGGCAGCAGCAAAATCAAGGTATGCTTCCCTTTTTCATCTCTTTGACCACAGTCTTAGCAACTCATACTTCCAAGCACAGGTGGTTTCAGTTTAGTTTTAGACTATTCAACCAGTATACACCCTCTCTCTCACACACACAAAGGGCTGTGTGTCACATATAGCCACTGGAGGGGATGTCATCTGGGTGTTAGCATCTCCAAAGACAGTCAGCATCTCTGAGAGGTGGATTTTTTAAAGTTCACTATCTACAATTCAGTGGGGGGGGGGATCATCGCTGCTTTTCAATTTGTCTGTTTAACACTTAGAAGCCAATGTTGCTTACTGAAAGTTAACAAAAGGACAAATGGGTTAGCTTTTAGAATGTCACAAAACCTCATTAATATGGCCCTGGTTAAAAGATAGCTATTTTTCTGGAATTTAGTGAAAAAAATTATGTTCCATCTACAGAACAGCATTTCATTGTAACTAGGCTTGGTCAATTTACTCCTGAATAGTACAACAGGAATGGGATGTCCACAGCATACCAAAGAGACAAATAATACATTTTAAGAGAAAAATAGCTTTCTGTATTCTCTTAATTTCATCTGGAGCTGACAATGCACATCTTTTATGGCCTAAATAAATGAGTGACTTGTTACTGGTGACCCAGCTGACAAGAATCAAAGTAATCAATACAAGGGATGTCCATGGTCTTCAATGGGGCTTTGTTCAGGCAAATGGTCATTGTTGTCATACAATTTAGAGTGCAGGTCAAGAAGTCAATACTCTGACATACAAATCATGGTGCTCCTTACAACCAACTATGCCGCCATGGAAATGCCACTTATGCTGTTTACTCATCTGCAATAGACATGCCAAAATAATTATCTCCCCCATCAGCATGCTGTGAAGTTTTATTTAACAGGACTCTACCTCCACAATGAAGCTGGTGCAATCTCTTCAGAAAGTACCCCATGATTTCACTGGGGAATTCTCTCTAGTAAGTATTCACTGAAGTTCAGCCTAAATCAGAATGACCTTCACATTAAGTTAATCAGTGAGCTTCTTTTCAAATACTCATTTTCGTGCAGTGGTATTCTTATTCTACTGTGCTTATCATCTCTTCAGTTGATTTCTTTCTTCCTACACACAAAACTACACATCTCCCTTTCTACCAGCTTCACCATGACAGTCTAATACACATGCGATAGATGAAGATCAAGTTGTTACTGGGGTGGGGGTGAGGGTCTATTATGTGGGTGCATTTTTTAAATTAAAAAATGTGTTAAACTGCAAGATTGAAATAAAAACCAATACATTATCTATTGCTGTTTTCTCTGCAGGTCTTTCTAATGTGATATTCACAGCAGGGCTTCTTAGATGCCTTGGATTTGCCTCCAGAAGCACTTGCTGCTTCTGTAGGACCGAATCAAAGTGAATTAAACATTAAAGCTCTGTGATAACATTGCAGGTCTGAAGTAGCTTGATGTATAAAAACAAGGATAAGATGGAGGGAAAATCCATAGCACAGTGAACTGAAGTCCCCCTCCATCATCCCATTCCTGTAATTGTTCCATGTTCTAATTTGAAAAGGAACTGTCACTTTAAATCTACAATCCAAACAAAAGTTCTTTGACATAAATTCCACTGAATTCAATAAAGCTATAAAGGAAAGAACAGAAGCAAAACAAATAGAAGATAGGAACAAGCTAAGAACCATGAATGCAACAGTACAACAGCTAGTGCGTAAAGATAAAGAAAACTTATGCAATGAGTAATGCAGAAAAATAGAAGAAAACAACAAAAAGTAGAGAACAAGAGACCTATTCCACAAGATAAGGGAAATCAAAGGAAAGTTCAAACCAAGGACTGAGATGCTCTATAACAATAAAAATAACACAATTCAAGATCAAGAAGGATAAAAAAATGATGGGTGCAATATACAGAAAAGCTATATAAAAGAGATGACAGAATTAAGGATACATGGAATGAAGAGCCATATGAACGTGAACCCCAAATTCTTAAAAACAAGATAGAAGCTGCAATAAGAGAAATGCCGAAAAAAAAGTCACCAGGAACAGATGATATTCCAGTTGAGCTGCTGCAATCCACATTGACAGAGTCAACTATAGTGCTAACTTACATACGTCAACAGATAAGGAAAACAAAACGATGGCTGACAGACTGGAAATGATCAATATACCGGTACATACCCATCCACAAAAAAGGAGACACAAAAGACTGCAGCAACTATGGAGCCACAGCACTAATATCCCATGCAGCAAAATTATGCTCAAAATTCTACAATATAGACTCCAACCAAACATAGAGCAAGAAATACCAGAGGTCCAAGCGGGGTTCAAGAAAGGAAGAGGCACAAAGGACCATATTGCAAACATACGATGGCTAATGGAGTGCACCAGGGAATTTCAAAAGAAATTCAGCAAAACCTTTGACTGCTACTGTCAGAACAGAATACAGAGAAACAGAATGGTTCTTAATTGGCAAAGGAGTCAGACAAGGCTATATCTTATCACCCTACTTGTTCAACTTATATGCAGAACTTATTGTAAGAAAAGCAGGCTTGGACACAAAAGAAGAAGGAGGAGGAGGATGGGTGAAAAAGGAGGAAGGAATACCAACAATCTGAGATATGCAGAGGACATAATAATAATAATAATAACAACAACAACAACAACAACAATAATATTTATTTGCATTTCCCGCCTCTCCCTTCGGATCAAGACGGGATTCCAACAATGTTAAAAATACATATATAATTCAATACAATCTAAAAACATTTAAAAACAATTACATAATCACTTAACTAACAATTCTGTCCTTTTGTCCAACAGTTGCTACCATATCTATTGTAAATCTGGTTCTGCATATCCATTTCTGATCCATTAAAGTAGATCGAGTGGGTAGGCCCGCCGGAAGAGATCTGTCTTAAGAGCTTTCTTAAAAACATCCAAGGAAGTTATAAGACGGATCTCCTCCGGCAAGTCATTCCAAAGTTTCGGAGCTACAGCAGAGAATGCCTTGTGGGAAGTTGATATCAGTCTTGTATTGATGGAATCTAACAGATTCTTCCCAGATGTCCTGAAAGTGCGGGGCTGATTATGCAGGGAGAGGCACTCATTCAAGTAACTCAGGCCCGAGCCATATAGGGCTTTAAAGGTAACGAGCAACACTTTGTATTGCGCCTGGAAACTGATCGGTAGCCAGTGTAGGGATTTTAATATAGGGGTAATGTGCTCTGATCTTGATGCCCCTGTAAGTAATCTGGCTGCTGTATTCTGAATTAATTGAAGCTTCCGGACTTGGTACAAAGTTAGCCCCATGTAGAGCGCATTACAGAAATCTAATACTAGCAGAAACCCTCAAAGACCTGAAACAACTACTAAGAAAGATCAAGGATGAAAGTGCAAAGGAAGGCCTATTGTTGAACATAAAGAAAACAAAAATAATGACCACAGAGCACCTACACAAATTTGAATTAGACAATGAAGAAATAGAAATAGTAAAAGAATCCTCATACCTGGGATCAAACATTGATAAAAATGGAGACTGCAGCCAGGAAATCAGAAGAAGATTAAGAATGGGAAGGACAGCTATGAAAGAACAAAAGAAGATCCTAAAATGCAA
Organism: Urosaurus nigricauda; assembly: GCA_034509955.1. Classification (NCBI taxonomy): domain Eukaryota; kingdom Metazoa; phylum Chordata; class Lepidosauria; order Squamata; family Phrynosomatidae; genus Urosaurus; species Urosaurus nigricauda. The sequence goes on from JAOEGL010000003.1 coordinate 91,199,776, forward strand.
GGCTATACAACTCAGCACAAAAGTTAGAATCATACAAACTATTGTATTCCCTATTACCATGTATGGATGGGAGAGCTGGACAGTTAAGATGGAGGATAGCAGGAAAATCTGATCATTTGAAATGTGGTGCTGGAGAAGGATTCCATGGCAAAAGACAAACAATGGGCCCTGGAGCAGATCAAGACAGAAATCTCCCTAGAAGCCAAGATGACAAAACAGGCTGTCATACTTTGAATGCATCATGAGAAGGCACAACTCATTGGAAAAAACAATAATGCTGGGAAAGTTGGAGGGTAGTAGAAAGAGAGGAAGGCCGCATGCTAGATGGATGGACTCTATGAAGGAAGTCACACAAGTATGAGTTCGAACAGAGTAGTGGAGGACAGAGGGTCCTGGAGATGTCTCATCAAGCAGGGTCGCCATGAGTTGAGATCAACTCGAGGTCAGTTAACAACAAAAAACATCTAGAATAGATGTTAGGATAGAAATGTGTGTAAGATTATACTATAAATTATGTTACCATAACAGCAATTGTATGTATATAGAAAAGGTAAACGTAGTCTCTTGACATGAATGTCTAAGAGCCAGTGTTTCCCGAGGACTGCTCTTGTGATCATGTGGCAAGCATGACTGCACCTACGTAATGCTATTACCTTCCCACTGAGAAGTGGTGCTTATCTACTTGCATTTGCATGCTTTCTAACTGCTAGGCTGGGAGAAGCTGGGACTAGTGACAGGAGCTCACCCCATCATACAGCACTTGGTCCTAGAACTGCCAACCTTCCAATCTTCTGATCATCAGAACTGGCATCTTAATCACTAAGCCACTGCATGTATATATAGTGTCATCCTGTTCATGCTCATTCAGAAGCAAATCCCACTATGTTCAGTGGGTCTTATTCACTGGGTTATATATTTCGTAGTACAAATGTACTAAATATGCAGCCCTATATACACATACTCAGAAGAAAGCCTCATGAAGTTCAAAGGAATTTACTTCTACAGTTGGCCCTCCTTATCCCTTATTTTCTCTAGGCTAAACATCCCGAGGGAGCTCAAGATGTTTAGCCTGGAGAAGGTTAAGAGGTGATATGATAGCCCTGTTTAAATATCTGAAGGGATGTCATATTGAGGAGGGAACAAGCTTGTTTTCTGCTGCTCCAGAGAACAGGGCCTGGAACAATGGATGCAAGCTGCAGGAAAAGAGATTCCACCTCAACATTAGGAGGAACTTCCTGACAGTAAGGGCTGTTCAACAGTGGAACACTCTCCCTCTGAGAGTGGTGGTGTCTCCTTCTTTGGAGGTCTTTAAGCAGAGGCTGGATGGCCATCTGTCAGGGATGCTTTGATTGGGAGTTCCTGCATGGCAGGGGTTGGACTGGATGGCCCTTGTGGTCTCTTCCAACTCTGTGATTCTATGATTATATCCACAGATTTTTTATCCACAGATTTGAGCATACACAGCTTGAAAATATTCCCCAAAAGTATAAATTCCAAATAGCAAACCTTGATTTTTCCATTTTATATATGGGACACCATTTTGTTGTGCCATTATATTTAATGGGACTTGAGCATACATGGATTTTGTTAACCACGGAGGGTCCTGGAACTAAGGGCACACTGTATATACAGGCTTACAGCTTGAATCAAAAACATGTGTCACATTGGACCTTATTTTATGGGAAGCAAGTGCCCTCCTCCCATCATTAAATCATCATTAAAACCTGTTAATGTGCGATGGGGGGGGGAGATTATCACACCTCTTGTGCTTCTCCTGTTCGGAACCCTGGGATCTGCAGTTCAGGTATTTAGAATTCTCAGCCAGAGAGAGTTCTAGTGCTTCACTAAAATACAAGTGCCAGGATGTCACAAGAAGCAGTCATGGAAGTTAGACAATCAAGGTGCTATAATTATGTAGTGTGACAGAGTCTACAGACTCCCAGTCCAAGACTCTAAGCACTATACTGGTTCTTAGCATCATCCTAGTACTGCTTTATTGTATTTGTCCTTTGTAAAAAGAAACTTGCCAAACTCCGCTTCCATGTTTTTCTGAATCAGTCAGTTTGGAGTTTTTTATTTTGTTTTTAAAAACATTAACTCCTATTACTTCTCCTATTATGTTATGTAAAAAAGAAAAAAAAGGAGGGGGAGGATCCCTTTTCTCAAAGGGTTATCACATGCACAGGCAAGACCCTGGAACAGAGCACGCATGTTCAATCCCTTTTTATCTCACTTCCCAAGCTAGTGGCAAAAAATAGCAGGAGACAGCCGACCATTTTCTTTTCTCTGCTTCAGCTCTTTCCTTTTTCTTTTGTTTGCACATTCAACTACTTATGTTTTTTTCCTCTCTTTGGGCTCAACCTGAATGATGATCAAATGGGAGCAGAGCCAAGTAGAGTTCAGCAGGCAGTAGTTACCCATGTTCAAAGAGATGGGAAGTTAAGCTTGGCTTTGAAACAAAATGGGACCCCCTAACTTCCCATCTATGAGCAACACAGTTACAGAATATGTGAAGGGCACTATGGAACCAGCAAAGAGAAAAACAATTTAGATCCCTGAAAAAAGAAGCACGTATCTCTTTCCCTCTTATTCTCCAGCCCAAGCTGATAGGCTTCAACATTTTACATTGGAAAGAGATCACCTCAAAAGCAAAACATTTCAGCATCTTCTTTTGTGAAGAAGAAAAGGCAAGTAGTTGGACTGAACAGGCACATTATAATCTTGCTGGCTTCTAAATCTTTAGACTCCCTGGTTGGCCATGTTCAGACACAATGGGGAATCTGCTGTTTGCCACAAATGGCAATTTGCACAAAGGAGAGGGAGCACACAAATACAAACCTTATACCTGTTTATGCTCATAACAACTGAAAACAGTTTCTGGTCGCATCATGATTGGGAGAATATCTGGTATTACACAAAGTGGGATTCATTAGGTTTACTGTTATCAAGTAAGCCTTGACTGGTATAATAAGTTTTCAAGCGAGACAAGTAAAAATATTTTCAAATAACTTTCTGGGATATAAGTCAACTGGAAACTTGAAGGCACATACATGCGCATAAGGAATGGCAGCACTCCAGTTACAGTTAGAGGAAAAGAATTTGTCCTTGCCCTCCTCTGGTCAGCAGCGGATACTAGTGACCCTCAGGAAATATCATTTTCCCCAGGAACTACAGATGGAACAGCAGACATTTGGAAAACTGCATTTCCCAAGAAGCATCAGGACCTAAGCAGTAACTGGTTGGTGGGCTAGGAAGATATTTGGAGAATCAGGGCACAGGAAACATAAGTAAACCAAAAAATATCATCCAGAATGCATGGATGTCATCAAGCTTGCCTTTTCTCTGAAGCTTGTACAGTGGGCCCTTGTTATCCGCTGGAATTTGGTTCCAGCTCCCCCCTTCTCGCCGTGTATAACAAAAATCCATGGATGCTCAAGTCCCATTAAATACAATGGCATAGCAAAAAGGTGTCCCTTATATAAAATGGCAAAATCAAGGTTTGCTATTTAGAATTTATACTTTTTGTGAATACTTTCAAGCTGTGGATGCTTGAATCCATGGATAAAAAATTCATGGATAAGGAGGGCTGACTATGTCATTGGGACACCGATGACTTAGCTTTAAAGGGCTTTTTCCACTGTGCATCAGATATATAAAACATAGACCATGCATGGTATTAGGTTGGAATCTAATTTAAATGAGGGGAAGAATGAGAACTAGAAGTTACAGATTATGAAAAACATGTACTGTATTGCAAAGCTTCCAACCTTTTCAAATATTCCTGGTTTTCTGATATCGAAACCTTTTTAAAATATTCAAAACATTATTAGATCAAGCATTTCCCTACAAAGCACAATGGAGGAAACCTGGCATTTCAGCTGACAGGCTAGACGTGATAACAGAGTGAAGCCTAAGGGAAAGGAAAGACTTCAAGCTTCACTGGCATACACTCCATAAAAGAGATGCTCAGCAGACTTTTTGGGTCACCAGTAATCATCAAGAACATTAAAGCCCAGCCAGATAGCAGAAGTGGGAAGAAAACCTTTCATATTCCAGTAAAAGGAGGTAATCACACTATTTTGGGGAAATAAACAGACAGTCTTTCCTTACACAAGCAATGCCAATGCAATGAATGGTGTTACTCAAGCCTGTCACATAAGAAAGGCTCACTGGCTCCAGACTGTAGGCATGCAGCTGTCCTAAACAATCACCAATCCCTCTAATAACAAACTCGACTGGTGAGTGGAGATGGGACTGTAGCCAAAATAGAGCCACTGAAGAAACAAGAGGAAGGTATTAATGCGCTTGGAGAAACCCCAGGGTCTGCCAAGTAATCTTTTAACAATCTTTATGGGGGAGTGGGGAACCAAAAAGGACCAAAACAACAACAATCCAAAAGAACCCATTGAGAACTGAGAATACCCAGTATCCAGAGAGAAATAGGATGCTGAAAATTGAATGGAATGAAAGGGAACAGCTCATGGATGTAGGATTCCATGTTGATTTAAATTTTATCATGCTGAAGTGAGGAAAATTGATGAACAAGTGACTTGTGCTTCCATTTTTTTGTGTTTCTGCCGTCTAGTGTAATATTGAAAGACAAAAGCCACACCTAACAGGTTGTCCCTTGTTTACTTACAACTGTAAAGTAATGTAGTTATGCTTTTGTTAACAGGAAAATGAATTAATTTTAAGGAACTGATTATTTGGAACTAGTTACTGTTAAGCTCTGCCAAATATTTAGCCTGAGCCCTGTTATAATCTGAGTACCTACTTTCACAAGGTGGTTGCAATATGCAAAGTATTTCAAACAGCATAAAGTACTGCATCATAAGTTGCAAGTATTGCTTTATTGTGTTCTTACAGATATTTTTGTCATCTTACTATATTTAGTTTATCCAAAGCTGTAGGTCTCAGCACAGTCACCAGGGACCAGCCTATATTCTGCTCAAGGGTACACACATTTAAGATTGCATTGGATATTGCACTATCATTTATAGAAAGGTTAAATAATTGAAGCTAAAATGAATATTGTGTAAATTCAGGCCAAATGTTTTCCCTCCATTAAAATTGCTCATTAAGAAGTCTTATTTCAACTGAATGGAACTTCTTCAAATACAGTATTCAAGAAATGGGCAGTATTATTTGGGGGAAAATACATATAGGAAGAATTTGCATAATAAATAATTGCACTTAAGTCTATGCAAATACTCTTTAGTGGAAGATGGTGTCACTGTTAAGACTCTGAGGACTCTTTCACACTGGAGGAATTTCTCCCAACTTCGAATGCAGCCAATGCGAATTCATGTGAATTCGCTTGTTTAGCGAATTTACGTGAATCCCCATTGCATTCGAAAGGCATTCGGAATGACTTCCCATTACCCAAAAATGACCCCTCCTTGCCCGAAATTGCGTGAGAAGCTTTAATTTGCAATAACATGAAACCTATGATTGCATTCGGAGTGACTTCCCTTTTGCCCGAAATTGCATGAGAAGCTCTAATTCGCAATAACATGAAACCCCATGATTGCGTTTGGATTGCCCTTGGATTATACTTCCAATTTCCCACGTCTGAAAGAGTCCTGAGTGAGGAATCTCTTCAATAGAATCTCTTCAATAGTCTGAATTCAGTATGAGAGAAGAATGCAGGGGTCACATTCTGGTGGTGGGTGGAGATGAAAGTAAAAGATAGGACACAAAACGCCATCACATTTTCACTTATAGATCTTATTGCCAGTAACTAAGCCTGGAGTAGAGATCATTTCAGTCTTTCAAATGGGAAAAACCCTGACAAATAACAAAAAATTGGAGTTAAAAGGATGAAGATATGGCCTTCTGGAGATCCCCAAATAGTTAGAGGGCCAGATGTAACCCAAGTATTCCCCCATCTCTTTCCACAGAATGTCCTATAGCCCATACTATAAAGTAAGAAAAAATGGGGTTGCTCTTCCCAGACTGCAGCTACACTATATGCAATAATGCAGTTTGAAACCATTTTAAGTGTTGTAGCTTCATCCTGGGATTTGCAATTTCACAAGGTCTTTAAAATTCTCTGCCAAAGAGTGCTGGTGTCCCTTATAACTACAAATGCCAGGATACTGTAGGATGGAGTCATGACAGTTAGTGGTGTCTAACAGCATTGTTTATACAGTGTAGATCAGTGGCTCCCAAACTTCAGTCCTCCAGGTGTTTGGGACTTCAGCTCCCAGAAGCCTCAGCCAGCTTAGCTAATAATCAGGAATTCTGGAGCTAATGTCCAAAACATCTGGAGGACCAAAGTTTGGGAATCGAATCACTGATGTAGATGCACTGCCAGTTAATTCTAGCTGGTAGGATCTGTAGGAGTTTCCTTGGAGGACTGTCAGTGATATTCATCATTTTAAAAGCAAATTTTGCTTTTAAGTCATAGGCTAACCCTAACCCCAAATGGTCACATGTGATATGGTCACATTATTGTAAGAGGTTGTTAGTGGGCCCGGTGGCAGATCACTGTAAATTCACTGAGGCCATGACTGCCAAATCAGCATGGAAATGTGATTCTTGCCCAATCCCTTAGAGATGCAACACCTTGCGTGCAAAGTTAGAGATAGCAATAGAACAGCAAGAAAGAAGTCGAGAAAAAGGATTCCTATTGGAAAATCAGTAGGTACATGAAAGAAAGAAGAAGAAGAAAAGACCCATTGACACCAACATTACAAAATAGTGATATCCCCATGTTTGCTGTGATGTTGTATCACACCAGATACACCAGATATCAGTCTACTACAGTACTTTGATTTGTATAATATATGTGACTTCAAACATGCTTGACACATTCAAAATCAGAAGAGAGACTTTGAGACCACTTTAACTGCGCTGGCTCAGTGCTAGGGAATCCTGGGAATTATAGTTTGTTGTGGCACCAGAGCTCTCTGATAGAGGCTAATGTCTCAAAAAACTACAGTTACCAGAATTCCCTAGCATTGAACCAGGGCAGTTAAAGCAGTCTCAAACTGGATTATTTCTTTAATGTGTTATGGACCTGAGTTAACAGAATTCTGGACTGTAACACATCAGACTGTATGTGGGTTTGGAAATGTTCATATTTCTGTAGCCAGACTTTTACTATTAATTTGGAAATGTGTGTCCATTGTGAAGGAAGATCCGTCTGCTGGCATTTATGATAAAAGAAATGAGATCAGAAAATGGATGACACAAAACACATCCCTCAGACACATCAACAACATGAAGTCTTATAGGCTGATTTAATTTTTATAGATTATACATCAGCCAAACACTTACAATGGAGTCCTGCCTTTCTCCTTTACCAGCATTCTTGACATTAAATGTCAATTTTGTTGTTGTCCTAATTACAAAGGAAAATCATCTGGAAGCTAGTATCTGTTACATTATCATGACATATCATTATTGTGTATTGTGTCAGAATCACTGTATAATGGATGTCAACAGTTCTTTTGCTGTGGATTTTACTAATTTAGTAAATCAGAACTTAATTACATGCTCAGTTTCAAACTGTAAAAAGAGACACCAGAGACAGTGGAATGCCGAATTCCTAACCATTTCAACAGCTGATGGCTGGAAGAAGCAGCCTTTCTCACCTGTACACTACTGTGATAAGAGAAGTAACACTTTTGGGAACTCCTAAGCAAAGTAATTGCTTTCAAGTCATGGGTTGATATATGGTGACCCCATGATTTTCAATGGGTTTTCTTAAGCAAGGAACATGCTTTGCCATTTCCTTCCTCTGAATACAGACTACAGACACCTGCTATTCCTTGATGGTCTCCCTTCCAAGTGCCAAACTTCTGAAGTCACAAGAATTCTGTAACTTTCCTACAGTACACAGCTGGACTTATTTTCTCATTTATTGGTTGGTCTAGATCAGGGGTGGAAAACCCATGGCTCTCTAGATGTGGTTGGAGCACAACTCCCATAATCCCTCATCATTGGCTACTGCTGGGAGCTGAACTTCCAGAAACATCTGGAAGACCTCACATTGCCTAGTCCTGCTCTAGATGAATCTTGGAACAGTTTGATAATGGCATATTAGCAAACTTGTATCTATCATGATGTTAAGAGATTCAACTATTTTTAATTACTTTCCAGAATCCCACACAATTGTTTAATGTTGTTGCAATGGTTAGCAAAATCGTCCTAAAGAGAGATACTTGTAAAGTTTGCAAACAATCGAACACACCCAGCCAGATTTAGGAAATAGCATTTTAGGGAAGAATTATCTATGTGAAACATTAAAGCAACAATGTTGCATCCATTCCCTATGGAGTCACCCTATTTAAGTTAACAGGAGCTATTAGGGAGTCCAGCAAGACAGGAGTTTTTGAGTCCATAAACCCGCTGTGTGATAGAACACAGCTGCTGGAAAGTGAGTAAAGCAGCAATCATGGGAGATTATAATGGAAATGTTCCTAATCACAACATCATTCTAAAAATGTCTCTTCATCTAACTCTGAAATACCAGTGTTGAGCCCCTGGCAACCAAAGAATGTCAACTATGATGGGCTGTTTGCCAGTGCATCAGCTGTAGGCAGATAGAGGCAAGCAGCTAAATTAAGCACCCTTTAATTGCCACATGAAAATGTGGCAGCATATTTTACTTGCCACTTGTTGAGTGACAACCTGGAAAGCACTTCAGGCGAGCCAATCTTATAAGAAGTCTCATTTCCTTTTAAACTGAAAGACGACTTGCTAAATCAAACGTTGACAGGGAAAGCTCCTTTGTCAGTACCTGGTAGATTTTAAATGTCATCGGTGTCAAACAAAAATAAATACACTCGTCCCTTCACATTTGCTGGGGTCAGAGGCGCAGGGCCCCCACGAATGTGGAGAAACCACAAATAACAAAAATGTTATATTTTTACCTGAGAGAACACCTCTCCAGGAATCTCTAGGTCCTCCATGGCAACTCTTTGGTCACCATCTGCAAGACATGGACCAAATAATTGCACTAGAGGAGATACAAATGCCTAGTGGAGTGTTCTCTCTAGGAATCTCTAGGTCCTTCAGTGCAATTTTTTGGTTAAAGTTGACCATAGAGTTGCACTGGAGAACCTAGATATTCCTAGAGAGAACATATTAATAAAATCCATGAATAATCAAATCCACAAGTCAAAGCCGCAAATGTGGAGGGACGAGTCTAAATTCTAATTCATCTAGGAGCAATTTCTTCTTTGTTTATTTTGCCCACCCATTTTACATTAGGGTTTTCAGAGTGTGTTGTGATAAGAAACACATTGCAAGTCAAGGGAAATCAATACCTAAACTGCTTTAAACTTCATTGAGCAGCAGATCTGGCCCATAACTGGCTGCTGGACACTGATCAATCCATTTCAGTGGGGTTTGTTTGGTGTTACTGCAGACTGCAATGTCCCCAAGGATATAAGATGCATAGCAACAAAGCTTTGTGGAATTCTCCCTGGGAGTTCAATTCTACCTCCTACCCAGTGTACTAATACTTTGACTTCTAGTTGTCTTCCTATCCAATTGCAAATTAAAAAAAACTGTAAGACTTTCCAAAACAGCAAAATACTATAAAGCCAAATCAACATGCTCCTGAAAGTGATTGCAAAAGTAGAGATAGAAGTACATAGTCAAGCTGTCAGGTATTTTGGCAGATTAAACCATGGACTGCAGTTTGGATTAAACACACCAGAAACCTTAATTAAATATGGAGAGAATATAGTGAACAGTAATCAGTACTTGGCTTTGTTTTGACACTCATAATAAAACTCAAGAAAAGAGCAGGCAGGGAAGGCTTATAGACTGGGAGGAGAGGGCAAAAGTAATGTTCCTAATGCTAGCCAAAAGAAAGCCAAAAGAGATGGTATTGTGTTTTGTTATTGTTAGAACTGTGTAAAAATGCTGCTTTTGGTTTTTCTGTGTTTTTTAAAAACAGGTTTCAAGATTTCTGATTCTTTTTAAGGATCCAAAGGAAAGGATGTATACGATAAATTCAACAATTGGCAGGAAAGAGAGGAATAGGGAGAGGGGGGGGGTCACACTAGGCTGTTATAGCACTACATTCCACTTTAGCTGCCCAGACAATATCCCATGGCATTCTGGGGTCTGTAGCCCCATGAGACACTTGCTTCATGACTGACAATTCAAAATACCCTCCACAAAATTACAAATTCCAGTATTCCACAGGATGTAACCATAGCAGTTAAAAGGAGACATGGTGCTATAATTGTGTAGTGTGAATGGGCCCTGTATTTCATCTCTTTCTCTGTGTGTATGTGAGTATGAGAGACCGAGACAGAGACAGGGAGAGAAAGAGAGAGAGTACTTTCTACATTTAATTTTCCCCTGAGCTACAATACTACTCTTGAACATTTGTGTATTATGCCTGATCTGAAATTCTGGATAACGCTTCAGACATCAATGAATTGGGATACAGTCTACCAAAACAGCACATTCCTGTTCTGCAATGAATTTCTTAGTGTTTCAGATGCCACAGGACTCAATGGCAGCATTGCTTATTATCATTCCCCTTCTATAATCCAGACCTCTTCAAGTTCTATAATTAGTGCCCTGTATTGTATGCCCAGAATCAGCTCCAGTGGCAGAATTCTTGAAAGAAATTTCTCAACATGCCCAGATTCTCATATAAAGGAACCCACTGTATTGCTGCTATTATTCTTCTCTAAGGGTTCTGTAGGTGGTCAATTGAAGAACAAAGGAAGTTCAAGAGTTCACAACAGATTTCTACTGCTTAATACACAAGCATTTACATTTTTGAAAAAAAAGGGTATATATTAGGCCCCCTGCTTTGTAATTATGTCTAGATTTAGGACTAGCCCTCTTTTTCTCCTCCTCCCCCTCCCCTCTTTTTTCATTATTAAAGATGGGACTGTGTAGCTGAGGAAAAAAATCAGGTCACACAAGCAAGAGGAGCCAATTGCCACAATGTTGTGCTCTGGGGGCTACCCAAGGCTGTTTTTACTTTTTTGTTCATTGTTTTTAACTGTATACTTGGAAGTGTCTCAAGTGCTTCCCATTAAGGAAGGAACTCACACAACTGTATTACCAAGTTATCAGCCGCAGTAGGAGAAAAGAAGCCTGACATTGCCAGGGTAGACATGCAATAGAAAGGCTGTCTTTGAGTGATTATTTCCAGTGTGTGACAGATACATTAACAATGAAGTGTCTTCAACTGGATATTTAAATCTCTCTTAAGAATATGGTATTTGGATTTGAATTTTTCTTGAAGAATGCTCCCTCATGAGCCATACACTCACTATGGATATAAATGTGCAATGGGTTATATATCCAGACAGATACATAGCTGAGCACAGAAGCTTTTCAGCAGAACCTTTCCAGTGGTAGCTTCCTCCAAATTTTATTGGGATACTTTGGAATCACATTCTGCCCAATTCAGGGACAGGAAGATGCCTTATGTTTAGTCAGAGTGTTGGCCCATGTAGCCCATTACTGTCAACTCTGATGGCAGCAGCTACTTTGGTAATATTCTTGCCAAGCCCGAGCTGCAGGGTTTAGAAGAAATAACCACTCCACCACACACACACACACACAAAATGTTTTGTTTTCTATTGCTGAAGCTTCCCTTTACATGCTCAAAAACACTGAGGTTTTTCAAGGATTCCAGAGGAAGACTGTAAAAACCCAAGGTTCTTTGGTACAGTCCTTCCTTCTTCCCTAACAATATTCTTCTTTACTGACAAGAATACCCTACTGTTTCAAAGAAGGGGAGGGGTGATGTCCGATGCCAAGCAGGACTCACAGTCAGGCACCTGTCTGGCTCAATGCTGAAAACAATACGCCAGAATACAAGTGTCGTTTCCTGCAGGGCTATGAATCCCAGGATGGCAGAAGGAAAGGATATCCCTGGGAATGCTCAGGAGGGTCCTTTGCAGAGAGGTACCTCTTTGTAGCTTGTCCCTCTCCCTGCCCCCAGCCTTTGCAAAGGTTAGTCACTCTCACTGGCAGACTGGTAGGAGAAAGCAAATTATAGCAACAATGGCTGCTAGGATTCCCTTCTGAGTGCTCAGGCTGAAGGGACTGACTTGAACGTGGGACATGTGTTTTGAAGAGGGAATAGTTTGAAATTTCAAACCCTGTCCACTTGAAGTTTGTCAGTATCACTGGAGGGCAACAGTCTCTTCCTCATTCATACATTCTGTACCCATTGACTGATAAACAGGAACCTCCCAGGAAATTGCTGGAGGATGACAGTGCATGAGAATAAAAGGACAGGCACACACATTCATGTTTGTGTGTGCATGCATGTGCATGCAGACCAACACACTGGATAGGATTCCTGGACTGAGGGGGAACAAAAGCTTTCTACCCCCAGTTTTAGACTAGAGAGAAAATCAATATGAGTCTTGAATAAATAAAACTTTTTTAAAAAGAAAAGATTATGGCACAAGAGTTTGACTTGGAATGCTTCCAGATGTGGACATATGACACAGCCTGGTGCCAAAGATATTTAAGCATCCAATTTCTCTTCTTCTGCCAGTCGGGGAGTCTCATGGTCAGAATGCCATCCACAAGGTAGCAAGTACACATATACAAATGACCTTGTTTGCCTAAGTTCTTCTGATAGCAAAGTTTGGCTTTTTGTATGGCAAAATTGGTATTTCTTCTCTCATTCCTTTCTCTCTCTCTTTTTTTTTTTTTTTTTGGCATGATATACACACTATTCTGATAATCACTGGCAGAGTATTTTAGCTTCCAGTCCAACATACACCTTAGTTTCAGTTCCTCTCTCAAATATTTAGCTATCTTCATTCAACAAAATATTTATTTTATTTTAGAGGAAATTCAGCCAGACACCCAAACAAGCAAACTTTTATTGTACAACATCCATATAAAGAATCAGAAATCCCCAGTGTCTGCATAGTCATCTGTAAAAAATACATCCTGCTTATTTGTACAGTCAACTGCCACTGTAATATTTGCATTCCTACCTCTTGAACTCTAATAGTAAATTTCTATAGCAGACCAAATAAGGCAAATAAACTATGCATGTGTAGCCCTTCCTTGGTACTGTATGTGTTGGTTCATCTTTGATTTTGAAAATGTAGAAGATATTATTAGTAGGTTCAAGCAAGCAAAACCTTTAATGAGAATTGTCTGCATTCTAATATTAAAGAAAAATCTTGCTAAGTACACACAGACACACTATTTCATATAAAATAGCAAAGAGACACATTAGTTCAAAGAAGTGATTGTCTTTTGGCAACTTTCTTTCAGTGTTATGATGCACATTCAAATAGAGCTTTTTGCTTTCACCCTCTTATCTGCTTCACAAGGTATAGTAAAAGACCATGTAAAATAAAGGCAAAAAAGTAATCCTGTGAATGCTTAGCTCAAGTCATTTCCACTGAACTCAACAGGACATGCATGGACTTCAACAGCCTACACCAGCCTGCTCTCCCACCCCAATTACACTAGTATAAGAATGAAAGCGTACCAATTTTGCATCATTTCTTATCACAGGAGTTTATAACATGGGAAGAATTTCTCTCAATTTTGAATGGAGCCAATTCAAATTCACACAAATTCACTAGCTTAGCGAATTTACGTGAATTCCAGTTGCATTCGAAATGCGTTCAGAATGACTTCCCATTGCCCAAAAATGACCCCCATTGCCCGAAATTGTGTGAGATACTCTAATATGCAATTACGTGAAACCCCATGATTGCGTTCAGAATGACTTCCCATTGCCAGAAATTGCGTGAGATACACTCATATGCAATAACGTGAAACCCCATGATTGCATTCAGATTGCCATTTCATTATACCCCCAAATTCCATTGTATGATAAACTCCACACTTTCCCCCAAGATAGTGCTTTGGTGATCCATGGTCATGTAATCTGTTTTCAACACTGCCAAACACATCTTCTGGCAAGGAGAGTCGGAATGAATGATCACAGCTGCCAAGTTCTTCCGAAAGCTGGCTGCTGTGTGAATGTGCACACAGCAGCTAGCTTCTGAAAAGTTTTGGCAGACACCATAGCTGCTCTGACATTCACACAGCAGCCCAACACAAGTGATTGCGGCTGCCAACCACAAAGCCAAATGTTGTGTGAATGTTCACACAGTGGCCAGCTTTGGGAAGCTGTTGGTGACAGTGATCGCTGCAAGGTGGAGGGGGGTTAAGAGCATAACCATGTCCACTCACACCAAGTGACTACCTGAGCTGCTGGACTGCAGCAGATGGGGCCTATCACTGGAAGCAGTAATGGAATAGCAGTGGCATTGGCAATTTTGTCCATCAATGAAAAGCCACATAACAATAATTAATGGAATGCAAAGCAGTGGCAGGATGGACATGAAGTCATGTGATAAGTACCAGCCAAAGACACTTTTATCCTGTTAAAATTTCACTTTTACAATCTCTGGAGTTTATCACATGAAGAAGATTGGAAGTTTATCATGTGAATGTCCCAGAAAAATCGCATAATCACATGATGTTGCACAAAACCACCATTAAAGTGGTCACAAAGAAGCATTAACTTGCTTCTTTTTTTTCTTTTTTTTTACTTTTAGGATTTCAGCGACAATACATTTCTGATATCACTTTATTTGCACAGTTAATGTGATAATCATTCACACAATTACTTGCCATTTTTGCTTTATTTGCAAGATGTTTTAAATGCACTTTAATATCTCTTTAATGCTAAAATTAGCCCCAGTGTGATAAACTCTTATGTGATAAAGTCCTAAGATTCAGCTACATACAGCCATTCTTGTATATCCATGGATTCTTTATTCACAAATTCAAACATCCATGGATTGAAAATATTCCAAAAAATGTATAAATTCCAAAAAAGGAAACCTTGAATTTGCAATTTTGTATTCATATATATATATATATATATATAATATTTATTTATACCCCGCTCTTCAGATCTAAAAGCTATCAGAGCGGCTTACAATCATTATTTCAACTAGACGGTTCCCTGCCCTCAGGCTTACATTCTAAGAAGACATGACACAAAAGGAGAAGGGAATGGTGGTGGGGAAGAGGATCAGGTCCAAAAGTTCTTCTCTCCCTCTGATGCCTGGACCAAGGCAGATGGCATGGAGGGAGGGCTCTGCTTCTTAATACAGGACAGGATTTCACTCACTCCTGGGCAAGATGGTGTAGCATGGAGAGAAGGCTCTTCCACTTGAGGCCTTGCCTGATGGTGTTGCTAGGCCTCTCCAGTCCCTTCACTCTCTCCTGGGTAAGATGGTGTAGCATGGAGGGAGGGCTCTTCTACTAGAGGCCAGACATGATGGTGTTTTTAACTGTTTTATCTTGTGAGCCTGTCTTGGGTCCCTTGGAAAGGACCACTTCTGGTGCCCACTTTGCCAGTACTTTCACTCAACCCGATCATAGAGTGTTCCCCAGTGCCGTCCTACAGAGGCCACCCTCAGACCCTGCCCTCATCATCTACTCGTCATCCCTCCTCCTCCTCCTCCTCCTCCTCCTCCTTGGAGTGCAGCGCCAGCCGGCAGCGGGGCCTCCTTCCTCTCTATGGTGATTTGGTGGGCGCAGAGTGTGTGTGTATAATTTTTTATATACTGCTATTGCTATGTAAGGAACTCTATTTCACTGTGCCATTGTATTCAATGGGACTTGAGCATCCATGGATTTTGTTATCCCGGAGGGGAGGGGAGGGGAGGGGGGTATTCTGAAGTGAAACCCCAAGATACCAATAATAATTATTATTATCATTATCATTATCATTATTATTTATAACCCACCCCTCTGAACAAGCAATTGGGGCACGGTACAACAAATTAAAACAACAACAGTTAAAATAGATCAATCCCATCCCAGCCTCCTTCCTCTTAAAATAAGATTAAATTAGCAATAAGTTAAAAACATGGAACACAGTACAAAACAATAGGAAAACCTAAAAATTCTTGAGCTTTATGGGTAGAGCTGAAATCATAAAGGAGAGAAGCTGGAAAGATTCTAGATGTTGGGTTTGGAGCCGGGAGATGTTAAACACCGTCTGGGAAGGCCTACCAGAAGAGATGTGTCTTTAAGGCTTTTTTAAAGCCATCGATGGATACAATGAGATGCATCTCATCCGACAAGTCATTCCACAGCTTGGGGGCTATAGCTGAAAAGGCCCTCTGGGAGGTCTGCGTCAGCCTGGTCTTCATAGGCTGTAGCAGGTTCCTCTCAGAGGACCGAAGTGTGTGTGTTGGGGGGGGGCTCATACGGGGAGAGGCGGTCCCTAAGATAGGATGGACCCAGGCCATGCAGGGATTTAAAGGTTAACACCAACACCTTGTACTGTGCCCAGAAACTGATCGGCAGCCTACTGACCAAGGGCCTACTGTACCAATAATATGCACCTTTCCCAATCTGAGACTCTCCTGGTACACTGGAATGCAATGCCCATGCTGTCTAGAGAAGGAACTGTAGTCCAACATCTCTGGTGGGTACCATTTTGAGGGCTGCTGAAGTGAGCCTAACATCATGTATATTATCCACCTTAAGCACTATGGCTTGCTAAAATAAAAATGCGTAAGATAGAATCTAATGTTGTATAAGCAGACTTCAACTTATGCAAGTCCACTTTTTTTGTCTTCTCCCTATTGCAGCCCTCGGCCTCCTCTCCAAATCCATTCCACCTTCAGGGCAGATTTTGAGAATGAAGTAGGTACAGTGGTATCTACTCTCCCCAACCAATTCCAGTAATTGAATCAATTTTTATAAACAGAAACACTAAACTGGATTGCATCCTAAATGAAATATCAACTCCACTTTAGTTTAAGAGTACTAGGACAGATCCTGTCCCATTCTCAAACACTGAACCAAACAGAAATAATCCCATTGAGGGGTGGAGTTCCCTGGCAATTTTGTGTACATACCTAGACTAAAGATCAAAATAACACCTGATCCCATTTAAGTTATCTCGAGCATAAAATTAAATGTATTACAAGAGCAAGGCTGCATAAGTGTGCTCTCTCATTTATTTCTTAAACAACAATTGTACACAGTTTTTGGATTACATAAGGAATCAAAGCAAAGCCCACCTTCAGAGTTCAAAGGATGTCCTTCCAGATGGGACCAGTGTATGATGACATCTATCTAATCCTGTACATTCTCCTGTTACAAAGGATACTGATCCCACAAGAATTTATTATCAGATCTCCTGTCTCTGGTGAAGTTCCTCCTTTTTCAGTGCAAATTCTGCAGGTATTACATGAAGAGGATTACTCTTTCATATATTTTTCTTTCTTTTTTTCCCCAGAATTCTTATCCTCTTTTGGAATTTGTCTATCAGTTTTATCTTTTTGGCTCTGGACAACTAATAAAAACTGATATGCTCCCTGAGGAAAAACAGGTGAGGAGATAAGGCAAACTGGGTTATGTCATGCCAATAAATCTTTCCAAAATAAACAATACTTCACTTTCTCCTTAAATGCTTTTTAAAGATTGGGTGTTCTGTTGTTTTACTAAACATTCTTTCAGGGTTGGTGGTAATTTGACAACATGCAGCCATTAGTACTCCTGCTTTGTTTGCTTGGTTGGTGGGTTACTATCCAAAGAAACCTACAGCACACATTTACAGTGGTAAAATTATTAAGATGTTGAACTACAGAATCAAAACCAATTACAGGAAGAGTTCTTGGGTAGAAGCCAGTAAGAGCCAGTGTTAAATGTAAGGCTGTAATCTGATATGCACTTCTCCGGGAGTGAACCTCATTAAACTCATTGAAGAGTTACTCTAGAGTAGACATGCATATAATCATATAATAAATCAGGAGCAGGACTGATAACAGGGTAAGGAAAAACATAAGTGGGTCTCTGCTTCAGGTAAGAGTCCCACAGCCAGAGTATAGGAGAAAAATACCTTTTTGTATTGTAACTCCAATAATCCCCCTGTCATCATGCTGGCTGCAGAGGAATTCTGTGACTTACAATATTTGCACATTTCAATCATGGCCATAAACATCCTGTGCTCCAGAACTCCAGGTGTGCTCTGATATCCATGTGTACCAATGCCCCCCCCCCCCGCCCCCCAGCTTGCTGCAAGAGAGTGTAGCTGTAACAGCAGCTGTAACCTTTAATGGGCATAGTGCTCTCATCTCCATTAAAGTGTATCTGTCTAATGGTAGGCCTGTAACTAAGTGGTAGAGCACATGTTCAGGCCTGGCTCCAAGTTTGCCTACAACACACAGTCCCAAAGACCTACTATTTGAAAAATAAGGTAGAGAAACTACCGCAACCAGCACAGCCCTTGGGCCACTAACTTTGTTTGTACTGTCTGACTCCACTCCAATCAGTCTGGACCTGCCCATTGTAGATTTATATTGAGGAAGGGGCTCTCTCTCTCATCCTTAAAAAGAGCAGGACTAGCTATAATTTTATGTTAGTGCCAGGAAGATACATACTTTGCATGTAAAGGTTACAGGTTCACTTTCTAGCTTCTCCAGGCATGAGGTGGAAACTCTGAAGTGCCACCACCCACTAAAACAGATGGTATTGAGCTGGGTGGATTAGAGGGATGACTCAGAGAAGGCACCTTGTACCATACATGTTGGAGCTTCAGCATCTACAAGGATCAGTGGGATTAGCAAAATGTTATTTTTAAAAAAAAAAATTAAACAGATCACTTACTATGGTCCTTCTATTATCATTGAATAGGCTGCATTAGACTGAGCATGACAACCTTAGCAACCTGTGGGATGAATTACCCATTCCATATTACATGAAACTGATCACTGCACAGGTGCAGTTGGGGTGTCCGTTGTGGGGTTGGACAGTTATCATTGAAAACCACAAGTCTGCAGAAACTGAGTCTACTGGATAAGGAAACAACATTCAAGTTGGGGTGCTAAAAATTGTTGGCATTCCATTAGTGATTTACTGGCATCCTGTTGTAAGCCTGCTTTACAACTTCACAACTCATTAGCTAGGCTGGAATTCAAAAGCCTCCCCAAACCCCACCTTGTAAGCCATGCGGCTTCCTCCAAACATGACCATTTCCAAGAGAGAAAGGGGATCAGCAGCAATGTGCCCAGCTACTTTCCTGTTGTTGGACACACTGCAAAGACATCATCTGTAGGGATGATCTGGAGACCCATTGAGGTCCCTGTTGGTGCTTGTCATGATGTATCCATCTAAAGAATAATAGCCACACACATTATCACTAATCTTCTTGCTCTCTGAAAACCCAGAAATGACCCTGTTTGATATGGAGGCTGCATACCTTGGGGGGGTGGTTAGCAATAGAAAACAGTGGGTGCATCCACATTGTAGAAATAATGCACTTTGACACCAATTTAAGTGCTGTAGGGCCATCCTATGAAATCCTGAGATTTGTAGTTTGTTGTGACACCAGAGTTCTCTGACAGAAATCTAAATATCTCAAAAAACTACAAATCCCAGAATTCCACTGCAGGGAGACATGGCAGTTAAAGCTATGTCAAACAGTACTAATTCTGCAGATATACATGAGACAGAGATATATCCCAATGCAGGATTTCAACCAATGCTTAAGAAGTATGAACAGATTTAAGTGAAAACAGGATAATAGTAATACCACACATTTTGACCAAACAATTAACCAAAGAATGATGGTCCCAATCCAAGGTTACTTATCAACAAGACAAGCTATTTTAATTTCAGTGTGAGCTGAAGGGAATGGGAGGGAATTAATAAGCATAAAAAAAACTTGGCAGCAGGTAGCTACTTTTACACTAAATATAATCAGTAAGAGATGTTGACTTCTGTTAAAAGCAATGTTAAGCCAAGTGGAATTAATGTAGCACTTAACCCATACAATTTATTCTTGAAGTTAAGAATGTAGACAATGAATATGCAGACACACCTCAATTAACAAAGCCGGTGATAGTGAATCACTGGAAGAAACAATGATGCTAGGAAAGGTAGAGAGCAGTAGTAAGAAAGGAAGACCACATGCTAGATGGTTAGACTCAATAAAAGGGACCACTGGCTTGAGTCTGCCAAATCTATGGTAATCAGAGCAGTGGAGGACAGAGGTTCCTGGAGATGTCTTATCTATACGGTCACCATGTCCTAGGCACCATAATTCGAAATGGATGTTGACAAGCTGTAGCATGACCAGAGGAATGGGACCAAAATGGTGAAAGGTCTGGAAACCATGCACTATGAGGAGCAACTTAGGGAGCTGGGTATGTTTAGCCTGGAAAAGAGAAAGTTAAGAGATGACATGATAGGTCTGTTGAAATATTTGAAAGGATATCATACTGAAGATGGAGCATGTTTGTCTGCTGCAGCTCCCAAGAATCGGAGCCAGGACAATGGATTCAGATGAGGGGAAATGAGATTCCACTTCAACATTAGGAAGAACTTCCTGATGTTAAAAGTTGTTTGACAGTGGAACACACTCCCTTAGAGAGTGGTGCAGTCTCCTTTGGAGGTTTTTAAACAGAGGCGGGATGGCCATCTGTCAGGAGTGCTTTTGATTGTGTCTTCCGGCATAGCAAGGGGTTGTACTGGATGGCCCTTGGAGTCTCTTCCAACTCTATGATTCTATGAGTCAAAGTCAACTAGCGAAGCTTCTTGAACCAAGACTTTGTATACTTACTAAACCTTTGTCTTTTCCCCTCATCCTCTGTCTAGCTGGAAGTGTATGTTTTTTAAACAAAATTGATATTGGGCAGATGGTGACAAAAGGTGGAAGGAAAACAGATATCACACAGATCTATACATTTGGAAATCCTAAGAAAAACAGAGACTACAGAAAGAAAATTATCACTGGAAGCATTTTTGAAGAAGTCTTCATGTGGTCTCTAGATTATTCAAAATGTTTTTATTTACTTATGCAAGGCTTACCTGACCTGGTGGTTTCATTACACATGTGCATATTGTTATACATAAATAAAAAAGTTTGCTGAAACATGTTGAGCTACTCTTAATTTGTGTGGGACCTATCCTTATTCTTTATATGTTTTTTCTGCCTCCAATACCATTTTTTTTTTTGTTAAAGAAGTAATGCCCAGGATGTATCTGTATCTGAAGGATAATCTAACAAAATAAATTGAAGTAAGCCTACAAGCTTCATTAGCAATATTTAATCTAAATGTGAAAATTCTAGGAATATATTTTTCATTGAACATCTCACAATTTTCCTGTTTTCTCCTTGTCCTAAACTCACCAGAGAAATGGTTACTTCCTTCTTCTTGGCAATAGAACAGATACAGCCCTGGATATTATTACTATAAGGAAATGTATTGCAAGGGGAAGCAACAATTACAATTTCTGGTTTAATTTCTGTAGTGGTTTCAAATCTATGCCACTGAACAGTTATTTTTCCTCTCAAACACAACTGGCTGTAGAGATTTATACTCTTTTTTGTATTTGCTTTTATTGTTCAAGAACTCTTACAATTTCTCTTAGATGCATAGAAGAATGGAAACTATGTCACTGTAGCACTTTAAAAAAACAGAGGTTAAACAGTACTATTATAAGCACATCAAGACAGACATACAAGCCTGATCTAGACGGGCATTTAGAGGCGTGAATAGGGCTCGAAAAGGCATCTTTACAGTAAGGGAGGGCACAGCGTCCGTAACCTCCCTAACCCTAAAGCATATGGGTGCCGCCATTTAAAAATGGCGGCGTCCATACGAGTGCGCCATGATGTTGTCATGGTGCACGCAGCGTTTAAAAGTGCTCCCTTCCCGTGGCGCAAAAAAAGGAGCTCAAAAACTGAGCTCCTTTTTTGCACCAGGTGTTTGACGCAGCCTTCAAATGGCCACACCAAACACCCAGGGAGAAAGTGGCCTCGGAGGCAGCCCCTTTCTCCCTTCAGCACCACCGAGGGAAGCGGGGTGCAGTGGGTGCCCAGGGCGCCCACTGCACCCTGCTTTGAGGTCATGGGGAAGCGGCAGTTTGCTGCTTCCCTGCGGCCTCCGGAGGCTGCCGGTGCGGCAGCCTTGGACCCAACTCACCTCTCACTGGGGCGGATACAGACCACCCCTTTTGGACTGTCTGTACCACCCCACACAGTATTTAAAAGAGCACTACAGTGCCCCAAACTGTCTGTCACACTCTAGCAACTTCATTTTTGAGGGGGTGATCATGTTATTGCCAATGTAATTTACCAAAAGCCATAGTCCCTATTAGTAGATAATAAGAATGGGACAAGTCACTCTATTTTGTATCACTGAGCAAATAAATTAATCGCATCTGAAGAAGTGCATTAATATCAAAACAAACAGCTTCATTTATATACAGCTTCATACTGCCTAAGGAGTGTCTAAGCGGTTTACTGTAAGCTACAACTGTATATCTATAAAAATTCATGCTAAAATAAACCAGTGAGTGAGTCTCAAAGATGCTCCTGGGGGGCCCTTATCAGACAAGGTTTTTTGCAGCCCCAATGGAGTCACTCTGAATCCATCCAAGTGAATTCACATGAATGCGCATTGAATTATCACACATGAATGATGTTACTATGAAGCCATTCCAAAGCCAATCCAAAGCCAGCCCAGAATTCAGTGAATTCAGTAAAAACAGAATTCACAGAAATCAGTTCCAAGGTCACTTCAGATTCAATCCAAATTGGTCTGGTTGGTAAGGTCTTATGTCTTCTGCCTCCAGACTCTATCTATGTTTTGCCGAAACACACACAACTATCTGCGAAAGCTGAATTGATAGACCATTCCTCAAGTGCTTTCATCCTTCCAACAGTTCAAGAAAGTTTTTAAATGATGGGAGGAATCAAATAGTTACTACAACACTACATTTAATTCGCTGGCAACCATGTTTATAAGTCAGTTCAACCGAAGCACTTGAATTTAAGTAAGTGCCACAGGCTTATATCCAAGTTACCCAGCTGTTAAATGTTTTGATCCTGGCTATTCAAGCCAAATCACTGACTCAGAAATAAGTCCCATTATGTTAAGTACAGTATGGAGCTTAATCCCAGGAACAGTTGTTTTGTGGTGTTTTTTTGGTAAAGGTAGTAGATGATTATACAATACCTGTATGCCCAAAGACCTTCACACACTCAGTAGACTTCAACAGACTTTGAAATGAAGCCCACACACAAAATAAACACATCACAAACTCATTTTAAAAATATACCAAACTATTTTGTTCTGTATCTCAGAGCGGGAGGAAAAGAAGAGGGTGGAAAATAAAATCTCTTAGTAGCAGGTACATTAAGTTCATCTCCAGGTTGTGGCTTCAGTCTGTATCATAATGGTATTTTCTAATGAAAAGCAGAGACATAATTTTAACCAACCCATTTTTGCCTCAAAGTATAATATTTTGAAGTGAACAAAGCTGATAATGAATGAAAGAGGTAAATTGTCATGAGATCACTCTTTTTACAAGCTATCTGCAGGCACGAATTTATACCCTGCTCAAGTTTCCTTGAGGAATAACTTTTTTAAAAAATGCATACACTGAATAAACTTGTCTTTCTAAGGATTTTTCCTGGTAGATAATATTCTGCATTCAAAGTAGAGTTGAGCTATATTTCAAAATGTGCTCAAAATCAACACTGCACTCTATAATTCAATGCTGATGCAGCTAATAAAAGTAAAAGCATGCATTTTATTCATCATAAATGGTCCAAGACCACAATAAGTGCTGGGGAGGTTAAGACCCACACACACACAGAGCTCACACCCAACGAAAGTAACATTACATTTTATTCAGAAACAAATGAATGAAATTGGAGAAAGTGTAATCTATAAAGACTTATGGATTTTTAGCAAGAGAAACTTTTTATTTTTTGAGCAGATAGAACAACTTTTCCACCCATGCTGGATTAACTGGCTTACATTTATGCAAATTAAAAACTTAGTAGAACAGATACAAATAAAACAGATAGCTATTAAAAATTAAGAGATTTTGATCAGTTTGGCTTTGGATATGGTTGCAAATTCCAAAGGAATAGTATCCAAATGGTATCAATAAATAAACTAACAGATGATTCTATGATTCTATGATGAACTCGAAATGAGCTGGAAGCCTGACTTACAGGAAACCATGCCAGAGAGAACCTGGGCCAAACTTTGGTCCTCAAAATCATTTTTATCCATTTCAGCCGATATTCAAGAAAGTTCATTGAATAGCACACAAATGGTATAGAAGACCACCCCAGATATCCAGAATTAAAGGTGCAGGATCAGGACTTTGTTTGTGGAGCTATGGTTCTAAGACACTCACTGGCATATGTGGTGGGACTGGCTAATTGTTTTTGGGATTTTATTAATCAATAACTTTCCTTTTTACTAAAGATGTCAGTTGTGAAGCAATCTAAATTATGTCTACTAGTTGTTGTTGTTGTTTTTGAATGAGATAATCAACTGCTGCTCCCCTCCTTCAGTCCCTCATTTTCCAACAATGATACATCATTATGGGTTATCCCTGTTGTAATTCAAAGTATTGGGGGTGTGGCTTTACAAAAGTTATGTTCCTGGACAAAATGAAAACTGCTAAAATTGCTTTAGAGGAGTGCAACCACCCTTACTTTTGGGCTCTCCATGAGAATGTTTTTACAGAACATTCTATAGGGCCTGCATTTCAAATTCCACCACTGAAATGGAGTGGCATAGGGTGGAACGACATCTTATCCTTCACCTTAGACAATAAAATGTCTTATGCCAACCTTGGCCATGTAAAAAGACATTTTTGACAACAAACCCCAACCTGAAAGCTGAATTTTTCTATTTAGTGTATCATTTGACAGATGTGAATCAAAACAGTTTGTGGTTCTTTAACCTCCCTGTTTTGAGTTCATTACCCTATCTGAGATGGATGTGATAAGGCAAGATGAAAATTTAAATGAAAGCAAACAAACACAGACCTAGGGTCACTGTTCTCTTGTCTATCTGTTAGAATGTGAAGGTCGTTTCTGACACAAGTAAGTTCATTCAAATTTCCTTCAAACAGCAACTCTAGCACTTGACAACCACATAGGCATACATCAGATCTTTATTAAACTTTTCATCACTTTTTTTAATTAAGCCAACTCCCATGGCATCACCTCATCTCAACATGACTGTAATTAATTCAGCACACATGGTCTGTAGCACTTGAGTGAGCAAGTGGAAGGGGGATGCTTCAATTCTCTTTTCAAGTCTTCCTAATGAAGCGGTTAGAAGACTTTTGTTCCACTACTGCAAAAACTTTGTTTCCCCCCTTGAGAGACAGGATCCAGTTGTTATCAACTTCTCATTGGTTTTTGAAAAAAAATTAAAATCACCACAAACAAATATACCTAAACATAGAATAGAGGGCATGCTCTTCAAATTTGCAGATGACACTAAATTAGGAAGAGTAGCTAATAGCACAACAGGGAGAAATGAAAGCTACTGCACTAGGCCAGTAAAAACGAAATGCACAGCTATAGGATGGGTAGCACCTGGCTTGATGGCAGTACAAGCAGAAGGGATGTAGGAGTCTTAGTGGACCACAGGCTGAACGTGAGTCAGGAATGTAATGTGGCAGCAAAGAAAGCCAATGAAATTCAAGACTGCATCAATAGGGGTATAATAATAACAACAATTTTTATTTGTACATTAGATCGAGGTGGGATTCTAACATATAAAATACAGACATTTACAATTGCATCTACAATATCTTAAATCGTTATCTAAAACGATTATACAGACAATTCTAAAATAATACAATTTAAACCCTACTATCAGTTGCTATCAATTTCTTCAACTAGATCTAGTTCAGAGTCAATCTTCAATAATTCATTATAACAGATTGGGTGGATAGGCCCTCTGGCTAGCCCTGATGGAGTTGGAACTGCTTTTCACTCCCTCCCAGGATGGATGATGTCAGATGGACTGGAGGGAGAACTCTTCTTTTTAAAGGCATCTAAGGTGGTAATAAGACAGATCTCTTCCAGCAAGTTGTTCCAAAGTTTCGGGGCCACAACCGAGAATGCCCTGTGGGAGGTTGCCACCAATCTAGTGTTGTTCAATTCAAGTAAATTCTGAGAGTGTAGGAAGAGGCGTTCCTTCAAGTAACTCAGGCACAAGCCATATAGGCTTTAAAGGTAACGACCAACACTTTGTATTGGGCCCAGAAGATAATCGGCAGCCAATGTAAGGATTTTAAAATAGGGGTCATGTGGTCCGTCCTCAGTGCCCCTGTATTGTAACTGAGGGATAATATCATAGAATCATACAGTTGGAAGAGATTACAAGGACCATCTAATCCAACCCCCTGCCATGCAGAAACTCACAATCAAAGCATCCCTGACAGATGGCCATCCAGACCTCCAAAGGAGACTCTACCACACTCTGAAGAAGTATGTTCCACTGTCTAACAGATGTTACTGTTAGGACGTTCCTCCTAATGTTGAGCTGGAATCTCTTTTCCTGTAGCTTACATCCATTGTCCCATGTTCTAGTCTGTGGAGCAGCAGAAAAAAAACTTGTTCCATCCTCAATGTGACAGCCCTTTATTTATTTTCTGTATTTATACCATGCTCTTCAGCTCTAAAGGCTCTAGAGTGGTTTACAGATTAGGTTCCCTGCCCTCATGTTTACAATCTAAAAAGACATAACACAAAAGGAAAAGGAAATGGTGGTGGGAAGGGGATCAAATCCCATGGTTCTTCTCTCCCTCTGAGGCCTGGATCACTGCAAATGGACTGAAGGCCCTCCTTCTTGCTCTGGCTAGCCCTGATGGAGTTGGAACTGCTTTTCACTCCCTCCCAGGATGGATGATGTCAGATGGACTGGAGGGAGAACTCTTCTTCTTCAGGCTAGGCCTGGTGGAGTTGGGCCTGCCTTTTCATTCTCTCCCAGGCAGGATGATGTCAGATGGTATGGAAGGAGAGTTCTTCTTTTTCAGGGCTATGTAAAGTACAAGAAACGAGATTCCACCTAAAAATTAGGAAGAACTTCCTGATGATAGGAGCTATTTGACAGTGGAGCATGCTGCCTTGGAGAGTGGTGGAGTCTCCTTCTTTCAAGCTTTTTCAAGAGAGGCTAGATGGCCATCTGTTGGAAATGCTTTGTGTGTGTATTCTTGCCTGGCATGATTAAAATGGATGGCCCTTGTGGTCTTTCCAAATCTATCATTGTAAATTCTGATTAATGTTTGCAGATGCTCTCTGATTCTCTTTTAAGGTTCATCTTCATGAGAAATATCATACAGCTCTAATTCAGTGATACGGAATCAGATCCAGAACCTTTCCCAGGGTGTAAAGACTATATGGCATTTCTAAAACCAACAGATTCTAATGTAAACTAAATTAGAAATTTGCAGCAAAAATTAGGGATGGATGTGGGCTTAACTAGTAAATCCATCCTGTATCATTTCTAAGCATCTATGTACTCTAATCTGCACAAGACACTAAATATGCATTTTAAAATGTATTTGATGTGGAAACATGTCTTTTTAAATGTAGTTTGATACCTTTTTTTGAGATGAAAACAATAGAAGCACATTTACAAAAGCTACTGTATAGCAAAAGCTCTGATTTCTCCATTCATCCAGGAGACATGGATAAGGTGTGTGCATATATTTGGATTCACAAAAATGAACTAACAAGCATCACTGAGAAGCACTCTTAACAAAACCAGGCTTAATTTTGCACTGCCCACCCCTTTTTTGCTTCCTAACTATTGTCTATTTTCTTAAATTTTACACTCTCCTATCTTGAAATAAAACAATATACATAACAGTCAAAAGATTTTTTTTCTTATGTCATGTACCACACAATCTTATGCGCTACTTAGTTTTGCACTTATTCTGCAAGCAATCTTAATACAGTACTGAAGAGAATCAGACATTACAAAAACAGTTTTTAATTCCCTCTCAGACTACATCTACATTGTAGAAGCAGTGCAGTTTGACACCACTTTGTCTGCCATGGTTCTATCCTAGAGAATCCTGGGATCTGTAGTTTTGTGAGATACCAGCACTCTTTGGCAGAGAAGACCTTACAAAATTACAAATCGCAGGTTTAGCTAAAGCAAAATAAGTCTATGTTGTTTGTTCATTTGTTATTGCATTTATATGGGCATCTCTAAATATATCTTCACCAGAGAGCTTGTAAAACCAAGGTAAAAATATAGGTGTGTTTCCTACAATCTTCATCATTTTATTTGAAACCATTTATCTATTCCTCTCTTCCTTACAGATACAGTATTTGTCCAAAAAACCCTACCCCACTTTATTTCAGTAAGTCATTTCTTAAAAGACATTTTGGGTGATATGTTTAACAGTGACTAATCTAAACAGATGTTCTCTTTGGTTTAGTGTAACTTAGCACACCCTAAATATATAAAACCTGAAGCAATAAGTGTAACTGTCCTTTGACTCAGCTCATATTCCATCTACCAAGAGAAGCTGTTGAATGTCATTAACAATTCTACATATCTAGGCCAGACTTGATTGCATCTTATAGGACACACTAGGGAGGAAAATGAACCAATTCTTGGTTTTACTTACTTTTAAAAGAATCCTTAGCTCTATTGACAGAATCATTGAATTATCAAGTTGAAAGGCTCTTAAAAGGGCAAAAAGCATGACTGAAAAATTAATGTTGAGAGTATCCTCAAGAATGTATGTTCAAGCACAAGAGGTGTGTGTTATATCCACTTCTGCCCTGGATTCTCAGACAAAAATACAAATGCATCAGTTAACGTCTTTCTAGGTAACATAGGACACCTCTCCAAAGGAATTTCATCTGTGCAGAAAAGAAATTTTCTTGACATCAATACAAAGCTCTCTCTTCAGTTTTGGAAAGAGTGAGAGGGATTTTAAAAACCTGCCCTCTGCATGGTCCCTCATTTCTTTCTTTCCATAGCTGATGCAATATTTGCATTTGACACTCGAATAATTTTCTTTTTTAAAAAACCAGCCTTCTGTTTATCAGGTTGCCTGGGACACATGGAAATGATAAAACTTTAATATTATGTTGAAAAATTTCACGACATGACTTCAGCCTAATTTTTAATACAACAACTCATTTTTATTGCTGACTCCCACATTTTTACTATCAGCAAAGTTCAGCTTTCTACAGGCACATGCTGTTGCTACGAACAAATGAAGTGTGACAGCATAAGAAGTCAAAAATAATCTACTTTTAAAAGAGATTGTAATGCAAGTCTCTATTCAGATCAAAACAGTTTGATATTAATCCATCTCTCTTCTATGGACATGATTGAGCATTCCTATTCTGTGCTCAAATTATCATTTTGAACCAATGCTACAATTTAATCATAAACTTTTACCTGGCAAGCAGCACTGGTTCACAAAAAGAAGAAGTCAAGATTTGACAAAAGTCAAACTAAAGTACTTTATATTTAGAAACAGGAATCCCATTGGTTCCAGCAGCTGATAGGGAAGTATGGAAGGAGAAACAGAGAGAAAAGCCTGAAAAAAGCAGATGTATTCCTGTCTCAAATGCTGCCAATAGGATGCTGATCAGTCATGATGGCTGCATATAATCTTGCATATCAAGGGTCCCATACCTCTCAAATCTGGGGACATGAGTGCAAAAATGCTATTATGCTTCTCAGCAAGCATATTTAGATGGTCATTTTGGGAAGAAAATGCAGGACTAGATAGGCCTTTGGCTTGATTCAGCAGGATTCTCATGTTCAGAAACTGGAAAAGTCCCTTTTTTCACTAAGCCTCTCAGAATCACCTAGCCACATGTGCTTCTGGGAGCTACAGTCCCCAAAGGTAATGTTTCCACGCTTTGATTATGTTGTGGAGCATTGAAGAAAAATGTTTATAAAACCCTCATTAAAGAATAACCAGAGATCCTTAGGCCTAAATAAATGCCCAAAAGGCACCAAATTCTGTCTGAATTTGGAAGCTAAGCAGAGTCAGCCCTGGTTAATATTTAGATGGGTGGCCACCAAGGAATACCAGGTGCTTTGAGGAAGGCACTAGCAAAACCACCTCTGAGTATTCCCTGCCTAATAAAACCCTATAAAATTCATCAGGCTGTTATAGGTTAACAGGTGACTTGAATGCACATACACACACACTTACTTGCCCAGGACGACATATACTTACTTTTCAGCATAAGACAAAAGACTTTAGATTCCCACAGTATGTTAAACGTAATATATGTTTATCAGTTGTGCAAGTATTATATTTTTAATCTCCTGGCTGTTTTTAGGTCTTTGGTAGGTGTTGCCTTTAATATTTATGCTCTGTTTTGTAAATTGTGTCATGCTGATTTAACTGTAGTTTATTGACTTCTTTGCATTTTAGTTTTCATTTTTGGTGTCTTCAACAGTTCTAAAAGCTTCAGCTATAGAGTGATTCTGCATTGATTCACTGTAATAAAAAACATTCAGCAAGAGCCTTCCCTAGGCTTTTCGATGATGTGGAAGAGAATTACACTGAATGAGACAGAACTGCTTCATAACAGTACAGTTTTCTAAAAATAGGAAAAACTTCAGTTAGGTTTACTGTTAATTGTTAAAGTTTCCTGTAAACTTGCAACCGAATTATATTCCTGGGATAGTTACACATTTAAAGCGCTGAGTAGTGCAAGAGGTATTTCAGATGGATTGAAGACCTCCTGTTTAATTTTGTTGAACTGACAAAGTAGTACAGTACATGCCTAATGTAACAACTGCAAGAATGCACAGTGATAAGGCACATGAAGAATGAAGAATGCCAGTGATCACTGAACTTTTGTATGGGCCTTCTAATGATAGTGATTATCCAACATAACTTATCCCCATTATTCTACTGCTGAAGTACGCAAGGAGAATACAGTAGGCGATAGGTGTTCTGACATTCCTAACACTGTAAGACAAAATGGATGCCTTTTTCATTGACCATGGGTCCTGGCCACCATTCCACAACTGATACAGCACAACCATAGGCTGCCTGAATCTGAATCGCCTCCTTGCATCACAAGCCAAAACAGATGAATACGATTAGGTTGCCTGTCTCCCATACAAGCACAACACTTGGAAGTAAATATTCCCCTGTGCCAATTACGTTTGAAAAGCCTATACCCCACCAGTCAACTCCCAGTCCCATCCCCAAGAGCACCTCCCAGTCCTCTCAATTTATTTGTCATTTTGTATATTTTACACAAATCCTTTTTAAGCACTTTCTAAGCACATCTGCAGACAAGTCAATCAGGTTGATGAATGGTACTCCTGACTAGCAAGCATGCCTAAGCCTGCAAGCACAAGCAATCATTACTTGAAGGAAGTTCTGCTGAATTCACCTAGCTCTACTTTCAGCTGAGTGTGGTTACAAGTACAAATCTAAGCCTCTGTGCATTTAAAATTATTAAAATTTAATAATTAAAATTATTAAATTTTAAAATAATGTATGCATTTAAAATGCAAGGATAGTTTATTACCTCTGATTTTAACTGACAAATTATTTTGAAGCATATGAAAAATGACCAATTCCAAAAGAGTTCAAAGATATAGCCATGTTAGTCTGTAGAATCAGTATGTAGAGAGATCTTGTAGCACCTGAGACTAACTAAAAAAAAAGAAGTTGGCAGAATGAGCTTTCATAGACTTCAGTCTACTTCCTACTTTCTGAAAGCTCATGCTGCCAACTTCTTTCTTTCAGTTAGTCTCAAAGGTACTACAAGCCCTCTCAATTGAGTGAAAGATAATAATGGATGGAAGAATAATGGTTAAATGGTAGTAAATTTGTGCTGCTTGCAGAAAGTCTTAGATTCAGTCCTTGGCTTCTTCACATAAATAGAGTCAACAGCAGGTGATGTGAGAGAAATGCATCTGAAATCCTACAGCAAAACTGGCAATCACACAGCCTTCCAGTTGTTGTTAAACTGCAACTCCAAACATTCTTCACTATATATTGGATGGGGCTATTGGGAGTTGTAGTCCAACAACACCTGAACACTAGCCTTGACCTAGAGAAATGCTGTCAGTTGGAGTAATAATACTGTGACAAATGCACAAATAGTTTAGCCAAAAAAAAAAAAGGCTGACTTACAATGTAACAGGATGTTGTGTGCTTTCAGGTTGTTTCTGACTTTACAATGACCCTAGAGGGTACCCTATCATGGGGTTTTCTTGTCAAGATTTGTTTATATGGGGTTTGCTGTTGCCTTCCTCTGTGACTGAGAGAGTATAACTTGTCCAAGATCACCCAGTGGGTTTCTATGGCTGATTCAAATCCTGGTTTCCAGAGTAAATAGTCCAACACTGAAACCAATACACTACACAGAATAAGTAGCTAAACATACCTTGCCCACACAATAGTGTTAAAACCTTAAGTCTAGATATTCACTGTATGTACCTACCTTAATAACTACTCTCAGGTGAAACTAGTAGAAATATTTGATGCATAGGAAATAACTATAATTATCCTCCTGTTTTCGTCATGGAAAAAAAATACCCATTGCATGTTGTCCTTTCTTCATATTACACTCTAAAGCCTTGGGGTTTTTCATTTTATATCACATTTTTCTTGCACTGTAACTCTTCTGCCCTTGAGTATGTCAGCATTTATATATAAATTCCAAATCTCAAGGTAATTAGAAGGACTGCTAATCTCACTTCATGCTAATTACATCAAAGGGATCAAAAACTGCATCATGCACAACCTACATATAACCAATAGAGTCAAGAAAGATCATCTTCTCAATTTAATAGTGAAACAGATCTAATGGAAACTTTTATAGCAAATTCTAATCAGACAATAAAAAAACATAGCTTTTGGGGAAGGGGGGGAAGCTCATCTCTTTGGTTAAAAAAGGCAGCCAAGTATTACCTAACACATTTAACAGTATTCAGTGGATTGCATTTCCTCTTCTTTAGGCATCAAAAGATTGCCAAGATGAATGCGCACCTGGAAGCGCTAATCCTTTTTATTAGACAGTAGTCAGATTTAATCACTGGAGAGGTCTGGAGTCAGGCCATAAATAGTGAGGTGGAGCAAAGAAATCATGACGGTCACAGTTGGACTCTCATTCCAGCCTCTGGAGCAGTAAGGAATGTGTCTGAAATATCACAGATAGTCAGGACCTAAAGAACCATGCCACAGATTCTCTGAAAAATAAGACCTGCACCCCTCCAACTGCAGCCTCCCCTCAAGAAACACAGCAACTAGCTTTTCAAACTGATTTTCAATATGACAAAAACCACTGCAATGTTTAAGAGGAGAAAAAGCCAGAACCCCCACAAAGCTAGTAGAAAGCCCTTTCTGAATCAGTGTAGTTCTTTACATCCAGGTTTTGGTTTGGAAAATGCCTCCATTCTGTTTAAAACTCACCCCCTCTTTCCATCTTTCTGTTCTCTTCCAGATCCAAAGTGATTTGTTATGCCCATTCCTCCCACCCTTTGCATACCTATGTTAAAGCCAGACATAATCTGATCCTTGGTCTATAAATCACAAGACAGACAACTGTATGCAAGAAATGTCAACAAAATCTGATTTGTTCCAACCAAAGCAGAGTTTGAATGACAGAGCTATATTTTATATTCACAATTTCATCTAAAATAGTTCATTCCTTCAGCCCCAGGTCATACTAAACAAGAGGTTTTGAAAATATACCAGATGGTCTTCCTTTCCAACTTCTCCAGAAAAGTCAAACTAAAGTACTTTGTATTTAGAAATAGGCATCCAATTGGTTCCAGCAGCTGGTTTGTACACCACACTTCCCTATGTCAAGATCATCTCTGTGTAGGTAGCATGAATGAGTACCCCACTTGGCACAAGTTATGCCTTAAGTGTGAAAAATCATCCAAGTGCCCACACAGCTCTAATTATTAGCATCTCTCATACCACATATTTGGAAAATACAGCAAAAGAGCCACGTGACAATTTGCACTGTATTTCCTACACAAGTCATATATCTCACGTATCTCTCAACATGAACAGTCCTGAAAATGAATCACACCAGGAGAGAAGGAAGATAAATAAAAAAAACCAGTGTGAAAATCATTTTATTATAGACCTGAACTCACATTTTTACAACAGCCATAATTACTTACACTGCCCACACCCGGTCACTTAATAAATCCCAAGGAATATTTGTGGGTTCTAGCAGAAAGTTCAACAATCACTGCAATGTTTTCCAACAAGTTACCATAGCTATAAAAAGAACTGAAAAGTTGTGGCAATATTTGGGGACATACACTGGGTCACAAATATTCAATGTGTACATCCTTGGTGATGGGGGAGGGGGGGTCAGAGCAGTATTAGTCTGTTGTAGAAAAAAACAGCACAGAGTTTTGCAGCATCTTAAAGACTAACCAGCATCCCAGTTCATCAGAAGCACAGTGTTGTCTCACCTGCTAAATTGATCATAGTCATCGGGGAAGAGAGGGAATTGGAATGCAAAAGGGTAAGTTATCATTATCTTCAGTGATAATTAACAAGCAGCATTGGGACAATATTTCTGATATGTAGAGAGTATGCCCCTATTCAAGCCGTGGAGCATGTACATGATAACCAGCCAATGGAAGCAACACTTCCCTGCATCTTAGGAAGTGGGTTTTAAATCATGAAACCTTTGCCAGGGATGAGCAACAATGCAAAGTCCATTAGCTGCACCCACTCCATTTCTCACCACCTCTGTGAGTATAACACTCATCCTTTTAAAAAAAATTGATCAGAAAATCACTTCCACGTTTTTGTGGGGAGGGGAAGCTATTGAAAAATAAACCCAAAGGTGTACCTCTGCAAAGTAGCATTAAAATGGTCTATGATGTACCTTGGAGGCTTCTGAGGATGTGATAGTTCATTTTAGGCCAAAACATTGTGAGAGGGGTGTATATGATGTAGAAGATTTTGGTAGGTTAGATGTGGTTCCCACAATTCTGACCCCAGCTTTACATTAACTATGATATTAATTTTTACCATGGCACTAGACTTATTTTAGACTGCTGTTGGAACACAATGTGAAAATGATCAGATCATGTAAACCAGCCCTTCTGGGAAAAACATTGGTACAAAAGGAGATTTGAGCATATTCATTTCTTAATCCTGCAACAGCAGCAAAATGGGTGGATGGGTGTGGAACCAAGCAAACAAAGTAGTACTGGTGTTAAAATCCACATACAACCACCATCTGGCTGTGTTCCCTAAATAAATAAATTCCCTAAATAAATGAATGAATGGAGGGAAACAAATAAAGTCGCCTTTTTAAAAAACACATCACTGTTTCAATGGATACGCACTGCTATCGTAGTGAAGCAGAAGTCCTAAGGGTGGTAACAGGTGAACCCGTAGTCCAATTCCACATGTGAAACTCCTGCGCTACCCTCTACAATAAATGATCTCAGCCATAATCTGGTCCTGGAGGAAACTGTCTTATTCTACCTAATGACAGAGCCAGCCCTGTTTGACTTCAATATGTGCAAAACACAAAACTTCATTTTAAAACAATTACACTACAAACATGTGACTGGACAGAAAGCCTTGCAAACATAAAACCCTGATTTCCTGAGTCCATATGGGGCTTGAATTAAATAATTTCGCTCCTGGCCCCAATCAATAGCCTCTCCCCATGTCTTTCAGGTTTAATCCTCTAGCTCAGAAGGGTCCAGCAAATCTTCCAAATTCTAATATAAAAGAATAAAGATACTGCAGCAGTACAAGAGAAAAGTTCAGGTTTCAATGGAAAAATAAACAAACAAGCAAACCCTGTTATGGGTTTTTTATGAGGTCTGGTCTGCTACAGGAAAGACAAAGCTGAAAAGAAAATAGTAGGATAACTAAACATTGCTGTTATAAGAAGCTTTATCTTGTCAGTTCTAAAAATTAATTAAAGCCAACCCTGAACACTCTTTGTTGTGGCTTCCTTTATGTTCATGACTTCAATATTTTGTAAGTAATCCTCAAGTTACTTTCGCAGTCATGAAATCAGCCCCAGGCTACTCTAGCACAGGGGTGAGCCAACATAAATTTGGAGTCAGAAGAATTCTGAAATTACAGAGCAAAATCACAATAAGAAGTGATCCATCGTGCAAAACATTTTACAGAGTCCAAATTTTCCTTGCTCACTCTTTAATTTATGAGATGATATTATCTGTATTCTGTAAATAAATGACAAACTCAGCTGAGTCTAGGGCTGCATCTGCACTGCAGAAATAATCCAGTTTAACATCACTTTAACTGTAGTTTTGTGAGATATTTAGACTTCTCTGTCAGAGAGCTCTATGGCCACAACCAACTACAGTTCCCAGAATTCCACAGCATTGAGCCATCATGGTTAAAGTAATGTCAAACTGAAATATTTCTGCAGTGTGGATGCCGCCTATGTTACTGAAATTCATCTCAGTACAAGCCATGGGGCTGCATCCAATGTCAAGTGTATGGACTGCCAAAGCAGAGCTTTCCCATCTTCTCCTTCCTGTCCCTATAGCCCTCCAGAACAGATTTGGAGCAGTGGGGAGGGGGGGAATGCTCCCCTGGCTTATGCCACATCACAGCCAACAAACACAACTGGATTGCCCCCATACTGACAACATCCATATCATCTCATCTGCACAAACAATTTTAGGGTGATGCCTCTCATCTGACTTCAATCCAGCCAACCTGGATCAAAACACAAAATACAGTAGTTGATAGAGAGGAGAGGCCATAAACATGTGCCTTGAGTGACGGTGCCAGTGTTTCTCCTACCTGACCCAGAAATGACATGGGTCAGGTGGGTCCCATTCCACTGAAAGGAGGTTACATAATGCAAGGAGTCATGAATGTTTATAACCCAGTATTCCAAGCTGTACTGTATCTTGAACTGACTAGACTCACAGAACAATGTCTTTCCTTTAATCTTTGTTGTTGTACTCTTTAATCTTCACCATGTGACCAGAAGAGTCATGGTGATGTAGCCTCATAATGCACTACAGCAAAACAAAGAAAATAATCACAGATCTGCCCAACCAGTAGAAACACATTATACACTTGCTGCTAGACTATAACATCCAAACTTCAAAATGGTTTGAATACTGAAGTTGAGTTTAATGTTCTCTCAACAAAATAAATATCTTCCTTCACAGAAAAAGAGAACAAGGTTTTCTCCTACCCTTCCCTTCAACATTTTAGTGTTCTACACTCTGGTGCAAACAGAACAGATGAGGTCTGACCCATTCAGCACCAGAACCAGGGCTTTAAAACACATTAAAATATCTCCCTGTTTGCTTCAGATCTTCCTGGAAGATACAGAATCCACTCTTCCAAGCTGTTTAAAATGTGTCCCACTGCACCACCTCGTGCCATTGCTGCTGCCAGTCATTCACAGTGAGGTCAGAATGAGGTGCTCAGCCTTGTGACCATCATGGGTGCCTAGTTCTGACTTCAGAGCAAAGCAGTCCACAGTGGCAGGAGGCACATTGGGTGGCTCAGTGGGATGTGTGTGTGAAGAGGTGGCCAACATCAGAACAGAAGGCCTTTTTAAAGGAGGAGGGCTATGGCAGTTGCAGGGCCTGGCTTGGGGAAATTTCTTCTGTTTACAGCCTGACATGATGATTTGCTGTTTTGGGGGGAATCTCAAAAGGATGCAAAATGCACTCCAAAGCTTGTCGTTTCCTCACCCTTGGTCTAAAGAAAAGGCAGCACCAATTCTTTGAATGTTGTGTAAATTAGGTCCAACCCATTCTTTAACATCTCATGTGACAATATAAGCATGAGCGGATTCAAGTTCAGTGTTTTCTCTAATCTAGAAAGATCTAGCTGTTTCTAATTAAATCATTCTATGTACGGTATATATTCCATGTGAAAAGACCAGATTTAGCCCTAGTCAGCTTTATGAGCAACCTTCCTACTTATTTTTACTTTTTAAAAAGAAATACTTTCAGATCCCAAACTGGCCCACTAGCCATTGTGCCACACTATCTTTACATAAGCCTCACGTGGAAGATAAATAAGTACTAATGGTAGGTGCAGTTAAAACTGAGTGTAACTATTTTAATAAGGCAAGAACCAATCACACTATGTGCCTCCTAATCATCTTATATCAAGAGTTGTACAAATCACAGTAAACCAAGACCTCAGTAGCATTCAAACACAAGTGACACAGAGGGGAAATAGTAAGGGGAAATAGTAAGGTTAGGTCAAAACAATTCTTTGGAAAGATTTGTCTTCAAATGTTACTTCTCTCTTGCTTGAAGGAGTTAATTTCAATTATGTATATCTAACTAGTTGTTCAGGATGAGAGGCAAATGGCCCAGATATAGCACTGCTCAGATTAGCATCCTCACTGGACTGCAGTTAGGGGTTCAAAGGACCAGTTGTCTTTTCCACAGCAAGAAAACTAATGGCTTAACACCCTTATAATATATCTATATATAGAAATAGATTTGAAAGGAAAAAACAGAAAGAAGACTGCATATGCTTGATTTGCAGCATTAATTAAAAAACATTACTTCTCAATGTCTTGGGAAATATAACTAAACAACTTTACACTACAAAAAGCTCAGTGAGAAATGTGTTTACAAGGATATGAAATGATACATGAGTCTACAATGGGTTTGCTTAAAGAAAGGATAAGGGAACATATCCCTTCTGAACTGCGGTGTTAGGCTTAAACCCAATCACATGTCACAGCCAGAGGAGACCCAAATAATTAGTTATGGAATGGTTAATTTGCTCTTGTGTGCCTTCAAATCACTTCTGGCTTTTGGCCAGCCTAATGCAGACCTATCATGGGGTTTTCTGGGCAAGATTTGTTCAAAGGGGTTTTTCTGGTACCTTCCCCTGAAGCTGAGAGAATGTGACTTGCCCAAGGTCACCCACTTAATTTCTATGGCTGAATGGGGATTTGAACTCTGGTTTCCAGACTCATACTTCAATGCTCAAACCAATATGCCATGCTGTCTGTCTGAATGGTTAATATTTATACAAGTTCCACTATTTTTGCTGCCTTACTGAAGTTGGGACCAGCAATTGTATTTAGCTACTAGTGACAGATGTGTCACGGCTGGCTTCACATCTTCCAGTTCTACCATTCTAAAAAGAATCACGATGCATATTAGCTGAAGACACATAAAAAAACAGCAGGGGTGATCAAATGAGGCTTTCCAGATGTTTTCTGCCTGGTGACAGTAGTTGCACACTGGTCCTTAACAACATGTCTTCGTTATTTTCTAACTTCTTCAAAATACACACTGAAGTTTATCACACAGGACAGATCCCATGCAGAAACTGTATTTAAACTGGGGGGGGGGGGCTGCAAAAGTGGGTTGTTTTTCAGATGACGTTAGCGTTAATGAGAATTAACACAACATTAACCCTGACGGAAACTAGACAAAACCTGCTCCTTTTTACTTTTGGAAAATCCTGAAAGTAAAAAGGGTGGGTTTTGTGTACTTTCTGTTCGGGTTAATATCACATTAACCCTGTCATGTGTGAAAACTACCTGCTTTTGTGGTTTTTTCCCCAGTATTTCAATCCCATTTCTGCATGAAATATTTGCAGTTTGCCCATGTGTGATAAACTCCACTGAGTTGCCACAAATGATTCTATTCCATTCTCTCCTCATCTATGACCATTTCACACTACACAACTGTAGTGCTATAATTTCACTTTAACCGCCATAGCAACTTCCCATGGAATCTTGGAAGTTAC
This sequence comes from Urosaurus nigricauda, assembly GCA_034509955.1. NCBI lineage: Eukaryota > Metazoa > Chordata > Lepidosauria > Squamata > Phrynosomatidae > Urosaurus > Urosaurus nigricauda. The sequence continues at coordinate 91,239,274 of JAOEGL010000003.1, forward strand.
AGTTCAGGGAGGGTTATTTATCTCAGGCACAGAGCTCTGACAAATTACTAAATTCAAAACCCTGGGATTCCACAGGTTGCAGCCATGGCAGTTAAAGTAGAATCATGGTGCTAGAACCACATAATGTGAAAGGCACCCTAGCAAGCTATCTCCACTCACCTTCCACTTTTCATAGTACTACTATTATGAGAGAAAAGAGACCAGCTGTTCTACCTGAAAAACGTAGAGGTCGCAAAGGTTGAATACATGTCAATGTTAGTAGAAAGATTGCTGCCATTCTTCCTAAAGTTTAAGAGTTTTGTATCCCACATCAACTATTGCATAGATAGATTTTTATGGTTTTAAATTTCTGTTGTTTTTTTAAAAAATTAAAAATATTTTTTAAAAAACAATAAATAATAATTTTCTATGGAGTTGTCTACCACTCCCTAACAATCTCCCATCCAGTCACGAACCAATATTGGACCTTCACTTTAACATGTGCCTTCAAAATATCCGTGTTTCTGACAATCAGATCACCAAGAGAAAATACCACAGTTCCAATATCCACAGCTACATAATGCACACCTACACAAGCACATGCAGAGTACAGAAAGCTGTCCAGAGTATTATCTGGGACAGAGGTCAGAGAAGTTACTTTGGTTCCCAGAATATTCCAGCCAGCTCAGAGCCCATTTCTCTGCTCAGTATTGTCAGTGTTGTCCAAAGGTGACTAGCTCTAGTGCTCTATGTTTTCAGACAGTGGTGCTCCTCGCTCTACCTCAAGGTGCCAGGCACCCAACTTTTTAAAACTAAGGATGTGCTCTACCTTTCAGCCACAAACCAATCCATCCTCTCTGCCCTTTTCCTGAGGGTCAGTGAAAGGGACAACAAGGCAGATTCAACAAAGAACAATTGGTCTGTTTACTGATCTACAATTGCCAGGTTCCTTGGGGGAAAAACAAAGCAACTAAACTGTTATCAGAACAATTTACTGGCAGACACACATTCCCGATATATCCAAAGAGCGCTGAAGCAAGTGTTCTGAAGTTTCAATGCAAAGCTGTAAAGCAAGAGTGGGGAAAGTGCAGCCCACGGGGCATGAATGGCCAACAAACTCCACTCTTGCAGCCCACCAAGTCCACTGAACCCTTGACTTTAACTGGGGGAATATGGAGGCAAACCAGCAGTTTGTTTTCCCCTTATCTATAATATGTCTTGTGAGGAAAACCTAGATACTAGCGCAGCCTGTGGAGTGGGCACACAAAGGGCTAAATTGTTTCTCTTTGCACAGTTGCCTATTATACTCAAAAGATAAAGTCACCGTAGTTGCCATTTGTAATGGGGCTCCTGAGCGCAATGGAAGAGGACAACTCCAAGCTCTCTAAATCAGGCACCTCCTCCCACATTTGGTGCTTTTCTTGGCCACAGTGGCTGGAGATGATGGGGTTTGTAGTCCTAACACATCTGAATGACACAAGGAGTTGGGGCTGATTAGATTTTTAACCTCCCTTCCATTAATACGTCCACATCCTCTTCTGATTCGAAGGCAAATCAGGACCTGGGCTTCTTCAGCTCAAGCCTGATCCTCTCAGGCATTGGCAGCTGGTAGCCTCCATGACAGTGAAGCAGAGAACCCACCCTGGGTTTTAGTCCAAGCATCAAAGTTGCTACCCATGTTGCTGAACTCTTTCCCCAGAATAGGTTCAGCACCTGGGACAGCTTCTTTAGGCTTGAGGCTAATATTTGGAGTGGATTCACTGCCCCAATGACACAGGAAGAGGCCCCTCCACCTGCCAGTGCTCTCAAGGCAAGCTTTTGCCTCCATTGGCTTCCCTTTCTGTCTAATGGGCACAGACTGCCTCTGGCTGGGAGACAAGAAGTGCCAGGCTGCCAAGGAGTAAAGCAGCAGCCACATGCAAAGATCTGCACAAAACCCACATTCCACACAATAATATATTCTACATCTTCCAACATGGGAGTCCCCTGCCACCATGAAATATTTTTTTCAAAACTCAGGCTCTCTGGACATTTACAACAATAATCAGCATCAGAGCCATTCTTCTCTTCTGGATGGTCAGTCTTTTTCTTGGCAGGTGGAGAAGAAAAGATATCCCTGCTATTCACAAACCCCAAACTTTGCTTTTTAGACATACAGAGAGAGAGATTAGGTTGCAAATGCTGGAAAAGGCAGGTTTAAAAGGCCAGGGTAAAACCATTTTGTTAGCCAGCCTGAGCAACTGCTGTCTTTTCTGATTTTCTGGGGAGAGGGCTGGATGGACACATAGGTGGTCTCTGCGCAAGGAAACACAACCGCCCTCCTTTGGAAAAACAACAGCAAGAAGGCTGTTCTTCCAGGTAGACCCCCCAAAATCTAGTGGAGCTGGGTGGTGAAGGGCTGCAGGGGAGAAAGGGGCCGTTTTAAAGATAGGCAGTCATGATGATGATGATGATGATGATGGGGAAAGACCCGTTGCAACAGGATGGGTGATCATGGCCGGGAGGGGGTTAGGCTGCCGAAATGCCCCTCCAAGGCTTCCCTCTTCCATCAGCCCCAACAGATGGGTAGATAGATAAAGATGATATAGATATAGATATCTTTGGCCTTCTGGACTTCTCCAACCTGCCTGGTACCGAAAGCCCTACAGAGATGCAACCATTTTCCTCCAGTAGCATGCAAAGCCAAGGAGGGTCTTTTTGATGCCAACCCCAATGGGCACAGATACCAGAAGAAGAGGAAGAGGAGGAGGAGGAAGAAGAAGAAAAGAGGAGGAAGGGAAGCCCTCTCAACCAAGCTGGCTGGGCTCCCTCCCCTTCCCCAACCATCACCCACCCACCCACCCCCTTGGCTCCCTGGCATCAGCAGGAAAAGTGGGTCAGGCAGATCTCAGAAGGAGGAAGGGAGGGAGGGAGGGAAGAGGAGGAGAAGTCTCCATCTGAGGGGTGGGGGAAGACATCCCTCTCCCCCTTCCTTTAGAAAAGGAAAAGCAGGCTGGTCTTCTCCATCCTGCTTTGGACCAGCACCAGAATCAAAGGCACCCAGCCCAACTTTAGGCACAGTTTCATCCTTATAACACCCCCCCCCTTAAACACTGGTCTCAAAAAAGTCCCCCCCCCTCCCCAGCTTCATCTCTGGAGACTGGGGGGTGTGTGTTAGGGTCTGAAAAGGGCCGGTCTCCTCCTCCTCCTCCTCCTCCTCCCAAAAGCCAGGATCACTGCAGCCTCCCTTCTCCTTCTCCTTCCCTGCCACGCCCCCCCAAAGCCAGGGGCTCCAAGAGCCAGCCAAGGCAGGCAGCCTTCCCCAAGATCCAAGAAGAGCTCCAAAAAGAGAAAGAAATCCCAGGCTTACTTCATCCTGCTCAGAACTAGGGAAGGACATTTGGGGGTTCCATATATATATATATATATAGGAGGCAGGAATGTAAGACCTGTCCTGGAAAAAGGGAATATTTGGAGGAAACCTTCTCAAGACAAAACGTAAGACCTTTTCCAGACACTCCTGTCCAAGGGACCCAGGCAGCCTCTCTTGGGTCCTGCCCAGACATGAAGGAAGGAGGAGGACCAGCTCTGGTCACCATGAATGGAGAGGATCTCTAGACCCACATGAGACCCTCCTTCCTGTCCATAGAAACCTTTACCTCTCGGTCCTGCTCAGGATGGACATGTCCTGGAGAAAGAAGGAGGAGGACCACCGCCTCTGGTCAACCTGGATGGAGGACCTCCATGTAAAAAGATGTAGGACATATCCACATACACAAAAAGCTTACAAAACACTCCTACTCATAGGAACCCATGGCTCTTGGTCCTGCTCAGAATGGACAAGGTAGAAATGTAAGAGATGGAGAAAAGAGGAGGGCCACCAGCTCTGGTCAACCTGAATGAAGGACCTCCAAGAAGAAGAAGAAATGTAGGACACGTCCACACAAAACCCACCCAAGACCCTTCAGTCCATAAAAGGATGGAGAAAGGAGGAGGACCAACTCTGGTCACCTTGAATGGAGGACCTCCAAGGAAAAAAAAAACACGCAAGACCCAGAAGACCCTCCTGTCCATAGAGACCCCTGGCTCTTGGTTGTGCTCAGAAACAGGAGAGATGAAGAAAGGAGGAGGACCACCACCTCTGGCCCCCCTCCCTGGAGATGCTCTGGAAGAGGGCCTTAGGGGGCCAGTACTTACGGACGGGCTGCTGCTTGGGGTCCATGGCCCGGAGGGCGTCCTGGAGGGCCCCGAGTCTCCCCTGGAGGGCCCGGCCCCCGTCGTTGGGCGCCGTGGAGCTCGTCCTCCAGCTCCTGGAAGAGGGCCGCCGCGTGCCGGGCCAAGTCGGAGAGCTGCCGCAGGACCCGCGAGAGGGCCCCGTTGCTCCCCCAGGAGAGGTCCCGGGGCCCCACGGGGCAGGGGGACTCCTCCCTCGCCCTCTCCCTCTCCTCCTCCTCCTCCTCCTCCTCAGCTCCTGCTGCCTCCTCTTCTTCCTCTCCTTCTCCTTCTTGCTCTCCCTTCTCCGGTGGTGGTCCCCCTCCCTCTCCTCCTTCCCAAGGGGGCCCTTGCTGTGGGGCTCTGTGGGGCTCCTGGTCCAGGAGGGAGGTCAGGGGCTGGGCCCTGCAGAGCCACTGGGGCTCCACCGTCCGCTTGGCGAAGGGCATGATTCCTCAGGGAGGGAAGGAGAAGAAGAGAAGAAGAAGAAGGGCCCCAGAAGGAAAGAAGAGCCCTCTCCTCCTCCTCCTCTTCCTTCCTCCCTTCCTCTCACTCCAGGCAAGGGGCTGCTTCAGGAGGAGGGGGGCAGCCAGGGCCCCCCAGCATCACCCCTGCAAGCCTTCCTCCTCTTCCTCCTCCTCCTCTTCTCTCTCAGCCACTCCAGCCCCTTCTTTCTTCCCTTCCTTCCCTTCCTTCCTTCTGCAGCCAAGAAGAGCCAAAGGCGAAAGGAGGATGGAGATGGAGCTGATGGGGGGCGAGGAGTCCTCCTCCTACTACTAAGGAGGAGGCAGCAGAGGCATCGCTGCTGCTTCCCAAATAGCCAACCGAAGGGGCTGCCTGGCTGGCTGCTGCTGCTGCTGGCTCCAGGAAAACCCGGAGCAAGGGAACCTCGTTGGAGCGGAGGAGGAGGAGAAGAGGCTGAGACTGACTCCGCAGCGCCCCCTCATGGCCCCAAAGGGACACTGCCTCACCACCACCACCAGCAGCAGCAGCAGCTTCCTTCCCTCCCACCAAGAGAGGGGGCCTAACAGTCCCAGCAGGATTGGAAGCTACTCCAGAAGGTCTCCTCAGGGGTCTGTCCAAAGGAGTTTATCATACGACGGAATTTGGGGGTATAACACAATGGCAATCCGAACGCAATCACAGGGTTTCACGTAACTGCGAATGAGTGTATCTCACGCAATTTCGGGCCATGGGAAGTCATTCCGAACGCAATCCTGGGGTTTCACGTCATTGCGTATTAGGGCATCTCACGCAAATTTCAGGCAATGGGGGGTCATTTTCAGGGAAATGGGAAGTCATTCTGAACGCATTCCAAACGCAATCAGATTTCACGTAAATTCACTAAACTAGATAATATACATGAACTCGAATTGGCTCCATTTGAAATTGGGAGAAATTCCTCCTGTGTGATAAACTCCCATCTCTCTCTGTGTCTCTGTCTCTGGACCTTATCACACCAGCAACATTTGAATGTGAAGCCAATGCAGGGGCAATCATGGGGTTTTAATCAGGAGCCATCTTAAACACAATCAGGGGGCATTCCAGGGTTAGGTAAATCCTCTTCCCCCCCCCCCAAATTTACCTAATCCTGGAATGACCCCTGATTGTGTTTAAGATGGCTCCTGACTGGGTTTGGCATCGTGTGATAAAGCAACTTGAAACTTTGACCTAGCCCTGGAATGACCCCCAATTGGCTCCTGATTGGGTTTGGCGTTGTGTGATAAAACAACTTGCCCCTGCATTGCCTTCACATCGACCCTGGGAGAACTTCAAATTGACCCTGGGATGACTTCAAATTTTGCTCACGTGATAATAAGGCCCTCTGTCTCTCTTTCTTAGGAGAGCCTTCAGAAGGAGCAGCGAGAGGGCCTCCCAAATTCCCAGGGCTTTCCAACCAAAGGAGGAATCCCACTAAAATAGCCTCCATTTGGAGCAGGACCAACCAGCATGGACCTATATTGCTCTCTTGACTTGCAGTGGTGCTACCCTCCCGGCCTTTAGTCCTCCATTTCTTTTGGACTTCAGATCCCAGAAGCCTGCCCCCCAAAAGCCAACTTACCAAACAGGGATTATGGGAGCTGAAGCCCAAAACTTCTGGTTCTGGAGCAGCAAAGGTTGGGAACCATTGCTTTGAGTGTCATTTTTCATGAAGGTCCTATATTGCTCTCTTGTGTGTCATCTCAACCTCCTCTCCAGGAGGGAGGCCAACAAGGTTCGGAACATCACTAAGAAGTAGTATGGGGTTTATATTAAGTGGTTTTTTTAGGGGTTTTTTTTTTGTCATGTCCTCCATTTTTCTTGAAGGACCTACATTTAGGGTGACCGGCTGTCCTCTTTTTCCAGGATGTGTCTCTATATTTCAACTTCTGTCCAGCAGGAATTCCCAAAGATCGTCCATTTGGAGCATCATTAAGAAGCAGCATTGGATTTATATTAAGTGGGTTTTTTTTAGGTTTTATTTGGTCATGTCCTCTATTTTTCTTGAAGGACCTACATTCTGGGTGACCAGATGTCCTCCTTTTCCAGGACGTGGCCTGACATTTCAGCCTTCTGTCCAGGAGGAATTCCAAAAGGTCCCCTATTTGGAGCATCACTAAGAAGCATGAATTTATCTTTATATGGATGTTTTGAGTTTTTATTTTGGAATGTCCCACATTTTTCTTAAAGGTCCTACATTTTCCCCCCCAGGAAATGTAGAATTTCTAGCTGTTATTTCAGCATTCAGGAGGTCTTTTAGTTAATAATTTCTGTTGTCGTGCCTCTGTGTATGTATATGTGATGTTAATGCTTATATGTATGTTTGTCTTTTATTGTTTAAGTGGCTTATTCCTTTTATCATTAACTTTATTGATATCTCACCTTTTCCCCAAGACTGAGACTCAAGGCAGCTTTCAAGTGAAAATAATTACAATATATACATATTTAAAAACATTTAAAAGGTCAATATTAAAACAGAACTAGATGATTAACCATATTAAAACACTTTAAGATACACACTTTAAAAAGGTAGAGAGGGAATTGTTTAAATGGTACACTCTATAACAATATGGCACTCACTTACAACCCTTTTAAAAGTCTTAAGTTCTAAATGCCTGTCATAATAATAATAATAATAATATAGTCAGCCCTCCATATCCATGGATTATTTATCCATGGATTTAACTATTCAGAGATTGGAAATCTTACAAAAAGATGTAAATTCCAAAAACCAACCCTTGATTTTACTATTTTGTATAAGGGACCCACAATGGGTCCTGGAACCAAAATCCAGCCGGTATCAAGGACTTGCTCTAATAATAAACTTTGCCTGCCTATGGAACAAATTTCTGTGTTTGTTTTCATTTTTGCTGTTACCCGGTTCGATCCTCAAAAGGGAGAGGTGGGATACAAATAAATATTTTATTTATTATTATTATGGAAAGAGACCAAGGAGAAAGCCATTCTAGCCTCTCTAGGGAGGAAGTTCCAAAATCCAGGGGCAGATACCAAGATGCCCCTATCTTGTGTTCCCACCAACCATACTTTCAAAGGTCATGACACACAGATCTCGGGGCAGACAGGCTCATAAATTAACATTTAATTTAATGTATTTGTACGAAAACTTAAATGCTGCCTTTTCTGTTGTTTTATCCCATTTAAGGTGGCTAACAGCATTTTCTTTAAAAACACACACACACACACACTTCCAGTATAAGTGCTGCAATAAAATTACAGTAAATATGGATTAATAATACAAGATTACAGAGCTGCTAATAAAACTCACAAAGCAAATGCCTGCCTGAACAGGAAGGTCATACCATGAAACAGTCAAAGAGGATGCCAGCCAAGCCTTTCCTGTCAATGGTGGTGCCACCACTACAGATTTTTCAAGTCTGGACATCAAACCAGAAACTAAACAAAGAGAAACATACTGTAAAGCTAGGAAGCGTAAGTAAAATTTTTATTATGAATAGCTAAACTATATGAAAAATGCTGGGGAAAAGCTAACACAACTTACTGCTAGTCTCAGCCCTGGCCCACCGCAGATGACATTTGTGACTTTGGACTCTTTCAAACGGGAGGAATTTCTCCCAATTCCGAATGGAGCCAATGCGGATTCATGTAAATTCGCTTGTTTAGCAAATTTACCTGAACCCCTGCTCCGTTCGGAAGGCATTCGGAATTACTTCCCATTACCCGAAAATAACCCCCCCTTGCCCGAAATCGCGTGAGAAGCTTAAATTCGCAATAACATTAAACCCAGGATTGCATTCGGAGTGACTTCCCTTTTGCCCGAATTTGCGTGAGAAGAATTAATTCGCAATAACGTGAAACCCCAGGATTGCGTTTGGATTGCCCTTGGATTATACTTCCAATTTCCCACATCTGAAAGAGTCCTTTGTGACACAATTCACAAACTTCAGCTTGGCAGCTACTTCAGCCCAGCACCCAGGGCAAGATCTCAGGTCTATCACTGACAATGAAGTCAAGTTTTAGGCAAACTACCTTCAAACTAAAAGGGGTGGACACAATAAAATGTAAGCCCCTGCCCCCGTGTCAAAATCAGCCATGGGAGGCCTCCATCTTATACATGGCCTGACACTGTGAGGAGGATGTGGCTTTGAGCATTGAAGAATTTAGTTGATGGTGTCTCGTTCATAGGGCTGCTATAAGTCAAAGCTAACTTGACACTACATAAGCCCACATGACAGGCCATAATAATAAATAACAAGAAGGAAGGACTACAAAAGTAGCCCCCTCCCAATGCTGGAATGAGTAGAAACACCAAAGGTAGAAGAGGAGTAGCCCCAGAGTTCTGTATTTCTGAAAGATTCACATGGCATTCTGTTCAATATAATTTGGGCTGCATTTGCGCTGCAGAAATACTCTAGTTTTATATCACTTTAACTGCCATGGCTCAATGCGAGGGAAGCCTGAGAACTGTAGTTTATTGTGGCAGCAGAATTCCATAGCATTGAGCCATGGCAGTTAAAGTGGTGTCAAACTAGAGTATTTCTGCAGTGTGGATGTCTCCTAAGACTCCCAAGTAAAGAGCTTTTTATTCTCAAAGGCCTTTAAAAGCCAGTTTTATAGGTTTTCTTTTAAGGTTGGGTACTCTAAATCACTCGAAAGAAACCAAGCCCTGTCTGATCTTGGAAACTAAGCAGGGTCAACCCTGGTTAGTACTTGGATGGGAGACTGCTAATGATCACCAGTTGCTGTAGGCTACATTTCAGATATAGCTGAACCACCTCTGAGGATTCCTTGCCTAAGAAAAATCTATGAAGTTCACAGGATTACCAAAGTTGACAGGTGACTTGAAGGCACACATACACACATGCTCTATAGTTGAGGGTAATGTCTTCACATGTTGCTGCTGTTGAGGCTTCAAGTGGACTCTGACTTATGGTGACCCTATCCTGGGATTTTCTTGACAAGAATTATTCAGAGTGGGTTTGTCATTGCCTTTCCATTAGACTGAGATTGCATCCACACTGCAGAAATAATTCAGCTTGACCCCATTTTAACTGTCATGGTGCAATGCTAGGAACTGTAATTTTGCAAGGCATTTGGCCTTCTCTGTCAGAGAGCTCTGGTGCCATAATAAACTGCAATTCCCAATACTCCATAGCATTGAGCCATGGCCGTTAAAGTGTATTATTTCTGAAGTGTGGATGCAGCCTGAGAGAGTGTGACTTCCCCAAGGTCACTTAGTGGGTTTCCATGGCCGAACAGGCACTCAACTCCTGGTCTCCCTGAGTCTTTGTTCAACTCTCAAATCACTACACCCTGTCAGGTTTGTGTTACTGCATACATCTGTCTTAATTTGTAAGTCATTGGGGTGGTACAGACTACCCAAAAAGGGTGGCCTGGCGCCACCTCTTTTGGCACTGTAACTGCTCCACAGCAGCTAGATGCTGCGAAGCAGTTGCACACCGAAAAAGGAATGGGGAAACCGTGCTCCTTTTTAGGTGCACAGTTGCGGCGTGATTTAGAAAAAAGGTGTCATTTGGCGCCTTTGCACCATCGCAACTGAGCAGTTGCAGTGCCACCGTTACATATGCCATCTAAACAGCATTACATAATGGCGCCGGCGCCATTACGTACTAGGGTTCGGGAGCGTGTATACAATGCACGCTCCCGAACCCTAATGGTGCTGCGATGACACCTCTTCAGGCCTGTCTAGATCAGGCCATTCTTGGCATTCTGATGCATTCAAATAAAAACATACATCAAAGGAGAACAAAGTTTGTAAAGCACTTTGCAGATTACTAGTGCAATACTGATGACCAACAGTAAATGGATGCCAGGAATTACCACAGAAAGTGCTTTGCCACCGAACCTTCTGCAATCTGTTTATTATAAAGAAACAGTAGCTTATATTGCTTATTACGAGTCTCCATCTAAAGAAGACCCATGGAATCAATGAGACTTATGAAAGTATTGACTTACATTCAGCAACTACTTCATTGGGTGTAGTATAGTTAGGACTAGCAATTGGACTGAGGCCAACATTTGAGAGCTACAACTCAAAATAAATAATTTAGTAGATTTAGCACAGTGTAAGAATTACAAATGCTTTGACATATCAGGCATGCCGAAGATGAAATACTAACTTACTGAAGCCCCTCCTGTTAATGTTTTACAGCAGAGTTTGCAGGCATGGCACATCTTTGTAATGTTCAAGCTGCTCAAGGACACACTGTTTCTCGCTTGTCTTTTAGGTGCAGTTCATAGATCAGTTAAGCCAGAGGAATAGCAACACTGATGACTAACTAGTCTAACTATAAACCTGGGAAAGTCCTTTGGATATAGTTGAATATCAACTACCATCAGTCGTTTGCAACAGCTGGTGCAGAGGTATAATGGTACTTCCAGTTCAAAACAGCTGGAGGAACAACATTTTCCTATCCTAAGGCTACATGAAAGGAGGGCAGAAATGAAAAAGAAAAATCCCATTTCTGTAATATTTTTTGCCACCTCTGTCCATTGCAACTTGCTAACCAAAACAGTAGCCTCCTTAGGGAAAACATGCATTCCCCAGATCCAAATATAATCATTCAGACAAGCACCTGGAAAAACATGTAACACTTGTTTGGCTCACACTGCATCAGTTTCCCTAGAAAACTTTATCATCCCAATTATACGTACTTTGTTTCATATTTGTATCATTTAGGTGACATGCGATCCACCTAGGAATTGACAAAATAAATACTTGGCTTCCCTGCACATGTTCATTGCCTTTTCTTGGAAGGTCAACAAGAGATGCAGACCATTTGGCCTCTTAGGACTGGAAATAAAACTGGAAAGGATATTTACAGTGAGAATGTTCCAAAAAGTAAATGGCTTTGTAAATGTTTCTTCTTTTCCTAGCATTCATTTCTTTAGTGAACTATTTAGTGAACATCATCTGTTTCATTTGGTAACATTACTTATTGCTCTCATTTCTTCTTAGTCTCCAAACTAGACCTCCTCTAGATCTTCTGGAGTACAGTTCCAATCATTTCTGATTACTGGTCATGGTAACTGGGGCTAGTGGAAGTTGTAGTTCAAAACACCTGGAGGGAGGTGGTTCTAACTCATCCCTTAGGCTATGCATTCACACGTACATTGTCCATTTCTAACTTTGCTACTTTTCACATTTAATTTAGCCACTCTACTTTAGAAGGTACTACATTGCGTCTCCATTTTCCTCCCTATCTTACTACCCATAGTAAGATACTATATCTGTATCAAGTTTAGCTTATCCAAATATGAACTCAGATTTCCCAACAGGTCCAGAGGTAAACTAAACCCACCAAATATTATAAACAGACTTAAGAATTTCCAGTCACTACATGTGGAGCCATTCTACTGCCACTTATGTTTATGTGACTGGTGTGGTCCCCTTCTTCCACACACAGCACTGCTAAGATCATGCTGACTGAGCTCCTAATACATCCTACTGGTTAATCCCAAAATTAATAGAATTACTGAATCCACTGTTGAATGGAGAGTCAACATTTGTGTAAATTCCACAGAAACAATGGGTCTACTTTAGCTGAGACTGACAGAGTGTAGGCCCATATGAATGAACTTTGCTATCTCTTTGTCAATGATGGATTGGAAACTTTTGTCCCTCCGATGTTATTGGACTACAACTCCCAGCACACCTCAACATTGGCTATGTTGGCTAGAGCTGCTGGGAGTTGTAGTCCAACAACATATGGAAACATATTGTCTTTTTCATCCTGCCTCTTATTCTATTTTATATTTATGTCTCCATGGATTGCCTTCCACTTCTTTTGTGTCTTGTTTCGACTGCAGTCTGGAAAATGATTTAATGCCATAGAAAACTCCAAAGAACAAGGGTTGCCAGATTGAAAACTGGGGGGGGGGGGGGGGGGGGGGGTTGTTGTACCTTTAGTGGCTCTGCAGAAAACAGAAATTTATCGAGTGTTGCAAGTAAGTGGTAACAAGCAATACCTGCTGAAAATCTCTCTTTTACACAACCATTAAAGGGATAGAAGCCCCCTCCAGCAATGGCATCCCTGCAGAGGATGTCACCTGATGTGGGAGAGTGAGTCTTCTGGGGGCAGGGCTTCCAGGAGTGGGGTCAAAAGAGAACCACCCCTCACCTCGCTGCCATGGCAGCATGGTGCCATGGCAGCAAGGTAGGGGCCATGATCAGCCCTCTCAGCAGCCCCCCCCCCCCCCAGCCTTCCAAATCCCACATGGCCATGGCCGTACTGGACCTAGAAAGCAGCCTCCTCCCCACCGGCCACCCAAGTCCCACGTGGCCATGGCTTCAATGGAACCCAGAAGGCAGCCGACTGCTGGCCCCCCATGGTGTATTACCCCACCAATGTGGTCCATACCACCACATACCCCCATGACACCACTGCTCTCCAGTTTTCAGCCTGGCAATACCTACGTGCTTTCAAACAAATATCAGTCGAAGGAGGTAGAGGGAAGGGGGGGAGTATTTTCTCTGTCTTCTTTTTATGTTCACAGTGGTAAGTAAACAACACTGCGTGGGAAGCATAATTTTTCTTCACCTGACTAGTTTCTCTTAAGGATATTTCAAAGAAAGAGGCTTGTTTATTAAAGCCATCTTACTCAATTCATTTAATTTTTTTCCCTAAAAAGATAATGAAATGTATAGTGTTAGGACTGGGATACTTGAATACATTGAGAGAGATTTTGGAGCCAAAAACTCCTAGAGAGTATGACTGTAGGCCAACCACTGGACCTGTTGGCCTAGCATCTTGTGGGGAGGACATAACATTGCCCCTTTGGAAGGAGGGAGGGAGGGATAAAAATGAAAAGAACAACAATAACTGTGCTTTTTCCAAAATTAATATATATATATATATATATATATATATCTGTTTTCATAGAATCATAGAAATTTAGAGTTGGAAGAGACCACAAGGGCCATCCAGTCCAACCCCCTGCCGTGCAGGAACTCCCAATCAAAGCATCTCCACATGATAACAGCAGGTAAGACATGTCTAGGAGTAATTTTAACTGACAATACACATACTTCCTCTCACCCCTAATGACTCAATTTAAAAAAATGACTCCCCTATTTTTGAGAAAGAAATTGTACAGCCCCTCCTTACCACACAAAAGTTCAGGTTTGCAGTTTTCACGTGGCACATAACTCCCGTTTCTTTAAAGCAGCCTGGGGCTGGGCAATGTTTGCAGCTCTTTTATCCCTTCAGAGTCCCTTTCACTCTTTTCCTGGCCAAAAGAACAATTTGCTTTTTCTGGAAGCTTCTTGGAGCAGCAATTTACTGTTTAATCGAACTATTCTTTAAAAAAAAAAACAACACCCTGAAAAACAGAACTGGCCACTTGAGGAATTTTGAGGTTGTGTGGTTTGTTTTTTTTTTTTTTTTTGGTTTGGGTTTTTTGTACTTGTTAGTGTGTGGTGTTATTTTTTGTTTGTTAGTGTGTGGTGTTTGTTTTAATTTTGAAGGGGGGCTGCCACCCAAAAGTGCATAAGGGAGAAATTTGAACAGGTGGAGCTGCTCCTATCACAGGAAGAAGTTGGATTTAAAGAAAAATGGCTTCCTTTTTTGTAACAAGTAAAGACATCAGAGCTGCAGACCGATCCCTTTGCCTGAATTATCTTCTTCATCCAAAACTAAGACAATGAGGTTCAGTCCAAGAATAGGTAATATAAGAAAGGCTGCAGTACATGTACTGTTTGTTGAGAAAACTACGCAGGCTTTTATAATCCTTATCTTCCCCTTTGAAAGTAGGTCATTATTATTTCCATTTTGCAGATGCAGAATTAAAACTGGGAGGTTTGCACAAGGCGAGCTCTCTTCCAGCTGAGCAGCAACTTGAAACAAGCCTTTCCTCAAGGCCACAGCCAGGCCCCAAAGCCACATCAGTTTTCCAAACTGATGGAGGTGAAGTATCCTTTTTTTAAAATTTTCTTTCTTTCTATTCCAGTTCAGTTTTCAACATAGTACCAGTATAAGTAACATTCAGAAATACAGAATGTTATTGCTGAAAGAATTCATTGCTTTAAGGCACATCCTCGCATCTCTATTTTTCTACTTCAGTCTTCCTCGGGAGAATCCTTGCGTGCAGAATAGATGATGAAATTGTTTATTGGAAGTGTCAAGCCAGGGCTGCTATTTCACAGGTGATTAGAATCTGTATGCTCAGGACTGCACTTTCACACAGATTTCCTGTATTTTAGTATGCATCAGCCACATCCTGCAAACCTGGCTGTTAATTCCTATACAGCCTGAATATGCAAGTACCTGCAGGTTTCCTTTTTTGTGTTTTAATCTAGCTCTTCCTTTCTTTGCATTCCTTCCCCCATGATCACCAAACTGCTGCCTGTGATTCCTTCTCTTGGCATGCATTGCAGTCTCAGTCTTCTGGAATTATGGCATAGCTCCTATCAGGTTTCCAAAATGCTTCTAAAAACAATAGTTTATTTATATAAAACCTTTTGTGTCCTTCTCTTCTACATACACACACACACACTGTAGAGTCTTGATTATCCAACATAAAGTGGACCAGCTGATAGTCAGATAGCTGAAATGTTGGATAATCTGTAGGGTCCAAGAAAAACCTTGAAATCACTATGAATAGCAAATGTATTGAAATTTTATTGCTATAACAGTAAAAGTAAATGTAAAGAAACCACTGAACAACATTGTGATGTACAGTATAAACAGTGCAGTCCTCTAAAACCTTAAAGAAATCACAGAAAATGTGAAGAAATCACAGCAGATGTGACGTTAGATAATCCGGAATGTTGGATAACTGAAGGATGGATAATCGGGACTCGTGTGTGTGTGTGTGTGTGTGTGTGTGTGTGTGCTGACTATAGAGTACCTGTTTTCAAGCTTATAGTCAAAAATGACATGGTATAAAAGGGAAAAGAGGTGGGGAGGGCAAAGGAAAATAAGAAAATTGAAACATCTAGAGGGTTTTGACAATGACTGGCCATGGTAGAACTACTTGAGAATTGGTTTATTTCTCATGATCAGCTGGAATGGAAATAATTTAAAGCAGGAGGAGCCCCAAACTTATAGTCTCTCAGCTGAGCCCATGAAATGGACTGGCTTCCTGTTGCTACCTGTTCTTCTTCCTGGTGGAATGTGTGCTAGATAGTTGTTTCGGAGAGCTAATGCCTGATGGAGGTTTCTTGGTGGCCCTGTTTTTTTCCTTGGTTTTGCTATAGCTGTATGGAATGGCTATTGGATGACAAATATGACAATTACATATGATGACAACTACAGGCCCTTACATTAATTGACTGTAGAACCATCGTACGAGAAGATTATAACCATCTTCATCATCATCATTTGGGGCTCTTCACACTGAGAGCCAGCATAGTGTAGTGGTTCAAGTGTTGACCTAGGACTTTGGGAGACCAAGCTTCAAGACCTCACTCAGTCATGGAAATCCACTGGATGACCTTGGGCATGTCACACTCTTTCAGCACCAGAGGAAGGCAATGGTAAACCCCTTCTGAACAAATCTTGCCAAGTGAAACGTGATAGATTTGCCTTAGGATTGCTACAAGTCAGTAATAACTTGAAGGCAAGCAACAACCCTTCCCACTGTACTAAGCAAACAAACATAAAACCTTGACCAAGCCCATGTTTTTTTAAAAAAAATGGTAAATAAGGCTAATCTCCCCAGTTCTTCTACCCCATGTGATAAGACTTTGCACTGCCGTTCTGAGCGGCGCAGGTTGATACAGATTGTAAGGTAGCATGCTACTTCCAAAGCTTTTCTGGCACACTCTAGCCTGGAAGGGAAATGTCAAGATGGGTAGAGTTGATTTATCTTCTGCTGCAGCTTATTCTTTAATTCTCCCATTGTGTCTAGGAGGGTATTGAGTGGTGGTGGCACATGATTCTGGAGACTCTGTTATCACCAAGATCTAGACTTTAGATGTAACAGACTGAAGAGTAGCTTAATTTTCTTCTTTCCCGGTTCTTGGAATTTGCCATTTTGAATCTTCTGCTGCTTGCCATAGTTGGCAGATTTTTTCATGCATACTGAGTTTTCTATAGGTATAAATGGGATGACTGGTGAAGGAAGACCTCTGCCTTATCTTAGCCATCTTTTAACAGCTACCCAAGGAGGTCATGACTGCTCTGCTAGTTTGTGAGGATGTAAATGGTGAAGGAACAGTGAGTATCCTCTGTGGAAAAGAGTGTGTACTGTCCCGTGAGGCACTTTAAATATAGGTTTCCCAGCTTGGCCATGAAACCTACTGGATGACCCTGGACAAGTTATGCATTCTCAGCCTCAGGGGAAGGCAATTGCAAACCTTCTCTGAAAAAATATTGCCTAGAAAAACCCATGGGGTTGCCATAAGTTGGAAATGATTGAAGACACAACAACAACTACAAAGAAAGGTGGCCAATATGTTTAAATAATCAAGGAGCAGTGTTGTTTGACTGCAACTCTTGTCTTCCCTTTCCAGTGCCCATGCTGGATAGGGGATTCTGGGAGCTGTAATCCAGAAAAGGAACTTTTCCAATATCAGGGTTTAGCAAAGTCTCAAGGCCACAAACTGCCCAACCGTAAAATTAAAAAGTTTTCACCATGTTTCACAGGGTCAGGAAAACCTAATGGTAAGAACAGGTAATGTGAATAATCCATGCTTTGTTTGACCCTTTAAAATGGCTGATATAGAGTCTTAATAAACAGTGGCAACTCATGGGACAAGAGGAAAGTTCCCTAAACCACCTTTGTTTACAGAAATATTATTCAGTTTTAACTGAATGTCAATGTCAAATGAAAAACAACAGTAATTTTCTCAGATATGAGGGCAAGCACAAATAGTTAGGAATACCATTAGTGTTTTCAAAATGCTTTACGTGCATGCAATCTGATAATGTGATTATCATTTCAAAGGCAACCTGATTTATAGGAGCATAATTAGTCACTGGCTCACAAAGAAAGTAGATTATGAGAATGTAAACTTCAATTATACCTTGAGGTTTGTGTAAGAATGTTGCAGAAAGATGTTTAGCCCTGGTATGTTACTATTCTTGTTACCTTTTCCTTATGGCCATATTTTAGTCAGTTTTACTAAGCTACAGCCTAATGAGATCTGGTGGTTGTATTTATACCAAGCAGGCAAAACTTATCCTGTTTATGGTTAAGGCAATAGAGTATATTAAATTCAGAGTTATGACTTCAGATCTCAAGCGGTGACTCTGTCTGCTGGCAAGAGAAAAACCCTCTTATGTTATGTAATTATGGCTTAAAGCTGCAGTAATGAAGAAGCTACACAGGCTGGAGCCTGTTTGCTGTTGTCTGGAGGCTTTCACAGCAAGCTTGTGGTTGTGGTCACATGGAGTTTGAAAGAGAATTGGCTCGCCAGTCAAAACAGCAGGCCAGCTTGTATATACCATTCACTCTGTTCCAAGTGGGGAGAGCAGTGTTGTTGGGCAAATATTCAGACAGGAGATTATAGTGATGGCTTGGGGATTTAGAGTGTGATCAATAAGGGTATTTCCTTCCTTCTTTGTTGCTCCACTGTATTTGAAAGCCTTTTACTTTGTTGCCAGATATCTGTGTTAGGAAGATATCTGTGTCTGGCTTGGCTGTCTGTTGCCTTCTCGTGGGACCACCATGTTGAGTTTCATAGAACATCATTGCCTAAGTCGGCAGAAAATTTCTTGCTGCCTAAAATGGATTCAGAGGCTAATATGAATGGAATTCATTCTTTCATCAGCACTTGTGGTGAGTTAAAGTATTTTATCACAATTGAAAATAGTAGGGTAGTGTACAGAGTGCAGGGCAGGCTGTGTAACCGCTGTCCCATCAATGTCTGTCACATGAAGCAGCTAATGCTGGGGCCAATCTTGACTGCAGCTGCCTAGAACAAAGTACAGTAACTTCTTCATCCTTGGAGGGAAATCAGACGAGGGTATTGTCATGCTCTAAAGAGGGTCTGTGTACATAAGATATTGCATGGTTTTCTGGCAATACATTACTTTCCTCAATTTGTTCATCTTCATTTCCCAACAGCAAGTGTTTGGTTTTTTTCATGCCATGACAAACACAACAATTTCATGGAATCATACAGTTAGAAAAGACCACAAGGGCCAACCCGCTGCCATGCAGGAAATAAACAATCAAAGCACTCTTGGCAGATGGCCATCCAACCTCTGTTTATAAACCTTCAAAGGAGACTCAGCTACATTCTGAGGCAGTGTACTCCACTGTCAAACAGCTCTTACCATCAGAAAATTCTTCCTAGTGTTCAGGTGGAATCTCTTTTACTGTAGCTTGAAGTTTGTTTTCTGGTGCTCCACAGACTAGCGACACAGAGCAATGGTGGAGAAGCAGAAAACAAACTTGCTCCTTCTTCAATATGACATCCTTTCATAGAGCACAGTTGACAGACCTTCAATTTCAAATAAAATTATTTTGTAGTGCTGTTTATTGGGGTGCTTTCTCCACTGCACACATGAAGGAGGGGCAACATGTTTGATCCTGTGTGCCATAGCAAGGAGATTTCCCCATTCATCAGGCTCTCTTCCCATTCAGCATTACATTTCTGCTGGTGTCTAATGGCTCCCATGTCATTAAAGCCTTTAAAGGAGCTCTCCAAGGTGTTGAACTCTATTTCTGAAATAGGTTCAGTACCATGGATAACTCCTGTAAAGCTAATAAAAACCTGGAATGGACTCATCAAGTGTTGTCACTTGGGGCAGGGACAGCTGTGGATCACACCAAATGATAACCTAAGCAGGGGTGACACCATTGCTGTTCAGACATAGGCCTTTTGACAGAAACAGGCTGTGGTGTTCACCTGTATCCCTTAAAAATGCTGAAGAGATAGTGTGAATTGTATGAAACTCCGTGGGAAGAGAAAGAAAAGGAGTCAGGGGTTTATTTATTTATTTAAAAAAAACTTTAATTTTGAAAATATTTTTAATTTTTTTTAAAAAATGTAGCTTACCAAATTTTCACTTTAACCACATTAAACTATGTATTTGTAAAGACATTTAGTTTGTACATATGATACTGTAATTTAAAGTATAATTTTAATATGTTCTGTATGGTGTGGTATAGGAAGTCAAGGGGGGGCTACCATGAGTTACTTCGCCCGCTGGTGCAAACCCTAGTGACATCACTGGATTCACTACCCCATTGACATAAGAGCCACCAGCTTCCATTGTAATGGCCCAATAGAAACAATCTACTCCAATTTACTTAGGAGAGGCAATGGTAGGATGACATGACAACACCAGTATTTAGTTTACTGCTACAGCTGCCATGCCACCATGATGTTGTCCTTCTTGAGTAGATTGGAGTAGGCTGAATTTAACAGAGAGAAAGAGAGAGAGAGAGATTGTGGTCCTTTTTTGTGGGGGGAGAGAATGTGAGGAGTCACAAATACAGGTATATGATGTAAATAAAAATATCTAATTCAACTGTGTACAGCTTCTTATATACACATATAATATGTACAAAGCTCATGATATTATAACCATGGTGGTCCATTCACACATTTTGACTCCTAAGTGATTAATGTTTGTGTGTGACCAACCCCCAGGTATTCCGATGGCATTAGGTTACATGCTAATATAAAGATGTCAAAATGGCATGGAAAGAACTTTCAATACTTTCAGTGCTGCCATTAATAGTCAATGAGACTCAAACAAAAAAGTTATACTCCAGAGAAGTGCAGAAGTTTGAATGTCTTTTAAAAACTTGACAGTGAAACATGAGAAATTGACCATGCTACTGATATTGGGACTACCATGGGTTGTAATTCTCAGTCTGGAAAAATTATGAAAATAAGTTTTGAATGTGTCTATTGTGGTTTCTTTTGCAAAAAATGAAAACCACAACACATACAGATGAAGGCTTTTCTGTGCTAAATAGCTTAAAGACACCAGGTCCCATCTGATTTCAGAAGCTAAGCAGGATCAGCCCTGGTTAGTACTTGGATGCGAGACCACCAAAGCATATCAGGTGCCATAGGCTATATTTCAGAGGAAGAAACTGGCAAAATCACCTTTGAATATTCCTTGCCTAATAAAATCCTATGAAGCTCATGGGGTCACCATAAGTTGTTAGGTGACTTGAAGGTTCACATGTATGCATGCATTCAAGTATGATTTTAAATATAGACTCATTTAACAGCAGTTAATTGCATTTAAAGTAGGCAGAGCAAATGAAGGTATTTGATAATTATTCCATCTAGGCTGTACTGGTTAATTCCAGTTTAAAGGAATTCTCATACACGCTCCACATTAGATGCTTTTTTAACAAATCCCATCCTTGGGGACTGTCTTCTCAGCACACATGACATTTCAGAATAGAGATGAAGAACAAATATCTGCATACATCTATTAATATCTATAGCTACCTAAAGTCAGACCTAGCCTGTAGAGTAAGCCAAGGGAGCTGCATAGGCTTGTCAGGCCCTCCAGAGAAGCACACTGAACTCATCTCACAGCCAGATTTTCAGCAAGATGAATCAATCCAGTTCTGTCATAATGCTAATTTTTCTGCCTTGGAGACAGCAATTTAAATACCCTGTTGCAACTGGATGACTCATGACAAGATCAGGTTAGAACATTAATATAAATACACAAATAAAATTAAATTTTGATGAAAACTCAGTCGTATTGTTCATATTTGACTACAAGTTTGATAGCCTTATGTAGTGGTTTTGAGTGTTGGGCTAGGTCTCTGGGACTCTGAGAGGCCAGGGTTTGAATCCCCGCTCAACCTTGGGCAAATCACACACTCTCATTTTCAGAGGAAGGCAGTGACAAACAAATCTTGTCAAGAAAATGCTGAGATTTAGGACATCATAAGTCATAAATGACCTGAAGGCATACAACCACAAATTTGATTAGTACGCTTTTAGCACAGTGCTGGGCTTTAACAGCCTTCTTCACCCTAGTCTTCTCTGGTTGCCTCTCTATGTTTCTACAGTTTCCATTACCCTCTTTTAGCATGACTGATGTGAAATTGTAGTTTTATTTTCCACTGGTTTTTGCAGTTGCACTCCTTTCGAAGCCTCTGGCTATATTATTTCCTTCAGCAAGTTATCATCTCTCTTTTTCCTCCCATCCCTGAAGAAATGTTTCCCTTCCAGGGCTTGCTAACTAAACTGCCACCCATTCACCTGTAGGCTACATATTCCAGTTACGAGACAACCAAGCAAGTCTATGCCTGTCATATCCCATCCTGTTCAGTTAAGAGAAAGTCAAATATTGCTTTCACTTGCTGCACCTTAAATCCCAATTGTCTCACACTGACAGTCTCCCACCAAGATTTCCTTTTAAACTCTGAGATACCCAAAACTGTATCCTGCTGTTTCCTTGGAAACCAACTGCTGGAAGTCAGCTAAGTAGAAGGAGATGCTTCCAAAGATTTGAAACATAGAAGGGAAGTTCTTTGAACCTCAGTGAGCAGGAGAAAGAAAGAAAAATATGATTTTTTTTGCAACAGAAAGTAAAACTGATCTATGTTGTACTGTTCTACTTTCAGCTTCAGTGTCAAAGGTCAGTCTTACTGAAATTTATAATTTTATGATACTTTTAAATTTTTTAAAAAAATCTATTGTCTATACTTATCTGCATGAGCTGAATCCTGTTAGAAATTTGGTAAACAACCCTGTATTTTTGTTACCAAGTTACAAGCTTAACTTTAAACTCAGGGGGGGGGGGGGGAAGGGGACTGTATTAGAGATGGCCCTCCATCATGGATTCTTAACCCACATTAAAATATATATATAAATTCTAAAAATCAAATGTTGATTTTGCCATTTTATATAAGGGACACAATTTTACTAATGCCATCCATGGATTTTTGTCCTGGAACCATACCCCAGAGGATAACAAGGGCCTACTATATATCAGCAAAGCTTGGGAAAGTTCCTAACTTGGAAGATTTGGGGAGCTGAGGTCTAAAAAGAAACTTTTTGAAATTCATTCTTCTTTGACTGGCTGTTATCACATATACGCTGTCTAGAATGATCCAGTTGTTCCATTGCATAGCCATAAGGTCACTGAGGATTTTTAAGGTAAGGACAAGAAGCACATAAAGAATCTAGATGTGAACAGAAAACAAGGGAAGAGATTTAAGGACTTGATAGAGATGAAACATGGAAGAGTAGAGAGAAGAAATTGCAGAAGTCAAGGGAATAGATAGCCGGAGCATGGACAAAAGTTTTGACTGATATGGCTGAAATGAAAAATTATAATTTTATAGAGGTTGATTCTCCTTTATCTAGCATTCCCAACTCTGGAATACTCCATAAAACCAAAACTTTTTTTCATGGGTATTTGATAGTGGGATAGTAATTGGTTTCTGATGGTTCAATGTACAAAAATTTTGTTTCACAGAATTATTAAAAATATTACATAAAATTATCTTCATGCTTGTATAAGGTGTATATGAAATATAAATGAATGTTGTGTTTAGACTTGTTTAGACTTGCGTCCCATCTGAAGGAGATCTCTTTATGTACACATAAGCAAATACAGGTATTCCAGTATCAAAAGGAAAAAAAAATTCTGAAATCCAAAACACTTCTGGTTCCAAGTATTTTGGATAAGGGACATTCGACCTGTATTGTTATAAAGGGAGAAGTGACAAGACCTGGATAGAGAGAGAGAGAGAGAGTAGGGGCAAGGGACAGCAAAATTCAGCTTAGGGCTTATATTATGCTTTAAACAATGCTGGAACATCCAACCTGTATTATCAGCAAGGAAGTTTAAAATTGCAGAAAATATATATAGAATTGTGCTGTTGGTCACTGGGAGGTCCATCTAGATGTCTTCCTTTTTCTCAGCCTTTTAAAGCAGAACCATCCAAAAGTATTCATTGTTTACTAGAGCTGAGTGAATTATTATAAAACAAAGAATACTCCCCATCTCTCCTACACATATGCACACAGATTTTAAGATAATGAATTTCCCATATATAAATTTATAAGTAATAAATTAACAATTCAATCAACTCAGTTTCATACCATGATTAACTAAGGCCCAATTCAGACAGGCAAAAAGGGCCATCCTGAGGCTGAAAATAGGGCTGGGGAGCACGGAGAGTTTGCACACTCCACACTCTCCTGGCACCATTTTGGGGTGCATGTATCCAAACGGCATGTGCACTGATGACGTGTCTTGTGTCCAAATGGCGTGGCGCACAAGAGACGTTACCACGCCAGTCCAGGGTGCTAATGGTGCTTTTGTGGTGACATTTCACAGCTCCTTTTTGGAGCCCATTGTTGCCGGCACCTTGCGGTCACCACAGCAACAATGTGGGGCAGAAAGGGGCAGAGTCTTGCTTCCCCTTCCTGCCCATCAATACAGGGCCCAAGATGTATTTACCTGCTTGACAGTTATGATGCACAACTAATTCATTATTTACAGATTGGCATCAGATGATAATGAATGAAGGCTTGTGGCAGATTTAAGCAAGAGAGTGAAGGTGAAGTGATAGCATCTTGCTGCAGTGTTCTGTCTTCTGGTTGAAAAGAGTGACACTGGTCTCTGTTATCTTTCCTTGCTTTAAAGGGCACTGAGGAAACCAAGGAAAGGAAATGAGAGTAAATAATGGTCAGGATGTAGGTGGTTATCATGCATCTGCCTTCTACTGTCTTTTTCGAAAATTGCTATTCATTTTAATTTACTCTTGTTATTGTATATATATTTTCCTCAAATAAATATAAACAAGTGAAAAGGGGATTTTTTTTAACAGAGGACAGATTTAGAATGACTTCCTTCTTTGCAATTGACAAGATTGCAAAAAGAAGCTATACTTCTTAATCCTAAATTATCACCAGAAAAGCAACTTTTGCTGCATATGAGCTGCATTGGAACAAATAAACTGGTTTAGGAACTAGTAGCTGTACAAAAAGACTTAAATGGCATGGTGTCAGTGTTTATATCTCATTCTGGCACATGCAATATGGTATCCTTTAGCACATATGTATGACGTTTCGTACACTGCTAGCTAAAATTGTTTCTTTACTTTCATATGCTGATACGAGAGATCCATGATATCCTTGTTAGAGTTAGGAAACTTTGGATGCTTATATTTACTAATTTCTAGTTTGTATGTTTTCTGACCCTGTATTTTTGGTTTTCCACATCACTTGCTTCCTGAATCATTTTAATCTGCACCCATTTTTTTCTCTTCCCTCTCTCCATTACATAATGTATTTGATTATGCACAAGTAATTTGTATTTACTATTATAAATGTTTTGAAAGAAGATTAAGGTTACTTATTTCTCTGTTAGTCCTTGTGTAGGTTTAGTGGGTATGTGACTGGCTGTTGCTTGCCTTCTAAGGCAGAAGGCAATTTGATCACTATGCTTGAAAGATACAGTTATCTTACTTATTTTCTAATAATTCTTGCCACAGGTTTTACCAGAAATTCCTGTAAAAAGCAGAAACTTATAGTTTCAGAATTTGTTTGCTTTGAAACTGACAAAGAAAAGACCTTCATCTCTGCATGCAGAAAATAATTGTTTCTAGTGGGTGGGACAGTGACTAGAGCGTGAATGGCAAAAAACTGGACTCTTTATCTGATAGAACTCATCATAAGAATTTTGTTTATTCTTCTATAGAGGCAATACATGCAGAAAGGAGAGCCTCCTCTTCTCCACGTATTGCTTCTGCAAAGGTTTGTCCAGCAGAGCTGTTTAGGGTGGTGAGGGAACTGACAGTAATGCCATCTACCTAGAACCCTCTACTTAACCTGAAAACAGCCTGTTGTGCTGCATTTAACAGCTACTTTGTAGATAAAATCTCTCAAATAAGAGCCGACTTGGATGTCAGTGTTGGAGCAAAATCAACTGATGAGCTGACCAACAAACCCGTTTATGAGATTAAACTGAATCAGTTTGAGCTTGTGACTACTGGTGACATGGACAAGATCCTTGGAAAAGTGAAGAAGACGATGGGCTCCCCCCTTGAGCCCTGCCCATCATAGCTGGCGGTCCAGGGGGGTGATACCTTGATGGCACTTAGATGTGTCATCAATGCATCCCTTAGGGAAAGTTATGTACAATCTTCCCTGAAGGAAGCGGTCATTAGACTATTCCTGAAAAAACCTACCCTTGACCCCCAGGATAGGAAAAATTATATGCCTGTATCCCATCTGCCATTTTTTTGCAAGGTGATCGAGAGGGCTGAAGCTCTTCAGCACCTAGTGGTCTTGAATGAAGATGATTATCTAGATCAATTTTAACCTGACTTCAGGATGGGATATGAATTGGAGACTGCCATGGTAGCCTTAACTGATGATTATGATTGTATTAATGTTAGTTAACTTGACCATCATTTTGCCTTTAGAAAGAAAGAAATTGGATGCAAAGGAAGTGATAAAATAGATCATTATTACTTCAGACTGCAAGTGATGTGGATCATCACATATCCCATATTTGATGCTCCTGTGTAAACAATATCATTAAACCACTGCAAAGCAAGCCTATGATAGACCAGGCTGACCTTTGTCTGCATATGGCTGGGTTGCTGTTTTTAAGTGGGTGTGTATTCAGTAATAGTATTCATGCTGAGGCCTGAAATAGTACATGCTTAGATCATGTGGAAACTATTAAAGCCCTGAATAACAATTGTGAAATACACAGAAGAGGTAATTTGAACACTTAGTGAGGACAAACCACACTCTTAAGTTTTGTATATTAAGTGTATTTATTTATTAACAATGTACATGTTTTGGCTTGGGAAAATATACTGTCTTATATTGGCTAGAATTCTACATTATCTATTTAGTTACATAAAATTCTCCTGGCCCAATCCCCACAAACCTACTTCATCAGGCAATCTTCGAATTGGATGAAGGAATCTGTTCGGCTGGCAATTACAGTGTGAGGAGGAGTATGTAGAGAGATCTTGAAGTAGCAAGTCCAGTTTTAATTATGGTTGTTTGGGGACAAAGACATAGCCATTGGATATGAAAAGGAGATTGCAAGACCAGTTTGGTTTTGGAAACAAGCCTACAGGTGGGGAGAATAGATGAGTGTAGGATGCCCCCATCACCACCGAGGATGAGGTCAGATAATGTTGAAATGTGTGTAGTGAGCCAGAAAGCCATTGTCCCTATTCAATCCATTACTGAGGGACTGTAGTTTATGGATTAATTCCAATTCTGCTGTTTCTCTTTCCAATCTACCTTTGTTCAATCTACTTTTGTTCAGGAACCACTGTTCTGAGGTCTGACATGGAATGCCCAGGGAGATTGAAATGTTCTGCCATGGGTTTTTGTGTATTCCCGTTCTTAATGTCTGGTTTATGTCCATTTATCCTCTGATGCAGGGAGTGACCAGTTTGCCTGTAGAGTGCTGATGGGATGGCATAAATCACATTGGAGGATGAGCACATGAATGTTCCCCTAATATTATGGGTGATGCCATTAGGTTTGTGATGAAATTTCCTGTATTAATGTGCAGGCAGAGTTGGCATCTTGGTTTGTAGCAAGGCTTAGTACCTATGTCCCCATCTGTGTTATGTGTCTACCTGTGGGTGAGTACCTGTTTGAGGTTTGGAGGCTCCCCAAACTTACTGTAGGCAAAAAAAGGTCTGCCACCAAGAGCCCTTGAAAGAGTGGGTTGTAGTTCATTGATGATGCACCTGAGTGGTTCCAGTGTGAGGAGGAGGTTTCTACCACCATCCTCCCATCAGCTAGTGAGTTTGAGATGAGGTTGCTACAGAGGTTCTGTTTCTGATTGTGGCACCCTTGCTGGCTAGTGAGAAGGGTTGGAAATGTCATTTTCCTGAACCCTGATTGCCACCTGGATGGACCTTGTTTACCTGATCTGGCAGCTCCCTGGCAAAGTAAGTTTGGGAAGGCATTTTCAATCATGCCAATAGTCTCATGATTATATCCCACAAACATGGATGAGTTACAGATCCACAGCTTGAGGTTATGCATTCATAACTACTAAACTGTATTCCAGGTGCTGTTTTTTGACTTTACATACTGGTACTATATAAATATTGTCAAAACTGAGATTAAGAACCAGTTGGTATAGTGGTTAGAAAATGGGTCTTGTACCTGAGAGATTTGGATTTTAGTCCACACTGGGTAACTTTGGGCTAAGCATTTTCTCTCTGAGTGACCTAACTCACAGGTCTGCTGTGAGGACCAAGTGGTTAGAACAGCCTTATATATTGCCTTGAACCCACTGGAGGAAAGACAGGACATGAAGATAACTACTAATAGACAAATATTTCTATTGCTAGTAAGTATTACAGTATTGGAGTTACCTTGGAAAGTAATTTGCACCCTGAATCTTTATAAAAGCTGCTCCTACACAGAGATTCTCTAATATCATCATGTTAATTTGAATTGATCAAAACAGGCAAAACTATTTCACTTTTTCTTACAATAATATAGACTTAAGTAATGAATGAAAATAAAATTCCATATGAATAACAAAGATACCACCCTCTTCCCCAGAAAAGTAATACAGAATATTTTAGAGCATTAAGAAAAACAGGAGGAGGCTTGACATTGTGCACTGGTTTTATGGTTAATAATTGGTTGATTTTGTAGCAGGAATAATGTACTCGGAAGGAATACAGGCCCCTTAAAACTTAGTTTATGCCTTTCCTACAGGAACACTCCCCAATAGTAGAAAGACATGAAAGTCATGCATAAAAAGTAGATTGTTTTCTAAGATTGCAATCCTAGATCCACATGCCTGCAAGTAAGCCACACTGAACTCAATTGTGCCTACTTCTGAAGAGACATGCACTAGATTGCACTGGATAGGCAAACTAACATGGGCATATATCTTTCCCAATGCAGTAGGATTTACTTTTGATACTTTACAATACATCTTTCTGATATTATGGATGTTTTTCATGGAAATATTTTCTGTCTGATAAAGAAAGCCAGTCTATGTACCCATTTAACAACTGTTTTTAATGCTCAAATTAGAATTCCTGTGTGATGCATAAAATTCTTTTTTGCTTATTTGTTGTGGTTAATGCAGTGCTAAATGTTATACCCTGGGCACTGTGTTGCCACTGAGATCAGCATTTCCTTGTCAAGATCTCCTCTTGAAACATGCTACTCAAAGCCATGACATCACAGTGTTGAACATTGCCCTTCATGCCTGCCCCCCATTTCCATGTTATCCATTTCCACTACAAGGGGAAGGAGGGAGAGCAAATCACAATCAGATGTCAAAATACAAGACAAGTAATCCTAAGACTTTGTTATAAGAACTCCAGTGAAAATATGAAAGCTTTCTAGAGATGCTAAGCTAACACCGAAGAGGTGTAGATTGGTGGGAAGCAAAATGAGAGCATTGCCCTTCAATAGGAATTCTGCTCTACAAATGAAAATTTCCTTCAGTCCTCAAATTTCCAGCATTGTAAAGAGAGAGACACTGAAAACCATTTACACCTGGAATTATTATATTTGCTGTGTGCACATTTGCTTGATAACTTTGCCTGCCCCATTTTTATGGATGCTCAGATTGTATCTCTAAATTGTTATATTATGTTTTAAGTTACTACAATGCTGAAAATATAGGGCATGAAGGAAAAAATATTTGAGGTGGCACTGGCAGAATTTTTATTTGGGAGCTGTGCTCTTATCCCCCCTCTCCTGTAGCTACCCCTCTGCACTGAACTAAGCCAGTGTTAAGGGAGAACTAAGTGCACAAAGTAAAGGAGTAAGAGGGTGGAAAGAGAGGAGGCGGAAAGATCCCCAAAAGTGTCAATTTAGATCTCAGAGAGATTAGGATCCATGGAGAAAAAGAATGGGACATTTTGGGTCTCTGCTTAACCCTATCACTGCTGCTTTTGCTAAGACATTTTTAATCTTTAAGTACTAGATGTTGCTGCATTTCCAGCACGTTCCATCCTGAGGAAGTAATCTCTTTAGCACTGGTTTAACATTTTTTTAATGGAGAAAGGATGAGGGGAAAACCAGACTTGATGAGGAGGAAATAATATAGCTCCATGGTTGCTTAAAAAAACAACACACCATTCATATACATAACTGAAGCTGAAGAGGGAACAGATGTGACACAATTAGTTTTGAGGCAATGTTGTTTTTCTTGTTATTTTAAAACTGACCTTAGCATTCCAAATTTTCAGTTTGCTTAAGGTGAAACCTTTTTGGAATTGAAATCCTTGGTATCTTCTGTTAAAGCAAAAAGAAGCTAATCTGATGAGTGGAGAGAAAGCATACTCTTATCTCACAGTTGCATCATGTCTGAAACCTCGTGGAAGCAACACATTCCACTGTGGATTAATAGGCTGCAAAACAATCTAGGAAAAGCTGCTTCAGTATCTGGGATGCTTTATATTAACATTTTAAATCACTTCTGTTGTCAGCCTGTACAGTTACACTGGCATAAATCCGATATAATTCTGAGCATTTAAATAGATTTGCAGTCTGATCTGATGAGCTGGCACACCAGCCATAAGGCATGATTAGTTGGGTGCAAAGATAGAATGAAAAAAACATAGGATTCCTACCTTATGTTTTCTCCTAATGTGCAAGGCAGAGCTGGGAGAAGGAACCTGCAACATAGGATTGGATAGAGCAAGTATTTAACCCTTTACTTTTCTGCATTCCACAAGACCTCTATATGTTTTTAATCATAGTGTGAATTGCCTTGGGACCCAGAATTGGGGGAAATCCAGGTTGAAAGTAAAACAAATAAATAAATGGGGCAGGAGAGTAGATGGGGTAGAGATTATTGGGGAAAAACAGGCATTACAGGGAAAAACCCACAGGGTATTGTCTTATGTGGAAACATATCCGGGGTAGTCAGGTTGGCCATATAGAAAAATCCAATAGCATCCAAATTCCACAAACAGTGATACAATTATGAGGCCAGCCAAAAATGCACAAAATGCATGGTGCAAGCTTTTCAAGTTCCACTGGCTTCTTCATCAGGCAAAGGTGTTAAAAATCATACAGGAGAAAGGAAAAAATGAAGTTAGTCAGAGGCCTACATTTTGTCAAGATGTTGTTAATCTCAGTTAAGATGGTATTGGGCCATGCAGGCCAGGCACTCCTCCTTCTGGCCATGTGGGTTCTTTCTGTAAGATAAAGTCCAGAAAATAAGCAACACAAAAATATACTTCCTTTGAGAAGAAGTGTTGATAATAGAATTTAAATTTTATTTCCTGGATGTTACAACTCTTCGTCTCCCTGTAACGACCTCCCTGAACTACACCACAATGCTTTTGTTCCTGAGTGTAGCATAAAGGTGAGCAACTTTTGTGGTTCTGAGGACCACACAGACTGCTAAAAATGAAAACAAAACAAAACAAAAACAAAGAAGGAGTTTCTTCTGATTTTGAAAACTGTATAGTTTTAAGTGTATGCACGCATATACACAATTTGTATCCTATTTAAAATTGGAATCACAGCTCCTGGAGACTTCCTTACAAGGATGCAATTCACCCCATTTTTCCTTAAAAAAAAATAGGGGCCTGGAGCAGTCAGGTGTTCAGAACAACCTTGTGGGACACATGTGGCCCCTGACCTACAATTTCCCCATACATGGTGTAGGATGATATGCTACAGCATGGAATAGCTGCCATTGCAACATTGCATAAAGTCATAATACAGTTGTGGAAAGAACTGGATGAGTGCTGGATTCTGCACAATATCCTGAAGGCATGTAGACCACAACTGAACTACCTCTGACACTGACATTGCAAAATATTAAGCAGTTTTATAACACTGAACAGGGTTGTAGCCATTAGGGGTGGACCTATCCTACCTGCCTATCGTTGTGTTATTACCATCTGAGGAGTAAAACAAACTTCATAACTCCCTTCCTTTTTGGCACTTTTAGAGGCATTTATTCTGGTCTACAATTTATTCAAATTCTAAAGCAGGCTGAATGGGGTTCTTTTGGCTCTAAATTATAGAATCACATCTCTCTCCAAACATCCATTGGTTTGAATTCAGCTTAAGGTGGTCCTCACGATGGAGCTTATCGCTTGGCTATTAAAACCGGCTTACCTATATCCAGTTAAAAGCTTAATTCAAGCAGCATCCTGATCTTATCAGAAGGTTTTTGCAACCAAATTTGCTGCCCGAATACAGCCCAGGTCCATCCCTGCTTCTGGGAGCTCTCCATGCAGCTCTTTTCAGATCCAGGAGTTTTCTGACTTAAGAAAATGGCTGGTGGAGAGCACCTGGAAGCAGGGATGGACCCAGGCTGTATTCGGGCAGCAAATTCAATGGCAAAAACCTTCTGATAAAATCAGGATGCCACCCGAATCAAGCTTTAAAACTGATATAGGTAAGCCAGTTTTAATAGCCAAGTGCTAAGCTTCTAAGTCTGCACCAGCACAGCAGAAATAATGCAATTTGAAATCACTTTAACTGCCATGGCTCATGCTACAGGATCCTGTGATTTATAGTTTGTTGTGGCACCATAACTCTCTCAGAAAGAAGGCTAAATCTCAAAACTATCAGTCCCAGAATCCCATAGCATGGAGCCATGACAGTTAAAACTGTGTCCAACTGCATTATTTCTATGGTGTGGATGCAGCCTAAATCCTCCTGAAAGCAATATAACAATCTAATTGCAACAAACAATAGACCTACTGATTGCAATGCAATGTGATGACAACTAATTATAGCTGGATCAGGAGCACAAACTTTAATAATTCCCATTTTATTGCTTAGTGTACGTTCCCATACACTAAACATGGCTGGTCACTAATTTATTATTTCCAGCATCTACACTATGCAGATTACTTAGTGCATATACTCATGTATACGTCTAAAAATTTTAGTCAAAAAATTGATCCCAAAAACATAGGTAAATTAATTCATGGGTCAATGTAGGTACTGTACTTTGACTTTTATTAAAAAAAAAAAAGGAACTATCGCTTTCTTTGAGTAGAGTGGCAAAAGATGAGGGTTTAGTCCATCAAACAGAGAAACCAAGTCCCTTTACACTCTTTGCCACACACAACACCACTTCCGGCGTTTTTGGATGCCTAGGCAGGAAAATGGCAGCTGAGGCAGCTTTTGGTGCTTCCCATCAAAGGAGTACTGAAAGAAATTGGGTTTTGGAGGATTTTAATGACATTTGTGTGTGTTGGTCAGTTCTTCTGGGTTAAAATCAGGCAACATTATTAGGCTATAAACACTGCTAATATCATCATAATTTTCTTGGCATTGCCTTTAAATCCTTTTTGTTGTGCACATTTTTTAGCCCGGTCTGGACCTGGTTGCCTTCTGTACAAATTGCACAGCCACAATTTGCGATAGTTCCTCCTCATACATCCAGCATTTAGGTTATGCCCAAACAGTTATGCCTGAAGGCATTCTGTCCGCACTTTGGCATTGTTTTTCCTTTGCTTCATGCTTTACATCAATCTAAACTGTATTCTTGATTTATCCATTAGTCAAAACAAGAATCCACAATTTTGGCCCTAAAACCTGCCCTCAGCACGAATGAGGTTGACTTATAATCAAGTATGTATGGAATTCCATTTCAGTCTGACTAAATGAGAGTATAACATATAGTATGTTTTTATATTTAAACAGTTGCATCATGCAAAATTTTGTTCACAATATGAAATTTCCCATGAATCACTGGAATTATAGTAATTGGCTATTGGTAATTTAAAGAAGGAAGTTGTGGTGTTGTTGTTATTTTCATCTCGCTTTTTTCTCAGATGGGGACTTAAAGGTGCTTACAACAATTAAAAAGCATTGTGAAAAATCCACAAAATACAAAAGTTAAATACCATTAAACAGAACAAATTAAAATCAGATTAAAACATGTATCCTTAAAACATGCATGCCAGCACAACAATTAACAATATCCAGCGCATTGTGTAAGATGGGCCTTATATCAACACCCAACAAATGCCTTTCGGGATAGAAAAGTCTTTGCTTCTCTGCAAAAAGCAAGTGATAGAAAAAATGATGGATTCCTGCCTCCTCCTTTTGCCAACAGCTATATGTGCTATTAAAAGATAATGTGGAGAGTCAAGGGACATGCCTGAACAATATGGGATATTGCACAGGGGCATGCTTGTGGTAGGAATGGAAACTGGGATGGTGAGGTGGAAATAGAATCAAATTCAAATTCAAGCTTGGATCCTATGAAATGCAAACTTAAAGAAATCAATGGTAGGAAAGTATCATATCTCCTTGTCCCTCCAGCACCCACAAGCCTCATCTTGTTCAAGACGTCCCATAAACAGCCCCCATCCCTAGATAAGCTTTTGGGAATGCACAGACTAGGGATGTGAAATATACAAACCAGTTCAACTCTAGCATTGCGCATTTGGCCTGAACTTTCTGTTTGCAAAGGTCATGGGTGGCCAACTGTGTGTAGGCGGATTTGCAGAGCCACATCTCTTTTTGCCCTCAAACATCCCTATAATCCTTTAGGAGATGTGGGGTGCGTTTTTGCCATGGGGACAAAGTTCTGGAAGAGGACTTTTTCTTAAAACATTAAGCAACTGGAAGTCACTTCTGCTTTTTAGGAAAAAGTCTCCCCTAGGTTTATATTGGACTAGAAATTGAGCAAAAATGCTGTCATGCCCCCCCCCCCAACATTTGGAGGAGAAACTAATTTTTTGACCCCTTGAGGGCCTGCAGAGGCCACAAAACAGCTCTGAAGGGGTGCATGCATGCCACATGCTATACCTTGTCCACTAGTGGCCTAGAACTTCTCTCTACCATCTCCAGGAAGGAACATGCAGACTCTGTGACTCTAACATTGTTGATAGTTCAATAACCAGTTTGAGTACAAATGTCTCATATTCTGTTTCATTGTATGAATATTGGGTGTCACGTGGGTGTGTTTCTCCCTTGGGGATTCCCAAGGAAATCTCCAGTAGGGAAGCCCTGGACTACCTCTAGTGCCTTTAGCAGGAAAGGCAAAGCTTCCCAAGAGAATAGCTGTGTTTCCTGATCTGTTTAGTATACTGTATGAGCCATGCTCTTGAAACCCCTTTTATAATTTAAATAATAATAATAATAATAATAATAATAGATATTTATTTATATAATAATAATAATAATAATAATAATAATAATAATGTTTATTTGTATACCGCCCTTCCTACGATCAGTTTACGATGGGTAAGCAATTGGGGTGGGGTACAACACTTAAAAACAAGTACAATTAAAATGTAGCAAATATAATTTATTCACACACACACACACACACTTATCCTTCCATATTCATGGGGTTAGGGATACAGGACCCCCATGAATGTGGAAAAACCGCAAATAACAAAAACACTATGTTTTTACCTGAGAGGACACCTCTCTCTAGGAATCTAGTCTAGGTCCTCCAGTGTAACTCTGTGGTCAACCTCTGCCAGATATTGACCATAGAATTGCAGTACAGGAGCTACAAATGCCTAGTGGAGTGTTCTCTCTAAGAATTTCCAGGTCTTTCCATGTGACTTTTGGTTAAAGTTGATGATACAGTTGCATTGGAGGACCTAGATTTTCCTTGAGAGAACATGTTAATAAAATCTGTGAATAACCAAATCTGCAAAAGTCAAAGCCGCAAATGTGGAAGGACAAGTGTCTATATTATTAATATATATTAAAAACCCGTGTTAACCTTTGGAAATCACTATTCAGATCCCTTTACTACATGGGGATATTTTCCAAACATTTTGCCTCTGCTTTTCTGCAGTATCACATGCCATAGTGTTACCACCACAGT
Source organism: Urosaurus nigricauda (assembly GCA_034509955.1). NCBI lineage: Eukaryota > Metazoa > Chordata > Lepidosauria > Squamata > Phrynosomatidae > Urosaurus > Urosaurus nigricauda. The sequence goes on from JAOEGL010000003.1 coordinate 91,274,595, forward strand.
GTTACATATATATAAATATGCATATGCATATATATAATAATAATAATAATAATAATAATAATAATAATTAATTATTAGTTTTTAAGTCAATAGTATAATAGTACTGTGATATTGTCCTGTGATTGTGTTATTTTAGCTTAATTTTATTTATTTATTTATTTATTTATATATATATTTTAAATTAAAGGGATACCAATCTTGGTGCAGGATGTAGGGCAAACAGGGTGGTGCAAACAGCACTGTTGATACTGAGAAACTTGTAACACAGAAAAGAAAACAGTGGAAGTTACACTATGAAAGAGCAATTGTGGTGAGAGAGCAATGAACAGCATCACCCATGTGTTACTCTGGTGTTCAAGTCCCTTAGGGTGTGTGTGTGTGAGAGAGAGAGAGAGAGAGAGAGAGAGAGAGAGAGAGTTTATTTAGTTTATTAAGTAATTGCTTAGTTAACAATCTAACAAAGGAAAACATTGAAAGTCAAATCATGTGAATTTTCCTACCAAGGCAGAGTCCCAAACCATTCAAAATCCAAATGTAAAGCACCACAAAATTTCACTTAAACATCTCTGATCATATGTAATTTCTTTGGTTTAGAGGACATTATTTCCTACAAGGCAACTGCTAGTGACACCCACTTATCTTTAATAGCTTACATTGCATAATTCATACACTTTCAGGATGACCATGGCTAAGGTTGAGCTCTCCAGTGAGAGGGCCCTTATAGTGTAACAGCATCTAGTGTAGTGTAACGTGCCAACCTCATCTCATAGCTGAGAAAATAAATCCATACAGAGGATGTCAATATATTAAGAACCATTTATGGAAATTGCCACAGACTGCAAAATGAGATTATTTGACAATGGGTGCTTAGTAGGCTATTAACACTTGCTCTTCCTAACAAATACAAGACAAAGATAACAGGAGGACAAATATCACAGATTCAGGTTCTTCAACCTATAGGTTAAACATATGCATTCCCCTGAATACATGAAAAGCATTTGTAACTATTAGTCATGTTTTATGAATAACAGGACATAGATCTGGTTTCTGTTCCTCCTTCCACAGAGTCTGGAAATATTAGTTTTTAGAGGATTCTGGAAGTTGTAGTGAAAAAAAGGGATTTCATCCCCAAAAGTCTGGTTCTGCTCCTGATGAATCACTTTTACAGAAGTTAAATAGCAATTTTGGAGCAGGGAGGGGTGATTTCAATCAGGAAGTGAGTATGGTGTGGGTAAGTGATGAGCTTCTCAGATCACTGAAAAACCTGCAGAAGAACCTGTTCGCAGATTTCCTATCCTGTGCTGATTCCAGGTATTGGGAGGCTCTCCAGATAATAGTCTTTAGTGGGCCTTTGTTTTATCAGTTTCCCTCCACCTCTGGACCAGGAATCTGCTTGGTTTTCAGTCTAAACCAAAATTCTACATTGCCTGCTTAGTTTCTACATTCTACATATGTACTATATAACAAAGTAGTGTCTCCCTACCTGACCCCCCCATACCCTACTGTACCCCACCCTACTGTACCAATAGGGCAAAGGTAATCTGTTTAGCTGTGATCAGGGTACAAGAAGGAGGTCTGCCACCAGCCAGCAAGGCTGTGGTGAGGAGTTGCAAGGGGGTCCTGCTTCTAACTGTCACAACCTCAATGGCTTGAGGGAGGTGAAAATATCATTTTCCTTGTCCCCCAATCTCCAACTGAATGGACCTCCTTTTACCCAAACTGGTGGCTGCCTGATACAGTAAGTGTGGGAGAGCATTCACAATCATGACAGTAGTGCCACAGAACACTATGTAGTGCTCATGAATACAGATCAGTTACAGATTCATAACTCGAAGTAACCTTTTTAACTAAAATCCATCTTAAAGGAGCCATTAAAAAACCCATGAAGTCCAGCAGTTTAGAAAGAAAAATTAAGGGTTCAGATTGAAATCCAAAGTGGACTAACAGCTCCATTGACATTGGCGCCATAAGCTGCCACTTTCTCACATGGACCCAAGACCCATCCCTCCTCAGAGATAAAAATAACTCCTGTTCACTCCCATTGCTTCCTGTGCCAGAAACTCCTGATCATCATTGGCATGTGTCCAGTGATACTGAGCACATGCCTTAATGCCAGCTCCATTCTCACCTATTTGGTCCTGAAAGCTAGGAAAGGGGGAGAAGACTGCTTCTGTTAAAGCAAAAGAAGGGAAACATAGCCCAGGGTGGGCTGTGCCCATTCTTACTGCTCTTGTCTTTAAAGTACAAGCGCAAACCTAGTGATGTATCAGCTAAGAGTGCAGAGTTGGAGTTGGATGTCACATATTGATCTGGAATAATTGGCCAGTTTTTTTGCAGCTGCAGGGTTCGAGTTAATAATACATTATCTAGCATTGATCAGCCTCTGAGGAGTAATTCTCCAAATTAGTTTAACAGGATGCTAGTTTTATAGCTGGGGCTTTCTCACCAGATCCTATAACTTTGACTACCACAGAAACATTCTGTGGAATCCTGGGATTTCTGGTTTGGTGAGACACTAAATATCTGGCTGAGAATTCTAAACACCACTCCGTCAGCTGCAAATCCTAGAACTTCATACAATGTCACCATGGCAATTAAAGTGTAGTGCTATAATTGTGTGATGTAAAGAGGATGTGAGTGTGCAGAGCACCTATACTCTTACACAATACCCATTAATTCTTGCACAGCAAATGCAGAAGTCATCATTGACTCTGGGACTGTTAAAATCAAGCTGCCAGGTTAAACTAGATGTATATGATGCCTCTATGAATTACCTTGGGTCCCAATCTGGGAGAAAGGCAGAATAAATGAATAAATTATTATGTGTGTGTGTATGTACTTTAAAAATGTGGGTGAGTGTTTGTGAAAAACATCCTTAGGAGAGTTAAACTGAAACAGAGATTTGAAATGGAAAGCATGTTTAACACTAACCTCAACATTATTTCTTCCTCCACTTCAGCCTCTTTTTTCCCTATAGAAAAGCATTTATTGCGGTAAACTTGCTTTGGCAAGACTTCTGCTTCAATACATGAATTATTTTTGATTGTTATGACCCCTTCTAATAACTTATGTAATTAACAGCCTGAAGCCCCTTGTGTTTTCCATCCAAAAGATACACGTGTGCACTCTCAAAAATATTGGCTGGAATTCTGTATGATCTTTACATATGTGCAACCAATCTGCAGCATGATCCTCTCCAATCCCCAGTTACTGGGCAGCAGCCATTACAAATGATGGGAGTCTGCAACCCTGTGGCTCGGGAAGCAGCTGGCTGTCGTTTCCACCTCCTGTCATGTGTGATCTCCATTGTGATAGGCAGAAACAAGGTCCTAGTCACAATTTCCCCTCATGTCAGAGATCAGTGGTGCACATGGGAATGGATTACAGCCATGATATACTTTATCCTCAGAGACAGGATCTGCATGATGTACTTTGTTTGTCAGACATTTATAGCTACAAACTTTATTAATACCCATCATAATAGAATGCTTCATCTAGGAAACCTCCAGGGAATACTAAGTAATCCATGTGTGGCTTTTATCTTGCAATCTACATATTGAGACCAAGAATTTAAATAAGTCTGACAGCATTTTGTTAGACAGTAATCCAATGGATCTCGGGTACAAACTGCCATTGCTTTCCATCTCCACTAAGGTCTGGAAAAAGTTATTACAGTGAGCCCATGCCATATGCAGCTTTCAGCTTAAGCTGAAGCTGTTCGGCAAAAGAGAGATCCCCCATGTAAGGCAAGAGTCCACTGTAGTTGTGAAAAGTTGAGAAATAGGTGCAAGAGGAATAAATGACCATGAACCATGGAATTACACTTGAAATTATCACCATCAACATATTTCAGGACCATACAGACACTTCCCTGTAAGAGCTTCCAGATTTAATTTTTTAAAATGAAAAGCCCATCACTTTCAAGAGCAGTTTGCTCCACTTTTGAACTGCTCATACAGTTAGTTTCTGTATGTTCCTCCTAAAGTTCAGTAGAAATTCTGTTTCTCTTCATGAAACTGCTGTAGTTCACATCTTACTACTACTTTGTTCATTTTTGTGAAGACCCTTCAGTTCTTAAATATGGGTATCATATCGCCCCTTTATAGTATGTTTTCTAGGCTACTCATACACACATATGAAGATTCCATGCTCAACGATATGCCACCAATGTGGTGATGGTTCCTTTCACATTGACCTTTTCAGCTTTATGAGCTATGTACACAGAATCTCAGTATGATGTGAAGATCTGGAGGAAGTATTTTTAGGACACAGGATCAGTACAAGTTGGGGTTGATTGATCTTATTCCATCTTAAGGAAACACACAATGCTCCTCTCTTGCTATCCACTGTGAGTGAACACTGATAATGGTAGTATACTTTGGGGGAGGCTTGTCTGCTATTACTCATTATCACAGTGATGACCTTTGGTTAGAGTCCAAGGAATCAGCTCAAATTTCCTAGGAATAAAAATCTGGAAACTACTGACAGCTTAAATGCATAGCCTTAACACCATTTTAAGTTGCTTCACTGCTGAATATTTATTGAATTATTAATATTTATCATAGTAAACAGGTATTACCTTGTTTCAGGCTGCCAGTTAGTTTGGTATCAACACCGTTCTGACACAGAAGCCAACACACATAGGAAACAGAGCGCATACATAGATATTTGCCAGTGAAATCTGTTTGGTTTGGGAAACAGCTTGCTTTGGGCAATAATAAATATAATTGTGATTTATCATTTGGATAGTGTGCTTTCACTGTGGTGCAAGCATACAGATCAGATGAGTGGGGCAGTTGATACTTCTTTATTAGACCATCTTCGTATAGGAGATCTAAAAGACCCAGTGCCAATTGCATACTAAGCCTCTTCTGTAGAAGGTCAGACAAAAGATAGTATGGGATTGCAGGAGTTTTGGTCCTGTGCCAAAGAGAAATTCAAACTTCGATATCCATAAAGGAGCTTTATTTTAAATCCAGCTAATCCTAAAATGATGATTGGTGCATGGCACAGAGGCAAGCTGCATAGGCTTAGAGCCTGGCCAGAAAGAATGTATAGCTATTGTTCATAATTGGGGTCATAAGAGTACTTCTTTCTCATTACCATTACCTTAAGGCTACCTGCTCTCAGAGAAATAGAAGGAGATAAGGAAGAGGCTTACATGCTTTCACCAAGGCACACTATAATGTTTGTCATTCTACAGATTCATGTGAAGTAATGGAGGGGGTAGTGCTAGGATTGGTAATTAACCATCTACCTCATTGATAAGAGATCTAAGGTACTGTTACATGTGCAGATTTCTAGTTCTGCCATGTTGAGAACTTGGCAGAAGAAATGAACAGGCCCAGTTTAACAACAAGTCATCTCCCAATAATGGAGCACTTGAGGTTGATTTATAATAATGTTTCTGAGATAACAAAGCCATTCTTTGTTTTGGTCCCAGGGAAATTAATCATTCTTCTTTTTTTTAACTGGCATACTATTGCACTTTATTTATAGTAACCTGCTCTGAAAGTTTAAAAGTTGGATTAAGTTGAAGAGAGGGTAAAACAAGAAATCAGTGAAGAAGAAAGCATAATCCCACTGAGGCGTTTTGGTGTAAGGAATGAAGAAAATGAATGAGGGAGCACAGAAGAAGGATAGTTGGGACAAGTATTGTTTGGTTCCCTGTCTCCATCTAAGCATTGTTGGCAAATCTGCAATGCAGAGTCTTCTGTTTTCATGTATACCTCCCATGTATATATTTTTTTTTCTTCATTTTTTTCTGGTTTTATCCTCTCTTCAACTTAATACATAAGAATGCTTCCTATTCCAACAAGGTTCAGGCCTAAACCCCAAACCAACAAATTGTTACTTAAAATAACAGAATTTGTTGGGTATGTACGATGTGAATGGGTACAAATTTAAATCAAGACATATGAAAAAGTCCTTACACTCAGGCCACCCAGTGAGTGAATAAAGGTAGGACCTAAAACCTCAGCTCAGTGAACCCAATTGGATGATGGTTTCTTTTCAACAGAGGTGGTCAAAATCCTGGGTTGCATTTTTTGTTGCCACACAACTATGTGTGAATTATGGATATCTTGGATTTCTTATCACCTAATGTCCTGACTTTACTGGACTTGCACTTCTGAGAGTTACTATAAAGCCTATTATTTAACTCAGACCCCAAAGATCTCAATGTTTTTAAGGATAAGGTTTCCAGCAAGTTCTCTCTTCATTGTGGTTTACAGTAGAGCTTTATTTCACAGCTGTTTTTAATTTAGCTTTTGTATGTGTGCAAGGCCATTTGGAATCAGTATTTCAGTTATAAGAGGAAGCAAACAGAAAAGTCAGATCAAATGAATGATGCCTCCTTTATTTAATCCTAATTTATTATTAGACAACTATACAATGGTGGAAGAATGGAGGTTAAGTGTTTCAGAGGACCATAGGTATGGGCTCTACAAAGAAACCAGACCTATAGTGTATGGATCTTTCCTTTAAAAATAAAATTAAAAGGTAAATCCCTTTCCTTTTTATGTATGGGAAATATAAGAGAATATATGTGCAGCTTTCCACCCAGTTGCTCAGCACAAAGAAAATCTTGATCTCAACTCCAAGTGTTCTTCTGAGCAGTGAGGGTAAAGTAACTGGGAAGAATGATACATGGGCAACTAATGCTGTTTCATTTTATTATTTTTATTAAATACATTGACTTCAGTGTTTTTTATTACTTGTATAGTTACAATGACATATACCTTGCCAGCTATAAAATTTCTGCTGATTGACCTAATGCTTTTGTTTTGTTTGATTCCTTTTTTCAAAAAAGTTTCACGTGTTTTTTCTTGTCAAAGCATGCAATACCTCTCTTTCTTTTGCAAGGGGACTAAGATATTAAAACACTAAAATACAAATTTACTTAGTTTGGTATGGGATTCAAAATGTAAAAGTTTTTAAAAGTAATTATTACTATTTTTAAAAGTAATTATATGCCAAAGGCCTCCAAGAGTAGTTAGAGACTGTTGCAATTCAATTTAAAAGTAACCATTTATCTCTTCATTTACTGTATGATTACTTTTAAAAGAAAATCCCCTCTTTTAAAACCTGCTTTTTTTCAAAAAATGAAAAATAAAAACAGTAATAAGCTACTAATATATATTACATAATGCATTCTCCTGTCATCCACCTTATTCTCACCTCAATGCCACAGGAAAACATGGGGCAGTAGCAAATGGCACAGAACCAGGCAGCATGTAAAGTGCAATATTCTTCCTCCACCATTTAGTGAAAGCACAGTTGTACAAATCATTAAACATTGCAGTAACACCAGGAATGGAGAGGAATTATCCAATGCCAAGTTACACCATACTGTAACAAAGTTATGCCTCACTGCAAAAAGGAATCAATTACAACAGCTAGTTACTTGTCAGTACAGTAGTTATTTCCAAGCTCTAATGCGATTTCACCCTTTGCATTCCTTTATAAAGAAGAAACCACTTTGAATTGGTTCTGGTTAATGAAAAGATTATTTTTGGCTGACTGATGTCTATCTTGTTTATTAACTAGAAATTGTTGGCCTCAAAATCAGTGTTTCATATGCAAGGACAGGCCACAAAGGCAGAATATTGCTTCTGCTTTTTAGGAAGGGGTTAGTTAAGTATAAACATCAGATGAGGGCGTATTGAGGAGAGGGGCTGAAATCCTTCATCAAGTGCTGTAAGGGTACCATTATCCCAAATGAAAACTAAGCAGTTGTCAAAGTATTGGGAAGCAATTAAGTGCAGTGAGATTGCCATTTTTTTCTCATCTCTGAGAGGCAATAAATCTGGTTTCCAAAGAAATCCACAAACCGCTCATTCTGGAGAACTCATGCCGTAGTCCCAAGACTTCAAAGGAATTTTTCATGAGGCTCCTTACAAGTACGCATTTCATAGATTACTGACTCTGTCTGGAATTGGATTTGAAACAAGAGCCAGTTCTCATGACCTTCCTTTGCATGTTGGGATGTGGGTTGACTTCAGGCCAACTGGTGTTCCTTGATCAAACTAGAGGTGGCAAATATAGAGGCTAAAAGGACAGGACCATGGTTCTGTTAGCAGTACAATCTCTGCTGTCATCCATAATAATTCAAGTGTGGCCCTGTGTTTGTTGCAATAGGCATGTTCGGGGAGAACCTGGATCCAAATAATCTTGTACCTATAAAACAAATTGCATAGTCCTAAAGAGACCACTGTCTGCCTGCCAGACATCATTGGGTTTTTGTAAAGGTTTAAAATACTGCTTTTGGAGGAAAGAAAGGATTGCAGAGGCAACCAAAGATAAAAGCCACTGGCAAGCTGGCAAAATGGACTTGAACACCTCCTGAAAAATGCAGATCAACTTGTATGTGAAGCTCACAATTAAGCAATTATCAGACTGTTTAAGCTGTTCTGTGTTCACATTCCTTGTTACTGAAAGCATCTTGTGCACTGCCCCATATGGCATAAGCATGTATTGACCACATCATTTGCATTGTTTGGAAAATATATAAATATTTTTTTTAAATGCAACAATTTTTTTCAGGTATTTGAATTCATTAAAGTCATGGATTATCACATGGAGGCACTTATCATGGGTAAAACGTTCCTAAAGTGTTTCTGAAGTGTGAAGGTATGATAGCGCATCACACTTCTAAAACGTCATTGAGGTGTTCCGCTTCTCTCTTGTCAATGAAGCATTCATGGAGAAGCCATTTTTTGAATAACGGGATCTTCCCTGCCCTCTCTGTTCCACAAAAAAAAATGGCTTTGCATGCCATCTCTGACACACGTGCCATAGGTTTGCCACCACAGGTTTAGACTCACTCACTCAGGAGGGCTACACTGTAAAATATGGGTGTATTTTTTGAATGAGATCTTATGACTCTTAGATGTGCCCTGAGAACCTGCTGTTCTTCATTAAAAAATAAAGCAGTGGTTCTCCAGCTTTTTGCCCTTGTGATGCCCCCACACCCCGTTCGACATAGTAAATGAATAAAAACATTTTGTTTGATTAGTGAGCATATTTTTGTCCATACAATCATGCATATTCATAAATATACAGGCATATATTCATGCAGAAACATCTCTTCCTGAGAACTGGGGCAGTGGTGGTGGAAGGCAGAGGCCATGATCCAGAGAGCTTCTCTGCTCTCCTCCTCCTCCCTCACACAGTGGCTGCTCCAACTACCCTTTTTGTTTCTCTTCCCCTTCAGAAGAGAAAATGTTTGGGAAGTGGAGGAAGAGGGATCAGGATCAGGATCTTCAAGTCTCATGAACCCTTGAGTGTCTTTTGACTCCCCCTTGCAGGAGTCCTGCTCCACTGTTTGAGAACCACTCCCTTAAAGAAAATTAATATATATCCAGTAGTAATTCCTCACATATACCCAGCAATTTATCACTGTAAGAAAGTTGAGATCTGTACTCTTGTAGGTTATACAGGTTGTATTATGCAGTATTCATGAAGCAACCTGGCAATTTTTGGGTTGGTAGTATTTTTGGAGGAACACCTAAGGTTGAACAAAAGCTACATAGAAGCTGGATCAATAAATAGTAGCAGGAGGTATTTGGCATATATAGCATAGGGCACAAAGCTTGCAGAACAGAACAAGACACTGGGTTATAATGAATAGATTGTGCATTTAAAAAAACTATACCTAATGCTATAAATATTGATTCCACCTTCCCATGTCAAATGTGTAATTGCAGCACCTGCAAGTTAATAGAAGATAGCCAGAATCTGATGTTGCTGTGTAAGTTCCATTTTAGGATATACTCCGTGGTGGCCTAATTCAAATGATAAAAGTCACCAGTTCTTTCAAATGTATTTTTTCTCTTTTTGCTTCAGGCACCTTGTGCTAGAAATCCTCTTGCACTCTGAGCACATCATTTCACCTCCACCATTCCTATCCCTATTCCAAAAGTCGTCTACTGCAGCAAGTCACTAATGTAATACATGCTGGGATGGGTGTGGATGAAGGCCACAATCCTGTCACTATCCAATCCAGGGGTTATCCAGCCATTGTGTTTTTAGCATGTCTATCCAAATAAACTCACTAATGCATTTTGATTTTGTTGTTCACACTATTTTTAAAAACTGGAACTGCATCTATGAGCATCTCTGCATGTTCTGTTGCTCACATGTGTGAGCAATGTGAATAAAGATGGAGTCGACGATGCCAATGTATTCAAAACATGTTCAAGCGCTGCAGAGTTTTATCCCAATTTATTCTGGGTCTATCTGCATTGGTTATTTACACAGCCAACAATGCAAATATTTTAGGGAAACTCATGGGGGGAGGGGATGAGATCAATTATCCTGGGTAAAGTGGGGTTTTTTGGCAGCCCCCCCCCCAAAAAAAAACTTGCTCAAGTGCCTTCAAAATGCATGTAAACAACAAAGATCCAACCCACATTCTACTGGGATTATTTTCACTGGTTAACTGGTTCACTGGTTAACAATAGGTTAACAGGTTAACAATACCAATATTGGTGGTGGCAGCAGTGACAAGCAATGGTGGCAAAAATAAAATGGTTGAGCAGGATGTGATGAATGAGGAAATGGCACTGAAAGCCATCTCTGTCAGGAGAGAATCATTTCTTTGGCCTACCATGACCACAACACAATTAAACCAATCAAATGCCCCCCCTTTCCCCAGTATTCTGACATGATAGTTTGTTACTCGAGTATACACCAGTAAAAGGAGTCTGGCCTATATTTTGCAGACAGGGTGCAGCCTACAGTATCCTGGCCCCAGAGCTGTACTGACCTCTGCTCTTTGTTTCCTGTGGCTCTCCCTTCTGATGCCAGGTGGCTATTCACATGTGAATCCCACTGAACCACCTGGTGCATTGGCAGCATTGGCATGGTGCTTTACTAAGTCAGAAGAAGACACACAGTCTCAATCAAATGTGCTTCATTTCGACCTCAGAACAAGTTATGTGTGATAGAGGCAGCCATGCTGGGTAGCACAGTGGCATGCATTTTAAACAGCCGCTTGGAAGATAGGGAGGAACTAATAACTTTCTAAACTCTGTTTTAAGAGGGGTATAATTTGGGTTTGGTGCTGAACAGGCTGGACATTGTCTATATTATGGAATTCTGGGATTTGTAGTTTTGTGAGCCTTCTTGGTTAGAGCGCTCAACAAACTACAAATCCCAGGATTCCATGACAGTTATAGTGGTGTCAAACTGCATTAATTCTGCAGTGTGACAGCAACCTATGCTCCAGGCCACTCCACAATCTGAGAATCACTCCAGCAAAGATGTTCCAGTCCAGAGTTCTAATGGCTGAAATAAGGTAGTCTGCATACCAAGTTGAGAGATAGGAAGATCCAGTTCTTTTTTTAGAATGGCGAATGAAATGTTTATGATAAGGTGTTCACATATTTATTGTCCCTCAAATCATTTCTAAAAGCCATGTTAGAGCAAGACTTTTATATAAAATAATAATTAACATAGGACATTTCATGTTTAACTCTCGTTTAAATCCTGTTTGCCCCCTAATGTGATAAAGCAGTTAGTTTCCTTTTTTCATTTCTTTATATGGGAACGAGTATGTTATGTCTTCTTGACACTATGGAGAACTAGTGGAGACAAAATATTTTTCTCCATTTTATTAATGTTGATGGTCTCCTCTCTTTTAGGGGGTGAGGGAGCTATTTTTCCTCAAACTAGCAAAAGCAAAGAGGTTCCTTACAGTTTAGGTGTTCCTTACAGTTCTTGTGCCCTTGCAACTCATTTTTATGTTTGTTGTGTAGAATGTAACTTGATGTTGACCACGGAATGACCAGAATCCCCTGCCTAACTGTAAGCAGTGTAGCCTCTGCAACACAGCCATTTCCATGGTGAACAGGAGGATGAGCAGAGACAAGTCCAACCATTTTCTTGTAGCTGGATGTGCTGCAAGGATATCATTTGCAGAGCATTCACCAGGATCCCAGAGGTCCCTGCAGATGCCTCTTACAGCACATCTACAAGAAAACATCTGGACACATCCCTACTCTTATATATTTATTGCTTTTTTAAAAAGTTATCCCCCCTCCCCCAAAAAAGAACATTTTTTCCCCACATGGCTTAAAAATTCTACATATTTTACATCTCTAATCATGCTGAGATTTCCTGGGTCCCTGTACTAGTGTCTCCCTGAGTGTTCCTTCTGACAAATACAGTGCCAGCAGTTGATCACAGAATCATGTTGGAGGACCTACAAATGCCTAGAGAAGTTTTTCTCTCTCTCTCTAGGAACATCTAGGTTCTCCAGCACAACTCCATGGTCAACTTCCAGCAGAATTCCACTGGAGGAATAAGAGATTCCTAGAGAGAACATATTAATCAAAACCACAAATAATCAAATCTGCAAAAGCTAAATCTGCAAATGTGGAGGGCCAACCGTGGATGTAAAAGCAAAGATATATGTAAACTAGACAGGACTATGTGCACACAGTCCAAGCACCATTCCTTAAGTCGACCACCCTACTCATTGTCACATGCCTGATGAATATCTCTTATTTCCCCTGTGTGTTTTTGTTCCCCTTTAGCTGACATTAAATAGCAAAGCCCTATCAGTAAGGAACTGCCTATTTCTTTAGCCTGTAGAACCATGGGTGGTGTTAATAATAAAACATGGTATTATTGAGAAGTTAGGCACTTTTGAAATCAGAGAATAAACCATGGGATCAAGGGAAAGCAGCAAAGGGAAAGGATAAATACTTTGTAATGCTGCCAGCTAGGCTCTGCCCTCACAAACTGCTCTATGAACTGCTGCTCCAGTTTAAATTAAATATGAATGGGAAGAATTATTTGAGAAACTCAAATCCTAAAAAGACTTTTCATATTTGCGGGGTTATGTTTGAACTGCTTTAATATAAAGAGATGAATGTGCATAGGAATACGCATATATGGGAACCGGTTAAACTAAACTTAAGTCAATAGGAGACGTGGAAATAAAACTCCTAAAAATTCCCATGTGAGAGCCTGAACTTATTCAATGAAAGCCAATTGTATAATTTACCATAAGTCTTCTTGTCAGAAAGCTTCAGATTTCCCTTTTCGCTTCAAGCCACTAAGGTATATTTCTCACATTAATTCTGGCAATGGTAAAGCTACCATGAGGCTTTTACACAGTGAGATCTTGGGATTGTTTCTTAGCTTATGTTTTATACTACGCAACAGGCTTGCCACTTTACAATCTAGACACTGGAGGCATGCTCATATGCATCATTCAGGAGCCAGGGCAGGTGACTCAAGCTACTGCCACGCTGCAGAAATAAAGCAGTTTAAAACCACTTTTAACTACCATGACTCAATGCCAGGGAGTTCTGGGATTTGTAGTTTTATGAGATATTTATCCTTCTCTGTCAGAGAGCTCTGGTGCTCCCACCAAACTAAAAATGCCAGAACTCACTAATGAAGCCATGGAATTTATAATGATGGCAAACTGCTTTATTTCTGCAGTGTGGCCGCAGTCTCAGACCCCTGCAGGTTCATTTCTGAGTCTTTTCATCTGCATCTCTATGTAATCTGCTGTAAGGAAGATGATTCTTACAGCATACCACCTGGTAAATCATATTTCATTTCTTATGTCTATGTCTGGCAGAAATCAGGGGAATTCCATTGGGTCACAACATTATGAACCCAGTAAGCCAGTTGTGTTTGGCTTTCTTTTGAAGGCACTTACACAGACTCCAAGCACCAGTTAGTAATCTTCTTTATAGGTTCTGGTGCAAACATGCCAAAGGTACATTTAAGAATGGAAGCACATCCCATGCTTAAATTTCCACTCTGTCTTTTGAAGATCAGGGCCAAACTAAGTGTGAGGGAGAAAATTCATGAGTAGAATTAAAATCTCTCAGGGTTGGTTCCCATGTCACTGGGATAGAGGTCCCATTCTGGGATTTAGTCTAAGGTTTAAAGGAGGTCTCCAAGAAACTGAACATTCATCTCCCTCAAATCGGTTCAGCACTTTGGATAGCTCTTCTAAAGTTTAGAATAAAATGCAGAGCAGATTTGCCACCCTACTCACATGGAAGCTACCAGCAGTTACTGCTTTTACTACAAGCAAGGAATACCCACATTATGCCTGCATACAAAGTGAATGCATTTATGTCACTTGTGAATAATATCCTTCGTTTTGGTGTGCCTTCAAGTTGTTTCTGGCAAGTTTTGTTGAGAGCTGCCTTCATCTGAGGTTGAGAGAAGGTGACTTTCCCAGATCATCCAGTGGGTTTCCATGTCTGAGCAGGTAACAGTAACAGTAAAAGTGCAGTAATAGTCATCACTTTTGTTTCCAGCTGGAATGTTTTTACAAAGAGCAAAGAAGGATTGGGGCCCTAGTTTCCTAAAGTCCTAGTTCAGCACTCAAACCACTACACCACTCTGGCACACTAACTACACAGGGAGAAGTCAGGCTCCTTAAATCTCAGTATTTGCCTAGAAGAATGGCTGCTTTCAATGCATGCTGTGTGTATCAGAATCAGGTGAAATGGAATCCAAGCTTATGCATTTTTATGTGTATGGTGGTATTAGATTATGAGACAGAAAGTGAGAATTGGCTCCTGATCTGATGATGATGAGTTTCAGGATGTGATAAGTGTCACATTGTAATACACTTGATAATTCAGAAGGCAGAAAGTGGTGTGTGATTGCCATGCAAAAACTACAGGAAAAAAAGTTACTCCATTATGTCTTTACCACAGCAAAATGTACTGTGAGAGGTTTGCTAATGTCAAGAATCACTGAGTGCCTGGATGCAAGGATATATGTGTGTGTAGGTGTAGGTGAGAGAGAAAATCTCACTCCTTCTGCCCTTTAGCTATTGCAGTGATATTTGGACAGATCATTCTTGGCTCAGCCAAACATCCTCTGCATAACCTTTGAAAACTTCATTTCATCTTTGTTCTTACATCAACCCTGCTGGAAAGCTGGGTAAGAAATAAATAAAGAGCAAAAACTGGCTGAAGACCAGATGCTGAATATGTGCTAAGCACTTCCAGGTAAATAGTTTTATTTTTAAATAATAAAAGAGGTTACAGTGACCACATGCTATTTTGCACATATCCTGCTGTGCTAGGGCCCAGTTACCCCAAGGTGATGAATATAAATTGATGCCAGAGAGGGGAGGTGGGAAGGAATATGGTGATATACCAAGAGGAAGCTATCACAAGACCTTGTTGGGAATATTACATACCTGCCAAAGACAGCAGAGGGGAGTTTTATGTTCCACAGATCCTCCCAGCCTCTGTGGGCCAGAGTCTAATATCTAGCCAAGAAGAACACTAGAAGGATACAGCTTACCTCGGGAATTTGATTCTGCAGAGCTTTGTGAGGGATTGTGGAAGAAGCAGGAAGTGTGGTCCTTGCCAAGAAAGACCACCCGCCTTAGTCACCATGGCAAACTGAATCCTCGATCTTGGGTCTGCAATTTCCCTTCCCTGTGGCGAAATGGCTTGTGCCTGTGGTTGCGTTGCCAAAAGACAGGCAAGCTCAGCTGTAGTCCAAACTAACTGCCCAGACTTGATTACATTCCTGATGCACCACAAACTTCATTTTATGAAATAATACTTTGGAGGGAAAGTTGAAAGTGCATTCCCAGAGGTGGAATAAAGTCTCTGGTCTTTTTGTTCTGTTGATTTACCCTCTAGCTAAACTATTTTACCATTTGTGTTCATTTAAAGGCCTTTGGCAGACCCTATGTGTGCATGAGGGAAAGAAAAGGAAAGAAGGAGATTCATATAGAATTGTAAAGATAAAAATGTTGGCTAGACAGTCTTATCATGCCAAGTTTGCTTTGTTTTAAAATTCTGAGCACCATGTAATTCAACACGTTCAAAGAACTCTGGGACTCATTAGCCATTATCCAAATCTTGTTATAGCCCAAGAGTTTGACACATAAAGGTTTGGGATCTAAATCGGGCTAGATTCACATTATATGCAGGTTAGGGATGTACATCTTCATTCATGCAAGCATGAATGAAGACAAGAGTTTTGTCCTTGCTGCATAAGCTCATGATGGTTTCTATACAATTTTCAATGACAGCTTATACTTTGGGATCTTTTCTTTTGGAGGATGGCTGTATGTTTTTGCAGAGAAAATAAGATGTATATGCAAAAAAGTCAATTTTCTATGAAAAAATTGGCATGTATTAATGCAAATGAGCTAGTGTGATTCAGTAGCTTTAGTGTTGGACTATTGCTTTGGAATGCCAGGATTCAAATCCTCATTTGGCCATGGAAACCCACTGGGTGACCTTGGGCAAGTCACACTCCCTCAGTCTCAGAGGAAGGCAATGGCAAACCCCCTATAAACAAATTTTGCTAAGAAAACCCTGTGATAGATTTGCCTTAGGGTTGCTACAAGTCAGAAACAACTTGAAGGTACCCAACAACAAATTTAATGTTAAAATTAACAACAAATGACAAATGAATTTTCCAGCACAGCATCACAGCCAACAGGAGAACAGGGTCCCAAAACAAATTCCCTTGCTGAGTAATCAAATTCAAACCTCATTGCTTAACATATCTGGAGCCTGAAATGCATCCTCCAAGGTGAGGCCAATGGAAGATTGATTTCCATGGGTTATATACTGCAGAAGCAAACAAAATCAAAGTGCACAAGTATGACCCTTCTTCCCAAAATTGCTAGAAAGACTGTACAGTACAAGCAGGTTAGCAAAAGAGAGGGGAAAAAAATCACTCTCCAGTTTATTATTCGCATGCATCTATACTATAGAAATAATGCACTTTGACACCACTTTAAGTGTCGTAGCTCCATCCTATGGAATTCTGGGATTAGTTGTTTTACAAGTTCTTTAGCCTTCTCTGCTGTGGAGTGCTGGTACCACGCAAAACTATAAATCCCAGAATTCTGTAGGATGCAGCTATGGCAGTCAATGTGGTGTCAAACTGGATTAGGTCTACAGTGTAGATGTACCTTTTGTCTTCATTTTTACTAGCTTCAAACTGTAAAGCAAAGGGGAAAATCATCCATTAAGTTAATACAAGTTAACATTTTAATACAAGTTAATAC
Organism: Urosaurus nigricauda; assembly: GCA_034509955.1. Lineage (NCBI taxonomy): Eukaryota > Metazoa > Chordata > Lepidosauria > Squamata > Phrynosomatidae > Urosaurus > Urosaurus nigricauda. The sequence goes on from JAOEGL010000003.1 coordinate 91,291,621, forward strand.
AATTAATTAATTAACACATTAATAATATATTAAGGCATCAATCAATTAATGTATTAATACGTCAATACAAATTAACCCATTCATGCCACTGCACAGCTGTCAATGCTTGGCCATGATGATAACAAGACTCCAAAATCTATCTGCCTGATGGCAGAAGCCCAGCTCACTACAGATGTTAAAGGATCTGAAAGCCAAGTCTTATGAGGAATAGTTGAGGGAGCTAGGTATGTTTAGTCTGATGAAGAGAAAATTGAGAAGTGATATGATAGCTGTCTTTGAATAGCTGAAAAGCTAAGCAGATTGTTTTCAGCTGCTCTTAAGGGCAGGACCTGAACCAATCAATTAAAATTGCTACAAAGGAGATATTGGAAAAACATTAGAAGAACAATGATAAAAGCTATTTGACTATGAAGGCGGTGAGGGACTCTATTTCATGGAGGTTTTTAAACAACAGTTTGATGGCTATCTGTTGGGTTTGCTTCAGCTGTGGATTTCCTGCAATGGTAGGGTGTGGACTAGGTGCCCTTGGTGATGACCTTCCAATCCCATATTTCTGTTATTTTATTAATTTAACCAGTGCGGATTGCTGAGAATTTCACACAGATTGTTTCCAAAAATAGCTTGCCAAATTTTGCAGATTTCTTCATTCATTTACATGGGTAGAATATACACATTTCAATGTGGGACAAAGCAAAACTGACAAGATTTATCCATCCCTGACATGGAAGTTCAAAATACTCACATGAGCTCAACACAGTTTCATCTGTGCTTTCACCATTATTCTAATTCTCAAACCTCCTCTCCCTTATCTCTGAAGTCAATGTTGTATTCAGGGTTTATTTTTCAACAACTTGCTAATGTGACACTTATTACTGCAATTGTTATTTGTTTGAAAAGAAACAAATGTCCTATTCTGAACTCCTTTTTTATCGCTATATTTGTGCACATTATGTCAGAAAATCAAATCAAGTCATCTGCTCAGAATATTCTAAAACAGTTTTTATTCTAGCTTTCCCCCCCCCCCCCTTTTCTTAATGGCACATTTTGGATGTAGTCCAAATACAGGCAAAATCAACAATAATCACATTTTAAAAAGCCTTTTAAGATCTTCCAGGGAATAGATTTGTGGTAGAGAAATGACAGTTCATAAATGTTCATTTTCTTTCCTTTCAATTTCCACGGATTAAAAAAAAAATAAACATCAAAATGTATACAGCTACATCCAAAACAATAGCCAGAAGCCAGTATGCTTTTTTCCCTAAAAAGGAAATTGTACTATGTTGTACATTGGTAACAGTTGAGTTTTCCACATTTTGTTCATAGAAGCATCATACAAATTGCATGATTTTAAAATATTTCAGCCATGATTTAAAATTACACCTTGAAGCTCAGTCCATAAACCTTTTGTGTATTTCAAATTTTATTTAATAACACAGTACCGTTGAGAGGAAGTGCGGTATAGTGCTTTGAAATTTGGACTTAGGAGTCTAGGAGACCAAGATATGAACCCTTGCTCGGCCATGGTCATACTCTCTCAGCCTCAGAGGATGGCAGACACAAACCTACTCTGAACAAATCTTGCAAAGATAATGTCATAAAAGATTTGCCTTAGGGTTGCCATAAGTCAGAAACAACTTGAAGGTTCCCAAAACAACATTAACACCAATTGTCCAGATAATTGGTAAAATTGTTCAGTTGTCCAGAGAGTTTTATTTAAGAAAATGGTGCAGTATGGTGCAGTCATACAGAAAGTACAACAATGATACAGTTGTCCAGGTAATTTTACTAAAAAAATAAAGTGCATTCTCTTTTGGAAACCAGAGTGGCAAATCATTTTTAAATATGTTGTAGGGTTCCTGTGCACTGTTTAACTCTGAAAAATCTTCTGGCTATGTCCAGGGTTTAGTTTGTTTATGTGGTCTGGCAATTTTTATCAGTACGTGTGACCTGTAAAGGGTTTGGGGGGAATAGAAAACTGTCCCCAAAACTTACCACAGTTACCCGTGCATAGTGTAGAAGCAATGTTGTTGTTGACCTCCCTCGAGCTGACCTCCACTTTTAGTAACCCTGTGGATAAGACATCTCTAAGCCCCCCTGTCCTTTACTACTCAGCTTCAGTCTTGTAGATTCAGGCCCATGACCTCCCTGGTTGAGTCTATCCATCGGGGTTGCATTATTCCTCTCTTTCTACTCCACTCTACCTTTCATAGCATTATTGTCTTTTCTAATTAAACATGTCTTCTCATGATGTGACCAAAGTACGAAAGACTCAATTTTAATCATCTTAGCTTCCAGGGAGAGTTCAGTCTTGATCTGTTCTAGGACCCATTTCTTTGTCTTTTGGGCTGTCCATGGTATTCCCAGCATTCTTCTCTAGCACTACATTTCAAATGAGTTGCCATGCCCAGCCTGGAGGATGACTCGGAGGACTCAGAGGATGAGCCAGAGCCTCTGGGACCTGAGCCTGCAATTGGGGAGCCTGAGGCAGGTCCTAGTTTTGCTGTAGCAGAGTCTGGGGCCTCTCCAGAGGTTCAGCAGCCAAGTCTGCTGCTAATCAGACACACCTGAACATGTGCTGCCTGCCTATTTAGGCAGCTGGAGCATTTGTGTCTAGTTGCCAGTGATTATCTGACCTTCTTGAGGAAAGACTCTGTCTCTGGCTCCTGAACCCTTGCTTCTTGGACCACTGACCCATCTTGTTTATCTGGAACCCTTGACCTTGGACTACCTTATCGACCCACTTATCTGATACCCTGGACCTCGCATTTCTGGACAACTCTTTTGGTAATACTTCTTGTGATACTGCACTTAGACTCAAAGACTTTGTTACTTAGCTCTGGCTCTGCCAGTTGTTGGTTTGTTTGTTTGGGTACTGAGCTGGCCTTATCAGCCATTTGGCCACTTTCCCAGACATGAGTTTATTTTCTTGTTATCTGTTTTCTTCATTGTCCAACTCTCACATCTGTTCATGGTGACTGAAATACAGTGGCTTTGATTATTCTAACTTTCAGGCTTAATTGTATATCTTTACTCTTCAGGATCTTGTCTAGTTCTTTCATAGCCTCCCTGTCCATTCCTTGTCTTCTTCTGATTTCTTGACTGTAGTCTCCATTCTGATCAATATTTGATCTAAGGTATGGGAAAATTTTAACTTTTTCTATTTCCTCATTGTCTAGGTTGAATTTAGGTAGATCTTCCATTGTCATTATTTTTGTTCAGCAGCAAACCTTCCTTTGTGATTTCTTCCTTGACTTTCCTTAGTAATTGTTCCAAGTCCTGTTACTGTGCTGCCATCCTCATATCTTAGATAGTTCATGTTGGTTCCTCCTCTCTTCATTCTTCCTTCTTCTAAGTGTAAACCTGCTCTTCGTATGATATTTTCTGTATACAAGTTGAACAAGTAGGGTGAGCAGCAGCAAGAAGGGTGATTTGAGTCCCAAAAGAGCACATAGCAGGTGTGTAACTATAGAAGGGGATATGGGCACTTTCCCCTATTCAGAATTTCCATCACAAATATTTTTTGCTTAGTTCCAAAAATTTCTAGCACCACAGTAACGTAAAACTTCAGTTGAGCACTAAGAAATATGGTTTGGGAGTCCAAAGAAAAAGTGCAGAAAAAGTTACCAAGGAAAGGTGAACATGACGAATGTATGAATTCTAGGTGAGCATGATGTTCAGTGGAGATTATCAGATGGGGGACAGGTGCAGACCCCATCTTTATCCCATCTGTGGCAGTGATCACATGAAAGACATTCTCATATGTTGTGATGATCCTGTCATAAACTTGTCAGTGAAGTCAAATTGCATTAACGGGTTCTTCTGTTATTGCAAAATGAAGGACAAGGATGGGACAATTCCACTTCACTGATGGGACAATGACAGGATCAGCGTGATGTTGTCTGAAAGACTTTCCTGTAATCACATGGGAAAGATGGGGGCAAGGATGGGAAAAGGATGAGAGAAGGATGTCCCATCTCCCGTCTCCCATCTGATAATCCCCAGTGTTTCACTCTCTGTGATGCTAAAAATCTGGAGACCTAGAAAATTTCATGGAGGGGGGACAATTCTTCTTTGGGGGAGCAATGGCCTCATTTTTCTCCTCCATAGTTAAACACCTGGCACAGAGGCACTACTACACATGGGATTAACTGTCTAACTAGACCAAAAAGATAGAAATTGGACATGGTTCTGTCAAATGCATAGTGTCAATGGCAGTGGGTAAGCCATGTGACAACAATAGGAAGGGTGAAGTCAGTGTGATTTTCTGAAAGAAGATCTTGAGAAGGAAGCAGAAAGAAAAGTCAACACCAACTTAACAAGAGGCAGTTCAATGAAGAAGCAGTTCCAGATACTCACGGCTTCCTTTGCACGAAGAAAGCCTGGGTAGAGTTGTGTGGAACTGTAGTTGAGTTGAGTGAGCCATTCTAAAAGATATGGAGAATATCTTCTTGCTTTAAATTTTGTATTGTGATATAGATATTGAAGTAATAGAAGCCAGTGTGGTTTAGTCGTTTGAGTGTTGGACCAAGACTCTGGACATCAGGGTTTGAATCCCTGCTCAGCCATGGAAATGCACTAGGTGATCTTGGGCAAGTCACACACTCTCAGCTTCAAAGGAACACAAAGACAAACAAATCCTCTCTGAATAATCTTGCCAAGAAAACCTCGTGATAGGGTTGCCTTAGGGTTGGCATAATTTAGAAATGACTTGAAGGCACACAACACCACAATCCAAATAATAGACAGAGATGGATACTACATTAATGGAGCATCACAGTATGCAGACTCTTTCCACTTTAAATGCGCAAAAATAGCAACCGGGGAAGGTTGGTAGAGAGCTCCCCATGTATTTGTAAACAGACAGTGATACTATTTAGAAATCTATGCGTGCTTTCACACTTCACTGGGTATACACATACACAAAATTTAATAGGACAAGCCACTCACAGGTAAGCTAAGGGAAGGAAAAGACAAAGTGGGATGACAGAAGACAAGAAGCTCAACTGGAGTCAGGGGGGGGGGGGGAAAGCAGTGGAAGAGGTGGGAGTGAGCTATAGCTTGAATAGATATGTGAGGAACAGGACAATGACATAATGATATGATGAAGCATACTGGAGAGTCACAGAAATGAAATGGAGCAATTATATACTCACCACCATAGGAGAAAAAGAGTTTGTTGTGGGTTTTCCCACCAAAACATTTATCTTGAAATATAAGAATACAGACAGGAGAAATATTTTTAAAAAGAAGCAACTAAGAAGGTAAGTAATTGTCAGGGGATGGGGTTGGAAGCTAGCTAACAACAGTCCTTAGGGGTTGTACTAGTAAGTTTATGAGACCATTTGAACAAAAAAATCGGTTAATATATATTCTATCAGGTTCCTCCTCCTTCATTTTGGCCAAAAAGAGATTCTGAAGTAGAGATCTGCCTGGCACATGAAAATCAATGAATATTCAGTCAACATCCTGAAATATCTGCCAAAAGCCAAACCACCCTTTCCTGATTGCTTTCACCTTAGTTTCATTCTTTGTCACTGAGGCACTTCATGTAGGAACAAGCAATTACAGCTATCAGTGATAAAACTGACTACTTCTTAAGCCATCGTAGCACATTATTCCATTTGTAATGGGTTAAACAGTATTTGGAGGCTCTTGATCATGAGCCAGAATAATGTCGTTTTAGTGTTCACCTACATTGGGGGTGGGGTGGGGGGGGTGGAGTCAGGATCTGATACAAAATCCTGAAAAATGCTATATGCTAATTACTCCTCTGGAGAACAGGCTGTCTAGACAGTCAAGCAGGTTAGAACAAGGTATGAGGAAGGAGGCAAAAATTCAAAATAGAACCATAGCAACAATAAGTAGTAAGCGATGCAAGCAAATTATATCTATGCTAATTCTACAGTAAGGCTTGACAAAACAATTTAAAAAGGTGGGGGATGTGCAATCAACCTCCCTCAAATATATACTGTACTCAAAATTTCCCAAATGAAAGCAAAGAAATTTGAGGGAAATGCACATGCCAGAGAGTTCTGAAGAGGGATTCAATGTATAATTTTTATACTATTTCTAAAACCTGCATGAGATAGACCTAAAACATTAACTAGCTCTTTTTCTGTTCTTAACATTTGTGAATATTTACCAAGTATGGCACATGCATTGTTGAAAGGGTTGAAGACAAGCCTGAAAGGAAAACAAATCATGAGCTGTCACCTCATTGTGCCATAAGTCTTCTGGCTCCTGTGTCACCTCATTGGTTGTCACTTGAAGAAAAGGGAAATGATGTGTCTTGCATCACACCATTTTATACGATCATACCATAAACCTAGAACTCTATGATTCCAGCTTAACTGCCATGGCTGCACCCTATGGACTCATGGGCTTTGTAATTTGGCACTAGATTGCACTAAAGCTCTCCAGGTGAGAATGCTACCTTCCTTCCCTAAACTACAAATTCCAGAATTCCCCAGGATGTTGCCATGGCAGTTAAAGTGAAATCATAGTACTATACATGTGCAGTGTGAAAGGCACCAATGGCACCTATTGCTTGGAAGGCATCTATTGCTTGACTGTGATGGGCAGAGAGACCTGAGCCAATGCTGCAATATAGGCAACTTTAACAACACTTCACAAGACTCAGTCTAATGAAACAATGCTTATGGATTCAGACCCTACAGCAATTTGGCAGAGCATAAATCTGTACTTCCACTGCCTACACTCATGTGCATAAAGTCTACCAGTCAAGTGCTAGTGTTCACCTCCCATGGCCACTTGTTGACCAGGGAAGGCTGGTGTGCCTAAACAGCATGCAGCTGTGCTGTATAGTTAGGCCCACCAAAAAGGTGGCATCCTCCCAGAGGTTCTCTGGAGGCCTGAAAGGATGGTGTTATATTGAGTGAAGAAGGTCCTGGATACTTTCTTCTGAACTTAAAACAGTACACATAGGCATAACAGACATATGCCTGCATATCTCACCAACAGCATTCCAGTTTATAGTGTGTCATTGTTACATGTTACTTTATAAAGTGATAGAGTAGGCAACCTGGTACTCTCCATATATTTTGGTATATACGGTCCATGGTCATGGTGTTTGGAATTGTAATATAAGACATGGGAAGACATCTGTTTCCAATCTTCATTTTTATGGCAAAACATAGCAGGCAACAAATAGAAAGTCATATACATTAGGCAAAAGAAAAGAAGCCCTGGTGGTACAGTGGTTAAATGTTGGTAGTGTAGCTGCAATGTTGTAAGTTTGATCCTAGGGGAGGGCTCCAAGGTTCACTCAGCCTTCTGTCCTTTTGTAGGTTGGTAAAATTAGTACCCAGCTTGTTGGGGGCAGTTGGCTTACACATTGTAAACTGCTTAGGGAGTGCTAGTTCACTGATAAGCTGTATAGAAATGTACTTGCTATTGTTATTGCTATTTGCTATAAAAGAATGAGAGATGGAATTATACACATTTACAAGAAAACCTAGCAATAGCAAGTACATTTCTATACCACTTATCAATGCACTTATGCACTCCCTTAGCTGTTTGCAACGTGTAAGCCAATTGCCCCTAACAAGCTGGGTACTCATTTTAGCAACCTCCGAAGAATGCAAGGTTGAATCGACCCTGAGCCCCTGGCTGGGATTGAACCCACAACCTTGTGGTTTGTGAGTCAGTTGCTGCAGTACAGGTGCTTAACCACTGTGCCATCAGGGATCTAACTCCCACATACTTGGGAATAAGCCCCATTTCACTCAGTTCAGCTTACTTTTGAGTAGACTTACCTAGAAGAGCATAGTTAGGCTTTGTTTCTATTAGGGTTTAGGACTACCAATTTGCCTCAGACAAGGAAGTGACTTTTTAAATAGCAATGATGGTAAATGGAGCGAATAATCATAGAATCATAGAATCATAGAATCATAGAGTTGGAAGAGACCACAAGGGCCATCCAGTCCAACCCCCTGCCATGCAGGAACTCCCAGTCAAAGCATCCCCGACAGATGGCTATCCAGCCTCTGCTTAAAGACCTCCAAGGATGGAGACTCTACCACACTCCGAGGGAGTGTGTTCCACCGTCGAACAGCCCTTACTGTCAGGAAGTTCCTCCTAATGTTGAGGTGGAATCTCTTTTCCTGCAGCTTGCATCCATTGCTCCGCGTTCTGGTCTCTGGAGCAGCAGAAAACAAGCCTGCTCCCTCCTCAATATGACATCCCTTCAAATATTTGAACAGGGCTATCATATCACCTCTTAACCTTCTCTTCTCCAGGCTAAACATCCCCAGCTCTCTAAGTCGTTCCTCATAGGGCATGGTTTCCAGACCCTTCACCATCTTAGTTGCCCTCCTTTGGACCCGCTCCAGTTTCTCCACATCCTTTTTGAATTGTGGTGCCCAGAACTGGACACAGTATTCCAGGTGGGGCCTCACCAAAGCAGAATAGAATCCATTCTAATGCAGCAATAAACTAACATTCTAGTTATGGAATATTTTATTTAGCTATTGTATTTTTGTTGTAGCTGAAGCAGGTTCCTTGATTTTAAGAGTTTTGCCTCAAACCATGTTTCATAACTCTCAAAGAATGTGGTTATCTTTCAACCATGTTAGAATACATTGTGTAATTATTGCATTTTACAGTAAGAGACCTTAGTATATATGACAAGTCAGTTACATATATCTCAACCACCAGCCTCTGATATGCCTGCATATTTTTCCCTTCCTCTAACCCAGGATTGGAATTATGTAGATGTTGTTGTTGTTGTTGTTGTTATTATTATTATTATTATTATTACTAACCTTTATTTATATCGTGCTGTAAATTTACACAGTGCTGTACATACAATATTTTAATATTTTTATTGGACTGCAGTTCCAGTCAGTCCCAGGCAACATAGCTCAACAACATCTGGAAACCTACACAATTCCCAACCCTGATCTAACCTAATAAATATTTGTATTCTATATTTCTCCCAGCTCTTATAGTCAGCGCATTTGTCATTTATCAAAGAGTCAATACTCTGTAGCCAAGATTTGATGTGGTTAAGAAGATTTAATGCAGTTGAGAATGTGGGTTTTCTGAAACCACTTAGTTGCCTCTAGGTTTTTACATGCAATTCACTGGAACTTCTTTGAATAATGAAGCAAATCATATAATCATCAGGGGTGGGCAACTTAGGGGCTCTACACACTGCCCCTAAGGGGTGGTGGTAAGCCAGATCAGGGCCACTGCAACCTCATGCTGCAGCCCTGATCCAGCCTTTGGAGGGTGCAAAAAGGAACCGCAAAAAGTGGGTCCTTTTTGTGCCCTCCAAAGGGTGCCATAGCCACAGCAGCACAGCTGTATGTTGCCCCTTTGGCACTGCGTCATCTGGATGCAGTGCTGGAGGTGCACCATGGTGCTGCACACCATCTGGAGCAGCACGTGGTATGGTGCCTTGTGGATGGAGTCAGGGCATGCGTTGTCAGGACATTGCACCCTGACTCTGCTCACAGGCCGGCTTTTGGGGCCGGTGTGTATAGGGCCTTAGTTGTGATAAGGGCTGGTGTGTGTGTGCTTGTTCCTAGAACCTTGCAGGGAGCTACACAGGCTGGGAAATGAATGAAAGAAAAGGGGGGGGGGGAGAAGAGAGAGATTGATTGGAAGGGACCAGACATCCACTTCTATTTTGATGTTTGGAGTTAGAGGAGGCTGGTCTTTGACATGCCCTGAAGTTCTACAATGCAAGAACTGAAACATCAGGAGCAAAACCACTTTCTTTTCAAATTCTGGGGAGCATAGGGGACAGCTGCAAAAATGTCCTCAAGGCCACAAGGAGCACCTGATGTACTTTTCCTTGCTTTTTCCTACATTGCAAACTACAGGTTTGTAATTTATAATGGTGTGGTCAGTCTCGGTTTCAATGTCGTACACTCCAACTGTCCTGATTTGCCAGGACAGTCCCAGTTAATCCCGTTGTCCCACTTTTTCAGTTGCTTTCAAAATATCTCAATTTCTCTCTCCTCCTTTCACTTTCCCCTTTGTCTTCAGTTTACTTCAATTATGGCAAACTGAGTTTGAAATACAATAGTAGTTTGCAGTTGGTTAACTGAGCAGGGGATATTAGAGAGGAAGGGGCAGAATCAGGCGGAGAGAACAACTGCTGGACCTGATCCCCTTCCCCATCACCATTCCCTTCTCCTTTTGTGTCGTGTCTTTTAGATTGTAAGCCTGAGGGCAGGGAACCGTCTTAAAAAATAATAATTGTAAGCTGCTCTGATAGCCTTTAGGGCTGAAGAGCGGGGACTAAATAAGTAAATAAATAAATAAATAAATAAAATGTGCTTCCCTTCTGGCTCAGGAAAAAGCAAATAGGTGCAGCCATTCCTAGCTTGTGAGATCTTCCTCATTAATAACACTTGTCATTTTATGTTGCTTGGCTATGCATGTCCCATTTTTTATCTGTGAAATATTGGAGGGTATGCAGTGTTGGTGGATTGCCCCAGTCCTTCAATATAGGGTCAATGAAGGACAGAAGCATGACAGGAAAATGGTAATCTGATGTCACACTGCATTCTACTAATCACTCTTCAAAGGTGTATGAGACTAATTTATCCATTCAATGTTGGAGGTCACACATGATAAAATGTATTTTTGAAAAGATGGTAGAAAGAATCCTACAAAGCTAATGTTTTCTTATGAGCAGAGAGATTTCCTCCCAAGGAATGCTTTCAGAAAGTGTCTGCAGATAAATCCTGGCTTGGGGTTCTGGGAGCTCAGTTTTATAGGCTATAGTTCTGAGCAAAAATCTTGCAGAAAATAATGTTTACAGTTGGATTTCCATATCCACAGATTTTTTTTTTATCTACAGATTCAAGCATCCATGGCTTGAAAATATTCCAAAAAGATATAAATTCCAATAAGTAAACCATGATTTTGTAATTTTGAATAAGGGACACCAGTTGACTTGCCACTGTATTTAATGCGACTTGAGTATCCATGGATTTTGGTATCCACAGAGGGTCCTAGAACCAAACCCTAGTGGATATCAAGGACCCACTGTACTAGTCATTCTAAACTTTATCACCCCCTTGGCAATGCTGCATTGATGCTCAGCCCCGTGTGCTTGAAATTGGCCTCAATTTGGATTGCTCTTACCTGTTATCTACCTGGCCTCTGTTGGCTTCTACTACCTTCAGAACCTGTTTTGGTGTTGCCTCTTTCTTTCTGAATTGGCTTGTCATTTGTTGGACCCTGCCAGCTAACACTTTAGACTGTCTGTCTCGTCCAAAGAAAAATACATAACGATAGCAAGTACATTTCTTTACTGCTTATTAGTGAACTAGCATTTCCTAAGTGATTTACAATGTGTAAGCCAATTGCCCCAAACAAGCTGGGTACTCATTTTACCGAAAAGGATGGAAGGATAAGTGGACCTTGGAGCCCTGCCTTGGATTGAACCACTGCACCACCAGGGCTCCTCTACATCTAATTAATGTAACTGGGAGACCTTTCCCATTCTCAAATAATAGCATCAGATGCTTCCTGGGAACTATTCTTTGATGTTAAGCTGGGTTTCGAAAGTAGATTTTGATGGTCTAGGGACAGTAGGGAGGTTCAGTGCAGCTGCCAAAGACAAAAATCAGCACTCGGATGGTGTACGTAAAGCTATATTCAGTCTGGTGTATAATAGTAAATTCATTATAGCCTTGGGCAATCAGGAACTGCATGTAGCAGACTAAGCATGTTGGCAGTGGTACTCTAGTCATGAAAATCAAATGGCACTCTACATGAGGGAAGATGCTAGCAGGGGATGTCTGGGAGCTATATTCCAAAAAAGTAACTTTTCCAAGCACTTGGCAGGAAGCCCCATCCTTTATCCCAGGAGAAAAGTGTTATCTTGAAGAGTTTTGACTACAAAAAATTGTAATGGGATGCTAGAGAGGAAGCAGAGATGTTCCTGGTTGGCTAAAATTTCTGTAATTAGGATCATACCCAGGCCTTCGGGAAAGAAAGAGATTGCCTGAAACATGAGCATCCCCCTCTGAAACCATGACGTCATGGAAATGAGTCTTTGCCATGCGGTTCCTCAACCACAGTTATGATAATTAAATGTGTAGACTCTTGGGCGTGGTTAAATAAGCTGTGGGTTCATGAGAACAAGAACATCTTTGGGGAATTTTTCTTCTTCATTCAGTTTCAAATATATATTACCCTGACTGTATTTTCCTTGACTAATCTTTCATTCTCCAGCATATGAATCTGGAAAGCTTAATGGCAAGTAACCACAGTGCAAAGAGCAATTTGATCTGGGCTGTCATCACTGCTGGTGGGTCGGTGGGAGGGTGGTGATAGAGGCCTGAACCTGGTTTTAGAAGGATTTAGAAATATTGCTCTGTTTGTTATTGTTTTATGTAACTCCTTCCTTGAAGAGATTCTGCTGTGGAAGCAAAATGGCTACATTACAGATTGCAGGAAAGAGCCCAAGCTAATTAGTATTTGGCATCTATATTGGAAGGAACCCAAGAAAGCAAAGTGATACTTTTGTTTTGTTTTTAAAACTCACTCAAGCTGGATTTACTTCCAAATCTGTAAAAACACAAATTTTCACAATGGGTACAGCTTGATAGCTTCTAATGTCATTTTCTTTTTTAAAAAAAAAAAAAAATCTCTCACACATAGTACTTTTAAAAACAAACATCCATCAAAATCTTCTTCTCGTTGGACAAAAAAAATAGTTAATGGCAACACTCTTCCTTCCCATGAACAATTTTGCCTTTTAAAACAGGAGCATGAGCTGACAATTTTGGTTTTTAAGAGGTCTAGTTTTAATATTAGAAGTGTTATTTGGTCATGTTAACTGACCTTCCTTGAAGAAAATTAAATTTGTATTCTACAAAATGAAACAGATTGTTAAATTATTCAAGCAAAAGGCAGAAACCAATTCCATATGAGTTGCTTATCCAGAGCACAAGTTTATTGTCATCATCAATATTTCCAAACTCTTATCACTATCCTTCTGCTTGCTATGGAACATTTCCAAAATCTCCAGCAGACTGATCTAGAGTCGGGGTATGTTTGTTGTTGTTAAGTGCCTTCGAGTTGGCTAGACTCATGGTGACCTTATGGGTGAGATCTCTCCAAGACCCTCTATCCTCCACTGCTCTGCTTAGATCCTACAGATTCAGGCCCATAGCCTCCCTGATTGAGTCCAGCCATCTGGCATACAGTCTTCCTCTCTTTCTGCTATCTTCTACTTTTCCTAACATTATTGTCTTTCCTAATGAGACATGTCTTCTCATGATGTGGCCAAAGTTTTGACAGCTTTCGTTTCATCATCTTTGCTTGCAGGGACAGTTCAAACTATGTTATGTGCTTTCAAGTTGCCTGTTGAGTTATGACAATTTAAGCATGGTCAGCCCTGGTTACTACTTGGATGGAAGACTGTCCATGAATACCAGGTGCTATAGGTTATATTTCAGAGGAAGAAACTGGCAAAACCACCTATGAGTATTCCTTTAATACTCATAGGGTTTTTTACCAGTTTCTTCCTCTGAAGTATAACCTACAGCACCTGGTATTCATGGACACTCTTTCACCTGTAACCAGGGCTGACCAGGATTAAATTCCAACATCAGAAGCAATCTGGTGCCTTTACGGTGTTTAGGCAAGTGAAGCAGAGTTTATCTGGTGGAAAGAGAACAAACAACAGTGCAGGAAAAGAGGCTGCCAAACTCTCGTTTCCATTTCTGAAGCTGATGTAAGACAGGAGATCAACAATTGCACCATGAAGCTGAGAATCAATCAGCTGTTGATCACATACATTGTAGAGTTCTATGTGTTTAAAGAATTTAAAACAAAAACAAACCACAAAACAACCATATAAAATCAAGGGTTAAGCCACAAAGGCATATATATATATATATATATATAACAACAGCAAAACAATGAAACAGTAGTGTTAGGGCTTTGGCAGAAAAGGATGTCTGGTAGCTAGGCAGTACTGGACAGCACTGTCTCTCACACACCATGAGATCAATGGCTCCCTGTGAAAATTATTTGGATAAGTCATTTGCAGGCTTCTTGGGTGGGGATGGGGGTGGGAATGTACACATTTAATCAGCCATATCATTATATCTGAGTCGGGTGAGTTCTCAGGTGCACACTGTGATCCATCAGTGCATGCCTGATGGGTTTTGCTAAAAGGAAGCATCAGCCACAATTCAAAGGGGATAAACCTTTAGTGTAGTTTCCACATAGTTTTCCAGTACAGAGAGAGGTTGCAGTCAAGTAAGACTGCAAAGTCAACTTCCCCCCACCCCCTTTAAAATGGCTAGAAGTACATCCTATGCATTTATTAGCGGGGGCAGGAAAGGTAGCAACAAGTGCTCTTCAGGTCTCTGCATGCTTGCTCCCCATCTGAACATTCCCCTTGCTTGATTTCTGTGCAGTTGTTTCCAACTCAATTTATGCAAAGATTCTAATAAGCCAAAGCTAGTCTCTCATTTACATATGAATAACCCAGTGTCTGAAGCTACTTGTGTTAACTCAGGGTAAAATGCAACTTCAGCATACATCCTGGATATGTTTTTTTTTTTTTTAATTATTTACATTTTAGAAAATGTCTCTTTTAAGATAATGAGGATATTCAGCTATTAGGTAAAATCTAGAGCACTTTCTCTGTCTCTCTCTGTCTCAAACACATGCACACTTCATAGTCCTTGTCTGAAACTCTCACAAGTATATCTGTTTTCTTAAACTGCATTCCTTTTCTGTATCAACTGCATCAGAGAGTTTGGTTTTACCAGAGATTCCCAGCCATCTTTATATTTCCTGCATGATCATCATACATACTCTTAATGTGGCTGTGTGAGGCAATGTGAATTCCAAAAATAACATCACTCACCTAAGGGAAAAATGGAGACAGAGTTCTCAAGTATTATCGTATTAAGCTGAAATTGGTTGTTACTGTACTGTTTCGGTAACCACAGATTAGGAATGTGAAGAAAAGAATGCTGTGGGTGTTAGGTATATAATTTCAAATGTTTGATATATGGCTGCCAGCTTTTCTTGACGTTGGTTCGGGGCCTCTGGGAAACCTATTAACTTTCTGTCATAGAGGATAAAAGGTGGCAAACTAACTTTAACAATTTCCTCTAAAATAGATTTTTTAGAGGAAATCTAACAATTTCCCCTGGCTCTGGAACTCCCTTCCCAGAGAGGTTAGACTGGCACCCTCCCTACTTTCCACAGACAGAAAAGGAAACAAACCCTTCTCTTGTGACAGGCCTTAATGAGACCTGTCCCACCAAAACAATGTGTTGAATTTGCTATTTATTTGTGTTGTGCTGGGTCTTTTTTAAATAATGTTTTATGTTTTTAACTGTTTTTAATTCGCTTGATAGTTTAATCACTGTTGAACTCTGTTTTTTGTGAATTTTAAACTATATTTTATTTAAATTAGTTGCAAGATGCTTTGCAACCTAAATATCCTAAATGCACCCAATCCTATGTGATCTTGGAAGCTAGGCAGGATCATTGCTGATTAATACTTGGATAGGAGACAGCCAATGAATGCCAGGTGCTATATTTCAGACTATAGGAATATAGGCTATATTCAGAGGAAGGGACTGGCAAAAATTACCTCTGAGTATTCCTTGCCTTAGAAAACCCTGTGAAATTCATGAGGTCACCATAGGTTGACAGGCAACTTGAAGGCAAACACACCCATACACCCCTTCACTCCTGATCTGGGGCTAAAGTGGGATACCATGAGCCCTTCCTCTCTGTAGGGGTTTGGTTCTGGGTACCCAATGGACTGGGGAAAATATGGGAGCTCATGTCCATATTAGTCAATGAGCAGTGACATACATGCCCCCATGTGAGCATGGCCATGGATGTGCACCCTGATAGGTTAATACAAGGCAGGACAATCTGCAAGCCTTTGACTTATTCATGAGGTTGACTTTTGGTTGAGAATATGTGGTAAGTGTTATAAATGGTGGAAGATTTTATCTTCTAAGTTCCTCTGCTATGAGTTTTCTGTACTAGTCAGGGCAACATGGCTAAAATGAACAAAAGCCAGACATATTTAAGATAAGCAAACACATGTTGCCTTAACTTGAACTATACTGTTTTACAATTCAAAATATGGTTTTAAAAAACCACCATGAATTTAAAATGCAAAGCAAGAGGTCTTAAAGTTCTCATCAGAAAATTGCCTAGGTCACAACAGTTGGAACACAATTCTAATTTTCCCAGAGTCTGGATGCTGTTCAGTTCTGGGGTTTTGGTTTTGGGTTGGCCCTTCTTTTATAAACTAAGACTCACTACAAAGTTTGGAATTTGACTATAGTATTCCCAAAAGAGTCACAGACTCTTGACTTGGGCCAAACCTCTTCCAATTTATGTGCCAACCTCAAATTACGCACGTTAAATTCTTTGTGCTATATTTATTCATCACTTCATACAATGGGTGGTCTAATTTCTTTTCCCTTACTTTGAACTGAAGACATTTGGGACATTTCTTAGATTAATATTAATCCTAATAATAGTCTTCTTCCTGCATTGCTCCCATTGTTAAAGAAAACGTTGGAAAACATATATCAACTACCCACCACTATCCTTTAAAATGACCTCTAGTGTTCAAAGCAGAATATCACAAAGATTTCTTCACTTGAAAGGAAATGGTTTTGTTCCATTTGGGAGAAGGAAAGATTGTGAATCAATATGGGATTCTTTCTCAAACACACATTAACACCTGATAAGTACACTAGAACTCGGCATAATTTTTTAATAACAAACAAACAAGAGTAAAGAACAGGGAGCTGTGAAATCTCATCTGACACAAGTTCAGTGATGTGTTCCTATCAGTTCCAGCTTGTATTTACATGAAACTTTCCTCTTTTAGGAACTCTTGTTATTTGGTACTCACATTGAGGTTCTGTTCTGAGCTATCTTTCTCCTGATCACAGCTTGGAATGTAGTGTTGTTGTTTTTTTAATTTAAAAAAGTAACATGTTGGCTACAATCAAACATCCCTTCAATGTAGTATAAATATCCATTTCCAGAGATACAGTGCACCGACACTATCCCCTGAAGAATAGCAACACTGTGCAACACATGTTGATAACTGGGTGCTGTTGTGCAATTTGCAATGTGTAATGTGCACCTGTGAAGTGCAGTGCACAACTGCAATGCACGACATGCAGTCACAAATGTATTATCACAATGCATTTGTGATTGCATTATCACAAGGTGAGTGTCTAGCCAGATAACAAACATGCACACAGTATATCACATTCTTTGAGCCAGCACAGTGCAGTGCTTTGAGCGCTGGACTAGAACTACAGGAGACCTGGGGTCAAATATCAACTCAGCCATGGAAACCCACTGGCTGACCTTAGGCTAGTCAGCCTCTCATATTCTAAGAGCAAAGCAAAGGCAAACCTCCTCCAAATATATCTTTACCAAGAAAATTCTGATCAGGTCACCAATATCTCACTTGAAGCCTATAACAACAATGCCACGTGCTGGCCTGGCCTATGAGAAGCAAAACAGCCTGTGGGAAGAAAAGAAATGGAGAATGCTCACTCTAGGTAAGAAAACCAGATTTCAAGGATGAAAATGCTGTTACATGAAGCAGTGTCCTTTGTAGCTATCTAAATTGAACACAGTGTTTGGGGTCAAGACAAGTGTAAGCTGAACAACAAGGTGAAGCAGAGTACACCATGTTCTAGAAACTGACAGTTTCCTGGAAGACACAACCCTAAAAATAGCCAGATTCTTCTTAAAGAGCTTTTTATTGTTGTTATTTTTTTAAAAAGATTGCCATCCAAACTGGGTAGGGTTATGGATGAAGGGAGAAGTTCTTTCTTTTTACAAATGCCCCCCCCCCCCACCTTGAGTGTCAGTATTTGTTTTGGGCCAAATGCAGGATATAAATTCAATAAATAAATAAATAGCTGGAGCAAATTGCCGCAAAACTGTGACTGCAAAGTGATTCTTGCATACAATCAAAAACTGTGTTAAGATAAGCATACCTACTGGATAGAGGAAACGCTGTGCATACTTAGCATAGGCAGGAATAACTGATGATTGTATTTACAAGGCAGGGTAGGGGAAAATACATTTGATTCATTTTTTTTTTTTAAAAAAAAAAAAACAGACTTCAAGGCTTTACAACCCAGCCATATAATTGCTAATGATATACACATCAGTTTCTTTTGTTTGGCTATTATCTCTGGGGAAACAGGTTTTGTGGGGTTTTAAAATATTATATAAAAAACCGTGTCAAACTTGTTTAACCAGAGATAATGATGGGACAGGGAAAGTGTGTATTCTGTGAGCAATAATAACAATGACACCACCTTCATTTCTCAGAGGTGGGTGGGAGCAATGATAGTTTGTTCAGCCTCATGAAAAGATTCTCAAAGAAGGGAATTAACCTGCCTATATCCTACTGCTGGTTTTAAAGGATGGCATCTCCTTTATTTGCCAAGACAAAAAGACTATTGTTCTGTATTGTTTCCTTTTTCTGCCTCCATTGTCTGCAGAAACAGCAGGGCACTGCAGTACTCTCTCTCAATTTCCTTTTGTGTCAAGAGAGCTCCTGGAGACTGGGCCTAGGGCTGCTTCCATGTTGCAGAATTAATGCAGGTTGACAACATTTTAGCTATCATACTACCATCCTATAGAATCTTGGGATTTGGAATTTGTCGTAGCACCAGAGCTCTCTGACAAAGAAGGCTAAATATTTCACAAAGCTACAAATCCCAGAATTCCATAGCATTGCACAGTGGCACTTAAAGCAGTGTCAAACTGCATTAATTCTGCAGTGTGGAGGCAGCCCCGGGTTGTGCCAGGTCAGGAACATCCAAATTCCGATATTTCATAGCCAAAACCTGAGGCCTAGGAACAGTGCCTGGTGATGTCACAGCGGAAAGTATGTGCACAGAGAGCTAATTTTACAAGATTTGAGCACTGCATACAGATACATGGAAATAATTTTTCATACACACCCATAATTCCAGCCTTTTAAAAACATGCCTTAATAGTTTCCTCGTGGTGATGAACTTGCTTTGATACCAAACTAATGCACTCTCACATTTGAATTGGCTTTTTCCTCTTCCTCACAACTTCCCCCTGACCCACCCTAAGTCACATGCTCTCAGCCTCAGGGGAAGGCAATGGCAAATTTTGACAAGAAACCCTATGATAGGTTCTCCTCCATGAGTTGGAAGTGACTTGAAGGCACACAACACACATACACGCCTTGGATTATAGATAGCATAGCCTAGAATATCCAGAACCTGGAAACATTACTGGTTGGGTTCACAATTTCCATAATCCCCTAGTCAGGAAATTATAATCCAGAAAGTAATTTACTCAAATTCTGATAATAGCATGGCACTCCATAATAGATGAGCACTGAGCCAAGTGTCAGGTACACATCACATTGATTCTGTGTGTTTGTATCAATGTGGACAAAACCCAGTCTTTCCAATCTGGAACTGAGCACATGCTTTTCATACTGAGTTCAGCTTCCCTCATATATCCAGCAATGATTCACTCAAGCACACAGTATCCTTGCAATTAAGTTGAGCTTACCCTTTTGTTGAAAGAACAGAACTATAAAAAGGAAAGAAAAACATGCTTGGGCCACCCAGTGCTGATTTCTGCCTCAAATTCCATAATGCATTTAGCAGCTTTGCACTCTTAGGAAGGAGATTGCCCTCAAGGAACAGCATAGATACTTATCTGATGTGGCACAGAGGACAGTTTTCTGATGCTGTAGCTGCGGGTTTAATTTAAGGACAGCGCTCCACATACTGCAAGACCTTATCTGTTCACCTGCTGTACCAAGCTGTTAGTGTGTGCTTTTATTCTGTGGGAAAGGCAATGCAGAATTAATCTCATTTATTTTCTATATTAACCAGGTTTCAACTAAGATTGTAAACCAGGGTTGGTCATCTTGAGGCCTTCCAAATGTTGCAGGAGTGCAGCTCCCAGCATTCCTCACAATTTGACATGATACATAAATACTGTGCTGGCTAGAGCTGATGGGACTTGCACTCCAAAAACATCTGGAAAGCCACATGAATCCCATCCCTGTTGTAAATGTATTCATCTCCTAAATCATCTGTTGTTGTTGTGTGCCTTTAAGTCATTTCCAACTTACAGCAATGCTAAGGAGAAGCTATCATGGGGTTTTCTTAGCAAGATTTGTTCAGAGGAGGATTGCCATTGTCTTTCCCTGAGGCTCAGAACATGTGACTAGCCCAGGGTCATCCAGTGGGTTTCATGGCTGGGCCAGGAATCGAACCCTGGTCTCCAGAGTCATAGTCCAACACTCAAACCGCTATGCCAAGGTGGCTCTCCAAGTATCCAAGCCTCAGGTTCATTCTTAATTGTAGTACAAGTCACTGGTTTACGTTGGGGCCAGGGGAGGTCATAAAGTACTAAAACAATAATAAAGCAGTTAAATGTATAGCCAAAGTACATTTTTTAAAAATAAACTACACACCATTAAAAATTCTTCTGCTCCACAAACCACTTAAAAGTTGAAGCCATCTTTAAATTAAAAGGTGTTTACCTGCAAGTACAAAAAAAGCAGTGAGAGGGCCAGCCGAGGTTCCCTTGGGAGGGAGTTATGTAGTTTAGGAACAGCATTTCACTATGCTAAGACAACATTTAATCATGTATCACACTTAGTTTCAGCTTGTAATTCATAAGCCCCTTACAAATATTTGTGTCCATTCAGCCATAAAAAAAAACACTGTGCCAAACCTTTCCGAAATTTGGTCTCTGATACTTGGAAGAAATTATATAATACAATTCGTGTGTGTGTGTGATAAAATATACTACAGTTGAGTGGTATAAATGTATATCTTTTAGTATAAATGTGTAAATTCAAAGTGAACATCATGAACATATTATCTTCTATGATTATAGATCATTAATTGTGTCCAATCCTTTGCAGAAGTGGGCCCCAAAAGTAATGACACACAGTTCAGAGGCTTTAAATGAACCAGTGGAGGCAATGGAAAGAAGCCTAAAGTCAGTGCCAGATGTCAGCCAAACAGCAAATGAAAAGCAAGTTAACATAGAGAGGGAGCCATCTGGAGAATCTGGCCAGTTGTGGTAATAAATTTAAGGGGTAAGGCAAAATTGCTGTTAGGGAGCAAAGCCTGGGTCAGGTTTGGGCTCTGAAGCAAGAAGCAGAGAGCCAGAATCCAAAACAAGCAGGGAGAGATTGCAGGAAAAGCACACTTGAAGACTAGAGAAGAAGGCAGGTCTTGGGTAAAGGTAGAGCTGGGCAAAGTTACCTTGTAGGGACTACAGCTCCCAGAACTCTGCTGTACACAGGTTCAATGGTCATGTTAGCTGGGGGAGTCTGGCAGTTGTAATCCAAGTAAGTAGAGAGGTCAGGCCAAAGCTGAAGACCAAGCTATGGTAAGGAATTCTGAGTGCAGCAGTTTAGCTACTTCTGGATGCATGATCCTCATTGTGCCTTAAAATTATTTGTAACCACCAAATGGCTGTTACCAAATGACAAAAACCATAGTGATTATTGATTAAATCAGTGGTTCTCAAACGGTGGGGTGGGACCCGGGGGGGGGGGGAAAGAGTTGTTCAAGGGAGTGCGCAAGATCCTTCCCACTCTTCTTCCTCTTCCTCCATTCCCAAACCTTTTCTGTCCTTGATGGGAAGAGAAAGACAAGGAGTATGTTTGGAGCCTCATCCTTATAAGATGTTAATATGTGAATATATATGAATTTGTGAATGACAATACACATACTAAACAAATAAAATATTTTTATTCATAGGTGCAACATCCAGATGTAAAGGGGTTCACAAGGATACCAAGTTTGAGACCCTCTGGGTTAAATGACTATTTATGCTTTGGAGTTGCAGTCAAACACATGGGGTGTGTGTGTGCTACTTTACATATTCTGACACTACCTTATGAATTCCTCCTCTAACTGTACTGAGAAAGAGAGGTGAGTTGCCATCTACCCACAACCCCTCCCTTAATCATTTCATTTCTTGTTAGTGGGGATTAGTGTATCTGAGACAGACCTCTCATTGTGGGAGAGGCTGAAGACCACAGGGAGAGCACATCTGTGAACTCCTGATCTGAATCCTGTAGGATGATGTCTTCGGGCACTGATCAAGTTGACAAAGATTAGCTAAATTGTTATTTGGCTCTTTAAAGAGAGATCAGCAAGCCCGCAAATCCTAAGCACCCAGAAGTGAAGAAACAGAGAGAGCAAAACAGACAAACCTCATCCCTCCCACAAACATGTTGACCAATTCATTCCATCCACAGAACAATATTTTAATAAAATGGGATCCCATTTTCATTGTGCATAATGTTTTAAGAACAATTCTCTATCTCTGTATCTCTATAAGGATTACAGTAAAGTGGCTTTTTTCCTCCCTGGTGGAACTACTATAGGTTTAATGGGGTTTGGTGAGAGAAACTCAACAGGATAATCTTTTCCTAATATTCAATATCTTGATGGGAAATTTCTCGTACTGATACAGTGCTCTCAGTCTAACTGGTGCTTTCCTTAGGCAACCCAGAGAAGACCCCTTTCCCAAGGAGTTTACAGTCTAACTCTGTATTGGATAGTGTGGGAATGATAGGCCATGAGATTGGTGGGCATCTACAGTACACAGTTATTGCAGTCTGAGACCATTCTAAGTGTCATGGCTCCATCTTATGGGATTCTTTGATTTGTAGTTTAGTGGTGTACTTAGAACTTTCTGCTAGAGAGTTGTAATTTAGTATTGGACTATAATACTAGAGCTTTCTAGGAAAGAATTCCAGGTACCTCACCAAGCTATAAACCTCATGATCCCTTAGGGTAGAACTGTTGACATCTGAAATGGCTGGAAAGGGAAAGGGAAGGGAGAATGTAGTCATATACTCATGGCTTGGTTACAGTGGAGAAGGAGAATAAAGATGATAAGCCAAAGTGTGTGCAGAAAACGAAGGAGGGTGTTGAAAAAGAAGTGGTGGTGGTGGCAGTGCCTACATCTGGGAGTCATGCAGCTGTTTAGAAGTTGAATTTAAACTTGCAGACTTTGGACATTATATCACACAAGCCTCATTCTTGCCATGTCACATTAATAAAAGGAAATGGATACATATCAGTTTGGAAGCATTCCTTATGGCACATCCCTTCATGTTAGTAAATGGGGTTGTTTCTGCCATTGATGGTTCTTTGTGTTCTCTTCCACATTCATCCTTAGCCATGATTGCCTACCCCATGCCTTATCCAGCATGTCTTCATTGTTTTAGCACAATTTAGCAATTAGGGCAAAATGTGATTTAGTAAAACAAAGATGAAAGAAAATAAAAGGAAGTGAAAAAAAGCCATCCTGTTCAGGAATAGCAAGGGGGAAGTAGGAGTAAGGGAGAGGAGGAGATTGACACCACGTGACTGCTCAGTGTCCAAACTGTCATGGGAGGAATTTATCGCACCTTTAGGACTAATGGCACAACAGTGGCACAACAGTGTAATTGGGACCTTATTGATGGGCTTTCCCAGTCAATGGAAAGGCATGCTCTAATCACACTGTTGTGTGATAAGTATTGCCAAAGATGCTATTTTCCAAGTTCAATGGCTATTTAAAAGCTGCATGTTATAATCTCTTGTGTCACCATTGGTTATGCTAGCTAGAGCTTCTGGGTGTTGCAGTTCACCCCCAACCTGTAGGTCTGTGTCATTCCCACCTGTTTATGATGGAATTTCCACACGCAAGGGCCAGTTTAACTATGTGCATTGGAAAGCAGTACTTCCCTTTATTTGTCCTGCATAGATAGAAATGTGCCTTGCACTAACTACATCAGGTGCAATCGTGCAAGGCACATCACTCTTGTCTTGCACTGAATCAGCCCCAGTATTGTCAACTGTGGCAGTGGTTTTCCAGAGTTTCAGGCAGGATGAACCATGGACTTGCTCTGTTGAAGGCATGAGCTCTGATACTGAGCTGTGGCATATTCCCCCTTGAACGTGGTAGGGCAGTGATCTTAGAAGTAAAACTCCTTTGCCAACTTTAGGTTAAACCTCTCATCTGTGTGGGATGACATGCAATCTATTTCCTGCTCGGCCTTTTAAGTCCACTGTTCCCAAGTTAAAATGATGCAAAGCTTTTGTGGTTTGCGTCCATTTAAATGTCCTTTCCTCTGGGCTGGGGCCTTTCATCTTGAGTAGTCATTATTCACCAGTCATTACTACCAGTGTCAAAACCTGGGCCAGCATTTGTTCCAGAGGCCAGTCCCATGTCTCCTGCCCCTGCTGTTTACTTTTAAAATGTCAGTCATGCTACATTCTCAGTATTCAGAGCGGGAGTAGCCAAGCAGACAGAACTACATTCCTCTGCTGCAGTGAAAATGCATTTCTGTGTAGATGTTACATTGGAGGGACTATTATTGACCCCCATTTGGAAAGTGAGATTTTGTTGACTGTGGGGAACTAGGGAGGGGACCATGGACAGCATGTTGCATTTGGACACTGGCCAGTTGAGTTCAAATGAAGCTCAGCAGCCATGAAACTCACAGCTATTGAACTGTGACAGACAGACCAAACTTTCCCGGCAAAGGATGCCCCTCGCTGTGGCTGAGCTTAACCTGCTTTATAGACTTGCTGTGAGGATTAAATGAGAGACTGAAAATCCATCATGGCAGCTACCAAACAGGCATAAAATGACAGAGGTTCACTGTCGGTATAGTGCAGAAGAGGGGAACTTCTTCTCTGCAAAGACTCAGTGGTCCATTTGGAGGGTGGGGATAATCTGTTGGGGGCTGGAGCTACTGGCAGCAGAGCGCCCACCAGACATGGGTGTCCTTTCTGTCTCTGTGTGTCTCTGTGTGAGTGTGCACATGCATGTGCTTTCCCTGTTTCAGCCCCCCATCCCAACTCTCCCCATTCCCTCCCTCTTTTCTCTATGAAATGTATAGGTCACAAAATGTTTCCTTCCACAAACCCTACTTCTCTCCGTGTCACTGCAAGGTGACAAGATCCCCTCTTCCTTCCCCATCTCTTCATATGAAAATATTAGATCTTCTCCTCTGTTGCTCCCCTAACGAGACTTATATGGTGGAGTCTACTCCTCTGTTGCTCCCCTAACGAGACTTATATGGTGGAGTCTACTGTTTTAGTAAGAGCATGGTGTTTTAGTATTTTAGTATTAAAGAATTTTAGTAAGAACATGGTGTAGTGGTTTTAGTGTTGGACTACAATTCTGGAGCCCATAGTTTGATTCCCAACTCAGCCATGAAACCCACTGGGAGACCATGGGCAAGACACATGTTCTCAACATCAGGGGAAGGCAATGGCAAACTGCCTCTGAACAAATCTTGCCAAGAAAACTCCATGATAGTTTCACACTTATGGTAAGTCAGAAATGACTTGAAGGAACACAACAACCTCCCCCCTCCCACAATGGGATAGCCCAGAGAATGCAGCTCTCCTGCTCCCCACAACACTGCATCTTAGGAGAAGGTGAATGTCCCTATCTTCTTTCCATACAGAATGACTCCTCCATGTCCTATTTCCACTTACGGAGAGCAGCAGCCAAGTTAGAAGAGTCTCTTCAGCCAGAGACTTAGAGCCCTCCGGCTCTGCGTTAGCCCAGATTCTATGAACAGTGTTTTGAATTCCAGTTTCATATAATACTTTCCCTATTTGGATGTTGTACAGGTTGTACCTCTTGGGTCTATACGCATGACTTGTTTTCCACAGTCAAGTATAAGGGGAAAAACCGCAGTCTCCGCCAACTTACTTAAAAGTTTGTTTGATCTATGCCTGGATGTAACTGTTTTTCTAAGAGATTCTTGGCCCTGTTGAAGAAAGTACAACAGGTGCAGATAGGAATTCTAGAGCCTCTCACTGAAGGAATGTAAAAGTTCAAAAACACGAGGGAAATGTGGGAAATAGATCAGTGAAACCAAAATGGGAGGGCAAATTTCAAAGAGTGCAGTCTTTATGACAAGATTCAGAAACCAAGATGAGAATGGCAAAGAAATTCATTTGTTATGTAACCAGCCTGGACTTAATTATTAGCTAGACTGAAAATTGTTCTCCAACCCTGTATTTGTAGTTTTGTTCTCCACCCCATCTAGCTACAAAGCCAAAGTATAAAGCTAGCAAATCCAATGGAAGGTTAACTGTGTCTGATTTTGGATAGTAGAATGTTTTAAAGACAGAGATCATGATCAACAGCTTGAAATTAATGAACCACAGCATTCTAGTGATGAAATGCAAATACTTGACATCGCAAAAAGAGTTGTCAGAAGGAACTCCTTTGGAAAAAGAGGCTGGGCACATGCCAGTTTCTCCACTTGCAGATGGCTTGTGACTATGGTGTTTGAAAAGCAGTTAACTACTCTCTAATATTTCAAACAATATGAAGTTTGTAAGTACAGTGGTTAGTACGAGAGAGTAACAATCTCAGTTACAACCAGCTGAGGAATCTTTATTTGGATTCAGTGCATTTAATCACCAGCCTCTGGAAAACTGTGTAGATCCTCTTACATCATTAAGAAGATTCAGGCAAGGATACTTAATAAATGAGCAATTTGGAAAAGAGAGGTTTTTCCAGCCAGGCAAAGAAAAAAAAGTGATGGAGACAATTCATGTTCTGAATATCTATTTGTCATCTAATTGTTGAAGAGCTAGGTAACGAATGGTGGTAACTCTCACACTGAGAAATTATGGAGGGTCAATGTGGATGTCACATTCCGCAGCAGGGAAGGTACTTTAAACCACTGAGCTAAATTGTATTATTCAGGCTTTCCCATAGAAATGGCAGTGGAAGATGTTCCATGGACATAATGAAGATATGCCTGTCATGGCAACCAAAAAATTAGAACTAACCCAGGAGGTACAATTTCCCAACATTCCCCACTTGCTCTCCTGGCAGATACTATGTCTGAAGGCTTTGTGCTTTCTCCCAAAAGCTTTGCTCAGTTGAATTTGCTCCCTACCCATCCTAAACCCAGCTATTTTTTTTTCATGCTGATGAGTACGTTCTGATCATTTCTCTGTACCACCAGGATTATCTGCATACTTTAAAGAGTGACAGAATGGGATCAGCATATAAGTAATTAGTTTTACAATTTGCTTCCAGTATCGGAATAGGAATGTCACTTGGAACAGCTGTGAGTCTCATGATCCCTGCAGAATATTTGGTCTGTTAAGTTTTATATTGCAGCACCTTGGGCTTTTTATCTTGATAATCCTAGAGGGGAGGTGAAGGGGGGAAGGACATTTCCACATCCAAAGAAGCTAGCACATCAGAGATGTATGAAACAAAAAAGGAAGATTAAGACATAGATTAAAACCGAGTGGAAATAATGGCTGCCTGCCAAATACAATTTGATGCCAGAGGCAGAGCAACCATTTGTACTCTCTTCCAAGCCCCTGTCAAGGTACATGGTACCCAAATCCAGCCAAGACATTTTGGCATGTGTGGCAGAAAAATTCCACAAGCTCCTCTTCCTACTCTTGACACTAAAAGTACAATCATATCAAAGAAAAAAAATGTAACTATTTGCTGTATTTCTGTGGCACCTAACCCCAATGCTCGACTGCCAAGAAAACCATATTGTATTTTTTTTGCTGAAGAATAGCAAAATCCTGGCTCTTTTTGATGCATGGATGGGAGACTCTCTATTCAGAGCCCCAAATATGGCACCTTGAGGAAGAGATGGGGGGGGGGGGGTATTTGTTGTTGTGTTCCTTCAAGTGTTTTCAAGGCAAACCTATTCATGGGGTTTTCTTGGCAAGTTTTTTCAAAGGGGGTTTGCCATTGCTATCTTCTGAGGATGAAAGCATGTGGCCTGCCCAATGTCATCTGCAGGATTTGAACAGCCAAGCTGGGATTTGAACCCTGGTCCCCCGGATCCTAGCCCAACACTCAAACCACTACACCATGCTGGCCATTAGGTGGGATGTACAGAAATATATGCCACAGTACTCTCTTTGTATGTGTATGTGCCTTCATATCACTTGTTGACTTATGGCAACCCTGTGTGTTTCCCACCTGGTATCCCATGCAAGTACTGACCTGCTTAGCTTCCAAGATCAGACAGGATCTGATATGCCTTTAGGGTAGTTTGTTACTTTTAAAAATATATTTTAATTATTACTATTTTTTTACTTTTTTATATAAAAGGTGGTCACCAAATAACCATTAGTACTGCAAGATGTTCATGATATAAACATTGTGAGGTGGGGGGACTGTCTAGCCCCTAGAGCACAAGTGGTCGATTTTTGTGGCTTGCACGATCCAATGTCATCCCCATCCCATGCCAAGGGGGTGGAATTAACTAATACATGGGTTATTTTTAATATAAAACATCACATCCTTTTCCTGCTCCTGCCACAAAATCCACACTAAAAGCAGAATCTGGCACTGGCATTTCCAGTACCTACAAATCTTCATATAGTAATTTAGCAGGTGATGGAAAGGTGCCTAAATAGACCACAGAGAAGCATCATTATTTTTGGAATACAAGATCACTTATAGCAGGGTGCCCAGGCTGTAGCCTCCTCAGCCTATAAGTATGCCCCCAATGAGGTTCTCCAAATCCATCTCCCACCTCTTCCATATGGGCCACTCTTTCCCCACCGCCGGTAGCCTTCAGGAAAGAGCCATCTGTATCATAAACACTGTGATGATAGTCATGCTGTATATATGTGTGTGTGTTTTCTTGCTTTCCTCCTCTGGTTCTCTTTCTTCCATTCACCCCATCACTAGCCAGGCTGCCTGGAGAATTCTGGGAGATGGGGTCCAAAAAGTGGTTCCCCCTTCCCACTGCAGAACTTTCCATATTTATATCAAGTGAGGAGAGAGGAAATTTGTGTGCCCATGTGCCTTAGCCCCTAAGCCAACATCACATGAAACATCAGAGCTGAAAAGGAAAGGAAGAAGATTCTAAAGCAGCTAATGAAACCGCAAACTATTAAGGGACAGGGCTCCTCTGATGTGAAGCAGAGATGTGACACAGAAGACATCAGTCAGAATCCTGTATCACAGTTACAAATGCTTAACCTGAAGTTACACAATCATGGTTGATATGCATTCATAGTCCTTACATAGCTGCTAGTTAGGGTCTTTGTGAAAGTACCTCAATATCCACTTACTGGCAGGAACTGCTGCGACTGATGTGGTCTCTTCCCCTGTTGCTCAGGAAGATGGTGCTCTCCCATGCAAGGGGGAATTGACACAAGGACCCTGTTGCTGCATATCACACCAGACATCACTCACAAGAAGAGGTGAAAATGGCAACCAGCTGTTTCCTGAATGACCGAAAAGCCCCCCTGCTGCCTGGTAAGTGGGGATTAATCTGTGTGTGTGCAGAATTCAGTGCCTAGCACTATATGTTGTTATACATACATAAAGACCATACAGGATTCTGGCCAGTCTGTGCATGTTTTTATCATAAAAAGCAGGTGGGCAAAAGTAGATTTATAGCACACAATAACATCTTAATAACAGACGGAGTAAGCATTGTCAAGTGACTATCTATGGCAAATAGAAAGAAGTGACCAACTGTTTAAATGATGATTGGAAAATTAGATTGCTGGCCTCTCTGTAAGTCTCACAGTTATAAGAGAAAAAAAATAAGGAGGGGGAAAGCCCATTTTGTGTGAGATTGATGAGGGAGAGAAGAACATTGTTGGCCACTCTAGCTGTGAAATATGAGTACCATACCTTATCATTTGCTGCTTTCTTTGATTTTCTTCTACGGTAGAGAATTGCATTTTCACCTGTAACCTACATGTTATGAGATAGCCATTTTATACTTCAGTGTGATATTCCAAGTATTTCCAGACTGCTTGCTTCCTGTTTTAGAGAAAATTACTGTTTTCCACATTGTCCTTTATCCATTTTGCATTTAGGGAAGTGCTGAAATAATCTATGCATGATAATCTATGGATTGTGGGCAAGGGAACACCTGGATTTATTTCCAGGTATATTTTAGCTAGTAGATGCTACGATTTTGAAGCTGTATTTTAAGCCACTGTCCAGACTGGAAGAACTCAGTGAATCTGCAGCCACTGGTCTTGGGATTCTGTGCATTGTTTAGACATCTCACAAGGCAATGTACAACTTTGGCTACTGAACACACAACTTGACGTCTCTTGGGGAAAGCTGCCTCTCCACAGCTTTTTAGTGGTTTGCCCCTGAACATTACCCCATTCACTCAGGGCCACGTTTTCCTTGAGATGGTGTTAATTACCCCAAATAGATAAGGACCTTATTTGTCAAACCCCATCATTATACATCCCTTTTCCTGTGACAAATTTCATGCCAAGGTTCCCAGAAGTGACATTTTAATTCATTAGAATCACTGGATCTCTTTTCCTTTCATATCATCTTGAAATTGATTATGCACTTTGGAGATGCTACATTGAATTTTTTCTCCCATTCCCATTCTTTTTTTTTTTTTAATTGCAAAACTGTGAAAGCCTTTAAGTGCAGTAAAGAGAGGTAACTTTATTCTTGTGTTACTACAGAGAGAGGCAATAGTCTTTCCGCTCAATTCTTGTGGCATCGCTCCTTTCCCTGTTAGGTTGCACAATGCCTGCAGGATCTTGGTTAGAAAACCAAGGAAATAAAATCTTGCCATCTTAAATATTATTGTAGTGCTATGTACTTGGTGTTGGCTGTGTCTTATATATTTCAAGGATTTATATCCAGCTTTTCTCTCACAATGGGATTCAAACTAAATTAGTGAAAAATTGCATCTCTACTGTAAATATGGTTTCAATACAGAAGTTAAAAAAGGGGAGGAGTTAACTGACTACATTCGCCAAGTCAGCCTCTTTCACCTTTGTGATTCCAAACATGAAAGACTACAACCTCCATCATTCCAAATTGACATCTATTGGTCATGCTGGTGTTGGATGATGATGACTTTGGTTCACATTTGGGCAGAGCAGGTAAGGGAAGGCTGCCATAAGTCAGAAAAACTGTATTTACAATTGGTTAAGGTGGCCACTTATATATTAGCAGATAAGATGAAATGCATCACCAAAAAGATGGCAAGAGGCAACACAGATCTGCATAAAATAAGATACTGGATATGCACGGATGCTAAATTAGAACCAGTTACTACTGTTATAATTGCAATGGATCTCACCATAGTGGGAAGGACTGGGACTGTGGCTATTCTACATCATGGTAGTGGTGTACACAACACATCTCAGCTTGGTTGAGCGTTGGGGCTGTGGTTCTGTCTCCTCAGCCACTGACTGGCTTTGTGTGTGCGCAGGGAATGGGGAAGATGTTGAGGGCTCAGGCTCATCCTGGCTACTCTTGAACACTGAGGAAAGAGGGAGCAGCCTGTGTGTAAGGTCTTTCCTTTGGTTCTCAAAAGCAGTCAGAACAAGCTTCTCCGTGGCTTACCAGTACACATGGAACTGTACCCAGCAGACCCCTAGCTGCTCTTGCATGCTGAGGTGGGGGCCTTGTGGAAGGAGGGAAGTATACTCATCCCTCCACATTTGAGGCTTTGACTTTTCTGGATTTGATTATTCACAGATTTTATTAATATGTTCTCTCTAGGAATACCAGGTCCTCCAGTACAACTAGGCATTTGTAGCTCCTCCAGTGCAATTTTATGGTCAATGTCTGGCAGATCTTGACCACAGAGTTGCACTGGATGACCTAGAGATTCCCAGATAGGTGTTCTCTCAGGTAAAAACATAGTGTTTTTGTTATTTGCAGTTTTTCCACATTCATGGGGGGGGTGGTCTTGTAATCCTAAATCTAATGAATGAATGTGAGGGGCAAGTTTATTGGATGCCTCTTTCCATAAGGTCCAAAAAATAAAATAAATGCAGTTACACTTGCATATCTCACCAGCATGCTATCTGTGTTCCTGCTCATTCTATATTGCACATGCTAACCACTGATAGGCAGCTTCCCAGGCCCTACTGTCCCTTACCATTTTTAATCTTTAAACTGTACTTGAACTGGGCACAGTCCTTCAGACAGAAACCTTCCTGTATAAATTAGAACGCATGGCCACCATACTATTTGGAAATTCATAATAAAATATTTTTATATTAAATATCGCACTCAATTCAAAACATCTAGATCAGAAGATTTATAATTACCCATGGAAATAATGAGACTAAGCAAGGGCCACTTTGTTTGCTCTAACCTGTTTATGATGTGTTGGCCTGGAAATGAAACAAGAGCGGGGAGCAACCTGATGCGGGTTCAGCTGAGGCCTGGTGTCAACCCCTTGACAAGCTCCCCTGCCTTTCCTTGGGTGAATCCCTTGGGACAATACCAATACTTGGATTGCTCTTCTACTGGCCATAGACCACTACTCCCCCTACCAGATAATTAACAACAGCAGCACAGGACAAAAATCCTCATCCTGCTCCTTTCAGTTAACAAAACTGGCCTATTGATTATCCTGCAGACACAATGTCTTTACTCCTGTGCTGTGAAGATCCAAAGAATCATGCAAGGAGGCAATCAGGTCATAAAGAGCCTCCATCTCCATTCCCTTCTGGTATCAAAGTCCTACCTTCCCCCACTATGTTGTTTGCCATGTGAGTCCAGGTATTTTATATGCATAGTATATACCTAGCCCCTACCTGTGTCACATTTATGCAGTCACAAAAACAACATATTCTTGAATGAGCATATGGTTAAGAAGCTGACATACAGCAATTGAGGAAAACAGAATTATGTTTCTGGGAGTGCTCTGTATGTCACAAAGACAGTAGAGAAGCAAAACATAATCACATAATTTTATTAGCACAGCATCATCAAAATAACATAAGAACAACTTCAAATATATAATTTCTTCTCATCTCAATACGTTTAGGGCAACCGTGTTCTAACAAAATAAATTCTCTTATTTCATAGAACACTCAGACTTATAATCTGTCTTCCCTAATTGCATTTTTATCACACAAATATATTTCTTTCTACATGGGTGTGCTAAAGACTATGGATTTGGCAGTGTTGCTCCTATCCTGAGGCTATTCAGGAATGGAGGGTTTTGGTTTTCCCCCAAAACCCTACTAGTCAGAAGTAAAATAAATGCCCAATAAAACCTATTTACATACCAGCCACATGCTGATCCATGTGATTCAAGCTGACTCTACAGCAGCCTGACATAGAAATCATACATTTTCCAGACAGAATAATGCAAGTGTAGTTCACAGCAAACAACCAAGAGCATCCCTTTAACACTGTCAAAATCCTATACAGACCAAAGGAAAGCCTGTAAGAGTTTAAAGATGTAAAGGACACTCTGTATGGGGTGGGGTGCTATTGGACATTTGGGATACAATTTTTTTTTTGCTCCGCCAATATTTTTTGGGGGGGATGAGGACCGTTTGGGAGGACAAAATGGCCTGGGGGGCTGCAAGTCTCCTATTGGCTGCATTTTGCCCTCCCTGGAATAAGACCACTAAGGAATGTAAAATTGCATTCTGCTATTTTTAGCTTTTTGCTAAACCTTCACCCTTGGGTGGAAAAGGCGGACCCAGAGCATCCTATGGCCTTCAGCTGCCTTCCCAAAGATTATGGGGCTGCTACCCTGGTAGAGTGAATACTGTGAAGTAGTGCTTAATATTTTATCACAGGGCATCATTATTTTGAGTTCTAAACAATAGTAGATAATCATACATGGGGTTATATCAGTTAACAAAGCCTCTGACTGATACTGAAAGCATAATTCCAAACTGTTCCAATAAGGAGGGAAAATGGGAGGTGTTTCAAGAAACCAGGATGGATGACTAAAGAACTTTCAATTGAGCTAAGTTTTAAATGGGGCATGTATAAACATGGGAAAATGGGGAAATCACCAAAGAAAAGTTCAAATAAACAGAGAGCAGATGTAGAGGTAAAGTCCAAAAAGCTAAGAAACAGAATGAGCTCAGGCTTTCTAGAGAGGTTAAGAACAATAAAAAGAGCTTTTGGGGTATGTTCACAGCAAAAAGAAGGAGGAAATGGTAGGGCCATTACATGTACAAGATGGTGAAATGCTAACAGGGGACAGAGAAAGGGCAGAATTACTTAACACCTTCTTTGCCTCAGTCTTCTCACAAAAGGAAAAGGGTGTCCAACTTGAGGGAAATGGAGCAGAGGACATAATAGGGGAAATGTAGCACAGAATAAGTAAAGAGCTAGTACAGGAATATCTGGTTAATCTAAATGAATTTAAATCTTTGGGACCAGATAACCTACATCCAAGGGTATTAAAAGAACTGGCAAATGTAATTTCAAAGCCATTGACAATAATCTTAGAGATCTCGTGGAGAACAGGAGAAGTCCCAGCAGACTGGAGGAGGGCAAATGTTGTCTCCATCTTAAAAAAAGGGGAGGGGGAGAGGACCCCAACAATTATTGTCCAGTTAGTCTGACATCAATACCAGGAAAGATTCTAGAGCAGATCATTAAACAGGGAATCTGTGAACATTTAGAAGGGAATGCCATAATCACAAAAAGTCAACATGGGTTTCTGAAAAACAACTCATGCCAAACTAAGCTGATCTCTTTTTTGATAAAATTACCATCTTGGTAGATGAAGGGAATGCTGTGGATATAGTATATCTTGATTTCAGTAAGGCATTTGACAAGGTTCCCCATGACATTCTTGCAAAACAGGCTAGTGAAATGTGAGCAAGACAAGGTAACCGTTACATGGATTTGTAACTGGTTGACTGACCACACCCAAAGGGTGCTCAACAATGGCTCCTCTTCATCCTGGAGGGAAGTGACCAGTGGGGTCCCACAGGATTCTGTCCTGGGCCCAGTGCTATTCAACATCTTTATTAATGACTTGGATGACAGTATTGGGGGCCTAGTAATCAAATTTGCAGATGATACCAAATTAGGAAGAGTAGCTAATACCCCAGAAGACAGGATCAAAATTCAAAATGCCCTTAATAGATTAAAAAGCTAGTGCAAAGATAACATGAAATTCAACACAGAGAAATATTAAATACAGTACTTAGGGCAATAAAATAAAATAAAATAAAAAATGAAATGAAATGCATAGATATAGGATGGGGGACATCTAGCTGAACAAGACTACATGTGAAAGGGATCTAAGAGTCCTAGTAGACCACAGGTTGAACATGAGTCAACAGTGTGATGCAGCAGTTAAAAATGCCAATGTGATTCTAGGCTGCATTAATAGAAGTATAGTGTCTAGATTGAGAGAAGCAACAGTGCCACTCTATTCTGCCTTGGTCAGGCCTCACCTAGAATACTGTGTCCAGTTCTGGGCATCACAATTCAAAAAGGGTGTTAAGAAACTGGAGCATGTCCAAAGGAGGGCGAACAAAATGGTGAAGGGTCTAGAAACCATGCCTTATAAGGAGAGAGTTAAGGAGTTGGGTATGTCTAGCCTCGAGAAGACATGGTTAAGAGGTGATATGACAGTTAAGAGGTGATATTACATATATGATATCCTTGTTTAAATATTTGAAGGGATGTCATATTGAGGATGGAGCAAGCTTGTTTTCTGCTGCTCCAGAAAAGGACCCGAAACAGTGGATGCAAGCTACAGAAAAAGAGATTCTACCTCAACATTAGGAGGAACTTCCTGACAGTAAGGGCTGTTCAACAGTGGAACACACTCCCTCAGAGTGTGGTGGAGTCTCCTTCCTTAGAGGTCTCTAAACATAGGCTGGATGGCCGCCATCTGTCAGGAATGCTTTGATTGTGAGTTCCTGCATAGTAGGGGGTTGGATTGGATGGCCTTTGTGGTCTCTTCCAACTCTATGATTCTATGATTCTGACGTCTTTTTATACCTACCTAGCTCTTTTTTCTTCCTCTATCTAGTTAGAAGCTTATTTTTTTTATAGCAAGAGAGGTAGTAAGGAAGATGGTGAAGGACAGCTGGAGAAACACAGTCTTCAGGTTTTGGGTCACAGCAGTGTGTCTGCAGTAAACACTGCAATAAAATCTGAGCTGTGAAAGAACTTACTGTAGCTGTGTGTGCCTGCCAACAACAAGGAAATTAAAACACCTGTATCCTTTACTGAACACGAGAGAACAGCAAAATAGAGAGAAAAGGGAAGAGCAGATAAGCCTGCCTCACCAACTATATGAAACATGTTAAAATGTCATAGATTTATGTTTGTAGAAATCACAAGAAACGTTGAGGCTGGTCAAGAAACCTTCAAGTGGTCTCTAAAATGTTCAAAATGCTTTTGTTTACTTATAAGGCTTACCTGACTTGGCTGTTTAACTTCATATGTATATATTTTGAATTTCAAATAAAAAAATCTGAAACACGGACATTGGTACTTACCCGTGATATGTCCATTTCCAGTAGATAAGAGCCCCACATCCTGTAATTTAATTAGATAAGACCCCCACATCCTGTAATTTGGGTTATGCTCCTTCCACTCACTCCAATAGGCAGGGCTGAAACTTGAGACCTTCTGGTGACTCCCACATGGGTGGAGCTAACCCTGGAAGGCCAGTCGTACAAAAGCCAAATGCTCCAGAAAAACATAACAATTTAGCTGCATATCAAACTATACAGGATTGGACAGTGACTGAGACGGACCATGAGCAAACTCACTTGCTCCCCATAGGAAAGAACTATGTGGATTATGAGACATCCCAATGCCAGCACCCCTGAGGG
Source organism: Urosaurus nigricauda (assembly GCA_034509955.1). Classification (NCBI taxonomy): domain Eukaryota; kingdom Metazoa; phylum Chordata; class Lepidosauria; order Squamata; family Phrynosomatidae; genus Urosaurus; species Urosaurus nigricauda. The sequence continues at coordinate 91,328,235 of JAOEGL010000003.1, forward strand.
TGGGCCAGGATGTGGGGCTCTTATCTACTGGAAATGGACATATCACGGGTAAGTACCAATGTCCGTTTTCCCAGTAGATAAGACCCCCACATCCTGTAATTTGGGATTTACCAAAGCCGATCTAACCAGGGTGGGTGGTGCTGGCCCTTCAGTTACATAGGTTTAAGCACCTGCTGCAAGACCCTGCTGAAAAACAGCAGTCTCAGCCAAGCCAAGCTGTCAAACCAGTGAAGCCTAATAAGAGTGTATGATGGTTTCAATGTGGCCACCCTAATGGTCTTTGCTATAGGACCTATGATAGCTAGAGGTGCAATGCACCTGCACTCCTTGGTATGAGTGATTTGGTTTCTGGTGGTAACCTCCCAAGGATCCAGGGCCAGGAGTAATGAGGGCATGATCCACTTGCTAGGCATGGAGGCTGATGCCTTCTTGCCCAAAGCACAGGGCTAAAGGAAAACAAAGTGGAGTGTCAGAGGTACACAGCTGTTTCTCCTCTATGGGTGGCTGGCTCCCCAGCATGGTGTATGTTTTACATTCTTTCCAGTGACTGGGAGAATGAAGGAGAAGGCGACGGAATATGATTCTGAACCCTGAGGTTACAGCTATTATATTATTAACCTTAGTTTTTGTAGTGCTGAAAATTTACATAGCACTGTATGTAAAATCTTGTTAATTAAAGCCCACCCTAAGGATGGGGTCTGGGTCTGATTCTGTCTGAATTGCCATCGGGGCAGTTCTAATAACATTTAGCTGCTAGTGTGATAGCAGGACCCCAGGCTCTGATCCCCTCTGTGCCAAGGGGGGAACAACCAGGAGGGGCCCCAACCAGGTAACCGGTTTAGAGAGATCTCCCTTAGGAACTATGACCGTTAGCACCCTCTGGACCATGTATAAATCCTAGAAGAGAAATGGTGTTGTGTAGCAAGGCAAGCAACAAGTCATCTGAGGGACTTGGGATGGAGATGGGATGCTATCCCACCTCGGCCCCTTGTGTGTGTCACAACAGTGAGGTTATAAGTGAAGTCTGAACATGGCTGTGGTGAATTACAAAAGGAGAAGACTGAGGTTTTCATGGAGTCCTGAAGGACATCAATGCCAATTTATGTGTTATAGACCAGAATATCTGGACTGAGGAAATAGCAACTGTTTCCATTATATTCTGAGAATTAACAGCAGCAGGTCTGGTCGAGGGGCTGCCACTGTATGGCACTATATACCAATACCAACTAGTATTGGTGTGGAGAGATGGAGAGGGATCAGGCTCACCTTGAGATTGGGAAGAATGTCAGGCATGGGAGCCCTTTCTTCCATGGCCAAACCCATTTCCCCTTACTGGTCAGTCTAGGGGAAAAAATAGAAGCTAGTGATCCCAACAGGGAGAAGGATCTCCAGTTAAGCCCCCAGGGGTAAACATGGTGGATTTCATGATCAATCAGCATGGAACCTGATCCGATACGGGCCTATGTCAGCTTCCACCCTATCCCTGATCACCTGGTCAATTGGTTATAGCCATTAAGGCGATGTTAAGGTGATTTAGCTTGACACAATGAAGACTTACCACTCTGAAAGAGGAGTGTTCATGTCTGACCACCAACTTATATTTCAGAACAGTGTGCAGTTTTCCCCTGGAACATCTGTGCACCTGTGTAAAATTAGACTATTTCCATGGTTAGGCAAGGGGGTTAACCTTTATGTTGAAGACACTGGTGAGTCCATGCAGATGCATGGATGCACTCAGTTAGCGAGGCCTGCTGTCAGGATTAAGTCTGATTTCATCCACGAAAGATATTGTCTGGAGGATTAAAAAACCTTCTAAATTCATGCAGCAGACTATCATCAACCTATAGGAAGGCTGAGGGCTCTCTCCACTGAATGAACCACTGATTAAAGAGTCAAGGAAGATAACAGAACATTGGCAAGGTCTCTGCTATCTGCTATCCAATTTCGAGGAGAGGAATTTCTCCACAAAAGATCTGTCAAAGAAAAACAAACTTCAATTTTAAAGAGTAGTGTGGGCCCTTGGTATCTGCTGGAGATTGTTCATAAGCCCTTGCATGGATACCAAATCCATGGAAGCTCATGTCCCATAAAATATAATGTCACAGTAAACAGGAGTCCATTATATAAAACAGTAAAATCATGGTTCTTGTTCTTAGGGTTTTGTTGTTGTTGTATATATATATACATACACACACACCCCTACAAGCTGTGGGTATACAGAGGGCTGCCCACCCACAAAGGGGCTAACCTTGTAACAATAGTATGCAAAGGGATCTTGTAGCACCCTGAGACTAACTGAAAGAAGAGATTGGTAAACCATGTAACAAAAGGAACCAGCTGAATGGCAAGTCCATCAGCAGGCATTCTTAATTAAAATGTAACTCTTTAGACTAGTTAACAGGTAATAGTGGTATTCTTCTTTCTGGCAGACCCCTCAGGGCTCCATAGGATTGTCTGAATGGAATTTGAAGCAACCCCTTAGTAGAAAAACCTGTTTTATTGTTTCAAATACTCATGGGGGGAAAGGAGGGGGGGATGGAGAGGAAGTTGTTTGTCTCCAATTAAAATCTCTCCTTAACCCCTTGAATTACAGCCAACCTTTTCAAGGAGCTGTATTTTTATTTTTAAATTTCCTTTAACAGACATCTCTCCTCTGAAAGAAGGGATGGAGAGGGGAGCCAGGTGTCTCCTGAGGATAGCTAATGGTCCCTGTGTTTATTGCAGGAACTTGGACCCCCTCTTTCGCCCCTAAAGGGGGAAGGGCTTGGCTGGTCACCTTAATCCAATATATATCTATCACTTCATCTGAGATGATCTTCTCAAAGATCCTCAAATGTGTGTAAGCTTTAGAGATCAACTCAATGACCAGAGGAGGGAAGTATCTTTCTCTCTTGCTTGAGTCCCCCTGCTTATTAAACTCTAAACAAATCTGTATAGATAAAGCCTATGCTCTCATTGAGAAAAGCTAAGGCTGATACCAGTTTGCACAAGGGAGATGATGATGATGATGATGATGATGATGATGATGTATGTGTTCCACTCTTTTCCCAGCAGTGGAACTCAGAGCGACTTCACAACCTTAAAAACAGTACAATTAAAAACATTAACAAATTATTCAACATCTCCACCTGTCCTCAGAATAGAACCATGTGCTCCTCTTGTGCTTTAGGCTGCCCCAGCTAAGGCAAAGTGAACTCTGGCCTTAATGGAGACAAGAATGGAGGCCTCTGAGGAGGGAAGAAAAGTCATCATGTGGCTTTTATGGCTACCCCCTCCCTGCAGAATTAGTTTCCAGGCACCTTTTCTGCTCTGGGAAAACAGGCAAAAAGGGAAGGGGGGATGACCAGAAACAGAACAACTCTGAGAAGGAAGAAATATAGTTGCATATGGCCTGTAGTCTTATTTTTGAAACAGACAAAACTCCAAGATGAGGTTTAGAAGCTTAGCCCTTTCAGTCTCAGGCTCCATTATAGGGGCTGGCTTGTTCCTCAACTCCCTTCCCCTTGCATAGGTGAACTGGGAGGAGCACATAGGGCTGCTGTGGGACATGGCACCCCATTTCCTTGAGATATGCCTGGATCCTGAGAAAGGGCCATCTCTGACAGAAAGGGCCTCAAGAGTGCCACAGTTTGGGGCAGCCTAACACCATAGAGGGTGAAGGGGACTCTCAAGTCTTCCCCCTCCCCCCCCTTTTTTTAAAGGAGGGAATGCATGAGGATTTGTATCCATGTATTCTCTCAGCAAAACCTTGAATCACAGAATCCTAAAGTTGGAAGGGACCCCAAGGGGCATCTAGTCCAACCCCCTGTCATGCAGGAACACTCAATCAAAGCACACCCAACATATGGCCATTCAGCCTCCGTTTAGAGATGGTTGGCAGAGGCCATGTTCCCTCTGGTGAGGGCAAGAGGCCATTTTCTACTTTCATTGTGGGATGCTCTGTGGCAGCCAAAAAAGCCCATTTTAGAGTCGCAAGCATCAGCCCCTGCTGGGCCCCATCTAGCTTACCTTAAAGCCATGCGGCCAAGATGGCAGTTGTATATCCAACTCAGGGAGAGATGGGATACAAATAAATATATTATTATTATGTGCCCGAGGAGGAGTCCTCTGCCTCTTTCCACACATTTCATTATAAGAATTCAATGTGCCAGAGCCCTGGCAACATCACCATGTGATTCCCAGGCTGCAACAGGATCTCCCACATCTGTTGGGATCCTGGGTGCCACTGGGACCAGGAATGGGAAGGAAGGGAAGGAAGGGGAGACCCCTCATCTGCCCTCCTGGCAGAGTCCCAAGCCTTATGCTAGGCATAGTGCCTGCAGTGGCCAATGGCATTAGATCTGGGAAAGGTTCCTTGCTGGCTGCAGAGAGGGCCCCTGGTACTCACCCCTTATCCTGCGTCTTCTGGCTGGCTTGCCTCTCTGACCTTGGCACTGCTTCAGGCTGGGCAGAGGTGATGCAGAGAAACTCTTTCCCATAGCATTGGCTGGCCTCTCCTCTGAACCCAGACCCTTAACGGGTTGGGCAGGGATGCTGAGAGGGGAAGTTTCCATAACTTCTAGCCAAATGCCTCTCTGATCCGTGGCCCTAAAAGGGCTTGGCAGAGGAGATGGGGAGAAGCTCTTTCCCATAGCATTGGCTGGCCTCTCCTCTGAACTCAGACCCTCAACGGGTTGGGCAGAGATGCTGAGAGGGGAAGTTTCCATAACTTCTAGCCAGATGCCTCTCTGATCCGTGGCCCTGAAAGGGCTGGGCAGAGGAGATGGGGAGAAACTCTTTCCCATAGCATTGGCCAGCCACTCCTCTGAACCCAGACCCTCCACGGGTTGGGAGGACACTGAGGAGGGAAGTTTCCATAACTTCTGGCCAGATGCCTCTCTGATCCGTGGCCCTAAAAGGGCTGGGCAGAGGAGATGGGGAGAAACAGAGACATGGAGGGGAAAACCCTCACCATCTGTTCCCATGGCTCCCATGTGCTGCAAGGCTGTCTGCTGAAATCTCCTGTGCTCCCCCATGAAAGGGGGCAGCTTTGGAGAGGGAGAGTCATTGGCAAAGCCAAGACATTTCTCCAATCCTGGGAGCCCTTGCCATATTAAATCTTCCTCCATGCTTCCAAGGCACCAAGAAAAAGGATTAAAGCAGCTGTAGTGAAGAAGTTGCAGAGCAACAGCAAACACATCCTACTGGAGTGATAGGCAGGACAAGACTGGCCTTCCAGGGTTAGCTCCACCCATGTGGGAGTCACCAGAAGGTCTCAAGTTTCAGCCCTGCCTATTGGAGTGAGTGGAAGGAGCATAACCCAAATTACAGGATGTGGGGGTCTTATCTAATTAAATTACAGGATGTGGGGGTCTTATCTACTGGGAAAATATTGAACATCTCATCTTTTTGTGTGCATGTGTGTGTGGTGCAGTAATCTATATTATTTCTACATTACTTTTGCCTCTTGTACAAATTTTTCTGTCAAACAGATTATCCCTAGGAATACATCTACTTTTTTAACTGAGGCATACCTGTACACTTTTGGATGTTAGCCCAAATAATTGTTTACATTTGTGACTTGTAGGTAAGAATTTGAAACACTGATTGCTTGATTATCTTAGACAGTTTTGTATTACTGTACATAATATTTCCAAATCCCTGTTTCAAATAAATGTATAATAAATGCTAGCCAAGACATTCTGTTTTTTGTCATCTTAAAATGTATTTGCATTGATGATGTTCATACTGTCCAGCCTGTAAAGTACTAATTAATTACAGATCTTCAGTATTTGCACGCCTACAAAAAAATCCCTTCAGCCCAATCATCAAAATTATAAGTAATGTATGTATTTAATAATCAAAATAAAAGAATACCATATAAAATTCAGATACAGTATGAATATTTCTATGAATTATCTTGCTTGAATTTCTAAGAATGTGTTTATTGTAAACACATATAATAGTGTATTCCTGGAACACTCACACTAAGATGACAGCTCCCTAACCCAATACTGTCTACACTGACTGGCATTGCCACTCTGGATTTGCTGAGAGGAGTATTTCTACCTAGAGATGGTGGGGACTGAATCATGGACAGTCTGCATGTAAAGCTCTACCACTGATTCAATGGCTAACAGTCCTAAAACAAGATTTAAAGGTTTTTTATTGTATTGAAAATGGACACAAGTTTTCCTGACAACATAACCTTGTTGGTCTAGAACAGCGGTTCTCAACCAGTGGGTCGAGACCCGTTTGGAGGTCGAACAATGCTTTCACAAGGGTTACCTGAGACCATCGGAAAACACATATTTTCAATGGTCTTAGGAACCAAGACCCTGGTACTCTATCTGGGGGTTCACCACAACATGAGGAACCTTATTAAAAGATCACGGCATTAGGAAAGTTGATAACCACTGGTCTAGAAGAAAGTAGTAGGTTATTCTACTGTTTGTCACTATGTTTATTTTACAGGAACAGCACACAATATTTTAAATGGGACAAGTTATAAGAATGCATGAAGAGTCCTGGTGAGTTAGAATAAAAGGTCAACTAATCCCATATTTTGTTTCTAACTGTAGCCAGGTCATGATTCTGGGATGCACATAAAAAGGCATGTAAGTATTAGCCTTCTTCTGCACTGCACTCTCACCCAGAGGCTCCATGTGGTCATCATGGTTAGTTATAACTTTAAAAAGTTACTTTTTAAAGTTACAACTTGCAGACTTCCCCCAGACAGCTTAATCCAAAAACCTTCTCCAAGCTCTGTGGTTAATTGCTGTTGATAGGCCTAATATCATGAATCTGTCTAGTCCTTGTTCAAAGTGACCTAAAAAGAGGATATCACCTCATTTGGATGCAACACGTATATTATATTTTGAATGTTGACTAAGAAATATGAAAACATACATGGGAGAAAAACAAGTTATATAAATGTTATCAGTAGTAAAAATCTTTGTCCACCTGCCACTTTTCTCATAGTTACTGCAGTCACAGAATTCAAGTCAAGAGTACTGTATATTTGGATGCAATCTTGACAAAAATTAGGCATGCTTATATTTGTGTATTCCAAAATAGGTTTATTGGGTTCAACAGAACTCCTTTGGAATTAAGGGTGTGAACTGAATAGAAGTGACCAAAAAAATTGTTGTCACCTCAATGAAACGACATCAATACGAAACAGGGAGGGGGAAATAATCAGTGGATTTCTGTGATAGCTTTAAGAGAGACCCAAGTGTAATTCTATATTTAAAACAAATCAGTCACATTTCACCAAAGTATATATAGTGATTGTTGATACTCCTGACTGATAGCATGTTCTGTTGATTATATTTTAATAAATAAGCAACTCAAAACATATAATTATCAAAAGCAACAAGCCCCTAAATTCTGGGTTTAATTATTACAATTCCTTGATAGCATTTAAGCATTAGACCACCACTGACTTTAGGAACAATCCACAACCCCTGGTGCAGACAAACTTTGTACCAGTGCTCCTGGGGACTGCATAGATTAACAGCTGTGGGTGAGATTGCCTTGTTGCAGCTGTGGAACATTCCCTATATTTGACCACCCCAATAGAGATTTGTTTCATGGCGCTACTGCAGCAGTAGCAGTAGCATACTGGTGTCAGGGCACTTACCTGTCAGTGCAGGAAGATTAGCCCAATTAGAGCCCAGAAACTGAGCTTCCGGCCTGTACCACAGCATGGCCTGGGAGCAGTACAACTGCTGTCAAAGCTTCTGTAATGGGCTGGACCTGTTAAAATACTTTCATTTTTTTTCTTTTTTAAAATTTTATTAAATTAAATCTATCACCCGAAGGGCCACATGTTCCCTGCAGAGCAAGTGCTGCGCATGCCGTGCCCCAGTATGGCAGTGATTATGCATTATATCCAGAGATGACCAGTAATCTTAAAGAAAATGGAGAGGGATTGACATATACAAAGTTCTGTAGATACTCCTTTAATTTATTCTAAAACTAACAAGACCTGAAAAACAACAAATAACTAAGGAATGACAAAATTAAATATATTTCATGGAAGTTCATACTTTATACTGAAATGCCTCCACCCACCTAGCATATAAATAAAAATTATGGAGATTAAAAAAAATCTTAATAGCAAGAGATGGAATTTGACTAAGGCATTTTTGAAGAAGGAGGGGGAACAGTTCTGATTTTTCTAGGCATAAGACTTTACATTCAGATTGTATATTTCTTCATCAGCAAAGTAAACTGGTGCAAGAGATGCAAAAGAAATATGGCATTCACTTTTCCCAAGTGATTTTGCCTTATTGAAAAAAAGATTATGTCAATACATTGTGCGGATAAAGTCTAGAAGTTTTTGGGAGCCAAATGTTCCATTGCAGAACGTCATAAAACAGTTACAGGCCGGAGCTGCTCCAACTGACTTTCCAGTGCAGTTCGTTCTTTGTGAACTTCCTAGATAATGCAAATGACACAAAAATTAGTGTATAAGCTCTTCAAGACTTAAACATATAAAACAGTCTGTCTTAAAATGAAATCAACTTTTACAACCACTCCATGACTGATGTTTACAGGGTGCTATAAGGTTATAACAAAACAGACAAAAAACACACATATTGGCTGATAGGATGCATTATGATTGTCTTGATGTTCCACTATTCTGCTCCCTGAATGTAAGGCCTAGGTTCCTTGGGATCTCCCAATAATTCAGAAAATAAACATTAGAGTGTATTAATGCAGGGATAGGCAAAATGTAGATTGGAATCTACTAGCAGAGCTCTGAGTGGCTTGTAGTAGACCTCCATGGTTTTGACAAAAGAATAAAAATCCTGTATCATGGCTGGTCTTCTGCCAGAGGTTGAGGAGGGAGGAGGAAAGGGCATCTCTTCAGAAATAATTCTGCCATTCCCAAAATAAATTTTTCTTCAATCCTCAATTTCCCACATAGCAGTAATTTGAAAACTTTAGCTGAGTATTTAGAAAGGCAGTCTATGTCTCAAAAGAAAAGAGGCAGGCAAAATTATCTAGGGTATATAAGAGTTCTAGGTGGGAACAATTTTCCATGTCTCATTCTCTGCAGTGCTAGGAACTGAAGGAGAATTGCAGGAGGTGTAGATTTTTTATGGAGAGGGAACCATGTCCTCATTTTAGTGGGCCCAATATACATCTGTGTTCTGCAAATTGCTTTTCTCAGTGTTGCTCAACTGTAAAACAGGAGTAGTAATTGGTTGCTTTTGACCAAATATTTTTGACTTGCTGTTGGTGTTGTGTGCCTTCACGTCATTTCTGACTTGCCGCGCAGGCCAGGCCCCCCAATAACACAGAAAACTGGTTGGAGGAAAAAAGGCCACAACTTTATTAACTGTTCCACACAGGCAGAACAACACAAAACCGTAGGGTTGGCCCAAAGCATAAGGTCTGGATCTGGACATCAGCAACACCCTGGTTGGTTGATGTACGCTTGGTAGCAGGGGAAAACATCGGGATGAAGTAGGTGCCAAGCTCCACCCTGTTGTGCAGTTAGGCAACTGCGCTGCTTCACATCGAATTGCGAGACATCCTAGTCACCGGGTATGAATCAACTGTGGCCCCCGCAATGGCCACAGCGAATCATTCCTTACCCGGGTCATGAGGACACCCGATCCAGTGCCAGGGGGCCTGGAAACCCCTACGCCAGATCCAGGCCTATGCTGCCACCCAGAACGGAAGTTGTGACAATCAGCTCCCAAGACAGGGAGGGAGGGTGGGAGAGCAGAACTGGCAATGGCCGACGCACACCTTACACGGCCTTAAATAGGCCCAACAGCCAATGAGGGCTCAGGAAGGACGGAGGCGCCGCCCTCCTGAGCCCTTCACCAATAGGAGGGCACACCATGGCCAATCAGGCGGGTACCTTTCCCGCTCCTCCCAGTGGCCAATCAGCATCGAGCCCATGCTCGCACCAGCTGCCGGGGCACCCAAGCCTGGCGCACAGGAAGGGAAGAGGCCTTCCTGTGCACGGCAACAGTGCCGGACCTTAAGACAAACCTACCACACGGTTTTCATGGCAGTACTTTTCAGAGGGGGTTTGCCACTGCCTTCCACTGGGGTTGAGAGAGTGTGACTTGCCCAAGGTCACCCAGTGGTGTCATGGCTGAGTCAGGAATCTAACCCTGGTGTCCAGACAGTTGCAATTTTTGACTAGTGATATGTTAGAATCCCTGATCTATTGTAACTCATACATAGATTTAAAGATATTTCAATATATGGCTCATATAGTTAACTGTGCTTCTTGAACTATGGTTTTCTTTCTAGTTTTAACTTATAAGACCTTAGCATCATGCCACCTGAAGTTTGCCCAACTCTGCATTAAAAGGCATGGAATTTCAAGAAAACGTCTTATTTTATGTATTATGTAAACATTACACTGTATCTCTTGCACTGATTCTTCTTGAACTATTCAAAATGTTATTTTAATTGATTGGCTATAACAAATAGTAAAGGAGCTACATAAAGAATTTTAGGGCAACGGATATGAAAAGCACCAAAGCATTAAATCCGTTAGTCAATTCAATCACTTGACTAGGAGGCAGCGATGACATGGAGCAGAGAATGCATAGCCACAGCACCACTATTAGCATTTTCCCATTAAAAAGTTACATTGTGGACACAGAAATGCCACATTTTCATTTGGGTGATTTAGGGCAATTACTTTGCCAGCTTGTTTGTAGTTCACACATTTTACAAAACTATGTGCAATTAAGGGGGGGGAAAAGAGGAAATGTCTGATGAGAATGATACATTTCTTCACTGTTTTTCTAATGCTTACCCTAGAGACAAAGAAGCTTGTTTTGAAATTTTATTTTATTTTATTTTTTTAAATTGTTGCTAGCTGCCCTGAAGTATCCATAAGTACCAGAAAGGTGAACCAGATACAGAAATCTGTCCCTCCCTCCTTATATCTATTTCTCAGGAAAATCACAGTGGGATATACCTTTATCACTGTTGGGTACTGAAATTTATTTTTTCTTTGATCGTCACTCACAAACTGGGCTATGTCAATCAAAGTTGTTAACTGACATTATTAATCTCACTATATGACAGGGAAGCTATCTTTTCTGTTCTGAGACAAGCCCTTGCTCTACCACTTCGCATATCCAAGGCAAGGTTGTGCTCAAACTTTCACTCACAAAATGGATGTTTTGTGGTCTTGATTCCCTTTCTCTCAATTGCTTGGAAGACCCTGTTGTTGTTTGTTGCTATTTTCCATCATGTCAGCTTTGACATATCGAGAAATTGACCAAAATCACCTACCTCCCCTATCTGTTACTGTGAGCTTTTTCTGGATTCAAGATCCTTCCCATTCATGGAAGGGCACCTTGGATCCACTCACTGCTACCTGGTACTCTCATATTTCAAGACTGAAGGAAAGGAAGCTTTCTGTTTCCATTGGTACACTTTAGGCTTCCTTCTGCAAAAGAGGGCAGGCAGAGGCATGCAGTATAGGTTTTTAGTGAAATTCAATATATGTTTAACTTGTTTATGCATGCTTTTACCTTTAGCTGCTGCTGGAGTTCACTATTTAACCGAGCTAGCACAGCATTGGCTTCTTTGTTTTTACGAATAGCAGTCTGTATAGCTTTCTTCTGTTTTGACGACTGTCTGCCAGAGAGTAAAACAAACAAACCGTTTTCAGTCCATGTGTCCGATAAAAAGGGAGCGTGGTGCTCTTATTAAAAACCAAAGCAAAGAGCGTATTGGGTGAGAGGTCAGTTGCACATTTATAAAAAGCAAGTTGTTGCAGAGAAACAAGTATCTACAGAAAATATTATTTAATAAATTGTCTACAAAATAAAAAGAAGAAATATGTTGGCATTTTTCAGACTTTCCTGTGCTAGCATTTTAAAAGACATGCCTGTAAGCTTGAATATTTTCCTGATCATCACTTTTGAAAAGATAGCTTTCCAAGACACCAATAACTGGGCTTAAGATTAGTACATATGAAGGGTTTTCCATTGTGATTCAGGTTAACTGTTCCCCTGCTACTTCACGATCAGACATAGGCTGCTGCCGCACTGCAAAAACAAAGCAGTTTGACACTACTTTAACTTCCATGGCTCAATGCCATGAAATTCTGTAATTGGTAGTTTGGTGGGGTACTAGAGCTCTCTGACAGGAAAGGCTAAATATCTCATAAAACTACAAATCCCAGAATTCTATGACATGGAGTCATGGCAGTTAAAGTGATGTCAGACTGCTTTATTTCTGCAGCGTGGCAGCAGCGTTCATCCATTATATTATAGACTTCTGGATCAATCAGCCATAACTAATCAATGGGAAGCTCATTTTGTTATGGTAATCATATAGTTGTCCTCTGCTGACTAAAGGAAAACTCAGTTTGACTCCATCCAAGACACACCAACATTTGACTTTAAACACAAATGGGGCCACCATCCCCTCCCCACAATATGGCTAATTTAAATTTTAAGGAGCATACCATAAAGCAATACTTTTTTACTAGCATGTCTAAATTTGTGTTCTCAGTGCCTTCAACTTAGTATTTTCTCCTGGAAAAGTTTTTAGAAAGAATATTTGCATCCAGAGATTTGCAACTGTTCCTTAATTTCCATCCAGTTAAAGTAGGTTGATTATGACAAAGCAGCAGCAAAAGCATCAGCATTGCTCTTTTACATTGTTGCTTTCTCTGCTTCTTTGGAAAATACAGATCAGCCTTATATGGCAAGTTAAACTTCCAACAGACAAATCTTTTTGACTGTGTCTATTTTGCTGTTCTACAGCTTTAAAAAGTGAATGTACTAGCAATTTTCAACTTTAAAAAGAATGAAGGAAAATGGGGAAAATACAGACTAGATAAGCAGAATTATTTCTAAGAGAGGCCTTTCATAGTGCTCTGTGAGGTGTTAGCAGCTCTTAAATGACAATGTGATCCAAGACAGATACATTATGTTAAAAACTGCAAAGAGTTCCTGTGAAAAAGTGCTGTTAGCTTTTCTCTTTGAAGCGGAGTTGACAATTTGATCTTTGGAACTGAATCCCATGGTTCTCTTGAAAAATTATTCCCCTCTTTATTGCCCTTCCCCTACCTCTCTCAACCCTCTATCTTAAAACAACAACAACAAACAAACCCAAAATTTTTGGGTGCTTTCTCTCATTAAAACAGGGATTCAATTAAATAATCTCTTCTTTGCTCAGGTATTTCCTGACAAACAGTGCAGCCCAGTTTGAGAACAACATTTTCAGCTTCCTGATTCAAAACATTTTACTTAACAATTGTCCAGTGTTCATATTTTATGTTGAAATGTTTGATTTGTTTTGCATACCACTTCATTCTTTGTTTTTCCAGATATGGTAAGTAGTACATAAACTGAATAACTTTTTTAAAAAAAGGTTTACAGGTTGAATCTCCCTTATCTAAAATGCTTGAGACCAAAGATTTTTTTTTTAATTTGGGTATACCTGTATTTACTTATACATATATAATAAGATATCTTACAGACGGGACCAAGTATAAATACAAAATTCATTTATATTTCATATATACCTTAGACACATACTCTGAAAGTAATTTTATACAATATTTTAAAATAATTTTGTGCATAAAACATATTTTGTGTACACTGAACAATCAGAAAGCAAAGATGTCACTATCTTAGCCACCATGAAAAAACGTTTTGGTTTTTGGAATATTTTGGATTTTGGAATTCCAAATAAGGGAGACTCAACCTTTATTTTGTTGTACTGTCTAAAACTAAATATATTTCAAAAGATGAAATTATGCTGTTGCTTGCAAAACCCTAAAATAGTCCCAGGGAGACTTTTAGCCTTCCACATTGTTTCCCAGAAAAGGCATATCTCAGAAGGGTGTGACTTATCCTACCACTTTTTAGGCTTCTACATAGACAGGAGGATTTTTTTTTTAATCCCCCACCCCTTTTTGGTGCGACAAAAAGGTTAAGAAGTTATTTTTGCTTGTACTCATGCTAAAATGATTTTTAACAGTCCAGGAAAAAAATCAAGTTCATTTCTTTAATGTCATGCCATATATAAAAATCTTCCACCCAACTCTCCACCATGAATTAACTACAAATTATAAACTGTCCCCCTCATAATCCAGAAAACAGTATTTCAGCAGCCTAGGTATATTTCCACTAAGTCAATGGGGTTCACATGTTCTAAAATTCCAAGAAAGAATGAGTTTCACAAGTCATCCTTGCATCTTTTGCTTGTTCTCTGCCTACACAAAATCATTTCTGAACGTCAGATATATTAAAGGAAGTGCAACACACTTTCTCCTTTAGAATGTCTGAAGTCTCTCTATGTTGGCAAAAAGCTCAAAAAGCCCCATTTCTCATGATGGAACTTAAGGCAGCCTTTTTTACCTTGGCATCAAATGATGGGACTTAATGGCAGGCAAGGAAGAGGCTATACTTTTCGTGGGAGAAACTTCCTGATTCTCCAGTACCTGGCCTTCAGGCCGAAATTTCCTGCGGATTGGCTTTGATGGTGGCTGAGTGAGCAAAACCTCCTGTGAACGAAAAGGAAAGCTTAAAATTACTTTTCTTTATCATTCAGGAAATCAACAACAAAATATGCTGTGTACTATTCATATTTACAAAATTTTGCTGAATCTAAAGCAGGTCTGGCAAAACATGGCTTGTGGGTCACGTTTTGCTTTGGGGTGGGGGTCTATTTTGTGGCCTTTGAAGCCTCTTGGAGATCTCCCAAACCTCCATACATTCAAGTTAAAAAAAAAAAACAGCCCCAAACCCCAACACAAACACTCCAACTTCTACATAAATATTATAATTGTATTTTCTTCCACACTTCCCAAATCATGGGAACTGGCCACATTTCAATTAATTTTCAGATATCTGACATTGCTTAACTTTCAGTCAGGTTGGAAGTGTCCATGCAGCCCACAGGGAAGAGGGGAATGGCCCCTGCTTTCTCCACACTGGCCCTCTACAGTCTCAGGGGTATTTTTTTTTTTTTAAATAAACAGGTTATTTTCATTCCTTAGAGACCAAAAGCATCATTCTTTGGGGAAATCAACTACAAGGAAAGTCTCCAGAACTGGAATCCACGAATGACACCTAAAGTTATACAATAGGATATACAATGTCTTGCTGTTGTTGTTATGTGCTTTCAATCAACCCTGGCCCTATTGGGATGTTTTGTTATGGCAACTCTAGCCTAAGTTTTTCTTTAGCATCGGCTTGATACTGCCTTCCTCTGAGACTGAGAAAGGGTTACTTGATCAAGGTCACCTTGTAAGGTTGATCAGAGATTTGAACCATGTTCTCTCCAGTCCGGCAGTCAAACCTCTACATCATGCTGGTTCAAAATAGTTCATGAAATAAATATAACCCATTTATTTCAATAAGCCTTAAAACTGGCATCGCAAAGATCTTCTGTAATAAAGCTTGTCTGGATTCAGACAATATTGAAAACACTAGTTTAAAAAATAGATTAGAAGTAGCACTAAGAAGTTTGTTCAGAGAAACAAATGGACAGAGAAAATAGAAAAAATGGTTTTCCCATCTGAACTAGTAATAGAATGCATTTCAACAGAAGCACACACTCATCAATTTTTTTATAACTTGTTTTGTGGGTTGGATGATTTGAACCATGTTCCAGAAGAGTCTATAATTAAGGCTTGCAGCCCTTGTATTGGTAACTTTAATAGACTTAGACTTGGAAGAGAAACAATGCATCATCTAGTATAACAGAGTGTACTCTAGGCCATCCAGCTGATCAGGTTTTTGATGGTCATTTTTGCAGTTGTTGCCAATTTGCAGTCCAGATGTCTTGTTCTGTGGCAGAGAAACCAGATTTTTCCAGCACTGCCTGCACTTTTGTGTATCTTGGAAAAATAAGATTCTTTCCTGGGATAACTCATTTATGCCAGTTGTCACACGGAATATGTTTACAGTACTGTCTCAAGTACCTGCGGGATATTGCTTGTAATATGAATAGTCACATTAAACAACAATTCTCCCTCCTCCTCACACATTCCTAATACTACTGTGTGAACTCAAAACTACTTAATCCCTTATAAGCTTTCTTTCCAAAAGAGTCCAATAAGAATAGGAACTATTTAAGAAGGTACTACTGTGAAAAAGAAAGTAAAGTTTTGTTCCTCCCACTCCACCTTTCATCTATGATGGAAAAAACTTGAGAATAGTTGGGTATTGTTCCCCTGTTATTGGAGAAATGGCTGCTGCGCAAACGCTTTGATGACACGAGAGAAGCGGGATGCCTCCCTGACAATTTAATCATGGGAAACAAGCATGACTGGTAATTACACCGTCGTAGTTTTAGGATGATTTAGCCACATTTTAGCGATGGTAAGCCTCTGTGTGATAATCTCCCTAGTGTTATGTGCAAGGTGTGGTAAGTGAGTGAGGCTGTTTACAGTATTGGTGTGGTTTTGAGAGTTAAGAAAAGAAGACTGGATTGGTTTTCTTTTACCTGCTTAAGTTGGGGGAATAGGAATGGGGAAGCAGCTGCAGAGTTGGTGCTGCTGGAAGGAAAGGATTTCCTTTCTCTGCTTGGAATGGGAAGAATGAGGGGAAGAAAGAAACTTGAATCTTGGAGTTTTGGTGTGGCTGAAAGGGGTGTCCTCTGATTATTGGTGGAGGGAGCAGCTAGAGTATATTTTCTTCACCACGGCTGCATCTATACTGCAGAAATCTGCAATGTTCTGAATAGGGCCTGTCATCTAATGGCAGGCCAGCTCACCCCAGCCAAGCCCCATGGAATCACCAGACTTGTCCTTCTGGTCCCTCTGGAGAGCACCTGCACTTTTGTCTAACCTGGAAAAGGTAAGCTTTGATGTTTTATACTTTAAAGCTTTTAAAAATTAACAGTAGGTTGAGTAAAATCACTAATTCTGTAGCTACTTCAGCTCTGTTTTTATACCTGGTCCCCAGTAGTTCCCTATGGCATTGGCATCCTCAGTTTATATCAGACCCAAGTACACTGGGACCCCAACCTGACATGAACCTGCCTGTATACAATTCTATGATTTTTATGAATGTGATATGAGTAACTCTTACCTTTTTTATTGGGCTACTTTCTTCTGCCTGTGAGGAGGTTCTGCTCACAGACAAATGTACTTCAGTCTCAGATTCTTGTTCCATCTGTAAAAATATGCAAGTTACTGTTAACACCCAAATTGCTAGCAGTCCACCCATCTACAGCTAGTTTTAAATATTACCATCACATTCTACTGTGACCAAAAAACAGCAGGGTTAATTTTCAAAGGCTAAAAAACAGTTTTATTTCCTGCTCCAGTAAGATGTTTAGTTTTTACTTTTAGATAATTTTTATTAAAAGTTTCCCACAAACTTTTAACAAGAATTATCTAAAAGCAAAAACAAAAAAATCTTACTGGAGGAGGAAATAAAACTGTTTTTTAGCTTTTGAAAATCAAGTTTCAGATATTTGAATACAAAGTAAGAAAAGAAAAACAAACAAAAAAGGCAAGATATAAACAGAAATATGAAAAGATAAAAAAGTTACTTCCAATCAGTTATCAGCCAATCAATAATTTTT
This sequence comes from Urosaurus nigricauda, assembly GCA_034509955.1. Classification (NCBI taxonomy): domain Eukaryota; kingdom Metazoa; phylum Chordata; class Lepidosauria; order Squamata; family Phrynosomatidae; genus Urosaurus; species Urosaurus nigricauda. Next base: position 91,345,758 of record JAOEGL010000003.1, read on the forward strand.
AATTAAGGTCCAGAGACCAAATAAAATGAAATTCACAACATATAAAAAAATGTTGTTGTTGTTTTCTAATTAATTTTTTATTGAGTTTTTACAATAAAACAAATAAAGTCTGTAGCACAATGACAACAACAAAACAACAATTAACTACAAGGGCCAAGGGTATGTATCCGATGAATATTTATTCTGCAGCAGAATCAAAAAATTAGTTCTCAGCAAGAGCCAGACTCTGGCTTGTGAAGGTGTACAGTGTCCGTCCAAAGATTCATCTGTGAAGTAGAAGATTTTTGAATGGATTTTTCCCCCAGTCCAAATGAATGGCTGCAATTCACTCAAGTGGGAAAAACATCAGGCCTATACTTGTGGTCACTGTTATAGTGAGAACAAAACCTGATCTCTAACCCTGATAATAGTGGCCCTTTTACACTACACAGTTATAACACTATGATTCCACTTTAACCGCTATGACAACATCCAAAGCAATTCTGGCAATAGGGGCCTTTCACACTACTATTGAGAATCACACTAGGGTCAATTCCAGAACCATCTCACAATTATCCCATTATTGGCAATGGGATAATTGTGGGATGGTAATAGGAGAACTGTGGGATGGTTCTGGAATTGACCCTAGTGTGATAATCTCAATATGATTCCAATTTAACTAACATGGCAACTGCCTGTGGAGGCCTGTCAGCAGCAAAGTAGGATAACGCTTCAGCTAAGAATTTTAAGTGTCCCTCCCTAAACTGAAAATCCCAAGATTCCATAGTATAGAACCATGATATTGGTACCATGTTATATGTTATTATCATGTTATGGTATCATAGCATTATAACTGTGTAGCATAAAATGGGCCCTGGTTATTTGGTTCCCAGTAACAATGTTCTCAACTGTCGCAGCACGAATCCACACAATATACAGCTCTTCCCCCCACAGTGACCACACCATCATGATGACAGGCATTGTATGATGAAGACAGTCCAGACACATTACTGTTTTACCACCTCCAGCCATTTTGAGCAAGTAAACCAATACTTGTACAGACAATAGCATTTGAGTAACAGTAGTGCTAAGTGAAAACAAATATTGAGTTGGAAGTTGCTATAGAAATTTTAAATACACAAGACTATTATATAAGATCACATCTGTTTTTTTCCTTAGTCTTAACAAAAGGAAAAAACTTTCCTCACTTCCAGTAACAATAGTTTGAATTTCTGACATGTGGTCTCCATTGGCTATATGGAAGACAGCTCCAATAAGCCAAATGATATTTATTTTAAACCCTGATGATGTTTTAGAGTTACAACACTAACATATGGCAAACATTACAATATATATATATATATAAAATTTCATTATAATAAACAGAGGGTTAGATTAGATGACTAGATACTTCTAACTCTAATATTGTAAGATAGGAGGAAACTTAAAAGAAAAAAAAATAATGGTACGTAGATTGCTTACATTAAAGCATGTATACTGCCAGATACTCATTTCATGTGTGAAAAGGAAGATGTCATTGTATAAAAAGCAAATTACAGTATTTATAAAATGTAGAAAAATCAAAATACAAAGAACTAGCAAATATGTAGAAAGCCTTCTGTTTTTCCAAAACAGTCCCATCTAAGCAATAATATAGAGAGTTAATGAAGACTGACCATTCCTAGAAAAGCTTGAGTGTACATAAGCACTGCAGTATAGGCTTGTATATATATTTCAAACATTAAATAATAATAATGATGATGATGATAATAATAATAATAATAATAATAAGTATTATTATTATTTATACCCTGCTTTTCAGCCCTAAAGGCTATCAGAGCGGCTTACAATTATTATTTTAATTAGATGGTTCCCTGCCCTTAGGTTTACAATCTAAGAAGTTGTATATTTCTACTTCTGTGAAAGTAAAGGTCTTAGTTAAATATACTGCATGTTGCTAGATGATCATATATCCAACTGTAAACCAGAGGAGGTAACAGAAGCCAGGTTGCTGGAACACAGTGAGAGAACTCTATACAATAACTGATTGTTCCATATTGAAGAAAAGTTGGAGGGGGCAAATCTTCCAGGGATGATGATCACTAAGATAAACAATAAAGCTAGATGTGACATATGATGTCATAAATAATTTCATAATGTCCATAGTGGCAGCGGGGAGGGATATAATAACTAAACTGCTCTCCTACATATCCTTTTTGGCTGTTGACAAACATATTGACATGCTACCGTTGTAAGCTTCATGTGCTCCTAAAATTGAAGAATCTGCCAAACAAGTAGAAGATATCTTTTGCCTGGGACATTTTGACAGCAAGAGCAGGAAATCAGCCATGGAGTCTGGAGTGTTTGTGAAAAGTGCACTTTATGTTGAAGTCCTCCAGGTGTATGTGAACTATGACAACCAGACGAAGGGGAAAATTTATTGTACCTAATCTGAAAGAAAAACGTGGAACCCAACACACCCAACAGAACCCAACACAGATCAGGCACCTTGATGGTACCTATTTGTCATGCAGCCTGTGCCAGTTGTTCATTAACTGTTGAACAGCAATGCATATTGTGGATGAGGAGCAGTACAGATACAGCCTTAGATATTTATACTTAGCTGTATGTCAGATCTGAAAGCTTCTTGGCTCAGGTCCATCCTATCTGAGGGACCGCCTCTTCCCATATGACCCCCACCCCCACCCCGCATGCTCTGGTCCTCTGGGAGGAATCTGCTACAGCCCATGAAGACCAGGCTGGTCCAGACCTCCCAGAGGGCCTTTTCAGCTGTCACCCCCAAGCTGAAGATGCTGGATGAGATGCATCTTATTCCATCTTTTGAAGGCTTTAAAAAAAGCCCTAAGGATGCATCTCTTCCAGCAGGCCTACCCAGAAGATGTTTAACACCTCCTGACTCTGAAAAGCTGGTCTTATGTGTTTCCACCTTCTCTTCAGCGTTTTTCACCCTATACAGCTAAGACCACCGGGTTGGAACTTTTTCTCTGCTGTTTTACCTTATTTTTATTTGTTTATTTTAGTTATTTTAATTCTGCTGTGATTTAGTCCTGTTTTAAGGGGGGGAGCTGGGGAATGGGATGGGATATTTTAACTTGTATCATTTTTTTAAACTCTGTTGTAACCCACCCCGATTGCTTGTTCAGAGGGGCGGGCTAGAAATAAAAATTGTTGTTGTTGTTGTTGTTGTTGTTGTTCAGCCCAACAGTGATGAATTTAGCTGATTAACAGAGGAACCACTGATGATATTCCCAGAGCATGCCATGTGGAGGTATACTGTTTGGTTCAAAACCAAGGTCAAAAGAGTTGTTGGAAAGAGAGGGAGGGAGAGAGGGAGAGATTGCGAGGGTGAGAGAGAGAGAGAGAAAGACTGACAGACGATATGGATCTCAGTGAAACAGGAAGTGAGATGAATTGGATAAATGGTTCTAAAAAGTGAGATTCCCCAGAGTTGTGTTTGTTTCTGACTTCGGATTCTGGCCAAGTTTAACAAGCTAACACATTACAGCTGCACATCTTGCACTCTTCCTCCTCTTTTTCCTATCTGTCCATCTTGTTTGCTCTCAGCTAGTTCTTCACCTCAGTGGGATTTCTAAAAAGTTCTCGGCACTTACGTAATGCCATTTCCTGAAAGCAACACAGTGGGACATGTAATTTAAAAAGGATGTCGGCAAGTGTCACTGCACACGCCTTACATAAAAATGAATAAGCTGCTGAATGGAGGATTATAACTTTGCTTCTAAGTTGAAAGTATTATTTGAGTCATTATTATACAACCATTACTTCAGTGATTGCACAATGTAAATAGCATGTGTGACATTAGTATATTTCATTTATTTAAAACAACAACAGCAGAACTGTTATACAGCTCATTTCTTGAGCTTTTAAAAAAACAAAAATAAAACTCAACTTCTGAGCTTAACCAAAACTCTACTTTTTCTTTTTTTTTTTCTTTCAGTCCTATAATTTATGTGAAATCTCAACTAGGCCATGGGATCTGAAGATGCCTTCATCAGTTGCTTTCATCCTTGCTGGCACTGCATACAATAACTTTCCTAAAGCTCTATCTAGTTCGGTTGGACTACAACTCCCAGAATCTCACTCATAGTATATTCTGTCACCTAGTATAAAACTTAAGGGACATATTGGGAGTGGGCAGAGGGCGAACTATTACTCTGGTATTATATTTGAAGTGTCAGCATTGAAGAATAGCACTTCTGAACTCCTTACAGTTCTATCATCAAAATAAATTAACTGACACAGCAGCTTTCCTAATTGTTTCCTGGTTTGTATAATTGTGTATAGCAACTTTAGTTTTATTTTTCTTCTTCTTCTGAGCTACTACATTGCTTCTGTGCTTTCAGAAAATCCTATGACAGGAAGGTGTCAGGAGAAGGTTGATGCTGAGTCTGAAAGCAGGATATCCTTCATACATTAAACCACATCCATGAGAAACACTGGGGGTCTCTCATTCATAGGAGCACCATAAGCTGAAGTCAGCTTGATGGCAATTAACAACAAAAACAAATGAGAAACATTTATGTCCATGCCTAAACTTTTACAGATTAACTTTCCTGATTGTGATTACAAGCTGTTGCCTTCTAGAAATGTCTGTTTAAATCTGAAGGAACGGCTAGGGAAACAAAGCAGTTGTTTAGAGTATGACAAGAAGTCTTGGCCAAGCGGCAGACTGTTCTGCCTTCTGGCAATGTTTTTATGAGGAATATTCTCCACTGTGGATTGCACAGCTCAAAATCTACGTTGGTCTTAACTGCACATATAACTGTTATGCAATATATATTAATATTATTTTTAAATATGAAAACAGATCAGAAATGGACATAAGGAACACAGACTTACTGATTGTCATATCCTTAAACTGCCACCTAGTGGAAACTGTCACAAAATGTATAATTAGAATGAAACATGCATATAATATGCAAAAGCATTTGCCTGGCTAAAACTAGCTGTTTCAAAGATATGAAGATAATATGCATAAATTTAGCCAATTTTAGAAGACAGTGATGCCTTGGTATCTGCTGGGGTTTGATCCCAGGACCTCCCATGGATATCAAATCTGTGGATCCTCAAATCCCATTATATACAGTGGCACAGTAAAATGGTGCACCTTATATAATATGGCAAAATCAAGATTTGCTTTTTGGAATTTATATCTTTTTGGAATATTTTGAAGATGTGCATGGTTGAATCTGTGGATAAGAATAAGTGGATAAGGACGACCAATTGTATATGTGTAAGAATGAACTGGCCTGGATGAGTTACTCTGATCTCTTACATTTACCAATTTGTCTGCCTCTGCCACTAAACAGCAGATGAAACTAGAATAAGTAGATACATCTGTGATGTGTTAGAGAAAAAAATGGGCTTACTGAAAAATAGATGTTCATGTGAAAATGCATATCTACTCAAAAGTGAGCCTAACTGAAGTCAATGAGGTTTGCACCCCGGTAAATGTTTACAGGTTTGCAGCCAAACACGTTGTAATTTCCCTGCCATTGATCATTCATGCGTTCATCAAATCTATATACTCAGTTTAATCACCATGAAAATCCATAGCTTCCTAGTGTATATCCAGATTGAATCACTACTTCACTCAGAAGCTGCAAGAAGACAACAATGAACTCAGGTTTAACAAGATATATAGGACATATATCCCTAAAGAACAATTCAGGCAAATTGCCAAATAAACACCATGTGATAATCTTGTCACACATATATGCTTTCTTTTCATAAATTTATTTCTCAAAATGTCTTATATATTTTTTTCCTATAAGGAACAGCTAAATCAAAATTATGAGTACCATAATGCATGGCGCAAATGTTTGATGTTGCCATGAAAAAGTTTCAAAGGGACAGGTAAGAAAGAGGAAAAGAGAGGCATTAAAAACATCTGACAAGTGGTTTTCTTTGGTTTGTTTTTTGGTCACCCATTACATTAGAGGGGTTTCCTTCAAAATGTTGCTGATTCTGATGCTTTGGATCTATTTTTCATGCAAGACATTTCCCTTAAACAAGTTAAACCTTTTCTGTTTAGTTTGTGAGCTGAGTATCCGGCATAGTGAACCATCCGTTTCTTTTTATAGAGTGTTATACAAGCTGTAAGTGATAGCTCCAAAAGAAAACCTACAGGGATGCAAATGCAACAAGCTGCCAAGATCTTGCTGGGCTGACTGCTTTTGCAGCACTCTGCAATCCTCATATTTCGATAAGCTTTTTCTCTCTTGCTTTCTAAAGTGCCATCTGAGAATCAGTGATAAGGTTTTGGAGGAAAGCACTAACATATATCTATGTGGCAAGAGTGCTTAGTGCTTTTAGAAGTAATGAATAGGCTCTTGATGGAAATTCTACCAATATGTTTTTATACTCTACTTTTACAAAACTAGATTAAAGTAGAAGAGAAGGAACACATGTGTACTTCTTCCACATCTATATTAAAAAGATCCACACTTTCAGAAGTATTATATTTTTAAAAATTAAAGGTATTTTTGCCAGAATGACTTAGGAAAAAATCTTATTTATCTAGCTCAGTACTAAACATAATCACTACTATGCCTGAATCCATTGTATTATGCTATTATGAATTTTATGGAACAAATAAAAGGTCAATATAGCCATCTGAACAATAAAATTCATGTAAATTGTACTTGGGAAATTAACCTGACTGCATAACTAAGTGTATGCAACAATTTCTCACATTTTATTTTTATTTGAGACTCAAATAGGTAGAAGATCTTTGGGGGAAATTACTTGTTGGGTTACAGTTACCAGAATCCTCCAGTTAAAAATTTGTGGAGCTGAAGTCCAAAAAACTTTCCCAAGCTGTGGCACGGTGTTAGATGACAGGCAACCCACCATTTCCAAAGCTGAGGCAGGCAGAACTGGGGGGGGGGGGGGGGGGGGGCTCCCTTTCACTAAGCATTTCTCTCTGGATTGATCCACATTAGCAAATAAATAAATAAATAATCCATAACCACCTTGATTCTGGTGCTGTTAGAACACATGATGTACAACCATTTTCACAGTGAACACACTTTTTAAAGGGTTTCATGTGATTTAGGAGAGCTTGTTTTTTACTCCCCCGTTTCCAGGGAAAAACAGTTTTCCTGGTTTTTAAAACAGCTGTTCTGCCAGATTGGTGTGGCATAAGAGAATAGGGTGGATGGCAAGTTTTTCACCATTTTATGCCATGGTCCAGCTCCTGTTCTACTACAGGCATGAGTTCAAATAAAAACATTGTTTCTGCCTCACGCCAAAGCCCAAGGGTTGTTTTCCCTGCTTCTGAAAAGTCCTGGCCATTGGAAGCACTCACTTTGCACTCAGAGAGTGGAGGGGTGGGACAAGCAGTTCCAACCAAACGTCACACCAAGAAGGAGCTTGTTCTGCAGGCGTGAATCTTAATTCAATTAAGGATTCAGTGTATAAAAAGAAATGAAGAAACATTCTATTGTTTCTTTCTCCTTTTCCTCAGGGCTGCTTGTGTCAGAAGACATTTAAAGCTCCCTAGCTAATTCACTGAGGCACTAAGGAGAGGCAGGGGATTGAACAGGGAAGGCATCCAATAAGAGTGCAAAGTGAGTGGTAAGTTTGACAGAAAAACACGAAAGGCTATTGGGTGGTAGGGTTGTGCATTCTGGGAAGAAAAAGAAAGTACATGGGAAGAAACACCCTTTTTTTACTGACTTGAATTCACCTGAGGAATGTGTGACTAACATTATAACTTCAGTCCAGAGTTTTCCTAATCATTGGTGAAATCTGTGCATCGGATCTGGATAATTTTGTTGGTGTGGATTCAGTCACCATTTCTCTCATTCTCTTTGTTTCTCCCTCTTTCAGAAAATCAGATTCCTTCAACCAATGGGAGGGGAAATTACTATGCCATCCTCAAGAGCATAAGTAAAATCTAGGGTCATGTTAGGGGAATGAAGAGAGATCTATCCTTATAGACCTTTCCATGTTTGCACCAGGCGTCTCTAGCATAGATATGCCATCCTGCTTCTCTGCTGGTGAAAGGCCAATCTTTCTCCATCTTAATCCATTCCAGCTGGCCTCTAGAAAGGATCAGAACTACCCAGGATCTGACATAATATCATCAATTTGTGCCATATGAAACGTGTGCTGTTGCCTAGAACAAGCTCCTTTATTTTATTTTTTTAGAATGAATTTGGGTGGACAAGTACCTGTATACTGAGATGGATCTCTGGCATTATGGCTTTTCTTTTACTAGATGTAGCTTGTATTTGGGTGGGCACCACCCTTGAACCTTCTCTAATATTTCCTTTGTTATGAGAAAGGCTGCATGGGCAAGATGTTCATGGAAGCTGGGAGCAAAGTATCCTGATGTTAATGAACCACCTAACTTTACTGCAACTAAAAACTCATTAATCCAAATTTACTATAAATTATTCAAAGCTATTTAGGTAGATTAGGCATGCTGGATCCAAAATCCTCCTTCACTGATGATGAAGAAAGAGAAAGGAATGGAGAATCAATGATAGTCTGTTTCAACAAAAGCAACCAAGATCCTTGGGAGACCTTAACACCTAACAGCCTATGCTCTTCTACAGCAGAAAAATCCTGAGAACTCTAAGAATCCCCAGTCCACAAAGGCTTAGGCCATTAGGTTTTAAGATGTCCTGAGATACTTTGTTACTTTTGCTGTAATAGAATAACATTCTTTCTCCATTCCTGAAAACAGCTCATATAAGTATAAATGATCTAATGTCCATGACATGTATTGATGGTAGATGCAACACCTGGTTTTCTAAGCAGGAACACTATGCTGCTATGGAGAATTATTTCTCAATGCCTTTCAAATGTCTAGGCAAAACTAAAACCCTCACAATAAATGTGTTGCTCAACTAATTGTGCATATAAATATTGTGTAATAGAGACATGTGACCAGTAATATCTACAAGGAAAGGCTCTTTCTGCTTCCTCAATCTGTCTAGAGAACCAATAACACTGAAAAATCCACACTGATGTGTGATGCCAGAATAAGGCTTTGTATATCCATTGTGGGCCACATCCCCTAGTGATGCTACTGTCTTTTACCCTGGCTAGGAGAGAAAAGGAGCTTCTATCTCTTATGTTTATTTGTGGATACACATGGACCAGGCAGGCAGGTAGACAAGGACTCAGGAGAGACTCATCTTTCTGTCAGAAGCAAGTTATGGTCTAGAAAATTTGTCATACTTCACATTGTTCTCTTATGCTTTATATATCTAAACAACCTTGAACAGTAATCCCATGCATACTTCTATGGAAGCAAACCCTTGTGAAATCAATTATACTTCCCTTCGCAGTAAACATGTTAAGATTGGGCTGGTAGACTGCTTACATTTCAGAGCTGGGTTTGTTTGTTTGTTTACTGATTCAGGGTAGCATTTCTGGCTTCATATAAAATAGCCTGCTGCCAGTCAATGCCTAGTCAAACACACTGTGTGTCTGAGCAAGAAAAAAATAAAGATAAAAATTTTAAAAGATTAAAAAAACAAAACAAACAAATATACATCAGACCTCCAATTTACAATTTAAAGTTGTACCTGTTCTTGAAGTCTGAAGTCTATGTAGCTTGAATTGAGCTGATCATTTGATTCAGTATTTGTGATAGGGTGAGAAGCCTGTAGAATAAAAGTAGATTCCATCTTTGTAGATAGTTTGATTAGAAGGCATCATAATAAAGATGGGGGAGGGATCTGTCAAGTTATGATTGAACTGCAATTTTAATTTACAGAAAATAATTCTGAATTGGTTATCTTCTCTGTGAAGAAGTAAGTTTTTCAAATGTACTGGTAATAGGAATTCAGGAAGAAATGGAATGATAAATAATTGTGGCAAGATAGGATGAAAATCTTTACACTAAAAAGAACTAGAGAGGCACTCTGTAGAGGAGGAAAGGTAAACTAAGAATCGGACAGATGAATAATGAAGAGGATGTGTAAAAAGAAGTATGTGAAGGAGACAAGTGACCTTAGGACAGTGTGTGCTAAGATTTTAGTTCTCTAAATGAGTTAAACAAAACAAGGAAGTGTTAGGTATAGATAGAGGAGAAAGTGTCAGTTGTGATATAGTAAGTGGCAAATTCTTACAGGGAACATTTATTGAATGTATAACCCAGAATGAAACTAGCATGACCTGCACTGATTTTCAGGGTAGACTTAAAATATTGACATAGATCAGATTCTGTAAAATTTGTCTTATTTTTAAAAATTGTTTGTATAAGCAAGCACTTTCACTGGAAAGTTACAATTAGAACTGCTGACACAATGAATGGTAGCCATAATGCAACCTATTTATTTAACTAATTGCGTTTCTTAGCCTCCTTTCAGGATCATGTACCTTGTAAGGCAGTTACAATATAAAATGCTTATAGCTTGATATTAAATCAAAACGAACCTTTAATTCAAATAGTTTTAAAATAAGCCATGCCATAAAACTTTTACAAATACTATAAAGTTTTTATGAATAAAAGCCAGAGAGAACAAGTATATTTTTAAAAAACCACAAATGAAACTCTGTGGAGCTCTCAGGGGTTGATTACATAGTACTGTGAGTTCTATTGAGCAAACCTCCACTCCCCATTCCCATACCAACAAGACTTACTGACCTTAGTGTTGGACCAGTAAGTAGGGCCTCCAAAATTATTTTAAGTTTGGGCAGGTTAATCATGTGCATAGTCAATCTTCCTAATAAGCACTGTTACATTCTCTTTGTCCATCTGATTCTAAAGGCTTTTTGTCTATGTTTTTTTAATGTGCAGTGTGACAAGACTGAGATATCACAGCTCTTCTGAGTCTGACTCCAGGTCCCATGTTCCTTGCTGTTCCCGAATTTGTTGTCCACTTATCCTTTCTATCTCTTTTTCACACACATTATTGCAACTTTGGCAATTAGACTGAGTTGTGGATGTTGCACTTTATGTGAGCTGTCTCCCCTTTTATTATTATTAACCTTTATTTATATAGCACTGTACATTTAAACAGTGCTGTACATACAATCTTATAAATCAGACGGTTCCCTGCCCTCAGGCTTACAATCTAAAAGACACAAAGCAAAAAGAGAAGGGAAGGTGGTAGGAAAGGGGGATGAGGTCCAGTGGTTCTTCTTTCCCTCTGGGGCCTGGACAAAGCCAGATGACTGCAGGGAGGGCTTGGGTTCTTAATACATAGTTAAAAGGAGGCATCCTGGAGCAGATGGTACAATTCTGGGAACACTTTCCTAAACAATATAGTCTTACTCAGTTTTGAATCTGGATAGAGAAGTGATGAGGCACACATGTAGGGGAAGAAGGTTCCAGGAGTGAGGGGCAGCAAGTGAGAAGGGACGAATCCGGGACAGGGCAGTGGAAATCCTTGGCTGGGACAGGAGACCTTAATTATCAGAACAGAGGGGAAGAGAAGGAGTGTGAGGAGAAAGAAGTTCAAACAAGTAAGGAGGGGCCAGTCCGTGGAGGATTTTGAAAGTTAACAACAAAAGCTTGTACTGGATGTGGAAGGGGGAGGGGAGCCAGTGAAGGGAGGATAAAAGAGGAGAAACATGGTCAAAGTGGCGAGCGGATGTTATAATACGTGCAGCTGAGTTCTGGACAGAGATTAAAGGATGGAGGTGAGAGAGAGGAAGCCCTGTCAGAAGAAGATTACAATAATCTAGTCGCTACACAACTAGGGCAGTGATGGGCAACCTTTTGAGCTTGGTGTGTCAAACTTCACCAAAAAACTGAGCATAACTTGGGTGATGTGTCACTTTGAGGAAAAAACATTGTTTTGCAATATTTATAGTTTAAATCACTTATTTTTATAGTTTATATATTTATAGTTTAAATCACTTATCTCAATAATGATGGATTAGAAATCCATGACACCTCAGAACAGTAGACAATGGTTGCTGTGGTTAACTGTTATTTGGTTACTGGCAATGGCAGGGCCTCCACAGATGCGTTCCCTGCTGCTTTCCTCTGCTCCCTGCTCTGCCGGCGGAAGTGAGGGCAAAGATGCCAGCTTAAACGGAAGTCCCAGAACTAGATGCTCTGTGACGGACTTCTGCTGTTTTGGCCTACAGACCTCCGGCACAGAGTGTCTAATAGGGGAGGATGAAACATTTGCGACTAGAGTCTTATTCATCCTTGGCTACTGCACTTGGCCTTGCAGGAGCCGAGGATGAAATATCCTTCTCGGCAAGCGGCTGCCTCAGCGGCCGCGTGTCATCACAAATGGCTACACGTCAGTGCTGACACGTGTGTCATAGGTTCGCCATCAGGGCACTAGGGCATGGACCAGAGTCTTGGCAGTGGAGGCTGAGAGGAAAGGACAGATTTTAGCAATGTTGTAAAGAGAGAATCTACAGGCCTTGGCGGTGGCCTGAATCTGGGCAGTAATCGACAGAGAGGAATTGAAAATGAAACCAAGACTGCGGGCTTGCTGAACCGGTTGAATAGAAGTGCCGTCAACAGAAACAGAAGGGTGGGCTTAGGTGGGAAGACGAGAAGTTCTGTCTTAGACATGTTGAGCTTCAAGCGCCGATGCCGCATCCACTGAGAGATGGCGGCCAGACAAGATGAAACTTGCTGTACAAGCCCTGGTGAAAGGTCAGGGGTGGAAAGATACAGCTGGGTATCATTGGCATACAGATGATAGGAGAAACCAAAGGAACTGATGAGTTTACCAAGGAACAGTGTGTATAGAGAGAGCAGAAGGGGACCCAGGACAGAGCCCTTAGGAACTCCTACAGATAAGGGAACAGAGGAGGATGTCTGACCACCTGTGATCCTTTTGCAAATAATGATTGAACTTGTTCTTAATGGGATGGTAATGTTTTCTAACAAATACACTGTAACGTCAGCCCGCTGATTTGAACCAGAAATCAGTTAATGCTGAAAGCCTAAACACAATTACAAATCAGTAAATACCAATGAACAGAAGAAGAGTAACTTTTGAATGACACACTGTAAACTGCTTAGGGGGTGCTAGTTCATTGATAAGTGGTACATAAGTGTACTTTCTATTGCAATACTGAGTATCTATAGATTTGGGGTATCCACCCAGGCTCCTACCAAAATCCTACCAAGGGCCTACTGTATATGACTAAGTCTGGATGCAAAATAATATTTATTATTTTTTTCATTAAAAAAGACCAAAGCTTTGAGTAATCCAAAATTGCTCTTAGCCACATAGTTCATTTGCTAATATGTAAGGACTGAATGTTCATCTGATTAGACCATTATTAGTTTGTATCATGGCTTGCTACAAAGTGAAAACTGTGTGAAATTTAGTTTCATTAGGTGGTTTGGTATTACAAATATGTCTGTGCATAAATGCATGTATGATTTAAAAGGACATACAGGTACTAGAAATAAACAAGTATGCTAAGATATTGATAAAATAGTATGCCTCAATAGGTAGATTTTAAAACAAAACTATTCTGCATAATAAGGAGGGGATATTCAAAGATAAATATACTGGTAATAACTTCAGGAAGCTTGTGATAAAATATAAAGCAGAACTCTAAATCCTTTTGACACTTCAAGTTGCATCAGCAATGTTGTAATATTAAGAAAAAAGAGCAAGACACTCAAGTGTGTAAGTACGAGGGGTGCACTTTTAAAAAAAAAAAATCCTGCTTATTCCAGTTATACGGCAAACTGAATCACAGATTCTGCTTAAAAGAAAGTCTATCTTATGTCATCCTCACCAAGCTCACCCCCCATTTAAGTGGCTTGCTTATATAGCAGAAGTCTTCATTTTAGTTAGAATAATATATTATTTTGACCTCTTGATTCTCCCTTTGTATTGAAATGCTGTTAATTTTCAAGTATTTGTCAGGTGAAACGTTTGGTCTCCTTAACTACACATTAAAGGAACTCTTTAATTAACATACCCTCTAATATGAATACACTGTTGGGTCAGGAAAAACAGCCTATCTGGAAACTCTCCCAATGCCTTCAGTTTCCAAAAGAGACACAAAGCTCTTATGCTGAAGTTCTATACATACCTGTGATACAAAAGGTCTAGGGGGTAGAGCAGGTGGTGGTGGTGGCAGCCAGCCTGCCCTAAGTGCTGGAACAAAAGGATAAACAGGGGGGGGGGGGAGAGAGAGAGAAAAACATGCATGAGTGTAACTAAATAATCTATCACAATCATTTGTTTTGGGGATGGAGAACTGTGGGTTTTCAGACAACTCCCCAGCAAGTCTAGCGAGCATAATCAACATCATGGAAGTTGTAACTCAAAAACATCTTGAGTACAATTGCCCACTCTCACTCTATGTCCTTCTTAGAGTAGTACATAATGTTCAGTAAAAGTGTAACCAACACAGGTAAAGCAGGTTCACTTCAACAAATTGCAATGAAAGGCAGGAATGCTGTACTAGGAGCCAAGAAACTCTTGAGCTTTCTGTTCTTTGTCACCAACACTCTTGTCTGTTGTTGTTTTTTCTTCTTTTTCAACTGAAGCAATATTCTAATGTGGACTTTAAAAGAGCATTCAAAACAAAATGGGATGATGTGAAAAAGTACAGTTGTACAGAAAACATCTGTGGGTGGAATTAGATGTACTGGCAACTGGAGGAGCTAGTTACAGCTTTTAAATATTTTTGGCAGGAGTTAAAGAAGGAAGAGACCAAATAACAGTCGGTTAGGGCTTTATGGTAACGTAATAGAATTCAGTTTTCTGTTCTGAGCCAGCAATCTGGGATGCTAACACCCATGATGGGACCATCTATTATACTTCCCAGTCTGGCTTCAGTTAAATCCATAAACGTTTAGAGGCCAAAACAGCAAGAAGATGAGGCTTTGTGAAGCAATTATAATGGCACATAGATTATATGTACATATGAAGCATGACTGAGGAATCTCTTGATAGTTAACCTCATAGAAGCCCCTTATAACTACAGATCCTTTTTAGAAAACACAATAAAAATGATATTTAGCAACCCCCTTTGCATTTGTTATTTGGCTGTTTAAATTCAAGCACTGAAGTCACGCCATGAGAATGCTAAACAGATAAATGTGTTCTAGGCCACA
Source organism: Urosaurus nigricauda (assembly GCA_034509955.1). Lineage (NCBI taxonomy): Eukaryota > Metazoa > Chordata > Lepidosauria > Squamata > Phrynosomatidae > Urosaurus > Urosaurus nigricauda. The sequence continues at coordinate 91,360,792 of JAOEGL010000003.1, forward strand.
AATCTTATTGCACATTCATTTATTAGAGCGTATGAAGTCTTTAAAAACAAACTTACCATTTTTTGTTTTTAAACTTTTTCAGAGTAGAGATATTTACAAAACATACAGGAATAACAGAGATTTATGCATTTAAAAATTTATGGGTAAAATACTGAATACTGTCCAGGAGTATGTGAAAGAAAGAAAGAAAGAAAGAAAGAGGCAGAACAAAGTACACTGACAGTTTTGTAAATGGTCAATATCAGTTTGCCGTGCAGGTCAGCCCCCCCCCCCCCCCAATAAATACAGAAACCTGGTTGGAGGAAAAAAGGCCACAACTTTATTAACTGTTCCACACATGCAGAACAACACAAAACCATAGGGTTGGCCCAAAGCATAAGGTCTGGATCTGGCCATCAGCAACACCCTGGTTGGTTGATGTACCCTTAGTAGCAGGGGCAAACATTGGGATGACGTAGGTGCCAAGCTCCGCCCTGTTGCGCAGTTAGGCAACTGCGCTGCTTCACATCGAATTGCGAGACATCCTAGTCACCAGGTATTAATCGACTGTGGCCCCCGCAATGGCCACAGTGAACCGCTCCTTACCCGGGTCATGAGGACTCCCGATCCAGTGCCAGTGGGCCCTGGAAACCCCTACCCCAGATCCGGGCCTATGCTGCCACCCAGAACAGAAGTTGTGACAATCAACTCCCAAAACAGGGAGGGAGGGTGGGAGAGCAGAACTGGCAATGGTGCCGACGCTCACCTTACACGGCCTTAAATAGGCCCAACAGCCAATGAAGGCTCAGGAACGATGGAGGCACCAACCTCTCCGAGCTCTCCACCAATAGGAGGGCACGCCATACCCTGCTGTGGCCAATCAGGTTCCTTTCCTGCTCCTCCCGGTGGCCAATCAGGATCGAGCCCACGCTCGCACTGGCCGCTGAGGCGCCCAAGCCTGGCACGCGGGAAGGGGAGAGGCCTTCCTTCACGCGGCAACAGTGCCGGCCCGTTAATTCGGGCGGTGCCATTTCCCACCCCAAGCACAACTCTGGGCCAAGATTGTGAACTATTAGAATTTAGGTAATGTTTTCTATAAAAACCATTTAAAATATTTTGGATTAAAAAGGTTAAATCACAATTGTCAAAAATAAGAAAAAGTATATATTATGGTACTAACGTTACCACATTTAGTTAATTTTCTAAAATAGGAGTGGGAAACAAGTGCAGTCCCTATGTTGGACTGCAGTACCTATCAGGCTTAGCTAGCATGGCCAATATTGAGAGGTGACTGAAGCTTCAGACTGGCAGTATCAAGAGGGCCACTCATTCCCTCTTCTTGATCCCACCTCCTCACATGGTATATCCAAGACAATCCAAGTTGTTGTTTTTTTTAGTACAAAAATACATGTTTTTATCCCTTGCCTTCTGTTTCAGCTTACTGAAAGTGATGGCTCAAAGCATTTTCTCAGCTTTAGACTGTGAGGCTATACAGACTGGCATAAAGAGCTGGCATCAGGGTGGAGTGGTGGCATGGTGACTGCATGTCACTCTGACTCCACCCCCAATCCACTGTCATGCTGCCCAGCTGACTATGCCATTTCTGCAGCACAGAGTTTAGACATGCTGCACCGAGGGGGAAAGCCTCGGGCTTTCTGCAGTTTCCTTTGGAGCCGGCAAATCACTGAATTGGGCTGGAGGCATGTGGTTGCTGCAGCCCCAATCCAGCGCAAAGAGGGGCGGCATATAATAATATAACTTTATAACTTTATTTTTGTATCCTGCCTTTCTGCCTGAGTGTGGGGCGGATTGTATTGAAGGAGGCGATCCCTTAGATAGGTTGGGCCCAAGCCACGTAGGGCTTTAAAGGTAAACACCAACATCTTATACTGTGCCCAGAAACCAATAGGCAGTCAGTGAAGAGATTTCAAAATCAGTATAATATGAGCACACCTGGATTTACCAGTGATCAACCTGGCTGCCATATTTTGTACTAATTGTAGTTTCCAAACTAGGTATAAGGGTAGCCCCAAGTAGAGTGCATTACAGAAATGAAGTTGTGAGGTTACCAGTGCATGTACTACAGTTTCTAGGCCCCTTACCTCCAGGAAAGGGTGCAGCTGGCATATCAGTCGAAGCTGATAACAGGCGCTCTTGACTGTAGCATTCAACTGATCTCTCATGTGAAGCGATGGATCTAGGAGCACCCCCAGACTGCGAACACAGTCCCTAGAGGAGAGCGTGACACCATCCAGGACTGGAGGTTGCAACCCAATACCTGGTTTGGGGGCCCCAACTGTGAGTACCTCCATTTTGTCTGGATTCACCTTAAGTCGGTTTTTCCTCATCCATTCCATTACCGCTTCCAGATGCTGATTGAGGGGAGAAATGCCATCAGTCGTCATGGCTGCTGACCAAGACATGGTGAAGTATATTTGGGTGTCATCAGCATACTGATAACACCCCTCCCCATGTCTACAGATGATTTCTCCCGGCAGCTTCATGTAAATATTGAATAGCATTGGGGACAGGATGGCACCTTGAGGGACGCCACAATTAAGCACCGTTTTTGAGGAGCAACTGTTCCCGAGCATCACCCTCTGGAATCTACCCGAGAGAAAGGAACAGAACCACTGCAATGCAGTGCCTCCGATTCCTAGCTCTCTCAGGCGTTCCAAGAGGATGTCATGATCTATCATGTCAAATGCCGCTGAGAGGTCTAGAAGCACCAACTGGATCACACTACCCCTGTCGATGCCTAGATGAAGGTCATCAGCCAGAGCAACTATGGCAGTCTCCACCCCATATCCCATCCTGAAGCCAATTTGAAATGGATCTAGATAATCGGTTTCCTCCAAGATCACTTGGAGTTGAAAGGCAATGGCCCATTCGATCATCTTGCTCAAAAATGGCTGATGTGATACCGGCCTATAATTTTTCAGATCCAAGAGGTCCAGGGAAGGCTTCTTCAGGAGCGGTCTAACCACTGCTTCCTTCAGACAAGTTGGAACATGGCCTTCCCTAAGGGATGCATTGATGACACTTTTAAGAAATACCATCAAAGCATCACCCCCCCCCCCCCGGATGGCCAGCCATGATGGCCAGGGATCGAGGGGGCATGTTGTCTTTTTCACTTTAGGGCCATCTTAAATGTATTTCAAATTTTATTGTAGAAATGTGGAATAGAATTAGATTATTCTCTGTGAATTTGATTACTCTCGGTGGAGCCCTAGTGGAACAGTAGTTAAATGCCAGTACTGCAGCCGCACCATTGTGAGTTCAATCCCAGAGGGCTCCAGGTTGACTCAGCCTTCCATTGTTTCATAGGATGGTAAAATGAGTCCCCAGGTTGTTGGGAGCAATGAACATACACACTCTAAACTGCTTAGAGGATGCTTAATTCACTATGAAGCAGTATAGAAATGTAAATGCTATTTCTATGTTGGGGAATTTCACTTACACTAAACTTTGGATGATTTCTCATTATAGGCTCAGTCTTTTTCCCCCAAAATGCTTAGCGCCAGAAGTGTTTCAGATTCTGATGGGGGGGGGGGATTTTGGAATATTTGCATATACATAATGAAATATCTTGGAGATGGGATCAACTCTAAACACAAAATTTTGTTATGTTTCATATACATATAGTCTGAAGATAATTTTATACACAATATTTTTAATAATTTTGTGCATGAAACAAAGTTTGTGTATATTGAACCACCAGAAAGTAAAGGTGTCACTGTCTCAGTTAACCATGTGGACAATTTTGAATTTTAGAGTATTTTAGATTTTGGAATTTTGGATAAGGGAAATTCAGCCTTCTGCCGAGTTTCCCACAATATGAGTCTATAAAAAATAGATAGCCAAAGTAGACTTGAAGCCATTAAGGCAATCAGCACTTCCTTTTATAATGGGATTATCAGGTGTGGATACAATGGTGCAAGTCAAGATGTGTGTGTGTGTGTGTACAGAAACGTTTTAATCTGTTGTGCCTCAGTGTAGTCCTGATTGTATCCCCCATTTCTGATATTTGCTAATAACTTCCAATGCAAATATCAGGTATGCAGAGACTGGGTTCCAGATTACCAACTCTTCAGTCAGAACCCAGATAAGATCAGCCTGTAACATACACACACCCCTCCTCCTGATGATATTTAGTTTGCAAAATCTGACATTTCTAGTTGTATGAATAGTGGCGTGCCTAGTATAACCCACAGTTATATTTAATAAGAGTCTTGGTTAATCTCTGGTATTATGGGTGTGTTTACAAGGTGTACACAGACACAAAAATGACACAGAACCTTAAACAGTTTTCACTGCAGGAATATGTTGTAAACTCCTTCCCCCCCCCACCCCCACCGTATGACACAGCTGTAATAAAGATTGTTTAACTGTTTCTTAGATGTTAGTTTCATGCATGCCATTTAAAGCATTTCTGGTCCCTGGTTGGTAAGCATACATGAAAGAAAAAATACAGTTTTAAAATATGATTTATCAGATTTCTAAATTAACTGAAGTTATGGAGGGAAGAGGATTTACTACTGCCCTTGAACATCCTGCATTTTTGTATAAAGTCTGTTTTCAGATCTCTTTTAAGTAATTTCTTACAAGTGAGTTATACACATTTGTAAATATAAAAATAAAACAAAGCTATAATGGTTGATGGGAGAAAAAAATCCAAAATCAAGCTCTGTAGTTAGGATAAGCAAAGGCATACCAGAGGTGATGTTGGCCTGTACATCAAAAACAGTGAAGTGTCAAGGGGTGAACTCTAACTAGTGTTGCTCTGCAGAAAGATAGTTTCTGTCAGAACAAGGACAATTTCCTTGCCCCCTCCAGGAAACATGTCATCATCCTTAGACCAAAATGCTTAAGGTTAGCTTGAAATGGAGCACGAAATCCTGGAGCCATTCATAGTACTGTATTATAGTACAGTAATTGAAATGCTCAGGAACAAAAGTGTTTCAGAGTTGAGATTTTTTTCAGATTTTGGAATACACAAATAGCATAGTACAAAGTCCAACTGCATGTCTTTCTGCCACCAGCTGCCCACTTCCGCTTTAGAGACAGCAGTGGATCTCCTGCTCTTTTGTCTCTCTCCAGCCTTGTGTATTGTTCATTCACTACTTGTGTTGTGTATGAGATGGGAAGCTGGAGGGAGATTGAGGATCTGAGAAATGAATGAGTAGGAGTGCTACAGCCGCTACCTCAAAGGCAGAAGTAGGCGGCTGGCAGCAAAAACTTTCAGGAGGTTTTCAGATTTCCAGGGTTTTTTTTGGGGGGGGGGGGGGAATTCAACCTGTAATTGCTTACTCCAATTACATGCAGGTAGACTGCATGTTCTGTCCACAATAAAGAGGTATATTTTCTAGATACTCAAATGCCTGTATTACTAGGACTGGTTGTGAAACTGACCAGTGAAAAAGCAACCCTGGATTTAAACTGAAGTGATGCTCAGTGAGCAATGTGTGTTCTTCGGCTGATTGGAAACAGGGCTACCAAATTTATTTAAGTGGAAAGCAGCAAACAAAGTCTAGCCTAGGACTTTATCACATGGGGAAAATTGGGGATTTAAACAGCAATTATCCCATGAAAATCATGCAATTGTGATTAACATTTTCACAAGACAAAGTTCCTTTATCCCAGAAATAAACAGGCTGTTTATTCCTGGGATAATGGCTTTTTATTGTTGATGTTTATTGTCTGTTTATTCCTGGGATAATGGCTGTGTGAAAATGTTAATCGCGATTGCATGCTTTTTACAGGATAATCACTGTTTAACCCACCCCACCACTCCACCTGATTTTGCCCAAGTGATAAAGTCCCTAACTGCATCTGCAAGTAAGGAAAGATACTACTATGTGTAAGTGGTATCAAAAAGTTTACAAAGAAGCTCTCAGGGAAAGAAAATATTTTCTCTAGAAAATGGAAATATTGCCATAAAAAGCAGAACAGAAAGGAACACAAGTTGGGATACACACCCACACTGACAACATGCTAGTAGACAAAATGGATTCAAAAATTGTGCAAACGGCCATTAATCTTTTAGATAAAGGTGCTGCCCTGATCAGTGGAGTAGATCTCAGTACAAGAATTATTTTTTTCATAAAGTCTATACCAATATTTTCCTGCAAGTTTTATATCACAGATAGGATTCATACTTGAAATCCCACTGTTCCCTCCCAAGCCCTAGCCAAAAAAAAATCTATCCAAGAAAATATTTAAATGATTCAATTCCACACTTCATAATTTGCAGGATGTTATACGCTGTTGGGGCAGGGGGTTCCATTCCCCAAAAATGCCATATACACCCCATGGCCTGACAGGTAACTGGAAGTGATGCACTGTTACTTCTCATTGCTTAAAATGGCTGCTGCAACAACTTGTTGCAATTGCCTGGAGGAGGTGAAAATGGGGCAATGTGGCCCTCAGCATGGCTTCTGAGCGTGCTTACAGATTTATTTCCTGAACAATAACTCTTCATGTTTGTGGTCAATTTGACCCCACTCTCCCTGCCGCTAAAGGAGGATGATTAATACTAAAAAGGACAAACGAGTTAGGACTTCATCCAAGTTCTGATTTCATATGCAGTTATCTCTATAGCACTGCCAACATTACAGAATGTACTACTACGGAACATTCCCTCTTAAAACTGCTTTGTTCTTAACAGGCTACGCAAATAAATAAATAAATGGTACAACTTGTGCAACTGTGGAGGAAAAAAACAACAACCCTGTTTTATCTAAGCATTCAGCACTCTAGGCAAGCAAAATGCTCAGACCAGGCATATTTGACCCAGTTTCCTGCTTTCTTAATCCTAAAATTCTAAACTTAAGCTATTCATGAAATATTCATAAAATCCTGCTGTTTCAGAATATCTTTGACCTGTTTGAAAATAGTCACGCTTATGTGAGCACTATTCCCAGACACACTCCAAAGCTCTTCCTACAAAGTATCAGCAGAAACTGTTTCCAAAGGGGGACACTGTTATATTTGTGTGTGCATCTATGTGTATATAAAGTACTAGGTAGGGGAGACAAAGGTAAGCAGTGCAGAACTGTAGTGGATTTGTCACTAAAGACATCAGTGGGTTGAGCGTGTACATTTTGGAGCTCAAAAATCTGCAAAATATTCATTCCAGAGGTTATGACTGGGATTTTATAGTAATGCAAAAATGCAAAAAATACAAAAAATACAATAGTTTGGGGTTTTTTTTTAAAGAGCAAGGTACTGGAAATACTGTTCCTTTCTGCTTATCTTGGCCCATTGACATGTAAATGACAGGTAGTTATGTGCTTTAAGGTTGTGAGATGCTACAGCAACTAAGCATTTCTGTTTCTAAGGAGAAGAAAGGAATATGTGTGTCATTGCTGTGGAAGCTGGTGGGCATTTTCTGCAAGTATAGTAAATCTCTGGAAATGGATGCTACATTTGTATGTATTTTTACCCATCTGTATTCTAATGCTTATACCTAAATGCTTATCCCCAAAATTTGAGATAATTATATAGTATATTCCTTCAGTCCAAAGGGTGTTATGCAAAACCACTAAAATGGAAAGAGCAAAGGAGATGAGATGCCTTAAGCTGCTTTTAGGAAGCAGCAACTAAATACTGACGCCACACTGAAGCGTGTCTTTCTCTTTCATCTTACACACAATATTGACACATAGTAACTAACATTCAAATTTTAATACTCCACAAAAATGCATAGCATGCCAATAAATCCATTATTTTATCCTTCCTTATTTTAGTATGGCTATGGACACATTAATATTTGCCTAAATAATTTTTGTAAACTATCCCTAGAACATCAAATGCTGGGATCAAAAACTTATATTATAAGAAACAGCAGCTTCAGTACATAAACAAATATTAAAATAAGAATTTTAAAAAGTACCATATTAACATTTATGAACAATTAGGTTACAATAATGCATTGAGACTATTTTTCTATTGATAAATACTACCCAGGAAAAAAATATTTTACTTCTTTCTAATCTATAGTTTTCCATACCTAAGTGCTAGCATTCTACATTAAGTTCTGGTTTAGTTTCCTGCTTTAGAATCTGAAATAATTCTTCAGATACTTGGCTCTGAATATTTAGTTTGTGGTCATATTTAAGGGTAACAAGAAACAGCAGTACATTGCGCTGTGCATTTATTTAGGACTTGTACAAGTCTTGTTAGGGGGGAGGTGTTACATTTTATCAGCAGCCTTCTCCCATTAAAAAAACCTAGACAAACAAGCACCTCCTATTTACATTTTCCAGGTGGGAACTATGTCTCACTCTCCTCTGCTATTATAGAAGGCTAAGGGGAAATCGCAGATGCATATTCAGTTCCTATTTCATGTGCATTCAAATGCTTGATGAATATCATCTTTGTATTTAAAAAAGGCTTCCATCAAAGAACACTGTATTGGTAGATGGTGAGAACAGAAGATGAATGCCTAGATTTTATTCACCATTTTCATACTCACCTGTTAATTTATGTAGTATCAGCAGAACTCCATATTTATACTTAGCAGTGAAAATATCACCATTATTGGACTTTGGCATTCTCTTTTTATTCTCTGAAATCCATGGTTAAAATCATGCAGTCATCTAGAATAGGATTTAGGCCCATTCTGTGTCATCCCAGATGAGCTACAAGTATTAACCTGGATCATTTATTTAATTTTTACCATAACAGCTCCCAGTAACAACAATGAACTACATGCATAGGGTTCAGAACTGCAGTAAAAGAGGAGTAAGAAAGGACTCTAGTGTATCTTCATTTTCTCTTGCACTTTGCTATTATCTTCTAAGGATAAAACAACTGACTTCACTGGAACTGAGCATACATAATGACACAGAATTATATTTTGTTGTTGTCAACTGTCTTTAAGACAACTTTGACTTCCATGGCTTCCTTAAGCTTATCCATCTGGAATGCAGTCTCCCTCTTTTCCTACTGCCTTCTACCTTACTGAACATTACTGTATTTTCTAGTGAGTCATGTCTTCTCATGATATAGTCTACTTTCCAGTTTTTACAACCATATAAAGACACAGGAAATACAATGGCATGGACAATCCTAATGATATATCTTATTCAATGATAAGATATATCATTCCAGGATCCTGTCTAGTTCTTTCATAGCTGTCCTTTCATGTCCTAGCCTTCTTCAGATTTCTTGATGGCACTCTCCATTTTGATCAATGACTGAGCCAAGGTAGGGAATATCTTGAACTATTTCAGTGTCTTTATTTTCTACTTTAAATTTATCTCGGCACAGTGGTTAAATACCTACTGCAGCCACACACTCACAAACCACAAGGTTGTGAGTTCAATACCAGCCAGGGGCTCTGGAGTCGAATCAGCCTGGCATCCTCCCATAGGTCGCTAAAATGAGTACCCAGCTTGTTGGGTGCAATTAGCTTACACTTAGTAAACCACTTAGTACAGTGGTCCCCCGGTTTACAAATCCCCCGGGGAACGAAATCCCCGAGGTCCGAAACCGGCGGGACCGCTAAAATTCCCCGGCATCCGAAGGATCCCCCGGGGAACGAAACGGAAAAACCGCGCAGCCCCTTTAAATCGGCCGCGCGGTCCATCCGCTAAAGCGGTCCCCCGGGATAAGACCATTTCCGGGTTACGAAAGGTAATCCGGAACGGATTACCTTCGTAACTCGGGGGACGACTGTACATCAGTAAGCAGTACAGAAATCTACTTGCTATGCTAATCAATTAGCTTACACTTAGTAAACCACTTAGTACATCAGTAAGCAGTACAGAAATGTACGTGCTATGCTAATTGTGGTAATTATTTTTGTTTTCTTTCCACTTCATTCACTTTCTTCAGTCATCATGCCAAGTATTTGCTATTTTCTGCTAGTAGAATGGTGCCATCTGCATATCTTAAATTGTACGCATGATACTTCAGTGTACAAATTAAATGCTCAGAGTGATAAAATGCAGCCTTGCCTGATGCCCTTGCCAATTGGAAACCATTTTATTTCTCCATATTCTGTCCCACCTGTAGCCTCTCTTCCTGAGTACAGGTTATGCATCAGGACAATCAAATGTTGTGGTACAATTTTGTTAAGAGTGATCCATAGTTTTTGTGATCTATACAGTCAAAGCGTCTGCTATAATCTATAAAGAATCACCAGCTGATTTTCTTTTGAAATTCTTGGTGGACTCCATTATCCCATTATCCAATGTATGTTTGCAATATGATCCCTAGTGTCTCTTCCCTTCCTGAACCCAGCAGGTTCATCTGGTTGTTTTTTGTTTTTGTTTTGCTCCATGAATGGTAAAAGTCTTTGTTATATTTTGAGCAACAATTTGCTTGCAGGGAAATTAATGTAATGGCCCTGTGGTTATGCAATCTCTTCTGTCCCCTTTCTTGGGGACTGATATGTATATTGAGCATTTCCAATCTGTGGGCCATTGCTTTGTTTTCCATATTTATCGACAAATTTTCATTAGGACTAGAATAGGTTCTGTCTCTGTTGCTTGAAACAGCTCTATTGCTATGCCATCTGTTCCTTGTGATTTATTTCTCCCAGGATTATATCCTGTATCTTAATTTAAACAAATACTTTTACATATACTGTGAGCGAGTTTTATTGCTTTTATCCAGCCACCTGAAATTTGAATGACTAGTCTGGGTTGCTAACTTTCTTAATTTAATATACTGATCAGTCTATTAAAACACAGCATGAGTAAAAGGGACCTAACACAGGAATACTGCATGAGGGAAAATGCTGGCATGCACCAGCTTTTCATTTCAAGAAATGAAACAGCTGTTTGCACAGTTTGCAAAAGAAGAAGAAGACTGGTCAGGTGGAAGTAGTGCTGAAATGAGAAAAAATTCCCTTTTGGTATGCAAAAGGGAAGAGCTCAGAAAGCAACATGGAGAAATTTATTCATCAGTGCTTTTTTTGGTTCATTGCATATCACAGTGCACCACTCTCTATTATACAGATTTACAGAAGATAGATGGACAATCTCATAACATGGCAGGCTCTTTTTTACTCCTGGAAACCCAAAAGCACTCCAGCGGATAGCCACTGTGGTACAGTGGACAGATTGATTGGCTTTGTTGATGTGTGAAAATGTTTAAACAGGTTGTTTGAGAATAAGGTTTTACCTTATTACCATTCACAAGTAATAAATGTGAAGTGAAAAACTATTTTGAATACTTAGGAGGAGGACACGATATGGAAGATAGCTCTTGGAATTGCAATCATAAATCAAATTACTACTTTCTCTTAATTGTACATGAGGAAACCAAATTCACAGAGACTCGCTGACACACTCAACTCAGTTCAGATGCCATGAATAGGGAATCTTCATTGCAAGTACCTCTTTTTCCAAAGGATATTGCCCTTATTTCTTCATTTTATGGTCTAAGATAACCACAGTTCATGACATCTAGTTTAAGCAAACCATAGTTACTTTTAACCAGTCTGATTCCAAAACAAAGATTGATACAGTGGTTTGAAACATGCCCTAGTTTTGAGATAAACAATGGCTAGTGGTGATCATGGTTTGCCCAAATCAGATATAACAACAAACTTCAATGATCTCAAAAGAGGAAACCTAGGAAGAAGGAGCTTCTGATAAAACGAACCTATTCTTCTTTTTACCATCTCCCTAAATATACTTCAGAAGCTTAAACAGTAAGCTCTTTAACAATGAAGTTCGAAAAGCAAAACTATTTCTGTCTTTCAAAAAGGACAAACCTCTAATGGAGACATGGGTTACTCTGAGATTTTTACAAGGAAAAAAATAATCAAAGATTTTGCAAAAATAATAACACTCTTCTCATTTGACAGAGATGCCACCAATTATAATATATATCTACAGTGGGGGGGGGGGGGGGAGAGGGATGAAATCCATGTGTGCACATGATTCCCCCATAGCTTTTTGTCTCCCTGGGAGTGTTTAACCTCAGGTATCTTATGCAAAGGAATTGATTACATGTGAATTGGGGGTGGGGGTCATTTTCTAGCAAATGAAAGATAGAGGTAGTGCAGTCCTTCAAGGTTGATAGGGGATAATGCAGGCCCTTTTCCTATGCCTGGCTAGTGCCCACCCCCAATTTGGGGAGGTAAATCTTCTATTAGTTCATTTTCCTGTGGAAGGATGAATAATTACTATATTCTTCTCTGCACAGAATGAGAAAGCTTCCTTCCTTCCTTTCCTTTTTGGCACAGTATTCTCTCTGTATTCAAAACTGTCAAAATATTTTTTTTTTCTGTGCAGAAAAACACACACACACACCCGATCATTTTCCACCTCTCCCCTCCAAATTCCTGAACAGAAAACACTGCTTCTTGCACAGAAAACATATTCTGTAAGGATAAAGTGCTGTTGCATGAAACCCCTCTCCAGAACACTTCAGGACATTTAAATACCAGAGAAAACACAATCAAGGAGAATTCTCGCATGAACTCAATAAAGTTTCAAACTGCAAATGATAGTGACTGAGAGAATTCTGGAAGGTCATTTGTATATAAATAACAAATGATCAAAGTGTTTAGCCTTGTAAGTTATCAAGTCACAGGTTACTAGTTCTAGTTATTGTCTGGAACTCTAGCCCTGTGGATACAGATATGGCCCAAGAGTGTCTGGCTTTCCCCTGCCATTCTATCTTGCTGGCCAGTTTTGCATTTGGTGAGATGTAGAAGCCTGGTTGGGCAGAACATAGTCTTGTTGGACAGAACCTCAGAAACCTGACCTCAGAGGTTTTTACCACACTGTGACAGTCCTATTGGGTTTGACAAGCCTATTGGGTTCAAGCAATAGAAGCCTGACTTGAATGTTAAGTAATTCCTTTTGGAATGCACAAAGAGAAATACATAATTCCACAATACACTAATATACATTAAAAAACCTACCGCATACATGTATATGACTTGATTTTTCATTTCCTCATGACTCCACTGAAAACTACTGCCAACCTGAATCAATAGTGGGTTATATGGAATACCTGTAATGACTTTATTGTTCATATTCTCATCTCATGCTGCAGGCATTAATAGATGAAGATGCATGTGAACCAGTTCTTGATACCTGGGCAAACAACTAGGAATATATGCAGCATACAGATACTTCTGTTCTTTTTAAACTGAAGATTAAACTGGTTATTGAACTGATCATTAAAATTCCTGGAGAAGTATAATTTAAAGGATTATGCAACTTTACCTTGGGTGTTTTGCTGGAAGATTTTATTTAGATCTAAGGAGGATGCTCTGGAATGTGATTTCTGTGGCCTTGGTGGGGGAGTTGGTGGTTCTCCCCCTTTTTTCACTGCATCCTCAATAGATGTGCTAGAGTAAGACCTTGGGGAAAGGAAGACAATATTAGGGGACATGTTACTGGTGTTTTTATGCATACTGCAAAGACTGTAGTAAACAAACATCAGAGGAGTTTAATAGCGCAATAGTTTGGTCCATTTGGAAACAACACATCCCTAGGTTTTCTGTTTACAGAGGGTACTATCTTCACATAGTGGACTCCATTTCTATTATTGTTGTTGTTGTGTGCTTCAAGTCACTTCCAACTTATGGCAACTGCAAGGTGAACCTACATAGTATTTTCTGGGGCTGAGAGTATTTGACTTGCTCAAAGTTACCCACTGGGCTTCCATAGCCAAGCGGGGAATCAAACCCTGATTTCCAGAGGTATAGTCAAACCACTTCACCATGCTTGCTCTCCTTTGTATGATACATGCCTCAAAAATAATTAGGGCAATCAGATTTGCAGATAAGCTTCCTGTTTATTGTGTTTGTACAGAGCACCTGCGTGACATCAAGCATTACTCTTGTGGTACTGTCGAAGATTAACTCACTTAATGTGAAGAATGGAAGATTGATTATGCTGCTCCACTAAGTAATGTAGGATGGTTTGTTGTTGTTGTTGCATGCCTTCAAGCCATTTCTGGCTTATAGCGGCCCTAAGGTGAACCTATCATGGGGTTTTCTTGACAATATTTGTTCAGATGTTTGTCGTTGCTTTCCCCTGAGGCTGAGAGCATGTGACTTGCCCAATGTCACTAACTGGGTTCCATGGCAGAGCTGGGAATCGAACCCTCATCTTGAGAGTCCAGCACTCAAATCACTACACCACACTGACTCCATGTAGGATTGTACCACTGTCATATGGAGAATAGAACACAATTTGGTTCAATATCAATCCAAAGATGGATTTCTTATTAAACAGATTCCTATCTAACATGTTTTAGAGTTGTTTCAGTAATTTATAACAAGTGGACTGCACTATTTGCAACATGTATAAAGATTCAGACAGTTAATTTTGGATATCATGATAGGACAGCACTTTATTAGATAGCTAATAATGTTTGCATTACCAGGGAGAGACATTTATCTCAGAATGATCCAACAACTTTCACCTTGATAATATGACAGTGGTACCATGTTGGATAACTACTGGTTAAATTGCATGGCACTGGCTGGTCCTGCATATGCCAAATCCTGCTACAACATAGATGTGAAAGGGACTGGCATTCCAATTAATCAGAAATCTATGGGCTACAAGGATTATACTGTATATAATAAGGTATATATAAAGGTGATTAAACCACCTTTAGAAAATATGATTCCACATACATGTCTCCTATCAACTGGTTTATAATACAAAATAAAAAGGAGGATACTACAAGGAAAGGTCCCCCCCCCCCCCCCCCGCTGTTGAAATCCCTAAGTTTATTCAGAGGGCCATCTCTGCTATCGCCCCCAGGCTGTGGAAAGGCCTGCCAGATGAGATGTGTCTTATTGTGTCTTTCGACGGCTTTAAAAAAGCCTTAAAGATGCATCTCTTCCAGCAGGCCTTCCCAGACAATGCTTAATACACCCCAGCTCCAAACTTAGGGCCCAGAGTCTTTCCAGTGTCTTCCACCCTATGTATTCAGCCTTTACCCATACTGCTCAAGAATTTTAGGCTTATGATATTTGTTCTTGTATTTGTATATTTTGTTTTAATTCCATGTTTATTTTATTTTATTTTAAGGGGTGATAAGTTAGGACTGGGTTGTACCAATTTTAACTGTTACTGTTTTAATTTTGTTGTACCCATCCCGATTGCCAGTTCAGAGGGGTGGGCTATAAATAAAATTATTATTATTATTATATTATTATTCCTATTGATAAAAGATTACAGTCTTTCATCAGCTGAACATTGAGAACATGGAGCTACTTCAATATATTATGCATAAGAGGACAATATACAGTATGAAACATAATGCTCAGAGAAGAAAAACAAACTTCCAGTTGTTAAGAAAAGATAGGAGCAGCTGTTTGTGGCTGAACCTGCAATTGTTGCTAATGGGCAAACATAAGATGGTTTTATATTTTTGATATAAAGCTATTCAGACATACCCAAGTGTTGTTTTATTATTCCTATCCATATCTACCCTCAATACTGATGCATAAGTTGACCTCACATATAAGCTGAGAGCAGGTTTGGGGGCCAAAATTATGGGTTTTGCTATGACCCATTGATAAGTCAAGGATAAAACTTATGGGCATGTAACAAACAAGTCTTTCCCTCACCTTTTAAAAATGCATAGAGGTGACTATTTTTCATCTCTAGGGTTGCCAAATGTCCCTCATTATAAGAGATGCCTCTTATTTGAGGACCAGAAAGCTTTTCCCTTAAATGAATGGCAGACATCCCTTATTATAAGTGACACCATCTATTTGAGGGTTGGCTTCAGGCTTTTGCTTTTATATAGACTGAACAAGATGCTCCCGAATCCCATATTTGGAGTTTGGGCCCTTAATGAAGACAGAAATGTGTGCATCATGCAATTTATGAATGTGGACAGTATACTGTTGTTGTTGTTGTTGTTGTGCACCTCCAGATTGTTTCTGACTTATGGACACCCTAATATGAACCTACCACAGGGTTTGTTTGTTTTGTTTTTTAGCAAGATTTGGTCAGAGGGGGGTTGCCATTTTTATAGGGAAATAAATAGCTAAGGTAACTGAAATCAATACTTTCATTTCATATTTAGGTAGAACATAGAGTGTTGGACAGCTACTTCCCCACTGTCAACTTCACAGATCATGTATTTCAACTGTCCCTTATTACTGTTGTGAAAACCTGACAACACTGTTCAGGTCTCTGGCCACCTGAACAAAGGCTTTTTTATCCATGTTTCTCATTTAATAAAACTGGCTTACTTTTATATCCTGCCTACCACCATGACCACTATGTATCTATGCTGAATTATCATAACCAGGATAATTTAATTTTAAAATAAACACAGCTAACAAAATTCAACCCCCCCCCCCAGTTCTAAATTCTCTGTCAATACATACCACAAAACTTATAAATTATTAAACTATTGAACATCAGAAATATCCCAAAAAAGTTCTATAAAAAGTACTGATAAAAGCCATAGCTTTGTCCCCAAACAAAGCTAAGTTCACTGTAGTATGAAAGGGTTCAAAACTGCTCATCAACAGTAAAAACCTTTAAAATCTATTTTCTTTTTTCTTTTAATAAAACATTTTATTACTAAAACATATCTGTACATACATAAACACACTGACAATGTCAAAAGTCTCTCATTCCACTATACATCTCTTCTTATGCCTGCAACTAAGACAAGAAACTGTCTTATACACATAATATACATAATACTACGTCCTAAATTTCATTTCATCTGTATCTATAAACTCTGTTTTCTACTGGCACTTTATTAATTTAATCTCTATCCTTACCCCTCTTCTAATGCATGTACTTTTATCTTTTGTCTTGCTTGGATTCAGATGTTACAGCTTTTGTGTAAAATGCACAATTGTTGACTATGGTTTCTTCTATACCACACAATTATAGCACTTCGGCACTACTTTAATTATCATGGTTATGTCTTATAGAATTCTAAGATATGTAGTTTCATGAGCTATTTAGAATTTGGCCTGAGAGCTATAGTCCCTTCACCAAAGAACAAATCCCAATATTCAATAGGATGTGGCCCAAGTGGGGCTCCAGACTTCATTATCTTTCCATTTGAGGCTTGTAAGGTCTTTGAGGGGAGTAGTGTTGTAGTGATTACTAGAGAAATTAAGGTAAAGTATGGTGCTGTACAAAAGTCATTGTGGTACAGTGGTTTGAGCATTGAGCACCTACTATAATACTGTTGACTTATGTTTCTATTTTCTGTAAGAATTGAATGGTGATAATAAAATGTTTATCACTAGAAATTGTTCACATGACTCGCCTAAATATTAAACCCAGAGTATGATTCTTCACCCAGTTAATTCCATTTACATCTTCGTTGCACACCTAAATGACCATTTCACATAATCTATATCTTGTCTCTCCAGTTGTCTCCTTGAAGCAAGCATGTTCTCTATTACACATTTTCTAATGGTTCTTCCCATTCACTTGGTTTGTACAACTTAAATCATTCTCAGAGGTTTCCATCTAAGATGCTATTTGGCAGATGGAAGCACTAGATGTTGTTTGGGATTCTCCTTGAGATTCTCAGTTTGTCCTGAATGGACAGCGGGCTAGTGATCTATAGCAGGTGATCTTCCATGATATTTATTTATTATTCTTTTTTGAAACAAAACAGTGCCAGATCTTATCTGTGATGCTTAGGCAAACAATTTTTGTATCTAGATGTATAAAGTGAAAATAAAAACCCTCACTGCTTCCCAAGAGTTAGTTCAAAGAACAGTGTGAGGGTGGTAGCAAGCAAGAGCAGTGAACACTGCTAAGAAACGACAAGCTCACTTACTTACCTAGACCGTGGTCTTGATTTGATTGTGTTTGAGTCCTGAGCAACTGCAACACAAGATCATTTATTAAGATTTATTTTCCCTAGAAAGCAAACCTCTTATCATTACCATTGATACATCAAGATAAATTACAGTAAATATGCAATGTTATGTAGAAGACAGAGTGAGCTCATTTTCTGCTGCTCCAGAGACTAGGAAGATTTTCATGCCAGTGTATACTGTGGGGTAAGCACTGGTAAAACATCAGGGGAGCATGCATGTATGAAAGCCTGATGCACTTCCCAAACAGCAGGGATCGTCCCCTCACCTCCAACATCCCTGAATCATTCGGGGAACAGCAATTTCCTGTGGATGCAAAGTTTCCATTCACAGGAAATTGCTGCTCCTCTAATGATTCAGGGATGCTGGAGACGAGGGGATGATTCCCTGCCATTTGGGAAGTGCATCAGGCTTTTGTACACCTGCGCTTCCCTGACATTTTACTGACTTTTTACCAGCACTTACCCCATGGTAACTGCTGGTATGAACGTTTTCTAGAACAAAATCAATGGATTTAAACTACAAGAAAATATTCCTAAATACCAGGAAGAATCTTTTTACTGTGAGAACAGTTTGAGGAAGGAATGGACAGCCTTGGTGTGTGGTGGATTCTTCTTCAGAAGTCTTTTAACAGAGGTTGAATTGACATCTCTCAGGCATGCTTTAGCAGTATATTCTTGCATGGCATCGAGTTGAACTAGATGGTTCTTGTGACCCCTTCCAAATCCAAGTGTATCTCACATTTTATAAAAAAAAAAACACCTTATTTTATGTTCAGGAATAAGCAGCCTTTTATTTTATACTGATTTAAAAAAAGCAGTGCTAAATGCTAAGTGACCAAACATAGCATGTCTTGCTGTTAAAGAAACAGTGGGCATGAGATCTCAAAAACTTTACAAGGTCACTCACAGAACAGCTGCCATTCCTAACACATGAGTAGGCTAATGCAATATACAAAAAAAGGACCACAATGAGAATATGATTATATTTATTTATTTAGGCTTTAATCCAATAGTTAATCCCAATTAGACTAATCAAACCAATGGAACTTACATAGGTGTTGACATACTGTGTTTCCATTGATTCAGTTGTGTCTACTCTAATTGAGACTAAGATCTAGATTTAGGACTCGCTATTTACTAAACTGGGATTTAGGAGTCACTAAATCACATGTATGGGTACTTTGGAAAGTCAAAATAAAAAGAATGAGTAAAAAGAGGCCTGAAATAAAAAGAGAATTTTTTTTCTAAATCTGCTGCTATATCAAGCAATAAACAATTACTAATGATACTACTGTATATACTCATGTATAAGTTAAGAAATATTAGTCAAAAAAATGACCCCAAAATCCTGAGTCGACTTATCTGTGAGTCAATGTAAGTACTATATTTTAACTCTTATTTTAATAAAGGAACCATTCCCTCGTGAAAGACAAGAGTGTAATCTGTCTTGGAAGTACTGACTCCCTGCCACTCTCTCACCCATCCAGCCTTTAGTGTGAGCTAAACAGTTATGCCTGCTATAATTTTTAAATTCTAGAATCATAGAATCATAGAGTTGGAAGAGACCACAAGGGCCATTCAGTCCAACCCCCTGCCATGCAGGAACTCCCAATCAAAGCATCCCTAACAGATAGCCATCCAGCCTCTGCTTAAAGACCTCCAAGGACGGAGACTCCACTATACTCCGAGGGAATGTGTTCCACTGTCGAACAGCCTTTACTGTCAGGAAATTCCTCCTAATGTTGAGGTGGAATCTCTTTTCCTGCAGTTTGCATCCACTGTTCCGCATTCTAGTCTCTGCAGCAGCAGAAAACAAGCTTGCTCCCTCCTTAATATGACGCCCCTTCAAATACTTAAACAGGGCTATCATATCACCTCTTAACCTTCTCATCTCCAGGCTAAACATCCCCAGCTCCCTAAGTCGTTCCTCATAAGGCATGGTTTCCAGACCCTTCACCATCTTGGTTGCTCTCCTTTGGACACGCTCCAGTTTCTCCACATCCTTTTTTAACTGTGGTGCCCAGAACGTGACAGAGTATTCCAGGTGGGGCCTGACCAAAGCAGAGTAGAGTGGCACTATTACTTCCCTTGATCTAGACACAATCCTTCTATTGATGCAGCTTAAAATTGCACTGGCCTTTTTAGCTGCCACATTGCATTGTTGACTCATGTCCAACATATGGTCTACTTGGACTCCTAGATCCCTTTCACATGTAGTTTCAATCAGCCGGATGTCCCTCATCCTATATCTGTGCATTTAATTTTTCCTCCATAAGTGCAGAACCTTACATTTCTCCGTGTTGAATTTCATTTTGTTAGCTTTGGCCCAGCTTTCTAGTCTATTCAGGTCATATTGAATTTTGATCCTGTCCTCTGGGGTATTAGCTACTCCTCCTAGTTTAGTGTCATCTGCAAATTTGATAAGTATGCTCCCAATTCTGTTATCCAAGTCACTGATAAAGATGTTGAATAGCACTGGACCAAGGACAGAACCTTGTGGCACCCCACTGGTCACTTCTTTAGCATTGTTTCCCTTTACTTCATCCTTTATAGCCTTTGTTACATGCCCATAGTTTTACCCTGGACTTATCCACAAGTCATATCAAAATCCATAATCTTAGCCACAAAATGTGCCTTGGGCCTATACATGAGGTCAATTTATAGTGAAATATATACAGTAAATTATGAAGGTGTACATATCCTTCTTTAGTCTAATGAAAATATCAAAAATATGATTTACACTGGTGTAAGTAAACCTAATGGTGATCTGTCTGTCTGTCTGTCTATCTATCTATCTATCTATCTATCTCACTAATAGGATTTCAGATGAAATCTGCTATTACAATGTAATGTACCTGTATTCAAAGTTAATTGTCTATTGATTATTCAAGTGCTTCACCATTTTTATAATGAAATGTTAGCACATGAGAGACTGGATTTCTTCCTGATACACTAGCAATTTTGACATAGTGCTGTTATTTTTAGATATAGGAATATTAAAGCATGCAAACTTCCACTTGCCATCTTAAATGGTGCATTTTTCTATATATGTATCTCAGCAATAATAAGGCCACACTGTACAGATGAAAGTGGTAATCAGTAAAGCTTAGTAAGTAAAGGAGAGATTACTGAGTTGTTCATCAATTCAGATCATGTGGTACTAACTCTTCAGAGGACTTTTTGCACAAGGAGGACAGGATGTTATTAATTCATTAACAGCAATCCTCTTATGTGGGAAAGAGAACTTCAACAGCAGCAACAGCAGGCTCTCAGTAACCTAATTTTGCTAGGTCTCATTTTGGATTATCATATTTTTAGAAATAATCTTTTTTTAAAGTTTTATATAAAATAATTTATAAAAAATTATTTTAGTGTTTGTAGTTTAAGTCTAAAAGAAAAAATATTTCTGCTTCAGATATCTCTACTTTTTTCCCCTAACAAAACTAAGAAAGACTCCAGTGGAATCATACAAACTAACCAGTTTCTCATGGCACAAATTTTCAAGAACTAGAGTTCAATTCATCACTGGAGCATAGTCTATAAAAGTTTACTTCACAATAAATACATTAGTCTTTAAGGTATCACAAGTCTCTTTTTTTTCTTTTGCAACAACTGCTGTGCCTTGTTCCCAGGACCTACGCTCAGTCAACAAAACAGAATGACAGAGGGATGTACCTTGTGGTGATTATGATACAGACAAGAAAACTGAAGGACTGAGGGACATGCCAGTGATCAAGACAGGCAGTGACATCAACTGTAATACACAGACATGGGCTCAGTAATGCCAACCGTAATGGAACGCAGACAAGAGAAGGACGGTTTGAGATGCTCAGTATTTGCATAAGGAAATGCTCATTAATCAGGCAACAGCTGGGGGGAAGCTTCCAGACCAACAACTTCCTAAGGATGGAGGAAGCAACACTCTCCTCTCTTGATTCCTGGCTTGGGTTTCTGAAGAACCTAGGACCTTGCATCATAAAGTGACCATGATACCAGTCACTCCCTTGGACTGAAGTCTTGACTTTCTTGTCATATCCTACTGACTTGGGCTGCCTGACTCCTGAGAACTGTAACTGGTTGGTAAGCCTCTGTACATAACCGGATTGGCTAGCAATATAGGAATAGCAAGTACATTTCTATACTGCTTATCAGTGCACTTAAGCACTCCCTAAGCAGTTTGCAATGTGTAAGCCAATTGTCCTCAACAAGCTGGGTAGTAATTTTAGCAACCTACAGAAGAATACAAGGCTGAGTCAACCCTAGAGTCCTGGGATTGAACTCACAACCTTTTGGTTGCAGTATTGGCATTTACCCACTGCACCACTAGGGCTCCTTTCTCATCTCTAATGGACTTTGCTTAGTATTTTGCCCTGTCTGGCCTACAGATCAGGACAACAGCTATCCATCTGGGATGTTCTTCTAACTGATATATCATGTTTCAATTTATATGGATGACCTATTGATGATACTATCCAAATTAAAGGGGAGACTTCTCACTCATAAATATATTTTACTCCAAAGTGAATATCAGTAGGAAGTAGTCTTAGAGAATCTAAATGAGTTTATAAATAGGGATTTTTGTCATACCTGTTTTGATAGCCAAGTGTTGAGATACTTTAAACTCCTTTGGTACTGTTTGGGCAGAAGCACTAATCTTCAGACCTTAATAAAAACAAGTTGTGGGACACCATTTTATATTACTTATTCAGTTTAACACAAAAGTCTATAAAAGATTCTAGTTAGACATCTTATGAAATAATACTTTTAATTCCTATTAACACTCCATTAACTCTTATAAATGTCTATGCTTTAGAAAAGAAATGTACTGTTTTCTTGACACTAGTGAAAGGAATAATTTCTCCCAAGAGTTCTGTTTTACTCAAAAACTAGACTTCCCTGCACTTCTCTTTAAAATGTGTTACTCCCACAGAGACTTCTGCTTGTCATTATGTTGTTACCAGAAGAACGAGCAAGGCAGACATACCCATGGAGGACAGGACAGACTTCCCCACAAAAGAGTGTAGTCCTGTATGTATGGAGGGAGAGAGACAGATCTTTATTCTCTCTCTCCCACCATCAAATTGACACAATATATCTGTATGTGTCTTCCCATGAAGTGGAAGTGTGGTTCTTTTACACATATCTGAAGATAATAGTGAGGGAATGATAACATCACAGCTTCTAAAACAGAAATGCTAAATTTTAAAGGTGTGTGTGTAGGTGTGCGCTAGGGCACCTATTTTTGTACTCTGTAGTTGGCCTAATTACCCTACAGGCACCAAGCTAAGCAAGGTCACTCCTGGTTACTACTTGGATGAGAGACTGACAAAAAAATAGCAAGTGCTGTAGGCTAATTTTCAGAGGAACAAACTGACAAAACCACCTTTGAGTATTCCTAGTCTAAAAAAACCCTATGAAATAAATGGGGTCACCATGAGTCAACAGGTAACTTGAAGGTACATACACACACATACAATATATAAGTATGAAAAGCAGTGTCTGAAAATATGCAGAAGAAAGGGGTAGAGAAAGACTTCTACATGGAAGCTTCTCTTCCATATACAATTCTTGAGGGGTTGAGAGGACAGACTCATAGATGCTTCCCAACAGATTCAGCACCTCTGCCATCAGTTTTTGCCAACATGATGTTATTATGAGAGAATTTTTATACTGGCCTTCAGAAAAGGTTCTCATGAACCTTTTCATATAGGATCAAAAGAACAACTGAAACAGAAACAATACAAGTCTAAATAACTGTAATATGTGAGTTAGTCATGTGTGCAGGAGAAATGAATGGAAGTTCTACACAACTAAGGCAACACATTGAATCTTTCAATACATTTAGGCTCCAGATTCGTATCCATGGATTATGTAAAGGTGTGAGCTACACATCACAAGGCAAACAGAGTGTTGTAAACCACATTATTCTTTGCAACACTAAGTTTAATGAAGACTTTTGTAACTCAAGCTTTCAAATTTATATATGCAATTAATACAGCGATGTGCTTGCAGGAAAGAACAAGCACCTATTCTGCCATGTAAGCAGCCTGGCCATTAGGCTCTGAACTTAGAAGAAGCTGGGCTGTCGGGGGGGGGGGGGGGGGGAGTAACTAGTGAAGGGCACTTACATTCTCCAGCTCTAGCTCTGCAATCCTTCTACATGAGTTAATCAGAAGGCCGACATATAGGCCACACACAGTTTACTAGAATAATGTAGCTTCACCCTGTCTAGATGTCTGTGTTAACATAAGAGGAAACGTTGCACTTGTAATGTATTTTTCTGTTAACAGTTTTATTGAAAGATCTGTTTAAACTACTTAACATATCTATCCCCCCCACCCCCCAAAAAAACCTCCATCATTTGAGAACTCCCCTCATTTTTCTCCTACTCAAGAGTGATGTTACTGGATAAATGACTCAGACAGTATTGATTTTCCTTGGCTAATAGGAATTGTATAAAATATCTATTACCACCTGAAACCAAATTAATTAAGAGAGAGCAGTTTTGTATTGTACCTTGTTTGTCATCATTAATTGTGTCCTGTGTCAAGGGAGCTTTATCAGGCTTCTCTTCAAGTGCTGTTTCCTTGCAGAAAAAAGAGTAGTAGTTGTGAAATTTAGAAACACAGGGATGGAGATGGAGACAAAGACATAACTTGTAAGTCAGCTGCTCAAGCAGGCTAACTAAAATCAATCTTCGGGAGAGACCTTTAAAGGAGAATGCCATCAGGGAAGAATTAGGAAGGTGATGGGCCAAATTAGGAAAGCAACAAAGCTTTCGAATTACTCTGCAAATATAACATGACATATGATCTTATACATGATGGGTCAGCAATGTTCAGTGGGGCTCATTCTCTAATAAGCATGTTCAGGACAGCGTTATTAATTCTCTTCAACTTTACTCCTAGCTGTATGAGTGATGTAATATAGTGTAGAAATTAAAAGAATGTTTGGAAATACTACAAAAATAGTTTGGGGGGGAACATTTTGCACACTGGGGAACTCTGACAGGTTCCTGGTGTATACATTTAAAATACTCCTTATTTCAGTTGATGAGAATGTGATCTGGCCACACACGATTTGCATATGTTTAGGATTTCTGCAGGGGTCCCTCTAAAAAAACTCCTTAAACTTTACTCAGTAAAGGCTTTACAGTTTTTTTTTTCAGAGTATCAGCTGAAATCCACAAAGATGTACATTATCTCATGTGTGGCAATTATTTCTGCTTTGCATGTATTTAGATGGCTGCACATTTTTGGCAGAGGGAGGGTGAATAGATGCAAACAGATGCAATTTGTGGAGGAAAGTGAACATAATTAACTGTCGATGCAAATGCATGAAAATGTGCACCAATTTACATAGTACACCTACATGTAGACTAGCCCAAGGAGACTCCTGGGGTGACAAGAATCGTCATCACAGCTTGGGACTTAAACTGCACAAAATCTGCATGTGTTTTCCCCCCAAATAAAATAGCATTTTCTGCACAGAAAAAAACTGTTTCCTGTGAAAAAATAACAAATGCTAATTTTGTACAAAGTCCTGAACAGCTAACAGCCTTCAAAAACTACATACCGGTAGTTTGAAAAGATTTTCTCATAGCAGAATGAAAATTGCTAAAAATTATTCATTTTTTTCCCTTCAAGAACAAAATCAGTCCTAGTATAGTGTCACTTTTTGCAAGATGGTCATTGACACTATAAAACTTCTGGCAGCTTTACTTACCGAAGAATTACAACCTATGGAAATTTCCCAACAGCCATTCATGTGGAGACACTACAGACTATTACGATCATCTCACATGTCTCTCAGTTTCCAGGTCCATATGAATCAGTCCTGTGTTTAGTGTTCTACAACAATTGTTCAGATAGAGTAACTTGTATACTCTCTTCCAAGAGAGGCCATACTGGCACCTTCTTTACTATCTTTCTTCAGAAGGGTGAAAACTTTCTTTTATTCTGGTGGGCCTTTGGAAGACAGACCTTGTATAATCTATAGGACTTTTAGTCGCTGGATAGCATTTATTTATTATCCTGCCTTTCTCCCAGCATGGGCTTCAAGCTGGTATACAACCTTCTAAAAACTATTGGCCTTTCATATCCACAGATTCTTTATTGAGTGCTTGAGTCACAAATGGGGGGAAAGGCAGAATAAGAGTAGTAGCAGGTGTACTACTAGTAGTAGCTGTTATTGTTTTAGTATGGATTTTCTCCATTGCTTAAATGTTTTTGTACACATAACTGCTTTTTAACTTTTGAAAGCTGTGAATATTTAACTCTGTTTTCACTCTTGCTAGCCCCTTTGAGTGCCAAACTGGGTGGGGGAAGTGAGATTGATGATAATGATGATGATATGTTGCTGGTCAGCTGCCTAACATTTTAGCTGGATATTGTTCCAGTAATGTGTTTACAAAAGAATGAAACAATGAAACTATCTCCCTTATTTTTACTATGCCTCATAATATTAATTTTGTAATAAAGACACAGACAAACCATTTCAACAAAATCACAAAAGAATGTAGAAGTAAAGTTGCACGTATTGGATAATGCAATAATTTTTTTTAAAAAAAAATGGTCACCAACTGGTTCAAGAGATGTTGTTTCAAAATGAATCAATGGTTCCGAATTGTTTGGATCCTCACTGACAGTTTCAAGCTGAATATTAAAAAAACACAGAGGGAGGGAGAGGGAAGAGGCAGAAAGAGAGAGAAAGTGACAGAGAGAGGGGGTATTAATACATATAGATCAATATCTTTGATGAGAAAAACAGCAGTATTTATTTACACTCACATTTCAAAAGCTGGAGGCTATTCCACATTTAGATATCCAAGAATTTATCTGAATAAGTTAATCCGTTTTGACTAAAGGTTTTACCACTGAAACAAGATATACCAAAATTCAGATTTTATGTATTCAAGGGTAGAATGACAAAGCATTTCTAAAAAATGAAAAAATTAAAGCCTTGTCAGGCTATAGGTTGTTTTAAGAATGCAAACCTGTTGTTGTTATTAACTGCTATCTAGTCAACTTTGGCATATGGAAATCCTATGAATGAAAGACTTCAAAATCACCAGTCCTGCTCAGGCCTTGCAGACTCAGGACCACGGCTTCCTTGATTGAACCAGTTCATCTACAAATGGGGATCTTCTTCTCCTGTTGTCTTCTACATTACTAAGCATTATGGTCTTTTTTAGTGAATTGTGTTTTCTCATGTCACAGCCAAAGTACGCTAGTCTCAGTTTAGCCATCTTGGCTTCTAGGGACAGTTCAAGCTTGATTTGCTCTAGGACCCATTTATTTGTCTTTTTAACAGTCCATTGTATCCATAAAATTCTTTTCTAGCACCACATTTCAAATGATTTTCTTCATATCATCTTTCTTCACTGGCCTGCCTTCAAATTCATTCACAGAAATGAGAAATATGATGGCATGGGCAATCTTAACTTGAGTATATATCTCTTGACACTTCAGGATCTTGTCTAGTTTCTTCATAGCTGCCCTTTCACATCCTAGTCTTCTTCTGATTTCTTGACTGCAGTCTATATTCTAATTAATGACTAAGCCAAGGTATAGAAAATCTTGAACTATTTCAATGTCTTCATTATCTAATTGTGAGTTATGTAAATTATCTGTGGTCATTATATTTTATATGCTTAATGTTCAACTGTAAACTTCCCTTTACATTTTTTTCCTTTTCATTTTTGTTGTCCTCCGCTGTATTCCAGTAGTTTGCTTGAGTGCCTTCCAACCTAGGAGTACCATCTTCTGGGACTATCTCTTGTTTTATATTTGGATTGTCTCATGGAATCTGAGTTGGAAGAGACCCCAATGGCTATCAATATTAGTCTGGAATGACGTGTTTTGGAGAAACCCATGTTGACTTTTTGCAATTATGGCATTCCTTTCTAAACACTTACAGACTCTCTGTTTAATTATCAGCTCTAGAATCTTTCCTTGTATTGATGCCAGGCTATCTGAGCAGTAATTGTTTGGGCCCTCTTTTTTTCCATTTTTGAAATTGGGGGCAACATTTGTCCTCCTCCAGTCTTCTGGGGCTTCTCCTGTTCTCCAGGAATTCTCAAATATTATTGTCAATGGCCCGAGATTACTTCTGCCAGATCTTTTAATACTCTTGAATGCAGTTCATCTGGTCTTGGAGATTTTAATTCATTTAGATTAACCAGGCAGTATAGGACTTTACTTATTTTGTGTTGTATTTCCCCTATTCCTTTTGTGTGAGGACTGAGGCAAAGAAGGTGTTGAGTAGTTCTACCTTTTCTCTGTACCCTGCTAGCATTAAGCCATCTACTCCACACAATCGCCTTATCATTTTCTTCTTCTTTCTTTGGCTATGGACATAACCAAAAAAAGCCCTTTTTATTGTTCTTAACCTCTCTAGCAAGCCTGAGTTCATTCTGCGCATTAGCTTTTCTGACTTTACCCCTACACATGTCTGAATTCTTCTTTGGTGATTTCCTCATTTTTCCATTTCTTATACATGTTCCATTGTTGAAAGTTCCTTAGTCATCCATCCTGGTTTCTTGAGACACATCCTATTTTCCCTCATTATTGGAACTGTCTGAAATTGTGCCTTCAATATCTCTCTTATGAGAAACTCCCATCATGAATTCCATTCTCTTTTAGTATTCCTAACCATAGGATCACACCAGTATTTCCCTAGGTTTACTGAAATCAGCTTTCCTAAAGTCTAGAATGCATGTCTGACTATGGTTGGCTACCCCTTTCCACTGTACAACTGGAGAACATGATCAGTCCCATGTAAGGATCCTGCCATTTGCATGCCATTAACCAGGTTATCCCTATTCTTCATCACCGGGTTTATGTGGTAACAGAAATTCAAAATAGGTTTGCTGTGCTTCCTTCTGCGCAGTACTACCAAGTGATAGCTATGGTGCCACTGCTGTTGCTTCTGAGAGATTCTCCGTCTGTGTCACTCCCCACTATTAGGGCAGTAGCTGTTTGGCACATTTAGTCTGGCTCCTCAACCAAAGTTTTTCTGACAATGTAGACCCTATTAGCAGCACTGCTGCCATTGTCAGTCTTTTATCTCACAGGAGCATGTAATCCCATCACTGTGGAAAGGCAGTGCCATTGGTGGGACACAAGCCTGGCCCACTACCAAATCTAAATCTCCATCTTCCCGTAAAGCTTCCAGGGCTGCATCAAACAATGTTCTCCCAATTTTCAGGTATGGCTCTGAAACATATCCTATCAGCACATACTATCAACTCAAATCTACTGGACTCATGCAATTTATTATGTTTTCCTATCAGGCAGAGCCTGCTTGCAGGAACAGAGCAACTCCACTAGAGAAGATAATTCTAACTTGTACATCCTGTCAGAAGACACCCTTAAGAAACTAGCTCTGGTGTTCCTGCCTTTGTGTATACTCTTTTCTGCTTGTGAAGGATTGACTACTTCTACTTCACTATTAAATTACTGTACACTCAGGTAGGATGGAAAGACCTGCTTGCACTTGCAAAATTAAGCCATAACTGATATATTTTGATCAATATAGTGAAGATAAGAGCAAATATTAAAATATTAATTTATATCTCTAATCTAAAGGCATGAGGGCTGGGTTTTGTTTTGTTTTACCTCAGTTCTACTGAAGTCCCTTGTTTGTTGACTTATTGATAAAGATTCTGAATAAGAATTCAGCACGTGATCACTTTTAGACTTAAGGGATGCTAGAAGGGGAAAAAAGTGGAGAAAGACATCAGTGTTTGTATTCATTACAGACATCCGGAATAAGCAATGAAGCCTCAACTTCACATTTGAGTCCTAGAAAAGCAGAAAAGCACTGGACCTTCACAAAGTGTTTTGATTTTTGTGTATTTTTCAGATGAAAAAAATATTCTAAAATTGGCTCAAAGCACTTCCACCCACCCACCCCCCAAATGTCAACCGCCACCCATCCCAGATTGTAAAAACAGGCTGAAAAAGGGCCAAAAAACCCAAGAGGGGCAAACTAGGTAACTTCCAGGTTGCATCATCAGCTGTAAATGTGGTAGTACAACCTATGGGGGGGGGGTATAAATTGGCTCCTATCCTTGCTTACTTCCCCCCCCCCCCCGATAAGCAATGCTTCTTGACTTGATATGTGTTGTGATGAAACTACTTTGTACGTGTGTGTGTGTGTGTGCGTTCATATATTTCAGATTCTAGGACTGTGATTGTATACATGCTTATCTTAACTTTGCAAATACATATGCATTTTAGTAGTTCTTTAAAAATAACAATAGAAAACATAAACTACATCAAAAGGCCAACTAAGTGGAGAATGTACAGAGAGTCAGGGAGTGAAATAATGCAGTCTGACATCATTTTAGGTGTAGCTCCATCCCATGAGTTTGCACTTTTACAAGGTCTTTAGCCTTCTCTGTCAAAGACTGCTGGTGCCTCCAAAACTACAGATCCCAGGATTCTGTAGGATGGAGCCATGGCAGTTACAGTGGTGTCAAACTGCATTATTTCTACAGTGTAGATGAACCCTAAGTAGTTAGCTCTAATTTGGGTGCATTGAACACACTATATAATTCTTTGTTATTATGTTTCTCTGGTATCCTTGGAGAAAGAAGAATCTGCTCCCTCTGGGATAAAAATGTGGAAAACTGTCTTGAGTCTCTGCCAATGCAGATAATATAATTTAAGTCCATTTTATTTTTCAGTCAACGAAAATTTTGTGCTTGTGTTTTCTGCTAAGCTAATCATGTCATTTAGACATAACTAAAAACTCTATCATTTCAGAGCTCCTTTCTCAGAATGTCAAGAAAAAATAGACTTTGCTTAAAAGGCTGCTTTAATCAACTGAAGCAGTTCTTCAGCACAAAAATGAAAGCTTCACCTGCTTGAAGATAGTCAGGAAGCAGAGTATCTGGCAAGGTGTCTGGCAAAAGATAGCCATTCTTCCGTGCAACGATGAGGTGAAAGGCAGCACAGAACTCTGCTAATGTCAATGCCCCATCACGGTCTACATCACTAAGTTCCCTGCAAAGAATATATTTGTTAATGACCTTTCTCAGACTATTGCTGAAGCAAAATGTATTGTTTATATATATTACAAGTGGGAAATCTATTTTCCAGGTATGGATATTTTCCAGATATAGATTTTTACTTCTTTAATGCAGAACTTTAAAAAAATATGACAACAAAGGCTTTACAATAACATTCTTGTGTTCACTGCCTTAACTCTGTTATAATGTAAAAGCTGCAACTATTTGTTAACAACCATGTTAAGATGACGATCAGTGTTTGTGTAATTCTCCTCCATCCTCCTCCCACTTAAGCAAATGTATAAAATATCTGCCAGCTAAGGCAACTGTAAGACCTGACAAAGTAAACCAGTCCACACAAGCTTGCCTTCTGTATATTTACTTCTAATCTCTATAACCCCTTCTTTTCTGCCCTCACTCCTCTATATCTTTAATCTGTCTCTCTCTTCGGGCTCCTTCCCTTCTGACTTCAAACATGTTCTCGTTTCCCCAATTCTGAAGAAACCCGCTCTTGACCCCTCTTCTTTGTCTAGCTATCGTCCAATCTCTCTTCTTCCTTTCCTCTCTAAGGTTCTGGAATGGGTAGTTTATTCTCGCTGTCTTGAGTTTCTTGAAGCCAACTCCATCCTGGACCCTTTTCAGTCTGGTTTCCTCCCACAGCACTCTACAGAGACAGCCCTCACCAAGATCTCAAATGATCTCTTGCGGGCCAAGGCGAATGGACTCTACTCTATTATCATTCTTCTAGATTTGCCTGCAGCCTTCGACACCGTGGACCACTGTCTCTTGCTTGACTTACTTTCCGACCTTGGGTTCTCTGACTCTGTTCTCAACTGATTTAAATCTTACTTGTCAGACAGATCTTTTGCAGTGGTCACAGGTGGTCAGACTTCCTCCTCTGTTCTCTTATCTGTTCGAGTCCCCCAGGGCTCTGTCCTGGGTCCCCTTATGTTCTCTCTATACACATTGTCCCTTGATAAATTCATCAGTTCCTTTGGTTTCTCCTATCATCTATATGCCGATGACACTCAGCTGTATCTTTCCACCCCTGACCTTTCGCCGGGGCTTAAACAGCAAGTCTCCTCTTGTTTGGCTGCCATCTCTTAGTGGATGCGGCATCAGCGCTTGAAGCTCAACATGTCTAAGACAGAGCTTCTCATCTTCCCACCTAAGCCCACCCTTCAATACTCCTTTTCTGTTTCTGTTGACTGCACTTCTATTCAACCGGTTCAGCAAGCCCACAGTCTTGGTTTCATCTTTGATTCCTCTCTGTCGTTTACTCCCCAGATTCAGGCCACCGCCAAGACCTGTAGATTCTCTCTCTTCAACATTGCTAAAATCCATCCATTCCTCTCAGCCACCACTGCCAAGACTCTGGTCCATGCCCTAGTGGTTTCACAACTAGATTACTGTAACCTTCTTCTGACAGGGCTTCCTTTCTCTCACCTCAGCTGCACGTATTATCACATCCACTCGCCGCTTTGACCATGTATCTCCTCTTTTCTCCTCCCTTCACTGGCTCCCCTTCCCCTTCTGCATCCAGTACAAGCTTTTGTTATTGACTTTCAAAGCCCTCCACGGACTGGCCCCTCCTTACTTGCCTGAACTTCTTTCTCCTCACACTCCTTTTCGTACCCTCTGTTGTGATAGTCAAGGTCTCCTGTCCCAACCGAGGATTTCCACTGCCCTGTCCCAGATTCATCCCTTCTCACTTGCTGCCCCTCACTCCTGGAACCTTCTTCCCCCACATGTGCACCTCATCACTTCTCTAACCAGATTCAAAATTAAGTTAAAGACTACATTGTTTAGAGAAGCGTTCCCAGGATTGTGCCATCTGCCCCAGGATGCTTCCTTATAACTATGTATTAAGAACCCAAGCCCTCCCTCCAGTCCATCCGCCTTGGTCCAGGCCCCAGAGGGAGAGATGAACCACTGGACCTCATCCCCTTCCCACCACCTTCCCCTCTTCCTTTTGTGTTGTCTCTTTTAGACTGAAGCCTGACGGCAGGGATCCATCTAATTTACGATTGTATGTACAGCACTGTGTAAATTTACAGCGCTATATAAATAAAATTAATAATAATAATTTACCTCTGTGTTTGCATATGTGTGTGCGTGTGTGTGCAGTAGCTCCAAGAATGTAAAACCTAAACGCTGGAAACTTGGCATGGGTTACTAAAGGAAGCCTATTCCAAGTAATTTTTAAAACCACTGAGTCACTATATGGCAGATATTTGGCTCCTTAGGAGAAAGATGAGTCACTGGATATAAGAAAGCTCAAGACCAGGATCACTGATACTGCTCAAAATGCTTCTAGCAGAAGATTACTTAAACCGAGGGTGAGAATCACACAGCCTTCCACTATAGGATTGCAACTCTTAGCAGTCCAATGACCCGTTTTACCTATACAGCGCCTACGTTCCCTCCCATCACTATGTAATAGTACAAAGGGTCCTTGAGAAGCTCAATGTTCTCTGCCTAAGAAAGAGGTAGTCAGCTGCACACAGAACAAAGACAATGGATCTCAATGGAAGTTACTTTGCTGCTGCTAATGGATCTGAATTTTTATCAACTGTCTTTTATTGCCCTTTGACCCCAGTCCTCCTTAGGTTAAGAAGGGTAGTGACCTCTGCCTGCATTGAGATCCCAGTCTAGACCATTTTAATTGACAACAAATAATAATAAATTTTTATTTCTAGCCCACTCCTCTGTAAAAAATAATCGGAGAGGGGTACAACAGGATTAAAATATACAATGTAACATCTGACTAAAATGTGGGCCTGTGACTCTAGCATCTCACTCTTCTCCTGGATGATTTTTAACATCTTTGCCTGATGAAGAAGCCAGTAAAACTCTGAAAGCTTGCGTCATGTTTTTATATATTTTAGATGGTCCAATAAAGATATTACTGTTTTGTGGATTTTGTATTTTGTTGCATTTTGCTGCTTGTGCAACATGGCTCCCTCAGATATGAAACCTGATATTGTCTTTCATAGTGTTTGGCTAATCAGTGAAACCACAGCTGCGACTGATATCATATTTGGGGGCCTAAGAGTTTTAAAACTGCAGAAAGACCCATGTCTCTTTGCTGACATACAGTATCTATTTAAAAGGTTAACGTGACAGCAACTTGGTGGTAAATGCTCTTAATGTTGCCTTTTGCTACCTGCTTTCTCTTCCTTGGTCAGTAGTTTTGTTTTGTTTTTTAAATTTCTTATATTCTTAAATACATTTTTGCCTGCAACTGGAAGTGGGAAGAGGGAAAATATAGTGGGGGGGGGGGGCAGAGATGGGGACATACAGACAGAAAAGTAGGGTGGAATATGGAGTTAGTCTGGAAGTCCCCCTTTCAGGGATTTAAATAACTAGAATATGGCAATGTAAGAAAGAAGGAAAGAAACTCCTGGAGAATGGTAAGGGAAAATTAGAAGAGGAGATGGCTGAACTAGCTTTAGGGTTAATAATAATAATAATAATAATAATAATAATAATTTATTTCTAGCCCGCCTCTTTGAACAGGCAATCGGGTCGGGTTACAACAAAAAGATTAAAACAATATAAGTTACAACGTCCCATCCCTTCCCTCACTGCCCCCCCCCCTTAAAAAGAGAATTAAACCACTATATAATTAAAAACATAAAATAAAACAAATTACAACAGTAAAAAGCAGCAACAGGGAAGCGGGCCTGAAAACCTAGGCTGTAAAGGGGTGGAAAAGACAATGGAGAAGGACAGCTGGAAAGGCACTGAGGCCTAGGTTTGGAGCCGGGAAGTGTTCACATTCTCTGGGAAGGCCTGCCGGAAGAGATGCGTCTTTAGAGCTTTTTAAAAGCTTTCTAAAGATGGAATGAGACTCATCTCATCCGGCAGGTCATTCCACAGCCTGGGGGTTGGGACAGAAAGACCAGCAAGAAGGAAAGAGAATTCTTAAAGGCAGTGAAATAAGAGAATAAACAGAGGAAAAAAGATAAAACATGGAGGGCAGGGAGAAGACACTGCAGCTTCTGTTTCAAACTCATGAGAAGCTGGTACAAGCTGAATGAGTACTAACCTGGAGGAAGAAAAAGACTAGTTA
Organism: Urosaurus nigricauda; assembly: GCA_034509955.1. Taxonomy (NCBI): domain Eukaryota; kingdom Metazoa; phylum Chordata; class Lepidosauria; order Squamata; family Phrynosomatidae; genus Urosaurus; species Urosaurus nigricauda. Next base: position 91,395,660 of record JAOEGL010000003.1, read on the forward strand.
AGAGAGAAAAGAAACAGGAAAGAGAAGGGGGGAAATTCTGGAGTATGATGGGTGGTTTTGAACTTTTGGAAAACTAGGTATGTTTCTTATTGCCAAATACAATTTGCTAGTACTACACACTTCACTTGATCTTAGCCAAAAGGCCACAAAGCGATTTGCTAGTATGTAAGATAACCCTGGCAAACTAAGCTAAGCAGGATCAGTTCTATTAGTACTTGGATAGGAAACTGCCAACAAATACCAGGTGCAATAGGCTATATTTCAGAGGAGGGAACTGGCAAAACCATCTCTGAATATTTCTTCCCTAAGAAAACCCTATGAAACTCATGGGGTTGCTATAAGTCAATATATGGCTTGTAGGCACATAAGGTGCTCCTAGACTCTTCATTCTTTTAAAAGGTTTTAATGTTGGTTCTGATATAATTGGGTAATGATTCCCCTTAGAAGTTCCGACATAATAGGATTCAAATAAAAGTTAGCTCACACAGGGCCATCTGCAGTGTTAGCTGAATATTTTCTTTTAAAACATCAGGGTCAGGTCTCATTAGTAAGTATTGATGAATTATGCAGCTGAACTTATTAAAGAAGTTGGGTACTAATTAGGTCTCATTTGATAAGCACAGTTAGAACCGAAGCTTATGATTTTATCTTAACCATTCCAAATGTATGTTTATTTGAATCCACTTCACAAAAGTATCTGTTGGATTGTTGTGCTAATTACATTCTTTAAAATATTCTCCAGAACACTTCCCCGTATACACTGCTATTCAAATTTCTCTAGTCCTGCTGAGAAGGGACAGTTTCTCTACAAAGATAACAAGCACAAAAGAAAGATCAACATACACCCTGCTGTGCTTGGACCTCAAAGTGTTTTTGATGAGGACAATTACTGTGATTTCTTTAGAGAGAGGTTTTCAAAAGTATGAAGAACTTTTCAGTTGCAGTGGGGCTTTCTAGATTGGCAAATAGAAGTGTGTTCATGGCTGCATGAAACTCTAGCCTTTAGATGAGAAAAAGGGAAAGTGTGCCATGAAAACACTTTTTTTGCTTTTTAGGGGAGAAGAAGCGCCTTTAAAAAGGTGCTGGTTTTCCCAGCTTCTTTTTTAAAAACTGCAGAACAGCGCAGCTCCTTCTAAAGGTTGTGGTGCAGCTGCTAAGCATTAAGGAAAAGGCAACTTCATGTCACACTTTCCTGCCAATCTAGAAAGCCCCAGTGAGACATCTGTGTATACCCACGCATACAATTCTGAATACTTACCATATGTGTGAAAGCTCAGGGATAGGTAGCTTAGATTTTGTAAAGAAGTTCTTAGCCACAGAACCTATCAACAAAGATGGCTGATCAAACATTGAAATAATAAACAAGTTATATTATTTTGAACAATGAGCAAACAAATAAGTAAATGTTGACAAATGTGTTAAATTTATATAGATTCTCCAGAGCAATGCTCCTGACTGTTCATGACTTGAAAAATAAATGCAAAGGAAGAAAGAAACCCTGATTATTTCTTTTGAAAACGTTATCCAAACTATTTATAATTTCCTCTGGATTAGACCTTTTGGTTGGAAATATTCTGTTCTGATATTTGGTTACTATGTGAACTGATTAGGAGCTGAGGTTCATGCCAATGGAGTGGTAGCTGCCTAAATATCGGATATTGGGGTGTATCCACACTGCAGAATTAAAGCAGTTTGACACCACTTCAACTGCCATAACTCTTTCCTAAAGAATTCTTGGATTTGTAGTTTGTGAGGCAGCAGAGCTCTCTGACAGATCCGGCTGAATACCTCACCAAACTACAAATCCCAGGATTCTGTAGGATAGACTAACGGCAGCTAGAATGGTTTCAAATTGCTTTAATTTTGCAACATGTCTACACCCTTGCAAACTAAACAGGGTCAGGTACTTGGATGGGGGACTGCCAAGGAATACCAGGTGCTGAAGGCTAAATTTCAGAGACAATGGCAAACCACCTCTGAATATTCTTTGCCTAACAAAACCCTATGAAATTCATGGAGTCACCATAAATTGACAGGTAACTTGAAGGTACACATGTACCTTCAGGAATTCACATCCAGGAATTGGATGATATCTTTCTAGAACAGATGACCACACAGTCAGAAAAGAGAGATGTAGTAGTGATAGGCGACTTCAACTATCCTGATATTTGCTGGAAGTCAAACTCAGCAAAATCCTCAAGGTCTAGCAAATTCCTCACTTGCCTGGAAGACAATTTCATGGTCCAAAAGGTGGAAGAGGCAACAAGGGGGTCAGCTATTTTAGATCTGATCCTAACCAACAAGGATGACTTGGTTAATGGGGTGCAAGTGGTGGGATCATTAGGTGGAAGTGACCATGTTCTCCTGGAGTTTGTAATACAGTGGAAAGGAGAAGCCAGGCAGAGTCAGACACGCATCCTAGACTTTAGGAGAGCGGATTTCAGTAAACTTAGAGAAGTATTGAGGGCGATTCCATGGTCAGAAATACTAAAAGATAAAGGAGTTCAGGACGGATGGGACTTTCTCAAAAGGGAGATACTGAAGGCACAATTTCAAACAGTTCCAGTGAGAAAGAAAAACGGGAGGTGTCTCAAGAAACCAGGATGGATGACTAAGGAACTTTCAACTGAGCTAAGTTTGAAACGGAACATGTATAAGAAATGGAAAAAGGGGGAAATCACGAAAAAGGAATTCAAAGAAATAGCAGGCATGTGTAGGGGTAAAGTCAGAAAAGCTAAAGCGCAGAATGAACTCAGGCTTGCTAGAGAGGTTAAGAACAATAAAAAGGGCTTTTTTGGATATGTCCGCAGCAAAAGGAAGAAGAAGGAAACAGTAGGGCCACTGCGTGGAGAAGATGGCAAAATGCTAACAGGAGATAGAGAAAAGGCAGAATTACTCAACACCTTCTTTGCCTCAGTCTTCTCAGAAAAGGCAAAGGGTGCTCAACCTGAGGATAATGGAGCAGAGAACAGAATAGGGGAATTTCAGCACAGAATAAGTAAAGAGATAGTAGAGGAACACCTTGTTAATCTAAATGAATTTAAGTCTCCGGGACCAGATGAACTCCATCCAAGGGTATTAAAAGAACTGGCAAAAGTAATATCGGAGCCATTGGCAATCATATTTGAAAACTCCTGGAGAACAGGAGAGATCCCAGCGGACTGGCGAAGGGCAAACGTTGTCCCCATCTTCAAAAAGGGGAAAAAAGAGGATCCCAACAATTATCGTCCAGTTAGTCTGACATCAGTTCTAGGAAAGATTCTGGAGCAGATCATTAAACAGAGAGTCTGTGAACATCTAGAAGGCAATGCCATAATCACAAAAACTCAACATGGGTTTCAGAGAAACAAGTCATGCCAGACAAATCTAATCTCTTTCTTTGATAAAATTACCAGTTTGGTAGATGAAGGGAATGCTGTGGATATAGTATATCTTGATTTCAGTAAGGCCTTTGACAAGGTTTCCCATGACATTCTTGCAAACAAGCTTGTAAAATGTGGGCTAGACAAAGGAACTGTTAAATGGATCTGTAATTGGTTGACTGGCCGAACCCAAAGGGTGCTCAACAATGGCTCCTTTTCATCCTGGAGAGAAGTGACCAGTGGGGTCCCACAGGGCTCTGTCCTGGGCCCAGTGCTATTCAACATCTTTATCAATGACCTGGATGACAGAATTGGGAGCATACTAATCAAATTTGCAGATGACACCAAATTAGGGGGAATAGCTAATACCCCAGAGGACAGGATCAAGATTCAAAATGACCTGAATAGACTAGAAAGCTGGGCCAAAGCTAACGAAATGAAATTCAACACAGAGAAATGTAAGGTATTGCACTTAGGGCGGAAAAATAAAATGCACAGATATAGGATGGGTGACACCTGGCTGAATGAAACTACATGTGAAAGGGATCTAGGAGTCCAAGTAGACCACAAGTTGAACATGAGTGAACAGTGTGATGCGGCAGCTAAAAAGGCCAATGCTATTTTGGGCTGCATTAATAGAAGTATAGTGTCTAGATCAAGAGAAGTAATAGTGCCACTGTATTCTGCTTTGGTCAGGCCCCACCTAGAATATTGTGTCCAGTTCTGGGCGCCACAATTCAGAAAGGACATTGAGAAACTGGAGCGTGTCCAAAGGAGGGCGACAAAAATGGTGAAGGGTCTGGAAACCATGCCCTATGAGGAACGACTTAGGGAGCTGGGGATGTTTAGCCTGGAGAAAAGAAGGTTAAGAGGTGATATGATAGCCCTGTTTAAATATTTGAAAGGATGTCATATTGAGGAGGGAGCAAGCTTGTTTTCTGCTGCTCCAGAGAACAGGACCCGGAACAATGGATGCAAGATACAGGAAAAGAGATTCCACCTGAACATTAGGAAGAACTTCCTGACAGTAAGGGCTGTTCGACAGTGGAACGCACTTCCTCGGAAGGTGATAGAGTCTCCTTCCTTGGAGGTCTTTAAGCAGAGGCTGGATGGCCATCTGTCGGGGATGCTTTGATTTGGATTTCCTGCATGGCAGGGGGTTGGACTGGATGGCCCTAGTGGTCTCTTCCAACTCTACGATTCTATGATTCTATGATTCTATGTATGAACCCACACACAGAAGTGGTGCCTAGCAGCTTTGATTTGAGTGAGGCAGTGAATCCACTCAGGGTTTTGTTAAGAACTTTAAAGGAGTTATCCAAAGTGATTAATTTATACTGGTTCTAGAGTTGTAAGATCCTTATAAAGATCAATCAAAATGTTCATACTAAAACCCTGAACATATTCACCTTCCCATTGTAACTGGAGCCACGAACAGCCCTCTGCCAGTAATTACAGATTTTTCAGGAAGGGATCTGTTTGAACATGGAGAGTTTTCAAGATACTGAAACAGATTTAACCATTCAAAAGTGATGCTAACATGAAGCCCTATGCAGGTATAATTTTTAAACACTGTTTCATCCCTAAATAAAGACAACAATCTCCCTCGTCTTGTGTTTCTTAGAATTCCTGTGGCATTCTTACTTGTCCTGGTTTTGTATCAGTTTTTTCATTTATTTTTCTTCCTGAAGTTTATATGTGTTCCTTCCTAAAATGTACCAAAAAGCCTTAGCAAGCCTTAAGGCTCATGCACCAACTGTGTCCACTCCTTCAGGCCTGGCCATTTTTAATGCTTTATGTTTTTAATGGATTTAATTTTTTAATGGTTAACTGCTTTTTGACTTTTGTACACTGTGAATTTTTAACTATGCTTGTTTTAACTGTTTTAAGCTGCTTTGAGTTCCAAACTGGAAAAAAGGCAGGATACAAATAATATTATAAACAAGAACAATTCTAGTATAAATTTTCTTGATTACTTAAGTATATTTGCTCACATATCTCAAATATATGCATTTCTGTTTCTGCAGATTTTTTCAAATATATACATAGTTTTGTGCACATTTTTTCCTCTATAGTTCATCAAACACCTTGGAGATGTATGGATTTCTGAGACAAGGTGTGCTCAGTTCTACTGCCAACTTTGAAAATTGCAAATTTGAAATATCTTGAAATAAATGTGAGACAAATTATTTTCTTCTCAATCTCTATCCCTTTACCGTTATTCAAAGAAGCCCCCAAAACATGCTCCCACAAAGGGAATTTGAGGACAAGAGCAAATGCAGCTCTCCAAAGTCTCCTTGAGGACTAATTGGCCCTCTAGTTTCCCACAATTATCTGCCCCTAAAAGTGAGGGAATATATCAAGCACGTTGATAAAACTGGAGCAAAATGTTTATTACTGTGCTGTATATTGTAAAGGCCTAAATGCTGTAAACAGCAGATAGGTCTGGAAAACTGAAGCACACTCTGGCCTGGCAGAGATATCACATTCACTAGGGAACAAGTTCCCTCCTTCTGTCCTTCACATCTAGACAATTTTCTGATTTGCCATGGCATCTAAGCTGGAAAACTGTGGTTTGAGCACTCCCTCTAAGCCAAGATTAAAACACATCTTGGTTCAGATATCATAACAAACTTGTTTAGCAAATCAGGAAATAAACTATAAAGTGGAACTAAGGCTTTACAACTATAAAGAATGTAGGAAGTAAAGATCAATTGAGTTCATTGCTTGTTGAAGTGAAAATGTGACTTTTGAACTGCCCTCTCATCCTCTTTGACAGAAACTACATGAGAGCCACTATTGTCTGCTCTTCCTTGGAACAACATCTTGCTGCTTGTTGCCAAGAAAAACAGAAAAATGCCTATAGTAATGAAGAGGAACATCTGAGATGACCTTGAGATGTCTGGCCACTTCATTAATGTTTTCCTCTAATGAGGTAATCTTTCAAAGGAATTGCAAGTTTACTGGAGTGCATAAATTGCCAGTTGAGTGTTTTCATTCCACAAGTATATTTATCAGGCAGAATTAATACACAAGTAATAATTCAGGGTGAAACCTAATCTTGTACAAGCAGAGGCCCAGTTGTGTGATGAAAGAATTTTATTTTCCCCCTACAGTCCCCCCACTCAATCTGTTACAACCCTCTAGAAAACATCTTGAGTGTTTATAGGCAGCTGTGGGGGTGGCAGGTAACTGCCTCCACTTCCATTCCACTAGAAGACAGGTGTGAAAAGAATATTCACAATTATTTCTCTCATGTTGAAAAATGGGTTTCCCAACAGCTAGAAAACATTGTCAGGAAGAAATACAGATTTGCGTGTGTGTGCAAAAGCATGTGTTTTTCTCTGTAGAGTAATTGTTCTGCAATGCTTTGCGACATGTGAAAACAGGGAGACTGCTTCAGAGAAATATACATTTCTACCTCAATTGGAAGAAAACTACTGTCATTTGTCCTTGAATATGAGGACAAAATATTCAAGGATTTACATCTCTACTAGATTTTACTCCAAGTAATTTTAATTCATTTTTTAACATAAAAGCATGCTACATGTAAACATAAAATATTTGGTCAATATAATATGTATCCGAGACTTTGTATGGAAATAGAAGCATTTGATTAAATAACTCACATTGAACTCAGTGGGATGCAAAGGCATTTCAACTTTGTCTGGATCATGTCCAATAAACTTTTAAAACATAAATCATCATAGTTGCCACTTGTATTATTTTTTAAATTTTAATTTTTTAAAATTTTATTTTGTATTTAAATAGTTTTTAAAGCTGTGCAGAGAACTTTAGATTCTACTGTTACAGAAATGTAAGTAAATAAAATTCATATCTGGTTCACATGAAAAAATAGAAATATAAGTTACATTATTTATAATTATTATTTGCAGAGTGGAATGGTTGAAGATTATATTTGTTAATACTGCATCAATATACATCCCAAAATGCACATAATCTCCAGGCAAGAGGCCTGCATTTTGTCAATGTGAATTTTAAACCTCCAAGCTTTTCAGTCTAGCCTCTCTCACTGTGAATATCATAAAATTACCTGAAATGAAAGAGTTCAGATCAGGTTGTAGGGACTTGAACTGGTTGATGTAATATTCTCGTTGTTCTTCAGTTATCCTCCAGGGGTCATCTGGGTAATTACTACTGCTGTCCTGTGGTTCTCTCTCTACTGAAAGAGACTTCAAACAAAAGGGCAAAGTATCATTTGGAAATGTACAGAAAAGGCTAGATTTCTGAAGTTTCAAAGCATTCGTCTTACTCTATTCTGACTCTGTAGTTCTTTTTTAAAAAAGAAATGGATGGGGAGAGACTAAAGTTAATAATAGTACTGTTGGACTTGCAATAAATGACATTATTCACAGAACTACAGAAGGTCTACATACATGAAACTAAATACATGTGAAGCCAAATATTTGGGGGGGGGGGGGGAAATGTGTGCCACAGATATTTAACCAATTTGGAAAAAAAAGGGTTTTAGAAATCTCACCTTTACCAGTATAGTTCTGAGCACGACAAATCTCCAGAAAATGAAATGACTGTATTTTGTAATCTAATGTAATAGAATTTACTCTCTTTTTTCCTGTGGGTTTTTCAGGCTATGTGGCCACATTTAGAGAAGATACCAACCACAGATGCTAGCAAAACATCATGAATAAACTCTTCCAGAACACGGCCACATAGCCTGAAAAACCACAAAAAAATTATAGATGATGGCAGTAAAAGCCTTCAACTTCGCATTACTCTGTTTTGTAGGAAACAAAATTTTGTAGGTCACTCATATTGTGCTGGAGCACAATGCCCAATCACTGCTACTGACAGCAGGAACTGGAAAACAAACCATGGACCATTGGACTATGGCTTAAGACTACTGAACCTGGGAGGTTCTGGTCTCAAGAGTAAGTGCAATACATCATTTGACTGGTGGCGCTCCTTGTCAGTAAATATACACAGTAAAAATATACACACATGCATCATTGATTAAGGTCACCCAGGCAGCCCCTGCAACACAAGCTGCTAATAGATTTCACATTAAACTCCAATTCCATCAGTCAACAAAAGAACAGAAAATTCAGCTTATGCAACTTCTCATATTGTACAGATTGAGACTCTTATCTGAATGCCTGGGAAGAGAGGTGTTTTGGATCTTGAATTTATTTTTATATTTTATTTACTTATTTACTTACTTACTTATTTATTTTGGAATATCTGTACTGGCACACACATACATAATGAGATATCTTGGAGATGGGATCCAAGTCTAAACACAAAATACATTTATGTTTCACATACACTTTAGGCACATAGCCTGAGGGTAATTTTATGCAGTATTTTAAATAATTTTTGTGTGTGAAATAAAGTTTGTGTCCACTGAACCATCAGAAAGCAAAGTGTCACTATTGCAGCCAGCCATGAAAAAAGTTTTGCTTTTTGGAATATTCAGACTTTAGAATTCTGGAAAAGGGAGGCTCAACCTGTGCTTTGATTAGCAGGAGAAAAAAAAGAATGGAGGGAGAAGGGATCTAGGAGATCTTTGAGAACCAAAGTGCAGCCCTCCCCCTCCCCTCTTTATGCTCAAACTGTTTAACATACATTATCTGCCTTCTTGAATCTTACTGGTAGCATGTCGTTCTCAAATTGCTTTCTAGCCCATTTCTTCTGACCAAACCTCCTTGAATTCTTCAACTTTGTCCCTCCCAGCTCCCTAATATATTCTAGTGCTCGAGGTATTATCTTCCCATGGAAGAAAATCACACACAGAAGCTGGTAATTAACTGTATAGTTTATCTTCTCCTGGTAAATACTTCTGTTTTCTATCTCTATTAAAGATGAAATTAATAATTATTTTGGCAACATAAGAGTCTTTGAATCATGTCTACATCTGTTATAGATACAGGAAGTTGCCTAGTAATGAGATGAACTATTAATCCATTTAGTCCAGAACTATTGACAGCTGAATAGCTGTAGTCCTCTAGGTTTCAACCACTTCTACCTAGACAGGCAAGGGACTGAAGATCAGATGAGTATCAGTGAAGACAGTTCTTTACCCGAACGAGAGAGGAATGTGTCGGTAGTGATTTTGATCCATAGCTTCCTGATGTTGGTCCATCTTGCTGGTGAATAGGAATTCTGGCTTCATAGGAACCTATGCAAGATTACAAAGAAATAAATACGAACATTTGCTAAGGTAGTGCAAAATCAAGATAATGGAATGGATAAGCAGAATCATATTAAACAAAAAAGAAAAAAAATAGTCAAGTTCTTTCCTTCATCAAATACCGTTTTCTCTCCAGAGGCTGATTGATTGACTTACCAGATTCCCTTTCATGCTAAAAATTGATTCTATAAGATGGCCAAATATCTATCTCCTACAGAACAGGTTAATTTTTGAATATGTATCACTAATGACTATAAGGTGATAAACCCTGTTTCTTCTCTAAGTATCCTAACACAGAGAAAAGGGTGCTTATTTTAAGAGATAGGCTAACATCAAGGGCCACCCAAGTATCAAATTCTAATTATCAAAATTCAGCATTTGGCACTAGCATTTATACATAGATCAGAACTAATCCACTGATATTATAAATGTATTGATTGTTTTTCTTTTTAGAACTTAAATCAGACAATACGTACCTTTCTCTCACTCCCACCTTCACTAGCAAGACAAAATGTAACTCTGAGGACATTTTCCAGGGAACAATATTGAGAAAAATAGCTTTTTTCCCCCTCCCTACATTTTCTTCTCTTCACCAGGTCTCTGCCTCGTCTGATGTCCTCACCGGAGTATTCCATTTTGTGGTAAGGAGCAAGCAGCAAAGATCAGGAGAAAGTGGAAGTCTATGGTGACTGAGCTGAGTTGCATTACAGTGTAATGTGTGGGACAAAAAGTGGGAAAATGTGAGAGACAGAGGAAGTATATAAAAAGATGATGAGAGGTAACAGGAGAGATGTGACAGTGTGGTTGTGATGATCAAAGATGATGGGATTATTAAATAAAAGAAAGACTGATGGGAAGAGGTGTAGAGGAAGACAAAGAGACATGCAGAAAAGAAGGAAAAGAAAGACAGAATGTACAGTGATGAACTTGGAAAATAAGAGGTGTTAATGGCACAGAAAGCTACTAAGTGGAAGACAGCAGGTACTTGGAGGAAATAGGACACCAAAAATGGGCAGTGATGACAGCAAGGCCATTATTGGCTATACAGAAGAAGAATACAACTTTAATGGATGAGACAAGAAGATAACGACTGGCCTGCCAGGAAGAAATGGGGGAAGTGGTTCAAAGGTGGCTTGAGCAAAAAGTAACAGGATTCATGAAACTGCAACATTTTAGCAAGTATGTTCTTGCCACAAGTGGGAAATGCTATTTCATTTTTTAAAAACTTTTACAGATACTCACAAAATAGTTCTTATTTTATTCTTCATGAGATTTTTAATCCCATGAGTCAGACACTACTGAAATTGGAAACTTTTGTACAAAGAATGAAATTAAATTTAAAAATCTGACAGTGCAGAAGTCAAGGCTATATCAAAGGTCACTGCAGATTGTCCTATTCAGATTTTTTTTCCTCCAAAACAAATGATCAACCCTTCTCTTCACAGCTGCAACCCTCTGCTGAAAATCAATCCATGCATGGCTTTTAAGGCCAAAAAAAAAAAAAAAATTACAGCCAATTAATGTTACTATCAAGATATAATGGACAGTGGCTGCTTATTTGTATTATGACAACTTCTCACAAAACAGTCTTCAGGGCAGGCTGAGTTAATGGGTAGGCTGGGTTAATAGCTGTACATATTTTTATCTATTTCTAGTCAAACTAGATTTGTGGGTTTCTGTAGCACTTCAATTGGTCAGCATGCCCTGGAGAATTACAGTAAAAGTATCAACAGCTGTCACATGTGATGAGTAACACATCTTCTAAGCTTTTATTTTTTTTTCCAGCAACTTTTATTTGTTTATGTAAAGTCTAATATCTTGCCAGAGGATTCAAAGAGCTTCCAGGGCAATGTATAGCAGAGGGGAAAATTAAGCACAAATATTTAATTTTTTAAAATACAACCATAATGTTAGGCCATAATACACACACACACTCACACACAAAAAACAGCAAATAAGAGAAATAAAAGTTGTTTTATCCAAGTCTAAACAGTTATATGAATGCTACACAGTACAGGAAGCATGTGTTTCCAGTATTATGAAGCACTCTTCCTTTTTATTTTTAGATTATAATAGAGCTGTCATAAAATGAAATTATTTTTAGGTGCTGTAATGACCTTTTAAGAGTATGAAGTTTGCCTACCCTAGAACTGTCTACTCTGACAAGCATTAGTCCTCCAAGGTCTCTGGTACAATATTTCTTAGACCTGCCATCTATAATCCATTAAACTGGAGACTTAGGCCAATGTTCAACAAGACTATTCTACTAGCACAATTAACACTAATGGATTTTAAAATATTTTTAAAAAACCAACCAACCAAAAAAATTGCATTTTTAAAAAAGTAATTTACATTGAGTTAGTTCATTATAAATCCACGAAACTGGCTTTTAGTCATATTTAAGCATTTCATTCTGAGGGTGCATCTACACAGTAAAAATAAAGCAGCTTGACACCACTTAAAACTGCCATGTTCCATCCTACAGAATTCTGGGATTTGTTGTGTTGTGATGCACCAATAATCTCTGGAAGAAAAGACTAAAGATCTTGTAAAACTGCAAATCCCAAGATTCCATAGGATTATTATTATTATTAATTATAATAATTATTAATTATAATAATGATTATTATTATTAGGCTGGAAATAAAATACATACACAACAAATCACCAACTACATAATCCCCAACCCTCCACCAACATGAAAGAAAAAACAAATATAATTTACATAGTTAAAATAGTTAATAACTATAAAACAATTAAAAATGGGCAGCAGAGTAGAACAACCAGGGGCGGGCAGGGCTATCTTTGGGAGGTCAATCTGGGAAGGCCTTCTGGAAGAGATACATCTCGACGGCCTTTTTGAAGGCATCAAGTGTAGTAATATGATGGATTTCCTCTGGCAGGTCATTCCACACTTTCAGAGTGGCCAACAAAATGGTCTTCTGGGAAACTGTAGCCAACCTGGCCTTCTTAGGCTGCAGTATGTTCTTCCCAGATGACCTGAGTGTGCGGGGTGAATGGAGCAACAGCACTTAAAGTGGTGTAAAACTGCATTATTTCCACAGTGGTGATGCAACCTAAGTGTATATTGCAAATTAAGTTGATCAAATTTATCATATCATTATCAAATTTGGCCAAGCAATATGCCTTCAGTTATATTCTGGGTGAGTTAGGGGAGGGGGATGATTACAAGAGATGCAGTTGGATTACAATATGTTTTTTAATGGAAACACTGGGGCGAAACAGATGGGCAGGAAAAAGTGGCTTGACGCTGCCTTTCCTAAAGCCACACTGAAACCCCACCAACCGCACCACCAGCTCCCAAGGCAGCTGGAGTGCTCATGACATGACCACATGACATGGCTTCAAGCCAGGAAGAAGTGGAAAAAAGCTTATTCTTTTTGAAACAGCTTTTCTCTGCATAAGGGCACTTTTTGCTGGCTTCAAGGCATGTGTCATCTAAGTGCCACTCCTTCAAGCCAGCCTGAAAGCACCTCTTTTTGCCTGTCTCTTTATCTCCACAATAACCCTGAGTGACTTTTTGGAGCCTGAAATTATTTTAAGAATGTATGTGTTCTACTGGCATGGGCCTTCCACTTGTTCAGTGGAAGAGTGATTATAAAGTTTTCAGTTGAAGGTTTACCAAAATATCCTGCTTTAATCAGAAAAAAATGTGAGCACATTCTGTGTACACAGTGAAAAGCATGGATGAGAGGAGGGCTAGTGAGACTTGTGTTAACAATGCTGCTACGAGATAATTTTCAGAAGATGACCAGGTGTTTTTTTTTAACTACACTAAAGTATATACATGTACATCTAAGCTGTGACTCCAATTTGCATTTGGAAAAAGTTACAGAATCCTCAGCAAACATGGCCAATGGCCACTCCAGTTGAGAGATTTAGTTCTCAAAGCAAGGCAGGAGATTCAAAAATGGGATTAGATAACACAAGCACTAAAGAAGGAATCATAATTTCAATACTACCATAACTTCCATATTCTAGGGAGTGAGACATAATTTAGGAAATCCTAGTAATTTCCTTGAACAACAGGGTTTTGTTGTCTTTAAAACCACATGATTTGTTTGTCTAGCAAGTTTTAATTCCATGGTCACTATCCAAAACAGGAAGTTATCTGTGTATGTGGTTGGTGTTCTGTTTTACACTGCACTGGCATTCTATCACTGCTGTAGTTATTGGATGCTTTTTAAACTCAACAATGAAAAATGAAAGCAAAATTCTGGTTACATGTCCAACTTTTTATTTTAAGAAATTCTAATTAAGTACAGGTGGTCTCTTCCTTATCCAGAATTATGAAATCCAACATACCTCCCAAACCAAAACTTTTTTCATGGGTGGCTGAGATAATGACACTTTTGCTTCCTGATGGCTCAATGTACACAAACTTTCTTTCATGCACAAAATTATTTAAAATATTGGATAACATTACCTTCAGGCTATGTGTATAAGGTGTATATGAAACATAAATGAATTTTTGTTTAGACTTGGATCCCATCTCTAAGATATCTCATTATGTACATGTAAATACATGCAAATATATGCAAATAAGGTATTCTAAAATCCAAAATGTTTCTGGTTCCAAGTATTTTGAAAAGGGAGTCCTAATCTGTGTATGTGCAACACATCACATGACAAGAAAAAGAGGGGATAAATCTCATGCTACCCAAAGGAAGCTGTTTAGACCCTTTGGCATACGTTCATTTAAACTGATGGATTTTTGACTAGGACATAGGTTAATAAATCGTCACTGATGTGGATAAATACTTTTTCAAAAAAATATGTGATTATAATAGCATGGTGCAAAATAGGCATTGTGGGAACTTCAGTGCAAAACTTAGTGTGCTAGTGCTACTAGCACATTAAGTAATTTAAAGTAATTCTCAGGAAAAAAGATCATATTAGAAGAAAGCACAACATCTGAAGCATTTCGTTTAAAAGAGGATGCAGTTAGCCAGATAATAGTTTGATTCCTTAACTGTGATTAAATTAATGTAAAACAGGATTTCTCCTACCTCCATGCTGCTGCTCAAGTCCACTTCTCAATATACCATAGCCATAACTCAAGGGAATCCTTTGGTAGCTGGATGGAGAAGCAGGGGGTGAGCCAATGGGAGACATAGGGGGAGACTTTGCTTCTTGCTTGAAGATAAAAGAAACAAAGGATGCAACAGGACTACAGAATTCTAGTGGGTCCAGAGTCTTTGTGATTTAAATTGAATTAGAAAAAAATAAATAAATCCAAAACAAATTTCTCCATGTAAACTCTCTGATCATCATGATACTGAATTTTACTCAACATTCAGTGTTCCATAACAATATTTGACACTGATAAAGGATTTCAGTATCTGGTTTCAACACCTGATATTTGCCTTACAACTGTATGACAGTATCTGACTGTATTGGAAAATGCACACAGAACAACATTTAGTATGTAATGGTATTTGCTAACTGCTGGCATGTTTCAGTTGCCAAACAGGAGACAATGGAAGCCAGGGAAGGGCAAAGTATAGCCTGGGGCCACATGTTGCCTACACATCTGTCTTTAAGGTTCTCACACAAACACCATTCCCTGGAGTGCCCTTTTTCTAGCCTTTTTTTTTTTTTTTTTTTTTTGAAGGGCGTGAATGCTTTGTCTGAAAGCCTTCTGGAGAGGCAAATTAACTTTTAAACAGGTCATAGCTCACACCCCTGGTCCTCAGTACTGTTTAACATTTCTAAAAATTACCAATTTTTCAGAAATCAAGTAGCCTTTTTGCCTTCTCCAGTTTGTTTCCCTCACTCCTTTATGTCTGCTCAGGGTCCAAGCATTCAAATTTTAAACTGTAAACTTTATTGTTTCGATTTACTTGTTTCAGCACTGTTTACCATTACTTTTCATCTTTATACAGGCCTCATTCCTATTTTAAGCAACCCCATGAGTGACTACTGGGGGGTGTGTGTGTGGATAATGCTCAATAGGGCAAATTTTTCACACAACTAACTCTCCACAGGGAATGATCTGTTCAAATGCACACCAGCACAAACTATGACATAAATCTAATGTCACACTAGCACTTGATTGCTGGTATTGTTGTTCTTTGCCTTCAAGTCATTTCTGACTTTTGGCAATGCTAAGGCCAGGGTTTTCTTAACATGTTTCTTCAGGTGGGCTTTGCCATTGCCATCCTCTGAGGCTGAGAGAGACTGTGACTTGTCCAAGATCACTCAGTGGGTTTTCATGACCAAGTGGGGATTTGAACCCTGGTCTCCAGTCATGGTCCATTGCTCAAACCACTATGCCACACTGGCACTTGAGCATTTCTCCTCTCTCCACATGACCCCCTGAAATCCTCCATACTACCAGAAAACCTGTTCCCAGCTCTCTAGAGTAGATTATTGGGGCTAAAGGAAGGGGACTGCAGGGTGATTTCTGTCCTCTGACAGACACAGTTCCATTGAGGAACCACCCTACTAGATGCTGGGAAAAGATAGGGTTGCATTCTTGTGGATAGAACTGATAAAACCATGAGAAGAACTGCTTTCCAAAAACAGCTGGTGCATTCCAAGTGGCTTCCACACAGCTGGTTAAAGAGATATTTGGAAATGGAAGAGAAGCGTGTCTTTCAAGCTGCCCAGTTTTAGCATAAATGGTTTTCCGTTTTAACAGCTGCAACAGCTATGTGATCTGTTCCAAACAAAGTTTACAAGGGGATACTCATTCACTGTAAAGCTTGAAATTTATTCTAAAGGCATTTCAAAAGTGACTAAACACTGAATTTTATAAAATAAATGTTAAAAATGCACTGACCCAGAAATTATTTATCTGTTTATTTGTTCCAATTTCAAAGAAGAAGATAAAAATCAGATTTATTGTACAATAAAATTATTGTATTGCAAAGGGGCTTTTACCTGCTTGTCTCCTTCATCCAACCTTCTGAAGCAGTTTTTTTCAACTGTTGCATGTGAAATCTGAAATTTAGTTCCAAGGGCTTCTGTTGGATGACTGTACCTTGTTTCACTATCAGTTTTCAGTGCCATAAATCGAGGCAAAGGCAGCTCTAAAATATGAAAAATGTCAACAGAAAATTTGGTGAAACAGAACATTAAAACATGTTTCCCACCCCCCCCCCAAATACTAGTTTTAAGTCTTATTAATCTTAAAACAAATATTAGATAATAGAATTGTTGTATATAAGCATCCTCATATAAATGATTGCTTTTACACCATACACACACACACACACACACACCCCAAACACAATTAAGCTTATCGCACAGGCCCTGAAACGGGCTTGTCGCATTACAAAAGGGGGTGTGATGAGAACGAGAGGTGGCATAGAACACATCTTACCGCACAGGGAGAATGCCGCCGCCGCTGCCAGATATTCCCATTGTGTTCCGGATGTGTCCCAGAGGGGGCAGATCATCCCCTCTGGGATGGATCCAGAACGTGATGGGAACTTCCGGCGATGGAGGCAGCATTCTCCGTGTGCGGTAAGATGTGTTCTATGCTGCCTCCTGTTCCCATCATTCCCCCTTTTGTAATATGACAGGCCCATTCCAGGGCCTGTGCGATAACCTTAAATCTTTTGCCCCAAACTTTTAAAGCCTTAAATGGTTTGAGACCACATTAAATGAAACAAAGCCTTCACTCTTTATCAACCTTGCTTACACTATAGAATCACCAGCCAAAGTCCAGCTCCCATGACAAGCTATGAGCATAACTAAGGGGCTGTACAGATGGGCAGCTCCATGCCACCCATCTTTACCCCTCATTGGTGCCGCGCCATCCCCACCACACGGCACCAACATGCTCCCCAAAAAGAAGCCACCTATAGCGGCTTCTTTTTAGGAGTGCAGTAATGGCGCTCGGACACCCTGATACCACCATTTCTAGCAAGCATCGTTTGGGCACGCAGATGCCTGTGCATCATTGTTGCACGTCCCTGTGTGGCTGGGGCACCAGCAAGATGCCTATGGATGCCCAGCACTCTGGAGCCTTAAAATCAGCCTCATAACAGCACAACACAGTCAGGCCTAAGCTGACAGAAGCAAAAGGAGAGGATGTTTCATCAGTGGCATCTTAACTGTTGAATGCTTTACTGAATGGTTATATCTGGGGATGGAAAGAATATACTCTAATATCTATCTCCTGGTAGAAAAAAAATGCTTCCCAACAGTGGAAAACCCTACCTGGAAGAATAATAGAGCAGCTAGATTTATATGCAGTTTTCTCCTCAAATTCAAATGTCCCGAAGTGTTCTGTGTAGAAACAATGTAGTGGTGGGAGTTTGTATAAAAATGCACTTTTTGTGCACAAAAAAATAATTTTTGCACCAAAAATTCCCACATGTTTTTCTATGCACAAAAATTTTCTGCAACATTTTAGGATACTAGACAACAGAGAAGAATGTTGCACAGAAATTTTCATTTTCTGCCGCAGTGAGTCGAAAATTACTCTAGTAATTTTTCATCCCAGTCAAGGACTGATATTCATTCCTAGGGATCCCCACAGCCTGAAAGTTACATGTTACATGTAGTAACATTGTTTGTAACAAATTATTTTTGTAACAATGTTTTAATGCACTAATAATTTCTTTCTTGATTTAATGTAACAATGAGTAATTTCATTACATTCCCCCATGTAATAAGTAACATGGAGACAGGGGAACATTCTGGGAGCATTTTAAGGTGATTTCCCCCTGTAAAAAATTTTAAGACATTTTCTTACTTAAAAAAAAATAAAGGAAGATAAAGGTAATCAAAGTGCTATTCAGCATCTTCATGAATTACTTGGATGACAGAATTGGGAGCAAACTTATCAAATTTTCAGATGACACCAAATTAGGAGTAGCAGCTAATTCCCCAGTGGACAGGGTCAAAATTCAAAATGACCTGAATAGACTAACTGGGCCAAAGCTAACAAAACGAAATTCAACACAGAGAAATGTAAGGTACTGCAGTTAGGGTGGAAAAATGAAATGCACAGATATAGGATGGGGGACACCTGGCTGAATGAAACTACATGTGAAAGAAATCTACAAGTCCAAGTAGACCACAAGTTGAATATGAGTCAACAATAAGATACAGGAGCTAAAAAGACAAATTCAATTTTAGGCTGTATCAATAAAAGTATAGTGTCTAGAGGTCAGGTCCCACCTGGAATATTGTGTCTAGTTCTGGGCACCAGAATTCAGAAAGGATGTTGAGAAACTGGTGGATTTCCAAAGGAGGGCAACTAAAATGGTGAAGGGTCTGGAAACCCTGCCCTATGAAGAGCGATTTAGGGAGCTGGGGATGTTTAGTCCGGAGAAGAGAAGGTTATGAGGTGATATGATAGCCCTGTTTAAATATTTGAACAGATGTCATATCAAAGAGGGAGCAAGCTTATTTTTTGCTGTTTCAGAGACTAGAACATGGAACAATGGATGCAACTCCAGGAAAATAGATTTCACCTAGACATTAGTAAGGGCTGTTCAACAGTGGAACACACTCCCTCGGAGTGTACTAGAGTCTCATTCCTTAAAGGTCTTTAAACAGAGGCTGGATGGCCATCTGTCAGGCATGGCAGGTGGTTGGACTGGATGGTCCTTGTGGTCTCTTCCTACTCTATGATTCTATGATTCTATGAAAACCATTACACAAAAAGTCAAGGTGCCCTGAATCCAATTTTGAGAGAAAGGTGAGATATAAATCCAATAAATAAATAAATATTACAAACAGTTAGAAAATGTGAGTAATGGACAAACCTGAACTTTGAATAAAGTTAACAGTTCCTTTTAAAATACAATTTCCAGGCTCTGGGTACATGACTGCCAGTCTTTAAAAAGGCCATAAAGACTTAATTATTTCTTATTATGTTTTCTTATGCAGATTTCTAGTGGGGTATTAGATTTTTAAAATGGTTTCCTCTGTATTAATTTATGAGGGGTTAGACTTTCTTAAATCCCAATATATTTGTTCCGATTTTTAATTTGAGTTTTCTTGTTTTTGAAGTTTTTGTTATCTGCACCGTAAATGATATTCTATATTGTATTGTACAGTTATTTATATTGTTTTGCTAGATGCCTCCTCCAGAGTTTTCACCTTTATAATTTTGCCCTTATGGCTTATAAATATTTTAAAATAAATAAATACAATAAGTATTAAATTAAAACAGCTTCATCTAGTGAATTACCATTCTGAATGCTCTCTGTCCGTACTGGGAGACCAGACTGTGCAGCAGCAATTAGCTTCAGAGCAGTATAAAACTGAGCACGACCAAAATAACCAACACGTTTTGCTCCACAAAGTTCTGTAATCTAAAAGGGGGGAAAAAGAGTATATATCCTACATCATTAAAATTCTTAGTGCTTTCAATAAAAAGAGGTAAAATTTTGAAACAGTGAAGATGTACATTACTACATAAAAACAGCAATTTTAGGAATGTTAGCTGAACTGTTGGTGCAGACATCTGGTCTACATTCTGCACCCCCTCCTCAAAAAAAAAGTTGCTGCATTGGACACAGAAAACATATTCCCATATTCTCCCATTTGCCCTTCAAACACCTCTCCCCTCTCCTTGTACAGATTCAGCTACACCTAATATATCTTAACACATGAGTAATTCTATTGCTCATCTTTAATGAGAGCAGCCATCGTGGTAAGGCAAATCTGAATGGGTGCCAAGTGAGGCATGTGGAAAAGTTAAAACAAAATAAAACCAAAGCAGATGTTGGGTTATCTAACACACACACACCCATAAATATATAGTCAGGAAGGGAAAAAAAAATCAGGAGCAAAGGAAGAACAATTTTGATGGACTGCATCCAAGAGTTTCCATCCTTCAATGGAAGGAGTCATGTTGCTAATTGGAGAACTAATTCTGACAGAGGCAGGGAACATTTGAAAACAGCTCATTATCTTCTACAAAGAACTTACCTGTGAAGATAGATAAGGAGAGCAGCTCCTCCTCAACCCTTTGTGCAGGAATGAGGAACCTTTTGGTCCCGTAGATGTTTTGGACTATTGCTCCCATAATCCCTTACCACTAGCCATTCTGGGTGGGACTAAAGGAAGATTGGAAGATTAAAGTCCAAAGCATCTGGAAAGCAAATGGTGTCTCCCACACCTCATAAATAATCTGGCCACCTTCCCCATTGTATAATTTTCTGAACTGTTTTAGAGAACCCTTATTTTAATGCTTGGTGCTGTTATTCTCTGTGACTACTACAATACAGGAACATAGACCAATTTTTCACAACAGTCATGCCCTTAATCACAAATGCACTAAATTTATAGAATTTGCAAACTAATACATCTCCATTATTATTATTTTTTTAGATATTGGGAGCATGCGTTATTGTCTCTGAAATATACAGGTATGTGCAGCTGACTGATCCACACTGACTTTTATCACAACTACGCCATTTTTCATGGAAGCACACATTTACACATACATCGAACATAACCTCAGTGTCTGAAAATGATTGCTCCACTTTTCTCCCCAAATGGTGTAAATTTGATGCTTTTATGAAAAGTCATGTGACTTGCTGAAAAGCAGCAATAGTTTAAAAATGCCAATCTTTTCACAATTAACAAAATTCTTCATTGACAAATAAGTTTGTGGGGGGGTTTTTTTGGAAGTGCAGGAGCCCTGGAGAAGAAAAAAAGAAGCAATTGATTTCCTCTAAGTTTGCAAATGCCAATATAAACCCTGCTGTAAACAGCCTATAATACTTTCTTTTGAAACACAGGATGCCAAATCCAGTCATCAGCCGAATTATCAACTTGACAATTTCAAGGGCTCAGCTTTTTGAGGCCTCAGACTGAAAACCTTTTT
Source organism: Urosaurus nigricauda (assembly GCA_034509955.1). Lineage (NCBI taxonomy): Eukaryota > Metazoa > Chordata > Lepidosauria > Squamata > Phrynosomatidae > Urosaurus > Urosaurus nigricauda. Next base: position 91,417,009 of record JAOEGL010000003.1, read on the forward strand.
TTTCTGCAGAGCACCTCTCTGCAGACCACTAGTTTCTGCTTCAGCCACAATCTGAAAACATTGTTAAAATAGAAATGGAAAATTGAAATAACACTACAGTTGCCCCTCCAAGTCCATGGAGGGCAATCACTATTAACCCTGCTATTAACCCTGTTGAACTCTCCAGGGTGTGTTTGTGTTCCAGAACAGACACCCATGAGTTCAAAGGGGCAACTATAGTTCTTTGTTTGCAGAACCATTTTGGGTCAGGTAAGCAGAAATCAATGAAAAGTTGCTGTCAAGAGAAACCACTTTTGTGAACAGGAAAGACCTGGAATTTTTATCATTCTATAGTATTCATCTATCAAAATAACATATAAACTTTCTTTCATCCTTACAGATACTGGGGTAGTGTAAAATGAGTTAACTGCGGTCCTCTAAGCACATAAATGTAGGGGGGGAAAAAACTAAGAATGAAGCGTGTGTGGCCTATGGGCTTCAAGGCACTAGCCAATGTTCTGTGTGTGCGTGTGTGTGTCCTCTGGAATCTTCCTTATTATTTGCCCCATTACAGACAAATGAATCTGCATGAACCACCAAGGTTTAATGCAACCCAGCTGCATCCTGATATGCTTTAAATAGTTTTGTTGGGTTATTTATTTATTTATTTATTAATCTACAATGACTGTTCAGCCAGCTCCCAAGAGAGGTTCTGGATGGTGGTAGACAACAGAGCAGAGGCAGGAAACAGACCCTCCACATCTGCTCAATCTTCCTTCCAAAGGAGTCTGCCCTTTGTTGTCACACGGTGTACTGAAATCTCTTGAGGAAGAAATTATTTTTCAGATTTTCACAGGTAGCCTGTTAACATAGAGATGGTGTTTCTTTAAATGTGGGTTTCTGTGATGCAGACTGGGGTAGAGGGAGAATTCAAACATGAAGTGATACTGTCAAAACCAGTTTTACTATATGATTACATATCTCCAAAATAGTGATGGGGAAGATATTCATTTGATTCAAATTATTTTATTAACTTAGGCCCTATACAGACTAGACTGGTACTTTGTGCCAGCCTGTGGTCAGAGTTAGGGCACAGCATGCACATGCTGGATGCCCTAACCCCACCCTCAGGGTGCCATTTTGGCCCGTGCCGGTCCATAACGTCCCTGTGGTGCTGCATCCAAATAATAATAATAATAATAATAGTAATGCAGCACTGAAGGGGCATCATAACGCTATGCCATGGCTATGGCACCCCTTGGAGGGCACAAAAAGTTGCTGCTAAAACCAGCTCCTTTTTGTCCTCTTGCGGCGTGAGGTTGCTGCGGCCCCAATCCAGCCAGTAAAGGGACTGCTGCAGACCTTTGGGGTGGTCTATATGGCCCTTTACTTAACTTACTGTACATCTCTTGAACCAATACTCAAAGTTTTTAATATATTTTCAACATCACACAGGCTCTTCTAAATGCAGGAAAAGAAGCACCTAAAAAATTACATACCAGAGACCTCTATAGATAAGTTTTTAATATAATTTCAGCATTTCACAGGCCCTTCTAAATTCAATATATGAGCATTAGTCCAGTTCATTTCTGAGAACAGTATATAGTTCAGATGAATTGCTTGATATTATTTTGGTGTGATAGTACCATATTAGGCATCAAGCAACATTTCTAGTACTGATAGTATAGAAGTAAACTTCTAGTACTGGTAGTAAAAAGGGAAAGTTCAGAAGTATTCTTCCAGTTCCCCTGGCTCTATTGTCATATAGTTAAATCTTGCTTTAATCTGTGCTCTAATGCCAAGATGTCCTCCCTTTTTCATCACAATAACAGGAATGGCAGTCTAGCTATGACACTATGATGTAGTGCTATTTCTCCCCTCCCCACCATGTGGGGCCCCTACTCATAATTACTAGTCAGCTTTCACCCATGCTACTTGAAACCACTCTACATTTTTCATACAATCTCCCAAACACCAAGAAATGTCATCTGTGCTACCTGAGAACATTGAACTCTAAAACACCTTGAGGTTAATTACATGAATTTGAACACTGTGAATGTTTAGAATTTAACATGATCTTCTACAGGAGGCTTGGTTTTATCTTGCGAGAAACAAAAGGTAAACATGCAGGCATGGAAGGTTCAATTAGCAAAGGTTCAACTGGGCTGCCCAATATGAGACAGTGGAGAGGGGAACTGCTGAAACATTTACTAAAGAAAACCTGAGCAGATGGGTGGACAGGGAAAAAAGCATAAGAAGAAAACAATTGCTTTGAAATAAACATTGTGAATTATCTTTCTACTTCATTTTTTTCTGTTTGGCCAACTAGCTGTTTCCTGTTCAACTTCTAAGAACTCAGAAAAGATAAGGAGCGTGTGAGACTGATGTTCTTGTCCTACTTTTGTTGTACTTATGACAGCAACAGGGGCAGGAAAGAATCAGTGGAAGAAGCCTTTGTTGAGGAAAATAAATACTTGGATTGAAAGATGAGTGTTTCATTCTCAGCAGGTTAGATGGCAAGGTTGCTAACCTCAACCATGCGGAATTCACATGCATTCAAGCATCTCTAGTGCTGGTCAACTGGTGCCCTCTGCAGGGTAGGCTCTTCAACCAAATGCCCCCTTTGGTCAAACACACATCCTTTTCCAGTTCTCACCAGGACCCAGTATGCACTCAATCTCCCTTCCCCCCATTCCTATGTGGGTTTGCTTTTTATAATGTTTGTGCAGTAAGTGCACAATGATACTTATGTCGTCTATTTTTCAGTATTATTATAGAAGGGCCAAATCCAACATCACTCCTACTTAGAGAAGACTCACTAAAAAGAATGGAACTTGTTAGCTGTAATTAAGTCTCTTTGATTACCTTGAATCTGCCCTGGGCTGAACTAACATTGGATGTGGCCTATACTCAAATATCTGCTAATTGTTGTTACTCTGTGCCTTCAAGTCATTTCCAACTTAAGATGAGCCTAAAACAAAAACAAACAAACAGCTTCATATATACCGCTTCATACCGCCTAAGCAGTGTCTAAGCGGTTTACAACTATAAGCTACTTGCCCCCAACAAGCGGGGTACTCATTTTAGCGACCTCGGAAGGATGCAAGCCTGTGTTGAGCTTGAGCCCTTTTGCTGGTATTGAACTTGCAACGTTATAGTTTGAGTGAGTGGCTGCAGTACAGGCATTTAACCACTGTGCCACCAAGGCTCCATAAGACAAACCTGTCCTGGGGTTTTCTTGGCAGATTTATTCAGAAGATGTTTGCCATTGCTTTCCTCTGAGGCTGAGAGCATGTGACTTACCCAAGGTCACCCAGTGGGTTTCATGGCCAAGCTGGGGACTGAACCCTGGTCTCCAAAAATCAGTCTAACACTCAAATCACTACACTGGCTCTAATGTTCGATTTAACCTATACACAAATATCTGTTAATACATTCTACTAATCAGATTGAACTGGAATTGCAAAAGACAGGTGTATCCACGCTAACAGTTCACTCGGTATATAAACCTGCATCCACAACTATCTCTTCTCTCCTGTCACATTATTCCATGAACACCTGCTCAGGCAGGCTGGAGAATGATTTTTTTACAAGTAAAGAAACCAGAAATATTATATAAATGAGATTTAAGTAAGTGAAATAGAACACAACATTATTCAAACAAAAATTGATGACTTTATCATACACTCATACACATACACGGAAATAGAGTTTTTTTAATTCCTCTTTCAAAGAAAGTTGCTTAGGAACAAAGGCCCTGCCCATTGCTATATTTAACAGAAAAAAGCCTGACAAACATGTCAGGACATGATACACAGAAATATTTCAAAGACTTGTTCCACTCCATTCTCTGTAATCTTACAAAGTCCTGAATACACTTTTAAAATATGTCCACTATCCAAGGTATACTTAAAGAAAGAAGAATTAGAAATGTCAGAATACATGTGTAATATATTTTAAAGTCAACAAAGTGAAAATATATGAACAATAAAAAGCTGCAAATTTAGCTTTTGGCCACTACAATAAGTGTCTTTTGGCTGCTTAAAACAACTACAATAATACATACAACTATTTCTTTCCTGGTCAGAAACAGTTTGATGGAAGGCATTTTTCCAAAATGTTCCATAATCAAAACCAGGAAATCTAAAGGGGCAGACATCCACATACATAAGAAGCAGGCTTTTGCAACAACAGTTTGCTCTTACTATAGAGAAAATGGAAATCCAAAAGTGAAGTAATTTACTTCTGAAGTTGAGTGCAAGTTTGCACATTGGATAAAGTGTAAAAGTATCACTAACCAGTTTACTACAGTATGTACATGATCACATGGTTTAAAATGAAACATGGCATATTAAATTAGGCTATTGAAATAAAGAAAATGATATATTTGTATGTGAGCTCCTACCCTGGAACTGAAAAGAAATTCCCGGGCCTTTGTATTTGCTCAGAAGTATATTTTCCTACAATGTTATGTGTGCCCTCTTGAGCCACTATTTTGCATCTGGCTGTAGCTGCTGCCAGATCTTGGGGATTCTAAAGAAAACAAAGTAAATCCTGAAAATCTAAAGCCTGCATACATGACACAGAAGAATAACATATCCTCCACATTCTCCAATTTGGCAGGGACAGTCTCAATTAATCCTATGTCACTCATTTTTTCAGCTACTTTTTAAACAATCCAGTTTCTCTGTCTACCCCTCATTTTCCCCCTTTATCTTCAGCTTACTTCAATTGCCACAAACTAGGTCCAAAGTGCAAGAGTACTTTGTATTCAATTAACTCGAGGGGAGAGAAGGGGGCAGAATCTTGTCCTTCCCTGTAGGTTCAAGTAAAGACAAACTGCTGAAGCCTCTCTTAGCTTGTCTGTTGTTGGTTTTTTTGTTGTTGTAAATAATTATTACCATTGTGACCACACAATGATCTTGCCTAGCAAAATGTATTCCAGTGTTCATATGGGAAATATTGGAGGGTATGCACTAAGTGGCTTTCCAATGTCCAATCAATGTTTATTGTACTAGCCAAAGGCCATGACAAACAGGTTATCCATATAAAAATCAATTAAAAATAAATAACAGAAGATACAAAGAACATAAAACAATTCCAACAATTTAACATACCGTTAAAAGTTATTTCTAATTTCTATTTGTAGAGAATAAACATTGACATCACAAAGAGACTAGTTAATACTTTGAATCTCCATTGCAATTTATGGCAATTTTGTTTAATTCTCTCTTCCTGATCTTTTTTGCTGCTACAGCAAAAAGTGCCACTTTGTGTGTTACATAATCATAGGTGTCACTCAAAAGAAATTGAACTAAATCGACAAGGGAGCTCTCACTTTTGTTTATCAACAGAGGTGTTAGGAATTTCTCTCTAGGCTGATTATATAGTGGACAAATTAACAAATAATGGACAATGTCCTCCACCTGTGGCTGGCTGCAAATACATAATCTGTTTTCCAATGGTATTTTGTAGTAACGTCCATCTAAAACTGCAGTTGGCATTACTTGAAATCTTAACTCAGTAAAGGCAATTCTTAGAGAGGATGGCTTAAGTTTGACCAAATACCTGGCTCTAAAATGTTCTGTTTTCAGAAAGGAGAACCAAGGAGAGAACTTTGAAGATCTTATTGACTGTAAATCCCTTCTTGAATCAATCCAGAATAGACAGTCTCTTATTTTCCTCTTGTCCATACCGGAGACAGCGTTCAACTCAAGGAAGTCATAACTGTGTAAAATAAATTGAAAACTTGATTTCCAAGATAGATTGTCACGCATTTCCATGTAGCACACCGCTGGAAGCCGATTCGTTGGTAAAGTAGTAATATGTTTAAAGTACCTTATCTGTGCATAATCTACTCTTACTTTAATTGATGGACAGCCAGATTCAGTACGTAGGAAAGCTGCAGGAGTTCCTGTAGGTAAGGTGTAAAGTTGTCGGAGAAATTTGTTCTGTATTATTTCCAGGGCTTTGCCAGTGTTGGTGTCTGAGCCCCAAATTTCTGCACCATAAAGCATCTGTGCTACAACTTTACTGTTAAAGATTTTAAGAGCCGGCTCAACCAATTGACCACCCTGGTTATAATAGAATTTCAACAATGCTCCAACTGTTTTTTCAGCCTTCAACTTTACTGCCTCTCTTTGCCGTTTCCAAGAAAGAGACTCACTGAAAACAATACCCTTTTCTATCTTCGGTTGACTCTCCAGCTCCAGTAATCAAGAACAGAAAGATCTTCATTTTGATGTACGCAGACGATGTAGTGCTATTTTCCCTATCCCGTTTAGGTCTTAAAAACCTATTAAATGCATTCAGTGCCTACTGTCTTCAGGAACACTTGTCAATAAATTATTCCAAGACCAAGGTAATGATATTTGGTAGAAATTGTCCAAAACAGAAATGGACCCTGGATCAAAACGCCATAGAACAAACCCAATCATTTAGATATTTGGGTATTGTTTTCAGTGAGTCTCTTTCTTGGAAACGGCAAAGAGAGGCAGTAAAGTTGAAGGCTTTCCTCACTCACCTGACAAAACAAACAGGGTAGGTCCCTGCCATTTGAATTCTATATACATTTGATTCAAATATTTACTTGCCATTTAGGTAAAAATGGATTTAGGATTGCAATTCAAATATTTACTTGCCATTTAGAAATGGTAAAAATGGATTTAGGATTGCAATTCATGAAGTAAAATTGTGTTGCTTAGAAATATTCTAAGTTGAGAACTTTTGGAAAGTTGACAAGTTAATGTATGGAAACAGAGCTCAGAAACTAAATTGATTATTTATGTCCCCATCTCAGTTCAAAGGAGGATCTTGCAACTTTGCAATTTTAATATTTCTTCCCTTCCTTCTCCTCACTGTATGGCAAGAGTGGGCTTCTGTTGTAAGAGAGTCCATTTTGGCTTCATGAACATACCAGGATTCATCTCAATTTAGTGATGTGACAGCAGTGAGTATTTCCACTTTTAAATGAGACATGTAGAGGGAACAAATCTTGTTTGAAACCAAATATTTGCTTCTTCCTTCCTGCAAGAGACATCAGAGCTTCAAAAGAGACCATGGGCCAAATGGACTTGACTGTAAGACACAAAGGATGCTGAATTCCTGTGGAATCAAAGCTTCAGTCATTCTTTTGACACAGAGATCCATCCTACACCTTCCTAGGAACAGACCTTTATAAGCAGGCTGTGTTTGTGAACAGTAACAGAAATGCAGAACTTGTGGGTAAGGTGAGGAGGTGACAACTTCACTTTTAATTAAAGTAGTCACTTCATCAACATACCCACAAGTTTTGCATTTCTACTGCTATTCACACACATAGTCTGCTTAAAAGGTCTGTTCCTAGGAATTTTACTCCATGCATCTGAAGAAGTACATCTGTCTAGGAAAGTTTATATTACCAACCTCATTATTTTTCACAGTTAGTTTTAAAAGTGCTACAACATCCCTTTTGCTTACTGATCCAAAATAACATGGCTATGTCTTGGAAATCTAGCAGTTTATTCCCTATCAGGCCTCCTCTTTTCTTAATTTTAAAATCCTACTGAGACTAGTTGAGGAGCAGGACATTTTGCAGAACTCAAACCTTAGGCTGCATCTACACTGCAGAATTAATCCAGTCTGGCACCACTTTAACTGCCATGGCTCAGTGCTATGAAATTTTGGAATTTGTAGATTTGTGAGATATTTAGTTTTCTCTGCCAGAGAGCTCTGGTGCCACAGCAAATTCCAAATCCCAGGATTCCACATGATGGAACCAGAACATTTAAAGTAGTGTCAAATTGCATTAATTCTGCATTGTGGCAGTAACCTAAATGCATAAAATTTGGAAAATAGGTTTCTCCTTCACATATTAAGACAAAAAATCCAAATAAAGAATACCAGTTATCTTCATATAGGTGGGAAGTACAAGCACAAAAATGAATTTGCACCTCAGAAAGACTTTATATTGTTGCAAAACTGCACTGGGAACACTTCCAAACCAAACTGACCTGAAAAACTTTGACACTACTCAGAGGAAATTGATTTTCTACAAAAGCTATGAGAAGGATTAGTCTCATATTTAGGCCAGTAAGAGATTTATATTTCATTTGGGCCCAAATCTATAACATGATGCATAAATGAGGACCGCAAGTACGGAGAAAACATTTTCAATAGCTTTCCAGATACAAGAAATTAAACTCTTGAGAGCCAAGCTTTATAAAATAAAACATGGGAGATAAAGCATAACATTTTTATATCGTTTCTTGAAACATAACATGCAAAAGTGATTTTCACAGCCATGGTTTGTTTTGACAGGCACAGAAAGCAGACCAGCCCTCTCTTCCCCTATGAGATTTTAAGTATTTGATTCACTTTTCAAAGAGTGGCCTAGGAACCCTGATTCTTCCCAAATGAAGGAAATGTGCTAGTACTTCATTCCATTACAGAAAATGCCATTCCACTGAACAACATTTTCAACATTTTCAGCTATTGTCCATTTAAAGTTGGCCTACAGTAATAAAGTCAAGATTATTGTTTCTGGATTGCAGCCAAAGTTGGCTTTTGGGGCATGCAGCATGTGACTACAGGAGAGAAACTGCTGGAAACAGCCATGATCTTGATTAGGAAGAAAAACAAATGTGGAAACTCTTGCCAGATGTTCTATTGTTTTGTTGGATTTATGTGACATATTGCAAGTTAAAACTTGAATGGGCTAAAGCCAAAGAGCTAAAGAACAGCATTTGGTATTGGAGTCATACCTTCATACCAGGGACAGATTTCTGAAGTTATATCTTTTATACACTCTTAACAGTGAAGAAAGACAGAACATTTAGGCATGTCAGAGATAACTGGAATGTACCTTCACTGCTCTGAAAACACATTCATTATTTTGTCTTGGCACAAGTTCTGAAAAGAAAAAAGTTCTAAAAGTTGTCAGAGTAGTGTGAAAGCTCCCTAACCTGATCAATTTTTCTTTAAATCAACATGACTTTGGGATAGTATTTTTTTTTCCACCTCAAGTGCATGAAAACACACCAAAATAACCCAATCCAGAACCCTGTTTGTTTGTGTCTCCAAGTCATTTTTGACCCTATCATGGGGTTTTCATGGCAAGATTTATTCAGAAGGGGTTTGCCATTGCCTCTGAAAGTGATTTGCCTAAAGTCAGCGAGTGAATTTCCATGGCCAAGCAGAGATTTTAAGCCTGGTTTCCAATTGTAGTCCAGTGCTCTCTACTACACCACACTGGCTAATCCTGTACTACTCCCAAATATCTGTTTTTTGCTTCAGTTTCTCTCAAAATGGTGACTGGAATTGATGTGAGAGAGACCGCATTTGAAGAGAGACCCATTTTGAGAGAGACTTGCAGAGAAAAACAGTAAAAGTGGGTCTTGCTGTTGGTGGGATGCGGTCCTGGCTCCTATACAGTTGCTCACTGCTGCCATAGGCATCATCTTTTGTCTTTTTTCCCCTAACAAATGATGAATATTAGTGTGGGGGAGACTTCACAAGACTTCAGGTGTGATGAGCAAGCCCTGCTACATCTTTGAAATGAAGCACTATTATCTTTTCCATCTTCCCACATTTTGTGAGCTCAGAGAACTAGTTCCTCTGTTTTGCCTGTTAGGGTATGCCTAAGGGGAACAAAGAACATGCCCAGGGAAGTCAAGGCAGGTGCAGACATCACACTTTATGTACGTATTCCAGGTTGAATATTTATCACCTGATTAAGTACTTCAAGGTATTGTTTGAATAATTCATTCTACACAATTATAATACAGGTCGGCTCTCCATTATCCTAAATGCTTAAGACCATAAGTATTTTGGATTTTGGAAATGCTTTGGATTTTGGAATAGCTGTATTTCCAAATTCTTGATTGAATAAATGTACCTGTAGTGCAGTCTTCCTCTTTTCATAACTGTTTCTCACTTTACGAAGCAAAATTCTCTTTTCCAATAAGTTATGTTATGTTGTCTCATGATATGTCCAAACTATAAAGCCTTAGTTTATTCACCTTAGCTTCTAGCTCAGGCCTGATTTGCACTAAGACCCATTAACTAGTCTGTAGAACTGTCCATCACTACATTTCAAATAAATTGATTTTCTTCAAGTCGATTTCTTCACTATCTAGCTTTCATAACCATAGACAGAAATAGGAAATACTACAGCATAGATGATTCTCACGTTGGTATTTAATGATGTATCTTTACACTTCAGGATCTCATCTAATTCCTTCATAGCTGCCCTTCAAAGTCCCAGTCTTCTTCTCATTTCTTGACTAGAGTCTCCATTTTGATTTACTACTGAGTCAAAGTATAAAAATCTTTAGCTATTTCAATGTCTTAATCATAATAAATAAATAATAAATAATAAAACTTTTATTTACATCCCGCTTTTTGCACGTGCAATCGAAATGGCATACAACAATTAAAAATGCACCTATATACATATACAAATCCCCCTTAAAACAAGATTAAACAATTATTTAATATTGTTTTAAGGGGGGATTTGTAGATGTATATAATTGGATTTTTAACTGTTGTACGCCACTTCAATTGCACATGCAAAAAGCGGGATATAAATAATAGTTTTCTTATTTATTATTTATTTATTATGATGAAGATTTTGAAATAGCTAAAGATCATCCACTTTAAAGTTATGAAAATCATCTGTGATCATTAATGGATTTCTAAGCACTCCCACAACTGGAAGCATGGAAGACTTTTTTGCCACTTTTCTCCTGAAAATCTGTTCTGAAAGGTTGGGGGAATCCTATAGCAAGCAATGTGGTAGAGAACTTCCCCCCCCCCCCCCGCCCAAAAGCAGCCTATCTTTAGCTTCCAGTCATAGGATCCTCCACAATAGTTTTTCTCACCATGGAGCCCTCTAAATTTGTTAGGCTACCAGTATCATTATCCCTAAACAATACCACTCTTCAAAATTGAAGGCTCTTGAATTCACAGGACTCCTCCCATGAATGGTGTGGAAGGGCATCTTTCTATACAACCTAATGAAGTTAACTTTTTACAAAACTGTAATTAATTTTTTAACTTCTTCATCACTGTAATCATCATTTATTTGTTTATATCCAGCCTATTCCCAACAATTGCAACTCTAGGTGGCTTACATAATTTTTACATAAAGCATGGTGTACTAGTTTGAGTGCTATACTACGAACCTCTGGAGACCAGGGTTCAAAGCCCCACTTGACCATTAAAACCTTGACCTAGAGAGTGACCTTGAGCAAGTCAAAGACATAGCCATGTTGGTCTGGAAAATCAGTCTACAAAGGGATCCACAGTGGACCTTTGGTATCTCCTGGGGTTTGGTTCCAGGATCCCCAGGAATACCAAAATCTGTGGATGCTCAAGTCCCAGTGAATATAATGCCATAGTAAAATTGTGTAAATGGTAAAATCAAGATTTGCTTTTTAGAATTTATATATATATATTAAATATTTTTAAACTATGGATAACTTATGGATATGGAGAGCTGACTGTAGTAGCATCTTTGAGACTAAGAGAAAGAAGAAGTTGGAGGCATGAATTTTCATAGACTTAAGCCTACTTCCTTAGATGCATAGGATGAAGTGGAGAATGCAGAAAAAACACCTATATAAGCTGGTTTTGTAAAAGAATGTCAATTAAAATTCAAAACCTTGTGGGTATGAAGATGAAGTGGCAAGTTCAGTTTCACCAATGGTCATTCGGGGAGAGTGAGGCAGGAGGAAGATACCATATGAATGAGTATTAGAATGTAGGAACCAGAGTGGAAATTTGATGAACTCGTCAAGCGTGCCCTCATTAGGATGGAAGTGAGATAGTGTTAAAATGTGTGTAGTGTGCCAGGAAGCCATTAGCAAGTCACACACTGTTAGCCCTCAGACCTGTGATAGTTTTGCCTTAGGATTGCCATAAGTCAGAAATGACTTGAGGGCACACAATAACAACAAATATAATTTTTTGTTACACAAATCTGACTCAAAGGTCTGGTACAATAAATGCTGAGTTAACTCTATACCAGTTCTAGTGTTATAGAATCACAGAATCATAGAGTTGGAAGAGACCACAAGGTTTGTAATCACTTTTCCCTTCCTGGTTTGTCCAGTCCAACCCCCTGCCATGCAGGAATACTCAATCAAAGCATACTCGACAGGTGGCCAACCAGCCTCTGCTTAAAGACCTCCAAGGAAGGAGACTCCACCACTCTCCAAGGGAGTGTGTTCCACTGTCAAACAGCCCTTACTGTCAGGAAGTTCCTCCTAATGTTAAGGTGGAACCTCTTTTCCTGTAGCTTGCATTCATTGTTCTGGGTCCTGTTCTCTGGAGCAGCAGAAAACAAGCTTGCTCCCCCCTCAATGTGTCATTCCTACAAATATTTAAACAGGGCTATCATAATAAGGAAAGCTCATTCCTGGATGCGTTTTAGAAGAGCTCTCTATTTCTTCCCAAAGGACATCACAGCATCTCTACCCCATCCTTTGATTAAAAAGAAGATGGTAAAGACAGGAATAGAAGGGATGTGGTGATCAGTGATTTAAGACATTGACTCTGACAATTGCAAGATTAGCAGATTGGCAGGCCAAGACCCAAGTATTGTGTGATGGAGTGAGCTCCCATCACTAGTCCCAGCTTCTGCCAACCTAACACTTCAAAAGCATGTAAAATGCAAGTAGATAAATAGGTACTGTTTCAGTGGTAAGATATCATTATTCTATGCAGTCATGCTGCCCACATAACCACAGAGTTGTCAAAGAAGATTTTCAGACTTGCCTGCATCGCTGGTAAATCGTCCTCCAAAAGCAGCTAAAAGGGAAAATAAGCCTCTGTGTATGAACACTGGGAGCGCTCAATAATTGTCATGGAAAAGGAACTCCCTGTAGCAATCTTCAATCGTTGCAAGAAAAGCAGGGAAGCAGGCAGATTTCTTCTTAATGCAAACTTTGTGTAAAGAAGAAAAAGAAGAAATCTGCCTGCTTCCCTCTTTTCTTGCAACAACTGAAGAACGCTACAGGGAGCTCCATTTCCATGACAATTAATGAGTGTTCCCAGCGTTCATACACAGAGGCTTATTTTCCTTTACCTTCAAAGACAGGAATAGCCAGGTTTACTAGTCCATTCTTAAAGGCAAGCTATCATACATTGGGCATCTGTTTTTTCCACCAATGAAAATTGCATGAAAAATCTCAACCTGACAAAATAATCTTAAGAATAAAAATGAAACCTGATGTTGTGGTCTACCGTGTGAAGCAACACTCTGGGATCCAAGTCCTGTGAAAATCCTATCAGGAAGGGAAAAATGATTACAAACCAGTGTCCTAAGAGTCCTAACAACATTTTCTTCCTCATGGAAGGAGAAGCAGCTAGTTAGGCAAGCAGGCTGAGAATTTTTTTATTTTTTTTAAAACTGTTTTAACCCATCCGGATTCTTAGTGATTGGGCGGGCTAGGAATAATAATAATTATTATTATTATTATTATTATTATTATTAAACACTTTAGGTTGTCACCAAGATATAATGCTAAACCACAGCAATAATGATGTAGGGATACTCCCTAGCAAATGAAGAGTCAATAAACAGTGATGGAATAGTCAGTTTCACAAAATACTACAAAATCAATCCTACTTTTCTGAATTGCAGTACTTTAGCAGCTCTTAAATAAATCTGATTTTTGGAGGTGACTACCAGAATCCCTCAGACAGCAGGACAAGTGTTTGAGAAACCAAAAACTTTTTGCAGATATAATCACCCAAAAGACAGATGCATAAGGATAACTCACCATGGCAATATGCTCTCTGTATATAGTGAAATAAATGTATGCAGTTTTGTTTTTTTAAATCAGGATCTCAGTGATAACTGAACTTCTAACTGCTGTAATACTATAGTTTTCTACACTTAATGTTTAATTCTGAGCTAGAAAATAGTTTGTTTTGTATTTACAAATCTAAGTTTAATGTCTACTATATAAAAAATTCAAGCCTGATCTTCTGACACCAAAAAGAACATGCTGTGGTCAGCAACGGAACTTGATTATGAAAGCTGTCCATTATTAACGTCAATTGATCAAGCTAACTTGATTGTGTATAAACATTTCCTGAATTATAGAAACATACCCATTATCAAAATGGTCTTCTTTCCTCAGTCAATCAAGACACACTAGCAATTTGGACTGCACATAAATCTAATTGCTTTTGTGTTGTACATGAACCTTTGTTATCCTTCTAACCCAGGGTGAGATCTGTAAAGCCCTCCAGATGTTAATGTATTGCAGATCCTATCCTCCCTGACCACTGCCTATGCTGACTTAGGGCCAACAGGAACTGCAGTCCAGCAATATATGGAAAAAGACTATGGCAAACCTCCTCTGAACAAATCTTGCCAAGAAAAACCCATGATAGGTTTGCCTTAGGGTTAAGGTAAAGGTAAAAGTATTCCCCGTTGAGAAGGTTGTCAAGTGATGTCCAACCATGGGGGCAATGCTCATCACCATTACTAAGCATTGTCAGAGACTACTCTGTTGTATTCCCATACCTGGTTTCGGGCTGGTGACTGTCAGTACCTCCATTTTGTCTGGATTTAGCCTCAATCTGCTTTCCCTCATCCAATCCATTACCGCTGCCAGGCAGTCAATGAGAGAGGAGATGTCATCTGAGGTCTGGGCAGATGATCTTGTCATGGAGAAATATATCTGAGTGTCATCAGCGTACTGATGACACTGAGCTCCATGCCTCTGAATGATCTCCCCTAGTGGTTTCATATAAATGTTAAATATCATAGGGGACAGGATGGCGCCCTGAGGGATGCCACAATTAAACTCGATTTTAGATAAGTAACTGTCCCCGAGCCTCACCCTTTGAGTCCTGCCTGAGAGGAAGGAATGCAAGGCAGTGCTTCCGATACCCATCTCTCTCAGCTAGTCCAAAAGGATGGCATGATCTATAGTGTCAAAAGCTGCTGAGAGATCCAAGAGCACCAGCAAGGTCACATTATCCCTGTCAATGCTCAAGCGGAGGTCATCTGTCAGAGCAACCATGGCAGTCTCAACTCCATATCCTGCCCAGAAGCTGGTTTGAAATGGATCAAGAAAGTCAGTTTCAACCAAGACAGTTTGGAGTTGTAGTTCTTAGTTTGTCTGAATTCCTACCTGTTTTCTTTTTCAGTTTTAAAATCAGATTTTTATTTAACCACAGTACAATATAACAAAAATAAATAGTAAGAACCTAATTAAACATGTTGTGTTGTGTGAAAACATTTCTCTGTGTATGTCAGAATGCTCCTCTTGGGCTGAACTTAGGAAAGTCACTTTTCTGAGTATAACTCCCAGAATTTCTCCCAGCATGGCCACTGGCCAGGGTCAAACTACATTTTATGTTTATTGTGCGATTATTTTTCTTTTTTATTGAATATATAATAAAATACACATAAACAAAACAAAGTACACATAATATAAAACAAACGTAAAACAACCACGCAATGACATACAAATAATTCTAACTCATATGGACACATATATTAATTTTTACAGCTTCCCTTTACTGTGTTTGCATTTCTCCTTTTTCCTCCTCCTTATTTTTTATTTTTAATATATGTTCTTCTTTTACGCGCAAGTTATTTATAATTTGGATATTCCATAAAATTTTAAACTGTATTTTCTTTCTTTATGCCGTTACATATATTCATATGCTAACAAATCTTTTAAGTCTTATATCATTGTGTACTTCTTTTATATCTCTTTTATATGTTCTCATCTCTCTCTCTCTCTCTCTCTCTCTCTATATATATATATATATATATTTTCAAATATTTTTACCATCCTTTTCCAAATAATAATGTGAGGTTTTCCTACCACTTCTTAACCAATTAAACTCAAATGTTACTATATTCCTTTCTCCTATATTTTACAAATTAATTTCTAATACTAATATATTCCTTTTTCCAATATTTTAGAATTACATCCCTGTCTGATTATTTTTAATATGCTTATTTTAAAAATTATTTTAAATTTTAAAATATCTTTTAAAACTCAAGCAGCCAGCACAGTGGGGCCTCTGTAGGACTGTTGCAATGGGGGAGGAATTTAAAATATACTTTTTTCCCTTTCCACTAAGGACCCAATACCATTTCCCTCCCATGACCTGAAGCCTCTGTTAGTTCTAGAAAGGAAGTTTCAATTGCTATTCATCATATGCTAGGATGGGTGTTTAACATCCCTTCCCAGTTCTGTTACATACACCCCACAGTGCCTATTAATGTAAAAGAATAATCATAGTAATAGCTTAGTATTACCTTAATAGCTTTTACCGTGATTTTTCAAGGCATTTCTGATTTATGGTGACCCTAAGATGACAATTTCACAGGATTTTCTTGGGCTGCATCTAGACCAGTGATTCTCAAACTCTGGCCCTGATGGTTGGGACTTCAACTCCCAGAAGCTCCAACCAGCAATAGCAGCTTCATTTATATACCACTTCATACCATCTAAGCAGTCTCTAAGTGGATTACAACTGTAAGCTAATTGTCCCCCACAAGATGGGTAATCATTTTAGTGACCTTGGAAGGATGCAAGCCTGAGTTGAGCTTGAGCCCTGGCTGGTATTTAACTCACCACTTTATTGTTTGTGAGTGAGTGGCTGCAGTATAGGCATTTATCATTTTCCAGGATTTCTAGTAAATGAAGGGCAAAAGATCTGGAAGACCAAAGTTTGAGAACCATTGAGCCACACTGTAGAAAAATATAGTTGGCACCACTTTAACTGTCATGGCCTCATTCCACAAAATCCTTGGATTTGTAGTTTGGTGAGGCACCAGCACATTTGGCAGAGAAGCCTAAAGACATTGTAAAACTACAAAACCCAGGATTCCATAGGATGGAGCAACAGCACTTAAAGTGGTTTCCAACTGCCTTATTTCTATAGTTTAGATGTGCCCTTGGCAGAATTTGTTCAAAATGGGTTTGCCCTTGCCTTTTTCTGGGGCTGAGAGTGTGACTTCCCCAAGGTCAACCAAAGGATTTCCACAGGTGAGCGGGGATTTGAATCGTGGTCTCCCAGTGTCTTAGTCCAACACTCAAATCCCTATACCACAATGGTTCTAGATCAACTTTTATACCATTTAAAAGATACACTAGAAATTAGAGGCAACAGTGATGAAGGGCATGAGTTCAAATGTCAATACCAGTTTCTGAAGTCAAACACAGGGCACATCAGAAATTAGTAATGATAAATTAGTAACAAGGAAAGCACATTCTAGAATATAATATATTTTGATTCCAAAAATAATGCTTTCAACTCTCAAGGCCAAGAAAACCAGAGATGACCTTTACCCATGAGCATTTACAACTAATATGACTAAAATCTGAAATGTGATCATACTTGTACTTAATTGACAGCATGAACCTCGATTCATGCTGACAGAGTAAGAATAAGATACCAAAGCTCTTTGAGTCTGTGGAGCCCAAAGACATGACAGCAATAGGGATCAGTCAATGTTACTGTAACGCCATAATTAAACTGGAGCATACAGAATGACAGCAGAAGGGTTCAAAGTCAGTAATGCTGAAGGAATACAGAAAAAAGTCATTCCAAATCCTATGGTTACGCACAGATCGATTCAGCTCCTGACATTAGCATACAATCAACGAGATAAAGATGAAGGGCCAAACATCATGTTTTTCTCACAACCTCTGACCCTGTAACTCTAACAGAAAAGCTTACAACTAGCTCTGCATTCAACCCACAACACACCTTCAGTCATATGTAGTAGGACTGGACCAATGCTTAGAAAGCAGATAGACTGCAGGAATTTAAAGGGCCCTATCTCCTTCCATCTTAATTGCCACCATCCTGGCCTTGAAGGGAGAGAAGAGGCAGGCACAGCTTCACCATGCCTAGCCCCAGAGGTAGATGGAAGGTCCTCCCTGCATCATAACTGCCACACCCTGGCCTTCGAAGGAGAGAAGAACTGGCATTCTCTGCTTGACTTGATCCCTTTCTCCATTCTGTCATTCCCTTCTCATTCTGAGGGGAACTGTCAAACCAGCAATCTGTAAGCCACTCTGAGAGCCCTTGTGGCTGGAGAGCAAGGTTATAAATATTGTAAATAAAGGAATAAATACATTAATTTTTTCTACCAAGCTTAAGTCCAAAACATCTCATTGACTCTATCAAGCGGGATATAGCACTTCAACCTATGTTAGGGGAGGTTATTTTAGGCCTATAGAGGCTTTTTTTCACCCAAACTAAAAGTGACCAAGCAAGAGATACACCCCAAAGGTCTAAGACAGGTGACAGGAGATACACTCCAAAGGTCCAAGACAGGTTAAGAGTGGCCAACTGTGTGTACAACTGGCTGGTTTTGCCCCCTCCCCACCACTGTGTTATCACTGTGAGAAACTAGGAACCCAACAGTAAGCACCACAGTAGGAGCCAATGGAGCCACATACAACTCAGAAGCTGTGATTGTTCATCTAATTGCCCCTTCTTCTTTCACTCCTGTTTCTTATTGTACCATGACTTGGATGCCAAACAAACTGAAAGTTACAAAGCCTTGGTCATTGTTATTGTGTGCCTTCAAGTCATTTCTGACTTATGGTGACCCTAAGATAAACCTATTGTGGGTTTTCCTGGCAAGTTTATTCAGAGGCAGGTTGTCATTACAAAGCCTTTTATTGGTTTTAATTCATCCTAACTCCTTAGCACCTGCTTCTGTCCTTACACAGAAAGTAAATCTCTCCTGCTACAGGTTGAACACCCTCCCTCCACTTATCCTTCTGACCTTGTGTGTGTTTCTTAATTACCAGTATTGACAACTTTGGACTGCATCCCAAAAATCTTTTCATCGAGTTCCTCCAAAAAACACAAAAAGAGATAAGTAGTTCCCATTCTTAAAATCACCACCACCACTGAATTTAAATGTGAGTAATGGTGAGGTTTGGTAGGCGTAGTCTCCTCCTAAGTGACTACTATGCCTACCCATTTTATCAAGTTCTGACAAACAGAAAATAAGTTACAACTATGCATTTACTTCCAATGATAGTCAACGTAAAGGATGAACATTGGATTTTTAAACTGAGATTTGGATGTGAACTGAAACAAACCACTTACAAACTAGAGTAAGAAAACTGGGTAGTTTTCCACATTACCAAAACAGAATTCAAACTGAATCCTTTGGGTATACTCCTACTACAGAGATGCATCAGAGCACTCTAACCAAGGAACCAAAGTCAAGATAGAAAGCAGTTAGTTCAGGCAACATTAAGTATCTGTTTCAATGGGAAAGTAAATTAAGTACATAAAATTCCCTAAAGTTTATGCTATTTAATAGAGTCCAAAGCAACTGAAAAACAAAATAATTTGCTACCTGAACTTCAGGGCCAATAGCACTCATACATTTTTTTCCATACCTGTTAGTTTGCAGAATTTTTAGAATTCACTTCAAATACTGCATTTAAAAAAATGTAGAAGTACATCCCAAACCAACAGACCTTAAGGCTATGAACTAGAACTTGCACAGACCATGAGAAAACCACTTCGGCCCACAATTTTCATGCTGTGGGTATGTATATACACAATGTAATTAAGATATACTCTTTTAGTGGCTAAAGCCTATGTACAAATATTTTTCAACACTTTGCTAAGTCTAGAATTCATGTTAACAGCTGGGTTTTTTAAAAATTAACTTACTAGTCTGCAGTGTTGCAAATGCAGAAAATATAGTTTCCTGTACTGAAGAAGCTGGCTAAACCTACCTCATCACATCTACCTCTGTTTATCTGTGGATAGTTGGATAGATAATAAATGATTGTGTCACACAAGAAATTCAAGCTCTCAAGAATGCTGTTGGACTTCACAGTGAAGTCTGTCTGAAAAAATGTGAAGCAAAGGTTTGCAATAAGAAACCTCCTGCCAGTTGAAACTATATAGTACATATAGTTTGGGCCCTTGGTGTCCACTGCGGTTTGGTTCCAGGAACCCTTGAATAACAAAATATGTGGATACTCAAGTCCCATTAAAGACAACAGTGTAGTAAAATGGTATCACTTATATAAAATGGGGAAAGCAATGCTTGCATTGGGGATTTATAAAAAAATATTTTCAAGCCATAGATAGTTGAATTTGTGGATAAAGAATCCATGGATACAGAGGGCCAATTGCATATTAAATGAGAGGGAGGACTTGAGGACGGCAAAGCAAATTTTTTCTATGTTCATATATGGCTTGTTCCTCTCTTTAAATTGCTTTTTATATAACTTGTCGTATAGACAGCCAGCGTAGTATAGTAATTTGGTCTACAACTCTAGAGACAAGGCTTGGAAACCTCACTATGATAAGGAAACCCACTGTGTGATTTAGGGCAAGTCACCATCTCTCAGTCTTGTAGGAAAGCAAAGGCAAACTCCTTCTGAACAAATCTTGCCAAGAAAAACCCATGATAGGTTTGCTTTATCATCACTATAAGTAAGAAACAATGTGAAGGCACACAACAACAGATAGTCAAAGGTACTTAAGGTGGAAAGCTAAGAATTGAAGGTAAAACTCATTCACCGAATGCATAAATTTGCTGCAGATTTGCTTACATGTTTGACTATAAATCGATCATGTCAAGGTCAGATTTTAGGACCAACATTATGGATTTTTATATGACTCATGGATAAGTCAAGGGTAAAACTTAGGAGTACATGACAAAGGCCTTAATAGGTGAAGCAAAGGAAAATGATGTAAAACAACTTACAAAATACCAGCAGGCATAACTGTTTGTGCTCACCATAAAAGGCTGGATGGATAAGGAGCAAACTATGGTAAACAATGGCTATGTATGTGGGAGGTAAGGCTAAGAAAACACACCTATATCAAAGAGGATGAAAAAGCATAGCCAAGAAATGGTAATTATGTGAGCAGTGAGGCGATAGCTTTGACATTAATGTGATAACTTTGCCTGGTTTTAATCCTTAAAAGCTAATAAACACACATATGTCTCATTCAGATTCTTTTTGAAATGGCTTTTCTCTGAATAAGGACACTTTTCTGCTGGCTTCAAGGCATGTGTCATCTAAACACCA
Organism: Urosaurus nigricauda; assembly: GCA_034509955.1. NCBI lineage: Eukaryota > Metazoa > Chordata > Lepidosauria > Squamata > Phrynosomatidae > Urosaurus > Urosaurus nigricauda. The sequence continues at coordinate 91,438,029 of JAOEGL010000003.1, forward strand.
TGCCTTCAAGCCAGCCTGAAAGGACTCTTTCTGTATTTGCTTTAACACTGACTACTAAGTTCAAGCGCCTGGATTGATTACAGCTGACATTTCTTGATTTAAAGTTGTTTTCAAAATCTGTGCACAGCATTTAGACCTATTCAAACCAGTGACAGCAGACAAATGAAGGTGCCTTATTTAGTCTCAATAGTACTGATTAAACTAGCCTAATATTGCTTAAACCAGGAGTTGGACTACTGAAGGGACAGGAATGATTTTTTTTTCCTGAGTCCTCCTGACTCTGGACACTGCCCTTTTTTCAAAGCAGAAGTGACAATCTGTTCACTTCTGGTTACAATTTTAATGTTTTGAATTACATTTACAGCACTAAATAAATAAAGCCTAATAATAACAATAATAATTGATGCTTTAGGGCTGTTTGGAAAGGTTTGGAAAGGTGGCAGATAGCTCCTGAAACTATATAAACTTTGCTTCTTTGTAGGGTTTATGGCTGAAAAATACATTTTTTGCTAATTTAAAAACAACAACTCCTATTTGAGGTTTCTATCTCCAACAAAAGTAAAACAATTTTTTAACTTGGCAAGTTTTACTTATACAGCACTTAAAGGTTTTTCTAGATGCAGAAGTACAGAGGCTTCTTGAGAAATTAAATGTTTTCTGTGTAAGAAAGCCTCACACAGGTCAGAAAAAGCCTGGTGGAACTCAACTTAAGTTACTTTTTCTGTTACTCATGGAGTTTAAATTTTACTGCCTGGATTCTACTACTCTTTTTCTCCCAGAGCTCACTTAGCTAAGATGGCATCTGCCTACATGGCTATCCCTCCAGACCTTTCATAACTGACAAAAACAACATCATGACAAAATGTAGCCTTGTGACTTTAACAATGTCACTGCTTTTTCCTTCTTCTCCTGTATGATTTTTAACATCTTTGCCTAATGAAGAAGACAGCAGAGCTTCAAAAGCTGGCATGATGTATTTTGTTCATCTTTGATTGGTGCAATAAAGGCATGGCTGGGTTTTTTAAAAATTAAAATATGACCAACGCAACAATCCCTGGATATGTTTGTGGAAGGGGGAGGTACTGGAGGTAGCACATGAACCTCTAACCACAAACAGCCAAGGCCCAGATTTCTGAACACCTGTATCTCCCCATGTGAGCTTGCCTGAGTTTTAGGGTCTTTATAGAAATGCTTTCTCTCTGTCCACCACCTTCCCATGCTCGCGTGGTAAGGACATGGAAGGGATCCTTCTTAGTGGTTCATTCTGCCTCTGGTACCAAAGTTTCTATTAAAGAAGTCATGACCAGGAACACATCTACTTTGTTAACCAAGGTCTAGCTGCATAGCATCGAAAATCTTGGTCTACATGTTGGAGAATAAATCAAGCGCAGGCTATTTGAAGGGCTTTTTATGGTGCTATCCTGTCTTTAAAATTTGTTTCAATATGGTTTTAATTCTGTTGTTACATTAATACTGTTTAATGTCTACATTTGTATGCTTTTAACTGTATGTGTTTTTATTGTAACTTTTTGCCTTTTGTGAGCCACCTTGAGAAAAAGGTAGGATATAAATAAAGTGATTGGATGGATCACATATGATGGGAACAGCTAGTAACATGTTATATCACTGCAGTAGTACAAGTAATTGTTTAAGAACATTTTTCATTGACATCACTGTACACAGTTGGTAATAAGGAAAACACTGGCAATATATCAATAATTATTTTAAAAATCTAGTACTGTAGCAACCAAGAAGCTTAAATCACAGAGATAATTTTCACTTTTACTTCCTTGTTACATCAACATTTATTTTAGCTGTTTTATTAAGTTATTCAAAAAACATTCATCCTTGCTAGTATATATCAATCAGATTCTTCAGAACACAGTGTAAGTAATATTCTTTGGAAAGAACTGTGTTTGTCCTTAGGATCATAATATAACAGCAGGTGCACTGCCTACTTGCCATCTCTTTAAAGTCAGGTCACACATGCCTGGTTAGCACATTTAAAAAAAAACCCTGCTACAACAGCCACAGTGACCACCTGTTGAGCAGCAATTAATATATCTGGTGTCAGCATTTCAGTAAGCTAGAATGAACAAAAGCCTTCTGGTATCAGGCTGACACAGATGACAGACCTGTTCCACAGTTTTATGAATTTCACAGTTCACCTTGCTAAGAGAGGTTCACCATCAAATCTAATCAAACCAACAGCTGGCTAAAGTAAGACCTTGACTTCTATTGAAGTAAGCACTTTAGATAAAATACTGAGAAACTTTGGCCAAAATTCTGCATCTGAGTAGATAGTAAAATAGTGTTCTTCTGAAGGCAACAGCAATAATACAGATGTGTTACTGGTCTGCATTTGCCCTGAGCGTATAGATCTCTTGTAGCTGAAAATGCTCTAGAGTTATTATGCATTTCCAATTACATTTACAAGATATTAACTTACTGTTGAGGGAAATTAATCAAGTTCCAATGTTGCAAATGTGGTGTACACATAAAGGTTATGACAATTAGACAGATATTGCTTCTTCCACATTGGCTTGGGTTAAGTGATCCTCTAAAGCAGTCTTCAGCTAAAGAACTATTCCACAATGTTATCTGAAGCCATTTCCAGTCTCTCTACTACCATTCCTACCTAAGTGAACATGTGGGCCCGGGGGCAAATAGCAGTGGTGGCACCTCTTTTCTCACTTATATACTTTCCGTTCCCAACTCCAAGAATCTGGTCACAAGGCTCCATTGTGCAGTCTCCTGACTCATGCAAAACACCCTGTGATAGAAAGAATATTTATTTATTTATTTATTTATTCCCCGCTCTTCAGCCCTAAAGGCTATCAGAGCAGCTTACAATTATTACTTTTAATTAGACGGTTCCCTGCCCTCAGGCTTACAATCTAAGAAGACACGACACAAAAGGAGAAGGGAAAGGTGGTGGGGAAGGGGATCAGGTCCAAAAGTTCTTCTCTCCCTCTGAGTCCTGGACCAAGGCAGATGGACTGGAGGGAGGGCTCGGCTTCTTAATCTAGGACAGGCCCACATAGACAACATGAAGGAAGCTTGTGAACCACAGAGGACCCTTCTTCAGCCAACTGCACTTCATCTACTGCTGCTGTCAGATCTCTTGCCTCCAAATCTCTCCCTACATCATTCCTCCTTTGCCAGTTTCCCTTAGACAAGCAGAGCCTTGACTTTGAAGGGAATAGCACGGAACTAAAGGGGGGGAGGAAGGAGAGGAAGATGCCAGGCAGCTCTCATTGGCTAAGAAGCCTTGCCCTTGCCAGTTCAGCAACATTATGCCCAAATTGGTACTTATGTGTGAAAGGCAGAAATGCAGTTTTAAATGTGCTTCTATCAGGATTTGAACTGAATGATGGCTATATATGAAGACAGATGTATATCAGTGTTTCACCTTTCTTGAACTCTGTGCCCATGAACAGATGGATTCTAAATGAGCACTTTTTTTTAATTCAACCCACTATTTGCCCTCATAGATGGGTGTTTTTTCTTAACTGCCTTCAAGTCAACTTCGACCTATGACAAACCTATGAATGAAAGACCTCCAGGTCACCCTATCCCCAAGTACCCTGCTCAGCTCTTGCAGATTCATGGCCATGGATTCTGTGATTGAATCTATCTGGTATGCAATCTTCCACTTTTTCTATTGCCTTCAACTTATTAGGCATTATCATCTTTTCTAGTGAGTCTTTTCTTCTTATGATATGGCCCAAGTATGAATAGATTTTTCAAGTTTAACTTCTTCCTTTGGCCAAAATACAATGTCTCTTTATATACATTATTAGCAGATGCAGCAGCTCCCTCCCCTGGAACATATCTCCAGAACCACCATTTCCTCCATACACACAAACACACACTCTGCACTTCTGGCTTCTGCTGAAAGTGGCAAGATTAGGAGAAAAGCCATACCTCAGAATGAAGACAACCTACACAAACAGGAAAATTTCACACAGTTCAAAATCTGATGCAGATACTACACTACTGAGCCATTTCAAAGGGGGAGGTGAGGTGAATATTAACACACTGCTTACACCATGGCTAATGAGGAAATATTTTAACACTGCAAACTTCAATTAGTTCATCTATTGAAAAATAAATAAGCTATCTATTTTACACCAGCTGGAAGCTGTTTCTTAAAATGAGTGTTTCATAGAATCACAGCATTGGAAGAGACCACAAGAGCAATCCAGTCCAAACCTCTGCCATGCAGAAATACCCAATCCAAGCACTCCCAACAGATGACCATCCGGCCTCTGTTTAAAAACCACCAAAGGAGGAGACTCCACCACACTTCAGGGCAGTATATTCCATGTCAAACAGCTCTTGCTTTCAGGAAGTTCTTCCTAATATTTAGATAAAATCTCTTTTCCTGTAGTTTGTATCCACTGCTGTGTCCTGTTCTCTGAAGCAGCAGAAAACAAGCTTGCTCCATCCCCAATATGATATCACTTCAAATATACCGTTTCCCTGAAAATAAGACATCCCCAGAAAATAAGATCTAGTAGAGGTTGCTGAATTGCTAAATATAAGGCCTCCCCTGAAAGTAAGACCTAGTGAAGTTTTTGCATATAAATATATATAAAGTATATAATAAATGTTCATTTTTTTGTTCAACAATAAATGTGAATTCTTCTTCATGGAAAAATAAATCCCTAAAATAAGACCTAGCGCATCTTTGGGAGCAAAAATTAATATAAGACACTGTCTTATTTTTGGGGAAACAGAAGGCTATCATGTCATCTCTTAAACCTCTCTTCCTCAGGCTAAACATATCCAGCTCCCTGATCTCAATCACAGGAAAAATATTAAAACATATTATACGTGCAAGCTTCCTGATGACAGTGCAATGATCTGTAGGAGCCAACATGGGTTTGTCAAGAACAAATCCTGCCAAACTAACCTTATATATTTTTTCAATCAGGTCATTAGATTAGTACATGGTGGGAATGCTGTGCATGTCCTTTTTCTGGTTTTGAGCAAATTATCTGATATTTTGATTAGCAAACTGATTAAATGAGGAATAGATGGGAACACTGTCAGATGGATCCAAAACCAGTTGGAAAACTATGCTCAAAGAGCCATCGTCAATGGCTGCGCTTCAAACGAGAAGGAAATCTCATGTGCACTGCCTCAGGGTTCTGTCCTAAGGCCATTATTCTTCAAGATTTTTATTAATGACATAAATGATGGGGCAGACAGAATTCTCATTAAGTTTGCGGATGATACAAAACTGGAATGGTTGGCTAATACATTGGACAATAGAAACAGAATACAAAAGTACCTAAATAAACTAGAAAATAGGGCAGGAATTAATAAAATAAAATTCAATGCACACAAACACATAACCCTACATTTAGACCACAAAAACCAAATGCACAGATATATGACAGGGAATACATGGCTCAGCAGCACTACATGAGAAAAGGACTTTGGGATTATTGCTACAGCAAATAAGGTGAATGCCAATTTAGCCTGAATTAATAGATGCATACTTTCCAAGTTGAAGGAAGTAATAGTCCCACTTTATTCTGCACTGGTTAGGCCTCATCTGGAGTACTGTGTTCAGTTATGGGCACCTCACTTTAAAAAGGATATAAGCCAGTTGGAGGAAGTTCACAGAAAGGCAACAAAGATGATAAGAGGTATGGCAAACAAAATATATGAGGATTTTTTGAAGGAACTGGGCTTGTTAATTTTGGTGGAGAGAAGACTGCAAGGTGATATGATTGCATTCTTTAAATACCTCTGGGATTGTCACAGGAAGGAAAGGGCAGGTCTGTTCTCTGCTGCCCCAGATGGTAGGACCAATTCTAATGTAAGTTACAGGAGAGTAGATTTTGATTGAACATTATAAGTAAAAGTGGTTCCACAATGGAACTAATTGTCCAGAGATGTGGTAAAGTCTCCTTCTCTGCATGTGTTCAAAAAAGAGGCTGGACAGCTGCTGGCTGAGGATTCTTTAGCTGCAGATCTTGTACCGAGCAGGTGATTGGACTCTTTGGCCCATGAGGCCCCTTCCAACTCTATGATTCTAAGACTTTTTTTTTTTTTTCAGGTGAATTCCATGAAGATTCCTAATAGTTTCAACACTTTGATTCTCTGGTTATCTAAAGTGCTACAGTCTTCAATAGTCATCTGAAACCTGTAATCTGCATCTGAGAAAGGCAAAGGTGAAAAATCTCTCCTGAAGAAAACATGCCAAGGAAGCCCCATAACATGGTCACCTTAGGGTTGCCATAAGTTTAAAATGACTTGAAGGCATCAAATAATAACAAATTTGTTTCTCGACTTCGATTTCAAAATAGTTCTCTCTGCTGTGCAACAAGTGTTTTCAAGAGCATTTTAACAACTTACAAATGAACCATGAAATTGACATTTACATCTGTGCAAAGGTGGAAAAGTGAAAGAGCACTTTAAAAAAAAACCAGTGGCTGACACAGCATCAGATTTTCAAAACAGCTGTGTCTATCAGACAGTCTAGCTCTAAGTAAAACTGATTTTGCAATATCGTTCATAACTCTGGGAATATACCAGCTGTTACCACCTGCCAAAATCTGTTGGCACGTATCCACTACCAAAAATGAAGGCAGAGATGCAGCCATGTCTATATCCTCAGAGTGCAAGCACAGGAGCCAGCTGCTGGAGGCAGGAGCACTCTAAATCATTAACTAGCATTTTATGTACACCGTGCTCCCTGGCTGCAATCCTGAACTTATCTGATGATGCATAAATCCAACTGAAATCAATAGGCATTGCCCATCAATAGCTGACACCAAAAAATACCTTCTGTTCTATTTTCTCCTTGCAAGTATTCCTGGGGAATAGGGAAGGATGGGAGAAGGAATGAAGAAGTTGTCTTGTCACATTCCTTTTCCTTCTTTGACAGCTGTAGTTATATTTTGAGGCTAGGGATCCTTTCACACTACACAAATACAGCATGATATTTCCACTTTACCTGCCACAGCAACATCTTATGGAATCCAGGGGCTTGTAGCTTGGTGAGACACCAGGGCTTACCAAACTAAGGATACTAAACAACCCTTCCTATACGAAAAACCTAAGGATTTTATAGGATGTTGCCATGGCATTCCAAATAGAATCATGCTGCTGTAACTATGAAGTGTGAAAGAGTCCCAGGTATGTGTGATTTATCCAATTTCCTGAATTTAGACAAAGTACAGTACACTAACCCACAAACCAAATGCAAAACTAAGTTCTACTTTGTAACCAGGATGGTATGCACGGCTACTGTTTCATTCACATCCCCAAAGAGTCTCAGTCTTTAATGTAACCCAGAAAAATGACCACTGATGCCACAGCTGTAACTCAGTAATACTTTATATGCCACACTGTGTGAAAAAATGAAACACTGTGAAGTGAAATATTACGTTCTGATACCTCCAAAATTTCACAGATGAAAACTGGAACATGTGTGGCTGAGCAACATCAGAAAGTGGTCAAAAAGGGTGCAGCTGGACAACACCAGAAGCAAAGTTATTAATGAGGGGGAAACACAGAAAATTACTATTTTGAGTAGAGAATCCATAGAATTCAGGAACACCTAAAAGAAAAAGAAAAGAAATAAAACTCCAAATGAGCCTACTAGGAAGGGTAAGAATCCACCCTTCCCTCTCTTTCCAGCTGAGTTAATTAAGTGCAAATTACTTTTTTACTTTGACTTCAGTTTGGATCAATTGAAGGAATTATCGAAAATAGAAGCAGAAAATAGAAGCAGAGAGAAACCAGGCCATTTAAAAAGCAGCTGGGATAGCAGGAGGGCTGGGACAGGTGGAGGGTATACTTTTTGTTAATCCATTATTTTTTAAATATACATTCAAATTAGTCACATTAGGCTCATGAGTCAAAATTTGAAAGGGAGGCAATGTTGCTAGTGACCAAAAAATGCAAAACAGCAACCACAGATCAAGAAATACTGTCTATTACAGAAAGAGGAAAGCATTTCTTCAGCTGGGAACAGAGAGGTTATACAGACAACAACAATAAACAGTATCTGTCTGTGCAGCTGCAGCCATTGCCATGGTTTTTATTTGTTTTTGCCTCTCTTTGTGGACTTTGGAGGAAAAAGAGGAAGTGGGATGGTGAGACAGCATAAAACTAAAGTTGCCTTTCAGAGGAAATCTACAAACCCAGTTCCTGATGCAAAAAGTCAGTAGTTAATCATAACTAAAAAATACACACATCTTTTGTCTTTCGCCCTGAGAGAAAGGTGGTCTATAAATTAAATAAATAAACAAATACCTGATACCAGCATCCTGGAATGAAAAGCCTGAGAACAGATTCTTATTAGACTAGCATACATCCAACTCTCTTTAAAAAGTGCTGAGTGAAGAGGTGGCAGAGTTCTAATGGGAACTATATTTGCAAAGTATTGTGGATTACAGTGTCATTATTCCTTTTAAAAACCAAATCAAGAATCTGGATCCATATTATCCTGGGTGAAGGAAACCACAGATCCCAATGCATATTGACATCAACCTGGTTTTATATAAGCATGGGATCTTGTGTTTCCTTCACCAATGACAATATGGATCCAGATGCTTGGTTTGGTTGGTATGTGGGTGTGTATATGTGTGGGTGTGGGTGGGTGTTGCTTTTACAAACTGTTCTTACTGTTGGTGCTTAATATTTGGAGTTTAAAGATACTTTTTTTCCCCAACTACTAATTCTTCAAATCTGGATTTCATATCTTCACTAGCCTGAGTTTTCTTTCAACAAACAAACAAAAAACAAGGCAAGACATAAACTCGCGTTTAGGGTACCAATTCATTACCATATATACTCAACTATAAGTCGACATTGTGTATAAGTCAAAGGCAGGTTTTGGGGCCAAAATCAGGGATTTTGATATGGCATGTGGATGAGTTGAGGGTATCCCTTCCTTATCCTCCCTTCCAGCTTATCCAGCTTATCCTCCCTTCAGTGGATGGAGAGATATAGATAGATACACACGTACATATAGATCTCCATTGATAAGATACAAAGGATGAGGCAGAGGAGATATTTGGCTGCCATATATCACACACACACATATATGTCTCAGCCAAATCTCTCCTCCTCTTCCCCTTGTTCTTTGTGAAAAGCACCCGAGTCCAAATACTATACTTGCAGGAGGCCAGACTTAGACTTTATCACACAGGCAATAAAGATGGGAGCACAGCAGCATGCCCTGTCAATACCACACAATAAAAATTATCACATGAGGTTGCATGATATTGCGATTATCCTGTGATTAGCGTGTGAATAAAGAGCAATTCTAGCACCACTTTTTATTCACAGGAAGGCAACACCACCCACCAAACTGTGTAGGGGATATTAAACTAGATAAAGCAATATTCTCATTCAGTCTAAGATAGGTTCCTGTGTTCTTGTACAGAAGAGGTGAGAAAGCCATGCAAATATTTGATCATGGTAACACATTTAACAGTTCCTCTTACTAGCATCCACTAGAGTTCCTCTACACTGTAGAAATAATGAAGCTTGGCCCCTCTTTTAAATGCTGCAGCTGCATCCTTATGGACTCCTGGGATCTGTAAACAAGGTTGCCAGCCTCCTCTGCCCAAAAGGAGCAGGCACCTCACCAAACTACACATCCCAGGGTTGTGCATCCGGGAGCCCTTAGAATCATAGAATCATAGAGTTGGAAGAGACCACAAGGGCCATCCAGTCCAACCCCATTCTGCCATGCAGGAACTCCCAGTCAAAGCATCCCTGACAGATGGCCATCCAGCCTCTACTTAAAGACCCCTAAGGAAGGAGACTCCACCACCCTCCGAAGGAGTGTGTTCCACTGTCGAACAGCCCTTACTGTCAGGAAGTTTCTCCTAATGTTGAGGTGGAATCTCTTTTCCTGCAGTTTGCATTCATTGTTCCGCGTTCTAGTCTGTGGAGCAGTAGAAAACAAGCTTTCTCCCTCCTCCATATGACATCCCTTCAAATATTTAAACAGGGCTATCATATCACCTCTTAACCTTCTCTTCTCCAGGCTAAACATCCCCAGCTCCCTAAGTCACTCCTCATAAGGCACAGTTTCCATATCCTTCACCATCTTAGTTGCCCTCCTTTGAACACGCTCCAGTTCAAAGTGCTTAGCAATTCAAAGTGGAGCATTATTTCTACAGTGCAGATCAATGGTCCCCAAATGGTGCTCTTTAAGAGATTTTGGACTTCAGCTCCCAGAATCCCAGAGACTATTGGCTAACATGTCTGAGGCTTCCAGGAGCTGAAGTCCAAAATCTCTTAAAGGGCACAGTTCAAAGAAATAGTTGTGTTAGTCTGTAGAATCAGTATGTAGGGAGATTTCATCGCACCTTTGAGACTTACAGAAAGAAAGAAGTTGGCAGCATAAGCTTTCATAGACTAAAGTCTACTTCCTCACCAAATGCATCTGAGGAAGTAGACTGAAGTCTAGGAAAGCTCAGGCTAACAATTTCTTTCTTTCAGTGAGTCTCAAAGGTGTTGCAAGAAGATCAGGAATTTATCCTGTGAATATCCCAGAAAAATCATGTCATTTTGCATAAAAGTTTCACATAATGTCGCACAAAATCCGCCATTAAAGTGCTCATAAAGACCCATTAACACGCATCTTTTTACGTTCAGGATTTCACCACCACGCACTACCGATATCACTTTATTTGCGTAATTGCATGTGACAATCCTTCATTACACAATTACTCGCCATTACCACTTCATTTACGGGATGCTTTGAATGTGCTTTAATCCCTTTAATGTCAAAATCAGCCCCAGTGTGATAAACCTCTTTAAAGGGCACTGGGGACCACTGACAGCTGCCAATTTCTTTCTTTCAGTGAGTCTCAAAGGTGCTACATTACAGCTGGTCCCCAAACTGTGCTCTTTAAGGGATGTTTGACTTCATCTCCTACAATCCCAGACTATAGGCCAACATGGTTTTTGTGTCGTGTCTTTTTAGATTGTAAGCCTGAGAGCAGAGAACCATCTAATTAAAAATAATAATAATAATAATTGTAAGCTGCTCTGAGAGCCTCTGTGGCTGAGGAGTGGGGTATAAATACTCTAAATAATAAATAATAATAATGGCTGAGGCTTCTGGGAGCTGAAGTCCAAAATCTCTTCAAGGGCACCGTTTGGGGGCCACTGGGGTAGATGCAGCCCTGGGGCCAGGGAGTCCAGATCTCCTCCTCCTTTTCCCACTTACAAAAAAATTGCTTTGCAATCCAAATTGATATATCAGGCAGCGGACCATGGTTCCCACTACGGCCTCATTCCCACTACGTTTTAAACCGGTTCGCAAATCGGTTTGAAGTGGTTTAAATGACCCTGGTTCACACTTGAACCGAATTGCTGACATGATCCAGAGGGGGGGGGGGCATGTGCTAGACCCATTTAAACTGTGTCTTTTTGATTCTGATTTTTTTTCTGAATCTTTTTGGATACATTGATTCCACCCAAGTGTGAACCAGATGCGGATCGTAATCGATTTAAATGTGCCCTTTGGCCGGCTGGAGCGGGTCCATTTTGAACCGATTCATTCGTCACTGTGAACCACGAGTGGGTTATTTGATTTTATTTTGCAGCGCGAAAATGTGATCGGGGCAAATGTAGTGCGGACCACACTCCGCCGCCGAACCGACCCATCGATTCAGATTGCCGCACAATTTATTTGTAAGTTGGCCCCGATTGCATTTTCTTGCTGGAAAAAAATCAAATAAAATAATAACCCACTTGCATGGTTCACAGTGACGCAAGCTCCGCTCTGGGCCCCACAACAAACTCCAACTCCCAGAATTCCATAGCCTTGAGCCAGCCAAAGAGTTAAAGTGGTGCCAAAGTGGGTTATTATATCCCCAAGAGAAGACATTCTTTTTCAACCTCCTGCAAAACAATTCCAAAACACCCTCCATGACATGGGAGTGAGGGGAGGAATGTACCTTTCTTAGGGAAGTGTTTGTGTGGAATGTGGAGGGTCTCATTTTTATTTTATTTTTTGCAGGGCCATATGGCCTCTTCCTCCACCTTGGTGGCACTCTGCTCATGCTCAGGAGCCCTCTCCTCCTCCTCCTCCTCCTCCTCCTCCTGCTGCTGCTGCTGCAGTCCTTACCTGGTGCAGGGTCTCAGCAGGGAGCTGGGAAGCCCAGAACAACTCAGCCACTTTGCTCCCCTCCAGGGCTGCTTCAGGGCCAGCAGCAAGGATGCCTCCTGGTCCTCCTCCTCCTCCTCCTCCAGAGGAGCAGCAGAGAGCCCAGAGCTCAGAGTAGCGTTGCTGTTCAGGGGGGGCCAGGAAAAAGGCCCCTGAAGAAGCTGGGGCTGCTGGACCCCCAGAAGCAGGGGCACTAGGCAGGCAGGGAGGGCTGGGCTCCATTTCAAGGGGGAGCCAAGGAGGAGAGACCCCCCCAAACTCCTCAGGACAGGACAGGAGGGGGAAAAGGAGGAGGAGGCTCTCCTCTTCCAGTCCAGTCCTCTCTGCTTCTCTTCCTCCTCCTCCTCCTTCTCTGCAGCAGTGGAGCTTCACACAGAGAGCAGTGTGTGCCTTCCTCCTCCTCTCCTGTTCCTCTTCCTCCTCTTCTTCTCCTCTTTCCTCCCTTTCTGCGGCAAAAATGAAGACTAGGAGGAGGAGGAGGAAGCAGCTGCAAAGCAAGGGGGAGGGAAAATAAATAATAATAAAAATAATAATATTTGGAAAAACTACAACAATAACAACAACCACCCACAAGGCTTCCCTGAGGCACTGCTCTTCCAAGAGCCAAACACCACACTGCAGGAATAAATGTTATTTATTTATTTATCTATCTATTTGTTTATATTTTATTTTATTTATCAATCATTATTTCATTTTATTTATCATTTATGTATTTATTTATTTATCTATCTTTTATTTTATTTTATTTATCATTTATTTTATTTTATTTATCATTTACTTACTTTATTTATCTTTTATCTTATTTTAATTTATTTATTTATCATTTATTTTATTTATCATTTACTTACTTTATTTATTTATCATTTATTTACTTTATTTATTTATTTATCTTTTATTTTTATTTTTATTTATTTATAATTTATTTATAATTTATTTTATTTTATTTATCACTTACTTTATTTATTTATCTTTTATTTTATTTCATTTTTCATTTATGTACTGTATTTATCATTTATTTATCATTTAATTTATAATAAAGGTTAACATTTATTTACTTTATTTATTTATCTTTTATGTTGTTTTATTTATAATCCACTTTTTTGAGACCCCTTTTAACTGCCCTGTAGCTCAGGGTTAGGGAACTCTATTAGGAATTTGTTAGGAGTTGGTTGTTGTGGCACCAGAGCTCTCTGGACAGGGAAGGCTCACATGTCTGTGACAAAACTACAGCTCCCAGGATTTCTTAAGGCTTGAGCCAGGGCGGTTTAAGTGGTCTCCAACTGGGTATTAATGCAGTGTGTTTTGGGCCTCCCCCTGTGAAATCCTGCTCGACTTTTTCCTTGGAGTTTATCATACGACTGAATTTGAGGGTATAATGCAATGGCAATCCGAATGCAACCATGGGTTTCATGTTATTGCGAATGAGTGTATCTCACGTAATTTCGGTCAATGGGAAGTCATTCCGAACGCAATCATGGGGTTTAACGTAATTGCATATTAGAATATCTCATGCAATTTCAGGCAATGGGGGGTCATTTTCAGGAAATGGGAAGTCATTCTGCACGCATCCCGAACGCAATCAGATTTCCCGTAAATTCGCTAAACTAGTGAATTCACATAATTGCGAATTAGCTCCATTCGCAATTGAGAGAAATTCCTACCATGTGATAAACTCCCTTCTTTCATGGGAGGTCTGGGTCTTCTAAGAGCCAAAAACCACACTGCAGAAATATTATTTATTTATTTATTTATTTGTCTTTTATTTTATTTTATTTTTTATAATTTATCTTATTTTATTTATAATTTATTTACTTTACTTTTTATTTTATTTTATTTTATTTTATTTATAATCCACTCTGAGACCCCCTCAACTGCCTTGACTCAATGTTAGGGAATTTTATTAGGAATTGGGGACTTTGTTGGGGCACCTCTGCTCCATGTCTGACCAAACTACGGAGTTTATCACACGGGAGGAATTTCTCTCAATTTCGAATGGAGCCAATTCACAGTTATAGCGGTGCCAAAATGGATTATTTCTGCAGTGCGGATGCAGCCAAAATATATCTATCCCATGTAAAGCAGTTTAAAACATTATAAACAAATGTATGAGGAAAAAAGGTACAACACATGTACACACTTTGTTCTGGTGCTACAACAAACTACAAGTTCCCAAAATTCCATAGCATGGAGCCATGGCAGTTAAAGTAGTGTCAAACCGGATTATTTGTGCAGTGTGGATGCAGACTTGTTGAGAGAAGGAAATCTTAGGGACCCCTGTCCCAGGTGTATTCATTGTTGAAGTTCAACCTTTCCAACTCCAGCATACGCTTTGGCTGTGTCCATGCTGCAAAAATAATCCAGTCTGATACCACTTTAATGTTCCATTCACACTGTACCAAGCACATTATTTGGTTTAGACTATTCAGTTTTCAAGCCTGTCCAATTTAGATGTGAATCCAAATCTCATTTTAGAAATTCAAATTTTCATGAGTCGTGTTGGGCATGAACAAATGGTTGTAATGTCCCTTCTCCCCTCGACTGGATGCAATGGTTCCTTAGATCAGTGCTTCTTAATCTATCACATTATTTATTTATATCCCACTTTGGAACTCAAGGCGGTTTACAGTGGTTAAAGCAAACATTATTAAAAATTCACAGCATGCAAAAGTTTAAAAGCAAACCAGGTGGAAGCATAAACCATTAAAAAAACAGCAGCATATTCACATATGTTTCCACACTGCAGAAATAACAAGGTTTGATGCCACTTTTTGTGCCATGGCTCCGTGCTTCAACCAACAACATATCCCCAGTGTGTCAGGGACTAGTAACATATTTGTGACAGTTGGCTGAAATGTTTCTTTCTTTTCTGGAAGCCCTCCAAGGACCAGCCGGTGATGGAACTATAGCAGTTGAAGTGGAATCGCAGTGTTATAAATGTATAAAAGTGAAAAGGTCCAAGACTACTGCTGCCCTGTACTCTGTGTGTGGGTGTGATACACCTTTATATTTTATTTTATTTTATTTTATTTTGTAAATGAACGGCCATTTTTTGGCAGAATTGGGAAGAATGTGCAGTTGTCCTTTCTTGCCAGGGGATCAAGCCTGCCAAGAAGAATAGATTGTGAGGGGGTTTAGTGCAAGAACAGCCTTTACTGTTTGAAGGTACTGTTTCAGGGTAAAGAATGCACTTATCCTCTTAAGTTTTTGTGAGCAGCTGTTAAGCAAATAACATAAAGAATCGACATGGCCCTAGTTAAGAAACTTGCAAATGTCCAAAAGATGGATGGGGTGGAGAGTTCTGGATAGGAAGAGAGAGTTCAAATGAGCATAGTTATTTGCTTCCCCTTACTCTCCTCTATATGTTTGGGGCCCAGTTTATATTTAAAAAGGCATATATCACAGAGGTGTTCCTAGTCCCGTTTTCATAAGAGTAAATGCAAAAGAGAAGGAGGTAAAACCGTAAAACTAAAGCTTTCAGTCACAAAATTCTGTCTTATCTCTTCCACCCCCTTTGCTGGTGTTTTTCGTCTCTGCTTGGGGGAAATGGATTCATTTTTCAAGACGTGATATTCTACCTAATTCAGATTGTCCGTGAACACATAGGATGTGTTCAGATTGTCAGATAGCCCTCTTTGGAAGGGCTCTGGTTTGATTTGGACATTTCCTGAATCTGTCTGATCAGCCCAATTCAGTTCAGAGTTTGGTTAAATCCTATTGCTTTCCTTGGGTATACAACTGGTGCAATTTAAAACCCCTCAAGGTCTTGTCAAGATGCTATACACATTCAAGGTATCCCACTGAATGTTGGCTGTGGTTTGGTAGGTGTTTCCAAGTAGTGATGTAAGACCATTGTTGGGCATCCAGTAAGATAGGATGTGAATTATATGACTTCAGTTACCATCAGCCCTCACTAGCACAGCCAAAACAGAGAATTACTGGGAGTTCGTTCAATGACATCTAGAGAATTTAGTTATCTATATTCCTGCAACAGGCAAGGTTTCGATTGGATTTAACCAAAGTTTTCCAAAACACCCTAAGGGCACTAGATGCGCTCTCTTGCATCAATGGCAAACCACGTACGTTACAATATATAATTCACTAATTTTACAATGAATGTCAAACAATAGACAAATAGTTATACTACTGAGGGAGACAAAAAACATATGCAATATAGTCAGGTCCCACACACCTCCGTGACTACTGGGCCCCAGTAATTTGTATGGCAGATCCATTAGTCAGTCAAATGTTATGCCTATTTGCTTGGAAATAAGTCCCACTGAGCAGGAACTGATCCCTAGCATGCATATTCTATGTTAACTACGTGTGGATGTCAAACAGTCCTCATTGTGCTAGTCTCTTGACATAAGAAAATGATTCCATTTTCACAGCTGAAGGATTCCATTTCCATATGAATTGTTTCTCTGACTACAGATGAGTTAATAATACACACAAAATTTTAATGCAGGTGTATGCCTTGCTTCCCTGCAGTCTCTGACCATCCAAGGAAGAGGGGAGTAGGAAAAGAAAGGAAAATGTTAATGTGGTTGTTTGGGAACAGATGGTGCCTAGCTCATTTTCAGAAGAAAAAAAGGGGGGTAGAGATAGGTACAAAAAAAAAAAAAAAAAAAAAAGAAACCGCAAAACAATAACAAAGTGTCTAAATTAATGTTGTTGTTATATACCCTCAGGTCAACTCAGACCATGGCAACACTATCATAATGTTTTCTTGGCCAGGTTGATTCGGAGGAGTGTTGTAATTGTCTTTCTCTGAAGCTGAGAGAGTGGAACACTTGCCCCCAACATCATCTAGTGAGTTTCTATGGCTGAGTGGGGATTCAAACCCTGGTCTCGCAGAATACAAATCCAATACTCTAACAACTACACCATGTTGTCTTTCAGGTTTGCCATTACCTTCACCTAAGGCTGAGAGAATGTTACTTGCCCAAGAGGGTTCAATGGCTATGGGGAGATTTGAACTTGGTAACCTGGAAATGTAGTCCGGTATTCAAATCACTGCACCACACTGCAGACACTTGTGCCTTGGGCTACATGTCTCCCGAGCCATGGCAAAATGTAATACAGTTAACTATAAAAGAGTTAAATATTTACTGATATATTTCCTGGTTCAATCCTTAGAGAATAAATGTGTGTAAAAGAGAAGCATTCAATAAAAGTTTTTTTTCCTAGTAGTGTTGGGAAATAATATCAAATGCAAAGTAGACAACAGTTCTCTCAGATTTATTTTCCTAAAATTTGTGCTGAAGTGCACAAACTGCTGTTGCCACCCCATGTTAATCGCAAGTTCATGTTAAACCATTCATGCATGAACTAGTCCCTGAACAGTCTGACCAGTTAGCACATTTGTTTTCTGATGCTCCAGAGTGTAGGGCCTCCACCAAATTACATGAAATTGAGTTCAAATTACAAGTACCTGTACAACGATTCAGAATAAACACGAGGAGGAGCTGTTCAGCAGAAAGATGGTGCATACTCTTTAAAGACCTATATGAAGCTGGACGTCCCCTTCTCTGGAATGCTGTAATAGAGGATTTTCTACACTCACAGGAGAGTAGACTAGAATTTTCCTTTCCTTGCTAAATCATTAGTGTGGTGTAGTGGTTTCAGTGTTGGACTAGGACACTGGGAACCTTGGCCACGTAAACCCGCTGGGTGACCTTGGGCACTCTCAGCCTCAAGAGGATGGCAGTGGCAAACCTCCTCTGAAGAAACTTACCAAGAAAGGTATATGATAGATTCACCTTAGACTCACCATATGTTGGAAATGACTTCAAGGCACACAACAACAACAACAACAACAACAACCTTGGCAGTTCTACTGCAGGGACCTTGGTATCTGGGCTTACAAAAAAGTCAATTTCCGGTCCTATGCAAATATTCTATGCAGTTATTCGACCATGAACCAAATGAGTTCTTGTGTGTGTTGTGTGCCTTCAAGTTGTTTCCAACTTATGGTGACCCTTAAGTGATACTATTACAGGGTTTTCTGGGGCTGAGAGTGTGTGGCTTGCCCAAGGTCACCCAGTGGGTTTCTAAGGTCAGATGGTGAATCGAACACTGATCCCCAGAGGTGCAGTCCTATGCTCTAACCACTGCACCTTGACTTCTTACATCAAATTAAAGCTGTATTTTTCCTTTAGATATTTACAGAACTTCTTCACGGCTGCTTCAGAAGACTTCAGAGGGGCCATATATAAAGAAGCCTGCAGAAGCCTGCAGTCTATTATAGAAAAAGGTCTGACTGCAGCTATTGTTGGTTGCATTTGTGTAGCGCTGGTCTGGAACATTTCAGGAGTGACACATGTTTTGAGGTAGACCCCAAAAGAAATGGAGAAAAGATTGGTTGATATTGCTGATCTTCAAACAGATTTTGCTTTAAATCTTTCTGGCCACAAAACCTGAAACTCTATGGGAAGTTCTTTGTAGTGTTTAAGCATTCATGTCTAGATGATTTAGAGTGTTATTTATACCTGTTTTTCTTTTTCCATTAAAAAGGATATGGCCAGACCACCCAAGTAGTGCTGCATAATAGTATATGGTCTACTTTCCTCACACTTGCATTCAAAATAAGTATTTAAATGCTTGCTGAACAAAAAGTACTGCTGAAAGTTCTCTTGTAACACTATTTGGGTGTGTGCATGTCTTTGTGTGTGTGGTAAGAAGCAAAAAATCTCAATTAAACTGTGTCCCTACTTGGTAGGATTTGTATGTACAATTAAAAATGAAACACAATTAAACTATCCTTCTCTTGTCTTGTAAATAATAAAAATGTCAATGTAGAAACCGATTTTGCAGAATTTGACTGTGGACCAGCCAGATAAATGAAACAGTAATATAGTTTCAAAGTTATCTAAGCCTCCACATTGGCCTCATCTAGTCTGACAGAAGAGAGACAGTAGACTCTTTCAGACGTGGGAAATTGGAAGTATAATCCAAGGGCAATCCAAACGCAATCCTGGGGTTTCACGTTATTGCAAATTAATTCTTCTCACGCAAATTCGGGCAAAAGGGAAGTCACTCCAAATGCAATCATGGGTTTAACGTTATTGCGAATTTAAGCTTCTCACACGATTTCGGGCAAGGGGGGGGTTATTTTCGGGTAATGGGAAGTAATTCCGAATGCCTTCTGAACAGAGCAGGGGTTCAGGTAAATTCGCTTAACTAGCGAATTTACATGAATCCGCATTGACTCCATTCGGAATTGGGAGAAATTCCTCCCGTTTGAAAGAGTCCAGTATGACATAGGGTTCAATTCCCCACTGAGCCATCAAGCCCATTGAGTGACCTTGGATAAGCCACATGCTCTCAGCTTCAGGGACAGGTAATGGCAAACCTGTTCTGACCAAATCTTGCCAAGATAACTCTATGACAGCATTGCCTATAAGTCAGAAATGACTTGAAAGCACACAACAACAGAGTCTGACAGGAAGGTTGGAATCGGCTATTTATAATAAGACCTAGTGGATGGACAAACTAGATTGTCTTCTGCATTTGACTGTTGCAAATGAGAGGGATGAAGAAACAGTTGCCGCTCTTAAATTGTGGTGAACTCTGATATCAGGAACAATGTAAATAGTGTCACGGCACCATTAGGAATAAGCCTTACCCTTTGTACTAGGTATGACTTTGCTATTTTAATTTATTATGAATATTTAAAAAAAATAATCAAAGAGGTGTTCTCATCATCAGTACTCATATATTGTGGAAGGCATAGTAGCAATTTAACTGAAAAGATTATTACATTAATTGAATTAGTAAATCATAACCAATAATAAAAAATCATTTGTAGTTGTCCCATAGTTTCCAAATGGTGAGGATTAAACATTTATGCAAGACATGGAAAATTATTAGTAGGTTCTGGCACAGCTAACTGTGGTCATATTACAGATAAACAACATTACCTGTGTAGCTTCTTCTGAGCCACTAAACAATGTCATGCAATCTTTCTCTCCACAGACATTTAAAACTGAGGTGTTTGTCTCTATGATCCCTTAATCCTGAATTCAATCTACAAAAAGGTTTAGGGTTTCCAAACATGCGAGACTTCTCTTTTTCAACATCTGAAACATCCAGAACCTTTATCTTAAAAGTGTATTGGTATTATGAGTAGAGTTATGACATGAACTGCCTTTTTAAAAACATAGAATTTTGTTTGGGATGTCTTAAGTGTCCTCTAAGAATAGATGTTAATAAAGAAAAGCTAACCAATGGGTGCTGGGCCAAAAGGAACTTGTTATTCTTGTCTAAATATTCTGCTGGACAGGTTTATCCACTAAAATGAAAGGGAAGAGGGATTAATGGAACTAATTAAGAAGATGTATAATCTGGTCCAAAGGCTTGATCTACCCAACTGTCATGGAAAAACACTGCTAATGGAACTGAGAAAATGTTTTCAACTTCTAGGAGTTGGTCCAAAACTAGCTTAAGAAAGTTTCATACTCCCAGCTACATTTGAGTTAAGTGACAGTTTTACTCCGTTTGAATAAAAGGCTTAGGAAAGAAAAGAAAAGAAACAATCGAGGAGGCATGATAGAGGTGTATAAAAAGATACATGGTATGGAGAAAATAGATAGGGAGACATTTTTCTCACTGTCTCATAATACTAGAACCCTGGGGTCATACACTTAAAGCTGAATGGTGGGAGTTTCAGGATAGATAATAACTAACTTCTTTGCACAGCACATCATTAAAGTGTGGAAATCACTGCCACAAGGAGTAGTGGCGGCTGATAGGTTAGCTTTAAAAGAGGGCTAGGCAAAATAATGGAAGTTAGGACTCTCACTCTGTCAGAATATCTGTACATTGGCCCCACTGTCAGAGACAGTGTCTCTGTATGGCATTTGCCAGGGCATCCTAGATGGTGAGCTCACTTCCCATCCCTTCAGGCCTGCTAAGTGGGCTGGTGACTGTGAGAACAGAATGGTGGAGTGGGTAGGACTTCATTTTGATCCAGAATGGTTCTGCTTATTTCTTTTTGTGCCTAGAAAAGGAGATTATTTCTGTAGATCCACATCTCCTTACCTAGTATGAGTAATTGGTCAGCTATAGCATCAACTTCAAGAAGTTGCTTTTGTATTACCAAGGTGTAAATGTCTTAATTTCACCATGATGCTGTTAAACATCTTCATGTCAATCCCAATTCATGGTGACCATGTGGTTGAGACATCTCTAAGATTCCCTGTGCTCCACTGCTCTGCTTAGGTCCTGTAAATTCATACCTGTGACCTCTCTAATAAAGTGTATTTATCTAGCATGCAGTCTTCCTCTCTTTCTACTTCTCTCCACATTTCCTAGCATTATTGTCTTTTCCAATGAGTCATGCCTTTTCATGATGTGGCCAAAGCATGCCAGCCTCACTTTAATCATCTTGGCCTCCAGGGAGAGCTCATGCTTGATCTGTTTAAGGATCCATTGGCTTGTCTTTTTGGCTGCCCATTGTATCCTCAGCACTCTTCACCAGCACCATATCTCAAATGAATTGATTTTCTTCTTATCTGCTTTCTATCCATACATGGTGATCAGGAATACAATGGCTTGTCCGATTCTTGCTTTAATATTCACGTGCATATCTTTACTCTTTAGGTTCTTATCTAGGTCTTTCATTGCTGCCATTCCCATTCTTAATCTTCTGATTTCTTGACTGCAGTCTCCTTCCTTATTGATGTTTGATCCAAGGTATGGGATTTTTTTTTATTTTATTTTTTTACTACTTTGATTTTCTTATTGTCTAGGTTGAATATATATATAGGTCCTCTGAAGTAATTATTTTTGTTTCCTTTATGTTCAGAAGCAAGGCTGCCTTTTCACTTTCTACTTTGGCCTTTGTTAATAATTGTTCCAAGTCCATGATATTTTCTGCTAGTAGTATGGTGTCACCCACATATCTTAGATTGCTGATATTCCTTCCTCCTAACTTTACTCCTCCTTTTTCTGAGTCTAAGCCAGCTCTTATGATGATAAATTGAACAAACAGGTATTCCTTCAAATAGATAAAAAGGTGTTGTCTTTCTGGATTTGTGTCTGTTTCCTGCTTTTTGATTCCACAAGTTTTGTCTTTCAGTTTGAAATAACAGTGGTAGGACACAGAAATTATACTTGTTTGTTGTTGTTTTGTTTTCCTTTTAGATAAGGAAGTTCATCAAATATCTCACTTCACACGAACGTGTTTGCTGACTCTGGATGTTTGACTGTTGTGAAATTCTCTTCATTCTACAACTACAAGTACTTCTGGGTTCATGGGACATTTTTTTGTTCCCTGAAATACACCCATAAGGCTCAGCAATATCCCTCAAGTCTCTCAATGCAAGGGGTGTGTGTGTGTGTGTGTGTGTGAAGGCTAAGACCACTTTCACAAGCTTGCATATTTGTCCATTTTCCCAGTGTATAATGTATAGTATACCTCTGGTGCCACTGTCACTGTCTGTAAAAGATCCTCCAAGAGTGTCACCTCCCACTATTGCTGCTGCCCAGTAGCTGTTTGGCACTTTTAGTCTGGCTCCTCAAGAAAAACCTGTTTGACATGAAGGACCTACCATCAGCTTAGCCTCTTGACTCACAAGACCATGTAATCCCACCACCATGGAAAGATAATGCCAAGATTTGTCTGGAGCAGCAGAGGACAAGTATGAGTAGCACTGTGACTAATGAGACAATTCAACTCAATCTGAAAGAACATTCAACTGCTGGCATGCTCGGAGTTGAAAGGGAAGTCGAAGCTGTACAATTTATATAGTAGGAGCATGGGATATGAGAAGCATGTCTCAGGGAGAATTGAAAATTGTAAAACAGGAAATGTAATGCATAGACAGAGACATGCATTATGTGAGTGAGATAAAGTGGGACATTTCCAATCCAATATGTATACAGTATTTTACTCTGGAAATGAAAATCAAAGAAGAAATGGGGTGGCATTAACAATGAGGTGAGATGTAGCAAAAGCAGTCAAAAGATATACAATAAGCCCTTGTTATCCACTGGGATTTGGTTCCAGGAACCCCTTCTCCCTCCGTGGATAACAAAATCTGTGGATGCTCAAGTTTCATTAAATACGATGGCCTAGTAAAATGATGTCCCTTATGTAAACTGGTGAAATGAAGATTTGCAATTTGAAATTTATACTTGTTTTTAAAATATTTGTGAGCTGTGGATGCAAAAAAAATCCATAGATAAGGAGGCTGATTGTAAGGCAAAGTCTCATCAAATTATATCAATACGATTTCAGGAAAAATGCACCAATATAACCACAATCTAAGTTTATGCTTCACATACAGAAGCAGAAGAAGAAATTGAAAGGTTCTGTGTCCAGGAGGAAATTCATAACATCCCAAAACAGGACATATTGATAATCATAGGTGATTGGAATGCAAAAGCAGAGCAGAATTAAAGATTGTAAGAAAATATGGTCAAGGATCAAGAAATGGGTCAGGAGAGCGACTGATTGAATTTTGTGAGGTCAGCAAGTTGGTACATTGCAAAAATCTTCTTCAGACAACCAAAGAGATGGCTGTACATACAGACATCATCAGATGATCAAGAGATATATCATATAGACCAGTGATGTCAAACTTTGGCCCTCCAGATGTTTTGGACTTCAGCTCCCGGAAGCCCCAGCCAGCTTGGCCAATAGTCAAAAATTCTGGAAGCTGAAGTCCAAAATATCTGGAGAACTGAAGTTTGGGAACGACTGATATAGACTGTACAGAGGCATTGTTAGGGTTGGTGTCACCCAGTGCAGTAACTCATATGGATCTCCTCCCATACTACACCATATAGAATCCTTAGTAATACTTTTTGAAGTAATGTTACTCATAAATTGTAAGTCTTGAATATCACTGAACATAATGGCAACTGTTGTGACATAAACTAGCAAAATTAAAATTATACCATTAATTTTCAATATCATATGCAAAGTCTAAATATATTTATATGTACACAATGCCATGTGGTTAAAGTGAACATTTGGTAAGATATAATGGTTTTAAAGAAATTTTAAAAATATTTTTAAAAATAATTTTATTAGAAAAATAATTTTATTTTTAAAAATAATTTTATTTTTTAAAAAATAAATTTTAAAAAATGAGGTCTTCCCTTTCTCCTTCCACTGAGCACCACTCCATTCACACCATCTTTTTTGCTGAGCTTCAGCATTTTAAAGAGATGCAAGAGAAGCCACAACCTGTTTCAGCCAAGGCAGATGTTGAGGAGAAGTGGTATCAACCTGCCTTAAAATGTCACCTGGTGCTGTCCACACTCCCCTATTGATGTCCCTGAGACTATATAATTGGAAGCATAACATGGTGAAGCTCATTTTTTTCTGAAAAAAGAACAGGATCAGATTGTGGAACAGACCAGAAACTGATAATATCAAAAATTAAAGTAAAGGTAAAGAAAAACATTAAGTCCATCATCATGGCAAAATACAATTGGAAGAACATCCCTATTTATTTATTTAAAGACCATGGAAAGAACAAGCTTACACTACTAAACCTACTCCACAGAACAACAGGATTCTGGTCTGAAACGAGTGACATTTTCAGTGAAGAATGCAAAAAGACACTATCTGTAGCCAAAAAGAAATAAAAGCCTCACTGGAACTGTTCAAATGGTTAAGACCAGATGAGTAAAAGTTGACAGAAACAGGGCCAGAATCCTGAATGCAACTGTTCAGCAAGTTGTGCATAGCGATAAAGAGAACTATTACAATAATAAACAAAAATATAGAGGACAACAAAAGACATTTCCCAAAAGATCTGAAAAATTAATGAACATTCAAACGAAGAATAAGAATGCTTTATGACCAACGGGGGAACACATTATGTGATCAGGACAAAATAAAAAGTGGAAGTAGTATACTGATGAAATATATAAAAGAGATGAAATGTCAGCTTCCTTCAGGCAAGAATGAAGATTTTAATGAGAAAACATGACTCACTAGAAAACACAATAATGCTTGTTAAAATGGAAGCAGTAGGCGAAGAGGGACACTGCATTTCAGGTGGATTGATTCAATCAAGGAAGCTACAGCTCTGAGTTTAGACCTGAACAGGGCTTTGGAGGAGCTCCTGCAGATCTCTCATTCATAGGGTTGCCCTAATATGAAAGTCAGTGCAAAAAACAACAACTCCTTTTAGAAAACACGTTCAAATAAAGCCAAATAGCTTCAAATGAAGCCAAAATCTGCTGGCAAGAGATCTGGTTTTGGAGGAAGGAGCGTAGCATAATGGTTTGACCACTGAACTAGGATTCTGGAGAGCAGGATTCAAATCTCCTCTTAGCCATGAAACCCATTGGGTGACCTTGGGCAGGTTGCTCTCTCTCAACCTCAGATGATGGCAATGGCAAATCTCCTGTGAAGAAACGTATCAAGAAAATCTTGTGATAGGGTCACCTCAGGATAGCCATAAGTCAGTAACTCCTTGAAGGAACACAACACATACAGTTAACCCCTACTTGAAATCCCTGAATCAAAATTCAGTTGTGGCTTTGAACAACTATGTTAGTAATGTGATTTAATTGGGTTGACTGAATTATGATCTTTTAATCTTTTGATCATAATTGCATGTTTAAGTCCAAGGCTTGTTCTTAATCCTAAAGGGTGTACAAAGACTGTTATTAGCGTTGCAAGATCTTAACTTCTCCATATCTTACTCCCCATCCCATCGAAAACTTCCATTTTTAGAAGTGTAACATTTCTATTAAAAAATCTAGATAGAGGGATAACTTTGAATAATGCAAGCTGCTAAACTTTGAGGAAATGCTACACAGTGTCATACATTGTTTGAAGCCATAATTCCTGGAGTTTAATAAAATGCAAACACCAAGATCACTGTACAAGAGTCTAGCATCAATTAATATCACTCCAACCCATTGTTGTTGTGTTTTCAAATAATTTATGATTTATGGCAACTTAAGGCACTAACTAGTATCATGCATAGTGTGCCAGGAAGCCATGGTTTCTAGTCAACCCACTGTCAATGGACTGGAGTTTGTGGATATATTTCATTTCTATTGACCATTGTGGATTTTGCGGGGGGGGGGGGGGGTTCAAGGATTGCTGCTCTGAGATCTGCAACATCCAGTAAGATGGAATTGTTTTGCAACTAGTTTTTCTGTATTCCCGTTCCTAATGTCTCATTTATGTCAACTTAGTCTCTGACACAAAGATTGGTTTATTTGCCCAATGTAGACAGCCTGATGGGCATTGCTGACAGAGCATGGTATCACACTGAAGCTTAAGTGAAAGTACCTCTAACATTATAGATGATATTATTAGGCCCTTCTGACGACATTTCCCAAGATGTGTGGGCAGAATTAGGATCTGGGTTTGTGGCTAATAAAAAGACCCTCTTTTATCTCCCCTACTTCTTAGTATCTGTATACCTGATTTAAATGCAGTGATAGGAGATAATTGGACAAACACACTCACCCATAAAAGGCAAGTTTCTATCCTGAAAATGGCTCAGCAATTTCAACATACCGAGTACCGCATGATATACCGGAAAGTTCCATATATACTGTATGTGTCATTTTATATTTTGACATTCAGCTATAGTTCTGGTTTCTAACATAAACTTTTACAGGTATTTGCAGAAATCCAAAAGTTCCAAGTTGATAGGTTATTTAATCCTACAGTGAAGCAATGAGCACATATTGAAGGAGAGACCCAACCACCAGAAAACGAAGCCTACATGAAGGCTCTTAAGCATTAAAAACACAAGAGTCTAGTATATTAAGCACACATATTTACTTAATCTATACAGAACTGAGTAGATAAAACTTCAGATTCACATTAGTGAAAAATCTCTACAAAATGTTCCTGAAAAGCAAAAACAAAGACTGCCTATTTATTCAGCATTTTAACCATGAAAGCAAGTATGGTTGTAAAAATAAAGCAGTGTGTTCAGCACAAACTAAATTTCTGCATCACTTTTCACAGTTATTTCCATCTACAGTCTGAAGAGGTAGATTTTCTGCAACACCTGAGAATTGAACTGCAAATTAACCAGGCAGAATAAAGTGGACAATGGATTGGAAAGATACAGCCCTGACATGTATGCAAATACTTTTCTGTTCCAAATGAAAGGGGTTGGTTTTGTGTGGGCTGAAAGGGAAAATTACCTTCTAAGGTTCAGGACCCGGCTGTTAAACTGATTTTTTGAAGCTCCTATTATTCAATAAATGCACTCCTTTACTGAACACCTCTGATGCAAATTAATTCCAAAATGTAAGAAGAAACAGATGGCATAAGCAAAACCCTTTTTAAAAAAGTACATTATTAATGGCTCACACACAGTAAAACCTGTCTTGATAAGCCTGAGCTGTATATGTGATGTTTACCAAATAATTCAGATAAAAAACAATGCAATTCCCCAGGCTATAGTCGACCAAGCAAGTGCTGAGTTTTTACGATACTAGTCTTGTTGGCCAATGTATGGGATGCCTTGACATTTCAGGAAACAAGTTGTCCACCTAGACATGAAAGGGCTGCCTGTGGTCACCATTTAAATTCCTTTATTTTTCAGTATCAATACTCAAAATGTTTACACTGTATCTGTTGTTGACTGAAAGCCATTTTTAATTTCAACAAGTCAAAATCAACTCTGGCCAACAGACAAGAGGAAGCATCACACCAGACGTGTCAGTGCCACAAGCTTTGCAGGAACTTTTAAACTTGTTCTCTGTGTAAAATCCTTTCAGGATTCACTCCGTGTCCTTCTCAAGCAATGTTTCTCTCTCTTCTACCCAACTACTTGAGAATACTGGCCTGATTTGTATAATAAAACTCTGTTGCCCCTGTACCAAATGTTACTATCAAAATGTAAAGGTCATTCTGTCTTACTAAACACTAGCCATGCTTACATTACTGTGTTTGAAATACACAAAGAGTGCAAATGCCATTGGGAGTTCCATATGTATCAATCTGATTCTGCTTGGTCATATGAGCCAACAGCTGAAAGGTTTCCTTCCAACCTTTTATGTGCTTGAATCTAGAATCCCTTAAAAACAAAGATAGACTAGGTATCAGAAGATGGGATTTTTAGCATTTCCTCAATGTAGCAACAAGTAGAAAGGTAATACTGGCAGGCAGAGTTAACAGTTGCTGGTGTCCTAGTAGCATTCTGCTTATATTAACAAATGAAATATTCTTGGTCCTTGTCTCTTTTTAAAAAGTCATTTTTTTTTGTGGGGGGGGGCAGTGGGGTTCTGGTCCTTTCCAAGTGAACATACAATAACAATTCTAAGTACAACACAATAGAAATAAAATAGAGCCTTGCTTGTACATTAATTAACCCCCCCCTCCCGGAAGTGCCTTGAGTACCAGGTAATCTATAGATACCAGAAGGCACTTTGAACTTACAGGTGTTTCACCAATAAGATATTTGAGTATTAATTGAGCAACATCATCAAAGTATTTTTTCCTCCACTGACATCTCTGATTTAAGAGAACTCATCTATACTCTCACCTCCATATTTAGTAAGGGTAGATCCAGCTTCATGAAAACATGTTTCCTGCCAACTATATGTATTATGAGTCACTATACTGTCTAAAATGGACCAACACAGTGTTACTGTTCATCATATGTGCATGTTCAGTGATGAATACATTTGTACACACTTCTCTAGGCACCAAACCTAGTGAATTAACGGCACAAAAATAGTATACTTCTGTTTAGCAACCACTAACCAAAGTCCCATTACAAGTAAGCTGCAACGGTACATGGGCATTTGCAAACAGTAGGATTTACATTTCAGCTTTGTTCATAAAAATAAATATCCTCTGGAGGAGGCAGCAGCACACTCTAAATGCTTCTGGACTTTAATTAGTGGTTGTCTGAACATTTGCCTGGCTTTCGCCCCTTGTTCCTTCATTTTAACAGGTAGGGTAACAGTTACTGCATCTATGAATTGACTGTGCAGGACGATCCTGAGAAATATGAGAGTTGTGCACCCTGTTTTTCCAGTTGCAAAATTTCAAAACTATAAGCAAGACTGCAGCTACACTAAACCCTGTAAGAGTGTACAGCTTTGTTCATGTAAATATGAATCTAAGGAGCCAATCAAGAGCTTCCATCGGTCATCACATGCTCAATTAAGAGTTTACTGTAGTATTTGGTAATTACAATTCGTTTCTAAACCTAATTTGGTTAATAAAAGTGAAGGGTTTCTTTCCTCCAAATCAAGTCTGTGATAACACTGGTCATAATTGTTCCCCTAACATGATGTCAAATCTATGCATGGTGATGTATGTTATGGGGTCACAAGAAAGGAATTTGCATGCATCCTTTGACAGTTTTTGTTTAGAAAAACGAGGCAGATGTGCAACACAGTTTGTGGAAAATTTATAGATAAGCTATTCAACAGCCGCTATGCAGCTTCCTGTACCAGGCAAATTCTGTTCTGTTCTAAGAAAATACAGATATGGTAGAAAAAGTAAGAAAATTTTCACCACAAAACTAAATTACCACCACCAGTTAAAGTTATACACAAAATATATCTCTCAGTACAGTGTTTACACTTTAGTCAACAAAATCTGTGGCAGGAATGGAATCGTGGCAGACAGTTTTTTGAGAGCCCTCAGTTGCCACCATTGCTTCAGCATCTGGCTGAATTCCTTCTTGCGCTCCACTGGTAGAAACCCCCAGCTTCCCATGAGAGTCGAGCGTGCATGACTGCGACACGTGTACAGCAAGATCAACATCTCCTTCTCTTACAGAAAGCTGTTCCTTAAGGACTTCCACCTTCTCATTTAGCTCATTCCTTTCGGTTTGAAGAGCTCTGCACAGCTTTTCCAAACGCTCCAATTTTATTTGGAATCCTTTATATTCTTTGTCCTTGACTGTTTTCTGTGGTAAACAAGAGATTGTGCAAGACCCAGATGATACTTATGCAACATGGTCAAAAATATCAGTATGACAAACTACAGACCTGCATGAACAACTTGCCAGGGATGGTGATCCTTTCATATTTTCCCATTTAAGAGTTTCTCAAATAGTCTTCTACAATCAATATGACCAAAACGTTCCCTACCCTGTCCAGTCCAACATTTTTACTTATTATTCTAATTTGAAGAGTGTACATTCCAACTTTTGCACGCTAGAAAGTATAAACAAAGGTGGTTTGTGTAAAAAGAATATCCATCCATATAACAAATTTACACAATGATTTTAGCGGGCAACTGAAGATTCGAATAATAAATATAATAAATTTACATAGGGCAGCCAAATAGAAAAAAATTAGACAGTGATGCTGACTGGAATACGATTTCAAAAACTTTATCCATTAAAAATATCTACAGTGCTTTGCAGAAGTACTCACTTCCCCTCTCCCCCAGAATCTTCTACATTTTTGAGTTACAATCTGGGAATGAAATGGATTTAATTGGCATTGTTACCAGGTGATGCACACAAGATACATA
The DNA here is from genome assembly GCA_034509955.1 of Urosaurus nigricauda. Taxonomy (NCBI): domain Eukaryota; kingdom Metazoa; phylum Chordata; class Lepidosauria; order Squamata; family Phrynosomatidae; genus Urosaurus; species Urosaurus nigricauda. Next base: position 91,468,616 of record JAOEGL010000003.1, read on the forward strand.
ACACTGTAGAGGAGGAAAATATTTGTATTGTGGCACAAAAACTGGTACTTATTGGTTAGAATACTTACTCATGCATGAATGTATATGCATGCTCTCTCTCTCTCTCTCTCTCTCTCACACACACACACACAATTAAACACTTGGTAAAGCACTGTTGGCAGCAATTACAGCTGCATACCTTCTATCAGCTTTGTTCATTTGGATCCTACAATTTTTGCCAACTCTTCTTAAGATAACTGCTCTAGATGGATGACTAACAGCAACTTTCATATTTTGCCACAAATCTGCAATCTGACTAAGGTGAGGGCACTGATTACTACTCTAATAATAAATAATAAATATTTATTTATACCCTCCCCTCTGAAAGAACAATCAGAGATTGTTCTAAGATATTCAGGTTCTGTTTTAAAACACCCCAGTATTCCTCTAGTTATATGTTTAGAAAAACTGTACTGCTTAAAGGTGAATCAGCCTGACTGAAAGAGGTTTTCCTCTAAAAAATTTCTCTCCGTTTGACTCTATTTATCCTACTCCCAATCCGCACCACTTTCCCAGTCCCTGACAAAGAAAAGCATCCCCACAATGTGATGCTTCCACCAATCTTCTCCACCAGGATGGTGTTCTTATGGAAATAAACAGTTGGCTTTGCACTACACATAGCATTTGGCATCAAGCTCACAAAATTTAATTTTGATCTCATCTTCTTGTACATATTTGTTGCGTCTACCATATGATGTTCTGCAAACACCAAACAGATTTTGTAATAGGCTTGTTTTAGCAGTGGTTTGCTTCTTGCCACTCTACCATAAAGCCTAGCTTTGTGGAGTGACTGGTTGATTGTTGTCCCCTGAAATTTTTCTCCCAGTTCAACTGTGGATGGCTCCAGGACCTTCAGAGTTGGCACTGGCCTCTTGGCTGTTCCTTTGGCTAGAGCCATCTTTACCTGATCACTGAGCCTTGGTTGATGGCTTTTTGTAGGTAGAGTTATGCTTGAGCCACATCCTTTCTATTCTGTAATAATGGATTAAACAGTGCTCTGGAAGATAATTTAGATTTTTTCCCCAAAAAAATAATGCAACCTCAACTGATGCTTCTGTACAACAAATGCATATAGGTGAACTTCACTGAACTGAAAAGGCAGGCCCAGCTCCATCAGGCCTAGCCTGAAGAAGAAGAGCCCTCCCCCCAGTCCATCTGTCATCATCTAGCCTGGGAGGGTGTGAAAAGGCAGGTCCAACTCCATCAGGCCTAGCCTGAAGGGGAAGAGCTCTTCATCCAGTCCATCTGCCATGGTCCAGGTGTCAGAGGGAGAGAAGAATCACTGGATTTGATCCCCTTCCCACCACTATTCCCTTCTCCTTTTGTGTCATGTCTTTTTAGACTGTAAGCCTGAGGGAAGGGAACCATCTGAATAATTATCTGTAAGCTGCTTTGTGAACCTTTAGGGGTGAAAAGTGAAATATAAATACAGTAAATAAATATATATAAACAAACTATTTATGTAACTTCTGGAAGCAGTGGGTTTCACCAGACTTTATGTATCACAGCAAAGATTGGAATACCTACACAACCAGCAAGTATCAATTTGTTCAGGTTTACTCAACTTTTGTGCCCCAGCACAAATATTTTACACTTCCACATCTTGTGTGTAACACTGTCAATTAAATCCATTTCTAATCCAGGTTGAAACACAAAGGGCTTTACAGTGCAAGGCACTCACTGAAAAGCTTTCCTCAGCCACTTTGATGCAGTCTGCTTTTCCATGCCTGATTGGACAGCGTTTGCTTTCTGATTCAGTTTTTACATTCTATAAAGTTATACAGAAGATATCTGCATAATATAATTTTTAAAAGTAGCTGAGTTCTTAGGGTCACCATAAGTCAGAAATGACTTGAAAGTGCACAACACAGTTTGACTACCCCTTATTCGAAATGCCTGGACCAGAAATGTTTTAGATTTTTTTTGGATTTTAGAGCATTTGCTTATGCACTATGTAATGAAATAATGGGAGATGGAACCCAAGCTTAAACACAAAATTCATTTATGTTTCATATACACCTTATACACATAGTCTGAAGGTAATGGTATACAATTTTAAGAATAAGTTTGTGCATGAAACCAAGTTTGTGTACAGTGAACCAATCAAAGGTGTCACTATGTCAGGCACCCATGGAAAATGTTTTGGATTTTGCAGCATGTCAGATTTCCGGATAAGGGACACTCAAGCTGTAATGAATACTAATACGGACGAAGTGTTCACAAGTTCAGTGATCCAAAATACTACTGACTATTGACTAAGGCCAGAGATAGGCAGCATATGACTCCCTTTATACAACAGCTTCATTGGCTAGCTTTGGTCCATAACTTTAAGTGCTGATTATGATCGATAAAGCCCTGTACATCTTGGCCTGATACAGACAAGCACTAAGAGGCACCTGGATTCGTGAGCACGCAGCATTCACATGCGCATGAATACTAACATGTAATGGTGCTGCTGCCATTATGTAACGCCGTTTAGACGGCGTTCGTAATGGTGCCACCGCAGCTGCGCAGCTGCTAGATGCAGCTGCGCAGTTGCAGTGGCAGAAAGGTGCCCAATGGCACCCTTTCCCCTACTTGTGGTGCAAAAAAGGAGCGCGGTTTCCCTGCTCCTTTTTTACGGTGCAACTGCACTGCAGCATCTAGCTGATGCAGTGCAGTTGCTCCGCAAAAAGAGGTGGCGCCAGACTGCCCCTTTTGAGCGGTCTGTATCGCCCCCTTGGGACCAGTTGATCTGAAAGACTGCATTCTACCATAAATGCTTCTTTAGGTTTCAGGAACATGGGGCGAGGGGGAGGAAGATCCTTCTTACAGCCTTTCTGCCTTCAGGCTGTGGAATTCCATTCTAAAGGAAGCTGGACTGGGTTTCCTCTCTGATTTTTTGGTGGCAAGCAAAACCCTTTTTTGTTTAGAAAGGTCTCGGGCATTAGAAAGGTCTTGGGCATTCAAATGTAAATGCGGTGTGTCTCTCGCTCCTTCATATTCCATATGCCTTTAACTTGTTTTTATGTTTTAACAGTATTTAACAGTTCTTCCATCTTCCATTACTTTATATCCCCTTCTTGCCACAAAAAGACTTACTAACAGTAAAATTAAAAGAAAAAAAATACTGTTATAGTAAATACTCACTTCTTCAGCCATTTGCAGAAGAGCCTTGTTGTTGTTTTCCCATTTTGTACGCCAAACTATTATTTCTTTTTCCAGTTTTTTAATCTTCTTGGTCATCTGAAATCAAGTTTGATGGTAATGTTTAGAACAGTGAGTTTTAGCAAGCTCCCAGAAAATATTTCTCTCTGTACAACTATAAACTTTAACTGTCAGCTGTCATTTAAAATGAGATTTATTAAACTGAAAGAAAAATATTTTCATTTTCTTCACATACAGATTTCAAAACAGTGCTCAACCATTTCTTCCATTTAGAATCCCACTCACCCATACATTTTCAACATTTAACATTTTAAAACTTTGCACATATGTAAATTAAAGTTTTTTTACAGTTCAGTTCTGTACATGACTGCTCTGAAGGTATGTCCATTACGTTCAGTGCAGCTTATGTCTATATGTGTTTATACTATAATTGTTATTAACCTTTATTTGTACAGCGCTGTAAATTTACACATATAATATATATGTGTATATACATATACACATATACATGTTCATATACTATAGCCTTAGAACTTCTTTATTTCATCAAGCATTTCGTCCCCTGATTAGTACTCTGTTAAAGATTAACAATAAGTCATAAGCCAAGTACCTTTTCCATCTCTTGCCTGAATGTTGTAAAAAGTTCATTACTCTTTGCCATTGTTGTCTGGAATTCCTCAAATTTATCCATATATAGAGAGAGCTGAAGGAGACAGTATTTAAAACAATACTGTAAACTGCACATTTTACATTATATCACATTCAAGGTTTTATTAAATAACTTAAAATCCTGCAAATATTAAGATGCATTTTTAACATGACAGGGACATCATATGAGCTTCTTTCAAAATTGACTTTCAACTGACTAATATCTATTTTGAAACTGCATCAAATACACACTAGGATGTAAATATCAATACAAATAGTCTCTAAAGCTGGGATGGGAAAGCCCATGACTTCCTGACACCTCTTTTTTTTCTGACCAATGTAGGTTATCTGGCGCTCCTGCAAGTGACTTGCAGTGATTACTTTTATAAATAGACTGCAAGGTGATGTACTGTTTATTAAGCCAGCCAGATTTTCCATAATAAGATAATGCTATCATCAGTACAATCATTTTATTCTGTTTTACTATTAGCAATCTGATCCTCCAATAAATATTGTCAATATTGTATAATGGTATTATGAAATCTATATGAAATATAGCTATATAATGAAACTATAAATATATTCTAACCCTCCCTAGTACAACTGCTATCAGTGATTACTGTCTTCTGTCAGTGATATCTCAAAATATCCCGTTATATAAATACTTTAAATCATGAATTCCCAAACTTTTGATCAATCTGTTTGTCTTTTCCTAACCAATTTTCATTTCTCTGACTTTGCAAAAGAATCCTGAACTTGGCTTTAAATGGATAAAAACTTGAGTCATGCTAAATGGCTGAAGGATACAAGTAAAGATTAGAGACTTCTGGCTATCCTATTTTGTTTCTAAATATAAAAACTGAATATAAGCACTTTTAGGTACCCAAATTTTTACATCTCAGCTTTTTATGTGCAACCCCCCTCTCCACCTAAAAAGATTAAACACCTGATCTTCTTGTCCTTAACTCAAAACCAAAAGACCAAAATACCTAATTTGTACTTGAGACATTTTTAGTTATTTGTATGTCACAGCCTTCCTCAATATGGCACCTCCCAGATGTTCTGAACTACAATTTCTATCACCCTGACCACCGATGGTGTGAAAGGTTGTCCTTATGGAGCAAAACACAGGGATCCGTATTTTAAATTGCTGTCATAGAAAACATAGAAAAAAGAGCAAGAAGTGCAGTAGGACTTGAAGGCTGAAGATGTCCCATCAGATCCTCATCTTAACTGGGATCATTTAATCCCATTTCAAGATTTCCAGCAGAACTGCAAGAAACAGACAGGATGCTGCTGGTTTCATGTTTGAAACCACATTCATTTGGACTTGTGCCAGTATTGTTTAAGACCCTTTCGCTTAAGTTATACATAGAGCTTTTGGGGGGGGGGGGGGGGAGTTTCAGTGATATAAACTGAAGAATAAGGCATACAAAAACAAAGCCAAAAAGTGGATGCATAAAGATGTAGTATTACTGGATAGTTCAATATATCTGATGTTGTATTACTCAGGAAATCTCCCATGCATTCTTGACACAAACATATCTGGGGGGAAAATGCTGTCGTCTCTCTGCACCCATGGATTCCACATCCATGGATTCAATCATCCATGGCTTGAAAAAATTTCCAAAATAATAAATAAAAATAAAAAATCTAAAATGTTGCCATTTTATATATGGGACACCATTTTACTACACCACTGTATATAATGGGACTTGAGCATCCACAGATTTTGGTACTCATGGGTGGAGTGGAGTCTTGGAACCAAACATTTTTATCAAGAAGGAAGGAAAAAAATGTGAGTTACTTGAGGTTCAGCATACCTTTTCCTCTCCAAGAAATATGAGATGTTGAAGAATGGAGTCAAAGGAAAGAGCCAGAAAAACAGAGCAGGAGGGGTGGGTGGGCAGCATGGCCTGGGCTATTAGTGATTCCCCTGGATTCTCCCCTGGAATCTCCCATACACCATGAAGTGTGAGTAGTAAGTCAGTCCTCTCCTCCAACCCTGCATTGTACTAGGGCTAGATAAGCAACTTCCTGCTCACTTTGCCTCAAATGTTTACACTACAGGATTCTAATCACAACTGTGATTAGAATGCTGAGATAAAGTGAAGAAAGACTGGCAACACTGTATTTCTGAAGTAAAAGTGTAGAAGAGCAGAGTGCTGCTCATCTGATTAATCTGAATCATTATCATTTTGAATACAGTAAACAGATAGACTCTAAATTAGTTTACCTGCTGTTTTAACTGGGCTTCTTGTTGTTTCATCTGTTCACATTTGTGTCTGGACTCTGTAGCCTCTTTTAGCAGCTAAAGAGAAAAAGAATTCCATAATATCTGTGCAATACATTAGTTATGAGTGAAAACAATACAGCAACTACTCCTTTAAAATTTCCCTTTCTCCCACTACATAAAAGCAAGTTTACAACTAAGGTATTTATTAAAGCACATGCTTATTTTTTTCCCATGCCAATTAAAAGCCCATTTCTGAACCTAATGTTCATAAATTTGTTTGGTTTACAGTATACAATCTTACAGTCAGCTGTAATGACATGCAGAAATCCAACATTTCATATTTACAGGGCAAATGAATGCAAAATATTGGCATATTTAGCATGTCCTGTTCAATTTTTCAAGGAGTGGCAGGAATGTAAGATAAAATTTTAAACTATCCATCATGAAAATGTGCTTACTACTGTGTTTTCCCAAAAATAAGACAGTGTCTTCTATTAATTTTTGCTCCCAAAGATGCACTAGGTCTTATTTTCAGGGGATGTCTCATTTTTCCATGAAGAAGAATTCACATTTATTGTTGAACAAAAAAAATGGACATGCTTCCAAACAAAATCTTTGCTAGGTCTTACTTTCGGGGAAGGCCTTATATTTAGCAATTCAGCAAAAACTCTCCTAGGTCTTATTTTCAGAGTGGTCTTATTTTAGAGGAAACAGGGTAACACAAGGAAACCTTGTAGTCACATCTTTTTCTTATGAATTCAAAACACTTACAAATTCCCTCTCTCTCTGATGCTTTTCTTCAGCTTCTTTTATTAGCTGAGTTGTTTGCTGAAGCTTGGCATCCACCAGTTGCTGTTGCAATTCTTTATGCTTGAAAACTTTGTCCATGTGCTAGAGAAAAGCACAAACATTTGTAGAATAAATATATATTAACATATTATTTCATAGACTGGATTTGTGTCAAACTATCCCAGATGTCCTTTTCATTGTGGCTGCTACTTGGGGAATAAATCACAATTTCAGCAGCACCAAATGCTACTTCAAATGAAATGACCATGTTTAGCCTGTAATGCTTAACAGACATACTAAGGAGTAAGTCCGAAGGAACTCATTTCTGCATACAAATGTGCACACATTGCACTGTTAAGGAATAGGTGCTGAACAGAATCAACATGGTCCCTGCTGGGTCATGGACACAGAAACAGCATGGCAGAAATGGCTTTGAGAACTTACTGAATAGAGGCAGGAAACTAGATTGGAAGAGCTAGTGAGCAGGTAAAATAAAATCCTAAAAAACCCAGCAAGTTATTGGCTGTTGGTAAGCATACATGCATCCATACTTCAAGGAGAAGAATAAATAAGTATCCTTACAGTAAGCAATAAAAAGACAATGGAACTGTCAAACCATAGCAAAGACCTGCCCTGGAAAAAATAAAATAAACTGCAGAATCATAGAGTTGGAAGAGATCATAAGACCCATCCTGTCTAGCCAACTGTCATGCAGGAATACATAATCAAAGCATTCCCAACAGATAGCCATCCAACCTGTTTAAAACCCTCCGAAGTAGAAGACTCTACCTTGTGACACTGGATCTCTCAGATCTTTCACACTAGATCTTTCAGATCGCTTCACACTGGGTCTTTTGGATCCTACCACTAGGCACCAATTATATGGTACCGATGGGCTACACAGGATTCTTTTCCTGTCTTAACCAAAAGAGTTTGACGCTTCTCTTCCCTCAGCACTATCTCTATAACCCTTGATCCTCTCATTGACTTAAGTGTCTCTACTATAATTTATTTTTAATATTCTTGGTAGCGTGTTTTGCTGTTATACATAAATCACTTCAGGCTACTCCTATGTGAACAAAAAAGAACTTTTATTTATAACTTATGATAGCATCTTTTTGGTCGTTGGTTCTCAAGGTTTGTTGTTCATGTCTTCTTTCAAGTTCCCTGAGTGACTTATTTCCCACCTGAAGCTGTGTATTCCAAACAATTCTCTAAACACCAGCTTCAATAAATTAGCTCTTTACTTCACAAATACTCTAATACACTCCTCTAATATCATGGACTTCCTTTTTCCTTTTCAAATCCTTCTTCCCTTACATAGGAATCTATAAAGGCTAAACTAACTGCACCTTTGGGAGATTATGACACACTCATCTCCTCTTAATGTCTTCTCCTCCTTTTTGGCAGCTCCAAATATTCCAATCTACCAGTGCTTCTCCACAATCACACTAGTTTTTCTCTGCCAAACAGCTCTTACGGCCAAGGAAGTTCTCCCTAATGTTTAGGTGAAATCTCTTTCCTTGTAGCTTGACTCCATTGCTCTGTGTCCTAGTCTCTGGAGTAGCAGAAAACAGGCTTGCTCCATCCTGAACAGGACATCCTTTCAAATATTTAAACATGACCACCATGTCACCTCTTAACCTCTTCTCCTGCAGGCTAAACATACCCTGCTCCCTAAGCTTCTCATTGTAGGGCGTAGTTTCCAGACCTTTTATCATTTTGGTTGCTCTCCTCTGGACATGTTCCAGTTTGTCAATAACTTTCTTGAACTGTGGTGCCCAGAACTGGACACAGTATTCGAGGTGGGGCCTGACCAAAGCAGAATAGAGTGGCAGAGTGGTACAGCTGGCCCTCTGTATCCATAGATTCAACCATCCACAGCTCAAAAACCTGGGCTTTTTAGCTGCTGCCTCACATTACTGACTCATGCTCAGTTTATGTTCTTACTAAGACTCCCTTTTCATATGCACTGCTGTTAAGCCAGGTGCCACACATCCTTTATCTCTACATTTCATTTTTTTCCTGCCCAAGTATAATAGTTTACATTTCTAGTTGACTAGTGCAATTGTAACAACTTAATATACCAGCAAGGCACCATCAGCAATCATGAGGGAAAGCAACATTTCCTTTTTTTTCTTAAGATAAAATGGAGATCCATGTGCATCATGTCCAGTTTCAAACAGCAGTTTAAATACTTAATTAGCATTTCTGAGGTAACTAAAGGGCTGGACAGTGAACCATCAGTACTAGGGATTAATAGTTGTAACAAACACTAGTCTAAAATTAATCATTAAAAATATAGGTATGGATGAGAGTATAAAGCAGGACTGGACAAGACACAGGGACATGTGCACCACATCTTTCCTCTAGTGAAAATATAGCTTTCAGAGGTAAGCAGCCTGCATGCTCTATTTATAAGGCCAATAAAGCTTCCAGATGGTTATGGAAAAGCTATTAGCCCTGGAAAAAAGATGTTGACATTTCACATGTCTTCCTCTCATGAAAAAAGTTAAGAATTTTAGTTAACACCAATAATTTAGTAGTGTGACATTTTGGGGGAATGTGATTATCCTTGCATAAAGTATGCAGCGAGGAAATGAAAGATGGGAAGGTAAGCAAACTGAGAGCTAAACATGTTGATTAGGAATTTTATGGTTCATTGCCATGCAGACTGTGTTGCATTGAGTGTTCTAGCATCAAGTGTTGTCCTTAACATTCCACCCATCTGCAACTACGTGAGAAGTGCTAATACTGGAGGGGACAAAAGACTAAAAGTATTGTCTGAAAACGATATGTAACATGAAATGTGAATTGTTCTTAAATTATTAATGAAAATCACAGGAAGCACCCCCAATCCCATAGCACATAACTGGCTCAAAGATTAACAAACAATAAAACAGTACAGTTAGTTATTAAACAGATTATACAGTCCAGTGGTTAGTATTGAACCATGACCAGAAAAATCTGAATGTAACTCCTTCTTCAAGTAAAAAAGCTTGTTCAATTATAAAGTAAACACTTATGTTAGTGCTCTCTACCAGCCTAACCTACCTCAGATGGCTGCTGTGAGGATAAAAGAAGAGACAGGTACATCACCCCAAGGTCCTCAGAGGCAGGAAATGGTTAATATAGAGAAAACATTTGCTCCTAGGTTGACATACAAATAATTCTTTTTTTCAGTGGACAGGGAGGCCACAAAGTCTTCTACCTCCCCCTAGGTATGAATCTACTTTATATATTCAACTATAAGTCGACCTCATGTATAAACTGAGGTCAGGTTTTGGGGCCAAAATTATGGATTTTGCCATGACCCATGGACAGGTTGAGAGTAAAACATGGAGGTATGTGTGCGTACAGCAAGAGGGACTCTCATTGAAGTTTTTTTGCTTCATCATTCAGCTTTCATTTCAGCCAGATATGCAGTTGGGAGAGCGACTCTTAACCAAACAGCAATATTAATCAATCACCCAAGACTCTTTCTGCTTAGCTCCAGAGAGAAATAAACTCCTCTCTGGCAGGGCATGGGGAAATCTGAAACAGCTGTTATCACATTACCATAGTGACCTGTAAATAAGTCAAGCCGGGATTTTGGGGTTAATTTTTGGGCATAATTTTTAGACTTATAGATGAGTATATACAGTAACTACTTTTGGAAACAAACTTCCTGCATCCAGAGGCCATTGCATTATTCTCAAAATTAAGAATATGCACATTCAAAGCAAGACAGTCTATATCTGTTGTAATATTCTAAAATGAAATACTACTAGCTCTGATCCATGGAACAGGAAAGTCTGAATATGGCTCCCTAGAAGGTATGGACAAAAGGAGACAATTCTTTACAAACAGTTTAAAATTTCTGAAAGAGTAATGTTGGTTGTATCCACCAGTATTGTGTGTCAGCAGAACTGATTTTGTTCCATCCCCAAACTGTGCACCAAGTGGGTACACAAAGGGGAGGAAAGGATATAATGTTACTTGAGTGGAAGTTTGTTTATAGGATAATGGACAAAGCCCTATATTTAAATAAGCACAATGTAGAAATGTGAAGGTTTACTCACTTCTTCTCGCAGTGCATATTGCTCTACAAGTTTCTTCAACTTCTCCCCTAATTCAATATTTTCTTGGCGGAGCTTTGCATTGTGTATGCCATGCTGTTCCAACTGAGACTGAATTTCATTTAGTGTGATTTGGAAGTGTGCAGTTGCTTCTTTACGTCTTTCCTCCTCTTCTCGGGCTTGTTGCATGTTCTCTTCCTTTTATACAAAGGGATGAAACAATATGCTTTCACTAATATGGTTTTATAATCAATATTCAGCCACCAGTACCTAAAAACAGATCAATGTTATTTTACTAGTTCAGGTTATTGCAATAAACTGCCTTCCAAATCCATCAGACCTACATACACACCATCTATACTCTTGTATAAGTTGACCTCATGTATAGGTTGAGGGAAGGGTTCAGGGTCAGTATCATGGATTTTGATATGACTTTGGATAAGTCGAGGGTAAAACATAAAGGGTTGTAACAAAGGATGGAATGGGGAAAACATCACTTTCTTCCCTCCTTCTCTGGACTACCTAACACCACTTCCGAGGTGCTGGAGGAGATGTTTTAACATCGGGTTGGGGAGGAAAGGAAGTGGAGTTAAATGGGGTGTTTATCTGATGGGAAGAGAAGGCTTTCAGGTCGGACTGAGAAGGGAAAGAAGAGGAGCTAAAAGAGGTGTTTCTTTGATGGGAAGGAAAGGCTTTCCAGATCAAATTGGGAAGGGAAAGCAGTGGAGCTAAATGGGGTGTTTCTTTGATGGCAGAGAAGGCTTTCAAAGACTCGGAACCCTTTTCACACATACACATACACACACACACGCAAAAACTCCTGCCTTGAAGCATGAAGAGTGGAGCATCAGGTGGTACTTATCTAAGGACCTTTCTAAGCAGTATTAGCGTACTGGCTAGTATATAAGTTGACCCAGGATTTTAGGGTCAATTTTGGGGCAAACATTTCTTGACTTATAGTCAAGTATATATGGTACTTTGATCTGATTTCTCTCCCAGGGCATAGAAACATCTCAGAAGCTTCTGTTGTGTGTGCTTACCGAGCTGCAGCTTCTCACCTACAGAAAATGTGGTTGTGGGCTTGAACACTGAAACAAAAGCTGCTTATAATAAGCTCTTTTGCAAACTAGGCTTATTTCTAATGAAAGCCAGCAAAATGTGTCTTTGGAAGACCAGGAGCTGCACACACTTCACAGAAGGCAGTGCTGAGAGCATCTGGTCCCTGACTAACCCAAATCATTTCACTGAATAAGATTGTGGCTGGCAGCAGAGGAAGTATTCCTGAGATAAGAAATATTTAATTTCCAATACAGAAAAATCTACTAGGCAAGGGTACAAAAGCACCTGTATCCAGTAACAGCTTAGTAAGACCAGGTGAGCAACATGCCTTTGGTGGCATTGTAATTTCAACTTCTACTCAAGTATGATTAGACAATAAAAATAACCATACACCCATAGTTATCCAACCTTGTACAGTATACCTGTCTTTTTCTTTCTACTAATTTTTCACATGGCCATAAGGATGAGGAATAGTGCATTTCCATGAATTGGAAACAACCCAGAGCACCATTTTCATACAACCACTTTCTTTCTAGGAGATGGGCATCAGGTTCTTAGCTACTTCATAGGCAAGTAAGTCAAAGCTCAGAATAGCAGATACAAAAAAGGGCTTGGATATAGAGAATAATACCCTGTTTATAGGGTAGGTGGGTAACACAAAGCTAGCTCTATCTCCCTTGATTTCCTTTAATTAAGCTGCAGTGGCTTGATCAAAGCAAAAGCAGCTATCTGCTAGAAGACAGGGCAACATTAAACTACACATGACTGCCATTTAATGTAACAATAGATATCAAGCATATTATTTTTTCTTAAGCTCTTCTGTCACCAACTGTAATGCAGGACATAAAAAAACCTGCATTACTGAAGGCTTTTCAGTCATCCTACTTTGTCTCCTTTTCACACTTATAATAGCTCTAAAGGTGAAAACAGAAAAGGAAGAACATGTGTCAACATATCCACTTTTGCAGCATGCATTGAGTAAGAAAGGCTGATTTGCAGATATACCTGACCAGCTTGAAATCGAGGCTCCAGATGAATCCCAAGTAGGGGCCCACACCATGTACTAATAAATAGCAGGACAGCAACACTGCCGTTTAATTATACAACTTAGGAAAGGCAATTCTTCTGATTCTCAGAGTCTTCTTCAACCTTCTTCAGAAACATCCTGGCCAAGAAAGCCAGCCCTTCTGATTATTCAGAAGACCACTTGCCTTCTTTCCCCTCTCCACCATCTATCCCATACCATTTCTGTTATATGGAGAGCTGATATTAATATATTTGCTGATTGCAACACTCTACCTAGGAAAACACACTGCATCACATGAGCTTGTATTTGGATACACAACTAGTAGTTGAGATGAATCCATTTTTCTTTCCAGGACCTTATGGCTGAATCTCAGCATAAAACAAATAAATGTACTGATGTATAGACAGATTTCCCTGAACAGCAAGCGAGATGTGAACTAGTTAAGGATCAAGTGTCTTTTCACTATCAAATACCATCAAGAAATAAACAGGTGTACAGCCTTTACTTCCATCCATTGTCTTACTTTTCATTTTGCCATCACTCTAAACTTTCAAAAATATTCCATACAGCCATCCCATTTAAAAAGAGAACACTGGTCTCACACGTTGTTTTAGGCACCATCATCTCAAACTGACCTTTAATGTCTTATTGTGGCGCTGAAGCTCACGACAGAGAGATTCCAGTTTGCTTCGGGCAAGAATGGCCTTACTGTGCTCACTCTGCAGGTGGACTTTCTCCTTTACAACCTGTGCTTGTTTCTTCTGAAGCATCTTCATCTGTCTTTGAACATTCCGGCTCTCCTCCAACTAAATGAGAGAAATGAACAAGGGTAGAAAAAAATGTTATTTTCTAAAGTAACACAAATAACATTTCAGGTTTTTTTTTGGGGGGGGGGTACTATTTATTTATTTGAACTATGGACTGCAATGGAGAATACATTCATTATAAAACTGAATGACAGAAAAGGCCAGGCAGAAACATGGCTTTAACTTCACAACTGTAATACAACATCATGTTATTCTGTTAGATTTTAGCATACCTGGTCCCAGGTAAGATTAAACAGGGATTGTCAAGATCTGATATACAAAAGTGGGAAAGACCATTTAAGGACAACATACAACATCTCCTAGTTATTTTGGAACACATTATTTGGCTACTTGAGGCCCAGACTGAGGCAGTGGTCAAGTGTCCTTAGCCACTCTATTGCATACACTTAACGAGTGTTTGATTAATCATGCTTCATAGGACTGTCTTGAAGCTTCTGTGTAAATTATCATGTAATACAAGTTGTAAGGATAAGTCATCAAAGACACGTTAAACCAGCTGCAGGTCTGAATCAGTTTGAGTTCACAGTACTGGTTTCTCTGCAAAGAATTTTAAGACCACATAAACCTTTCTTCATTCTTATTACCTATGAATTAAGAGGCAGTTATTAGCAAATCACTGGCATTATGGCTAGACAATACATGCATACAAAGATTTCTTCCCTAACTTCTAACTGCACTTCTCTGAACTCAAATTTGCCATGTTCGAAGTATTATCTAAATAATAATAATAACAAAAGGTTATGGTGTCACATGTGCAGGAATAGGCTGTTCTGGAAAGAGCAAAGCAAAGCAAATAAATTATCCACTTTAAAATATTGCAGTCTTCCACAAAGGGATCAGCAGCTTTAGACATTAACCGAAGTTACTCCATCAGTACATAATACAGCCAAAAGAAGTAAATACAATTTCTCCTTATTTAGATATACTCAGTGTTCTTGCATGAAGCAGCAGCAAGAATAACAACGATCTACACAAAAAAGAAAAAAAATGCTTTACTAGATTTATACACAATGAGCATTTGCCAACTTAGCTGTACTTAAGGAATGTTTCACTAGAAGTTCTTCACTTTATTTCTACCGATTGTATGGCTATTTAAAGCAATGCAGTTCCTCTGCCAATACAGTTCCTCAGGCAATACAATTATTTACAAGTGGATTAATTTACAACTACTACCCAAACATATGACTTTAAATGTGGTACATATTACCAGATCAGCATATTTCTTGCAGAGCGCTGCTAATTTTTCTTCTGGAGTTGCAAGAGTATTTAAGGCTTGCATCAGTAACAGTACTTCTTTTCCTATGGATCAAGAAGAGAAATGTTTTAGAAATATTACCAGAGCAGTTTGTGTTCTGAAGAGAATCACTTCACAGTAAAACACTTAGAATACTTTCAACTGGTTTTTAAATGTTAGGCAACTGTCAGGATCTGGATAAGAAACTGCAAAGGAATACCAGGCACTGTAGGAATTATTTCAGAGGAAGGATTTGTGAAAACCACCTCTGAGTGTTCTCTGCCTAATAAAACTCTATGGAATTCATGGGGTCATCATAAGTTGATAGGTAACTTTAAGGCACACAAACACAGACACATCACCAAAAGGCAAAACACTCTGATACGGGGGAAAAGACACACAAATACCCTGCAATGTAACTGTACAAAAACATACTGTAAGCATTTACAAAACCAGTAGGGTTACTGGTTTTAATTTAAAAAAAATTCTCCTCCAATGACTGCTTACAAAATAGAGATATGTAAAAAAAATCTAAGATAAACGAATATCCAAAGCATTATATAATCAGTTATAGTAAGTTAAAGCCCTTTTCCGTAAATATATGATAATCTGTGTCTTGGCAAATAAACAAATAATGAAAAACACTAAAAACAAAAAGCATATTAAAGGACAAGTCATTTCTTTCTGAAACCAGAACACAAAGCCACAATACAGTGTCAATACCTAAGTTTTTCTCCTTGTTCTTCTCGCTTTCTGGGTCTTGCTGGCCATCAGGTGGGTCGGTACGGGCTTCTTCTCGACCCGGAGTCTCCTCTCGCAGCTCTTGGGCACAGTACGCAGTTTTCAACAGCTTTCTGTTTCTGACCATGTAATCGTCCACCTCGTTCAAAGCACCTGCGTCTCCTGCGCTATCGCAATCGGTTTCCGAGTGCTGCAGCACAGCGTTCAGGGCAGCGCACTTGCTGTTCCTCAGCTCTTCTTGGCCGCTGTTTCCAAACTCGCAGACCTGCGATTCTTCCATTGTAAGCAACATACACTAGAAGGAAACAAAGGGATCGCTTCAGCCAGAACACTTACATTTCATTTATATATTATATAAATGAGGGCAGGGAACTGTCTAATTAAATACTACTACTACTACTACTACTAATAATAATAATAATTTTAAACTGCTCCGAGAGCCTTTAGGGCTGAAGGGTGAGTTATACATACCGTAAATAAATAAGTAAATAAATAAAACATGTCATCTGAAGCAAATATCATCAATCAGCCACACTTTACACACAATGCAGCAGGCTCAGGATGCAAACAGGGTTAATTTAATTAGCTGTCTAATTAAAAATAATAACTGAAAGCCTCTCTGAGAGCCTTTTGGGCTGAAGGGTGGGATATAAATACCATAAATAAATAAAAATAGAAATAAATTGTCCACAGGCAGCCATGCTGCCTGCGAAGCTCCTCCATGTGCTCCCTCACCTTTTAACTAAAGAGGCACCTACAGGGTAGAAATAACGTGGTTGGACACCACTTTTGAAAATGTAGCGACTGTGATATGAATCAATAATAATAATAATAATAATATTTAATTATTTGAGGCCTAAGTAGGTTATGCATTTCTAACAGCAATGGTGAATTCTATCCAATATTTATTACAATAATAATAATATAATATTATAATATAATTTTATTTATAATTAGTATAATATTATATTACAATATTACTATATGATTATTATAATATTATTATAATAACATTATATAATAATTTAATTACATAATAATAATAATATTACAGTAATAATAATAGATTTTATTTTATTAAACATCCAATATTTATTACAATAATAATAATAATAATAAATTATAATATAATTTATTTACAATTATTATAATATTATAATATTATATTATAATATCATTATATAATAATATAATTATTACATAATAATAATAATATTACAGTAATAATAATAATAATAGATTTTATTTCTATCCCACCTTTACATGTCATAATAATAATAATAAAATAATAATAAATTAAAATAGGTAGTACTATACGCAACCCAAAGTACATATCCCCTCAACCCTTACCTTAAAAGCTAAAAACAAGACTATTATAAATGTAGGTTACAATTAATTAAAACAGGCAAGATTGGAGGGAGGGAGAGAGCGCCAGGGCAATTAAGGGCCCATCATTCACCAGTGAACAGAACACAGTCCAACCCTTTGGGACTTCAATTCCCAGAAGCCCCAGCCATCAGGCTCATGGTCCAGGGATTCTGGGAGTTGTAGTCTCGAGAAACCCATCCCTAGGAAGGAACCCCCTCCGCCACCTGCTCGCTCGCCGCTCTGCGAAACCGGAAGTGCCTCTGTTGAGACTAGAGAAGACTCAGAGAGAGAGAACGAGGACGGCGCCGGGGGCGGGACTTCCGCTCTAAAGGTTGCCGAGGGGATAGCCACGCCCCCTCCGTCGCTATTAACCAACACATTGCGGAAGTGACCCGTTTTGGCACCGCTTTGACTCGTTTCTGCGGCTCGAGGTGAAGGAATTCTGGGAGTTGTAGTTTGTGGTGGGGCCACAGAGGAAGCCTCAGCCAATCAACAACCACATGCAAATTTACTCCAGCCAATCACCAGCCACATGCAAATTTCCTAATCCTGCCTCAAGATTCTAGTCCACCTGAATAGACTTGCAGGCAGATCCAGAGCTCCACAAAGGCCCCTCCTTCCTCTTTACCCCGCCTCAGCCAATCACCGCCCACATGCAAATTTCCTCCCTACGTCATAATGCCCTCCCCTACCAGCCTGGCCAATGAATGGTCTGGGATTCTGGGAGCTGAAGTCCAAAACATCTGGAGGGCCAGAGTTTGGGGAACCAGAGAGACTACTCTACTAGTCCTTTGTATTTCTGAATATTTGCGTTCACACTGGAAAAATAAACCGGTTTGGCACCGGTTTAACTGCCCTGGCTCAAGGTTATGGAATTCTGGGAGTTGGAGTTTGTTGTGGGCCCAGAGCAGAGCAATTTAAACAAATCTCTGTACAACATGTATGTTGAATTGGCTAACTTGAAGAATTCAAAATGATCACATCACACTTATTAGCAGTACTGACTTTAAAAAACAGGTCAGAGGATGGCAATGGCAAATGCCCTCTGACCAAATCTTGCCAAGAAACCCCTATGACAGATTAGTCTTAGGGTC
This sequence comes from Urosaurus nigricauda, assembly GCA_034509955.1. NCBI lineage: Eukaryota > Metazoa > Chordata > Lepidosauria > Squamata > Phrynosomatidae > Urosaurus > Urosaurus nigricauda. Next base: position 91,486,883 of record JAOEGL010000003.1, read on the forward strand.
ACCATAAGTAGGAAACTACTTGTAAGCACACAACAACAGCCAACACAATTTATGAGTGAAGGACAAGGACTAAATCTTTGAATGAAATTGAGTGATCGCCAGCAACCTTTAGTCTGAATTCTACTATCCCACCTGCATTCAGCAGCAACGTATTTACTGTAACTTGCTCAGGAGAACTAACGGTCAATTCCTTGTCTCAGAAACACTCTTTGACAAATCATTCTGGCTCCTGCCAACAGTTGGAAAATAGAGGCCAATTCACTGAACACGGTTGCTGCTTACAGTTTTTCACCTGATCCCTTTTCTGCTTGTACTTTACATTGAAACTCTTCAAGAATAGAAAAAGCGTGCGATCAAGCACCCTTCCATAAAGTCAATGTTATGAACGAACTGCAAAATGCAAAAAGGTAATGCAGAAGAGCTGACGTTTTCTTTGTTTTGCGAGAGATTGTCAACAACTCATGGTGAGATTTCATGAATAAACATTCCTAAAGGAGACTACAGTTTTACATTGTAGCAACAGCTATGAAACATATACCGAACACAGGTGTGTTTATATATTTGTAATCAAGAATCAGACTGAACTGAAAAGGATAGTTACAATAACATTGAGGGATGTGACTAGTGCTTTTGCTTAGCCTCTTTAATGTGGACATATTACGAAATAACACATAATGTTTACTCATGGTCATTAGACTCAACAGTCATAGCTTTTAATTTCTAATGTTAACAATTATAAGCCATGTCAGTCTTCTTCAAAATAAATTCCACCCGTACTCTACAATTTAATACAGACAAAAAAGGGGAAGTTTGAAATAACATTGGAAATTTATTTCTAATAGCTATACAAAAATTCTAACACATTTTCCTATTTTTAATCTTTTCCCTCAATCTTTTGTAACTATGGCCAGGGTGAAAATTACTTGCTGGCCAGCTTTACTTTTGCGTATGTTTATTGATTTTAAGGATTAAAAGTGTCCTTTTACTAAAGATTCTTACTTTATGAAGAAGTTCTATACTGCTTTAGCCCAATTAAGAATTATGTGCTATTTCATTCCACCTGAGAAAAGATTAGAAGAGTGATTACAGGAGCGTTGTGCATTTCGTTTTAGATTTTAACCACTTTTATCTATGAGCCACATTGAGTCCCAATATGAGAGAAAGTAAGAATGTAAAATAATAAATCTTCTGCAGAACTATTAACTTATCATATGAGAAACACAATTTGAACCTGCTTGAATAATATGGGTTAGTTGAGTAGTTACAGTTAGATAAACATGTTTATTCAGAGAGGACTGAACTATAAGGGGAAAAAAGGAAAAAGGCTTATTTTGAAATTGCTCTGGACTTCTTATCTGTGAACCCAAAGCTTCAGATAATTTTTATAGGAATGAAATGCAGTGTCAAAGAGTGGTCTGAATGTTGGACTATTACTATGGAGATCAGGGTTCGATTACCTGCTCAAGCATAAAAGCACACTGGTTGACCTTGGGAAAGTCACACTCTCTCAGCCTCAGAGGATGCCAATTGCAATCCCCCTCAGAAAAAGTTTGCCAGGAAAACCCTATGATAGGTCACTATCATTTAGGTCACTATAAATAAAAAAAATGACTTGGAAACACACACACACACCAAAGCCCCAAGCAACAGAGGCTCACCATCACTAGCTGCTATTTTTGAAAAGGTGTTCTGGTTAAATGCCCTCCACTGAGCAGTGACTACAAGGTAGTTTGAAACAGACCACACCGTTGTTGTTGACTGGTTTGACAGGAAGGGACATTCTGTAAGTTCTTAAAGAATTTCACTCCTTTCTATTGATTCCAGCCACAAATCAAAGTGCTGTTTTTGATTTGTAAAGTCTGAAACACCTGGTACTGGGCCAACCAAGGTCTATAGGAGCCTGTCTACTTGGAATTATTGGATGCCTGACTATTGATGGCCTGCTTAGTGAAGTAAGGTGGATACTTACTATAGACCAGGTAATATTTCTGTAGCACCTCTTCTGAGTTCCTTCAATTTTTCTTGGCTATTTTCCCAACTCCTCTTACAGGTTTTCAGCCAATTTTGTTATATCAGCTCAGCTGAATGTAATTTTTATCAATAAATTGTTCATATGTTATTATTTTTTAAATTTGTATTGTTATGTATGCTAAAGTGCCATAAACCATTGGCTACTACCAGGTAAAAAATATGTAAAACAAAAAGGAAATAATTGAAAAGCAGTAAGAGAGTGGAGTGTCTCGTGATTCCACACCTTTACAGCATCTGTGCCTAAAAATACTATTCATTACATTTCAGTGATACTTAACCAGCTTGCTGAAGCTGAAATTACTGCCAAGAACTGGTAATGCATTTGAGTATGCATTCAGTGTTTCTTCTCACTCTGATGAGCAAAATTATTTTAATGAGCATAATTAAGCAATACTCCCTTTTAGTAGTAAAGGTGAGTAAGGGATCATCCAGAAGCTAACCTCAGCTGTTAGGAGGGAGGCTGGAGTTTTGCAGCTGCATAAAGAAGCTGTCCGGAAATGCTTTGGCACATGCAAGCTAAAACAGCATAGGGATTGCCAGTCTTTCTTGCTTCAGAGCTGCAAAGATCTGGGGGAGTTTTCTAAGAGGCAGCTGCACAGAGGTGCCTTGTGTAACTGTTACCAGCGTTGAAGCAGACATGCTCCTTATCCTCTTTTGATGCAGGAAAAGCTGCCATGTGTTCCTAGGCCATGTGACACTTTGTGTGCCTGAATGTACTAGCACACTAATTGCATGCCTTTGCCAGTGGGCAATGCTTGCCACCTGCCTTTCCTCTATAAAGTACTGTATTGTGGGGGTGGAGTGGTATATCCTTGGCCTTTCTGACTACTGGTAGGGAGAGAGACCACTTGTAGGAAGAGACAAAGTGAAGGGAACCTGATAATCACACTTTGGTTTGTCTAGCACATTTAACTAATAATTGCATATCCCTGCATATATTTGCAAGCCTTTCTTGGGGCAATGCTCAATGGTATGTACAAGTAATAGAGAACAATTATAGAACAGATAGCCACCTTTCTGCAGATCTGAACTCTAGACAAATATTTTAAGAGAGTTCTTAACACTGACACTTTGACTTAGAAGGAAAGGCAGCCTATTAGTTCAATTCTTGCAAGCCAAGAATAAACAAATTGTTAACTGTTGCTGTTCCCTGCCTTGATCCATGGAGAGAGGCAGGTTAATAATAATAATGACATTTTCCCCTCTCCTGTAGTTTCAATGAAGCCTGGTAAAGAACTTGGAGGAAGCCCTCAAAGGAGGCATCATGTTGTTGAATATATTCTTGGGAGCTTCCTGGTGTAGAGGTGGCTCCTTGCCTGTCTTTTCTATCTGATTTTGCAGAGTAGAGGAAGGGGAGATACTGCCGTTCTCCATTTGATCAACCCTCTAAACAAATGGGCTGCTTTCCCTTCATCTCTGTACGTGGACAGAACCAAGAATGTTTCCCCCCCGCCCAACATATATAGTTAGCCCATCTGTAGATCTCCTTTCCATGCATTAAAAAGACTCTGGCTACTGCCACACTGCAAAATTAATGCAGTTTGACACCACTTTAATTGTCATGGCTACATCCTATGGAATCCTGGGATTTGTAGTTTGTTGGGGGCACAAGGATTTGACGACAGAGAAGGCTAATACCCTCACAAAAGTACAAATCTTTCAAGAGTTGCATATGCACCTTGCCTGCCATAAAATGTTGGAAAGTTAGTGTGATACGTTATACCAGTGACTCCCAAAATTTGGTCCCTCACGTGTTTTGGACTTCAGCTCCTAGAATCCCTGACTATCGGCCAAGCTAACAGGTGCTTCTGGAAGGTCATGTTGAAAACATCTGGAGGATCAAAGTTTAGGGAGCACTGCATTATACAGTAGAAAAAGCTGTTGCTGAGAGCGACATGGTGATCCCAGGCACAAACGCTGAGATAAAAACAGAGGGGAGGCCGGCATGAAGCAAGCCTCTTAAAGGTTATTTCTGTGAAAGGATCTAGCTCTAACAACAGAAAAGGGGGCCGTATAGGAACTAGAGGGACAAATGCGTTCATTAATGAGGATTTAGCTTGCCATGACTCTGAAACTGTACACTCCTTAATCGGGCAATGTTAAGGGTTGAAGTTCAGTTCTGACAATGAACATTGCTGGATCGTATCTATAATTTCTTAACAAAGCCTAAGTTTTAACTACTGAAGCCTGGATTTCTGAACCTGGTATCCTGATTCCCATTGGACTTGACAAAATCTCAGAATTATACAGTACTGTATTGAGCAGCGGCTGTTAACGTGGTGTCAAACTACATTAACTCTGTAGTGTAGATGCAGCCGCTGGCCAAGCTCTCTTTAGTGCTTGCTGTTGTGTGCCTTTCAAGTTGTTTCCGACTTATGGCGACCCTAAGACCAACCTATCATGGGATTTCCTTGGCAAGTTGCATCAAAAGGGGGTTTGCCATTGCTGTCCTCTGAAGCTGAGGGAGTGTGAATTACCCAAAGTCACCCCAGTGGGGTTTATGGCCTAGTTGGGATTCAAACCCTGGCCTCCAGAGTCATAGACCAACCCCCAAACCACTAGCTATGGGCACCCCTCAGATGTCTATTGCTGCAAAATGCTCTTCTAAAGATGACCAACCAAAACATATAGAGGCTGCAGAAACAGTCCAGCCTGAGAGTTCTTTGCTCTGGCTCAATACTAGGGAGTTCTGGAAACTGTAGTTTTGTGAGTCTTCTCTGTCAGAGAGAAAGCTGTGGTGCCACAATAAACTACCCTTCCCAGCATTCCCTAGCACTGAGCCAGGGCAGTTAAAGCAGTCTCAAAGTGGGGATTATTATTCCTGCAGCATGTTTTTGGACCTGAGTTCCTTAATGGTCTTAAGTCAGAAGACTCCATGTGGATGTAAAAAGAGTCAGCATGGTAGTCTTGGTCTGAGTGTTGGAGCTATGGCCCTGGAGGCCAGGGTTAGAATCCCATGTAAAGTCACACTCTCTCAACCTCAGAGTCTCACACTCTCTCGGCCTCAGAGTCACTCAATCGGCCTCAGAGTTGCACTCTCTCGGCCTCACAGTAACACTCTCTTGGCCTCAGAGCCACACTCTCTCAGCCTCAGAGTCTCTCTCAGTCTCAGCCTCACTTTCTCTCTGCCTCAAAGCCACACACTCAGCCTCAGGGTTGCACTCTCTTGGCCTCAGAGTCACCCACTTTCTCAGCCTCAAAATCACACTCTTTCAGCATCAGTCACACACTCTCTCAGCCTCAAAGTACCACACTCTCTCAGCCTCAGTCACTTTCTCTCATCCTCAGAGTCACACTTTCAACCTCAGCCACACTCTCTCAGCCTCAAAGTCTCACACTCTCTCAGACTCAGAGCCACACTCTCTCAGCCTCACTCTCTCTCAGCCTCAAAGGCACACTCTCTCAAGCCTCAAGGTCTCACACTCTCTCAGCCTCAGAGTCACACTCTCCCGGCCTCAGAGTCGCACACTCACCCAGCATCAGTCTCACATTCTCTCAGCCTCAAAGACACACACTGTCTCAGCCTCAAAGTAACACACTCTCTCAGCCTCAGTCACACTTTCTCTCAGCCTCAGAGTCTCAGCCTCAAAGTCTCACACTCTCTCAGCCTCAAAGGAAGGCAATGGCAACCCCCCCCCCCCCGGTCTGGAAGGAACCTTTCCAAGGAAAACCCATGATAGTTCTGCCTTGGGGGTCTCCAAATGACCTGAAGGGGCACAGCAACAAGGGATGCACCAGGCAAGACAAGAGTGGCAGGGAAAGCCTGTGACTCAAAGGGAAACAGAAGGCGGGCTGGGAAAGAAAGAGAGAAAGAAAGAAAGAGAGGAGGCCCCCTTGGCCACGTTCAAAATGGAGAAGAGGCCGAAGCGGGGGCCCTCCATCCCAAACCCAGGCCTCTCCTACCTGGGACCCGCTGCTGCTGCCGCTGCTGCTGCTGCTGCCTCTCTCTGCCCCGGCCTCCGCCATCTTGTGACGCCAGGAGCCAAAACAAGGCGGGCCCTCCCACAATCTCCTCCCAGCCAATCACCGGGCGGGTTCTCCCTGGCCACGTGACGCAGAAGGACCAATCCGCTCCCTCGCTCCGTCTTCGGAGAACTACAACTCCCAGCATGCCCTGCGGCGGGAGAAAAAAGAAGATAGAAGCACATGGATGGGGGCTCCAAAATGGACCTTTAGAAGAGAGACTGGGAAGGAAGATTGGATGTCCCCCTTTGCAAGATGGCTGGTGGTGAAGGTGCCCTTCAAGGGCTTCCTCAGGAAAGGACAGGGCTCCAAGCCAAGGTGAGTCTGCTTCTAGGGCTGCATCATCCCCCTGAGGCTGAGAGAGTGTGACTTGCCCAAGGTCACCCAAAACACACTGCAGAAATTCTATGTACAGTTCTGACAGCTGCACCTGGAAAAGGTACAGAAAAGGACAACCAAGATTATTAAGAGGCTGGAGCAAGTCCCCTATGAGGAAGGTTTACAGAATTTGGGGCCATTTAGCTTAGAAAAAAGGAGAAACGTGTATATAGCAAAGCATGAAGAAAGTAGCTTGGCAGAAGTTTTTGTACAGTATCTTATTCTCATGATAATTAAACAGAAGGTAGTCTATTGAAGGGGAAGAGTCTGGGAACAGATAAGAGAAAGTATTTTTTTTACACAGTACATACTAACTGTGGAATTAACTACCACCAAGGGGATTAAATGATCGGACAACTTTATAGATGATACGATATCAATGGTTATTGGTCATGACGGTTGTCTTTTACCTGCAGTATCTGATGCCTTTGCATACCAGTTGAACATACTTGTAGAGTGCAGCCATACAGTTTTCATTTTTAATCTGTATAATGCATTTTAGAAAGCCATATTGTTTGTTAAAGTGAAAGTCTTCATAATGACTGAGATCTTTATTGGGGTATCTGGGAGAGAGTTATCAAATGATCCTTTACATCCTGGGCATCAAGCAGAGTTAGTAAAAATGCTTTCGACACCACTGTTCAGTTGGCTCCAACCAATTTATTTTTAGCAGTCTTCTTTCGTCTGAGTACGCACACAGTGATGACAGTGATTCTTCTGTCTTTCGACTTATGTAATTTAGGTGGAACACTCATCATAAAGACATTCTGATCAAAGGAAATTAACTCTGCAGCCACAGCCTGTGTGTTAGCGACAGAAAACTCAGTGGAAAGATACAGTTGAATCTATCATCTAGCAAGTGGTTCTTAACCTTTTCTTTACAAAAGATCCCCTTTAAATATATTTTGTTGCCACATACAAGTGAAACATAACTCAAAATTTAAAACCCTTAAGTGCATCAAATATTTGTTTAAAATTGCTCATTAAGGGTCTATAAATTTGGAGAGATAAGTAAATGCACACATTTGTTACAATATTTTTACTTGCTAGGAGTGCGCATCTGCAGGCTTGTGATGTAGAGGGATCAAGCTTGCTTTTCATTCCTCCCACCCCATCCTTTGCTTTGATGTGTGTTTGTGAAATTTCCTGAAGGCAGAACCCCACAGGAGAGGGAACCACACTCCTTTGCTGAGATATCCAGAGTGTGGTTCCCTCTCATCTAAAATTGCTGTTGCTCCAGCCACCCGGCCTGCTCTCTCTTCCACCATCTCCCTTAGCCTTGGATTCTGTGTACACCAGTAGTCTCAAAGCTAGTGAAAGGTAAGCAGGCAGAGGGAAGATAAGGAGGCAGCCAGCCAGCAACTGAGGAGGGTTGTTGGAATTTAGTGGGATTGTTTTGGTCATGGGAATGTGACTTCTTCCCCTTTTCTTTGGGAGTTCCTGGAGGAACTGGCCAAGATGAGGAATGCTGGGAAGGTGGAGGGAAAGAGAATGCCATGGTGGTGATGCTTGGGCTGGAGAAAGGGATTGAACTCTCTCTCTTCTCCCTCTGTCATTCACTTTCTACTTTTCAGCATGGGGTTGAACTTTTGCCTTGGGAATGCAAAAGGAGGACCTCCATGTACCCCCTGTAAAGACATCACTGCCCGTTGAGCATTCATGGACCACAGGCTAAGAACCACTAAGCTACACTGTATTATTACTGAACACCTTGGGTGCTTTAGATATTCAGGTGCCAAGTATTTTAGAAGAAGACAAATCAACTTGAGCTGTAAATCCAAGTTTGATAATATTTCTTAAGAGAATACATGACACCACTGGATATATTTTTAATAACAGATGGATACATTTTCATGTTATTTATAAATGTGACAGACATATAAGAACACAAACATGATGTGCCATTATTTTCATGGAAGTAGGTGAACACCAGTTTTCCACTACAGAAATCAGTCCACAGAAAATGTGCTTGATGATCCAACTAACATTTTTCTAAAACAGAAAAATAACAAAATAATAAAATTATAGACACAGGATCCAGAAGGCTCTTTTAGGCATATACTGGTTCTTGTGCACATGCTCTGGACATTCTCTTTCTCTTCCTCCCCTGAGCACCTTTCTGTTCTGCACCAAAATTCACATTTGCAATCCCCTTAACTTTCAGAGCTCCCAAATGAACTGTGGGGCTGTTCGAAAAATCCCTGACACTGAAATCAAAACATGCCTCAGAGCCCACTAGACTATGAACAATATTTCCATAGAACAGTTTTTACCTGATTACATATCACACCTGGAGTCATATTTTAGAAAGTTTTTTTTTCTTCAGGAAGCAAATCTCCAAAGAAAGTATAAAAACAAGTTCGTGTCAGTTTCCAGAAAACATATATACAAAGTTGTTAATTTTCTCCCTGTAGCATTTCCTCTATTTCTTTGTCCCAGTTTTCATCTCGTTTTTCTGACTCTGTAACTACTTCATATTCTTGAAGCTCTTGTTGTAGTTCTTTTTCCCAGTCCGCAGTTTCTTCTAAACAAAAAGAAAACATGCGAAGTTTACAAGATTATATGTTGTTCATGGATGTTAGTCTTGTTTTCCAGGATACCCAGCAATTTTACAGCAATTTTCAAAGAGACAATCAGTATAAGAAGAGACAAAAAAGGAACAACGTATCTTGTAGCATGTTTGAGGCTGACTTATCTGCATCTGAGGAAATCCATGAAAGTTATGCTGCAGTAAACTAGTTAGACTTAAAGATGCCACAAGATGCATTTTTCTTCCAGCAATGTCATGTTATGAAGATAAAGCCTTGTTTCCACACTGAGGACAGTTAGGTGACAGAAAGGATTGTATAATTTGAAATGGCAGAAAGAGAGAATCAGATTTTTCAAAATACTCCTTTATTTGTGTCTGCCATCTATAGTTTGAAGTTATGCTTGTTATGGAGTCCACTTCATTCTGTTAAATGTGGGGATCCATCCTAATGTCAGCCATTTCAACTTGAGAGGACATATGGAGAAAAAATTCTGTGAGGCTGTGGGCTAGTTGAAACAACGTTTTTTTTGTTGTATGCAGTTCCTACCTCTCTCAAGCATACAAGATATATGAAGTAAGATTTCTCAATGGAGAATGGTTGGCTATATTTAGAATAAAATTATAAAACTTTCCATATTTGCTCTGCTCCAAAAACTGATGCAAAATGTGTCTGAAATGGGAAGTGAATGGCTATTTAAAACCATATGTGGAGTTCAACAAATTCAGCACCCAATCACGAAAGCTAATAGAATATGAAAACTCACTTACCTTCCTCTGTGGTTGTATCCTTCTTCTTGTCAAGCACAAGTTGTTCAATCTCTTTCCTCAAATCTTCCTGATTCAGGTTGCATGCATCAAAAGCATCACTCACAAACTCTGATACACCTGGGCTAGTGGAAATCTCTTCATCTTCCTTAAATAATATTTTAAAGGAGATAGGGAATTTAAAATGCAATTACTTGCACTGCTTCTACAAATGCTGCTACAGACATTTCTAGTCACTAGTACTATTCTCCTTAGGGAATGGGTCAAGGGAAAAATTACATGGTCAGAATTTCCACACAAAGTGAAAAAAGACCAAGGCCTTAGAGACAATTGTCAAGAAACTTCAGCTCCATGGCATGACTGTGGCTTATAGAATGAAAGATGCGATCAGAGTCATCTTACCTACTTTTACTTCTCCTGTCACTATTTAACATGCTATGTAATACAGCTTGAAAACATGAGTATTTTTCCGAAACACAACTGCCCATATTCTCTAGACCTTAAATTTCTTGTCCTATTCATCTTGCTGCAACAACCAAGCGTTCTACTTTTGTTTTCTGGCTACAAAAAGTCAGCACTGAGCTATGGTGACTCTTACACTCTGGTCCTGCTTACTCCTTTTAAAATAATGTTATAAAGTCATTACTAACATCTGGCAACAATACTGTAATAGGTGGATGAAGAATAGTGCACATTACCTGGTTGGGTAGAATAACTTTCTATAGGCAAATACCCATACTTCCTATATCAACTATAGTACTTTAAGAACAATCAATATTACTAACATCTTTGAAACATCAATTTAAATCTTGTTTTGCCTTAATTTGATTCCCATGAATCAGCTGGGTCCTTGTTATCTGCTGGGATATGGTTCCAGAATCTCCCACGGATAACAAAATCTGTGTATGCTCAAGTCCCATTAAGTATAATGGTTTAGCAAAATTGTGTCCCTTATATAAAATGACAAAATCAAGGTTTGCTTTTTGGAATTTGTATATTTTAAAAAATATTTTCAATCCATGAATGCTTAAAGCCATGGATAAAAAAATCAATGGGAGGGCCAACTGTATACTCATGTATAAATCTAGAAGTTTTAGTCAAAAATTGCCTCAAAAAATCTGAGTCAACTTATTCACAAGTCAAAGTAAGGAACTGTCCCCTGGCGAAAGGCAACAGTGTAATCTCTCCTGGAAGTACTGATCCCTCTACTCTCTCATCCATCCAGCCTTTAGGGTGAGCACAAACAGTTACTCCTTCTGGAATTTTGTAAGTTCATTGGCATTGTTTTCCTTTGCTTCATCCCTTAGTTACAAGCCCCTAAGTTTTATCGTTCACATCCACAGGTCATATAAAAATTCATTTTCTCCTCAAAACCTGCACTCAACTTATACATGAAGTTGAGTATATACAGATACATCCCCTGGGGATTTTTCTAAGCAATTATTTAGAAATCAGTTTGGATTAACATAAGATCAGAAGATTCTGCTGGTTTACATACAGGTAGAATCACTGAAGAACAACTTTACCTCTTGAGGTTTTAGCTGAGACTTGATTGCTACAGGTGGTGTTTTTGGCCTCACTGTTTCTGGGGAAAGAAAAGACAAATTCTGAAGACAATGAATTCTGAAGACAATGTTTTTAAATGCAGCACATTTAAATCTTACTTGCAAACATCTATACATTGATTAAACCAAACATATCAAGTAACAATGTCTGTCAAACCACCTTCTTTGCATGTTAAGGAAAAGCATGTAAAGTTTTTGGCTAGTCTGTAACAAGTTGCATGTGAAAAGGGGAAACTCCTTTTTGTATAAACTGGGTTATCAAGCTGGTTCGATTTCCTAGTTAGTTATTTACAATTTGTGAGAAAATGCAGTTTCCCCTGGCTGAAACAGAAAACTGAGCTTGGCTAAAAACTGTTACAAAAGATTTATATGTTCCACTTTAGATAAGAGCAGAAGTTCCCAAACTTTGGTCTTCCACCTGTTTTGGACTTCAATTCCCAGAAGAACCAGCCAACGTAGCTAACAGCTAGGAATCCTGGCAGCTAAAGTCCAAAACGCACAGAGGAACAAAGTTTGGGAATTACTGGATAAGAGGCAGAAGAGAGGGGAAGCATGCAGGGTTTAGGCTTGCCAAAGCTCACATGCACAGTGCCACAGTTTTAACTGCTTTACTTGCTTTATATATGAATCAGCCCTACATGAACAGGACCCCATACATTTTGTCTGGTCTTAGTAATCAAGAAAAATATGGTCACCTAGACACTGCCAATATTATTGGCCTTACTTCATACTGTGTTTCCATGTGGGATCAGTGACGATCAATTACACCCTTTCCAGCCTCTTTGGAGTGGAAGCATTTGTTATTAACCTTTATTTTTTTATTTATATAGCGCTGTAAATTTACACAGTGCTGTACATACAATCTTATATTTAGACGGTTCCCTGCCCTCAGGCTTACAGTCTAAAAGAGACAACACAAAAAGAGAAGGGAAAGGTGGTGGGAAAGGGGATGAGGTCCAGTGGTTCTTCTCTCCCTCTGGGGCCTGGACCAAGGCAGATGGACTGGAGGGAGGGCTTGGCTTCTTAATACATGGTTGATTTGGTCTTGTGCTACCAAGACAGCCCTCATGCCACATCAAGCAGAGGGACTAAACCACCAGCAGGCTTCCTCCTAACCTTTGAAATGAGGTGAGATCAGCGACAGATATAGAAGGCAGTAGCACATTTCTATGAACAACAAAAGTGCAGAACCCTGTACACTTGGGATGGGGAACCTGTGGCTCTCCAACTGTTGCTAAAGTGAGGGATAATGGACATTGCAATTCAACATCATCTGGAGTGCTAGAACTTTCTATCTCTTACTGTACATGAAACCACTTTCAGTATTGTACACAAAAAAAATGAAACTGGATAACATTAGCAGTTTTGTAAGTATAAAGTTGAGTAGGATAATGAAGACAAAGTTCTCTTTTTATGGCTGCAATACTGCTTTGTGCATTTCAAAGACATAAATATCTTTTTATCTCTTTCAAATAAGACAGCTGACTTTCAACCTTCCCTGAGTCTATGATGTGCTGTATTCATCTTTCAGGGATAGCTATAAATTACTCTTGAGAAGAACATAGTGTCTTTGATGTATGTACTCACAGACCTATGCTCTCAATACCAAATGTCGATAAAACATTATACAAAGAGGATAGCAGCTTCCAGAAGAGATGCATGTAATATATGAAAACAATCTGAGAATGTAAGGGAGGAGTGGGAATCAAGTGAGGAGTTGTTGTGTGGTTTCAAGTCGTTTCCAATTTATGGCAACCCTAAGGTGTACCTATCATGGGGTTTTCTTGGCAAAATTAGTTCAGAACAGTTTTGACACTGCCTTCCCCTGAGCTTGAGAACATGTGACTTGCTCAGTGGGTTTCATGTCTGAGCAGGGAATCGGACCCTGGTCTCAAGAGTCATAATCCAACACTCAAACCACTACGCCACACTGGCTCTTTGTGATATGACATTTGTCTATATTACTGAAAGCATAATTTCAACCAGTGGTGTCACTGTGGTGTGAGGAGTTCGGACCACATTGGGTGACACTCGGGGGGGGGGGGGGGTTTACACCCCAGGGGGGTGATACCCGGGGGGGGGGTTACACCCCAGGGGGGTTACACCAAGTTACCCCCTCCACCCCTCCTTGCAGGAGCCCTGCCCCCTGCAAGGATGCCACTGCTTTCAATTTTGTTTAATGACTGCTTTTCTAAAAAAACATATATATATGTTAATATTCTTTCTCTGATGTATTTTCTTAAAATATGAATTTCAGTAAAATTTTGATTGTAGAAGAAATATTTATTCTTCACTAAGAATTTCTGCTATGCAGTGTGAAGCCTTGTAGTTCTGAAGCTTCTACTAACTGAAGAAAATTTTAAAACGGGTAGGAGCAAAGTATTGCTCCCCATGGGAGCAAGTCATATGCAGTTTAAAGTAGCCTAATGTAAGGAAATAATTGAAGAGAATCTGGAATGTGCCTTTTTTTTTAACCTAATGAGAAAGGGGATGCCATTCAACATAGAATCACAGAAATTAGGACTGAAAGGAAACCCAGAGGTCATCTAGCTAACCTCCGTGCCACTGCTGGAATCTACATAGTGAAATGCTTGATCAAAATAAATGCCTACCTGTCAGCTGTCTTTCCTCTTCACTGCCATTCTTCTCCTTTCTCACTGCTTGCTGTTGTGCAGCTAGTGCTGTAAGTTGCGCAGACTGTTTAATTAGTGAGACACGGTAAAAATAATTCCTCCAGAAAACTTCTTCCTTTACACTGAAGACAGTAAATGCATGATTTTAGTAACTGTATTGACTTAATAACATGGAACATACGGACTTAGACTTCCAGGCACTTGCCCTAATAGACAGGTGTAAACCTTTTCTACTGGAGATTTGGTTCCAAGAACAAAATACATAATATTAATCTTAGAATGGGAGTATCCAATTTAATTTGTTAGCACTATGGGCAGTTCACATACCAATTAAATACATTTTGTGGCAGAATCTGTGCACTCTCAGCCAAAATAATGTAGAAGGGGCTGGCTGTGAATGCAATTAAAATGTACTATCCTTCTTCCAAAAATGGGCATATTGCATGGATGAAGTGTATGATAAGCACTCAAATACTGCATTGCACATAATCTCATAGAATGAAATGAAATACTACTATGTTTCCTTCGTAGTGAATTTGTTAACAATGCTATACACATGCATTTGTTAATAAGTTAGATGGAACTCACTGGATCTTTCACGAAGTTAGATTGGCAAGATATTACAATCTCCTGTTACTAAGCATGACACTACTTTCTTTAGAGTCAATGTGAAAATATTTGAAAATTTACTACAACAATTCCTTGAATATTCTTTTAGACTGTGACTTGATAGCATACCATTATTATGTCATGTTGTTATATAGAAAGAATGTTAGCAAGTGAGCCAAAAATATTAGGAAGTAATGAGTGTTAGTTATTGTCATAACTATTAATCAGCCATTATCTTTTACTCAGAGATGTGACGATGGAAATAATTAAGTAGATAATGAAAAATACAGACAGATCACTTACTGCTTTGGAACAAGATCAAATCTCATTCTGTTTAGAAGCTGATCTTCCTGAAGCATTACCAGTGCCACTGGATACATCTGTTCAAAGTCAAAATTAAACTGAACTCCTGCAGGTGGGTCACGCAGAAAGTTTCTTCTGTCCTTCACAAAATAAACATCAGTTGTCAATGATGGACATGTTGTTTAAAAAAGGAGTCATATGAATAAGTAACTTCAACAACACTTGGAATAACAAACAGTTTTTGAGTAAGGGAAGTTAGTCTTGTATTACCAGTGACTATGACCCCTCTAAACCTTACAAACATTTTCATTAGCTATCATAAAATGTATACTTCCAAGGAAGGAATTGACAACCCACCTCTGATTATTTCTTGCGTAAGAAAACCCTATGGAATTCATGGGGTCACCGTAAGTCAACAGGTGACTTGAAGATGTACACATACACATACATGTGCACACAGTGTTTCAATACGTAGTCTTACTTTAGGTAAGCACTAGTTGAGATGTGCAGATCTTTCAATAAAAATGGTGTGAGCAAAAAACACACAAATGACTACTTACTGCAGATAAGGCCAGTATTTGTTGCTGAATTGTTTCTTCTTCATTGCTGTCTACCCAAGGAGGCACAGCTGCTTCTGCAAGTGAAAAGGGAGGTCTTTTATAATGCCGCACTAGCAGGATATAGCCAAACCACTGATATCCTTGACCTGTCTGAAGAGTGTCAACTAGTAAGATATTCTTGTGACTGCTAATTTTGAGCAATGCATCACAAATCAGTACCCCAAATGACAAGTCAACAGATCAGAAATATTTCCACACAAATCTAATAAACAGACTCCATATCTTAAGTCAGAAACCAAATATATGGGGTTAGATCCCAAAGATCTTCAAGTGATGTCCTACTCCATACATCCTGATGAGCTGAAGGCTGTGATCTCCACTTTATTCCTTCTTCCTACTGTCCCCTAAAAATCTACTCCAAAGAGTTGAGGCCCTCTGGAGGTGCTGTGGGAGACTGCAAGAGAAAATGCCTTTTCTTACACTGTTCCTGTTCATTTCATTGACATTTGTACAAAACAGGATCCAAACAATCCAGTTGGCCACAAAATTGGTCAGTCCCATATACTCTCATATTTTCACAGGATAGTTATAACAATACAGTTGGAGGGGCGGTGTGGCGTGGGCAGGATACATTGGACATGTATGCTACCCAAAAGCTTGTTAGAAAGTAAATGTAGGTCCAAAACACACTGCAAAAATAAACCAGAAAACACAACTTGAGCAAACTTAGAAACAGCCTATTGTTTGTTGGAGGTACAGCACTTAAAATATCGATTATTTTGATAAAGCTTTTTTAAAATGATTTTAAATGCAACATATGCAATGTTAATACATTGCCCACCTACTTTCTGTATATGTTACATTTTGTATTTTGTACATTTGTAGATAACAAAAGAACCTCCTTAAAAAAAAAATCAGCTATTTTAAAACAAGGTTCTTTCCTTCTGCCAGTTATCATTTGGGTGACCTCAGGTAACTTTGGTCCAAAACACACTGCAGAAATAATCCTATTTGAGATTACTTTAACTACCCTGGTTCAAGGCTAGGGAATTCTGAGAACTGTAGTTTTGTGAAACATTTAGCATTCTTTGTCAGACAGCTCTGGTGCTATGATAAACTACAATTTCCAAAATTGCCTAGCACTGGGCCAGGGATGTTAAAGTAGTCTCAAACTGGATTATTTCTGTAGTGTGTTTCAGAACTTTCTTCCCCCATACCTCCCCCATACCTCTGGAGTAAATTGGACATGGAGGAGACTGTAGAGAGAATATGTCAGACACCAGTGTATATAAAACTGCACTCCCTTATTTCAGCTCTACCTTAAAACAAAAATGGCAAGGCCATGCTAATGACTTGCTAACACAGTAACGTCCAGTGCATTAATGCTTCCATAAGTGGCCAAATTGCCTTGTACGTGCAATAGTCAATGCATTCAAATACGAATGGATCTAAATTGCTCTTGAGATTATCTGATATCCTTATGTAAGTTAGAAATTACAGTGGTCCCCCGGGTTACGAAAGTAATCCATTCCAGATTACCTTTCGTAACCCGGAAGTCTTTGCAACCTGGGGGACCGCTTTGTCTGCTGCACCGCGCGGCAAATTTATAGGGGCTACGCAGTTTTTTCTTTCGTACCCCGGGGTTTTTCTCAGGAACCGGGGCCGTTTTTGCGGCCCCAGCTCTTTTGTACCCCGGGGTTTTCGTACCCCGGGGGATTCGTAACCCAGGGTACCACTGTACTTGATATTTTAAAGTCATAATTGGCCCATGTTTACTCAAGTCAGCAAAATATTGGATTAAAGCAAGCAGTGGATTAAAATGCTAATGAACAAGTGTTAGAAATTAAGACGTGACTATACTTAACTTGGAACATTATACATCTAGCAGAAGCTATTGAAATTGTATATTCTGTTGTGTTAAAGGTTTATTAAGTTTGAGTATTATTCCAGTTTTAATTACACTATTTAAATACTACCTGATTTTTTTGTGTGTTGTTGCTGAACAAATTTTTTCTGTTCCTTCTGAAAGTCTCCTATAATGGTCTGTAAGACAAAATAACAGATGTATAGCATGAAATGAAGCAAGGTTACATTAGCATTTGAAAAAAAAAGTTGTATCTCTTTAACATAATAGAATTTGGACATAGCATCAAAGCAAGAAAAAGGTGTTAGACTCTGCATAGTCACACTAGCACCAACAGTTGACTGACATTTAGAACAGGAATTGGTTACTGTGGCCTACAGTAGAAAGGTTAGAAAAATTCAAAGGCTGGATTCTGCATATTATTTTCTCTCCCTGAAGCACTGTCTGCCATATCCTGGCCTCCTTCCTCCAACAACATGTGTTATAACAGATCAGGGTCACTGAGAGGGAAGTTATCCCATGACCCACTGTGTCCTTTCTGCCAACTGCAGAAGTAGCAGTTCTAAGCCCTTCCACCATCTCAATTGTGATCACTATGTTCTGCTCAAAGCAGTGCTAGAACAGCACTGTTTTTCCTGATGGAGGAAAAATGGGTGGGTCTCTTTCATCTGAAAGCTGTTTCTTGCCCATGTCATTTGACACAGCATAAGAAAGCCCATATAACAATACCTGGTAGAAACACCTTAGCGTAATCATATTGCGTAAAAGGGAGTGGATGTAACGGGGGGGGCATTTTTTATTTTGTTGTGTGCCTTGTGTTTCTGACTTATGGCGACCCTAAGGCAAACCTATCAGAAGGTTTTGAGGTGGGTTTTTTTGGGCAAGATATGTTCAAAGGAGTTTTTGCTTTTGTGTCCTCTGAGACTGAGAGATTGTAACTTGCCCAAGGTAACCTAATAGGCTTTCATGGCCCAATGGGGATTTGAATCCTGTTCTCCAGAGTCATAGTTCAACATTCAAACCACTACACCACTGCTGGCTGTCTTATTTGATTTATAGCCTCTTCCTCCCACCTTTGGAACTGTAAAGGTGGTGCAAAACAAAATCAAATACAGATAAAATGAATATAACTGGCATCAGTAAAAACATATAAGAGATTATAATATTAAAACAGAATAAAACCAACTATAATTTAAAAGACATCTAAATTTAAAAGCAATTTAAAACCACATTAACATTTTTATTTAAAATAAGCTTACCACAGCAGCCAATCAATTTCAAAACCCTACTGGAATAAAAAGTAGGGCTCTGCCTGCTAGTGGAAAGATGCCAGGGAAGTGGCCAGTAAAGCCTTCCATCGAAAGGAATTGGCGTTTTGGAGCACCACTGAGAAGGACCTCCCTGAAAGAGCTTGGAAGTATTGTAGGTAATCCTTCAGATAACCTGGACCCAAACCATAAAGAGCCATATAGAGGTACAACCAATACGTTGAATTGTGTTGAGAAACAGACTGGTGGTCAATAAAGTCAACATGTGCTCCCTATAACCAACTCAAGTCAAAAGTCTGTTCATAGTCCTTTTATTGTACAGTGGTCCCCCGGCTTACGAATCCCCCGGCGTACGAATCCCCGGGGGTACGAAACCGGCGGGACTGCTAACGTATCCCCCGGGATCCGAAAGATCCCCCGGGATACGAAGAAAAAAACCGCGCGGCCCCTTTAAACTGGCCACGCGGTCCGTCCGCTAAAGCGGTCCCCCGGGAAACGAAAGCTTCCGGGTTACGAAAGGTAATCCAGAACGGATTATCTTCGTAACCCGGGGGACGACTGTATAGGGCAAAAAAATTAACTCAAGATCTAGTATTGTTCTCCTTCAGGCTCTCCAGCTGGCACAGACACAGCAACAATAACCAGGAGAGACAGTCACTTAGAAAAGTGGGTTTTAGGAATGGTAGTTTAGGAACAGACTTCATTTATACTATCCAGAAAAAGAAGATATGTTGTGATGAAGTTCTCCAGACTGATTGTCTTCTCTGGCTTATCTTCATAACTTTATATTTTAAGCTTTTTCTATAGTTAATATTAATAGTGGCATTCAAATGCAGTAGTCTGGCCAAAGTTAGGCAACCATATCCTTGCTTAATAACAGACATTATTAACAGGCTTTTTTTGCATACACCTACAGCCACTTGTTGCAATCAAGCAAACTGGGGCACTTATAAGTAACCAGTTTGTCACTTTCTCCAATCCTGGGGCCCATTCACACTACACAGTTATAGCACTGTTACTCCACTTTAACTGCCATGGCTCAATCCTGGGGAATCCTGGAACTTGAAGTCTGATGAGGCACTGGAGTGCTCTGGCTGAGAATTCTAAATTCCCCCCCCCCCCATAAACTGGAAGTACCAGGATTCCATAGGATGGAATCACAGCAATTAAAGTGGAATAATATCATATTGTAGCATTTTGGGACCCTGGAAACAGACAGTATAGTGTGAATGGGCCCTTGGAAACAAAAGCAAGAATAAGCCAACTTCAGACTCAGGTTTAGTATCCCTAGCTTGTTCTGAATGTAGTAACTATAATCCAAGGCTTCCTAGTTTTATTGGTCTCACTGTGAAGGGAGATGTGAAGAATCTAAGTGCATGTGCAAAAGTTAATTCATATTTTGGTCTTGTTAAGATGAGTTATACAAAAGAGATAAGGGAATGAATGACATTTGGAAAGAGGAGCCATATGAAGACGAACCCCAAATTCCAAAAAGTGAAGTGGAATCTGCAATAAAGGAAATGTGAAAAAAATAAATCACTGGGATTAGATGATATCCCAATTGAACTGCTACAATGCTCACAGACAGCTGCAACTTTAATGCTAACTGAAATATGCCAACGAATATGGAAAACAAAGAAATGGCCAACAGACTGGAAATGCTCGATATACATATGAATCCACAAGAAAGGAGATACAAAATACTACAGCAACTATAGGACAATAGCACTAATCTCACATGAAAGCAAAATAATGCTCAAAATTCTGCAGCATAGATTCCAGCCATACACGGAGAGAGAAATTCCAGAGGTGTAAGCAGGATTCAGAAGGGGGCACTAAGGACCAAATTGCAAACATATGATGGCTAATGGAGCACACATAAAGACATTTGATTGTATAGATCATGAAAGCTATAGAATGCACTCAAAGACATGGGGTGCCCCTACGTCTGATAGTCCTGATGAGAAATCTGTATCAAGTACAAGAAGCCATTGTCAGAACAGAATTCAGGGAAACAAGAGTTGTTCCCAGTTGGGAAAGGGTCAGGCAAGACTGCATCCTTTTACCCTACTTGTTTAACTTATATGCTGAAAACATCATAAGAAAAGCAGAATTAGAATCAGAAAAAGGAGTGAAGATAGGAGGAAGCAACATTAACAACTTAAGATATGCAGATAACACCATAATATTAGCAGAAGATATTCAGGAATTGGAACAGTTAATAAGATCAAAGATGAAAGTGCAAAGGCTGAACATAAAGAAAATAAAAATAATGACCACAGGCAAAATAAACAAATTCAATCTAGACAATGAGGAAATTGAAATAGTTAAATAATTCTTATTTCTAGGATCAATCATTGACCAGAATTGAAACTGCAGTCAAGAAATAAGAAGAGTAGGCATGGGAAGGGCAAGAACTGGAAAAGATACTGAAGAGGAAAAGACATACAACTGAGCCCTAAAGTCAGGCCATTGTGTTCCCAATTACCATGTATGGATGTGAGAGCTGGACAGTGAAGGAAACAGACAGAAAGAAAATAAACTCATTTGAAATATAGTGATGGAGAAAAGTACTTGGGATACCATGGACATCCAAAAAGACAAATTAATGTGTTCTTGGGTATGCTTTGATCAAGAGTTCCTGCATGGCAGGGTGGTTGAACTGGATGGCCCTTGTGGTCTCTTCCAACTCTATGATTCTATGAACAGATCGGACTAGAATTCTCCTTGGATGCTAAGATGATTGACTTGAGAGTATCATACTTTGGCCACATAATGAGAAGGCACGGATTACTAGAAAAAACAATAATGCTAGGAAAGGTAGAGGGTAGAAGAAAGAGAGGAAGACCACAAACCAGATGGATAGACTAGATCAGTGGGGTTATGGGCAAGGGCTTTCAGGATCTGGGCAAGGAAGTGGAGGATAGGGATTCTTGGAGGTGTCTCACCTACAGGGTTGCCATGTGTCAGAGCTGAACAACAAAAAGATGAGATAAACTCATATCATGTGGTGGTCAGAAAATATTTCTAAAGTAATTGCTAGCAATTGTAAAACCATGATACAGTCAGCTCTTTATCCATGGATTTTTTATCCACAGTTTCAAGCATCCATGGTTTGAAAATGTAAAAACAAAGCAAAACAAAAAAAACCCCAAATATCAGACCTTGATTTTCCCTTTTATATAAGGGATACCATTTTGCTATGTCATTATATATAATGGGAATTGAGCATCCACGGATTTTGTTATCCACGGGGGATCCTGGAACCAAACCCCAATATATAACAAGGGCCCACTGTAATTCATTCTTGATTGTAATCTCAATTTACTGTGTTGCCAACCCAGTATACATCATAGCACTTACATGTTTCTAACTTCTGTTGGTTTTATACAGAACCTTTTAGTACTTATATAAACAAACATTTGACACTACCTTTTATCTGTGAGCCGCCTTGGGCTCTGGGAGAAAGGCAGCATACAAAATAAATGAAATAGCGTAGCAAAATAATGTACAATATGCATCTTGAAAATGCATGATAATCTAGGTATGCTACATTTTATTTTTTTACATCAAATCGCACTCAAATGTGAAATAGCTCTTATGGGACTTAAGGAAACAGGCACAGACAAATGCTTACATCAAATATATATTATTCAGTATACCAAATTTGCTGAGTATTAAGAATCCTAAACTTTTGTCAGTTTAGTCAAAGTTTGCTTAAAGCTCACCCCCCCCCCCGAATATTGTTCATAACACTTTATTGATGGCTAATCTCATAATGCCTTAAACATGACTTGAAGCAGAATATGAAAGAGTATATTTCATGATAAATTTATAACAGAAAAAGTACCTTGTCAATTATATTTTCTATTTTTCCTTCTTCTACTGACTTCTTTATAGTTTGTGCTGTTTCTGCAACTGATTCAGATATCTTTTTTGTGGCGGTAGTAGCAAAACTGAAGAGATAACCTTTTGGAAATAAGACACCATTTCAGCTCAGGATATGTTCTTTTTTCAGGGCTTCAAAATTAGTTGTTATAAATAATGAGTCTAAGCTATGATGGAATTTGTCTGAGGCTTCAACCAGTCATTCATGCAGTACTTCTAGTTTCTATACATAATGTCTCTGATACCCACATTGATTTGTCTTTCCCTATTCTGTATATAAAATATACTATTTATATTGGACTAATGTGAATAATCCTGGACTGCACCTTCTGCACCCAATAGAGATGCAAAAACAAACAACCCAGTTCTTTTAGTGGCAATGCATGGCTGTACTAAGACAAAAAGAAGAAATAAAATAAGCTGATATGGAGCTAGCACTTTCCATCTGAAGACCAGAAAAAACCCAATAAACTACATCAAATAATTTACAGCATACATTAATTAAAATCAGGATGCCTTAATTTTAGCTGATTCCTTGATGTAAATTTAGGGACACTGGCCTTAGATGATATCTGATGCACAATTAAATAGAAAAAACAATACTGAGGGTTTTTTCTTCTTGCCAATTGTAACAAAAAGCATTATACTTCAGTTTGAAGTGTGGCAAAATCTAAAAGCAATTTAGTGCATCTTGGATTGCAGGCAGTTAGGTACACAGGCATACCGTATTTAAATTCAAATCTTGGGAAAAGGGAGAGAGATCCCCCCCATGCTATGTTTCTAATCAATCCAATAATATAGACTGAAAATACGTTCTGCTCTGGCATAATGTACATATTTATAATGAAGTTGTGTTTAAGTTTGTCCTATCTGTTTTAACCATTTGAAGTCAACCATACTAGATTCAAGTAAACTCAGAACAAGTAATTACAGTTTAGGAAAATGCAAAATGTTTTAAAAGATCTGGTCATTTGTAGGAGAGGCACTTGAATATATTTTTCTCCCTTATGTTTCTTCAAGAGAAATAATGCTGGAGCTGGGAAGGATAAATACATCCTCAACAAAGACACAATTATGTTAGCTGTTCTCATGAATAGGAGAGAGAGAGAAAAAAAAAACCCATGGTGTTTCCTCATTTTTCTCTTCCTCTTAAATTACATAAATGTTTCCATCAGTCTCATTAAAATCATATGCCTTACAAATGGAAATAGAATATTAAAATAGAAATATATGCATCAGTTTTAAAGACACATCAATGGCACAGTATTTCACAAGCTTTTTGTTACAGCACTAAAACCTATAAAATAACCAAGTACCTTGCATTTTAAAAGACTAACAAGTTTTATGTAGCATAAGGTTTTACATACTTCTGCCTACTTCAGTGAATGAATGAAGCAAGCCAGAGTATGCCAAACAAAAAATTTAGTTGATAAGTTATCACACAACTGTCATTTTTGCAACAACAGACTAGGCGAGGTCCCCCTCTCTAAACTGTTGAAATGGATATACGCTCCTTTTTCACTGCTTTTGAAAAGCAAAGACATGCTTTTCAAGAACTAAAACAGCAGATAAACATGAAGTCTCTGCTACAGCTGAGGTTCCTGTAGGTTTCATAAGAAATAAGTCTCAGCTACAGAAGTGAAAGCAGCTTCCAGTTGCTAGCTGTCTTGAAGCCAAGATATCTCTTCTTGGGAGCAAGTCCTGGTTAAACTGAGTGAGTACACTTCTGGAAGCTTCACCCTATTGAAGTTTGTGTTCATTGGGACTATGGTTTATTTATTATTTATTTATGGTATGGCCAGCATGAAAACTGCCAAGGGCCCCTGTACCTTCGATTGTTGTATAGAAGAGCCGACCTTCAGCAGGTGTTGCTTGTTGCCTAATTGTGCGACAAACAAAAACGCCTGACGAAATCCCTTCTTCTATACACAACCATTAAAGGAGGAGCAAGGGCCATCTCCAATTCTTGCCCTTTGGGCCCACAACAAACTCCAACTCCCAGAATTCCATAGCAATTGACCCAGACAAAGAGTTAAACCGGTACCAAACCAGGTTATTTCTCCAGTGTGGATGCAGCCCGAGTAGAAAGTGTGTTGTGGGGACTGAGGGAGGGGGGATTTACTTGTACTTGTCGCCATGTTCAAACCGCCGCAAATCCGGAGTCCTGGGTTCGAATCCCAGCTCTGTCGTGGGGACGTACTAAAACAAAGGACAGTGTACAGTACTTGCCCATGGGGAAACCATACTTGCCCCTAGAGAATCAGTGGAGAATTCTTCCCCATGGAGGATCATGGGGAATGCTTGCCCACAGAGGGAAACATTGGAGATTGCTTGGCCCTAGAGTATCATGGGGATTGCTTGCCCATTGGGCAAGTAATCCCCATGATTCTCTATGGGCAAGAAATCTCCAATGTTTAGCTATGGGCAAGCAATCCCCATGATTCTCTAGGGGCAAACAATCCCCAATGTTTCCCTATGGGCAAGTCATCCCTATGTTTCCCTGTGGACAAGCAATCCCCAATATTTCCCTATGGGCAAGCAATCCTCAGTGTTTCCCTATGGACAAGTAATCCCTATATTTGCTTATGAGCAAGCAATCCCCAGTGTTTTCCTGTGGGCAAGCAATCCCCATGATTCTCTATGGGCAAGCCATCCCCAATATTTCCCTATGGGCAAGCAATCCCTATGACTCTTTATGAGGAAGCAATCCCCAAACCTTAACTCTTTCAGGGACTCTGGACTCCAACTCCCAGAATCCCAGGCTGCTGGCCGACCATAGCTGAGGCTTCTGGGAGATGTAGTCCAAAATATCTCCTAAAGTGTGTGGCTCCCCCTTTTCTCTGGACACTCACTGCCGAGGCCCTTGGCCTGGTGGAGCAGGAGCGGGTCCGAGTCCGAGTGCGGCTCCTCCCCTCCTCCTTCGCCTTCTTCTTGTTCTTCTTCGACCAGGGTCGGCTTCTCCCCGGCCTCCCCTTCCTGGCTCACCCCAAACCAGCCGCCCAGGCCCCGCAGCATCTCGGCTTCCTTGCTGCCTGTCAATCACAACAAGACCCCGCCCCCCAAACCGTCCTCAACGTTTGTTTCCGCAATAGTTACTTTCTGGCTACGTCACTTCCTACGCGTCGCCATGGAAATTTAAAACCGACTCTCTAGGCCTCCTCTCGCTCTCCACCACCAGGGTGTGTGACGCTCTAGGATTCCTCTCTGTTCCTCTGCCGCGGTTGTTCCGTCCAATGTGACGCTCTAGGGCCTCGTCTCTATTCCCCCCAAACTCTGAGGGAATTTTGGACTTCAGCTCCCAGAATCCTAGATAATTGTGCGGCATGGCTGAGGCTTCTGGGAGATGAAGTCCAAAACCACTTAAAAAGGGCACAGTACGGGGGACCACTGGTCCCCCGTACTGTGCCCTTTTTAAGTGATTTTGGACTTCACCTCCCAGAAGCCTCAGCCATGCCGCCCAATTATCTGCGATTCTGGGAGTTGAAGTCCAAAATCCTTTAAAGGGCACAGTATGGGAGAACCATTGCTCTAAGTTTTCTCTCTAAAGCATTTTGACGCTCTAGGCTTCCTCTCTATGGCACCACTCATTTTTATTGACTGCAGAACGAAAGCATTGTGTGACGCTCTAGGCTTCCTCTCTATTCCTTCCGCCTCAGTGTTTTTGTTCCCCCTTTGACGCTCTAGGCGCCTTCTCTATTACTCTGAAGCTGGTATTATTATTATTATTGCTACCCAGTGTGACGCTCTAGGCTTCGTCGTCTCTACTGCTCCACCACAGAGATATAACAGAATGAAACTGAATTAAAAGTTTAAATTAAATTAAAATGTCCAGATAACAGTATTAAAGCACTTTGACACTCTAGGGCTTCCCCTCTCTGTCACAGATTTTAGCCACACTGGCCGAACTGAAGCACTTTTGACACCATTTTTAACTGCCATGGTTGTGTCTTTACTATGGAATCCTGGGATTTGTAGTTTGGAGAGGCCCTCCCTCCCCCAGAGGTCTTTGGCAGACCAGGCTGGATATATATATATCACCAAACTACAAATCCCAGGATCCTGTGGTAAGTAAGACACAATTGTGGCAGTGAAAATGGTGCCATAATGGCTTTAATAATTATTAATTCAGCTCTCTGTGTGTGGATACTGTTGAGTGTGAGGCCTTGGGCTGCTGCTGCTTCATCCACACTGGAGAAATAACCCAGTTTGGCACCGCTTTAACTCTCTTTCTGTGGCTCAAGGGCTGTGGAATTCTGGGAGCTGGAGTTGGTAGCCCAGAGAAGCTATTACATACAGTACAGTGCTGTGTACATTTACAGCCCAATATAAATAAAACACAATAATAATAATAATAATAATAATAATGGGTCATATTTAATGTGTTGTGTGGTTTAGCTCAGAATAAAATGCACAGCACTGGGTTATACATTCATATATATGAATGTATAGCCCAGTACTGTGCATTTTATTCTGAACTAAACCACACAACATATATATATATATATATATATATATATACTTTGGGCTATATAAACATAATTGTTCCATTGAAAGCCACTGTAGGCTTATGGTGGGCAGTGAAGAGACTTCATTGTTAGTTACAGTCAAGTACTGTAGTCTCTAGTCTCAGTTGCTCTTTCCTATTTTGCAAAATCTCAGCCTATAAGTACAGAAAGGGTTAAACCAATGGGTCCAATACATACAATACACAGAAATAATATAAACCACCCAGTTTGAGACTGCTTTATTATTAACTAACTACTACCCTGGCTCAGTGTTAAAGGATTAAATTCTAGTGTTTTGTTGTGACTAGACATTTTGAGTCAGCCTTCTCTGTAGAGGAGGAGGAGGAGGAGGAGGAGAGAGCTCTGGTGGTGGTGGTGGTGCCACAATAAACTACAATTCCCAGGGTTCCCTAGCACTGAGCCAGTTAAAGCAGTCTCAAAGTGGATTATTATTATGCCTGCAAAGAGAGACCCAAGCGTCCTTCAGACTGAATTCGTCGTCTTTGTAAGTTCACACCTCCCACCATCTCTGGCCTTAAGGCTGCATCCACATTGGAGAGATAATAACCCGGTTTGGAAGCGCTTTAACTCTTTCTGTGGCTCAAGGCTATGGAATTCTGGGAGTTGGAGTTTGTTGGGGGCCCAAAGGGCCCCCAACAAACTCCAACTCCCAGAATTCCATAGCAATTGACCCAGACAAAGAATTAAAGCACTGCCAAACAGGGTTATTATCTCTCCAGTGTGGATGCATCCCTGGAGAATATCACCTTGACTTGGAGTGGATTATTTTTATTTATTATTATTATTATTATTATTTATTATAGGGTTAATTGAGATTATTTATTTATTTATTGTGATTTATTTACGGTATTTATACCCCCCCCCCCCCCGCACTTCAGCCATAAAAGCTCTCGGAGCAGCTTACATTACAATTATTAATTATTTTTAAATACAAGGTTCTCTGCCCCTTCAGGCTTACAGTCAAAAAAGACACGGCGACGCGAAAGGAGAAAGGAAGGTACCTTTTTAGGGTTGCCAGCCCTAATAATAAGGTTTAACATACTGCGTAACATGCTCTTTTTTTTTTTTCATTTCGGTTCTCAACGACTTCGTATCCGAAAGCATGGTATCAACCAGCTTTCTAGAACATCAGAACTCATTACTATAGTTAAAACCTTTATCTGCTGTGTATTTTCAATAGATGGCTTTGGAGGTTCAATTTATGGACAACTATCTTAAATAAAATAATAATAATAATAATTATTATTATTATAACCCGTCTCTCTGACTAAGCAATCGAGGCGGGGTACAGCAAGTTAAAACACAGTTAAAATTATTATAACCTGAACCCACCTCCCCCCCTTAAAATAAGATTAGATTACGTAGGTGATTGCCGTATACAAACTTTATCTACACCTATAAACATCTCAAAGATGTCAGACAGGACCTTGGTAGTTCTATCCAGAAATGCCAGGGATGGGACCTGGAGTATTTTGCATAGAAAGCTATACCCGTTCACTTGTTTAGGTGGCACAGATAATATCTAGGAGAGCACAGTCCTATGGGTCGAGCGTTGCAATGTAGAGTGCTCCTGTTCCATGTGCAGCTATGCTTCTTTTAGGATATTTCCATTCTATTTCTGGTTACTCTCAACAGGTAATTAGGATTTGGCTGTTTGTGAGTTCGCTCGATCCCCAGGGGGCTCTTTTCAATTATTCTCTTAAGGTTTATAGATTTATTTGATTGTTGTCTTGCCCTTCGCCCAGGACTGGGTTGCAAGGCAGCTTCCAATTTAATTTTAAAAAAAGTAGTTCCAGTAAAAACACAAATTATGCATAATAGAATTCAAATTGAATTATACGGTTAAAGCCCACATTTAATTATACTGTTAAAACGCAAATTAAATTAAACTAGTTTTAACAATCCATGCTCATAATAAAGAAAGATTTAAAAAGTTAGAAATCCTGCACATCCTGACTGTATCAGGCAGGCAGTTGCTGAACTTCTGCCTGAACAGATTAAAGCCTTTGCTTTCTCATATGGCAGTGGTTGGTTACTGATGAAGAGACCCTTTCTCTTGTCTTCACCAGAGATACTTCTGATGGTAGCAGGACCAAGAAAAGTGCCTATCCTGCAGGGCTTACAGCCTATGCAGGCTCATATGGAAGAATACAGCCTTTGAGACAGCCTCTACCCACTTCAGGTTTTGGGTCATAAATAGCACTTTGAATTGTGACTAGAAATATACTGCTTGCTTTCCCAAGAAATTTTCCATTTGAATTTTCTTTTCCATCATGCTGAGACTTCCCTCTTGTTTCTTAACTGCCCCACAGTCAGGTCATAACTCTGCACCAGATATAAGTTGGTGTAAGTGTAACAGTTATTCTGCCTTTTAGCTCTTGTTATCACTCTTTTTTCTTTTTTTTTTTCATTTGTGTTGCCTTCCCCCCCTTAAAAATAAAGATTGGATATATTACTATCTATTAACAGTTCTGATGCAATTAAAGAATTCTATTAAAGCATGAGTTATACAGTTGGCCCTCCATATCTACAGAGTCTGAATCCATGGATTCAACCAACCTTGGTTTCAAAATATTCACACACACCCAAAAAATCCAAAAAGGAAACCTTGATTTTAAATGTGGGGTGTTTTTTTGTTTTGTTTTTTTTGGTGGTAAGGAACAGTATTTGTAACACCATTGTATAATGGGACTTGAGTATCCATGGATTTTCATATTCACAGAGGTTCTGGAACCAAACTCCAGTTGATACCAAGGGCCTGTTGCACAGCTCCCCTAAAAGAATGATTACTGTGAAGATAGCTCTAACTTTTCTTTTTCTAGGAAACTTCATAAGCATGCATTTAATCAGTTAACCTTTTCACTTTTAGAATTCCAGCTCGAGATTTATGCGGTACCTTTAAATATCCCATGAAGTACATCCTGGTTACCGGTGGTGTCATCTCAGGCATCGGTAAAGGAATTATCGCAAGCAGCATAGGTACAATCTTAAAGTCATGTGGCTTAAGAGTTACTGCAATCAAAATAGACCCTTACATTAACATAGATGCTGGAACCTTTTCACCATATGAGCATGGTATGAATAACCTCTTTTATGTACAAATATAGCTGCATTCCTGTTCTTTATGAGGTTTTTTTTACAAGTTGCAGTTTTGAAATCTATGACATTATGCAGATTTCAGTATTGTATTTGTTCAAGGAATCCCCATAAATACATAAGAGCTCTGGGTTTTTTTCTGTCTTTTGTAGATTTGAACCTACTTCCTCAGATGCATAGGGCTGAACAAAGAGTCCATATCAATTTCATATCAATGAAATTCAAAATCTTGTGATACGGAAATGAGGTGGCAAGTTTAGTTTTAAGAATGGATGGTCATTGGTGGACAAAGGGGGATGAAGGATGTTGCCTAAAGTGAAGGAGAGTACATAACCATATGAATGAGTGAACTGGTGATCAGATAGTGTTGAAATGTGTGTAGTCTGCCAGGAAACCATTATTCATCTGGGGAAGCAGGCTCAAGTCTACAAATGTTCATGCTGTTAGCTTCTTTCTTGCAGTTAGCCTTGGTACTACTAGATCCCTTTGCATACTGATTTTCCAGACTAACATGGCTATGTCTTTGAATTCTACCATCATAGGTTTAGGGTCAAGCATAAGAAGTATAGTGTTTAATAAAAAAAAAACATATGTATTTATGATGCATATGTTGTTGGAGTAAAGAATGTGAATAAAGCACCAGCAGCTAGCTTTCTGTAGCATTTGCAGGACCACATGTCTTGAAAGGGATGATTGTGAAAGATGCCTTCTCAGATGGCAGGTGAAGCAATCCACCACATTTGGGTTAGCATATGAAGATAAACCCAAATATGGTGGATTGCTACTTGTGCCATCCCAGAATGAACCTTCTTGGTAAGTAGAACTTCTCATTTCCCAACTCTAAGTAACTAACAAAAACAAAAAGGTTTGCAGAAATCCAAGAACTAGACATAGGGTAAAGAGCCAGCTGGGAAAATGTAAAATCAGTTTATTCTTTAGCACTTTCTCTCTTTTCATTAATAATTTAATTCCTGAGTTAAGTTGTTGATTAAATTCCACCTTAAGTCAGTCTCATAATTTTTTTAAAAAATTAAGTTTCTCCTTGTCATATAACATTTCTAACTTAATTTAAAGTTTAATTGATTTAAACTAGTTAGTTCCTGGAAGGGTATTTTGCATGATACATGTATACATTTATCCTAAAAATACTTGAATTTCCTAATTCTTTAAGTTATCCAGTCATTATGTATGTTTGTAAGAGTTCGGGAAGAAATGTTTTACTGTTTTTACTATTGAAAACACACTAACGAATACTATTATTTTTCAGGTGAAGTGTTTGTTCTAAATGATGGAGGAGAAGTTGACTTGGACCTGGGAAACTATGAAAGATTCTTGGACATTAACCTTTATAAGGATAATAACATCACCACTGGAAAAATCTACCAGCATGTTATCAATAAAGAGAGGCATGGCGATTACTTGGGAAAAACAGTTCAAGGTACTTTTGTATTAGTCAAATACATGCAGATTGTTTCTTTCTCTCCTGGTGCAGTAAACTGAGATACAGTCAGCTCTCTTTATCCACAGATTCTTCATCCATGGATTCAACCATTCACAGCCTGGAATATTTTCAAAAAGTAAAACTTCCAATATAATGGACACCATTTTACTATGTCACTTTATGTAATGGGACTTGAGCATCCATGGCATTTGCCATTTGCCAAAGATTTTGCCATGGATTTATCTTCTGAGGATGCTGAGAGAGTGTGCTTTCCTCATGGTTATTCAATGAGTTTTCATGGCTGAATGGGGATTTGAACCCTGGTCTTCCAGTGTCCTAATCCATCACTCAAACCGCTACACCATACTGTCTCTAACATAATTATATGCCACCCTTTATCACAGGGGAACTTATAAATAAAGCAGTACAAACAATTTAAAACAATAACAGATTAAAATTATGATTTAGTTTAAGTGAAATAAAAACATATTGAACAAGTCAACAAGTTAAAACAGTTTAAAGGTTCCAAAAATTCAGAACCAAGTATATGTATGTTTAAAGGCTGATTACATCCCAAAGGTTTAATTAAAATGCCATGTTTCAACTTGGGGCAGGAAAAAACCTAGCTTTGGCACCAACCAGGCCTTCAAAGGGAGGGCATTCCACAGTTGGGGTACCACAGCTCTTTCCCATGACCTCTCACACCATATTGTTTTTACTGCTCAAACACAGAGGAGGGCACCTCTGTTATTAGGTGGGTGTATATAGGCAGATGCACTCCTTCTAGTGTTAAGTTTCATAGCTGTATAAGGCTTTAAACGTCATCACCAGAATCTTAAGACCACAAGCAAATCAGTGGTCATAGCAGCTATTTTAAAAGTGTTAGGTTTTGTCTACTGTATGTGGTATGTCAGCCATCTTGCTGTTGGGTTTTACATTAATTGTGTGTATGATATTATTCACTAATATTAGTATGGAAATTAACAGTATTTATAATATTATATAACCAAGCCCATGTTACTTTATTTATTTATTTATTTATTGTCACTTTCTGTATTTATTAAAATCGTGACAATAAACATTTTAAACAAGTGGATAAATAGAATACCTTGTAACAGATCGTTACAAAATAAGAAATAAGAACAGTAACAATAACTACAGTAACACAAAACAAAACAAAACAGACACAAAAAAGAAAGAAGAAAATATAAACCAACAATTTAGATTAGACTAACTAAACATAAATTCCTTCCTACTCCATTCTGCTAGTTCTATAATTTAGATATAGTGACTTTTATGTAACTTGTGTCCTCTCCAGGATTCTTATTTTTTCTGTATATATACATCATGATCTGGAGTCTTCTGTATACTGTAACATAACAATCCTTTTTTATTTCTTGATTCTGCTGTTTGTTGTGCTGTTACCTCTGTCCTAAAATTTTATTTCTGTATCTGTAATTTTTAATTCTCAAAATGACTGTATATACCTTACCTGAAAATAAATTCATAAAGAGCATTAATAAATACATAAAGTAAGAACAAGTTACATTTGTATTGAATTTTTCATTTATTCGTCTTCTTTTAGACTCTTTTAGACTTATGCAGGCCCAGATTATGTTGTACCTTGAAATGCTGTTCTCATAAATCTGGTCTGCTGGGCTATCTCTGAATTTGTCTTTGAATGGAGGAATAATGTGGGCTACATACCTGACCTTTTATTCCATTAAAATTTGATTTGATTTGCAGTTGTCCCACATATTACTGATGCTGTACAAGAATGGGTAATGAACCAGGCAAAAATCCCTGTTGATGGTGATAAGAAGGAACCACAGATATGTGTAATTGAAGTGAGTATGAATGCTCTGTTTCAGAAAATGTGAGTAATGACAATTGTCGTGGTGTAATCTAAAAGCAGAGTGTTTTTCCTCCTTTGTTTTCTGCTATCACTGTAAAAATTCTTTGAATTAGTACAACAAAATAAGCTTGTATGTTCAGTATTGTTCAGTATTGTTACGAGGGGATATCCAAAAGTTTTAATGATCACCTTTTTAAAAAAATTGACAGAAATTTTGTTTTGATTTGTAGTTGTTAACTTATCTCTACGTAGTCACTATCTAGATTTATACATTTTTCCCAGCGTACCTTGACCCTCCGAATACCTGATATTGTAGAAGCCTGCAGATTGAGCCTGATGAGGATTTTACACTTTAGTCACTTCTGGCAGAGCCAGTCACAAAAATAGAGGACACAATAAGCTGATTTTCTCAGCAACATGCACTTTGGGACTAATGATGACACTGACAAAATTTCATCAATATGCCACAATAATTTCCGGGTGATAATTATTACTTTACGATACCCCATTGTAAGGCACAATCTGCAGACTTCTACAATATCAGGTATTCAGAGGTATGAGATACGCTTTAAAAAATGTATAAATCTGGATAGTGACTGCATAGAGATAAGTTAACAACTACAAATCAAAACAACCTTTCTGTCAATTTTTTTAAAAAGGTGATCATTAAATTTTGGATACCCCCCGTATACGTTTGGTTTACACTGCAGAAGCATTCATAATAGCAGTAGCTAGCTACCACACGTTACCTAAAGTTATTATGAAACTTGGTTATATAACAATATGTCTTGCCCTTTATAATGTCTTAACATTTATAAAATGGCTGAAATGTTCTTTCAGTTTGCTCAAATTGGTTAACTAGATATTTCCTTTCAGCTGGGTGGAACTATTGGAGATATCGAAGGAATGCCATTTGTAGAAGCTTTCCGACAGTTTCAGTTTAAAGCCAAAAGGGAGAATTTCTGCAATATTCATGTTAGCCTTGTACCTCAGGTAAATTCTTACAATATGGTATTTTATATTATTTTTCACAGTTAAAATTTGGTAAATTACAAGATATTTTTAAGAACTGTGCACAAAGAGCAAATTATGTTAATTCAGTGATGGATGTATTAATGGATGTTCATTTTCTTATTTCTTATTCTACCAGTGGCAAACCAAAACAGTTATTTTTTTGAGATTGTATGTTTCTATAATGAATCAAGAAGCTAAAGATTAATTTTCCCCATGTGTATGAAATACAAACCTAAAGGTTTGGGATAGATGATACTAGTATCAAAACAGACTTGAAACGAGCATTTATTTTAAAATAAATCATTTGTAAAAACCAAGGCACTTTTTTGGAAGACAGATTATAGAATATAAGGGAAATTTAATCCTTTACAGGGAAGTTCAGCAAGAAAGTACGATTTCATTTTAATGAGATTGCTTTTCTGCAGGTACTCCTGATAATTCAGTTGTAGAACTAGTTATTGAACCACAAAAACCTGCTTTGGTCACATCCATTGGACTTTTAAAAATGTATCAGATTTCTAATC
Organism: Urosaurus nigricauda; assembly: GCA_034509955.1. Taxonomy (NCBI): domain Eukaryota; kingdom Metazoa; phylum Chordata; class Lepidosauria; order Squamata; family Phrynosomatidae; genus Urosaurus; species Urosaurus nigricauda. The sequence continues at coordinate 91,521,696 of JAOEGL010000003.1, forward strand.
TACATAAAGCAAAGTATTGTGGAGTGACTTTGTCATATCACCATTGACTGTACATCTAGGGAGGCAACACTAAATGCACAAATAAAGGATGGATGACACCTGGCTTAACAACAACTCAAATGAAAAGGAACTAGGGCTCTTAGTAGCCCACAAACTAAACGTGAATCAGCAATGCATGATGTGGCTGAAAAAGCCAATGCAACCTTATGTTGTATCCACAGGAATATAGTATCCAGGTTGAGGGAAGTAATAATAGTCATCTTTAATACTATTGAGTTTTAGTCAGACTTCAGCTAGAATACTATGCCCAGTTCTGGGCAATACAATTCAAGACTGATATACAGGTTGAGTCTCCTTTATCTGAAAGTATAATACTCAAACTTTGTTTCATGCACAAAATTGTTACAAATACTGTGTATAAAATTGTCTTCAGACTTTGTGTGTAAAGTGTATATGAAAAATATATGAATTTCACGTTAAGACTTGAGTCCTGTCTTCAAGATATCTCACTATATATATATATGCAGATATTCTAAAATAAAAACTGAAATCCAGCATACTTCTGGTCCCAAGCATTTCGAGTAAGGAAGCTCAGTCTATACTGCCAAGATGAAATGTTTTCCAGAGAAGGGCAATCAGGATGAGAAAGGGATAGGAATCTAAGCCCTAGGAGGATAGGCTTAGAAACCTGGGTATGTTTTGTTTGAAGAAGAGAAGACTGAGAGGTGATAGGACAGCCATATTTAAATATTTGAAGGAATGTCACATAGAAGATGGAGTGAATTTTCTGCTACTCCAGACACTTGGACACAAACCAGTAGTTTCAAATTGGAAGCAAAGAAATTACATTTAAATATTAGAATGAACTCCCTGATAGTAAGATCTGTTTGGCAGTGGAATAAGACTGTCTTGGATATTAATGGAGTCTCCTTTTTTGTAGGTCTTTAAATAGAGTGTTGGATGGCCATCTGTTAGGGGTGCTTTAACACTGTTGTTGCATGACCAAAATGTGGCTGGAATATGATTATTATGTGCAAAAGTCTTAGAATTCAATATTTTGTCAAATATTTAATTTTAGCCTAATGCTACTGGAGAACAGAAAACAAAACCAACTCAAAACAGTGTTCGGGCTTTAAGAGGTCTTGGCCTGTCTCCTGATTTGGTGAGTATGATAAAATTGTGAGCATAAAGTTAGAAAGAAAAGCCAGTTGGAAGAGATTGCAAGTAAGATAGAATTATGAGTATGTACCAGAGGTAATTAAGCTGATTTAAACATACATTGGAGGGTATAATAGATAGTACAATATATAAATTCTTTCTGCATTGTGCTCTGTGTTTGCATGGGTAAGAGCATATAAAGTTACAGGTTTCTTTGATTGCTTAGCCATTAGTAATGTCTGCCATTCTCTCAGCAACTCCTGAATATAATATTTGCAGTACAGCGAGCTCTTGGTATTAGCTTGGGTTTGGTTCCAGGATGCTCTGTGGACACCAAAATCTATAGATGCTCAAGTACCTTTATATACAGTGGTGTAGTAAAATGGTGTTCCATATATAAAATGGGAAAATCAGAGTTTGTTTTATGGAAATTTATATATATTTTAAAATATTTTAAAGCTGTGGATGGTTGAATCTGTAGATAAAGCATCTGTGGATATGGATGTCCAGCTATATAGACAATCATGTTTGTCATGTAAGTTTGATTCACATTAGGATACAAATTTGGGCTCCTGATAGTATTCTTACATTATCACACATATGTCTTCATATATTAGGAGGGCATCTAAACTTCTGTTAAAATCTGTGAGTTACTTGATTGCTCTTTTTAAAAAAAGAAAAAAAAAGAAAGCAGTTTCAATTTTAGGGGGAAATCACTTTTGCAAGTATGTGTATTATGTATTATGTATTGTTTACTTAATTTGTATGTATTGTATTTTTGACTGCACATGAGTTAGACATTTCCAGACAGAAGGTTCCAAAATTACTATATCAAACACTACCAGTCAGAAGATAGTGTGTAGTTATACTGTCATGTCTTCCTTAATGGATGTTTTTGGAAACAAAACGAAGAAGCATAGTGTTAGAACTGTAAGATCACATTATCTGGGAACTCTGTAAATCAGGCAGGGGGAAAAAAACCTTGTCTAGAAGCTTAGGCCCGAAACGGAGTGGTGGCTTGGAGTGGCCTCTGGCCAGGGACTGTGGCGACCGCACAGCCTGCTCTGAAAGTGGGCCGCCTCCATGATCCTAAACAAGCTGCTGGCAAGGAGACCTATTCTCAGCGCTCATTTTTCCAGCGGCTTTGGGCCTTAGGTGCCCCCAGAGCAGCTTCTGGCTGACCTGGGGGCATGCACCATCTGCACACCACACCCCAAAGCAGCTGAAAGCTGTTTTTTTAGGCTGTGTGTTTCAGGATTGCTAAGTTTATCACACAGGGCTGGCTGGAATGGTCCAGAAGGGGAATGGAACGAGTGAAAAACAAGTGAGGGATAAGTGCAGGACACATTTTACTGCATACCAGAACACTGCCGCGGGAGTCCCCATTCTGTTCCCCATCCGTTCCCCAGTTCTCAAAAATCTCCTCCTCTGGGACGGATGGGGAAAGGAAGGGAACGGGGACTTCCTGTGTGCAATAAAATGTGTCCTTCATTTGTTCTGTTCCCTTCCCGGACCCTTTTGGACCGTTCCAGGAGCCCTGTGCAATAAACCTATTAGTTTCATTTATTAAACAATAACATGCACATATGTACCTATGCAAATGAATGTTTTCTAGCAAAAATACTAAGAATGCATATTCAAAATCTGGTGAAGTTCCAGTACAAGCAAACAAAGTTTTAGTTACATGGGGTTTTCTCCCCATAATTTCAGTATTAGGAATATGTTTTGTTTAGAAGGGAATATTTGTTGATGTGGAGATTAAGATTTTTAAATGTATTGTTTCCAAAGAAAATGGAATCGCTGTCAGTGAACTAGTATCAGAGATATGTTTCTTAAATGTCTAGCATAATTTATTCCAAATATTATTCAACAGATAATATAACTCCTTTCCCTCTCTCCACAATATAATTTGTTTTCTAACTGGCAGGATTTCTAAGGCTTATTTGCTCTTTGGTCATCTGTTTGTCACAATTGACAAATAAAACAATCATAGCAATGGGAGTCAGCAGTACAATATTTAAGCATCAAGGCATGAATTCAAAGACTCAGGTGCAAAGTTGGCAATTCAATGCACCTGTTTTGGAGCTATAATTACTTTAAAAAGAGGAACATTATACTAGTTTTGTATATTGTTTTTCACAAAAATCAATCTTTATATTGATATGTATATCTGTATTTTTGACAGATAGTCTGCAGAAGTGCTAAACCTATAGAAATGGCTGTGAAAGAAAAGATATCAATGTTTTGTCATGTGGAACCTGAACAGGTTTGTTGGGCTTCTAATAGTCACAATTGCATGTGTACCACTTTTTAAGTTACTTTCTTTTTCTTTTTCCATGGGGAGATATTTGCTGTCTGAGGAAGATAAGCAGAAAACTACTTATTAGGATAATCACAGGGGAAATCAAGAAGCAAAGAAAATATTTTTTGAAATAATTATTTTCAAGCATTCTCTAATTCCATGATTTATAGTAGCCTTTATGACATTCTACCTACCTCTTTTACTAATTATAGAGAAACAGTTTAATAATTAGACAAGCATGTTATTAAAAAAAACCCATAATATTCCAGCAGAGGTCAGTGTTGTGTCTGCAGACACATCTGCTATTACTAGTATCTACTATTAAAAGTTTTTGGCTTATAAAGTGAAATAATATAAATTAATGTATGTTCTCTACACTGCAGTGTTCCTTATTTGTATTTGATAGAAAGTTGTGCTTTCTCAGTACAAGTGAAGATACTGGAATAAAATAATTATTTATTTTATTAATTTGGGATTAACAGATTCTTTAAATTTTTAACATTTTTTTAAACTGGACTGTCAATGTCCACAGTTCTATACTTGCCCATTTATGTCTGCCTAGAGGTAAGTTCCATTACATTCAGTCAAATTTACTCCCAGATAGGTATAGATAGGATTGCAACTTTAGAAATATTTTTAAAAGCCTATGCTGTATAAAAATCTCATGAGAAAATATTGTTTGAATTGTATTGTTTGTCAACAAGTCATATGTGTCTGGTGCAGAGGATCAATCCATAGTCATGTAGGTTTATAGACTCCAGAGGCAGGAGCCATGACACTTTTCTTCTATTATGTCTGTTAACTCCATCTATGTTTTTCTGGCCTGCCTTGCCAGTGACAGAGCTTTAAGATATTCCCCTTCAATGAATTACCAAGTTAATATTGCAACAATTTTAAGTTGGTAATTTATTGACTAAAATTCATGCGACTCATTGACATATAGTGGTGATCAAAGAATGTTTACTTTGGGGGTTGGCAACTATGGAAGGCTAGGGGATGCATTAGTCACCCACAGGAGGGCAACATCTCACCACCACACATGCTGCCCCCCCCAAAAAACCCATCAATTTATTTGTCCCTAAATGCTGCCTAGGGGGTATGGGGTGTTTCCACCATGTTTTAGAGCCTTCCTGGACCTAAATTGGCCCATGGAGGTTGAAAAATGTGGTAGAAATGCATCCCCTAGTGGATATTTTGGGTCATTTGGGGACAAAATGACTTTTTTTTAATCTGCAAAAATTGTTTTTGAGTCCAGGGGGATTCCAAATGTGGTGGAAATGCCCCCTAGAGTGCATTTGGGGACATTTTGGAGCAAATTCTTTTTTTTTTTTTTTTTTTTACCCCATGGGACCTCAGAGGCCACAAAAAGGTTCTGAAGAGCTGCCTGCAGCCCATGGGGGCACACCGTGTATGGAAGTCCCATAGATGCACATGCATGTACCTATTTCAATATATTGAATATATATAATTAATTTTTAGGTAATATTCATCCATGACGTTTCTTCCACTTACCGAGTACCAATTCTTTTGGAAGAACAAGGCATCATTAGACATTTCAAAGAGAGACTAAATCTACCTATTGATGATCGACCAAGTGAACAACTTTTCAAATGGAAAAAAATGGCAGATAGGTACTATTCTGTCCTTTCTTTGTTACTTAACATTCCCTCCATGCCGATCCCATCCAGAGTTTTTTTTTTTTCATGTGTAAATCTGCTTGCAGTATTACTCTGAAGGGCTTTCTCATACTTAAACCTTCGGGGGTAGTTGTCTTTTTATGTCTGCAATGATACACAGGTTAATATACTTCCACTTTTTGGGTACAATGTGGTGGAATGGCAGAAGAAGATTACATTTCCTATGTAAATCTGTATTATGTGACATTTCTGAGAATGCACTATACATATATTTCTGTGCAAATATATCTTAATCTCCAAAAATGATTATATTTTACTATGTGGTATTTCCCGCTTGGACCACTATGTCCTGCCTTCACTTCTCCATCACTGAAAACACTTGAATAGTATGTAGAACATCTAGTATGAGGGATCAGCATCCATGATGTTTTGTACATACAGCTGGCCCTCCATATTTGTGGCTTTGACTTTTGCAGATTTGATTATTTGTAGTTTTGATTAATATGTTCTCTCTAGCAATCTCTAGGCCCTCTAACTCTGCCAGAAGTTGACCATAGAGTTCTGCTGGAGAACCTAGAATTTCCTAGAGAAAACACTTCTCTAGGCATTTGTAGATCCTCCAGCATGATTCTGTCATGATCAACCTCTGGCAGATGTTGACCATAGACTTGAACTAGAGGACCTGAAGATTCCTAGAGAGTTGTTTTCTTAGGTAAAAACAATAGTGCTTTTTTATTTGCACATTTTCTACATTCACATGGGTTCTTCACCCCTAATCCCAGCAAATGTGGAGAGACTACTTATTATATTGGATTCAAGCTATACCATCAGTACCAATGTTGTGGACCTTGATATGTAGACCCTAATTGTCCTAGCTTATTTTTTTTGTGTGATTTATATGTAATCATTTATCATACTGTTAAAAAAAAAATACTCTGGACCCAATTCTTGTTTAGAACGATGTGAATTATTCCATCCTGGTCCTAATCCTATTTACTGAGCAATAAGCCCCAGTGATTTCTCTTGTGTTTATATGGCTTCAAATCAACTCCTGCTTATGGTGACCCTATTGGGGTTTTCTTGTCAACATTTATTCAGAGGAAGTTTGTCATATCTTTTCTCTTAAGGTGTGAAATGTGACTTTCCATGTGGATTTCCATGATTTAGCAGGGATTTGAATCCTGCTGTTCTGAACTCCTAGTCCAACATTCAAACTACTGCACCATGCTGTTTAAGATTAATGACTGACTCCCAAACATCTTTCATATATGAAGTCGAAGGCTTTCATGGCCGGCATCCATAGTTTTTTGTGGGGCTTTTGGGCTATGTGGCCATGTTCTAGAAGAGTTCCTTTCTGATGTTTCACCAGCATCTGTGGCTGGCATCTTTCTCTGAAGATGCTGGAGAAATGTCAGAAAGGAACTCTTCTAGAACATGGCCACATCGCCCGAAAGCACCACAAAAAACAATCTTTCATATATGTTAAATATTGAAAGTCTATATTTTCTTCCTCTTAAGTTTTAGAACAAAGCTAAATGAAGATTATAATAATTTTGTGACCCATCAAAATAAGAGATGTATTGTTTTCTTATGTTCTCAGATATGAGAGGATGCTAAAGACATGTTCTGTAGCACTGGTTGGCAAATATACAAAACTGAGTGATTGCTACACATCAGTTTTTAAGGCTTTAGAACATTCAGCTCTAGCAATAAGCCACAGACTCAATTTAATGGTAAGGATCAATGTTTTCTTCCTTTTCTTTCTTTGTATTTTCTTTCCATCCCAGGATGCTTATACATTTAATAACTTTCCTTGGCTTTCATCTTGTAGCCTTTGCTCACAAATAAAGTATAATGTAATAAGGATATTATGGGCATAGAAGATATGTTTTGAAAATACTGGTGTTTTTTGTTTTTGTTTTGTTTTTGTAATGTTACAGTAATTTCTTTAACTACTTTTCTGCATTGTAAGGGGCAGTAATGCACACTTGGCAAATAGTTAATATTTTCATGGATATTTGTTGACTTCATTGATTCTGATCAAAGCATTAGAAAGCATTAAGGAAATTATTTAACGAATGTCTAATGGTTTAGCAAGTGGTGAAGAGGAGGTAACCACAAGTAGCTTCTGGATTACATTTTCAATATGGTAGATTTTATGGAAGGCTTAGATTGCTGAGTGGCTGTACAGACTGGCCATTAAGGGTCAGAGTTGGGGTGTGGTGTCCACATGACGCATGCCTCGACTCTGTCCCCAGTCCAGCATGATGCTTCATGCTGCACACACAGTGCGTGGCATGATAGCACTCTTCTGGCGCTGCATCTAATGACCTGAATAGACTAGGTACTGCACTTAGGACGCAAAAATGAAATGCACAGATATAGGATGGGGGACATCTGGCTGAATGAAACTACGTGTGATAGGGATCTAGGAGTCCAAGTAGACCATAAGTTGAACATGAGTCAACAGTGCGATGCAGCAGCTAAAAAAGCCAATGCTATTTTAGGCTGCATCAATAGAAGTATAGCGTCTAGATCAAGGGAAGTAATAGTGCCACTCTATTCTGCTTTGGTCAGGCCCCACCTGGAATACTGTGTCCAGTTCTGGGCACCACAATTCAAAAAAGATGTGGAGAAACTGGAGCGAGTCCAAAGGAGGGCAACTAAAATGGTGAAGGGTCTAGAAACCATGCCCTATGAGGAACGACTTAGGTACTGGGGATGTTTAGCCTGGAGAAGAGAAGGTTAAGAGGTGATATGATAGCCCTGTTCAAATATTTGAAGGGATGTCATATTGAGGAGGGAGCAAGCTTGTTTTCTGCTGCTCCAAAGACTAGGACGTGGAACAATGGATACAAATTGCAGGAAAAAAGATTCCACCTCAACATTAGGAAGAACTTCCTGACAGTAAGGGCTGTTCGACAGTGGAACACACTCCCTCGGAGTGTAGTGGAGTCTCCTTCCTTGGAGGTCTTTAAGCAGGGGCTGGATGGCCATCTGTCGGGGATGCTTTGATTTGGAGTTCCTGCATGGCAGGGGGTTGGACTGGATGGCCCTTGTGGTCTCTTCCAACTCTATGATTCTATGATTCTATGAAAAGCCACACACCTGTGGCTATGGTGCCCTTTCTGGAGTGCAAAAAGGAGACGCTTTTTGCAGGTCCTTTTTGCCCTGTGGAAAGGTGAGATCGGGGCTACGGCATGCAGTTGCCACAACCCCCATCCTGTCCAGAGAGAGGCGGCTGCAGGCCACCCCTTGAAGCAGTCTGTACAGTCCCTGTAAAATCTATCAAAGGTTGTGTTTATTAACAAATGTGATAATCTTGTTTCTACTGCTAGTTACACTGCAAATATGTCCAGCAAATGCATACAGTACTTTTAAAAACTGATATGTGTGCACCTGGGAACTCTTAATAATAGTTAATAGCAGTTGATGCTATTATCTCAGTTGTCTTAATGCAAATAAAAGGTAGACTTGTGGAGCAATACTGTCAGTGATTGCATTAATATAAGGCATTCAGTTCTCTTAAACAGATAAATTTTAATATGTGTATATTAAATTAGATAGAGAATAGAACCCATAATTTTCTTGATTGGTTAAAATGATATTTATAGATCTTATTGAAGATGCCATACGAATGACAGCAGTGTTAGAAGTCTTGAACTATGGACAGATATTCATGCAATGTGGGCCTTTGGTATTCGCTGGGGTTTGGTTCCACCCCCCACCCCGTGGATACCAGAATCTTGGGATGCTCAAATCCCAATTAAATAAAATGGCATCATAAAATGGAGCTCCTTATATAAAATGGCAAAAGGTTTTCTTTTTGGAATTTATATATTTTTGGAATGTTTTCAAGCCTTGGGTGCTTGAATCCATGGATGAAGAATCTGTGAATATGGAGGGCAGACTCTGTTGTGGATCCAGGATTCAATTAATCCTCTCAAAGAAATTCGTAATGCTTTGAATAGAGATAATAGAGCCAGAGTTGAAGAGACAAGTGCTGTCATGTGTATGAAATAAAACTTTCCTTTTACTGTACTTTTATGATGCAGATAAGTATCCTGACATAAGCATTTATGCATCATATTAAAAATATTAAAGATTCTTTAATCTTTACATCAGTATCAATTGAAATCAAAAGTGTAGGCAACCAGAGGGCTGAAATTGTCAGTCACTAGCAAAAGTATCCAGTTCCATATTGTTTGCCAACCCTTTGTCCTTCCCACCCTTGTGTTCTTTCCCTCCCAATGTGACATGATTTTTCTCTCATCATCCACTCACCTGTCCACACTGGCAGACCTACTTTTCTCCCACCTATCCATTTACTCTTATGCCCTTCATTTCCTATGGAACTGGCTGCTTTTTGTTTCTCCTTTTCCATTCTTTTTCTTTTCTTTGCTCACCCACTCTTCCCAAATGACACTTCTTTCTCTCTACCTTGGTACACCTTCTCTTTCCCTTTGTTCTTTCTGTTCTCCCCTGTCCACTCTCCCCACTCTTTCTATCTTCCTGGTCTTTGTCCCACTTCATTCTAGTGCTCATTCTGCTTTTTGGTCTGCTCACTTTCCTTCTGTTCCTTACAGAACCTTCTCTTCCTTTCTCTCTTAACTTTTTGAAGAGTTTGTGGTCCCTATAGATGGAAACAGAAGCCTTAGGGCAGGGATCCGTCTAATTTAAGATTGTATGTACAGCACTGTGTAAATTTACAGCACTATATAAATAAAGTTTAATAATAATAATAATAATAATGTTGTTGTCTGTACCATATCTGTGACTCACTTGGAGGTACCAGAGATTCCCTGGAAAGATGTATGTGCAGCTTCCTGTCCGCTGGTGAAGGAACTTTAGTTAATTAAACCTTTTAAAAAACCTAAATATCCCCAGGGAGATTCCCTCCTGCAAAGCTTGGCTTAGATGGTATATCACATTTCAGGTGTCCAGTGGATTTCACTGTAGAACTATGGTGAAGACACATCCACATGTACATGGATGCACACATAAATTTTCCAGTATTACTGGTTTTCTTAATATTTATTCACTTATATCCCACCTTTTCCCAAACCTAGTTCATCAATAGAACCATTACTGTCCAATGAAGGAAAGCAGTAGTGCCATTGTGGTTTGCTTTGATCAGAGCTTACTTGGAATATTATGCCCAGTTCTGGGCACCATAGTTCAAGAATGATATTAACAAACAGAAACATGTCCAGAGAAGGGTGATCAAGATGGTCAAAAGTCTACAAACTTATGCAAAATCATGCATCTCACTTGCCTCTTTATTCAGCCATGTTCTTACTTGCATGTTTGGTAGCAGAGGACATCTCATGTTTGTTTTCCCGTCATGGTTCCCACCTCCCACCCTCAAAATAAAAACTTTTCTCATTTTCTTACTGAGAAAAACTTTTTCTTACTGAGTTGTAAAAACGAGACTAAATTTGCTACATTTAGTTCTTTGCTATGGGGAATTCTAGAAGGATGCACTTGTGCAAGATTGTTTAACAACAAGGGGAAGGTTCAGTAATGCTTAGATCACAGCTAGGGACGTTTGCAATTGTTTGCAATTCTGCTATGTACACGAGGGTGTGAAAAATGTCTGTATGTTTTTTTAACTAGTATATAGATTCAGCAGACCTTGAACATAAAACAGAGGCTGAGAATCCAGTGAAATATCATCAAGCCTGGCAAAAACTTTGCAAAGCAGAGTAAGTTTCACATTTTATTGTTTTACTGCTTCATTACTTCTATTACTTGGCATTTGTTAATTCCTTACTTAACTTTAGAATAGTATTGAACTAACACATTTTGATTTCATAGTTTACACGAGAGCTGGATAGTTGTGTGTGCATGTGTATGAAGAGCTCAGCCATCAAACTGGTATCGTGAATTTGCTCATTTAATTTATTTCCACTCATGTCATAATAATCTGAACAACATAGAAAATTATATTGGATTAGAAACATTTGGATTTTAGTTCAGATTCAAAGAGAATAACACTACACAAATAATAAGATGGTGCAGCATATATTCTGCTTAAAAGGTTTTTTAAAAAGCCTTTATTTTGACACAAGATGTGTTATGCGTTATGATGGTTTGTTTAAAAATTTGGTAGGCCGCAAAACATTAATGCCACACAGATACAATTAAGATAAGACCCTGTGTTTGAAGGAACTTACTTTAAATTCAAATTAACTATATGTTTTGCATAACAGACACACACAGAACTCTGTTCTCTAACAGTTTGGCAGCTGCCAAGCAGGTGCATCATGCAGGGGGGCAGTGGTGCAGCCCGCACTAGGTGACACCCCAGAAAGGGAATGATACTGGGTTGCCCCCCATGCTCCCCCCTGTGCTGTCCCTGTGTGCAATTCCACCCCCCACTCTGTCCCCATGTTCCCCCACATGTTCTTCCACCCACCCAACCCTGTGCCATCCTGTCCTTTTCTTCATCAGGAAAAGGATGGGGCAGTACAAAGGAGAGGGAGCATGTGCCACCCCCCAAAAGCTCTGCTCCCAGCACTGGGTGACACCTGCTGCGGGGACGCTATTGTTGCAGGCATAGAGTGGGTTCACATTGGTTCCCTTAGAGAACCCACGTTCTGAGATTTTAAAATATATCTGATTTTATAAGAAGCTAAAAATACCCCTAACACTCTTTCTGGGTAAGTGGGGCAGTTTTATGATGTCCTTTCTAGGGCTGCTTCAGATATAAGACAGGCCTTGCTTAAATCAGAAGTTAACTTCCAGTTTGCTTCCTGGTGTTAAAAAGACATTTTCTAGGTCTAAAAATAGCTCATGGAGGCCCCCTCCCTTTCCCATCTGAAACTGCATTTATGGCCAAAATTACACCTCTGGAGAAAAAAAAAACTAAAAAATTTTCCAGCCAAATGTTTGTGTGGTTGGAAGCCTTTAAGGACCACACAATTCCACACCTTCCCAAGGGGGGGCATTTTTATACAAATTTTTTGTTTTGTTTTGGAAGAATTGAAGGCTGGGAGTCCTTGGCATCTTACAAACAGACTGATGCTGCCTTGAGTCCCTATATTGGAAGAAAGGCAGTATATATGAAGATGATGGTGATGGTGATGGTGATTGATGATGATAGGCACATGCAATTCATGACCCAAGCTTTACCCTCCCCCAGCTAATATCATCTAAGTTTCTATTCAGTTTCCCATCTGTTGCTGTCTTTGCACTCTGTATTTTTCTCCAGTTGTGTATTAGTTCCTGGAGGTTTTGGACACAGGGGAACTGAAGGAAAAGTTCAAGCAATTTCCTGGGCAAGGAAGAAGAAAAAGCCTTTTCTTGGTAAGATATTTACAGCTATCTTCAGTTTTGCATAGTTTATTAAAATCAGTGAGCCAGCATGGTACATTTGTCCTCCTTACTTTGAGAGTTTGGTCATCAAAAGGGTTTGTGAATCATTTGTTGTTGTTGTCCAGAAACAGCCCAAATGAATAAAGTGTCCAATTCAAACCCTACATTCTGCTGCCATGGCTACATGTATTCTACACAATTGTAGGCCGTCTAATACTGTAATGGATTTCCTACTAAATGATCTAATTTAGTTCTCAGTGTTTGAAGTAAAATACTATCTAGTTCATATGTCTGTTACAGTGAAATATACAATTTTAAACAATTATAGTCCCATTGAAAGTAATTTAGGACCAAATTGGAACTTGTTGCTTTCCACCCAGCAGACAAAATGAAGCCTGTGTGGTTGTATTAAACTGAAGAAAATCTCAGTTTCCATTACATTTAAAATACAAATTGAATGGGTTTTTTTTATCCCCCATATCTGAGGAGAGAGTTTGAATGTTCAATGACAGACATGTCCACTACAGTCATCAGTACCTGACAAAGGAGCTATACTGTGCATGGGGTATGGGCTTAGCGTCTGCATGCTCTAAGTGCTTATGCTGCCACCCAGGCGCCATTTTGGGGCATGCCCTTCTAGACGGCACGCAACATCATACCGCACCTCTGCTGCAGCACCCAAATGGCGCCGGCTGGAAGGGGCATCATAACGCTGCGCCGCAACACTTATGAAGCCCCCTTCCAGGGAACTGCTAACGGCTTCTTTTTGCTCCCTCCAGGGAGCAGATCGGTGCCTCTGCTTGTGGTTGCTGCAGCGCTGATCTGGGTTTAAAAGGGGTGGCTGCATGCTACCCATCTGGACTGCCCCAAAGTCTGAGCTATTGTAGGAGAAGTCTGTAAACTGATCTGAGGTTATCGGAGACCTAAAGCTTAATTGATCTCTCACTTATGAACTAATGCATATTAATTTTTTGTACTGGATAGGATTTTAGTTCTCAAATTTGAAATAAAAGTTTGTTTTTATAAGAATTGTGGCTCATCAGCTTCGGCTGTGCCCTTTCCTGGAACCAGGGGACCTCGAAGGTGTAGTACATGTAGTACATGCACTCATAAGACTCGATTTCTGCAATGTGCTCTACATGGGGCTCCCCTTGGGCTTAGTTCGAAAACTTCAGTTGGTACAGAATATGGCAGCAAGGCTAATTACAGGAACAGTAAGGAGTGACCATATTACACCAATATTGAAGTCACTCCACTGGCTGCCTATTAGTTTCCGGGCGCAGTACAAGGTGTTGGTTACCACCTTTAAAGCCCTACATGGCTTGGGCCCAGCTTATCTAAGGGATCGCCTGCTTCCATATAATTCACCCCCTACACTCAGATCCTCTGGGAGGAACCTATTGCAACCAGTGAAGACCAGATTGGTTGCAACCTCCCAGAGGAGTTTTTCTGCAGTCACTCCCACTTTATGGAATGGCCTGCCAGACGAGATCTGTCAAATTACCAACCTAGATGGCTTTAAAAAAGTCATTAAGACGGATTTCTTTTGGCAGGCCTTCCTGGAATAAATCACTCGGCCAAAAATATCCCCCCACATAGGCACATAGGACAACAACTCTGCCACTGTTATTGTTGGGAACTGTTGTTATTTAATTTAATTTAATTTTAATTGTTTTATGTAATTTTTAATCATAATTTATTTAATTCCTTTTTAAGGGGGGTATTTTACATATATTGTTGTATGGTTTTAAATACTGTAAGCTGCTTTGATTGCTCCAGCAAAAGCAGGGTACTAGTATTTATAAATTGTTGCGTATGGCTTCAAGACCCCTGAACACTGCTCTGCTCAAGTCCTGCAGGCTCAGGCCCATGGCCTCTTTGACTAAGTCCATCCATGTGGTTTCCCACTCTTTCTGCTGCCTTCCACATTTCCTAGCATTATTGTCTTTTCTAATGATTCATTCCTTCTCATGATCTGGCCAAAGTATGATAGTCTTAATTTAGTCATCCTGGTTTCTAGCGGGAGTTCGGGCTTGATCTGTTCTAGGACCCATTTGTTTATCTTCCTGGCCATCCACAGAATCCTCAGCACTCTTCTCTGGCACCACCTCAAATGAGTTTATTTTATCCCTATCCACTTTCTTCACTGTCCAGCTCCTACATTCATACATGCTGATGGGAAATACAATGCTTAGACAATCCTCACTTTGGTGTTCAGAGTTATATCTGTACTTCTTATAATTAATAATAATAATAATAATAAGAAGAAGAAGAAGAAGAAGAAGAAGAAGAAGAAGAAGGTTTATTTATAACCCACTCCTCTAATAGAATACTCGGAGCGGGGTACAGCAAATTAAAAAATACAAGAATAAAACAACAGTCAAATCCCTTCCCAACCTCCCCCGCCTTAAGACTAGATTAAATCAAAACTAGTTAAAATCAGTTAAAAATAATAATAAAAATAAAGTGCAGTTGATGGGCAGTACGAGTGCAATCCCCAGTGGGTGGGATCAGAAGGTTTGAACAGAGGGACAGCTAGAGTTAATCCCCCGGTGCCATTTACATTTTCATTTGCATTATTAGGGTCAGGGGTTGGTGATATATTATTCCCTCTTCAGGGGAAGGCCTGCCAGAAGATATGCGTCTTTAAGGCCTTTTTAAAGCTGGTCAAAGATGTAATGAGACGCATCTCATCCGGCAGGTCATTCCAAAGTTTAGGGGCGGTAGCTGAGAAAGTCCTCTGGGAGGTTTGCGACAGCCTGGTTTTCATAGGCTTCAGCAGATTCCTCCCAGAGGACCGAAGTGTGCAGGGCGGTTCGTATGGGAAGAGGCAATCCCTAAGGTAAGACGGGCCTGAGCCATGTAAGGGTTTGAAGGTTAATACCAACACCTTGTACTGTGCCCGGAAACTAATGGGCAGCCAGTGGAGAGCTTTAAGCACAGGTGTTATGTGATCTCTCCTTGATGTTCCTGTGACAAGCCTGGCTGCCATGTTCTGAACTAATTGAAGTTTCCGGGTTAGGCACAAGGGTAGCCCCATGTAGAGCGCATTACAGAAATCCAGAGGTGAGGTTACTAGAGCGTGTACCACAGATTCCAGGTCTTTCGTATCCAGGAAAGGGTGCAACTGGCGTATCAGCTGAAGCTGATAGCAGGCGCTCCTGACTACCGCGTTCACCTGACTGGTCATGTGAAGCGATGAGTCAAGGAGTACCCCCAGACTGTGAACAGAGTCCTTAGAGGAGAGTGTGACTCCACCTAGGACTGGAAGGTGTATTCCCAAGCCTGGTTTCGAACCGTTAACTGTTAGTACCTCCGTTTTGTCTGGATTTAGCTTCAATCTGTTTTCCCTCATCCAGTCCATTACCGCTGCAAGGCAGTCATTAAGAGGAGAGACGCCATCTGAAGTCTGAGCCGACGATCTGGTCATATAGATATATCTGAGTGTCATCAGCGTACTGGAGACACTGAGCTCCATGACTCCGAATGATCTCGCCCAGCGGCTTCATGTAGATATTAAATAGCATCGGGGACAGGATGGCGCCCTGAGGGACGCCACAATTAAGCTTAATTTTGGAGGAGTAACTGTCCCCGAGCCTCACCCTTTTATCCAGTTTTTCATAGCTACCCTTACCAATTCTAGCCTTCTTCTAATTAATGCAGTCTCCATTCTGATTAATGTTTGATCCAAAGTATAGGAACTCTTTTACTATATTTGTCTAGTTACCCTAAAGGCACTAGATCTCACCTGATCTTGGCAGTGAAACAGGTCAGCCCTGGAGACTGGCAGCAGAAAACAGGTGCTGTCAGCTATGTTACAGAGGAAGGAACTAACAAAACCATCTAAGTATTCCTTGCCTAAGAAAACCCTGTGAAATTCATGGGGGTGCCATAAGCAGACAGACAGCTTGAAGGCACATACACAGACACAAGAATATATTGTGTCTCTGCTTAGTGAATAGAAAATAAATAAATTTGCTGTTATATTTTTAAATAGCTGGTATTATTTTATAACTTCTAAGAATTTATATAGAAGCAGTGCTTAAGTATTAAAGTTTGATTTAACTTACACATAATTTTTTTTACATAAATTATAGAAACACATAAACTCATAGAGAGACTGTAGTTGCTGAAGATTCATGATAGTTGGCCAGATAATAACCTTGGATTTTAATATACCTGTACCTAAGCTCTAGGCAATGAATATGAGACAAATACTCTGCTGCTATACACAAGGGTGGTTGCAAAAAAAAAAAGCACACCAACCCCCAAACCTGGATTAGAATCTTCAGAGTGCCCTAAGTAAAATAAACTTTTTAAATTAAAAAACACACTAAGGAACAGTGAATTTGGGTGTGTGCAGGAATTTTACTTCTGAGAGACAAGCAGCTGGCTACATTCAGACATTTTTGTTGCCTGTATGCAGAGATCTCTTAAGACAGAGTTTCCTTCTACCAGTCTTCTTGTTAACGTCATCATAGTAATAAGATATGCATCACAATATCAACAAGTTTAAAATAAAATTTTATTTTAAAATAAAAGTTTATTTTAAAATTAACATATTTCTATTTCTCTCAGTAGTACGGATAGCGACTCATTATGAAATAAAATTTTTGATGAAAGATATGCACCTGAGTAATGGTGTTGAGTATCTTCCTCGATATTAAGTCAAAAGCTAACCTGCTGGCTATGTTCAGAAACCTGTGATATATCTTAATTTTGCGTTAAATATATAGTACCCATCTTAGTATGTGTATTTTAAAACAGACTCCACTGCAAAAGTGCTCCGTGCTATTGCACTGTTCTTAGGTACTTGACACCACATAAACCCGGCCATGTGAAACGTCTTGGTTAGGTTGCTGCTAGCAGAGACCAAAAGGTACCTGTTACAGCGATTTGTGAATAAATATAATATACAAAGTCACATGTTTCATGGCTGTTGGAGGTGATGGTGATTGTAGTTCAGCTCATCTGGAGGGCATCAATTCTGAGAACATTAGTTTAATTGAAGGCATGGTAATTACAGTTCTGTACTGTTAATAACAGTAAGGCTAGTGAAAGTGTTGTAGGAAGAGTTCAAGATGTTACATGGGGTTGGATGAAGGAGAAGAAGAAAGGAGTGTCAGGTGTTAGAGGGACAAATAGGAGAGAAATATGTGAAGATACCTATGGTTCAGGCCCTTGCATGCTTGTTTTTTCTTCATTTAATAGGACTGAGGGGAGGGGGGAATTCATCTTGGGATGATGGCATAGGGCTGAAGGGACCAAAGGATTAAAGGTTCTGTCCTCCAATGTTCCCAATTTGGATCACTCCCTCATTTGTGCTATTTTGGTAAGAACAAATAGGTACAAGAATTAATCACATTAGTAACACTACATCCATTTTGCCTCTGAAAGGAATAGGAATGGAAAGTGAATTGTTAGGACCAGTGAAACAAATAAGAGGAAAATGAGAGTATTGGAGAAAAGAAAAGAGGAAGGAAGAATGACACTTGCAGGAGGGAAGGTGGCAAGAAGAGGGGAAAGAAAATAATGTGTTAAAGTTACAAGATCAAGCAAGAAACTAAAGAAATTGAATCAAAAATGGTACAAAGAAAAGAAAGAGGTAAAAGGAAGGAATCCATGAAATCTGGGTCTTGGTTAATAGTATCTAATGGGCATCAAAGGGTGTGTATAGGGCACAGATGTGTTTGTGTTTCCTCCCTGCAACGTTTTATGCTTTCCACCTGGGTAGTTTGGAATTTACCTGTTGTCTTTCCTGTGGCCGTTTTGTGTCCAGAAGCTGAATAAAATGCCAGAGTTACATTAGAAAGCCAGGCTGTTAGGATTTTAGCATGAGTCTACTATTTATTTTATTCTAAGGTGCCAGTACTTTTAAAACTTTCCTGAATGTAGGTAGTGGTTAAAAGGAAAGCAATATGCTGCAGCAGTGAATGAAAAATACTGTTGGGTTTACATTTTATTTTAGATTTCTGCCCTACTTTTTCACCAGTGTATTCACAAAATAGATAAATGTGCTCAGGATCATGACATAAAATATATGAAATTTGTGTGTGGCTGTGTTCATTTACTTTTCTTTTTTTCCCCATTTCTGATAGGAGTCTGCTTGGGAATGCAGCTGGCAGTAGTGGAGTTTGCAAGGAACTGTTTAAACTGGAAAGGTATGTTTTCTTGTACAAAAATGGTTCACTTAAAACCTAAGATGAAATCTCAGCAGCTGAAGTGAAATGTGTTTAGCTGGCAACAGTTAAGAAATCTAGTGCCATCGCTCTAGTGATCTTCTTCATCACCTCTATCTTCAATTGAAGTTAAGGTCCAAAACACACTGCAGAAATAATCCACTTTGAGACCGCTGTAACTGCCCTTGCTCAATGCTAGGGAATTCCGGGAACTGCAGTTTCATGAGCCTTATCTGTCAGAGAGTTCTGAGGCCACAACATATTACAGATCCCAGGGTTCCCTAGCACAGAGCTAGGGCAGTTAAAGCGATCTCATACTGGATTATTTCTGCAGCATGTTTCGGACCTAACTTTTGTCCAGATGAAGCAGGTACAGATGTTTAGAAATTGACAAGGCTTGATGTCATTTACTGATCATAGCAGTTGGAAAGTAGCTTAATATAATATGAATTGGTGATTAAAATTTGTATGGATCCTCACACCAACATTTCACTGATAGTCTGGCAAAGATATTTTTCTGACAGCATAGCTGTCTGGCTAAAGGGTACTTAGTGTCATGTAGGCCAACCCAGTCATGTTCACTGAAGTTTATAGATATCTCTAGTCAAAATATTCTGATTCTCAACAATGAAATTTACATTTGCTTAGGTAAAGGATATATTATTATTATTTTACATCAACAGAATCAATGGATGCAAAATTTATATGACTGATTAACATTTTAAAATCTTCTACAGATGCAAATTCTACAGAATTTGACTCCGATACAAAGAATCCTGTCGTAAGTACTGATTTCTTGCTATGTTTTTAAATAGGTATTTAGTTGGATCCAGACTTATTCATGCTTAGACTACACCCCTTGAAATCAGTGTGACAGGTCAGTAATGTCTGACTTAAGTTCCACTAATTTCAGTGAGTATTCTAAGTAGAAATTGAGCCACTTGTATGCTTGACATTCTGCTATTAAATATCTGAGCCAACCATAATCTCATTAGGCAGAAGTTTTCTCTCTACAGGAGGGGTGGGCAGCTGTGGAAGGCTAGGGGCTGTATTAGCCCCCTAGAAGACCTTGGATCAGTGATTACAAAAGTGGGTGGTATGCCCCCATTGGGGGCAGTGGAAAGATCCAGGGGGCAGTGAGGGGAAAAGGAGGTATCAAAGGGGTAGTGAAGGAAAAGGGGAAGAGAGGGGGCTTCAGTCAAAGTATTGGTGCGCAAGAAAGACAAGGGGAACCAGCAGCTTTTAGGACCATGGTGGGGATGAGGGTTGCATGGAACTTCTTTTCAGGGTCCCTTTCAACCACCACACAGCCACACTGATTGTTACATATGGTAGTGTCTCCCACTCTTTGCCTGCCTGCCTGCTTGAGCTCACTCCCTTAGCCACGTTTTTTGCTAGTAGTAGTGATGACAGTTGTGAAACTCTTGTGAGACTTGGGCACAGGGCATCGCTTCTGTGGCTCGAAGCACTGCCATTTTGGAACAGACTGATTGATTGGAGCAAGGAATCCAGTCATGTGTTGGTGGGGAAGAAGTGATGGCAAAAAAGAGCTTTCACATTTTGGACCCTTGCTTTGTTAGTTTTGCCGGGACTTGGCTGGCAGGTTGGATCTGTGCTTCTGCTCCTGTTTTCTTTCATCAGACAGGCTGAGGGAAGAGAGAGCACAAAAAACAACGTTTGTGTGTGTGTAGGGGAAACCTTGAAGTTGTGTGGGAAGCTATGTCTCTGGGGAAGGACAGGGAGGAGTATACCAGGTTGATTGTTGGAAAGAGTCCTTCACCTTGAAGCTGCTCCTGTAGTCAAACTATCTTACTTTCCCCATCTGTGCCAGTCTCCAGTCCAGAGCATGCAGCCTCTGTAAAACCCCTACACATACACCAGCTGCACCCCTCTTTGCCCCAGCGAAGAAGGATTTAGAGTCCTTTCTTGCCAGGGAAAAGTTTCTCCCATGCTTCTGGTCACCTTGGGAGCAGCAACCAAGCACCTGGCTGAGTTCTGAGTCCTCTTGTCTGTACTGGTCTATGCCGCATGGCCAGCATGGATGAGTTACTGCTCAGCCAGTCACTTGGTTGCTACTCCCAGGGTGACCAGGTGCAAAATGAGCAGCAGCAAAGATTGGTTGGTTTGACTTTGCTGTAGAACAATAGACCTAACATCAAGAAATACATTTTGGGGTGTTAGAGTTGTTGCCCAAGAGAAAAGGGTGGTACCTCCAAAAGGTTTTGGGACCACTTTCTTAGAATGTTGCACCTCTTCTAGCAAAGAGAGAGAGAGAGCACCTAAACACTTGGAGGCATTTTCACCATGTTTTGGGTTTCAAACACGGTCTTTCCTAATTTGGCCCAAGTAACCTGCAAAATGGTTGGGGAAAATTCACCCCAAACCCCCCAGTAAACATTTTGGAGCATTTCAGGACAATTTTTTAAAAGAAAAATTGCCAAAATTATTTTTGGGATCCTAGGGATCCCCCAAACGTGGTAAAATTTATCTGTCTGTCTGTCTATCTATTCATCCATCCATCCATCCTCCTGGTTCTCGAAGGACACAAAAATGGCACTAGAGGGCTGCCCACCCATGCTCTATAGGAACATAAATTGAAGCTAATTTATTAATATGGTAGTTTTTATGGTCTTATGGTTAACCCTGGCATTGAGTATGTATTCTGGCACTTGGTTCATTTGATTCCTGGGCAATACAACTTTTTAAAAATAAATTTTCAAATGAAATGTCATCACTGCAGTTGGTTGGTCAAACAGTAAAGAGTTTACAGGTAGATTGTAGTCAAATTCAAATAAGCCTTATTTCTGAACATTATTGTGGATTTATTGTCACATGTGCCTGTGGATTTATTGCCTACTGTGAATTGCTGAGATCAGATGCTAAAGCTAAGAATAGAAGCTTAAACAAGAGCCTGGAATACAGTTAGGAAATACTGTACTTAGGAACATTCATGGGCAGAAAGTGTCTAGTGTACATGCCAGGTCTGACTCATGCAGAGGCATTATAATTCCTGCCAGTCATGGGATCTGATGTTGAATCCTGCTGCTCTTTTTATGCCTGAAACAGCTGGAAGGTCAAAACATGTACAGACATGTAGAACCTACATATTTAATAGTTCAAACAAAAGATTTGTGGCTAAGGTGAGATTTGGGCCTTGAGCATCCTCTGGCTCATGGCACAGACACTCAGCTACTCTGCCACACCAGACCTCAGCTACCCATAAGCTGTTTAAAAGTCTCATTTGGAAATAACATATAAAACATAATGTAAAAGTACATGGAGTTCCTCCAGTAAGATAAATTTCTGTAAATATTTTAAATCCACTGTTAAATTACTTAGAAAGAATATTCATTTTACCGGTCATCATAAATGAATTATTTTAAATCAAAATGGATATTTATTGAATGACAGCCATCTTTTCACAGAGATGGTTTTTAGAAATGCAACCATTTTCAGAGTCCATAATTGGATGGATTTGGGATCTCACATGTCTTCTTTGTCTTCATCCTCTTCATAGGATGGTTTAGGATCCAAAACCGGTTAATCCAGTCAAAGTAGATAATCCAACCAAGCCACTTAACTTGCTCATCAGTGATTTAAAATCATTAAAGTTGATTTTTCCATCTTTATCTATGTCTGCATATTTGACAATGTCATTGAAAGACATTGAACTCTGGATGGATTTTGTTTTGTAGGGAGGGGGGAATAATAAAAAACAAAACAAATTAGTTTATGTAGACAATTTCAGAGAAGAAACATATTTTCAGAACATATTTAAGTTAAATGATGTCATAGGATCATGAATAACATTTGTTATTAACTCATACAGTGCGCCTGTGCCATATGCAGGCATGCCATACGCAGGTTTCAGCTTACACTGAAGGCACGCCACAGAAAAAACAATGGTGCTTACCTGTGGCATTCACGCCATGCTGCATGCACTTGCCCCATTATTTTCAATGGGGATTGAGCATACACATTTTTTCCCTTACATGGGGGGAGGGTCCGGAACTAATCCACCATGTAAGGAAAGGGCCCACTGTGGTTGTATCTCTATACAAAATTTGAGGTAAGCATCTTCATCTCTGCAGAGTTTAAAGACTGTCATAATTTTATCAGCTACATGTTGGGTATATATTTTAAAAAAGTGGTTTATCATGTGAACCATTTCTTTCTTTCTTTTTAACCACTTACATTTTTGATACAATTTCTTACTAGGAATTGAAGATAAAAGCATTCTTTTGTCTTCTTAGGACTGTTCTTAGAAGTTGTATTTGTTTTTTAATGGAAAATCAGACTGTACTTTGCTTACTATGTCAGTGAAGAAAAGTAGGGAGGCATTTTTAGGGGAAAAAACCCTGTGACCTCATCATCCTTCTGCACTCATTAAATATATCAGGCCTTTAACTCTGTTCTAGACATATGTCTTTGTAGAAATATTTGAGGGATTCTTTTGTAGAAACTTGCAATGAGTTCCCGTCTAGGAAACACTGTGAGCCCTGCTGCTGTTCTCAGTCCTTTTAGCTTTAGCATTCAAAATTTTACTTATTAGTGGACAGAATCGTCTGTTGAAGTTACAACTATGTAAACTACAATTAGGCCCTCGTGACTGTTACATATTCACAATCCCTAATTTAGGAACTGTGTGGGCATGGCAAAAGTCCCTCAATCCCCATTTACCTGGAGGCAGCCACTGCAATTGACTCCATTCTCCTGGAGTGGGAAGCAGCTGGTTGATGGTCCCACTCAACCCCATGTGAGAGACTCGAGGGGGAATTGCATCAGGGTCCATGAGATCGCTTATGGGAGACAGCATCAGCTGCTTCCCAAGCGACTGGTGAACTGACCCCCAATGATCACTGTGACTGCTCCCAGGTAAGTGTGGATTGGGCTTGGGGGGATCAGACTGGGATTCCAGCAAGAGTTTATAAAGTGGTTGCTAACCCATTTTCAGCCTGAACAAGGTCCCAAGACAGTTTGCAAGAACAATAAATAAAAACTAATTTAAAGTAACATGATTAAAATAGAAGGTAAAATCCAGTGTTAGACAGTCAGATTTTGTTTTTGTGGTATGGTTTCCCTATCCTGCTTTCCTCTAGCAGTCTCCCAGTTACCCCCTCTCCAGAAACACTGTGCTGCAAAAGGTTCTTAATTCTCCAGAGCAGATCTTCAGGGTGCTTTGCAGAGGGATGGGGGAAATGATACATTCTACTGCTGGAAGCTGTACTACCAGTGGAAGGGATTAAATGAATTTCACCCAGCATATTAAAAGGAAATCAGTTAAAAACCATTAAAAGCCAGGTGGAATTAAACTATTTTGACTGGCCAGCTAAAAGTGATTTAGTCATTTGGCAGGGAATTCTGTAAACAAGGAGTTGCCACAGAAAAGGACCTGTTATGTATTCCCATACTCCTTCCAACTGAACTTTTTTTCTGCTTGGAGTTACAATAGAACCTCTGAAATGTAATTTGAGAAATCTTTTCCCAGTGAAATGTTTTGTTGGTGTTCCAATGAGTTTACCCATCTATTCTGT
This sequence comes from Urosaurus nigricauda, assembly GCA_034509955.1. Lineage (NCBI taxonomy): Eukaryota > Metazoa > Chordata > Lepidosauria > Squamata > Phrynosomatidae > Urosaurus > Urosaurus nigricauda. Next base: position 91,545,823 of record JAOEGL010000003.1, read on the forward strand.
AATCAAATATAGCTATTTTGTCGCCTTCTTCAGAGGGGATATTATCCCTTTAAAAGCATTATTCTTACTTCATCTGAAATAATATTTTTATGTACATAATTATGCACGGCTACAGTATCAAAAATATTGTAACTAAACACATTCAGAGGCTCTCAAATTGATTTATTAAAACAATAATATATTATATATATATATATATATATACACATATATATATATATATAATGTGTGTGTGTGTGTGTGTGTGTGTGAAAATTAAAGTGTGGGGGATAAAAATGGCAGAACAGTTTTTCTTTTTAAATATATGGCTAAGTGAGATTCGTATCGAACATTAAAAATGATTTAATTCTAATTATTGTAATCTTCCATGAACAATGCTTTTGGCTTTTCTTGAGATAATATAAAGGCAAATATTCAACCATTAGCATTACTAGATTCATGTTGTTGTTTTCAGTAATGACCCAGTATATTTTTATTGTAATTAAATAGTTGTGTTTTTCTCCCTAGTAGAGGGCGGTTTCTATAAATGTTGTGAAATCCATACACCAAACCCAGAACATATTAGTGTCAGTGAACCTTTGGCCTCTCCATTCATATATTTAAAATGAATGGTGAGTTTTCTTTCATACTGAATTATCCCTACATTTCCATCCTTGCTGCCCAACATGTTTTAAATTCTCCAGAGCTGCTAAAAAGGTTTGCAGGGTGAGGAAAATAACAATATTGTGTTTTATATTTACTTGGCAGCATAGTTTTGGAAAGACTTACCAAAAAGTTTGTGAAGTTATCCCGAAGCAAACTCTGAAGTCCTTCAGTGGAAAGCAAACTAGAACTACCTTCTTTTATAGCATATTGAGTAAAGAGTTTTAAAAGGTTTTCAGTACTAAAGTTCTCCATGTTTTTGTTTATTGAAAACCTGTAAAAGAAAATGCAAAGGTGATATGTTTTGTTATTTATAAGGAGTAACACTAATTTCAACTGAAACGGCTTAATATGTATGGGAAAATTGTAAATTTATATACATACACTATAATATGGTGATTTATTTTATATTTGTATCTATTTTACCACTCATTCCTGAGGTAACCTGCTAGGGAAAAATGCTTTCTATATATGACATGATGCAATTGACTCTATCAATATAATCCTAGGCTTGTCTTTTTAAATGTTAAGTCTCAATGAATTTAATGGGGTTTATTCCTAAGTAAGAGCATATAGGATTTGCAAGATAAAACAGTACATTCATAGAAGATATTGAAACAGATATACAAGTGTATAAATCATATTTACCTGATGCTCCAAACCTAAGAGGCTTTAGCGATGTAATGTGAGAAGCTCTAGATTGGGACGCCCTTTATAAGTTTCACCTCCCACTCCACCCTGATTATGAAATTGTCTTCTTGTTAAAGAAACTTGTTGACAGTTGTTAGGCATGTTGGTAGTTTAGCAATCACACTTATTTCTTTAAAATTATGTATTTATTGCACTCTTTCTGCCCTGTCCATATAACTTTTTAAAGTTTTTTCCCCCTGGTGGTTATTTTGTGAAAAAGCTTCTCTGGAATTTTATTGTTGGAATTTTAATAATGTTTTGCAGCTTGACTTAGCATGTCAAATCTATTATTTGTTACCAGGTGCACCACAATATTATAACCTTTCCATAGTTTTCTTCATTCCTACTTGTATGTAATCCAGACCTCTGGAATGTCAGCACAGGGATACCCCATACATTTGTACACTGCATCGTTTCAAACAAGAAAGCACAGATCCCAGGATGTATCTTGGGAATCTCTTGAATGTGTCTCTCCTTACCAAAATTATTGAAAGATCATTCCAGAGGGATAGCTTAATGTCTCAGCTAGCATGCAAGAAGGTGAATATAAAGCACTACTCTGATCTAGCAACAGGGAAAGTAATTTTATGTCCTTTGTAACTAAAACAATTTCTGAATATAGGTTCTTTTTTATAACATTGCATTCATATTATCCTTTACCCTGAAGTTATAGAATAAATAATAGAATAATTTACAAAGAAAAAGTTGCTAGGATTATCATTTCAATCAGACTATTTTCTTTGTTAAATAAAAGCTAGATTTGTGTCAGTTAGCAAAACAAAATAAAAAACAAAACAAAAAGACCAAAATATGCTTCCATACTGTTCAGTTCCTCTTTATTACGATCCTAACCAGCACAGTCCATACTGCAGATACATTAGAGGACATGTATTGGGTGTTGGCAAGATGATGAGTAATTAGATTGTTTTTTTCCAGCAGAAAGGCATATAGCTAATCCTATAATAAAGTGAGATTACAGATATAACGACCTTTTATAATAATGTTTAAAGGAGGCTGCACTGACTTCTTTGGGTCATATACTCAGTTTAGTAGATTTGATTTCAAATCCAGTCCAGTAGCTTTCTTGAATTCATTACAGCGGGTCTGCCCCATCACAGGCTCCGGATTCATAGATTTAACCCATCATGGACTAAAAGTGCAGACTAACATAAATAAATAAATAAATAAATACCTGGTATCTCGTAAGAAGTGGTCCCAGGGCAGCAGCAGAGGCAGTGGCAAGTCCCAGTCACCAGGCATGTATCATTTGGCTTGCCTTCCAGGGAACCTGCCAGCCACCCACCTCTGTCTTGTGAAAGAACAAGGCGTGCTGCCATGTCATTCCTTCACAAGGCAAAAGTGGGCAGCTGGTGGGCTCCCTGAAGCAGAGGAAGCTGAAGAATGCACGTCTGGCACCCAGAGTTTGCTGCCGCCTCCACTGCAGCATTTTATAATAAGGACTTTGAAAACCTGCATTTGTTCATATCCACACAGGATCCTGGAACCAAACCCCAGCAGATACAGCAGGGCCACTGTATATCCAAGGCTCTGATCATACCTTTTGCTTCTCAGTGTCAAAGGAGAGGGATCCTCAGGTTCAAGAGGTCCCCCTTTATTGCCTTCTGGCCTGCTCTTCCAAGATGCAAAGCAATCCTCAACAAAAATGGGTTGATTGGTTCCTAACATCTCCTGGAATGTATTATTTCTACTCCTTTTCCTATATATAGATAACAGGTTTGTAGAGATTGTGTTACACATTAATCTAGCAGCTCATGAGGTTATAAATTACTGTTTATATGAGACTAACAGAGAGTAGGAAAGAGAAAGAGCCCTGGTGGTGCAGTGGTTAAATGCCTGTACTACAGCCACTCACTCACAACCATAAGGCTGCGAGTTCAATACCAGCCAAGGGCTCAAGCTCGACTCAGACTTGCATCCTTCTGAGGTTGCTAAAATGAGTACCCAGATTGTTGGGGACAATTAGCTTACACATTGTAAACTGCTCTGCGTAACTGAGGTCAGAAGTAGATTGCTGGATTACGTATGCCTGGTGATTGATAGTGTTTTAAATTTGCAAAATAGTACACTATTTATTTTGACTGAGAAACGCCACTACACATTTCTCATAGAGCATATATAAGCTAAGCATGTACACTGAATATTGGCAGCTTTAGGATATTTCATCCTGAAAATATTACTTTTCTATTTATTTCTTTCCTTTTCCTTTTCTGCATATTCTTTCAGCTTTGCTAATAAATAAGATCTATGGAAATGTTTTACTTCTTTATTCTTGCATGGATTTATTGATTGCTAAAAAAATTTGAAAACAAAATTAGCAGGCCCAGTGCCCAAAGGACATGACATTAATGATAGTACCTTGTAATTACTGCCGTTTTCAGTACAACACCATTATTTATTGAATGAAGTTAATTAATATTGAAGATTCTCATGATCAGAACATTTTTCAAAGGGTAGGCATGTTATTAGTCACTTCCAGCAAACAATGAGTTTTTTGGCACTTCAAATCTAGCAGATTTATTTTAGATGCATGGAGTATAGGGTTAGGGCTTCAAATATATATATATATATATACACATAAAACATAACACTTGGCAATACTGATGTATATGAAATGTGTGGAATTCATACATTAATCATCTGAAATAATTGGATGGTTATGACACATTGCCTGGCTTACATGCCCAGAGCATTGGCCAATATCAGAACAGAGCTTCATATGTTTCTGGTCATAAGCACCACTCCCAGTTCTTTCCATTTTGTATGTGTGTCATCTTATATAATGAGGGTGTTTTTGCTTCTCGACATTCAGAGGGTCTGTTAGCAAATAGTTAATATGCAGAAAATCATAGTAAACTGCAAAAGTTCAGACTGGGTTGGATTTTTAATGGCAAATTCTTAGTGGGTTCCTTCCATGGCAAAGTTTCAGGCATTATGATAAAGACAATTGGCAACATACAACTTGTATTGGTACTCTTTCATGCCTGGAACAATATAATTAATTGATTTTTGGGTGCATCCTCTGAGTCAGCAGATGATTATATTCTAGAATGAAACTGCCTATTTGTCAGTCTCTGATGAATCAGTACCATGACACTAATTAATCTGGGTTTGTATTTATAAAATATTCACATTTCATTTATGATCTATAGCCTTTCAATTTTAATTACAGACTAATTCAAATATTGTAGATTTTTTCCCCTCAAGAATGTAATGGAGATAATAGAGTAAAGGGATCAAAACCAATGAATGTAATTGATAATATTCTGATTTCTTTAAAAAAAAAAGTAAAGATGTTTCATTAATAGAACTATATAATAGTTTAGCATGATGAGCATGTAATCAATTGGCTGGTCACTTAGTAATCTACTTGTATATCCTGTTTTGTGGTAACCTTTTCTGTAGTTAGTAATAGATCAGAGTAGAAGAGTGGCCATCAAGCAGTTATAGGTCCACTGTGTTAAGTTACCACTTGGCCTGTGGTCTTTTGTATTACTTCTCATGAAATACAGGAGCATGAAGCTTTTCAACATCATATTTGGCCTCTATTCTAAATGACTGATTTTATATTATAGTTTAAATTGTGTCCATTGTCTTTGTCATAGTGCCTGAAACTTTGACATGGAAGGAGCCCATCATGAATTTGCCCTTAAATATCCAAGCTTATGCTGACCCACAGTCTGAATGAAATACACCCCTTTATGTGACCCAGTTCCATTTGGATCTGATTGGGAGGCTCCCATAAACTTATTCTTTGAGCTAAAGAATTTGCCTGCCTGCAGTGCTGTCATCCTTTGAGAACAGCAAGTGTCCAAATCACCCTTGGGAGGAAGGGGAATGCAAGACGTATCATGAAAATAGCTTTGCCTGGAGTTCATAATAGCTGAATCTTAGTGTCTGTATACACATGAAATAGTTTTGCTGGTCTACACAGTCACTAATAATGTTTCATTGCAGGTATGGAGAAATTGGATTGATAGTATCAGAAGACTATAAAACAATGTGAGAATGTTTATACCAGAGCGGAAAAACTTTGGCGCTCTAGATGCTTAGGCCTATCCCATCAGCCCTACCAAACATTGCCAGTGGTAAAGGATTGAGAGTTGTGGTTATAAATATCTTAGGAGCTGTACCAGAAGAAAAGCAGGATATACACGAATAAATAAAAGTGAGGGCAAGAGATGCCTCAGTGTTTACATACATTATAGTTAGAGATTGCCTTCAGGTACCATCAATTCTAATTTTGTGTTTCTGTAAAGAATTACTATTGCCTTACTGAAGCTGAACCAGTGGGGATCTGAATCTAGACTAAATATTACACTGTGTAACTAGTTGTTTGTGAATTAACTGCCCTGGAGCTAGTGTTTCAGACACAAGGTATATGATATCAGTATGTGTTGAGACTGGAAGCATCAGAAGCAATTTTGTTTGTAGTAGGAAGCATAAGGATAGCTATAGTAACCAGAAATATAGGTCACATCCCAACTGGGATTGCTGAAACAGAAAAATGGATTAGAGTTGTCCCACACCCAGTAATTTCAACATATAAATATGCTGACATGAAGAGAGGGTGTGTACCGGAGCATTGGGTGGGGTGAAAGGGAAAAGGCAGAGTGACAGAGGGACAAAAGAACATTGTAGGAACTGGATGGGGGAAAAACAATAAGTAGATATTAATGAATGCACTGACTAGACAGTGAAGAGTGATAAACAACTGTTCATTAAAACAAATGACTACGAGGAGCATGTCATGAGTTATGATAGGTAACATAACCTAAAATGTGATGTATAGCCTTTGTATAACTTCTCCTTCTTTCATGTCTACTGCCACAAACATGGAGCAAATTAGGTTAAGCATCTGATGTTGAAGTTAGCGCTGTGTTCTTGTACATCTACCGCTTCTTTCAATAGGTGTAGTGAAAGATACATTCTGTACTAAGCCTGTGATGTAAGGATAGCTCAGAGAATAACAATGTGTGCATTTACTGAGATGTTTTATTATCACGATCATTATCTCATGTCTCAGAAACAAATTTATCCTTTGCTTTCAGGGTTCCTTTTCTGTATGGTATTGTTTTTCTTTCCTTTTAGTCACTGAAATATTCTTCTGTCTTCTTATACGGCCCATGTTATTGTCTTTTCCTTCTTAATTTGCCATAACAGCTTCAACCTCTTCCAGACAGACTTTATCATTATTTGTCCATTTCTTTGAATATGACAGATGTACTTGAAGTCAGTGAGTTTAGTAAGAAACCAGTACCTAATAGCTAATGGATATCTATAATCTTGGTAATAAGTGGTGACAATAAATTTGACATTAGCAAACTTGCTGCCTCTGCAAAATGGTCACTTGAGGTGTATAGACTTGCCACACATTAATTATTTTCCTTCCCTGATTATTTTATAGTACAGCTGCATATATATGATAATTCTGAATATATTCAGTTGGACATAATTTCCAATTTCCATCCTTGCTTTTTGGACTAGAATGCTAGTATCTTAAGATTTTACCTTTAGCAAAAAGTTAAAAGTGCTTTTTAAGAAAGTAGAAATACAATTCTAAATACAGTTTCTGGAAATAAGTGCCATATTAATTCCTGACAGTGAAGAGTATGAGTAGACATGCTTTTTAAACTCCCCAGCATTGACTGTGCTTTCAGTCTGGGTTTCTTTGAAAAGGTCTATGGAAGTACAGGTGAGCCCACCACCCCTAAACACTTCATTTAAACAAGAGAAAGCTTCTCAGATAGTGTGAAGTATGTTCGCATTTCATAAGATATGTATACATTTATGAAGCCATAAGTTGGTGCATTATTAGCCAGAAGAGAGATGCTTATGAATTGATTAGTTTTAATTCTATATTTTCTGTAGGCTTGTTACATTCAGCTCCAGTTAATGGGAAAAAATAGCAGACATTAATTGTATGGATGAAGCAACTGCATTTGTACATTTCCATGCTCTTCTATACCTAGTGCTGCCTAAATAAAACAACTCTGGGCCTGCATTTGGTGTGTCTGGAAATGGCTTCTCAATTAATTTTCATTTTACACTGACAGAGTTGATTAGGGCCACACATGTTACAGTCCTACTTGTTGAAAATCTTCCTTAGTTATTCAGTAGATATGTTCAGTAGAAGTGTTAAAAACATCTGAAAAGATAATGGTCCAATGTGTTTGAATTAGAATGACAAATAAAATAAATGGATGAGTAAATAAAAAGTCACTGCAAAACGTCTTAAAATATCTATGTGGGTTAGAAGGGAAGAGATACAACAGCCACAGCATGAAGCAGTGGGTTGATTTCTTGAAGATTTTAGTCCTAGCATGTCTCATTTTAAAGTGTATTCCATCCCACTGAAATCAACAAGAAGAAAAATACCTGAGGCAAGTGTAGATCAGGGGCCCGCTGACGCAAGAGCTCTACAGACTAACAAAAACACTCAAAGAACAGCCTGTTTTGGAGGATTTCTGAAGCAGACTTGTGTGAAGTTTTAAATCTGTGCATCTTTTCTCTGACATAACAGCTTCCCGGAGTAGAAATGCTACTCCCATTCTCTATCAACAGAGCTCCTCTCAGAGCATCATCACTCCTCTTGGGCTGCATCTGCACTGCAGAAATAACCCGGTTTGACATTGCTTTAACTACCATGGCTCAATGCAATAGAATTCTGGGAATTTTAGTTGTGGCACCAGAGCTGCACTTTCATTTAAATACCTTTTCATGTAAGCATGCTTTTAATGTGGAGGCAGGAAAGCTTCTTATTGGGATGTGTGATTTTTTTAAACTTTTCTTTGCCTTTTAAATAATTTTATAATATGCTTTTTATTGTTATTACAATTTTAATATTAAGGTTTTTTAATCGATTCTTGTTGGGAACTGCCTTGGGGCCGAAACTGGGAGAAAGGTAGTATACAAATGAATCAAGAGGCAGGGATCATGATATTTATCATTTTGACAGTTGAATCTTCTCTCTTCTCTCAATTTTTTTTCTCTGTCTTGCTGTGCCAGTTGCAGAGGTCTGAGATCTCTCACTTTATTTCTCTAACAGTTTTCTATCTCTCTTAATTTATTTAGGTTTATGGATCAGGTTTCCTTTCTAAGCTGTATTTTTCAAATATCTGTTAAACCCCACCCACCCACTGCACCCCCCGTTAACCACCACCACCCCTTTCTTCTCTGTTATTTTCCTTACTAATGGGTTTGAATGGTGTTGGAGGCTTCAGATGAATTAAAGAAAAAAAGAAAGGCGTCAAGAGTTTGGAGATCACTATAAAAACTGCCACAGCTCTCCTCAGTAAAGAAAACAGGGTATCAGTCAAAAGCCACCCCATGAAAGAGTTCTGTTGTCTGAGCAAGCCTCCAGTGAGAATTTACATATGATTCAATTGACTGCCAACTCATACAAGTCTCTGAACAAGCTGGAGAACTGGCACTGAGAAAATTGTTGTCTCCACAAATGAGTCTGAAGGTGTGGTTGAGGTTTCTTGTGCTTTTGCCTCATCTGCTTGTGTTTCAAAGTACTTTATTTATTTCTACCAGAATGTATCCTCTGTGATCTAGATTTTCTGTGGCTTTTGAAGCACAATCTAAACACAACCAAATGATAATAATAATTTAAATACACCATCTATTTCTGTGACATCTGTACTTTGTTGTTATTTTTAAAAAATCCATCAGTTAATTATTCTGTGAACATGATTACATGGGTGGTCTACTGATAAAAACAGTAGGGCCTGAAAATTTACTCATATGAATTTTTTGACCTTGATGTTCCTATGCTGTTTGCAGAAATGTCTTATATGTTCTTCAGGCAAAAGAACTTCATTGCCATGGGGATATGGCCAGTGCACAGATAATACTCCCAGTCTGCTAACCAGCTTGCAGGACTATGCACACATCTCTTGCCATGAACAAAAAGTTCCCCGTGATCTTAACCAAAGTTTGCCTTTAAACCAGGATGTGAAGTGTATTTCTGACCTTTGTTGAATTTAGTCTTGCTTATCTGTCTCACATTAGCCCAAGACAATGTAATATTAAACAGTTGTTATTTATATTGGACAGCGTAATTACACGGATAAGGAAATCACTGCATAGGTTATTATGTTTCAATGGCAGAGTTAACATTGCTTCTTCTCTAATCTTCTCTCAACTCTTAACATTAACTATGTGCCCAAACAAAGTTTAAACCAGCATAGGAAAGTCAGGACTATTGTGCAGTACAGAAGTGAAAACAGGTGCTAGGGAGTGCATTGTCCTCACAATCTCTTAAGCATAGGAAGCATTGCATGTGCATCATGTCCCACAGTTATCTACATCAATTCAACTAGATCTTAATCTGGATTTATTTCACAAAGGATTTGCCAAGTAACATATAGGTAATCCATGTAGGGTTGTCCTGTGTTATTTACGATGTGTTCATTCTTTGAGAAATCTTTATGGAGTATTCCTGTGCCAGTTTTCTTTGAAAGAATACAAAAACTATCTCCATGAAAAGATATGTGTTTCAGGTGAATTTAGGTGAACTGAACGCCATCCTTATTTTTGAGTTTCCCCATATCAGTTCAAGATCTGTAACAGAGGCTCATTTCTAGGTCCTTGAAGAATCAAAAGTAAGGCAGGTGGCAACTAAGGAGAATGCTTTCCCCCTGGTGGGATCCTGTTTGAGGAATGTGGATGTGGAGTGTCCTTTGCAGACCGATTCATATGGTCCCATCATTTTAACACAAGACAAAAGCTTCCATATTTTTCCAGGCTTTTAAACATTATTAACTTCTGTTGTTTTGCCTGGAGTTTTTTTTTCTTCTGCTGCTATACTGCTTTTTCAGTTACTGTTTATTTTTTGTTGTATTTCTATTTTTACTTCCTTAAGCTACTCTGATAGTATAAATAGACCTTTGAAAGAATTAATTTCAGAAAATAAATAAATACTCTACATTTTTTGGATACATGAAGCTTTCAAAAAATACAGCCAAAAATAAACAGCAACTGAAAAATAGGATAGCCAAAGGGAAAAAAAATTATAGTATCTAATTTCTCCCTCCTCCCCTACAAGTATCACCTACAGACACTTGTCCTTATATTTCTCTTTCTTTCATAAGAGTTAACCCTATCTTTCTTTTCTGGTGCTAGTTCTCAGTTTATTACATTTTGCATTGCCTTGACTGAATTATATCTCTTGTATGTATATGGAAAGTGTGAACATGAATGATTGTCTGAGCAAGAGTAACATTGCAGTTTGCTCATTAGTTGAGCACTTTTAGAAATATTTTTGCTTCTGAAGCTCCAGTTTAGTAATACTTAAAATGTTTATGTAATGGTAGCACTTAATTTGAATCCCAACTCAGTTTAAATAGCTATATGTAACTCTTGGGGATGTGAAAAGTGCCCATGCAAATCACATAGCAATGTAACCATATTTTATTCCTTTCTATAACCTTTGCTTTTCCAGTTGTAAGATTTTAAGGTTCCAATTTTATATCCATATATATGTGAGTAAGCCCCACTGAGCTCTGTGGTGCTCACTTATAGATAAGCTGCCATAGGATTGGATTGCAAAGTGTTAAACTTTGGCTGAATCATGCCCATTATTTCTTGCAAAAGTTTTCCAAAACTTAGAAGATGGACATGGTTAATGTACTGTATTTGGCACTGCTTCTTCAGATCAAGATCAAGAAACAGTACCATATCAGTAATTTGCAATATACATAAAGGTTTGAAGTAAAGTTGAGACTCCTCCATGACTCTTTATACATCCTGCACAATTGTTATGTTAATTTTTTGAGGGCTCTCCTTTTAATCCCCAAATGTTATTGTTAGAGGAATGCCCTCTACTGACAAGGGCTTGGTTAGTAACTTTAAAATTTTGGCTGAAAGTTATTATTTTTAAATTGAGCACAAGTTTACTTTTCTGTCTATCTCAGGAGGAATGCATGAGCTTTCTGGTCAAAGATTGTTGCCCCCAAAGCTGCTTTAATTGGTCTGTCATCACCACTTTTACATCTGTGTTATGACACTGGTCTCAAATCAGTAAAACAAAGACTGTGGGATATTGCTTTGGGCTCATTCATATTCATCCTTCTGACTAAGCACATTATACAGCATGGGCGTTTTTCATCTAGTTGAGTATTTAAAGAATTTGACTGTTGGTAATTATAGTAGACTTTTTACCAAGGCCAGATTTAATGCTTTACTCTCTGAAATGCTCCAAGGTAGATTTGCTGGTGTCCTTTATACTACAAAATTATGTTCCTGCAGAAGTCAGGAAGCAGAACCGATGAGGCACATATTTTTAATTTGTGGATTCTACAAGCAGGCTCATCAACATATGATTAATCTATTAATGGCATATCTACCAAGAAAATTGCTCCAATTTTATGTGAAATTCTTATTAGATTTCCAATGTGACTTTGGTGGTTAATCAGAATCAAAGAGGAAAGTTGTGAAATAAGCTTTGTCTGTATAAATTGACTAATTGTTCCTTGTGCGATTTAGTGATTTTATATGGTGAGTTTAATTTTGCTAGTAATGGACTGTAATAAAGAATTGTCATTGTTGTATCTCATATTCTCTGGGATTTCTGTATAGTATCCTTTTGAGTTTATTTTTATAGTATTCAACATTGTTATACTAGGAACGGTGATCTTGGTTCCTATGTGTCTTATTTTGTCGAAAATATAAATAACACAAATAAAAGTAAATATTTTTCTTTGCTAAGGTCATTGATATGCCTGAACACAATCCTGGAGACATGGGAGGAACAATGAGATTAGGAAAAAGGAAAACCATCTTTAAAACAGAAGATTCTGTTCTACGTAAGTTGGAACTCCTTTGTGAAGTTGAAGGCTTTCATGGCCAGCATCCATTGTTTGTGTGTGTGTGTGTGTGTGTGGTTTTTTTTTCTTTGTGGAAGATGCCAGCCACAGATGCTGGCAACACATCAGAAATAAACTCTTCTAGGACATGGCCACATAGCCCGAAAAACTCACAAAAACTATGTAATTCCTGTGATTTAAAATACTGCAGACCACAGCAGAAATGCAAAATAGATAAAATCAGTTAGGCACTGAAGGCTTCACTAAAAAGCCATGCTTTGACATGGTGCCAGAATGACATTAGCATTGATGCCAGTTGGCTTCTTGGAGAGGGCATTCTATAACAGATGCCATAGCAGAAAGGTTTTGCCCCTACTTGTGAGACACTGTGAAGGACACCTCTAGCAGACCTCTATTCACAGTCAGACATATATAATTATGTATTAAAAATTAATCAGAGAAATTCCTATAAAGTTACAGGATAGGGGTAATCTATCAAAAAAGTGCAGGTTGAGGCTGTCCATAAAACTGTGCAAAGACAAACATGTTGAATACCAAATCTATAAATGCAGTGTGTCTCACATTTGGCAAAACTAAGACATGAGAAATGGTCTCTTTTGCTATTAGGTCTCCTAGTATTGGAATTCCTTCCCTTTAACATCCCACCTGGCACCAACACTGGTGTCTTTCCAAGAACCAAATAAAAGCCTGGCTCTTCACCAAAGCTTTTTGGGTGTGATTCATTTTTTCCACATTTATATATGTGAATGGTTTTAAATTGTGTTAAACTCTTTTAAATGCTTTAAACTGTATTGTCTCAAATTTTTAATGACTTAATATAATTTTAATCTTTTAAAGTTGTAATTGTTTTAAATTGTTTTGAACTGTTTAAGTTTTTTTTATTTTACACTATTCTGAGATTCTTGAATATAGCATGGGATATAAATATTTTAATAAAAGAATAAAAGCATCTGGGGAATATGAAAAATTTATACCAGTATCCTACTTGAGCCATTTAATATCTGGTGTGTTCATAGCATATATGAAATATATAAAGAATTCGTGACTTCATGTCTTATCCTTCTGTTTCTGTGATGTGAGATTGAACCATCTGTGACAGCCTATTTGCTTCCTTGATATAGGTGAGCAAACATTCACTTCCCATTTGACTAGCACCCATGCTTCTATCAGAAGCTTTCTGTGTGGGAAAGTACTTTTCTTTGCTCTGTTGTTCATGGAAAAAGGGGAAGGTACCGTACTTTTCCTCCTGCCAGAGAACCTTTTCTAATATATCTATGTATCTATAGATATATCATTCCCAACACTTTCACAGTGATGTCTGTTCTGAACATGTTAGAGGGCTTTTTTGGTGGTTCCTCCCAGGCTTTGAAACTGTCTTCTTGAGACAGCACGGCTGGCTTTCTCCTTGCTGTCTTTATGTTGCCAATGTGCTGCCGGTGCTTTAAACTAGTTGAAGCTTGTGAACATTCTTCAAAGGTAGCCCCACATATAGCATGTTGCAGTAGTCCAAATGGAATGTAACTAAGGCATGTGCCACTGTGGCCAGATCTGGCATATGAAGGAATGGGCACAGTTGGCGTACAAGTTTTAAATGTGCAAAAGCAGTGCTACCCATTACAAAAACCTGGACCTCCAGGTTCAAAGCTGAATCCAGGAGTACACCTAAGCTGCCTGCAACCCTGCATCTCCAAGGCTTCTGTCCAGACTAAATATACTTTGCACAAAAGTATCCAGTAACACTGGACAAACAGGAGCCAAAGTTACATGCACTGGAACTGTATCAACTACATCATTCAATAATAATAATAATAATAATAATAATAATTTATTTCTAGCCCGCCCCTCTGAATGAGCAATCGGGGCAGGTTACAACAAGGTTAAAAAACAATACAATTAAAATATACCATCCCATCACCCAACTCCCCCCCCCTTAAGACAGGATTAAATCACAACAACATTAAAATCAATAAATGAGCATATAAAAATAAAATAAAAACAGCGACAGAAGTTCCAATCTGGAAACCTTAGCTGTATAAGGGTAAAGTAATGCTGGAAAGAGAGATGGAAAAGCTCAAAAATGCATTTCAGGGCCGGGAGGTGTTATATTTCTTCTGGGAAGGCCTGCCAGAAGAGATGCGTCTTTAAGGCTTTTTTAAATCCTTCAATGGATAGAATAAGACGCATCTCGTCCGGCAGGTCATTCCACAGCTTAGGGGCAACAGGTGAGAAGGCCCTCTGGGAGGTCTGCACCAGCCTTGTCTTCATGGGCTGTAGCAGATTCCTCCCAGAGGACCGAAGTTGGAGTAGATTTGAGTGATTTTATCTGCAAAGTGCTGTGTAAATTCTTCACAGTGGGCTGTCAAGTGGGCTGCATTTTCTACTGAGGACCAGTGTGTAATAGACATCTGACCACTCAAAACAACTCTGCTGGGTATCCCCTTTGCAGATGTAATGGTGGCAGCAAAAAATAAATTTTGCTACCCACTTTGCCACAGAGTAGCTCTTTAAATAGGCTCTAGCTGTTGTTCAGTCAGACTCATTCTAAGTCTTCCATCAACATCACTCTAGTCCCTGTCCTACTCACTTCATCACCACCTTGGATTACGTTTGGAGGTAAATAAGAGTACTGTACATATATAGAATACATGTCATTCAGTAACTGAGTAGTGACATTTTGCACTAGCAGAAGCCTCCAAACTTTGGAAAGGGAGTCCCATCTAATTATGTTGTGGTAGATAAGGCATGATATTACTAAAGCATGGTTCATTGTAACCATGCCATTTCAGTCCACAAGGGTCATCTCATCCAACCCCCTGCCGAACAGGAATGCACAGCCGAAGCATTCCTGAAAGTTGTCCATCCAACCCCTGTTTAAAGGAGCTTAGGGGCACCCAGTTTTCCACTGGAACTGCAAGTGGCTGCAGTAGCTCAAGATGCCTCTATACAATTCCAGCTGCTTTGCCAACTGTAGTTTTCCCTGAACTGGGATAGTTGCCTGGGATTGATAAGCATAACTGGGATAACCTACATGCTAAATTAATCTATAGTGTAACTGAAAATACTGTCTACAATTCCAGAACACTTCAGATTTATCTTTGAGCATAGTGAGGTAGTTATTGGCTTACATCAGTGCAGCAATTTCCAAGTAGTAGAAATAATGTTTAGAATTAAATATGCACTCCAGGCACCAAAAATGTATATATATTTTATTAAACACAATTTAAAGAATAATTAAAATGGATATTATTTCATTTTTATTCTCCAGAACATCAATAATTATAGTTGCTGTTTCCTCTATATTTAGGATAATGTTAATAAACAGTTGTCTTAACTAGGTACCATATATACTCATACTCAATTTATGCCCAGAAATTGACCCACCCCCCCACCCCCCCCAAAAAAACAGGTAGACTTATTTACAGGTCACTATGGTAATTTTTATGGCAGCTCTTTCATATTTTCCCTTGCCGTTTCTTCCTCTCTTGAGCCAAGCAGAAAGAGTCCTGGGTGACTGATAGATATTGCTGATTGTTTAAGAGTCCCTCTCCCACCCACATGCTTCACTGTCACGGGATTGAAGGCTGAAGCAAAAGCTGAACGTTGAAGCAAAAAGGCTCAATGAGAGTCCCTCTTGCTGCATGCAAACATACACACACTGAAGGATCCTCCAAGTTTTACCCTTGACCTATCCACAGGTCATGGCAAAATCCATAATTTTTGCTCCAAAACCTTCCCTCAACTTATACAGGAAGTTGTCTTATAGGTAACCACTCAGAATACGATATTATAATATAGAAACAAAACCCATAATACTGTTCATGCTAATATCACAATACCTTCCCCTATAATACAGGAAGGTAAAACAATGTGCTATTTTCTTCCCTATCCAGCTTTTCACAACTTTAGTTAGATGCAAGTTTCACCATCTTGGAAGAACTGGCTAGTAATCTAGTTTACTGCAGACATTTTTAAAAGACATTCCGTGGTCACTTAAATTGCACAAATGTCCTGGCACTGGTTCTTATATCTGCATGTTTTTCCAGTGTTTGTATCATGAGAGATTTTTAGGGCTTATAGTGTATTAGATTGTATGTAAATCCAGCTCCTACCACCACCACCACAAGAGGAAAAAAATCTGAGAAACCTGCCTATTTTCTATTTAGGATGTGAAAAACTGATTTCCCAAGTTGGATTTATTATAAACTATTAGGTTAGGTGTGAAAATAGGCTGCTAGGAGCAACAAATCAAAATGAAAAACTGTGTTTTGTTTTAGGAAAACTCTATGGTGATCAGATTTTTGTAGAAGAACGACACAGACATCGCTATGAGGCAAGTGAGAGCTAACATATGGCAGGGAGTTGTTTGACTATAAAACAGAATTCAGAAGTACGCATTGTGGTTTTATCTCAGAAACAACATTGTGGTTGTATAGCATGGTCATCATGCTAACCTTCACAAAACTACAATTCCTAGCATTCCATAACATTGAGTCATGGCGGCTAAAGCATTGTCAAACTGGATTATTTCTGCAGTGCAAATGCAGACAAAGATGCAGATCTGTGTCTCTGTCACTTTTCTTCTCCTGTATGATTTTTTAAGCATCTTTCTGATGGTGAAGCCATGGGCTAGTATGAAATCATAGAATCATAGAGTTGGAAGAGACCACAAGGACCATGCAGTCCAACTCCCCGCCATGCAAGAACATGCCAGAATATTTTGTGCTTGATTTTGTCTGGTCTAATAAAGATATCACCACAATGTGTAATTTGGATTTAGCTAACAAATATTTCCTTTCATAGAAGTTTTCTTTGAAATTTACTGTAATATTTTATGTTCATCAGCAAGCTCACTTTTGATCCAAGGGCTGGGAAACAGAAAGTGTCTTTCTGCTGCTAAGACTCCACATGCATAGGTGGGGAGGAGCATGGGGAAGCAGAAGGCTAAGATACTACTGCCTTGAATTCTGAGGTTTATTAAAGGACAGGAAAACAGGAGAGGACTCTCTGAAGTAAGAAGTAATTCAGAAGTAATTAAGGCCCAAAGCAGACAGGCAGGAAAGGCTTCTGGCTGCTCTGGGGGTGGGGCATGCAGACAACACATGTCCCCGGAGTGGCTGGAAGCCACATGGAGAGCGCGCCCAACAGGAAAAGCGAAAAGCCAGTCCTTGCCAGCAGCCCATTGAAGGCCACAGCAGCGATTGGCTTTCGGACCATGGTGACCTGTCACCATGCTTCCATGCAGATTGGGGTCGAACTGGGATGGAGCAGGCATCTCCACTCCAAGCTACCAGTCTGTTTGACCCCTAAGTCTGGTAAGATTCTTGAAGTTAAAAGTGGGGGCAGAAAAACACTTGGGCCCCATTGGGGATATTAATTATCCATGCAGTGTTTAGTTTAGCTAGAGAACAGGACAGGGGTCTCTGAGGAACTATTTGTAAGGCTCCTGAAACAGGAAAAGTGAGAAAAGCCATGGAAAAACAGGAGAGGACTAAGATCCTGCTGCTAAGGTTTCTGAGATGAGAAAACAGGATTTTTCTGAGCTATGGATGGAATCTCAAGTTTTAAAAAAGAGGGGAATGGGAAAACAGCCTCTGAAGTCCTTTTTGAAGGTATTAGGGTAACCATTAGCTAGTCACAGATAATTAATACCCACTAGTGCCAATGCAGATTTACATCTGGATGTATATTCCACCAGTATTATGATATTGACCCAAGAATTTTTGTAGAAATCTGTTTATCTTCTTATTGCTTTTCCCTTTTCAAGGTAAATCCTGAGTTGACTCACTTCTTTGAAGAGAAAGGCTTGAAATTTGTTGGCCATGACACTGAAGGAAAACGAATGGAGGTCATTGAACTGGATGGTAAGGACCTCACCTTGTGATAACATCTCATGGAAGATAAAGTGTTTATTGCACAGAAACATATTAAAAACTCACTGATCATTCAGAAATCTGTTTCTGTTAAAAAACAAATCAGATAAAGGAGAATTGAGAATTATTTTAGAAATTCAGATTCATGAGGACCACTCAGGTTTCAGTCTCAGCAGATTTAATGGTAGTATCTTTATCAGTAGAAAGAAAGTATATAGCTGAGCTACCATCCAGACAGGCCAGCTGGAGCAATAATATCAACCACTTATTTTTAACTAATCTTAAAGATATATGTTAAGGCTAATGGGAGTGGTGTTGGAGAATATTCTAATTCTTAACAGAGAGCTAATAGCTTAAAAGACAGTACATTTTCCATATTTGTTTATTTGAAATATTTATAACTTAATTTTCCAAACAAATCTGAATTGTAGCTGATAATGGTCTTCATAGAGTTCAATTACACTCATTTATGCTTCTAATGTGCTGTTACCTATTAAAGCTAAATGTACATATTTCTTTTCAGTGATTGCCGAATTTCCAAATTTAAAATCTTGATAAAATATGCCCAAATATTATGAAGCATGAATTTTATCCCTGCCACATGCTTATTTCAAAATTTACAGATGTATGTATATTTTGCTATGAGGTTATAAAGATATTAAAAGCAGAATAATTATAGAGAATAAATAAATACAGAGATTTAAAAACAAACATAGAAAATAAACATGTTCAAATTGCATTGAAATATAAACATGTTGTTATGAAAACCTGATGCACTATACAGTGGGCCCTTGTTATCCGCTGAAGTTTGGTTTCAGGCTCCCTTGTGGATACCTAAATCCATGGCTGTTCAATTCCTATTATATAAAATTGTGTGCCTTATATAAAATGGCAAAATCAAGGCTTGTTTGTTTTGAATTTAATTATACACACATACATACATGTGTGTGTATTATATATATATATATATATATATATATCAACGTTTGGATGCTTGAATCTGTGGATATGGAGGGCAGATTGCAATTCCATTAGGTACTTATATAATGCAAGTAACTACAATATAAACCCTGTATCCACAGGGGACACAACCCTAGACTTGGTTTGGATATGCCAAACCATGAGTAGTAGCTGCTAGGCCAGAAGACAGGCAGCACTACTACCCAGCCCCTGCCTTCTGCCCTCCTTGCCTTATTCCTGGCAAGGCTTGGTGAACTTCCCATGTGTCCTTTTTCATCCCTGCTAGTTGCAGGATGAGGAAGACAAGGGGGCTACCAGCTGGCTGCTGCCATCCACCCTTTGCTTTGCACAGCAGCCAGCTTGCCAGCTGCATCTACCTTGGCATTTCCCCACTTGCCACTGCCTCTGGTTTGTGTCTCTTGGCTGAGGAAGGAGACAGACACTCCTTCTTTGACTGACAGAGGTGCAGAGGGAGAGGCTTATGAAGTTGTTCACCTGTCTTGGTGGTGGATGCTGTACTCTCCCAAGGTGACTTCCACAGACAGTGGTGACTGAGCACCAGGTAGCCAGCCTTCCTTCCTGAAGTTCTCACATTAAAGAGTGCAGCACCCATCACCAATAGAGGTGTATAGCTTTGTGCAGTTGGTACAAAGAGCCTCTCTTGATGGAGAAAGGACTGTCCATCTCCTTCAGCCAACAAGTGCAAAACAAGTGGGGAACAGCTGAGGCAGAGTCTGCTGGCAGGCTGGCTGCTATGCAAAGCAGGGGCAACCGCAACAAGAGGCAGCCCCAGTCATCCTCACTTTGCAATGGGGTAGAGGGTGAGATGTGGAAGGGCATACAAGGAGAAGGAAGGAAGGAAGGAAGGAAGGGCGAGGTAGTGGCACTGTTCCCCCCCCCTCCGCCTGTACCACCTCACACAAGGCAAAGGTGAGGAAGGAATCTGCCTGGAAGTGGCAGCCATGGCTTGTTGTTAAGTGAAACCATGGGTACTGGTCCCATGGATATGGAGGTTGTACTGTATTTCTATAATCTCATGTTGCTCTACACAAAATGTAGTTTCACATTTTTGAGATATTTCAAACTGGTATGTATTAAATAATTTTAAAATTCTTGTTAGATTACTCCTGATGTATAGGCTGATGTCCAAAAAATATTTCATGTCTTACTTGAAAATGTTTATGCACAAAATATAATGAATATGACAGTGTTTTTAAACAACATGTTTCTAATAGAAGTAAGAGACTCAATAAAATCTCTGAAGTTTTTCCAGAATCCATTTTAGGAGGCAAGATGTTTCATTAGTAAAGGAAAACAAATCAGCTAAGCAGCGCAATACATCTGTCTTATCACAAATGGGCAAGGCTTATGAGCAGATATGAGAATTCATGTGGTTGATAGGGAGTTGAGATATACTTCAGGAGGGCTTTTTAATTTCAGAGACTGAAACACATCTTCCATATGATAAGTGTTTCTCAGCTGAGAGGCATGTATTGAAAAGGGAGGTAGCTGATTGCAAGGAGGGGATTGAAGCTTTGCCCAGTATGATTAACTCTACTTGCCTCATAGCAGAGAATATTTAGCTGAAACTATTACAATGGATTGGAGGAGAATGTAGGGTAATTTTTTTATAAATACACGTTTATAAACTGCAAGAGCAAAATAATGCAAAAACTTATATTTACATAAAATAAGAAATTATTTCCTGAGATTAAAAATTAGAAGTTGTGTGAAATACGCCAGTTACAATATCAGGAGAGAATACATCCATACAAAACGATGCATAAGTAAGCTAGACAAAACTATATTGAGTTTGTTGTTATTTGATGTCAAGCTGACTTCAGTTTATGGCAACCCTGTGAATAGAAGCCTTCAAGAGCTCTGGTCATCAACACCCCTGCTTGAGTCGCAAACTCTGGGCTGTGGTTTGCTCAGTTTAATCAATCCATCTGTGCTGCTTTCCACTCTTCCAAGCGTTATCATCCTCCCCTCTGCCCAAGAGCCACGTCATCTCATGATTTGTCCAAAATATGATAACTTTGATATTGAGTTAGGGAACTGAATTGTTAACTCTGGTACATATTCTATTGCTATTCTTATTCTATTACTTGTGATATATATTTAGTTGAGGTTTTTGAGGAGCTGCCCATTTCCCATATCCCTTGCACCACTGAAGTTTACAAAAATAAAAAAACACTAAAAAAGAAAAAAAGTACCCCAAAAATAGCCCAGTGAGGAGTGAGCATGTTCAGTGGTTACAACATGCTAACAAAAACATTGGGAAAATCTGAAAATCTGTTGGTGGGGGAAAGGAATGGCATATCTTCAGTGAGGGTAAATCTGACTGAGTGGAACGATGAATGCAAGCACTTAGGACCTGAACAGTCCAGCTGGAAAAGCCAGCTTCCGAGCAGCTTGTGGGTGTGGCGTTTTGATGCTTTGTGCCCCCAAGATGCCCAGAAGCCATTCAGATGGGGGCGGCTACAAGCCACTCTGGGGGCATGGCATTTTGACACCGCAAGCCCCTGGCTTGAAGCCACCCTGGGGTTGTGCTGGGGCTGCCTAAGGTGGTCCTTTACCAGCCCAAATAGGAGTGGATCTTCTCCGCTCCTATTTGGGCCGGTGGTGGGGCGGATTTGGGCCACAGCTTGTGCTTGCCACAGCTCCAGGGTGACCACCTCCAGGGCAGCCTCAGTCCGCCCTTTTGGGGCCATCTGTTTGGCTCCTTACTTGTAGATCCCAGTTGCATTGACTTGTTTTTAAGGATTGTTACAAGGATGTTTAGCAACAAGAATGTACATGAAACTCTGAACACCTTGAAAATTTCATTCCTGATAGGATTATTTTCATTTATGTAAGATTAGAAATACATGCATCACAAACTAATTCATCTGTTATAATTTGTAATAATCATTTGTAATAACCATTTAAAACTGTTGTTATATGTTAAATGCTTGTCTGTCTTGTTTTTTATAGTACATGTTTTAGAGTAAAGCTGTTAGGTTCTTCAATTAGCTCTGTGATTTGTCATCAGATCATCCATATTTCATTGGTGTCCAGTTCCATCCAGAGTTTTCTTCAAGACCTATGAAGCCCTCACCTCCCTATCTTGGTCTGTTGCTTGCAGCAACAGGTTCGCTCCGTGCATATTTGCAACGTGGATGTAAATTGTCTCCTAGGTAATCACACTTTTGTCATTTATATGCCATTCCAGAAAAGAGAAGTCAGTTTGGAAGTACTTATAATAACTGTAATATTGATGTTACTGCTACTGCTACAACCACCACCACATACATTAATAACACCAGATCATGATTAATTTTAAAAGGTAATATGAGTCCATATATGCCCATTTCAGACTAACAATTTGTAGGTTAAGGAACCTATTCATCAAACTCATGTAATTAATTATATCATGATTGGCTGAAATAATAAATAAATAGACATGAGTTTCCATAGGATATTTGTGGAGTTCTCATTTACCAGTAATATCTGCGATAAGATATAGGATGGTTCTACTTAAGGGATTTCATTGAATTACTAAAAATCATTTTGCTCATTTCAAGTGGGAGAGAGCAAACTGACCAGTCTCTCAGCCTAAAGTAAGGCTTTGTGTAATTATGTTAAGAGGATGAAAATTGTTTGTGTGAGAGACAGACATTATTTTAGAGGATAAAATTTTGATACAGTTTTTTTGATGCAGTCTCATTACAATAGTTAATATATTTAGTATATATCAGTAGTGAGAGAGCACACAGAGCTCAGAGGTGAACTAAGATCTCTGTCATAAAACCTTCAACAATAAACATCCACACAACTAACCCTAAAGGATTTTGAAGTAAAACTTTAGGAAGAGGAAAGCAGTATTCTAGTATTTGATTATACACATAACGACTAAATGTTACAAAATGTTTGCTATGAGTAACCTACATTCTAGAATTAATTTAGTCTGAAAATAGAGTATTTATATAGTATTTGACAATGTAAGAGGGAATGTATGTATATTATAAAATAATGAAACAGTACCAAAAGTTTGTTTTTAATCATACTATTACAGTTACTATTACATTAATAGTAACTAAGTTGGGCTGTTGCTATAATTTTTCTGTGGGAGTGGACATAATAATGCTAAACTGTTTCATAATACTAAGTTTTATTCCATGCTTCCTTGGGTATATTCAGAAGGAGGTAAGTACAACATAATTATTATGACAGAAAAATACATTCTGATCATAATCACTAAGGGTTTGTACAGTATGGAAGCAGTTCCTGAGATTAGGTACAATGACAGGAGATTCTACATGGTCTTTTTGGGGGGTGTGTGTCTTTCTTCTACTTTTTTCACTCATTCTTCCTTTTTGTCATTTCTTCATCTATTCCTATATACTAATAGTATGTATTTATCTTATTTAAAGTTAAACCACGTGATATGAAGTGGAGGTGTTAGTAGGTCTTGCAGATATACAAGAACAATAGGACAGTGCATGAGAGTTGTGTTTGTGTGCCTCATGGGGATGGATGTTGCTGTAACAAGGGGAAAAAACAATACAGGTTGGGCCTTTGTTGGAAACCCAGAGGTGAAGAATTGAACTTTTATTTATTTATTTTTCTTCATTTCTATTTAGTGACAGCTACAGTGACCTCAGTGATGAGAATTTTCCAGAAAAAGATCTTCCAGAATCAGATACAAGGTGAATATTCTTCTGAAGAGCAAAGTGAACACAGAGGAGAAAGGTAATCTGGATGATGTCTTTTTCTCACATGTTTGGTGAGAGATTTTACTCAAAGCAAATACTAGCTTCGGAGAAGCAGACATATACCCTTGACTATTCATTTTGAGTGCCAGGGGTGTGTAGTGGTTTGAATGTTAAATTATGACTCTGGAAACCGGAGTTTGAATGCAATGGAAATCCATGTGGTGGCCTTGGGCAAGTCAAATTCTCTCAGCCTCAGCAGAAGGCAAGGCAAACCCACTGTGAATATCTCTTGCAAATAAACCCCCTAGGTTTGCCTTAGGCTCTCCAGAGGTCAGAAATTACTTGAAGGCATGCAACAGCAACATCATCATGAAACAACAGTGCAAATTAAATTAATTTTACTTCCAGACTGTAGGACCAAAAATGTGGAGACATCAAGGTGGTATGTGTTTGTCAGTACTTCTGCAAGGCCTGTGTTTATGTTCATGTTACCTTAAAACACATTTTGGTGGTTATATTTTTGGTACACAGAGCTGACTTCTTAAAAAACAACACTGTGGTCAGAGTTTCATCTCTGGAACATATCACAGTGGCCTTACTTTGTGCCATACATCAAGAGCCTCTCTGTTAATTTTCAGGCTACAAAATGAAGAAAATAAGAGTGATTTGATGTGATTTGGACTCCTCCCTTACTTTTTCTCCTGATGCTTGCCTTCTTTATGTATGAAGCAAACGTTTGTCAAATACATGTCTAGCCTATTCATTAGGGGACACTTAAAAAGTGGTCAATATTTTCTTCTCTTTTTTGTTTTGTGGACAAAGTCACCTTCATTTCAAGATTTATTTGTTAACCTGTTTTTCAGAAGTTAAGCTTATGTACTGACAGGTTGTGTTTCATTCTGTGGAAACAGGTTTATATAAATAGACTTCAGAAATATCTGTTTTTACCCTGCATCTATTGCCCTCAATTTTGTGTTTTAATCCATTTGGCTCAGCATATTTGTCACATTTGAAAAAGGAAGCAAAACATGGCTATATCATATTCAGCTTTTTCTACTGCTTAATGCAATTTGTAATTTTTTCTTCAAATGGAATTGTTCACAGGATTAAGTTTCTGTGTCAAGTCATGTAGCAGTCAAAACACAAAAGGAGCCTAAATGGCTGCCTCTCACCTGACTTCACCCTCCATCAGACCAGATGTTAAATGAGGCAAGTGACTCCAAAGTAGAAATTGTTTATTGGTCACAGGGAGCTTGTTTCCAAAAAACAGAGAGAAAAACAGACATCACATTCTGTAGTGTAAGTGGGGGAGGCAGGTTACCATGGGGCTTTCCAGACTGCCCAAAAGGGGCGGTCTGGCACCACCTTTTTTTGCTGCGGAGCTTCACTGCAGCAGCTAGATGTTGCAGTAGCTAGATGCCGCGGTGAAGCTGCGCAGCAAAAAAAGAGCAGGCAAACCCTGCTCATTTTTTGCGCTGCAGTTGCAGCGCGATTTTCAAAAGAAGCGCCATTTGGCGCCTTTGCGCCACCACAACTGATCAGCTCCATGTAGAAGCTGTGCAGTTGCTTCTGCGTGCATACGCACGCCGTCTAAAAACCGAGGTGATGACGCTCGTGTCATCACATGCTAGGGTTCATGAGCGTGTGAAAGTTGCGCACTCACGAACTCTAATGGCGCCTTAAAGAGCCCTTATCGCGCTCTTTAAGGCCCATCTAGATCAAGCCCATATTTCCTTTCCACTTGCTTCAAGGACAAATCATTTGGTTATTTATTTATAGTCTTAATAGGAATAGTAGGAATAGTAATTACACACATAAAGAAGACGGTTGCATAGCAGCAATTCTTTTTTCATCCCCTTCTTCCAAGATTTTTAAAGGATCAAGTGGAATAAAAGTCACAATTGGAAAGTTCATTCTGAAGAGCAGGGAGGGGAGAGTCTATTGTGTTTCAAAACCATCAGAGAAGACTACCGTAATATTAGTGCTGCTGCTTTCCATATGTCTTATGAAGTTCTCCCTGTGTTCCAGACAATGCTTTTGCTGCCCCAGAGAAAAATCAATTCCATTTAAACATTCTAGCTTTTTAAAAAAATTGCATAAAAGAATGTCTCATCCTGCCTGATGATTTCCAGTGAACCTGTTTGCTTTTAGCTAGATTTTGCTAGCAGGAAAGTATGGGGATATTTTAAATAAATTTCTAAATCCCTTGAAAAATGTTATTAAATTTAAGAGTATGCCATTTATAAAATACAAAAATGTAACAGTCAAATTATGTGACTAGTACATATTTTTCTTAGTGTGAATTACTTGATGTTCATACTTGAGACATTTGATGCGTTATAATTGTCTGTTTCTGAAGTGATGCCAAATATGTATACCTTTCCATTTTGGTCTTCACTACTGTATCTAGTTGATGAGTCTCCAGACAGAAGAAATGTTGAAAGAATTGTTGTTGATGTGCAGTACCAGCCTAGTAACTGGGGGAACTCTATGACAGTGTTATAGAAAATGTGCCTGTGTGATTGCATTATATTGGATTGAAAACCAGGTGTCAACAAATGCCAACTTGGTATATCAGCTAAGTTCCTATCTTTCATGCCTACTACTGTACTTCCTTGCTTCCCTAGTATGTTCCTAGGATTTCTGAAAACACCAGAATTTCTTTACTTTGTGCTATAGTGAGGAAAAGAGAAAAGAAGAAAAAGTAGGAGCCTCTCTGGTGTGTTTGGGGGTTTAGTCTGGGTGGGAGGTTACATTTTCTACACTTCTGTGGGAGTGTAAAGACTAGAGCTTGGAGAAGTAACTTTGCCAGACTCTGGAAAAAAACTACTGTTCACACTCCTCAGGGTCCCTGGCAAGCACACACTGCATAAGAGATAGGTAGAGTGCAACAGGCAGATTGCAGGGAGGTTTAGATAACTGTAGAAATGGCTGGAGGCTTCTTTTATGCCAAATGGCCTAGTTCACTCTAGAATCTCTTTCCTTCTCAGTGAAAGAAGAAAAAATCCTCTCTCTTCCATGCCCATTTAATTGAAGAGTTGGAGGAAGAGGTACAGATTTCTTCTCTCAATCTGGATACTATGGAGACAGGGGGAAAATAGATCAAACATATCTTGTTTTTCTTCTTAAAAATAAACAGTGTCTTTGTTATCTTCATTGAATCCTCTATCCAGGGGCAGAAGGAGAAAAACCTTTGGAAAAAGACAGAAAGAGTGGACACATCTCTTTCTCTTCATCTCCAGTGCCTTCTGAAAGTGAGAGATGATTCCACTTCTCCCTGAAGCCATTTTGTAAGCACAGAGAACTGTAGGGAGAGATGAGGTCTTACCTCGCTTCTTCTGAGCACAGAAATAGCAAAGTAGAGAAATAGTAGGCAAAATGCATGTTGGTTCTATTTTTATCTTCATGGCTACACAAGTGAGCACATTATATGCTGTCCTGAGTCTCTTGGCAAGAGGGTGAGCATGGTCACCACTGATGACACAAAAAGTGGCACTGTTGATATCTCTTCTGTCTTAAATTTAATGTGCAGTGTTTTGTTGTTTCTATATCTGTTGCACATAAAATCTACAGGGATTTGTGAACATGGATTAAAAACCTAGTTCCTGGCTTTTGTCTCTTAGGATGCTACCTTGTCCCATGTGAACTCAATCTCACCAATTTAGGACAGTCTTGAGAATGGTGCAGCACAGGACCAGGCAGCGTCGGAGTGTCCAGATACCTGTTTTACTTCCCAGGATTTCTTTTTAGGCTACACACTTTGGCCCCCTTCCCAAAAGTCTCAAAAATAACAAATTGTATTGTAATGCAGTAAATCCCCCCCCTCCCCGGTTTGTCTGATGTATGATAAGGAGAACAGTATCATTACCTCATTTCCAACAGTCTTGTATGTACTGCTTCTTTGGACACCCTTTAGACAGTAGTGGAGATAACTTGGCCAACCAATGATATACTTATTATTGCACTTTCTTAAGGAAGAGGAGTTCTTTTTAGAATAAGATGTGTGTTTTAATTTACTATATTAAGAAACAAATGTGTAAAAGAAATTGCAGAAGGTAGCCTGTACTTCAAAGTGCTATACAGTTTTTTAAAAATGTTTTCCTCCTCTAAATAAAACTTGGTAAATATATTCTTTGAGTGTGTTGTTGTTTTTTACAGAGTGCATAAGAAAATCACCAGTTTGCTGGTGTTCAGACCAATATATGCTA
Organism: Urosaurus nigricauda; assembly: GCA_034509955.1. Classification (NCBI taxonomy): domain Eukaryota; kingdom Metazoa; phylum Chordata; class Lepidosauria; order Squamata; family Phrynosomatidae; genus Urosaurus; species Urosaurus nigricauda. The sequence continues at coordinate 91,573,740 of JAOEGL010000003.1, forward strand.
CAGAAGTAGAAATCTGGTGGGGCGGGGGGAGATAACCTCCTTATATATGTTTTGAAAAAATGTTTTTATTACATGCCTTGGAGATTATGAAAGTTAATAGTGGTAGATGATTCACTTGATCTTTAATTTTCTGTGGGTTTTTCAGGCTATGTGGCCACCTTCCACTTCACATTTGATCTCTATTACCAAATATTGATTATTGACATCTCAAGCAGGTTAGGGTTGTGGGGTTTTTTTGGGGGGGGGGGGGGATATCTCAGGCAGGTTAGATTTTTTTTTTTTCAAAAATGATTTTTAACATTTTAAACAGACTTTTGAAATGTATTAAAACATTTACTGTACATTAATACTAGCTTAACAGGTATGATTAAAAGTATTTTTATATTTAAAGAAATGACTCACCAGGAACCTAAAGGGTGTAAATATTCTTTGAAGTATCTTAGAACAGTATCTTAGAACAGTTATCTATATATTTTTGTTAAATCTGTAGCTAGTCATGGCCTTTTCTACATTCATTGAATTAAACTAAGTTAGACTAGCTGGTGGCAGTTAACTCCTGTGAGGGATGCCCCCTTTTGAGAATGCCCCTTGAACATCTAAATGCCTTCATGGAAGATTCATACTCAGTCATCTCTTGGATTTGAGCCACTGATGCTTTCCATCCAGGATGGTTCTTCTTTATTTTGGCAATTCAGTATAAACACTGCATGTTGATAGAAAAGGCAAAGCAATGACACCCTCTATCAGCATAGTGTGTTCATGATGCCCAATAGGGTGGACTTTTTCTGCCTTCCTAGGTAGAATAAAGGCCCTGGCCTTTGGTTGGCTGGCACCTGTCTGTCTCTGTAGGTAGGAATGTATGGGCTGAGCTAACATAGCATCTACAGTTGGACCTTCATTTTCACAGGGGATCCGTTCTGGAACACACACACACATTACCACAAAAATGGAGACTTGCCAATATTCAAGCCCCATAGGCTTGAATGGGGTGTGTGCCCATGAGCATGCATAGGGGATGCACCACGCCCCATTGGAAATAACAGAGGTCGCCCCTCTGTGAGTATTCAAGACTGCAGACCTCAAGTCCACACGAAAGGAGGGGTGACTGTACTTGCAAAGACAAATCATCTGAGACTGTTGAGCAATCCTGGAACACTACCTGGCATCATCCACTGGGATATTTACAGATATAGACTGGGCATGGAGGAGGGATTTCCCCCTTTTCAGCAGCTAGAAAAGAAGCTCTAGTATTGATTTCCCCCTCTTCCTTGTACATCCTGTACCATTTCTCTGATGGCTTTCTTGACACCCAGTGTAAATGGAGGAGGCTACTAGCATCCCTCCCTTAGTGACATAGCTTCCCTTCTGCTTCTCAGCTTGGAGTGGAGTCACTTTATACACCATGCTGGGGAGAAGAAGAGAAGGGTAAAGTGTATTTAAAAACTAAACTCTGTTGTGACCTGGGGGTGGTATGTCTTTCCTGCTTTGGTCAGAACCAGGCTCTTCCTTGCGAATGAGGGTGTTTGCCTTGTGGTGCGTACCTGGTTGAATGTTTGTTGCATCAGTTCGGAACATGTGGCATAACCTAGAATACAATCTTTATTACAGCACAGGTGGCATAACCTATATGTGGATACAGTTGACTATTGTAAAATGGATTAATATATCAGTGGGGTTAGACTGACATGTTAAGTAAGAGCTCTGAACATCCGCTGGCACAATCACAGAAACTTTGCAGCTAAAGGTGTTGTTCCTGACAAAACTCAACAAGATTCAAGACACAGTGACAAAAGCATTTCTTCAATTTCTCTCTTCTCTGCCTCCAAGTGCTATCTTGTATATCTAAAGAACAGTTTCAGTAGGTGTTCTTAAAGCTGCCCAGAAACTCAGATTAGTTGACACAACAGCTCTGGAATAGTACAGTGTGGATATATGTGGCTGTTTGATATGCTCCCAATATGGTAGACATTGTTTAATTTTATTATTTTGGTTTTTTGAAATGGTTCATTCAGTTACTAGGCTATTTTGCTTTGATTTTTAGCATTTTAGGAAACATTGTCTTGGTACTCAACAAAAAAGCTATCATACAACAAAAAGAAAGAACAAGAAAATGCATGTTTTGTTATATTTGCCCATTTGATCCAGAAATTTCCATGAAAACTGTTAATACACCTAATGCCATTTTCAGCAGCATGTATTTGAATAAATTGGCTTTCTAGACTGGTTACTCTCAGAGTGAAAAACTAATAAACTGAAAGTGGAACCATATTTGAAATGTTAATATAAACTAAACCAATATTGAAATGTTATTTTTGTCAAAGCAATATACAGTTATTAATAGATCATTATAAAGTACACATCCTCTACCCTATGAACTATAATATGTAATGTTCAGTATGTTTGAAAAGCACTGTAGGAGAAGAATCTATAGGATGGTCTTCAAGTTTTGATTGAAAATAATATTTTTAGGTAAGCCTTCAGTTCTGTTCATTCTTACATAGGAAGGTCACATGAACTCCTGATTAAAGGTACAATAGGACTGGGCTGTATAGTTTACTATTAGGTGATCTGATGACTCCTTTTTTCACAGATTAAGTGTTTAAAATAGAAAAAAAATGTGAAAAAGACAAGACTCTAACCGACGCGACAATTCATTCAATACTCTTTCAGATATTCATTCTCTATTTAATCCTATGATTATATTTGCTTGCTGTTGTTTATCTTGTAATCGATTATATACCTTGAAGCTATCTGTTTTAACATTGTGCAACAGAAGAGTATTTGAATACATTAAAATAAATGAAGCAACACAAATATTATTTCCCCCTTTCAACACCCATACCCATATTCTTGTTTCTATCATCTCATCATGTTCCTCCATAGAGAGGAGTCTTTCACCTTATTCCTGCCCATTTCTTCTTTTCCCTCCCACTTTTGTTTCTGGAAATTATAGATGCATGCCTTTCCCATAGGACCCTCCTAGGTATTTCAATGGACAGAGATCAATCAGATACCTGATACACAGCATTACTTGAATACAATACTACAGTCAAATGTAACCAAATGCATTCTTTTGCTTTGTGTAAAAACAACAACACAACATTAATAACTTGATTAGTCAGTGAATTACTAAACTTAGAACAGTTACTTTAAGGAAGACTGATTTCTGAGGTTCTTTTTACCTCCTCCTGCTGCTGTTGTTCTTGTTAAATGGTGCCGACATCATGGTGCTTGGTGATTACCTTTACACTGATGTTTATTGACATGGAAAACATGGTAGAGATGAGGTGTGAAAAACTGTAGCCACTAACATAGAAGCTATTATGATCTTTTTATTCATTAATTTTTTAAAATGCATATATTGCACTACATTGAATCTTTCTAAAAATCAGCATTTTGCCATTTTGGAGGTGACTATCTAGTGAGTGTTTACTTCTTTTAATTGCTACCTTGCAAAGAGAATCAAAGATAAGTACATATTCAGCATATATATTATATTTAATGTGCTATGTTATAACATATTCTTAAAGTAAATGTCACATTTTAGTAAATCAGTGTGTTTGGACATGCCAGCGTGGTCAGAAAGGATACTTAGATTAAAAAAGAGAGAGAGGCAAAAGTAATGTCTTAGTTTGGGATATTTGAAATGTTTCACCTTGAAAAGGTGAGCTCTCGGAAGGAACCCCATTATTTAAGTCTGTGCAATAACTCTGAAGCCTTCTGAAGATTATTACAAACTGCAAACTTTGGTGTGTTCTCTTCATGTCCTAAGGTGTGTGTGTGTGTGTGTGTATTCTTCCCTCCCAATCTTTGATTCCTCCTATCCTCCAGTTTCTTGCTTTCATTTTCTTAATACTGTATGTGGCCTGAAAAAGGGTTTTCAAGAAAATGGATATACAGTGAAACTAATTTAAGAGTCTGAAGAAACACGCTCCCCATTACATCTCAGTACAAAATGCAGATTGTATGGCTTTCTGCCCTACTGTGACACAACCTTTCCCTACCTGTATTTTTGTAATACCCTACTTGACAAGGCACTGAGAGGTCTTGAAGTCTTCGAGACAAAATTTATGCTTTTTGGGTCATTTACTATTTTTCCCAGTTGTTCAAATTTTGTACTATCTGATCCTGAAGAAATGTTCTGGTTAACTTGAACTGCATCAACCTGAGAAAAAATGCACCCAGAAGTGCTCACATTAAGAAAAGTGTAAGAAAGAGCATACAGCAGGGAAGTACATACACTGCCACTTCTTCTCACATTACGTGCCTTCCATTTAATAGTTACGTTTTGGGAAAGTGTGTTAATTTAATTTTTCAATACATTCTACAGCTTTTGGTTACTTATCCAATGTAGGCTTAAATAAGAGTTTGTTGAGGAGGCAATTAAGTGCAGTGTGTTTGCTTAGTGTAGATCTACCCAATTACAAATAATTGACTAAAATGCTTAGCAGCATTCATCATGAGAGTGAACATGCTATCAGAAAAATTAACTAGATATTCCAGTTGGCTGTGGGAGAAGAAGACATTTAGTATGCATTAAATAAAGCTGTTTTATCTTAAATTAATTTGTGTTCCAGCTAGAGTTTGGTTAACATTTTGTTTTAAGAATCTGTTAGCTATTTTGATTGTGACTTCATATATTAACAAAATTCACTCCCCTCTGTTTTGCAGAAAATCCCATGTTTTCCCCACGGGTAATATACATTTTAGTAATGCAAAGAAACATAATGAATCTTATGATACAGCAGAATTAAATACTTAATTGCCTTATGGCTGCATTTACATAAATGATCTGAAACTGATCAGAAAATTATTATGTGCTAATGAAACAAAAAATTAGATGATAATGCCAAAGAGGATGGAAACATTTCATCTAAAAATTGGCCTGACATATTAAATTGCATCCTGTACTGTATTTGCATTTCTCTCTTGCACTTAATAAATACATTAGTGCAAGATAATTAGGCTATAAAAGTCTACATCAGCCTTTTTAATGAAATAATTAAACTGAAGAGGACAATACATATTTTACTATTTCATCTCAAGGTCTAATTATGTACCCCATTAGTGTATTATTGTAAGCATTCAAAAAAACAAGTTCAGTATGTTCCCTGAGAACACCCAAGGCCATACAAATAATTAGCTTTTCCTTTTCTTCTCTCGCAATAAATAGACATTTCTTGTTCAATAAAATGAAAAATGTCTTTTTAAATTTTGCCAGTGCTGCTACTAAACATCCAGTACTGTTGCTAAACAGTAAAGGCATTTTTATAAATGGTGGCTGGGGGAGGACTGGAGGATTTGCATTACAGACATCATCCATCTGTAATCCATGTGGTATATAGTGAGTTATCCTGATCATTGTGTGAAAGGAGTGGAGGTGAATGTCCATCTTTATCCACCCATCACCAGGTAGGTTTGGACATGGACTAGTTTCATAAAGGAAAGTGGTAAATGTCACCCAACAGGACATGCTTATATACTTAAATCAGAGTTTAATAAGTTTCTTACGTGAAGGAGTATAATGATGTGCTGAAACTTTGTAAAGGAGTAGTGGTAGGATGTTGCTCCATCACTGCTCAGTTATAGGTAGCCTGGACATGTCATTATATTAATTTTTCTTCAAAGTAACTTTCTGAGCTTGTAAAAGTCATGGTACTTTATTGCACCACCTCCAGTGCCCGACTTTTCTCTTCCGAGTTTGGCTCACATTCAGAAATTAGACTGATTTTATCTCATGGACTTTTCTCTCAAAATGGCTTCCTGTTGCCTCCAGGGCTGAATTTGGCCCCATAAGTTGTTTTGGCACCATTTTTCTAAATCAGAAGCTTCTGATTTGGAAAAAATGGCCACCGAAGCAATTCAGTGCTGGATGCAATTGGAAGCCATTTTGAGAGAAAAGTCCATGAGATAAAATCAGCCTAACTTCCAAATTTGAGCCAAATTAGGAAGAGGTAAGTCAGGTACCAGGGGCGGTGCAATAAAGTCCATGGACTTGTCAGAGATTGCCTTAACCTAAGAGATGAAATTGCATGTTACATGACCAATAAGATTAGAAATTATATAATGTTTTTAAAGAAGAAGAAAAAGTACTAGGTACAGGAGAATCTGTGACTGGTAGAACAATGTCAGAACAATAGATGAAACAGATTATCTAGATCCATTCCAGTCTGGTTTCAGGCCTGGCTATGGAGCAAAGACAGCTTTGGTTCTCTTGGTGGATGACCTTTGCAAGGAACTGGACAGGGATAGTGTGTTCCTGTTAGTTCTTCTGGACTTCTTAGTGGCTTTCAGTACCATCAACTATGGTATCCTTCTGGTCATCTCAGTGGGATGAGACTTGGAAGTACTGTTTCATCAGTAATAGACTGGGTGAGGGTGCACAAATTAAAGCTTAATCCAGACAAGACAGAGGTTCTTCTTGTCAATTGGAAGGCAGATTATGGAATTCAGCCTGTGTTAGATGGGGTAATACTCTCCCTGATGACTCAGGTTTGCAATTTGAGTATACAGTGGTCCCCCGGGTTACGAAGGTAATCCGTTCTGGATTACCTTTCGTAACCCGGAAGCTTTCGTTTCCCGGGGGACCGCTATTTTCAATGGACCGCGCGGCCATTTAAAGGGGCCGCGCAGCTTTTTTCCTTTCGTATCCCGGGGAATCTTTCGGATCCCGGAGGATACAATCGCGGCCGCGCCGGTTTCGTACCCCGGGGTTTTCGTACCCCGGGGGATTCGTAACCCGGGGGACCACTGTACTCCTGGATTCAGTTTTGAACCTGGAGGCCCAGTGGCCTGAAGAACTTTTTCACATTTAAAGCCTGTGCACCAACTGTACTTGTTCTTTGAGACTTGGATCTGGCCATGGTGGTACAAGCCTTAGTTACATCTCGTTTGGGCTTCTGTAGTGCTCTCTACTTGGAGCTTCTTTGAAAAGTGTTTGGAAACTTCAGCTGGTCCAAAGAGCTGCAGTCAGACTGTTAACTGGGGCCAGAAATTATATTATCCTTTTTAAAAAGAAAATAAAACTGTTTTAAGATATGGAAGAATGCTCACTTTATATTGTAATCACATCTTGAACTGTACAAAAGTGTTTTGTAAAGTCGTATTCAGAACTCATTAATACTAGTACATCTTTTAGATACCTTGGTCAAAGACCATAAATAAAATTGATTGATTGATATTCAGAACTCAGCTGTGACATATATTTCTTAAAAGAAAAGTCTACAGATATACAGGGTATATATAGCTAACCTGCATCTGCATGGCTTTCTAACATTCTAACATGGGATATTTTAGCACATCATTTAAAAAATAATCTTATAGTCTTTTAGCACCCACTGGATGTTTCCTTCTATTCTGGCCCTTCTTTTAGAAATGTAAACCAAACCTACATTCTTAAACTCCACTTGACAATAAAAACCTGCCCTTTTTACTCGCATTGATAATTTATTTTATCTTTTGCATAGACCTTATTCACTTATCCATACTTGGCACCTTTATGCCAACTCATTCAATATGCTTAATACAATTAGAATACAGAGAACAATAATAGAATTAGTGGTCCACCAGGGGACCATATTTAGTACAGCAGCTACAGTGAGCAAATGTTGGCAATTACTGTACTTGTTTGTTTTCTCTTGGGAGAATTGCTTTTTTTACTACAGGGATAACTTTTACATATTTCTCCCCCTAATCTCTGCTAGTGTTACCCAAATTGCTGGGGTCCCAGGAGGGCACCCACAATTGACTTCAGTGGGGAAATTGATGTATCTTAATAGGAAGCAGCAAATGGGCTTGGGTAACTCTTAATATCCAAGATTTCAGGCTATGTATAATGGTTCCAAACCCAGAACTCCAAACAGCAGATTCCAAATTAGTTTATAATAGCTAATTATTAAGCACTCGCTCTCTCACACAAGCACACAAGAACTAATGATGTAAAAAGTGGTAGATAGTGAATTTGAAAGGTTTTACCAGCAGACAATAGGTTAACAGATTCAGGCAATCAATAATTATTTAAAACTAAGAATTCAATGAGATAACAATTTATACTGAAGTATTCTCATTGACAGGAGTAAAGCATATGTGTATACATAAAGTACATATATCACCCCTGCAAGTGCTCATTGTTTAACAAAGAGAGATGCAGTTAAAATCCATGGGAGATATAGACTTGTACTGAGATGTTGAATATAGTCCTCCCTCCATTCTCATGGTCTTCAGACTCGTGTCCCTCGCTTATGTGCGAGGGACGAATGGAGGGGGGATGATGGGACATGCTCCCGTGGCACACACTCATGCACCCCTGCACACCCGCACCTATATTCAAGACAATGGGGCTTGAATATAAGCAAAATTCCGTTTTCGGGAGGGGGTCCAGAACTGTATACCCGGAGTTATTCCATTTGGCTTTATTCAGATTCACTTATATGAATTATAATTTCTATTTAATTCATAAATATTATTATGATGATGGTTAATTTACTTATATCCTGCATTGCTCCTAGAATTGGGAATTAAAGCGGTTAGCATGTTCTATAAAAACTTTCTGTGGCCCGATACAGACGAGCACTAAGGGACGTCCTGGTGGTGTGCTAGGGTTGCTTGGGGCAGAGTGACCGCATGGCCTGCAACCCTAGCACACCACCAGGGCATCATTGCTCTGTATTGTTATAAAGATGGTGTGTGCAGTGATGCCATCACGTATGCGCCATGTCCACACAGACTGGCACACATCTGATGTCCCTGCAGCACTCCAGGGCGCTTGGGGCATCCTTTCAGCGCCGTGGAAAAGAGCTCCAAAACGGAGCTCTTTTCTCGTGTGTGCATAGTTGGCATGGCCTAGAGGAGAAAGGGGCGGGTGGCCCCTTTTTCCTCTTTGCCATGTTTGTTGGGGTGTCCTTGGGGCATGCAGCCCCAAGGACACTCCTTTCCCGGACCATGGGGAAGCGGCATTTTCCCGCTTCTCCATGGTCCGGGAAAGCCAGGGAGTCCTGGGGGAGTTCCCTTTTGGAGCTCCTTGGGGAGATCTCCCCAAGGAGCTCTGAAAGGGAACTCCCCCAGGCCTCCCTCAAATTCTGAAATGGCACGGGAATGATCCAGAGGAGAAAGGGGCCACTCCTTTCTCCTCAGGACTCCTGGGGTGTCCGTGAGGCATGCAGCCCTATGGACACTCCTTTTCAAGCACAAAAAAAGACGAATTGGGGCTGGAAAAAGCCGGACTGGGGCTGTGGGGGCTGATGGTGAAGCTGCCTTGGCCCCAATCCAGTGCAGAAAAGGAAGGAGTGCTCATAAGTGCTCCTTCCTTACTGTGATGCAGTGCCGCACCATTTGGTTGCTGCGGCAACGCTGTGCAGCAAACAGGGGCAGGGGCAGGCCATCGCTGATGGGGCAGTCTGTAAATCCCCTGTTTTAAAAGCCTGTTCGAATAGACAGGCTTCAGCTTGCTGAAGTAAAGACAACAAGGAGAAGGTTTCTCTGGTCTCCCTGGGAAGAAAGTTCCAGAGTCCAGGGGAAGCCACTGAAAAGGCCCTCTCTCACCTCCACCAACTGTGCTTGTGATGGTGGAGGGACTGAGAGAAGGGCTTCTCTTGAGGATCTCAGAGCCCAGGCCAGTTCATACAGGGAGATACAATCTGCCAAATAGCCTGCTTTTCAAAATGCAACATGTAAATATGAGTATGAAATTTTACACCCAATTACAGTGTGCCCTTGCCTTACATGGGGGATCCATTCTGGACCCCCCTGTGTAAGACACATACCATGTATGCTTGAGCCCCATTGGAAACAATGGGGCTCATGCATGCATGCCATGGGCACACATGCCATTGCCTGTTCTGTCGTGTGGCTTTCAGCATAAGCTGAAAGCTGTGTATAGCACACCATGTATGACACGGGCACACTGCACCTCTTGTTTGCTTTTTACATTCTATAGCTTTCATGTCTTTATTTCCACATTTTTCTTCTCCTATTGTTTACTTGCAATAAACTCTGTGAATCTGTGATCATGCAGGTCTATTCTTGATCTTTCAGGTCCTGATGTTTGGTTAGACATTGTAACAAACTGGACTAGTATAGATTGAGCTGTTGCGTACTTAAATGCTTCTTTGAAATGCTTCTTTAAAACTACTCTTTTAGTTCTTTGTATCACACCATAATTCGCTTATTTTGAATGACTAAGTCTTTAGGGACAGAATGTACTTTCAGCTGGCAAAAGAATCAGTAAGAATAACATAGACGTGTGACACTGTGTAAATAATTATTTGGTCTTGGAACACACACACACACACACATATTTCAAGGATTTATATCCTGTCTTTCTCCCACAATGGGATTCAAGGTGGGTTACAATCATTTAAAAAAAAACACAATCATTTAAGAGACAGGAGTAAAATGTTAATTTAAAAAGTTAAAAATTATTACAATTGTTAATATTAAAATATAAGTTAAAACATATAGTTAAAACCAGTAAAAACCATAAAAAGGATTTACAGTACAATTAAAATTCATGCATCAAACACCTGCCTAAATAAAAATGTATTCAGCTGCAGGCAGAAAGAAAGCAGGGAGGACTGATCTCATGTGGAAAGGAGTTCCACAGTCTGGGAGCAGCCACCAAGAAGGATCTCTCCCAAGTCCTCACCAACCACACCTGCGAAGGTGATGGGACTCAGAGAAAGCCCTCTCCTGCCAGTCTTAGCACCCAGGCTGACTTGTATTAGGAGATACAGCCCTTCAGACAGTCTGAACTGAAGCCATTTAGGGCTTTAAAGCTCCTTGAATTCTGTCCAGAAATGGACTAGTAGCCAGTGTAGCTGTTTCAGCAGGGAAGTGACATGATCCCTGTGGCCAGCTCAAGTCAATAGCCTGGTTGCAAAATTTTGCACCTGCTGCAGTTTCTGAACACTTTCCAAGGGCAGCCCCACGTAAAGTGCTTTACAGTGGTCCAAATGGGATGTAATCAAGGCATGTGACACCTTAGCCAGATACATCTTCTCAAGTAATGGGTGCAGCTGCACTACTAGTTTTATCTGTGCAGATGCACTCCTAGTGACAGCTGAAACCATCTAGGAGCATACCCAAGCTGTGAACCTGAGATTTCAGGTGGAGTGTAACCCCATCCAACACAGGCAAAGTCCCTATTCCCTGATCCTCCTTCCAACTGGCCAGGAGTGGCCAAGGTCTAATTTCCAACTGTTTTGTCGGCATTAAGTTTCAATTTGTACACCCTCATCCAGTCCATTACTAACAACAGACACTGGTTTAGTACAGAGATAGCTTCCAGATGGAAAGGAGAGATAGAGTTGAGCACCATCTGCATGTTGATGACACCACAACCCAAAACTCTGGATGACCTCTCCCAGCAGTTGCATGTAGTTGTTAAATAATATGGGGGATAGAAGAGAACCCTGAGGGACCCGAAGGCCAATGGCCAGTGGTTCAAACAGGAGTTCATAATAACATAACATAATATAGAACCTTATTTCTTCTTCGTGGTCTCTGAATCATACAAATGGGTTCTTCTGTGCCTGCGCAGTCGAAGAACCCATTTGTAGGTATTTGCAGATGACCACTTGAAGAAATACAGTTACAAGTAAGCAACCTGTCCTCCTTCTTCGTGGTCTCTGCGAATCATACAAATGGGTTCCTCTACTGCGCAGGCACAGAAGAACCCATTTGTATGTATTCACAGATGACCACTTGAAGAAATACCGTTACAGGTAAGCAACCTGTCCATTCCAGTCATTCTTAATATATAATAATCCCATTTTAGAATAGATAGTACACTAGACCCTCAGGTTGATCTCAAACATTAAAAATTACATCCCTAAGAGTTTTTATTAATTAAATAATTACATCCCTAAGACTTTTGTTTCATATTTCTTCTCAGAATAAACATTTTGCTTCTAGTAGTGTTTAAGACCCACTATTTTGGGACCTAGGTCAGAGATGGGAACCATGTGGCCCTTCAAATATTGTTGAACTCCAGCTCCTGACAGCCCTAGTCATCACAGCTAAGGATGAGAAAAGCTGGGAGATGTGGTCTAAACACTGACAGTATTTGGAGGACTGCAAAGTTCCCTTGTTTTCAATCATAAAAACATTTTTTTCCTATTAGCAAGGCTAACACATTGTGCTTCTGAACTGAGAACAAACTTGCAACACACTCACCCCACAGACATACTGCAGTGCTGTCTCGTACCTAGAGTCTCAAGAATCATATTTTTTCTCTGTTTCAATTTGGAATCCCACACCTGGTCCCCAAGCAGATGCACATACATACCTTTTCGTTGTTTTGTTTAAAATCTTTTCCAACCTGAAGAAGAATCCAATTAATCTTACCTGTTATTCTCAGTTTAGGGTTTTATCTTTGTCAGCTGCCTTGAGCAAAAGGCAAGGTAAACATTTTTCCAATAAATAAAATAAACAATAAAGACATATTTTGTAACTTTTTGACAAGTCCTAACAGAGGTTTGAATTTTTTTAAAAAAATATATAATGGACCAACACAGCAATGGCCTTACAAATATAGCAGTTCATTTTAAAGCTCCCCCCCCCAGTGCTTTTTCATACCATACTCATAGATTATTTCTCCAAAGTCAATTTTTCTTGCAACTTCACACTCAATAGACAAAATAGCTAGGTAACTTAACTGCTCTTGCCACATAGTAGAACACCTGCAGTTTTTGATGAGTGCTAGTTTGCTGAAACTTCTTTCAGCTTTTAGTACTGTATAGGGTAGGCAATAAACAAAAAAGCCAAGGCACACTAGACTGAACATTTGGTGCAGGTTTTTGGTTTGGATTTCGTAAACATTTAATAAGACAAATGTGGCATAGTTCAAACTGTTTTCTAAAAGTATACTTTTTCCCCACAAAAAACATTTCACAAGGATTTTTTTTCCTGAGAAATATCTGCAGGTTATCCCTGAAGTAGAAGTATATGGTTTGGATCTTTATATCCTACCAGTAGCACTAGTGTCTGCTGTCCATGCAATCAATGTTCCTTATCAATGTGGCTTTCCTTACGCTCCACAAGTGTATAAGGAACTCTGGTACTTGGCCCACGCTATCTCGGTCTGTCTGCTCAGCCCCTATACAATGTTTTTATCTTTGTATTGTTTTAATTGTTTTTTATTTGTTCATCCCTTGGGAGCCATTATGGGTTGGGAGGCAATATACAAAAGGAGCTTTTCCAAAACCATTATTTCAAGAACTGATTGTTCTGCCTCTGGTTTCAGCTAATCTCAAAAGATCTGGAAAACAGTATGCACATACATAAAGAGAGATAACTTCCTATAAATCTCCTCAAGTGCAATCCCATAATTTAGCCTCATTTTCCTCTCTTATGGTGATGTTACAGCCTCTGGGCCTTCAGACTTATTATCTGCAAATTAGTTATGACCCCTAAACTGGGAAGTAACCCTTGTGTTAGAAGACAGAGAATTTTAGAAGCTGTCAGTAGCTTTGAATGTTTGAAATGCAACAATACAATGATATGTTAGAAATAATAGACATCTGTGCCTGTTACAAGATCCAGAATACCAACTTTTGCATCTTTGAGCCTGTTGATTTCAACTGACTCAAGAGCTCTTACCTGATGTTTCCTTCTCTGTACAATCAATTTTGACCATCCCTGGGTGCTCATTTGCACCGCTTTACAATGTGACCCTGACCACTATGAATCCATCCAGATAAAATTCTTGTGGTCATGACAACATAGAAAAGAATTGCTACACTCACAAGAACTGATGAGATGCCATCATCACCTGGTTCATACTTTATGTTGTCTATTTGGTCAAATGTCCAAGGGCAGTTGTTATTACAGTTTATACCATATCCTCCAATATTTCACAGATGAAAACCAGGGCACATGTAGCCAAATAACATCAGGATATTGTGGTCAAGATGGCATTCATGGAAGCTAGGAGAGGGTGCAGTGGTTTGCTTTTGTCTGTGCTATTGGGAAGGGGGAAATTCTACCTCCTCCTCTTCTTCCACTCTGATGAGTTCATTGAGTACAAACTACTGTTGCTCTTTGAACTCAGTTTGCAGCAATTGAATTAAAGCCCAAAACAGACAGACTGAATAAAGTGGCTTCGGCATGGCATTTAGATTATGCATCCCCCAAAGCAGCCAGAAGTTGTGTCGAGGCTGTGCCGAACCAGCAAGAGCCAGCCCTTTTAGGAGCAGATTTAATCTGCTCCTGCTGGTCTCTGGCTTGAGACCATGGCAGTTGCCTGCTTCGGGAGTGTGCTGTGCAGTTACTGTGGTCCTGGCCCAAATGGGGCCAGAGTGGCCAGAAGCTCCTCCTTTCGGGCTGTTCACTTTGGCCCTAGGTCAAGGACAAAGACAGAATATGGGAAGAGAAGAGAGAACCTGAGGCATTTGAAAATCAGCTCAAAAGTGAAATCAGCACTGTCCCCACCAAATCAGTGCAGCTGGAGGTTATGTTTTACAACTCACCATTGTTATTATGGGCCCCATTCTTGATTCAAGTTACGATTCTAGTAGGCTATTAGAATGCACCAAAGAATTCCAAAAATGAATCAGCACGTGTTTTATAGACTATAGCAGAGCATTCGATTGTATAGATCATGGAAAGCTATAGAATGCACTCAAAGACATGGCGGTGCCACTACATCTGATAGTCCTGATGAGGAAACTGTACCAAGGACAAGAGGCCAACATCAGAGCAGAATTTGGGGAAACAGAGTGGTTCCCGATAGGCAAAGGGGTCAGGCAAGGCTGCATCCTATCACCTTACTTGTTGCTGAAAACATCATAAGAAAAGCAGAATTAGAAAAAGGAAGAATGAAGATAGCAGGAAGCAGCATTAACAACCTAAAATACACAGACGACACCATAATATTAGCAGAAAACATTCAGGAATTGGAATAGTTGATAAGGAAGGTCAAAGATGAAAGTGCAAAGGCAGGTCTGATGCTGAACATAAAGAAAACAAAAATAATGACCTCAGAAGAAATACACAAATTCAATCTAGACAATAAAAAATTGAAATAGTTAAGGAATTCTCATATCTAGGATCAAACATTGACCAGAATAGAGACTGCAGTCAAGAAATAAGAAGACTAGGCATCGGAAAGGGCAGCTGTGAAAGAACTGGAAAAGATACTGAAGAGCAAAGACATACAACTGAGCACTAAAGTCAGGCCATTGTGTTCCCACTTACTGTACGGATGTGAGAGCTGGACAGTGAAGGAAGCAGACAAAAAGAAAATCGACTCATTTGAAATGTGGTGCTGGAGAAGAGTAGTTAGGATATCATGGACAGCCAAGAAGAAAACCAAATGGGTTCTTGAACAGATCAGACCAGGGCTTGGAAGCAAAGATGATTAAGTTGAGACTATTGAGAAGGCATGGATCACTAGAAAAAATAATAATGCTAGGAAAGGTAGAGGGTAGAAGAAAGAGAGGAGGACGACAAACCTGATGAATAGACTCGATCAGGGGGGTTTTGGGCAAGGGCTTGCAGGATCTAGGCAGGGCAGGGGAGGATAGGGATTCCTGGAGATACCTCATCTACAGGGTCACCATGAGTCAGAACCAACTTGAGGGCAGCTAACAACAACACAAATGATGTAAATCCTTTTGCTAGTCCCATAGCTACATAAAAGTTGATTTACCATTCAGCTGTTAATTCTATAGGTTTACTCTTCTGGAAGCTAGCAATTAGATTTAGGCCTCTGACTGCAGGCTAGTAGGCTGGAGGCTACACAGAGAAGTAGAAACAGGGTGTAACTATATGGTTATATGTGGTTTTAGAAGCAACATTTTGGTTTTGTTTATTTATCTTTCAAACTTCAACCTTGAGACACGACATTATGTAGAGCAAAACGTTTTGTGTGTGTGTGGGAACCAGTCATTACTGAAATATTTAAGTGCTTCATGACTTAAAAAGATGACAAGGCCCCAGTCATGTCACAGGTTAGGTTTTTTTTTAAGCTGATGGTAAACAATCTAATTAACAATCCAAATTATGAGGGGGAGCTAATATCCCAGCAGACAGGATCAGAATTCCAAATGACCTAAACAGATTCTAGGTCAGAACTAACAAGATGAATTTCAACAGGGAGAAATGCAAAGTACTATACTTAGCCAGAAAAAGCACAGATATAAGATGGGTGACACCTGGCTTGACAATAGCACATACAAAAGTGATACAGGAGTCTTAGGCCTCATTCCTACTTACAAATAAATCTGTTTGCAATCCAAATCAGTGGATTGATTCAAATTCAGAGTGTGGCTCAAACTACATTTGCCCCAATGGCATTTTCTTGTGGCAAAATAAAATAACCCACTTGTGGTTCACATTGACCAATGAATTGATTCAAAATGGACCCGCTCCAGCCAGCAAATTTAAATCAGTTCTGATCTGCATCTGGTTCACACTTGTACAGAATTGATTTATCCAAAAGATGTGGGTTAAATGGGTTTAGCACATAGCCCGTTTCTCTGAATTGCTTCAGCAAATTGATTCAACTGGGAAAAAGGGACATTTGAACCAGTTCAAACCGATTTGCGATCTGGTTTAAAAGGTATTGGAAATCAGGCCGTAGTAGACCACAAGCTGAATGTGAGTCAACAGTGTGATGTGGCAGCTAAAAAAGCCAAAATGATCCTAGGCTGGATAAATAGAAGTGTAGTGTCTATTCAGTCAGACCTCACTTGGAATACTGTGTCCAGTTCTAAGCTCCAGAATTCAAAAGGGATTTTGACAAGCTGGAATGTGTTCAGAAGAGGGTGACCAAATAGTGAAAGGTTTGGAAACCATGCCCTGTGTGGAGTGGCTTATGGATATGGCTTATGGGTATGTTTATCCTGGGGAAAAGATTATTAGTGATAGCCCTGTTGAAATATTTGAAGGGATGTCATATTGAGGATGGACCAAGCTAGTTTTCTACTGCTCCAGAGACTACACAACAATGGATTAAACTATTGGAAAAGAGACTCTACCTTAACATTAGAAAGAACTTCCTGATGGTAAGGGCTGTTTGACAATGGATATGCTGCCCTGGAGTGTGGTGGAGTCATCTTCTTTGGAGGTTTTTAAACAGAGGGTGGGTGGCCATCTGTTGGGAGTGCTTTCATTGTGTCTTCCTGCATGGCAGAGGGTTGGAATGGATAGCCCTTGTGGTCTCTTCCAACTCTATGATTCAACTCTATGAATCCGATCTGGTTCATGTTCCATTTAATCAGTATGACTTACTATCAGCAGAGCCTTAGAGCAAAAGTAAGGGTGGCTGGCTGGCTGGCTGGCTGCTTGGTTGCTGCTCCTAGAGTGACTGGGTACAAAAGGAGCAGCAACCGAGCAGCCAGTCCTCTTGAGAGCAGCAATTGAGCAGCTGGTTGAGCAGTGCTAGCTATGAGGAAGAAACTGATTCGAGAGGTTTCTCAATTGCTGCTCGGTTGCTGCTCCCAAAATGATGAGGTGCACAGGGAGAAACTTGTGAGGAAGGACTCTCAGTCCTTCACCATGTCAGAGAGGGGTAGAGCTGGCTTCTGACTTTTTTCCCTAGTGAGGAAGGACTCTCATTCTGAGAGAGACAAGAGAAATAAAGGACTCTTTCGAAGAATTGACCCGAACTTTCTTCTCCCTCTTTCACCAGAGACAGGCTTTCACCACACAGGTTCAAGTTTTTCCCCCACCTCCACAAACTTCTTCTGTTACTTCTTCTTTCAGCCTGTCCTGTGAAAGACAGCAGGAGCAGTGGTGCAGCTCCAGCCTGTCAACCAAGTCCTGGAAAAGCTCAAACTGCTTAAGCAGGGTCCCAAATGTGACCCACTGCCATGTGCACTAACTCTTCATCTCCACTGTGGTCCTAAAGACCTCTGATTCCCCTTGACTTTTGTGTGCACCAATACTTTGACTGAAGACCCTCTTCTTGGCCCCCTTTTCTTCACTGACTACTTTCCACCCCCTTTTCCCTCATCACCCCCTGGATCTTTCCCCTGCCCCCAGGGGGGATATATCACCAACTTTGGGAATCACTGTTTTATAGGTTACCACTATTGTTTTATTATGCTTTTACTCAATCATTTAACAAACAGTACTAACAGACATCACTTTGTGGTACAAGAAATGTGGATTTACTGTGACTGAGCACTCTTGATTTATTTTATTTTATAATTTTGGTCTTTTAAAGTCATGTCTTACTAGGTGGATGCCTAAAGGTGTCTTGTTCACATTGGATATGACCAGACCACTCAATATCCACAGGTCTCCAAAAGAAAATAAAAATGTACAAGGGATTTTCAATTAAAGCAGTCATAAATTCTGAGCACTTTTCTTAGCCATTCAGTGAAAACACAGGGACAGATGATTTTGGCTGGTAATACCTTCAACACTGCCAAGTTAAAAAAAAAAAATCTATTGGCTTATATTCCAAACCATTCCACCAGAAGCTCTAAATTATGTTCCACATAATAAAATGATACATTTTCCTGCTAATTCTTCAGGATGTCATACTAGAGAGAGAAAGGTGGCTATTGTTTCAACTGTATCAAATCATTCGGGCAAATCTATTGATGTACTGGAAAAATGGGCTTGAAAATTCCTAGGAACCTAAATGGGAAAGTGGCAAGGGAGTAGAACCTTCAAGAAAATACTGGGAATTCAAGAATATGCTGGGAATGATCCCTCTCCACAGCCCTGGTGGCGCAGTGGTTAAATGCCTGTACTGCAGCCACTCACTCAAAACCAGAAGGTAGCCAGTTCAAGACCAGCAAAGGGCTGAAGCTTGACTCAGGCTTGCATCCTTCCGAGGTCGCTAAAATGAGTACCCAGATTGTTGGGGGCAAATAGCTTACAATTGTAAATGAAGCTGTTTGTTTAACAAATTGTAAGCCGCTCTGATAGTCTTGGCTGAAGAGCGGGGTATAAATAAAACATTATTATTATTATTATTATTATTATTATTATTAATCCCAAATTTACAAACCCAGCACTGGTAGCTGAGCATGCAGGTGTATGGATCATTTCCAGGGGACCCTGGAGAAGAGAAGAGAATAGTAGAGTGAGCTGTAGTCTGAGTAGAGTTGGGAGATTAAAAAATGGGAGAGAAACCAGGGGCTGTTCTTGAATTCTCTTTAGCTTGAGGCCTAAAACAGATAGAGGAAAGAGGTGAAGGTTTAAACTCGGGAATGGTGTTCAGTTAAATAATTTCTGAATGCTGGACCTAATGCTCTACCCATTCCCCCATGAATGTGTGTATTTACAGTATATATAATTTTGCTCACTTCAATATATGGCCCTACTTATTTGGAGACCTGCCTGCTCATTTGACTGAGTCTGCTGAGTCTGAAATCCTAACCTGATAGTACCCTTGCTTGGAAACATGTCCTAGGTTTCCATATTGAATATTTTTGAGGGCTAGGGAGCTTAGAAAATTTACTTTTCTGCATTACCCAGAATCCCAATATCTATTTTGGCTGGTGAATGCTTGTGGTCCAAAAAGTCACTTTTCTAAGTTCCGATATGATACTCAGTCCTGTGGCTATCTACTTTTAGTTAGAAGTGCAGGAAAAGCTTCACTACCTAAGTGAGAACTAAAGAGAAACTTCTGAAAGAAAGCATGTCATTGCTGTGAACATAACTTATGAGCTCCTTTCACTGCAAAGTTTAAACCAGCATTATTCAAATGTTCACAGTCTGTAAAATTACTTCAAAAATTTCTAGGAGGTAATTAGCACCATCATTATGAACCACTTCAGTTAAGAAAATGGTGTTGGATATTAAAAAATAAATTATGGCCATTATCTGTGGCTCATGTAGATTAGATATGATTTGCACACCTTTTTATTTCACAGCACCGAGAATGGCTCAGGTTACGAGTCTGCTATGAAAAATTAGGCAACTTAATCCCACTGCTTGAAGCCTGTTTGCAGAATTACAGCCTCAGAGACCAGCCCTATCAATACACAGGCTGCACCCACACTGCAAAATAATCCAGGCTGACACCACTTTAACTGACATGACTCAATGCTATGGGGTTCTGGGAATTGTAGTTTGTTGGGGCACCAGAGCTCTCTGACAGAGAAGGTTAAATGTCTCACAAAACTAATTCCATGGAATCGAGTCGTAGCAGTTAAAGTGGTGTCAGTATGGATTATTTCTACAGGTTCCTGCAAACAGATCTGGAGAGAACTACTATTTCTTTTATTATTACTATCACCCTAAGGACTTTATCAGATGGAAGGAATTTCTCTTTATTGCGAATGGAGCCAATTGAGTAAAAGAATTGGAGCCAATTCGAATTCACATGAATTCGCTAGT
The DNA here is from genome assembly GCA_034509955.1 of Urosaurus nigricauda. Taxonomy (NCBI): domain Eukaryota; kingdom Metazoa; phylum Chordata; class Lepidosauria; order Squamata; family Phrynosomatidae; genus Urosaurus; species Urosaurus nigricauda. The sequence continues at coordinate 91,594,035 of JAOEGL010000003.1, forward strand.
TTCGCGAATTTATGTGAATTCCAATTGCATTTGGAACGCGTTCAGAATGACTTCCCATTACCTGAAAATGACCCCCCATTGCCTGAAATTGCGTGAGATGCTTTAATTCACAATAACGTAAAACTCATGATTGCATTCGGAATGACTTCCCTTTTGCTCAAAATTGCATGAGATACTTTAATTTGCAATAATGTGAAACTCCATGATTGCGTTCAGATTGCCATTAAATTATACTTCCAATTTCCAACGTCTGATAAGGTTCTAAGACTGTACTCTTAGAACATAGCCTTGGGAGTACAGTACCTTCTATCAAAAGACAATATTACCTATCCCCAAGTAAACCTGTTGTAGAACTACAGTGCTTTGTGCCAGAGACAGGAATTTCTTTGGACTTCAGATGCTGTTGGATTGAGACTCTCATTTTCCCTTACCACTGACGTTTCTGGCTTGAGCAAATGGAGCTTCAGTTCAGCAACATTTGGAGAGCCAGGCTTTCCCCATCTTGTATTATTTTCAGGAGGAGGTGGACAAAGATCCTTTTGAAGCTTCCCAGAAGGTAGAGATTGAAGACCATGCAGGAAGAGCTATTGCTGAATGGATAATGTGTTCAAAGATGACTAGAGGTAGAAGGACTCAGATCTGGAAAGCTTGGTTACAAGCGCTATATTTGCTGGCTCAGATGGACTGTGAATCTACTCCAGTCTAGGTATTCTTATGTATGTATGTAGTATGTAGTTATATATATGTAACTCCGATCATTGAGGTCAGCCAAGGAGGAGGGTTTTATGCATCTCTTTCTTTACAGGAGCTAGAATTAGGGGTTGTCTTTCTATTGTGGTAGCCTCTGTCTGGAGCACTTTGCTAGAGCACATCTAGCTGATCGCATTGGCAGATTAAACCTTGGTGGCTGGTTTGCTGATTTCTAATGACTTTTGTTAGGCATAATGTTTCAAGTAGTAAATAGAACTATTTGCATGGATAAAGGGATCCCTATGCATTCTTCCTTTTAAAGAAATGCCTGAATAGCAATTTATAGACAAAATATGTACACAGCAAATACAATTTTCTAATTATTAATTTTAATCCCTTGCCAAGGAGTTTTATATATTAGCAATTACTTGCAAGCATGACTTCTAATGGCATTACCTACAAAATGTAATTTTCCAGCAAAGTATTTGGAGATGTGCCAGTGTGCATTTAAACTCATAACTTTACTCCCTGCAGTTTCTTCGTGTTGATCATTACTGCCCATTACAGATACTGCTGTGGTTTCTATGAAGGCTCCTCCAAGACCCTTCCCACCCTGATCCTTTCTATAGGAAGCCCAAGGAGAGAATGGGGAGGAAAAGGCAAGAGGTACCTTAGCACCTCTGAGTCCCTTCTCCTTCCCATCACCATCCCGTCTTGACAGAAACAGTAGTAAGGGAGGGAAATGACACACACACACACACAAAGAGGCATCCCTGCCTGCCTGACACACATACACACACACAGAGGCGTCCTTGCCTGGGTCTCTCTCTCTCTCTCTCTCTCTCTCTCTCTCTCTCTCTCACACACACACACACACACACACACACAGAGACCTCTGCTTGCCTTGAGGGATGCTCCCTTTCCCTGGCTTCGCTTTTGTTTATTAGGTGGTCAGTATACAGGGGAGGGGGAGTATACAGATATGTCAAGGGTAAAACCTAGGGGCATATAGCAAAAGGTCTAAAGGATGAAGCAAAGCAAAACAATGTCAAAGAATTTACAAAATTCCAGCAGACACAACTCTTCGTGCTCAGTAGCATCACTGGGGTGTGTGCTGGGGTGTGGGGTGTCACTCCCAGAAGGGGGGTGCTAGGCTGCTGCTCCCTGGGCCCATGCAGGCATCTCTCTGTCCAGATGGGTGCTCCTGTGTGGCCTGCACCGCAGAGGTCCTGCTGGAAGTCCTGTCCCCTGGAAGTCCCACCCATCCACACCGGGTTTCATCTGGTGCGGGAATGTCACCGTTTGTGCTTACTCTTACAACTGGATGGATGAGAGAGTAGAGAGGGTCAGTGCTTCCAGGACAGATTATACAGTTGGTCCTCCTTATCCATGGATTTTTTTATCCACAAATTCAAGCATTGAGGGTTTGAAAATATTTTTAAAAATATAAATTCCAAAAAGCAAGCCTTGATTTTCTATTTTATATATAGGACACCATTTTGCTCTGCCATTACATTTAATAGGACTTGAGCATCCACAGATTTTGTTATCCATGAGGGGGAGGGGTCCTGGAACGAAACCCGAGTGGATAACAAGGTCCCACTGTACTCTTGCTTTTCACCAAGGGATGGTTCCTTCTTTTAAATAAGAGTTAAGATACAGTAGTTACATTGACTCGTGGATAAGTTGACTCAGGTTTTTTTTTAAAATCAGTTTTTTGACTTAAATTTCTAGACTTACACATGAGTATATATAGTACAGTGATTTCCTTTGCAATTTAGTTTACAGAGCCCGTTTGACAATCACATTTGACAATTCACTCAGGTTTCAAGCGCTCCTTCTTTTTCTTTTTAATTTCTATGGAAAATCTTAACAAATTATTCATTACTAACCACTTTACGGCTCATAATAAATATTTTTGAATTATGCCTCTGACTCCAGCATACAATCTTTCATTTCATCTTCTGCCTCTGTTGCATAAACTTGGATTATGGCTATACTGTTGCGTTTTCCCTTATCTCTGTCGATATTATTCAATCAGACTTTAAGTCTTTTTGCTATCTCTCTTCTCACTATCAACGCTACCCCATTTCCTCTTTGATTTTCATTTCCACACTAAAACACTGTGTAATCTGACTCAAAATGTCCCATTCCTGTCTGCTTTAGCTCTCTCACCGTACGTATTGCAATGTCCACTCATTCCATTTTTTGGTATTACTGTCTCTAGCTTCTCCTGATTTATGCTTCTCACACTCTACACTCCTATAATATGTGTTGTGCAGCTTCAGACTTTCATAACACCTCTGGGCATATCAACACCAGAATGTCCTTTTGTACTAATTTATACTAGCTGTAAATTAGCAGAACTAAGCAAGTTCCTTTTAAGGCTAGTCAAGGTTTTTCCCATTTGTTTGCAGCCGGTGTTTTAATCTGTGACACTGAGATGGATGAAGTGGCTTTGTATCTGGCTCATGGCCACTGGGAGGTACATAGGATGACATGGGGTCCACTTCCAATAGTTCCAGGACAGGACTGCCAGTCTTCTTTGCCTCTGAATGGTCCCTGTTGTCTTGGTTCTTTTCTGCCTCATCCTCATCTGAGGCAGCCTCCTCCAAGAAAAGCATGACACACTCTTTTAAAGAAATAAAAATGTCATATGTGGAAGCACAAAGACAAGTTCTAAAACAGCAATTTACATTCATTATTAATGAAATAAACAAGCACAAACAATTATAAAATTCCAAACATCAAAAGTTTACAGCAATCTTCTATATCCATGTTCAGATTTGTGTGTGTGTGTGTTTGTGTGTGTGTGTATTGATACAAAAAGTGAAATCAATTGTTTTCAGAGGACAGAATAAATGTTTTCTACCAAATCAGATATATACCAAAGAAAATTCTTCAATTAAGCAATCTTTCCTCCCCATCAATGATAGAAGATCATCAACTGAACTCTCCCCTCTGTATTTCTAGGTCAACACTCAGAATTATGTAGGGATCATTTGGCAAAAAGCTTTCATACACAGCTCTGACCTACACCAGAGGTAACAGCTGGAAAGTTGCAACTGATGCCTCCAGCATTACTGTTTCATGATAGGGTCAAGCCAAACATGCTGAATACAGTAATTTACCCATTGGATCAGTTTGGACCAGCTGGTACAATACAGCTGAGTGGCTTAGGTTTCTTAGTAAGCAGTGTTTACAAAAGCAGGTCCGGCCAGATGCTCAGAGAACAACAGCCTCAGACCACAAGGCTCCATTCCATACTCTTTTAAGTTTCATCCATTTGCCAAGGAGAGATTAAATTCACCAGGTGAACTTACTTTATGTTTGGTCCAGCAAAAATGGATGTTTCCAGTGTATTAGACACCATGAAGGCTTAAAAGAAAGAAACTGTCCACTTTACGGTAATACGGATAATGATGTGGACATGTTCAGTGTCCACACCCTCTGAACAAGTTAAAAGCATATTTAAAAAACACATTGAAAACATACTAAAATAGAACTACAGCACACTTCCCATTAAAAGCTCCATCTGCTGCAAACAACAACAACAACAACAACAACAACAACAACAAATGCCCCCCCAAAAGGAAACATTTTTTACCTGCTGGCTGAAAGATAGCAGAGAGGGGGCCAACCAGACTTTCTGAGGCAGGGGATTTCACAACTTGGAGCAGCCACCGAGAAGGCTCTCTCCCATGTCCTTACCAAATATCCCTGTTATGCTTGTGGGACCAAGAGAAAGGTCCAACCCAGTGGTCTCCAAACGGTGCCCTTTAAGAGATTTTGCACTTCAGCTCCCAGAATCCCAGATTATTATTATTATTATTATTATTATTATTATTTAAGCTTTATTTCTAAAGGGCTGTAATTATACTCAGCACTGTACAAAATTGGTAAAACTTAAGAAATATATAAAAGCCTGCCGGATGCGTACACTCTATGATAGTAACAATTAGATAAAATTACAAAGGGAAGGAAAGACAAGTTAAAACATCAGGCATAAAAGCAAGTCACATCAAACGATATCAGACAGCCAGATGACAATCACAAGTTCCCTGAGAATGCTTCCCTAAACAATAAGGTTTTCAGCTCCACCTTAAAACTGGTTAGGGAAGTGATGAGATGATCATGCAGGGGGAGAAGGTTCCAGGAATGAGGGGCAGCAAGAGAAAAGGGACGGATCCAGGAGGGGGCAGAGGAAAACCTGGGTTGGGAGAGGAGGTTGGTTATCAGAGCGGAGGGTACAAGTAGGGATGTAGGGGGAGAGAAGATCAGCTAGATAAGGAGGGGCCAGCCCATGCAGGGCTTTGAACATGAGTAACAAAAGTTTGTACCTGATGCGGAAAGGAAGAGGGAGCCAGTGAAGGGAAGACAACAGAGGGGAGACATGATCATAGCAGCGAGCAAGTGAAATAATGCGTGCAGCTGAGTGCTGAACAGAAATTAATGGGTGGAGGTGAGAGAGAGGAAGCCCAGCCAGGAGGAGATTACAGTAGTCTAGTCGTGAGACCACTAGGGCGTAGACCAGTGTTTTTGCGGTAGAAACTGAGAGATATGGATGGATTTTGGCAATATTATAGAGAAAAAATCAACAGACCTTGGCTGTGGTCTGGATCTGGGGAATAAATGACAAAGAGGAGTCAAAGATGAAACCAAGACTGCGGGTTTCCAGGACCGGCTGAATAGAGATGTTATTGACAGAAATAGAAAAGGAGTAGTGAAGGGTGGGCTTAGGCGGGAAAACCAGAAGCTCAGTCTTAGACATATTGAGCTTCAGACAGCGATGGTGCATCCAGTGGGAGACAGCTGTTAAAGGATAACATTTTCTGTTCTAATTCTGGCGAAAGATTAGGAGTAGAAAGGTACTACTGGCCAATATGGCTGAGGCTTCTGGGAGCTGAAGTCCAAAATCTCTTACAGGGCATTATTTGGGGACCACTGATCCAACCAATCTCTGGACTCTTTCACACAGGAGGAATTTCTCCCAACTTCGAATGGAGCCAATGCGAATTCAGGTGAATTCGCTAGTTTAGCAAATTCATGTGAATCCCCACTGCATTCGGAATGCGTTCAGATTGATTTCCCATTACCTGAAAATGACTCCCCCTTGCCCAAAATTGTGTGAGAAGCTTTAATTCGCAATAACATGAAACCCATGATTGCATTCAGAATGACTTCCCTTTTGTCCGAAATTACATGAGAAGCTTTAATTCACAATAACGTGAAACCCCATGATTTCGTTTGGATTGCCCTTGGATTATACTTCCAATTTCCCATGTCTGAAAGAGTCCTCTGTCTGCACTTTATGACATTTAATTCATCCATATGCAGAGAGATGTACTATAAAAGTAAAATACAGTAACAACATAGTAATTTGTACAGTTCAATCGTAGGATCTAGAGCTAGACACATACAATTTAGATGAGCAGAAGATGCCTTCCTGGCCCTTTTCTCTCAAGATGTCACCTCTAGGCACTTGAAAATGCTACTCAGAGAGTAAGAGAACCTAAAGATGGTGGAGTTGCAAATGCATCTCCCACTAGCAACACCATTTGGTCCATAGAAGCATATCATGGAGGCAACCCAATGTATCCATATGTTTTCATGTTGTGAGTATGTGTGTTTGTAAGGTAGCTTTTTAAAAAAGGATGGGTATAGGTAAGAAAAACAAACCCATGTGATTTCTTCACTGTGTAAACCCACTTTTACTATGGTAAGTTATTGTGTCCTCACAGTTTTAGATGATGACAAGGATGTAAATTATGCATTTCGACAAAAGCGTCATGCCACACTTTAAGGAAGAACTAGAAAGATGGAGCCAGAAGTAAAGGGTTTGATTTATCACTTAACACCTCTTTTTTGTACAGGTCAACATAATGGCTAGTACAGTTTTACTCCCTCTTATATTTGATGCTTACCAAAGGGAAGATAATTGCTGAGATGTATTTCATGTGTAAATTGGTTGTCATAACAATTCCATAGCAACCAGTGATCCATTGGTTGAAGAGACTTAACCCATCTTGCAATATCTGAAATTATCAGGTCAAACAGAGATGATAGATCTTGCTGATGCAAAATTTAGCATCCCGAGGACCTGTGTTTGAAGACATTGTATATTTTCAGGATGACATTTAATAAAAATAATAATCCTATGAATAGTAAGTTGGACTGACCTGGAATTTAATAAAGCAGTGACAAATGTCACCTTATGTAAGTCACTTTTTGAGTTGCATCTGCCCTTCAAGACTAGAATATTAGGGATCAAATGTTGATAAGAATATTCCCCAGCTATTAAACTCCTGTTTTCTGAATGGACGTAAAGTGTTCTGAACTTTACTTAAAACATCCTGAGAAGGATGTTATTAACTGCTTTCCTTTGTGCTATTTGCATGACAGTGGATTGGGCCTAACAGGACTACTGGATGGAGCAGAGGGTCAGAGCCAGCCACTTTCTGGTCTGAAAAATGAGAATTTCTTGGCATTGCCTCCCAGGCTTTGTCTCAGTGGGCATAACAAAGATTGGACACTCAGTGGCAGTGATCCCATCTTACCACCTATCTCATCACTGAGACTATGGCAGCATTGGAAAATAGGGCCATGGTGGATGGCAAATCCACCATGGGTATGGGGGAGGACACATAGAGAAACAAAGCTACAATTTCTCTCTCCCCAGGAGCATTTCTCTCTTTAAAAGCATCTCAGGACACAAAGTACTGGGCTATGCGTTTGTTTGTTCAGCCATGTGCAGCAAGACCATCAGCATGGGGCTGTTAGACACTGAGGCCCTGGAACATTTGCTCTCACTGCACCATTGATAATCTAGTCTTGCACCTGACAACACCTTATCCTTACACACACACACACACCTGGAAATTAAAGGGATGCATATCTCAGATAAACATATTGTAAATTAAGATGCAAATATGTAAAATGCAGATTGAACAACAATGCATGTAGACATGATTTGCCTGGGATTGGAAATGGGCTTGATTCTGCTATGCCACCATCAAACGAACCATAAATGCCATATCCTGTAAAGATATCTGTGGTGCTTTTTACACTTACCCTTTGGGGCGGTCCAAACTCGCCCCTTCTAGCGGCGAGATGAGGCCTAGGCTTCTACACGGAGGCCTCATCCCGCCGCAACGACGCACCGCAAAAAAGAGCTCCGGGATCGAGCTCTTTTTTTACGGCGCGGTAAGGGCGCGATTGGCGCCCTCCCGCGCCGCCAGAGCGTCAGAACGTGCGCAGCGCGTCAAAACGCTGTGCACGTGATGACGCTCTTCCGGCGCGCGCGTGTAGACGCCGCCATCTTTAAATGGCGGCGTCCACGCGTTTTAGGCTTAGGGAGGGTGTAAAGGCTACGCCCTCCCTAACCCTAAAAGTGCCTTTTTTTCCTGTAAAGGCGCCTTTTTTTGCCCGTGTATATCGGGCATGTGAGATATCTGGGTATTTCTCTGATTGATGGCTTAAGGCCTCTTGCTGAAGCACTTTGAACTTTGAACCCTGAAGTGGCCATTTGTCTCTTGCTTTTCAATCTTGTCCCTTTACATTTAGAAATCACCAATCAGTTGTTACTGATACTTGGCTTTTGGTCTGTCTGGCATTGAAGCCTTGATAAAAAATAGGATCATTTTCAGAATGAGAATTCCTTATGGTCTAGTGAAATTGACAGATGAAGCACCATTGCCATGGGCATATCAACCAGATGGTGCACTCCTCATCTGGTGCATGTAAATTTGGTCTCAAGTGGGTTTGTTTTAATTCCATCTGAGCTAGAATACGGTGTAATCCTATGCAGAGAAAAGTATTATACAGTGGTGTTTTCCTGAAGATGTCAGTCTGGTTATGGGGCTGGCATTAATTTCAGCATTTGTGTTCATACGTGCCTTCAACTTGCCCTATCAACCTATGGTAATCCCATTACTTTCATAGGATTTTCTTAGGCAAAGGATACTTAGAGGTAGGTTTGCCAGTTCCTTCCTCTGAAATACATCACCTGGCATTTGTTTGCATCTCCCATCCAAGTATAAATCAAGGCTCCCCTTCTAAGATCAGACAGGTTCTGGTACCTTTAGTTCATTTTAAAGGACCACACCGAACTTTCTCCAGAATACTAATTGCTCATAGTGGCTTTGGACAGAGACTTATCTTCCTGTCTGTTGATGACAACATATTTAACATTTCTTGCTAAACATTTTGATATATCTGGATCAGCTTGAAAAAAGTTACTATATATATATATATATATATATATATACTGTCTGGGAACATCTGGAAGCTTTAGTCCAAAGGTTAACCTTTCTAAATTTTGGTGTGATATATCTAATTGTTTTAATAATCCATCAGATTTTTATCATTACTACTGATGTGCTAACATGCATCCATATTGACTGGGAATTGGTTTTAGTAAGTTAAAAAAATAACTGGTTTATCTTTCTAAAAACGTGTGTGTGAGTTGAGAGGATACTTTGCTTTGTTCAATTTCAATCCCGAAATTTAGACCACATCATAGTTCAAATTCCATCAGGAACGTAATGGGTTCAAATGCTATCCTCTGCTCCAGTCCCTGACATACCCCTGAATCTAGCCTCACCACTTCCATTAATTTCCAATTGAGTTTGCAGCAGCAATGGTAACAGAAACTTCCCTGTAATGTTTCCCTTCCTCCCAGAGGCATTGTTATTTAATTCAAAGAGCAGAATTTTTTCCTCTTATACTCAGTATATTCATGATTATACCTGTTACTAACCTTTCTCAGGAATCCAATTAACTGGATAAAGTTCTTAGTGATGGAATTTAAAGATATAGCTGTGTTAGTCTGTAGAATCAGTATGTAGAGAGATCTTGTAGCACCTTTGAGACTAACTGAAAGAAAGAAGTCAGCAGCATGAGCTTTTGTAGACTATACTGTACTTCCTCAGATGCATCTGAGGAAGTAGACTGTAGTCTACAAAAGCTCATGCTGCTAACTTCTTTTTTTCCCCTGATTAGTCTCAAAGGTGCTACAAGATCTCTACATACCTACTCATGGTGACGTTTAGTAACGTGTTAAATATTGCTCCGTGGTGTGAAGTTTCCATCTTATTGTGTCACTTTTGAATAAAATACTATACAAATACTGCTGGAGAACTTTATGACAAAATAACCTGGTGGCAAACACAAAGGACTGCCTACAATAGATTGTACTTCTGCTTTATTGAAGAAACCGTGTCTCCTGGGCATCCCATAGTCTTTGTTTGGTTGCTGTCTCTCACCCACATCAAAAAGTCATTAAATCCAATGTTCCAAGTGCTTAAAAGGCAAGAGAACTAACATAAAACACATTGCAGATACTTAAAGCTGAACTGAATAAAGTGCCCAGGATCATCATTACTGTCATTGTAATAAGCATCTAAACTCTTGGAAAGACATTTGGGTCATCAGCAATACTCTAAAAGGAGATTTGGTAGGAATCCCAACTTTTTAATTTTCAAGTAAAATGTGCAGGCTAAATTGTAGCAAAAATTAAGGCCTGCTGAGTTTATTACCTCAGTTCTACACAGACAGCTGAAATTGGGTACACTCATCATTGGTGGGAGTGGAGTATAAAACTTGGCAGCCCTTTATTTGTGCCAGGACTCAGCATGAAGTATATGCAATGAGACCAGATAAAAGTGCCCCTCAGCAGGTACAGGGTGAATTTCTCTTGTCTCTGAGACACCCTCAGGTATGATGAGGAACCGCTTTGAGATCAGATGGCTTTATTTGCAGACAGTTTCAAGAGGGGCAGCGTTTATTTTTCTAGGCACTGGAACAGCCCAAGGCTTCTGTACCAAATAAAGCTGAATGAACAATTTGCAGAACTGTTCATTAAGATGCCTCACTGTAAGATTTTATCTACACTCACACACACACACACTCACACACACACATACATGGAGAGCCACTGTGGCATAGTGGTTTGAGCACTGGACTGTGACTCTTTAGACCAGGGTTTGATTCCCCACTCAGCCATAAAACTCACTGGCTATCTATCTATCTATCTATCTAGTGTGTGGATGTGTGTGCGTGTGTGTGAAGCATGTTTAAATTACAGGTTGGCAGCAGAATATCTGAAACTGCTGCTTAACTTTCCAGTAGCTGACTAAAGCAGGGGTATTCAACCTTTCTGAATTGTGCCATGGGCACTCTCACAAAATGACTGCCATGGGTAGGGAACAAGTCCAGCTTATAAACTGGCTATTATACTGGGTATCACCCATCACAAAACGCCCATCTCCAGACACTCAGGAGGGTAAAAGAAAAGCAGCTTGTTTAAGAACCTAAGCAATCCAGGACAGAATTGTCGTCTTATGGCCAAAGTAATAATAATAAAACACTCTTAGGAAACCACAATTTTCTGCTCCATTTGACTGTTTTAATCCATTTCAGGGCAGTAAAACTGATGAGGCTCAAAGATAAGTAAATTGGCCAAGATACTAAATATGTAGCCATGGTAAGGTCTGAGCACCAAGTGCCAAATCACATATTTTCCCCAAGAAGCATAACAAAATATGCATTTCACATAATACAAACTGGCGATACTAAGAGAAACACACACACCGCCCACAAAAACCCCAGGCAACATAGACACCATATCATCCACAAGTCATAAATGAGAAAGAACACACAAATGATAAGGAAGTCATAAATGAGGAAGAACACATAAGCTGGGAGAGGCTGCCACAATTTGCTTTGGTCTGAGCCTACTGGAAAAGTTCTGTCCCCTCTTCTCTTCCTCCTTTTGCTGAGTTAATTGAGTGCAAATGGCTTTTGCACTTTGAATTCAGTTTGTAGCATCTGAAGTAAGCTGAACACAAAGGGAGAGCAAGTGGAGAGAGAAATCAGACATTTTAAAAGCACCCACCTTCACTCTCCATCAACCAGTAAATGACCATGCTCAGGCAGCTAGTGCAGCTTTAAAAGTGGAGGACTTTGAGGGTGATTTTGGTCATTGTAGGAAGAGAATTATCACCTCCGTTGCCACTGGAATACCTTCCAGTTGACAATTGACTAGCCTGCAAAGACTGGTGGTATTTCTCCACAGTGACCCAAAAAGTGAATTGGGCAAGTGCAATTCGCTAACAAGATGCTAGCTAATATTAGGTAAGCGGTTATTAGTCTTTTTATATAGCTGTGGAACTGAGGTGGTTGTTGTATGCCTTCAAGTTGTTTCTGACTTATGGCAACCTCAAGGCGAACCTATCATGGGGTTTTCTTGGCAAGATTTGTTCAGAGGAGGTTTGCCATTGCCTTCCTCTGGGGCTGAGAGCATGTGACTTACCCAAGGTCACCCTATGGGTTTCATGGCTGAGTAGAGAAATGACCCCTTGTCTCCAGAGTTAAATTGCAGTCCAACATTCAAACCACTACATCACCATTTTAACTGCCATGACTCAATGCTATAGAATTCTGGGATCAGTAGTTTTGGGAGACATTTAACCTTCTCTTTTCAGAGAATCCTGGTGCCACAACATATTACAAATCCCAGGATTCCATAGCAGTGAGTCAAGGCAGTTAAAGTGGTGTCAGATGAGATTATTTCTGCAGCCCCAGATAAAACTGAGGTAATTACAAGTTCAAAGCCATCCAGTGAATATATGTGCTGTATGGCTAGCATTGTACAGATAAATAGCACTGGAATAGAGTAATGCAAAAAGTCATCTGACTGTGAAACACAAAGTAAGATGAGGGAGAGCACTAAATGTTAGGCTTGGATGATTTTGTTTACTTCCATATGTGATGGACTATCTGACCAATGTCTTTTGAGAGTCTTATGTATTGGCCTTTCATTCTGTGGAGAGTAACAAGTGACACTTTCATTTCAAAGCATATCAAAACAGTTTTTAATGTCACACTTGCTTGAAGAGTCTTTCCCTATGAGCCTTATGCCCATGAACTGAACATCATCACTGTAACATATTGAAACTATGGAAATATCTAGCATATGGGAGTTTTCTCAACAGCTGTTCCATATCTTTGGAATTCTCTTTCTCCAAAGTTTCCCTGAAAGTCCTGTCTTAATTGTTCTTCATTAAGGAATGCAAGATTTAAGCTTTAATTAGCAATAAATTTAAGCTATTTGATGGTTCATTGTTCATTGTTGTCATCTTCCATATATCTGGTCTGGAGGTTAAGGCATAAAAAAGCAGGAGACTCCTCACTCCCTCTTTCTTCTTTTAAGTAAAAAAAAGATTTCTTCCATAATTAAACACAGCAATGACTTCATGATGTTAGGAGAGAAAGTGCAAAACTGTATGAAAATGGACAGCACCGTGATTATGCACAGCAAGAAACTATCAAAAACTGTTCCTGTACTGAACAATGTGAACATTAATTAAATCTTGGTTACATACTTTTCTTTTCTCTCTCTCTCCTTTTTTTTTTTAAAGTATTGTTCAATCTTTTATATAAAGTGTGTGTTAGCTGAAGGTTAGCTGAAGGAAAATGTCAACATGACTTGTCTTCTGCATAAATAAATAAACTAGTTTCCTAAAATGTTCCACAAGTGCTACATTTGTATTCCAAGAAGCGAAATATTAAGTCCTAAAACCAATTAGTACCATTGAATCAATAGAATTTACATTAAATGTTGACTTGCCGAGTTCTCATTGATTCAGTGACACTTTTATAATTGGGATTAATTGGATTTTAGCCAAAGCATGCACAAAAGTGTAGATAATATAATAGTTTTGTAACAATACTATCATCTTCTTTTCTTTTCTTTTCTTTTCTTTTGCATTTTTGTCAAGGGAAACATCCAGGAAACAAAGAAGAAAAGGACTTCATAACAACAGAAGAAGAACATGATCATTAATTAAAGGGAAAAGGGAAACAGACTTTGAAAAAGTACTTTTGGTGATAAGACTACTCTGTAAAGAAAAAAGTGTAAGAGTATCAGTTGAGCCTTACAGAATGCTTTGAAAAGTGAAAGCAAAAAACAAAAGCAAAATAAAAACCAACTTGTGCTGGTTGGCAATTATTATGTTTTTTAAAATGGGTGTCTCAAAGCTAGTTTAGCTATCAAACCCATAATCTGGTTCTTGGTGCCTACCAGAATGCACACAATAAAAAAGTATCTCTTACCATACATACTATAAAATATAGGGGACCAGGTGATGTCCTGTTCAGAACAGAACAGATTTATACATCAGTTAACTATGAGGGGTTATTCAAAAGTTTTAATGATCACCTTTTTAAAAAAAATGACAGAAAGTTTGTTTTGATTTGTAGTTGTTAACTTGTCCCTATGTAGTCACTATCTAGATTTACACATTTTTCCCAGTGTATCTTGACCCTCCGAATACCTGATATTGTAGAAGTCTGTAGATTGCGCCTGACAAGGATTTTACACTTTAGTCACTTCTGGCAGACCCGGTCACAAAAAGTAAAGGACACAATGAGTTGATTTTCTCAGCAACGTGCACTTAGGGACCAATGATGATACTGACAAAATTTCATCAATATGCCATATTAACTTACGGGTGATAATTATTACTTCACAATACCCCCTTGTAAGACACAATCTGCAGACTTCTACAATATCAGGTATTTGGAGGGTCAAGATATGCTGGGGAAAATGTATAAATCTAGATAATAACTACATAGAGACAAGTAAACAAGTACAAATCAAAAGTAAGTAAAAGCCTCATTGACAGAGGTTTTGTTAGGTATGTCTGTACTACACATGGACACATGTAACAAATATCTATATTTGCCCATTTAAATTTGATGAAACAGAATAGATATTAAAATAATTCCTTTCCCTTGTCAAGGGCTGCTTCCAAACTGCAGAATTAATGCAGCTTGACACCACCTTAACTGTCCTAGCTCCATCTGATGGAATCCTGGGATTTGTAATTTGTTGTTTCATCAGAATTCTCTCCTATTTAGTGCAGGCTAAATATCTCACAAAACTACAGACCCTAGAATTCCATAGCATTGAGCCATAGCAGTTAAAATGGTGTCAAACTGCATTACTTCTATAGATGTAGCAGTGTAGATGCAGCCAAAGGATAAGCCAAACAGGGTGAAAGACACCTTGAGCTGGAACCTCTTAACTTTCTCAAATTTGACTGTATTCCAGATTTACTTGTGCACTGGAACATTGCAGGAAAAAAAGAAGCAGGGGCAAGAAGATGCATAAAGTTTGTGAAAAGATAATTTGGATACATCAGCTTTTATTTTTCCAAAAGAAAAAAGATCTGGTGATTTTATTCCCTTGATGGATATTATTCTGCTCTACAGGTCAGCCTGTTCTTTCCTTTCTTCATCTATTTATAAAAGGGATTTTGCATCACTCTGCTGCACTCAAGTATTGATTGTTAAGAATAGGAGAGAATTTTATTCAATTCATTTAAAAAGAAAAGAACTTACTCATATTTGCAAACAGTTTTCCTATTCACATGGCAAATACACATCTCTGTGGAGTATGTCTCCCATGAAATGTGTCCCATATTTTTGAAGGAAACATGACCCCCAATTCTAAATCTACCTGTTCTAAAAATGAATGACACACGAAATGAAGAATCACATGAAGATGAACTCCAGATTCCAGAAAGTGAGGTGGAAGCTGCAATAAGAGAAACTGGGAATAACAAATCACCAGGAACAGATGAAATTTGAACTGCAACAATTCACACATCTAGAAGCAAATCTAGTGTTAACTAAAATATGCCAACAAATATGGAAAAGAAAACACTGACCAACAGACTGTAAATGATCAATATACATCTCCATCCACAAAAAAAGGAGACATAAAAGACTGCAGCAACTATAGGACCATATCATTAATTTCCCATGCAAGCAAAATCATTTTCAAAATTCTGCATCATAGATCCCTATCACACATGGAAGGAGAAATCCCAGAGGTTCAAGTGAGGTTCAGGAAAGGAAGAAGCACTAGGGACCACATCACAAATATACAATGATGGATGGAGCACCCCAAGGAGTTTCAGAAGGGGTGCCAGAACATACACTTAGAGTAGCATAAATATCCACATGTTGACATATGCTACTGCAGCACTACACAACCCCTATGCAGATTAGCAACGCTGCATGACACATGTCAGTGATTGGGTGCCATTGTGCAATGCACAATACATGATGCAGAACTACAATGGAAAATATATGATGTACAACTGAAGTGTACAATGCATAACTTGCCAAGATAAGACACAGATGGACACGTTGTCTTCTGCAACTCACTTCTGCTATCAGCAGAATATGTCCATTGCACCATGGTAACTGTTTGGCCCTGCAGGCATAGCATGATTTACATGTGTGTATGTCCCTAAATGAATTCCCTGCCCATATATTAGAGGCTTAAGGTAAAAATAGAAGTCTAGACATGAGGGTCATATGATTACAGCCATGTTGTGCAGTCAATCTTAATTTACAGAATCAAGTGTTAATCTTAATTTGTGCAATCATGTGAAGCCCAGACAATTAATCTTGATCTGTCTAATCAAGTGACATCTATGCAATTAATCTGTCATGTTTACTTTTTTTTAGGGCTTTCGGGCTATGTGGCCATGTTCTAGAAGAGTTCCTTTCTGACGTTTCACCAGCATCTGTGGCTGACATCTTCATCTTCTCTGAAAGCCCTACAAAACACGATGGATGCTGGCCATGAAAGCCTTCGACTCCAAATCTGTCATGTTACTGAAACCTGTACAAGTAATCTTGATATTCCCTGTCATTGTGGTTCTGCACAATTAATAGGGGTTTAATTATTCTAGATCAGAATTTTCAGAAAGCCTGGAAATTATGTGTTGGCTTCAGATTAAAAATGTTTCATGATTAACTGTAATCCCATTTGGTTTACTTGAAGCATGACTAAGTTAAAACCCAATCTCTTGCTGTAGCTCAGTGTTGTAAAGGAGCTCTCTTGTCAGCAGTGGGGTTCAATTCCTAGATGGCTCTAGTAAAACTCAGAGTGACTGCAGGAAAAGCAGCTGTATTACAGCTACAACATCAGGAACATCCAAAACCATGAGAATTAATGTCATTATTTTTTTTAAAAAAAGATAGGTGGAAAAATTGACAGTAGTAGTGAAGACAATGTATTGGGCATCTTACTGACCACCCCCCCCCCATGCCAAGAGATCAAGGTTTTCTTCTTTCCCAACCATGCTTGGATAGGCATGCTTCCTTAATTGTCAGTGAAACATTGCTCCCTCCCTCCTCCTGAATTGTTGCAAGGGGAGTGGATTTCCTATGAACGCAAACTTTGCGTTCATAGGAAATCTGCTCCTCAGGAATGATTCAGGGATGCTAGAGGGAGTGACGTTTCCATGATGACTTTGCATTCATAGGAAATACACTCCCCAGGAATGATTCATGATGATTAAAGAAGCGCACCTGGCATTCAGACGTTTGAGCAACATTTGAGTGATGTTTCAGGGATGTTTTCCCAGTGATTCAGCCTTGTATAAAAATCTTCAGTAATGGATGTGTCATTTGGCAGGAGTGTGTCTTAGAGCTGTCAAAAGTGCAGTTGGGAATAAGGGTTCCACCCTTATATCAGGAGAAAAGATTTTAAAAGGACAAGGAAAGTGAAATGTTATTAGAAGAGTGTGCTCTGTGTAAAACAAACCAGTGGGGAAACTTAAACATAGTAAATTTGTAACAACTGAAGTAATACGTATACTGTAACATCAAGCTTGAGAACCAACTACAGTACTGAGAAAGATTCTATCATAAGTTCTGCATGTAAATTGAAATTATTTTTCTTTGTGTTCACTAAGGAGTGACCTGAAAGGATTTATAGATAACATTAAACAAGCTACCAAGAGTAATAAAAACAATTAATATCAAAGACACTTAAGTCAATAGAGGGACCAAGGGTTAGGAAGATAGTTCTGAGAAAAAAGAAGCCTCAAATTATTTAGGATCAGGCAGGGAAGTATCCCATGGAACCCAGTGGTCATGACATTATTTATAGTGAGGAGATCTGAAAGATCTAGTGTGAGAGATCAGTGAGTTCCCCAGCCATCACACCCGGGATTCCATAGATGGCATTCCAGGATGTCATTGCCATTAAAATGGAATCTTAGGGGTATACTTCTTTAATGAGAATGAGCCCTGTGTTGAAACACAACCTAATGATTTGTTCAGTCACCAAGGGCTAATTGAGACTTATGATAGAGGGAGCAAAGCCAATATGCCTTCCCTCCCTGCTCCTTCCTATGTGTAGTCATGCCCCTTAACAGGTGAACAGGGCTGATGTAGAAGGCCATAGAAATAGTAATACTTAGTGGTTAAGTCATGTGTGGACAACTTACAAGAATCTAGTGACCAAACTTGCCTCTCTTTAGAACTTGGCAGGTCATACCTCCCTGTGATCTTCCTGACCAAAATCTGGCAAATCACATGCACCTGAAGGCTCTGCATAGCACAATTTGCTATTTCAATATAATTTCAACTCAAATTACATTGAAATAGCAAATTGCCAGAGGATTCTTGATTTGTGATGTCTCATTTGAAGAATCCCCCCTCTGGTTTGAGAGTAGAGCAGCCCTAGGGGGTTGCATGGGTACATTTGGTGCTCTAGGGATAGGATATGACCACTGTTGGCTCAAAATCTTTGCTGCTTACTCAGAGGAAGCTGTGGTTTAAATGTCAGTGGATCAGTAAATCTGCATGGGATTGTACTCCATACTTTAAAAGAGCTATCCAAGGTACTTAAACCTATCCTGAAAATGAGTACAACACCTTGGATACCTTTATTTCAAACTAAAACAAAGAACAAATCTAGCTGACTTGGAATCCACTGACTTATCCACAGCATCAACATCAGTAGCTAAGGATGATAACTTCTGTATCACATCCTATACATCTCTTCTGATAACTGGTCCTTTAGATTAGCTCATTTGAAAAATTCCAGCAATGGCTTTGCCTCTCTCTCTCTCTCTCTCTCTCAATGATTTACAGCAGCTATCGTTCCAGCACACTGTGGCAAGTGCATTAAGCCTAGCTCAGGCTTAATGAATTAGATTAAGAGAGGAGTGCTGGCTTTTATTTCGTAACTTTTACATCTTGTTTGATGCAAGGTGGTTATCAATTACGCTGGAACTAATCTCATTATAAAATATTGAGCTTGTCAGAGGGAGGCATACAGATTATGTCATGCAGCAAACAGCAAGGATGGATTCATTCAGAAGACTGAGGCATCCTCCAGATTGATTGTTTTGTTTTCTAGGGATACCATAGCCATCTATCACCTTGATTATCTTTGTGCCATCTTGTCGTGGCTGAAGGAGGGATTGAGAATTCATTTGACTGCATGCCCACACTAGGAGTAACTTCACATGCCTATACTATACTATAACAATATTTTACCTGTCTTGATCCATAAGGAGATAAAAACAACAAATTAAACACATGATACCTTCTAAAAGAGCATACAGAATAAATAAACATTCAAAACAATCAATACATACTTTAACATTAGTTGATTTGAAAATCATCTGGGTTGGTCTACTGGAAAAGATTGGTTTTTGCTGCTGGTTTAAACTCAGAAAGTGTATCCTGCTGACAAATGTCTTCCAACAGGTCCTTTCACAATCTGGGGCTGGCCAAAGAAAATATCCTCTGTGTAGCAGCTGACAGTCTAGTTTTGGCTGACCGAAGTAGAGGTCCCTTAGAGGATATAAATACATGAGTGGATTATACAGGAGAAGGTGATTCCCTATGTAATCTGGACCCAAACCATGTAGGCCATTAATGATAAGAACCAACACTTTGTAACATTTTCATTGCTCAGCTCTGCATTTTACCTTTGGTCACCTGTAAACTGCCTGCCCCATAATTTAACTTTGGAGCAAAAGAGTTATGTTGGCAATACACAGGTCAGCTGCAACCCTGATAGAGTATGCTTTGGGAGTCTAGACAAGCAGCAGCAAAACAATAAAAGATACATGGAATGGCTGGCTCCCATATACTACAGTGCCCTGCCTCAAATAGCTTTTAATGTCAGAAACCTTTTATTTTCATTGACTACCTGCTGGCATTTTATTAGGGTTTGTATTGTAGAGTTTTTTATATGCTACTTTAATACTTTTTATTGTTATTTTGTCTTTGATGGTTCCTATTCCCATTACTGTAAGGTGACTTGAAACAGAATAACAAAGTTATATATAGAAAGAACCACTGACCAAACTGAAATGAAGCTGCTCATCTTTTTGCCTAAGAGACAAAGAAAGGGATAAAAATTGGAAAAGTGATTCTTTTAGACCACGAATTGCAGAATCCTCCAGTCAGTATAGACAAAAGGGAGGAATTATAGACCCCCCCCCCCAGTAAACTTTCACAAGCTCAGGGAAGGAAAACGTATCACTGCTGTTATATCCCATTTATGGGTTGCCAGGCAATTTCCCAAACCAAATTCAAAGTCATGGTCTTGACACAGAATTTCCATGGGGACTAGGTTAAAATAGTCTGTTGCTCTGGAGCTGTATGGCTGAAAGATAGCAGACTCTGGCAAAAGTCAGGAGGCCAAGTGCCACTTGGATGATTACCTTTTACCACTCAGGAAGAACTTTATAGCAAGCAGGGGGAAAACCAATCAGTTTCCATTCAGTGCTTATTTTCACCCTTATTACTCCTTCCCCTTTGTATAATTTCTATTGAATTGTGAGACAGCATGCAAGGGGTGTCTAATCTGTTGAGATAATAAACAAATATTTTAATACCTATTAATATCTGATTGGAGTCAAACCTAGATTAGAACTCTGTGAGACCAAAGTTGAAATCCCCACTCAGCCACTGGGTGGCCATAGCCATGTCACACTCTGCCAGTCTTAGAGAAAATCAATGGAACAGTTCCTCTGAATAAACCTTGCCAATAAAATTCTTACATAAGTCAGAATCAGCTTGGAGGTACCTAATAACAGGGCCTAAAAAAACATAGGGTGGGGGAATGGCACCATCAGTAAATTCGAATATGTAAACACACCTCTGCTTTCCTATTATTTCTTCTTGTTAACTGCTGTCAAGTAGACTTTATGACTTACCGTGACCCTGTGAATAAGAGATTCCAAATAATCTTGTAATCAACAGCCGTGCTCAAGTCTTTGCTATTTTCTGCTAGTAGTATATCATCTGCATATTTTAAATTATTGGTGTTCCTTCCTCATATTTTCATATTTCCTTCCTCTGTGTCTAGTCCTGCTTTGCATATGATATTTTGGGTATACAAGTTAAATTGACCTTGCCTGAACACAGCCTTGCCTGAACCCCTTGCCAATTGGAAACCATTCTATTTCTCTGTGCTGTCCTGAGTCTCTTGTCCTGAATACAGGCTATACACCGGAACAATAAAATGTTGTGGCACACTCATTTCTTTAAGAGTGATACTTAACTTGTTCATGATCTACCCAATGAAAGACTCTGCTATAATAAAAAAGAGCACAGGCTGATTTTCTTTTGAAATTATTTTGTGTACTCCATTATCCAGAGTATGTTTGCAATATGATCCCTAGTGCCTCTTCTTTTCCTGAATTCAGCTTGGCAATCTGGCATTTTTCACTCCATATATGGTAAAAGTCTTCGTTGTAGAATGTTGAGCATCACTTTGCCTGCATGAGAAATTAATACAATGGTCCAGTAGTTGTGGACTGGCATATATATTGAGCATTTCCAGTCTGTGAACTATTGTTTTGTTTTCCATATTTATTTACAGATTTTAGTTAAAACTAGAGTAGATCCTGTTTCTGTAGCTTGCAGCTGTATTGGTATGCCATCTGCCCCTTGTGATTTATTTCTTCCAGGTGATCTGAGTGTGGCTTCCACTTCACTTTATAAAGCTGTAGCTTCAAATGGTTCTTCCTTGAATGAATCTGTCATCCTTTCACCTTTTTATATAGTTCTTCAGTGTATTGTTTCCATCACCTTTTTATTTCTACTTGGTCATGTAATGTGTTCCCCTGCTGGTCTCATCATAGTGTTTTCATGGCAAAAGCCATTTAAAAGAGGTTTACTGTGCCTCCTTCTGTGCAGTACTAACAACTATTAGCTGTGATGCCACTGCCATTGTCTGTAAGTGATTCTCTGCAAAGCACACACACACACCACTACTTATGCTTCCCAGTAACCTTTTGACATATTTAATCTGTTTCCTCAGCAAAAGCTTGCCTGACATGGAAGACCCCAACAGCAGTACTGCTGATATCAGTATAGCCTCTTGCCTCAAAGGAGCACACAATCCCACCAACCACGAAAAGGAAATGCCATTTGCATTACATACTGATCCCCTTATAACTCTGAGTAATTTTTTTCTGTATTATGAACTGGATGCTATATTTTTTCTTCCATTCACAGGGGAGCTCCCTATTTTATTTTATTTTAAAAATGTATACCCTACCTTTCTCCTCATGTGGAAACCACAACTCTCCTCCTATGAACCAAAACAAGCAGACTGCTTGGAACATGAGGACAAGACAGAGAATCAATGTCTATTCAGTTCCCAGAAGAAGAATCTCAGAACAGGGGATCTGTTGTTTGATTATTTATAAGAAGAGGATATGGATCAAGGATGGAGAAGTCACTTTTCTGGACATAAACCCCTACAATCCCCAGCCAGCATTGTGCTGAATGTGGGTTCTGGGTATTGTAGTTCAAAACAGTGACTTCTTCGAGCTCTGGGCCTTGCTCTTAGCATGCTGGGAGTAGAATCTGATAAGCCTGGACCTTGGATGCTTAGAAAGAAGGAAATGGTGGCTGCAGAAGCAGTGAATATTTTGCAGATGCTTATTTGGTGTAAATGCCACGATGAAGGAGGCAGAATTCAACCCATAGGAGGACACCCTGTACTTGTTCTTGGCTGCAGGTGTATCCTTCCTACAATGACAAGGCAAGTGCCATAAAACATTGACAGTCTTCTAAAGGTAGCCAGAATTGTTGGCATTGTTTGATTTTGATTCCCTTGAATTCTCTTTGGCTCAGATGAAGCAGTTTCTCTTGAAAAAGATCTCTTTGGCACAGGCAACTTGCTCAAATGATATGATTCTTTTACATGGCTAATTACCAGGTTACCTTGGTGAACTTTACAAGTGTGCTGCTTTCCAGATGGTGCTCTTTAGGGATTTTATCCAAATGGCTTTGGCAGGTATGCCAAAAAGTGCAAGAAAATGAATTAATAAATTGACATCTGCAAATAAAAAAAGGAGAGGAAATGTTCCCTTCTTTAAAGAGGAACATTTGGAGTAGATCACCACAAGTTCCTTTTGGACACATAACACTAGTTCTCTTGAGGGAGGTCAGTGAATAAAGCATATCCATTGTGTATATCTTTACCTTATGAGTGAACCACAGCTGGAATGCAGATGTTTCCACTTTTCCTTAGGAGAAGGAAAATAGCAGCGGTGTTACTACTCACCCACACATGCAAATGATGTTATTTCATGGTTTTGTGTGTGTGTGTGTGGTTGTGTGTAAGAGGGATTCCCCACAAAATGTTGCAGTATGTTCCTAGCTCCTAACAAAAGTGTCCACAGCTTGGGAAAGTTCCTTTTTTGGATCAGAACTTCTAGAATTTACCAACCAGAATGCTTGCTTGGGAATTAGGAGAAATGACATCCCCTACAAAAAAGGACTTCAGAGCTTCCCTAAGCTCTAGAAATGCTCCTATTTAGGACTCCAGCCAGCTTGGAACTTCAACAGTTTTGCAGTTCTGTTCAGTTAATCAACATATCAACAGGAAGAATGATATATGTAGCTGCCCTTGTATATTATCTTCCAACTCTTCCAATTTAGCAATTAATTCTTTCTCTCCCCAGTTTTTTTCAATTACTTTTTCAAAAAAGTCCCGGTTTCTCTCTTTCTTTCACTTTCTGTCTTTGTCCTCATTTTACCTCAGTTGCTGCAAAATGAATTTTACAAAGTGCAAAAGTACTTTAAACGCAATTAATTCAGGAGCTGGGAGAGGAGAGGAAGGGGCAGAATCTTGCTCATCTCAGTTATCTCAGGCAAACTGCTGCAGCCTCTCCTAGCCTCAGTGTTCTTCCTTATTAATAGTGTTTGTCATCCTGACTACACGCTAATGTCACTTGGTCACACATTCCAGTTTTTATCTATGAAATGTTGGACACTATGGTGTCAATGTGTATGTGTCAGCCAGGGAGAAGAGATGAGCTAGAGAAGAGTAGGCAGAAAGAGAGCCAGAAGAATCAGAGTTAAACTGTGATAGGGAGAAGAGACAGTTCTCTCCAAGGGAAGGGGAACCCTGTGGTAGAGGTGGTCAAGAAGAAGAAATATGAGATTCAAAGCATTTGTTGGGGAAGGAAGCAGGGATGATGTCCACATGGGCCAGAATACTCTGGGAACAGCCCAGAACGTTTTTGCCCTGGACCTTCCCTGACATCTCTCCCCACTCTTGTTACCCACTCTTGCACTTCAGAGCAATGGTAGCCAGCTGTTCACACACGTTTTCCACTGTACTACCCATTGCACCCTCTCAGGCTGAAAAGGATGTTGATCACATGGCTGGGCACCTTATTCTGACCTCAGAGAGAGTAACTTGCAGGCATCATGGTGGGTGTCACAGCAGGATGCTCTAGAGGGCCCCAGAATAAATGGAGCAAAATGTTTAAAAATGGCTTCTAGAGGGGGGTATACCACAGGTGATAAACTAATTGGACATCCTCTGAACAGTTTGCATCAGATCTGGAGATTGGGCCCTGTGTCATCAGAACCAATCGCCATGAGGATGGGGACAGGGGGAGGATAGGGCTTTTGGCCCATGCAGACGTGGCCAGGGAGTGGTTCAGAAGAGAATGAAATACGCTTTGGAACAGTTAGGGAGTAGTACACAATAGCAATAGCAGCTCCATTTATACTGAACTAAGCAGTTTCTAAGTGGTTTACAACTGTAAGCTATATGCTCCCAACAAGCTGGGTACTCATTTTAGTGACATTTCATCGAAAGGATGAAAGCCTGAGTCAAGTTTGAGCCCTGGCTAGTACTGAACTTGCAACCTTATGGTTTTGAGTGAGTGGCTGCAGTACAAGCATTGAACCACTGCGCCACCAAGGCTTGTCATCAATACTGAGATGAAAGAAAGAAGTTTTGTGTGGATTGGAATTTTACAGCCAAAATAGTGGCCTCAGGAATTTGAATAAGATATGGGTCTGAAATCTTTTGGTTGTCCCAAATGGAATCAATCCATTTATTTATTTAGGATTTACATAAATGCTGACTCTATTTAAAAAGTGGATTTAATTGGTATACTCTTTGTCTCCAAATCATTTTTGACTTATGGCAACCCTAAGGTGAACCTATCATAGGGTTTTCTTGGCAAATTTCTTCCAGGGGTGGTGGTGGTGGATTGCCATCCTCTGAGGCCAAGAGAATGTGGCTTGTTGTCAACTTCACCCAGTGGGTTTTTAGGTTCTAGCAGGGAATCACACCCTGACTTCTAGAGTCACAGCCCAATGATCAAACCACATCATACTGGCTCACTCTAGTTGTGACTAAATAATAAGATTCAGACCATAGAACCCACAGTAGTAGCCCTGAGCCCCACTCATTTTCATGATTCGGGGCAAGCAGATGTCAACTGTTAAGAGCAGGGCCTGCCCAAGACACTCTGTTGTCGGAGGCAAAGCAGGAAAGCAGTCCCCCCACATCTCACAATGAAAGCATGTAGTATCCTAAGAATTGTTAAATTATTTTTGGGCAATGCAGAACCTTCCACAACCCCTCACTCCCTGAAAATAAAAGAACAAGAGTAAAAAAAATAAAATAAGAAGCAAGTTGCCCCAATTCAAGTAATCTCAAAGCATATGTCTGAGTTTGTTGCCTCACCCAATATAATGGTAGGGCTGGCTGTGAGTTTCTACAATCATGCAAGCATGAAGAAATTTGCTAGAACTTTCTCCACACTTTTTGGGAGGGCATGAAAAGTAATCCTAGAGCTCAGAGGTCACTTGTTCCAAACAGACTGAGTTGCAGTAGATTAAGGAAATACTGATTCACATAGCACATAAGTTATTAGGTATACCTCAGGCTCCACAGACCTTTTGACACTCAGTTATCCAACAGAAATCAGCAATTTCCTGGAGGTAGGAAGCATGGATAGATGTTTCTCACATTTCAGCATTTTAATAGAACCCAATGGTACCTGAGAGAAGAGGCAAACATTGATCAACTCAAGTATTTAGACTGTTTGCAGCATTTTGCTTCCTTTGCTGGTAACATGATATGTATTGGGTAAGGCAAAGTGTGGCCTGGGAATGGGGGGTTGTAAAAAAAATTGAACTTTTTTTCTGCTTCAAAATTCCCCCAATGTACTCTTGTATGTTTCCACCATATTTGGAGGTCTCTGGTTTCCACAGCAGTCAAATGAATTTTTTGCAAATTTTTGCTACAAATTTCTTGCATCAAAACTATCTGTAGTTTTTTTAAGCCTCTCTTTGCCCTAAAATGGCCCAGGAAGGGTCAAAAACATGGTGAAAATGGCTCTGTATACCTCAGAGGGCATATGGGAGCAAACATGTTGCTTTTTGTTTGTGAATGGGTATGGATGTCCAAGGTCTCTTGAGGAGCTAATTCAACCCATACCCTTCCACAGTTGTCCACCACTTAGCTTGTTCTGAAGTTTGTCATAATTATAAAAGTAGACAGGCAATTGGTGGCATTTGCATAAAGTAAAGGTTTTTCTTTACAGTGCTTTGTAAACATCCAGAAAGCAGATTTTCAGCAATATAAAAGGAATCATTGTTTTTAAAAACAACAACATTTTCATGTCCCCAAAGCCTATAGTGCTGATAGTTTTCTGCTAGAAATGATCCTTTCAGCAGAGTAGACTTTGAACTATTCAACTAGCTAATTAAATAAGGCTAAAAGAAGGAAAAGTTCTGTCGCCCCAAGGACTGTTCTGTGAGCTCAGCCAAGGAGGTCACGACTGCAATTCCCAGTTGCTTTAACTTTGTTTTCCATGAAACTCTTGTGATTCTGTATACCTAGGAAGGCAGCAAGCAGAGAACAATGTGCTACCCTTACAAATTTGATATGAATTGTCTGTGTGTATTAGCTTTGCTGCTCCTCTTTAGTCTTATTATGATAATCTTTTTATTGTACACTCACTATATGATCATTTTGGTCAAGGATGGAGGTTGATTTAAAATAACTTTAAATAAAGTAGACTGTTTTAGGACTGCATCTAGAATCTAAAATGTGTTAATATTACTATATAGACATGAGAAGGGTTAAAATCATACATGGCTGCTTGCCTCTCTTTCCAGTATATGGGCTTATCCAGCCTGGTGATTTATGCAGATTTGTGGAAACTGCCATTTATACTAGATATTTTTGTCACTTTTGTCATCTTCTTGTGTGAACATTTTCTTGACTCTAAGGAAACAGCCTATTTCTAAATTTTATTTATTAAAATATGTAGCTCTTGCCTGATATAAGTCAGGTATACCATAAAATCAATGTAACCAACTGCTTTAAAACAGTATGTATCGAAAGCATATTGAACAATCTGACAAGTTAAACCAAGATAATTTGGAGCAGATAAAAGTAGTTTAACACCATTTTAGATCATGTGCATGTGCAAATTTGTAATGAGGTCAATCAGGCCCCAAAGGCTTTAATAAAAAGTCTTGTTTTTACTTGAGTGCTGGAGCGATACCAGTGTTGGTGCCAATTGGACCTTCAGGAAGAGAGTGTTTCACAAGTGAGGCACCACAGCATAGGTGCTTAAGTAAAAAGGCATCCCACTTAGGTTCATTTGTGGGTGTCTTGATGTGATGTGGGTTGTAACATTAGATATGAGTGTGTCCAACACGCCCAACTCTTACCCAAATGTATTTTTAGATGTCTTGAAATCCTCATGTGGTCTTCCATTTCAGGTGCCTTATTACATTCTATTTTTACACATCTTATATCAGTGTAGATTTTTGCTCCAGGTTGTGTTACTTCACATTGGTTACATGGATTCTTCTTTGACATTTTTTTTTGCTAAGCCAACTTGTCTAAAGAGTATGGTAGTTACACGTGTGTAATTCTCAATTATGCATTCGTAACTATACAATAGCATTTTGATCTTTAACATTTAAATCAGAGCCATATTGGATGGGATCCCAATGGTGACTTTTCTCCATTCATTGATACTCACTGGATCTGGCAAATATTATGAGCTAAATTCAATATTATCCTACCTTACATGTTGTTGTTATTATTTGCTGTCAATTAGGCTTTGACTTGAAGACCTTTGGATCATCCTAGAATAGACCTCCAAGAATGAAGGATCTTCAAAAACAATCACCTAGCTCATACCTGGAAAAGACCTGTTTAAATTGATGAAATTTGAGTTGGTTGTGACCACAAGTCTTGCTCAGTTCAGAGGTAGAACTAATGTTGGATTTGGCCATACTTAATTGTACTTCAAAAATGCTTTTAACAAATTCCTTCGGCAAAAGCTCCAGAACAAACTGAAGAAAGACGATAGGTAATCTATTCTCTTGATCCATAAATAAAATGCTATAAACAGTGGATAAGAGTAAAAAGAAAGATCACCAGTGATTTGGAGATTTTGACGAACAGATTGCCAGTAAAGTCTGCAGATGGCACCAAATTAGTCCAGGTTCCAAACTATTCCATTCATAGCCTGCCATTGTTCCACACCATGAGATACTTGTTCTACCTTTCAAAATACATTCTGGAACTATTCTATATTTCTCTTTAATAAATTTTTGCTAGTATGAGGGAGAGAAGATAGAAAATGTAGTGGGGAAAACCTGGCAGGTATGTCATATTAGAAGCAGGATCACCCCCAGGTTAATGGATAACACATCCCACTACCTTCTTTTAAAAATCAGCAATATGTTTGCCATTTTCCAGATCATTAGTGAAAACAAGCTTGCATATTTTGGTCAGAAAGTCAAGAATTTTACTGGAGGAATTTATATGTGAATGTTATCAAGACCCGGTTCATTTTTAAAAATCATTTCCCCCCTAAAACGAATCTTACCCAGTCTGCTTGATCTACTACAGACATGCTCCCTGGAAATAAGATGGCACGAGTATCTGCTCAACAACCTCTACAGGAGAAACTAGCCCAAATTGTTCAGTTATCTTATCTAGATTTTATTTTTGAGTGGTTTATCTTTGGCTGCATCTGCACTGTTCGAAACTACTTTAAACCATTTAAACTGCCATGGCTCAATGTTAGGGAATTATGGGATTTGTAGTTTCATGATATATTTAGCTTATTCTGTCAGAGAGCTCTGGTGCCACAACAAACTACAAACCCTAGGCTTCCATGGGATGGAGCCAAGACAGGTAAAGTGGTGTCAAACTGCATTTTTACTGCAACATGCATACTGTGTCCTGTGTACATGAAACCCACTGGGCAATGGGCAAGTAACATGCTCTCAGCTTCAGGTGAAGACAATGGCAAATTGAACAAATCTGAGCAAATTTTGCTAGGAAAACCTCATGATAGGTTTGCCTTAGAGTTGCCATAAGTCGGAAATGACTTAAAAGCACACAGCAACAGCAAGCAGATGTAACCTAAGTGAGCGAGGGATGAGAGGAAGGCAGGGGCCTCTCTCTGATGCCACAATGTGGAATTACTCTTCCTTGGGAGTGGGAGGAGGTGCATGTCCATGCCCATAGCCTGGAAAGAACCCACCTGGAATCATCTACACCTAGTTGGAGTGGCATTGTTCTGAGGATCTCAGCCAGCCATTAGCTACAAAACGTCTTCTAGGAGGGAGATTCATCAGAGGAGGCATGGTGGGTAGTTGTACTCTCTTACTCTCACCCCTAAAATGCTCTTTTTCCTCCCCCTCATGTTAACATGGGTGAAATGTGCAGCTTACCTGTGCATGCACAGGTACTGACAGGTGGCCCTCACTGGCTCATGGTTCTTTGGTCACACCCCTGCCAGTCCAGTGTATCTACAGCTATTGTTGTTGTCGTCGTCGTCGTCGTCATCATCATCATCAATTTTATTTTATTTTATTTTTACCCACCTTTTCCTGAAGGAATCAAGGCGGGTTATAAGGAGAACAAAAAAGTAAAACATAATACATACATTTAAAAATGATCCCCTACTCTATCCCACAGCTCAATCATAAAAAACAAAACAATATAAAATAACTATTAATATAGGCTAAAAAGTATAAGCTAAAATTAAGGTAGAAAATTAGAGCGAGAGCATCTGTGTTCGCAGGGTAGACAGGCTATATGTATCAAAACATTAAGACAATAAAGGGGAGGCTAATCTATTATTCTCCCTTTCTTTCTCGCACGCTTTTAAAAAAATCTTTTGTGCTCACTTTCATCTCTTGTATTTGCCTATTTACATGCTCTGAATATGAGAATGTTGGATAATTTTTAAACAGATTGGATTGGATTGGCCATACTGGATGAGGCACTCCATTATTTGGATTACAATGGGCTTGGTCATGCTGACTGAGGGATCTGGGGAGGTGTAGTCCCCAAAAGTCACTAGGTAAAGGAATTTTGGATTATATGGAGAAAACTGAATGAAATGTTAGAAAGAAATTTTCTGTCAAGATAGGATAGCATCTATTAGCGAGGAAAGAGAAGAAAGGACATACAGGTTGAATATCTCTTATCCAGAATACTGAAATCCCAAATACTCCTAAACACAAAATTGTCCATGGGAGTGGCTGGGATTGTGACACCTTTGCTTTCTGATGGTACTGTGTACACACATTTTGTTTCATGCACAAAATTATTAAGAAATGTTGTGTATAAAATTACCTTCAGGCTATTTGCATAAAGTGTATACAAACCATAAATTAATTTCATGTTTATACCTGGATCCCATCTCCAAAATATTTCATTATGTATATGCAAATATTCCAAAATCCAAAACACTTCTGGTCCGAATTGTTTTGGATAAGGGAGACTCAGCCTATACACTGCCAAGAAGTGAAATGACAGTTTAAATAGGGGTAACTAAGGTGACAGAAAGAATCGAAGATGAAGGTTTCCACAGAGTGCATGGGAACATCAAATTGTACTTCAGAGATACAAAGGACATGATCAAGAAACTGGATTGCAAGCAAATAGTTAATTTGCTTTATAGCTGCATAACTGAATTTGCAGTCAAGTGGAAATCTAATTAAGTCTTAATCTAAAACTGGATTAGGTAAGTGCAGAATACTCTACATTTAGCAAAGAAAATAGGCAAACTTAACCAGCTATGAGATAGAAAAAGAAAAGAGATGCTTTTCAAGAAAAAATGATTATATCTCTGATTGTTATGCAGCTTTCTCCAACTTGGGGCTGTCCAGATGTTTTGGACCGCAATATGTATCAGCCCAAGTCAGGCAATTGGACAACATAATTCATCTCACCTGAGGACAGCAGTTTAACTTAGGTAACACAGAGTAGGTTGTATGCTATACACAGCTGTGTCCTCCAACAGAAGGAAAGAGTCAATAATTGTGTTCACAATGTATGTAGTCTTTAAATGAATTTTAATGTTTTTAGTGTTTAATGTTTTTGACATAATGTTTTTGACATTATATATTGTCTCATTGTTTTCAATAACTATTATATTTATACGTTTATTGAAGGTTTTGTATAGTTTTAATCTATATTGTTTTTTTAAACATGTTAGCTGTCTTGCAAGACATATTTCACACACTACCTAACATAGGGATGAAGGGCTCCAGATCTTCTGGGAAGATCCAGAGCAAACAGGGAGTTTTAAAATGTGTTTCAGTAGGGGTGTATCCCACATTTGGGCTGGACGTTGTCAGGTCTGTTCACATCAGACTCAGGGTTTGGGCCATGCATTGTCTGGTATCCCCAACAAGAAGACTGGGAGAAGATGGTCTATTTGGCTGGGGCAGACTGGGATCTCGTTGGCAGCCAGGCAAAGGACTTGGCCTCTAGGGCCTTAGATCTTGCCCACCTCTGTTGTACATCTATCAATTAAATGATTGCCTCTTTTAATCAATATTAAATTGTTCCTTTAACACAACTCTCCCTAACATGTTTTTTTTTAAAATTGCTTTTAATTTGGTTATTGTTTTAATGATTTGCTCTCAACTGTTTTAACAGGATTTTCTCTCTCTCTCTCTCTCTCTCTCTTTTTTTTTTTAGTTATATCTGTTTTTAAAATTATGGCATGGGCCACCTTGGGTACCAGCTTTGGGAGAAAGCTGAATTATGAAATGAACCAACTTTGAAAGCATTCTCCGTCAGATATAATGGCTCATGGTAAGATGTCAAGGTTATGCTACTTTTCCAGTTTATCTAAATAAGGAAGCAAGTTCTGTTACTAACATTTTAAGTTTCATTTTTCATTTGATCCAGAGAAGAGGACATCCAAACCTTAATGTTTTAACTGTCAGAATATAACTAAATGTTATCAGCTGGATCTAAAGAACAGGAAAGTAGTGCAAACAAATGAGCCATCTTATAATACCAAGTTGAGATATGATTTACATGTGTAGACTGAGACACTCCCCTGCCCCCAGATTCCCTGTAATGTATCAATATGTATAAAACTCATGAATTTTCATATTTCATCTTGTTTTTAACTGTTTCAGAGTTCTATTGCTTTTTTATTTATGCACTGATACTGAGTTGTACAGGTCCACCAGTTTAATGGACCTGTCAAATTAAATGAGACTCCACAAACATCTTCATTTTATAGGCGTCATCTGTCTCCACAAATTCTAGCACCATTCAGCAATATAAGTAATGTGTATGATGTGTTTTCCTCAGGATATTGCTTATGCTGCTTTTGATGTCAATGAAAGTACAGCACATTCTTTTCTCTTGTCAGGTTCTGAAAAAAGCCTTTCCAGGGGAGATGCCGTTCTTATGATAAAATGACATAAAAGTGTGAACACGATCATTCAGTTTAGCAGGAAAGACTGAAAACCAATGCTGAGGGAGCATTAAATTACCTCATGCTGTTTAAGAAAGCACCAAAGCTGGGTACAAGAGAATGCACTTTGCATTCAGAGTGCTTCAGGCCAAGAAGTCTCCACCATATGTCTTTACAATGTTGCTCCCACTTTGGGGGTTGAAGGTTTAAGTTCATGCATAGAAAAATACTGAATCCATGTAGTATTTTTGACTGACTGGCAATGGCTCATGCAACATTTCACAGATGAAACCAGGATACATGTGGCCAAGCAACATTAGAGTGTGGTCAAGATGGCAAAAGTTATTAAGGGGGAAGAACATACAGCTAGGAAAGGCTACAGCAGTTTGTTTTTGTCCGAGTGTACCAGTGTGGCATAGTGATTTGAGCATTGGACTATGACTCTGGAGACCAGAGTTCAGCTCCCCACTTGAGTATAATTCGTCCCGCTGGGCGATCTTGGGCAAGTCACACTCTCTCAGCCTCAAGAATATGGCAATGACAATCCCGCCCCCCAAAGAAACTTGCCAAGAAAACCCTATGGTAGATTTGCCTTGGGTCATCATACATGAAAAGTTACTCAGAGGCATCCAACAACTACTGGAAGGGCAAGATTTCACCCTCTCTTCTCCTCCCCAATCCTGACTTGACTGAGAGCAAACTACTTTTACACTGTGAATAGTTTTCATCAACTAAAGAGAACTGAGGACAAAGAGGGAAAGTGGGAGGAGGAGAGAGATACTGGGACATTTTAAAAGCAGTTAAAAAGTGAGATGGCACAGGATTAATATGAACTGTTCCTCCCAAATCAGGACAAAGACTAACATGGCTTTGAATTCTATCAAATCAGGACAGCTGGAGTATACAATGATTGTCTAGGGTTTAGGCTGTCCAGGTTCCTTCATCCCCACACACCAGCCTTTTCTGGAGATGTTTGAAGATGAGACCATCTGAATGCAAGGCATGCACTCTGTAACTGAACAACAAACCCTGCCAGAGACCACTTTTATGTTCAGCATCATGTCTGAAGTGGTCATCTTGGTCATCATATCCCATGTATTACATTTCCCAAAAACTGTTGATGCTCACAGAAATATTAAATAAAAGAGGAATACAGAAGAAAAGCAACTATTAAAACTGAAAGCCCATTTTGAAACAAAGTACAATTTTAAAAGTACAGCAGCCAGCCAGTATGCAACAGCTAATCAATTGCCAAAGGCCATTTGATTTTTTTAAAACAAGATCTAGCTACCAATTGAAGCACAACTGAGTGAAGGGCATCATAGCCTCCTTCAGTAAGGAGTTCTATTTCCTATGAGTGACAAACAAGTTCTCCTTCCCATTGCAACCAAAGATTCTTCTGAGAGTGGTGGTGAGACTGAGCAAAAGACCTTCCTTGAAGATCTCAAAGCCCACCTAGAGCTATGTGAAGCTTCTGGTTTGGGTGGGTGGGTTATATTTTATATTTTTACCTGTTAAATATGCTGCTGTAGCCTAATCCTAATTAAGCATACTCCATCCAAAGAACAAAAATACACTTCTTTCTATAAATATTTCTTTAGTACAGACATAAAGTAAAAATCACCATGCTGTTGTTGCCCATGGAACTAGTGCTCCATGGCATATTACTTCTGATTCTGAGCCATCCTGATTAGTAGTCAGTGATCTGAAACAAATATCTACATATGGGAAAATGGCCTAGAGCAGTGGTGAGCAACTGTGCTTCTTCAGATTGGGATGCAAGCCCTATTAGCAATTGCCAGCATAGCCAGTGGTGAGAAGTGATGGGTATTTCTGTCCAAGGACAGAAACAAAGCAAATATAATATATTGCCTAGAATCCACCCTGGACAATAGATGGATTCACACTATTTAATGAGAATGCAACATCCTCCAAAATTTCAGGATTCAAAACAGATCTTGAAATGTTACATTTGAAAAGAAAAACATTCTATAACTCATTACAAAGCATCACATAAGTAGTTTAACACCAATTTATGTTGCATTTTATTCTTTTTGTAGAACCTTATTGCTGTGTCATTTTTGGTTTTTTATTTTGCTTTGAGGAGGCGATCCCTTAGAACTGATATAGGAATGTTATAAAACCTGAACAATTCCACTCAAGATCCCTCTATTAATGCTTTTAAATGCCCCTAAAATGTAAGTTTTATAAAATCAATTAGAAAGTAGTGGCTGCAATCCAACATCCTCTCAGCATAGCATAAATACACAGAGAGATAAGCTACATGAGCATTACACACCAGCCATGCGGAATGGCAACATTGGACAACACATTGTTCATGACTAGGTGCCATGCATAATGCATAGTGCACAACTGCAGTGCATGATATATGATGCGCAACTGCAGTTCCCAACTTCGAATGTGAATAATAATAATATGTTTTATTTCTAGCCCGCCCCTCTGAAACTGTGATGCACAAGGCACAACCACACATACAGTGCAGAATGCAAAATTGCAACATACAATGCATAGTACCAACATGCAATGATAAAGCACATGCTGTTTTTTATTTTAATATTTTATGTACAATATAAAGACACACAATAAAGAATTCAGTTAAAAATAATAATATTCTGACATTAAAGGGAGGAGGGGGAGGGGGGAGAGAAAAAAATTGTTATTCCTAGAAGCAGACCAAATGTCAATTTGCCAGTTGTGTCCATATACCACTCTTTCAAATGTTGCAAGCATTGTTAGATTGCCTGTCAATTTAGTCATGGATGGGAGAGAATTATCCTTCCAGTACTGAAGTATCAATCTTTTGAAAGTCAAAAGGGCATAAAATTTTCTATTTCTGCTAACCATGTGTTAAAGAGTTTAAAAGAATGTGTACATCTCTAAATATTAATAACCTTTCTAATACAAAATTTATTCTTGCAGTGACTTCTACTCCAAATGAAGCTACTATAAGACATTTTCAAAACATATGAGTAAGAGAAATATTTGTGGTAATACACCCCAAGATGTTCCAAGTACAATTGGCCCTCCATATCCACAGATTCTTTATCCATGGATTCAACCATCCATGGCTCAAAAATATTCAAAAATATATACATTCCAAAAACCAAACCTTGACTTTGCGATTTTATATAAAGCACAGCATTTTATTATGGCATTGTATTTAATCCATGGATTTTGGTATCTACAGGGAGCCCTGGAACCAAACCCCAGAGGAAGCCAAGCTCCCACTGTATTCACCAGAACATCTTTTCAAGAAAGGCCTGTCCAAATCAACTTGCAGCTCTGGCTTATAATACAGAGGGTCTAAATACTATAGAGGCACCAGATCTCATCTGATCTTCGAATCTAAGCATGGTCAGCTCTGGTTAGTCCTAGGATGGGAGAGAGCCAAAGAAATACCAGGCGCTGTAGGAAGGAATTGGCAAACCACCTGAGGATTCTTGCCTATGAAATTCATGGGGTCACCATAAGTCAACAGGCAACTTGAAGGCACACACACACACTGTTAAAACAGAAGAACATGTTGCCTTTGCAACTCTGCTGCTGTTGTTGTCAGCAGAATATGCACCTTATGCAATGGTGATTTTTTTTTTTTTTTGGCCCTTCATGCATAGCGTATATCCCTAACTGAATGCAAGCCATTTTTTGTTACACCAAAACTGCAATGCTGTTTCCCCTTGCTATATTACTTTTGAAATGTAGCATTATCATGTCCCTATGACTAAAAAAACCCCTAACATTCTACAGGAAACTATGTTACTTGTAATTCATTACTCCCAAACTCTGGTGAAAAAATATGTATATTAATGAAAGATCCTACACTTTAAACCAAATGAACCTGTCTGTATCTCCTGTTTGCACTGCTAAAGAATATAAACGACTCACATTACTGCAGAATGTACTAATTTAGTTCATAATTAGTGACAACAACAAAAATAATTCCTAGCATATTTTTGTTTTTGTGACTAACATTTTTGATTTAAAAAGCTTTAGCTGTTTGTCATGCAGCATCAAGCTACATGACTGTGGTGGCGGATGGGTGTTTCCAGAAGGACAAACACCAAATGTCCTGCCATTATAATGATCCATTGAACACATTTCAACCATATCACTTCTAATTATTTTTCTGGAGTCTTTTAGAGGAGACTTTCATCATATGTACTGTAACAAATCCCCAGCTAAGTAGCATTTTAATATATCAAGGACATATTATGGTGATAAAGAGGTTAGGGAATTGTTTGTATGAATATAGATGATGTCTGCTTGCATTGCCAATCCATTGAACTAATAATGTTTCCTCTCAACTCACTATTTTCCCTTAACCTAAGAAGCAAGCCTAGCCCAAGATGCTTTGGTTCATGAGAAGAAGGACAACATGGTGCTCCCTCTCTTTCCTCACCCTTCATACAGAAACTAGTATGGAATCTCACTTCAGCTCTGGCAATACAATGATATCTGTAGGGGTTCTCCCCACAGGTAAACCTGCAGGTACCATCAACTATGAGGGTTTTCCAACCCTTTCCCACCAACCATGGAGTTTTCCCATCAGTGTCACCAATGGTGAGATTTCCTCTCAAGCAATGCACCACTGTAACCAAATGTGGGGTTTCTACACTTTAACCCACCAAATGTGAAGACTTCCACATTTCTGATTACAGTTACAGTTCTGATTACAAAGTGAGGGCTTTTCCTGCTCCTCACCTCTGCAACCATACAAGGTCTTCTTCCTATCCCACCAGTGTAACTGTGTGGAGTGTCTAAATGTCCTCAAGCCACCTATGAGGATTCATGGAACTTCTGTCTAAAATGGATGCCACCAACGACATCTTGTCTGAATCCAGTTTTTCATATAGATAGCATTCCTGGAGGCCCATAAGCATATAAAAACAAAAACAATTCTTTATTTACAGAAGTAAAACATCGCAAGGCGTAATAATTATTTGTTACATTTAAAACACCAAACACTCTTTCACACATCTCTCTACCTAACTCAGACCCTTTAAAAACAATTGATTCCTAAACCAAACTGTCTCTGTACCCTAAATCTTCCAAACCATTTCGCACAGACCAACTGTAACCCTCACTAATCCCAACTCAAACTCCCATCTCTCATACCAGCTTCAGTCTCTAACTCAAAAAAACTTTCTCTAGCTGCACACCCAACTGTGATCTACCAGCCTTATGCAAATCTCTGCAAACTTTCCACCAATCAGCATTTACTTAAATATCCCATTCTCTCCCCATTCCCAACTGCCCTCCCCATTCCCAATTTTGTTGCTAACGTCTGTCAAGTTGACTTCGACATTTGACATGAGTTGATATTATTTCTATCTGCTTTTTTCACTGTCCATCTCTTGCATCCATACATGATGGTGGGGAATACGATGCCTTGGATTATCCTCTCTTTAGTGTTCAGCTTTATATCTTTGCACTTTAGGATTTGCCTAATTCTTTCATTGCTGCCCTCTCCCTTTCTTGCAGATTGGAATGTATGTTGAGCATTTCCAATCTGTTGGACATTGTTTTGTTTTCCACATTTGTTGACAGATTTTGGTTAGAAACTAGAGTAGATCCTGTCCCTTTAGCTTGAAGAAGCTCTATGATATACTACAAATTCCTGGTGATGTATTTCTCCCAAGTGCTTTAAGTGTAACTTCTACCTCAGTTTCTTCAAATGGTTCTTCCTTGAATGAATCTGTCATCCTTTGATCTCATTTATATAGTTCTTCAGTGTATTGTTTCCATCGTCTTTTTATTTCTGCTTGGTTATATAATGTGTTCCCTTACTGGTCATACAGCATCCTCATTCTTGGTTTAAATTTTCCTTTGATTTCTCAGATCTTGTGGAAGAGGTCTCTTGTCCTTCTTTTGTTGTTGTTATTGTCATATTCTATTTCTCTGGATTGCTTATTGTAGCAGTTCTTCTTGTCCCTGTGCACAGGTCATTCAACAGTTGCAATCAGGGTTCTGACTCTATTCCTGTCTCCCTTTACTTTTGCATTTCATCTGTCCTTAACAGGTTGAAGAGTTTCATATGTCATCCATTGAGGTTTCTATCTCTTTTTGACTGAAAATAGTATCTTGTTGCATTCCTCTCTAACAATGACTTAATAGTGCAAATCTTTTTTTGTTTCTTTCATTATCGTTAAAGTCAATTGGGATGTTCTTCTGGTTGTACTTTGGAATGATGGTTGGTTTACTGTTCTTTAGCTTTAATTTTTGATATCAACAGTGCCTGATCTGTGCCACAATCCGCTCCTGCTCTGTCACAAGAAAGTGCTTGTGATGAACAAATTGTTGATCTTGTAAAATCCAATCAGTCATTCTTGAGCATAAGTGAAATTTTCCTACAGTTTTTGATTTTGCTCTGTTTCTTACTTTGTCTTCCAATTGTCTATGATTAGCAACATTCCCTGTTTCAGTTTGTGATCAATTTCCTGGGCTTCAGCATAGAATCTTTCCATTTTTTTTCCTGCTTCTGCCTCTATCGTTGGATAATAAACTTGGATTATGGTCATGCTGATGGATTTTCCCTGCGGTCTTATTGGTATTATTTGGTCAGACTTTACATTATATCCTTTGATTGCTTTGGCTACATCTCTCATTACTATTAATTCCTGATCATTTCTTCCTTGATTTTTATTTCTTGAGTAAAGTACAGCTGGTCCTCCGTTTTTGCTGGGGATCCATTCTGGACCTTTCCCACCAAAACGGGGGCTTGTGCATATTCAAGCCCCATAGGCTTGAATGGGGTGCACCCCTGTGTGCATGGCCCAGGCATGAGCACCATTGAAGATAGAGGAGGTTGCCTCTCCATGGATATTCAAGGGTGCAGATCTCAGATCCATAAGTTAGGAGGGGCAACTGCACTTTATAATTATCTGACTCAAAATGTCCAATTCTTGTCCACTTTAGCTCACTCACCTCAAGCATCACAACATTTATATGTTTCATTTCTTCTTTTAATATGTAAAGTTTTTCCTGATTCATGTTTCTTTCATGCCATGTTCCTATAATATGTGTCATGCAGCTTTGGACTTTCCTTTTATTTCTGAGTGCATCAACAGCTGATTGTCTTTTCAGCTGGAGTCCAATTGCATCTTTAGCCACAGTGCTATTTTTAATTGTTCTCTGCTGTACCCCAGTAGCTCACTGAGTCCCATCTGACCTGTGAATTTCATCTTCTGGACTATCTTTTGTTTCATTTTGGATTGTCTCACCATAGGATCTTTATATTCAAAGGCATTCAAGAGGAGTTTACTGTGGCTCCCTCTGCACAGTACTAATAAGTGTTAGCTAAGCTGCCACTGTCATTGTCTGAAAATTCCTCCACCAGTGTTACCACCATCCCAGTACTTCTGCTGCTGGTAGCTGTTTGGTCCATTTAATCTAACTCCTCAGCAAAAGCTTGTTCGACATGAGGAGAGACCAAACCAGCAACACTGTCATATTGCTTCACAGTAGCATGCAATCCCACCACTGCAGAAAGGTAGTGCCACACGTTGAAGAAACTATACAACAAATAAATCAAATGATATTTATCAACACAAGTCCATGACATCAGTGTCCTCTTCCATACCTGAGGTAGCAGCCTAGCTTAAGAGTTTCAGAACAGGCCATGTGTCATATGCAGCTTTGTCTTTCAGCAGAAGGGAACAGCTGGGGAATTCATGAGGAGAGGAACATGTAGGAAACTTTGACTACTGCCTCCCTACTGGCTCAAGCAGCTACCTTATTGTACCTAATCATAGGAGTCCTCCATGCCAAGAGGATTTGTCTTTGCAGGATAAAGGGGAAATAACAGAAGCCAATAGGAGCAACTGGGATGAGAGAAAATCAGTTCAATAGTACTATCAGCACACTGGAGCTAGCAATACAAGAGGCACTTGTCAGAGCATTGTTTGAAAGCAAGAAATGAGTCAACATGCCAAACATCAAATTAGACCATATGTTTAGCAC
Source organism: Urosaurus nigricauda (assembly GCA_034509955.1). Lineage (NCBI taxonomy): Eukaryota > Metazoa > Chordata > Lepidosauria > Squamata > Phrynosomatidae > Urosaurus > Urosaurus nigricauda. The sequence continues at coordinate 91,634,558 of JAOEGL010000003.1, forward strand.
CTTTCCTTATTTGAAAAAAAGGACTCTGTCAACTGGTGAAAGGCACCTGCCTGTCATAGTTATTTCTATGTATCCTGCAGAACCACAGTATAATTGCTCTAGTGTGTGACAGTGGGACAATGTGAGAAAGTGAATCCAGGCTTGAACCTGAAATTTAGCAGCATTATCTAAAGTGCTGAATCTTTTTCAGGGGTTAGGTCAAAACCTTGGACAGCTCCTTTAGTTGGACTAAAATACAGAGAAGTTTGTACAGTCCACTGACAATAAAGCCCCCCACTATCTGTAATATGTTTCATTTAGTGGCTTTTATTTTGATCATTGTAAGGTGCCTGTCTAATTATTGTTGTGTGCCTTCAAGGCATTTCTGACTTATGGTGATCATAAGGCAGTGAACCTATCTTTGGGTTTTTCTGGCAAGTTTCTTCACAAGGGGTTTGCTATTGCCATCCTCTGAGGCTGTGAGAGTGCAACCTGCCCATGATCACCCAGTGAATTTACATGGCCAAGTGTAACATGGCTATTCCAGAGTTGTAGTTCAGTGCCCAAACCACTACATCACACTGGCTTCTTCCTATGCAATTATCTTTGAGAAAAGCCATGGTGGGAGGGGAAATGGGTTAACCACGGTGAACAACATCTTAATGTCTAGGTTGACCCTCATTACAGCTTAATAAAACTTCCGCTAGTCTTTTTGAGCAACCCACATACATTTCCATCATGGAGGTTCTTTGAAATTGATTTCATCATTTATGACAATTTGAAATCCAAGTTGCATTTACCTTTGACCCATATATAAGAACTTCTAAGAAGAATGCCTGTTTCTCTGTTTGTAGAGAAAATACAGCAAAACTCATAATGAGTGTGATCCAGTTAAAACTGAACACTTTTTAAAGCCCATTGATTTCAGTAGCAGAGAATTAGGAATGTACTTATCCCAGCAGCATCACCATCATTGAAATCAATGGTAGCATCCAATAAATATACAAGCTCTTTGTTCAAAATAATAAGCTGCCCTAATTCTACCAGCAAGGATCTCAACAAACTGTGTTGTTCATATAACTACATAAATAAATATCAGATTTTTAAAAGCCCTATCAATCTATACAGAGATTTGTATTTTAAACTCCTGTATGACAAAAATTTGATGCTAATTTGTACTCCAAAGAACATGAAAAGCAGGGCATGAAACGAAAAACAGCTTGAGGCCAGCAATAAGGGCTTTCCTTCCTTCTTCTGTTTCTCACCTGAAGAGCAATCTGTTCCCCACAGCCCTACCTCTGTTCAAAAGCTTTTGTGATTGGATAGCCACCAAATCTACTGAAGGGTGTGCTAGCAACAAAACTATAATACAATATTTAAACTCAAAGTGAAGGAGAAATATTGTGTTTTCTGAGTTTTCTGAAATACAGCAGCAGCAGGCAGCCTTTTCCTCTTTTGACCACCTACCAAGCTAACTTGGAAGAACAACTTCAGATGATAAGAGCCTACAGACAGTCCCGACAGCTGCTTAGCATGAGTATGGCAACAGCATCTACTTTCTCATGCAGACACTCTCCATTTTGTACCTGCAATTCTCTTCAGGTACATATCCATAAGGTGTGCCTACTGATACAAAGTAATCTCCCACTAGCCACATGTAAGAAAACACTGGAAAAATTATTTAATATCACAGACACACAAATACATTTTGCCAGTGTGAACAACAGTTTTCTGGGAGCATTGCAGGCCACCGTTAGTGGCTAATCCATGCCTCTAGTTACTTTTGTTTTTCTCACAACAGGGAGATAAATGTCAAGTGGTCCAAGGATATGACGGAAGAAAAGCAAAGATAGGCCAAAAACCTTCCTACTCCTGTGGATTCCATTTATGCATCAATAGCAAGAGAGCTCAGAAACAGGGTTTTTCATGTGTGCAGTAAACTGGGGGTGAGGATAGGGGATGGGGAACAAGATCTTCATTCATATAGGCATGATAAAAACTTGAGAAAATTAGACTCTGGATACACTTTCAGTGGTCTTCACAACACAGCTTCAACTCTCACTTTTGGGGTTTCTGATTACTTGATGAAAATTGCTGGAGCAAGTGTAGAGTAGAGAGTGGCTTAAAAGAGTACAACGTGCCCAAGGCCAGCAACAAAGGCTGTATGGAAAAAGGTAGTATAGAAAAATGCTGAATAAAACAATATTCATTGCTCAGATATTATTATGAAACTGGCAGATTATCCTGCACCTGGAAACATATTATACCATGTAGGTACATCTTCATAACTACATCACCCCATGTTGTCCCCCCAAACCTCACTGCGATGGGACCTTCTTTAGGACCTAGGTTGATATCATTGTTGAACCTCAGAAAGTACCCTGTCACTAACGCTTACGCTACTTTCACCCTTTTAACTCTGCCCTTAAGTGTATAAGGGCTAGGGTCCCAAATGTCTCCATATACAAGTTACAATATTTTAGGTAGCATCTATTGTCTTCTTTCCAGTGTATAATAATCAATGCAGTCAACCACTATAAAACAAAACTACATCTATTTTTGCTTAGTTGGACACATTTCAACAGGCATCTTCCATGACTTCTGGGGTTTTTCAGATTTCTGCAGATTATATACTTTTAGTGTGGCCAGCTAGTGGGACTACAATTTTTTACCACAGATGGTCTCTCTGGGGCTTTCCTTCTCTGCTTACATTTCTGGGGATATGGAGGAGGAAATCTTGCTCATGTCACATTCCATGGGTAAAGGAAGGGGTTTGTGAGAAAGAAGGATGAAACCTTGGTATATTTTGGGCGTGAAAGAGCCCTGACTGGATGTGGGAATAGGAGCAATCCAGGAACATAATAGACCAACATTTACTGTGACTGTGATGAGATTAGGATTGATCTGTTAGTAATCTAATTTTTATTAAATTATCATCACATGTTCCCCACCTACTCACCCATCCACCCCCATTTTTGATCTGTTTTCTTTGCCTAAAACATGGAGCTGCACATTTGGCAGACCTGACAGTCCATTTTGTCTTTCCTTGACTTACTGTGGGTCATGAAAGTCTGAAAGTGTAAGAGTGTTTGTATGTGTGGCAGAGTGAAAGTGTATAACAAGAAGTTTAATTCCAGCTTTTAAAACTCATGAGAAAGCACCCCTTTTTGGGTCTAAAGCCTGCCTTGTTTTGTAGCATAATGGTGCCCTTGGTAACTGCTGGGGTTGGGTTCTAGGACCCCCCTGTGGATACCAAAGTCCATGGATGCTCAAGTCCCATTTTATACAGTGGTGTAATAAAATGGTGTCCCTTATGCAAAATGGCAAAATTAAAGTTTGCTTTTTTAATGTATATGTATATAGTCAAGCAGCAAATGCTTGTATCCATGGATAAAGAATCTGTACAAATGGAGGGCTGACTGTATTTGAATAGTTTTGGATTTGCTTTAAACTGAACCTTGCCTGTTTATTTATCTGGTGAAATTTCCGTTAATATATATTCAATGCCTGCATACTGTGTTTATAGTTTTCTTTAGATTACCTTTGAATTTACTTTAAATAGAACATTGCTTCTTCTTTTAGTATCTGTCTATAGATTTTACTTTAAACAGAACATTGCTTCTTCTTTTAGTATCTATCTATATGGTGCTGACCTTAATTATCGGGCCAGCGCTGTTGCAGCAGCTGTGGCTGGCCCCTTCCAGGACTCCTTTGCTGCCTTGTTGCTGCAGGAGCCTCTCATTGATGGAGGCCAGGTGTTTGCCTGGCCTCCCATTGGTTGGGATCACAAATGGGGTGAGCTCTGTACTGTCCCTTAGCCCCCATTGGCTCCCTGGCCTATATAAGGCCATATTTGGCACTCCTTGGTGCCATTTGAAGTTCGGCTACCCACCCTCCCTCCATGGGTTTGGGTGTTTGCCACAACTTTGTGTACGGCAGCAGAGGTTCTGGATTTGGCTGCAGGGTTCCAAGGCCCTATGGCCCAGGTTTAGGAGTACTTTGGACCCACGAGAATGCTGAGTGCATGGGTGGCCATTGTGGGGGGTCACGCCGTATTTATATCCTGGTGACTACAGGCTGACCCAGCAGCCCAGATAGATGCGCAATGGCAGAATTGCGATTAAGTGCCTCTAGCCATCCCGATGCTTGGTTAAGCAACCTAACATCAATCAGCCTCAATGTTGGTGATGTTCCAAATCCAGACCTCTAGCTTGTGCCAACCCTACAGGTGTATTGTGTTGATGTTTCAGTAAAGTTGTGGCCTTTTTCACTCATAATTTGTCCTGTCACATTCTTGGGGGGGGGGGGGGGGCTAGTACACGGCAATGCAACTATCTAACTAGTATCTTCCAGAGTTTTTCTTCCAGTTGCTTCCTGTTAAAAATTAATGTATGCATATGTGTGTCATTCATTACTCAATTATTCCCCACAAACCTTTTAATTTTCTTGTTCATATGTGCATTTACACACCAATTTTTTAAAACACATATTATTTATTTATTTTATGGATGAAGTTTGGCTGTAGTATTTAAGTTTTATTATAGTTTAACATGTTGTCTTCTATAATAATGGCTTCTCTGTGCATATGAAATTTGGTGGATGCTGCCAACGATCCTGTATTGCAGTGTTAGATTTCCCGAACAACAACAGGATTTTATGTAGCCTCCATTTTAATTTTAAGGGTGAGTAGAAAGAAATGAAATTAGAATTTTGAATAGGGTGGACTAACTAAAATCATGAATATGTGATGCTTGACAGGACTGCAAACACCTACCCAGTCCAGTTATGAATTCCTGTGTCATTCCTTCCCAAATATGTGCCTCATTTATTTTAATTAGGAACACATTTTAAACAATGAATAAATTCTAATGATGGTTTCAGGAATCAATGCTATTTTGTTTCAGTAAAAAGCAACAGGATGAAACATAAAAAAATATATAATGAACACTTGGGAATGCACAATATATGCTTCAAAAGGTATTTTCATCAAAACATGCTGAGATAAATCTGCTGAGATTTTTTTTCTAATACAAAAATTTATAACCTCATCCAAGCATTTGATAATGAAGGCACTCCAATCCTCCATCTGCACTAAAAATATTCCAGTCCTTTTATCTGTGAACTTTTGAAGCAACCTAGGCATTAAATGAAGCCATCATGGTGTAATGGCTTGAGTGCTAAACTAGGCCTCTGAAAGACTAGAAGTCCACTGGCTGGACTTGGGCAATTCCCCCTTTCTCAAGAGTTTATCCCATGAGGCTAGTAAAGTGCAATTACAGTAGGATTATAGCATCTTTGGCAGGTGCTTATCACTTCTGTCATTTTTCTCCTGTTGCTGTTTTACATTTCAGTCATTGATGGAATGCACCTTTTCATTGATGGGGAAAAACTGGCAATGATGGTGCTCTCCAGCAATGACTGCAATGCAAAGCAGCAACAGGGGAGACACGAAACCTTATGATAAATACCTGCCAAAGATGCTATTATCTTACTGTAATTGTCCCTAACTAGCCTTGTGGGATAAACTCCTCAGTCTCAAAGGAAGGCAATATAAAACCTCATCTGAATAAATCATGCCAAGAAAATCCTTGTATATTGTATTGTATTGTTGTCATATAGATGATAACAAGAGATATGAATAACAAGGCAATGCCAGTTTTTAGAAGAAGAAATACTTAGAAAGGAAGAATGCATTTCCCTTGAACTGGTTGTTGAAGAAAATCAGTGTCTTTGTCCATCTGTTTCATGCTGTGGAACAGTATGTACCTGTTCCTCTTCTCCACCATCCACATAACAAACATAAGATGAGACTATGCGCAAAGCAGACTTGTTCGGTTCTTTTCTTCTTCTTCTTCTTGTCTTATTGGCTTCCCAACTGAATAGAATGCTGTAGCACATCCAAGGGTCTGTCTTTGGCAGACAGTCACTAAAGGCAGTATGAGTGAGCTGTCTGTTAGGGAAAGGGCTATGAAGAACTTCACTGAGCTGCTAGGATGCTTGAGGCCAAATTGGTTTGCCTAGCAATTTTTGGACAGGACTCAAGAAATATACAGGTTGAGATATAAAAATGGTAAACTGGAGCAGCTGGAGCATGAAAGGTCATGATTATAAATCCTTAAAAAGATGTTGGCTTGACCTTCTCCCAGATGTTGATTCCAAATTCGTTTTATAAAGAAACATAGATGCTGCCAGTGATATACTCTGGTGTGGGGGGAAAATAATATATCACATGAGGGATGAGCAACTCTGATCCTCCAAATGATGCTAATTATGATACTAAAGTCTATGGTGATCTGCCACTATATATAGCTGTAATATAAAGTCATAAAAGAAAGAAAGCAAAGCTACAGTTTTGCAGGCAAATAGCCAAGACTCTTTGCATATTCTAACTTCATTTTCTTTGAGTTTTACCATTCACAGTTGCCCAAATACTGGTCCATAGTAGAAAAATGGTACTAGCCATGCACAAAAAGGGAAGTACCAGCAGATTTTTAATTTTTTTTCTTTCTTTTTTAAAAAGAGTATTTAGGAAGCATTCCTAAAGGCCTGAACCCCACAAAGCCCAATGAAGACAGTGTGTATGATGGTTATGCAAGTAAAAATAGTTACTTAATATTAAACTATGTATTTGATTTGTCGACTGCAGGACATATTGTGCTATATGTAAGTATCTTGAGATGTTGTGGATGATATTTCTGCACAAAAATATTTATTTTTGTGCAAAAGACACAGTTTCTGTACAAATACCCTTCCTCCATTTAGTGTAGGAAAATACTGTTGCCTTTGCAGGACGGACATTTTCTGAGGAGTTTCTCTGTGCAAAAATATACTTCAGAATATTTCAGGACATTTGAATAAATGTACAGTTTTCAAATTTCTTCCTAACAGGGTTTCCCAACTGTCAGGAGCTCTATTTTTCAACTAGGAAACAAATAGTAGAGAAAATAGAGATTTTTTAAAAATCCCTCATGGGAACCCCAAAAGCTATGTGAAAGATCTTGAACAGTAGCACTTTTCACTGTAATACTTTGTTGCAGTGCAATGTATTCCTGAACACTGCTAAATGCAAGCAGGTACTTTATGTACTCTTGTAAAGAACACTTATACTAAAGCTATATAAAACAAAACAAAAAAAATATCCCACCCTGGTGTCAAGCCAGGGATGACTCATAAGTCACCTGTTTTCAATGCAGGTAACAAGCCCATACTTAAATTTACAGTCATCAAGAGTCTAATTCCTCTGTCACATGGAATTTGATGGTTTAATTTGAGGAATGCAATTCATTTTAATATTTTTTAGGGGGCGGTATGGATCTTTAATGGGAAACTGTAGGTGAGATCATTTTTTTCTTATGGTATTTAGTGGCTAAGCATTCTGAGCAATAAATGATTTTTAACACAGTACCACTTTATGCATCTATGTCAGACTGAATAAAATAGGACAACAAGATAATTAAATTTGTTATCACTGCAAAATCTTGGCTTTTCATCATTCACACAGTCAGGTGAAACATGGCTATGACTGATAGGTCTCCATGTACATGCCATAGGTGCAGAATGCTTTCTGCTAGAGCATTGGTATGTGAATATGCATTATGCCCTCTTGTATGTACAGGGAAAGGGTAGCATCTCAGAAAGAAAAGTGTGCTTACTAATTGATGTTACAATAATTTCAATAATTTCCAAATGCAAACTTTAAAAAAAGTTATGCAGTTTCTAAATCTACAAGAACCTGTTCTATCAGCTGAGAAATCAAGTCCTGCAAGTTCTTTGAAAACAATTCTTTAAAAAGGAGATGGTGACTTGCACCAAACATGGTAGCAATGAAAATTTCTATTTATGGAACACTTTGGACAAATCATCTCAGATATACATCATTCCTGTACTAGCATGTGACTGCCCTATGCATCCACGAAGGAGACCTTTAGTGTGGAGTATGTGTAGAATAAGGAAATATGATTCTGTTTTTTTGCCCCTCTCAATTTTGCATGTGTTCATATTAACATATCTTTTCTATTCTACATTCACTTAAATTTGTGTGTTTATTTTTTTTTAAATATACAAATTGGCATAGTTTTGAGAGTAGGACACAGGGGCACCCTAGCAGCAGAAGAGACACCCTTTGCAGACCCAGTGTCAAGTGTCAAGCAAGAACTAACACAGATCCCAATTTGTTGGATTAGAAAACGCTACAGTTTTATTGGTTACAGCTGAATAGGTTTGGCCCACTGCAAGGGTCAGGATCCAGACATTAGCCAAACTATCTGCAGACCAATGCCAACCAAATATGGAAAGTGAGATTATTTTGAAAGCAGGAGAATAGAGCTCCCTAGCAACTGGGACAGCCTTTACTGTCCATGGGACAGCAGTAAGTAAAAGAAATGGACAGTCAGGGGAGAATCTCTGACCAACATTATACAATGGCCACCATGCCAGCTTCTTTAGCCACCTGCCCTACTCTCTCGGGCCTATTGCAAGTAATGTTTTCCATTCACAGGATTGTTTTAATCCTTTGTTTCTTCATGTCTGAAGTCTTTTGAGATCTTATGCTAAGTTGCTCATTTCAAATTGTCCTCTCAGGTACAAAAAGTTATTTTGCTGCCTAAGGCAGATCAATAAATTGCAATCTCCTCCTGCAGAAATAAAGATGAATACGTATCCAAGGCTAGTCAAATACTTTTGGCACTTGAGACAGAAATACTCATATGTGCCCCTCCTGGCAACATGGATACAATAAGAATAGATTAAATAAAAAACAATATGTTGCCCAGTCATGACACTCAAAGTCTGCTGCCGGAGGTAGTTGTCTACACTATTCTATATAGTGGGCCTGAGTTCTCTAATAAGAGGATAGTTTTAACTGTGGATACACACATAAATTAGACTGGTAAATGCCTCTTAAGATCAATGGGATTCATGTGGCCTACGCTAGCCAAATCAGAAAAAAAGCTTGCAAAGAGAGTAAAATCTATAGGAAGCACACTGGTACACTAACACCTTCAGGACATAAACTTGAGGTCAACCACAGGTCATCCATTTGCTGCCTTGAGGTAAAAGCTAATTTGCACAACTTCTAGTGCCATGATGGGCATCATGATCTATAAAATACTTAAATACATTATACTAGTATTGTACGGTACTGATGTTATTAGAACTGGGATTTTGCAATATATTTGTCTGAAAATCTTTCTCTACTTGTCATTCCCTTGTTCCACCATGACCACTGAGGCACAGGGGAGAACGGAAGAGACAAATAAGTAGCTTAGAGGTTGCTTTTTTCTTAAACCATAGGGCAGCAGAAACTTAAGAAGAAACCTATAAGCCTGTTTTGATTTTGAAAAAACAGTCTGTTTTCCATACTATTTTTTGTAATCAAGAGATACGATAATTGAATTGATAATTAGGTTTTACCAGGGATGTGCATGGACCAAAATTACTTTAACTTCATTTTTTTAACCAATATCTCCTTTTTTACAAATTAGAAAAATGTTGAGTATAATAACTGACAAGTAAGTGACAAACTGAGCAATTTGCAATTTGCATTTCAAGTTGCAAAACAAAATCAATAGGTTCAAAAATAGTCAGGAAGTGTCATTAACCTTTTATCCTCAATATTAATTGCATTTGTTAATACTCCCATTTACTCTGTTTAGCTCTGCCACTTCATATGATTACAGTTAAAAGTATCTGTCACATCTAGGATGGCCATTGGCCACACATGTCCTCTTTAACAGTGCTCTCATTGAAGACAGACAGAGGACAGTCCTATTTTTTAAAACAGGTGTCCTCTACAATGGATGCAAACTGCAGGAAAAGAGATTCCACTTCAACATTAGGAGGAGCTTCCTGACAGTAAGGGCTGTTCGACAGTGGAACACACTCCCTCGGAGGGTGGTGGAGTCTTCTTCCTTAGAGGTCTTTAAGCAGAGGCTGCCAGGGATGCTTTGATTGGGAGTTCCTGCATGGCAGGGGGTTGGACTGGATGGCCCTTGTGGTCTCTTCCAACTCTATGATTCTATTTAAAAGACTACTTAAAGATAGTATGTCTTAGTCTGATTATTAGTGCTAGCTAGAATTTCCAGGTCAATACGGTGGGCTCTCTTTATCCATGGATTCAACCATCACAGCTTGAAAATATTTTAAAATGATATAAATTCCAAAAAGCAAACGTTGATCTTGCTAATTTATATAAGAGATGCTATTTTACTATGACACTGTATTTGATGGTACTTGAGCAACCACGGATTTTGGTATCCATGGGGAGAGGTATCTTGGGACCAAACCCCAGCAGATACCAAGGACCCAGTCCCTAAGATTTCAAGGCCAAGGCCTAGGGATGAAATCTTCTGGTGTCATATGGGATAGGCTCTGGTAATGTCTAAAGGTGATATTAAAAGGGCCAGTTCCCAGTGTTGTCATGGGGCATGTTACCTTCAGTATCAACCACAATTGCACAGAGTATGCTTCAGGGCTGGTAAGTCAGAGACACGAAGTCAGAGTTGGAAGCAATTTTGAATGGAGCTGGAGTTTGAAGTAGTAGAAATGTAGTGTGTCCGACTTCAAGATGAAAACTTATAATATTATACTAGTATATGGTAAACATATCATCTTATATTTCATGCTCAACCAAATAAATATATTTTATGTTCTATCAATCTACGTAGCCTGATGATGCACAGTAAACTTAGCATTACTAATTAATATACATTTGTTATTTATGAAGGAGTTGGAATTGGAATCAGATAGTGCAAAAATAGAGATGACAGAGTCAGAGTTGAAGGTTTGAGGTGCTGATGCCATTCAAATAAAAATAGCCAAGTCTAGCAAATGAGGAACACACACACACACACACCTTTCAAGAAAATGCTCTCACCATGAATTTTTTCTCCCCAGTCCTTAGGACTACAGAAGAGGGTCCAGGGCCTGCCACCTGGCAACCGTAACATTAAGAACCCCCCACGCACACACAAATGGAAGGCATGCTGAGCTCAAGGGGCCAGCAACATCCTGATCATACTAATGCAAGTATGTAGTAGGGAGTGGTCCCAAACTAGTATGTATGCCTTTCCCTTCATTAACATGATTGCGATGAGAATGAGGGTGGTGTAATAAACTCCCGAGTGTCTTTTGCTGGACAAACCTCATTTACACGCCATCCTGATTTCATGCTTGTAAAATGAATCTAGTTGACTTATGCTTGTTGAAGCTTATAGAACAGGAGTAATCCTTGGGGTGTCGGAACTGAGCCATTGAAAGGCAAACTGAAGGATCTTGAAGAAAAACAAAATCTAACAGCTAAGGGAAGCCCGATTTAAAAATTACAGATGGTGTCTCAAGCAACAATTTATTCTGACAACATTCACAGTGGAGCTGAGTTATGCATCATGGTGCAAGTTCTGAAGACAGCCTCAGTCCTCTTCTTTTAAGTGGAATTGACTCCTTGAAAGAGGCTATGCTCTGTCCTGGAGATTTTGATGCTCTGTATTCTCTTGACACAGCCATTATTGACTCAGGTAAAAAAAAGAGTCTCCAGTACTGCTGAAAAAGTTGAGGCTGATCTTTTCTGCCAGTGGCAGGGCCTCTTTGTTTATTGGTTTTCATCATTTGTTTGACCTGATGGGGCTACAGACCTCTTGAAAAGCAGTGATCTCAGTCTTGGGTGTTCTTCAGGTCTGCATCTTGATTACTTTATTTCCAGGTTCGCCATCAGAGCAGCTGGTTTTCTCACTTGCTTTTCACACCTGAATTTTGTGCTTCTATCTCCTTTGACAGCTTTGAACCATCCAGAATAAATTCTACTGCCACTGCATCACTTGTACACAATCCTGACATTTTATATCATTTTATTCATTTAACTACAATTAATAATTCAGATTTAATTAAAAAGTATATCAGATTGATTAGCATTGCTAAGTGGGATGTGAAACAATGGGGGAGAATTTATTTAAGAAGACTCAGCAGAATTAAAAGCACTACAAATGATTGTTCTCCACAAAATATGCTTTTATAAACAATTTCCATAAATGTATAGGGTTAACATGAGAGGTTTAAATGCATCTGATCTCCAGCTTTATTACAAATTACTGCAACTGTACATCACATTTTTATGACTGTGTTACCTATATAAAATAATGACTACACTTTGAAAGATCATACATTGTGAGGTATGCCTTGGAGAAGAAATAATATAAATGAAAGCTAAATTTAGAACAGAAAAAAGTGATGGAAAGCTTGTATTTGTGTTCTGCATTGCCTGTATGGGAATAAATGGAAGACAATATCTCATATTTCCAGTTTTAACTTTTCTAGGGTGAATTTTTCTCTCTCTAGGAGCTGGTGGCAGGGTTCTTTTTCAAATGAAGCGGGTATACTGCTTCTGTTGTTTTAAAGAGTAATTTGTTATAATCCAAAATAAGTACCCTAACTATATTTGTTGAATTCTGTTTCCTGATATTACACTGGTACCTTGAATTTGCAGTTGTCCTTCCTGTCCTATAAAGGAAATGGAAATTGTTTCCCAAGGGCTCATCTGCACTGCAAAAATGAGGCAGTCTGACAAGACTTTATCTGCCATGCCACAATGCTATGAAATCCTGGGATTTGTAGTTTGGTGGGGCACCAGAGCTCTTTGATAGACAAGGCTAAATATCTCACAAAACTACAGCTCCCAGAATTCCATTGAAACTAGCTGCTATGGCAGTTAAAGTGCTGTCAACCTGCATTATTTCTGCAGTGCAGATGTGAATACTGAATATTTAACTTAGTTGATATGCTTACTTCAAAGGGGCCATCAAGTTCTATACACATTTCTGGAATTTCTGCCACTCAGATAAAGATCTGCCATATGAAGTGAAATAGGCAAAGGACATGGAGGGAGGAGGAATTTGGGACATAACCAGCAAAGATTTTGAACCCATACTTTCTTTCCTCCATATTTCCTTCATATTTATTGTAATTTGTCCTAATGTCCATGAAAAAGGAGATCTAAAAGTAATTTAAATCACCACCACTCTTACCACAACTAGTAGAAATGCATTAACAAGAAAATTCCTGGATAAATATTAACAGGAAATATTCCAAATACATTTTGTTGGATATTTAGCAACCAGAACTCATATATATTCAGACCATGTCAAAACGTAAAACAATCGTGATCAAGAATCCTTAACTACATAAATTCTACTACAGGATGAAAAAGCCCCTTAAGCCCATATATACTTTTGGTGGCTTATAGACAGAAAATATTCAAAGTCCATGGTATGAATTAATAGACAACTTGTTACAATAGACCAATTTCAACTGGCTTTTTGAAAAGAAAAGAAAAAGGCACCAAGTGTCATCTGCTAAGGTGTGACTTAATTCAGAATGTCAATTGCTGATTTTAAAGTGAGTAATGTCCATTATAAGAACATCTATGGAAATCAGGATTCATATGTATTTTAATTTTAAGAGCAATTTATTGGGGGGGGGGGAGAATACAGTTCACCCTCCTTATCCACTGATTTTTTACCCACGGATTTGAGCATACACGGCTTCCAGGCTGACTTCCAAAAGAGGGTGTTTAAAGGTTCTGGAGCCAAACGCTTGCGGATACCAAGGGCCCACTGTAGTTAATTTTCCCCACATCTAATGTAAATATAATAGAGTTATATTTTTAATCTTATTGGTTATCTAAACACAATAACCCTTTCCTACTTGCTTTCCTGGCTATGGAATGAACTCAAACAAGTTGCAAATGAAAACCTGAAAAGTCTTTGAAAGTCTGCCACATACTTGTGCAACTGGAGTTTCACAAGTCGATAGAGATGCCCGCAATTCCTATAGAAGAACTTTATACCTATGGCTTCACCTGCCCTTTACAATAATACCACAAAAATCACAGCTGTCCAATTCCAAAAAAGCGGTACTGAGAGAGACCCCAGAATATATAGCTTTACCCTTTGACTATTTCAGTACTCCAAGGTAGTGAACCAAATGTCAAATACTGCAGGCATAATAACATAATCAGGAATGAGCTGGGAGGCAGGCAGTCAATTAGTGCTCCATTAAGATGGTGGCTGATTATGATTACACCTCCATCTCACATGTATGGCTTGTGATGGTGACTCAGTGCTTTAAATAACCATTTTTCCCCTTTATGGAAACCTGAATTGAAAGGGTCTATTGCCAAACTATCTAACTTCAGCAGATTGAAGCTCTTGCATTTCAGAGAGGGTTTCCAGCTGTCTTGGCTTCTCATTTTTATTCAGAATTGGATTCTTCTGAAAAGCTAGCCGAGCCATTTAGCTAAGAATGTCTGAGAATGAACTAACACTGCAGAAAATCTTCCTCTTATTTTATAATCTGAATGGGTTTTTCATGACGTCGTGTGAAATAGCATTGCTTAATCCTCCTTTAAATCTAGTTTAACTGTGGGTTTTTCGCGACATCATATGAAATGGTGTCATGTAATTTCACAATTTCTCCAGGATATCGTTGGATTAACCCCTTGTTCTTCCTTGTGTGATAAACTCCTATGATTCTATAATAACTCTAAATCTCATATAACCTCCATCAGTTGACAATTTCTTATTCTGAGCCAATTTGGAAGTGAGCTGTAATCATATATCAAGCTATATGCTTTAGGCCACAACTTCAAAAGGAGAAACTCATACCCTCCATGACTGCACAGATTAAAAACAGAACACATATGACCAAACAACATCAGAGATAGCAACAGTTAATAATCAGGATGAACATGCAAGCTAGGAAAGGCCACATTTATTATTTTTATTGTAATCCATTTTTTATATCCATTAAATAGATATAAAACCTACTTTTAAAGGAACAGTAGAATCACTACCACATTATATTGTCTGTGTTTTTTCCGAAGATCCTACAGCTGTTATCAATATATAAAATATCAACATATATAAAAACAATTTTCCATGGAGAAATATGAATGGGGTTTTATCCCCATTTCTTTAAGAGAATTGTAATTTTAATTTCTCTATAAAACATAAAATATAAATTTGTGTTTTATTTATGAACATGTACATTGTATTTCCCTTTATCCTATTAGCAAGTAAGTTTGATGACTTTCCCCCCCTAACTCAAGACAAAATTGTATCCATGAAGCTATAAATATATTGATAGCTGTAACATAAGCATTTGGAGAATTGTCTCCTGGCTAGCTAGATTGATATGTAGTCATTCTCACAGATACACATAAACCCAATTTCCTTCTTACATGATTCAGGTTTATTCTGGCAAGACTGTGTCTTCATTAGATACTGTAAAACATTGCCTTTAGGCTTTTTGTTGGCCTTCTGAGACCAGATTTATCAAAGTGGAAACATACATTAGAAATATAGATCACAGAGGCTTTCATTGGAAGCTGCCAGCAAGCATCCATCACCAGAAATTATCTTTGGGCAGTTGTTTTGATCTGTATGAGTATGGACATGAGCTTAAGCATTAAGACTATTGAGCAAGAGCACTTATTGTAAGCAGAGTGGTGACATCTTAGAAAGGAAAAAAAATCTTGATTTCAAAAACATCTCAAAGACTGAAAGCAGTTCTAAATTTTGGAAAAGTTTAAGTCCTGGTGGTAAAATCTGCTGAGAAGACTATTGCACAAAAGAAAAAAATTATACCTGATGTCAATCCATGGGAAGAGGTGATTGAATCATCCTGATCATCATCATCAACTCTTGCATTTCTGACAGATGTCTTTGAGGCTGAGAGAGTGTGACATGTCCAAGGTCACCCAGTGGATTTCTATGGCTGGAGAGGTATTTAAAGCCTTGTCTCCTGAGTTGTAGTCTTACCTCTTGCTGTCTCCCACAATATTAAATACAGGTACAGAAAACAATGCATAAATTTCTGATTTAAAAACAAGTTTGAATCACCATTATTATTGCTTTTTTTTCATTTGTGACTTTCTTTCAAGTATTTACAATGTAGTGGTGCAAAAATATATTCTCTACTTTTTATATAATAAAAAAAACTGTCCATAGTGAATGTATTATGATTACTTTCATTACAGCTTCATGTGTCCATTCATTTATTTCATAATTTTAAGGCAGGGTGAACAACTGTGGAAAACTAGGGGGATATATTAGGCCTCCAGGAGACCTTGGAGGGCTACACTCCCATTGCACCTGCTCCTGCAAAAAAGGGGAAAATTAAAGGGAAAAAAAAGACATTTGGGGGCAAAACATTTTTTGAAAGAAATTTTGACCCCTAGGGGCTCAAGAGGACTCCAAACATAGGACCTTATTACACCAGACCAATTTGGATTGAATCTGAAGTGACCTTAGAACTGATTTCTGTGAATTCGGTTGTTACTGAATTCACTGAATTCTGGGGTGACTTTGGATTGGCTTTGGAATGGCTTCATAGTAACAGCATTCACGTGTGATAATTCAATGCACATTCACTGATTTCTGGGGTGACTTTGGATTGACTTTGGAATGGCTTCATAGTAACAGCATTCATGTGTGATAATTCAATGCACATTCATGTGAATTCACTTGGATGAATGCCGAGTGACTCTGGATTGGGACTGCAAAAACCTCATCTGAAAAGGGCTATAGTGAGACCCTCGAGAGAATACACAAAAACTGATTCCAGAACACTTCAGTCTTCCTGGGCATTCCATCTCAGACCTCAGAACAGCAGTTCTTGAACAAAAGAACTACAGAGAAGAGTTGAAAGAGAAATAGTAGAATTGGAATGTGTCCACAGATTCCAGTCCATAAACAGTGGGTTGAACAGAGATAATGGTTTCCTGGCACACTACAGACATTCCAAGCATGGACAAAGATTCGTCATGATCTAGCAGACTGGAGTATGAATGAATCATTTATTGAATTAGTCTACGGACCATTTCAAATCATCTAGCAGACTGTGAAGCCCCCAAAATAGAGATTAATTTGTAATCAAAAGCAAGAAAAGTATTAAAGCTCATTGGATTATTATATATTTAAGAAATACAAATGTGTTAGATTTGAATTACATGCCAATCCATTTCAAATTTTGGTAGAATTTTGGTTATTTTTGATATTTTTAGTTGGGACATTCTAGGGCTGACTGTAATGGAAGCCAAAGGCAACAATGAGATTGCCATCTGAAGAACTCAGAGCATGATTTATATTATACATATTATGAGAGGAATGAGTTAATGTTTGAAAGCACAAGTTATGACCATTAAAACCAGATAAGTCTTGGTACGAACATCCTGTTCTTCCATCATTATTGCTTTGTTAAATGCTGATGCTGATGAAAGTAAGCAGCCTTTTGTGTGTATTTGCTAAGCTGGAGCCTTTTGAGACAGGTTGATAGCCTAGACGACCTTAGACAAATTGACTTTTGAAATATTGTTGAGTTGCCAAGCATTTAAGTTGAAAGCAGTGTTTTCTAATTATGTAATATCACTTTTGCTGTTAATCATAGCAACAGGAGAAATTGTGTGGTATTTAGTTCCAACAGGATCTAACTGGTATTTCTGGTGGTACCAGTTCAGCAGTATTTCAACTGAAATGTCTTTCTTTGGTTTTCTAGCAATTCAAGTGGTCCTGTTGATGAAAAGATTTTCATTACTAGCCAGGATAAAGCTTTCTTATCTCTTTTCCTGACCAATTCAATTAAATTTATTTTTTTTCAAAACAGGGGCAAAGCATGAGGGGAATAAAATAATGGATAGAATTTTCCACCATCATTCTGGTAAAGCTTTTAATACAGGCATTTAACTTAATTGATAATTTAACATTAACAATATTGCAATTAAAAATTTCCCCTTCCAACATAAATGTAATTGCCTTTTACGTTTATCTTATTAAATTAACTAAACCCACTAACTCTTTCCTACTAACTGTTTCATCTCTGCCCATGTGACAACAGAGAAAGTGAGCAGGCCTAGCCCAAGACTATTTGCTGTCTGAAGCAGAATGGCAAATGTTGCCCTTTCCCAAGTCATGACAGATGGCTGGTCAATTTTTCATCCTGTGAGTAAAACTACAAAAATACACTAAACAGCCACCAATTTGCTGTCTTTTCATAATACCCAGGATAATCTGTCTCATATCCAATGGTAAGGTCAGTCTTGCTTATCTTTCCTTCCTGTTTTTGATCCTACCCAGATTCAACAATTGGCAGAAACCTTCTTAATGAAGCTCATTTTGTCGCCTCACTTGTTTGAGCCATGAATCACGCTTGTGTCAGTTTACAAATGTAAATAAGGAAGAGTGGCCAAAATCATAGCAGATCAGGCGCACCGCTCATTCCTTTAAAATATAAACAAATGATGCTACAGAAAATAATGCAGCAGTATCTGCTTTCTTTAAAAGGAGTAAGAAGCATGCATTCCACATGTATTCTACTCATATCACATTAAAAAAACACACACACACAATTAATGAGCTAATTTTCAAACTAGATTATTTAAGCCACAACATATTTTAGTTCCACTGCTTTTAGTGAGTCTGCTCCAAATATGACCAAATCTAGATCAATCTGCTGGACGAAAACTACTCAAAATGGTGGTCCAAGGACCAGTGTCAATCCATGAGCCACCAGCTGCCAGTCTCTGGATTTTCCAAGAAGGGAAAAACAATTCTAGTCAGGGGGCACAAATGCAGTACAGGTCCATGGCACACTGGAAAATGTAAAATGCTGATCTGTTACATCAGGAAGCTAAAGAAGCTCCATCCTACTCCTCACTATAAAGCTTTAGTAAGCAGCTCTTAACTACAGTTGGCCCTCCTTATCCACAGAATTTTTATCCACAGATTTGAGCATACATGGCTTGAAAATATTCCCAAAAAGTACAAATTCCAAATAGCAAACCTTGATTTTCCATTTAATATATGGGACACCATTTTGTTGAGCCATTATAATTAATGGGACTTGAGCATCCACAGATTTTGTTATCCACTGAGGGTCCTGGAACCAAACCCCAGCAGATAACAACGGCCCACTGTAGTCTTGGCAGGAAGATTCTTTCAAGGAACATGTCAACATCATTACAAACAAAGAAAAGGATTGTCCGGTGTTTTATGGGTGTGGGTGTGTATCCCAATCCCTCCTTAGATGCCAACCATATGTACTCGGTATATTCTAGATGAACTCAGAGAAAGGTGGAACTGCTCTCGAATTTTAATCTGCAGCCTAGGCCTAATTTTGATCAACTGCAAGCCTTGTGAGAAGGAGGACCGCCTTGGTGTTTTAGCTCCTTACCTTCCCACATTTCACAGATAAAAAATAGGAGAGGTATGGACCAAGCAATGTCTGAGTGTGGTTAAGATGGCAAACATTATTAATGGGGAAGAGCACACAAGCTAGCAAAGGCTAGAACAGTATACTTTTGCCTGAGTCTACAGGCAAGGGCAAGATTCTACCTTCTTATCCTTTCTTCTTTGCTAAGTTAACTGTGTGCAAACTACTTTTCCCCTTAGAACTCAGTATGCAACAGTGGAAGTAAGGGGCAAGCCCTGCAGCATTTTAGCCAGCTATCTAGGCTATTGACCCACTGCAAGGTGTGCCAGTAGGAAAAAGAACCAGCCTCTTCTCCTCTAAAAAATAATTCGATTTCCTGGTCTGAATGCTGTCAGCTATTCTGGTTTTATATATATATATATATATATATATATAGCATTATTCTTTGTTGTTCTAGCATGCTGGAGATGCAAAAGATGCCACAGATATGTGCTTGTTTGTTATATTGAAGATGAATGTGCTGGTATAAAACAATATGCTTCAGATTATATATATGAACAGTGGAAATGATCATATTTCACCATTTTTATGTTACATCCTGCCTTAGCAAATAGGCTTTATGCAATAACAGGCAGAAGTTCTGCTGTCATCACAGACTGAATCTGCCTACTTCCTCTGGAAATACTGGGATACAAAAGCACTGAGAGCAGACCAAGATTTCTGTAAGTGTCCCAGAGGACAAGTTTATGTCTGATGCTTATATGATAATTTAAATATATGAAGTATCTGAAAATTGCATGTAAAGAGAGGAATGCTTGCTCCGTGAATGGCTTGGGATAACTCTAGGAGGAATGAAAATGATCTTCCCAGTAGTGCTCAAATTATGCCAAAGAAGGTAGGAAAATCCTTAATGATATTTATGTAACCCTCACTTTAAACTCCTTCAGCATTGGCAAAATAATGGCTTCCTGTAGCAAACTTTGGAAGTGTTACATTTTTGGACTAAAGCACCCAGAATGCCTAACCAGCAGTTGCCATGTTCTGTGGGAACTGTTGAACAAAAAGTGATTTTTCCAAGGTCTGTCTTGTAGCCTTTTGTAAAACCTTAGGTGAGGGGGAATCACCACCCTCTTTGATTCCAGCACTACATGCACAGTCCTCCTAGAAACCTTTGTGATGGGCCAGAAGCATGATAGATGACAGAGTCAGCCAATTTTTAGTACAGATACTTTCTGCCTTTAAAAAGAGAGAGAGAGAGAATGAGAGAGAGATTGCTGGTGTGTCTACTTAATGAAAGGACAGAAGGAGTCTAGTGAGCCTCTTTGGGAAAGAAAGCATCAGTTTAATATGCCGAGAGTGGGTACTGGCACCTCATAGCATTAGGACAGTTGGAACTTGGCCTTCCTAGGAAGGAATGACATGTACTTTTCAAAAGACAGAACAGAACAAAAATGCAGCATTTATGGGGGGGGGGGGGGCGGGGGGGAGGGGAGGTACCCCAAGGGAAACAAAAAAGTTTCATATGTTGCTGTGTACTATACTACTTTGTAGGTGCACTCGGATACCATGCTAACACAATACAGCCCTCCCTCCATTCTCGCGGACTTGGGATCTGAGACCCTTGATTATCTGGGGGGGGGGGGGTGAATGGAGGGAATTAAAATGGGGCACGTGCGGGAGCACATCACCAATAGGGATTGAATATGCAATTTTTTTCATTTTCGTGGTGGGGAGGTGGTGTCTGGAATGGATCTCCCATGAAAATGGAGTGCGCATTGTATAGACCATTTTCTTGCTCAAGGGGACCATATTTCTATTTTCCTGTGTTCAGACACAGAAATAATTTGAATATGTGTACAAGCTGAGTCTTCCTTATCTGGAATTCCAAAATTGGAAATAGACCAGAATCCAAAATTGTCCACATGGGTGGCTGACAGTTTCATGCACAAAATTATTAAAACTATTGTATATAACATTACTTTGAGGCTATGTATATAAGGTTCATAGAAAACATAAATGACTTTTGTGTTTAAAGCAGGGCCCCATGTCCAAGATATCTCATTATGTATATACAAATATTTGATAATCTGAAAAAAAAAATCTGAAATCCAAAACACCTCTAGACCCAAGCATTTTGGATAATGGAGACTCAACCTGCACTATATTATAGAATTCCTTTCTCTTTTAAATGTTCTTTTCATGTTCTGTTTTTAACTGAACATGAGCATCCTCACATTTCCATTTAAACAGAGACTTTGATAAGAATACTTTATTTTTCTAAATAAAATAAAATAAAATAAAATAGACTACCAACAGCATGGATTTATCTAGACTACAGTTCTTGTAAATGAATAGCAATTGCAAGTGTTAGACAAATCTTGTGTGAGTGGAAGTGAAATGTATGAGGGTTTGGCACTGATTCTCCACATAAGACCACATTCTTTATTGTTCTAACAAGTCCCACATAAAAGTAACTTCCTGGAAGTAAATGCCTATAGGCTGAAAGCTTCCTCTGTTATGCAAATGCAGGAAAGAGGCAAGACTGTGCCATTAAATTAAGTCCTTAAAGTTGTGTTTTAAATATTTCTAGGTTACATGTTTCTAGCCATGGCATTGAAGAAATCATTTACAAAAGAATATATTGAAAGCCCAAATTATGGATTTCTTAATTCTGATTAATATAGCTGAATGTATATCTCACCACTATTGCAATAGGGAAATTGTATTTTTTGCATAGACTCAAGAGAAGTGAACTCTGACATTGTTCTAAATTGCTATCCATTATCCAACCACAAAAAGAGGTTTCTTACTTTGAAAGGAACCTCTATTTTCATGACTCTGGACTTGATTTTCATCTTATCATCACATTCCTCTACTGAAAAGCTTTTGTAAACACACATTTTTAATTTAATCCAGAATGGTTGTTTCAGTCAGGAAAATGCCATTTTTTTTTACTTCTACAGTTAGAGCATTTGAAAGAATGATGTCCACAGTTTGCAGAATATGGAATAAAACATTTTACTATGTTTCCGAATGACTGAAGAACAAGATGTTTACTTAAAGGAAATGTAAAGGAAACTCTGAAATCCCAGAAAGGAAGACTTGGTGAAAGCTATTTGGGAAGTACCAGAACTTTATAAGTAATATTTCAAATTTATTGAGTACTTGTCATGAAAATAACTCACTTGAAAAGACACAAATTATGCAAAGTCAGTCTCTAGAAGAGCAAGAGTGAGTTAACAATTATAAGGCCAGAGGCATGTAGTTTGGATGCTATCTTGACCTACATGAAAGTGGCCTGGGGATTCACTGTTGGATTTAACACTGGGAAGTTTACTGCATCAGGAAGAAAACTGTCATGAAGAAGAGATGTTTCTGGGAAGTTTAGGTTTTGAGACTTATGTAATAGAAGGGTCATTTGATCTTAACCACCAGTCTACATAATCTACCAGTTGTTCAAGTCATAGGAAAATCAGAAGCTATCTTGCCCTGGATCAGACCATTGGTCCATGTAATCCAGTGCTATCAAACTTGACTGGCAACAGTTCTCCATGGTTTCAGGCAGGATTATTTCCTAGCTCTACCTGAAGACACCTGCTGATCTCCCATCCAAGTACTAAATATACCTGACCCTGCTTAGTTTCTGAAAGCTACAGGTCTGGGTG
This sequence comes from Urosaurus nigricauda, assembly GCA_034509955.1. Classification (NCBI taxonomy): domain Eukaryota; kingdom Metazoa; phylum Chordata; class Lepidosauria; order Squamata; family Phrynosomatidae; genus Urosaurus; species Urosaurus nigricauda. The sequence continues at coordinate 91,657,399 of JAOEGL010000003.1, forward strand.
TGTACAGGGTAGTATGCTGATATAACTCAATAATAACTAAGTGGGTAACAGACGTCTGGACTTAAAATACCTCCTGGACAGCTGAGCTTCTATTACATAGTGCTTGTCTTGCAATTTCAAGGCAAGAGGACATCAAAGAAGATAAAAGGATAAAAGGTTGGAAATGGTGTGAATAGCATCATCGATCCAAGGAATGCTTTTGTCTTTGGAATGTAAAGTAACCCTGAGTGGTGACTAAGTACTCATGGATCTTAAACTTTATATAATCAAAGAATAGCTATGTATGAATGGGACAACTGAACATTTGCAACTGTTAACAGGGAAGTAACAAATGAACTGTCACTTCTTAATTGTCAGAACTAATAATCTGGTAAATGCGAACATCCCTCCAAGTGAGATTAATTATTACAGTTCAAGGCAGTCACCTACCGTGTTTCCCCAAAAATAAGACAGTGTCTTATATTAATTTTTGCTCCCAAAGATGTAGTAGGTCTTATTTTCAGGGAATGTCTTATTTTTCCCATGAAGAACAATTCACATTTATTGTTGAACCAAAAAATAATAATAATGAACATTTATTGTAAACTGTATATATATTTATATACAAAAACTTTGCTAGGTCTTACTTTTGGGGGAGGCCTTATATTTAGCAATTCAGCAAAACCTCTACTAGGTCTTATTTTATGGGGATATCTTATTTTCAGGGAAACAGGGTAGGTATGAATTTGGCTAAAATATTAATCGGACAAGCATTTTGACATCTTGGAATGGACAAGCACACTGAGGAAGCAATCCTAGCCTGTAAATTAATAACAAAATAGGATGTGTGTTTTTATAGCTACAGTTCCAAAACCATGAAGCCTAGATACATTAATTAATGAATTATTTTAATGAGCTTGTGTTCTTGAAGCATACAATACTGTCATTTGTCACTAGGTGGCAGATGTTCTCAATAACTGCATAGGTTTTCTGTCATTACATTTTGAACCTGGGGTAGGGGTGGTAATCTGAGGGACACAAAGTTATAGGGCTCCCTTTGTTCTGGGGCAGCCCTCCCATATACAGAGTAGATAGACTCACACTCTGGGGGTCTATAAGACAGATGTGTGGTAATGAATATGTTCAGTGTTTTCAAGCAGCTATAGTTTCCCTCAAATGGGGAGGGCATAATGTCTCCATTTCTGACAACTGTACAACTTTTTTTTTTTTAAGAATTTGGGGTATCAAAGTAAGGGCTTTGTGTAAGACTCGGTACTTTTCCTAGATGGGTATGTACTGCCAGACTTTCACTTTCTCAATTATTCCAACAGAGCATCTGAACTGTTCTTGGGAGAAACAACTGATGAACAAGATACATCATCAGGAACATTGATTATTTAAGTGGTCTGCAATTTCATCTTCTGGAGAAAAACACAATAGAGAAAGTAATTCAGTTTGTATTTTAACCTTTATTATTTAATGCTTTCCTAAAGGATTAGAGATTGCCAGTGGGATACAGTTCACTTCTTATGAAGTAGAATAAACTGTTTCCATGTACAGTAGGCCCTTGTTATCTGCTGGGGTTTGGTTCCAGGACCCTCCCTGGATAACAAAATCCATATATGCTCAAGTCCCATTAAATGTAATGGCACAACAAAATGGTGTCCCATATATAAAATGGAAAAAATCAAGGTTTGCTATTTGGAATTTATACTTTTGGGGAATATTTTCCAGCTGTGTATGTTCAAATCTGTGGGTAAAAAGTCCGTGGATAAGGAGGGCCAACTGTACTCTCCATGGGATGATGACTTAGTGGAAAGGAAGAGCAGCCCAGTGAAACATGATAAGAGCAGAGATGGATGCAGGGAGCAGACAAAGAAAGAGATAGTACTAGTTTATTGTGCTCAAATTCTCTCCCCATGTGCTGTCATAAGGCACACTTTGAATGTTAGAGTGGGGTAATGTTTGCTACTAGTCACTTGACAACAACGTCCTTTTCAAAAGCAACCTGGAATACTTTGTTTGTTTACCAACCTAGTCCTCATACGTCAACATTAAAATCATTTTTTGAATTGCTAAGAAGATTCAAAGTAAATACAAGTAGCAACAGCTTACTGGACTCTTCATGGCACCTGAAGTTCTTTCTTGACAGCAATAACCTGGACACAATTAGTTAATGCATTGGTAATTTTTTCATTAGACTACTGCAATTTGTTGCCTTTGAAAATGACAATAACAACAGTGGTCACTTTGCTGTTAAATCATCGTAATATACTTACTTTGCTGTTAAACAAAATATTCAGAAAGAGTCATTGCTTTCTCTTATGCTCATTCGCAAGAATCAGGCAAGAAACCATGCTAACCATCCCATCTTTCTATTTCTTTTTTCATTTGCATTCCCTCCATTTCCAGCCAAAGCATGACAGGTGGTTCCAAGACAACTGGAAATGTTATTTGGAAAGTTAAGTGAATTGCTCTTATAATTTAAATAAGTACTCACTCAGTGCTTCTTAGGCTTTATATCTGTAGATATGCATGAGTTTCATATTTATTTGTTCCTGTCAGCTCATATAATTCTGTATTTTTCATTTCTTGCATCATTTAAGTCTCAACACAGTAGATATTGTTGGATACCGAGCATATAGTGAAGGCTGGTTTTGCAGTTTTCTGTGGTTATCGTTTTTTTCTTATTGGGTACAGTCAGTAAATATGTTCTGCTGCCTTGAGAGTGTAATTTGTTTTAAATCCTCTGTGTGAAAAAGTGAAAGAAAAAAATACTTTCAAAAAGTATGTGAAGTTGAAAAACCGCACTGCAATTTGCCACTGGTTTCTGGTTGTATAGTATTCCAGCTACATCACTTTATTGGCATAACTTTAGCTTGAGGCAATGGCAGTTAATGAATATAATTTAAGCAATCTGTCATACGACATGGTTCCATTACTCTTGTTTGTTATAGAGGTCTCATAGGCTCTCATCTCATTACCACTTTTCAAGAGTTTTGCTCAAGCTGAATCAACATCTTAGAAGCTTGATCAATGAGAATTTTGATCAATGTGGGTTTTGATCAAAGTACAACCTGTGGACCATATGCCACCTGTCAGAGGCTTCAGTTCAGGCCTGCCAATTCCTATAACCTCCCAAGATTATTTGAAAAAGATTCCTTGTGTCCACTAAGGTTGTTATCATGTGCCTTCAGGTCACCTCCAGCTTAAGGAAACCCTAATGCAAACCCATCTTTATTAATGACTTGGATGTAGGAATAGAGGGCAAGATCATCAAATCTGTAGATTACACCAAATTAGGAGGGGTAGCTAATACCCCAAAGGACAGAATCAAAATTCAAAATGACATTAATAGATTAGAAAGCTGGGCCAAAACTAACAAAATGAATTTCACTAGGGAGAAATGTAAGGTAATACACAATACACAGGCTGAATGGCCATCTGTCGGGAATGCTTTGATTGTGAGTTCCTGCATGGCAGGGGGCTGGACTGGATGGCCCTTGTGGTCTCTTTCAACTCTATGGTTTTATTATAGGATTTTGTTGGATTCTAGGTTTCTATCGTAGTATTTATTCAGAGGGGAGTTGCCTCTGCTTTCTTCTGAGGCTGAGAGTGTGTAATTTTGGGGTCATCTCAAGAGCCCTAGTGGTGCAGTTGTGAAATGCCTGTTCTGCAGCCACTTACTCACAAACCATAAGGCTGCAAGTTCAATACCAGCCAGGGGCTCAAACTCGACTCAGGCTTGCATCCTTCCAAGCTTTCTAAAATGAGTACCCAGCTTGTTGAAGGCAGTTAGTTTACACTTTGTAAACCACTTAGGGAACACTTAAGTGCATTGATATGTGGTATAGAAATGTACTTGCTATTGCTATCACATGGGTTTCCATGAATGAGTGGGGATTTGGACCATGGTCTCCTGGAGTCCTATTCAACATTCAAACCACTACACTATGCTGTTTCTGTTTCTAATTAATCCTACAGTCCTCTAAGGACTTTTTCTGAACTCCTTGGAGTTGCGCTTCTCTGTGCTCAGGAGGATAACAAAGGAAACATGAAAGGACACCTCCTAGTATTTACAACCATTTGATTGGCCATATAGTGGGGTCCGCCCTATTCTGCTTGCCTGTCTAATTGGTAATATCTCTGCAGTGGGAGGCTCCCACACTTATTTTTAAGTAGCAACAGATTACCGTTATCTTTCCTAGTTGGGAGGCAGATAGGATAACCTCATGGCAAACGGAGCAATCGGTAGTGACTAGTCAGGATTACTTTATTTATTTATTTACAGTATTTATACCCCACCTTCAACCCTAAAGACTCTCTTTATCTTACTTCTACCCAGTTGCTGGAGACTGTGAAATGGAGGGTCCTTCTAGTGGGCTTCCCAATGGCAACAGATTGGGCACAGTGTAAACAGAATGTTGGACTAGGTAGGAGCTTGGTCTCCAGCATGGCTCTTATGTTTCTCTTATGTTCAGTAAAGGTGTTGTTGAACTGAAGCTCCCATTGGCCACAGATATGCTGCAGTCCAGGATCATCTAGAGGATGAAATATTTCACATCCTTGGCCACTTCAGATTGTCTAGTCAGTACAATGATGTTACTTATTCATGTGTGGGAGTGCTCCATGCTGGGTCACACAGACACATCAGGATGAAGGGATGCATAAATACTCATTCATTCTCAACTGCATGAACCTCAAAACAGAGGGTTGGGGAAATTGAACTAAGGCTAGACTGGTGTCACGCTAAATTGAGCTGGCAAAATTGAATCACCAAGATCTTTATCAATGACTTGGATGAAGGAATAGAGGGCATGCTTATCAAATGTGCAGATGACACCGAATTAGCTAATACTCCAGAGGACAGAATCAAAATTCAAAATGACCTCAATAGATTAGAAAGCTAGGGCAAAACTGATAAAATGAATTTCAACATGGAGAAATGTAAGGTACTACACTTAGGCAGAAAAAAAATAAAATGCACAGATATAGGATGGGGAACACCTGGCCTGACAATAGTACATGTGAAAGGGATCTAGGAGTCCTAGTAAATCACAAGTTCAGCATGAATAAACAGTGTGATGCTGCAGCTAAAAAAGCCAAGCTGCTTCAATATAAATATGAATAGTCATCTGTCAGGGGTGCTTTGATTGTGTCTTCCTGCCTGACATGTGGTTGGACTTGATGGTTCTTGAAGTCTCTTCCAACTCCATGATTCTGTGATTCTAAGATTTACATGTAGTTGAGCATCATATGGAATTATCAAACAGAAGTGTACTAAATGATCAAACACTGAGAAATATTAAGATGGTGATTGAATGGTGAATTTCTTGAGAAATTTAGTGTTCTCTGCCTAACAAAGGGGCCTGTGGCCTTGCAAAGGATGGAGACATACTGGATTGCAAGGGAGGTATCTTTTTGTGTTGCAAATGGAAGTTAAATTTTGTAAACTTTGAGAATCATCCAGTTACCACATGGCCAGAAGGTGGAGGGGCAAGCCTGCATGAATAACTTCTCCACTGGACTGAGAACAATAACAACAATAACATGCAGGCCCTTTTCAATTTTTTCAATTTTCAATTTTAAAAACCATGCCTGATAAAGAAGCCAGTGGAGCTTCGAAAGCTTGCAATATTTGCATTGTGCATTTTAGTTGGTCCAATAAAGGTGTCACTATTTGGTGGATTTTGGATGCTATTGGACTAAAACAGTGATTGTCATCGAATCTTCTCAGGAATAATAAAGGCTGTTTGCCATCTATCTTATGCAAACTTAGCAGCTTCATTTATATACCACATTTACTGGAGAATAAACTTCACTGAATACATTTCTGTGTATACATTGTGCTTGTAAGAGTCTTCACATTTAAGGATACTTGAATGCTAATGGATGGGGAATGAAATTGGCCTTTCTCCTCAAGTATCTATAACTAGAGAAAAACAGTCTGTTGTGTTTTTTTTTGAGCCCCTCTCCAACTTAAACAACACAAAACAATTTCAAACATCCTCCAAGAAAATTATTATTTTTATGTTCGCATAATATATAGTCTACTTTCTCCTGAAGTATTATCCTGAAGCACCTCTTCATGTCTCCATTTTCCTTGGCACTTTCCCTTTGCCAGATGCAAAGGTCTGGACTTTTTGCTTAGAGAGACGGAGATGAAACAGTGAGATGAAATCAATAGCTTTGTCTGCTGGTGCTATAAGTTAACAACAAGTCTATTGATATTCTGAAACTGGAGCTCTCAGCATTGCCATAAAATGGAAAGAGGAACCCTAAAAGATATTAAATGGAATTGCAAAGGCTTCCCTATGTGCTGTAATTATGACAGAGTATTTCAGAACTTGGAAGAAACACAGACATCACAAAATTAATATAAATGCTTCTGTAGCTGGTTTCCTTTAAAAACTAACTTCTCCAAGGAGTACAGGAGCATGGGTTTGCAAATATCATTTAGAAATCTGCTTCAAACAATGGTGGAATTCGACTGTGAGTTACAATAAGATAATTGTTATGAAGGAAAATGAAGAGCAATCCAAGGATTTGGATTTATTGTTGTAATTAATCAGTGGTATAAATATATCAGTTCAGGGTTGCAAAGGGGCAAAACCCTGGAATATCACATTTTGCCCTTATTATTGCTAGTTTCTTGAAAAGTTGAATGTGATATGCATGTTACTGATTTTGCCAGCAGATCTTGTGATCATAGAGATGATGAAAGGATATTTTAATACCTTTCAAAATCTATCTGTTATTGCCACTGTGCACTCAAGATTTTTAGTTGCAGACATTTTTTGTTTTTTTGTAACATGTCAGCGTGAGTCAAGGTGATCTAGTTCTGAATGTAGGAGACTTGGCAAGGCTGGCTTCCTTATATTTGAGTAGAATATTTTGGCATCATATGTTTACTGTTGCTGATTGACGTCATTTATGGATCAGCCTGAGCAAAACTGTCTTGCTTTCAGGCTTATGTGGAAAATCACATGTACACTTTGCCCACATAACATTTTCTGTCTTGGATGTGATGGTCACATTAAAAAAAAAAAAGGAAGTTAGAAATTGGAATATCGTTTATCCTCTTGTTTAATTTTTAAAGGGGACATGGTGGCTGAAGTAGGCTAAAATAGAAATAAATCATATTATTATTATGAAGTGATGAAGACGCTGACTCTATTGCTTGCAAGATTGGCAGGTTGGCAGATCGAGGCCCAAGTAAGCTCCCATCATTAGTCCCAGCTTCAGCCAACCTAGCAGTTTGAAAGCATGCATATACAAGTAGATAAATAGGTACCACTTTGGTGGGAAGGTAAAAAGCATTCTGTGCAATCATGCTGGCCACATAATCTCAGAGTAGTCCCTGACAATGCTAGCTGTTTGGCTTAGTAATGGAAATGAGAACTGTCCCTTATGATCGGACATGACTTGCCAACCTCGTCAATGAGGAATACATTTACCTTTACCTTTTTAATTGTTAAAAATGCTGTTCAACCCTTACAATTTGTCACTATGCAAAAAATAAAAATAAAAAGGACTTTGTAGCTGCAGAATAAAATCAATCTTGAACTACAGATATCTCAAAAGACAGCCAGGGATTATGACATAAAATGCTTTCTTATGCCATCCTATCCTATAATCATATTATAGCTAGAATTGCTGTCAGACTTAATTTGACAGTAGCTGTCCAGCTTTCACCAACTAAAGATGTCTGTAAACATCCATAAAGGACTACAGAGAACAATGGAACTGTAGGCAGTCAGGATTTTTCCAGCTGTTGTGGAGTACAACTCCCATAGTCCCTACTGATAAGGCTGACTAGGCCTGACAGGTATTACTGTCTAAAACAGGCTTTGGGTTGCCTACCTTGATGTAATGACCAAATTGGTTAGCCACTTAGAGGATCATCAAGTGAGATGAGAAGTCTCCATTCAACAACAATCCACAAGGTTTTAGCCGTTGACTGCCTACCTTCCTTTCTATAAGTTTGCATGCCTTTGCTCAGTGATTGCCAGTTTGCATGTTTACAGACTGTGTGTTTGTACTACATCTACCGTCTTCCTGCTTTATCATCTGCAGCCATTTTAATTCTCTTTCCTTTACATTAGACTATGTATTAGATTATAGACATATAATTTGTTAGTAAAGCTATACAGTATTTAAATGTTTTACCAAAAAAGAGTATATTTTCTTTTCTCTGCTGGAAATTGTGTATATATGCATAGGTGGCCATGGGAATGGTTGGTGTTCAGCTTCTGCCTTGTTAGCTTCATTATTCTTTGGTGAGATTGAGTTCTTGTGAGATTGAGTTTCTTCCCAACACCTCCCTCCATATTATTTGGATCAAACCTATCATACAGAGACTTTGCAAAGGTTACTGAGAGCAGCAAAACATGCAAACTGCTTTGAATATTAAAGGTGCTGTATAAACATTTAAGGAAGCTGGATTCAAGTGAGTTTTCAGGGTGGTGGTCCGATGATTGATGATGATGATGATTCACCTTTATTTATATAGCACTGTAAATTTACAGTGCTGTACATACAATCTTTTAATTAGATGGTTCCCTGCCCTCAGGCTTACAATCTAAAATATGGTATTGATGGAATACCCTTTGCAGAGAGACTCTGCTGCTTTTGCTATAACCTTATTCTCCATTATGGGAATAATCTCATTTCTTGTCCTCTTCACTGTCTCTCTCCACACAGCCCTTTCCAGATTTTTGTTGTTGTGGTGGTTTTGCTTTTGTTTTTACCTAAAGTTCTGATTTTATTCTGTGTTACTTTGCTGTGCTTTTATTACTACCAGCATCTGGTTACAGAAGGGTGGGCTTTCACCCCATAGTGGTGAGAAATTCCCTCTCTGTGCTGAAAGGCTTTTGATCTTATGACTTTGAATGAACTTGTAATTTCGGTTATTTGGCAGTTTATGAAAAATTAAACTGCTGGCTTTCAGACCTTGCAACAAAAGCAAGTACATTTCATAGGTGTAGAGGTCTCAGCATTTATTCAGGCTGGAGAAAATTCATGTGCTTCTGTACCTTGAGTATCTAAAAGTGCATTTGTTCTTCCACCATCAACACTTGGACCATTCTTATGTTACTGCATACACTTAATATAACATTTGTACTACTCACAAGAAGAGTTAACAAATAGTTTAAACCCTTACAGGCTACAGAAGGGTGGGCTTTCACCCCATAGTGGTGAAAAATTCCCTCTGTGCTAAAAGGCTTTTGATCTTACAGAGGCTACAGAGAGTTAACTAACAATGTGTTCTTCCCATTAATCATACATGGTCGTATAAAGTTAACTATCCTGTTTAATAGGACTCCTTGGAAATAGTGTCTTCAATCTGCTAAAGGAATAAAATGCAACAAGATAAAACACCTTGGGCCATTAGGATACAATGGCTGATCCTGATGTTCAGCTCTAAATGGTAAACATAAACTGGATTTCACATTCTGGCTTCTCAGGGACATCACTCGTTTTCAAATGCTTGTGTTGTGCAGACTTTACCATTTAATCCTCTGGTGCATGTTTATTGCTACTTTGTTATTCCAGTATCTCTTTCTCCTCAGACTCATCCCATCTGACTGGCAGAGATGGAGACCAACGGGTTAGGGTTGTAGCCTTCAGTAAAAACAACAACAACATATAATAATTATGTTGTTAGACTTAATTTCCTATCAGGCCCAGCCAGCCTGGCCAATGGTGAGGGATGAGAGAACAGTAGTACATCAAGATATGTGTGGCTGCAGTTACCCCACATTGCTTTAGACCATCACTATGTTCCTTTTCAGGTCTCACATTCCTTCTAGTTCTCTGTTTCTCCAAGCAGTTCAACTAGTGCTGGATTTAGTTTCTGCCCCTGTAAATCCCTTTAATTGGTACTGGGTCCATTTAGACTTAGAATGAGCCTACATTGCTTAAAGTTTCTTCCTGCTGGAAGGGAGAGAACAGTGAATTTTGTTATATTGCAAACTATATATAGATTTGAGGTGATGGGACTTGGACATTGGGAGAGCACCAGTGTGAGGAAGGTTGTGTTATAGCCTCTGTAAGAAATACTGGAGTGGTATTTTTGATAAGCTTTCCAGCACATGGCCAGTTGGCTGGAAAGCTCTTGGACTCTAAAAGACAATAGAGAAGAAGTGTCCTATCAAGAATCATAAGGAATAAGTGCTCATTTTCAATGCAAATAGTGGAACAAGTTTGGTTGTTGTTGTGTGCCTCACAGACATTTCTGACTTATGGCAAACCTGCAGTTACCCGATCACAGGGTTTTCTTGGAAAGATTTGTTCAGATGGGGCTTACCATTGCCTTCCTCTGAATTTGAGAGAATGTGATTTGTCCAAGATCACCCAGACATTTCCATATCCAAGCAGGGATTCAAAACCTGATCTCCACTCATAGTCCAACACTCAAACCACTACATCATGCTGGCTCTGTGCTGGAACATATTAGCCAACTGCATAATTAACATTCTTTGATGAACTGAAAGGGACAAATTGAAGTGAAACTATAGTTTCTTGTGGGTTTTTCAGGTTATGTGGCCATGTTCTAGAAGACTTAGTTATTTATGTTTAGCTAGCATTTGTTGCTGCCATTTTCAGAGATTTCTCTGAAGATGCCAGCCACAGATGCTGGCAAAATGTCAGGAACAAACTTTTCTAGAACATGGCCAGATAGCCTGAAAAACCCATGAAAGCCTTCGACTTCACATTGAAGTGAAACTTCTTGACATTCAATTCTGTATATAGTAAATTCAAGGGAGAAGAGTGTGGTCCCATCAAGACTGGTAGGAAGGTATGGCCACTCAACAACAGATGGTTTCCTTCCATTCCTCCCAATGATACTGCAACAGAACTCCATCATATTTAAGGCGACTGAACGGACTAGCAGTCTCTTAGTTTATTCAGTGGGGTTCCAAACTACTCCACTTGATTCTCAACTAGAAAGCAAGAATGTGGTCTCTGCCACTGCTTTAAGTCTCCAGGTAAAGGTGGGAGGGTGGTGGACCCTAGCATGGTCAGCCTAGGCAGCAACAGCTGCCAGCCATGTGAGCAAGCCTATTTAGAATGCAAACTTTTGGGTCAAATCTCACAGGATCTCATGGTCCTGTGATATTTGGAAGATACTTCAAGTGGGACTTTACTCAGATCATGGACAAAGTCTCATAATGGGATGGGCCAACACATCATTTCACCATTTCCATTTCAAGCAACTAAGAATTTGGAACACCAGATCCTGGTGTCAGCCCCTTGGTGTCAGGCCTGATTCAAAAGGCCCCCTCCACAAAGCTTCAGGGTAAGACTTGTTCTGGCTCAGAGGAGGTGGATGCCATTCTTTGGGTTATCAAGATGGTCACAACTTTGATGCATAGTACAGGGGTCATAATTCAATCAAAGCCATTCACAACTCCACCATATGTCAATCATAATGCAGTTGTAAATAATTCATAATGCCTTCATAAATCAATCATAATGCCATCATAAATCAATCAGTGTTGAGCATAACATTATCACTCCTAATACATGTCCATACAGGTATTGGAGACAGAAGGCTGGTTGGTTCCATACTTAGCCAGTTGATGAGTGGGGCTTCCCCTGCTTCTGCTCATGTGTTCGTGAACTCTCACAGAATCTCATGGTCCCATGAGACTTGGGTGAGACTCTGAGTGAAGCTTCATTCAGATCTTGTGTGAAGTCTTCTGATGGGACAGGCCAGTGTTAGACTTTGCCATTTCCACTCTGAGCAGCCACCTGAAGAGGAGCAGCAAATCCTGGTGCCAGGCCCTTAGGGAGGCCCATTACAAAAGGTCCTCTTCCATAAGGCAGTTCAGTCCCTTGGTAATTTTGCTTGCCCTTGTTCCTTCGTTAACTAGACTATGGAGATTATTGCACTGCTTTTTTTCCTGATCTGGGCATGGGCTGAAACCAGGCTGGGGCCATGTGCTATCACACAGCTGCGTGCCCAGATTGTTACCATCCCTTACCCAACTGGAACGTCTCCCATTACTTTGCTAAGAACGGAAAAGAAGCATTTTTAGCTAAGTATGGGAGAAGTCCCGATCTGACACGGCATGGTGATGATCTGGGCACTGAACCCTGTCTCAGCTCATGCCCAGATCAGAAAAAGGCAACCAGTGCAATAATCTCCTGTATTTCTAAATGCTCAGTTTACATCTTTAGTTTCTGAAATGACAGAAATTTGGAAAATGAAGGCAAATTTAATGGGTGACAGAATTCCTATTGGGGGGGGCAATGCTCTCATTTTGTCCCCTGCCATAACCACACCCCATCTCTAAGGTCTGTGCTGCTAGCTTTACCCAGGCAGATTTTAATAGCCAGCGTGCTCAAGAATCAAAGGAGACATGGGCTTCAGCCTGCAAGTAGACTGCTGATACTTCTGACTAAATTTAGGAGCTTATTGTTCACCTTTTTAAACTAGTTCAAGCCTCCTGGGCTAGAGCCAGGATGTACGATGAAAGTGGAGATCATAACTCACTAAATTGCTGTTGAACTGCCAGTTGCCATCAGCCCGGGTCCAAGCTGGGTCCCAGCCGTGCTCCGCCAGCAATTTTTAGAAGCCAGAAAGCTTCTGACTTCTAAAACGTGTTGGTGGAGCATGGCTGGGACCCGGCTTGGACCTGGGTTGATGGCTGCCAGTGATTCAGCAGCGATTTAGTGAGTGATAATCCCTGCCTTCATCTCGCATCCTGGCTCCAGCCCTGGAGGCTTGAACTGGTTTAAAAAGGTGAGCGATAAACTTTTTGCCATGCTCCACTTTCCCTGTACATAAGAGACTGTCACTATATTCTGTAGCTGTCTCTGGTCAATCATTGTTCCTGTTTTGTCCCTGTTTGGCACTTTAGGGATTTGGTGGGTTGGCTTTAAAAGAGGCAATATAATCAAAAGAGTCTGTTGAGGCATGTACTGTTCTGGTGCAGTTATTTATTACTGCTTTTAGCAACCCTTTCCCTAAATGATTGTAAATAATCCACCTCACTGTGAATGCAGGGCTGTTCATCCCTATATTTTTAAAGTCTGCAGCTGCTGAGAAACCAGGAGAAGAGCTATTGAAATATACAGGCCTACATTCTGGTGAAGTGTTGTTGATGCTCTGTAAACAATATAATATACCCTCTGTTTCTCTTAAGAGAGGCCACTGCAGAAGGACACAGACCATGAACCTATTAAAAACACTTTCCAATAAACTTGCCACACTTTTTAACAAGCCATCCAATATACAGTAATGCGACAATGACACATTGCCTACCATAACAGAACTAGTTCCATTGTTTGATTATTGCATATCATGCTGCTTTTAAAGACATAGGCGCTCAGCTTGGAAAATTTGCTTTGTTCGCTGGTTTTCATAAATTTCTACTTCAGAATACGCAACCCAATCCTGGCCATGTTAACTGGGGGATTCTGGTCACTGTAGTCCAAATAGTATCTTCTCCAAATACAACATAGCACAACACTGAAAAAGGTTGATGCCTCTAATGTGTTTTTCTTCATTATGAGCCATCATAACCATGCTTTCATTTCTCTTCCTGTAATATTTGCTGCAGAAAATTTTATTAAATGGTGGCACAGGAACTGAAAAATCTTTCTCTGTTCCAATCTCTCTCTTCCCTCTTCTCACACTCAGAATTGCTGCTAGTCTAGGTTTTTCTGTGGCAGTGCCCCAGAACTGCTTCACAACTATGGCTTTTCCCCATTGCACAATTATAATGCTATGATTTCACCTTAACTGCTATGGCAACATCCTATGGACTCCTGAAATTTGGAATTTGGGAGTGTTTAAAATTATCAGCCAGAGAACTCTAGTGCTTCTGCAAAACTGTAGCATTACAGTACTATAACTATGCAGTGTGAAAGGGATCCTCATTACAGAATGTACTGAGTCATTTATTGTTGTGTACCTTCATATCATTTTTTGACTTATGGCAACCCTGTCACAAGATTTTCTAGGCAAATTTCTTCAGAGGGTTTCGCCATTGACATCCTCTGAGGCTGGAGAGATTTTGACTTGTCCGGGGTCAGCCAGTGGGTTTACATATATGAGCAAGGATCTGAACACTGTTCTCCAGATTCCTAGTCCAGTGCTCAAGCCACTACGCCACACTGCTTCTATCCTTTGTTACAATTACACTCAATCAATAGAATGTACATTTAAAAATATGGATTAATGACAGCTTTGTTTATTGTATTTATTTTCCTTCCTCAATATCCTGGGCGTTTATGATGGAAAACTGCTCTCATGGCTTCCTGGTGAAATGCCATACACAGCTTTCATATCATTGTGCATTTGAAAAAGAGTAAGAATGTATCCTGTATCACCATTTATGTAATATATCTTTATGTATATTTAGCTAAGCAGCAGAGGTACTAATAAATCCTATTAGTAAATTGCAAAGATGTATATTGGGTAACCAGCAAGAGTTCCTGATATGCATTGGAACCAAGGTACATCAGGCACTTTACTGGCCCTGCTACATAGTAAAGTAAGAGTAGCCCTCTATGGGATATAGATATTATGAAACTAACCAGTTCTAATTTTCATATATGTAAGTTCACTTATGAAGATGCAACTCCCACTCAGGACTCTGGCCTAAATCTTTGTGTCCTTTCATCATCACAGACAAGAACAAATAATTCTTCCAGTATTCTCCCTGCTGGATTAGAATATGAAGTCTTCTGGACAGTTTCTGATTATAATTTGTGCCTCAGGAAGTCCTGTTTTGCACAGTAATACACATGGGATATTTTTGTGCAGAAAACATGTTTCCCATGCAGGGGGCAACTTTTTTCTTCATGAAATACACTTCTCCTTCAGCAGAAAACACTTTTAGAGAATGTGCTCTCTTTGCAGAAAAAGCATGCATTTTTGCATAGATCAAGACTGCTGAAGTACAAGAATCTCATTTGCCTACATCTCTTCCTCCTGATGGGATTTCCTATTGAGGAACTCCCTTCTCAGCCACAAAATGAATATACTTCAATTCCTATCAAATAGTGTATAAGAAAGAAAAGAAAAGAAAAGAAAAGAAAAGAAAGACAGGCAGGCAAGTAAGTTCGACTTTTTCATTTTCAACTGGTTTGTAATCACAGTTCTGCAACTAGCAACTATAATCTTTCATGGTATGTAACATTTTAGAATATCCAATTAGAATTTGTTAAAGTTAGTTTTTGAACTATGAATTCTAGAATCCACCAGCTCATTCCAGAAGTTTTGGTAAAAAAAAAACAAAAAACCCAAACCCTTTCCAGAGCTTTGATATGAATCATTCTACATTTGCCAAGACAAAAGAAGAATGCATTTATGATTTCTATGTCCTTTAGGGTAAAGCTTGGGGATGGAAAGAAGAAATGGAGAATGCATTTAGAAGCAAACAAGTGCTTCTTGGTGAAATAGGAGATTTATGGGAGTTTGTGGAAACTGGAGTTTTGTGGAAAATTAATTGTGTTTCAGGATGATGGTGGTACAGTGTCTTAAGGATGAGTAGGCAAAATAGTAAGCCATTTTTTTGAAAGCTCCTTGAAGGAACTTAAGTTATGACTGGAAGCAGAAAAATGGAAGTGTGGCAAAAGTGCCAAAGCTGACAGCACATTATTTTTGTGTTATTTTGAGTGTGAGTAGAGGGCAAAAGAGAATTTATTTTTTAAAATTTCCATGGTCCTTGTGGTAGATGTCTGAGTAATAAAAAAGAAGAATGTTATATCCTCACTGATGACATTGGCACATGGCACACTGATAACAGTAACATACAGAGTTGTTGTGCGCCTTCAAGTTGTTTCTGACTTGTGGTGATCCTAAATAAACCTATCATGGCATTTTCTTGGCAGGTTTCTTCAGAGGGAGTTTGCCATTGCCACCCTCTGTGGCTAAGAGAGTGTGACTCACCCAAGTTCACCCAAGTGGGTTTACATGGCCCAGCTGGGATTTGAACCCTGGTCTTCAGAGTCCTAGTCCAGTACTCAAACCCCTACACCAGACTGGCTCTCAACACAGAGAGCACATATGAAAAGTAATAATGTGGTTCCACTTTAAAAACAGATGTATTGTGGCATATACATTATCTTTTGTAAGTGGAGCTCATTTCATCAGGCATCATCTTATCTCAATCCATCTTAACCCTTAATTCGGGTGGCATCTTGACATTATTGCAAAGTTTTTGGCTCCAATTTTGCCACTTGAATACATTCCTGGCCCATCCCAGCTTCCAGGAGGGCTCTGAAAGCCATTTTGTCAAGCTAGAAAACTCCCAGATCCGAAAAGAGTTGTGAAGCGGGATGTATTTGGGTAGCAAAATTGGAGCCAAAAAACCTTGCAATAATATTAGGCCACCTGAATTAAGGGTTAAACTGGATTGAGGTAATCTCCTATGCCTCACCTTTCTTTAATTATCCACTATCTACCTAATGATGTGTGCTCTTCTTGAGAAAAGTTTTTGCTACAATCAATCAATTTATCTTTAAGATGCCACCAGTCTGGTCTCTGTGTGTATTACTTACAATCATGTAAAAAAAAAAAAAAAGAAAAGAAAAGAAAAGAAAAGAAAAAAAGAATTTTTTGACCACGTTCTGAATATTGCGGCACAGAGCAGGCAAATACAGTGAGCTCTTGGTATCCACTGTGGGTTTGGTTCATGCATATCAATATCTGTGGATGCTCAAGTCCCATTAAATAGAATGGCATGGTAAAATGGTGTCTCTTAAATAAAATGGCAAAATCAAGCTTTGCTTTTTGGAATTTATATATTTTAAAATATTTTCAAGCTGTGGATAGCAATAGCAATAGCAAGTATATTTCTACACTGCTTATCAATACATTTAAGCACTTCCTAAGCAGTTTACAATGTGTGAGCTAATTTTCCCCCAACAAGCTGGGTATTCATTTTAGTGACTTTGGAAGGATGCAACTCTGAGTTGACCCTGAGCCCTGGCTGGTATCAAACTCACAACCTTGTGGTTTGTGAATGAGTGGCTGCAGTACAGGCATTTAACCACTCCTTGACTCTGTGGATAAAAAAATCCATGGATATTGACAGCAGACTGTAGTGTCATTTAACTTTTTCATGAATTATTTAATGGGCATCAGTAAAGGTTTATTGCAGTTGCTTGGTGATATTTACCATATTCAGTGTTCTCAGTGTATACACATGGACTAGAAGATTATTCTAGCCATTTTGGAAGCACAGAATAATAGTCAGATGTTCCTAGATACTGGATTAACAGTTGCAATTTAACATAATTCTTCCATATTATTAAGTGAAGAATTCTGAATACAGGTATGAAAGACACTGATAACTTTCAATTTTATTATTTGTATTATTTGTAATACATCCCAGTTTATGAAGTAATATACATTATATTTTTCCTTTAGCTTCACTTTGAAATGGGTATACATGGGCTGTAAACAATGTTCAATTATATTAATGTTTATGTAAAATTGTAAATGTCATGTATTTATAAGTTGCCTTTTCTGTAATTTTTATATAGTCCTATGAGAAAGGCCTGAAGAGCATTGAGAGGTGAAAAGATGTTAAGAATAAAATTGATTACATTATTAAATGGGTTAGATTATTATGTTGCTTTTAGAGCAGCAAAATGTATTAGGTCTGCAATGAAAGTGAGGCAGCAGTCCTTGACACATTGCTGATCTTAATGAAAATTTGCCAGACATTGTCTGGTTCTAGATTTGTAATTTATCATCTATATTAGTTGTTAACTGTTCTTAGTCTTACCAAGGAGTTAAAAGTTTCATTTGTACTGTCTAGTATAACTGATGAACATTTTATAATTTTGATATTTGTTGGCTTTTAGCCTTTTTGTATTGTTGTTTTGATTAATAATCTTGTTTGTTCATATTTGTTTTAAATGAAAATAGATACTATGTCATATCTGCAAAAGCTTACTTTTATGCATAATAAATTGTGTGTTGGGCCTTTTTTGCAATTAAAAATACAAAAAATGGACTCAAGTAAACATCCCTTCTGATATAGGTGATCGTCTTGTGATATAGGAGATTATCACACAGTTTGCCCTCAATTTGGGCAGAGAGTGGGCTGGACCATGTGTTATCGCACAGCTCTGTTACATCCCACATCTATGCTGGGAGCAAAGGTAGTGCAATAATCTCCATAGATGCAGAGACTTGACAGCAACAGAGAGAACTTCTAAAGACAAAAAATCAGCAGTACCTGCCGATTTCTTATTCTTACACAGAACAGTGGGCTAGGCTTTCAGCCAGATGTTGCTAAAGTAAAGGTTAATTTGTGAGTGCCTCCTGACAAGAGAAAGGTCTGTGAAAGTTGTAGGTTTTGTGCCTGTACAAACCAATTTTATTGTAGAGAGCCACATAATATTTTCTGTGTCCCAATGTATTTCTTGGAAACTCCTGGCATTATCATTCTCACTTCCCAGATCAGCCTGTAACCTGATGTTTTCTGAAATGAAGTGTATTTCTACTTGGCAATCAGTTTGTATTATTTCAGAGCTACCTAAGATGGCAGCTGCCCTTAAAACACAGCTAATTTTTTTTTCTATGGACTTTTTCACACAGAGACCTATGTGCCTCTATCTCGAAAATGATTCTTGGCATCCCGGAAAAGCAAGTCCATTTGAGAATGGCTATCATACACAAGCACAACAAGAATTTAAAACCACATTAAAGTGGGTTCAGTGTGCAGTTGGGCTTCAAATGAAGGACAATAAATACCCATTGCCAGCTTGCGAAATACCTTTTCTGAGCATGCTCCAGCTGTCATATCCACAAGCACCCCACCCCCATGCTCCAGGGAGGGAAGGTTGGCTGTCTTGGGTCTCCGAAAGAAAACCTCATGTCCATGAAGGCGGGGAGCCTGGCCAGAGCACTCCTGGCCCTTCTCTGCCTCCTCTTCTTCCTCCCTATGGCTGAGAGAGTGTGACTGTGTGTGGTGGCATGTGGCAGGGAAGGGGAGCCAGCGGTGGATCAGTGGCCTGCGCTGAAGGTCAGCACCGCTGTAGAGGTCCTGTCTGTCATGGCTGCTCATCTGGAAGAGCTAGAACTGCTGAGGTTGTGGGAGCACAAGGTGGCAGTGGAAGAGGAGGATTGTTGGTTGCTAGGAGGCTCTTGCCAGCCCTGGGGGCGAATGCCACCTCCCTCAGGGAGATCTGGGAAGGGCTGATGATGGTGCCACCACCATGGCTGTCATCCTCGGATGAGCCCTGGTGGGTTATCCTCAGCGCCCACTTGGAGGCCTCTTCCCCACAAAAGTCACACTCTCTCACACACAAGAGTCCCACTCTTTCAGCCGGAGGAAGGAGGAGGAGGAGGCGGCAGAGGAGGGAATTCATGGGTGGTCTAGAAACACATTTCATAACAAGCCAAATTTGATTTGACTGCAAATTCACATTGCAACAGGATTTGTAATTTCAGTAGTTTACGAAATTTACCCATTTTTGGGATGACTCATTATTGCGTTTGGATTGGCACTGGATTCCATTCGATGTTGTTTGATGCAAAATAATGTGAAATCCCATGATTGACTCTTCATTGACCCTGGAATAACGTTCCAATCTTCTCCGTGTGAAAAAGTCCTAGGATATATATTCAACAAAGATCAGGTGAGAGAAGGAGGAATGTTTGCATCAGGATAAAAGATCCTAATGTTTAATTTTATATTATTATATTAATATTAATAATAGTGTAATAGTGTTAAAGCACTTTAGTTTTTTGACTATAACCCTTGAAGAATAATAAAGAAAGCTCATTGGAAATGGGTGAATGTCAGTTTCTGAAATGTTACCTGTGATCAGTGAGGGAAGGAGGAAGAGGAGAAAGAATACAAGGGAAGGAGAGATGGTCACCTGGGATATTTCAAGAAAGAATTTGGATGCAACCAAGGGAACGAAGGCAAAAAGAGAACTCTTGATACTTCCAGAGACTTTTTTTCACTTCTGGATAAGACTTAACACAGATTACTTTGCTTTTGCTATGCACTCGTATACATCTATGCTTTTAAATTTAAAATGTATCAGTAGTTTATAGTGTGTCCAGAAAAAAAAGGATAACAACCAAGTCAAACCAAGGGCAACTGATGGCTCCCATGTCCATGGCAGTGGTGAAACTGTTCCAGGTTTAAATTAAAACTTTAAAACAACTTCTAAATTCTAACTTCAGGTTTAGACTTAAAAATTCTTCATACTGCGGCATCAATACGCAATCATGTACATTTGCTGAACTAGCGAATTCACTCAATTACAAACTGGCCTGACTTTCATTTCTTTTGAAATGGAGAGAAATTCCTCTCATGTGATAATGTCCTAGGACTGTTCCAGAGCTAACAGTTTGATTGCCAAAATGTATATGAAGACATTCCCAGATTTTGGGGATAGCTCAACAGCGGGATGCGGTGTCATTCTTGTGGTCATTATACTGACACAGTGGGGAGTTTAGCTCAGACAAATTATCAAGCAACAAAAGAGGTAGGATGTAATGGAAAACTATATCCTGGACACAAATAATGGTGATACCTTTTGGAAATCGTATTTTTATGAAGAGGGGAACTAATCATAATCTCCAGAAGCAATTTCCTAAATCACTAATAGCAAACTATATTCTGGAGTTTATTGAGCATTTCTCTTGATTTCTTTACATTATAAAAGGTGGTTGCATCAATTTAACTCTTGCCATCGGGAGTTCTTTAGTGCAGATGTTGCAAATATGATGTTTGGAAAGAGGTGTTCTATATCTCTTGAGCAGCCAAATGCATTTTCCTCTGGGTAGTTGTCTTTCATGCCTCTAACTTATTTGATATTGAAAAAAAAAGATCCATGTGATTTTTAAAATTTCTCTTCTCCTCTTAGTCAGAGGGAACACAGCATTCTCCCCTTCAAAACTGAAAGAAAAAAACAACTTTTGAACACAGTGAGAAGAGAAACAAACCATAATACTGAATGGTTTTAGACAATGTAAATCCTAAATGCTCATGTCCCTGTTTCTGCTAAAGCACTTGGTAGCAATATTTGAAAAACAAAATTTTCCAATTGTAAAACTGTAATGATCAGGCAGAGAACACATCAAAAGACCCTTACAATTTTTCATTTCTTGACAGAACAAAAAGATTGTATTCCTTTCCTCTCTGTTCCTGGCTGGGACATCCACACAGTATAAAGCAATAAAGTAAAAACAAACCAGATATCAACTAAATCTTAGGCAGAAAGAATTGTTCAGGTGTGGAATGGAATGTCTTATGGAACTGCTGTCTTCATTTTTCAGAGTAGAAATTAGAATTTGCAGAGACAACATGCTGTGAGATTACATACATGGAAGAAAAGTTTGATGGTTATCTTCAAAACTAGTTCTGCAGAAAATATTAAGGAAAGGTTCAGAGGCAGGAGAAAGAGCAAGACATACTTGAGAGAGTATACTTATTGGAGTTGCACTTAGAGGCCTAGAAATCTTTCAAGTAAAAATTCAGATTCTCACAAAAGGTAAGAAGATGGAGACACGGTTGGTCTATAGTTTCTTTCTTTCCCAAGGCCAGGGTCCTGATTATCCTTGCCTCCCCAGGCCCAAACATAATAATAATAATAATAATAATAATAATAATGTTTTATTTATAGCCCGCTCCTCTGTATCCAATCGGAGTGGGTTACATCAATTAAAAAATGCAAGATAAAATATACATGACCCATACCCAACCACCCGCCCCTTAAAATTAAATTAAACTAACATCAATTAAAATGACATAATAAAAATTTCAATTTAAAACGGCAACCCATTGCATAGAGATCAGGGTCAAGATGTTAAAATGGTAATGGGAGAGCTTAACCCAAACAGAGTCGGGAGGTTAAGAACTTTCTGGGCAGAGATGCGTCTTCAAGGCTTTTTTAAAGCAATCAGAAGATGTAATAAGACGCATCTCATCTGGCAGGCCATTCCATAGCCTGGGAGCGACAGCCGAGAAGGCCCTCTGGGAGGTCTGCGTCAGTCTAGTCTTCATAGGTTGCAATAAGTTCCTCCCAGAAGACCAGAGTGTGCGGAGGGGATCGTATGGGAGGAGGCGGTCCCTCAGATAAGATGGACCCAAGCCATGTAGGGCTTTAAAGGTTAAAACCAACACCTTGTACTGCGCTCGGAAACTAATCGGCAGCCAGTGGAGAGATTTGAGCACTGGTGTTATGTGCTCTCTCCTTGATGTTCCCGTGACAAGCCTGGCTGCCATATTCTGAACTAATTGAAGTTTCCGAGTTAGGCACAAGGGTAGCCCCATGTAGAGCGCATTACAGAAGTCCAAATGTGAGGTTACCAAAGCATGTACCACTGACTCCAGGTCCTTTGGCTCCAGGAAAGGGCGCAGCTGGCGGATCAGCCGAAGCTGATAACAGGCACTCCTGACCACCGCATTCACCTGACTAGTCATGTGAAGCGACGAATCAAGGAGTACCCCCAGACTGCGAACAGGGTCCTTCGAGGAGAGTGTGACCCCATCTAGGACCAGGAGGTGTATTCCCAATCCTGGCTTCGGTCCTGTGACAGTTAGTACCTCCGTTTTGTCCGGATTGAGCTTCAACCTGTTTTCCCTCATCCAATCCATTACTGCCGTAAGACAGTCATTGAGAGGAGAGACGCCATCTGAAGTCTGAGCCGACGATCTTGTCATGGAGAGGTAAATCTGAGTGTCGTCAGCATACTGAAGACACTGAGCTCCATGCCTCTGAATGATCTCACCCAGCGGCTTCATGTAGATGTTAAACAGCATCGGGGACAGGATGGCGCCTTGAGGGACGCCACAATTAAGCTCTATCTTAGAAGAGCAACTGTCCCCGAGCCTCACCCTTTGGGATCTCCTGGAGAGAAAGGACCGGAACCACCGGAGCGCAGTGCCTCCGATCCCCAACTCTCTCAGTTGACCCAAAAGGATGGAATGATCTACCGTGTCAAAGGCCGCTGAGAGATCCAAGAGCACGAGCAGGGTCACACTACCCCTGTCAATGCTCAAGCGAAGGTCGTCGGCCAGAGCGACCATGGCAGTCTCAACTCCATGTCCTGTCCTGAAGCCCGTTTGAAATGGATTCAGATAATCAGTTTCATCCAAGACAGCTTGGAGTTGGGAGGCGACTGCTCTCTCGATGACCTTGCTCAAAAATGGGAGCAAGGAGACTGGCCTGTAGTTGTTTTTATCCAAGGGATTAAGGGAGGGTTTCTTCAGGAGGGGTCTAACGGCCGCCTCCTTTAGACAAGATGGTAAAGAACCCTCCCTGAGGGATGCATTGATCACATCGCGAAGGAATGTTCTCACTGCGTCCCCTCCCTGGGCGACCAGCCAAGATGGACAAGGATCGAGAGGGCAAGTCGTCTTTCTCAAACTTCCAAGGAGCTTGTCCACGTCCTCGGTACTTGCAGGTTGAAATTCATCCAGTAAAGAAACAGCAACGGAGTTATCGGACACCTCACCTATGGGCTCTGACAAAACATTGACATTCAAGTCGGCCCTTATCCGAGAGATTTTGTCTGCAAAGAAGGTGTTAAACTCATCACAGCAGGCTGTTGTTGGGTCCAGTAGGGGATTTGGCGCAGGGGGCACCCGCGTCAGCTCCCCCACAACCCTAAACAGCTCTGCTGAGCGGGACTCTGCAGACGCGATGCGTGCAGAGCAGAAGGATCTTCGCGCTGCACTCAAAGCCTCCTGATAGGCGCGAAGATGCTGCCTATGGCGAGTTCCGTCGGAGAAGAGTCGAGTCTTCCGCCATTTGCGCTCTAGTCGTCGTCCAACCCGCCTCATCTCCCTGAGTTCCAGAAGACCTGGGTAGGGTGGTAGAACTATCTTTATTTAATCCATGTGGCTGGCTTGCTGCAATAAGTTAAAAACCACGGGCCTGGCTAAATAAAAAGATCTTTGCCTGCCATCAGAAAGCCAGTGGGGAAGGCAATCGGACCACCTATGGAAGAGTGTTTTCCAACTTGGGAGCAGCTACCAAGAAGGCTCTCTCCCATGTCCATACCAAATGTCTCTATGGCTGCATCCACACTACAGAAATAATCCAGTTTGACACCACTTTAACTGCCATGGCTCAGTGTTATGGAATTCTGGGAACCGTAGTTTGCTGTGGCACCAGAGCTCTCTCACAGACAAGGCTAAATGTCTCACAAAATGACAGTTCCTAGAATTTCATAGCACTGAGCTAGGGCAGTTAACTGGATTATTTCTGCAGTGCAGATTCAGCCAAAGATGGTGATGGTATCAAGAACCCCCCACCCTCTACATCTTAAAACTCAGGTAAGCTTGTATAGCGAAACACAATGACAATGGTTTATTTTTAAACAGGTTTAATAGGAATACTTTGGTGTAAACTTTTCAAGCTCAAACTTTGGGGAGGCAGACGATATGGGTCTTCTTTTCAGGGACTCATGCAGTTTCAAATCTTAAATCAACAAGTGCTTGCCTGCTGTGTCTGGCACAGTTTATTTATTTGTGAATCAATGAAAATACCAACTATAAATAATTTTCTAGTATTTTCCCCTCACTCAGGAAATGGGACGCTTTGGTGGGATAAAAGAAACACCAGGATGGCTGACCTAAAAAGCTGCACTAAGGATGTTGTGAGTTCCTGACACCATAAAGTATTGCCAAAGCTCATTAAAAAACAAACAAACTAGGAATCTGCCTATTCACAAGTTTTTTCTCAAAGAACATTTACACCATGGCCTATCAAATACTGTTGTAAATGTCTGGTGAATAATATTCCATGAGTAGATAAACTGAAGAGTTATCCCACTCTTGAGGACACAGGGCATGAAATCTAAAGAGACTCTGTTTCTACAAAAGTCCTATCTTCTGGGGAATAAAAATAAAAACAAACAAATAATTATTGATTGTGGAAGGAATGTTTACATTGTTCCTGAACCCTGGTGGTTAAATGCCTGTACTGCAGCCACTCACTCAAAACCATAAGGTTGCGAGTTCAAGACCAGCAAAAGGGCTCAAGCTCGACTCAGGCTTGCATCTTTCCGAGGTGGCTAAAATGAGAACTCAGATTGTTTGGAGCAAGTAGCTTACAGTTGTAAACCACTTAGACACTCCTTAGACAGTATGAAGTGGTATATAAATGAAGCTGTTTGTTTTTGTTTTGTTTTTTGGATCAATTATTAGCTTTAATGAACATTTTTCTGTTTGAACTAATCTTGATTCAATGATGCATATCCATGCATTAACAATTGAAAGAACAGTCTCATTTAACAGTTTGCCTGGTTAAGGATATCTTACTGATAAAGATATCTCAAACTAGCATTTCAATTTGAGGTTGCATTACCTTTTTGCATATTTATTGTGATCTCAGATATTGAAATATTTTGGTCTGAATTATCAATTTTGTTGAAAACTGGCTGTGATTTTGCACCAAGAGATATGTCCTTGGCAGGTGGCTACAGTATGTCTCCTGGTGCAACTTCCCCAGACCCTCCTTTTTTAGTGAGCAGCAAAGATGTATTTTCCTTTATCTGGATGCACTGTGAGAAGAATCCTCAGGGATCTCTCAGATGTCTATAAGAGTTCACTGAGAATGACCTTATTGCCATGTGTCCCCCAAAAGGAAAATAGCTGGATGCATGTTTGTTGCTCTTTTCTTCACTCTGCTAACACAGAAATAGCTACCCTGAAAAAGTGGATCAGGATGGATGTTGGTTGCTGTGGCAGCCAATGATATATA
The DNA here is from genome assembly GCA_034509955.1 of Urosaurus nigricauda. Taxonomy (NCBI): domain Eukaryota; kingdom Metazoa; phylum Chordata; class Lepidosauria; order Squamata; family Phrynosomatidae; genus Urosaurus; species Urosaurus nigricauda. Next base: position 91,683,076 of record JAOEGL010000003.1, read on the forward strand.
GTGGTTTGAGTTTTTGACTAGGACTCTGGTGCCATGGAAAACTACTGGGTAACCCTGGGCAAGCCACACTCTCAGCCTCAGGGGAAGGCAATGGCAAACCTCCTCTGAACAAATCTTGCCAAGAAAACTCCATGATCAGTTTACTTCAGGTCACCCTAAGGTGGAAATAACTTGAAGACTCAGCAACAGCAGCCCCAGCAACAACAGTAGCAGCAACAACAAATTTGGCATTGCATCATTCTATTGGACCTTACCAGCAGGATGTGAGCCTTTATATTTCTTATTGGTTTTACTCTATCCATGTTGGCTTATTTTGTTGGTATCTTCTTTTACAAATTATTGATCCAAGTATTATTATTATTCTTTACTGAACAGGAACAGAGAAATATTGCAAGAGTGGAGTAGAGCCTGACATCTTATTGGTTGATTTCTGTATAATGGAAGCCCCTGGGATATATTTTTAAAATATTGATACTATAACTTTGGTGGTGGTGATGCTAGATTCCTCCTCCTTTTTGTCGTTACTGCATAAGAATTGCTGGCATCCAGTGCTGTATTCCTACACAACAGATGAGGCCAAACAAATATTCATGGGAACCCACAAGCTGTTTCACAGCAAATAGGCAGGCTTCTTCTTCTTCCTCTTCCTCTTCCTCTTCCTCTTCCTCCTCCTCTTCCTCCTCCTCTTCTTCTTCTTCTTCTTCTATCTCACCTTTCTCCCAACATAAGGACTCAAGGTGGTGAACAACAAGTATAAAACAATACAATTAAAAACAGCACAAGAATATTAAAATATATAAATATAAAATTAAAAAAAATTAAACAATTTTAAGAGTTATGGAGTAGAGAATTAGGCCGAATTGTGTGGAAGGGGAGAAAGGCAAGAATTAAATGGAATTTATTGAAGAAAGAGACCAACAAAGGAGGATGTGCGCTACCAGACTGAAAATTATATTTTTTGGCATATGGTTTGTTATGGATCCAAGATTGGGTCAAACTAGAGAACAAGGATCTGTTGGACTTAGAGCCATCAAATGTTAAGATATGGGTGGCATGCTTACATTTGGTATAATAGAGAAACAATAAGGACTCCGAAGACAATGCAGAACGTGATTGTAATATTCTATGTTTTGAATTTTAAAACTAAGAAAAAAAAAGAGTTGTAAGAGTTAAAACAGATATAAATTAAAATATAACAGGTTAAAATAAAAATCATTCAAATTTATAACATTACACAACATTAAAAACCCAGTCCTTATCAGTTCAGAAAGACCTGCTGGCACAAGAATGTCTTTATCTGCTGCCAGAAGGACAGCAGGGATAAAGCCATCCTGGCCTCCCCAGGGAGGGAGTTTCAAAGGTTGGGAGCAGCCACTGAGAAGGCCCTCTCTCTTGTTCCCACCAAATTCACCTGAGAGGGTGGTGGGACAGAGCGAAGAGCCTCTCCAGATGATCTCAATACCTTAGTGGACTCATACAGGGAGATACGGTCCTTCAAATAACTTGTACCCAAGCCATACAAGGTTTGATAGGTTAAAACCAGCACTTTGAATTGTGCCCAGAAATGGACTGGCAGCCAATGGAGCTGTTGCTCAAAGGGAGTTGCATGCTTCCTGTAGTCAGCTCCAGTTAACAGCCTGGGTGCAGTTCTTTGGACCAGCTGAAGTTTCTGAGTACTTTTCAAAGGCAGCCCCACATATAGCTCATTACAGTAGTCCGGATGGGATGTAACCAATGCACATACCACAGTGGCCAGATCTGACTTCTCCAGGAATAGGCGCAGTTGGCAGAAGAGTTTTAGCTGTGCAAAAGCACTCCTGTCACTGCTGATACCTGGACTTCCAGGCTTAGCGCTGAATCCAGAAGTACTCCCAGACTATGAACCTGAGTTTTCAGGGGGAGTATAACCCCATCTAACACAGACCAAATCCCTATTCCTGGATCTGTCTGTCAACTGACCAGGAACACCTCTGTCTTGTCTGGATTAAGCTTCAATTTGTTTGCCCTCATCCAGTCCGTTACATCAGCCAAACACTGGTTTAGGACAGGATCAACTTCCTTCGAATTAGGTGGAAAGGAGTGATAGAGCTGGGTATCATCCACATACAGGTGACACATTACTCCAGATGACTGCGCCCAGCAGTTTCACATAGATGTTAAAAAGCATAGGGGACATATTGCCTCTGATTTGGGAGTTAATGCATAGCCATCAAATCTAGTTGTCCCTGACAGACAGCTGTATCATCCATGGACTCCCCTTTAAAGCTGGTACCCATCACTACAGGCCCTTTCCACTACACAGTTATAGTGGGATGATTTCATTTGAGCTGCCCTAGCTGCATCCAACGGAATTGTGGAACCTGTAGTCTGAGAAGGCTCTAGAGCTTTCGGGTTGAGAATTCTAAATTCTCCCAATTGAAAATTCCATTCATTCATTCTCAACTGCATGAACCCCAGAATGGAGGGACATGGCAGCTGGAATGATATCACAGCACTATAACTGTGTAGTGTGAATAGACCACACATCTTGTTGTAGCAGGTTTTCCTATTGGGCTCTCTGCAGAATTACATCATTTTGCATAGTTTTCAGTTAAGCTCTGATGGGAACCATGGTAATATTGTATTATTTATTATTTTATTTGGTACTATCATTAAAACAAACAAAAACAGATTCATTTATATACCACTTCATACTGCCTAAGGAGTGTCTAAGTGGTTTACAACTGTAAGCTACTTGCCCCCAACAATCTGGGTACTCATTTTAGCCACCTCTGAAGGATGCAAGCCTGAGTCGAGCTTGAGCCATTTTGCTGGTCTTGAACTTGCAACCTTATGGTTTTGGGTGAGTGGCTGCAGTACAGGCATTTAACCACTGCACCACTAGGGTGTAAGCATATGCTCAGAGTTGAATACTGGGAGAAAACATTTTCAAATATGTGTAACTAATTAATGTTTATTTAATGTAGTCCTTTATCTCAATCCCTTTCTCTGAATTGGGAGACTGGGTGGGTAATATGCATTTTAAGAAAGAATGCTTTTTAAAAAATCATCAAGATAAAACACCCAACATTAAGGTTATAGTCGTAAATCCCTAGATGTATTTATAATTGGCTTTAAGAGCTTGGTATAAAATATTGGGAGGTGAGAAAATATATAAGCAAATAGCTTATTTCTTATAGACATAATCACAAATCACAAATCAAATAGAATCTAAAGCAGTGAACTTGTTATTGTTGGTTAATAAGAGCTCTTATCTTCGTTTTTTAATGTGCGGCAACATAACTTAAACCTCTTTAGAGGTGTTAAGATGTGTTGTTATTTTTATTTTTCAAAAAAAAAAAACACTCAAGAGGTTTCAGCTGGATTTTAGTTGCAGGTACTCATAAGTACTGGAGTAAGACTGCAGTTCTAAATATATTTACTCAGAAGCAAATTGTATTGAAAATAATGAGACCCACTTCCCAGTAAACATGATTAGGACTGAGATATAAAGCAACAAATGTTTCTGTATTGGTTTTCTTTTCTTTTCCATTCAGAAAATTAATGAACCCAAAGATTAGGAGATTATGTTTGTTAACAAAACATTGAATGAGCCCCACCATAGATATTGAATTAACACAATGAAAATATTTAGAGAACATTTGTTCTAGTAGTCTTGCCAGATCCTTCAGTGAGTGGTACCTTTATCATACTCCTGCATCACCAGTTGTGCTATCAGCACTGTTCTTTCACCAATGTCAGTACAATGTTATCAGGTATTATCCAAAGTCAGGAGCCTAAAGTTGGGACTCTTTCTTCCTTCTGTTCTTTCTTTTGACTTTCTTATGCTGAATATCTGCCCAGAATGGAACAAACATTTGGGACCTTTGAAGAAAGAAAAACACCCCATCTGTGAAAAAAGAATGTGCAGCCAGATCCTTTACTCGATTATTCACAAATAAATCTTGCTGAGTCAATGAGTTTTCCTCCCATATAGGAATGTGTAGGACTGTAGCCTGAACATGCAAATATTGCAAAAATTAGCTGAGCGATAGAGGCTATCACAGAAGACTGGAAGCTTATTCAGGTGTTGCTCCAAAGTATGTGGAAGTGTTTGCATGAGTACAGGACTGTTTACATTCATTTGTACAGACTTTCAAGGAGTGCTTTCAGGGAATGTGGAGAATATCCTGGAGCAGAAAAAAAACACCCATCCTCCTACTTCCTTGTGCTACTTCTATGCTTATTTGCAGTCCTACCTCTTTCTATCCCTTACTGCTTTGGTGTCACTTTTATTTGTTTGTTTAAATGATGCCTTCCCCTTTCTTCACTACTGCCTGATTCCATTTGTAGTAAGTGAGGCAAATGATATCACTGAGTCAATTGGATTTGGTTATGAGATGACACCATTGAGGGCAAAAAAGTCACACTGCCCTCATATTGAAGTTCTGAAGCTTCTTTAGACATACCAAAATAACCAATGGGTAGAATCATCCAAGCCATAGTTTTCCCAGTCACTATATATGGATGTGAGAGCTGCACTGTGAAAAAACAGATAAAAAGAAAATCAACTCATTTGAGATGTGCTGTTGGAAAAGAGTGCTGAGGATACTGTGGACAGTCAGAAAGAAAAACAAGTGGGTCCTTGACTGAATCAGGCCAGAAATACCACTGAAGGCCAAGATAATTGAACTGAGGCTGTCATACTTTGACCACATAATGAAATGGCATTAATGGAAAATTAATGGAAAAAACAATAATGCTGGCAAAGGTTGAGGGTAGAAGAAGGAAAGGTAGACCACACACCAGGTGGCTCGACTCCATTAGGGAGGCCACAAGTAAGCGTCTGCAGGAAATGAGCAGAGCAGTGGAGGACAGGACGACTTGGAGATGTCTCATTCACAGGGGACTCTTTCAGACGTGGGAAACTGGAAGTATAATCCAAGGGCAATCCAAACGCAATCATGGGGTTTCACGTTATTGCGAATTAGAGCTTCTCACGCAATTTTGGGCAAAAGGGGGGGTATTTTCAGGTAATGGGAAGTCATTCTGAATGCCTTCCGAATGCAATGGGAATTCACGTGAATTCGCTAAACTAGCGAATTCACGTGAATTCGCATTGGCTCCATTCAAAGTTGGGAGAAATTCCTCCTGTGTGAAAGAGTCCAGGGTTGCCAGAAGTCAAAGTTGACTCGAGCACAGTTAACAACAAGAAGAAACTTAGATAAGAACCTGAACACCCAGAGAGAGATTTAGCAACCCAGTATCTTCTGTTTCTCATACTTAATCTCCTAGGACCTTATCAGACATTGAAAATTTGAAGTATAATCTAATGGCAATCCGAACGCAATCATGGGGTTTCACGTTATTGCGAATTAAAGTATCTCATGCAATTTCGGGCAAAAGGGAAGTCATTTCGAACACAATCATGGGTTTTATGTTATTGCGAATTAAAGCATCTCACACAATTTCAGGCAACGGGGGTTCATTTTCGGGTAATGGGAAGTCATTCTGAATGCAATTAGAATTCATGTAAATTAGCTAAACTAGCGAATACACATGAATTCAAATTGGCTCCATTCGCAATAAGTTCCTCCCGTCTGATAAGGTCCCTAAGTAATGGACTCCAGAGACTCTAAAATGGATAAATCTAGTTTGAGTATAATACCTACAGTCATAATTTTGAGTATTATAACCCACGGCACTAAAGCTTCCAAAACGGTTGTCTGTGACTCTGGACACAAACACATTCAGTTTACCTTACTCTACAAGGCAAAATAGAAAGCTAGTCTCTTTGCATTTATATTCTTGGTTTACTGTTTTGTGGATTGTTGTATATTTTCAAGTCATTTCCACGCTGACCCTAAGGTGAACCTATCATAGGGTTTTCTTTGCAAGATTTCTTCCGAGTGGGTTTGCCTTTACCTTCCTCTGAGGCTGTGATACTGTGACTTGCCCAAAGTCACCCAGTGGTTTCCAAAGCTGAGCAGAAATTTAAATCCTGGGGCTAGTCTACACATTTTAAATACGCCTCATTCCAGTCAAATAGAATGTGATTTGGCCACAGACGTCTGGGCTTTTTGTATGTGGAGAGTGTCATTCCTTTAGCAGAAAAGGGCTTCATGGTTTTAACTGAAGTATCCACTGAAATCCATAGAAATGTGCATTATCACATATGTGGATGTCCATATGCTTCATATGCATTTGAATGGCTGCACATTTTGGACAGAGAGAGGAGGAATAGATGTGAATAGATACATATTTGCACATGAAAGTGAAGACAATTAACTGTCAATGCAAACGTACAAAAATGCACACCAGTTCACCTAGTACACTTATGTGTAAACCAGTACCTCTTCTCCAGAGTTGAAGTCGAATGCTCAAACCACTATATCATGCTGGTTCTGCTTTTGTGGATAGTTCTAACTATTTCTGGACATTTGTAAATGAGACTTAAATCTGGAAAATTACTTTTGTGGATTACAACTCCCAGAATCTCTCAGCCAGCACAGCTAGTAATTGTAGTTCAAAAATGTAACTTCATCAAATTGTATTGTGATGACATTAGTGGTTGTCTTTCCTTAGTGGAATACATATTTGCCTAGATTGCACTGATAAAGCTTTAATTCCCCAATGATAGGAACAGGTTAAACGAAAGCAATGGATGATACATACCACCCAAACACAATTACATATTTTAAAAGTTTATTTGCGAACACAGCCACTTCAGATGCTATCTTCATTGATGGCCTGTCCCTTTCATTAAGACATGTGACAAAACCACAATTGAGCCACTATTCCAACTGCATGATCCCATGAAAATTCACTGTTTACACTTGTATGCATTAGTGAGTGATAATTTGTATATATTTCAAATATTTAACATCAGTTTAGACTTCTTTTGAATTTAGATTGTCTAACAGGTAATTCTGCAGTTCAACACATGTGACCCAAAATCCTGTTTAATAATGAACTAGTGTGATAATCTGGTTTATATCAAACATGAAAACTAAATAAAGCTTTGTCTGGATTAAACAATCACCTTCTGTGAAAAGGCTACATTTAGTGATAAGATTAGTTAATAAAGAGGAAATTGCTCAAATTACTTTTGTCAATTTTATGCAAAACTCTAGTGAAACAGAATGTTTTCATTGTCATATTGGGCAACCTGACCATACCTGCTTGCTCAGAAGTAAATCCCACTGTGTTAAATAGGGCTTGCTCCAAATTAAATGTGAATAGAATTGCAGCTATGGGCTCCAACACTATTTAGAGCTATATGAGAGCAAGATCCATTCAACATACCAGGACACACTTCCGAGTAGAGGTTGGAAAGTTACTCTCTAGGTGGGGTGGGGGGGATGGCCACAGATTATTTGCTTAACTTCTGAGCAGACAACGGGGACATTGAGATAATAACAGATTTCTAATACCTTGTCTCAATCATCAATCAGAATGGAGACAGCAGTCAAGAAATCAGAAGAAGACTAGGACTTGGAAGGGCAGCTATGAAGGAGCTAGAGAAGCTTCTGAAGTGTAAAGATATATAATTGAATGCCAAAAGCAGGATTATTCATGCCATCGTATTTCTCATTGCTGTGTATGGTTGTGAAAGCTGGACCATGAAGAAAGCTGATATGGAGAAAATAATTTCATTTGAAATGTGGTGCTGGAGAATAGTTCTGTAGATACCATGGACAAATAAATAGATCCCAACAAATCAAGCCTGAACTCTCCCTAGAAGCCAAAATGACCAAATTGAGGCTATTACTTTGGACATATCATAAGACATAGGCATGAAATCGCCAGGCCGAAAAATGCCGTTTCCGGCCATGTCCGGGGCTTAGCTTTTAGATGATGCACAGCCTGCAAATGGAGAGAAACTGTGCTGGATCTGCATATTCCCCAAAGACCAGGGCCAAAAAGGAGTTGTAAAATACTGCTCCTTTTGCTGGTCCAGTTTAAATTTGGGCTGGGTGCATGCGGTTGCCACAGCCCTGGTGCAGATGGCACTGGTGTCGCCCCCCGCTATGTTTTCTTTTTCAACCTGTCTGTTTCTGGCCAATAAGACTCATTAGAAAAGATGATAAAGTTTAGTAAGGTAGAAGGCAGTAGGAAAAGAGGAAGACTGCATTACAGGTGGATACATCTGAGTAAGGCTGTTGATGGTAGGGTGACCTGGAGGTCTCTCATTCTTAAGTTCACCATAAATTGAAGTCAACTCAATAGCAATTAACAAAAGCAACTTGATGTCAACACATTAAGCTACTTGTTACATTTCATCACTTTTTATCTCCTTTTAAAATAATAAAAGAATACAGTGGCCTAAAATTGGAGGGGGGGAATCCCCCAAAATGCCTCCCTGAAACATTTTGCATGTAAGAACTAAATGTTACAAAAAATTACAATGCTTCAATATTTTTTTAAAACATGTTACCTGTAATGTGTCACATTCAAGCTATGCTTCTGGTTAGCATTTGGTGATAAAATCATGCTCTATATTACCCTAATATTGTATACCTAAAGAAATGTGGCCGTTAATGAAACTTGCTTCAATTAAATTGCCCAGGTTATGGCCATGGATTCTGCCCTAGCCCTAGAAGCTTTCTGTTGCAATACCATTGCCAGCTGCTAATGTAACCTTTTGGATCAAAGTTTATTAGCCTTATCTATTTTTAGCATTTGTTAGTCACTTTTAGAAGCTTCCTAAAAGTTTCTTATAGGGAAAAATGTATTTGAAATGATGACTTGGAGCCAAAGAACCATGAAGTTAATTTTAATGAGCTTAAGGGGGTGCCAAGTGACACATTTCTTAGGAAATGGAGGGGAATTTCAAAAGCAATCTGTGCTTTGGTATGAAATGCATTTGTTCAAAGCAAAAAATAGTAATACACAGTTGAAAATTCTGCTGAGTTATTAAAGACCTATTGTGAGGAACTATACTGCTTTTTGGAGCCTGCTGAACACATTTATTTAGTTATACCACATGACAGAGAACCTCAGCCTTGCTGACTATGATTCTAAAGATGTACTGATTCTATGGCCTGATCTAGATGGGCACAAAGAGGTGCGAATAGGGCTTAAAAAGCCGCTTTTAGGGCTAGGGAGGATGCAGCGTTTAGTCCCTCCCTAGCCCTAAAGCGTATGGGCGCCACCATTTTAAAATGGTGGCATCCATACAGACGCGCCATGATGTTGTCATGGCATGCACAGTGTTTAGAAACGCTGCACGTGTCATGACATGGCTCCACATGAGGGCGCCAAGTGTGCCCTTTTCACAGTGCAAAAAGGAGCTCCAAAACAGAGCTCCTTTTTGCTTCCAGGTCCTTTGTGTGGCCTTTAGACGGCTGTGCCAAGGACCCAGGGGGAAAAGGGGCTGCAGTGGTGACTCCTTTCTCCCCTCAGCCCCACCGAGGGAAGCTGGGTGAGCGGACGCCTAGGGCACCTGCTGCACCCCACTTTGAGGCCGTGGGGCAGTGGCAGTTTTCCATTTGAGGTGTTGATCAAGCATTTAGGCAATTAGGCATCACAGTGACATTTAATCGCCTAAGCGCTTGATCGACAGCTCAAATAAAAAAGCCACACTTATTTGGAAATAATAATAATAATACTATTAATAATAAATTTGAGTCCAGAATAACTGCTATAGCTCAGTGCTAGTGAGTCCTGGGAACAGAAGTTTATTATGGCCCAGTTGCCCATTGTGACAGAGAAGGCTAAATGGCTCACAAAACTGCAGTTCCCAGAATTCCTTAGCAATGAGCCAAGGCAGTTAAAGCAGTCTAAAACTGGATTATATGTGCATATGTATCAATTGCATGTGTGTATATACATATATGCACAGATACATATACCTATATGCAAGGCACACTCTCTCCTGGTGGCGCAGTGGTTAAATGCCTGTACTGCAGCCACTCACTCAAAACCATAAGGTGGCGAGTTCAATACCCGGAAAAGGGCTCAAGATCGACTCAGGCTTGCATCCTTCCAAAGTCGCTAAAATGAATGCCCAGATTGTTGGGGGCAATTAGCTTACAGTTGTAAAGGGCTTAGACACTGCTTAGGTGGTATGAAGCGGTATATATATGAAGCTGTTTGTTTGTTTGTTTAAAAAGGGGCAGGCAAATAATGTGGACACAGCAAATAAAAGAAGTTTCAGTATTAACCATTTTCATTCTCACTGTCTGCAATGATAGTAATTTGGGGACTGAATGAAAATTTCATTTAGGGACAGAATTCATATTCAGGGAAGAAATGCCTTCATTCCTTCCCTGATTCAGCTACACCACTAAAATAAACTCTATAATTTTAGAGAGCCACTGTGGTAGGGTGGTTTGAGCATTGGCTGTTGACTTTGGAGCCCAGGGTTCAATTCCTTGCTATCACACTCACAGTCACACACTCACAGCCCCAGAAAACTATGAAAGGTTTGCCATAGGTCAGAAAGATCTGAAACCACACAACAGCAACAGCATAACATATAGTTTTAAAAGCAGTTATTATGTAGAATTAAAACCATATTTTACAATACATTAAGGACAGTAATTTAAAAAAAAAATGAACAAAACAGCACACCACACCACTAAAAGCCTATCAAGTCAGTTCCTAAAAGCTTGATCGAAGAGGAATGTTTTTATTTGCCCATGGAAGAAGAGCAAGGAGAGAGCCATCCTAGCCTACCTAGGGAAGGAATTCTATGATATAAATGCATTTCATAACATAGCTGTATATAAATGGGGTGTTTTGTCTATGAAGAAATGCAAATAGTGTTTCTGTTGCTTCCAATCTTTATGTAGCTTGTGAGCTGGGGAAACTTATAATGTTCATTATTAAAATAGACAATTGTAGGACACATAACCTGAACAGTACCAAGCATTATTTTGAATGTTTACAATTTCTTTGACTTCTCAGCTATGTTAAGGAGTTTCTGTCAGCAAACATATATACAGTTTCCTCTCTCCCATTACTGCTCAGAATCCAATTTCCCACCTGGCTGATTCTGTCAGCTAAAATTTGTCCAGCTTGAAAGACAATAGTAAAATACTGATGGGTATCAGGATGTTTACAGAATGTGGTAGCATATACACAGACCCGACAGCCTTCATTCTCTCTGACTCCTCACTATCAACACCTTGCAATATATAAAGGTAAAGATAGTCCCTTGACATGAATGTGTAGTTGTAACCAACTGTAGGGAACAGTGCTCATCTTTGGTTACTAAGCCAAAGAGCCAATGTTGTCCAAAGATGACTCCAGTGGTCATATGGCCAGCATGACTACAGTGAATTCTGTTACCTTCCCACCAAAGTGGTACCTATTTATCTACTTGCATTTGTACGTTTTTGAACTACTAGGTTGGCAGAAGCTGGGGCATCATCATGCAGCACTTGGGCCTTGAACTGCCAACCTTCTGATCTTCTGGTCATCAGAATTAACCACTAAGCCACTTCATCCCCATACAGCTGAGACAAAGGCAGAAGGGAGGATGTTGCATACAACCATGATGAGTAGATAACCATACAAATGAATATTAGAATGTAGTGTGGGAACAAGAAAGGCATGCAATGGGCTGGATAAGAGAGTCCTCATGAGTCTGGGGTGGGGTTAAAAACTCTAGTCAATCAACTGTACACTATACACATTATAACACTAGCTAACTACCCAGTCTCATGAGGGCTTTCTTGGCCATTGGTGAATATGTGTCCAGGAAAGCAGCCAAATGGATGATAGACCAACCTAGTTCCCAAACAAACAAACAAAATAAACAAACAAAACAAACCCCCAAATAGCAGAGTCAATGCAAGCAACACAATCTTGGAGACTAAAGGCAGTATCAGCAGGAGGATTACCAAAAGAGTTGTCAGACAGTCTGACAGTCAATGTATCAGATAGGCAGGTTGATCAGGCAAAAAGGTCAAGGGTTCCAGATAATCGAGAGAGTCAGCAGTCTAAGGAGCAAGGGTTTGATCCAAGAAGCCACAGGAACCAGAGACAAGGCCTTTCCTCCAGGAAGGCCAGATAATCACTGGCAAGGGGACACATATGCTCTAGCTGCTTAAATAATCAGGCAGCAGGCATTCAGGTGTGCCTAATTAGGAAGGCTTTTTTGATAAAGCCTCAGTGATCTTTGAAGGTCCTCTCTTTCAGCTCGACGCTCCTTGAAGGTAGGCACACTTCCCTGATCCTCCTCTATGTCTACAGCCTCAACCCCAGGCAAACCTGGCTGCTGAACCCCTGGAGGGGCCCACAGACTCTGCTACAGCAGAGCTAGGGCCAGCCTCAGGCTTCTCGTTGCAGGCTCAGGTCCCAGAGGCTCTGCCTCATCCCCTGAGTCTTCTAAGTCATCCTCCAGGCTGGGCATGACAATATGCACCCCAAAGTTATCTAGTGTCTCTTGTGTAGCTAGGGGGAAAGTCATTGCTTAAGGAGGTACTGGATACCTCCTTGAACAATACAGGACAGCCACATAGCAGAATGTGTACAATCAAACAATAAAGTCACTTGCACCAGAAAGGGGGCAGAGACTATGCAGGGCAACACTGTCTTCCTCATATTTTCCCTCAACAGATGGCGGCATTCAGTGTAACCCCCTTTGCATGTATAACACATTACTTGGGTGTTGACTCATTTGACAAAACTTATGAATTATTTTATCTAGTTGGACAAGTATTGCCACAACTGAGGTCTGGGGATCAGGTGAGGCTAAAATGTATAGCCTTTGATGTCTTCATAGTCAGCCAAGCATCCAGCCTTTTCCAAGGTGTATTAAATGTTACCAGAAATGGTCAAAGTCTTACTGAAGTTTGCTTTTTTCTGTGCAACCTAGCACCGCAAAATAGCATTTTCTGTTTTTTCCCCTTTCTGTCCTGTGTAGTGCAACGAATTCCTCACTCTACCCAAAAACTGAAGATAAGAATGTTTGTCCAAGAATAAGCAGCCTTTTGCATGGCTTAACTCCTATCCCCCCAGAACTACCTTCATTCAGTTGCCAAAATAAGTTAGCCATCCCCAGGTAAACAATAAAGACATTGTTTACTTGCATTTTAGAGTTACTTCGCTATGCATAAATTACTTCCTTGTTTATTTAAGAAGTCATCTGCAAAGTGGGCATATTGCTCTTTGTATGAGTATGTGTGTCAGAGAGATTTATTCTACAAATATTGTGTGGCATTAAATAAACATTCTGTCATGTTCAAAATTCTTCAGGGTTCCAATAAAGCTTGTGCTTCCCCTGTTCAATAACTATTTCTGCATAATATGTCATTTTTATTTATGCTTCATTGTTATTGCTGTAGTAAAGCCACCAGTATGCATGATACATTCTGGAATACAAGAACAGAGGTCCCTGCTCATTTTAAATGTGACACAATGGAAAGGGCAGAGGAAGGGATAGGAAAAGGATGTGGGAGTGCAGAGGAAATGAAAATATGGAATGGGCTCTGTTCATCAGAACTGGTATCAAACAATACAGATACAGTTATTCTTAAAGAAACTGGTAGAACAGTACCTTGAGGTGGGCTAACAACCTGGCTACAATACTGAAGTAAGCTCTTGATTTAAATCTACTGCCTGCCACAAGCTCAGTAGTGATATTGAGCCAGTTCTTCTCTCTTAGCAACCTCTTATTTAAAACAAAATAAGAGGTTAATAATATTGACAGGGCTTTGGTAAGGATTGCAGCAAGATAAAGCAAGTGAAACACTTTAAGTTTATAAAGAACTAGCTCAGTGCTAAGTATTTAATCCTCCTCTTCCTCTTCCTTTTATACACACCCAATAAAGTGAAGGATGATTCATATTTTATTCAGCAGCCAGAGCTGCTTCATGCACTCTGTTGAATGCTGGTGAACAGTAAAATATGAAAAGATGAAGTGTTTCTCCAAAAGCATGGATGCTTGCAGTGAAGGGGGCAGTGTCCTCATCACACATTATGGTGTTTTGCTAGAATGAACAGCACTATCCTTCAGACCCATCTGCTGTATGATACATAAATCTATTTTAAAATGCATCTAAATTTTACATGTGCTGAAATTAGATCTCTGTTGGGCCTGCATAGATTGATTCTGGGAGGCCGCAAGATAAACCAGGCTTGGAAAGCATGTCATCAGTAAAGAAAGTACTTGTGCCATTTTGAAAATGAGAGGTCACAGAATGGGAACAGCACATGTTATGCATATAGCTAGTGGCATAGCTCTGGAAGAGATCATTGCAAAGTTCTCTAAAGCCTCCTTTACAGTTTGTCGCCCTCAGTCTTGCCAATGCTATTAATCTTTCATGTCTCTCAGACTTGAAGCTGTTCTAAAATTAATTTATTGCTGTATGCCTTGAAGTCATTTCCAACTTATGGCAACTCTAAGGCAAACTTATCACAGGATTTTCTTGGTAGGATTTGTTCAGTGTTGGGTTATGTCTACCTTTCTCTGAAACTGAGTGTAACTTGCTGAAGGTCGCCCTGTGAGTTTCCAATTGCTCAGTGGGAATTTGAACCCTAGGGGTCATTCCCACTACAGTTTGCTCCAAAGTGGGATTCAGGGCAAACAACATTCGTTCTTAATTGAAACCACTTCCAATCCTCATTGGATTGATTCCAAAAGAAAAGAAGCAGGGCAAAGAAGTTGTTTTTTGGGGGGGAATAATCAATTCTGAAGTGTGTCCCACTAAGTGGGAATGCCAGATCAGAATTTTCTTTTTTCTTGGCAATAGAAATGATCAATAATGTGGAATACCTTATTAATAGTTTCCTTCTCTTCTTTGCACTCCTTTTCAACTTTGACTTTCTCAATCCAACACCCACACTTATCCCATCATATTATCTTTTTTATTTGACTATTATATTTCCTTTTTCCCCCCTTAAAAATCAAGAGATATTCTGTAACATTATGCAACCATTTTTGTCCCAACTTCATTTATTTTTCTATTCCAATGTTATTACAACCTGTGCCATTCTTAAAACTTTTTTTGTTACATTATCGTCTATCTTATTCAGTCCCAATTTTCTTAAGTTAAATAATTCTCTTTATTAAATTGGAGGTTTCTCCCCATTGTTCTTTTTATCTCTTGCAGTATTTCTAACCATTTTTTTTGACACAGGGGTAGTCCCCAGCTGTATTTCCAGTGGTTTTTACCTAGACCACTGTCTTGAACAAAAGAGCTCTTTGTACCACATGGCTTCACTCTCCTAAATTTGCCTATTGTCCTGAGGTTGTATCAGAGATATTGCTTGTGTCGACATAAGATTCAACAGCCAGTCCAGTTAACTTTTGAACAGGGATGGAAGCAGACCTATTTTGCCTTTTGCCTCAGGCAGTAAAATATCTTTGACTAACTCTGGGCTCATCTGCATTACATTTCAACTTTAGATCCCTTTCACAAAACAGAAGTATAGCACTATGATTTCCCTTTAACTACCTTGGTTCCACACTATGGAATACTGGGGTTTGTAATTTTGTGAGACACTTGGCCTAATCTGTGAATGCTAAGTACCCCTAAGGTGCTCCAGGGTTATGTAGGATGGAACCATGACTGTTAAAGTGGAATAATAGTGCTAGAACTGTGTGACGTGAAAGGGACTGTAGTATCATGAAGTACATGATGTGTTTGTCTCTAAGGCCCTTATCACACCAGACCAATTTGGATTGAATCTGAAGTGACCTTGGAACTGATTTCTGTGAATTCGGTTGTTACTGAATTCACTGAATTCTGGGGTGACTTTGGATTGGCTTCAGAGTAACAGCATTCATGTGGGATAATTCAGTGCACATTCATGTGAATTCACTTGGATGGATGAAGAGTGACTCTGGATTGGGGCTGCAAAGACCCTCATCTGATAAGGCCCTGATGCTGAAAGATTGCTTCTAAGCAGTGGGTAGAAATGATTAATTAAAGATGAGATAGAAATTTGCCTGACGCTCATCCACTTTATATTATGATGCAGATGGAAACAGGGGCTGGGTAAATCCCCTGCAACTGTAAAATATACAGGCCATTAATTTTATATGTTCCATAAACAACCCAAGTGAGATACGTTTTAGTTGGTGTTGGGCTTCTCAAGGCAAATATGTCTGTAAACATTCATATCTTTATAAATTTTGAATCATTGACTGTGGGCAGGTGATCTATATTTTGTTTGAAGGACTGTGGATTTTAGTAGTTTCTGCACTTGTTTTTAATCAAGTTTATTTTGGACCTATTGAAACACATTCCAACATTCAGTTTGTAGTGATGGAGCATAAAAAGTAATGTTTGAAAGCTTTTAAAAATCAAGTATTGCATAAAACTAAGCCCTTTATTTCAACACACCTGCAGTGGAGCTAGTGGTTTCTATATCAGTGAGCATCCAAATCTGGTCTGAATTTCAGATCATCATCATCATCATCATCAATTGTCATCATCCCATTTTTTCACCTTTTTCCCAGTTCAAGACTCAAAGTGGTTTACAGCAGTTAAAACCAATATAGCCAAAATCATAACACACACATGTTTATAATGTAAGTATATAATCTATCAAAAAAAAACCCTAAAACATGTTAAAAATATACCATTAAAAGAAAAACAGTAAGTAGAAGATCCAGGACATTATGCAAGGACCTTTGCCCTTGAGAAATCAGCCTTCCAAAGCTTGCCAAAATAAAATGGCTGGAATCCCATATGGGAGCTGTGTTTGTAAGTGGACTTACATGTGAAGGAATTAGAATTGTGAAGATATGCAACATCCATATCTAGTTGAGGACTTCTGTTATGCATCTATGTAGCAGAGCAGGCAAAGGGACCAATGCATAATGGACTGATTATCATGTTTGTCCCAAGTTGCACTGAACACCAAAGCACATCGGGAACTGTTGCTGATGTCATGTTACGCATCTTTGTAATTCACTAACAGGGTTTCTTAGCTCCTCTGCTCTGTAGTTAAGTGTACACAAAAGATCATATAATATTCCAGTGATTGTCTTTATTTGCCTGTGGAAAGATACAAATGAGATTGCCTCGCTAACCTTTTTGGGAAAGAAGTTCCTGGAAGCAACCACTGAGAAGGCCCTGTCCTGTATTCTCATCAGATGTACTGATCTTGTATTCCCATCAGGGTGGTAGGACAGAAAGATGAGCCTCCCGAAAGATCTACAAACTTGGGCAGGCTCATAGGGAAAATGTCTCTTTCTGTGTGCATACCTTTAAGTCACTTGCCAACTTATTGGCAACCCCATGAATTTCACAGGGAAAGTTGTTGTAGGTGTTATAGTATTTGTTGTGGTTGTGGTTGTTGTGTGTGTTCAAGTTGTTTCTGATTTATGGCAACCCTAAGGCAACCCTATGATGGGATTTTCTTGGCATGATTTGTTCAAAGGAGGTTTGCCATTGCCTTTCCCTGAGGCTGAGAGCATGTGACTCACCTAAGATCACCAGGGGGTTTCATGGCCAAGCTAGGTATAAATCCTGCCCTTCAAATAACCTGAAGCTGAGTCTAAATTTTAAAGGAACCAATCTTCCAAATAGGTTCAGCACTTGGAGAGTCCCCAAAGGAAGAAGAGAAGAGACATGAATGTCACCTTGATACTGCTGGAGGAACGGAAGGATGTCAGCATAATAAATACATAAATAAACCATTAATTCATATCTGTGCTGCCAAGAAAAAAAAATCGAACTAGTACTAGAGTTTATATGAGGAAGGTAAAAACGGGCAACAGAAAGAGCTAATACTTTATTCCCACACTGTTTAGTGTATTTGAAAGGCAGGTGAATAGCATGCGACTGGGAACACTGTACCCAATGGAGGTGGCTATCCCAGCCACCACGTAGAAAGCTAAATTGCCAGCTTTGTAAGATTTAAGGTTTCCAGAGAGGTTGTGTTTCCCAAGCATGTCTCAATATTTCATTTGGAATGGTTAGTGCTATAAATCAAAGATCTGTTTTGTCGATGAAAGTTTTATTCACAAATGACTTCACATCTGGGTTTCATTCTATGTCAATATGTTTGGAAGAAATTCAAGAATAATTCTTCAGCTGTTCAATCCTGTAACCCCAGGAACAACCAGAGAAAGAACAGCACCTCTCTATAGAATATGAAGATTATGGCTAAGATCCAGTGAACTACTTTAGGTGTAAATCAGTGGCATATTTCCCCCAAACTGGACCCTGATTTAGACCTGAGGTGAAACAGATTATGCTTAAAGAAGCATAAATTTAATCATCCCACTTTCCCCAGCATAATTTAGGCCACAGTTCTATTGTTATCCCAACTAGAGGGGATCTTTTGTATCGATAGGGTTGACGTACATGTTGACTCTCTGCTCAAAAATTGATTCAGTATGTCCACTCTTCTTAGATTCAAATCTTGTGTTTGGTGCACATTCCTGCAAAAGACTACATCTGTATTATATTCCTTCCAGGTTCCAACCAGGAGAGCTCAGAAGAATGTAGGAAAAGGAGCCTCCCTGTTTTATGACAGGACCTATTCTACAACTAAACTCCCAACTCACAGCCTTTGTTCAGCCCTTAAGCAACTTTTCATGATCCAGCTGCTGCAACTGTTTCCTTCCCTAGACCCTTGCAAGTCATATGTGCTGATTTCACCCCTCCAGAAAAACTCTTCTAGATGGAGTGATTGCCTGACCGCACCACCCTCTCCCAATGCACGGTGCCACCTCAAGCCACGCTGCTGGGTTTTAAAACTTTTGCCCTGACCATCCATGCACACTGTCACAGAAACACACTGCCGGCAACTGCCTCCTGCCTAGACACAATCCCATTGAATGGCCACCCCCTTTGATCAAGCACACAGTCTCACCTGTGACCTTCGACTGGGCATCAGAGCAGAGGTGTGCCCAGTAAAACATTGGCAATGCACAAACCTGCTCCCCCTCCATGCCCCTTTCACTCCATGCTCCCTCTTCGACTGTCTGGTTTGTGTATGTTGTACTTATAGCCATTGGCATGTTACATCTTCCCTTTTTTGCATTGCTGCCCTGACCCCCTGGCTCCGTCCTTTTTAAATATGTAACTGTGTCAGTGAGTTTATATGCAGGAGGTTATGATGGTGTGTCTTTTTTTAAAACCAGTGTGGCATTGGTGAGTTTATATACATGGTTGAAGGTGCTCACCTTCTGTGAAGGAGTGGTTTCTTTCAGCTTCTTTTTAGTCCAACTCCCCCCCCCTCCTTTAGTGAGGCTGTGGCGCTGTTTCCGACCACTTTGGGGGTGTGCATCATCTAAGTGCCACACCCCCATACTGGCCTGAAACCACTTCCTTTGGCCCATCTGTTTAAGGTTTGAACTGGCAAGGTAGAGCTACAGAAGTGGTATCAATGCTAGCAAACCATACGAAGTCCTTGGGAAAGGAATCAAACATTTTCGTGTCTTCATATTTCTTATGAGCAAGTCCTCCTTCAGATTTGAAGAGGCTTTAATTCATTTCATTATCTCATGTTTCAGTACAGAGTCATGCCAGGAAAATGGAGGATTAATTAAAACATGAGATTTCATTCACACTCATCATAGGGTGCTTCCAGACTAATGGTTCCTAGACCACCAATTAGAAAACAGTTGTGCAGCCATTCCAACATGTCAGCTTTAATTAAAGTTTTTTGGTTGGTTAAAAAAAATATGGAAAATTGGGTTCTTTACAAAATACAAATTTTATTTAATCATCTTAAATAGATGAGACTGAAAATGTTCATTGAGATGATGGTGAACTACATAATAACTTTTGAAGATATAGCCATATTAGTCTGTAGAATCAGTATGTAAGAAAGTTGATGGCAGAAAGTTGATAGAAAGTTGGCAGCATGAGCTTTAATAGATTTCAATCTACTTCCTCAGATGCTTTTGGTGGAGTGAAAGCCAGAGAGACATATTTACGCCATATGTATGTAAGAATATCAATTCAAATTCAAAATCCTTTGAATATAGAAATGAAGTAGCAAGACCAGTTTTAACTATGGTCGTTTGTGGACAAAGACATAGCCATTGGATATAGAAATGAGATGGCAAGACCAGTTTGGCCTTGGAAACTAGCCTGCAGGTAGGGAGAATAGATGAGTGTAGGATGCCTCCATGAGTATGGGGTCAGATAGCGTTGAAATGTGTGCAGTGAGCCAGGAAGCCATTGTCCCTCCCTGTTCAATCCATTGCTGAGGGACTGCATATATATGTCTTTCCCTGGCTTCCACTCCACCAAAAACATCTGAGGAAGTAGACTGAAGTCTATGAAAGCTCATGCTGCCAATGTCTTTCTTTCAGTTAGTCTCAAAGGTGCTACATGATCTCTCTACATAATAACTTTTGTTCAGTTGGTGGTGAATAAAATGAGATCAAACTGTGGCCAAACTGACTTCTTTTTTGTTTTCCTCTAGTCATTCAGATTCTACAAGGCAGTTTTTCTGCAGGAGTAACTGCCCACATGTTGTCCAGCCAGCATCAAAATGAAAGCTCTTTCAGTGTGATTTCCATTTTCCTGTGATTTCCAACCATGCACATTCTAACAACATCAGAATGACTTCCGAATGAGTTCTTTGTGTGAAACATTTGCATTTCCCCCTCCCAAAATGGTTAATAATAATAAAAAATAAAGCTCTTCTGGGATATTGAGCTTAATGAATTTTTTTTAAAAAATCAATCTCTTCCAGAAAGCTATCACTTTTGTGCATATGATCTGTTGTCCCAATAAAGAAAGAATATGCAAGAAGATTACAAATGGAAGATGAGGATGTTCAGTAGAGGCTGGTGACTCCCATGTCAGTGGGGCAGCTAATCTACTCTATATTTTATTCTGAATTTTAAAGGAACATCTGAAGTGCAGAAACTATTTAAGACAGAGTTCAGCACTGTGCATAGTTCCTTTAAGGTTCTGACTGAAACCTGGAGTATATGTGGGAGCCACCAGCTGTCACTGATGAAGTCTGGATCACTCCCAATAAAATCCCCTGAATGCCTTCTCTAGGACCATCCTTGCTCTTTACCATCATTATTATTTTTGGAATTGTATTACTGGCCTGTATTTATTAAGAAGTAAGGATTTTTGAACATTTACCCCTTCTGTGGACCTTAAGGGTAATTCACAGTTATTCTGAAGTCTGCTAATGAAATCTCCACATGGTTTTGAAGAGAGTTATTTTAAACAAATCTCTCTGAGCATTTGTTATGTGTCTACAAAGTGTTGATAAAGATATGGGATAAGAGATTTCATGGAACCAGCAAACAAGAAAGTAAGGACAAGAGAGGATTTTTTTTAACAACTGCATTGATCCAAGATCCAACAGAACTGGAAAACCACACATAAAGAAAATAATATATTTCAAAATGAGAGTATCAATTCAGCCAAAAATAGGGAAGTCCCATTGATTTAAATGGGAGAACTTAATAGGTATTTAATTTTTTCTCATTAAACCTAATATGATTTTCTTAGGTTAAACTCGGTAGCTGAAATCCAGAGGATCCCTTTCACCAGTGGTTTCTGGTGAATTCTTGTGCTTTCCCATGTTAAAGCACCTCATACAGACTACAAATGCATAGAGTTACCTGACATTTAGAAGCAGTATTTCTTTTAGAAATCATATGAGAAGAACAATAGCCCATTGTAGAATGGACTGAACCCTCCAATGTTAGTGCTGCTGCTGCTGTTAAAATATTGAAGCTGCATACAGTGCAGCCATTCTTCCCTTGGTGGATGACAAGCAAATGGCCAAATCCAGAATGGCTAGAGAGCTAAGAGATGATAACTTGAACAAGAGCAAGTTGTTCAAGTCCAAATTTAAACTTGGAAAATCTTCTAGACCAGGGAACATGGCTACTGACCATTCTGGGAGTTGCAATCCAACAAAGTAACATTTCCAGGTTCTGGTCATGCACACAGAAATGCCACCTTGATGCTATTATTTTAGAATGTATTACCATCAGTTCCACCCAGTCCTCTTTTTCTTGGACTTTACAAAAGAATATCACAAACCAAACCGCTTTTCCCACAATCTGTTTGAAAGCATAACATAGACCAGACCTAGGTGCCGTAGCACTTGGCAGATATATAAGCAATCATGATTTATGAGTTTAGGGAACTTGCAGGTGTTTTAAGATGCAGGTTTGGTTTTGACATCATTTTGAGGCATGATGTGACTGGAGTGGAAAATCAAAAACTGGAATACAGTGTACAGTATTTAATGCTGAAGGCTGCCCATACTGCAAGGTCCTGGGCAGAGCTTGAAAATGTTTATTTTTTGGATTACAACAGAGTTCTCAAGCCATTATGGCCAATTTATTTTCCCATGTTCTGGTCCTGGGCTAAGGAGTGAAGAATTGTCAGAAGACCAGAGAAAGCAGCAGAAGAGACTTAAAAAAACAACAACAACAAACCTATCCTCCTCTTGGGAAAAAATTACATATATGACTCATGACAATATTGAGGAAGAGAGAACAAATATAGGAAATAAACTATCTGAGGGTTTATCAGTAGAAGCTCATAGACAAGAACCGTGGCAATGGAAATCCCTCATTGTGTCATTCTTGACTATGAGACAGAACTAAAAACAGCACTAATGAGAATTTTCCTGGCTCACCAGATAATTAATATGATAACAGCCAGCATCCTAGAGTTCATTTTCCCCCCAAATGAGTGTATTAATTAGGATTTTTTCATCTTATTAAACCCTAGTTTTCTGTAGAACATGCAGCATCTTGTAGCATGTCCTGTGTTCAGTTTTGGCTTATAAAAGAGTAACTGGTATAGAGATACCCTGGTATGTATTTTAATGAAGCCTTTTTAAAAATTTATTTGAAAAGGGAGCTGATGGTTGCCTGAGCTATCTAGTAATTATACTTTACACTTTACTACAGTAATTGTAGCTCGGAGCTACAATTTTAAGGAAGTTCCTAAGGGCCATTGCTTGAGAGATTCAGAACAACATCAGCAAAGGACTCTCAGAAAGCGTGAAGGGAAGATGGACCATCTGCAACACTTGTGCCATTCAAATATGTGCAATCAGTTAACTCCAACTCATTTGGCAAGATTAATTTATGCAGACATGATATAAGGCAGCACCCTGCACTTCTGACAGAGCTGGATTTATTTGTCATCTCAGGAGCCCACTACAGAGATAAAACAGGGCTGGTTTCATCATTGTCATACCAGTGGTCATGGCAAATAATTGGATTTACTCCAGAGGCTTGCATAGACTATTACATATTAACATCTGCTTATTGGATTTTTTCCCCACATCAGCGTGAGGAGAAAGACCAACATTTCCCCCGTGTTTTAATCTGTTCAGTTTGTTTGGGTTTGTGCAAAATCATTTTGCATCAGAAACAGTGGATGGCATCTTGCAAGCTAGATTTATAACTTGCAACTGTTTCCTATTCACAGTTACAACCACGAATGCCTCTCTAACCCAGCTTGAAAGCCAGAGAACCATACCAAAATAAAAATAAAAATAAATTTAAAAAATTACTGCAACACTGCCAAGTGGGTGCTGAAGTCTGACATGGCCAGTCCCTCACCTCACACCCTGCTAGTGAGCTGTGATGTGTCAAAGATTTGTGACAGAATCTTGCAGGATTCCCTGCTTCTGCTTGTTGGACTGCAGCTTGCTGGCAGGAGGGACCTGGATTTGTCATCCTTCCATGTCCCACTCACCAGTACCTCTAAACTACTTTTCTTGGTACAACTGCCTGGCTTTTAAGGTGAATTTTAAGAGGGTCATATCTACAGACAGAGGATAACTACAACTTCCATGCAGGATTTTGATCTTGGTATTTTATACAACCCTCCACCCCCCACAAGAGATTGTTTTTATGCAAGAAAATACATTTAAAAAAAACAAAGTGGTGGTGCAGGTATATAACTGGAATGCCTCCTTCAAGACTAAAGTCCCATGCTGTTTAGTGTTTGGATGGAGTTGGGCCACATGACTATTAGCTACTAGATACACTGGATGTCATCCCAAATTGGTAATTTTTTGTGCCAACCAACACACACAGATAAAGACATGAAGAAAAATTGGTAGTGAAAGAGGCAAAGGAGAGGCACGAAATACATACAGTTACAGTTAGGCCACAGATGAAAGAATTTTTTGATCACTGTTAATTTATCAGCTTTCCGATTTCTACTGAACATTATATAAACATTACAGTGCCTACAAGGCTAAAGGCAGCATCTAAAGTCACAAATAAAGCTTTAGAGAGCATTTAGTTATTCATTCAGATACAAACCAATACACTTAGGCTCAAATTGTGAAAAGAAAGGTTTTATTTTCCAAGGAATAAAAATGCAAGCAAGCTAATACAGAATATGCCTGATCTGAATAGCAACGACAGAAAAAAGCAGAGGGAACAAACATGTATTTCCTGATATTGTTGTCAGGCATTATCTCTGAAAAGGCCTAACCAGTCTTGGACAGATGCCTGCTCAGTTTGGTTGCCCAGAGGTCCTGTGTGGCAAACAGGAGGTCTATACTTCATTAGTGAAACTGTGGGAATTAACAAACAGTGCCCTGTCTCCAAAGCACATAGGATGAAATGAACCATTTAAGGAGTGGAATTATCATTAGCAGGCATTTATAATTATGAGTCATAACAGACACAGGCCAGCAACTAAATGAACCATTCTGGATCTCAGGTCTCTGGACCATAAATCTCTACAGATCCTCATAATCCTTCTATAGCCATTTGGCGCCTTCTGAGTAAACTCCTGACAAAGTTCCAAAATAGGCCATTTCACAGCCTATTGACAAGAAGGATATAAGAAACAACTACAAGTCTTGTTGCCACCCTTCCATTGTTTATCTTTTAAGGGAAATAAAAAGCACAAAGAATATTGTCACGCCAATGAAAAAAGTCGAAAGCAGTGGTCCCCAAACTTCAAAACATGGCATTTAAAGTGGAATAATAGCACTATAATTCTGTAGTGTGAATGGGCCCCTGGTCTATTTCTTTGGGCCCAAACAGACAGGCCAAAATAAAGCTGCTTCGGGTCACTTTGGAGGAATGCTATTTAAATGACACATGCATGTTAAGAGACCAGAAGCTGCACCAAAGCCATGCTCCAGTCCTTAGGACTAGAGCGAGGCTTTGGTGCAGCTTTTAGCCTCTTGGGATGCATGCATCATTTAAACAGTATACCTCCAAAGTGACCCGAAGCAGCTTTATTATGGCCTGTCTATTTGGGTCCTTTGATTCTTAGGTGGTGGCTAGAGCTAGTTTTTCTCTCTATGTCAATTCAATCCCTTTCTAATGACAAGGATCAAGGCACTTGAGTAACATTACTGTTATTATACAATATTATGCTTTACGCAGCATTTTCCCTTATTCAGAAGCTGCAGTGGTTGAGAAATTGTTGGGCTCAGTTATGGCTGTTACTTTTGACTTTAACTGAATAGCATTTAGTTGCAAGCCTAATTCAAACTGTTGTTTCTACCTTGGAGAGTCATATATAGCAGAAATCATTCATCCTCCCCTATATCCCCCGTGTGCATTACAATTTTCCCTTCAGGAAGGGGATTTACTTTTGGATCAGCTCAGGTCTATCAATATTATAAGCAATTCAGATGCTGATAATTAGGTGACATATTACTGGACAAATTATGAAGGTGTTCTGATTCATTTGTCACTCTCAGAATAGGAATTTAAGTGAATACACTGAGTTTTCTTCCTATGATGATTGAGATTTAGAAACTTAAAAGTTTTAAAAAAAATATTTGTTTGCTTGTTTTTAATTTCCCAGCTTTATTGTTCTCTGTGTGCCTACTGGTCTAGCTGCCTGCCTGCCTGCTTGCCTGTATAGAGACACTTTCTGCTTTTCTCCCAGGAGTGGAACATAAGAATACCCACAAGATTAAACCAGATACAGATACAAACAAATAGATGAAAACAGAAAACAGTATTATAATTTTAAATGAATTAAACAAACTACAATATTAAATCATTTTAAATCTTTAAAAACAAATTAAAATTGTAGCACCAATCTGTGCCCAAACCGTGTGTGTGTGTGCATGTGTGTGCACATGTTTTACTACAAAAATATTTTAAAACAGTCTTTTGAAGTATATCCTTGTTTTAGATGCTTCATTATCTTAATTATTAATCTGGTTGATTTAATTGTGCTTGCAGCCTTTTAGTGGGATCCAGGAAATCTTACCAGGTTAGCATCACCTTAGCTTTCAGATGACAGATTCAGATATTTTCTCAGTTGGATTTTCTTGATCTGCTGGATATCTTGAATTATACAGAGCTAATTTTATTTTATAGCTTCTGTTGGTGTTTAATGGTGTTTGTTTTACTTTTATAGCAGTGATGCATGGTTCTACAGGGATTCTGTATGTTTTATGTTTTTATTTTAAGCTCTTTTGAGAGCTACCATTGGGAGGTAAATTCTGTGAGTAATAGGCTAAACAGACCAGCATTGAACGCCAGGTTTGGGTGGGATTTGGGGTGTGGCGACCACACGCCGGCTGCCCTGACTCCTCCCTGATGTCACATCACACCACATGCCCAATCAAATGGTGAGCAACATCACACTGTTTCTTTGGCAAAACAGTTAGATGTGCTGCACCAAAGAATTGGCGAAAAGCCGCCACTACAGTGGCAAGGGTACCGTTTTGCCACTCTAAAAAGGAGTGACATTTTGCCAGTTCATTTTAGAGCAGCAAACTGCCACCTTGGGTCCACAGCATGTGATTGCTGCTGCCCCAATCTGGTGCTGAAAGGGATGCTGGAACCCCTCTATCAAGGCAGTCTGTTTTGCCCCTAAATTTGCATAACCCCAGTAGAAGGATGGCTTTGATATGGAGGATTCTACAGTATGATTCTCAAGATGAAATTCAGTCTTACCAACTTGATAGTGTCAGGAACTAAGGAGGAATGATGTCACTATAGCTACCTTTTGAAATAGCACAAGATTGAAAAGGCTGGTCAGTTCTCTTTGATGCAAAACCTCTAATTTCCTATCAGAAATGGCTCACTGTCCATTGGAAAAATAACAACCTATTAATTTTGTATTCTGTATGGACATGTATGAGATTTTTTTTTAAATTACAAAGATGCTTTCCACTTACTGTGATTAATTAAGCAAAGATCGGTCTGTTTTGGCGATTCACCATGCAAAGTGTTTAGTTACACTGTTGGTAATAGTCCTCCCCCCAATTTTCTAAGCATAACACACATTTTTTGTGTGTTCTATCATATCTGGGAAATTAGTTCCTCTTAGACAAGAGGCCACTTTCTACAAATTAATTGCACTGTCCCTTCAAAATGAAGATTTTAGCTGAAATATATAAACAGTTGGACACATTTAAGTGTGCTGTTCCCATTATAATTAATTACATAATTGAGTATAATGAGAACTGAACAATAAAGTAACTAAATGGCTCTAATCCTTTAATCTGTTTCTTTATTAAATGGACCATTTTGCAAGAGAAACAAATGCTATTTGTTAAAATGACTAATATATTTACAACTGAAACCAGTGGGAGAAAACTGCATAAATAAGCTATTAAAATGTTCTCTTGCCATGAAAACAAACCTGTGCAAATTATCTCACCTTCCCCTCACAATTCAGTGCTGTTTTTCTTATCACTGATCAACAAAATATTTTTGAACAATAAAGGAATGTAAATTGGATTCATTGCTGATAACTGAGTCGTTTTAATTCAAAACCTGAATTGGTGCTCTGTATGCAAAAAGATATTTTACACAACAAGGCACTTGTAATATGTTACTGACCTGTGTTGCATTCTCACATGAGAATGTACCATAGGATTTTGTGTGAAGCAAGGAAGAAGAGTAGGTAGGTGGAGGAATCAGAGATAGGAACAGATTGTTTCTTTCTATATTTATATGCCAACATTCTACATCAGTGTGTTCTAGTGATCTGAGCATTGGATTAAGACTCTGTAGACCAGGGTTTGATTCCCATCTCAGCCACGGAAACCCACTGGGTGACCTTGGGCAAGTCGGACACTCTCAGCCCCAGAAAATCCTGTGATAGGTTTCCCTTAGGGTTAATATTAGTCAGAAAAAACTTGAAGGCATGGTTATGTTTTTGTAACTAAGGCCCGATTAATACTAGCCCATTTGCCCTGGTTAGATCCTGTTCAGATTGTGCATGCCATTACCGAATCTCTCTGAAAAGAAGTTCATACTATCCTTTGCCCTGATCGATCTTCCCAGTGCATTTTACCCCGCTGAAGTTCATACATGCAAAAGTAACAATTCAAGATGGAGCCTCCTAGTTGTCAATCAAATGATGTCATGGTGACGTCTGATGCAGCCATTGGCTGTGCGAGTGCTCCATCCGGCGCTTCGCTTTTTTAAATATTTTTTTTTACATTTGACAGATTATGCGCATGGAGCATAGGGCTGGAAGCGGTGTGGCTTGTGGGGACCCTTTCCCCTCCTCCTCCATTTTTCTCAGCACCAGGAGTGCTTCATTGGGCACTCCTGATTTTTTTTTTATTATTTTTACAATTTGACAGCTTATGCGCATTCTACATGAGGCTCTTTAAATGGGAGGGGGAACCTCCAATCCATATATGGATAGTTAGCTTCCATATATTGATTGGGGTTCGCTCTTCCTTTATTTAAATGCTCAATATGAATGGGGC
This sequence comes from Urosaurus nigricauda, assembly GCA_034509955.1. NCBI lineage: Eukaryota > Metazoa > Chordata > Lepidosauria > Squamata > Phrynosomatidae > Urosaurus > Urosaurus nigricauda. The sequence goes on from JAOEGL010000003.1 coordinate 91,711,630, forward strand.
TCTTTAAACCAGTTTTTCCGAAAAGAAACAGTAAATACCCCGCTTTCAGAAAAACCAGGTTTAGGGGGATTTGCACAGCATGGGGTATGCAAGACCCGGATTCCCTAGTGAAAAAAACGGCGCCAGTATGAACTTCCCGATTTTAATCTGGGTTACAAACCGGTTTATATGGTAGTCTGAATGGCCCCTAAATAACATATCTTGGGCTGACCTCTCTCCTAGCTTGCCTTAAGATCCGGCAGCTGGATTGGTGCAAGAAGTCCATTCAGCTTCTGACTGGGGCACAAAGAGGATGACACTCCCACCCCCTCCTGTCAGTGAGTAAAGCTGTGGTAGGAATCCCATGACAAGAATCCTTTTTCTGATTGTTACAGCCCACTTGGTGAGAGGGTTGGAAATGTCATCCTCCTTGTTCCCCAATCAGAAGCTGAATGGACCTCCTTTACTCAATCTGTTTGCTGGTTCTTATAATTAGAGCTGTGATAATTATTCATTGCAATCTAGAAAACATACAGTGGGCCCTTGTTATCCACTGGGGTTTGGTTCCAGGATCCTCTGTGGATAACAAAATCCATGTATGCTTAAGTCCCATTAAATATAATGGCAAAACAAAATGGTGTTCCATATATAAAATGGAAAATCAAGGTTTGCTATTTGGAATTTATACTTTTGGGGAATATTTTCAAGCCATGTATGCTCAAATCCGTGGATAAAAAAATCCGTGAATAATGACAGCCAACTGTACAGACTTTTGTTTTCTCCCCTCTTTAAATTTTTATTAATGAGCCAAGAAATTTATCACCTCCTTGGGCTAGATATGAGAATCTTCATATGGTTCATTTGCAAATTATCTGAGACAAGGATGTCCATTTGAAATTTGTTCTGAATGGTTTTATGGCCTCAGTACTAGGTTGAGCACTTAAGCAGTTAAGCAGTGGGGGACAGGGTGAAATTCACACTCTTTCCTTTGCTGTTGTGGCAAGGTTTCAAGTCATTTCTGACTTATGGTGACCCTAAGGCAAACCTATCAAAGGGTTTTCTTGGCAAGATTTATTCAGAGGGGGTTTGCTTTTGCCTTCCACAGAGGCTGAGAGATTGTGACTTGCCCACAGTCGCCTAGGAGATTTCTGACCCAGTGATCTAACTTGCCTGATGTTTTTTTAGGGCCATCATAATTCATAAGTTCCAGAGATTGCAAAGTGTGTTTCTCTGTGCCTTCAAGTAGCACAGCTTCCATGCTGTTGCTGACTGCGGTTCCCAGGATTTCTCAGCATTGGCTACACCAACTATGGGCTGCTGGGACTTGTCCAACAATATCTGGAGGGCCATATGTTATGATAAAATAACACAGTGGCCCAAAAGTAGCTTTAAAAAGGAATAGCGGCATAATTGAGTGGGACATCTGTATTCCCTGTTGAGTTCAGAGAGGAATACATGGGCTTGGATTAAGTCCAATAATCTTGTAAAGTAGGTCTTAAACTCTTGACACTGACTGCCACAAAGCCACAATGTAAATTTAAGTTGTATCAAGGATGGGAACCGAGATCTTTCCACCTAAAGTCTAACATGCTAAACACCACACTGGACTGTACTTTTGCGTATGTGTTAGCTGATCCAAATAAGTTGGGCATTACAGTATGCACTGGAAAGAGGAGGGGTGGTGGCGGCGAAAGAGAATTAGAATTTGTAAAGGTTTTGGACAACAGCTCCTATAATCTTCCACCCAGCTATGAGATCTGCAATCCAAAAAAGGCAATGTTTCCAAGCTCTGAAAGATAAGGAATAATGCAAATAAATGAATATTTGCAGTCTCTTCAGGGAGCTGCCTCTGAGGACCACAGTGTGTGTGGAATTTGTAGTTTTGTGAGATATATATATAGCCTTCTCTGTCAGAGAACTCTGGTGCCACAACAAACAACAAATCCCAGAATTCCATAGCACTGAGCCATGGCAATTAAAGGGATGTCAAACTGCATTAATTTTGCAGTGCAGATTAGACCATGGTAAAATCAAAAATTTTGTTTAAAAATTCTAAGAGGAGAGTGACCTTTTCCATAGTGTTAGCATATTTCTGAAGAATTCACCACCACCTATATCATCCTGGAAGTGTTGGGCAGAACAATATTGACAAATCTGTATATAGCAGCCTTCATCAAAACTAATGGTATGATTGGCAATCTAAACTCAACAAAATGTATAAAGGCCTATTGATTGCTCCAGCAACAGGCTCAATACTGCTTCCTGAATTTTTGTTTCTCATTTCTACACTTTGGGTGAACGCACATCCCTTTGGCTTTATTTTCTGTTACAAAATGAAGTAAAAGAAGGGAGAAAAGGGACCTTGTGATACCCTTAGGACTAAGCTGAGTTTTTGTAGCTTAGAATCCATTTTCTCAGGTGTGCTGGTGGCATAAATAACATCAGTTTATCTCAGGAAAAGGATTCTAGTCCACTAAAGTTTGTGCCAAAATAAATCTATTTTTCATAAAGGACTCTTTCCCTCTTTTCTTTCTTTTTATACTGAAACAGACTAACGTGGTCATTTTGGAGGGAGGAATTACTTTGCTATAATCAATTATTTCTTTTACCATGATTTTTCCATTCTCCTATTTATTCTTCTGTTTATTAATGTGTATGCATATTCATACTTCAGATGTCCTGCTTTGCTTTGTCCATTTTCCTGTTTGAAATTATAGTTCTTTGTGATACAAATAACTGTAATTCCCTCAGTCTCCTGTATAAAGGTTCTGTACAGTTAGGGAGCCTGCATGATGAAGTGGTTTAAGAGTAGGACTCTGGGGACCAGGATTGAATCCTCACTCAGCCATGGAGATCCATTGATTGACCTTGGGCAAGTTACACTCTCTCAGCTTCAAAGGGAGGCAAAAACAAACATCCTCTAACCAAATCTTGCCAAGAAAAACTCATGAGAGCTTTGTCTTGGGGTCACCATAAGTCAGATACAACTTGAAGGCACACAAAAACATTCAAAGTGGTGAATTTATTGTGGGAATAGGCTCCTTGGGTGGCTCCTTTAAAATGTGGTGTAAATCCCATAGTAGGTTTATTGCTCCTCAGATATGAAGACCACCAATCTCCCCGGTTTTAGAAGTTATCTTATATTTTGACATCTTAAGAGGCAGGGGTTGTGAGTAGGGTGTTTATATGTCATCAAGTGGTAGGGTTGTTCATCTATCGAACTGAAGGCAATCATCTATTGCAGTTCTATTCAAAGTCATAGTCCTTGGTCCAGGGCCAGTATCTGATATCCAAGGATATCCAAGAAAGAAACAATTGTAGTCACTATACATGAATATGGTACCAGAATCTGACATACTGGGATGGGGGGGGGGGAGCTGGCATCCTATCTGAGACAGCTTAAAAACTGATCAATTGAAAGGGCAATTAAATCATGTCTTAAGGATAAAGAATGGATAAGAAAACAATATTAGCGAGGTGTATATAGGAGCAAGTGTATTTTCTCCAGCATTTATGTCTATGTATGCATTTAATTGAAGTATAACCCACATTTCTTCCCTCATAGGCTTCAAAGCATGTCTTTCCTTTTATGACCATTTTCACCCCTTGCATACTAAAGAGTCCCTTGAGTGTGCAGAAAACACTGTCACCAATACTTTGTCTGTGACCTTTTGAGGTTAAGGACTGTTCCCAACCCCAGTTCCCAATGTCTCCATCTGCATACTAAAACAGAAGAAGAATTTTATCCAGGGACTTTGGAAAAAAATAATAAAATAATGATAGCTGTGACATTCTCCTGACAAAGTCTGGGTCAGTATAAAAAGTACTGTTTTGCTTTTTGTGAACCAGAAAGAAAAGAGGGAAAAACTTTCTGTAAGGGGTGAGTGGCATAAATATGATCTCAGCCTCATCAAAGAATCTCAGCACAGATTATTCACTTCCAGGCACATCCTTGCCTTTGCCAGAAAGGCTTGAACCATTCCCTCAACAATAATTAGCACCTAAAGCAAACAGTTGAAACCTGTCAAGGGAGAGCAAGGTTCTGACCAGGCAGAGGGAGGATTTGTACCAAAAAACTATACACTTAATGGAATGGGGAGCCATGATTAGGCATTAGGATAGTGGGATTAAAACAGCTTCTTTGTACTGGACAAAAAGCTTTTCCATGAAAAAGTCATTTCTTGAATCTTTCTCTCCTTCCGAGTATTGCTTACTATAAAAGATAAGGCTGTCAGTGGCTCTATATTACCTGCAGTTGCTGGGAGTTATTATGCCTGGACTCAATGAAGGCTGGTGGTGACAATGCCAGCAGGTTGATGACTCTGCTTGGGGTTTTAGTTTGACCATTAAAAAATCAATCCAAGGTGCAAAACCTTATTCCCCAAATTTGCTAATTACACTTTAAACAAAATGTTGCATCTGTATGTAATTTCTAATTTGACCCACTGAGCCAGTGTGTCAGGTGACTCAAGACAGGCAGCTGCACCACAGCCTTTAGATGGAGCTGCGCTGTTCCGCAGTTTTTAAAAAAGAAGCTGGGAAAACCAGCACCTTTTTAAAGGCGCTTCTTCTCCCCTAAAATGCAAAAAAAGAAAAAAAAAAGAAAAAAAAAGTGTTTTCATGGCACACTTTCCCTTTTTCTCATCTAAAGGCTAGACTTTCATGCAGCCATGAACACACTTCTTTTTGCCAATCTAGAAAGCTCCTTGGTTACCCTGGCCACATCTTATTTTCCACAAGGTATGTGTATGGAGTTTATCACACAATAGGAATTGGAAGTATATTCCAATGGCAATCTGAACGCAATCATGGGGTTTCATGTTATTGCATGAAAGCTGATCACACACATTTTTGGGCAATGGGAAGTCCTTCTGAATGCAATTGTGGGGTTTCACGTTATTGTGTGAGAAACTATCACATGCAGTTTCGGGCATTGGGAGGCAATTTGCGGCTTCGATACGCAATCACATAAATTAGCTGAACTAGAGAATTCACTTAGTTCTGAACTGGCCCCACTTTCATTTCTTTCGAAATTGAGATAAATTCCTTCCGTGTGATAACATAGTATGTCAGGTAGCGCCTTTATGAATAGGTATTTTTGTAAACGCTTTTTTCATCCTCAGCCAAAATACCTTGACATTTTTGCTACATTAAGAGCAAAATCTAATTCAACAGATTCTCAGATGCGACTGACAGAATGATTTTTGTAAGTGCTAAACCTAGCAATTTAGAGTTGGTATATTCTACAGAGTATCTGTACAATGTCACTTACTTGGTCTGTTTGAGCTGTGAGAGTCTTGATTACAGACAGTATAATTTTCATCAATATATGTTTCTATAATTTTCTTAGTGGATGGATAGCACCATTTTATAAGAATGCCTTATAGAAATTCAGTTACAATCCCTTCCAGTGTGAACATTTACATTTGAAAAGGGGAATAAAGAACATGGTAGAGCTACAAATATAAGCACAGATCATATTCTACCTAAACAGATCATGATGAATAGAGTATTAGTGCATCCTATGCCCCTCTCTTTGGATCTGGGGTTTCATAATTAATATCTAGTATTGGGCATGTTTTGACATCATGATGATCTATGAAAACTAGGAAGTTACATGTGTAAGGAGTCACGCTGACCTGAGGACATGTGTGAGAGCTAGATACAAGGAAATGGGTTTGCTGAGCACCTTATTCCCCCCCCCCCAGCTGTTTGCATATCCTCTTGCAATGGAAACAAAGGAAGTCATATCACAAAGCAATCAGTTCCTACATTTTTCTTCCCATCCAATGATCAAGGGGTTGTCTCAAATCTAATCAATACATTGCCACTCTGGTGCCAAAATCATTAAGCTTTCTGGACACTTTTTGTCCATTCTAAGGCCAGGGAAGCAGCAGGGGCCTAGACTTCAGTGAAGATGGGAGTCCAGTCTGAGTGGGTGAAGGATTAATGAGGATTTGATCCTTTATTCCTGGTTGTGGTCCAGATATGGATCAAGGCCACTGCAGTTGCAGCTTACAAGCACTGATGTCCCACACTGGGGTGTCAACCAGTGTGGAGGGCAGGACTTGAGGGTGTAGCCAAAAGAGGCCCATCTTCCTTGCCCTGTGTGACTTTACAGGGAGGGAGAGGGCTCCAAAGTAAAGCTGCACAGGGCAGAGATGGGCCAGGGGAGGGGGGCACCAGGACTTCTTGCTCCCTGCCCTGTGAAGCTTTAAGTCCAACCCTTGCAGGGCAGGGACAGGGGGTGCCAGGCCCTCTTCCTTCCTGCCCTGGGAGGCATTAAAGCCAACCCTTGCAAGGCAGGGATGGGAGGGCACCGGGCCCTTTACCTCTCTGCCCTTGAAAGCTTTAAAACCAAGCCTCTCGGGACAGGGACAGGGGCTGCCAGGCCCTCTTCATCTTTGCCGCATGCCATGACGTGAAGCTGGGAGGTGGAGGTGCGCTCACCAGGTGTCATCCCCCTTCAGTGGTGTCACCTGGTACGGCCCACACATCCCGCATCCCCTCAAGTGACATTACTTCTTACATGATGCCAAATTAGTGCCATTCACTTCAGTAGGACCTCTTTTACCATTATAAATTTGTTCAGAATGAGTTTGCCCTTGCCTTCTTCTGAGACTGAGAGAGTGTGATTGAGTGGATTCCCATGGCTGAGTGTGGAGTCAAACCCTGGTCTCCAGAGTCATAGTCCAATCCTCAAACAACTATACCACAATGAGTGTCTGTATAAATTTTAGCGAGTGCTCATCTGGGTTGAGGTTTACCTGGGTTAGTGCATGTGGTTTTAGAAATATCTCCTCACAGATTTGTGTATTCTGCACACAAGTGTATCATTTAAACTTGGAAAGCCTATTCTTGATTTAACAATCAAATTCAAAGGCATGTTTGAGTTGATGTTTGCTTTTCCAGTACACTTGCTACACATATAAACTGGCTTCTGTCATTGATTTTATGGGAGCTGTTTCCATTTTATTTAAAAATACCTTTCAATGGATTAAACAGCATTTAGGGTAACAAGGATCAGTTTATCGAGAGCACAGTATTTCTAAAACACTGTAATTCTCTACTAGTATACAGATTAAGAAATAAATATTGATATATAGGTATTTCCAATAAGCAATTGATATTTTAGGAAGCATAGGCATTATTCAGATCTTATATTTCAAAACCAATAAATGTCAGTGTCCTTAAAGAATTATCTTTAGGACAAAGTAAGATCTGTTTGTAAATCCAATACCAATGAGGGTGACTGGTAGCTCCAAGATCAGTAGGCAGGGAATCCACTCCAGGTCTTAATCTGAACTTTAAAGGATGCATCTACGCTCTAGAAATAATGCAGTTTGACATTACTTTAAGTACTGTAGCTCCTATGGATTCTTGGGATTTATAGTTTTACAAGATCTTTAGCCTTCTCTGCTAAAGTGGGCCAGTGCCTCACAAAACTACAAATCCCAGGATTGAGTAGGATGATTCCATGACAGTTAAAGTGGTATCAAACTGTGTTATTCCTACTGTGTAAATGCAGCCTTAGCTGCACAATCTATTTAGGGGAACAGGGACCAGAGCTTTGGATAGTTCTTTAGTTTAATCAGAATGCACACTGCATCCAGTGTCCCACTGACACTGGAACAACTAGCCGGTTCTACCGAGTGTGAAACTATTATAGTCTGGCAGAAAAAGGAAACAGGATATTTCTTACTCAAGAATTCCTGGAATATGTTTAGAATGGCAGGTAGACTATGATACATATAGATTCAGAGACCAGAATTTGGAACATACTGTACTAATAATAACAAGAGCCACTGCCTGCATTAGTGGTCTTTCTGGGAAAGACCAATTATCCAGCACAGCTTTGTACACAAATTGCTAACCAGGAAATGTCAATAGGTGAGTCAAATTGGTAATAGTATCCATTTTTGGTCCACATAATTTCCTACCTGGAGGAGCTGATGAAGAGTACGTAAAATTCGCTGAACCACACTGATAAATCCATCATTCTGGGTGTTAGTTGAAGAAGAAATCCAGGAATGGGAGAGGAATGGCTTTCTTGAGCCTCTTAATTTTTTTCTCTTATGTCAGAGGACACATTTTCAGGATTATTGCACAGCTAAATAAAGTGTCTTATCACTGCTAAATTCAATCTTCATTTGGGCTGCATGATGGTGTTATTGCATGGCTTTTCTCCTCAAAACCACCATCTGGGTACAGCCCAACTCCAATACTGGTCCCTGAACTCGCTTTGGCAGCCATTTTTCAATGTCGGGAGCCTTCCAGCTTTGAAAACTGGCCACTGAAGCAAGTTCAGGGACCTGCATTGAAGCCGGGCAGTACCCGGATGTCAGTTTTGAGGAGAAAAGCCATGCGATAACACCAGCTTGCAGCCTGACTGAAGATTGAATTTGGCAGCAGTAAGATGCTTTATTTAGCTATGCGATAATCTCCTTGGTCAGAATGCATGTAGACTTTAGCTCCCAGAATCCACCAGATAGGATGACCAGTGGCTGTGATCCAGAGGATCCCATGCATGAATGATAGTTCCACTTTTCCCCGATAACCTCCCCAGTTTTTGTTGTATCCTCCTCCTTCTGAATGCTCCTCGTTCTCCTGAAGCACCACTTTCTCCAAGAGGGGCCCTCTGGCCTTCAAGAGTAACTCCATAATTGGTGCAGGGACATTGGGTCTTCAGTGAGAATTTTAAAAACTCCATAGCTTTTTTTGTGAAGTTTTCAGGCTATGTGGCCGTGTTCTGGAAGATTTTATTCCTGTTGTTTTCCTAGAATCTGTGGGTAGCATCCTCAGGGTATGCTGGCAAAACATTAGGATTAAACTCTTCCAGAACATGGCCACATAGCCTGAAAACCCCACAAAAAACTATGGATTCTGGCCATAAAAGCCTTTGACTTCACAATCGCCACAGCACTTGAACTAAAAGGCAGCACAGACCAGCACTTTGTGCTGGCCTGACCGCAGACTAGGGCTGAGCATCCAGATGCTGCCCAGCTGCCATGACAACATCGGCCCATCCACATTGTGTGCACCATGATGACGTGTGCTGGGTGGCTTCCCTTCCAGGAAGCTGCCTAGAGCAGTTTCTTTTTGCTCCTGAGAGGGAGTGGATTGGTGCTGTTCCATGTGGCTGCTGTGGCACCAATCTGGGGCAGGAAGGGGCGGCTTCCAGCCACCCATCTGTACTACCCCTCAGTCTACCTGTATTATGGAAAGTCAGGGGTGGGAAAAGTGTGTCCTGTGGGCCTCATGTAGACCCCAGGGCCTTTTGTTGTGACCCACAGAACTCTCCAATATATGTTTTGCTCCAGAATGACTCCAACTGCACTCAAGTGGGCATGGAGGGCAGTTCCTTTAAGTTGGAAGCACCCCTGGATTTCCCAGGGGTCAAAAGCAATATGTGCAAAAAAATGCAAAAAAAAAAAAAAAAAAAAACCACCAAAAAAACATTTTGCCCTGAAATGCTCAAAAATGTCCACTGGAAATTATGGTGTGCATCCTCCCCAACATTTTGCAGGATGCATGGGATAATTTAGGCCCCAGAAAGGTCTTTTTTGAAATCCAAAACATGGTGAAAATGCCCCCCATATACCCTAGAGGCATTTGGGAGCATTTTATTTGTCAGAACAGGTGCAGCCCTCCAAGGTCTCCTAAGGAGCTAATGTGGACTCCTAGCCTTCTATTGTAGGTGTTGTCAGTACTGTTTAAATGTTGGAGCTGTGCACAGTGCACCAATTCAGTTTATGGAAATCAAGAAATTGGCAATACACAGAATGACTAGAGGAATACTTCGTAACCTAGACAAATACACCTTATGTAAGTCTCATGATCTTCCAGTATTCCCAGGGTGGTCCTCTGGCTATGGGATTCCAGGAGATGAAGCCTCCCCACAAAAAACCCTTTTCAAGCATTGATGACAGGTAGATATGGTTAGATTTGCATCCAAGCACAGCAATACTACACATTTAGCCTAGTATGTGACTTACACTGAAAGCATCCTGTTCACACTGCATAAAGAAGCACTTTGAGTTTATGAAATATGCATATTTCTGCATGTCAGAGTCGCACACAATATATAAACGAGTACTGCCAAACTAAGAATGAAAAATAGCACCATCTTCTTTTATCAGTGCTATGCAAGCCAATTTGTTTGAATAAACTAGAGTTATGCCCAGTCAATATACCCAGCCAAATGATTCTGCCAGTTATGAATTAGCTTATGGAAAAATCACTACATATTGCAGTAACTGAACCAACAGTATTTTCTGATCAGTCCATAAACTTTAATGGAAGTAGAGGTAAACTGTCAGAATCAATTCTGCAAATCTGTCCAAGAAAACCAAATATTTTCTTTGGCCAAATTAAGTGGAAATACATACTAAGTGTTTCTATATCAAAACCTAGTAAGTTGCTTCTTTTTTTGTGCAGGAAATGCTGGATTGATATAAAATATGATGTTATACAGCACCTAATGTTTGTAATTGCCTTGTAACAAAGATGACAAAGCCAAGCACAAGCATTTTTCAGTGACCGATGAGACAGAGCTAAGTACATTTAGGACCGTATCTCCCTACACATGCCAGCCTGAATGCTAATATCAGCAGGGGAGTGCTTTCTCTCAGTCCCTCTACATTTATATAGAGGCAGTACACTTTGTGCCAGCCTGACTGCATACTAGGGCTGAATTTGGGCGGAACATTCACAAGCTCCAAGCCCTAGTTTCACCTCCCCACCACCATCATTGTGTACACCCATCCATATGATGCATGCCATGATGACGCACAAGCAGTGCAGTGCCCAAAGGTTGCTGGCCAGAACGGGCATCACCATGGCACACAAATGCACCAGTGATGCCCCTTTGAGGAAGCTGCTCAGAACAGCATCTTTTGGGGTGCGGGTCGGTGCCACAGTGTGCGGCTGCTGTGGCACTGACCCAGGGCAAATAGGGGCAGCATTTAGCTGTCCGTCTTTATAGCCCCATCATCAGCCTTTTAATGGCTGAATTTTACTTGTTTAGTGTGGTGTTCTATGTTTTAATTGATTTTATTGGTTTCAACTATTCTGTTTTTAAACTGATGTTTTAGTGTCAGTAATATTTAATTATTACTTTTTACTTTTGTAATCAGTGTTTTAGATCTATCTTTTAAAATTATTGTAAGCTGCCTTGAATCCCATTTTGAGATATAAATCCACTAAATGAAATAATAAGTAATAAATAATTTTATCTCAACTAACATAAGATGTTTTTAAAGTGCTTAATATTGTCTATATACTACCTGTCATTAGGAGGCATGACAATTAGAAACAGAAATTGGAAAGTTAATTTTAAAAAAGTAATTAGGTCTTTGACTCATTATGTAGTCTATTTGTTATTTCTCATCAATTTTATTTCCTTTAAAAAATCTAACAAGGTAAAAAATGGCCTCAAATTTGAAAACACTCCCCCATGCTCCCAAAGGACTGCAAAAGTAACAGGAAAAACAAAAACAAATGATATATGGTACTTATTATATGTAAAAACTAACAATATTGCCAAATGTTAGTTACTTTACAAAGGTAACATCTTTGTGCCCCCATTACAATCAGAGTAACACTGTTATGGGTAACAGTGTTATAATGTTTGACTGCCAGGCTCAAATTACAACCATTTGACACCCATAATAGCATATTTCAAACCAAGATAAGAGGAATCGGGCCTATATCAGCATCTTTGACTGCCAGCAGAAAAAACAGGCAAAGAGAATTGTGAACAATCTTGTATGTCTAAACTCATTGTTGGTGTAGCTTACTTTGATCTCTCTGACATTAGCATCATTCACCTGTCCAGACAGAGATCAGCTTTGTACAATGGACATACCAGCACTGATCAAAGCCTCTGACCATGGCACATTTGTTGTGCAGTGAAATGCAGGTGTGTTATACCAGTGGCATCACTAGGTTGGTGTCAGTGCGGTAACCCAGTGTGATCATTTGTTGTCATCTCCAGGCAGGTAGCCACCTCAGGGGAGACAACATAGGAAAAGTGCAGGAGGAGAGAGGTGAGGTGATGGAGGGAGAAGCAGCAGCAGCAGGCAGGGAGGGGTGATCGCCATCCACCCTCCCCTCCTGACTGTGGGAAGTGGAGGAGTCCGTGACTTCTGCCACCGCACCCCATCCCCACCAGTCCACCCCCACCCTATCCTAACCAGCCCACTCTCACTTGCGTAGCAGTTGTTCACCCAGCTGTGTCTGCCTTGGCTGTGGCGTCTTCTGCCTTGTGCTTCTCCATCATCTTTGGCTCGCTTGGCCAAGGTCAAGAGAGCTAAATGAAGTGGATAAGCATGAACTGGGGATGGTGGCAGTGAGCCAGTTGCAAGATGAGTGGGGGAAGGGGCAGCCAGACCTCACCAGACTACCTATTAGGGATCTAGATCATATTGAATGTGTGTAACTGAATCTGAAGACTGGGAATACATTGGGAATTCTGATAGTATACCATCTGCCCTGCTGCCTATCAGACTCCCAGGCCAAGCTCATGGAACTGGTTCTGGATTTGATATTGGAGTAACCCAGACTTTTGGCTTTAGACAATTTCAGCATCCCATTTGAGGCCAGTCTGTCCGGCGCAGCTCAGGAGTACCTGGCCTCCATAACAAACATGGATCACCCCAATTGGTCTCGGGAGTGTTTTCATTTCTGAACAGATGGATTTATAGTGATTAGATGGATTAGAAGTGATTAATAACCCAGAATTATGGACAAATCGTTTTCTGATCAAAGTCAACATCACAGCTACTGTCTTTCCTTCAGGGGTAATGGACCTATTAAAATAAAAGATTAAGAGATCAGCACTTAAGCACTGGTAAATTGCTTTAAAATGTTGAGGAAGCATACATGTGTGAAAGCCTGGCACACTTCCTCAACATCGGGGAATCATCTGCTCACCTCCAGCATCCCTAAATTGTTTGGGGAGAGGAAGTTTCCTATGAACCCAAACTTTAATAGTCAGCCCTCGAAGGCTAATGGGCCTTCAGGACTCCACAAAGCCTTATATGGCTGGTATCTGAAGGGCAATTTCAGTTTCCTAAGGCTTCAGCCTTTGTCAGAGAAACAAAAATATTTAAATGTAAAAAATATCAAAGTCAAGCCTGTTAGGGTCTAGCTTTAAAATCAGAGAGCAGCAGAAACGTGCTCTTGTCTATGCTTTCCTATGAAATGAGACTACTCCAAAAACAACACAAATAGCTTGTAGTTTGAACAAAAGTTTACTAATGGTTTTAATCTACATATATAAATACTATATCCTAATATAGGTAGTGAATAGTTCAGGTACTGGTAAAAAGAAATCTTTATCTCACCATCTTTCCAAAGAAAGTTGAGAGAGGAGGAATATGGAAAACCAACACTTCAGTTGAAAATCTTGGAGAGAATGTCTGTTAGTCCAAAAGGGGGAGTGACCTAAATCATATGATTAATTTGAATGAGAAAGAGAAAGAGAGGGAATACTTTGCATGCAAGAAATTCGTACCTAAGGAGGGGGGGAAAGAATGCAAAGATCTTCTGTATTTCTGGGGATGCTTTAATCTGTGGATAAAGAATCCACAGATATGGAGAGCCAACTGTATATTAAAATCACTCCACTGGCTTCCAATTAATTTACAGGCAAAGTACAAAATATTGGTTGTTACTATTAAAGCTCTACATGGTTTGAGTGCTGGTTCACAATGAAATCATCTTCTCCATATAATCTACCATGCACACTCAGGCCTTCTGGGAGACATTTAATTCAGTCAGCCAGGACTAGGCTGGCAACTGTTATCAAAAGGACATTTCCTTCAACTGCACCCAAATTGTGGAATGGCCTGCCAGAAGAGATTTGACAGCTGGATACACTGTCTGAGTTTAAAATAGCATTAAAGGCCAATCTCCCGAGCCTATACAGGTTATGAAGATAATTTTAAAATTATGAATTTTAATTTATAAATTGATAGTTTTATATGTGTTTTTAACTGATGCTATGCTCTTGTAACTGATTATGTATTTTAATTGGTGTTTGTGTTTTTAACTGTGTTATGTGTTTCTTTGTTATTGTATTTAAATGTATTGTCCTCCACCTCAGTCCATATGCAGAGATGAGCTTGTTGTAGTAGTAATGTGCTTTCAAGTTGTTTCTGACTTATGGTGACCCTATGAGGGAGCTATCATCGGGTTTTCTTGGTAAGATTTGTTCAGAGTTCATTTGCTTTTGCCAACAGGATGTCCTAGATGTCTCTCATTCACAGGGTTGACATCAATGAATGCTAGTCTGATATCATATAAATACAACAACAAATCAGCCATTCTAATGTCTGTCTCCTTACCTGAACTGACAGAGGTGAATTGGAATCAGTGCTGTAGGACACTTCAACATCCATGTTGGAAATGCTTTTTTAAAGCATATTAAGATGTCATGGCTGCCACAACAGTGATTTTATAACATCATAACTTTAAATTTTAAACATAAAATAAGTAATCATATCTCACAGTTTTGTTGGCAGAGTTGTGAAGCTGTTGGAATAATAAATCATATGTGGTTGCAGTGCCAAAGTATTTCTGTATTGCCTCCCAGCCCACAAGGGCTTCTGAGGTGATGAACATATGAAAAGCAATTAAAACAATACAAAAAGAAATGATTTTAAAAACACATTGATATAGTCTTTTAAAATTCTAAAAAGCGGTCTAAAAACAATCCTAGAATTAATTGGCTGACTGTGTTGTGATTTGTCATCTAGATTGTCTTGTCTCTTGTTTTCTTTTGTCTTTGACAAATAAAACAAAATAGAGTAAACTTGCCTACTCTAGTTAGAGGCTAGCAAGTTGATTTAGGCTTAAGAATTTGAGCAAAAGGTTATGTAACCCTTCACTTTTAGGCTGATTTTTCCATTCACCCTTTTAATGCTGTTTTTCTATTCCTTGTGGTCCTTGCATTTTTTTTCCTTACAAAAGAAAAGATATTTCATTGGAAAAGTAGACCTGCAGGGAAAGTCAGATTTGCTATTCCAGCCAAATTTGCATCCCCCTGGCAGCTGCATGCAGTTACAAAAAAAAAAAAAAAAAGTGGGGATACAATAAATATCTGCCAGGAGACTTATCCACACGTCTCCAACATCTCATTTAATTTAGTTCCTCCTCAAACTGAAATCTTTACTTCACTAGCACTCTGTCATCCTGGGCATGATCCAGCCCAATACTGATTTTTAGCTTTGTTCATTTCAGTAATAAATGCATAGGAGAGATTAAGTGTGTGTGAAAGCTAGGCTGTGGAAGAAAGTAATAGGACAAAGAGTTTCATTCTCCTTTGCGGAAAAATTGTTATTTTGCTTGCCCTGCTAAAAAAATTCAGTGCTGCTTAAGATTCACATTGTCGTTCCTTTATTTATCTAGCTACAGTTCCCATTCTGCTGTGTCCCATTGCAAAGATTCAGCCTGGGTGGGTACAACTTTAGAAATAGAAGGAGCAGATTTCTAAAGGGGCTTTTTTAAGCCTCAAGTTTAGATGTATTTTTTTCTCCTGGATCTGTAATGACTGGTTCTTTTCTGCTCTTTTCTTGGTGGTAATTTTACTCTGCATTTTGTAGTTTGATCTTCCCCTCTCCATCATATACAGCAACTTGTAATGCAGGTTAGTCTGGACAAAGTGACTGAGGCAAAGTCAACCCAGGAGGTTTGTGGCTAAGTGGACAATTTTCCTCAGGATCCTGAATGATGCTGGAGTGCAGTTTACAAGTACCTCACTCCAGACCATATTGGGTGCACATGATCAGAATCCTAGTCCAAAACCTAGGTTGAGAAAAGTTGTATTACATTCATTGTATTGTTAATAATTTTTAAAGAAGACCTCTCCTTACATATGCTGGTGGACTCTTCATCTTTGGAGTTCATTAAACAGAGGTTTATGGGTGTTAATCCAGGCATGTTTTAGTTCTATATTCCTGCATGGCAGGGGGCTGGAATAGATGGCTCTTGTACTCCTCTCCAGCTCTGTGAATCTAACATTTCACATATCTGCACAATGGTTGAGGTTTGCTGGAGGGGCACTCTTTCTGTCTCATGCTGTTTTATTCTTGTATTTTTTAATTTGCTGTACCCCGCTCTGAGTATCCTATTAGAGGAGTGGGTTATAAATAAGCCTTATTATTATCACGTGTCAGGATAATATGCTGTTGAAGGATGTGAGAGAGGGGCTTCTCCGATATGGCACCCCAGTTATGGAATAATCTCTTCTTGGTAGCCTTAATGCTGTCATTCTACTGCCAAGTGAAATCACTGTTTTGTTTTTGTTTATATAGCTTTAAACTGATCAGGCAAATGTTGTTGTACATCACTCCAAGATCTTTAGATAAAGGGATGGATATAATTATTTAAATAAATGAATGAATAAATATACTGGTAAACTAAATATTTTTGCACAGAAGTGACAATTGAAATCAGAGTAGGAAGGCTGCAGGCTGCATGTTCATGAGGATATGTACCAATCTGGGCTGGTTACACACATGCTTAGTTTACTGAAAATCATCATATCTCAATTTTCCAATGGCCAGTCTTTAGGGCTGGTAGTGGAGGAGGAGATTTCTGTGAAAGATGAGCCAGGTTTTGCCATAGTAGTTAATTCTTTGCTTCCTTTGCCTGTAAATTGATTACTGGAGATGGATTTAATTAACAATGCACACTCACACACTGCTTTTGGCAGCATCCTACTTCTCAGCTTGGAGAAAATCATAGAGATAAACAGATTAGTGTCTTTACCAACTGAGAGAGGAGAAAGAGCAAACTTTATCAGATAAGCAAACTCATTTGGTAAGCAGCCAGGTAAACCTGAGCCCAATGTTAACCATATTTACTCCCCTGTAACTATACTAATAAAACTAAGGTGAGGATCCTTTTTTTTCACTCAAGGATGAACAGTTCACATTCCTCTAGATGCTGTTGGATCCAGCTCCCATGGACCCTCAGCATTGGCTAGACTTGTTTGAGACAATGGGAGATAAAGTCTAAAAACATTTGGAAAACTGTAACCTCTCCTATCCCTTTTTTACAGAGGTCCCTCCGCGTGTTATGCTACAATACGGAATGGGATGGATTCCTAAATAAATTTTATTGTTGTTATTTGCCTTCAATTGTTTCTAACTTATGGTTACCCTAAGGCAAACCTATTATGGTGATTTTTTTGTCTCTCTCTCTCTCTCTCTCTCTCTGTGTGTGTGTGTGTGTGTGTGTGCAAGATTAGTTCAGATGGGCTTTGCCTTTGCCTTCCTTGCTTACTTGCCCAAGGATACCCAGTGGGTTTCCATGACTGTGGGTTTCCATTCAGGCCTTGGTCTCCAAAGGTATAGTTCAACACTTAAACCTCTACATCACAGAGATATATGCATTTCCTGTATACATTTACTTAAGTATAAGACTTCTTTAATTTAGTAGGACATGCATATGTCAAATGGCTATATCATGTGCTGAAAACAGAGTTAGCCCTTCCAAAAGGACTTATTATTTGAAACCTCATTTCAGAAATCTAAGATTTGCAGCAAGTCCTCGACAACCTATCTACTGGGTGAAGCATGTGGGGTAAAAAGAATAGCCAGAGGCTGCTCTGGCCCTGATCACTCTGGGACCAAGGCGACCGGGTGCCGCAGTCCTGAAGCCATCCGCTGCCGCAGTCCCAAATGGGCCACTGGCAGGAGTGGCTTTTTGCCGCTCAATTTTGGGCTGGCTTCAGGCCACCTTAAGCAGCCTCAAAGCAACTTCTAGATCATTTGGGGGCATGCATCATTTGAATGCCACCCCCTCCCCAAAGTGCCTGGAAGGTGCTTTATTTGGCCTGTGTGTTTCAGGGCACTGTCAAGGTTTTCTGGAACAAAAATAACAGAGTACATAGCACCTTTATTGTTATTATTTGCCTTTGAGTCAACTTTGACCCATGGCAACTTCATGAATGAGATACCTCCAAATTCCTCTATCCTCAGCTGCCTTGCTCATGTCTTGCATATTCCTGGTTGTGTCTTCCCTGATTGAATCTCTCTATCTGGAATGAGGTCTTCTTTTTATCCTACTGCCTTCTACCTTAACAAGTTTTATTGTCTTTTCTAGTAAGTCATGTCTTCCCATTATATATCCCAAGTATAACAGCTTCAGTTTTAGTCATTCTGGCTTCTCAGATAACTAAAGACATTAATTTGTCTTTTTAGCAGTCCACAGTATCCACAGAATACTTCTCCAGAACCACATCTCAAACGAGTTGATGCTCTTCCTGCCAGCTTTCTTCCCTGTCCAGACTTCATATCCATATATAGAAATGGGAAATACTGTACCATCCTAATTTTAGAATTCAGTGAAATATTTTTACATTTCATAATCTTCTCTAGGTCTTTCATAGCTGCCCTTCCAAATCCTAATCTGCTTCTGCTTTTATGACTGCAGACTCCACTCTTATTAATGATTAAGCCAAGGTTTGAAGAACCTTGAACTACAGTATATTAATGTCTTCATTGTCTACCTTAAAGTTATCAAAATCCCAGGTGGTCATTACATTATTTTTGGGTTTTTTTTAAATGTTC
Organism: Urosaurus nigricauda; assembly: GCA_034509955.1. Classification (NCBI taxonomy): domain Eukaryota; kingdom Metazoa; phylum Chordata; class Lepidosauria; order Squamata; family Phrynosomatidae; genus Urosaurus; species Urosaurus nigricauda. The sequence goes on from JAOEGL010000003.1 coordinate 91,730,187, forward strand.
AGCTGTAGGCCTGCCTTTGTACTTTCTTCCTTGACTTTTTCAATTATCATTCCAAGTCTTTGCTATTTTCTGTTAGTAGTATGGTGTAATCTTAGATTACTTCCTTCTTCCGTACCTAATCCTGCTTTAACTCTGTGGTTCTGTGACTTCTATGATATACATGTTTTGGTATAGAAGGTAAATAAAACCACCTTACATGTTAATAATTTTATTATGGGGTACTTTGTTCTACTGCATTTTCCCATTATTCATTTCTATGGCTAGCACTATTTTTTCCTGGTCACTGTTTTCAAGGCAACCCTGTAAAAACAGACCTCAACTGTTGCAAGGTTGTACTCAGTGGATGAAAACTGAAAGACAGGGAGTATTATTTTCTCCAGAACACTATAGTAGCACACCATGGCTCATATCTCAGTTTCTAGAAGGGAACATCTAGGGGCTGTGCAGACTGTCCTATAAGGCTGGCCTGGGGGTGGAGTTGTGGTGTGGCATCCATACAATGCACACCTTGACTCTGCCCCCATGACAGCGTGATGCCGTGTGCCAATCCATATGGTGCGTGATGTCACGGCACTACTCTGGTGCTGCATTTACATGACACAGAACCAAAGGAGTATCTTAAAGCCACAGGATCATGGCTATCACATCCTTTCTAGGGTGCAAAAAAGAGCCAATTTTTGCAGCTCCTGTTTTACACCCTGGGAAAGCCAGATTGGGGCTGTAGCATGCAGTTGCATGCTGATCTGGCTCTAAAAGGTGCGGCTATAGGCCACCCTGTATGGGCGGTCTGCACAGCCCCTTACTTTATTTTTTAAAAAACTGTAAACTTTTTTCTATCTATCAATTACAGTTAATGGCTTTAGCAGGCATTGGACTGCATACCTGGAAACGGTAAAACCAGTCTAACAATCCTACGGCAAATATCTGAAGAATTGTTTCTTCCCTTTCCCCTAAAGAATGTGCTGCGTATCAACAAAAATTCAACCAGTTTTTGTTGTTGGTTTTGTTTTTTGTTTTTGTTTGTTTGCTTGTTTGTTTTTGCTAGGGTGGAAAAATCTGAGAAACTCAGGCAAGATCTGTCTGGGAGTCAAAATGCTTAGTTGGAAATTTGGAGGCATCTTTTTGGATGCCTGTCCATTTGCTGAATGGTGATTTATTTGAAGTATTTCTTAAGTGAATTACCATTTAATTCTAATATGCATATATGTGCAAATAAAGTTGTATCATAAAAATCCTTAATACCCTATGCCAAAGAAACCAAAACCCATGGCAATGCTTGTATCCCTGCAGTTTTTGCCACTTTGAAGTGGAGTGCGCATACATAAGAATATGCTGATTTGGTGGTTTATGAAAGCAAACCAAATCACTGGGGTTTTCACATGCGCTCTCTCTCTTTCTGTCTCTGCCCCCCCCTTGAATAGAAGGGCATGTTACCCAAAGAAAGGTGAGAAACTAGGGGTTCCCCACCAAATTTGTAGATGTTGGGAAAATTAGCTTTTGCAAGAGACTGGGTAACTTTTAGGACTATTTGCACCTGTTTATACCAATAATAACTGAGGAGAATTCCAGGTCTCAGGTGAGTTAAGATTGTTTTGTTCAGAAAAACACAGAGGGCAGTCATGCACATACAATTCCAATTTGCACAGAGACAGCATTCAGAGCTAACCAATATAGAAATATGGAAACAGGATAGTAGACTTTGTGGGGTTCACAATGGGGTGATAATTAGCTGTCTGATGAATAGATCATGGAAAGCTGGAATGGCTCAGACTGAAAGGTTAGTGGGTGGCACACTGGTCAGAATACACAGAGAGAAGCCTGTGACAACTGTATGTTCTGAAACCCATAATTATACCTAAAATCTCACCTCAAGTGATATTTTGTAAGATAACAAAGACTGGATGCCCTTTCCTGGGAATCAACAATGGGATTCTGGACTAATTGATTATTTTAATTTTAGTGTGGCAAAACCAATGATTAGATCAGGATATCCCCAAGACGGATGGACAAGGAAGTTTGACTTGGAACACAACAGAGGCAGGCAGGAGGAGATTGGCTTGCTGCTTTGGGTGCAAGATCTTTTTTCTCAAGGTGCAAGAAGAAATGCAGATGACTTGGGGAAAGGAAGAGGCACTTAGTACACCCATTTAGATTTGCTTGTCTTATTACCTGGATGTGCACATGCCTTGGTCACTCTCCTTTTCTCCTGGGAGTCCGATCTAGTTTTCCTGAAAGGTCATTGATCTCTCAAGAACATGTTGACTCTAGATATGAGATATAAAATATGGGGACCCCAAAATACAGTGCATGGTATGTAGGGTGTGTTAACTGCTATGCAAACACTTATTAGGACAGTGCCCAAAACATCCATAGAAAGAGATGAAAAATGTAGGTAGCTGTGTTGATTCACATCAACAAACTAGTTCTTGCCATTTTCAGTCCTATCAGAAACAGTTTTTTTTGTAGAGCTTATAGAACTTTCAGGATCAAGCCACCCCAAAATGATTTGCATCATAACAATGTATTGTTGCTGGTACGTTCAGTCCTCCATACTGTAAGATAGGAGGTGTCAAATGACATCGTTTTTCCCTACTAATGAAAAATTACTGGTACTTCAAGCGTGTGTGGCCTAACTCCATTACACTACTGCACATTGTTCCCAAACAAACTTCCCTTCAGGTAGCTTCTACCTTTAGGCTGGTTTGGCTTTGATAGGGTTATAGTGTTGTTATTTCTGGTTGCCTTCAAATCATTTCTGGTTTATGGTGACTGTAAGATCCTAAAACCCTATCCAGGGTTTAGGGTGCTTAGAGTATGATGCACCCAAGGTCATCCAATGGGTTTCCGTGTCTGAGTGGGGAATCAAATTCTGGCCTCCAGGGTCATAGTCCAATGCTCAAACCACTACACCATGCTGGTAGGATTATAAAAGCAACTGATTTCCTTTCCATAGTTCAAAACATATTCTGTTCACTTTTTATCAGCACCTTGAAATGCCAACATGCATATTAGTGAATGTGTTAGTTACATAGGAGTGAGATGTTTAGAAAGTAAATAAAATAGTTATTGATTTCTTAAAATGTAAACTACTACAAGGCTGTAATGAAAAACTGCTCCAGAGGTTACAGTGTTTACTGGATGAAAGTACAATATGAGCATATACTATAATTTTGCCCACTTTATTCCATTTTGTTGCAGCAAAGGAAGTACAAAAATAGCATTGGCCATTAAAGCCTCAACATTGGATCTTACTCCCCCCCCCCCCCCAATTCTCTTGATTAAAATTTAAGCTAGAGCAGAGTTTGGCATCTGCAACAACTGTGTCTTGGGTACAACTGTATCTAATTCCAGAACTTGGTTCTGTTTGCTTGGCAGAACCCATTTTTACACCCACTCACAACAAATAACTTGAGATCTAGGCAACCAGGGCCTTTATTTGACTATGATTTGATCTGAACCCCCATCCTACAACCTTTTGCATTTTTTCAGTGCTTTTGATTGTCTTGCTGTAATTTCTTATATGTGTCTTGCTACAATATTTATATTACCCTTGTAATCTTTACCAAATCCTTGGGGGAAAAAACAGTTTGGAAAAACTATCCCTGTGTCACAATTGGACAATTCAGGTTACAAAGACAGAGACTTCCTTAAAGGAAGAATAGGAAATCTTTGTCTTCCAGATGTTTTTGCCTCCAATTCCCATCAATTCCACTCAGCATGGTTTGTGGGAGCTGACAACCAAACCACCCGAGATGGAGAACCACTGATCTATTGATTTCATAGAAGAGATGACTGATTTATTCAGGAAAGTCTTGTTTTACTGGTTAGCCCTTGGTTGCCATCTCCATTTTAAGCCTTCCTTTCTTAGAGTAAGTGCTAGATTCTGAAAATATGTATGGATTGGAATTTTGTTTAAAAATGCATATAATTTTACCCATTAATATTAAAACACTGCAACCATCTTGGGATTTCAAACTGATGTACTGTGCTGCAGAATAATAGGGTTGAGGTTTTAATGGCTGGTCACTGAACATTGGTATGACAGTATAGATCTGGAAAATACAAGAATTCTACATTTCACTTTACATTTGTTCTTTGTACTCAAATATATCCACAGCTCAGTGGGACATAATCATGACATCAATTAATGCATGGCCTAAAGAGATAGATACAACAATTTAATAACATTTTGAAAGTGCTGTGCTTTATTTCCCAACATACCCCATAATATGGCAAATGCACAGACTTGTAAACATAGTTAAACTCACATTTATTGAAATGGCATCACCGTTCACATTGAAATTTTACAACTGTACATACTGCTGATTTCAGAAGGAGGGCTGATAAGGCCCCAGTAAACACAACTCTCTTCACATTTTTGAACAACATGAATTAATACTGCAATAAAAATACTTAAGAGATTCTGAACCATTCTAATCAGTGGCTGTCTTTGCACATACCTCTCCTTAGGTCCCTTTTATAGTTCTAGTGCTATGGCTCCACTTTAACTGCTATGGAAACAGCCTACAGAATTCTTGGATTTGGAGTCGAAAGAGGGGCATTTAATGTTTTCAGCCAGAGAGCTCCTCTGGTGCCTCTGACCAAACCACAAAGCCCACGATCCCTTAGGAGTCAGCCATGGCAGTTAAAATGGAAACACAGTGCTTATATTGTCATTTTATTTTATTTTATTTTATTTTATTGTATGGAAAGAAACAAAGTTTTTTCACCACTATCCTGTTTTATGAAGAGGGAGTCCCTGTGAATTTAATGGGATTTGTTTCTTAGCAAATATGCTCACAGCATTGCTACATTATTTTAATGAAGAAGTAAGCAATTGCTGGTTCCAAAGCCAATGCTTGATCCTGGGTCCACCTGGGGGCTGCATGGACTCCCCCCAAATGTCCCCATGGAAGTGGTCAAAACTCTAATGTAAAATGATGCAAAGAGATTCTGTAGCCCAGTTCAAAGGCGAGTTGCTGTTTTTGAGGGCTTTCAAAAGAAATAATTTAGTCTATTTTCTTTTTCTTTTTTTCTCTTTTTTTGTCTCCCCCCCCCCCCCACTTTTTTTGTCAGAAAAAGTGTTCCAGGAAGCCTGAAGGGGTCATGGGACATAAAACAGCATAATCATAAAGTGCAAAATCATAAAGGTGTTTTCTCTTCCATAGTTGGAGCCAAGGAGTGTGTATGGAATTTGAAGCCTAATGTATTAATGTTTGTGTTTGAGAGAGAGGGCGAGAGAGAGAGAGAAAGAAAAAGAGAGGAGGTGGTATAGTGGGTTGACTATGGGGACTATCACAAGGGGGGAAATCAGCGAATTAAAAAGGCATTTTCCAGGGAAAGTTGCATGATCGCGGCAAAAACTTTCACACAGTGTTGCTATCTGAGATGAATGGTTTGTTGCTAGAGCATTCCTGGTTCTTCCCAGGGTAAGTCCTCTAGATCACGACAATGTCTGAAAACCTTTGCTACAATTGTGTGACTTTCCTGGAAAAATATCCTTTTAATCTCCTGATTTTCCTATGACCATGGAGACCAGGGTTCAGTTCCCTACTTGGCCATGGAAATCCACTGGGAAAACTTGGATGAATCAGACTGTCAGCCTGAGAAAACCCCACGATAGGGTCGCCATAAACCTGCAATGACTTGAAGCCAAACAAATGCACAAAAGAGAGAGTAAGAGAGACACAGGACTCTTTCAAATGGGGAGGAATTTCTCCCAACTCCGAATGGAGCCAATGCGGATTTATGTAAATTCGCTTGTTTAGCAAATTTACATGAACCCCTGCTCCGTTCGGAATTACTTCCCATTACCCGAAATTAACCCCCTCCTGCCCGAATTTGCATGCGAAGCTTTAATTCGCAATAAGGTAAAACCCATGATTGCATTCGAATTGGCTTCCCTCCTGCCCGAATTTGCATGTGAAGAGTTAATTTGCAATAACGTAAAACCCATGATTGCATTCGAATTGACCTTAAATTATACTTCCAATTTAGCCTTGTATGAAAGAGTCCACAGACACACATATGTGGACTTGATAAGAATTCAGGATCTCATCCAAGGATAAAAAAAGCACACCAACCAAACTGTGCCAGTGACCATACTCTCTCTCTAGCCATGCTTAGCTGATCTTTGTTTTTTTGTTGTTTTGTGTTTCCAAGTCATTTGCGATGTGTGGTGACCATATCTCATGGCCTTCTTGGCAAGATTTGTTCAAAGGGGGCTTGTCATTGCCTTCCTCTGACACTAAGGGCATCTGACTTGCTCAAGGAGGTCACCCAGTGGGTTTCCATGACTAAATGGGGATACAGACCCTGGTCTCCCAGAATCCTAGCCCAAGCTTCAAACCACAACACCACATTAGCTCTCAACAGCTGGACCAACAGTGTGAGAATCATGTGGCTGTTCAGATGTTATTGAACTTCCAGCACTGTGTGTTGTTAGCTATTCTGCCTAGGGCTTCTGGAAACTGTAGTTGAACAATATTTGGAGGCCCACACAAATGCAACAGTATAGCTCCACTGCACAATTATAGCCATTTTACAGTAACTATCTCTGTCCATCCTATGGAATCTTGAAGTTTGTGAGATGCTCAGATACTCTGCTCTCCTGATGTATAGCATTAAAGCTCCCCAGTTCTAAGTCCTTCATGATACGACTAAATCCCAGGATTCCTCTAATGTGACAGGTAAAGAGATAGAGATATGATAGATAAAGCAATAGAGATGTGACAGGTAAAGTGGTATCAAACCACTGTAACTGTGTAGCATGGACATGCCTCAAGTGTACTGCAGTTCTACCTTGGCCACTAGCCTTTTCCAATTTGTACAGGGACTTCCCACTTTAGAAAGGGGATAGAAACATCTTTTCCACGCAGTACTGGAAGGGAGTGTTTAGAAGGAAGGGTTCCTAAGATGGCAGGCAGGAGAGCTGTCCCCACATTGGATTCTACGGGGGCTGCATGGCCACATTAAAAAGAGAAGAGAACTCGCGTATCTTAAACAAACTATACCTGCCAACATTCTGTCTTCCATCCACCTTTTACTGGTAGAGAAGCACTGTTCTCTTTTTAATGCTGCCTCCCAATGGGAGATACCAGGCCAGACGTATTTGCCAAAGCTCTACATACCAAAAAGATTTCTGATCCATAATTTCTTTACATTTCTCTGACTGTGGCTACCCAAGGTTGCAGAGCTTGGGAAAAGTTATTTGTTTGGACTATAGATCCCAGACTCTCCCCAGCCAGCATGATCAGTGTCCCATGCTCTGTTAAAGGCTGTAATGCCTTCATCACATACTTCTAAGCAATGGGAATTAAAATGGTTTGGCATATTACAATGCAAATCCCTAAAAAGAAAGCGTGAGTGTGGGCAGCTTTTCAAGGCCACATTAAACCTTGCTCAGTAACATGCTTACATGTGCTACATCAGGGGTGGACATTATGCAGCCCTCGTGGTGGTTTTGGGACTGCAGTATCCAGCATCCCAGCCAGTTTGGCCAATGGTGAGGAATACTGGCAGTCCAACAACATCTGAAGGCTTGTATAAATCGCAACCTTGCTCTGAGTCCATTTTGTGGTCACTTCCTAAGACATCACTTTCTGCATTACCCTCAATACTTGCTAGAGCAACCAGCAGGCAGGTAACAATGGATGAGCATGACTCCTTTTAACATCTGATGCATCTTATACAGTACCCTCATGGCATAGGTGGTTGCCATTGATAAAACTGAATGTTACCATTGATTGGTTGGTACTCTTGAGGGATGCCATCCGCGTCGTGCTTCTGCCCATGCTCTGGGACCGAATGAGAGCCGGGGCTTTGCAACATCTCAGTTGATGATTGAACTGTTTACGAAAACTCTTGCTGAGCAGGTAGAGTGCAAAAGGGTTGATGCAAGAGTTAGCGAATGCCAGGATTCGAGCACAGAGGGAGGTGATAAAATGCAGGACAGATGTGTCCACCTCAGAGTAATGGTATGACCGATATAAGTAGATGATGTGGTTAGGAAGCCAACAGACAGCAAAGATACAAACAAAAACCAGGACAGTCTTGGCTAGGCGTTTTCGGGATTCCATCTGAAAAGAGCAAAAGAGATTTTATGTTAATTGCACTGCATGTAATATGGGAAGCTAGTTTTACTTTTAATTTACCCCCCCCCCCCCAAAATAGCAGTGTTTGTGCATTGAATTTGCCGTTCTTGAAAATATATTGGTGCTTTATTTTATATTATATTTGAAAGAAAGTATTTTCCCTTGAGACAGATTCCTTTCAAATACAGTGGGCCCCTTGTTATCTGCTGGGGTTTGGTTCCAGTAGCCCCTGTGAATAACAAAATCCGTGGATGCTCAAGTCCCATTTAATACAATGGCATAGCAAAATGGTGCCCCTTACATAAAATGGCAAAATCAAGGTTTGCTATTTGGAATGTATACTTTTTTTGGAATATTTTCAAGGCGTGTATGCTTGAATCCATGTATAAAGAATCCATGGAGAAGGAGGGCCAACTGTGCATCTAGAAGCCAGTCCTAAACTGTGTTTACTGATAAAGGTAGAGCTGGACTGCAGCTTCAGAATCCACTGGACTATTTGCGGCTCTGTGAAAGTTTCTGTCAATCCCAAACTACAGTGAGAAAATAATGGGCCAGCCCAGGCTTTGTACCTACCTATAGTTAGCAAGATGGACAACTACAAATAACAGCCCATTTCAAACCCAAGGCAACCTGGTTCAATGTACTAGCTCTGTTCCTGTACTGGTAGTTTGAAAATTGTACAATGGAAGTATGGGGGCAGAGTTTGGAAAGTTATTTTAAAAGTAATTAGTTACAATTATAGTTTTAAGCTCCCAAAGTAGTTATTAATTTGATAATTGTACCAATGAAAACATTGGAACAGCAGCAAAACTTGGAATCATACTTTTAAAAAGGTAATTAACTACAGTTATAGTTTCAAGCCTCCCCACAAAGTAGTTATTATGTACTTTCTCATTTTTAAAAGTAACAAAAACAAAAACTTGTAGTTAATTTTTTTAAAAAAAACTCTGAATGCCAAGCCATTGACCTATGGAACAGATCACACACTTCTCCCATCTACTTTGTCATCACCTCCAAATCTAGAAAAGATCTAGAGGGTGCAGCATGAGATAAAGGACAAGAAGCACATCAAGCTCATGGTATCCATCATGGGTGGATGGTAGATGTACCTTTGGATTTACTTGTGAGCCCTATCCAAACCAGTACAGACACTTTCTTATATTCTGGCCCCAGAAAGGATGAGGAATATAGGGCACTGCAGTCCAATAACATCTGGATGGCCACATGATTCCTATTCCTGACCTAGCAGTTGGTCAGAATGACTGTGTTCAAAGCACATTTCCACTCCCAGTCCATAGATAACTGTATCATGGGCTATTTAATACTATTCTAAAGTGAGGATTACAGAAAACAGCCACTTCGCTTCTCTCTTTTCTTCATTCTTTTCTTTTTTGCCCCTCTTCTGCCTGCCTGTGTGCTTCTTCCAGACCTATCTCAGACAAATGTCCTTGCTCATCACTATCCTCCAACTTATTTTGTCTCAAGGAAGGGAATGGACAATGTGTCCTCCCCCTCCTGATGTTGTTGAACTACAGCGCCATCATTCCTAATGTTGGCTATGCTAAGGGATCTTGTAGCATCTTTGAGACTAAGGACTGTATCACATCAGGCTTCTAAGGCACCACAATCATGTTAGTCTAAGTAGGAAATGGAGACATACTGCATTGAGTACATTCATTATCACATAGCTTTTCACATAGCGGCTTCTGTTCTGACCTTTGCCTTCCTCATACCAGCCTCCATAACACCACCTCCTTGCCCTATGCCCTTCCCAGCATGCCTTTCAGTCTGTTTTTGTTTTCATTTTTATTTTTAGCACAATTGCACAACATGGCAATTGGGAAGCCATGAGAATGAGCGTTCCAGCAACAAATGGACAACAGACCACTGGACTACAGGACAGATACAGTGTCGTTTGATAAGGTATGGCCACAGATGCTACTTTCATGCTTTAATTCCACTTTTCTAATCTTGGGAGAAAAAGCTCAATTGAAAGAAAGACTTTGGCAGCTTAAGTTTTCACAGACTTAAATCTAGTTCATCAGATGCATTCTATCTGCTACCAACTTCTTTCTCTCAGTTATACAACAAGATCCCATTGCATATTGACTCAGGCTAGCATGGCTATGTCTTTGAACTGGCTATGCTAGCTAGGACTAGTAAAAGGTGTACTGTAACAGCTTAAGAAGGCCACATGTTCTCCCTATCTGCTCAAGATAGATCTCTTTTGGAACTACACAACCTCAACACATGACTATAGCTGGGTTTTTCACTTTGATTTACTATGGGTCAACATGACAGATTACAGAAGGAGTAAGCAAATGTTGGAAACTATATGGGGGCATATTAGCCCCTACCCAGAGAATTTGGAGTTCTACACCCCCCTGCTGCATCACCTCCAAAAATTAAAAAAAAAATGCTCTCAAATACCCTCAAATAAAGGGTGAGGAGGACATTTCACTATATTTTTGTACCCCAGGCCTTTTAGGACGAGGAGGAGCTTTAGAAAAAACCTAGGAAGTGATAGAACTTTGGGGGGTCCCCCCCCCAAATCATTTTAACTCCCAGAAGGTCACATACAGCCCATGGCTCTCAATGTTGGTGGCAAGACTTAGGGGCAGCAGGCAGGTATGTACAGAAAAATGGATTGGTGGTCAGATAGATAGTCATAGAAGAATCAATCAATAATGAGTTTAGTTTCTCAAAAGGCTGCTGGTCCACCATGAAAGAAACAAGCAAAGTACTGCTAAAGCCATTTCAGTGTACCACTGTCACTTTGAATCATGTATGGTGCTGACCAGAAGAAGAAATGTGTTTGGCATGAACCTGCTGGCAACAAAGTTTTTTCAAGAGCTAATTAAAAAATAATCTCGGTGAAAGAGTTTTCTCTGCGAGGAAACTACATAAACTTAGAGAAGCAGCCTCTTAATTTAATACTGACCCTGCCACCACCTGTATCAGCCACACTCTAAAGCCAGAAGGCAGCACAATAAAGCCATCAGCAGAGCTTCTCTCTGATAGTGTAGATAGTGTATAAATATTAGAAGCAACACGACTATAGACAGTATATAAATATCTGAAGTGATATGGCTGCAGGGTAAGAAGTATCATCCAGATTGATAAGAAAATCTTTTTCTTTTTTTACACATGATATATTTTAAGGCATGCAAGAAGGATAAGGATATTTTAGTTTGGGGGAGGGGAGGAAAGTAAACTACTTTGGGAAATGCCTGCTACTTTTTTCAGTGTGAAGCTGTTATTTCACCTTTCTGATTTATTTTATGATAAATTCTCAAAAGTTCCAGCAACATATTTATTTAGCTATTAGATTTATTTATATTCAGCATCTGAAGTATTGTGGGTGGGCAGGCGGGGCAGCGGGAAAAATTAGTGGATTGGCTGTTTCCAAACTCCTGCTGGCTCATGCAATCCACAGGAGAAGATGAGGTGTGTGTGTTTTGTTTTGTTTTGTATCTTAGAAGCTTCCCCAAAAGGCTTCCACTCCTCTTTAGTCTGGACCTATCCCTGCAGCTTTTCAGGGGGGTGGAGGGGCTTTTATCCCACAGATCCAATGCTGGCTCTGTTGTCACCCACAGAATGCTGGTGACAGAGCAATGCAGGTGTACAGCTGTACAAGTATACAGGGATCACGGGGATCATAGCTGGTGTGTATGTGCTCCCACCATCTGGATTCCACTTTTACCATGAGAGGTACTTATGCCCAGGGGCCTGTTCATACTACACAATTATAACAACATGATTCCACTTTAACGGCTATGAATTTGCAGTTTCGGGAGGGGTATTTTGAATTCTCATCCAGCAAGCTCTAGTAACTCACTAAACCACACACCCTAGGGTGTTGCCATAATAGTTAAAGTGGAATCATAGCACATACACCACCTGTATATATCTGGCTGGGACAGTCTGTCATCCTGCTTTTTCAGCTGCTTTTAAAATGTCCCTGTTTGTCTGCTCCCCTTCCACTTTCTCCCTTTGATCTCAGCTTACTTCAGTTGTTGCAAACCGAGTTCAGAATATAGAAGTAGCTTGCACTCAATTAATTTTAGCATGTTGTTAGGAAAGGATGGGGCAGAAACATGGCCTTCTGAGTGGACTCAGGAAAAGCAAACTTCTACAGCCTCTCTTTGCTTGTGGATTTTTTCTAATTAATACATTTTTATCATTTTTACCACACCTCGATGTTGCTTAGCCATAAGTGTCCTGTTTTTTATTTGCAATATGTTGGTGCTATAGTTGTGCTATCATTGTGTAGTATGAACGGGTCTCAGGATCTTCTTTTAGACAGGAGCCCAGGTAGGACCTGGTTTGGCTTCACAAGGGAGTCTCTCACTTCTATTTATTCAGATATTCATGAAAAGGGGATGGTTTGTCCTCTTTACTGCTGGACTCAGTATTCAGGTATACCTACACTACAAAATTATATCTGTTTGATACCACTTTAACTAACATGATCCCATCTTAATCATTCCAGCAATTTCTTGTTTAGTGAGCACTTATAATTTTCTGCCAGAGAGTTCCTCTTTGTTTTTCTGAACTACAGGCTCCAAGATATCCTGATTTAATGCTCAATTCTTCTTCTCCCTAAAGCTGAACTCCAATTGCAGGATACTTTAGGATCCTTTTGAGGCACCTTTTGTTTGTTGTTATTGTGTGCCTTGAACCTGTTTCCAATTTATGGTGACCCAAAGGCTCCTATCTTGGGGTTTTCTTGGCAAGATTAGTTCAGAGGAAATTTGCTGTTGCCTTCCCCTGAAACTGAGAGCATGTGACTTGCCCAAGGCCACCCAGTAGCTTTCATAGCCAAGCAGGAATCAAACCCTGGTCTCTAGAGTTGTAATCCAACACTCAAACCACTACACCACACTTACTTGACACAATTACTGGTGTTGAGTTGCAGTGGCATGATGGTTAGCTACCTCACATCCCAAAAGTCTTTGTAGCATTGAAAGCTGTCCACTTGGAAAAGGAAGCACTCCATTCCATATACCATTTCCCAGTTCTGCTCTTCCCACATCAGCACTGTGCAATTATTATTTTTTTCTATATGGCAAATAAAATAACTCATACCTGTTTCCTAACATGCATATTTCCTTCCACTGGTAGGTTGTAGGCACTTCGGATGAGATTTCTGGCAATGAAATAATAATATACTGAAATCACAGATAGGGGAATAATGTAAAAGATAAGAAAGGAAGCCATTGACTGAATTTTCGGGTGCAACTCATTGGTAAGTGGATAAGGTGTGCAGCTGATGAATGTTTTATTAGTGCCTTTGTCGTAGAAAGGACGCAAGTCTGAAAACACAGCTTCAGGAACAGCAAGCAGCATGGAAAAAATCCAGATGAGGACAGCTTTCAAGCAAATCTTCAATAGTGCATGGGAAGCTTGGATGTCCATTGGTCTCACTATGGCTTTGTACCTAAGAACAAGAGAAACAACTCTGTTACTGATCATACAGATTCATTTATTAGGACACAGTTATTTTGATCATAGTGCCTTGCATGAAAGAGATGTTTGGTGATCAAAGCTGAGTCTTACTCTTCTTGTCTGCTTCCTCTGTATTGCAGGATTAAACAAGGCACTATCTTAAATACATGACATGGTATTTCAATTCAAATTTTGGCATTTTTAAAGGAGAGGTACAGGGTTTGTTTGTTTGTTTAATTAAAATTCAAATTTTAAATTTAAAAAGTAAAAAAATTAACATTTTAAAAAAATCTTTAAAAAAATAACATTTTACCAAATTTTCTCTTTAACCACATGAAATTGTGTATATGTAAACACATTTAATTTGTGTGTATGATATCATAATGTAAAGGTATAGATTTAATTTTGCTAGTTGTTTATGTCACAACTTCAGTTATATATGTTCAGATATATATATTCAGTGATATATGGGAATTACAATTTATAAATAAATTAGTAATTATAATAATAATAATAAATTTTATTTATATTTCCCACCTCTCCCTACGGATTGAGGCGGGATTACAGCAATAAAAGCACAGTACAATACAGTTAAAATAATATTTAAAATACAGTCTCTCATTAAACAACTACAATTGACAACAACAGTATTGCTGCCTGCCTTTAGATAGTCTGGTTTTTACAGAATGGGCATCTGCCTCTTAATCATGGTCATAGGCAGCACAATCCTACCTATATAGCATCAATGGTAAACCAACACAGAGACACCATTCCCCCAGTCAGATGCACTCTGTTTTATGAAGGAGCACTGTGAAGGATTCCCTATCTGACTTGTGAAGCAGCAACCAAAAAGCCAATACAATTTTAGGCTGCATTAATAGAAATATAGAGTCCTGGTTGAGGGAGGTATTAGTACTGCTTTATTATGCTTTCATTAGTATTTCTCATCTCGAATACAGTGTCAACAAACTGGAACAAGTCCAGAGAAGGGCATGATGAACAAAGATCTTATGAAGAACAACCTAGGGAGCTGGATATGTTTAGTCTGGAGATGGCTGAGATCACTTAGACACTATTTTTTTTTTTTTTAAAAAAAAGAGTTATTGTGGTGTATACCATATCATGGATCAATCATTGATCAGAATGGAAACTGTAGTTAAGAAGGCAGGAGAAGACAAGGACTAGGAAGGCCAGCTATGAAAGAACTGGACAAGAACCTAAAGTGCAAAGGTATGCAAATGAACCCCAAAAGTGAGGTCTGTTCATGCCATTGTATTCCCCATCATTATGTATGGTTGTAAAAGCTGGATGGTGAAGAAAGCTGATGAAATGAAAATCCACTCATTTGAGATATGGTGCTGAAGAAGTGTGCTGAGGATACTGTGGATTCATTCTCTGAAGCTGCCAGCCACAGATGCTGGCGAAATGTCGGAAAGGAACTCTTCTAGAACATGGCCACATAGCTCGAAAGCTCCACATAAAACTATACTGTGGATGGCTAAAAAGACAAATGAGTACAAGAGCAAATCAGATCTGAACTTTCCCTGGATGCCAAGATGACTAAATTGAGGCTGTCATACTTTGCCCACACCATGTGAAGATATGACTCATTAGAAAAGATTATAATGCTTGGAAAGAAAGGGCAGTTGAAAGACAGGAAAACCACACACCAGATGGACACACCAGTTGTTGAGGATATGGTGCCTTGATGATGCCTCATTTAACAGGGTCACCAGAGGTCAAAGTTGCCCTGAGAGCAGCTACCAACATGTGGTGTACTGCAAAAGTGCAATTTCACTGATGCGCTGATACAATATAACTCGAAAATGTTTTTAAAGAGAAAGGTGGGAAGGATGTACATTTTTAAAATTCCAATATGATAGTGAAATTAAAAAGACACCCACTTGAGGGTGGGAATACATTTTTGCAGCTGATGCTGGGAATTGCCAGAAAATAGTCCATGACAGCTGAAATGTCATTTGCATGCATATATATATATCCATATCTATATATAATGAGAACTAAAGCCATAAATACCGCACTTCCCAACACATTGGTTCTACATGAAGTACCCCATGAAAAAACAGAAATGAATATTCAGCCATTTCTGCATTTACTTGTCTGTTTGTTGAGTGACAGTTTGTGTGGCCCTAAAAACAGCTAGTTTCATCTAGCTTTCCATAGAACTACTGAAAATTTGTTAACTCCAGTGTTAATTAATAAACCAATTCATTTGAAAATATACTGTGTATTGGGATATCTGTTATGTTATTTTAAATTTGTCCCAAGTTGGTCAGGAACTACTTAGATCTTTAAATGATCCCTTGACATTTCGCTGCTTTGCCAAAACCTATCCATGCCTTCTGTGATGTCAGAGCAGCTGAATGGTTATGAGTCAGAAGGAATCTTATCCATTTCTGTTATTAGACAATTAGATCAAGAAAGAACAAAGATCAGGAGGAAAGCTTAAGGAGGCAGTAGAAAGACTAAACAAGGTAAAAGGTGGGAAATAGAGACATTCGGGATTGTTGGGGGATATTCCAAAGCATTCAAGTGCTTCTTATAATTTCTTGTTACTTTGAAAGGTCATGCATAAAGTCTCCTATTTTCACACCCACATGCACACATAGAAAACAAAACATACTAAAGACATCATTGCACTATGCTTGTCTTCTCTTGCTAAATAGCCCTGTTTTCAAAAGCACTGTGCAGTCAGGCCTGTTCTCTTCCTTCCTGCACCTTCATAATCTTTCCAGCATTGCAGCCTACATTCCTGCTAAAACTTTTATCTCACGCAGCATTTGGCATTACCCACCAGTATTTTCCCTTTCTCTAGTCTGGCACACATATACTGAAACCCCCCCTCCTCCTAAATATAAATTTAAAACAGTTTTAGGTTTAAACCCCCCCCCCTTTTAGGGTTAAACTTCCTTATTCAGGATAGACTGACATCAATAAAAAGAAATACTGTCAAAACAGTTTCCCATGGGAGAACAACAGGAGAAAAACGGCCCAACCAAAGGCACTGTTATCCTGCCTCGTGCAATTACATTCGGAGTCCTGTTGAAAATGAACACATTTTTAAAGGTAGAATAATATCTAGGTAGCAGTTCCTAATTTTATGGCCCAAGTCCCATTCTGAAATACATAATATACCAAATCAAAAACTAGCTAAATCTATTAAAATAAGAGTGCAGCCACATAAATCCTTTTAGAGGTGTTTTCATAGTCCTTTTTCAGTAGCAGTTCATAGTGTGGGGCATCTGTTTGACAAGTCATATTAGTCTGTACTGGAGGAAATTATAGAGAAATCTAGGAGCATTGCCCAGGCCATTTTGTATACATGGACCAGGGAGTCAGGATTATAATTGTATAAATTTGTGAATTATAAGACAGACAGCACACTGTAATAGGTTAAATTAAAAGACAGATGATTAATTAAATAAAAAGTCTGTTATCAGTGGACATTTTTAACTAGAAGACAAATGGGCAACTGCAAATAGAGTGGACTAGGTCTGGCAGAACTTCTTCCACTGGAAGGAAAGACTGACTCCAGATCCAACTCTTATTTGTTACTGTTCCACTAATTCAGGAAGTCTTGAGTTTATCATCACGTCTAGAAAGAAATGGCTACATCCAAATATTCTCTTAAGTCTCAGAAGAAGAACAGATGGTTTCCTGCCATCTGAGTTTTTACTAACCTTGGATTGTAAGAGCGTTTTTGAAATGATCTAAGCAATTATATGAAGGACAAAAATCTTCTAATTATAGTTGTGCTTTCAACACTGCATGGGGATTTGAGATATATAGTTTATGGGTTATTACCTCTGCACAAATGTGACCCTGTATCTTCTCCACTGCTGCCTCAGTGACATTTATTGGAAAGATCATTTAGAGATATAAATTCAACTGCCCTTTTCCAAGATGTGCCGCTGTGCCTTTGCTCACTGTACAAGAATGACTGCCTCCCCTCCCCCACCACACACACAGAAACACCGTAAGAAGAAAAACAATGCATTAGAGAAGAATCATTGGTGGGTGTTATAGGAAAAGCAAGTTTTTAAAAATGGCATCATTCACATTTGCTTCCTCCTGGCATTATTTATTTATTTATTTTGCATTAGTTCTTTGCAGCAGGATTGGGAATTGTGTTGCCCTCTAGGTGTTGCACTGTGACTACCAGTATGACATAGCAGGGGTAGTGGGAGAGGTTGTGCAACAAAACCTGAAGGGCTACAGTATTCTCACACCTGGCATAGACAGTATACACCTGGTCTAGACAGATTCTAGCTAAGCAGACCAATCATGGTTTTGTTATCCCAATGGCTGTTCCATATTCTTTACCTGATGCTGTTCTAGAAATCTAGCCGGGAATCTAGAATCAATCCTGGTGACATTATCACACAATGATTTTACATTGAAATTAAAGCTAGACAATAGCATCTTTGGCCATACTTATCACATGACATCATCCCTCTTTCATTGCTTCTTTGCATGATGTGTTAGTAGAATATCCCTTTTCATTGATGAGAAAACCTGTCAATAAGCTCTGAATATTGCTGCTTTCCAATAGTCCTCCAGTGCAATATATCCCTTCTGATGCAGTACCAATATTGGGCAATCACATGGAGTCATTGGATGTGGTTCTCCTCTTCTCCCATCTCCCCTCTCCCACTTCTCCCTTGCTATTCCCTTTCTTTCCCTCCTATTTCTTTTCTTTTTTTCCCCCCTTCTTATTTTAATTAAATTGCATTGCCAGAACTCTGCAATTGTGTTAAAAATAAAAATGTTAACTGGGTAGGAAATAGGGCAGGAAGAGAGCATGTGGGACCATTGATCACAAAAACAGCAACTTTGCTTTATTCCAGAGAAGTGCGATAATGAATACTCCCAAAACAGTATGTTTCCATTTTCTTACATAATGCAAATGCATCCAGACAGAAGGCTTGTGTGATAATATCCTGAATGAAGAATCTGAGTGTGCTGTTTGGGAATTCCTTTGGATTCCCAGCTGGAATGTTAAAATAAACAAATGAATGTTGCTCCTGAGAATACATCCCTGGTTCTACTCAGAGAGTATTTTTTTTAATTAAATTTTTTATTGATTTTAATACTTCATCTCAGAGACTCAGAGACCAGTTTTTGAGAGAAGATAATTTTAGAATTTAGAGACAAAAGTTTCTAAAGAGCAACCATACAAGATCTGACTATCCATGTCTCTTATGCTGTCAAAGGATCACAAAGGACTGTTACTTGTTTTGGTACTGCATCTGAACCTGAGGAGGGGTTCATATTGTTGTATTATAATATAATTCAGTCTGAATCCGTGCTCAACTGTTTTCTTTCTGCTCTAAAATCACTAAGGCAATCATCTTAAGAATGAGATCCGCAGGAATTGCCAAAATCAGCTTGTAGTGGAGACCATCAGCTGGTTCACTCAAAAGGGTAATGGTTTTGCTAGTGAGGTCCCAGCCAACTGGGCTGAAACAAGAAGTTGCTACAGCAACCATTTGTTCACAGTCAACAGAAAGTATTTCTACTATTTAACTGTGATGTGCAATAAGGAGCAAGAGATGCTCATCCTAGACAGAGACACATTGTTTACAGAGACCAACAAAAAACATGAGAGAGAGGTATTTAAGAAAATGCTGTTATTTATTCTTAAGCAGCCAATATCATTCTCAGTATTGTTTCGATGACTTGGTGTTTTTCCCTCCATGAACAAATGTTATTGAATTATTTGCTGGCAGAGCTTTCTAAGGAACCCCAGGTATATGTCAAGGGACTGAGAGCCACCATGGTTTGTATGTTGGATTAGGAATCTGGGAGACCAGGGTTTACATTCTCACTTCACCAATGAAACCTTCTGGGTGACCGTGGGCTAGTCAAGGCAATGCCAAACCTCTGAATATCTTGCCAAGAAAACTCTATGATATGGTCACCACAAATCATACTTGACTCCTTGACAATAACATATGTCAAGGAGAAGAAAATGGTCCCTCCAGAAACTGTTGATAGAAATTGCAGCCTAGAGTTTCAGAAGGTTATGTGTTTTGCTTTTATTTTTTTACTACAGCTTTCAGAATCCTCTGGCCAAGCTGGATTCTGAGAGTTGTTGTCTGAAATGTAACTTTTTCTGAGTACATTTCTTGAGGGCCACATATTCTCCACTCCTGATACATGTGAGTTGACGTGACAGCTACTCAGTAAAATATACTTTATAAATATTTTGGGACCCTGAGCTGTCTGCATACATCCCAGTAGAAGCCCAATATAAAGTCTATAAAGATTCTGTTTTCTTCCTCTGTGATGTCGAAATGTGTTACAGAGTAGCTCCCAGTAGTAATTGAAAACAGATTTTTTTAAACAAACAAACAAACAAACATCTGATCTTAGATACTATCTTTAAATTATGAATTGCAAAGGACTTGGAAGCCTCAGAATGTTTCTAAGGAAGTTAGGAATTGTAATAAGATAAATATGACTTCTCATGAAACAGTAGTATTTTCCTCTATGGAGCAAGAGAATATCTGAAGAGACATTTCAAAAAAGACTAATCTAGAGCCAGAAGTAAGGATTTTGTACTTTTGGGACATGAATTATGAACTGCATTCTTTGTCAATATGTGTGTGTGTTTGTGTGTAAATACATATTTGCAAAGATAGGGGAAGTGTGGGCAGGGATGCATCACTCTCAACATAGGAGTACTGTCGAAAATAATTACCACACAGAAGGAGCCTCATTTGGCAAGGTGCCTGCTCTCAACAGCATGCGTACTATAATGATTAATTCAATTTCAGGCCCAGCTATGTGAGCTAATAAGCACAGCAATTGTTCTCCATAAGACTCCTAAATAATTGGTCTGTCAAAATGGACAGTCTTATGGTATCACAACAATTAATATCCAGTTCACAGACTCCTTCCTGCTCTTTTAAAATATTCAGATGCCAGTCCCTAAGATATTGGTTTCAATCAAATGGATGTATAATTTCCTCGTAAACTGACAAACTGTGCAAATAGGACTTTTGTTAAGGTATAAAGGAGGAGTGCCAAACTGTGATGTTTATGGAGAAAAGGTAAAAGACGTGTTATTATAGAGAGCAAGACATTATTTCTTGCTCTTGTGTGCCTTCAAATAATTTCTCTATTAAGATGATCTTAAGGTGAATTGATCATGGCTTTTTCTTGACAAGATTTGTTCAGAGGAGGTTTGCCATGGCCTTCCCCTGAGGGTGAGAGAATTTGCCTTGTCCAAGGTCACTGAGTGGGGTTCATTGCCAAGCGGGAATTGAGCCCTGGCCTCTAGAGTCCTAGTCCAGCACTCAAACCACTACACCACACTACCTCTATAGTTGGTGGTACTATTTATAAATTAATAAAACCTACAAATTGTTTTTTTTTTTTTTACTATTTACCTGAATAGGCAAAAACACAGTCCTAGGAAAAATAGTTCTAGGGAAGCAGTTATAAACATAATATTTCAAATGTTTCCTAGAACGGGAGAGTGCTACAAATATTTGCACGACTGGGGGAAAATGTCTTCTTGATAGATGCCTCTTACAAAAATATCTCAGTGAATGGAAAAGTACTTTTTGTAACTAAGTAAGGCTCCTTTGTTGTGACTGTACAGAAACTTGGTGTTTAATGCACCCTCTGCCCTCTCATTATGACATGGTATAATCTTTAAAGAATGGAGCAAAGCTGGGGAAAGGTACAACTTCCCGTATCTCCAACTATTTATTTGCTTAAATTTCCTTGTGTACATGGTGGTTTACAGAGTAATAGAGGCTGGTCTTAAAATCTGACACTAAGGCATTATAGGAAGAGGGGGGGGGGATGGAATCAGTAATAAACATGGACTCAGTATGTATCTGTTTCAGTAGTATGCACTTCACCATTTGGAGGTGGCTGGTGAATCTGCTGCTGTGTGCTTTTGATTTTAAGGCTTCTTCTCCTGCAGCTGCTTTCTGTTGAATTGGGGCTCTCTCAGTGCTGGATCTTGTCTTTTCAGAGAATTGGTGCTAGCAGAGCTCACTATGGTATGCATTAAACACTGAGCAGATGTGGGAGAAGTGGCACTAAAATCAAGAGTGAATTTGCCACATCACCAGCCACAGATATAAACACTGATGAACAGGCTGCATTACATCATGAATTGGTTGCATTAAACAAAGTAAGAGAGGTGGCATTTGCAGATGTTGCGAGAGACAACATCTCAACAAGTCAAAAAGGTTAGTGGTTGTTGTTATTGTTTTTTACAGTGTGAGTATCCTGTATCTGGAATGCCAAAATCCAAAATTGTCCACACGGGTAGCTGAGATGAGTCAAAGCACACTGCAGAAATAAACCAGTTCAAGACCACTTTAACAGCCCTGGTTGTGCTAGGGAATCCTGGGAACTGTAGTTTATTACGGTATCAGTGCTCTCCAATAGAGGAGGCTAAATATCTCACAAAACTACAGTTCCCAAAATTTTCATAATTCCCTAGCATTGAGCCAGGATAGTTCTCAAACTGGATTATTTCTTCAGTGTCTTTTGGATTACAGGGGCACCATTGCTTTCTGATGGTTCAGTGTATGCAGCGTATACAAATTTTGTTTCATGCAGAGAATTACATGAATTACAGTATTATTTAAAATATTACATATAAAATTATCTTCAGGCTATGTATATGAGCCGTATATGAAACACAAATGAATTACATCTTTTGACTTGGGTTCCATCTCTAAAATACCTCATCGTGTATATTAAAATACTACAACATCCAAACAAATCCAAATTCCCAAACACTTGTGGTCCCATGCATTTCAGATAAGGGTGATTCTAATGGAATGGTAGAACTTTAGGCATTGGAGGACAATGGAGCTGGAAGAACAATGATAACAGGTAGGACCCTATCATATGGGGTTAAAACCCTGGCCTACTTTTCCTGAATTCAGTGCTAATTCAGGAGGCAGCCAGGTGTTATCATAAAGAAATCTCCACTGAATCATCTCCCAGGTCCATCCCGGATGCAGCCCGGGTCCTGTAAATTTATCTGTGTTTAGAAACTTCTGACTTCTAACAATGGCCACCGAAGAGGCTTACAGGACCCAGGCTGCATCTAGGACAAACCCGGGCAGCGATTCAGCTGTGATTTTTTTTGTGATAACACACAGCTGCCTCCTGAATAAGGACTGAATTCGGGAAAGGTAAGCCAGGATTTTAACCCCATGCAATACGGAGAGGCATTGGGTTATAAAAGGGTTATAAAAGCAGGGAAATAAGAGCAGAAGGACAGAAGCAGGCAGGGGTTTGGAGATGAGGGAAAGCAGCATGTCTTGACCTAGGAGTGGACAGAAAAGCAGTACAGGCATACCTCTGTTAACTAAACTTCCAACAAAGAAGCTCCTTTTATAAATGTTTATGCCCACATAGCTTGCTTTCCATCTATATCTAGCTGGGATTTTTAAGAAACATTGGCATTGGGAGGTTTTTTATGGGGAGCTGGAGAAACAGAGATTTTCACTATCTGGTTGCAGCAGCAAGTCTGCAGTTAACAATGCAACAAAGCCTGAGTGGTAGCTGATTCTTCTGTAGTACTTTCTCTCTCTCTCTCTCTCTCTCTCTCTCTCTCTCTCTCTGTGTGTGTGTGTCTTTAGGTCACCTGTTGATTTATGGTGGCCCCATCAATTTCATAGCATTTTCTTAGGCAAGGAATACTGAGAGGTGATGTTCCTCTGAAATATAGTCCCATCCAAGTACAAGTATCCATGGCTTGAAAATATTTTTTAAAAATATAAATTCCAAAAAGCAAACCTTGATTTTGCCATTTTATATAAGGGGGGCCATTCTTCTATTCCATTGTATTTAATGGCAGTTGAGCATCCACAAATTTTGGTATCCACAAGGGATCCTGGAACCAAACCGCAGCAGATACCAAGGACCCATTGTACTAACCAGGACTGACCCTAAGTAGGTTCCAAGATAAGACAGGATCTGGTACTTTAGGGTTTTATGCTGTTGTTGTGTGTCTGTTTCTCAGGAGACAATGGGTCACTAATTAAACAGACACAACTCCTCCTCGCATATCCTCCCACACTGAGGCTTGGCAATTCAACAACAAACCCACACAGAGATTAACATGTAAATGACTTCCTCTCAACCAAGGGTCAAATAGAATGTATACCTGACACACCTCCATGACACCATTCTCTGAAGATGCCAGGTGCAGATGCAGGCAAAACTCCAGGGATAAATTGTTCTAGAACATGGCCACATAGCCTGAAAAACCCACAAAAAACTGCAAACATTGTAGGCTGAATTTGTGTAGATTCTCTGTGACTATTATTTTTTACTGTTCAGTAATAAGCTTGCCTTTGCACTTTCTTCCTCGATCTTACTCAACAGTTGCTCTAGGTCTGTGATGTTTTCTGCTAGTTGTATGGTGTCACCCGCGTACCTTAGATTGTTATTCCTTCCTCCTATTTTCTCTCCTTCTTCTGTCCAAGCCTGTTTTTCGTATAATATGTACTGCATGCACATTAAACAAATATAGTGAAAGGATGCAGCCTTGCCTGGCCTCTTTGTCAATTGGGAATCATTCTGTTTCTCTGTGTTCTGTTCTAATAGTAGCCTCTTGTCCTGAGTACATATTTCTCATCAGGATTATTTGATGTGTTGGCACTCCCATGTCTTTCATGATCTATGCAGTCAAAGGCTTTGCTGTAGTCTGTAAAGCATATGCTGATTTTCTTTTGGAATTCCTTGGTGTGCTCCATTAGCCACTGTATGTTTGCAGTGTGGTCCCTAGTGCTTCTTCCTTTCCTGAACCATGCGTGCCTCTCAGGAATTTTCTATCCATGTATGGTTGGAGTCTATGTTGCAGAATTTTGAGCATAATTTTGCTTGCATGAGAGATTAGAACTATGGACCTATAGTTGCTTCAGTCTTTTGTGTCTCCTTTTTTGTGGATAGGGATTCATATTGAATATTTCCAATCTGTTGGCCATTGTTTTCTTTTCCATATCTGTTGACATATGTTGGCTAGCAGTGAAGTTGCTTCTGTGCATTTATATTGGAGCCGTTCAATTAGAATGCCATCTGTTCCTGGTAATTAATTTTTTCCCATTTCTTTTATTGCTGCTTCCAGCTCACTTTTTTAGAATTTGGGGTTCATCTTCGTATGGCTCTTCATTCCATGTTTCCCTCATTTTGTCATCCCTTTTATATAACTCTTCTGTGTATTGCATCCAGCATCTTTTTATTCCTTCCTGGTTTTGAATTATACTATTTTTATTGCCACTGAGCATCCCAGTTCTTTCTCTGAATTTCTATTTGATTTCCCAGATCTTGCGGAACAGATCTCTTGTTGAAGTCGAAGGCTTTCTTGGCCAGAATCTGTAGTATTTTGTGGGGTTTTTGGGCTATATGGCAGTGTTCTGGAAGAGTTTATTCCTGATGTTTCATCAGCATCTGTGGTTGGCATCTTCAGGGAGCATTCTCTCTTTTCCCTCCTTTGTTGTTGCTGTCCTCTATCTCTGTACATTGGTTGTTGTAGTAGTTGTCTTTATCTTTCCACACAAGTTGTTGTACTGTTGCATTCATGGTTCTGAGTTTCATCCCTCCTCCTTTCCGTTTTGCTTCTCTTCTTTCCTTTACTGCTTGTAGTGCTTTAACTGATTTCCATGGTTTCTTCTCTCTCTCTCTCTCTCTCTCTCTCTCTCTTTCTCTCTTTCTCTCTGGACTACTGTAAGTGTCAGCCTGAATTCTTCTTCTATTGTGTCCCTGGCTTCTGACCATACTTCTTCTGGTTCAGTCAGTTAATTATGGTTAGTAGCACAAATCTGTTACTTGTGTTGTCAACAAATTCTGTTGAGATATTGTCTAGATCATATTTTGGATGACGATGAAATGATGATGATATTTCTCATCCTCCTCTCCCCATGGACTGAGGTGGTGGACAATAACAATTAACAAACATACCACATCAGTTACAACAAATGAATTAAAATACACATCAATTTAAAAGGACATGCATACAATTTAAAAGGACAAGAGATACACATATTAAAACAATCCACATTTAAAATTCATCATTTAAAATTCACAATTTAAAAATCATCTGGCTAAGCCTGCAAGAAGAGACTTGCCACAGTTGAATCTTTTCTGGCAGGTCATTTCACAGTCTAGAGGTAGCTGAAGAAAATGTCCCCTGGCTCACAGTTGCTAACTTGATCCTGCCTGACTGGAGTAAACATCTGCCAGAGGACCTGAGTGTACAGGGCAGATTACATGGGAGAAGGTGATCCTGTAGGTAACCTAGTCCCAAACCCTGTAGGGCTTTAACGGTAATAACCAACACTTTTTACCTAGCCCAGAAACTAATTGGCAGCAGTTATATCCTACTTTTGTACCTTGTATTAGATTTAGGGCAGTGTCTTTTATTTCATGTGAGGGAGGCAGGATAATTTAGGGGTACAGGACAGGCCACAGCTCTGTCTATTACCCTCCTCACAACATCTATCTTGTTGCCCAAGACAGATGTCTTACTCTTCTTAATAATAAATCTAGTCCCAATTTCATGGAATCTATGCATACATGACCCTTCATAGCATGCAAGATTTGGCTTCAGCATTCCAACATAGACATCATTGGTGTCAATGACATGTTAAAAAGTGCATCTTTCACATTTTGGAGGTACAGTTAGTATCTGAAGCATTTCTCTTTATGAGCCCATTAGAACTCTTAGGGGCTTTCTAGATTGGCAGGAAAGTGTGACATGAAGTTGCCTTTTCCTTAATGCTTAGCAGCTACACTGCAAGCCCCAGGTGTGCATTTAAAAGGTACAGGGCAGCTAGACTGAGGGGTGTGGGAACGACTTATCTGAAATCTTTTCTGTGGCTCAGCAGCTACATTGGAAGCTGTCAGAATGCTACAAACACAGGCGGAGCAGCTGCACCAGCGGCAATGAATGTGGCTGGGAACTGTGCAGCTGTGCAGGTTTGCCGGCTGCCGGTTGGGAACTGTGCAGCTGTGCAGGTACACCATACAGACAATTATACAGTTATGAGGATCTGTCAAATTATCATTGCAGTTTCTCTGCTTTTTCAAACTGTGCAGTTACACTGGTGCATCATGAATGAACCCCTTTATTTTGTGAATGAATTGACATGTTATGCACAGTAGAATAACAGTTACAGCATCCCAGA
Organism: Urosaurus nigricauda; assembly: GCA_034509955.1. NCBI lineage: Eukaryota > Metazoa > Chordata > Lepidosauria > Squamata > Phrynosomatidae > Urosaurus > Urosaurus nigricauda. The sequence goes on from JAOEGL010000003.1 coordinate 91,756,918, forward strand.
GTCCCTACTGCACATGTCTAGGGTTCGGATTAGGGCTGGAGCTAGGGTTTGGGAGCTTTAAAAAACTGTGCAGTTAAACCCCAGCTTTTACACCTGCAGGGCATTGAGCGGTTTAATTAGAAGTAAACTCCACATCATGCATGCTCCCAACTCATGATCCATTATGAACCGTACCTGTATCGCTGTCTTTAAATGGGCACTTTAAAGATACAGCGGCCCCTTAACTGCGCAGCTGCACCGCAGCCTTTAGATGGAGCTGTGCTGTTCTGCAGTTTTTAAAAAAGAAGCTGGGAAAACCAGCACCTTTTTAAAGGTGCTTCTTCTCCCCTAAAATGCAAAAAAAAAAAAAAAAAAAAAAGCGTTTTCATGGCACACTTTCCCTTTTTCTCATCTAAAGGCTAGAGTTTCATGCAGCCATGAACACACTTTTTTTTGCCAATCTAGATCAGGCCTTAGATCTTTTGGAGAGGACCTTCTCTTTATCACATCACCTTCTCAGGTTCATTTGATGGGGAGAGGGAGAGGGCCTTCCTGGTGGCTACTCCCAGACTTTGGAATTTGCTTCCTAGGGAGACCAAGATGGTTCTGTTCTTGCTCTCCTTACACCAGCAGGCTAAGACATTCTCATGATGCCAGGCTTTTAGAAACTGATGGCTTTTAATGCTGTGCTCTTTTATGGTGTGGATATAATCTTTTTTTTTTCTTTTAATGAATTTTAATGTTTTTAACTTCATAAATTGTTTCTCTTTGAAATGAACATTTATTGAAGTTTTTGTACAGATTTTAATCCATATTGTTTATAAATACATAGTAAGCTGCCTTGAGTCCTATTATTGGGAGAAAGGCAGGATATACATAAATAAAGTTATTATAATAATAGTTAAGCAGAATGCCCTGCAAATGACAGATGCCCACACGTCTAGAAGAACATCCCCACTGCTCTTATTTCATATATGAAATATATATATATATATATATATATATATATATATTTCTGGCTACAAATAATTTATTTGTACAATCATGCAAATATCATTTCATGTGAAGCTCAAAAAGCATAATATTCAACAACTGGATGTGTTTTCATTCAATCTGCCAATAGGCTGCTGCAATATATTCTAACTATTTGAAGTCTTTCTCTTGATAGGGATAATTTTCCTAAATGACTTAACTGCCAGTTTTACTCAAGATGCAATTTTTCACGCAGCATCCAGTCATAGATAAAAAGGAAAAAAGAAAAATCTTGCTATTTTCACATTTGTAAGTGGATGGAAAACAAAACAAGGAAATCAGCCCACTACCATATATAAGACTACAAGATCAGGAATAAAGAAGATACATGTAATTTCTTGTGTAAAATTCCTCCATGAAAACCCCCTCTGTAATATGTGAAACATCATTTAGACTTGGTTTTTCTCTTCATCTCTGCCCCAAAGGTTAGTACTTCTGTTTCCTGGAATTAGTACCAATAGGTGAGAGCCATGTTCTCTGTGGGGTGGATGAGTGGAGGTCAACTAGCTTCATATCATTAGTTCTAATCCCCATTCCAGCATAAAGTTCACTGGCTGATTGTGAGCAAACCATCATCTCTTTTTCAAAGCAACCTCACAGGGTCATTGTGAGGAAAGATGGGATCCCATTTTGAGTATGAGTCAATGTGGAGTAGTGCTTTGGGCCCTGGACTATGACTTGGATGACCAGGGTATGAATCCCTTCTTGGATCACCTCACTCTGTGACTTTGAGCAAGTCACACATTCTCAGCCTCAGAAAACCTTAGGGTCATTATAAATCAGAAATGACTTGAAGGCACACAATGATGATAGAGAAATAAATAGATGATATGCTTATTGCACTAAAATAGGAAGTGACGTTTGGAGTTTCATGAAGTGAAATTTTACTTGAGTAAACTCCTGTCTAGGTGAGAGAAAAGATGGGGGGTCTGCTACCACTGGCTGCATGAAAAATATGGCAAAGAAGATGTGTGTGTGTGTGAGAGAAGTCTGAAAATATCAGTTTGCAGGTGAAGAAGCAACAGAGCAGACAAGACAAAGAGAAAGTGTACTAGGGAACCCTAACTTCCAGTCTCTACTTCTACCACTGTCCCTTGCAGGCTCACATAGTGCAGACATGCAGGTGTCGTTGTGCATTTCTCTACTTTGAACAACTCTGAACACTTCGTTGAAAGAACAGGCTACAAATATGAAGGCAATCATATCTGAGCAGTGGTAGAATGAGAGGGATCCTACTCCTCCTCAGGAATGGATTGCTTCATTCTTCTTGAAAGTAACTATTAGGGTTTGGACCACACATTAACCATGCTTGGCTTAAATAATGATAGCACTGCATGGAGTCCACATAAAGCAGTGCAGGACCCATGAAAATCTGATATGAACCAGTTAACTATTCACTTGTTGGGGATATATATGTAGAGGAGGAAAAGAGATGTTAGATGCACAGGCCTGCATCTTATTCTTCTGGTAACTAATTTTCTAAGTCCTGTTTCAGATGTTGTTGGGAATCATTTCCCAGGATCTCTCAGAACTCACTGTGTTGACTACACCACAAAAATAATGCCGTTTGACACCACTTTAACTGCCATGGCTCCATCCTACAGAATTCTGGTTTTGTATTTTTATGAGGCATCAAGCATTCTTTGGCAGAGAAAGATAAAGACTTTGTCAAACTACGTATCCTAGAATTCCCTAAGTGAGAACTACAGCACTTAAAGTGGTGTCAAACAGCATGATTTCTATAGTGTGTATGACCCTTAGGTCTGATAGAAGTTGCAATCCAACAGCTTCTGGACGACATACCAGTCTGTAAAGGATTACATCGTGATTTGAAGTGTGTGCGTGGGTCAGCATCCTCCTTGACACAAACACATAAAGTTCACTTTCCCCAGTACCAAAAAATATGTGCAGAGACCATTCCAGAATATTCTGGAAGGAAAATAAAGCAGTAAGGCAAGCACACTAAGAGCTGTCATTTCCCATCCACTGCGGTTTCCTGCAGTCCTGCCAGTTTTACTGGGGTCTGCCAGTCTCATGCTAATGCAGGGGCAGGAAACTGCAGAGGAAATGATGGCCATTCTCTTCTTGCAACCTCCAGCAGGCTGCACCATTGCATTTTGGCATGCCCCCAAAGTGGATCATTTTGTCTGTGAGTCTGGGGAGCTGGGAGAGCTTCAAGGCTACATATTAGTGCTTCAAAGGAAGTGTGCATCTGTGGACTAAACAATTTAAGAAGTTAAAAAAAGCACTTTTTAAAAACTTCAGCATGACACCTGAACTGTGTGTGCTATATAGCTTGGTGCTTTCAGGTGTGCTATATAGCTTGGTGGCTGAGCATTGGAACCAATGCCAGTGAGCACATTACAAGAAACATCATCTCAAAGTCTATTTTTTGTATTTCCTTGATTCTGACAAAACTCTGAATCATTGGTAGGCATTCCAAACAACCAGTTCATCTTTATCATATGACTATTTCTATTTCTTGTATTTGAATATTCTTCCTGCAGCTTGGATCAACAGCATCCCCCGATGGCATTTTTTTGGTGTTGGATCAACATGCTGTTGTGATGGCTTTGTTGTGCTTTAAACCAGCTGGTCTCACTTGGAAGCTAATGCTCCAGAAATTTGTACAATGTTTCTGAATGGAGATGGGCAAGGCAGGCAAAGAAATATACACTGCAAACATGGATGTTATGAAGTCTAGTGCTGTATTGACATACATGGCAGGGAGCGTAGGATGTACATTTCTGTAAATCAATCATATCTCACTACAGGCACAGAATACAATGGGCCCTATTCAAAACCAATCAGCAGGAAGCAAATTTCCAAGTGCTTTGGGACACATACCTTGACAGTTATTGTGAGCAGTCCCTATTCGCACTCAAAACTGATTGGCTATGAACACATAGGGAATATGTTCTTTATTTGTAGGGGAAAGTTTTAATGGCTCCTGCTATTAACTTAACATCATTTGTTAGACTTATGTGACTTTTTTTCCTCCAAAGAGGCCTAGATAGTGCACATGGTTCATTTTCATTGTCCAAGGAACTAACCTAACACATCCTAACATGTGCATGTGGGTGTATGACATAGCTTGGAGAAGTACATGTGGATGTGGACACATACATACACAAACCATTGTGCAGTACCTGGCCACCCAAGTATTGACCGCTTCTTGGCCTATAGCCATTTTCTGTAATTCCCCATCTCTGCTGCTTGGACAGGTGGACTGTCTAGGGACACAAACACTGAGTGATCAGCAGCTTTACAAGTGGGACCTTAAAAGCACCTTTAGAATTAACAGTCATTGATACAGTTCAGAAGCAGGAAGTAATCAGACTGGTATTTGCTGAAAAGGCAAGCTTCTTGACATGTTTACAACTTCATAATATTGATTTCATGCTGTGTGTCCACTGCTAAACAGATGGTCCATGTCATAGAATCAATATTGATTACCTGTTGAGAGTAGGAAGAGTGACTGATATCACTGTGTGTGCTGGCAGCTCTAGATGATTAGTCATCTACAGGTGGTTTTGTGGACATCGCATCACCCACAGCAGCAAGGGTACATCATACACAAAATCCAATGTATGGATTGTATGGATACACAAAATCAGAGACAGGATTCAATATATATGTTAATAGAATTCAACATGCATGTCAACATTTTTTTATGGTGAAAAGCTTAACCAGTTGAAAACTAGGTGTCCAACAAGGCAAAAGTTTATATGAGTACCCTGGGAAGGGACTGCGGGAAACAGCCTAGTTCTGAGTTCTTGAACAATTAGCTTACTTCATATAGGAAGGACTTGTTTTTAATTATGGAAGATCATTTAAAAATAAGATTCACCACCTTCCATTTGCACTGGCTTGGGATGTTCTCAGTTCATTCTGTGTGGTGTAAATGGCTCAATGACACCACCAAGTGAACACCTTCATCACTTCTTCTCCTTCCCTCCCATGGCATGCCATAGAATTTATATGTATGGCTCTTGTTTTGGAGAAGGTGAAATGTACCAAAGGAATACTCTGTCAGTCTATGGATAAAACAGCACAGCATTTTTATTCATGGTCTTAATATGAGTGTTTCATAGCCTGAGTCAATTCTCTTTCCATGCATGCAGGCTACTAGAGCACCATTGCTATTGCATACCTGTAGCAGTCATAATCCATCATATCTACTTAGTCTCATGCTCTTTACTAAGCAAAACAAGATAACAAACTAAAAAGGGAACTCAGTTTACTTTTGTATAAAAATATGAGATGCCATAATCTCATCATCCCATTTCTTGGTTGTACAAATCTTCAACAATGAATTGTAGCTTCTTAATCTTTAGTAAACTTATGACAGGGATGTCACACTACTATAGGAGCTTCAATGAGAAATAGATTCATGAGAGATAACTGTTGTATCTAATTAGCTAATTTGTCTGCCATCTATATGAAGAAGGCTGAAAGGAAAATGAATTAGTTGACTTTACATGAGTCATTTATTTCTGTTCTTGCACAGTGGAGTTATTTTACAAGAACCTTTCAGACCATAGAAATGTGATCTGTGCAAATCTGCCTTTGAAGTTCTGCTAGCGTTTGTTGACTCACTCATGGGTACCATCCACTACATATAACCTCCCTCTTTGGAGATTTTTAAGCAGAGTGCTTAGCCCATGTGGTCTCTTCCAATTCTATGATTCTATTATAACATACATTTAATTTTAATGTATGGAAAATCAAGAACTATAATCAACATATAATGTCAACCTGCCTGTTTCATGCCATTCATTCTAAATATTTTGTGGGATGTGATTTATCAGAGTACCAAAACTTATAACTGTTTCCTCTGGGGATATTCTTTTTATTAAATAACTACTTTTTCTCCACAACATTAGGTGAATGCATTTCATTGGTCCAAAACACACTGCGGTAATAATCCGGTTTGAGTGTGCTTTAACTGCCCTGGCTCAGTGCTAGGGAATCCTGGGAATTATAGTTTATTGTGGCACCAGAGCTTTCTGACAGAGAAGGATAAATGTTACACAAAACAACTGATCCCAGAATTTCCTAGCGTTGACCCTGGGCAGTTAAAGGGATCTCAAACTGGATTATTTCTGCAGTGCGTTTTGGACCTTTGTAACACTGATTTGTCACAATAGGATGGACAAACTAAAAGACTTTTAACTCTAATAGATTCTAAATAGGTTTTTCTAAAAGGAAACCTCACTTCTTCCAATAGAATTTGCATGCAGATGATTTTGGGAACATAATCCAAAAATGGAGAAATGAAAAATCCAAGGACATTAGCCTCATCTTAATTTCAAGAAGTCACATCTATTTTTAAGTGTTATTTCACTTCCTTCTTATTACAAGCAGTTTTAAAAATAAAATGCCAAAGAAACTTATCTATAACTAAATCTTACTGAACTCAATGAGAAGTCATGCATAGGACTGCACTCTGGCAATGGGTAAAGGCAAAAAAGCACTGAAAGTTGGAGAAAGTAGCTCTTTTATTAGGTTTCACTTGTAACTTTAGATGCTGATTTTGAGCACAGTTAGGATGATTTTGACTCTTTATTATTAATTTCTGAGACAGAGGCTGCATCCTCACTGCAGAAATAAACCAGTTTGACACCACTTTAACTGCCATGGCTCAATGCTATGGAATTTTGGAATGCGTAGTTTTGTGAAATGTTTAGCCATTTCTGTCAGAGAGCTCTGCTGCCACAACAAACTACAATTCCCAGAATTTCATAGTATAGAGCCATGGCAGTTAAAGTGGTGTACAACTAGTTTATTTCTGCAGTGCAGATGCAGACAGAGAGGTTTTTTAAAAAAAAAGAAAGAATGAAATTCAAACATTCAAAACAAATGACAGATCTATTAAAAGTCCCGGGTCTATAATTGATTATCCTGTATTTCAAGATGACTTTCAGAAAGAAGCTTACCTGTCTGCAGAGAGAGCCATGAGTGTGAAGACAGACACCCCCACTGAAGTGAGCTGTATGAAAGGAATAAGTTTACATCCAACCCGACCAAAGAGCCATTCAGGAGACAGGTACCTGCTGGCATCCACAGGAACACAGGTGAGCAAAAGAAGCAAGTCTCCAAATGCCAAGCTGGAGATGAACAAATTGGGGACATTTCTCATGGACTTCACAGTACAGAAGATTTTGATCAGTGTGACATTGCCAACAAGACCTATCAAAATGATGATTCCATAAATAGTTGGAATTGCATATAGAAATTTATAGTAAAAGAAGTCCTCGCCCAGCAGAGAGAAATTAGCATGTTGAGTGGCAGAGATGTTGCAGAGAATAAAGTCATCCAGTTCCACATCTAGCAAAATGCACTCCTCCGAAGCCATTGTCAGGAGCTGACTTCCTAAAAAATGGTTGCTTGATTTTAAAAACTCCAAACAGCTCACATAAATTATTTGGAGCTGATTTACTTCCTCCTTGGTAGTTATCGGTAGAAGTGGAATATGAGGTGTGTGATTTACCATAAAAGGAAACACACACATAATAAATGCAATCCATTCAAACAAGGAAATATTAGCATCATTTCAATTCCACAAGTTTGATCTTTAACATGTTTGCTAACCCCCCTCCAGTTTGCAAAAGACCAAAGGCAAAGTCTGTGGGGAAAAATACTGCCCAAGGTCTAATGTCGACACTCTGGTGAGATTTCACTGTTGAAACCTGTAGATTCCATTTTGCAAGACCTATTGCTTGTTGCTAATCTTTCTCAGTCTTTGCAGGTCCTGGACATGAAGGCTGTATTTACCACAAAGGTAAGGAGCGGCTCTTTTAAACACACAACAATTCCTAGAGGCAGGATCTTTGAAGCGTCAGCTCTCTCCCGGATTCACACCATCTAGTAGGCTTGTTTCAATGAATAGAAAGCTGCTATCTGTTTCTTGGAGAATGCCAGCCACCTGCTGGACAATTTCACCACTGCCTGACTAAATACATTTTTTTAAAAAACTGCTCAAATCCCTGTAATATGTTTTTGTTGTAATTGGCTTTTTAAGAATCATGCAAGTCGCGCTCTGTTGGTTGCAGACTTCTTTTATTATAAATGCACATATGCAATAATTTTTATGGGATCATGATTTTGATAGGGCTTGTTGATAATCTCACATTGATCAAAATAGTCTACATGATGAGGTACATGAGAAATATCCCCAACTTGTTCATCTCCAACTTGGTTTTTGGAGACTTGCTTCTTTTGCTCACCTGTCTTCCTGTAGATACCAGCAATTACCTGTCTCCTGTGTGGCTCTTTGGCAGAGCTAGATGTAAACATATCCCATAAATTTATCTCATAGCCATAGAAATGATTTATATATAAGTGACAACAGTTTTATATTTGCTGTTATACTGAGGTGGAGGGTAAGAAGGAGAGACAGTCATTTTATGTTTTATCCTATAAATGTGATTTATATCTGAATCCTGCATTAAATCCTAGATACTTAAGTCATTTGCTCTGTTCCCAGCTGAGATTCTGTTAGAATAAATAATGCCAATTGTGCATGTTTGGCTGTAGCAAGGGTAAGAAAACTGTAGCCTTTCAGATGTTATTGGTCTCCAGTTTCCATCAGCCTTTGCCAACAGTGGCAATGGCCATGGATGGTGGGGTTTATAGGGTACAAACTGATGTAATATCTGGATAGCCACAGGTACTTCACCTCTGACCAATAAACAGGTAATCTTGTGTCCACCTTTGCTGTTGTTGTTAACTGCCTTTGAGTAGGCCCCAACTCATGGTGATCCTGTGGGTGAGACATCTTGAAAACCTCCTATCCTTCACTGCTCTGCCTAGCCCGTGACCACCCTGACTGAGTCTATCCATCTGGTGTGCAGTCTTCCTCTCTTTTCTACTGCCTTATACCTTTCTTAGCATTATTGTCTTTTCTAGTGAGTCATACCTTGTCTCAGCTTTGTCATCTTCGCTTCCAAGGAGAGTTCAGGCTTGATCTGTTCAAGGACCCATTTGTTTGTCTTTCTGGTTGTCCACGGTATCTTCAGCACTCTTCTCCATTAGCACATTTCAACTGTGCTGATTTTCTCTTTGTCAGCTTTCTTCACTGTCCAGCTCTCACATCCATATGGTGAATAATACAAAGGCTGGGACAATTCTAACTTTAGTACTCAGTTGTACATATTTACACTTGAGGATCTTGACTAGTTCTTTCATGGCTGCCCTTCCCATTCCTAGTCTTCTTCTGATTTCTTGACTGTAGTCTCCATTCTTATCAATGTTTGATGCAAGGTATGGGAAATTTTTATTTCAATTTTCTCATTATATGGGTTGAATTTCTGTTAGATCTTCCATGGTCATTATTTTTGTTTTCTTTATGTCCAGCAGTTAGCCTGCCTTTGCACTTTCTTCCTCGACCTTCTTTAGTAATTGTTCCAAATCTATGATGTTTTTCACTACTAGTATGGTTTTATCCAGGTATCTTAGATTGTCAGTGTTTCTTCCTTTTATTTTTACCCCTCCTCCTTCTGAGTCTAAATCTGCTCTTCATATGATATCTTCTGCATACAAGTTGTACAGGCACAGTGATAGAATGCAGCCTTGCCTGATCGCTTTGGCAATTGAGAACCATAGTACAGATCCCTACCTAACAGTAAGTTCCACTGTAACCAGTAGGCCTTCCAAATAAACATGCAGAGGATCGGAGTGCATATCTGTTTAAGTGATGCAGTAGTGGATTATTTTTGAGGCATAGTATTATTTTCTGCAGAACTATTAATTACATTTGAAGCAGAGGGTTGAGTTTTGTTCAAAAGTGGGTGTATTTCCAGGCCTCTCCAAAGGTTCTTTTGCTGTTGATCACTGACACATATTACTGCTATGACATATGTTTCATTGATGGTAAATGATGCAGCGGAAGGTATGTAACAGAGACGTATTTTAGCCCTTTCACTGATAGGATCTAGCATTACCTTACAGCCAATGGTGGTGGTGGTGGTATTATTATTATTACCATATATGCATAACTATAAGTTGACTTCATGTATAAGTCAAGGTCAGATTTGGGGGCCAAAATTATGGATTTTGATATGACCCATGGATAAGTCGAGGGTAAAACTTAGATGCATGTAACAAAGGGGCTGTACAGACCGCCCAAAAAGGACAGTCTGTAAACGCCCAGGGAAGCGCTGGAATGGGGCCAGGAAAACTGCCACTTCTCCATGGCCTGAAAGCGGGGTGCAGCAGGTGCCCTGGGCGCCTGCAGCACCCTGCCATCCCAGGCGCTCCTGAGGGGAGAAAGTGGCCCCTTTCCCCTCGGAGTCCTTGGTGTGACTGTGTAAAGGCCACGCCAAGGATCTGCAGCGGTGCCATGAGATCAGACATGCACCACGTTGTCTAAATGCAGTGCGTGCCATGACATCATCATGGCACACGCATATGGAGAGCACGCAAAAAAGATGGCACCGACCATACGCAGTAGGGTTAGGGAGGGTGTAAATACTGCACCTTCTCTAACCCTACTCAGGCTCCACAGACGGCCCTTTTGGGCCATCTGTATTGGGCCAAAGTATCTAAAGAATGAAGGAAAAAAATGTCAAAGAACATACAAAATTCCAGCAGGCATAACTGTTCTCACCCTAAAAGCTGGTTGGAAAAGACAGTAGAGGGGAAGTCTGTGCTTCCCAAAGTGATTATATTTTTTTGCATTTTAACAGGGGATACTTGCTTTTTTTAAAGTAAGAATTAAAGTACTGTACAGTATTTACATTGACCCATGGATAAGTTGACTCAGGTTTTTTGGGTCGATTTTTTAGTAAAATTTCTAGACTTACACACAAGTATATACAGTATTATTATATGAATTTACACCCTGCTTTTTTTTTCTCAGAACTGGAACTCAAAGCAGTTCACAATGTAAAAACATAAAACAATTGAAAGCATAAAAAAGAAAGCATTGGAACAGAATTCAACTATTTTCTGCATCAAAACGGGTCAACTTCAATAAAGAATAAAATGCAATTAAAAAAAGAGTTAGGCCCCCAGACAAATTCTACCAAGACTCATTCCTTCACTGACAATCAAATCCAGTCTGCACTGCAGGAAAAAAGGAGGTGCAAACCACCCCCCAGGTGAGACCAATGGAAAATGGGCTCCAAAGGGTTATATGACATGAAAACAAACAAAGACAACGTATGCATAGAGATGATCCACCCACCCACCCCTGCACAAACACATGAACTGTGAACTGAGTACTGAGAACTCAGTGCTCTGTACAGTACTGAGAATTGTACCATACAAAAAGAAAGCAACAGAGAAAAATTCATATCCTCAGTTAATTACATCAGCCTTCATATCTTTTCCCAGCCTCAAATTGAAAAGCAAATGGAAAAAAAAGTATCCAACAAGGTCGCAGATACAAGTTTCAAATCACTGGAGACATTTGGCCATAATGCTAACAAGGACTCCAAAAACCATCTGCCTGGTGGCAGAGACCCAACTCACTATTGGCTGCTTCTGAAATTATGTATTTTCAGCAATATTTTATTGCTAAGTAATTTGACAGAGGACTGCAATCTGAATTACCTGGTTTTATTTCTGAAACAGAAGCAATATATTATTAATCCTTTTACAATAAAGGAAGGAAGGAAGGAAGGAAGGAAGGAAGGTTTGGTAACGTCTTGTGCATACTCAGTTGTTGCAAGTTTCTGTTACTTTACTTGTATATCTCCCCTAGCCCATGCATGCATATATGGCCAATTTGCACCAGTGTGTTGACAAAATATCCCCCCCCCCCCCGCCAGAAAAGAAACCTCAGTTTTATCACAGGCGTTATTGTATTAGGATCTATTTTGCGCAGTGTTTTACTTTGATAATAATGCCAAAAAAAAAAAAAAAAAAACCACCAAACACATAATATGATTTTATGGTTTACTTGTACAGATAATGTAAAATAGTTTATGTATAGTGTTTACACCAGTGCAAAGCTACAAAAAAATGAAAAATATAATTAATATAATTGCTGTTGTTGTTTTACTATTTTAAGAGATATCCTAATTATTTTGCTATCAGTTTTAAAAAGCTTATTGCCTCGCAGGTCAGGCGCCACAATAAGCACGAGCACACCAGGCTGGAGTGAACATGGCCACAACTTTATTTAAAGCCAAACAAACAATAGGGTTGGCCCAAAGCATAAGGTCTGGATCTGGGCATCAGCCAAGCCCCCGTTGGCTAATGAATGGTTGCTTGTAGCCAAGCATCGGGATGACGTAGGTGCCAAGCCCCGCCCCGAAGCACCGTCGGGCAACAGTGCTCCTCCCACTCGATTTGCAAGGCACTCTAGTCACCGGGTGTCAATTGACTGTGGCCCCCGCACTGGCCACATCAGCACGCTCCATACACCCGGGTCGCTAGGACTCCCGATCCAGAGCCATCGAGCCCTGGAAACCCCTCACCCCCAGATCCAGGCCTATGCTGCCGCCCCACGCACCAGTTGTGACAAATAACTCCCAGGGAGGGAGGGTGGGAGAGCCGAAACTCGCAATGGCGCCTCGCCGAGTGCGCTTCCCGCTTAAATAGCCCAGTGGGCCAATCAGGGCCAGCCACGGGGCATGGCCCCGCCCACCGGGCAACGCAGACCAATCAGCGCGAGAGGCGGGCCGGCCACGGGCCAATCAGGCCGCCCGCCTCAGCGCTAAGCATTCTGGGACGTGTAGTACGTCCCAGAAAAAGGCGGGCAGGCTTCCCGCGCTCTCCCTCCCGGCAGCCAATCAGGAGGGAGCCCGCCCCCGCAAAGGCTGCCGGGAAGAAGACCGCGGCGGGAAGCCAATATGGCGCTTCCCGCGCGCGGCAACAGCGCCGGCCCGGTAAGTCGGGCGGCGCTTATTGCCTCGCAGGTCAGGCGCCACAATAAGCACGAGCACACCAGGCTGGAGTGAACATGGCCACAACTTTATTTAAAGCCAAACAAACAATAGGGTTGGCCCAAAGCATAAGGTCTGGATCTGGGCATCAGCCAAGCCCCCGTTGGCTAATGAATGGTTGCTTGTAGCCAAGCATCGGGATGACGTAGGTGCCAAGCCCCGCCCCGAAGCACCGTCGGGCAACAGTGCTCCTCCCACTCGATTTGCAAGGCACTCTAGTCACCGGGTGTCAATTGACTGTGGCCCCCGCACTGGCCACATCAGCATGCTCCATACACCCGGGTCGCTAGGACTCCCGATCCAGAGCCATCGAGCCCTGGAAACCCCTCACCCCCAGATCCAGGCCTATGCTGCCGCCAAACAGACGGAGAGGAACGAACCGCCTGCCGCCAACCCTATAAACAACGCCTTCGGGCTCCACACCAAACCCAATAGAACAGCAAAACAATCATTGACCCCCTGCAAGGTCCCGATCAGTTCGTATATAGCCCAAAAAGGCCCTGGATTTCCAGCGTCCCAATTGTTTGATAGAGTCCGCCGACAGTCCAATTTGTGCAGCCGAAGTAGCTGCCCCGATCCGAAAAGAATGTCCCCCAAATTCTTTCGCTGGCAGTCCCAAATGTCTGAGGGCCAAGCGCAGCACAGCCACCAGCTGGTATCGCGTCACAGGGGCTCCGTTCGTGTGGCAGAATAAGGGACCTGCACCCGGCGGGCGTGCCTCCAAGAAGGCGTGCAAGGTACGCACAGGGCACACCGCCGATCCCTTAAAGCGATTCAAAGTGATAGAGGACCCTTTCCCCAATTGGTCGCATTTGGACCTCCGAACCAATAAGGAAACAGAACTCATATTGAAACAAACATCCCCAACCTGGAGAGAACGCTGGGAGGTGTCATTGGCGGAATTAGGAACAAGCTCCCCCAACCTAAGGGCCCCAAAAAAGGCAGTAACGAAAGCAGCCCGAAACAGGCCGGCCTCATAGTGGGAAGAACAAATAACAGGTAACACAGCCACCAGCTGCTCGAGCAGCGACAACGTGATGGGCCGTCTAGCATCAATAGAAGGACCCTGGGATCGCCTCCAACCCTCCAGAGCTCGCCTGACTTGAAAGGAGGCACAAGGATCACTTAGGCCGGAGGCTTTTGAAAAGAAGGATATGCCCGCCAGCATAACCGAAATGGCCCGAGGGGAGGACCCATTAGAAAAAAGCCAAGCCATGAAACCAAGTACAATGGGGGACTGGATGGGCCAGTGAGCCGGGATATTGTAAGCTCTAAAAAATGCAGATAGCTTGGGAAAAACCCTAGAATAAGCCCTCTGAGTGGAAGGAGCGATAGACGACATAATCCCTTTCAAAATGATAGAGGACCAAGGTCCCACAAATCCTGAGGAAACGGAACAGGAGAGGGGTCCGCCTCCGGAGCCAGACGACGGAAACGTTCCTCCTGGAAGCGAGAGAGAGCATCAGCGATGTTATTCTCGAGTCCAGGCACGAAACGAGCAGAAAAGGTGATGTTATTGATCAAGCAATCAAGAACTAGTCTCCTGACCAATAACATGACTCTCTCAGAAGCAGACGACAAACTGTTGACCACGCTGACCACCGCCTGGTTATCACACCAAAACGTGATCTTCTTGTTTGCAAAATCTTTACACCAGATGCGAATAGCCACCACAATCGGAAATAATTCTAGAAAAGTCAAGTCCTTCAACACATTGCCCTGAGCCCACTCCTGCGGCCACCTTTGAGCGCACCAATGGCCTTGGAAATAAATCCCAAAACCAATACTCCCGGCTGCATCAGAATGTACTTGTAAACGGTCACCCATCTGCCAGGACTTCTGCCAAATGGCCACCCCGTTAAAATTGGATAGAAAAGATTCCCAGACTCTGAGATCGTCTTTCACACCCTGTGAAATCCTAACCCAGTGATGTGGGCGGCGAGCGCCCACAGTAGCCCTGGCTAGTCTGAAGCAAAATGCCCGACCGGGCGCCACCACCCGGCAAGCAAAATTAAGATGCCCCAGTAAGGATTGGACTTGCTTTAACGTGGCTTTTTTGGCAACCAGGAAATCAGCCAAAAGGGCTCTTAAAGCCAGCAGTTTTGCCTGTGGCAAGGAAGAGGTGCCTTGAACAGAGTCCAGCTGAATGCCCAAAAAGGTAAGAGATGACACGGGGCCCTCAGTTTTTTCTTTCGCTAATGGAACCCCAATCTCTAGGGCCAGAGCAGAAAAGGTGTCTAAGAGCTTCTTACACTCATCAGTGCCAGCCCTTCCTACAAACAAAAAATCATCCAGATAATGGGTCACCAAAGGGGAACAAGCCCGCCGCTTTAGCTCCCACTCGAGAAAAGAACTAAAAGTCTCAAACGCTGCACAGCTAAAGGAGCACCCCATTGGCATAGCCTTATCAAAATACCACCCATCTCCAACTTTAAAACCTAGCAAACGAAAATCATCAGGGTGAACCGGTAACAATCTGAAGGCCGACTGAATATCACATTTGGCCATTAACGCCCCTTTTCCACAGGAGCGAACCAAACGGACCGCATGGTCAAAAGAAGCATACTTAACAGAACACAACTCATCGGGAATAGCATCATTCACCGAGGCCCCAGGAGGGTGAGACAGGTGGTGAATGAGCCTGTATTCCCCAGGTGCCTTTTTGGGAACCACCCCCAGCGGAGAAACATGCAGATCAACAAAAGGAGGGGAACTGAAAGGCCCTTCAATCCGTCCAGCCTCGATTTCTTTATTAACCTTGTTGAGGAGGACGTCAGGCATATCCCGGGCCGATTTCAAATTCTTTGCCACCGAAGGAGGGGGGGAGGCCACCACAGGGATACGAAAACCCGATGAAAACCCATCGGCCAACATTCGAGCAGCTTCCTTATTAGGATAAACCTCCAGAAGAGGTAGAAGGGCCCCAACATTAACAGGCGACCGAGCTAACTTGAACATCCGACAAGGAAATGGAGGCACCTCATTTTTGGCTCCCTGACCCACCGGCATCAGAGGCAGGGGCCCCGTCACGTTTGCCGGCTGCCGTATGGGCAGGGCGCCCCTGTCGAAAGGGCTGAGAACTATTACGAGAACAGGAAATCTTGGGATGAGAACCCCTGCACAGTTCACAGCAATGTTCGTATCTGCAATGTGCACGCGTGCAGCGGCCCGCATTGAAATCCCAGCAAGCGAGCCTACGATCCCGCTTACCAGACGCCTTGAAGGCACCTTTGGACTTCGCTAGTGGGCCTACTTCTAAAAGCCAAATCTCACTGTGGAGCAAATCCCACCGCTCACGAGAGCTAAGAGACGCCTGCTGCCTGAAAGCTGCGTCATACGCAATGGCCGCTGCTTCCCCTGCTACAGACCGAGCCCGAAGGACATGCAATAAATGGCAGTCGAGATGCCAGGCCCTCTCTGGGAAAGCCATGGACACCACCGCCTTAAACACAGCATAGCCCTCCAGCCAGTTGGAAAAAGTTGGCTCAGCAGGTGGAACTTTAGGATGCCTCTTGGCACGTTTTGGAGAAGTGACGGCCCAAGCCTCCTGACCCTTCGGCTGGAGTAGCGTGAAGACATCCACATAACACCCCCGCAGAATGAGCTTCCGAACTTTTTTGGACAGGTGAGAGCCCGGAGGGCGGTCTCCAGGAGCAGAAACAGGGATGGAGGAGGCCTGAGAGTCGACCCAAACCCCCTGCAGGCCAGGTCTCCAAGCCCTTCTCCTAATGGCCCACAAAGGTAAACCGGGGGCCCAGGCATGCTCCACCCAATATCCATCCCTGCCCTCAGGAGCGCCCGAGGACATACCCTCCTGCCCCCCTACAGTCCCAGTTGCACGCGAGGCGGAACGTCTCGACTTCTTCTTCTTCTTCTTCGACTTCTTCTTGTGTTTTCGCTTCTTCCCGGACACTTCAGCTGCTGACGTCGACGCCAAAACTTCGTCGTCGGAACTGGACGAGTCCGACGAAGAGCTGGAGCTGGAAGACGAGCTGGAACTCGAATCCGCCAACTGCCCAGCAACCTGGCAAGCCTGGGTCCCGGGTGTAGAGCTGGACGCCTGAACCGCACCTGTCGCACCGACCGAAGCTTGATTATTCCCTTCAGTCACCGAAGGTGCCCCGCCAGCCACCGATGTAGAACCACTAGCTGCCAGTGCCTTGGAGATGATATCGGAAAAAGACCGCGCCAGCTCCGCCGCCATCTTTTGAGAGATAACCGACGACGCTTGCAAAGAAGGCCCGTCGCTTGCCGAAGAGGCTACACCAGCCGGACCGCCTGACGGCCCGATACCTCGAGGTTCCTCATTCGGACGAGCCACTGCACCTGAAACATTCCGACCACGAGAAGATGGCGTGCACCCTGTGCGCGCCGATGGAGCCAATTGCTGCTTGTTAGCACCTTTCGACTTCGAAGGCATCGTGGCCCAGAGTCTATTGGAGCCTGTAGAATAAACTGGAAATCCAGCCAAAGTCAAAAGAAGGAAAGGGGCGGGCTCAGCAGGGACGAATCCGCGATCACCGCCCCCACGAGGCAAGCGAAAGTCAAGAGGGCAGGCTCAGCAGGGCCGCCGCCGCGATCACTGCCCTACTACCCAGCCAAACAATGCAGTCCAGACCAGGAAGTCACGCAAAGGTCCAAAACAAAATATCTCACCCGAGGAGGGCAAAAGGAGGGCGGGCTCAGCAGGGCGACAGCCGCGATCACCGCCCAAAAAGACAAAACAAAGGAGGAGTATGGACTAACCTCCCGTCGAACTGTGGCTTATGCCCACCCCAGTTCGAATGAAAGCAAACCCCTAAAATAACGACTAAAACATGCGGGGTTGGCAAAGAAACTCCCCCGCACACCCCAAAGTAGCGCGGTTAAAGAAAGAACCGCGAGGGGAGGGGTCGAAGGCCAGTCGACGCGCCCACAGCCACGTGTGGCGCAACCGCGGTTAAAAGGCACCGCGGTGGGGGGGGAGGGGGCGGAGACGCACCCCAACAGGTCACCCTGACCCCCCTAATGGCCACCCTGACCCTGGCTGCTTGCCAGAGCAGGGAGAAAATGGCCACACAAAAACTCACGGGCCAACTTACCCGGAGCTCCAGTGTTTCGGCTCTGCACCCTTCAGAGCCGAAACTCGCAATGGCGCCTCGCCGAGCGCGCTTCCCGCTTAAATAGCCCAGTGGGCCAATCAGGGCCAGCCACGGGGCATGGCCCCGCCCACCGGGCAACGCAGACCAATCAGCGCGAGAGGCGGGCCGGCCACGGGCCAATCAGGCCGCCCGCCTCAGCGCTAAGCATTCTGGGACGTGTAGTACGTCCCAGAAAAAGGCGGGCAGGCTTCCCGCGCTCTCCCTCCCGGCAGCCAATCAGGAGGGAGCCCGCCCCCGCAAAGGCTGCCGGGAAGAAGACCGCGGCGGGAAGCCAATATGGCGCTTCCCGCGCGCGGCAACAGCGCCGGCCCGGTAAGTCGGGCGGCGCTTATTATTGCAGAGCTTTGTATTTGAGAGGTGTTTATCAAAATATTAAGCAAAACACAGAAGGGGTAAAGCTCCCTCTCCTTTCCTTTCCTTTCTTCTTAGCCTCTCCTCGTTTTCTCTCATCCCTTACTGTTTTTCCTTCTCTTGCTATTCATAGTTCCCCTGCAAGGGAAAGAGAGGATTTCGGATAGTTGTGAGGGTTTACGGGTAGGGGTTTGGAAGGGACAGTCCCAGTTAGTCCTCTGCTGTCCCATTTTCTCTAATGCTTTTAAAGTGTTCTGGTTTCTCTCTCTTCCTCCCACTTTTCTCCTTAGTATCACCTTATGTCATTTGCTGCAAATTTAATTCAAGTTGAAAAGCAGTTTGCCCTCAGGACAGAGAGGAAGGGGCAGAGTCTTCCCTTCTATGAGCAACTAGGCTAATCCCCTCTCCACCCTCCATGATTTCCTATAGTCAATACAAAACTTCCAAAGTTTCTTTGCTTAAAATAATAGCTTTGCATGCTCTTCTCCATTAATTGTTTTTGCTCTCTTGTTGCCCAGCCATTTCTTTTGAATACTCTCTGGTAATTCTCATTCACACATTTCCTGGTTTTCATTTGTGAATTGTTAGAGGGCATGCTGTTGGCTTAGGTGGACCAGGTTCCTTTTATTCCCCCTCCAAAGCTCCTATACATGCCATTTTGGGGAGCTAAAGAAGCAAGGGGGGAGGAGGAAAACTGTCACTTCTGGAGGCCTTCAGAAATAGTACAGTTGGTCCTCATCCACAGATTTTTTATCCATGGATTTGAGCATACATAGCTTGAAAATATTCCCAATAGCAAACCTTGATTTTCCATTTTGTATATGGGACACCATTTTGTTGTGTCACTATATTTAATGGGACTTCAGCATCCACGGATTTTGTTATCCATGGAGGGTCCTGGAACCAAACCTCAGCAGATAACAAGGGCTCACTGTAGAAAGGATTAACACAGAGACACACACCCAAGCCCTGATGCTATGCCCCAATTGCATCTTGTAGAGGGGCAGGATATTATTAATGATGATGATGATGATGATGATGATGTAAAAATGCAGAAAAGTGCAACTAGAAGTGACTTCTACTTGCAACTTCCAAGTGATCTGGGGGCAAAATTCAGCCAAACTGGGAAAAATATTAGCCACATCTACAGTTATCCCCCTCTGGTTTATGCAGACAGGATAGAAGCAGGAGGCCAGAAATTCTTCACATGCTTCGATTTTGATCTGAGTGTGAAAAGAATTCAGAGACTTTAAAAGTTCATCTCTTCTTTTTCCTGAAGATTTTACAAGCCCCACATTTCTTTTTCAAAATGCAAAATGAGACTGTAAAGATTATTTGTTTTTTTAAAAGACTAACATCATTTCTATGCTGGAAATATTTTGTGAAGGGAGCTTTATATTGTTAGGAATCCAACAGAGATGAGTGGATTTTTATACTTGTCACATTCCAGGTTTGTTGATCACAGTTTTTCCTTTACAAGTAAGAATGTAGAGTCTCAGGTATATTTTGCTATCAATCCTGATTTATTTTTTTAAAAAAAAAATCCCAACAAAAATCCAAATGAATCCATAAGGAAGCTATATTGAATTTAATGCCACATTGATAGTTCAATAAATCTAGTTAATAAAACCTTAAATCTCCACACATTACCACAATGTCATAAACACAAGAGGCCTTTAAAAACTATTGATCTAAATACTATAGAAGAGATATAGTCTTCTTTTAAATCTAACACTGTCCAATGTTTTAGCTTGCAATACTGATATAAAATCACTTCGTACTGTATTTTATTTGCCTTAAGATTAATTGTATACACAGCAGATAATTGTAACCATAGACACGTAAATGAGTATTTAGATAAGACATTACGTTTTGCAAGCACATACAATAGACATAATAGATCAGCACTTACTATTTAAAGGTTTAAACAATGCTATCCAGAAAGACAAATATTCATTAATATTGTCCTACCATAATATCCAATGAAAATAATTTAGCATCTATCTACAATAAATAATATTCAGTGTGGTGTAGTGGTTTGAGCATTGGGCTATGATTCCTGACACCAGGGTCCAATTCCTGGCTGGCCATGGAAACTCACCTAATGACCTTGAACAAGTCACATGATCTCAGCCTCAAGAGAAGGCAATGGCAAACCTCCTCTGAATAAATCTTGCCAAGAAAACCCCATGATAAGTTTGCCTTTGGGTCACCAGAAGTTGGAAATGACTTGAAGGCATACAACACACACACACACCAAAGGTATTTGTATATATATTAAGAATGCATGATCAAGTCCTCCTTTTTCACACAAACTTGCAATGGCTGAGGTCCTATATGAAACTGGTAGAATGTAGTCCTCTGCCAGTGTACTTCTATTCCCCATTAATATTTTAACCCAGCACATCTGTCCTCTTCAGTAGTGGAGTCCATCTTCTCATCCAATTCATGGAAAGAGGAGGACAAGAAATACCCAGATTATATACCACTGTAGTACTGCAGTTGGGAGAAATGAGAAGAAGTTCTTCTCTAGTAAGTAGACACAAATATGCTAGAGATTAAGGTGAATGTTTTCTTGTTTCTTCTCTTGGCTGTCAGGTCCTCCTCCCCCCCCCCCCCACATACACACATTAATCCATTCATAAAATGTCACTGAGGGTATGTTCTGGGCTCTGAAGCAATTAGTTGTGCTTTAGAGGTATAGTATAAGGAGGTATTGAATGCCTCCATGCACATCAAGCTTAAAACCAAATACTGAAAATATATCTCACCAACAGGATTCAACTGACAACAACAGCAGCAGCAACAACAACAACAACAAAACAGCATTTGTTTTCATTTCCAACAAATAATCCAGAAAACAGAAGGAATATGACAAGATAGTCCATATTTCACCTTGTTTTCTTTAGCAACATGCTTGAGTATATGTGTGTGTATCTGTCTGTCTGTGTATTTAACTTATCTTTAGGGAATTATAACTCCTTCTGAAGCAATGTACTTGAACATCTCTTTCTGCTAAAATAGAATTTATTTATCTATGTCCCTTTGGCAAATCAGGGAAAATATGGCCTACATGTTGTTTTAGACCACAGTTTTCCAAGTCCCCTAGCCAATATGACCAATGTGGATTCTGGGACTTGTGTTCCCAGAGAGTAGTCTTGCCAGGTTCACATTTCAAGTATAGGACTGCACCTATAACATAATGAAAATGAATTATTTAGGCATAGTAGGAAATGTGAAGTACAGTGCTTTCCAAGTTTTCATTAAAGTATATATATATATACACACACACAGAATGTTGGCCAAGTTTTATATATACGTACGATTACATGAAAACTTCATTGGATAAATATTAAATCATGTTTAATAGATGATTATATTGATTTTTTAAATGCTGGCTTAATTAAATATCTACTGAAAAGCATTTAAGAGTGCAGTTCAATGTCTGCTTATCCGGGCAAAAGCTCCACTGAACCCTTTAGCTGGAAATCTCTTGTGGCTTTATGCTAGATGGTGGTTCCCAAACTTTGCTCATCCAGATGTTTTGGACTTCATCTCCCATTGTTCTAGAATTTTGGCCAAGCAGGCTGGGGCTTCTGGGAGTTGAAGTCCAAAACACCCAGAGGAACAGAGTTTGTGAACCACTGTGCTAGCATAACCAAGGTGTTTGCTAGTGGGTCTATTTTAACAATGTTGCATAAGGAAGTATCCAGTCCCTCCTTATGCAGGAGGTATGCATACAACAGCTGTTGGAATGTACCTACTAATAGCTCCATTCCCAACCCAAATGGCCATCCGCCATCTTGAGGGAGAGAAAGGCAAGCCAGCTCCAACCAGCTTTGCCTAAAAAGAAGAAGAGCCCTCCCTCCCTCCACCATCTTGAGGGAGAGAAAGGCAAGCCAGAGCTCCAACGGGCTTTGCCTGAAGAGAAGAAGAGCTGTCCAGTCCATTTGCCTTGGTCCAGGCCTCCAAGGGAGAGAAGATCTGCTGGACTTTCCCCCTTTCCTACTGCCATTCCCCTCTCCTTTTGTGTCTTGTCTTTTTAGATTGTAAACCTGAGGGAAGGGAAATGTCTAATAAAGAAATTGTAAGCCGCTCTGATAGTATTGACTGAAGAGCAGAGTATTAATAATAATAATTATTATTATTATTATTATTATTATTATTATTGATTGACCATAGTGGTGTGCCAGGACAACTCCTTCATGTAGTTACCAGACTAGTCATTTCCATCCTCCCTACTCCCAGGGAGACCAGTGTAAATAGGTTGGTAGAACTTTACCCTCTACCAGCTTGATGTAGGACCTCAGCTAATGAGACTTATTTCAGAGTAGGCATTTGTAGAATGGGCTGTTCATATTTTAATAAGATTCCAACTGACTTACAGAAACAAATGGTAGATTTATCAATAGAATTACACCCAGGATTGGCTACCAGATATGGCCTTGATGGAAAGAAACTGTTCACTAAAACCATTTTAAAGTCAGCTCACATCATTCATTACCATCCCGCGATCTTGTAACCTCCAATTCTATTTCTGCAGAGACTGTGATTATTCCTTAATGAAAGGTGACTGTTCAATACCAAGCCTGATGTGTAACATACCATGCCCTATTTCTGTTCTTAATTACAATTTACAGAAGCATCAGTATGGTTCTCAAGAGGATTAAAAGATCCGGAGGTGAATGGAAGCCAAACGTTGTAATTAGTTTCCTGTAGTTTAAGGGGAAAATAAATAAATATGTAAAAGCAAATGGATTTGATTAAGGATACAAACCACTGGGGCAAAAATAATTAATTAATAAATAAACCTGTAACTATCAAAGAGATCATTGCAGACATCCTTTAAATGAAAATATCACTTTTGGAAACATACAAAGGACAATTAAAGAAAAAAAGCTTTCACAGAAATCTCCATTTGATGTTCCCATTCATTTAGGTTTCCCTTGAACAGTCCCTCATTTGGTATCCCAGATCTTCTCAAAGGGTGCAGCATGAGGTTCCATCTCAGAGCAAGACTAGACATCCAACCTCAGAGATCCATCCCCTTATCAGCCCCTCCCCTGGAAACCTCTATAGCCCTGCCTCTCCAACAGTGGAAGAGGCAAAAAAAGCTACTATATTGGTGGGTGTATCAGATAAGCTTGGGAGAAGTTTTGGATCTGCTGGATCGAAAGCCCTCCCAAGCTGAGCTGGCAGTGGTTCTTAAACTTTTTACCTTTGTGGCCCCTTTTATATCTAAATATGGATTTTGCACACCCACTTACTTGACTTAGTGTACGAATTTTATTTGTTTAATGTGTGCATTTTCATTCAAGCATTTATGTATAACATCTTATAAGGAAACAGACCTCCTCCTTCTCCTCCCTCAGGTAGAAGCTCCAAGTGTTCTCCTTGTTGTTCTCTTCTCCTGCAGGGCAGAAAAGGTTTGGAAAGCGGAGGAGTAGGAAGAGGAAGAGGAGGAGGGACCAGGTCCTCCAAGTCTTGCACACGTCCCCACGGAGCAAATCTCTTTGTGGGCTTCCCAACCACCACCATTTGAGAACCATTGCAACAGGGCTACTCATAGAGTGTAGATCTCTGCCAATAGACCTATGCCAATGCTTGGGAGACCATGGCTGCTTGTCCTCCTCTCCCAGGTGCCCAAAGGTACTCAAGGGCTCTACTCAGGGTGTGCCCTGGAGTGGTCTGGCTGCCCTTGTGGACCTGTGGAAGGAGGAGAAGCAGTCATTGCCCCTTGGACAATGCTGAAAGGTCTTTCTTCATTCCTGAGTGCCCAAGGGCAGTTGAACAGCTCCCAGGTACACTGCTACAGCTGATCAGTGGCCAGAGGGTGGAGCTGTACTGAGGAACCTCTGGTTGCATCTCTGCACATGGGAGTAAAGGTGTTACACAAAGCCACTTCCACAACATATTTAAAAATACTTCTGCTGACATAACCTGCTGAGCATAACCTATCAATAGGATTTTGAAGGATTTCATGGCCATCATCCATAGTTTTTGTGGGTTTTTCGAGCTATGTGGCCATGTTCTAGAAGAGTTTGTTCCTCACATTTTGCCAGCATCTGTGGCTGACATCTTCAGAGATGCCAGCCACAGATGCTGGCAGAATGTCAGAAACAAACTGTTCTAGAACATGGCCATATAACCCGAAAAACCCACAAAAAACTACTAATAGGATTCTTGTCACAGGCTCTATATATGGCACCTGAATGGATAAAGTGCACAACAGGTGTACCATGCGTAAATATCCTTCCCCGGAGGGAGAAAGCAAGTCATAGTGGAGGTGACTGAACCAAAAAAGGATAAACAAACAACAACTAGTGCAAACCCCACACTCATACGTACCTTCTGCTTTTCTGGTGCAAGCCTGGTAAGGCTTTAGATAAGTGGTGGTTGCTGCCCATTGAAGCTGGGGGACGGGAGGGGAAAGGGGGGACACCAGAGACAAAGCCAGAAGAAGTGAAGCCAACTACAAAGCCTCCTTCTTTCAAAGGTCTAAACTTACCTTGTATACCTCTACAGGTCTGGAAGGGTGTTTGGAATCAGGTTCTATCTACCCAAACAGAAATCCAGAGACAAGAGGATATCTGCCTCTGTTTCACCCTCACCCACACCATGTTGGTCAATAGTCTGGGATTCTGGGAGCTAAAAGTTTAAAATTTCTTAAAGGGTACAGTTTGGGGATCACTGCTTTATAGGAATGGTAGCATGTCAGCAGGGCAGTGAATCTATTGTTAGAATGAGTTGTACAGGAGCTGTCCAAGGTTCTGAATCTATTTGTAGGGAGGGGTGCCATTCAGGTACCATGGATAGCTGCTTTTAGAACATTATTGTTACCTCCCTCCCTCACATAGAGGCCACCAGCTAATACTGCTAGGGGAAATGAAAGATCACCCCCTTTAGATAGCAGAGTGACTTCATATTTGGAGAGAAGGAGATTTGCAGTTCCAAGAGGTGTTCTTTGTCACTGGCTTAACAGCAATGGCTTGGGGGGGGGGGCAATGAGTGAGCTGCTCATTGGTTGTCTCTTGTTAAAGTTAATGCACCTTGCTGCAAGCCATGAAGGCATGTAGTGGTCCCTCAGACTCTCACAGGATAGTTGAGACTTCCTGTCCTATTAACAGTGTCCCCATTGCCATAACAATCCAATTGTCACTGTAGATTCTTCAGGCAATCTGCCCCATTTCTGATGCGGCCTGGCCTGAACACATGCTGATCCTTTGTGGTGTACCTTAGTATCAACAAGATGCTCTTCATTTCTAACATTTATGGGCTCTATCACAAGGCTCTTTTGTATAGACTCCATGTGTGTACTTTGCATACATTTCATTGCTAGGATTGCCACCACACTGTTTGTTCTGTTTGTTCCTGGTGAACTGACCTTCTCATACCAGTTGCTGGGAAACAATGAATAGAGAAGGTACCTTGTTGGATAGTTTGATATGATTCAGCAGAGTTCTTACTCTATGGGGATTATCACACAGAGGCACTTACATGGGTGAAACGTTGCAGAATTGTTTCAGAAGTGCAAAGGTGGGATCATCCGTCGCACTTCTAAAATGAAAAGAGGTTTCCCACTTTTCTTCTGTTGATGAAGCTTTCACGGAGAAGCCATTTTTAGACTAATGGGATGCCCCAAACGGGATTCTCCTGGCTTCTCTGTGAACACTTCATCAATAGAAGGAAAGCAGGAAGCCTTGATTACATTTTAGAAGTGTGATGGACAATTCCACCTTCGTGCTTCTGAAACAGTTCTGCAACATTTCACCCATGTAAGTGCCTCCATGTGATAATCCCCTATGGCATAGACTCTATCCATGTAAACAAAGAACACAGGCAGAACCAGGCAGGAAACTTGAACCTGCCTGTTTATCCATTTTCTTGTTAGTCTTGGTGTCCTTTAGAACTTAGTTCAATGACAGCTGATGCAGAGGAGGATGAAAATTGTAAGGCATTGTTAATAGCTGTCAATGAATCTGTGAACACAGAAATAAGCCTCCAGCTGGGTTTAACTGATCTCATCTTGGATTGCTCGTACCTGCTACAGGCTAAATGTGTATCATTGCTCTCTCTCTTTTTTTTAAAACCTCAGTAATCTGCAACAGCTATTATCTGGGGGAAAAGTTTTCTAGACACTAGGAAATCATATATAAAAATTATATGCTTTCTTTCCACGTATTTATTATTTAATATGTGAAAGCCATCATGGTGTAGTTGTTGGAGCACTGGACTATGTGACCCTTCAAACCCCTGTTTATCCATGAAAACCCACTGGGTGACCTTGGACTAGTCACAGTCTCTCAGCCTTAGCAGATGGCAATGGCAAACCCCCTCTGAAGAAACTTGCCAAGAAAATCCTGTGACAGGTTCACCTTAGGGTCACCATAAGTTGGAAATGGCTTACAGACAAACACCACACACCCACATGCTCCCTTTCTCCCACTATGGGACCCAGGGTAGAAATGATGGAAGGTGGAAAACAACATAACACAAGGTGACAACAATATAAACTAAAAGTCTGATAATAAAAATGTTAAAACACAAAAAAGGCCAGTCTAGCCTTATATAGAAGGGAACTGGACAGACAGAAAGCAGAGAGGAAGCTCTCTTCCATTTCTTCAATAAACAGGCCTATGTTGTTGATGGCACCGAGGAAAGCCTTCCCCTATAGATCTTAAGACTTTGGCAAGCTCATATAGGGAGATATAGGGGTGAAACAGATGGACAGGAAAAAGTGGCTTGAAGCTGCCTTTTCTGAAGCCACAATAAAATCCCACCAACCACACCGCCAGCTCCCAAAGCAGCTGGAGTTCTCATGTTATGACCACATGACATGGTTTCAAGCCAGGAAGAAGCAGAAAAAAAAATTGCTTCTTTTTCTGCAGAAGGAGTCTAGAGGGCACTTTTCTGCTGGCTTTAAGGCATGTGTCATCTAAATACCATGCCTTCAAGCGAGCCTGAAAGCACCTCTTTTTGCCTTTCTGTTTAGCCCCATTGTCTTTTGGATAGTCTGGATCTAAACTGTATAGCTGTATAGCTTTATAGGTTATTGAATTATTCCTGGAAATAAAAGGGTAGTCAAAGCAGCTGTTTCAACAAGGGAGTTGTGTGATCCATAGAATTGGTCCCAGGCTGCATTCTGGCTGCAGTATTTTGGACCTGCTGAAATTTCTCAACCATTTCCACTGGCAGCCCCACCCACATAGAATGTGTTAGAGTAATCCATATGAAGTGTAGAGCCACTGATAGTTAGATAGACCCAGGGCTTTCTGTGTTTCTAATCTCCCACAGGCAACCTCTTTGTATTTCAGTGGCTTTCTGTGTTTCTCATCTCCCACAGCAGGCAAACCATTTAACTGGGGTGGAAGGAGGGACCAGAATTAGTACAGCCTTTTCATGGCTGGTTCTTGGCTCCAGTCAGTAAACTTTACCAAAGCATTCCAGTCACATGTAACCTCTTAGAAATTATTCCAGTGCTTTCAGTACTCATTGTAAATTGACTTAGGGCTTGTACGCATGGGCCAAAAGTCCTGTGTTCTCTCCAGCTTGTCTGGATGATGCAGGCCATTAGCCCCAGGTCAGGATCAGCCAATCCAGATACCAATCCAGTGGTCTTGAACTGATCCCAACCCAAAAGGGGTTTTAATCCATTCTCAAAAGACCAGTGGTTTGCTACAGTTTCCTGTATTCCATAGCGATAGCTGGCAGACTGGACAGGCCTGCATGTCCCATACCTGCCACTGCAGCTGCACCCATCTCAAAGGCCTCTGACATCAGAAGGGGGCACCTAGTCATGTGGGTATAAACAACACTGTTTCTGCTCTTACAGGCTATGATGGAGGCCTTTGGAATGGATGCCATGGCAGTGGAAGGTACAGGTGTGTAGTGGCAATGGGCACATGGAGCTGTTGTGGGTGGGTAGGCAAGTGTGTAAGTACCTACTTGTCACTGTTCCAGCCCAGGGACTGACCCAGGTAGGAAGAAGGGGCAGGATACCATGAGCTTGGCCCATGGTATCCTGCCCATCTGCTCAAACATATTTAGAAATTGAATTTATGCACTAATCCGTCAGAAATATTTCAAGGAATTTAGTTAGAGGCACCTCTGTTTTGTATGTTACATTTGTACAAAACCAAAGAGAGGTCAAGGTATCCCAACTTTTCAAAAATGTACATAAAGGGAGCCTTGCACATAAAAAAAACCACCTTAATATAATTGTCTGGTAGACTCCATTCCCCCAGAAAGTGTGGCTGCATTTTCAAATTCACATAAAAATAAAAGGGTTGCTGCCCATTATTCATTTTCCACATTATAGTCAATGGAGAAAATAGCCCAGGCTTTGAAAACAAATGTGTGAGGCACTCCCTCAGATTCAAACTGAAGCATGGCACTAATTGGAGGACAGCAAAATACTGAAGTAGACTCCAAAGTGATTTTCCTTCTGTGCCCATCTCCAGCTGAAAGGGCAAGATGCCCATATCCAAATATTTATAAAGCAATAGTCCATTAGAACCATCCTGGCAAGATGCTCTCTTCCGGTATTTTACCTGTTGCTGTTTTTTAAACTGACATATTGTTGATAATTGTGTTTAAATTGCACTATCCCTCTAAAAGTTTCTGATCATGTTTATATGGGGAATGACGTTTCTTAGCAGGTGTAGAGTATATTTACTCTGAACAATTATTTTGAGTGCAGTCAGCATTTGATTCTGTATGCACAAGCACCAATCTATTATTTGCAGTCTATGTTGTTTCTAATACTGCATATGGAGTATGATATATACAATGTTAAAACTGACTGCTCTTTAAAAATAGCTTCAGGAAAACCAAAGTGGTAGATGTTTATATTTAGTAACTTGGATTAGAATGTGTGAAGAGTTGGCATAATTAAATTGACACAGTAACAAGAATTGACATAGTGACAAGAATTTTTTTCTTTTAATAACACTATTGTCCAGAGCTAAAATCTTGACTTATTTGTTTCAATAAAACTTCATTGTTCGGCTGTCATTAATCTCAAAGTTCTGTTAGTCATTTCGAAATGGGTATGTAGTTATTTCACATGAAGCAGACAAACAATTCCAAGTACATAATCTCCAGAACTTCTATTCAGGCACAAAAACTGCACAATCCAGTAGTGTGAAACAGGCTTCTTGCCACACATGTCCATCCACCAATGTCTAGATACCAGGTTGGTTCTCACTGAAGATTGGCATTAGGCCTGTGCATGATTGATAAATTTAGCAACAGATGGTATCTCCCCAGCCTGCTGAGATACCAACGTTTATTTTCTGATTTATTTGTTTTCCCATTGTGCAGAACACAAGAGGTCCAGGCCCTGGAGATTTTATGGCTGTGCCCTCTCTTAGGCTCCAAAAGGCATGCAGCCTTCTTCTGTTCTGTGTAATTATTAACTGTGTGATTTGCATCCAAAAATGACTAGCTTGCCAAACAAACCCAGCCTGCTTTGAAAGGGCTCCAAATAGATTATATGGCACTCTCTTCCATAGTTAAAATATTTGGTGTCTGGAAGACAGGTACATTCATTAGGCTTGGTGGAGCTTTACAGTATCCTTTTCTTCCTCCAAAATCTAAACATTAAGGGATCTAAGAATTCAAGTTGCAGGAGTCTTGCCCTAGATTTGATCTAGCAACCCAGCTTAGATCAACGGGGAAACTGACCACTTTGACTCAAATAACTTTAATTAAAGTCAATATTAGAAAATCTAAAAAGTTTCTTCCCCCCCCCCCCTTTACTATCATGGGACATCCATATAGCGATAGCTTTCATTCTCTTTGTCAGAACAGGATGAAATTGACAGGTTCAGTAGGCACTAGCAATTTACAGTATTTGCCAAATTGTAGACAAATAGATGCAGGAGATTGTGGGTTACTTGTTTGTAAAGGTTGTGGGTCTTTTTTTTTTTAAAGTAACTTTTTGTATTTCTTGGCAGGATTAAAAGGAGGGCATCAGATTATCAAGTTTCAGAAGAAAGGCAAGTTTTAGAAAAAGTTTGTACGAGCAGGCTTTACATTTAAAATGTTTATCTTACCCATGTTTCTTGCAATTATTATTAAGGATATGACTGGCAACAAAGTGGTGGCCCTTGGTTGCTCTTAGTGGTAAATGGGCAAAATTCAAAAGGATAAGTGCACACGTTTATGTGGAAGAGAAGTTCTAAAAAATGTGGTGATGGAGAGAGTGGTTCATTTCCCACTCTCCATCGATAAACATGTTCAGCCTGTAAATCATTCAATCCCACTCCCTTCTTCATTCACCTTCTCTCCCACCCTGTGTATCCTTCACATAGAATCATTATTCTTGGTGCCAGAATATTTCTTAAATTTAGTGCAGAAATGAAGCGTCAAGTGGGGTCACCTTAGATTCTTGTAGCTTCGGGGGAAGCCCCCCTCATCAGGAAACACTCAAACCACTCTAAAGGGTCTCACTTCTGTCCAGTTTTTGCATGGATGTGATGCACATCCCTAAGGCATTCCAAAGCAATTTGACATCCTCTGCCAGCATGTAGATATATCCATATAACACTAGCATGAAAAAACTGGCTGCAGAATTCAGGGTGTGTGGTCGCACTCAATCTGTCATAACTTGAAATGAGACAAAACAGAAATACATTTTGTAAGCTGGAGGAATTCAGAGGAGAGGGAAATTAATAGAAACTGCGACCTAGGCAGAGGTGAGAAACAGCAAGAATGCTCCTGTTTTTGTTTTGCTTTGTTTCTCATTTCAGATTGCTTTATGTATTTATGAGTTGCTGTGGAATGAGACATAATAGGACAGCTTGCTCTCATGTATGCTATTTCTCCTAGTGTAAGTTAACATGACAAATTTATAGGATCATGGGCCATTGTGACACCTATCAATTATCATTTTGATTTACTTAGTGAAGTGCACATGATCAACTCATTTCTTTCTACAAATTACATTACCGTACCATAAGTGAAACTGTTCAAAGTAAAGGATTGTCCAAATAAGTTGTATGCACACACACACACACACACACATTAGAAAAGAGGGGGTGTAGTGGAGGAGAGCTCATATTTGGTATCCCAGGAAATAGAGAAGAATAAAATGCACCTTCATTTATATGATACATGGTGTGCTGGCTACTGATGATTATTTTCAAAATGAAAACTTTCCAAGAAACAAAATCAAGAGAAAAGACCATTCAGGGAGATTAATGATTTCACTGCTGGCTGGGCTGCAATGATAAAATCTATTTTAATCCTTGTAGAAAAGTTACATAATCAATTGTGCCATCCATTTTGGGAAAGTGTATGAAAGCATAAAACATTCAGATTACCACTTCTTTGCAAATGGGCAGCAACCCATCCAACTGTTTGAAATCCATTTGAAACTTACTAAACAGTCAGCAAGATATGGTTTTGCTGTTTCAGCAGCTGGTATGCCTCTGTTATGTTGGCATGGTTTTATTGGCATTATATAATCTCACCTCTCCATTGATGCCCTGTTGTTGTGGGGGAGAGGCTTGTGTTCTCTAATGAAGATGTGAGCTATGCTGGCGGCGGCATAATACTACCAGTAGGGCCTCCCATGCCAGACAGGTAACAACCGAAGGGTCTGACCAAGAGCACCAAAGGGCAGGATGGGCTCTTTGAACCTTGGATTAAAGGGTGAAGCCAGTTCTATGCAAGCTATGCTCCACCAGAAAAATCCATTGCACAGGCTCGAAGGATACATCCAACCCCCCAAAAAGTTCTGTAACAATAGGCAAGGGACAAAACGGCAGGTGTAAAGAGGCACTGGAAGCCGCAGACCCAACCCTGCATGCAGGCGGTTCAGGACTTTGGTTGCTTGAGGCTGACCTGTGAGATGACAGTCTTGTTCGGCAGCATCCTGAACAACCAAGTAGCCTTTTTTAAAGGAGAGCACTGCTTGCTTCATACAGAGAGGGGCCTAGAAAAGGTGGCCTAACGAAAACTCATCTCCATCTACCTGGTTGGCTAGCCATGGCCAACGGGCATCTTCTGATGTGGTCAGACAAAAACAAAGATACAAAGGCATGCACCGGTCTCCAAAGGTGCAAACAGAGTGATGCTTGCATGATGGAATCTCAGAACCATACAAGATTCTGCAGATAGTGGATGTCCTGAGAGTCGTTCTGCTCTAATAGCCCATGAACTATCAATGGATTGAACACTTTCAAAGTCTCTTCAGTGCCAACTGAGTAGTCCAAGGCTCAGTTATCCAACATATGATGCAACAACTGGTATCATGGACGTAGCTCCCACTTTGGAAGAGACCTTTAAGGCCATACAGCAGATGAAAAACAGGAAGGCAGCTGGGATTGATGGAATCCCACCTGAAGCTTGGAAACATGGAGGTCATGTACTCCATGCTAAATTCCACGAGCTCCTTGTGAGTTGCTGGGAAAAAGGTGAACTGCCATCAGATCTCTGAGATGCAGTTATCATCACCCTGTATAAGAAAAAAGGAGCAAAATCTGATTGCTCATTCTGTCGAGGTATAACACTGCTCTCCATTGCTGGAAAAATCCTTGCAAGGATACTCCTGAACAGATTAGTTCCTGCTATTGCAGAAGAACTTCACCCTGAAAGCCAACGCAGCTTCAGAGCTAATAGAAGCACTACAGATATGGTATTTGCTCTTAGACAACTGCAAGAGAAATGTAGAGAGCAGAACAAAGGACTCTATGTAACATTTGTTGACCTTACCAAAACCTTCAACACTGTGAGTAGAAAAGGTCGGGTGCAGATCCTGTAGCAGGGTCTTCTCATTGGTTCTGTCACAGTGCTTCCTTCTGTCAGAGATCCAGTGGTCCCCCAAATGTTTCTTTCCAGTAACATATATATATATATAAATCCAATAATATAAGTCTCTGAGAAATAAACATGTGTTAATGCCTTTGATCATTGCTTGTGTGTATCTCTTTTAATTTCCCTCTCCCTTAGATTCCTCCAGCCTACAAAATATTTAAGCATATATTTGTAAGTCATGATTTTAGCTATTTAAATTTTACACATGTGAACTTAATCAGTTTAGACTTGTGATTTTAGGTATTTTGTAACTTGTGAAATTTTAACTGTGCATTTTAATATAAGATTGTTAGCCATCCTGAGATCTAATGAGGAAGAGTAGGCTATAAACGAGTGAGTGAGTGAGTGAACATGTGAAAGCAAAGCTTTAAGGAGTTATGATAGAAAGCCTCTTCTTGGATCTTTCCTGTTTAGGAACCTAGCTATTGAACTGGATCAGGTTATAGATGCAGGGAAGTCAGATTGTTTTCTGGTGCCCTGTAAAGTTAAGATACCATTTGTGCCCTCCACCATTACACAAATGTTGGGACACATCTACGATATCTTTTGAGTCCTTGTCTCAAGCCCTCAGTGGGTCGCACAGTGGCATCTTGGGTCCAACCATGAAGTGCTAAAGGAACTAATGGAGGAAATGAATACCAGGGAAAGAGACAGAGCTAGAAGACATTTCAGCAGGTCAGAGCTCTTGTGGAGGATATATTAAACCAAAATGACCTGACTAATCAATTCAACACTGTAACAAAAACTGCCTTAGAAGTCTTGGCACCAACCAAGTCCTTGTCCGCATGCAGGGCTGCATATGGAATGAACTATCATTCACTGGTTGAAAAGGTGGTGGAGACCCATTGGACAAGCTGTGTCAAAGCTTGAGGACTGCCTGCACAATAACTTTCATGTAGATGAATCTCAGCAGTGTTATCTGAAGGAGAAAATTCAAGCTCAAGCCAATATGCCTTGTAAGATATTTGGTACAATTCTACTCTTTTGGGGTGTTGTCTATTTCTTTTCCAAGTCCTGAACACTAGAAAGAAGTTTGCAATAGTATGTTTAAGAATCCAATAAGCCATACAGTCTTGGAATTAGACGTCGGGTTACAGTACTGTATTTCTTTCTCTAGACTTTTTGCTCTTCTAGACTTTTGATAAATGTCAGTTTGCTAAGTTAAAGCAGGCAACCATTTTAAGAGAATTTGGGAAAGTGGATTCCCTCTGAGAACCATCTGAAGTGAAAGAGGAAGTAGCTAAAGACTTGGTTGGCTCTTGGGGTCCTCAAAGATGGTGTGGGACTGTCTTTTAGGGACTGAGCATAGCAAAAATCTTTTCAAGTAATCGCCATAACTTCATTAGATCATTGGTACTAATAAACAGTATTTACACCATGAGTGAGGAATTTTATCTCCTGGAGCCAAATCTGCCCCTCCCACAATCTTAATCTGGTGCTCTGGTGTTGCCCAGATTACCATATCCCCATCCTAAGGATCCCAGTGTTTTTACAGGCTGTTTTTGAAATGTCTGTTTACTTACTTGCAGTAATAGATTTAACCTAAAACATGTTGATATTTTTGCCTTGACATGAAAGACAGGAGTCAACAGTGTGATGTCACAGTCAAAAAAGCCAATGCAATTCTAGGCTGCATCCACAGAAATATAGTGTACAGATCAAGAGAAGTAATAGTACCACTCTATTCAGTTTTGATCAGACCTCACCTAGAATACTGTGTCCATTTCTGAGCATCACAGTTCAAGGAGGGTATTAATAACATGAAACATGTCCAGAGGGCAGGGAGTGTGTTCCACTGACGAACAGCTCTTGCTGTCAGAAAGTTCAGGTAGCAGGTAGCCATAGACTGCATTCTCTCCATTGAAATAAATGTTAGTGGCTTTGCACTGCAATGCGCTATACAAGAAATGTCTGAACTTCCCATGGATCTTTCTTTCATTTGGATGTCATGTTTGATTGTTTCAATTTTTCTAGGAACAGCCTTAGCTATAATGTGTACAGAGTGGGGCACACAATGGAAGAACTTGATTTGGAATGCCACAGTTGCTTTGTAACATGCATGGCTTTCATCAGTGGAGATTACATCATCGACTTTGATGGCAGGTGGTGGTGGTGGTTTAGGTCATTTAGTTTGTACAGTTAACAGCCATGACAGACCAAGATCCTGCACTGGGAGATGTAGCTATGACAACAGATGTAGCTCCATTGTCATAGCTTCTTTTCTCAATGCTGCCTCCCAAAACCTGCCTTTAAAGCCAGGTCTCTCGCCACCCCCCAGCAACAGAAAGATTTCTGAGAAACTGGAGATGGAGAGCTGGGTGTTGAGAGATGGTGCATACAACCCTCTCCTGGCAATAAGGCATGATGTGACAACAACTGTGATCCCACCTTGCTGCTGGGAGAGGGCTGGATACAGCATCACTCAGCATCTGGCTTAGGAATACTACTAGGAGTAGGGTTGCCTGCCTTGAAAGGTAGGGTTTGGGTGACACTTTTGGTTGTTGCAATATTGAAATAATAATAAATGTGAATTTTAATAATTACCATATCAAAATTCTGACTTTATTATGCTAGCCATTGTTTGTTTCCCCAAAATCCATGTGGCAAAGTGATGCTGGTGCATAAGAAACCACTGTTGTTGAATTTGACCCAATACACTGTAAAAGACAAACTGTTTGCTTGTTAAGAAATTCAGATATCATTAGGGATGAGGTTCACTCTGAAGATGAAAATCTTTTTCCTGCCTCATAATATTTATTTTATTTTATTTCCAAACACCCTAAACATTGAAACATAAAATATGTCCATATAATAACAAAAATTAACTACCTGCACCACATATATATTGTAAGCAAAACAGACATGTATACACATTATTCATAAATTGAACATAAAACATTTACATGACTTCCTAAACGTGTCTGAACTGGTGTATCCTACTCTCGAAACTTGCTTTTTTCCCATTTTCTTTTAAACAAGCTCTGGGCCTTTTTAGACCGCCCAAAAGGGGCGGTCCATTGTCGCCCCTTTCAGCGGCGGGATGATGCCGAGGCTGCCGCACGGGCAGCCCCAAAGGCCTCATCCCGCCGCTTTTGGAGGCCACGTGGAACCGGCAAACTGCCGGTTCCCCGCGGCCTCCAAGCGGGGTGCAGCAGGTGCTCTGGGCACCCGCTGCACCCCGCTTCCCTCAGCGGGGCTGAAGGGAGGAAGGGGCCGCCGCCGCGGCCCCTTTCTCCCTGGGTCTTTGCCGCGGCCATTTAAAGGCCGCGGCAAAGACCCGCCACAAGAAAAGAGCTCCGAGATGGAGCTCTTTTTTTGCGGCGCAGGAAGGGCGCGATTGGCGCCCTCCCGTGCCGCAAAAACATCATAACGTGCGCAGCGCGTCAAATGCTGCACACGTGATGACGCCTTTGCGGTGCCACCGTATGGACGCCACCATCTTTAAATGGCGGCGTCCATGCACTTTAGGGTTAGGGAGGGTGTAAATGCTACGCCCTCCCTAACCCTAAAGGCGGGCTTTTTAGCCCTATTTACGCCCCTTTTTGCCCGTCTAAAACGAGCCTCTATTTCTTTTCTCCTATGCTTGGATATTCTCTCCCAATATTAACATCAATATCTATTTCTATACCTATATCTATATTCTTTCTCTCAATTTTGAAATTATTCTTTCTCTTAATTTCCAAAATATATAACCACAGATTTTTTTCCAATTTTCTTTCCAAAAACTTATGACTTCTGTGAAGTGTTATAACTTCTGTCCACTCCTCCTCTGACTTGGATAATTTCCCCTTCTTTAATCAACATTGTTAAATTATCTAGGACAACCATATCATATAATTTAACAACCAGTCCTCTACCTTAGGTATATTGTTGTTTTTCCCTTTAGAAGCATATAGCATCCTCACTGCGGTAACCATATATAATAATATTTTTAAGTGCTTTTTTCTGATTTAGTTTCAATCATATGTAGCATATTCAACAGAAACAGTTCTGGACAAGGTGGAATTTTCATATTCAAAATTTATAATATAACCTAGTAAATAGACAACCAAAAAGTTTTAGCCTTGGTACATGTCCACCACATGTAATAAAAAGTGCCAGTGGTTTCTCCACATTCCCAACACTTTGGATCCAAATTTTTGTACATTTTTGACAATTTATCTGGGGTTAAATGCCACTTGAATAACATCTTGCAGTAATTTTCTTTTAGATCATAGCTAAGTGTAAATCTTAAATTTTCTTTCCATGATTTTCCCCAATGATCTAACTTTATGGAATCTTCTTTGCCCAACTTATCATGCCTTCTTTGAAAACTTCCTGTTCTATATTCCACTCTAATAATATTTTATAAAATTCCTTAATTTTATGAGTGTTATCTGAAAGATGGAAATCTCAAGACTCCTTTGAAGGGATGACTTCATAAATACTCCTGCAACAAGGAAGAAGAATTTTAAGAATTAAATGAGCATAAAACTTTTTGTTTGTTAAGAATTTACTGTACATGTCACTAGTGATGAGGATCACTCTGAAGATGGAAAGCTTAAGTCACCTTTGAAGGGATGATACAGTGAGGACAGCATATTTTAAGAATTTAATGAGTATGACACCTTTCAGCATGGCTCCACTGTTTCAGAAATGCTGGGTTCTTAGCTAATATTACAGTATTTCCCCTGCAAAAAATTCTGCTAAAACTTTAGGAAATGAAATAATAATTTCAGGCCGCTGGGCTCATACACTATAGATTAGAAGCCTCATGCAGATGGAACATCATGGTAAAATTTTCTTTGCTGTAATACATTGCCTACATCCATTAATCATCACCCAACTTAATATAAACTTTCACACAAATGGCCTGAACTAAAGATTAGCTAATCTTTACTATCTGCAAATCTCTGAAGAGTCATTATCAGGAAAGCTTTAGGAGAAGGATTAGAATTTGAGGCAATGCAGAGCTTTGTTGCTAAGCAGGTGAATCTGCCTGCGGTTTTTGGTTTGTTTGTTTATTGAAAGAGACAAAAAAGAAAACTTTGGAGAACAGAGGTGGAAGGAGTTGGAAAGCAATTTAATATCTTCATTTTCGGAGCAAATGAAGGTGAATGGAAGGGGTGTTCAGATTGTACCAAGTGGCACTCTAACTGCTCCCCAAACATCTGCCTTTTGGCAGAAATGGGCTGTGGCATTTGCCTGTCCCTTTAAAACACTGATGAGATGGTATCAGTGGGATGAGGCTCAGCAAGAGGTGAAAGTAGAGGGCTCCAGGATTCTTTCAAATTGGAATTTAATATTTTAAACATTTAATTTTTAAAAAAAAACAATTAAAAATAAATTTTAATTTTTTAAAAATTCTTTTAACTTTTTCTTTTAAAAAAATCACATATTATCAAATTTTCACTTTAACCACATGAAATATGTAAATGTAAATACGTTTAGGCTGTGCATATGATATTGTAATTTAAAGTCATAATTTTAATTTTGCTACTTGTTTATGTCACAACTATTACCATTACTTTCAGTGAAATATTGGAATTACAACTTATGAGTAACATTAGTACAAAAAAAAACATGACTAAGGATTCTGAATGGAGTGGTATGGGAAAAGGTCAATTGGGGGAGTGACACCATGAGTTACTGCACCAGGTAACTACTCCATCCTCCTCCTCCTCTGCCTGGTCTTTTCCTCAAGAGAAAGCCAAGTAGCAGAGGAGCATTGCAAGTGTTCACCCATCCTCATCCTGCACCCGGCTATCTCCTCAGGTGAAAGCCAAGCAACTGAGGAGCCTTGAAGGGCAAGTATATGCCCATCCTCCTCCTCTACTGCCAGGCAAGCAGTGGAGGAGCCTTGAAGTTCTTCCACATCCTTGTGGGCCATGAAAAAACCTTTGGCAGGCTGCATGCGGCCCCTGGGCCATATGTTGTGCAGGACTGGTCTAGATCAAGGGAAGTAATAGTGCCACTCTATTCTGCTTTGATCTGGCTTCACCTGGAATATTGTGTCCAGTTCTGGGCATCACAATTCAAAAAGGACATTGAGAAACTGGAGCGTGTCCAAAGGAGGGCAACTAGAATGGTGAAGGGTCCTGAAACCATGCCCTACGAGGAATGCTTTAGGGAGTTGGGGATGTTTAGCCTGGAGAAGAGAAGGTTAAGAGGTGATATGATAATCCCTGTTTAGATATCTGAAGAGATGTCACATTGAGGAAGGAGCAAGCTTGTTTTCTGCTGCTTCAGAGAATAGGACTCAGAACAATGGATGCAAGCTACAGGAAAAGAGATTCCACCTCAACATTAGGAGGAACTTCCTGACAGTGAGGGCTGTTCGACAGTGAAACACACTCCCTCAGAGTGTAGTGCAATCTCCCATTGCCAATAATGGGATATTCATTGCCAATAATGGGATAATTGTGGGATGGTTCTGGAATTGACCCTAGTGTGATAATCTCCCCAGCATCTTCCTTTCCCCCAAGCAAGACTGCTTATGGGGTTCTCTCTGCATATTACATTGCAATTTTTCTGCAATTGTTTAAATAGAAACTCATTCAGCTATAACATTCCTTTTTCAAAATCATTAAAAACAACAGAGAGACTGGATGCAGGTGGAAATGATAATTCAAACTGGCTATCCATTATTATGAGGGATTGTGTTGAAATACTGCAGTCAATTTTTGTATATTCTTCTTTTAGTAATCTCCCCCCCCCCCATTTCTTAGTGACAACATAATATATGAAACACTGATTCCATGAGGTCCCATTTATTTTTTGAAAGAGAAAAAGTAACAAGGCTTCATGGGATTAGGCCATTTTATTTATTTATTTATTTATTTATTTATTTATTTTGCATATCCATTTCTTTTGGGATGCTCAGCTGGCGGCAATTTTGATTTCTTTTCTGTGCCAAGTGAAGGCAAGATTATTCTCTCAGGCTCCCAGGTGAAGACAATATTACTTTCCCACACAAAATTATTCTAATGGGTAATTTCATTTTTGTGGATTATATTATTATTATTATTATTATTATTATTGCTGCTGCACATACTGTAGACAGCATCAAATGCCTCCCCTCCCCCCAACTTCTCTCTCCTTTTTTCATGCTGCATAGATGGCATTTTGGTGCCTGGAGAAGGGGACCCAAGGGTGGCAAATTTACTACCAATGATGATGACTTTCTCAGGAGTCCTGGTGGCTGGTGGGCCAGCTTCCTTACTATAGAAGCCTCTGACTACTTGTGCCACAAAATTTACTCACAGTCCAGTTGCCTTTACTACAATGCTTCAGGTTAAATGTGTTTAAAAAGCATACCCTTTAAAATTTATATCCCTCCCAACATATTAGAAGATATCATTTTACGGCAATTGCCTGTGTACCATTTGCTTTTAAGCTGTAAAGTGTGGAAGCATTCATCAGATGGACAGATGGATGGCATTCTCAAGTATTGCATGTACTCACTAATCAGTGATATACATTCTTAAGTTAAAATTCTAGACTGAGAACCCTTGGGATATCTATCGACTCCCTTATAATATATTTCAATGACAGTAAACTTACATGAGGGAAAAGAAGAGGGATTTTAGGACTTGAGAAGTGTGGACAGGGACCAATGATGTTGCCAAAACAGCCAGAGATGCGGATTGAAACAGCCAGAAAAAAAGATTTGAGAGAAATATTGGCAAGGAAATCAGCCTACAATATTTTGACCCTTTTCTCTGTCACTTTTGCTGGAGAATAGAATTATGAGGAGTTATACTTGTTGCCAATAACTATTTCACGTGCCACGTACTGACTTCTCAAAACACCATCTGCAGCTATAGACTCTATCACTGTAAGAACTTTAATGCTAACTGTTGCAAGCCACACAGATTTTGCAGAAGGTTTACAAGCTCCTACTGATTCCCTGGACACCTTGTGAGGTTACCAGCTGCCGTCACATAAATCCCTGTGTCACTGAAGTTCACAGTGGAGAACATGAGAAAGAGACTTAGCTGCAGAAATGTACGAAAGTTGTGTTAAACATTTCTTTTCCTTTAACCTTTACTTTTAATGATCTGACATTGTCTTCTAACATGTTTTTGCACAATGGCATAATTTAATATTGTTCTGTGCATCGAGGCGAGAACAATAGAAATTAGATCTTATATGAATTAACATTTCAAAATTGAATTGGTGCGATTACCATTTTAAAAAGACAACTGGCCATGATTTCAAAAATGAGAAGTGACAACCTAGCTGTGGTACTTGACAAAATCAGTTTTCTATTTCAGTTTTGTTGTTCATAGAATCACAAGGGCCATCCAGTCCAACCCCCTTCCATGCAGGAACTCCCAATAAAAGCATCCCTCACAGATGGCCATCCAGTCTCTGCTTAAAGACTACTAAGGAAGGAGACTCCACCACCCTCCGAGGGAGTGTGTTCCACTGTCGAACAGCCCTTAATGTCAGGAAGTTCCTCCTAATGTTGAGGTGGAATCTCTTTTCCCGCAATTTATATCCATTGTTCCGCATCCTAGTCTCTGAAGAAGCAGAAAACAAGCTTGCTCCCTCCTTAATATGACAGCTCTTCAAATATTTAAACAGGTCTATCATATCTCCTCTTAACCTTCTCTTCTGCAGAATAAACATCCCCAGTTCCCTAAGGCGGTCCTCATAGGGCATGGTTTCCAGACCCTTCACCATCTTAGTTGCCCTCCTTTGGACATGCTCCAGTTTCTCCACATCTTTTTTGAATTGTGGTGCCCAGAACTGGACACAGTATTCCAGGTGGGGCCTGACCAAAACAGAATAGAGTGGCACTATTACTTTCCTTGATCTAGATGCTATGCTTCTATTGATGCAGCCTAAAATTGCATTGGCTTTTTTAGCTGCCGCATCGCACTGTTGACTCATGTTCAGCTTATGGTCTACTTGGACTTCTAGATCTCTTTCACATGTAGTTTCATTCAGCCAGGTGTCCCCATTTTATATCTGTGCATTTCATTTTTCCTTCCTAAGTGCAGAACCTTACATTTCTCTGTGTTGAATTTCATTTTGTTAGCATTGACCCAGCTTTCTAGTCTATTCAGGTCATTTTGACTTGTTGTGTGCTTTCAAGTCTTTTCTGACCTATGACAACCCTAAGACCCCATGATAGGTTTTCTTGACAGAATTCGTTCAGAGGGTGTTTGTCATTCCCTTCCTCTGAGGCTGAGAGAGTGTGACTTCACCAGTAAGTTTCCATGGCCAATTGGGAATTTGAAACCTGTTCTTTCAGTGTTGCAGTCAAACACTCATATCACTGTACCATGCTGGCTCTTCATTTTGCAACCTTCCTACTTTTGTTTTAAAAACCAACTTCACAATCTACTTTGGTTTGTGTGCAGTGTTATTCGGTTGTTACAATTCATGAGTCTGTAAGTCTTCAAGTTGCAGTCTCCTATCCAAGAACTAACTAGACTTTGCCCTACTTAGCTACCAAGATCACATGGAATCTGGTGCCTTCAGAATGTTTACCATCTTCTTAACATTCAGAAATTATTATTCTAAACAAACTTACACAGAATGTCTGGACTTCACTAAGCAATCCATGTATACTAATGTGGGAGTTCCCACTGAATGAAATGGGGCATGCTTCTCAGTAGAAAGTCCCTTTGAAAGGCCATTTTAGAATACATAGTCTTATGAACATCCTGCGATGGTATTTCAACAGCTTTGTTCTGAGACAAGGGTGTCTTATGCTGGTGTCCCACATTAGTACTTGTTCTTTTTCCATAGTCACTCAGCAGTGGTGAGGGAAAACAGATAAATGCCAACACATCCAATGTGTGGCTCAATGTACTGTTGTAGATCTGTGTGTGGGACTATGGTACAGATGGCTATTCACCACCCACCAGATCTATTGTAGAGCCACTGCAGCCCTCAGCCATTCTGTGCCTGGTGGAGAAAAGGAGCACTTTGGAGACGCATCAGTAGCCAGACACAAAATGAGCGCATCATTTGCTGTGGTCTGCTGGGGTCTTTAGTGCTGGGTTGCTGTAAAAGAGGTCCAAAAGAGCTTGAGCTGGGAAAGACGGGTATTGTGCTTTAGCTGATCCTACTGTAGCTACATGTGCCTACCTACAACAGGCAAGGGAATCGGGAACTGCCGCCAGAATCCTTTTTTGAGCATTTTAACAGCAAAACAGAGAAGGAAAGGGACAGCAGTAAGCCTGCCTCACAAGCTACCTACAGCATCCTTAAAAAGGCATAGGCCTGTGTTTGGCCACCAGATGGAAATCATGAGAAAAGTGAAGGCTGATGAAAGAAAGAAAGAAAAAAAAAACATCTTTGAGTGTGTTTTGGAAGAAGCTTTCAAGTGGTCCCTAGAAGGCTGAAAACAACAATAATAAAAATATTCTATTTCAGCAAGCAACCTGACCTGGTTGTTTCATTTCACATGTGCATGTTGGTGGTTTTGAATTAAAATGTTTGCTGAAAAATGTTGAACTGCTCTTCCTTTTTGTGGCATAGCAGCCTGTTATTCTTTCCATGTGATTTCTTCATTAGGTACCAAATTTTCTGTTAAAGAAGTAATTCCCAGGTACACCATTTACTTCATTGATTGACATATATCTGTATGGCCATGAGTACATATAGCCATGTGCTCAGGTCTCTATAACGAAGCTAGAGTAATGCACTTTTTCCTCTATTCGACTTATTTTTAAAATAGCCAGGAATATGATGATATAAGTGGTTCATTTGCACTGATCATTTTCTCCAATTATGTTGGCATAACCTAGCTGAAATTTCAGATCAACATATATCTGGAATACACTATATTAAGCAACGATTATCAACAAGAGTAGAATTGGAGCTACAGTTGTAATTAACTGATTCCCTTATCACAA
The DNA here is from genome assembly GCA_034509955.1 of Urosaurus nigricauda. Classification (NCBI taxonomy): domain Eukaryota; kingdom Metazoa; phylum Chordata; class Lepidosauria; order Squamata; family Phrynosomatidae; genus Urosaurus; species Urosaurus nigricauda. Next base: position 91,800,988 of record JAOEGL010000003.1, read on the forward strand.
ATCTTGTTTTTTGGTTTTTTTTTCCTATCCAAACAAAAATTGAAGTGAGGGAATGAACTTGGAAGACTCCTATAATTTTTGGAAAAAGATCCTTTGTCAAGTCTGAAAAATAAATAGCATCAATCAACTACTGATTCCCACCATCTGGACTGTTCTATTGGTTGCCATCCCAAGTACAGAAGGAAATAATTTCCATTATCTAAACAAGATTTTCTTTTCTAAGTGTATTATGCTTTGCCATTTCAGGCTAGGAAGGAAGCCTTAGATTGATATTTTCTGTAACATTTACAGTTTTCTTGTTATTTAATTTATTTTGCCCTATGGCAATCATGTATTAGAAAAGTTTGTATCCCTTTATCTGTTATAAATCCACATTTTCAGAGGTAATTGAAATAAGGTTTGTAAGAAATGATATAGTATCTAGGTTTAAACTCTGAAAGTAATGTTTCAAATATTGATGCCAGCATTCTTTCAATAGTACACAATCTAGAGATATCAAGTGCGCAATACTCTCATAAATTTTGTTAACCTTATTTCAGCTTGACTGATATTTTGCATGCCAAAAAGGTGATAATCCCTCCCCCCCTTTCCCCTGTAGTAAATTGCATCAGTGCAGTAGGTTTAACTTGGGTGAATGTAAATTCTGATCAAATGAACCATCCTTTTGGGGAGGAGACATATAATTCATCAGGCAAAAGGGAAGTCATTCTGAATGCAATCACGGGTTTTACCTTATTGCGAATTAAAGTATCTCATGCAGTTTCGGGCAATGGGGGGGGTCATTTTTGGGTAATGGGAAGTTATTCTGAACGCATTCCGAATGCAACAGGAATTCATGTGAATTCGCTAAACTAGCAAATTCACGTGAATTCAAATTGGCTCCATTTGCAATAAAGAGAAACTCCTCCCGTCTGATAAGGTCCATAGTTATTTGTGCCTGGGCTACAGAAAAATGGAAAGCATAACTATGGAGGCTATTCATTCAAACTACATAAAAAGAGCCCTTTCACAACATTATTAACTAAGAAAGGATTGTGATCAACAGGAAACAAATTGAGGGATGACTTGCAATGGCCATCAAGATTACACTTCTACACTCATCCTCCACATTTGTGACTTTGACTTTTGTGGTTTTGATTATTCATGGATTTTATTAATATGTTCTCTCAGAATATCTAGGTCCTCCAGCACAACTCTATAGTCAACTTTAACCAAAAGTTGCACTGAAGGGCCTTGATATTCCTGGAGAGAATACCCCATTAGCCGCAATTTTATGGTCAATGTCTGGCAGATGTTGACCACAGAGTTGCACTGGAGGAGCTAGAGATTCCTAGAGAGGTGTTCTCTCAGGTAAAAACATGGTGTTTTTATTACTTGTGGTTTTTCCATATTCACACGGTTCCTGTACCCCTAATCCCAGTGAATGTGGAGGGACAAGTGTACTTACAAAATGGAGTGCAGGCCAGAAACACAAAATGCAACAGCTCTTGTTTACCTCACAGACCTTTCTCTACATTAGATAGTCTACTGAAGGATAAGATAGTGGTGGTTACACTTCTTTGAGTTTTATACTTACATTAACACAAAAACAATGCTAAACCATGTGTTTAAGATGTCTAATTCAATGATAGTTATAGGGATCTTTGATAAACAGATGGCCCAAAAATTCTAAAGGAATTGATCTCATTTGCCTTCTTTGTTCTAAAGTAGTCAATGGATTTTCCTTGCAAAATGTCTGTTTGCTACACACTGGCCAAATGTGCTATTGGAATTAAAGTCCATGATCATACAATGTGTCCATGTTACACATCAAGGGATCCTCATAATGAAGCAGGGCCTAGGAGATCTATATTATAAACCAAGGATCCACTGTCTAAAATAGTCACTAGACTACTATTGAGAGAGCTGTATCAGTCTGTCTGTTCCAATGAGTGGAGGCATTCATACAGAATGCCTCCACTTCACTTGTGTCAATGTGCAAAAGGGACTGAGTGTATCACATTTGGGGTTATCTGTGTACCTCAACATGCAACTTACTTCAATGTGCTAGGTTTGACCATTTGCCTGGTTGTCTCAAAGGAAATGTGAACTCAAAATAGTGGATTTGCAACTTGACATCAGTTGAGGATAACTTGCTTTGTGTTCTGTTATATTCATATAGTTTCCCAGGTAACCATCCTGTGTTTAGACAAAAGTGCTGTAGAATGCAACAGGTATCTTTTCTTCTATAACTAGTGGTAGTGGAGGCTTTCTCAGAGTCTAACTATAGTTAGGGCTAACTAGATTTATCTCCTTAGATTAGTTTCCTCCAATTCAGGTCCCTCTAGTTGTTGCTGGAATACAATATGTGTGACAATTGGTCACTCTTTGGAGCGAATGGAAGTTGAATACAAAACTCCTGGAGGAATTGGGTGAGGCTTTTCTAGAATAATATTATGCTAGTAATAGAGCTTCCTGAATATTTCTTCTCAAGTTCCTTATTCCTTTGTGTTTGGGAAAGTTGTGTGTGATCCTGACTCAAACAAATTTTTGGTGTTTTTTGGTTCTCTTGAAAAAGCTCATGGAATTGATCTAAATCCATGTCTCCTTTACCAGATCTGAATCTGATGCAGTGCACATCCCTGCATTTTTATTAATCTCATTCACACTTCAATGGGGAGAAATCCAATTTATGCATTTATGAATAAGTCAAAGCTACACCCTCCGGCTAGTGGTGTTGTTCATATAGCAAAACTTTTGGCAGGTGCTAGATTTGCAGACAGACAAGAGACAGAAGCAGGAGGACCATGTGATTCAAACTGAAATGGTGGAATGAAGTGCCTCTCTTGCTTGAACCATGAGCCATTAGCAATTATAGGTAGCATCTTAGAGCATTTTGCTCTCTTCAAATTATGAAATAGGTTTCTAAAGTAAAGGAGGGTTACCCAAATTGGTGGTCTGTGGTGCTGGTCCTCCAGCTATTGGCTGCTGGTCCCTGGACAGTTTCAAGGAAGCAAAGAATCAATGGGCATAAATATAGTGCCGGCCCCTGGCACACTGGGTGGGGGGAAGCTGCCAGCCCTGCACATTGAATATTTAGCAAGCACTGGTTTAAACAGTCCAAGATTGCTTTTGGTTGGTGAACAGGCCAAAAGTGGTAGAATTAAAAGACATAGCCATGTTAGTCTGGAAAATCAGTATGCAAACGGATCCTGCAGCACCTTTGAGATTAACTAAAATACAGAAGTTGTTAGCATGAGCTTTCGTCAACTTGAGCCTTCTTCCTCAAATGCATTTTCCTCAGATGCTTTCATAGACTTGAGCCTACTTCCTCAGATTCATTTGAAGAAGTAGGCTCAAGTCTGCAAAAGTTCATATTACCAACTTCTAGCTTTCAGTTAGTCTCAAAGGTGCTGCAAAGCCAAAAGTGGTATGTATTAGACTGCATCATTTTCCTTTTCCATCTCTGACCTTACCAGTTAACCTTCATGTGTGCTGACACCTATGCAGTGTCAACTAATAAACTGATATTGCTAGTAGAATCTATATACCAAGAAATGGACTCTGTATAGCAACTGTCAATTTTGCATATTATCAGTGATTAAAGAAAGGGGTTGCCCTCTACTAACAATAATTGAGCATAGATATTCTATTTCAGGGGTGCAGCCAATCTACACACAGATCATGTGGAACATCTGCTTTGGCTGACCCTTTTTCCAATCCATGGTGATTCACGACTGGCATTTTGTTAGTTCAGAAGGTGCTTTGCAGTTGCTAGGTAACTACAGGACATGATGCTTTATCAAGAGAAAGTTGCAGTCAACCCCAGCTCCCTTTCAAGTGTGCCTGTATGATACAAACATATGGAACATGCATTTGTTGACTTCACACTTAGTGGATGGGCACTAGAACAACCTCAGTGTATACACACAAGAAAGGGGGGGGGAGCAGGAGGAAAGACATAGTCGTACAGTTTACTGCTGAGAGCTGAATGTTATGCTGTAAATGATGATGATTGTGATGTTGACAATGATGATGATGATGATGATGATGATGATGAAAATGATGCTATATTTCACATGAATCTTGCTTGGTAGGTATGCAGAGAATTGACAGAAATGATGATCATAAGGGTCACAGAAGGAAATAAGCTAAGAAAAGTCAAAACATGCTTGTAATGGCAGGCCACAGCAAAAATCTGTAGAGCTGCAAACTGAGCAGTGAAAGAGGTAGTTATCTTTAAAAGCTTGCTAATAAAAGACCGTTGTTGCACTCCACTCTTATGTAAATATTTGAAACAAAATGTTTTTTCCAGTTCTGTCACTAAATTACATTAGCTCAGAGGGGCGACTGATGCAAAAGCTCACACTTGAGAAGGTGAGTCATCTCTTCTAATCTCCCTTTCAGTACACTCTTTTTTTAAAAAAAGTTTGCATACAAATGCATCTAGAGGAGCATTTGGACTTGCTTTTGTCATTGCTGAACTCACACTATCCAAGCTGAAGAATTGTGAACAGATATTGATTTAAAGCCTTAGCTTAGTTGTTTTGCTTTTTAAACATTTAAAACCACTGAAGCCTTAATTACTGAGATCATCATTTATTCCTACCTCACCTTCAATCCCCATCTCCCCATAAGCCAATATAATTATCAGCACTTTGGCTCTCATTTTATCCAAACACTAGAATAGCTTGTGAGCCCCCTTCATGCGGGCATAATAGGAAAACATTGTCAGTCTATGGTCTGAGCAGAGGACATCTCATTCTGCAATTGCAGGATACGGGACACCTCCAAACTATAAGCTCCTAGTGCATTTAGGAGGCAACATGTATAGAATGAATATACAGCTCTGTGATGTTCATTCTTCCCTGCAGGTTGCATTATTGTTGGCCCAGCCAATATCCACATCCAAATTTGTGTGGAGACCTTCCATGCACTCTATGCATGCAGGCCTTCACATGAACAGAAGGGAGAAAAGACAAATGGAAGACAAATCCTGGAAGAGAATAGGGCTGGCTACCAGGAACCCTCAACAAGGGCTCTACACTATAGCACTGTGTTAGAGATCCCATTTGTGCGCTCTATTAGCAATGTGTGTCAAAATGTGATGATATAGTTACCCTGTGGCTGAATATAGAACAAAATGCAAACACAGAAGTCCTTTCCCAGGTGACTTAAATCCATTTTTTATTTCCCTTGCCCATTGTTTCATGACCTCTTTTGACTTCAGACCTCTCTGTACTCCCTTCAGAGCTGCCCTTGTTCATTAGGCAGAGTGAAGACTGAGCAGAAGAGTACTAGGGACAACAAACTGTACTTTTCCTATAGGGCTTCTGTCTCTTATTTCATCCTAATGGCCCAGCCTCTGCCTCACCCCTTCTCCTTCCACTACCTTGCCTCCCTCCCTTATGATTTATAAAATCATAAGGTGACCAGAGAGGTATTTACTTGATCCAGGAACAAATGTCATTTCAAATCAGTTAGCCCACAGTTAGTCAAACTTCAAGTTTAGTCCCATTGATTTCTAAAGCTTGATAAAGATACATGGGCTTCTAGAGCTTGGTAAAGATACATTTTTTTATAAATGTATGCTGCTGCATCACTACACATGCTACTGCATCACTACACTCTCCATTCTTTGCCTCACATCATGCTATCATGACACCTTCTCTTAAGTTATTTAAATTATAATTAATTTATGCCCCTCAGAATCCAGGGTGGTGTACATTAAGTTAAAACAGCATAAGTCAAAAATCTTATTATACAACAGTTAAAGAAAGAACTAAATTTAAAATAATATATTAAAAGCTTAAAATTTAAAGTTTAAAACATAGCAAAGAAACAAAAGAAAAGAAAATAAGGAAGGAAGGAAGGAAGGAAAGTACACCATACTAAAAGATCCTTCTGTCACATTAAGTAAAAGATAATGCCCTGCCTAAATAAAAAGGTCTTTCACTGTCAGCAGAAAGAGAGTCCATCAGCTGAACTTCTCATAGGAGATAGTTCCACAGCCTGGAAGTAGCCACCAAGAAAGCTCTCTCCCATGTCCTCACCAAATGTGCCTGTGATGGTAGTGAGACCAAGAGAAAGCCCTTCTCTGGTGATCTTGAAACTGGGGCAGGCTCATACTGGAAGACACGATCTTTCAGATTGCCTGGACCCAAATCCTGTAGGGCTTTAAAAGTCACAACCAGCACTTGAATTGTGCCTGAAAACAGACTGATAGAGCCTAGGCTATCACTGCTGTACCTTCCACCTTCTTTTCTTTCCTTTCTCTCCTACTTCATGACTTGTCACACCCAGATCCCACCCAGCCAGCAGTGCTTTGTGTATGAAGCAACCAATGTTGCTTTAAACATAGGAAAGGTTGGCCAGCAACTGCCACTACAGCTGCAAGGTGACAATAAGGTGCAAGGAGAGGCAAGTTGAGGCAGGAGAAAGGTGGCAATAATAGCATGGTAGCTCTATTTCTCCTGCATCAGGTAGTGGGGTAGCCAAGATCATGCCAGACTACCATTCTGGTACCATGCCATTTTGGTGTAGCCATTTCCAACACAAGGGGAAAATGCTGCCTTTAGAATATCATCTGTCATCAGACCACTCCCCACTATTGTTTCAGACCTCTTTACCCTTCTTCTTAGGATCATTGATGGCTTTGAACAAAGTGCATTTTTGGCTGCTGGTGCCATAAAAGCCATTGTTGTTGTTGTGTGCTTTCTAGTTATTTTTACTTATGGCAACTCTAAGGCAAACCTATAATAGGGTTTTCTTGGCAAGATTTGTTGAGATGGGGTTCACCATTGTTGTTCTCTGAGGCTGAGAGACCCTGACATTCGCAAGGTTACTTAGTAAGTGTACATGGTAGAGAAGGAATTCCAAATCTGGCTTCTCAGAGCCCTAATCCAGAAGTGAAACAAAGGAGATTATCGCACCCAGAAATCCTGCCAGGATAGACATGGGATTAAAAAGTCAAAACTGGGTGTTATTGTATGCAGCCCGGATTCCAACCGCATTTATCTAGTGGCTTTTCAAAAATGTGAGCAATAACACATGTTTTTGACTTTTCCCGTCACCATTGGGTGCCTTTACACCACTGCAACTGCGCAGCTTAGTTGTCTAAACGGTGTTACATAATGACACAGGCATCATTATGTGTTAGGGTTGGGAAGCATGCAAATGCTGCATGCTCCCCCGCCCTAATCACGGTGCAGGGACAGCCCTTTTGGGCCATCTGTACCCCACCATTGCCTATCTTTTCTTTTGTCCAGTCTTTAGAAGAACAGAGAAAAGCTTAACATGTCTTCATCTATATTATGATTCCTTTCCTTCCCACTTAAGGATACTTCTTAAGGTACCTTTCCTTCCCCTCAGATTTCAAGTGTGTTGACACAAAGCAACAAAGATACAGTACAGATGAGCTGAGTGGAGAACTGTAAGGTCAGTCCCTCTTCCTTTTATAGTTCCTTGCATAGTTCTTTGCTAAGTTCTTAATAGCTTTAATCATCACCTTGTGTTAACAAGAGGAAGGAAGATGTCGACTATGAGAGCTTGATAGGAGGGATTAAGCAGGAGATCAAGAAATTTGTTAAAAACGTATGATTTATCCCATGTTGTTTGGAGGTGTCCTGAATCTGCTGATAGTTTTAAGGCACATGGGAAGAATGGATATTTTTTCCATGATTTCCCTCATCTTTATCCATTTTAGCAACCAAGCCTATACACGCAAGAACTTTAGAGTAAAAAGACCTACACTTTCCATTAGCCAGACATGTCTGGTTCATGGAAGCCTTCTTCATTGGCCTTTAAAAAACAGATTTACTTATTTATAGGATTTATATCCTGCCTTTCTTCCATAATGGAATTCAAGGCAGCTGAAACCAAGCCATACTTTTTGTGTGGTGAATTCAACCTTTTCCTATTCCGAAAAGAAAATTTGATGTAGTTGTTAATTGCCCTTGAGTTGATCCTGACCCATGGCAACTCAATTGTGAGACATCTCCACAATTCCCTGTCTTCCACTGCTCTGCTTAAGTCTTGTTTGATCTGTTCAGGCATCCATTTGGTTGTCTTTTTGGCTGTCCATAGTATCCTTACCACTCATCTTCAGCACCACATCTCAAATACTCTTCCTATTGCTTCCTTCACTGTCCAGCTTTTGCATCCATACATGGTAATGGGGAATACAATGTTTTGGATGATTCTAACTTTAGTGTTCATTTATATATCTTTAGGATTTTGTCTAGTTCTGTCATAGTTGCTTTTCTTGTTCCTAGTCTTCTGATTTTTTTGACTGCAGTCTCCATTCTGATCAATTTTTTGATCCTGTGCATGGAAACTCTTTTACTATTTTGATTTCCTCATTGTCTAGGTTGAATGTATGCATTTCTTCCATGGCCATTATTATTATGTATTTATGTTCAGCATTAAGCCACTTTTAAAAACCATAAAACCTTTTATAGGGGTCAGTATGGACATATTACATTTTCTATACAATGCATATATCCACCCACAAAAACCATATCTGTCAAAAAGTAATTTAGCAAAGCAAAATAGTTCTATTCACAGGAAATAAAGCATAGATTCTCAGGTAGCACTCTTTTCAAATAAATGTGAGTTTGGGAGCATATAGTAACACAGAACAATACAATTCAGCTCAGTGAAATGTTTTTGTAGAATGGTTACACTTTAAGGTACTTTGTATCATCAAAGAGAGATCTATTTTACTCTGAATTCTATACATATAATCTCATTATTTAGAAAGTATCATGATCTGTTCATTTTGGTCATCTGCAACTTCTTGTTCACTTTCACCTCTAAAGAATACTTCCCTTGCCCTGCAGCTAAGCAAAATTAGCTCCTTTAGAAACTGACAGCTCACTGCCTGATTGCCTAACCTTAAGATAATGTCTTTCATCTACTGTATTTGTTTCGTCTGTTAATTTTGTCATTTAGTCTTAGAAATGCAATCTACTGTCCCTCACTTAATTTGTTCTTTATGGAGCCATAATCCTCATGGCTTCTGACTCCTGTTTGTCGCTCGGTACTGATGAATGGCTTAATTAGTGTGCATTACTAGCACATAAATGTCCAATTTCTGTCACACTGAAGATCGTGTCCTTCTCCATCATGGTAAGCATGCAAATCTAGGTCCCAATTTAAAATCTCAGCTCTCATTTTCTGAGAGAATGCTACGGCTTCCCATTCTCTTCTTCCTACAGAGAGTAGGCGGATACAAGTTTGAAAGGAACTAGAAGACGAAAATGAGGCCACTGTCTTGAAATGACCTTAGGAAGTTAAAGCTATTGTCATGGCTTCTTGGAGTAGAAGTTCTTCTGAACATTCTAGTAATGATAGCTATGTTTCAGGTAAGATAGGTGGTTCTGAAGTCAAAGGGATGATGAATCCACTCAGGATTTTCATGTGAATGTTAAAGGAGCTATTTCCCCAAACAGGTTCAGCACTTCAGATAGTGGGAGGCAAGATGGTGACTATGGATTTTCATTAAACTCTGCAGTACTCTTAGCCTTTGGGTGTTAAAACATTTACCACTGCTGAAATTATCTTCACCACTACTAGAAGATAAGAACTGTTTTTACTCCTATTTTTGCCAGTTTATTTTTAGTGAAATTTTAAATCTACTGAGCTTGTAATACAGACAGTGTTTGATCTTTTCTTTCTTTCCTCCTTTCCCATGTTGGATTTGTTTTCATTGAGGAAATTCTAAATAGTTCCAACAACTATTAATGAAAGTGTCGGATGTTCAAGTGCTAAATGGAATAGCTGAATGAGACCTGTGGTTTTAAATTGTCAGAACGGAATCTTATTCAAGTTAATACATATTTTACTTTGATCTGAAATGTAAGAGAATTATTCTCTTGTTTATCCTTTGAACATTTTAACTTCAGTCTGATGGTATTTACCAGAAAGGGATACAAGCAATTGGTTCTAACCCCTTTGGAGGAGGAAATTATGTCTGTTAGGAAGACACAAAGTCAATGCAAAATTACAGACATTTTTGGCTCCAAACTGAAGGATCCCTCTGCTGTAGAATGTTCAAAAACATCCCTATCTGTTTGCAATGGAAATTGGTCCTCAGATTGGTCCTTGGGGCCTCAGCACCTAATGAAACCATCTAATGGGAATTACAGTCCTCCCGCCACATTCATGGGGGTTAAGCGATCACAACCTCTGTGAGTGTGGGAAAACCGCAAAAAACCCTTCCCCCTGTATTAGTGGCCTTGACCTCATGAATAATCAAAACCGGGAATCTCAAAGCTACAAATGTTGAGAGAGGACTGTATACAGGAGCTGGTGAGTACTCTTTGGCCATGGAGCTAGAGCAAACTAACTACTTGACAGTTGGGGAGGGATATGACTGTTGTTTTTATTTTGTATCCTTTTTAATCTATTGTACCCCGCTCCGAGTATTTTATTAGAGGAGCAGGCTATAAATAAACATTATTATTATTATTATTATTATTATTATTATTAAACTCTGGACAGACTCATATTACTAATAAACTATATATACAGTGGAACCCTAGGAGTACTAATCAGGCTTGCCGAGAGGGAATCATGAAGGATAATTCTACTCTGTCCCTATTACAGTCCCATTCCCTCAGTTCTTGATAGCCTTCTAGCTGTAGCTGTAAAGAAGTCAACTGCAATGTTGCTGATTCCAAAGAGGTGGTATACCTGTTTAGCACACAGCTTGAGCAAAAGGAAACAAGCTAGAGAAAATGTGCAAGGAGGAGGAGGAGGAGGAGGAGGGGGGGGGGAGAAAAGTAAAGTAATAAGTAAAATCTTTGCTGGAATGTATCATGTTGATTCGTTGATTCTACATGAAAGTGTATCTACTGCCCTGATTCAGAAATGAACACCTTTATGTTCATCTTTTCATGAAATCCTTGCACATCAAAGTACATATCTCACTTCTGCTGTGTATGGAATGTTTTAGAAGGGGAGCTATTTATTTATTCTGTTCTCCTCCCTGGTCGGTACAATCCCCACCTGCACCCACACAACATTTAATGACAGACCTGTACATTATGGTATCTTTAGGAAAGGAAGGTCACTGCATCTGATACTTGAAATATAAAAGGCACCTCTTCGAATGACGCTGTGCTGCTAATCTGTCAGACTGGAATTTGTTTCTATGCATATTCTTCTCTTCTTTTCCAATATGTTCTATTACTCTCAACTACCTCTTGACAGTTTGTCCCTCAGGAAGAACTTCAGTTCATATTGCTTTTTATATTTAGTTTTCAACACACCAGGCAGTGGAGAAAATGTTTTGTGATTAAATAATCTTTCTCATGCTAAATGTCCTTTATAAAAAGACATTTCTTTTTGTTACAGTGGGTGTCAGTCAAGGTCTTTCACCTCCTCTCAATTTTTAAAAAAATTGTTTTATTATTTACAAGTGAGAGGAGAAGCTGAGAGAAAATGGTTTAGTTTATGCAAATATTGAGATTGGCGGGGGAAAGTCCCTCATGCTTCATAGCTCACAGTCTTAACTATACGCTACATAAGGGCTCGTTTGTACACAAAATAATATGATATGGTACTGGAAAGTGTGTTTATCTTTTGGGAGTGAGATTTTTTACCCTTGTTTTAAAAAGGGAAATCCTTCATACAATTTATTTTTTCACAACCCTGTAGGTGTTGGAGATTGTATGAAGTTCAGTTCCTTAATCTATCTTGCACTTGCATTTGAATCTCAGCTTCTGTTTTCTTCTCAGGTAAACTAAACTGGGAATTGCTAATGAAGGGCAGTGTAGAAATTCCTACAATATACAAATCAGGAAGGAGGGGTGGACTGTTTTCACCGAGTTCATTGTAGTGTCACATTCAGAAATACTAGGGATGTACTCTTGCCATAGAATTTATTTTCGACACTAAAAAGGAAGGTTATGTGCCTTCAAGTCATTTCCAACATATCGTGACATTAGGGCAAACCTATCAAGAGGTTTTCTTGGCAAGATATGTTCACAGCCTTCCTTTGAAGTCTGAAGTCACCCAGTAGGTCTCTATGGGAGATCAGGGACCTCAGTCCCGGTCTCCAAAGTCCCAGTCCAAAGCTCATAGGTTTGACCTATGCTGATAGGTTTCAGCTCAGACTAGGGATGTTAAATGTCTGGGAATTCTAAATCCCTGGTGTAAAACCCTATATTTCTGGGGGTTTAAGGATATTAAAAAGGAATTGGTGGGGACAGTTAAAATGTAAGATTTGCACTCTTTACAGTAACTTTGTTGCTTTGTGAACATAAAAGATATTGAATTTATTGTTCTCTGTGTTCTAGTCTTTTCCAACTTATGGCAACCCTAAGGCAACCCTATCATGAGGCAGAATTTGTTTTGAGAGGCTTTATTCTTACCTTCCTCTGAAGCTGAGAGAATGCAACTTGCCCAATCTCACCCAGTGGAGTCCTGCAGCTGAGCAGGGATTCAAACCCTGTTCTCCAAGAGTCCTAGTCCAACACTCAAACCACTACACCATGCTGGCTCCCAACCAGCTTCAGCACATTATTTAGCTCTCTCTACATATGTGAGCTGATGTCTGACAAGGGTGATTCATCTATTATTCAGAGATTTGCATTGCCTTCCCCTGAAGCTGAGAATATGTGACTTGCCCAGTGGGATTCATGCCTGAGCTGGAAATCAAATCCTGGTCTCCAGAATCATAGCCCAATACTCAAACCACTGTGTTACACTGGCTCCCCAAAAGATATTGAATATGTAATATAATACAATTATACCATTTTGTTTGAGGGTGAATGACACATTTATCCTCTGTTGTTGGACAACTGGATGATTGTTCTGAAAGTGACAGAAAAGATCTAGGTAACAAATCATAATTTCAGATGAATTCAAGGACAATATAAGAAACAGATTTGAACTATTGAGTATATTGGACTGGGAACCAGATGAAATGTGGACAGAAGTCAAAGACATAATTAAGGATGAATGTAAAAAAAAAAAAAATTAACAGTGGCCAAAAAGAAAGATAAGAAACAATGGATGACAGATGAAACACTTCATGCAATAAAAGAAAGAAGAAAAGCAAATGAAAAGGGAGATATGAACAAAGCCAGAAGTATGCACACAACTGTCCAACGTCAGACATGAAGGAATAAGGAGAAATATGACAATGGCCAATGCAGGGAAATAGAAGAAAATAACAAAAAGGGAAGAACGAGATACCGCTATCAAAAAATACAAGAAATTAAAGCCAAGTTCAAACTGAGGGCAAGAATGCTCTATGGAGAAAAAAAAAGAACATTATACATAAAGAAGAAATAAAAAGATTCTGGAGGTGTTATACAAAAGAGATGAGGGAATGAATGATATTTGGAATGAGGAGCCATATGAAGATGAACCCCAAATTCTAAGAAGTGAAGTCGAATCTACAATAAAGGAAATGGGGAAAAATAAATCACCAGGAACAGATAATATTCCAATGGAACTGCTACAGTGTCTACAAACAGATGCAACTTTAGTGCTAACTAAAATATGCCAACAGATATGGAAAACAAACAGTGGCAAACAGACTGCAAATGCTCAATATACATACCAATCCACAAAAAAGGAAATACAAAAGACTACAGCAACTATAGGATGATAGCACTAATCTCATATGCAAGCAAAATAATGCTCAAAATTCTGCAGCATAGACTCTAAACATACATGGAGAGAGACATTCCAGATGTGCAAACAGGATTTAGAAAAGGAAGGGGCACTAGGGGCCACATTGCAAACATGTGATAGCTAATGGAGCACACCAAAGATTTCCAAAAAAGAATCAGCATGTGTTTCATAGACTACAAGTAAGCAACTGATGGTATAGATCATGGAATGGAATGGAATGCACTCAGAGACATGGGTGTCCCATTACATCTGACAGTCCTGATGAGGAATACTGTATGTAACAAGGACAAGAGGCCACCATCAGAACAGAATTTGGGGGAACAGAGTGGTTGTGGGCAAGGGCTTGCAGGATCAGGGCAAGGCAGTGGAGGATAGGGATTCTTGGAGATGTCTTATCTACGGGGTTGCCAAGGGTCAGACACAACTCATGGGCAGCTAACAACAACAACAACAACAACAAATCTCCAGTGTTTGAAAAGCATAGGTGCAGTGGTTTATGTCTGAGGGCAGTTTTTTTTAAAAAAAAAAAAAATCCAGGGTATATGCTGTTTCTGTTCTTTCTCCCATGTTGTTTTTGCAGCAATTTATTTGAAAGTGGAACACATCATAGTCATGTCGCCAGGCCAAAAAGTGTAAGGTTTCAAGGGCATATATGAATACATTAATTAAAATTAAACTAAGCTTTATAAATAATTAGTAAAAAATAATTTTACTAAGGAAACGTGGAAAAAATAAAACAGTTAAATCAACCTACAAAGAACAGCATACAATCACCAAATCCCCCTAGGTTCTAAATTGGGGTAGACAACATGTGGAAAACCAGTCCTGTCATGGCTATGCTGATTGGGGCTGTAGGGAATTGGAGCCAACAGTATTTAGAGGGGACATGGTCCTCACCACTGCCTTAAGTCTCAGTCTTGAATCCCATTGTTAGTCCCAAATAGAATACATCTAATCCATCAATAAAATGTATACAAGTGTTGATATACGAAATTAGAAAGCCAGTGTGGCAGAGTGGTTTGAGTATTGGACTTCAACTCTGGGGATCAGGGTTCAATTCCCAACTTGGCCATGATTTTGGGCAAGTCATATGCTCTCCTTCTCAGAGGAAGGTGATGGTAAACCTCCTCCGAACCAATCTTGCCAAGAAAGCCCCATGACAGGGTCACATTAGGATCACCATAAATTGGAAACAACTTGAAGGCACATAACAGCAGTATTACCAATAGTTCAGTAAATCTCTCTAGTTAGGACATTAGGATTCAGACCTCAGTCTGTATTTTTTCCAGTTTCTCTCCCTACCCAGCAAGAAGTAAGGAAGCTGGAATCATGAGTTTTATCAAATAAACCATTTCAGACCATGGGAGACCTTGGTAAAGCATGCCTTAAGATAAGAATAAAATATAAAAGACACTGACATTAGTGGGTGGGTGGAGGAGTTACCTAATGCCTTTCCAGTCCTAAACCCTGGATAAAGCTTCTTTTGGGGTCTAGATTAATTTGTTGGAGATCTGAAGGGAAGCCTGCTTCATCTCAAGCATGCCAGAGAATTAATTCCAACCCAGCACAGGTCCCTTAGAAATATATTTATTTTCATGTGTTTCATTTTTTTCCAAGGCCCTCATGGCAGCACACATGATTCCACTTATAATAGCCTTACAACCACCCTGTGGGTTAGCCCAACCTGTAACAGAATGACAGGTACAAATTTGCTACATAAATCATAAAATTACTTTTTATTCATCTGTACCCATTGTTTCAGCTCATGTGAAATGGAAGGGAGAACGGTGGATACCATGGACTAGTAAAACAAAGATGAATACTTGGGTCTAAGAGCAAATTAATCTTGAATTCACACTAGGAGCCAAACTGAGTAAAGTGGAGCTATCATACTTTGACATATGGGAACAAATGACTCATTGGAAAAGACGATATTTCTCAGTAAAATGGAAGACAGTAGGCAAATCATACCAGTGCTTACCATTGGGTAAGTGCTGGTAAAACACCAGTAATACAGGGAAGTGCATGTGTCTGAAAGCTTGACATGCTTCTCAAACTGCAGGGAATTGCTCCCTCACCTCTAATGTCCTTGAATTGTTCACAGAGCAGCAATTTCCTATGAATGGTGTGTTCATAGGAAATTGCTGCTCCATAATGATTCAAAGATGCTAGAGGTGAGGGGACAATTCTCCGCCATTTGAGAAGTGTGTCAAGCTTTCAGACATGTGTGTTTCCTTGATGTTTTACTGGCTTTTTACCAGTGCTTACCCCACAGTAAGTGCTGGTATGAAAATCTTCAATGAAGAAGACCACATTTTAGATGGATTAATAAAGGAAGCCACAGCCCTGAGTTTGAAATTCTGTCTTCTATAGGGTTGATTAGATGGCAAAAGGGAACAACAATCCATCTTTTTGGTTACTTCTGTACTAATGTGACAATTACAGAGTTCAATTTGTTGTGGTGGTGTTGTGTGCCTTCAAAACATTTCTGAGTTATGGTAGCCCTAATGCAATCATATTATTGGATTTTCTGGGATTGAGAGTGGGTTTGCACGGCTGAGTGGGAAATCAAACTGTGATCTCCAGAGTTGTAGTCCAACCCTCAAACCACTACACTATGCTGGCTCTCTTAAATTTACTGACTCTTACTATTAAGTGCTATTGTATGACTTTCCTATGGAAGATTAGCGACGTACATGGCTGGGATGCTTAAAGTACTTCATGCATTTTTTATATAATTTTACAGCATGGAAGCAAGTTATGAGTCACTTGTTAAACAGGCAACTTCAATAATACATCTCACCTGTAAGAGGAGATTAAATAGTAGTTGTAGACCTCTTTGTACAGAATGTAGTGATTTTTCACAGCTTCTGACTGTCAGACCAATTGATTAATTATATAAACTTCCTCAGAACATTTCTGACCTAATACAGAAACAATCTAACTATAGCAGGGGATGGAGAAGCAGTCAAGGATAAATGTTTGAAATAATAAATGTATCTGATTTAAAATATGTCCGATCATGATGGGTTACATATAGGAGATTATCGGATGGAGGGTAAAGCCAGGAGTAAAAGGCATACTCCCGGCAAAGTCAACCAATCGTACTGACGATTTTCCGACACACCGCGCTTATCCAGGACTTAACCCATGAAGACCCAGGAATGCTTCATCAACAAACCATTGTTTGTTGGTGAATGGTCTATTGCTGGAGCATTCCTGGGTCTTCATGGGTTAAGTCCTGAATAAGCACAACATTGTCTGAAAATCTTCAGCGTGATCATGCAACTTTGCCAGGAGTGTGCCTTTTTCTTCCCCAGTTTTCCCCAATCTGATATGGTAAAATATGTTACCTTATTTGGGGAGTGGAGGGAAATCATTTATACTAATATTCAAAGCTATCTGAAATGACAGTTCTCTATCATTTAAGAAGTTTAATTTCCAGGATATGAAAGTGGCATTTGTTTTCTCCCTGTTGATTGTACCACAACATTCCTTGGAGAGGGGGAAAGGAAAACTTTGGCTGCATCTACACTGCAGAATTAATGAACATTTGACAACATTTTAATAGCCATGGCTCAATGCTATGGAATTCTGGGATTTGTAGTTTTGTGAGATATTTTGCCTTCTCTGTCAGAGATCTCTGTTGGCACAACAAACTACATATCCCAAGATTCCGTAGGATAGTGCCATGACAGTTTCAGTGGTGTCAAACTGCATTAATTCTGCAGTGCAGATGCAGCCCTGCTGGCATACCCTGTTTCATACCCTTGTGGTCATTTGCTACCTTAACCTGTTAGCAAGGACTTTTTGTCAGCAATGGTCATTGGCAAATGACTGGCAGTCTGGACCTTTCCTGATAAATACAAGCTGTGATAAAGAAAGATCTTTGGAGGCCTCTGACAACTACATTTGTTCTAAAGCTTTCTAGACATAAAACATTTACACCAATAATACAGTCAGTCTTCAATAAAATATGGGGGAAACAAAACTTGATACCCTTTAGAGGTAATTGTACAGGGGTGTAGGACAGAAAAGAATCAATGAAATACATAAATACACCCATTCCATGTTCTGGGAAACAAGCCACCCTAAAGGTGCTGAGAGAAAATGCAATTGACTTGCTTGTTAAAGTGCTTTGGCTGAGTTTCCTGTCTCTCACAATTTATGTCCCCCCATGTCTAAAATGAAAGACAATTAACTTTAAGGGGTCCATACAGAGTAATTATGGCCAGGTCTGTCATAGCCCTAAGTGGCTTGGGGCAAGGATAGTGTAATGATTGCTTTCTCCCATATTTATTAATTTAAATCATGTTTATCCTGCCTTTGAGTAAAACAACATTCAAAGTAGCTAATAGGATAAAACCAACCCATTTAGGAAGCTACCTTATGACATGCTCTGCTGGCCCATCAAGGCTCTAGATTATCTATATGGACTGTCACAGCAACCCAGAGTTTCTGGTGGATGTCTTTCAGGAGTCTGCTGCTTATTTGAAGATGCCAAGCATGGAATCGGTGACTTTTTGCATACTTAGTTTGAACACTTTCAGGAATCTCTACTCCATATTTTCCCTCTAACTGCCATTGTGGGTGACTACATGATCACAGAGACTTCCAGAGATTCATCTAGATGACAAAACTTCCTTCCAAAAAGGACTGGCCTAGCTCCCTCAGTAATTAGACTAGGATAGTAAATTAAGTTCCTGATGTTTCAAAGAGCATTTGAAAGATGTGTTATTTGTATTATGTCTTATCCTGGGACTCAGTATGCTCCTGCCAATACTTAATATACTCTGTTTGTGGGATCAGGTTTTACATAACCTGTTTGTTCTGGGTTGACTTCTCCAATAGTGCTGAGAACAAACCTCAGTTCTGAGAACTCCTTATAAATAGTTTACTCATAAATCATAATAAGTTTACTCATTATATTCTGTCAGCTGGAACTCAAGCCTACAGAAGCAGCAAAACCAAAAAGCATGGCTCAGAACAACAAAAAATTCTCATAGAATACAAATTTTTTCCTGTGTCAACCTTTAAAGAAAAGAAAAACTCTCTTGATAATTTTATTCCATTTTAACAACAAATCCTCTGTCTCCTCTTTCGCCTTCTTATTTCCAAATTCAAAATATAGTTTAAGTGTTTTTTTACTTTTGATATTAGCCTGTGAAAGATGAGACCTGGAGAATTTAACCTTTTGAAGTAGATATCACAAAATAGTGTGTTATTGAGAAAGAACATGCTGTGCTGCAGCATGAATCAGAAGAGATCACTTGGATCACCTAGGTCAGTTCCTCTGTCATAGATTGTTCCCCATACGTTTCTGAAAATTGTGGCCTCAGATGTTACAACACATCCTTTGGGGCAGCCATCTGAAAAACCCTATAGACGTTAACTGCTAGGAGACGTCATTACAGAAATGTCATTCCCATTTGTCCCCCCTCTGTTTAAATTGCCCATCTGAGTCAGAGCTTTTGAAGCAAAAAGGAGATTGCAGGAGGCAGAGCAGCTTCTAGCCATTCAAACCCATTTGCAATGGTGCATATATAGATATATATTTTTCCCTCCTGCAGTTCTGCTCATCCCTTGGTAGACCAAAACTGTTGGGAAACAGTCAGTGAAAATAAGGAACAATAGTCCACAAAAGATTACCACTTGAATTCAGATGAAATGGAAATTATAAATGATGCAGCCATCCACTATGGAATCTTCTCTGCAGTTGCTCCAGCTAGCCCTGTGGAATACACTGGTTTTCCGCAATTAGCTGGAAATTGAATTAAGATAGTTCCTTTCAAGCCAGCAGGCATTATAGTGCTATGAGACACCAGGTACTAGAGTCCTATTGACATGGAATCCACCAGCTACTATTGTTTCTGAGACACTCAAAGATCAGAACACTTTTATATAAAAGAGAAATTATGTATATTTGTCCAAAAACAAATATTCAGTGGCCCAACCTCTTCCAAAAGGTGTCTACTGCCTGGGGACAAGGAAAACTGTTAAGTCTCCCTAAATTTTGCTGCTAATTAAATCACCTTTATCAGACCTAAGTTCACACGTGTAGATAGAGCTAAATAATGTATTGAAGCTGTTTTGGAAATAAAGCATGGTGTCTGAATCCCCGCCCAGCCTTGAAAACCCACCGGATAAGCTTGGGCAAGTCACACTCTCTCAGCTTCAGAGGAAGACAAGAGTAAAGCTCCTCTGAAAAAATTTTGTCAAGAAAACCCCATGATGGGTTTGCCTTGGGATGACTTGAAGACACACAGGAGCAGCAACAACAACTTAGCATCTTGGGTAGGTGCTTCAAAGTTCAGACTGAAACAAAGAGCAGAATTACTGTCCCACTGACTTGAAAGTCAGCAATGGTCCTTGAATGGAGGGAGGGGAATGAAAGAATTTATCCACTTTAATAGCGTCAGGAACACTAGTTGGGTCTGGCTCTCTTGGCTACATCCCACACTACATCCCAATACTCATTCATATAGTTATCTACTCATGTTGACTTTAGGCAACATCCTTGTCTTGTCCCCTAACTACCATTGATAAAACTGAATGTATCACTGCATCTCCATACCCACAAAGTTTTGCATTCCTATGGACATCTGAACACACAAACTGCTATTACAGGCCTGGCCCTGGGCTTTCTACTTCATCAAAGTAGGTTCAAGTCGACAAAAACTCATACTACCAACCTGTATCTTTCAGTTAGTCTCAAAGGTGCTTCAAGATCCCTTTGCATGCTATATGGACCAGGGATGGTTCTTAAGTGATAAAGACCATTCAAATAAAGCAGGAAGCTAAAGGGTCATGAACGTCAGCTCTTCACATATATAACTACATTTGTGTCAAACTAAAACTGTATGTCAAAGCTTTCTGTATGAAGAACTAGAATATCCAAACTGGCACAGAAATAAGAGAGGACCATAATTTATCAGCCACTTCATCTCTTTGAACTTGTTACATCACCTCTTCTCTGCCTTTCCTGAACCCTGTTGAATCAGTATCTAAAGGGTTGATGCAAGTATGTATACTTGAAGCTCTGATGGTGCAGAGCACCAGTGACACTGCTAAAGCATCGTTCTGCCATGAAGTTGGTTGTAGTGGTTGGTGGATTTTGTCACAGCTTAGGATTTTAGATATGCAATTAAATTCAAGATGTTAAATGCTGGAATTTAGAATTAATACATTACCACCAATACTAATTTAATTTGTTTAATTAGTTGTGTTATCATTGTTTAACCCATTTTTTGAAGCCTGGAGGTTTTCATCCTTGATCCTGGGGATATCTTTCATTATTGACACCTTTAAAAGTGTTCTTTTTATTTTAAAGGTTGTTGTTGTTAGTTTATTTAAAAAAACAAATCAAGACATCTCACAATGTGTCTGAAGTTTTGTCATTTTATCTTATCTTTTGTCAGTTTTGTCATTTTATCTTCCAGGGAGAATTCTGGCCTGATCTGCTCTAGGATCCATTTATTTGTCTTTTTGGCTGTTCATGGTATCCTCAGCACTCTTCTCCAGCACATCTCAAATGAATTGATTTTCTTCCTATCTTCTTTCTTAACTGTCCAGCTCTCACATCTATACATGGTAATAGGGAATACAATGGCTTGTATGATTCTAACTTTTGTGCTCAGTTGTATATCTTTCCATTTTAAGATCTTTTTTAGTTCTTTCATAGCTTCCCTCCCCATTTTTAATCTTCTTCAGATTTCCTGGCTGCAGTCCTGGTTCCTATCAGTGGAGATAATAAGATGGGGGGAAACTGGGAGAGAAAAGGGCACACTCCTAGCAAAGTCATGCGATTGAGCTGAAGATTTTCAGATGAGGTGACTTACAGTCATTTAAAACAAAGTACATCTAAAAAAATTGATCCAAAGGTTAAAAACCACTGAGCTACAATTCTGTTTTTAAAAGCACAAGTTAAAAAAAAGATATAAAAACACATTTAAAATATAATGAATATTACCTCTGGGAGTACACATCTCAGAATCTCCCAGCTAGTTCAGACAGAGTTTTCAAAGCTATGATCTGAAAAATTACTTTTCCAGCCTCGGTCATTTTAGCTTCAAAAGCTTCCTAAAAACTTTTTACAAATAATCAATATATGCATTTTGTTTAAAATGTAAGAACACTAAAGTTTTAAAAGTATTCCATTATTTAGTTTTCAGCTAGCCCTGAAAATGGAACCTCAAAATGATGTTATTAAATGCATCAATGTTAATGTTGTTATTTTCTGAGCCTCTAACTTATACCATCATTTATTTCAGATAGCAGTATTTAGTCTTCACAGAAAAAACATCCAGGAAATTATCATAGCTGCAATGGTGCCAGTGCATATTCAATGTGATAATTATTGTTAAAAGTATAAATGGCATGCCTAGTGTAATGAAGAAATGTTAAGTAGAAGAATGGAAGCAGTAATATGAAGAATCTACCAGAGCCCGATAATCTACAAAACATCATCTTCATTTAGAAAGGAAGGAAGTTCTTGTTTGGCTTGTTAAAGACAACAGTCCTGGAAATTACTGGGTTTATGCTCTATAGCTTTCATATAGAACACAGTTATGAATTTTCAGATTTCATAGAATCATAGAATTGGAAGAGACCACAAGGGCCATCCAGTCCAACCCCCTGCCATGAAGGAACTCTCGATCAAAGCATACCCAACAGGTGGTCATCCAGCCTCTGCTTAAAGACCTCCAAGGACGGAGACTCCACCACTCTCCAAGGGAGTGTGTTCCACAGTTGGATTTCTAGAAAAGGGTTTCAGAACCATTATGACAAAACACAGAAAGAATATTTCATCTGTCACCAGGACTAATATTTTTCCTTGACCTGTGGAGGTTCCATTCAGTTGTCACCATAACATCTCACTTAACCAATAGTTTCTGCAACCATCTTCTTCTGCCCTTGGAAGTTGATAGAACTTCATGTTACAGAGAGAAATAACACTTCAGAAACACTTCTTAAGTATTGTATCTATTCAGTCATTTCAGTAAGTTGTTGACTTGTTCTCAGCCAGTCATGTAAACAGCAGTCAAGGTTCATTTTTGCCCCACAAACAAAAGGAAGCAAGTAAGAATCAATTCAGCTTTGCTTTATTCAAAAGGACACCAAAGTGATTATATATTAAGTGATATAAGTATGCTCTCTTCCAAGTAATACAAGAGGAACTATGTTGGGTACAAAATTTCTGAATGCTAAGAGAGAAAAACCTGAGATGGTCAAGGGCCTGTTTACCTTAATGCATACAGACAAGTACAGGTATCCCTCAGTTAATGAAGTAGATGTTTTCTCAGCCTTAACAGAAACTTTGGTACCAGAGGCAGAAATAACATGGAGAAAATAAGGATAGGCTCCTCAGCTATAAAAAGAAAGAGCAGTTCAACATATTTCAGCAAATTTCTTATTCAAAACTAACAATAAAATAGAACAAGCAGTTCAGAAGCCTTGCCTAACAACAACAACAACAACAACATTTATTTCTTCCCTTCTTCTCCTCAAGGCTCAAGGCAAGGTACAACATGTTAATATACAAAACACAATTTTAAAAAGAAAACACATAAAACCAACAGTCAAAATACAACCTTTGCATTATTTGGAAAAATATAATACTATAAAACTATTAAAATACATGCATAGAAATACATTCTTTAAAATATAAAAATTAAAAAGTCATAATTTAAAATTGATTGGGTAGGGTAGGCTTGTTGGAAGAGAGAGACGTATTTACTTGCCTCAATAAAAATGCAAATTTGGAATCTTCCACAAGCTACTACAAGGCTTCACCAGCCATTCCTTTTCTCAGTGGCTTCATTGGGGGGTGGGGGTTCACATTGAATGACACCCCAGAATTGGTGTGAAACCTGGTTGGGTTCTCCTCCTGCTGCAGGGTGACAAGGGCCGGGTGGTCACCTCCTGCCTTGGCTGTGGCAGTGCCAGTCTTCTCATGAGGAGGCTGGTGCCAACACAGCCAAAGAGAGGGCTGAGTGTATCCTTTTGGCCACCCCCCCCGAAGACCCTTTGCCCCCCCCCCCAGCAGCTTCACCAAATGACACTAGGAGTGGGCAGCCACTGTCTTTCCTTATGATTTCCATCTATACTTTTAAAATATGTTGGGCTGCTGAGGCAAGTATATCTGCTCTCCTCTTTTCTCTCTGTTTTGCTGTTCACACATGCTGAGCAAGAGATTCTAAGGGCAGCTGCTGTTTACTTTGCCTATTGTAGGCAGGCACATAAAGCAACATTGGGATCAGTTATTGCCTTGTTTACTGCAAAAGTGCTGCTGCAGTCCATAGCAAAAAAAGAAAGAAAGAAAAGGAAAGGAAAGAAAAAACTGTGTTTCTCCAGTTCTCCTTCAGCACCCAAACCTGATAAAAATATCCAGCAAGACAACAGATGGGGAGGGAAACTGCTGGGTGGGCATTAAAAGTTTTAAAAGAGCTACTTTGTGAGAGGCTTTATTAACTGAGGTATGACTGTAATGCAGATACAATGAGCTTCAACATTTGCTGGAGTTAGGGTTGTAAAAGCTCCAATAAAAAGAGGAAAATGCAAAAAAATCACATTTGGAATCTTTTCCTCTTACCTGAGAGAACATGTCTCTAGGAATATCTAGGTCTTCCCACACAACTCTGTAGTCAACCTCAGGTGGACATTGACCATAGAATCATGCTGGAGGACATACAAATGCCTAGAGAAGTGTTATCTCAAGGAATCTCTAGGTCCTCCAGCATGATTCTATGGTCAGTGTTCGGCAGAGTTGTGCTGAGGGACCTAGAGATTCCTAGAGAGAACATATTAATCAAATCCATGAATAATCATATCCACAAATGTCAAAGTCGCAAATGTGGAGAGCCGACTGGAAACACTGCTTTATATCTGTAAGAATTGTGTGGCCCATGAGCCATGTGTAGCCTTGCCAATGCCCTTTGTGTGGTTCTTTAAGCCTTTGGAGTCTCCCCACCACTCCAAGTATTTTGCCAAAAATTGGAAACTCACGCCCCTAGAAACCCCCAAGGTGCACAATTCTCCCAATAAGTGCCACCTCTGCGTTGTTTCTGACATTTTTCTCCTTTTTTTCCCCAAACTGGAAGTGGCCTTCTAGTCATCTTTGTTTTCATTAGCGGCAATAGACTGATGAGGAGGAAAAATGGGATGGTTTCACCCTGGACCCTCTGCTGTTGCCCAGCCCTGGTTTACAAAGACGAGCCCTCCTTCGGATCATCATCATCTCATATAGATATGAAGCTTATGCTTGACCTTTGTGACTGCACCTGATGCACCTCGATAGGTCCACCCCAAAGCCAAAGAAAAAGCTGAAAGTGGAGGAGGCCAGGTAGTAATATAGTGAAATGTACCCTGTGTCATACCTCAGTCCCTTGAAGCATTAAAGCTGTAACAGCAAATTTTAGCCTGACAAAACTTAATTCTGTGCTGCTCATACTCTTACTGCCATCTCATCAAAACAATTCCATTTTAACCTCTTGTGTCTCACATGTAATTTTATTATGCAGTGGTGCCTGTGGGCTATATTTCAAAGGAAGGGACTGGGAAAATAATCTCTGAGTATTCCTTCTGTAAGAAAACCTTATGAAATTCATGAGTTCACCATAAAATATATCCAGGGGTAGCCATGTTGGCTGTGTAGCAAAATACAATAACATCAAAAATCCTCAAAACAATGGTATCTTTCCTAGGCCAACCAAAATGCACAAAATATGTGCTGCAAGCTTTCAAAGCTCCACTGGCTTCTTCATCAGGCAAAGATGCTGAAAATTATACAGGAGAGGGGAAAACTATGATGATGTTAGTTAGAAGCCTGCATTTTTTCAAGATGAAGCTGTTCTCAGTTCAGGTGGTGTGGAGGGACATTTGTGCAGACAGGCCCGTACTCCTTCAGGCCATGTGGGTACTCCAGGACATAAAATGTAACTTCCATTAGCAAGACAAAAAGAGATGCTCCTCTTGAGATCCAAGTTGTCTCTGTCCTTTGAGAAGCTACAAACTACACATTAATGGGATCACCACAAGTCGACAAGTGACTTGAAGGCATATACACCCACACATGCTAAATTTTAAAGAGCGTGGAAGAGAATGAGAAGAAGTCATAGCTCTGAAGTCTTCAAAGTAAAATAAGGAGGCTCCCTAGCACAACTAATACAAAGCGATTGTATAGTTATTAAATCATTTCCCCTTGCAGTTGGTTTTGTGTGTGTGTGTGGCAAGGTATTAAAAACGGGGGAAATGATGGGAAAATATGGGAAGCTTGCAAATGGAAGGTTCCTTTCCCCCAGTTACATTAATGATGCAGGTCAATTACACGACAGAAGCTTTATCCTGAAGAATCCAAACACATTTGTAAATGTTGTGGCAATCACACAATGAATTATTCCTCCTGAGAATTTTAAACTACATTTCATAAGCCTTTTTAAGTGTGTCTTTAAGCTAGTCCTCATTAGCTGCAATAATCACTTACATGGGGCATGAATTTTCTTTTAAAAGGTTGTTATCGTAGAACAATTAAAAGTTAATGGACTTTTAAAAAACTGCAGACTGAACGTGCCAATTTTGATTCACAAATAGTTCAAGGGAAAACAATGGTAGTTCTCAGATCTATTTTATATAAGGGCACAACCTAGATATAATTAACAACCTTCTGACTTTATAGATATTGGGAAGATTAAATGTCATCGTGAATGTTCCATGCTTTTCTCTCTTTTTAGTATGCTTTAAGAAATCATGGGGAATAACAATTATTTTTGGTATTTCTATTCAAATCTAAAAGTTCAGTGTGTGTATTGCCTGAATTAGAGCTTGAAAAGTTTATTTTAAAAATGACAACCCTCAGAATTCCCCATCTAGCTATCCAAAACTCTGGCATTACTGACTGAGTAATGGTTGTCCTGTAGACCTAAGAAGCAAGTAGCAATATCAGAAAATGAGAGCCGATTCACAATGTGCAGCTGTAGCACTCTTAACTTTAACTGCCATGATTGCATCCTATGGAAACCTTGGGAGGGGCATTTATCACTCTCATCCAGAGCCTCTAGTTTCTTGACAAACTACAAGTCCCAAGATTCAATAAAACAGAGCTATGGCAGTTAAAGTGGGATAGCAGCACTCTGCTCAGATACATTTTCAGGTCAGGCAGTACAAACAAATGGAGACCAAAAGCATATTGAATTGGCCATTGAATTATTCATTTTGCTTACTATGGGCAACACAAAACTAAAATGTAAGATTGACATTTTCTCTCCCTTTTTATCTCTGTGGGATTATCAGTAATCTTACATCCAGCAAGTGTTAAAGTGTAAAAAATCCCCCCCCCCCGAGTGATTTGCTGCAGATATAGCTTTCAAGCTCACAGTTATCAGCTCTTATAATATCCTCTTCTCTGTCAAGGCTGACTTTGCGTACACATTTACCAATCTCTGTAAAACTTTTTCCCCTCACAGAGGGTTATGTGTCAATTTGAACATTATCAACTTTCACCTGGTTCAGATTGCCATCTTCTCATTTCAAAGGCAGTCTTTATAATCAGGAAAGAACAGATAAACAGCTTCATTTATAAGTCCAATTCTTCTTTATCACATATACTCAGGGTTAATCATTTACCAATCACTATGCACCATTATGCTGACAGCTTTATTTGATTCCAGCCCACTTGAATAGATGCAGCCCACTGGCCTTTGAAGAAGTGGGCTGGGGTCCATCAAAATGTGTGCCAAATAAAACTAGCTAATCTTCAAGGTAACACAAGGCTCTTTGTTGGTTTGACTATAGCAAACTAATATGGCTACCCCTCTGGAAATATCTACAAGAAGCATTGTTGCTCTTGTAGTATCAGGGCAGAATTAAAACATGTTGGGGGCAGGGAGACTCTTGCTTTTAAATCTCTATTGTTTCAAAAATATGAAGGCTGGGATGGGGAGCTATGGCAGAATTAGATAAGATCCTGAAGTGGTAAGATATATCATGAAATGCCATAGTTGGGATGATCCATACCATATTTCTAATTCTTATGTATGGTTACGAGTGCTGAGAAGTGAAGAAAGGTGACAGGAAAAGAATTAATTTATTTGAAATATGGTGCTGGAGAAGTGTTTTGTACATACTTCAGACTGCCAAAAACACAGATTAATGGGTTTCAGAGCAAATCAAGACTAAACTTTCCTAGGAGCCAATATAAACTATTGTGTGTGTTGACTTATAGTAACTGCATAAATTTCATAGGGTTTTCTTAGGCAAGGTATGTTCAGAAGTGGCTTTCCTACCTCCTTCCTCTGAAACATACCCTACAGCACCTGGAATTGGTTGTCAGTTTTCCATCAAAATACTGATCAGAACTGCTTAGCTTCCAAGATCATCTGGGATCTGGTGTCTTTAGGGTATTTATGCAGGCTAAGGCTATCATATTTTGGCCATATCGCGAGAAGACATGCTATTGCTGTGTGCCTTCGAGTCATTTCTGACTTATGACAACACTAAGGCAAATCTATTATGAAGTGTTTTGTTTTGTTTTTTGGCAAGATTTGTTCAGAGGAGGTTTACCTCTGAGGCTAAGAGAGTATGTATGACTTGCTCAAAGTCACCCAGTGGGTTTTCATGGCCAGATGGAGATTTGAATCTCAGTCTCTAAAATCAAGATCCAGTACTCAAACCATCTCTATGAGATGACACGGCTCATTGAGAAACACAGTAATGTTCAGCAAATCTGAAGGCAGTAGGATATGGGTGGATTGACTCAGTCATGGAAGCCACAGTCCTGGCTCTGCAAGACCTAAACAGAGATGTCGATGATCTCTCATTCATAGTGTCACTATACATCAAAGACAACTTGAAGGCAATTGACAACAAGAAAGTAGTGTCTATATATATATATAATTTACTATTTCATTCTTATAGACTAAGATTGAGAAATTCTCTTTGCTTGTGATAAAATTTCTCTTGGTCTCAAGAGAGCTTTTGCATTGGAGGAATGATTTTTGTGGCAATAGAGTAAATGGTATACACAGCAGCAATTGTATGCATTAAGTAGAGCTAACTAAACTCTGGAAGATTGTTGCCTTGTTGCATGGACCTTTAAGAATCAGATGCAACAGAGGGATTATTCATATCTTTTTGATCAGTCAGTTCTATTGTGCTTTGTGTGTGCTTTGATGCAGTTTGCAGAGAGGCACTATGTAGAAACATTAATGGTGGAAAGCACTTGCCTTATTGAGCTGGAAGACAGAAGTTAATAACTCTTCATAGGCAGAATTGATGTGCTGAGTGTGCATGTTTCTGTGAGAATGAGTAAAACCCATTGGGTGACTTTGGGCAAGTCACATTCTCTCAGCCCCAGAGAATGGCAATGGCAGTAGCAACCTATCAACTATTTCTCTTGACTATCTTGATGCCTCCTCTACTGGAGGACATACAAACTGTGTCCTTTTGCCACACAAACTGGCCCAAACAACTAACTTACTCAGGCATGTGGAATCTGTGCAGCAACATGCTTGGGTAAGTCCTGCTATTGTGTCTAGTTTCTCCAAGTGGATCCTTTTGTGTCTCCTAAGCTAAAATCAATCTGAGTCTGGTAGTTGGCAGCTTTAGTATTTCATCTAAAAGAGGAAATGCTAATATTATATTTCCTTCCCATTTATGTATTATAACTCTCTCTTTTGAACTATCAGACTCTATCATCCTTTTCCCACAGAGAAGTGGATATAGCCTTTTTAATTTCCAGAACTTTTATTAAATCTATGTTCCAACAACCTCCACTTACTGACCACTCACTGTCCTTCCCTCAACCCCAGAGCTGCCATGTCACCTCACACTTCCCTGAACAATCCTTTTCAGTGGAATCATTTTATATATTCAGCAGCCAGGAGGATCATGTACACTGAAATCCTTGCATGTGTAAAGGTTGGTCCAATTTGCATCAACCAACATTTTTTGTGTTGTGACTGTTTCTACACTACAGCCTTTTAAAGCATTGTTTTCCTCACAACTGAATGTGAAATTCAAAGAGAGGTACCAAATATATGTTATTATTGTCGTTATATGCCTCCAAGTCAACTCCAATTTTTGATTTCCCTATCCTAGGGCTTACGTGGTAAGATTTCTTCAGAGGAGATTTGCCATTACCTTCCTCTAAGGCTGAGAGAGGGTGACTTGCCCAAGGTAACTCAGTGGGTTTCTGTGGCTTCAATTGGATTCAGGCTTTGATTTCCCAGAGTCCTAGTCCAGAATTCAAACTACTACACCATGCTGGTTTTAATGTTAATGGTAACGTCTAGAAAATACTGGAATGCAGCACCTGGATAACAATGTGAGCAGAAGTCTCCTTGCAAAATAAAAGGACAGAGAATGGCAATTGCAAAGAAATGGGCTAGTATGGGAGAATCAAACCTGTATCTCATTTGGTATTTTGTTGCGGTTTATCCATACAGTTTATCCATACTGGAGATCCTGCTGGGATATTTCCCAGTCTGCTTGGATTTTGTTTCTTGTACAAGTGCATGCACATATCAAAACACATACACAAGGCTGTAGCAGCATGTACATTGCCTCTATACTGGGCAGTAATTTATAGACATCAAAGGCCCCCAAAGTACTATATTGCAGGAGCACCAGTAACCTCTTGATGTGCAAGAAATGGAATACTGTGTGTATTTTCCCAGAGGTACACCCAGAATATATGTCAAATCAAGAATAACTTACAAGGCCCATGAGGATAAAATATAGTCCAGCTGAGTTTCCATTTTTCAGTGTTCATTTCTGTCAGGCTTCAGATAAATAAAAGAAGCATAATTCTTCTCTGTGTATAGCATAACACCCACAGTGGTTTTAGTTCTTTTATATTTCTACCAAGGAAGGCAGGCAGAGAAGGAAACAAAGAATGACCTTCCATTTTCTCTCCACTAGCACTGAGAATACAAAATGGGAATCAAAGCCTGGTTCAATTTGCCATCATCCTTGCCGTGGCAATGTAACTCATCCATTTCCACCAGCTGAGGGAAAGGCCACCCCTCCATTCTCTCTTGTGTATCTATTTACTACAATTCCTTTATGCAACTTTCAACTTCAATTTAGTCACCTTGGCTTCAAGGGAGATTTCAGGCTTGATCTGCTCTAGGACCATTTGTTTGTCTTTTTGGCCATCCACAGTATCCTTAGCATTCTTCTCCTTCACCATATTTCAGATGAGTTCATTTCCTTTTTATCAGCTTTCTTCCGTGTTCAACTCTCACATTCTTACATAGTGATGGGACATACAATGGCTTGGACAATCCTAACTTTGGTGTTCAGTTTAATATCTTTGCACTTTAAGATCTTGTCTAGTTCTTTCATAGCTGAGTGTCCCAAAATCTAGTCTTCTGATTTCTTGACTGCAATCCCCTACTGATCAATGATTGATCAAAGGTGTGAAAAGTCTAAATAATTCTATTTCTTCTCCATCTATATTGAATTCCTGCAACTGTTCTGTGGTCATTTGTTCGTTTTTGTTTTTGTTTTCTTAATGTTTAACAGCAAGCCTGCCTCAGCACTTCCTCACTTTCTTTAGTAATTGTTCAAGGCTTTGATGTCTTCTGATGATAGTATGGTGTCATCTGTATAGCTTAGATTTGTTTATTCTTTCCTCCAATTTTCATCCTCCTTCCTGTGTGTCTAGATCTCATACTCCTACCTACATTCATGTATAAGTCTAAAAATGATAGTTCAAAAATTGACCCAAAAACGTGGGTCAACTTATCCACTGGTCAATGTAAGTACTGTAGTTCAACTTATTTTAAAAAAATGGAACAATCTCCTCTGAGGAGTGTGGCAAAAGGCAAGAGCTAAGTTTGTTCCTGGTGCACCTAAAAGAAGCACCAAAACCTTCTTCTTTGTCCAGCATAGTGCCGCTTCTGACCTCTTTAAATCCTTGGGAGGGAAATGGTGACAGTGGCAGTGGCATCTCTTTGGTGCTTCCCCTCAAAGGAGTACCGAGAGGAATCGGGCTTTGAAAGATTTGAATAAAACATTTGTGTATGTTTGTTAGCTTTTCTTAAAATCAAACAATGTTGTCATGTTAAAGTTGGAGGCTATAATCACTGCTAACATAGTTGCCATTTTCTCTGTTTTATCTTTTAATTCTTTTTGACATGTGTGCATTTTCTAGGCTAAAGCAGAAGGCAGCCGAGTCCTACAGCAAGGATTTTGTCACTGAAGCCACTGGGCGAGTGCAGCCCAGGTCCCAGGTGAGCCCCAGTGGCCATTGTTCCAAGTTGGAAAGCTCCCGGCTTTGAAATAAGGCTGCTGAAGCTTGACTGGGACCTGGGCTGCAGCTGGGCTGTACCCGCCCGGCAGCTTTGGTGGCAAAATCATTGTGGTAGGACCCAGCTGCCTCCTGATTTAGGCTTCAATTCATATGAGGTAAGCCGGGTTATTAAGCAGAGCACTAAGCTCCTAAGTTCCACCTATATCTGGTTGCCTCCCTCACACATAGCACAGCCACGATTTACGGTAGTTCTCTCTTCATTCATCCAGGCTTTAGGGTGAGATGCTTGCTGGCATTTGTAAGTTCTTTGGTATTGTTTTCCTTTGCTCCATCCTTTACATCTTTTATTACATGAGTTTTACCCTCAACTTATCCACAGTTCATATCAATATCCATAATTTTGGCCCCAAAACTTGCCCTTGACTTATACATGATGTCAACTTATAGTAAAGTACATACAATGGTTACTTGTAGAAAGTAACATTCCAAACTCTGCTTCTTAGCTGTCATGTTTGCACTGATGGAAAGGCCAGATAAGAATTTGGTAAACCTTTCTCAAATTTGAGGCTTTCTAGATTTCCTGGACTTCAAATCCCATCATCTGCAGTCAGAAAAAGAATTCCCTGTGGGGAAAATCCCATCAGCTGTTCTCTCCATGGCTGAGATGCTGGGAACTGTAGTCCAACACAGCTGGGAAAAGCTGGTTTCATTATACACTGATAATGCAATCTTATATGCATTGATTAAGAAGTCCCATTTAGTTCATTTACTTTCTTTGAATAGGAAAAATAAAACCTGACAGTGTAATCCTATTTATACCATCTCAAAAGTAGCTCTTACTAAATTCAGTGGAACGCACTCCCAGGCAACTCCCTGCACCATCTTTCTGGAAAGCATTCCACTGAGCAAAGTGAGATTTAACCATATATTGGCTTGCAGTACATCTCCCAAAATGTTGTCATTCTAGCCTCTTAATGTTTTGTTACTGAGCCTTTCAGAAATATCACATGGTCATAATTAAATTATTGGTATCATAACCTACTGTGCAAAGGGATCTTGTAGCACCCTTGAGACTAACTGACTAGCCCAGTTTAGATCACTTTGCATACTGATCCAGACTAATATGGCCATGTCTTTGAATAAACTTCTAATTTCCACAATAAGAGCATAACATTAACAACAAAATGAGACAGCAGTAAACTCTCTCTCTCTCTCTCTCTCTCTCTCTCATATACACTATACAAGTAATATAAATAATAAATAAAACTTTTATTTATACCCCACTTTTTGCCCCACAATCAAAGCAGCTTACAATCTTAAAAAAAAAAAACAGTATATATAAAGTGACCCCCCCTCTTTAAAAGACATTAACCTTCTTTTAAAATCACTTCTCTAACCAGGTTCAAAAGTAAGCTAAAGACTATATTGTTTAGGGAAGCGTTCCCAGGATTGTGCCATCTGCCCCAGGATGCCTCCTTTTAACTATACATTAAAAACCTGTGCCCTCCCTCCAGTCCATCTGCCTTGGTCCAGGCCCCAGAGGGGGAGAAGAACCACTGGACCTCATCCCCTTCCCACCACTTTTCCCTTCTCCTGTTGTGTTGTCTCTTCTAGATTTTAAGCCTGAGGGCAGGGATCCGTCTAACTATAAGAGTGTATGTAGAGCACTGTGCAAATTTACAGCGTAATAATAATAATAATAATTATTATTATTATTATTATTATTAATTGCATTGATTTATTTGTGGGATATTTTCTGACCCTCGTGGGCAAATCACTGTATTGTGGACTAGGGTTAGGGTTCTCATTGTCATGTGTCTCTTTCATTGTGAAATATTTCCCGATCTCACTGAACATTCATTTCATATGTTCCCCAAGGGAACAAATTTCAGTTGCTGCTGATGTCACCTATGCTTTGCTTCATTACAAAGTTGCTGAAAAATTACATGGGGTATTTTTGTTTTTATTTTTTGTACCAGTGTGTTACATTGCTTGGGGCAGAAAATAGCAAAAAGCAACAGATTTTTGTTGTTGTTGTTTTTGTTGTTGTTGGGGTTTTAGATCTTAAATCCCTGTAGACCAGTGCTTCCCAAGCTATATGAGGTGGAGAAGTAGAAATTACTAATTTTTTTCCTAATGTGCCAGGGACTGGAACAATATATATGTGCTCATTGGCTACACAATTCTATTTTTCTTTCCTTGAAGCTCTTCAGCGACCACTGGCACTAATCCAGAGACCACTGCTTTGAGTCCCACTGCTGCAGATGACAATAAACTGACATTGGGAGAAATTGTTTACAACTGTTTTGGTGGCAATGCTGCAGAATAGCTATATTGCAGATTTCATTCTGAGTGCCTTCTACAACAAAATACGGTTATGGTGGACTCACTCTCTCCCATCTGGTGCATGATTGTTACATAAAGACACCACCATCCTAATGTTGGGGTTAAATTAAAGCCAAGGACAGTTGTGTAATGTAGACACCAGGCACATCTCTTTACAGACAGCATGCTATTACCAGGATGCCACTATGGAAAATACACTCTCCTTTGTTGCTTATACAGGGCACTTTCA
The DNA here is from genome assembly GCA_034509955.1 of Urosaurus nigricauda. Lineage (NCBI taxonomy): Eukaryota > Metazoa > Chordata > Lepidosauria > Squamata > Phrynosomatidae > Urosaurus > Urosaurus nigricauda. The sequence goes on from JAOEGL010000003.1 coordinate 91,835,439, forward strand.
ATTTAAAAAAGGTGTTTGAAGAAGAGCTTCATCAGAAGACTTCAAAACAAAAATAGCTGCTTTTGGCAAAGATTTAATCTACCATCTATGAAAGGTGATTTGTTCTCTGACAAAGGATTTCCAGTTCATGAAACTTTTAAAAAATATATTTTGTAGAATAACTGAGCCTCTGTGGCCCTCCTGTGGTCATTATACAGCTTCACAGATACCTCTTGATTTTTAGAGCAATTTTATACCAAACAACTGTAGCACTTTGATTTCACTTTAACTGTCATGGCTATAAACTATGGAAGCTTGGGATTTGTAGTTGGTGAGGCACTAGAGCTCCCTGGCTGATAATTCTAAGTACCTGTTCCTAAACTTCAAATCCCAGGTTTCTTTTCATAGCATATATCCTTGATAACTGAAATGGGATCACAGTGCTATAACTGTGAACTATGAAAGAGCTTTTTGATGGATGGCAAAAACATTCTCATATCTTTTCTTTTAATTTGTCTTAATTTCCTGCAGGGACAGTGGGTTGGATCCAGAACCTACCATTGTGGATTTAAAGGATCTACTCATGAGAAATGCATGATTTTTGGGGATCTCCCTGAACCAGAGATCACTTAACAGTGTCCTGTGGCCTTCTGGCATTTTCAGAGATTGAACAGGTTAATTTTGGAAGGGCAGTGCTTGGGGGGGGGGGGAGTCTTCTGCTTCTATCTGCCCAATTACAGAAACTCAGTCAGGATTCAACCTACTGTATTTTTCATTGGATTGGAAGAAGAAGGGAGGAAATACACAGGATACGAGTGTTAGCTAGATAAATATATTAATATAAGATAACCTTATTTCCAAAAACATGTTTTCTTGAAGTTGGCATCTCTAAAATACACATTCATGAACAGCAAAAGAAGTGAGATCCTCTGATCAGTAAATAATAGATGGAAAATGGTTCTCTTTCCAATCTTCAAGTTCAAGTGCATTAGCAACAGTAAAAATACACAGGATCCAACCATGCTGTTGTGTTGCTTGGCTTCCAGTCATTTCTGACTTTCAGTGACCCTAAAGTGAATCTATCAAAATGGGCTTTTCCTGGCAAGATTTATTCTGAGAAAGTTTGCTCTTGCCTTCCTCTTAGGTAAAAAATAAAATAAAATAAAATAAAATTAGAAAGTACATTTGGCCAAGGTCACCCTATGGGTTTCCATGGCCAACTGGAAATTCATTCCATGGGTTTCTCATCCAAACATGTTGATCATGCCTATAAGTTAAATTCCATGCCTAAGGGATATAACTCATTGTATTTTTTTAAAACAGACTAATTTTTATGCTTTTTCATATAGTTACTTTAATACTTTTACATTTTTATTCATATAGTATATCGAGTGGGGGGGGAGGGGGATGTCTGCATGTAGATGGAAAGGGTACATTTGCATGCACAAATGTAAAAAGCTTGAAAATCACTGTGCTAGCTTGTTAACTCTGATTATTCCCAGGCATATATAGCCATCTGGATAGTGAGAGGATGGAGCTCCTATACGCAATACTCAACCAGAAGTCTACATAAGAGAGTTCTTATTCAAAAGTTACAAAGCTGAAACTGCATTTTCTGACACAGAGCTTGGCAAAAAATAATTTTGAGGGACCACAGTTCCTAGAATTCCCCAGTGGCCACAGTGACTGTACTGTTCTAGGATTTACTAGTCCAAAAAAGGTAACCTTTCCAAGCTCTGGAAAGTAAGGAGATGTTTTCACCACAGCCAAACAAATTGTTTACTGCAAACAACTCAGTTATTGATTTTGCAGTGACATCTAAAAGGATCAGGGTATAGCCATTGCTGATGCAATGCCATTTAGAGTAAGGAAGAAAACAACTCTGTGTTCTTTCTCTCCTGGGGAATTTTCTAGGTCAAACTGTACAATTCACAGCCCTGAATCCATTAAAAATCACCAGGTACTTAATAACCCAACCAGTTTCCACCACCTGCTTGGGTTCACTTAATTTATTTCAGGAAATGTGAAGCAAAAATGATGAATGATGAAGAGATGATGAGATTGTGCAAGTAAGTTACTTTTTTGGACAACAACTCCTAGAATCCCACAAGAGATCCTAGGAGCAATAGTTGTAAAGTGACTTTTATACAGTTCAGTTCGGGAAACAGGCAAAAACTGTTCAAAAACATTAAAGGTGATTGTGCAGCATCACAACCAGTGTGGACTTCATGTTTTGAGGTGCCCTTGAGCAAGATGACTTCAAGGAGCTCCTTCTCCTCTTTGCACCGTCATTACTTGCTCACTTGCCCTTTGCCTCTGGGCACAGTATCAACTGCTGCCTATGGGAAAAAGGCAAGTGACTTCTGTCATTCATGCATAGAGTGGGCTCAGCTGTTAAACAAGTGAGGCAGTTAGTTGCCTTAGGCAATTGAATTTGGGCATCATGAAAAGTTTAAAAAAATGGGTTGGCCACATGCAAAAAAGGACACAGCAGATGTACCTGCAAAGGTTATATAGATGAAGGAATTTCAACAGATGGAACATGGGGGACCCAGTGTATGCATGTATATGTGTGCCTTCAGGCTACCTGTCAGCTTATAGTGATCCCATAAATTTTGTAGGTTTTTCTTAGGTAAGGAATACTCAGAGGTGTTTTTTTTTCCAGTTCCTTCCTCTGCAATACAGTGTATAGCACCTAGTAGTATTCCTTGGCAGTCTCCCATCAATGTGCTAACCAGAGTTGACCCTGCTTAGCTTTCAAGATCAGATGAAATCTGGAGGACCAGCTGATTCTCCCTCTCCTGCATAACAATTTAGGAATCTTTTGAATCCTAACGGGATAATTTATTTATTTATGTATTGCTACAGGAGGCAAGAAAGAGAGGTGTTGGTGGGATTTTCTGCCTAGAATGCAAAATAAGTCACTCACCTTTGGATATTTTGCAAGCAACTTGTATGCATGTGGCGAGTGAGTGCCATCTGTTGCTCTGTGTCAAATAACCAAGGCCAAAATCCTATTCCTCCACCAGAGTTCTTAACACCAAGGTGGCAGTGGTGAGGAAGAAAAGAAACAGTCATTAGCAGGAGCAGCAGGAGAAGAAAACAACCATCTACAAATGGCCTATTTCTTAAATGCCTGGGTCTGAGGTGTGGGAGGGAATGGTGGCTGGCTCTGAGGACCTTCTCCTTCCCCGCAAACAAGGCATTCAAGGAATAGGCAGCTCAGAGCCATCTTCTTCCTTCTCCCATTGCTGTTGCCACCTGTGTGACAGTGGGTAGTGTCAGAGTGCTCATATACCTTCCTGAGTGGTTTGCCACTCCAGGATTTCAGCTAACACATATTGGGTTGGTGGTGTTCAAATGCATCCTCCTGCTTCCGCACTTGATGTAGAGAGCAGCCACGAAAGCAGCAATGGCAAGAAAAGCCTGGAAGATCTGGTGACTAGCTATGGACTCCCGCCTTTGTCTAATGAAGAAGCCAATGGAGCTTCAAAAGCTTGAAACATGTATAATGTCCATTTTTGTTAAGGTATCGCTGTTTTGTGGATTTTGGATGATGATGATGTACTTTGCTATATGGCCAATATGGCTAACGCTGGATATGTTTTGAGGCCAGGATTCAGTAATTATCAGGGATTTCCAGACGTTGCAATAAAACTGCATTTTAATCATGATATTTAAACATTTCCATGCCTGTTTATATTACAGAAAATTCCAGATGTTCTAGAAAAATGTGCATGTGTTTTAAATGGGGGAAAAGTTCACTAGCGTTAGAATGAAATATGACTATTAAACCACAAGGTGGCATCAAATTATTGCAACACACATTTTAGTAACTAAAAGCCTTGCTAAAAAGGCTAGTCATCATTCATTATTGAAATAAAACAAAGTTGGGCTTGTTGAAATTATGCCTTAATATTATTTCTTGCCAAAATAAAATAATTGCAAAAATTAGTTCTTTAGAATACCATTAATTTAAAACAATTTTTGTCATAATTTATTAAATAAAATAAAATTTTAAACATCTTCTGGAGTGTATTTGTGAGGACTTTTAGGCTTGGTGATAAAAGTGGGTTACAGTAATTGAAAAATGATTTTATCCATCGTTGTCTAACATTATGATGTCACAAATTTCCAACTGGGACAGTGTTATATTTAACATCATCAATCAGCAAAATTTATTTAAATCAAAAAATTCTGGCCAAGTTTCTAAATCAGAAAAAAAGTTGGTAAAAATATAAATGATTTGAAGCTAAAGGTGGAATTAGCTGATTCCTTCCTGTAACATATAGTGCAGGGGCTGACAAGTTTCAGAGTGTCCAGGGACCAGTTTTTCATGTGAAGGACAAGACTATCCATGGGCCACAGTGGGCCTAAATATATGAGTCCACTACACTCAAATGCAGCAATAAGGCAAGTGTGGTTTGTTACTTCCACAAAGCTGTAACTGGAAACATCTTACTGAATTCAAAGGGAAGTATTTTTGCATAAATGTACAATGAAACTTTTAAACAAGAAGAGGAATATTTTTGGTTCATTAATGAATTTGTAAATATCTTCACTTTTCTCTTAAGCCAAAAGCTAGAATGGATTTGTAAGTGAAAGACATGGCTCATCAGACCTACTGCAACAGATGCTGCAAGATGTTGAATGAGAGGTCGTTGTTTCTCATATCCTACCCTTTGTCCACTGAGATAGCCACTACCATCAGCTGGAGTGGTGGGCAATGCTGCCTCATTATCAGTGTTGAAGAAAGAGAGTCATCTTTCTGTCCAATCATCTTTTGTACATGGAAAGGAAAGGGCATCAACTTGTTTTTCACCTTGGGCAGCAAAATATTGGGCCAGGCCTAGTACCTGAAATCCTTGGAACAAAGACAGGTCACAAATGTAACACACAAACTAGAAACACCCAGCTGAGCAAATTTTCCTGAATGACAATAAAGAAAACAAGAACCTACAACAGCTCTCCAAAACCAAACAGCTTACAGCAACTTTATGAAACACCACAACTCCCATGCCTCTCCCTTCCCAAGAGAGAAAATGTTGCAGAAATTCTTTATAAAGTCCCCAGGAGGGTAAGATTTTAAAGGTAGGCTCTAGAGATGTACAGCCAGCCTTGGTGGATCTGTGGTAAAAACAGAAGAAGCATTTATTCTGTTTACCCAGTAGCACAGACAAACAATTCCCTGATGCTCTACTGCTTCTGGACCTTTTTGCCTCTACAAAGCAAACAGAAATATCAGTGCGGTAGCACATCAGACTGTAACCACTTAAAAGCCAGAACGGCCTGTACAATTTCTCCCCTGGTCCATGTGGTTTGACAGTGCTCTGTCTTAAATAGCCAGCAAGTTCATGTCATGATTTTATTTATTTTTTTACATGTGGTTATTAGTCAGAAGCTGCAGCTCTTTCTCTGACCAGCTAATTGGTTCTACATGCTGAGCTACTATTGTTATAAGTAATTAAATGGGTGTATATACTGAACAGGCATTTGAATGACACATGGCTTTTAAAAGAAAGATTGACTGTTAGACCTGTGCTGAAAACACCACTACAGCTGTTGTGAGGGATTTTTTTAAAAAAGGCTAAACAAAAGAAATGCTTTTAAAAGAAGTACACAGTCAGGAGTGGGCCTACCATAAAGCAGGGTGAGCTAGCTGGCTAAGGCAGCAGATGTTGGAAGGGGCAACATAAACTTTCCATGACATTCCTACCATATACCCTGGCTGTTTACATCTTTCTGTGTTGCCCCTGCAGCAGAAGCAATGTCTGTTTTAGTTGTGCCTGGCCTGGGTTGGCTGGCTGTTTTATCTAGTTATCTTCTCACAAGAAGGTTGGCAACATTCCCCAACTAAATGAGTAGGCAGAGAAACAAATCAGTTCAGGCCACATGCTACAGCCAGAATCATGCTTATGCTTAATTTCCTCTGCCCAGGCAATGCACACTTGTGCCATTGCTGTTATATTGCAGTATCTGAGTGGGCAGCCATCAAGTATCATAATGGTGAGTATCAGGAGATATTTAAGTCAAGTCAGATCAGAGTATACTATGTGGCCTGCCCTTCAGCCTCATGGCTTACTTGCTCTTCATGGGTGTAGTGAAGAGTGACAAAACAAGACTTAACTGCTGGTCTAGATGACTTCTTTATATGAAACAGGGTAGGGCAGTGATTGCTGGTGTCTGATGTATCAATGAAAGAGTAGATCTGATTTGGATTTTAAGATAATGTTAAAAGGGCTGTCAAAGGAACAGAACCCATTTGGGGAGACAGTTAAATGAGCTGTCCAAGGTACTGAACCTGTTTTGGATGGCTCTGTCAGAGTTTAAATTAAAGCCCTGACAAGATTAACCATCCCAGGGACATGGGGCACACCAGCCAAAACTGGCAGGGGGAGGCTGTTTTGTCTTTCAGCTTAAACCACAAAATCATAGAATCATAGAGTTGGAAGAAACCACAAGGGCCATCCAGTCCAACCCCCTGCCATGCAGGAACTCCCAGTCAAAGCATCCCCAACAGATGGCCATCCAGCCTCTGCTTAAAGACCTCCAACAAAGGAGACTCCACCACACACCAAGGGAGTGTGTTCCACTGTTGAACAGCCGTTACTGTCAGGAAGTTCCTCCTAATGTTGAGGTGGAATCTCTTTTCCTGCAGCTTGCATCCATTGTTCCGTGTCCTAGTCTCTGCAGCAGCAGAAAACAAGCTTGGTGGGCAGTCTTGTATATTGCTACTACTTGCAATTGAAGCATGAATATATGCAAGAACTATGCTTCAACCTTTGCTGAGAATCACCACCACTATCACCTCCAGGTTAATTCCTCCCTACCCTTTATTGAAATGGTAGCCCTTAGACCAGCCTTGAAGCTCACCAATTGTTTTTGGAAAATGTCTCTTGAAATCTTCAGGTTGATTTTCTGCATGTGAAGTAGCAATAGCAATAGCAAGTACATTTCTATACTGCTTATCAGTGCACTTAAACACTCCCTAAGTGGTTTACAAAGTGTAAGCTAATTGCCCCCAAGAAGCTGGGTACTCATTTTAGCGAAGGATGCCAAGCTGACTTGAAATGTCTGAAAACCTCTAGTGTTGTTAATTTGATTCTTTGAATAAAAGTACAGCAATTTCAATATATATTTTTAGGTTCCAGAATCTTTGTACTTGAGCCCTGGTAGTTTGAGCAATTCCTGGATGAATGACCAGGGCAGCAGCCTTGCTTGGATACTTTGCCACTTTCCAGTCTGGGCATCATAAACCAAGCCTTCATCATGAGAGATGAATGGACGAATTGTAATCATGGCCATGTGGTGCAACTACCTTAAAAATGATTCATATCCCTTGCTTTCATGATGTAAAAGGTGATTTGGTGAACTGAATTCATTTCTGCAATGGCTGGTAATTTGGCAGAAACACCTAGGGAGGGGGAATGGAGCCGGTACTTGCAAGTGCCAACTGAGAGGGCTTTACCCTTTCCTGCCCCACATGGAGAAGAGGGAAACAATAAAGCAAGATTCTCAGTTGTAGCCATAGTTAAAGAAACTCTACTTAGGACTTCCAGTAAGAACTGATAGAAAGTGTGGCCATATCCACAAATATCCAGCCTATGAGGGGGGGGGGGATGTGGGGTTATATCTGGTTCCCACCTTATATTTGTTTCTTCTCATATTTGTGCTTATCTTCAAAGAAAAGGGGAATTATATAAGACTTTTTTTTAAAAAAAATTGAACATGGAGAAAGAGGGACACTAGAGTTGTCTTTGCTTCCAATTCCTCACAGCAGTCAAAATCTCAATGGATACACCAGTTATAAGGGAAGTTGCTTTCTCCCAATGGCGAGTTGTTGCCATCATACATATTGAGTTATCATGTTAAATCATTTTCCTTTTTCCTAGACTAGAAACCTCCTGGCCAAACCAACTAGGAGTTGTCAGGGTATCACTTCATCAAATAATCCTGTACTAATAAAAAATAAATTCCCATTAATCATAACATAATGAGAGCTTTGATAATTTAGAGCTTCCTGGAAACAGGACTTAGAAAATTGCTTTTTTATACCATTATTCATGCTAACTAAGGGATTCTGGGTAGCGTCATCCAAAAACGTAATTTTTCAAGTTCTAGAAAGAAGATAAAATGGATCAAGTCATAAAAATGACCCTCTCCCTCTCGAGAGGGAGCTAGTGTGGTATGAGTGTTGGACTATGGCTTGAGAGCAGGATTCAATTCCCTGTTCAGCCATAGAAACTCACTGGGTGACCATGAATGAACCACACACTCATAGTCCCAGAAAGCCCCATGACACGGTCACCATAAGTCAAAAATGACTTGAAGACACACAACAACAACAACAAACCTCCTGAAAGTGAGGGGAAATGTTACATATGCTCTGATCCCTCTCACATCCCATCTCCATGTTAGCCCTGCAAGATTTATGGAGCAAGCTGTAAATCTGGTGTTGTTATAGTTTGCAACTATTTATATGATTGTATTATTCTTACTTCGAAGAATGTGATTGTGGAATAATGTTATTACAGGTTTTTATAAAGATAGATTGAGTATTCTTGTGTTGTTTTATGACTTTATATTTGTTTTAGATTTTACATTATGAATGTATATTTTGGTCTTACATGGATTGGTAGTTGGCTTTAAATGGGTTGACTACAAAATCTAAACTAAAAATACTTTCAACAAATCTTATGTGTTCTATTAAGGAAATATTTAAAAAAATATCAATTGTAAGAAAAAATAGGTTCTATGTATGCTTCCTTGTTTCTCCAGCAAATAAATGTAAATAACTCTATGGGTAACACTCAGAGCCTTAGATGGAAATAGTATTTTGAAAGACAGTATTCCAGCTTCTTTGTTGTTCTAATTTATGTATCATAAGAAAGAAGGCAAACCATATGGATATTCAAAAGGGTTTTTTTCACAGAAAATCTGCCACCTTCAAAACAGTAATAATAAAAATCTCCCAAGAGCAGTAAATACATTTTATATGATATCTGTGCCTATACGTAGATCAAAAGGTTCTGTTTGTTATGCCTCAGCCAGCTATAAAGCAAATGATTCAGGTCCAAGATAAGCCATCAAACTGAACACCTGCCAACACAAGACAGCTGTCACTGCATTAAAAAATCATTTTCTCCAACAACGGAGATTTAAGCCAATCATCTTATGAATATTTTTCTTCACCTAGCCAGATTTTTGCAATGCCTAATGTCAGTTGGCTGCATGTAGAGATGAAAAACAGCTTTGTCTGGCATAGAGTGTCAGGAGGTTTTATATCAGGTGAACAGATGGTGGGAAGCTATGTAGTAAAGACAGCAGTCTGCTTAGAGATCTTTGTAACCAGTTTCAATCTCTTATACATACTGTAGATTGTCAAGAGCGGTGCAGGAAAGATAACAGTGCAGTACTTTAAAAGAATCTCATATAACATTTTTCTCTAGGACTGTTTTATGAAAGGGCACACAAATCCTTTCAATGAGCATTTAAGGCCCTGTAATTTAGTAAGGCATCTATTTCAAGGATTTGGTCCTAATTTGTGTAACCTTGGTTTTTTTGTATATTGTATACTGACCAGTGGTGCAGTTAGATAGTTTGGGAGGGGGTTGTCAATGGGTTTTCCAGCATAGCACTATTGAACTGACTGCTGTTATATTCCATTCTGCCACTTCTTTACTTCCTTAACTTCAACTGGCCTTGTAGATTGTGTCAGTGAAAGTGAGTATTATGTTATTTATTTTGAAATGTAGAGGACAACTGGTTCTGTTATTAAGCAAGGCAAGCAACAGCTTCAGGCAGCAGATTTGGGGTGTTGTGCAAGGAAAGAAAACTTCTGTGTTTTTTTAAATGTTATGATTATTATATTTCTATTAACCAGGATTGTTGCTTGGAATGTTCTATGTATATATATATATATATATATATTATTTCAATTAGCAAAAATTAAATTTAAAAAATAGCTAACTAGCCTTTGGGCACTATGAAACTTGGAGTGTGAAGGAAAGGAACAATGGCAACATTTGATCTAACTCCTTCAGAGGTGTCATGGACTTTCCTGTCATTCAAGGGGTATTTCATGTTCTGGCTCAGTTAGCAAAATGTTTGTGGCCCACTGTGTAATGATTCTCACCTGCCAATACTATTGTATACAGAATGCTATAATGCCAGAAACAAACATCCTTTCTCTTTGAACATGACATAATTTTCTGCAAGAAAGATCGGCAACAAAATGTTGCACTGTAGGGCTCTCTTTTTAGGATTCCAATCAATTGCACCTTTCCCCAAGATATTCTTTTCTATAGTTTTTTTGTAGAGCTTTCGGACTATGTGGCCATGTTCTAGAAGAGTTACTTTCTGACATTTCACCAGCATCTGTGGCTGGCATCTTCAGAGAAGATGCTGGCGAAACATCAGAAAGGAACTCTTCTAGAACATAGCCACATAGCCCGAAAGCTCCACAAAAAACTATGGATGTCGGCCATTAAAGCCTTCGACTCCATATTATTTTCTATTCATCATCACCACCACTTTCAGCCTGTTTTTACATGTCACTCCCAGGAATACTGAAAGTTGCTGAAACCGGTTCTGGAGAGGAACTTAGTACATTTTAGTTGGGTTGTTTTGACTTCATAATGACTGGCATTCAGAGAATGGGCTTGCTTTTATTAGCATGTAGAACATGCATCACAGCAGATAGCATGGTTTGGGATTGTTGATGTTTGATCCATTGATTCCCCTCCAGCAGTCTGATGTGACATAATCCAAGAACAGTTTTACCCCATGAAGATAAACGTCTACTCACATCAGCTTCAGTGGGCTCCATCACTTTGGGCAGACTTAAATGTCTTCCCTCTCTATATTAATGCTGTTGTTGAGGACAAGCTGGCATACTTGTTGGTGAAATACTCATCAATATCTGTTATCAGCATTGGTAAATAAAACATGAGATAGTTATACAACCCAGAGCAATCTCTCGGTCAGATTCTGAGAATGTTTCTGGGCTTCATTCTATTTGTCTAAACTTTCCATTAGCCTCCCACAATCTGGTGCCCTCCACTACAACTTTCAGCATCCACAACCACATCTAGAAGGTCTCTTTTTGGGAAAGACTGCTCAATCATTATTCTCTCTTCCTCTCTCTTCAGATCTACTCGTGTTGTTACTTATATTGAATTTTCAATAGGTTTATTGAAAAATTGAACTGACACCAATCAAATCTTCTTCAATGTACTGCTGCTTAGCCACAAAGCAGAGGAGTTAAAAATAGGTGAAGATAGTGGAAAATAAAGCACACTCAGCTATTTATAGCTACAGCAATTAATTTTGTGTTTTATATGCACATACATACATATACTCTCTCTCTCTCTTTCCTTCTAAGTCCTGAGGGCTACTAATTTATACCTGAGCTTTATGACCAGGTCAGTCACCACTACTAGTCACAATACCAGAACACTTCAGTTCTCTTGTTGAAGGAATGAAATGCAATCAAAAAGATTAGAAAGCTATAGGAAACAATACAGTATAAATTATAATGCACCACCTTCTAGCTTGTTCTTTCAAAACTTGCCTGTCAGAATAAAAAGGGTTTTGCCTGCTGACAGAAAGATTGCAGGGAGGGGGCCATTCTACCTTCCATTTGGTTTGCTATCTGGATGGAAAAATAACTGTCTGGGAAAGTAACTCCTGCTCCTATCCCTTCTCTTACCATTGCAGAACTAGGAACAAAATCTGGTGATGATTAATGGAATGTGTGTTTTTATACACATTCCCTTTTTTAGCTATATTTGTTACAATACATTAATATTGTATTAGAAAAATCTTCGGTATCTGTAGAAGCACATGTTCTTTTAAATTACTTTCCTGTGATGCGGAATTGAACTAAAGGGCAACATTGTTGGACCTTCTGTGCTCTTACTGTTGCAAAAAGACTGATCCTCCAGGGTTGGAAAGATAAACATTCACCATCCATTGTTCAATGGTCAGAAGATCTTAGTGCTTTAGCTATGCATGAATGTATGTTTTATAGATATCAGTTTCAAAAAAATGTATTTTTGGAAATATAGTCAGCTTATATTAATGTGTATGCCTAGCTCCTGTTCATAGCCTATGAATTTCGCTTTCCTCTCTCTCTCTCTTTTTGTAATCATAGTCTAAAAATCTTTTTTAAAAAATAGAAATTTTCAGAGGAGAAGGACTATCAGTGATTGCTAATCATGATACTGATGTGCTATTTCTAGGATCAAATGCAGCATGCCTCTGAATACCACTGTTCCTCTGGAGAAGAACAGGGGGAAGACGCTATCATCCACATGGCTTCCTGCTTTCTTTAAGCATCCAATTAGTCAGTGTAAAAATCTGGTGCCAGACTAGATAGCCTTTTGGTCTGATCCACCACAACAATTAGTCAAATCTGAGGATGGGATGTGTATAAATTGCTAATCGTTTCAACAGAGGATCCATGTTCAGAGGCAACATATCTCTCTGATTAATAGATTGTTGTGTTGTTTCTGTGCTCTTCACATCATTTCTGACTTATGGCAACCTTAAGGTGACCCTTAGTTTTCTAGGGCTGAGAGTGTATAACTTGCTCAAAGTCACCTGGTGAGTTTTCGTAGCTGAGTGAAGAACTGATCTCCAGAGTTGTAGTCCAACACTCAAACCACTGCACCACGCTGGCTCTCATCCTCGAAGGTACTGAGTAAAAAAGAACAGGATGGTCCCCAGCAATTTGCTTTCCTTTGGGGTTTCCCAGTGGCTACCTAACTACTATGTCACATAAAATGTTGGACCACTCATCTAGCACATACTCTTATGTGGGTGAGCACAGTCAGAATCCTGTCATGCTGAGGTTTGTTTTCAGTAGCTCCAGACAACAGGACCTGGATTCAAACTACAGGAAAAGAGATTCCACCTCAACATTAGGAGGAACTTCCTGACAGTAAAAGCTGTTCAACAGTGGAATAACTGTCTCAGAGTGTGACTGAGTCTTCTCTTTTGGAGGTTTTTAAACAGAGGCTGGATAGCCATCCATCTGTCAGGGGTACTTTGATTGTGAGTTCCTGCCTGGCAGGGGGTTGGACTGGATAGCCCTTGAGGTCTCTTCCAACTCTATGATTCGATGTAAGACATATTTGTAAGCCTTCCCCTGCCCCAGTCTTGCTTTGTTGCTCTAAAAGGCATATTGGTAAGCCTTGAAGGTTCTAGTAAAAATAATTCTGAAAAAGAGAAGCACACAAACTGAGGTCAACTAAGCCTGCGTGACGCTGCTCTCAGCATAACTCTAGTCTTGCAAATTCTGGTTTTTGTCTAGTCAGCTTTCACTGATAGCTAACTTATAGACAGCTCATTCTGACATGCACCCAGATACTGGCTATGGCTGCTGTTGATAACAACCTATGTACCTGCACTGTCCCTCCAGTGACAAGCATTAATAGGATCACTGCATATAGAGTGTTGTATTTGCACACCTATTTTCTCAGTAGTGGGCTGTTTCAAGGATTCCAGTTCTCACTCTGGGTTTATTTCCTTAAGTGTAGGTCACAGAAAGATTATGGCATTTCAGTAACACCAGGTTGATATATTCATACATACAGTCTGAATATAAACTCCAGATTCACAGTTTTAATTCTCCTACAAAGTCCTGTCCACTATTGAATTTTTAGGAGAACACAGTGCTGTAGGATTCTTTGCAAGAAAGGAACATGTGCCTCCTTTTCAGACCTGGTTCCAGCACAAGCTGTTTGAATAGTAGGAGCAACTAAGCCCATCCCTTTAGCCTATTACAGGGGTGGGCAACACATGCCTCATGGGCTACATGCAGCTTCAAGTTTGTTTTTAAAGCCCTCAGTTGCACACATACACACCCCAAACTGATGACGAACCAGGCCACCTAATCTTAGCAGCAACCAGCCAAAAACATTAAAACAAAAAGAAAAATCCTTTAAATAGTTCTTTGTGGTCTCCACCAATAGCAAAACAGGAACTGATGATGATGATGATGATGATGATGATGATGATGCAGCAGCATTACTTGCTTGATTAAATGGCTTCTAGCAACTTGCTGATGAAATTTGGTGGTGTGATTTCCCACAAAACTTCAGTGGTAAATCATCAGTGAGAGCCAGTGTGGTGTAATAGTTTGAGTGTCAGACTAGGACTCTGGGGATGAGGATTCCAATCTCCTTTCAGCCATGGAAACCTATTGGGTGACCTTGAGCAAGACACACTCTCTCAGCCTCAGAGGAAGGCAAAGGAAAACTTCCTCTGAATAAATCTGTAACACTGTGATTTGCATTACCTTAGGGTTGCCATAAATTGGAAATGATTCAAAGGCACACAACAACAACAACAACAACTCAACAAAGGGGACAGGTATTCAGGGAAGCAACATTGACTAGTAGGCCTTTGCCAATGGTGCTCACCACCAGCCTACTAGGATAAATATATGTCATCATTCATTCAGAGATATGTTTGGATCCATACAGCCACATCACAGATTTTACTGGGGAGAGGGGAGAGGTTTCACAGTAAATCTGCTTTTACAGTCAGAATAAAGGTCTGATCAGTTGTAATCCCACTTCTATAACCAGAGCCACGGAAGTTACTGTATTACTGCTAATGGAGTAATTTTAAATTTTAGTCTTTAGTCTCAGTCCCCACATGCCTGCACTTAGATCCCTCCAGAACAACTGAACTACAACAGAAACAACATCTGATACAAAATGTAGTTCTGTGACTTTTCTTCTATATGATTTTAAAATAATTTTTGCCTGATGATGAAGCCAGTAGAGTTTCAAAAACTTGCTTGGTGTATTTTATGCACTTTGATTGGCCAATGAAGGTATCCCTCTTTTGTGGATTTGGGTCTTGGAAGAGTAATTTAAACTAACTCCAACCCCATCATACTATTGTCATTCTATGGGGTCATTCACACTACATTATAAACTGGTTTACTAACTAGTTTAAAAGGGGCTCGTTCACAATTGCATCAGCTTTTCCCAAGCCAAATTGGCGGGGGGGGGGGATCCTCCTTAACCCAGTGCTTTTGAAAACAAGGCATTTTGTGTGTCTTTTAAAAAT
Source organism: Urosaurus nigricauda (assembly GCA_034509955.1). NCBI lineage: Eukaryota > Metazoa > Chordata > Lepidosauria > Squamata > Phrynosomatidae > Urosaurus > Urosaurus nigricauda. The sequence continues at coordinate 91,850,502 of JAOEGL010000003.1, forward strand.
AATTGGTTTTTTTTTTATTACCACCTGCAAAAGGGAATGTGCTGTCAATCCAATTTGGAGCAGAGGAAGGGAGGGGTTAATGTTCAGGGGGTGGATCATGCCCACCCCTTTTCTCTTTCCCTGCCAGCCAAAGCCATAGCCACGGAGGGGGTTCTTGGAATATCCCATTAAATGGTGTACTTTTTTAAAAAAAATTGACAGAATATCCACATCTGTGCTATTGCATGGCTGCAGTAGACAGTGCTTTTAAATACTGGCATCACTGGTATGACGAAGGTGCACAAAAAAAACCCCAAACCAAATCAGTGGGGGTAGGAGTTAGGACTCTGAAAAACCAGGGGTCATCGCTGTCCTCTGAGGCTGACGGGGGGGGGTACCCCCAACGAGAAGCTATCATGGGGGTTTCTTGGCAAGGGGTCCTCAGAGGGGCTTGTCATCGCCATCTTCTGAGGGTGATGGGGGGGGGGGTTTCACCCAAACAGTGTGATGAAGATGCACATCATTTGACTGACAGTTAAACAACAACCCAAGAACGATCGAAATGGCAGCTCCATTTTAAACTGATACAAATGGTAATGTGATACAGGGTTAAATTTGAGAGCGATTCTATCAGGGTAAATTCAGTATTGCATCATTGGATCTTCCCTGATCTACTCGGCACAAAAACGCTAGTGTGAATGTGGACTAAGACTGAAACATCAGAAAGAGGTTAATATTCTCTAATGGTCCATGATTATCCAGCAGATGTGTCCAGGAATCTGGTCCTGGAGATAGCTGTTTCTCTGTTGGAGTATTTGGAATCACAGTTCCATCAGAAAATTACACCCATGACAGTACCTAGCTAAGCAAAAAAAATATAAAAATCTGAGTTTAAACACTGGAATTAGGGCAGCAGTTAGAGACAAAAGTATTTGCACATTGGAAACAGGGCATTCCAAATTTCACTTGAGACCATATATGGGGAAAGGATATTTTGTGAGACTTCTTTCCACCATTTAAAATGTGGTGAGGGCTTATCAGATAATGGGTCTTCTCAGTGCTTTTGTTTCAATCATTTTGTCCTTTGAGCTCTTAAAAAAAAACACCAGGCAGTTTATTGTTCCCCACAGAGTAATCTACCTGACACATACTTTATGCTCCTTTTGTAGAGGTGGAGATATGTCTGTTTCTTTTCAGCTTCTAGACATAACTTCAGTCTTGTTTATTTATATCTGGCTGTTAAGATATTGCAGCTTTATAGCACCTTTAAAGCAAACATTATGATGTTTAGATTTTCATTATTCATATTTAATTGTTTTGGTGTTTTCTTTCAAATGAGCTACCCTGGGGATTTAAAATCAAATGCACCATAAAATATCTATGATAACTAAATTATTGAATAGTTTTTTATGATCCTTTCCTCATTTTTAGAGTTAAGATTGTGTTTGCATTAAATATACTGGAATTCTACTTTGGGTTATCTGACAACTTTTGTCCCCATACACTACATGTATGAAGGTACATGCACATTAATTTTTAAAAGTGGGCTGCAGAAGATAGACGTTAAGCTAAGTGAAAGAAGAACAATAATTCGGATCAATGGCCTAGAGAGCCTTATTAATGAGAAAGCAATAGAGAGTATGCAACTTGATCATAAGTGTATCTTACCCTGCAAACAAGAATGTGTGTAGCCACAGAGTGTATATGCCAAAAATGATGGCAGTACCCCCCAAATACATATACTATAATGATCCAAAGAAAAGGGCAAGCAGAGTTACCGAGGGAATACAAACACAGCAAATATGAGAATTGTAATGATTTTTGATGACTCACTTTGTGCATGTTAGAAATTTGGGGACTGAAGGAAAACTTAATTTGAGGGGCAGATTTTTTTATAGAGGGGTGATGCCCTCCCTTAATTACATTGCCCTGAAGTAGGTTGTGCATAGAACCAAAGGTTAGGAAGTTATTGCCAAATAATTAACGATTTAACAGTTATATTTTTGTTCCAAGTCTTCCAAGGTAGTTACTCTTAAGGTTACACTTTTTTAAAAAAAAAGTCAGAAAAGATATTCGTTTGAACTACTATTTGAAGAAAAGCATCTGAATCCAGCAGCAGAAAGCATGAAACAGGACTGGAACCATCATAGTGTAACTATACATTTAAAATTAATTAAAAATTATAGTTCTGATGCAAGACAAGTGAAGTTATCCTTCATAATTTACAGCTGTAATGTAACATAGTTTAATTGTTGGGGAAAGAAGCTGATTTCAAGTAACATTATTTGTAACTAGTTATTTCCAAGCTGCTTATAGTATTGCAGTCAGAGTTTAGATCTGGCCCATATATTGTTTTCCAGTGATTGTGTCTAAGGCTTCATCCACGCTAAAGAAATAATCCAATTTGACACCACTTACTTGCGAGATCTCAATGCTATGGGATTCTGGGAATTGTTATTTTATAAAACATTTGGCCTTCTTTCCCAGAATTCCATAGCATTGAGATCTAGCAAGTAAGTAGTGTCAAATTGGATTATTTCTTTAGTGTGGATGAAGCTTTAGACACAATCACTGGGAAACAATATATGGGCCAGATCTAAACTCTGAATGCAATACTATAAGCAGCTTGGAAATAACTAGTTACAAATACTGTTACTTGAAATCAGCTTCTTTCCCCAACAATTAAACTATGGGAAAGAAGGCTAAATGTTTTATAAAATAACAATTCCCAGAATTCCATAGCATTGAGCCATGGCAGTTAAAGTGGTATCAAACTGCACTACTTCTGCAGTGGGGATATAGCCTAAGAGAAAGCAGGTAACAGCTCTGATGGGAAATTACCACAATCTAGGGTCCCTCTTAACCAAAAGTTCTAGGAAAACAAGAGAAAGAAAACAAAAGGGAATATATTCACTGCAATTAAAACATTTGTACTTTATTGTGAAGAGCCCTGAGTTGTCAAGGCAGTTCACAGCATCAGGAGAAAAAAAATACAATCCACAAAATAATAAAGACTCATTAAAAACAACAACAGCTAGGTGTCAGACATTACAAAATACAGAAGGGAGAAAAGTAAATCATGTGGAACCACAACATGTCTGCTGAAAAATTCATGTTTTCACTTGCCAGCAAAAGAGAGGGGGCCAACTAGGCCTCCCAAGATAAGCCTATGAATTTCAGTTGAAAGACTCTTGTTCTGTTTTCCAGGCAACCAAGGAAGCCACTGATGGCAACTGGATATGAAGCTGAGCCTCTGATGTCAGTTGGAGTGGATGGAAGAGCTCAAGTGGGACAAAGAAGTTCTCCAATAAGGTGCAGGTGCCAGGATTGGGTTGCTGCTTTTTCTTGAAATATCCATAAGCCTTAGTGAATCTTAATTCCTTCATATGATATACCATTTCAAGGAATTCTGGGCCAAAACATTAACATGTATTTGAAACATGATGTGACAAAGATGGAAAGCATTCTTTTCCTCTGTTGTTGCTGTTTTTTTTCCAGATGACATCTCTAGAAAAGACATCTAATGACATCCTTCTTTTGCACAAACAACTGATTGTTCTTGCTTCCACATGGCTCTGAGTTCCAAAAGCTGCCAAAATCAATTAAAGCCATTCATTCATAAACCCATGATAAAGGTCTTTAAGTTCAGCTCACAAAGCCGCCAGAAGGGAAAGGAGGTCATTGCTTAAGGACCAGGCCTCATTAATAGCCTGCTCCACAGTTTTGAAGCATTCGCCTGCCTCTCATACTGCAGGAAAGCGTTGCCTCTTTCTGGCTCCATTCCACCAGTAATGAGCTGGTCAAGGTCTAGGAGCACAGAGCAGATTCATACTGTTGAATAGGCAATATCGTTTCCTTAATGGGGCTTGCTAGGCTGCATCCTAGATGTAAATGAAATAAAAGCTCTGATATTGGCACAGACGTGTGGGGAAATGGTAGGAGTTGTTTGTATGCTTCAGTACGTTAAAATCCCCTAATGGCAAGTAAGTTTAGATGCATTAGTCTTCATCTGGTGGTAATTTTTCACAGCATAGAAGTGGCTTACGCCTAGTGTGCCGTTTCCCTATGAAAAGGGAGATATCTATTCTAATAAGACAGCTACATCAGGGAATAGGGTCAAAATGCCTCCATCTATTTCATCAGAGAGCAACATTTGGTTTGATTTTTGGGGGTGGCATCCAGGAATGAGTGGAAACTGTTTCAGACCTTCCACCCACAATTCATGTGGCCAGGCAATATCAAGATGTGGTTAGGATAGCAATAGGTATCAATGATAAAGAGCACATAAGCCATCTGAGGCTGCAGCAGTTTGATTTTCCCTGGGCCTACTAGGAAAGGCAGATTCTAGCCCTATTTTATCAGTTTGCAACAGCTGAAGTAAACTGAAGACAAAGGGAGAAATGGGAGGAGGAGAGAGTAGGGCATTGTTAAAAATGCAACAACAGAGAACTGTCCCTGACAAATTGAGACAGTTGGAGGGTGTTACTCTAAGTTGCTCTTCCTCTAAATTTGCCATAATGGCTACCATCTCCTTCTTTGCATTATCATCCAATTTTTATTTTATTTTTAAAAATTATAATATTGTTTCTTCATGAAGTGAAATTAACCCCCAAAATTCCTAGTTCTTCATCAACAAATGAGCTTAAAACAGAAGAAAAACACAAGAATCATTTGGGATGTAGAAGTTTGGGATTAAAAAAAAAAACTTTTACTGATCTCTCATTACTTGTAAAGTGATATGTAAATTACATAGTTACACCCAAACAGAAAATTCAAAGGGAATATCTCCAAAATACTCCTTTATATCTGTTCATATTTGAAAGAGAAGGAAAGTGCTCCAAATGCAATCTGATGCAATCTGATGACTTACTAGTTTGCAAGAACTGTCCTATCTTTGCTCACAAGGGATACACGCACCTGCACACAAATACACAGGCAAGAAACTGCAGTAATGAAAATCACACTGTGTAATTTATTATCCCTGTGCAAATATTGAAACTTCTGGCTCAGATGAAAATTATAGTGCTCCCCAGGAAGTTCGACAGGTTCATTAAAACCTAAACCAATAGAGAGCAGTTAAGTAAAAAAATAAATAAATAAAAGTATTCTAATACAGAAAATGCCATATTATCTAAAGCCCAGCATGAATTCTTTATACTCATCTGGTTTGACAACTGCTGTCTTCATAACTGGAGCATAGATCTCATGTCAGTAGGAACCATAAAAAGCAATACAGCATGTCATTAGAGCCCCAATAAATCACAGCAGCTGGGACTGGGTTCCTGTATGTTCCCGTACCCTATTGGGGATGGCAGATTATAACTCACTTTGCACTAAAATGCACAGAATGTATGGGGAGAAGAGAGGGAGGGAGAGAATGTCTCAGGTTTCCTAGACTACCCTTTATGTGCTCTGACCTATGCTGACTTCTTTTTCAATTCTAGACTTGGTTTTACTTTGGGTTGGTGATACCACTTCTATTTTATTTTATTTTATGCTGCAATGGAAATAAATTGTCAGCTCAAGCCCACTCACACCTCCCTAGCATTGCCCTTCCTCGTCCTTCCTGATTATCTCACATATAAGGACCTAACTGCATTCAGTCCTATAATATAATCCATATTGGTTTATGTACATTCATAAGCAACACAACCCTGCAACAGGTATATGCACACAGAAAAAAAATTACACCATGGGTGAGTAAGGGTTTGGGAAATAGGGAAAGTGACAATAGATGAAGAGTATTTGAGTTAGCTGAGTTAGATAAACCCAAACAATTCCAAGTAAATTGATTACAGTATGTATTTATTTAGAAATGAAGTAGTATTCCTGTGGAACACTATTTTCCCCATCATGGCAGGCTCCAGAAGGTCTTCTGTCAAGCATTCAATCTGTGGTGTAGTCTCGGATGCCATCTCTGCAAAATAATGTGTTGTACAGATTAGATCCCTAATCTGTATTCACTCTCAATGTTCCATTCAGTTGCACACAGAAAGTCCAGTGCTGTTTCTAATATAATGTTGATACATTTCATTATTTCCTGCCTGAAGGGGATGATAACCAGATTGAGGATGATGAGTTATCTGGATTATGGTACGTATCTCAATATTCAGAACATCATTAGCACTGATAAAATCTATTAATTGTCCAATGTGTACATAAGATTGTTTTTGTTCAATTAATTGCAATTGTAGATCTAGGGAGGAGTTTTTGATGTTTGCTAGAATAGCTGTCCAGAGGGAAGCATTTACTGTGTTTTTCCTAATTTGATAACCTATTTGTCAATGCTCATCCAAATTGGGACCCAGTTCACCTCTAACACAGCAGCATAAAATTCTGTGTGCTCATAAGATATTTTATACTACATGTGAATTTGGGGGAAAGGTTTGTATTCAAACTTAAAGTTTTTGAATGGATTAAAGCAACTCTTCAGGTCAGTAAGTTGTACCTAAGTATTAATTCAAAGGGTTGTCTATGAATGTTATATTATTTCCTCTAATTTTTATTCAGGCATTGCCCCAAAGTGTTGGGTCTCCATATACTGATGGATCAAAGCCCGGGGATGCACTCTGATTCCTTTATGCTCTCCTTGTTGCCATGATATGGGGTTTCCAATGTAATTGGGGTTTTGGCAATGATTGGAGGTCACTTATCCTTCTAATAGTGCTATTTTCTGTCTCTTGTAACCCATTCATTCAGAACTTTCTGTGACCAGGCTTCTCCGCCATCTAGTGTGTTGCCTAGATAAATCTGAAAGTGCTGTGAGAGGTTTTGAGATTGAGGAAGATAAAGTTACCTTTATTAACTGGTAATTGCAGTTTGTAGCATGTATGATATTTGACCAGCCCCTAATATGAATGATGGAAATGAAGCATTCTGTGTGAGAAATATTTCTTTGGGATGTAACCCGCAGAAGACATCTACTAAAGACTAAATCAGCAGCCCATGCCCCTGAAGATTTTCTCCTTGCCCTCCAGACTATAGCCTCCCTCCTTAGAGAGAAGGCAGCTTTTTCTTCTATACCAGAGAAGCTGGGGGAAATCATGACTCCCTTCATCTCCACTGTAGGGATTTCTGACTTCTTCTGAATCACAATGTCTTTCCCATAATACATACCAGCTTTCTTATTTTGCTAAGAATCTTGATGTGATTGTTTTCCAGGGCAAAATGATCTCCTCCATTGATCCTGATATTTCAGTGAATCCACTTACTATCGATGTATGGGCACACTCCCATCCCAGCTACCAAAAACCCTGAACAGCACAATGAAGGCTAAGCATGTTCAGTGGGGAAGGGACTCTGGCGGATGATTGAGGGGGTTGCAGAGAAAGCTATGGTTATATAGACATGAGGAATATGGGAATTTAAGGGATAGTAGCCAAAATAGTAAAACTAATTAAAGAGAATTTCACATTGGGGACAAAATGTTAGAAATATTGTATGTTAGAAATATTGAAATTTATTATTTTTGAGAAAATATTTGAAGAGTCCGGTAAATATAATCTTATAATCCCAAGTAGGACAAGAGAAAGTTACGAGTGCATGGAAAGAATGAAGAAGAGTATTGTTGAAGAGATATTAGAAGATGGATGAGTAAATAGGGTATGGGAAGTTGAAGAAGGTGTGTGAATGTAGTTTGATGGAGAGAGGTGTAAATGGGTGGTGAAGTTGAATGGAGAGGGGAGAAGAAATTAAGAAGGAAATAGGAAAGAGATTTCACAAGGAAAGGAAAAGAGGTAGATGCAAATCAAGGAGGAAATATAAGGAAAATACTGTAACAACAAAATATCCCACTATGAAACACCACGATTCAATATAATATGAAATGAAAAGGGGATAGGTGTGTCAAGATGATAAGATGGTAAAGTAACAGAAGATTGAAGGGGGATAGGGGGTTAATGTAGAGGTGTTGATATAGAGAATGTTAGACTTCTTCAGCATGATGCTCCAAAGGGCTACAGCAGATCTCAAAGAAGAAGACGGCATCTATATACGTTACCGTACTGATGGTAGCTTGTTTAATTTAAGCCATCTGAAGGCTCACATGAAGACTCTAAAGTATCTAGTCTGTGAGCTGCTTTTCGCTGACGATGCTGCCCTTGTTGCCCATATAGAAGCAGCTCTGCAGCACCTAACATCCTGCTTTGCAATGGCTACAGAGCTGTTTGGGCTGGAAGTCAGCCTGAAGAAAACGGAAGTTCTCTACCAGCCTGCACCACAGGAAGAGCACTGTTACCCCCACGTCACCATCGGCAAATCTCTGCTTAAGTCCGTACAGGAGTTCACCTACCTGGGAAGCATCAGCTCCTCAGATGCCAAGATCAACAAAGAGATAGATCACAGATTAGCAAAGGCATATAGTGCATTTGGAAGGCTTCACAAAAGAGTCTGGAGTAACAAACACCTGAGGAGAAGCACAAAAATCAGTGTGTACAGAGCCATTGTACTGTCCATTCTCCTCTATGGGTCTGAAACATGGGTCACCTGTTGCCAACATCTATGACTCCTCGAATGGTTTCATCAGCGCTGTCTAAGCACAATCCTAAACATACACTGGATTGACTATGTGACGAATGTTGCTCTTCTGGAGCAAGCAGAGATCACCAGCATTGAGGCCATGCTATTGAAAATGCAGCTGCGCTGGGCAGGGCACCTTTCTAGGATGGAGGACCACCTCCTCCCCAAAATAGTACTCTACGGAGACCTCGCCACAGGTCAGCATAAGAGGGGCGCCCCAAAGAAGAGATACAAAGACTCCCTGAAACAACATCTCAAGCTTGGCCAAATTGATTATCAACAATGGTCTGCCCTGGCCTCACATCGGGAGGCATGGAGATGTACTATCCTCAATGCTGCAGCCTCGTTCGAGAACTCGCGCCGAACGAGTCCTGAAGAGAAACGACAACGCAGAAAGAACCACAACTTGGTAACATCACCCAAGGAGACTTTCTGCAGTGCTTTCTGTAACCGGACTTGTTTATCCTGGATCAGCCTTTTTAGTCATCAACGTGCTTGCAGTAAGCGTGGGATGAGTCCTTCCTGAATCTTCGTTAGCGAAGAAAAGCCAGAGAGAGACTGTAAGATTGTCAAATGATATGTATGTTTATTGGATTTTTTTTTCAAAAAAAAAAAAGTAGAAGAAAGGAATGGAATAGAATGGAATGGAGAGGCTTGAAATCCTGAACATAAGTGCCATAACTATTTATTGTAGGTTCTGACTTGGATATATTAAAAGCAATCTCTTTTCTCTATCCTCTGGTCCTTAAGTACTTAAATGGCACCACCATCACCAGTGCACAAGAGAAAGGTTTCACTTGGCTCATCAACAGCAGAACATGGTGCCTCAGAGAGTAGTGGAGTCTCCTTTTTTGGTGGCTTTTAAACAGAGGCCAGATGGCCATCTATCAGGAGTGCTTTCATTGTATATTCTTGCATGTCATAACGGGGTTGGAATGGATGGCTCTTGCAGTGTCTTCCAACTCTATGATTCTCTGGTTTTTAACAATATATGGGAGAGGGGGTGCAAGAACAAACCATTCTTCAGTGGTTGAAGAATGCTGTTCTCAGGGGATTGAAGACAGGAAATAAACATGATAGAGGGAATGGAATGGAGTATTCTACAAGTGAGAATAGCTGCATGGCTGGATGGAAACACAAACAGGTGCCTTGCAAAGTGCAACATTTTGTTGCAGGTCCCAGTTGTTCCTATTGGAAAAAAACCTACAAATTCAATAAGCTATTTCAAAATGCCAAAAAAGTGACAACAATAAAAAAAGCTATTAGAAGTGTAAGAGCTGGCTCTGAAATTGCACACAAAGTGCCAGGAAGCTAGTTGTTAATAGCTATGCTTGCTTTTAAGACAAGAGTTAGTTTCCTGTGCCAACCTAATACATGCGATTTCATTTTCTTTTTTAAAAAAGTAATACCACAAAGCAACCCTTGCAAAATAAGCCATTTTGACCTTATTGCATGTGAACGTTTCCTTTCCTGTTTGCATCACATCATGTTGTTTTTTGAGGCGTAAATCACACTTTCCTTTTCTCAGCTGCAACAAGTTAGCACAACATTTCATTTGTTCTCTAAGAGAAGAAAGACAATAGGAAGTAAATTCAGTTTACAGAGAATGTACTAAGGAAGCTTTCAAAGAAGTCTTTAGCCTCTAGCAATCACATAAATAGTTTCCAATTAGCATAAAACTATCTAAAAGCTATTAGGCAATGTGGAAAAGGTTTGAACAGAGTTTAGAGTATCATTTCCAGCAACAACAAAAAATAATGGTCCTATCAGTTGTTCAGAACGTGGAAATGATACTTGCAATTAAGAAATTACTTAAAATTAGTTGCTTTTACCATAACAAAGGTATAACTGTTTTATATGTGAGCATTTCTTCTCCAGTGAAACTGGAATTTGTTACTTTTATAATCATTGGAGTGTGGGCTTACATGCTGAAGGAGGAATAACACAGGGACTTAATGACACCAGGCTGCCAAGACACCACAATTGTGTTAGCGAAGGAAACTCAGACATACCAGTTTGGAGGCAATTATTTTCACAGAGCTCTTCGAAAGTGCCATGATACTACTATAGTTCAGGACTCTGTTTTCTGCACGCTGGCTTTCATAACCTCACCTTCCTGCCCTATGCCCTTCCCACTCCCATGCATTTTAGCCTGTATTCTTCATTTTTATTTTTTATAAAACTTTCCATTGGCAGTTACAGCAATTGATTAAGCATAAAGAAAAAAGAAAGAAAATAAATTGAAAAAAGAAAGGAAGAAAAACAAGCTATTTGGGGAAAATGAATGGGGAGAAGAGCAGAATCACATCCATGTCACTGCCTATACATCTGCACTGTCTAGTGTGTCTAGAGCAGTATTCCCAAACTCTGCTCTTCCACATATTTTGGATTTTCAACCCTCTTGGCCAAGGGTCTGGGATTTTGGGAGCTGAAGTCCAAAACAGCTGGAATGCTAGAGGTTGAGAGTCACTGGTCTGGAGGAATTTATCACATGTGAATCAACAGTGGAAAAGCAGCAAAACAGAGAGTGACATTGATGGGTTTTCCCCATTAATAAAAAGGATCACTGCAGGAACGGATGGAATATGAAGCAGCTACAGGACAGATACAGTGGCATGTGATAAGCAACAGCCACAGATGCCAGTATCCTACTGTAATCCTGCCTTCCCTCAGAAAACTTTATATCAGTCTCAAATTTCTAACATTGTAGTAACGTAAAGCTTCAGTTGAGAATTTAGAAATAGCATTTAGGCATCAGACAGAGAGAATGCAAACACAGCAGATGTGAGATTTCTACATATGAAAGATGTGCGGTGTCTCACTGTCTGTAATGCTAAAAATTTAGAGAGTGGAGAACAAATCATTTTTGAGTGCTAGAATTTTTAGGAGGGATGCCCTCATTTTGTCCCTCCTCCATATCTATATCCGAAAAAGAGGTATCTAGAATTCTCGGCCGAAAATGACAATCCCTCTACAAATCCCAGGATTTCACAGGATGCAGTCATGGTAGTTAAAGTAGACTAATAGCCCTATAATGGAAAGGGCGCATGGTTTAAATGCTGGCTTGTGTCCTGCTGTGGGTGTTGTAGCTATTATAAAGTTAATGGGAAGACAGTGTGTTTTGTACTGTAGTGAGAGCTTGTAACATTCAGATCTTTTAAAAATAAATATATTACACTTTCTTCTGAGAAATGTGAAACTAAAGATATTTTAAAAACAAACTGCAACTAGCTCCTTGTGGGGTTTGGAACTAAAAGTGTAACTGACTTACAAGAGTAATCTCCAGTCCTTATATTGTTTAAAACATTTTTGTGAGAGGCACAAAGAAAATCCTTGATGATACACTCCTTGGTATAAATTTAGATTAATAATCCTTTGTGTGCTCAAGACTTGCTGCGAGGGCAAGGAGGGGTGGAGTGTAGACTGATCAGTGAGGGGAATGTTTAAATTCAGGAATGGAAAATAATTACCCATCTACGATGCTTTGTCCATCTTCTATGGCAATGCATAGTGTTTGGAATTTGGGATTGTTATCTCCTCAAATGTAATGCTGAATGAGATGTTCAATGGAACATTTTCTTCTTGGAGGTGGTAGCCTTGGAGATGGTAGTCCCAGTACTTCTGTAATATTTCATTTTACTTTTCTCACTGTTCCTAAATTAATTGTTATGTTCTGTACCCAAGGATTCATCTTTCTGGGACTTTTGGCATAGTATCTTGGGTTTTATTTTACTTTTTAAAAGTAACTTTCCAAGCTCTGGAGTGATTACAATGTTATTGAAGGGAGAACAAAGACAGTGCTTGACAATGTTCTCCATGTTACAGGTTTCAATCCATACACTGTAGTTACTTTATTTACTTAAAAAAAAAAGACGTATTTCAAGACTTATTGTGAGAGAAGCTTTAAAAAACCTCGCAGAATTTAGGCAGATATAATTGTGCGTCGATACCCACCTGGAATAAAGTTGATACACTCTGATTAGGGGTGGAAGCTTAGAGACATTATTGTGAAATCACCAAGTTTTGGGGACCAAAATGACAAGACCAGCCCTACCATTAGGAAGACTGAGGCCTCAGGTAGAAGATGCTGAAGGAAGCAGAAAGAGCTGTGTGTCATATGTCTTGCTTTGCCCCCATAACCAATCTCCATTAAAAGTCAAACAAAGTAAATTGAGCACATATTTAAAAGAAGTGCTCACTTAACTGATGAAAGAAGTTTCTTTTAAATTATTCAATTTTATTGTTAAATTGCATTGTCCTTTTAAACTGTGAGTCCCAATTTTGGAGGGAAAGTGGGTTGATTATGACATAATAATACTAATACATAATACTAATACCACCTTTTTTACTACATGTTATTTTTTTTTTTTCACATTCACTATGTTTTGTGGCTTTATTTTGTTGTTGGAAAGTAAGCATGGGCCTAATTTGCAAACTGGTTAGGGAAGCATGTATCTCCAAAAACAACAACAACAACAACAACAACAACTCACTATTGCGTGAGAGAAAATGTGTGAATCATAGGGAATACATATTCTCATTAGCCCAAAGAACTTCTAGTTTGTTCCTAAGAATCAGTGTTAGCAAAGGGCATTTTTGTAATGCAAGTACTGAAACATGATTCAACTTTTTACAAGGCAGGAGGCAACATTAGGATAAGGAGAAAACTCCTTGGATCATAGGTTTTTTTGTGAGTTTTTCAAGCTATGTAGCCATGTTCTGGAAGAATTTATTCCTGACATTTTACCTGCATCTGTGGCTGGCATCTCCAGTGGCAAGAGTCAGAAACAGGAATGAGATTTGATTCCTGATCAAAAAAATCATGTTAAAGAGATACCCAAAACAAAAAATAATCAAATTTGACACAATTTAAACTGCAATGGCACAAGGCTATGGACTTCTGGCAACTTTAGTCTATTGTGGCTCTGGAGCTTTCTGACACAGAAGGCTAAATGTCTCACAAAACTACATTTCCCAGAACTCCATAGCATTGAGCCAGGGCAGTTAAAGTGGAGTCAAATTGGATTATTTCCGCAGTGCGGATGCACCCCTAGAAGTAGAGTACAGTGACATGCCACAGAATGCAGTGTAGGTTCTGCTGCCCACTACTCATAAATAGCTGCAGTTCATGTCAAAAGTCTTGAGTTAATGTTTAGATCTGAGGACAGTGACTGTCTTTTTAGTAACCTTTGTTAACCCTTCAGGAACTTTTTCCAGTTAAATAAAAGAGCAGGGTAAAACTTCTTTAAACAAATAACAAGTACCCTACTTGTAGAATAAATATTATGCAAAAGCACATTACAAGACAACATCTTTGAATAACCAGGAAGGCCAACCATGATCCTCATGATTCATGAAGGCTGGTCCTTTGTGGTTTGAGAGGATATTTAAAAGGCAGTGCTCTTCTCGTGTAATCAATTCTAATCATCATTGACTCAGTCTGTGTTCTAATCAATTTTCATTAAAGGTACTTATCTGCTTATTAACAGACAGATGTGCTGTAAACCATAGCCCTCCAACTTCTTCTAAGTCTTAAAGTAGCATTAAGGGCTCAATAATAAATGTTAAGAGAACTTGTGAATATTTCAAGTCTGTCTAGCTTCCCTTGAGCATAATCCTAGAGGAGCAAGATGCGTGATGTACGTTAGAAGCCCTGATCTTTATCCCCCACATACACATGAAACTTTCAGTGGATGACAACTACACTTCCAGTAATTAACTGCTTTTATTTATTTAAGTAAGTTTGGTTCTTAGTCCACTGAGACTCCCAAGGCAACAAACATCAAATATAAACTGATAAAAATGTGATTTAAAAACAGATCAAAGAGTTTTTAAAAAGACATGACAATCAGAAGTCATCAAAAGAGTTTTCTTTCTTTCTTTTTTAAAATTGACTCAATTAAAAAACGAAGACCAAAGGCAGCAAGGAACAGTACAGTCTTGTTGGTTGTCCATTGGAAACTCAAGAGGGATGGCGACAATATGACTTCAAAAAGCTTCACAGTCAAGGTGCTCCTATAGAGAAAGCCCTGTTTCATGAAAACTAAGCCCAAAACACACTGTAGATATAATCCAGTTTTAGACTGGTTTAACTTCCCTAGCTCAGTGCTAGGGAATCCTAGGAATTGTAGTTTATTCTGGCACCAGAGCTCTCTGATAGAGAAGCCTATATGTCTCACAAAACTACAGTTCCCTGAATTCCCTAGCATTGGAGTTTATCAGACGGGAGGAATTTCTCTTTATTGCGAATGGAGCCAATTGGAGCCAATTCGAATTCACGTGAATTCGTTAGTTTAGTGAACTTATGTGAATTCCAATTGCATTCAGAATGCGTTCAGAATGACTTCCCATTACCTGAAAATGACTGCCCATTGCCCAAAATTGCATGAGATGCTTTAATTCACAATAACATAAAACCCACGATTGCGTTTGGATTGCCATTAGATTATGCTTCCAATTTCTGACACCTGATAAGGTCCTTTGAGCCAGTTTGTCTCAGACTGGATTCTTCCTGCAATGTGTTTTGGAACCTAGTTTCTTGGGATAGGAAGACATCCAGCAAAGCCTCCATTGAAGATTTCAAATTCTAAGATCAATCTAATATTACTCTAAATGTATTGCACCTTATGGGAAGCTTTGTCTTTTTACTTAACCCTTTGCAGTGAAACTTATGTTTATCAATGAAAAATGACAATGTAATTGTGGAATTTTTTATTGACACGTTTCACTAATACCTTAACACATTTCAATTAAGTGCTGGGGAAAGCAGCATGCATTAGTAAACAAGAACTAAAAGGAACCTAACAAGCACTAATGATTTTGATTGTTATCTTCCCAAATTATCATGTAAAGACTATAACTATGGAGAAATTTAAAAATGTAATTAGAAAAAAATGTTCACAATTAGGACGTTAAGCTTTATACAGTATGAATTAACTATTATGTATTTAATGTTCAAGACGCTCGTGAGGATCAGATAAGTAATTTCAAAAGAAATCTTGATTTTAATTTTCAGATTACTCCAGCAGAGCTAATTCCATTAATACTGATACAAATCAAAGTGGGAAGCCTTCTATTTCCTTCCATTTAGGCTCCGAGCTTGCTCTGGGCCCCGCAACAAACTCCAACTCCCAGAATTCCATAGCCTTCAGCCCAGGCGCTTAAAGCCGTGCCAAACCGGGTTATTTCTCCAGTGTGGAGGTGCCCAAAGTTTGGCTACCAGTCCTGAAAACCCCCAAAATCAAGTCCCAGCAAATGGAAATGAAAACCAGTCAGGATCAGAGGGGTTTCTGCAGACAATGGATCTTTAATTAAATAGGCAAGAGGCCTTGCCTTTCAAGAACAGAACAATGCACAGATTAACGTGTAAATCCCTTCCCTTCAACCAACAGTATATATATATATATATATATATCCCACTCTCTTCCATGCCAGCATTCTCTGAAGGTGCTGGCGAAACGTCAGGAATAAACTGTTCTAGAACACAGCCCTCAAAGCCCGAAAAACCCACAAAAAGCTATGGATGCTGGCCATGAAATCCTCTCTCTTTAATCCTTGGTCCTCCCATTGGCCCCAATTCAAGTGACTCAGATTATGGCCTTCCAGGGCATTATCCACTCCTATATTAATGGTTTCAATATTCTTTGTAGCATGCTTTTGATGCTGCTGTTATTTATAAATTACTTCAAGCCACTCCTTTGTAAACAAGAAAAATAGCTTTTATTTATTTTTATTATTCTATTTTATTATTTTATATTTATTATTATTAATTTTATTTTTATTATATTATTATTTATTTCATTTTTATTTATTGTTTTATGTTATTATTTTATATATTTATTATTTTATTATTATTATATTATTTATTTATTATTTTATATTATTTTTATTATTTTATTATTTATTATTTTATATTATTTTTATTATTTTTATTTTTATTATTATTTATTTATTTATTTTTATTTTATTATATTTATTATTACTTATTATTTTATTTTTATTAATTTCATTTTATTATTTTATATTTATTTTTATTAATTTTATTATTATTATTTATTTCATTTTATTTATTTATTGTTTTATTATTTTATATTATATTTATTATTATTATTTTATTATTTATTATTTATTTTATTTTTATTTATTTGTTTATTTATTGTTAATTAGATCAAGGGGGAGTACAAGGAAGGATCAGTGTTTGGTGCAGCAGCAATAAAGAGAAAGGTGCGCGCGAGAGGGAGGGAAATCTTCATCACTGAGGAGACAATGACAAGCAGAAACGTGATCGCCCCTCTGCGCATGCGCCTTCCGCGCACCACTCTGTCTAAAGAGGAGCCATATATACCGGTTTGCGCCTAGAATATAGCACGAGAAAGGGGGCGTCTAAGGCGAGCTCTGATTGGCTACTCTCTTCCCCTCTATTCTCTCTCAGCGCTTCGGGTTGGCTGCGCTCCTGAGCGTTCGGCCCTCCTCGTTCTGCTTGGCCCCTCCCTCTCGTCCCCCGACTGGTTGGTTACTGTCCGTTGATTGGCTGCCGGAGATCATCCTTGCCCCGCCCATTTTGAGCGAATGAAGTTTGGCGGTTGGAGAAAGAGAGAGAGAGAGATAAGTGGAGGGGGGTGCTCCCTCCCTCTGTTCTCCTTGGCCACGCCCCCTCGTTCTCTGGGGCTATATTTACTTGCCGGGAGTAGCCCCGCCCACTTTCTCAGTTCCTGTCGGGTGGCGGTTAGGATACTGTCTCGCGCAGCCGGGATCTCTCCGAGCCTGCCCCCTCCCACCCTTCGCGCGAGGCCAAGGCGCGCGCCTACAGGTCTCCAAGGCAACGGTAAGTGAGGCGCCCCCCCCTCGAGAGAGAGAGCGAGAGCGCGCGCGCCCCTTAGTTATAAATAATAACGGTCGTCGTCGTCAACATTCCATTTTGACTAAGGAGCCCCTTTGGACTCAGACTGAAGTCAGACAGTCGGGGCTTTAGGGTCCAGGAGGAGCACTCTCCTCCTTCCCTTTGCTACTGCTGCTCTGTTTTCACCCCTCCTTTTATTTTGTATACACACAAACACGCAAGACGAATAAAATTATTATTATTATTATGCTTTAATAATTAAAATTATTAGTATTATTATTATGCTTTATTTATATAGCGCTGTAGATTGACACAATAAAATACATAAAAGTAAATGTGAGTTTATTGTGCTTTCTCCTCATGTTTTGCCTCCCTCAAACGTCCACACTGGAGAAATAACCCAGTTTGGCACTGCTTTAACTCTCTTTCTGGCTCAGGGCTATGGAATTCTGGGAGTTGGAGTTTGTTGTGGGCCCTTCGGGCCCACAACAAACTCCAACTCCCAGAATTCCATAGCAACTGAGGCAAACAAAGAATTGAAGCGCTGCCAAACCGGGTTATTTCTCTAGTGTGGACACAGCTTTAATTAGGCCCCATTCTTTCACATACAATGCACCATTTTGTGCTCTTTTTCTGTATGAGGCGCGCACTTTGCAGCGCTTCCCACCTTTAAATAAAATGAAACAAAATAAAAACCTCTGCAATATAGTGTTAGCAGCGGGTTCTCGTTTTACGTGCTTTTAAGATGTGGCTGGGATTGGACCTGGTCTGTTGCCTTAGGGCAGCGGTTCTCAACCCTTAGGAACGACCCTAAGACCATCGGAAAACACATATTTTGTTCTTAGGAACGAACCGAGACCATCGGTTGGGGGTTCACCACAACACGAGGAACCATTATATTAAAGGGCCGCAGCATTAGGAAGGTTGAGAACCACTTGGCCTTAGAGCAAACCGTACGCAGTCGCCTCAGGGGTCGAAAAGAAGTCTTCTGGATTAGGATGTTGAGGAGGAAAGGTGTGTGCGACTGTCGTATATGTGTTACAGAAAGCAAAATTGAAGCGTCAACTAATTCATGCACCATTGTCACCATTCGCCGAGGAGGAAACGGGCGTCCCATTGCAAAAAACAAAAGTGTCAACCAAGGCACGCGCCACCATTAACGTTCACTGAGCAAGAAGATGCCTCATGCACGCATTATAAAAATCAAAACTAAAGTGTCAACCGAGGCACGCACCATCATTAACATCACTGATGGAACATATGCATCACTGGCCATCATTTGGAGGAAGTAGACTTTAGTCTATGAAAGCTCACGCTGCCTACTTCTTTCTTTTAGTTAGTCTCAAAGGTGGTCCAAGATCTCTACAGGTCTGAGGAAGAAATGACACATGTCATATATGCATTGCAAAAAAAAAAAAAAAAAAAAAAAGCAAAATTAAAGCATCGACTAATCTTTAATATTCACTGGGGGGGAGGGGTGTCACACATGGATTGCAAAAAGCAAAACTAAAGTGTCATCCAAAGCACACGCCATCATTAGCATGAGCACGATTAACATGCAGTTGTACTACTCATCCGCCTGTATTCCTGAGCTGGGATAAACAGAGATGAAGCTCCTCTGTTGTTCCCCCCTCCTTCTGACCCTTTTCAGAGCACAGGATTATTCTGTTAAGTGCCCAGAAGTGTAAAAACCAGGATGGTTGTGCTTCTGAACAGGAGGCAAGTTGTGTGATTTTGAATGCTGAGAGATCACAGAGCAGAATGGAGAACATCTGGGTCATGCCCTGAGCACGGATGCTTCATTTTTCTGAAAAGAGTGTTACAGATAGGCATTATTAACACTGATTGAAAAGGGAAGGTTGTTCTCAACTGTTCAGTGAGAAGATTAGTCTCTAGAAATGGAATCTAAACAAGATGAGCTTTGCTTGTACATTCTCCAGTTTTGTGCAGCTTTGTGCCCTTCATCATTGTCAGAAGACTGTCTAGGGACTGAATTTTGTCCTACTTTATAGTCTGGAAAGTGAGGTAAAGCTGGGCTGCACCTTGTTCAAAACAAACAACAGACAAACAAAAAAAAAAAAAACCCCTTTCTTTGCCTACTAATGCAATGTGGATCAATAGTAGCTCCTTTTGCCAAATGATAAACTGATGTGGTAGATATCAGTATTTTAAGATGTGGTTTATGTAGGATTAAATTGCCACTTATCTGTCTAGACTGGTTTGGTTCCAAACTTTTCTAATTGTATATCAAGGGCGTGGAGCAATGCCTTTTAAATAAACCTTGTCGTTTACTCATACTTTCCCATAGTGAAGAGGAATGATAGTAAAAAGTTTCATGAGCAAAGAGTCAAAATGATGGCCAGACAATTAAACACATCATGGACATTGTAATAACATGACTTTAACGCTGTTTTGAAGAGAAGAGATCAGGGTTTGAGAAATTTCGCAGTAGCTGATGTGTAAGAGCACTTTTGTATTAGGATATTTTGGAACTGGTAACAAAAAGGTTTTATTGATGCTAATGCCTGAGGGGATAGATTTCCTCTGTGTTGTGACTTCTATTAAGGGTTAAAGTACTGAGCATATTTCTTGCTGCTCCCACTAATTTTTTAAAATCTGGCACCTGACACCAGTGTAGTCAGAATACCACTACAGTACTTTGTTTTTTAGCCTGGCTATATATTGCAGAGCTGCTAATCATAGAGTTCTTGAATAAAGTGGAAAAGCCCATCTTTCATAAAAACACCCCACAGTAGCTTCAGCTATAAGAAAGAAGAACTGTCTTGATCCAATAAGGTAATTATTACAATGTCTGGGGGAAGAGATGATCCAAACAGAAGTGTATCTGGTAAGTGCAGTTTGGTCATACAGAGCAATTTTCATATTGGAAAAACTAAATACTGCAGCACTACCTGTACGGTGTTCTTGAAGTGCACCTTAAATATGGTACATTATCAGTTAATAAAATCCATCTTGTGTGGGTGTCAGATGATGAATTTTCTTGATAATAAATGTTGATGAGAAGCTGCTCCTCCCTCCCTCTTCTCTGCAATTATGAAAGACTGGAGGATTTCACATCATTTGTCTAAGGTGTTTGTTATCCCCTGTTGTAGATTGTATTATAGTATTTGGTGTATCCACAAAAGCACAGTCTAGATAGTGGCAGCGTCAGTGTTAGAAATCAGTTTAATATGAAATGATAGCTTTGCACTACTGAGAAATTCAGCTACTGTGCAATAAATTCCAGTAACATTTACCAATAAGATATCAGTCAGCAGGATACACTGTGAAGCTGAGGCAGTAATGTATGAGGTTGTGCTAACACTGACTTGATTGGGAGGATGCCAACATATAATGTGGAATAATAAGAGCATACTTCACATTTTTGGTTCTAAATTCCTTTGGTAATTACAATAAATGCCATATCAGTGCTTTTCAAGAAATCAGTGATATCTGTTTCTATTTAGATTTGGTATTTTAATACAGTATTGGTACAGGTTGTGTATCGCTTATCCAAAATCCTTGGGACCAGAGTTTTTGTGGGGTTTTTTTTTTTTTTTTGGATTTTGGAATATATACCTATACATGATGAGAAATCTTGGTAATTGGACTGAAGTCTAAACACAAAATTGATTTCTGTTTCATATACACATTGCCTGAAAGTAATTTTATGCAATATTTTAAATATTTTTTGCATGTAACATGCAAAACTTATGTACATTGAATAATTGTACTTGTGGCATCATTTCAACACTCAGAAAGTTTTGGATTTTGGAGACTTTTGGATTAGGGATGCTCAGCCTCTAACAGTAGGCACTAATGTATATTTTTGTGATACCCACATGCACATGACAAAAAGAGCTCTTCAGATGTATTTCCCACTACTTGCTTTAAAGTTTGGAAGGAAATGCTGGCAGTCTTTATCTAAGAAACCTTTCTAAAATGTAAAAGTACAATTACACAAATTTGTCTGAAGGGCTAACAATAAACCTGGTTTTATTTAATTCAACAGATGCAGTTTATGTTGCTTTTTAGTCGTCAGGGGAAGCTGAGACTTCAGAAATGGTATGTCCCATTGTCTGACAAAGAAAAGAAGAAAATCACAAGAGAACTTGTTCAAACAGTCTTAGCCCGAAAACCGAAAATGTGCAGCTTTCTGGAATGGAGAGACCTGAAGATTGTCTACAAAAGGTGGTTTCCCTACATAAGCTTATAATTAACAGATGAAAGACACTGGATAGTAGAAAGAAGGATTTCCTCCCTTGTGTGTGGTGGCGGGGATATTTTAAGAGTTATAGCGTTATAGAGATTATCCATTGCTAGAATGGTTTTCATACATTTAGGAATGTGCTGATAAAATGATGAGATTATTTCATACTTCATCAACAGGTTTGTATTCATCTGTTGTAGATTAAATATACATATTTGAAAATGTAATTGTTTGGATGAAACCTTACCACAATCAGTTTGTTATAAACTAGGTTTTGATCTATCGGGAACATGGAAAAGGTTGTAAAGTTGTATGGATTTATTCTTATAGCCAGGTGGAGTGTGAACCAAGAGCTATACTGACAGTTCTAAAACAATTCTTGCTACCATAATGAAATGACTTTACCCATTTTAATATACAGTGAACCCTCCTTATCTGCAGTCTTGCCAACTGCTGATTCGAGCATCCATAGATGGCAAGCACCACCATTGGGGACAAAAGTCCCTAGCACCCCCTTCCTTTGCTTCCTTCTCCTTCCTTCTCCCCTCCTTCCTTCTCCCCTCCTCCCTCCCTCCCTCCTTCCTTCCTCTTTGCTCCAGCTTGGCTTGATTCAGAGCCCCATTGGCCAGAGGATGGCAGTGCCAGGGCTGGGGCTTGTGTTTCAGAGCCCAGGGGCTCCTTCCGGGTGCTAGGCTTGAGAATAGGGCTCCTAAACACAAGCCCTGGCCTGGGCTGATTGGGTAGCAGACTCTGCCTCCACAGCCAAGCTGGTGCCACCATTAAGGACAATGGGACGTGAGCATCTGTAGATTTTGGTTTGTGTGTGTGTGTGTGTGTGTTCTGGAATGGATCCCCCGCACATAGCGAGGGTCCACTTTATAAGGAGATTAACTACAATTTGTATTTTAATCCAGTCATAAATCTCTCCAGGTTGAAAATGTCGTTTCTCACAGATCAACTGGGAACATTTATGCAAAAGAATTTAGAATTATGAAGATGTCATATATTGCTGACCAGACTGACTTGTCATATTTTGGGTCTGGAGAAACTGGTTTGTACTTTCAAAATTTAGTGGGCAACTTTTTTTTTTTTTTTTTTTTTTTTTGGTAATGTACTGCTTAGTTCATTCTAGAAAACCAAGGTTGCCAACTTGACATATTGCTTAGTTCAGGGCCAGTAAGTTTTGGTTTGAAGCTACGACTCTGGAGACTAGGGTTCAATTCTGTGCTGGCCATGGAGAAACGTTGGGTGAGTCACACACACAGAGGCCCAGAAAACCCTGTGATAGGTTTGCCTTATGGTCCCCATCAGGCAGAAATGACTTGAAGGCATAGAACAACAACAACAACAACAACAACAGGTTAGTTCAGATTTGTGTGAGACCAGAAACTGGATTGGTACTCACTTCTGTTTGGTTTTCTTGTTGCACATTATTGTTGGTGATGTGGATCAGGCTAGAGAGAGATGTTGAATAGAATCAGAATTGTAGACTTGGAAGAGAACACAAGGGCCATCCAGTTCAGCCCCCTGTCATGCAGGAAATCACAATCAAAGCATCCCTGACAGATGGCCATCCAGCCTCTGCTTAAAGACCTCTAAGGAAGGAGACTCTACTACACTCCAAGGGAGTGTGTTCCACTGTCAAACAGCCCTTACTGTCAGGATGTTCCTCCTAATGTTGAGGTGGAATCTCTTTTCCTGTAGCTTACATCCATTGTTCTGTGTTCTAGTTTCTGGAGCAGCAGAAAACAAGCTACCTCCTTCCTCAATATGGCATCTCTTCAAATATTTAAAGATATTATATTATATTTAAAGATATATTCATATCATATCTTAACATTATCTTCTCCAGGCTGAACATCCCCAGCTCCCTTAGTCATTCCTCATACAGCACAGTTTATAGACCCTTAGTTGCCCTCCTTTGGACATGCTGCAGTTTCTCAACATCCTTTTTAAATTGTGATGCCCAGAACTGGACACAATATTCCAGGTGGGGCCTGGTCCTACTTCCCTTGCAACACTATACTTTTATTGATGCAGCCTAAAATTGCATTGGCCTTTTTAGCTGCTGCATCGCACTGTCGACTCATGTTCAATTTATGGTCTACTTGGACTCCTAGATCCCTTTCACATGTGGTCTCGTTTAGCCAGGTGTCCCCCCATTCTATATCTGTGCATTTCATTTTTTTCACCCTAAGTGCAGTACCTTACATTTCTCCATGTTGAATTTCATTTTGTTAGCTTTAGCCCACCTTTCTAGTCTATTCAGGCCATTTTGAATTTTGATCCTGTCCTCTGGGGTGTTAGCTAGACCGCCTAATTTGGTGTTATCTGCAAATTTGATAAGAATACCACCAATTCTGTCATCCAAGTCATTGATAAAGATGTCGAATAGCACTGGGCCCAGGACAGAACCCTGTGGGACCCCACTTGTCACTTCTTTCCAGGATGAAAAGGAACCATTGTTGAGCACCCTTTGGGTTTGGTTGGTAACCAGTTACAAATCCATGTAACAGTTACCTTGTCTAGCCCACATTTTACAAGCTGTTTGCAAGAATGCCATGGGGAACCTTATCAAAGGCCTTACTGAAATCAAGATATACTATATCCACAGCATTCCCTTCATCTATCAAGCTGGTAATTCAAATTAAAAAAAGAGAGATCAAATTTATCAGGCATGACTTGTTTCTCTGAAACCCATGTTGACTTTTTTGTGATTATGAAATTGCCTTCTAAATGTTCACAGACACTGTTTAATGATCTGCTCTAGAACCTTTCCTGGTATACAGTAGATGTCAGACTAACTGGATGATAATTGTTGGGATCTTCTCCTCCCTCCCCCTTTTTTTTGAAGATGGGGACAATGTTTGCCCTCCTCCAGTCTGCTGGGACTTCTCCTGTTTTCCAGGAGTTCTCAAAGATTATTGCCAGTGGTTCTGATATTACATTTGCCAGTTCTTTTAATACCCTTGGATGTAGTTCATCTGGTCCTGGAGACTTATATTCATATAGATTAACAAGGTATTCCTGTACTATCTCTTTACTTGTTATCTTATTCTGTCTCTTATTCATTATCTTCAGGTTGATCACCCTTTGTCTTTTCTGAGAAGACTGAAGCAAAGAATGTGTTGAATAAATCTGCCTTGTCTCTGTCACCTGTTAGCATTTTGCCATCTTCTGCATGCAGTGGCCCTACCATTTCCTCTTTCTTCCTCCCTTTGCTGCAGACATACCCCCAAAACCCCCTTTTATTGTTCTTAACCTCTCTAGCAAGCTTGAGTTCATTCTGTGCCTTAGCTTTTCTGACTTTACCCCTACACGTGCTAACTATTTGTTTCAATTCCTCTTTGGGTGATTTCCCCATTTTCCCATTTCTTATACATGTTCCTTTTAAAACTTATCTCAATTGAATATAGTCATGACTGTGAGAGAGATGACTTTACATGTCTCTTACATTAATAAAGTGAGTGTCTGATATAGGGTTGTTTGGAGGCAGCAGGTGGCTCAGTAGGAGAGAGTTTATCAACAACAAAAACACAGGCCTGCAATAAAAAAACCTTTTTTAATATTGAAGCTTTTGAAAATGTGTTTTTGGGTGCTAAATTGGAAAAATAAAAATGTTTTACCACGTACAGTTCTTTCATACATTTGATATTTTTATTAATTCAGCTTTGATTAATTGTAGATGCTGGTGTTTCAGTGCAGTTTCTTTTAGTGTGTTTGGAACAGATGTTTGTTTTTCATATCAGCCAATTAAAGTGTTTTGAAAGTCTGTTTGAAGACCTTAACCCCTTTCCTGCTCTTTCCAGGATTATTTCAGTCAGTCATATTACACCATTGTCAAAGCAAGATGTGAAAACAATACATAATGGAGCAAATGTGAGGTTGTTTTTGATTTAGAATATCAAATTTCTATAAAACCCTACACATTTTGAGAAAGGGTTTTACAATTCTCAGTTTTGTAGGCCTGTGTATTATATTTCTTAGTTGCCTCTCTATAGATCAGGGTGTGAAAAAAACACATAACATACTTAAAAGAACATATAAAACTGATGCACATTAAAAAAGAAAGGGGTTGAAGTCTTCAATACACACTAAAATTTCATAATTTAAAAATCATCTAGATATGCCTACTGGAAGAGACTGGAATTTAGTGCTGTTTCAAACTGATTGTATATCCAGCTCTTTACTGGTAGTCTGTTACTACAGATCATTCCATAGTCTGAAGAAAAAGTCCTCTGGTTAACAGTTGCCAGCCTAGTCCTGGCTGACTGAAATCATTGTATTCTGATGATCTGAGTATACAGGGCAGATTAGATGGGAGAAGGTGCTCCTGTAGGTAACCTGGATCCAAACTGGTGTAAGGCTTTAAAGGTAACAACCAACACTTTTTACCTTGCACAGAAATTAATTAGCAGCCAGTGGAGTGATTTTAATATTGGTGTAATAGGATTACTCCTAGATGTACCAGTAACCATTGTGGCTGCTACGTTTTTAGCTAATTGAAGTTTCTGAGCTTGATACAGAGGGAGCCCAATGTACAACATATTGCGTGAGTTCAATGGTGCGGTTACCAGCATGTGCATTAGGATCTTTAGATCCCACAGCTCTAGAAAGGGGTGCTGCTGCTGATGTAGCAGCTGAAGCTGATATTTAAGTACAGTAGTCCTGGCCGTGCAGTACAACTACATTGCACGATTTCCATTCCATTATTTAAGTGTTTATTAACTTTGTATAATGCCTTGTTTTAGCTATATTCTGATTTAACTTATATTGTCAGTCATCTTGGGTTCTGCATTGAGAGAATGGAGGGATAGAATTAAAATAAATAAGTGCATAAATAAATAGACAGTAATGAGAACCCACTCCTTTAAAAGGAAACATAAACCTATCTACATGGTAATAGATAGAAACTGCATTTTTTGAAGATATCTTTCTCTGTGTCTAAGTCTTTGAATGCCTTTATATGTCCAAGACAGTCCTAAATTTTTGTTAATATTTGTGTGACATAATTTTGAGGTTGAAATGTTTATTTAAATTTTCATAATCTAATGGGATGCAGTGAGCCTTGGGCTTGTGCACTTGTTTCTTCCCTTTGCTTTTTGCATCCAAGAAGAGATAAAAAAAATTGTTTCTAGTTTGCAAGAAATAGTGGTTTGTTTTGCTGGAATGCAGAAAAATTGTTTATTTAAACTAGAATCTGCTCAGTTGTTAAATATGATCTGTATGCCA
The DNA here is from genome assembly GCA_034509955.1 of Urosaurus nigricauda. Lineage (NCBI taxonomy): Eukaryota > Metazoa > Chordata > Lepidosauria > Squamata > Phrynosomatidae > Urosaurus > Urosaurus nigricauda. The sequence continues at coordinate 91,877,279 of JAOEGL010000003.1, forward strand.
CCTTACTTTGTTTTATACTGCTGTGCAAAGGCAATTCTTTAAATGGAGATAATCCTGCTGGGCATATTCTGAAAACCCCAGAAACAGTGAGCCTTAAGACATGTTTGCACAAGAAATTTAAGGGAGCTTCTTCTTCTTCTTCTTCTTCTTCTTCTTCTTCTTCTTCTTTTTTTTTTTTAAGAAGCTATCTTTGAATAATGCACTGGAATTTACAATACACCAGTTTCTCCTGGCCAAGCATAAAATATGTATTCTCTGGACAGAATAGAGAAGCGAGTCACAGTCTTTTTTGTTACACCTTTTTATGCTAGTTCTAGAGCCAGGAGCCACAAGACCTTTTTCTTTTTGTTGAATCTGCTGACTCCCTCTCTCCTCTACGGTTTTTCAATCCTGCTGCCTGTGACAGATGTTTTCAGGGTCTCTTCCTTCCCTCTTTGGATCTGACTCTTTCATTGCCTGGATCTTAGCACAAATTTTCCTCATTCTCCTCTTCCTTCTTGTAAACAAAACAAAACAAACCTAGGTAGTCCATTTTGGGGAAATCTTTTCAAATTATTTGGTGTGCTGTTAAAATGGTTTCTTCATTCTGTATGGTTTCTTTTTACTCTTGTGGAAGGCAGAACTGTTAACATCTGCAAGATAAGTGAGATTATTATGATACTACATAAAAATTTGACAATGACCATGTAAGTCTATATAGTTATTACATTAAAATATATTTGTTACAGATATGCAAGCCTCTACTTCTGTTGTGCCATTGAAGATCAGGATAATGAGCTAATTACTTTGGAAATAATTCATCGTTATGTAGAATTGCTTGACAAATATTTTGGAAGTGTAAGTTATTCACTATTTTTCTCTCTAGTATTTTAACACAGATTGGTACTAAAGATAGTTTCACTGGTGCTGAAAGACGGAGTGGGGTGGTGATTTTTCAAGGTTCACCCTTGATCATGAAGTCCCCTGCAAAACTGTTCAAGAGAGTTAGAGGACCAACTGGAATGTGGTAGGAACTGTTATTTAAGGCTGAAGTGGGAATGAGAAATTGTTGCAAATGGCCATGTCCCTTTTGATGAGAAATCTCTACTGATCCTGATTTCCTTCATGAACTGAAGGAGCCCATGTGTTTGTGGAGGACCTATGTTTGATGACATCTTTTTAATTTGTATACAAGCCTTCCTATCTAATGACAAGTTGTGTGTGTGTGTTATATGTATTCTGCATCTGCAGAATCTTAACAGTATTTTGTACACACTGAAAAAAAAGCAAGGCAAGTTTGTATTTTGACTTTATTTTATGACTTTAATGACAGAATCCCTTGGCTAGCATGAATAACACGAGTAAGAATAAAAAGTTAATCTGTTATACTACATTATGTGGGTCATTTTCTTATTGGAAACTGCGGAAATAAGTATAGTAGGAAGAAGAGTCAGGATAGTGTAGTGGTTAAAATTACCATAAGTTACAAATGACTTGAAGGCACACAATAACAAACTAGGAAACAAGGGAAAAAATCTTAACTTGCTTTCCTAAACAAGGATTGTGACACAACATCTAACCATTTTATGTTTTCTAGGTATGTGAACTTGATATTATCTTCAATTTTGAAAAGGCTTATTTTATTTTGGATGAATTTCTCTTGGGAGGGGAAGTACAGGAAACTTCAAAGAAAAATGTTCTTAAAGCCATAGAACAGGCAGATCTATTACAGGAGGTAAGCAATTTTTATTTCTTTGCCAAAGTACACCAGCATGCTGTGTTCTTGTCTTAGAAAAGCTTTTATTCACCCAAAGTTGTAGAAAAAGCTTTTTAGCATGTCTTGCTTGAAGCTTTCACCTAATGTTCTCCTCTATACAGGATGGTGTTGCCCATTTCTTGTTTTATTTTGTTCTCATTCTATTCATTGCACAACCTAGCTAGAATACTAGTATTGTACTGCTTTAAAAAAAAGTAATAGCCTTTCTTTCATAACTGCTTTAAGCTAAGTGTTGATAGACAAGCACTTGTGGTTTTTACATGTGCATCTTGTAATTTGGGTGCTTTTTTGCTAGTAATCGTTTTAATTTCTTATTTGTTTCTTTTTATTAAATTAATGGAATGTTTACAGATAATTTTTGTTATGCCTGATGCATGTATGCCTCTTTACTGTTTCATTGCTGAAACCCAGAAGCTAGACTCTCTTCTTTGACACTCTTTCAGGTATATTTAAAATTAACTTTGTGTTAAAAACAAGTCAAAATGCCATAGCTAATTAGATTTGCACTAGGTGCTTAGGAAATAGTTATAATGCTAGTCTTAGAACTATAGAAAGTAGAATAAATTTGTAGGTTGAAACCTTTTATCTCAAATGTATTAACATTTAAGACTTTCTGCTGCCTTTAGTGCACTGATTTAAATTAAGAACATGGTTAAATACAGTAGTTGAAATGCTGGGGGTTTATTGAGAGGAATTTGCTTAATTTATTTTAAAAGCTTATAGCCCATGTTGAGGGAACTCAAGGTAGCAAACAGACAAAATAAAATTCTTAAAATAACATGCTTTCCTTCAAGCTCACATTATTCCATTCTGTGTCACCTATAAATCTGAGGTGGTAATGTAGAATAGGTAATGGAGGTGTTTTGAACTTTGGTTTCAACCTCACTATGTTTGTAACAAAGGACAGTTTCAGTCCATTTCTTTGTAGATCTTAGGTTAAGATTAATTGTGTAAATTGTGAGCTTATAGCTTTGTTTTATAGACATTATATGGATTCTATGCTTAGTTTGTATGTGTTTTGATCTGTTATGGATGTTTTGTTTGAATCTGTCTTGTATTCCCTGTGTCCTCATGGTGCCATTCATCACTGAGATTTTTAAGGTAGTAAAAGGCATACTCTAACTTCATTACCTGAGAAGCTTTCCAGCTGTTGCCATCCCAGAATGGCTAATTCTTGAAAACTTTTGTCATCAAAAATCTCTCAGTGGTTAAAATATCGACATATAGAAGAAAAGGCTAAGCTTAAGATAGAAGCTTTCAACAGTGAAGCTGAATTCTCAATTTAAATTCTGCATCTCACTATGATTTGTTCATACTATATAAGAAGCACTACAAAAAAAAATTGGTAAAAACAAACAAAAAACCCTGGTATGAGCAGACGTGAAACATAATAGACTGTCCTCAGTCAAGTAGTGCCTGTACACATACTGCTGAAAGTTGCAGTACAACTACATTGCATGATTTCCATTCATACCATAAGGCAGCTTAAATGAAACTATTTAGAGAGGCTCTGAAATATCTAACACTTAATATTTCGGACGTTCTTCTCTCCCAATTTCCTGGAACTTAAATTTATGTTTTGCTTATAACAATGAACTCTTTCCTTCTTCATTCTATCTACAGTAAACCTATATGTATGTGCGAGGGATGGTTCCTTCAGCAAAAATGAGTCCTTCACATACTTCTTAGTTTTCATTGATTCTACCCACTGGGCAAAATGACTCTATGTACTGGGAAAATTCTGAGGAATTTTATCATAAGAAAAATGCATGCTATTTTGTTATCATAAGTTTTCAACTGTCATTAATCATTAGAAACTAATTTTAGATTGAATTGTTGCTTCAGCATGTTTTCTTTAATTGGTTTGGACTCCATTAGTCCCTAACATGTAATTTCTCAGGATTTTTTTCCCCGTGGGAATTAGATGATTTTAATTTCTTACCCACTTCTCCACATGGATCAAGGTGGGAAACAGTGACAAATCAGCAATGCACAACATCAATTAAAACACATTAATTAAAACATGCAGTAGTTTAAAATATAAATTCACTATTTAAAAATCATCCGGAAAACCTGGCGGAAGTAACTGGTCTTCGATGCTGTTTTAAATTCGGACAGTGTATTTAATTTGACAACAACAGAAGAATATAGCATGGAAAGCCTTGATTGTTATCTAAGGTACTCCCTCAGAATGCCTCAGAAGCAAGAGAATACTGATATAAAAGTATCCTCCCTAAACTTTGTTATTTAGCTTCCTATATTTAATATTATTTCATGATCAAATGTATCACAAAATTCATTGGTCAAGATAAAATTCTATAAGTTGTTTAACTACTGCAACAAATAAATGGGCATTATTCCCACTGAGATTTATTTAATGACAAATTTTGAAGGTGGAGACTTTGATAGAAAGTTGCTTTGTCAAATTATTACATAATTGTTTACTAAGTTATTTGATTGGAATCCTGTTGATTTTGTCAGTGTAGTTTTGGATCTGGCATAGGCAGCAGCAAGATGATAAATAACATGTGTTCAGGAAAGGACAGAATTTGGCTTCTACAGGTTCCTTTTCCAGAATGTCTAAAGCACTCTAGGTGGGGTGACTTGCATGGTCATGTGGTTGTCCAAATCACACATCCCAGAAGGCATGCATTCTGAATGAAATGGACAAGTTTGATTTTTAATGGAAGAAGCACTAGCTTAAGGAAAAATGTTAACCTTTGTCACCAAAGATTTCTCTAGTGCTAGTCATCAGATAATTTTTTTTTCCTGGTGCATTTTTATAGTGGTGGAAGTGGTTGCAGGGAAGAATCAATAGGCAGATTTACATACTGTATTCCCTCTCGTTGTTTGTCTCTAAACATGTAACTTCTTTCCTTTTTAATTCATTTAATAATACCATAGGACTTCAGTCTGAGTCACCTAAATCCAAATGTAATCCAAAATTTGTTTCATTAAGAGTATCTACAGTTTTTTTCTGTCATTTCTGTGGTTTTTGTACAGGTGTGACATAGTAACACTCCTATATCTCTATTTCAGGCTGCTCTAGTAAAGGATGCCAGACTGTAAAGATCATATTAGAAAACAGGGGTCATATAAGGGGGAGAGACAGGCTTAATTTTGTCTTTCTATATATGTGTATGTTAGAAGAATATTTTTCCTCATATCATCTTGTTCCTCTTACATGATTCTGCATTCTTGGGACATAGGCACAAAACCTAGGTTAATGTAAAAACATTCCCATAATGTATCTGATATTTACAAAAATTGCTTTACTGGGCACTAAGAGTGTCAGTACATTCTTTTCCCTGATGGAGATGCATATTTTTGAACTGCTTGCATAATGCATGAAGTAGTTCTCTTGTGAAGTAAAGCTGTTTAATCCTCATTACAAAGCTTATGCTAGGAGTTAGATAACTCTCAAAAACCCATTTGGATGTTTGGTGTTTTGACCTCTGACCACAGAAGTAATCTTGAAAATATGCCATGTATGCAAGAATAGTGAATTAAGACCTTCAGGATTCCGCTGCATTGTCTCTCCATCCATATCTTAATGTGTAGTCCATTTTCAAATTATTTTATTAATTTTAATTTACTAAAATATTTATGTACCTCCCTAAATCTAAAGATATCAAGGTGGCATACAGTTGGGATGTATGTGTGTGCATGTATGTGTACATCTCTCTGTTTCTTGTTAGTATTAAATAGTTCATGTATAATTTAATATATTTTAAAACAACCCATTAAAGGTAAATCTGACGATCCAGCTATGTCTTCATAATTGTTTCCAGCATAAGGTGGATTTGTAAACAGCGAGGAGAGATCCTGAATTTAATGTGACCTCTTAAAGGACCAAATCAGTTGTGGTGGATATTGTCATTCATGTGCATGTGTGTGTTTGTGCCTTCAAGTTGCCTGTTGACTTATGGTGACCCCATGACTTTTATAGGGTTTTCTTAGGCAAGGAATACATACGGTATGCACATGTGCTTTTGCCTGTTCCTTCCTCTGAATTACAGCCTACAGCAAATGGTATGCATTGGCTGTCTCCCACTCAAGTACTAACCAGAGCTGGCCCTGCTTAACTTCACAAGATCAGCTAGGATCTGGTTTATTTAGGATATTTAAATACCAACATTCATATGTCTGTCTTATTCATTTGTAACATTAGGGGTAGGAGAAAGATGTTCAGCTTCACCTCTTCATCTTCTAGGTGAATGAAAGCAAGTATCTTCAGCCATCACATCTAGCTTGGCTCTTACAAATGGGCTTATTGTATTCAGAATAAGAAGTCTAACATTGAGTGTAAAAAAGAAGACTCTTGCTGTGTTGAGTTCTTATGTTTCTGTGTGGAGTTCACTGAAATTTTTGTTTTTTCCTTAACTCTTGACACATTGACATTTTAAGCAGTGCAGTGAGTTAGATGCCTGAAAGCCTTAGCAGCCTTCATATGTACAAATCTTGTGACAGTGGGTTTTCTTTTATATGTGGCTAGGTTTGCAACAACAAAAATGTTTCACAAATGCACTATCAAATTTTCAATTGTGCTTGGTTTTGTTTGTAGAGCCAGAATGAAGACTGGGGAGGTTTGTCTGAGGATATCTTATGATTAAGAACAGTCTAAAGGCTTAGCGTTTTGATCCCATCCGTACAATTGGTAACTACCAAATTTACCATTTTGGTGGCATGGATTATTACATGGGTGCTTTGCAAAGTTTTGCACGTGTAATGGAGCCCTTGCCTGAAATAAAAGGGGGGCAGAAAAGTGACTAGTGATGGGCTTAACCTTCTGCCATACTTGCATGACAGTACTGAAGTGTGCTTTGGGTGCTCTGTCTTCCTTTCCTTTTCATACTAACAGCATCAGTTTGAAGTGTGTGATTTATGGTTTTTGTTCTGGTGATTATTATTTTTTTAGTATAAATAGAGTTTGGATTCCCAAAGTTAATTGCTAGGCAGATGTTGACTTTATGTAATGTATTTAAATATCTCCTGGAAGAGTTATTATGTCTGCTATGAAGTGAATATAGGGCTTGCAGCAGAATAATCTCTGTACCCTTCAACAATTGATTGCATATACGACGTAGTAAGACAAGCCTAACCTAAGTATACAGGGCACTGCAGTATATTTTGGTACAGACCATTTGAGGAATATGCAACACAATAAAAGGTAAGTGTGTGTGAATGTGTGAGAGAGAAACGTGTGGTGAATATCGACTAACAGCAATCTTATGAATGAGAGCCCTTCAAGAGCCTGGTCATCAACTGCCCTGCTTAGGTCTTCCAAATTCAGAATTATGATGAGACAAATTATCCATTAGTTAACATATTCTGGGGGGACGGAAAGCAGTGTATGACCTGCGCTATGGATCGGCCCGTCGGCCAGTTGGGATAGGTTCATGCTTGTCATGGATTCCATGGACTCCCGAGCCTCTCCAGATAGGCCGGCCTCCAGAGGAATGTTGAAGTTGCCCAAGACCAGAAGTCTGGGCGACTCCAGCAGCAACTCAGAGACCAGCTGAGTCAGCTCGGTTAGGGAGTCTGTTAGGGAGCTTTAATGAACTGACTTTTAAAATATTTTATCCTGACCTTCTGAAAGAGCATGACAACTTACAACCATTCAGTACAGTATTTTCCTTTGGGTCAGGAAATGTTTCAGATGTATAACTTTGCCAGTTGGATCAGTGACCTGTGAAAGATGTCCTTGAATTATCTCTGTTTATGCTTGAGACATTTGGAATTTGAGCTGAGATCAGGAGGCAGACTTCTGTGAGACAAAAGCATAATGCAGTTGTCTTTCACAGGAGAACTTCAAAAATTGTAAATACTGTCATTCACTAACATTCTGAGAGGGAGCAGTTTATATTCTCTGCTAGAAAAAGTTAGTCAATAATGTGGGGGGGAGGACAAGTTGAATTGGCTAGATTGCCAGCAGTTGATTTGATAGCTGAAAGGGCACAGTTCTGAAGGGAAATGGAGGTTCTGTAAGACAGAAGTCCATATGGAGACAATAGGAAGTTTCTTGTGTGATAACAAATACAGGATCACCTCAGGTGCTAAATAGTTTGAACAAGACTTGTTGAGCTCACAAAACGAACCCTACTGGTGTAAGTAGGTAACGGTTTTTACAACTGAATGCATTTTTCTGTTGCTGATTTCTGATGGGATAATATAATGAGGAATTAGTCAATGTAAGCCTTCTTTCACCCTGGTGTCCCCCAGAAATGTTGTACTCCTATCCTCTCATCAACCAACATTCAGTTATCTCAAGATAGAGAGGAGATGCCTTCTGTTTTTCATAGGCATGGGTTTCTTCAGAAGAGAAGTTGTTATAGGATGAGAGCCCTGAAGGCAATGCTGATAATGCAATTTGTTGAAGCAGTGAAGTGGGAGTTTCTTGGTTGGAACCCATGTGTTCAAGTTAATCTCAGAATCTGTAGAGATCATGTGTTCACCTGGACAATGGAGAATAGTCTTTATGTGGAATAAGCTGAATCTGACAAATATGCTTAGTTGTTTCAGCTGTAGGATAAAACTGGTATCTCCCATTTTCTTTGACAGGGATTGATAAATGTAAGACTTACAGGATCTTCATTTTTTTAAAAAAAACCTGGAGCCAGGTCACTGAAGCAGACATAGAGTTAAAGAAGGATAAAGGATAGATACCTTTATTTACATTACCAGACCTAGGTTCCTTGTCAGCCTTTTGATACATTCTTGCACACTCCTGATGTTCCCATCCCCTTCTGAATTCTAGCAACCAGGCAGAAACTGTTGGAAGATCTTTGCATTCTCCTTAGATAGATTGGAATTTCCTGCATGTAAACTCCTTCCTTTCTCTCTTGAAACTAACTATGTGACTTCGCTCACGCCCCCTTTGGGACTAACAGACTTTCTCAGATTTCCTGCTGCCTTGCTGTGTTTCCATCTTCCTTCTCTCTCAACTTTCTTTGGAAAGATGGTGAGATAAATAGTTCTCTTTTACCTGAACTATTCACTAGCTCAATTAGGGTATAGCTTCTATGTAAATGCAGATTAAAACCATTAGTTAACTTCTGTTTTAAACTACAAACTACATGTGTTTGTTGTTGTTTTTTTAGTCCATCTCAATTCTTAGGAAAGCATAGTTAGAAAAGAACACATTTCTGCTACTTTGCTAATTTAAAGCTAGACCCTAACAGACTTGGCTTTGTGGGTATAATCATGGAGTGGTATAATCATAGAAAATGTCTACTATCCAACAGTCTCTTAAAGTATTTTCTACTCTTTCATTCTAACTGACCTCAGTCCACACATCCATCTCATTTTTGGATGTAGATTGATAGTTGGTCAAGTTACTCACCATATTCACTACCCCTTTTTGAAAGTGGGAATATAAGGTTGATGAGGTCTCTCTGAAAGAAATGCAGTACTTGTTTATTTGTTTTGTAGCTTTCTTCACAAAAAAACCCAAGGGCCAGTGTTAAGGGTGAGAGGGGGACTTGATTGTTATGGAGATTACACATGCCTACTTTTTGTTAACCCAGTTTGGAGACTGACTAGAAAAGTGCTAGTCATGCTGCATGACAAGTTGAATCAGAATCATAGAGATGGAAAAGATCGCAAGGGGGGCCTCCAGTCCAACCCCCTGCCATGCAGGAATTCACTATCAAATGATCTCTGACAGATGACCATCCAGGCTCTGTTTAAATACCTCCAAAGAAGGAGATTTCACCACACTCCGAGGAAGTGTGTTCTACTGTCGGACAGCTCTTAATGTCAGGAACTTGCTCCTAATGTTTAGGTGGAATCTCTTTTCATGTAGTTTGCATCCATTGTTCTGGATCCTATTCTCTGGAGCAGCAGAAAACAAGCTTGCTCCATCCTCAATATGATACCCTTTCCAATATTTAAACAGGGCTATCATATCACCTGTTAACCTTCTCTTCTTCAGGCTAAACATGATACCTAGCTCCCTGAGTCACTCCTCATAGGGCATGGTTTCCAGAGCCTTCATCATTTTAGTCTCACTTCTTTAGACACACTCCAACTTGTCAACTTCCTTTTTGAATTGTGGTGCCCAGAACTGGACACACATTCCAGGTGGGGCCTGGCCAAGGCAGAATAGAGTGGTACTATTACTTCCCTTGATCTAGACACTACACTTCTATTGATGCAGCCTAGAATCACATTGGCCTTTTTATCTGCCGCATCACGCTGTTGACTCATGTTCAACTTGTGGTCTACTAGGATTCCTAGATCCTTACACACACAGTCTTGTTAAGCCAGGTGTCCCCCATCCTATATCTATGCATTTCATTTTTCCATCCTGTGCAATACCTTACATTAGATTAGAAAGCTTTGGCCCAGCTTTTTAACCTGTAATGGAAATTTTGACTTTTGATCCTCTCCTCTGGGGTATTATCTACTCCTCCTAATTTGGTGTCATCTGAAAATTTGATAAGCATTCACTTTATTCTTTCATCCAAGCCATTGAATCAAAGGTTAGAACATTTTGCTTAAACATGGGACTGAATTTTTTTGTTGGCCTGAACTTCAAGGTTCACAATCAAGCAAGGATCTGGCATAGTAAAAGCTAGACAGAGAAAACTCAAGGGCTGTGAGTGAGGTATCAAAATAAATAAAAGCAGTTTATTATATTTTATTTTAGTTAGGGGAGTTACTGTGCTTATACAGTTGGCCCTCCTTATCCACAGATTTTTTTATCCACGGATTTGAGCATACACGGCTTGAAAATATTCCCCAAAAGTATAAACTCCAAATAGCAAATGTTAATGTTTCATTTTATATATGGGACACCATTTTGTTGTGCCATTATATTTAATGGGACTTGAGCATACATGGATTTTGTTATCCACGGAAGGTCCTGGAACCAAACCCCAGTGGATAACAAGGGCCCACTGTACATCTAAATTGGCAACATCAAGAAGCATTATTTGACAGTCTTGGAGGAACCCTCAGCTTTTCAAAAGTACCAAAAAGTTTTCTGGAATGAGCCCTAGGCTAGATAACAGTGCTGTCTGACTTTAGGGGAGGGAAAGCCAAATGAGAATGGATATAAAATGGATTGGATCAAAAGTAGGACAGGGGACAAGATATATTAAAAAGTAGAAAACAAACTTTTCTGGGTAGATCATTTCCTGATACATGGAGATAAGGTCATTTTTAAATGCCTCATGGATTTAGTTCATGAGACTAAATCCTGCAGAATCAGTGGATAAATAAATTATAATATATATAATTCAGTTTGGGCATCAGTGTATCTCTCCCAAAGCCCCATATGTAGTATGCATTTAATTTACATCCAGTCTTTTTTTTTTCAATGTGGGATCAAACAACATATCAGTGTAGGTTAAAAAATACAGTTAAAACAGTCAGTAGTACAAGTGTTTAAAAATTAAATGTTGTATGGCTGTGGAAGCTGGGCAGTGAAGAAGACTAACAGGAAGAGAATCAACTCATTTGAGATTTGGTGCTCGAGAAGAGATCTGTGGGTACTGTGGAATGTTAAAAACAACAACAAATAAATGGATCCTAGAGCAAATCAATCTTGAACTCTCCCTAGAAGCCATATTTTGGACACATCATGAGAAAGCATTATTCACTAGAAAAAATAATGTTTGGTAAGGTAGAAGGAAGTAGGAAAAGAGGAAGACCGCATTGCAGCTGGATTGATTCAATAAAGGAAGCCACAGCTCTGAGTCTGCTAGACAGAGCAGGCCTGTTGATGATAGGATGCCTTGGAGATCTCTCATTCATAGATTCACCATAAGTCAAAGTCAACTTGAAGGCAGTTGACAACAAGGCTATCTGAAAGACCTTATCTCTTCTATGAACAAAGCTATCTAGGATGTTGTAAGTCATAAGCAGCACTTTGGAATTGTGTCCTGTAACAAGTGAAGCTTGTTGAATCCCAGCAAGGGATTTATATTTTTCCTGTAACTAGTCCTGATCAAGGGCTTCTTAAAAGAGTCTATTTTGGGGAGGAGGGGGGCTTTTGAAATATGGAAGGAGGTGGCTTTCCTATTTCTCCTAGGTTAAATAAGAATCAGTGGCATTGTCCCATTGCCTCCAGTCTGGGCTCTCTGGTAATGCCGGTGGACACTAGGGAGGCAGCTGTCTTGGAGCATCAAAGAGTCGGCCCCAGCTTCCCCCCAGGGAAATACATGCTCATCATGACCCTCAAATCTTCCAGACAGTCTTGTTGGGAGTGGGAGGTGATGGCCGGAGGTGGGGAGCTGGATTTGGATTTCCCCATGGTCCCTAAATTCAAGGAAGGACCCGACGGCTGAGGAGCCCCATAGGTTGCAGCTGTTGCAGCCATGCTATAAGTCGAGGTGTTTGTGATCATGTAGGGCTGGGCTGTAGATAGGATGGGGCTATATTGGAGGCCACTCACATGTAGTGGTGCATGGGCTGGAGTTAACTGCAGCATTTTAGATCCACTGAAATTTTTGAATGGTTTTCTAAGGCAGCTCCAGTTACAGTATGTCACAGTAATCAAAAAGAATATAATGAAAACATGTGGTCAACTGTGGCCAGATCTTAGGTCTCCAGATGCAGTGTTCAAGTACACTCTTGGCCACTCCTGAAACTTGGGTCATCCAGGCTCAGGGTTACATATGTGAGATATTGGGTGTGGGGGATAATTCCACCAAGCGCAGGCTGATGTGCAGCAAATAAGTTAATGCTCTGTTACATTAGTTTTTACTTGTTGTAAATTAGTGTTTGAGTGTTGGACTACAAGTCTGGAGATCAAGGGATTGATTCCCAGCTTGGCCATGAAACCCACTGGGTAACCTTGGGCAAGTCACATGCTTTTAGCCAGTGGGGAAGGCAAAGGCAAATCTCCTCTGAACAAATCTTGCAAAAACAAACAAACAAACAAACCCAAACACACCCATGAAAAATTCTGTTTAGAGTCTCCATAAGTCACAAACAACTTGAAGGCACACAACAGACACATACAATGCAAACAGTAAAGAAAATAGAGATAATTAGCTCCTAATTGCATTTATGGCCAGGGAAACCCTGTTGTCTAGAGCACTGAACAATTCAAGTTGGGTTTTATGATTGACCATTGGTCAGGAATTGCACAGTCCTTTGACTATGGTAAGTTGAAATTCTTGTGACATTCTGCAGGCACCCCACTTCCCAGAACAACACTTCTGATCACCCAAAGTGGCAGCTGCAATAGAAATGTTGTGGCCCTCTAGAGTAGTCCAAAATGGCAGCATTCAGACGTTAGGTCTCTAGTCTAGATCATCTCCATTCAGGGTTTATCACAACTGCATAATTATCTTCAGTTGCAGCCAGCAGGATGGTAGCGGAGATAGTAGCCTGCTACAACCCGTATACATCCATTGCTTTTGTTTCATACAGTAATCATACAATATAGTTCATTGTGATACACTTTCAGTAGAAACTTTTCTCAGCATAAGATCAGGCATGCATTCTGATCCTTCATGAGGTACTGAGTGGCATGGTAGTGTAGACTGAGAAAGGGAGTAGGAAGGCAAACTCTGCTCTATTTGGCTCCCTTCTGCTTGTACTGGTAGCACAAGGCTAAATTTAGGTTTGATTTTGATCCTTATGTGACAGCTTTTACTCACAACGTGAGCGTCTGTCCTACTGACAGGGAAGTCAGAAATGTGTGTCTGAAGTAGTGGAAAGTTAATTGTGGAGATGGCGCCACAGTAAAAGATAACTAGATTACGGTATTTGTAAGAGGAATGACTGACAGGAGGCTTCTTCAGTCTGTCTTAGAGCTGATGGAAGGAAAGGGAGCTTGAGCATGAAGGTCTCACACTATGTTAAATCAGCTGCTGCTTAATTAGAACAGCTGTACAGAATTCCAGGAAGGGATGGCATACTCTTAGACTTGAGCTGCTTTTACAGATCTGCCTCCTGATCTGGGCTGTAGGATGTAATCCCAACTGTCACCATAGTTAGAAGAAAGTGCTTCAGGAATAGGCTTTAAGATTTTGAGAGTTCTAACCTGAGACATCTGTCCATATTTATGCATGTTACGGAAACTGATGGTTCCTATCACAGCTGTATCCTGTGAAGCTGCTGCTGCCCCTTTTTGCTTAAAACTAAGGGATGGGTTGACTTTGTTGTTAAATCATAAGCATGTTACCTTACTTGAATGGGAATAAACATCCTTACAAAATCTTTTTACAATAGAGGTGGGCAGCAAAAATCAGAGGGAGGGGAGTACAAAAGTTGATTGGGAAAGAATGTTAATGTTTTAACGTTTTAAATTATATTTTGAAGGCAAAAAGCTATAATAGAACAATTTCAGATGTCTCATTTGAGTCTGCTTTCAGATCACCCTGCCCATTTACACACACACATGGAAATAAATAAATGAATGTGAAGCCAGCATGTGATGAAAAGTTCCAGCTAGTTCAATGACTTGTTCAAACTGCCATTTCCATGAGGAAATTACAGTCCTGTAATGACTCAGTGGGAGTCATGCACACACAGTGGCTTCTCACTAGTTTTCCTTGTTCTTTGTAGGCTAAAGAAATGGGGCACCAGGTTTTGATTTTTGCCCAGGTCCTGTTGCAACCGCCCTTTAGATATTCTCAGATATGATGTGAATTTGTATAGAAATGTTGAAAGATATAGCTGTATGCTTTTGTTCCTATATGGGATGGAACCTTTAACTGCTAAATAAATTCTATAGCAAGTTTTTTTCCTGATACCTTTAAATATACAGTTTTATAAACTGAACTTAGTAAATTAAATAGTGACATAATAAATGGACATAAAGCTAGCAAATTGGGCAACCTCTTATGAAAAGTATGGGAAGGTTGGGGGGGCACAACACTCACAAATATTTTTTAAAGAATTCATGCCTTAACATTTTTCAATACCTTCATTAAAAATAGACAGTGCAGGGGGTGTTAACTGATTTGTCAGGTTGTTACAAGTAGTAAGAAAAAATAGTTTTTGTGGGTTTTTTTAGGCTATGAGGCCATGTTTCACCAGCATTGTCAGACATGTCTGAAGATGCCAGCCACAGCTGATGTCAAAACTTCGGGGGGGGGGCTCTTCTAGAATATGGTCTCATAGCCCGAAAAAAAACCCCAAAACCATGGATGCTGGCCTTTGAAAGCCTTCAACTTCACTAAAAAATTCTATTCAGTGTGATTAGACCAAATCCAATGCTAGTCCAAACTAAAGTATCCATTAAAATAAATGGGACTTAATTACCATTTAAGTCCCATTTATTACAATAGGCTGATTCAAATATATTTTTGTTTCTAGGGATAACACAAGATGTATACAGGTTTGTAGGAACATCTGGACTACTTGTATGTCTGGAATAGTATAAAAACCACATTGATTGTTGTATATGAAAATTCTCAGAAGCATGTTTAGAGACTTTCTGGAACTCATTCTTTCAATGATCTGATTATACTGAGGCTGCTCCTAGGAAAAACATGAGAGAATTTAAGATGCTGTGAAAAGCCTTGAATGGCAAAAATCCACAAAGCCAAATATCCATCTGTGTGTAGTTGGATTAGCAGTTAGCTAGCCTGGAATGTTAATGCAGGTGGTTTTAAAATGGATTAAGGAATGTGGTCTTGTGACTGATGCTTATAAAGAATCAGTTCTTTAGATTGTGTTTGAGGAAGAAAATCCAAAACTCACAATTCGGCAATACATTTATATGAAGCTACCAAAATGCCATCATAGGTTATGCTGCAATTAATGCTAGCTTTCATACTGCCTAAGAAACAAATCAGTAGTGATCCAGTTGGATGTAAGTAAATGAAAAGGTAGACACATTTTCCCTCCCAGAAGCAAAATTTGGTTGCTGAAAGTACAAATAAAATATGATTCCATGTGTTAATTTTGTGTTGATTCCAGCAGTATACAGATGGTGTGCTTCTTTTTCTTACTAAATTTAGCCATATGCAAACAAATGAAGTATGGCAGTAAGTGTGCATAGTGAAAATCAACCATAATGAATATGATGTGGGGAAAAATCAAGGAAACATAAATATGCACTATATAAAAAGAAGAAAAAGAAAACCCACAGTGATGTATGGTTGTATGTAACTTCCCAAACTATGTATTATGGTAATGTACCTTTTCCAGCCTATGTAACATTTATAGCAGTGCATGTAATTCAAAAAATCAGATAGGAAAACAATAAAAGCATTCATAAGAATTGCCTAATAAGCATTAATAGAAGTACTAAATAAAAAGCAATTTGTAAATATTGTATGCATGCAAAATTCTGTATTATTTACAAAGACTCTACACATTTCTTTTGTAGCCACGTCATGAATACTTTAATGTCCCAGTATACTAAATGACTTCATTCATCATGCATAAAAGAAGCAATAAAGCTGACTTACTCATGGCAGAACACTTATCCTCAGCTTGGTGAATCCAATCATCTTGAACAAATTAGTCAATATCACACTGTTATTTTTTTTTCTGTTTGTATACTTTCTTGTCTTACCATTTGCAATGTCTGTGTTTTTCCTTTCATTTGTTTTGTCAGCATGCCATAATTTTCATTTTAAAATGCTTAAATCTGTCATTAGCACTTGACATAGCATGTAATATTCAAGCTGAAATATTATATGGAGCCTAATTTTATTATTTAAATACCCAAAACCCATAGCACAGTATTCTATCAAACTGGATATAAAGCTGCTATTTGTAGGTGCAAAATAGATATCCTTTGACATGGGACTTATTCTTAGGCTCATTAAACAAACAACTGTTTAAAACACAGGGCTTATAGACAGTACATAATTTAAAAATCTTGAAGATTTTTTTTAAAAAAAAAGCTATTTTAAAAAGTAATTTTTAGTGCCTTGCAACTTGACCTCTTTGACCAAATTTAAAAATTAAGCACTCTGATCTTGCATTATTAAAAGCTTCAACAGACATGGTACTGCTCTAGTGTTTGAAAGGGCTCTCCCACTCACTGCAATGTTGGAGTTGTTTTTCATATCCACTAATGGAGCTGACCTAGTCATTGCAAGGACAAGCAATATCTCTACTTGCTGGTAACCATCTGGAGACATCCACGGAAATGTATACATTATAAATAAAAAAAGTAAAGTTGCCACTCTTTAGTTTCTATTCTGAAATGTAAACAGCCCAAGGAGGAAAGGTCGATTCTGCTTGTTTTGCTTTGGAAAGAGACTAAATTATACAGTGGCTATGTTTTTCAAAAAGCTGATTTAAAAAATAGGAGAATGGTTAGTTCAAGCAGCCATTATGCAATAGAAAATTTCAGTTATGTATTATTGAATGACTTCAAGATAAATATCAACACTCTCAACAGTGAGGGGCTTAAAATACCAATTCTGCAACATTTCTAGATATATTACTAGTAAATCATAGGAAATTTTTGCATTATCCAACCTTGATTTTACAAAAAATGGTATTGCTTTTATGAATGTATGTGGTTGTGCTTCATTGCATTCTGTTAATGGCTGAATCTTTAAAGTACTATGCATGGAGTGCTAATAAGCTGTTGTGGTCTGTTACAGTTTTATACTCTTGCATGCTTGCAAATTATTGTGAATTAGCTTTCCTGGCATGTCTGTAATAAAAGTACTGCATGCACTTCTCATGTGAATGGCTTTTTTTCCCTCCCATCTTTTCTGCTGTGATGTTATTTCCTGTTTGTGCAATTTGCCATTGGTAATTTTGCTCTGGAAACCTGTGAAGCACTTGACTACACTGTATAAATTAATTCGAAAATAATTCTTTAATTACACATTTCCAAACAGCAGCTCACATTTATTACATTTGACCATTGCTATAAATATATTTTTTAATTTCCCCCAGATAGAGTATATATGATCCTAAGTACTGTTTCTGTAGTACTATTTGCTGATGGCACATTTGTTAATGTCTGAAAGACTTAACTTTTAAATTTTACCAGCCATCTAGAAATAGTCAGAATTAACAAGCACTTGTATATTACAGTTATAATGTATTCACATTAGTTAGTTTTCTAGGATTTGTTCAGTTATCCAGAAGAACATTAACCTCTTGTGAGTATATAGGGAGTGGGCAACTTTCGTGGGGACAGGGACCACTTCTCTGGTTGGACAAGTGTTAGGAAGCTTAGCTTAGCATTTTTTTTTTCTTACTGAAAATGGGCTCAGAAGAAAGGTGCGAAGTTTAGCTGTGTTTTTAAAGGGAAAGAAAAATAAAATTGGTAAAAATAGATTACTGTGTTTATACATTTTTACTTGATGATTATTTGGAAAGATTTATTACCCTTCTAGTTAGTAACTCCTCCCCCCCAATTCATTATTAATAAATAAAATCCCTGAATCAATTCTTTAAATTTTATAAATTAATGTTAAATGTATCTAATTTGACTTTCGTCTAATGTAGACATAGCAAATAGTTTCCACAGACACAAAAAAAGTAATTCGTTTTTTATTTTGTGCATTTCATGGTTTGCTGCTGAATTTTGGCACAATTTTTTAAATTTAATTTTTCTTTTGGGATGCTTGGAGGGCCATGTGTGGGTGCGTAGGATGCACTTTGTCCACCCTGATAAGAGATTCGCTGGCACAGCAGGAACCCTGTCTGTGTTTTTTTAAAAAACCTGTTTCAAAATAGTGGAAAATTGCCACTGACCTGTTGAAATGGATCCACTGGTGGGTATCTGCTGAGGCCTGAATAGGTAGCTTACCTCATGAATGGTAAGGATGGTGGTTTTCTTGCTGTGGATCTTCCTGTTAGCAAAAATCTTTTTGCACATATAATCAGCTATAGCTGGATTAAATAGAGATTCAAATAGAAAGGTAATTCATACACTCCACTTTAAACCAGACAGTGATGGAATACCAGGTCTGGCATGACCTTTGCAAATCTGGATATCCTGGAACCATTCTAGTTTGATGACAATGTATCTTTTTAGTGACACTGTTTATCCTTTCACTCATCAATTTTTAGAAACACAATTTCTATAACATATAAAAATGTGATAAAGAAACGTTTCTTGGATTTAAGGTCTTTGTAGCCTATCAACATTGTCAGATTTCAGTGATGAGACTGAGCATTGTTTGTGTTTTGTACTTAAGCTAATGCTTTTCTTTTAAAGTGAAAATTTAAAAACATGATTTCTGAAATTTTGTGACCTCTTTGTGTTCCTCTTTTGGAACTCCGTAACTTAAAATGTATGTTTATACACATCTTTAACACTGTCTCTTCTGAGGAATTGTTGCTAAATTCTGACTCTCTCTTTTTTTGGCTATGCCTTATTTAGGATGCTAAAGTAAGTGTTTATTCTGTTAATATCAAAATTAAACGTTGTGTTTTTAACAACCAAAAAATATTATTATTGGTTACAGAAGGGATTGTTAGGAAAATGGAACCTCTCTCATACATTACATTACAATTTTGCTCCAAACACTTCCAGATCACTTTCAGAGTATTAAGTGTTTCACTTGGGCTTGACATATAAACCACGAAAACTATAAACTACTAAAAAAACCTAACTAGGATTGGTGCTCTCCAAAGGTTTTAGGCATGTCATTTCAAAGATTCTATGTTGAGAAGCTCATAATTTTTTATGTGCCAGTTGACTCAAAGAAGAGGGGGTTGCAAGGAATGACAGAAAACTCCTGAAAGGAAGAGTGTGCTCTGTAGGCACTAGTTTTGTGTCCATGTGCCTTCAAACCAGCTGTTGATCCCATACATTTCATAGAATTTTATTAGATAAGGAATACTCAGATGTGGGCTTGCCAGTTCCTTACTTCCTTATTAAATAGCAATGTATGCTTCCACAGGAGCCCAAGATCTGTTCACTCTCTAATTTTCCTTCCACAGGAAGCGGAGACCCCTCGTAGTGTACTTGAAGAAATTGGACTGACATAAACCTCGTTTGCTGATGTCTTACATGGTGTTTCATATACCTGTAAATGTTCACTGCCTCCATTTAATGTTAGCTAATGGTGTTATGATGCTATTTGTCAGTATTACTGTTCTGCTGAGCTACTTCATTCAGGCCTACAAGAAAAAAATCCATTTACTGTGAAATTGGAAAAGGGAGCGTAATTTTTAAAAGCTTTTGGGGGAAAAAATTAAAAGGGATTTTAAGCAACAGTAACTTAAATAATAAATGGCAATTAAGGTGATTTCATAAAAATTTACTTTGCCATCATGTGTCAGATAATTGTACGTTACGCCATATACTGAAAAACAGTAACATGGTAAGAAAGTGAAATGCGTTAACATAGAACTTGGCTTTGTGTAACCAAAGACTCGTTATTATACAGTCAGCATTTGTTAAAACTCAGTTTAGGTTATTACATAAGATTGGGAGGAAATAACTTTATGACTATTTCATTTATACCAAAGAATCATTAAGATCTGTAAAATCAAACTGTTGTAAACTGTCATTTCTATTAACTGGATTTTAAAGGATTTCATTAGAAATTCTAATAAGTGAGATCATAGTGAGGTTGTAAATTCAATCAGAAAACTAAGTTAAAGCATTGCAAAGAGTAATAGGCTGGGGTCATATGATTTTTTAAAAAAGACTTACTTTTTTTACTAAATTTAAATGCTTTCTGAATTGCATACTTGGTCTTTTTGAAAATGTAAAGGAAAATTAATTCAAAACACATTGAGATACAGTGATATAATCCCAAAGGGAAACATATAGAAAGAGAATATTACCAAACTTCAATCTGTCTTTAACTTTTGTATCAGTATCATCCACTTTATGTCTAAAATAGGACTTGAGCAGCTGCTTGTACAGTTTGAAAATATGTAGCTATACAGTATATCAGTTTTCATCTCACTTGCACAAGGTTAGGTTTTGTTAAAATACATTTCTTTACATCATAGAAACAAGCCTTAAAATGGAAACTTTGTTTAAATCACTGCCATGTTTTCGCAAGAAAAAAAAAAACCAGGCTGCAATTACATGCACGTTTTACTTGGCAGTAAGCCCCAGTATAAAAGGACTTGTTTCCAAATAAACTTGCATAGGTTTAGGCTGCAAAGGTATCACAAAGCCATAACTTATTTACTCTAATGTGTGTTTTGCTGTATATCCTATATCTTAGTGCTAGGAAAGCTTCAATACAGAGCACATGCTATAAAAAGCAGTGTAACTTCCCCAGTGTGTAATAACCTGTGTGTGTTCTCACTTGGCCACTTCTCCAATAATGTAATGACTTGCTGTGATTGGTGTTTTTGAAAGCATTCAAATGCTTTAAACAGTGCCACGAATTTGAAACATAGTTGTTTGTTGCTTCATTAACTACAGCAGAAGCCTTATGAAAATAATCATGTTTGCATAAGTTACACAGGAGTTGTGTTCTACATTTCACTCTGGGAAAACATGGACTAATGAATTTCAGTTGATGTTAGAGTAGCCCTCTGCGTGACACTGAAGGGACAGAATTACATGGCATTATAAAATGTCCACTGAAAAGCAATTTTTGTTTGTATTCGAACCATATTTAGAGTTTACACTGTTGCCTTGTATGTGCTTGGTTGGAAAAGCTTTGTGATTGTGACATGCGCTATGTGGACACTGTCTTAGTATCACACTAGTTTAGTTGTAATAAATGTCCATTTCTACTCCATTACTATGTCTGTCTATTCTAATAGTTGATGGGAAGACATGTTTCTGTCTCAAAATGCAGCAAACACTTGTTAAACACATAAACCTATCCTAACAACATGCAACCATTTTTCTAAGAAAAACAAAGCACATTTCCACTTATGGTGAACTTCTTTCTGTAATACACACTTGCATATAGGGTATATTCCAACCATTACTTCAGAATTAAAAATAGTTTAGTGTGTAATTCAGTGCATGTATCATATCGAATGCCTTTTTAAAAGTTATCCCCTCATTTCTATTTGGTTTTGCCTAATCAGAGGGAGGAATACAGTGTTTAGGCACCAACAATATTTCAAGACAGATTTATTTTTCTTCTTTCCCCTGATTTGTGGGCAGAGAATAGAACTTCTTGTGCTTATGGTAATTGTGTGATTGCCTTTTTAGAATACAAATACAACTTACATGTAACAGTTTCCATGAGTTAGCAATATTAAAACCTGGCTTTGACAGTTTTACAGTAAGAATATATTTACTTCTGTAGTAGGAGTGTTCTGTTAAAATCTCAAGGTTATCCATATTGTGTTACAGTCAGAACTGGATTCATTCATGTAACCTGAATTCATTTTGATTCTTGGCATTCTTCAGTTTTACCACTGTTACAACTGTAGTATGGAATAATGCAAGTTAATGGAATCACACCTCATCTGCCTTTCTAGGTCTGAGATGAAACCATAGTTGTCTAAAATTCTGCTCATATCCAGTTCAATTTTGTACTCTAGAATTGTACCATGTGCACAATCTGATCTGGATTGAAAAGGACACACTCATACAACTGTCTCTCTAAAGGCACTCTGGAAAACAGTGTGGAGAAATATTCCTGTGAAATCCCAGATGGTACTTTACTTTGCATTTCTCTCCCAGCTTCCTACACTCTCTTCAACTGAGAAAATATCAGGGAGTTAGGGGAAGCAACCTTGTGTACAGTCGTCCCTCCAAGTCCATGGACTTCGAAATCTATGGAGGGGCAATCACTATTAAACTTAATGAGGTGCAGACACGGACCCCATTCAAGCGTATGGGGCTTGAACATGTGCAATGTTTTGAATTTGCAGGGGAGGGGTCCGGAACACATCCCCAATGAGTTCAAAGGGGCAACTGTATTTCTGTTTACCTTCTCAAAATGAGAATCAGTCACTTAAGAAAAATAGATGTTCCATGCAGTCAAATAATAATTTTATTTTAAACCCCACTACTTACAGCAGAGGTGAAAAGTGTACAGCACGGCAGTTCCCAGCAGTCCTAGCCAAGCATAGCCAAAGGTGAGGGACAGAGTTACTGTAATCCAACCATATTTGGACATTCAGATGCACAGCACAAAGAAGAAACACAGCACTCCAGTTGCTGGACATCAGTTCCTTTAGCCTTAACTAGTAAAGCCAATTGCAGAAGAAGGAAACCTACTCCAGCTTGTGAAGTTTTCTGTAGTTACAATGCATACTAACAAACGCATGCTAGCCAACATGGCCAGGACTGCTGGGAAGTGCAATCCAAAGACACCAAGTTGAGGAACACTTAGCAAACCACAAGGTCATAGTTTTTTACATGCTGAATAATTTAACTGGTGACAAAGCACTAACTTGTGAAGTCAAAGTTGTTTTGGTATAAAAATTGAAAGCACAGGTAAGAGGAAAGACTGTATCAGTTAAGTGCTTACAAAATCTGGTTACTGAATGATTAGCAGATTTGCAAAAAACCAAAAAAACATCAAGTTTATCTTAAAATAATTTATTGCAAAAAATTAAGATTGGCCAGTGAACAGTAGCTTTATTTTTGAAGCACAGTAATACATGACAGGTTCTCTACTATGCAACATCTCTGGCAATAATAGGTTGGTTGGCTTTTTAACACAAACATCTTACAGTCATTCACTAATAGTAAATTCAACTGTTTCTTCCTCTGCTACCGGATCTCTTCCTGCCTCGACTCCTTGATCGAGAGGGACTTCTGCTACGTGTCAAGCTCCTGGTGCGACTCCGTCCCCTTTTCTTTTTACTATGTGACCTTTTCCTTCCACGACTTTCTGACCTCTTGGGAAGGTGTCTTTTTTTATGCTTGTGATGGCTTTTTTTACTCTCAGATTCTCCATTTCGTTTGTTGTAAGCACGATCTGGACTTGGGCTGCTTCTTCGTCTTGATCGGCTATAATGTTCTTCGTAGTAGCCCAATCTATTCCTCCTTTCAGAGTTTTTACTTACTTCTTTTGTCCATTCAGGAGATATGTGAATATCTCTGTTGGCTTCCCAAAATTCATTGTTTGGATTTCTGAATACATGTAGGAAGTTGCAGTGCTTCCCTCTTGGACATTTTTGTCTTTCAAACAAGCCTAAAAGTATTTTTAAATGGTTATCCAAATCTGAATGCAGATAAATTTATCTTTAGCTTTCAATGTATGCTTATTTATTTATTTATTTTCAGTTTTGCTGCAAGACACTTTGTTCACTGACAGTGTTAATCTTTAAGTGTACTGCTGCTCTATAACTGTCTTTTCTGTGTACCGGAGATCTTACCCTATGACTCCCAGGACATGGTAGGCTTATGTATAAAGGCCAAAATCTTGCTGGTAACAACAGATGCATAGCTTCTTTGGTAATGCTTTCCCCACTCCTAACTCCACAAGTCTCCTGAGAAGAATAGGCATTTCTTCCCACAGCCACTGAACAACAGGATGGAGAGTACTCGGGCAGCATCTGAAGTAAAGAATGGCCAGCTGAATACTGTCCAGAAATCCTATCCCAGTCATTAAATGGCTGATTGAGCATGTGCTTTTCCAGGAGATTTGTGGTAGATCTGGAACTGGTAGCCAGGTGGAATTGCATGGGGTTAGTGTTATGCTCCACCCTATGTGATGTAGGTTCTCAGCCAATTATTGTTTTGTTGCATTTTAAGCCAGCAGATGTACGGAAACTATTTCCAGTTCTGAAGCAAAATTTATAACTTCAGTAGACCCTTGGTATTCACTGAGGTTTTGTTCCAGGATCCCTCGTGGATACCAAAATCCGTGAATGCTCATGTCCCCTTATATACAGTGTTGTAGTAAAATTGTGTCTCTTATGTAAAATTGCAAAATCAAGGCTTGCTTATTGGAATTTATTTTTTTAGAAATATTCTCAAGCCTTGCATGGTTGAATTGGTGAATAAAACATCTGTGGATATGGAGGACAGATTGTCTGTCCTTTGAAATAAAACTACCAGTATGCTGAGAAATCCTGATCGGTATAGCTTAGCTAATACTATCCAGTTCATCATCCTCCAAAAGCCTGGATTCATTTTTAAAAATAGTAGTTTAAGAATACTAAGATATTATGCAAGGCATATATAGACCTAAAGGTATTAATAGATTTTACAGACATACCACAAATTGCAGTCTTCCATCTTGTTACCGGACAAAATTCACACTGAAGCTGCCGACCTGCATACCATCGACCATTGAATAAAGCAAGGGCCTCCTGACATTCTTGCTCTCTTTTGAAATAAATTTGAAAATGTGTAAGCAAACACCAAAAAAATTACAGCTTGACTAGAGGATGTTCTGCCATTAATGGGAAAAGGGACATTCACAAACATGGAGAGTTTACTACCTATATTAGGAAAGACTGTTTCATGGCCATATAAAAGAAACGCACCTTTACTACAAATTTCCCTTATCATTAACGTTTATCTATTAACTTCATTCATTTTTAAATACTTACGTCTGATACTGAACATAAACATTTCCCCGAAGATGAGGCTCAAAGTTGCAGCTGACCTATGTAAAAATTAAGTGAAAACTTAATTTAGGCAGGATATAGAACAAATTTACTTCAGGACAAAATTGCTAGTTTGACATTCTAATCACAATTTGTTTTTGTACATTTTGAGGCTGCACTCCTACAGAAGCTAATCTGGGAATAGGCCCCATTAACTAAATGGGTGAAATTAGCATTCTGAATAGACGCAGGACTGCAAGATTACTTACACACCTTAACTATAGCACACAAAGTGTACAAATGTCAAGAATTATGAAAGCTGTAGCGCAAAATCATCCAGAGGATATTGGGTTGCCAATCCCTGGGTAACACTTGCATATTCATTTTCTGTAAAATGAAGTACAGTTTTCCTAGAATCCAAAACGTAAGGATGTTTTACATACTTAACACTGCTTCTGAATCATCAATGGCACTTTCCCAACCAGCTATCCCATAATTCTCTAAATGTGGAATGATACTATTATTAAAGTAAGACAATATTAAAAGAGCACCTCAACTGAAACTTCTCTCTATGCTGTGATCTTCAAACAGAAACTTCTGGAGAACCCTTACTCTTGAAGGCATTAAATTATCTGCATGGACCTAGGTAGTCCAGGCAAACCTTCCTTTTAAAAGTCATTATTTAATTGGGGGCACAGGGACTGGGAAGGACGTAACTCCCTATCCCCACTCAGTAAGATCCTTGAGTCAGGCAGAAATAGGCTGACGTGGGACAGAATATCCTAACACAGACTCTACCACAGCTTCAGGGTGAGCTTGTTTGTGCCTCCTCCACTGATGTCAATACAGAGACTGCTTAGGGAATGGATGCTGCTTCAGAGTCCAAGATGCTAGCTCATGGCAAGAGAATTTTTTGGTGTCTTCCTGATATCAGGGATTTCTCCGAGTAATGTTAAAGCAACATACAACCACAGCCAATTGGTGGGGATGAGTGGGCAGGTTTCCAAGGACTTATTCTGACCCCACGCTTTATAACAGAAGGGCAAGGACCATATGCAAGTGAGAGTCTAATCCCAATCTGCAACCTTCACAATTTCTCATTTTACTACATTTTACTCATTTACTACATTTACTACATTACTAAAATGAAAAATGGGGATGGTTGCAGAATGGGATTAGGATCTCTCTCGCCTACAGTCTTGAGGTCAGAAGAAGTATAAAACAGAATCTACAAATACATGTTGCTGAAAAGCAGAAAACAGCAGTACAAAACGTGTACAGTGTACCTTGAACTGGATAACTTTCCCTACATTCTTGAATTCAGGGAGTACATCTTCATAGAAGTCTAGGAATTGCTGGTAGATTTCTTCCTCACTGTATTCCAGGCTTGCATCTGTATCATAATCATCTCTTTTACACTGTTCCATCCCAAAAGTAACAAACATACCCCTAATAAGGAGTGTCTGGCTAGAGGCTGGGTAATTGTGCTTCCGAGAACATCTTTAAAGAGAAAAATGCATTTCACTCTGTAACAGGTAAAGCTGCTATTACATATTATATAACTTAACACAAGCAATTAAGAAATGTTATTATTAACCACTTCATATGTGCCACCATATAACAAAGCGATCAATAATTACAATAGAAGTTTTGAATTCAAACCATTAGGTTCATACTTTTGCATCAGGGCCCAAAGATGTCAGCTTGGGCTACTAGTGAATGATCACCAATCCCAACCCCATTAAATCTAGTGGCACAAGCAGAAGGTTTAAAGAAATGCACACATTTTTCCTTTTGTGAAAAGAATGAGGCAAAGAAGGTGTTGAGTAGTTCTGCCTTGTCTCTGTCCCCAGTTAGCATTTCTCCAACTTCTCTAAATGCTGGCTTTACCGTTTCCTTTTTTTCCCTTTTGCTCCGGACATACCCAAAAAAGCCCTTTTTATTGTTCTTAAACTCTCTAGCAAGCCTGAGCTTGTTCTGTGCTTTTGCTTTTCTGCCTTTCCCCTTACATGTGCTAGCTATTTGCTTGAATTCCTCCTTGGCTATTTCCGCCTTTTCCCATTTCTTATACATGTCCCGTTTAAAACTTTGCTCAGTTGAAAGTTCATTAGTCATCCATCCCAGTTTCTTGAGACACCTCCCATTTTTCCTTCTCATTGGAACAGTTTGAAATTGTGCCTTCAGTATCTCCCTTTTGAGAATCCATCCTGAATTCCCTTCTCTTTTATTATTCCTGACCATGGTATCACCTCCAGTATTTCCCTAAGTTTACTGAAATCAGCTCTCCTAAAGTCTAAAATACTGGTCTGACTATGCCTGGCTTCTCCTTTCCACTATATAACAAACTCCAAGAGACCATGGTCGCTCCCACCTAAGGATCCCACCATTTGCACCTCATTATGATACATACATTAAGTAATAAAGTAGTTTTAGTAATGTCCAAATAGTTGGTGTGTTTAGAGTCACCCAGTAGCTGTTATCTGTCTATGCCAATCTCCTTCCTCTCTTTTAGGAACTCAGTAAGTAGTGGAAAATCTATTAAAAGGAGGCATTTAGTACAAGAAGCACCAGCAAATAAATCTGTTCACTTAAAATGCATTAATGATTCAAACAATAGCATCAGTTCCACATTTTCACATTACCAACAGAAGTTTCCATTTATAGGAGTTCTGCACACATAATGGGTCATTCAATAAGCACAGTCATTCAATAAGCACAATGTGAAATTCAGTGGCATTCAAAACAGACTCCCACTTACTGCTGCTTGCTACCAAATCTACCCCAAGGTAGCCCAGAGACCCTCCAAATGTATATAATGGACTATAAATCGACCTCTTGTATAAGTTGAGGGCAAGTTTTGGGACCAAAATTATGGATTTTTCATATGCCCCATGGATAAGTTGAGGGTAAAACTTAGGGGCATCAACAAAGGATGTAAAGGACAAAGCAAAGGAAAATAATGCCAAAGAACTTGCAAAATTCCTGCAGTCATAACTGTTTGTGCTCATACTAAAGGCTGGATGGATGAGAAAATAGAGGTGGTTCAGAGATTCCAGGGAAGATGACACGTTTGCCATCAGGGGATGGTTCATTTTTTAATGAGAGTTACATAGTATCTACATTGACTCATGGATAAGTCAACTCAGGTTTTTGGGTCAATTTTTTTAGTATATACAACAGGTGTAGGAAAAGAGGAGAAAGAAAGCTTAGTGCAAATGGAAGTCTATTACTGAAATATTGGATGGTAACCTCAGAACTTAAGCCACAATGTTATTTAACCTTCAAGATGCTTCCCCAAATGCAAACTACTTTTAAAAATACATTTAGAGGTGAATTACCTGTCTCCAAATCTGCAAGCTCCAGTTTTAATGTAGAATGGACAATTGGCTCGATCTTTCTCTGTTCCTATATTTTCCGGGGGTTCTGGATTGTGCCAGGTACTTCCATTTTCTAGCTGTTTTTAAAAAAGAATTTACATATCATAGAATCATAGAGTTGGAAGAGACCACAAGGGCCATCCAGTCCAACCCCCTGCCATGCAGGAACTCCCAATCAAAGCATCCCCCAACAGATGGCCATCCAGCCTCTGCTTAAAGACCTCTAAGGAAGGAGACTCCACTACTCTCCGAGGGAATCAGAACACTGTTTATTAAGCCCCAGTAACTAAATTTATCCGGTTGAATTTCTGATAACAACAAAGCTTAAAATTCTTACAATGGAAAAGATATGTTTAATTACAGCTAATAGTTTAAGGTAGGGGTGGCCAACTCCATTGGCCAATCATACCCTAGAGTCCTCTGGAAACCCCCTTACCCTGTGGGAGAAAAAGAGGGGAAGAACTCCAAGTTTAAGGAAATTTTTAAAAGGGAAAGCTAAGCAAACATTGGCTTTCTTGTCTCTTAATATTTGTGCAAACAGATATACTCAAGAATATTGTTGTCACATGTTGCATTGCTATTCAACATATGTATTGTGACAGTTAAGTGATATAACACATTATATAAAGTAGCTTATATGTAGCAACAAGAGAGGCTGATATGAAGTTAAAGAACACTTTAGAAATTCTTTAGTCTCACTGTTTCATTTTAAATAGTTCTAACTCACCTGACTTTCAGCCTGGTCCAACATCTTCTGCACAGCTTCCTATAAATGGTGCAAACACAGGACTAGTGAAAACTCTGAATGCAGACACCACCTGGAGTCTCTAGTTAAGATTATAATATTTGGTTTTAAAATTCATTTTCTCAGGCATCAGTAATTTTGTTAAATACAATTGAAAGCCAAATGAGTTAAACTCCCAGCACAAAGATGTACAAGCATTTTGGACTAAATCTAATGTTATGCTTGCAAAACTTTCTCCACCACCACCCACTTACAGACTTCCATGCTGTTAGGAAAACTGTCTCTGGTGTGTTTTTTAGGGGGGCAATCTGAGAGCTAAAGACAGGAAGGGAACTACTTGATTCCATTCTTTCAGCAGTAGAAGTTCAGTGTTGGATCCTACCAACTACATTTAAAGTCATGTTCTCAATATCTACCATTACTTGACATTTCCTTTCTCAACAACTACAACAGACAAAAAGAAAAAAAAAAGAAAAAAAGAAATTAAAGAAAGGAAATGAAGACAAAAAAAAGTATTACCAGTTTTGATGATCAATTTTCCTAATTTTTAAAAATCTCCCTCTATTGGAACTGGTTGGTCTAGATTCACCTTCTCACACATATCACATGAGATTTCATTTGCATGATTTCATTCTGGAAATTACTGCGAAGGAGCATGCTTGGAACACTAGCTTAAAAACAGCCTCCTTGGTGAAGGCCAGAATATTAAGTATGCCCAGATCCACCAATGAAGTGTCTGTGACGTCTGTGTAACAGAATTCAATGTTCCAGTATTATATTTTCAATCTGGTTACCAGTGTATTGAAACAATTACGTTTGCATAAGTATTCACTCCATTTTTTCCACACTTTGTTGTGTTACAACCTGGCATTGAAATGGGTTTAATTGAAATTGTTACCATTTCATGTACAGACGACAGTCAACATGGTGAAGATGCAAAATAGTTTTATGGTGCACAGAATCTTGTTTCAGTCTGCAAGGTACTTGGGTTGGGGAGGAGAATCATCTTCTACCAGGACAATGGCCCTAAACACATTGCTGAAATATAACACTATAGAGTGATTCAAAAACAAGAACGTGAATGTGTTAGAATGGCCCAGTCAAAGCCCATACCGTGTAAGAATTGAAAGCTGATGTTCACAAATAGTTCCCATCCAACCTGATAACGCTGGAGCAATTTTGTCAATAACAGTCAAAACTGCAGGAGCCAGATGCACAAAGCTCAAAAACACTTAGCCAAGAAGACTCACAGCTATTATTGTTGCCCTAGATACTGCTAACAAGTACTGACTGGGGGGAGGGCAGTAATTACACACTCAACAATGTCCAGTTTTGTTTCTGTTTATTTAATTTTTGCCACACTAAAACTATTTTGCATCTTCAGTGTTGACTATTTTATTTACCCCAAGTGGTAACAGTTCCAGTAAATCCATTTTAGTTGTAACAAAGTGTAAAAAAAAGTCTAAAGGGGCATGGATACTTCTGCAAAGAACTGTAATTGCGTGCTGAAAGAAATTAAGAGTTTTTCAACCTTTCCCAGTTTTTCATAAACTCTCTCTCTCTCTCTCTCTCTCTCTCTCTATATATATATATATATATATATATATAAACTCATTTGAGATATAGGATAGGGTACTCAAGCATTAAGTACCTGGGAACTTTTTGTTAAGATTTCTGCACTTCCACTGGGTGTATTATTGATATTACAATCCATTTGATCTCTGTTTCTGTCAAAAGCTTCCAGTGTATATTGTATCCCCATTAAAAAAAACAAAAACCTGTTTTTATCTTATTTAGAGCCTACCACAACACCCCAGAAAGGACAGACCTTGCATATAACAGGTTTCTACTTATGCACTGATT
Organism: Urosaurus nigricauda; assembly: GCA_034509955.1. Lineage (NCBI taxonomy): Eukaryota > Metazoa > Chordata > Lepidosauria > Squamata > Phrynosomatidae > Urosaurus > Urosaurus nigricauda. The sequence continues at coordinate 91,908,345 of JAOEGL010000003.1, forward strand.
AAAAGCAGTTTAACAGTACAAACCTATTTTGATCTTGTAAACAAGAAATAAAATGCCATCCAATATAAACTAAAACATACATGTCTTTTATGCTCCTTTGTTTTGATATTCTAACCAAAACCAGTTTTACAAATCCTTAAAGGGTAAAATCATTTGCTTTAATCATGGTTTCATCAGAGCTGTTTGTTTAAATTTTATTCATTTCAGAAGAAAAGAGTAATTCTCCTCAGCCTCATTGTTATGTTGGGAAAATAATATATGCCAAATGCATCTTTATTTTCAACTTTCCAAGGTTATTAGGAGTATGTACTTAGTACTTCTACATAACACTATTCTGCTGGACAGCCAAAACCATATGAGAAAGTCCTAGTGCTCTAGACAAGTTGAACCAAGAGATTTGCTTAAGAGAAAAAGTTAAGTCCTAACCACACAACTTGGGAAAAACAAACCAGAAGGACTATCTATGTTCTGTTCTATATATGCTGCAAAAAGTATTCAAAGAACCACCTACAAAAAGGTGAGTGTTATGAGCTGAGTGTTCAGATATGTTCCCTTCCCACACCCAACAAGCTACAGAAAAAGATACATCTTGACGAATGAGTCAGGTAGTGATGAGCTGCAACATCTTTGAGTGGAAAAAGTGGTTAAGGAATCGCAGTAATGTAGGTGCAGATAGAGCCAAGTACTTCAAAAAAGCGATTCTATAGAGGTTGCTAGACAGTTTTAGAGAAATTACACTAAACACACATATAGAAGTTTGTAACTTGGCCCACAGCCTCCCAGAAAGAATTCTGTATATCTAAATAAACAATAAGAAAGTTCTCACCCATTTGCTAGTTGTCTAAAAATTCCAGGAGTGCTAAAAGGGACAGTTTGGCCAGTTACTGCCTATGAATTGCTGTGAGCTGGTTCCCCTTTATTTCTCTCTCTCTCATGATGAAGGGCATCATAACTTCAATTGCATGGGGAAGGGGGAGCTGCTAAGCATCACTACATTTCTGGGAATATTTCAAGGGCCATCGTTAAGTTTTATCTTCCTATTTTTCCATCCATTTTAAACCAAAGAAAAATAGTGAATACGTGTAATGATGTTCATAGAGCCTTGAGAAATAAGGAGGGATATAATATTGCAATAAAAATAAATTACACTTGATTAAACAACTTAAGTGGCTCTATTCCCTGCAGTACATTCTCAGGAGGACAAACTATATTTCCAATACAATTTTGTACACATCTACTCCAAAGTAAATCCCACTAAGTCCAATGAATCTTACTCCTAAGTAGATGGATGCAAGACTGCATGTTAATTTAGCCATAGAATTGAAGATTCAGTTGACAGTACATTAAGCATTGGAAATGTTACTTAAAAAACAGGTAATTCAGCAGCAGCTACTTTTCACTTTAGCAAGTATTATTATACTGAGAGGATATGCACTGTGTTTATCCTCCTAGAGCAGGAATCACCTCTCTTTCTTTCTTCACTTGTTGCTTCCGGTCCTCTTCCTCTTGTTCTTTTCTTTGCTGTTCCTCCCATTCTTCTTTTATTTTTTGCTTTAAAAAAAGGAAAAAAAGACATTCATCTAAAATAACAGATTTTATTTAAAATCATGCATACAAAAACTCCTCTTTCGGGTTAAATATCTATTAAAGGTGCAAACAGAGATTAAAAGATGTCAATGAGTCATTGTTTCAACCAATGACTTTTCCCCAAACTTCAATACAGTTGCTTTTTGAGACACTGAAGAAAATTCTGTAGCTTTTTTATTGGATATGTATTAGCAACTCATTTTTGTGTGTTTTCATTGCCTATTGCAGTAACACACAACTAAAATAACCTAAAAATGCTGTTAATTAACCAATCAGAATTGGCTTCCTAATAATTAAATGGAAGTTTTCCATTCCAATGTTATGCACATCTACTTGGCAATATGTGCCACTGACTTTAGTGGGACTTACTTCCAGGCAACTGTATTTAGGATGAAAGGGAGGCAGAATAATTCTACCACTTGTTTATGGCCCAAGATTAGAGACTGAAAAGGAGATCTGCTGGCAGAACAACCAAAATAAAAAAGTAAAGGGGAATGTATTAATTAGGTCAAGAGCCTTTGAATATATCTTGTTGCCAGCTGCCATGCCACATTTTACAGGCAAAATACATTTTGCAGGTTGAGTTTTTTGTCAGTGTGCCAGAGGACCTCCAACAGTGTGTCAACTCGCAGAATACCCTTATCTCCAATAACGGATTGCTCTTATATCACTTTCTGAGTCTCCTCAAACTAGGTTAGGGTTGCTCCTTTAGCCAATACAGCTAAACTGATTAGAACTAACAGTCATAACAACTATACATTAGTGTTGCATTTCTCTGGCTGATTTTTTTTTTTTTTTAAGTAAGGCATCTGAGATTTTTCATTTTATGTTGAGAATGCTAGTCCAAGAAGAATGGATTCAAAGGATATACCATACCTCTTCCTCTTCTTGACGTTTTCTTGCAGCCTCTTCTTTTTCTTTCCTGATCCTGAAAGCTTCTTGAGCTCTTTCCTCTCTCAGCAACCATTCTTCATGGAGTCTTTGCCTGCAAATATAGTCAGAGCAACACTAGCTATCACTGAGTACTTTTCAATTTTAACTTTTTAACAATAATATTTTGCTATTTATTTTTGAAAAGTAACCTCTAGCTTTCTTATAAAACTTTAAAATCACATAATTATGCTTGCAATCCTACTTGTGAGTAGTTGTATACAGAATTGCACTGTAATAACAAGCCAACCATCCTGCAAGAAAGTAAAATAAAAAGCTTACTGTTAAAAACTTGCTCAAACAGGACAATTTTGGGGCAGTTTCTAAAAATAATAAAGATGGGACCTAATTACTCTCCAAGTACTCTCCAATCTTTTTGGATAGTGATCACATTTGAAGCTGTGAATACTATTACAAGACAGTTACCTTGGTAGGTATGAAGGTTAAAAAATAGTTCACAGAAAGACAAGTTGATGAAATATAACAAAATAACTTGAATATGGGAACATAAGGAAAGTGTGGTGGTCTGAGAGCCCCAGACACAAGCCTATTCTTCTCCACCTTGAGATTATTTCCCATCTTTCCCTGGGTTCTCATTATCAACCCCAAATTTCATCTATTGTCAGGCAGTGGGGTCTCTCCCTTCCTTGATTTCTTCCAATAATGTCCACCATTATTAGCTAATAATGTTTTTTTTTGTTTATGTGGAGCCCAAAGGCATTCAGGGAAATAAAATATAACAGGCATCTAGAGATCAACATTGCACTTTGAAACACTCCTGTTGTTTTTACAACTTACAAGCAGTGCACTGCTACCTCCTAATGTAATTTATATCAAAAACAAAACAACATAAAGCACCTAAATAACATACTAAGGCTACAGTCCCATGATTTTACTTGATACTAAGGCTAGTCTCCTAAGATCATTTACTTCCAAGTAAACATGCAAAGAACTGGGGCTGACAATTATACATTTATTCACCTTTCCTCTTCAAGTTGTTTTTCTTCATCATCCTGTTCTTCTTCAGAAATCTGTTCATCTTCATCTGCTTTTTCTAAAAAATATATATATTTTTTGAAATTATACCTAACATTAATTGCTCACTATAATTCAATAACATCTTAAGATCTCATCATTAGAACATTTTCTCAAGATTACCAAACAATGAATTATGTCTCCCAAACCTTGATCCTGTTAAAGAGACTGCAGCCTTCTCACAAAGCAGTAAAAGCACTTTGATGGTCACATAATGCAGCCCAAACTTTAAGGACTCAAATGAGAATCCAGGACTAACCTAAAGTTGTCCTAGACGTGGACAACTTTTTACTCCCCAAATGAAAAAAGGAAAGCAGGCATGTCACTATATATAAAGAATACAATGCCGGTAAAAGAAATCAGCAAGGACAGCAAGGGACATTATGTAGCAGTTGAACTAACCCTTTCTCATAATAAAATACTAGTGGTAGGGGTGTATGCTCCCAATGAAAATAAAAAGAAGTTCTATAAAACATTGAGGCAAGAACTGGAGAGATGGGAATATGACAGAATTCTCCTAATGGCAGATTGGAATGGAGTTCTGAAACCAGAAATAGACAGATCTAGTCATAGCAAGCATAACAAAAAGCAGAGTAAACTGCCACAATCATTCTTTCATATGAAAGATATATTTGATCTTTATGATGTTTGGCCCACGTTGTACCCTAAGAGACCCGGGATTTACATTTCACTCGGTTCAGTATGCTTCCTTTTCATATATAGACATGTTTCTGGTTTCATCTTCTATGTTTTCAAAAATAAAAAAGATGGGCATAATGCCAAGACCATAGTCCCAATTTTTTAGAATTAGAAGTGGCTGCCAAGCAATTTAATTGGAGACTTAAATTGGATATGCTGATGGATGATAATTTTCCTACAGAACTGGGAAAAAAATATCACTTATTATTTTAAGGAAAACAACTTGACCCAACTCCAGCAAAGGACAATTTGGGATGCACACAAGACAGTAATGAGAGGGGTCTTTCGAAAACAAAGTAGTGGGGAAAAAATATAGGCTAAGGAAATAAAGTGATGTATTCACATTACAGAAACCAAGAGTGATATATCCTAAATTACATTTTCTTGAAAAACAAACCATACCAAAGTTATTCATGTTTGACATAATAAGTGGAATCTGCAACAAAATATTACAGTGAAGTTTTCTAGATTCCAGGCATGAAACTATGCCCATTTTTGGGACACACTTTCCATTTTCCCTCCCTAATTTTCTACTTCCCCTCCCTCAGCACTCTCATAACACTGAGTAAGCCCAGAATATATGACTGTTTATTTTAACCGCTACATGTTTTCCAGTTTCCACAAATAATGCGGTTTCTCTAAGCCCATGGATACTTTCTTCTTTAGCATAGAAAGTGATACCTTGAATGTATAAGTATCTCCACTTCGATATGGAATTAATTACTTTCATGATAATATTTACTGTTTTATTAAAATACATAAACTTACTAAGGAGTTGACATAATGTATCCAAGCATTTGTAGACTAAGATACAGCTTTCTTGGATGGTTTTAAGTGGATTGTTTGTTTCACTAGAAGTGAATATTGACAGCTGCGACAAACACATAGATTCAAGGGCTATTTAGTCCAAGCTCATGCCATGCAGGAATACACAACTACACAACTCCTGAAAGACGCTCATCTCTGTTTATAGGCCTTCAAAGTTTCCACTGTTGAACAGTTCTTACAGTAAAAAATCTATCCCTAATATTCAGATGAAATCTCTTCTCATTTGAATCCACTGGTTTGTGTTCTAGTGCATGGAGAAGCAGAAAACAATTTTCCCAATTTTCACCATCCCATCTCTTCAGATATTTAATTATAGTTATCATCGTGTCACTCCTCAGTCTTCTCTTCTCCAGGTTAAACATACCCAATTCCCTAAGTCATTTCTCATAAAGCTTGGTTACCAGACCCTTCACCATTTTGGTTTCTCCACATCCTTTTCGAATTGTGGTGCTGGACACAGAACTGGACACAGTATTCCAGGTAAGGCCTGACCAAATCAGAATTGGGTGGCACTAATACTTCCTTTAATATATATATATAAATATATACACACTATACTCCCATTAATGCAGCATAAAATTGCATTGGCCTTTTTAGCCGCTGCATCACACTGTTGTTGACACCTCTTGCTAACTTCTCTTGTTTGGTAACAGTTCATGTTTTACAGTAACAGCGACCTGTGTTTCTTTAGACATGTTTTGGCAGAATATTTACCGGCATCTCTCAGTCTTGCTAACGCTTGCCTCTTCTTCTTTCGCTTCTCCTTCTTCAAAAGGGCTCTATACTTTTTGTGGCTGAGAAATAGAAAAAGAAAACAGAAAAGGAAAATCTTTTATATTTATATATCTATACATGTTTGTGTGTGTGTGTATTATATATAATATATATATATATATATATGTATATAAATAATATTATATTATCTATATAACATAATATATATTATATAATATATAATTATATTATATGTATTATATGTAATATATATTATATATATATATAAAATAATATTATATTATATATATTATATAATATATATTTTACTATTATATATTATATGTAATATATTATATATTATATGTAATATATTACATATAATATATAATAGTAAAATAATATATATATATATATATATATATATATATAATATTATTTTATATATATATATAAATATATTTATTTATATATATAATATATATATATTACATATTATATGTAATATAATTATATTATACATATTATATGTAATATATATATTATATACAGTATATAACAACATTACATTATATGTATTATGTAATATATCTCTCTCTGGCAGTGGTTAAATGCCTGTACTGCAGCCACTCACTCAAAGCCATAAGGTGGCGAGTTCAAGACCAGCAAAGGGCTGAAGCTCGACTCAGGCTTGTATCCTTCCGAGGTCGCTAAAATGAGTACCCAGATTGTTGGGGGCAAGTAGCTTACAGATGTAAACCGCCTAGACACTCCTTAGGCGATAAGAAGCAGTATATAAATGAAGCTGTTTGTTTGTTTTGTTTGACTCATCCCACGCTTACTACAAGCGCGTTGATGACTAAAAAGGCCAATCCGAGATAAACATATACTATGTATATATAAAAAATATTATATTATATATATTATATAATATTATATATATATATATATATGAAATAATGTTATATATATAATATATATTATTATATTGTAATATATTATATATATTATATGTAATATAATATTATATATAAAATTATGTTATGTATACAATATAATATATATTATAGAATATTTTATATATATTATATGTAATATAATATTATATATAAAATTATGTTATGTATACAATATAATATATATTATTATATTGTAATATATTAATATAATATAATATAATATAATATAATGTATATATTATATAAAATAACAGGCTATGAACACTCCTCCTAGGCGAAATGTACATTCCTGTCTTTCAGCCCTGCTCAAAGTGGAGGGCCTTTTGGAAGAACAATCCCCTCCAGGAGAGAAGGCTCCTCTCCTCCTCCTCCTCCTCCTCTTGTCCCACCTGAGTCTCCTGGAGGCTCCTTCTCCTCCTCCTCCTCCTTGGGGCAACAACAACAACACGGGCGCCGCCATCTTAGTTAGGTGGCTGGTTGTCACGTGACGCAGCAGCAGCCACCGGACGTGACGTAACAGCGTGCTAATTAGGCTTGGGCAGCGCTTTAACTCTTTTTGTGGCTCAATTGCTATGGAATTCTGGGAGTTGGAGTTTGTTGTGGGCCCGAAGGGCCCACAACAAACTCCAACTCCCAGAATTCCATAGCAATTGACCCAGACAAAGAGTTAAAGTGCTCCCAAACTGAGTTATAGTCTCTCACATACAGAAACACACCCCTTACACTGCCATCATGTCTCAGTGCTATGGAATCCTGGGAGTTGTAGTTTGTGGTGTGGCACCTACCTTCCCTTTAATAAATAAGCTGCTCAGTGCCTCAAATGGGCTAGAATTCAACTCCCAAAGCTATATATAGCCTTGTTAAGTCTGTAGGATCAGGATAATGTAATAGAGAAAGATCTTTTGGGGGCAGCTGGCAGCATGAGCTTTCTTAGACTTTGGCCTACTTCCTCAGATGCCTCCATGAACTGTACTCCCCAGAATTCCATAGGAAGGAGCCGTAGCGGTTTAAAGCGGTATAAACTGGTCTGTTTCCGCACGTGCGGAGGTAGCCTAAGGCCAAGGTTGAATCCGCACTGCAGGAATAATCCGGTTTGACACCACTTCTGACCGCCATGGCTCAATGCTCAATGCTATGGGATTTCTGGGATTTGTAGTTTCGCAACTCTAGCCTTCTCTGGCTGCGTCCGCACTGCAGGGATAATAATCCACTTTGACACCGCTTTTACTGCCCTGGATCAATGCTAGGAAATTCTGGGAGCTGTAGTTTTGTGAGACATTTAGCCTTCTCTGTCAGAGACGTCTGGTGCCACAATAAACTACAGTTCCCAGGCTTCCCCAGCACTGAGCCAGGGCAGTTAAAGTGGTCTCAAACTAACCCTGGTGGGACAGTGGTTAAATACCTGGACTGCAGCCACTCACTCAAAACCATAAGGTGGCGAGTTCAAGACCAGCAAAAGGGCTCAAGCTCGACTCAGGCTTGCATCCTTCCAAGGTTGCGAAAATGAGTACCCAGATTGTTGGGGGCAAATAGTTTACAGTTGTAAACCACTTTGACATTCCTTAGACAGTATGAAGCAGTATATAAATGAAGTTGTTTGTTTGTTTCTGCAGTGTGGATGCAGCCCCTGTCAGAAAAACTCTAGTGCCCCAACAAACTACAAATCCCAGGATTCCATAGGATGGACCCATGGCAGTCTGAGCAGTACCTCCTCTCTGTCTGAAAAGTAGCTTTCCCCACTCTTTATGTCCCATGAAAAGCAGGTTCATGTATAAATTGGGTTCGGAGGGAGAGGGCAGAAGGAGAACCAGGGAGATCTTGGCCTTAAGAGTTATACCATAAAAACCCCTCTCTGTTGTGATCATTTAGGCTTTGAAATATATTCTTCATTTCTTAATTCCAACATAAAATATTGTCGTCAGTAACAAAACAATCTCGCTATTCTTACATTTCTTGCATCCGTACATCTGTGTCTTCGAATCTTTACACACACCAAACATATTGCAACCATAACACCATCTCATAGAAAAATTAAAAAGACTTCCTCCTATACCTTCTGTAGTGATTATTTGGCCTCAAGACAGCTTTGACCCTGTGGAAGAGAGACCTCCAAGAGACCTGACATCCTGGGTGCATCTACACTGTAGAAATAGTGCAGTTTGACACCACTTTTAAGTGCTGTAGCTCCATCTTATGAAATCCTAGGATTTGTTGTTTGCAAGGTCTTTAGCCTTCTCTGCCAAACTTGCTGGTGCCACACATCCTAGGAGTTTATCAGATGGGAGGAATTTCTCTTTACTTTGATAGAAGTCAATTCGAATTCACGTGAATTCGCTAGTCTAATTGCCCATTGCCCGTAATTGCATGAGAAGATTTAATTCGCAATAACATTAAATCCATGATTGCATTCGAATTGACTTCCCTTTTGCCCGAAATTGCATGAGATGATTTAATACGCAATAACATGAAACCCCATGATAGCGTTCGGATTGCCCTTGGATTATACTTCCAATTTCTGTGATCTGATAAACTCTCTACAGAATTTCTGAGGCATCAGTACTCTTTGGCAGAGAAGACTAAAGTAAAGACCCTGTAAAACTACAAATCTCAGGATTCCACAGGATGGAGCTACAGCACTTAAAAGTGGTGTCAAACTGCATTATGTCTCCCATGCAGACGCGTCCTTTATATCCCTAGTCCTCCCATGGCCAATAAGGAAAGTGGACTCTTGCTGCATTGAAATCCTTCAATACCATCTTAACTGACAACATCTCAGGTTGCATCCACACTGGAGAAATAACCTGGTTTGGCACCGCTTTAACTTGTCTGGCTCAAGGCTATGGAAGTCTGGGAGCTGGAGTTTGTTGTGGGCCCAGAGCGGAGCAGAGCTCCGCTCTGGGCCCCACAACAAACTCCAACTCCCAGACTTCCATAGCCTTGAGCCAGACAAGTTAAAGCGGTGCCAAACTGGGTTATTTTTCCAATGTGGATGCAGCCTCAGACAAAATGTAGGCCTGGGACTTTAACATCGTCACCATTTTTCTCCCATATGATTTTTAACATCTTTGCCTGATGAAACTCGGAGCAGGCCCAATAAAGGTATCGCTGCTTGTGGATTTTGACAATTGGACACGTCTTCTCCCCAAAATACCTTTTGTCTCCTTTCCATGGGTAACACTTTTTGTCCAAGGGAAGTTAATTTTTAGTCCAAAGGAGTAGTGATTAACTCCCACAGAATTTCAAACAGTTAATATGTCAAACACCACAGCTCAGTTTAAGTGGGAATGTAGCTGTTAATTAACCTATATGTCTGGAAAATTTTGGCATTCCTGGGTCTTCTTCCTTCAACAGCAATGAAAGTGACATGGTGGAGCATCTGCTAAATTGTCCTTAGTTTCCCAAAGGGCTTCATTCTCCTTTTAAAGAAAACCGTAAAGGTGAATGCATAATACATCTCAGCATTCTTGAAAGGCCTGAACTAGATATATTGAAATACTGATAATTAGACGCAGACCACAATAATTCTGCCTCAAACCACTCCTGGAGGGCTCATTCTGGTTTCCAGAAGTGTTGATATGTACAGCTCTCCAGAGCTGGTTCATTTTTTAAAAGAAATCCTGACTTTAATGGCATATCCTCCAACATTTCACAAATTAAAACTGGAGCAGGTGTGTCCATGCAACATCAGAGTGTGGTCAAGATGGCAAAAGTTATCAATAAGGAAGAATACCCAGGCTAGGAGAGGCTGCAGCAGTTTGCTTTTGCCTGAGCCTACTGGGAAGGGCAAGAGCCCCATCCTCTCCTTTCTTCCCTCCGCTGCTTGGTTAGTGAGTGTAAAAAACTTTTGCATTTTGAACTCATTTTGCAGCAATGGAAGTAAGCTGAGGACAAAAAAGAGAAAGGAAGGGGAGAGAAAAACTGGGACATTTTAAAAGCAGCGGAAAAGAAGAGATGGCAGAGGATTGATTGGCGCTATCCTGGCCAAATCTGGACAATTGGAGGATATGTAAGGAGTTCTCAGAGCTCTATGAGTCCAGTGCCCTGTCCACTCCAGGAATTTTTTATAAAGCTGATTTTAGTTAGAATTGTCTGTATGTTGCCACTGCCACTTCGCTTGATGGCTTCCAGGGCTTCCTTTTCCCAGCACCATCTTTGCCATCCCCAAAGGACGGGGAGAGTACAGAGATATTTCTATCAACTCTTCCCAGTGTTTCACTTTACTTTACTTTCCATTCAGGCAGTAGTATTGCTCAGCCATAGTTCCATAAGACTTCTGTGAAGTGTCTTTGCATTAAGTTCAGAAGACTTGGGAGGAAAGAAACATAGAATCATAGAATCATAGAATCATAGAATCGTAGAGTTGGAAGAGACCACTAGGGCCATCCAGTCCAACCCCCTGCCATGCAGGAAATCCAAATCAAAGCATCCCTGACAGATGGCCATCCAGCCTCTGCTTAAAGACCTCCAAGGAAGGAGACTCTATCACCTTCCGAGGAAGTGCGTTCCACTGTCGAACAGCCCTTACTGTCAGGAAGTTCTTCCTAATGTTCAGGTGGAATCTCTTTTCCTGTATCTTGCATCCATTGTTCCGGGTCCTGTTCTCTGGAGCAGCAGAAAACAAGCTTGCTCCCTCCTCAATATGACATCCTTTCAAATATTTAAACAGGGCTATCATGTCACCTCTTAACCTTCTTTTCTCCAGGCTAAACATCCCCAGCTCCCTAAGTCGTTCCTCATAGGGCATGGTTTCCAGACCCTTCACCATTTTTGTCGCCCTCCTTTGGACACGCTCCAGTTTCTCAATGTCCTTTCTGAATTGTGGCGCCCAGAACTGGACACAATATTCTAGGTGGGGCCTGACCAAAGCAGAATACAGTGGCACTATTACTTCTCTTGATCTAGACACTATACTTCTATTAATGCAGCCCAAAATAGCATTGGCCTTTTTAGCTGCCGCATCACACTGTTCACTCATGTTCAACTTGTGGTCTACTTGGACTCCTAGATCCCTTTCACATGTAGTTTCATTCAGCCAGGTGTCACCCATCCTATATCTGTGCATTTTATTTTTCCGCCCTAAGTGCAATACCTTACATTTCTCTGTGTTGAATTTCATTTTGTTAGCTTTGGCCCAGCTTTCTAGTCTATTCAGGTCATTTTGAATCTTGATCCTGTCCTCTGGGGTATTAGCTATTACCCCAGAGGACAGGATCAAGATTCAAAATGACCTGAATAGACTAGAAAGCTGGGCCAAAGCTAACAAAATGAAATTCAACACAGAGAAATGTAAGGTATTGCACTTAGGGCGGAAAAATAAAATGCACAGATATAGGATGGGTGACACCTGGCTGAATGAAACTACATGTGAAAGGGATCTAGGAGTCCAAGTAGACCACAAGTTGAACATGAGTGAACAGTGTGATGGGGGGGGGGGGGGGGGAGAGAAGCCAGTGTTTTCATTGCAAACTGGACACAATTTCACCCCAGAACAATAAGTATCTAACGTAAAATTTAAACAACAGTGTTGAAGGTTGCATCTACATTGCACATTTACACTGGTTTGATACCACTTTGACTGCCATGGCATTCTCAGATTTGTAGTTGGTCATGGGAATTAGAATTCTTTACTGTATTGCTGCAGAGATTTCTAAGTTCCTCGGGGACAGTTTGTTGTTATTGTTGTATGCTTTCAAGTCATTTCTGACTTATGACAGCCCTAAGGCAAACCTATCACAGGGGTTTCTTGGCAAGTTTCTTCAGAGGGAGGTTGCTACCGTTATTGCCTTCCTCTGAGAGAGTGTGACTTGCCCAAGATCACCCAGTACTCCGCAGTTATTATAAGTGACCTGTGATCATCCCACCTGTGCAGGGAAGGTTCCTCCTCTCAGGTATTTTGGGTCATCACTCATATTAATAGTGCCAATATTCTCAAACTAATTTCCTCAGCAACTCTCTGTCCTGGAAGTTGTTATAAACTGTATTTAATTGCAGTGTTCTGTCTTGCACTAACTAATGAAAAAGATTATGTTAGAACAGCACCCTTTTTTAACCCTTAAGAATGTTTAATAAAATGTCTAGTCTCACAGTGGATCTATGCGTATGTGCCTTCAAGTCACTTTTCGACTTGGATCTCATAGGTTTTCTTTGGCAAGGAATCCTTAGAGGTGGTTTGGCCAGTTCCTTCCTCTGAAATATAGCCTACAACATCTGGTATCCCTTGGCGGTCTCCTATTCAAGTATTTGTTCTATTTACGAGGGAGTTTATCATACGACGGAATTTGGGGGTATAATGCAATGGCAATCCGAACGCAATCATGGGGTTTCACATAATTGCGTATGAGTGTATCTCACACAATTTTGGGCAAAAGGGAAGTCATTCCGAACACAATCATAGGTTTTACGTTAATGTGTATAAGAGTATCTTACGTAATTTCAGACAATGGGAAGTCATTCTGAACGCATTCCAAACGCAATTAGATTTCACGTAAACTAAACTAGCGAATTTACGTGAATTCGAATTGGCTCAATTCGAAATTGGGAGAAATTCCTCCTGTGTGATAAACTCCTAAAGCCCAACTGAAATACAGTCACATTAAGGAACACTTGTGATCTGCACATGCACACTACACAGTTGTAGTGCTGTATTCCACTTCAGCTGCCATGGCAACAGAATCTTGATGTTTGTAGTTTGGTAAGGGCCTAGACCTCTATAAGAATTTTAAGTACCCTCTTCTCTCATTGCAAACCCCAAGACTCCATAGGACAGAATCATGGCGGTTAAAGCCACAGTCTTATATTGTGTAGTGGGAATTGATTGGATGCTTTTAGAAGTGTGTTTCAGGGAAGTTATCCATTAGAATTTATCATGAAAGGTGGTATGTGCATATTATTTGAGAAAAACAAAACTGTTTTTTTAGAGCAAGGTTCAGAAATAAGCTTTTCCTCTGTTCTAAAGTACAAATCCTGGAAATGTAACATTCATCTAATCCTGAGATTAGCTGCTAGTCATAATGTGTTTACTTTGTGCAGTGGCTCAAAAGCATGAAGAAAGCCAGCGAGGATCAAGAGTTGAAAGCTGTTGATGGTGAAATGCATCAGGCAGGGCAAATGTTTTGGGAGGTTGATGGAGTTTTTTTTTAAAAAAAAATAGCCAAATAACATTTCTGTTGCCTCAGACCGTCTTCTGGCAGTTCCTGGCACCAGCTGCAACATTTACCGCAGTCCTCATGTGGGTTTCTTTTTAATACCAACACACATTGGACCAAAAGGGGGGGGGGAAAGAATAATTATTTTTTCCAATTGTCTCCTTTAAAGCAAAACTTTTGGGAGGGGAAAATTTTTGTGCTATAATGCATCTGTGAAATGGAGTTTTTGCACTGAAGTAGTATAATTCTAAGGGGGAGGGGAATTAGAGGGAGAAAATATTGCCCTTCAGATCATAGGATCATCTCAGCAAACCATGCCTCTTTTTTAAAAGACACTGAAAGAGCTCTAGTGAGTAACCAAGCATCCAGTACAAACAGTCCACCAAAAGAATCAAATTAGTGGCCATGGAGCTGAGAACAACTGGCAAAACACAACAGATCATTTTGTGAGAATTCATGCTTCTTCTTCGTGGTCTCTGTGAATCACACAAATGGATTTTCTTGCACCTGCACAGAAAAACCCATTTGTTTGAATTCACACATGACCACTTGAAGAACTACAGTTACAAATAAGCAATCTGTCCTTCTTTAAACAAGTCTAAAGGAGTCCATAGTTTATTTTTCCCATGGCTGTGAGTTCAACATACCATCCATCGCTATTTTGTGAAGCTATCTCATCACCAAGCATAGCTAAAACACTGAAGTTTGTACTTGATGTGCTGGCTCATAGTTTTCAAGGGATTGTGGAGCTGAAAACCTTCACAGATAGCAGAGGGTGGCGGGCCGCTGTAGACATTGTCCTCTACCTATGTAGGGCAATAAGGACACTGATGGCAAACTGTGGGGCAAGTAGTTTCATCCCCAGTCACATGTGTCATCTATAATGGTTCCACAGCTAAAACCCGAAGAGTGAAAACTGTATTGTTTTAGAGCAGAGATGGGATCCTTGTGGCTTCTGCACATCGATGTATTCCTCACTAGAGGCTACACTGAAGGCTAGAGCTGATAGGAGTTGCAATCTAACAACATTTGGAGGATGTACAATTCCACATATTTTAGAACACTAAAGGTTCATGAACCCTGTCTTCTTTTGCATTTGGCCACATTATTTTTAAAGATTTTGCTGTCTGCTATAAGTGTGGTACAGAAGAAAAAAAAGTATTTATGATTTGTTTCCAAGCACAGTCGGCCCATGGTGTCTGCTGGGGTTTGGTTTCAGGGCTCCTCATGGATACCAAAATTGCTCAAGTCCCATTATATCCAATGGCATACTAAAATGGTGTCCCTTATATAAAATGGCAAAATCAAGGTTTGCTTTTGGAATTTAAAAAATATTTTCAAGCCAATGATGGTTGAATCCATGGGTGCAGAATCTGTAGATATGGCTTGATACTTATTACATTACAGAAAAGTAGTCCCAATGGAATGTAGGTCCTATTCATGAAACATCTAGATGGATATTAAACACAGGGAGTACTGGTTTTCAGACTTTGCCCAACAAACTATGGACATTTTGTTGATAATTGTAGATATCTAATAGCCACTGTCTGTGAGTGAAGTGATGGGCAATAGCTCTTATACATCAAACAACTATCTTTCATTCTTATTTCTCTTTTCAGCTTTGTAAGTAAACCCTATTCACTGCTAAAGTCTGAAGTTTTATAATGCCCCATCTCTTTTCACCCAAAGCAGATCTATCAAGTCACTTTTAGTAGCAACCGGTGGATCTACTGACAGCAGGGAGTGAATGGAAACTGGGTTTTACTGAGAAAGTGCTTGAGCCCATTGCAGGGACAAGTTCAGCACCTTGGACAGATTCTTTAGATTAAAATGTAGGAGTTTATCACACAACAGGTTTTGCAGCTCCAATCCGAAGTCATTCCTGGTCCACCAATGTGAATTCACATTAAAACATGATAGGTTATCACATGTGATTGCTTTTTATGGGGGCCGTTCTGAGGGAGATCCAAAGTCAATCCAAAGTGACTCCTGATGTAGGTGAATTCGGTAACAAGCGAATTCACAAAAATTGTTTCCAAGCTCACTTCAGTTTCAATCCGAATTGGTCTAGTGTAGAATGCAACTTTGCTTCTGTCCTGGTACACCCCCCCCCCCAAACTTCCAAGGTGGCAAATTTCCCATGATGCTGTACTGCAATTTTGCTCCATTCGCTTCTGGTACTTCTTCAAGAATGGGAAAGGAATGACAGGGATGGGGGTCTGACACGGAGGACATGTCAGGATGGTGCTGCCTGGGATGTGGGTCTGACACAGAGGACATGTCACTCTCTCACTTAGATATTCTGGGTTTGTTGTTCACACTATGAAACTGCATCAGTGTACATCTCTATGAGTTTGATTGTTCACACGTGCAACCATTCAAATAAAGATAGAGTCAATGATGCAAATACATTCAGAACACATTCAAGGTATGCAGCATTTTATCCCAGGGCTATTCAGATCTATTTTCATTGGTTATTCACACCACCCACAATACCGATCTTTAAAAAAAAAAAACTTGGGGGGGGGGCGATATCAATTATCCTGGATTAAGTAGATTTTTTGTCAGCCCCTCCTCACTTAATCGGGTATATTCAGGATGCATGTGAACAATGGAGATTCAACCTGGATTCATTCTGAATTATTTTCACAGTGTCAATAACCAATGAGAGCCTATTGACACTTTTTTCCTCCCTGTGAAAAGATGCAATACAGTAACAAATGGAATCCAAGGCAGCAGCAGGATAGGCCACAATATTGTTATACCAGCCAAAGACACTTTTATACTGTTAAAATTCCACTTTTATCACCTTGTGTGACAAAACCCTTAGATTCAAAGATTCTACAAGATATCTTTGCATATTGATATTCTAGACTACTAACATGGCTATGTCTCTTTTTTATTCTGGTAAGAAAAAAGACACAAGAGGTAGTATATATATATATATATATATATATATATAGTGTTTTCTAAAACAGCACTTTTAAATAAGGTGGTGACTAGTTATGTTGCTCATGTGAGCCTACAACTGAAAAGGCAAACCATTCAAGTTGTAAATATTAGATCAAGAAAATTAAAACACTCTTACTCTTTTTGCTGAGGTTCGTAAAGATATAAAATGATGTATCTGGCAGAAGATAGTTGTTTTCCATAACTGTTTGCTAAAATAAGAAGGGTTAATTATTAAACCTTCTACTCAATGGCTCTCTAGTCCAGTTGATGCTTTAATCCTGGGTCACTAAAAGTTTAAGACTACATTACAGTGGTGGCTTTTTTTTTCCTTCTTTTGCCTGAAGTTTTCCAATCCAGGAGGATGTTAGGGGGATTGCTGCTTGCATCTGCTTGGGTTACTGTTGCCTATACTGAACTTTGCAGACCAGGTAAGAGCCAATGCTTCTATGCTTCATTCTTCTTCCACAGTTTGCTTTAAATGATCTGACAAGCTAGAACCCAGAGCTTACTGGTGCAGTTTATACTTGTTTACTTGCAAATAAATCTCTCTCACCCTCTGTGAGACTTATTTCTGAGTAAATTTACCACAAGATCAGGCTAAAAAAATATTTTAAAATAATTTGGATAATTATTTTACTAAGGGGGTTAAAAGAACACTGAAAGTCCTTAATGGAGCACCTCCTGTGCTGTTTATAATAGTATATTGAAGTCATTGCTAGTTCAGCTTGTGCTAAAATGGTTTATGATTATGTTAGAAATGAAAACTGGTCTGCGATTTCCACATAGTAATCCCTGCTCCTGGGGGTGTAGCTTTGTAGAGAGAGGGAATGAAATATTTCCTCCCACATAAAAAATTTACAGTCCTCAAATTTCTACTATTAGAGAAACTTAAAAATTGAGTTAAGCATTTAGAAACACAGTTTATGTATCCCAAGAAAAGCAGAAGGCAAAGTTGCAAAGGGAATCTAAACACAAGCAATACAAGAATTCTTGGTGTGGATGATTTTCAATATTTCATTCTCAGAAATGCTAAAAATGCGTGGACTGAAAGAAAGTTTCACTTGGAGGGACAAAATTCCAATTTTGGGGCAATGTCCTTATTTTCTCCCTCTGTAGCTATATCCCTCCCCTTCCCCCAGAGCATTCACACTTGTGGACTTTCTTTTATTGATTTCTGTGAGTAGCCATATCTCCAACAACAGAAGTTCCCATTGTTGAAAAATGGCTGCTCTGTGAACGCTTTGATGACTAGAGAGGAGCGGGAGACCTCAATGACAAAAGCATGATCGGCTGTCACACCCATGCACTTTGGGAATGATTTAGCCACATTTTAGTCATGATAAGCCTCTGTGTGATAATCGCCTTAGGAATTTATCACACGGGGAACTCCCATGCAGAAACGGGGTTTAAACTAGGGAAAAAACCCCCCACAAAAGTGCGTTCACATGATGTCATTGTTAAACATGTGTTAACTCAAATGGAAAGTGGACAGAAAGTAGACAAAAGCTGCTCCTGAAAGTAAAAAGGAGCAGCTTTTGTTTACTTTCTGTTCAGGTTAACATCAGTTTAACAACAATGTGTATGAAAGTCTACCTGCTTTTGTGGTTTTTTTCTAGCTTTTAAATTCCATTTTCTGCACGGGATTTCTCCTGTGTGATAAACTCCTTCCTCTTGGAGATTTACCCTGTATTAATTACTACTGAAAAATTTAATTTTAGAATGTCCTGCTGTATACAAATCAACTGACCCTTAGCCCTTTATTCATGTGTGAAGTACACGTTTCAATTTGTCACTTTTATTTGCAACAGATGGAGAGAACGCTTTCAAAGTGCGGCTTAGTATCAAAACAGCTCTGGGAGACAATGCAGTAAGTGAAATATGAACATCTATTTCGGGGAGTGAAAGTTTTACATAAGGCCAACTTGTATGAACTGATAGAATCATCCCCAAGATCAAAACATGTCTAAAAATGTTATTAAATTATCAATCAAGTCCATTTTCCAACATAAAACTAGCAATTCTTTTGACATTTGGACAGCATTGTTGACATAGATGTAATGCTTTACATCCTTTAACACACCCAAGAACAACAATGCATTCCTCCAGCTGCCTTTCAAACTGTCAGTCTTTAATACATAATTTCCAGAGCCTGTTCTCAGTGTGAACCATGTACACACACACTGTAAGAAGATGCTAATTTCCTCCAACCCACTAGAATCCCTATTTTGGCTGTCGGGCTACTGGAGAATTAAATGAATGATATCAAATGTGAACATGTGAACTTCCATGGAAGAAAATATATTTAGTGTCAGGTTCTGGCTGTTTATAATCTGGCTGCTTTTGTCTAATGCTGTTCCACAAGTGCTGAATAGTTCACCCCTATAATTTTAATCCTAAATATCCCCCCTCTAAAGAAAAGAAACATCCCACTCTCTGTCCCATCACCTTCATAGAGACATTACAGGAGATGACTTTTCAGGTTCTGAAACCCCCTTCCTAGTGATGTTAGATTAGAGCCACACATAGTTAAAACATCCAAGTTTAAGATCAAAACAGCATTAAACAGCAACAGAATTTTTAAAATATTAAACCAGTACATTACCATAAAAAGCCAGTTTCTTGTTAAATATCTATCTGCTACAACAGGTAGAGTCCTTATACTGGCCAATAAGAGGTGATCATTCAACCCTTGCCTTGCAGGAAACTGAATTTAAGTATCCTTGAATTTTTGTGCTAATAGGGTATGTTTCATACATAGTTTGTCTCTGACATCCTTCAGTTTACAAAGGCCTTTCCAAAGAGGTTCCAGAAATGTGGAACTGGTTACCTTACTGGGGACCTCAGCTAATTTCATTTACATATATAAATTCAGATATATTCAGATAATTTGTAGATGACATTTCAGGATTCTCTGCTGCTATGTTCTAGCATTTAATATTTTACATCTTAAAGTGATATTGACTAGGTATTCTCAAAAATGCAACTGATGCAGTTCTTTTGATACATGAGAAAGGAATTATAAGGCGTTAAATCTCCTGAAGCTACAGGAGGAACCTTGAGCAGACAGATGGTGCAGTTATATTGCTGCTTGTCTCGTTGTGCCATAATGTCTCATTGTTTACTTATGCCTGTCTAATTCATGGATCTGTCCAATATCCACTCGATGGTAAACTGGAAATCATTAACCATAAATCTATTATATCTTGCTAAAGACTCTCATATAACAGAAGCAGGTTTTCAACTCTAGAATTTTAGATACAACTTCAGACATCTTTTTCAGACCAGGAGCCAACTCTGGTTGTTGCCTCAGTACAGTATGCAGTGATGAAATAAAATAATCAGGTGCCCTCTGTTCTTGGGTGGAAAACCCTTCCCAACTATATGTGATCTGGTTCAGTCAGTCTTCCTGTCTGCCTGCCACATTAATTGTGATTGTGCTGCTTTGGCAATCCATGGTCCCTTCCACACCGTCTCTGTAATCCTGCCTTCCATGCCTTTTTGTGCATGCATGCCTTTGCCGAGGCTGTTTTTACTCCCTTTCATATTTTTCATTTTTATTTTTGCTGTAATTATGCAATCACAGCAAAAATGAAAATCATCATCATCATAATAAAAAATGAAAAGCACAGAGTAAAGGCAACCTTTGCCTGCTTGGTATATTCATGTAGGCAGAAGCCATTCCTCTTTCTTGACCATAAGGGCTTTGGGATACAAAGAGTCGTGAACTCCAGGAAATAAAATTTAAAGTCCAATTTAAAGGAGGAATAGCCTCTGCCTGCATCTTAACTCAGAAAAACTATAACAAGATAAAATGTAGGCCTCTGACTCCAACTTCATAATTTTTTTTTCTTTCTCTTGTTTCATTTTTAACCCATTTGCCTGATGAAGAAGCCAGTGGAGCTTTGGAGTTAATCACACGGGTAAAATTGGAAGTATAAATTAGTCAGAATCCAGTGCATTAGGCAAAATTGTGCAAATGGTATTCAGACGTTGCTGTGCGCAAACTGCTTAGAATCTGAACAGAAAGTGGCATGAATCAGGGAATAGTCATTTTTGGGAATATAATGTGTTTTCATTTCCATTTCATTTATTGCGCTCTCTTTGCACAATTTCTGTAGTGTGAAAGCTATTTGCGGGATTCTCCCCATTTTTGTGCTTGTTGGCAGATTTCCCATGGTTCTTTGCTGATTTTTTTATTTTTTAATTTTTTTTAATTTTAATTTTAATTTTTTATTTTTGTGCCAAGAGGGACCCAGCCTTTTATGCCAGGCTCTTAAAGGATCAGCAGGCACACACACACAGAGAGAGAGACAAAGCTTGCTTCTCTCCCTTGTGCGACTCTGTGTGTGAATGTCTCTTCCTCCAGCCTTCCCCATTGGCCAGGGCTCTGAAAAGAACAGCTGCTGAGGGAAGGCAGAGATGCAGTGAGAGCGAGAGAGAGGTTTTCTCTTTTCTTTCCTACTTCTTTTGGGTAATGTTCTGTTCTTTTTACTTAGTTTGGATACCATTTCTTGGAAAGTAAAGGAAGCACAGTATATTTTTATAAAGAAAATAATATAAATAAAATTGTTTATTTCTCTGGGTTACTTTTGGTGACACAACTATTGCTTCTGTGGGTGTATGCAAAAAAGTTATTTCCAAACCGTCAACAAGATTTGTCCTCATCTGTGTGAAAACCAAATGCACTTTCTGTCAACTTTCTCACATTAGTAATGTGCTTTTAATGCATTGTTGTGCTCTGCATGTGATAATCATTTGTGCATTTGAAAGCTTTTTTGTGATGTGGCCACTTTAACCATTTTCGGGATTGAGGCACATAGGTCCCTGTGTGATAAACTCCTTTGAAAGCTTGCATCATGTATTTTGTGCATTTTGTTTGTCCAATAAAAGTATCACTGTTTTGTGGATTTTGTATATTATTGTACCTTGCTATGTGGCCAACATAACTATGTATTTTAGTTGTTTGAGTGCTGTAGTATATGTAGTATCGTGGTTTAGGTGCTGGCCTAGGGCTTGGAAGATCAAGGTTCCAGACTCCACTGGACAATGAACTCTATCTCTCTCCTTCTCCCTTTCCCAGAGTTGGTCTGAGGATAAAAATGAGGAAGAAGAGGAAGAAAAGTAGTATATAGATGTAATAAATAAATACAATATATTATGGGTAGCCCCATGTAGAACACATTACAATTGTCTAGTTTGCATAAACAAATTTCTGTATACATCGAGAGCAAAGCATTTTCTTCTTCAACCTGACAAAAAGAGGTGGAGATCTCTCCTTCCATCTCCCTTCCTATAACCATTGCTTTGTTTTCTTACAGTATAGATGGGATGCTACTGAAGAATATCTCTTTAAAGCAATGGTGGCTTTTGCCATGAGACGATCCTCCAGTCAGGAAGCAACCGAGTGAGTATCCCCAATTTTGCTGTGTATATTCGTTATTATGTGAGATGGATGATACCCTGCACCAGTTGTTTGGAAATAATTTGCAAATGGGCAAATTTTGGATTCAGCCAGTAAAGTTTCAGTATCGCATGAATGTCCATGAATCTAATTGAGAGGACTCCGATGTTTGCTTTAGGTAGCTGGATTTATTCACACTGCAGCAGTTTCTCACCACTTTAAATGGCAGGACAATATCCTACAGAATTCTGGGGTCTGTAGTTTGAGCTACCAGAGCTCTCTGACAGACCAGGCTGAATACCTCACCAAACTACAAATCCCAGGATTCCACAGGATAGAGCCATAACAGTTAAAGTGGTTCAAGCTTCTTTATTTATGTAGTGTGGCAGTTCTTGCATTCTCAAACTACATTAAATCATTGGTCCATCCATCTTGGTTGTGCCTCCAGTGATTTGCATTGACTTTCTGCAGTCTCAGACAGAGGTATTTTCTGTCACCACACAGTTAAACCTGTGACTTTTTACAAGCAAAACAAGTGCTTTCTCATTGAACAATTTTTCCACTGCAGCTGCCAAAGGTCTCAAGCAGAGATCTTTTTTGTCATTCAATACCTGTCCCTTTGAACTAGAGATGTGATGGATCGAACCAGGGTCCTTCTGCATGTAGAGCAAATACTCTGCCACAAAGCCATGGAATCATGCCTGATTTCAATGGACAAACAGCTGTGCTCACAATTTATATTCATTGCTCTGTTATCCAGGCTGATGGGGATGTTATACTACTCAGTTCATATTTAACAGTTTTTAAAATTAAAACAGAACTTTTATTTCTCCATCCATTTGCAGAACACATATCTAAATTTAACATTTTAAAATATAATTCAGTCAAAAAAATTGCAAAGATTAGCTGCCAGTCATGCAGTACACAATGCACATTATGTATTAACCTGTAAATCAACAGATGAAGAAAAAGAGTTCTATATGCCTCTTCACATGCCACATTTCAGATTACAAAATTATATGGAAACCAAGAAGAAAATAGTAAAATGTAATGTATGAGAACTAAAAAACAATGATATGAGTAGTCTCCTCGGCCCTATATAGACAGGCATGAAGAGGCGCCTGGGCAGCACCATTAGGGTTTGGGAATGTGCATCATTTACACGCTCCCAAACCCTAACATGTAATGGCGCTGGCGCTATTACGTAACGCCGTTTACACAACGTATGTAATGGCACCACCACAACTGTGCAGCTTCCACATGGAGCTGTGCAGTTGCGGTGGCGCAAAGGTGCTTAATGGTACCTTTTTTCTTTGCTGCACCGCAACTATGCAGCAAAAAGGAGCACAGTTTCCCTGCTCCTTTTTTGTGGCACACCTGCGCCGCAGCATCTAGCTGCTGTGGCACAGTTGCACCGCAAAAAGTGGTGGTACCAGACCTCCCTTTTTGGGCGGTCTGTACCACCCCCTTATTTCCTTTACTCTCCACGTAAGCAGGGCCTTTTAAATAAAAGCTAAAGGAATTGCTCATTCATTAATCAGAATAGAGACTACAGTCAAGAAATCAGTAGAAGACTAGGACTTGGATGGACAGCTATGAAGGAACTAAACAAGATCCTGAAATGTCAAGATATATCATTGAATACTAGAGTTAGGATAGTCTGTGCCATTTTATTTCCAATTTCTATGCATGGTTGTGTCAAAAAGCTGACAGGAAAAGAATCAATTCATTTGAGATGTGGTGCTGGAGAAGAGTTCTGTGGTATTGTAGACTGCTAAAAAACAAATAAATGGGCCCTAAACTAGACCAAATCAAGCCTAAACTCTCCCTAGAAGACAAGATGTTTAAACAGCAATTGAAATAAAGAGTACAAAGAAAAAGTGTGGAAGAATAAAAAAGAAAATGAGATTTTAAAAGTAGCTGAAAAAGTGGGATGACAGAGGATTAATTGGGTCTGTCCCTGCTAATATGACATCTGTGATTAAGAAAACTAGTACAGTACTTAAGTGAGTAGGCTCCACTGCTGTGGAGATGATGCAAAACCTAACTGCTGCAGTTTTTGTTTATGATTTTATTTATATTTGTTTACAACCAGCTGTTTTGCTGGACCAAATGAAAACAATTGTAGAAAAAAATCCAGTTTAGAAGAGCCATCTTTATTAATAAAGAGCTTGACAAACAATTTTATTCCCAGTGATGAATTCATATGAATTCCTTATTTAACAGATCCAGCAAATTATTTCTGTAACCTTTGATCATAACCTTTGATCAGTCCATATTAAAATTTATATTCTATAGTCTGTGTTTGTTATTTTGATTTTAATAATCTGTGACCTTTTTAAAACATCGAGCATTATGTGTCAAGTAGCTTTTAGAGACAAGTAGTGTGAATACTTGTTCACTCTAACCTAATTTGGACACCAAAACCATTTTGACTCCAAATTAGTTAGAAGCACTCCTTAACCTCAGGAGAGACAGGAGTGGCCATTTGACCAAATTAGAGTCTTTTACACCCCCTCACCTTTTCCACTCCTTTTCCCTTTCCGATAACACTCACAAAGGCTTGGAGAGCACTATTGTCCCTTATTTGGCCAAACAAAAAACACACAAACATTTTTTGGGATTGAAATTCTTGGAAGTAAAAAAATAAATTGAGGGGCTGGATGTGCCTATAGGCCACATTTTCTGTGCATAATGGATGGATGCACTCTTGTCTTAGAATGGAATATCATTGCAAAGCTTACACATATGATGTTCATGGTGGAATTTTTAGCAAAAAGGAAAAAGCAAAGAAAATGAAAAAGAAAAACTCCTATGTATTCTAAAGATTTCTACTATGCTGTCTATGCTGTTGTTCAGTTTCTCCGAAATAACTACAAAGAATGTCTTACTTGTTCCTTGAATTGTAAAACATTACTCTACATGATGCAAAGTGATCTTATAGCACCTCTGAGACTAACTGAAAGAAAGTTTAACTCATTTAGACCCAAAGGTGCTACAAGATCCCTTTGCATGCTGATTTTCCAGACTAACATGACTACCGTATATCTTTGAATTCCTCTACATGTTAAGTCTGATGATAAATTAGGTTCCATACAACCAAAGATGGGGCCATATAGTTAGCCAAGATCCAAGTATAGATTTAATCAGTTGATTAATCAGTGAAAGAAGCTGATTATGTAACTGAAGGGCTAGTTGACAGACAGCGCTAATGAAAATACTATAATGTGATGCAATATATTGTCTATACTATTTGAAGACCTGTGATTTCACTGGTGTGAGTATACTGTGCATGAATGTAGGCTGAAAGTCTTCCACCCCTAGTTTCTATGGCCATCATTGTGGTTATGAGTGTCTCTATACTTGACTTGATTGGTCCCTGGATATCAGTCATACAATCCTCCCCTGGGGCCACAACTCAAAGTCTTACCACCTTATGTAATTTGTCAGACTAACATAGCCTTCTATTAACCTAGGTCAGCTCTACACCGTGATGAGGTAGTACAATTGTGTGATGGGTTATCTGCAATATAACCTGTGTTATTTAAAAGTATAAAAAACAATAACAGATGCACTTTTATGATACTGTTAGCCAGAAGGTGTCACTGTGAAACAGAGCAAATTAAACTATCCCAAGAGACTATGGGGCAGTTACATTTTAACAGGGTCCTTATTAGAAATTAAACAAGGTCTAGAGAGCTAAAAATGTTGGCTCTCCTTACTAAACTGATTATACACCTGGATATGGGGCTCTTTATGCCTCTCCTCCTGAGTAACAGAACTTCTGCTTCTTACTCCCATGTTTCTAGACTTGGGAGCTTATCACACCACTAAAAAAACTGATTTATCTCTCCCGAAGTAAGTCTAATTCGGGATGCATCCAGGTTCTATTGCCTAGATTTTGCTGCCGAATCTGCTGGCCACATACAGCCCGGCTGCAGTCCAGGTCCCAGGTGCACTCAGGGACCTGGGTGCATCCCAGAACCTGGCTGCATCCCAAATTAGACTTCACTTCGGGAGATGTAAGCCAGGTTTTTTAGCAGTGCGATAAACTGCTCGGCCTGGTGGCTTAAATGATGGAAAGAAGCTGAAGTGCTTTCATGGTGCCAGAAAGTCACCTGGGATTAAACAGCTAGATGTGAAGCTATTAAGGGCCATATTGCACTAGTTGCCTGTTTCTGGGGGAAACAAAAGACTAATATTAAGGAATTAGTATAAGGATTAATAGCCAGATAGCAATTCTAAGCTTAAAATGCTGGGCCAAATGATCATTTACTGTTTTTCTAAGAATCCAGACTGAGAATCCAGAGGCCTTTCTGGAAAGTATCGACTTAAAAAGTAACTTTTCCAAGTTCTGGTTTCACCTTAAGATTCTGTTTTCAATGCCAAGCCTGAACTCCAGCATGTGTGAATTGCAACCGTAAAGAAAAGCAAGATGGGAAGGTTTGATTTCCAGACAGATTTGCAACCTGCTTTGTCTCTTTTGATTACTTGAACATGGATGCTCATGACCTGTTATTTGCTAATAATCCTCCCTCCTTTTTGTAACCTTTCACAGAATTTCCAATGTACTGCTTTGCAGTGTAACAGAGCGAGTATCATTTTGGTTTGTGGTTACTGATTCATCCACAAATACAACTGTTCCCAAGGGTGATGTGGAAGCAGCCATAAGGTACTGCAACAATATTTGGCCATCCATATCTTTACACCATAAAGATGTGACTCTTCAGTGTTGTTTGTAGTGGGAAATTGCTGGAATTTCTCTTTTTGCCTTGGGCAGACATATATCTTATTAGGAAGCATGGTCTTCGTGGGCAATGTGATTTCTAGCACTGATCTGGAGGCATTTCAAGACTCTTATCCTGGTGTACATGTCTCATTATCAATGGCATATCGCATATGTGTTTTAGTCAGTTGCAGCTAAAAATTTCTTAGTTGGAGTCAGCTGGAGCTAAACTACAAACTCTTTATATAAAGCATAAGGGAAAATATATTTTTTCCCGTGAACTCACAGTTCTAAACTGGAAGAAAACCCCACAGTGGGGAAGAACAAGCCATTTTGCAACATATACAGCCAATGGTGTTCAATAAATTTGTTACTCATAAGTATATTATCCATGAAGTTTTTGCTAAGACTGCAGAGGAAGATAGCTGTTGTATTTTTTTCCAGTTGAAGTAGAAGCTAAGCATTTTTTAAAATGTTATCTTTAGGAAGTATAATGCGTCTTCTTTTTTTTTAAAGCAAACATGGTAGTGAATGAAAATGCATTCTTTGGAAAGATTAACTTTTAAGCTTATGAGCAGATTAAATTGTTTTCTACAGGGCAAGGAGATTATTTAGTTTTTGGACAGGGTAAGAATGGTGGAATGTGCTGGGGATGGATGTTCTTTGAAACATTTGAAGTATAAGCAGATTTACATTAAATCTGTTTCTTCATTGGTGGCGTGCTGTTCCAGGACCTTAGCCATCACTTGTAGACAGGATTTGTTATTTTGAAGTATCCAGTACTGTACTTTACACTCCAATTGCTGAGTGACAGATAAGTTTTAAAAAATTGGCCACCATTGTCTGAATCTGTTAATGGACATGTAAGACAATGTTAATGAAATCCACAAGCCCCCTACAATTTTAGCCAAGTCTTATACCCACAGGGAGTGGCCTAAACACTTTGAAGGCATGAGATCTCATTTGATCTTGCAAGGAAAACAGAGTCAATCCAGTTTAGTGCTTGGGTGGAGACCAGGTTCTATAGGCTATATTTCAGAGGAAAGAACTGGCAAACCATCTCTGTGTCTTCCTAGCAATGAAAAACCTTATGCATGAGTTGACAGATGACCTGAAGGCACACATACTCTTAAGCTAAAGAAACATACACCCCTAATACCCACAGTGTTCTAAAAATAGTGGCTATGGTAAACTTGGCCTCCACAAAAGTGAAGCAAGACATCCTGTAATTCAAACACTTTTATGTGCCAACAGACCATCCCTATTTAGATATTTCCTTCCTACCACAACTTATCTCACATAAGAATCCACAGAAACCTCACAGAGGATCTTTGAAGTGGAACAAAGGTCTCCTATTCTAAGTGTGGGTGTATGTATTACTGATATGTACTTGTCCCAAAACTTGTAGGGCTTTAAAAGACAGAGCTGTTATCTTGAATTGAGTTCAGAAGCTAACTGAAAGTTTGGTCAACTGGTGTAATATGATCTGAATGGACAGCTTCTGTCAAAACCCTTGCAGTGAACTGGACCAGTTGGCGCTTATTGTCTTTATTCAAATAGACTTCATTTAACACGAATATCATGCCTTACTTTAATTTGTTTCAAAGGTTCAGCAAAAACCGGATCAACAGTGCCTTTTTATTAGATGATAGCACACTGCAGTTCTTGCACATCTCAACAACTCTAGCTCCACCAATTGAGCCATCTGTGCCAACATGGCTGATTGTCTTTGGTGTTGTTCTTTGCCTGGTTGTAGTTGGGATTGTTCTCCTTGCCAGCTCTGGAATCTGTCAAAACAGGAGGTAAGCACTTCATTATTTTCCGGTTTGGTGTCAGCCCAGATTCACAAGGCTGTATGAATTATATGGTTATATGTATCTTTATCTTGCTTCCTTCTTTATTTGAAATAATGATGACACCTTCCTGATCTCTTACCAGGCCTCCCAAAGGCAGCTAACTACATCAACTGAAAAGCAAAGGTATAATTTTGAAAGGGGAAAAACATAAAAAGACAAAATCTTGATACTCAAGAACTGAGTAGGCTGTAGGCATATCACAACAAAACAGTTTTCACTTGATATCTGAGTTCTGCCACAGCCAGAAGTAGCTAGTGGCTCCTGTCAAAGTGGTGGTGGTGAGTCCACTCCAAATCTCATCCTAATTTTAAGGACCTTTTTGGAGGCTGGAGTTCAGCACCTGGGACAGCTCCTTTAAACTTTTGATGAAGGTCTAGAGCAGTGGTCCCCAGACTGTGCCCTTGAAGAGATTTTGGACTTCAGCTCCCAGAAGCCTCAATAGTCTGTGATTCTGGGAGCTGAAGTCCAAAAGCCCTTAAAGAGGACAGCTTGGGGACCACTGGTCTAGAGCCAAATCAGTGTGCACTGACATGGATATCATCACTCTCCATTGGCATTAGAGAAAGGACCTGTCAACACAGACCAGTGAGTTCCATGCCTGGGTGCCACAGTAAGGCCCTCTCCCACTACTTAACTGACTGTACCCCTGAATGTCCTGTGATATGGAAGATTGCTTCCCAGGCAACCTGAGCTGGAGGAGAGGACTTTGTAGGAGAAGGAGAACTACAGTTAAATGGGATGATACTGCTAGTCATACTGATTACAGAAAGACAATGGTGGCACTCCCACTGGTCACTATTTGGTCTAAATCCTTTTTACCAGCATAGTGGTTGTTAGTTTGCATGCCAGTGGAGTGATGAATCTTTCACCCAAACTTTAAGGAACCACCTATCTCCCAAACAGCTTCAGCACCTTGAGTGTCTCCTTTTTAAAAACCAGACTAAAGTCTAGAGTAAATTCACAGCCCCACTGACATGGGGAGCAGGCACTGACATCACTTGTGCATCAGCATATAACTATTTGCAGGCTGGATGTCTTCATAATCAGCAGCTCTTGCGTGACATGTTACTTCTCTACATCTATCATTCTTTCTAACAGTAAACTCCAAGAGTACAGACAAGTTTAGAGCCAAAATGGTCCACTGAAAAAAGGGAGGTGTAGTATCAAAACTCAGAGGACACCCAAGGTGTTCAGAAGTACAGAATATCCAGAAGTACAAAATGTAAGAGGACAATCTCACTTGCCCTATAAAATTAGGCCAATGAGGACTGACCATGCGTAAGAGCAACAGAATGTAGAATGAGAGCTGGGAAGAGAAGAACAGAATGGCCTGCTTGGAGTGCACAAGAACATCACTGTAGATGGAAACAGTACATTTGGTTGCAAGCCCCCTGTGCATGCATGTATGTGTATTATTATTTCTAAAGCACCAACAGTAAGTGGCATATATATATACACAGAAGTATTTGTAGCTCACGCCGCAGACTTTCATTCTCTATGCAAAGGTTGGAATGGCTATCTGGTACAGTAGTTTGAAACATCACATGAGCTGCTCCATGTGATCCTGTTAATACAACATGCAGACAGTAAAGTATAGTGGGAGGAAATATCCCATTTGTTCCTCAGATCATGGTGCTGTCCTGATCAAAAGGGTGCTGCCCCCTGATTTCCACACCTTTTATGGATGGCTTGCCATGGACTCAAGGGACTTTACCAATGGATACAGAAGAAATGAGATGGTAAAGAGAGGCAGTGCATCTAGGTTCCACTTTTATACATACCCTGGCCCATTGCTCCACCATCTAATAGGAGACCCAGCCAGGATGGGCATATATTCCACAGGAAATGCAGGTGTAGCACTGTAGAGGTCCAGTGTAAGCAGCAGATATGCTGGAAACTGTAGTATACAAGATATATTAGTTGAGTATCATGCTATTGGTAGAGAGGGCTCTTTGGCCTAATTCAATTACTAGTTCCAACTAGAGCAGACTCTCTGTAGTGATGGATCTTATGTAAATATTGATTTACCATTCAGCAATTGATTCACTGGATCTACTTTAAGCTAAGAACTAGAGTTCAGACTTTTTTTTCCTAAAGCATTTCCCTGATGCACACCAGCTTTCAGTTTATTAGAGTGCCTTCATAAGAAATATTCACCCTGTGATGATTGCCATCGATCCCAAAAAGTCACTTTTTCAAACTGCATTGGAATGAACTCAAAATTGGTAAAACAGGAGAATATTAAGTCAGTAAATGATGATGATGATGATGATGATGATGATGATGATGACAACTTTCTTGGAGCCATTAAAACAAAGGCAGTTCTATGAACAAAGCTTGTGGAGATGAGATTGTGTTGCAATCAAAGTGAGCCCTTCCCTGTCCATTTATTTTTAGTAAATCACAACATCTGAGAATTTGCAGCAGAACAATATACCTTTATGGCTGTTAATATTGCTGATATATGAGCCCTGACTGAAGTTGTTACAGTATATATTATGGATCTTGGAAGGTAATGAAGGTGACCTTTGGGTTCGTTATCTCCCAACATTGCTGATGCGGCATCATATAAGACACAGGAGGAGGTCCTTGTCTATGGATCAGTGGCCCTCAAGGTTGAAAACCACTCTTGCAATAAAGACAACAGAGACTGTTGTTAACTCGTTCTTTCTTGTTAAAATGCAACATTACATAGCATTATTTTGGAAGATGAACAGAAGGGATGCTGCTTTTAGAGCTCAGCCAACCTGGATGATAAACTGTGCCAAAGGCATAGGAGTGCTTTCTGTTTGCAAAACCCTCCTTCTCATACAAGGCAAACAATTGCCTAAGCTTTGTCCATCACCTGTGTGGTCCACATCCCAGACTCAGTTTGGGGAACCAGTGGCTTGGTTGGCTTCTCCGGAATGTTAGCCTTCAGGTAGAACAGAGAAGAAACCTCTCCCATGCCTTCCAACTGTCATGATTTGTCAGGGACAATGCTGATTAATCCTCTGTCACTTTTTCAGCTGCTTTTAAAATGTATCAGTTTCTCTCTCTCCTTTCACCTTCCCCTTTTGTTCTTGGCTTACTTCCATTACTGTAAACTGGGTTCAAAGTGCAAAAGCAATTTGTAGTCAGTTAATTCAGCAGCAGAGAGAGAATAAAAAAGGGCCAAATCATTCTTTCCTCAGTAGACTCAGGCAAAAACAAATTGCTACAGCCACTCCTAGTTTATATGTTTTCATTAACAACTTCTGTCTTGACTACTGTCTGATGTTACTTGGCCACATGTGTCCCATTTTTTCCTCAGTGTAATGTTTGAGGGTATGCTCCCCTTTCCCATCTTCTTCTGGGCTATTATTTTTAGAAAAGTATTTTCTAGTTTTCTCACATGTGTTTTAACCCATCAAAGATTCAATCTACACAGATTTGCCTTGAGAGAATGGAGGTGCATAATTTCCTAGATCTAAAATGGTGCTTCCCTACATACAAAGAAGAGACCTTTGCAGGTCATGGCAGAGGAGAGCTTCCCTGGGCAGCACTATGTTGGGTGACAGGGTTTCTTCTTTCCATGAGCCTTTGGGGGGTTCATGGAGGGATTTGAAAGTCAACAACAAAAGGGGAAGGGGAGCCAATGAAGGGAGGATGAAAGGGGAGAAACATGGTCAAAACAGCAAGCGGATGTAATGATACGTGCAGCTGAGTTCTGGACAGAGATTAAAGGATGGAGGTGAGAAAGAGGAAGCCCTGTCAGAAGAAGGTTACAGTAATCTAGTCGCGAGACCACCAGGGAATGGACCAGAGTCTTGACAGTGGAGGCTGAGAGGAAAGGACGGATTTTGGCAATGCTGGAAAGAGAGAATCTACAGGTCTTGGCGGTGGCCTGGATCTGGGGAATAAATGACAGAGAAGAATAAAAAATGAAACCAAGACTGCAGGCTTACTGAATCAGTTGAATGGAAGTGTCATCAACAGAAACAAAAAAGAAGTATTGAAGGGTGGGTTTAGGTAGAAAAAAAGAAGCTCTGTCTTAGATATGTTGAGTTTCAAGCACTGATGCCACATCCACTGAGAGATGGCAGCCAGACAAGATGAAACTTGCTGTTCAAGCCCCGGCGAAAGGTCAGGGGTGGAAAGATAAAGCTGAGTGTCGTCGGCATACAGATGATAGGAGAAACCAAAAGAACTAATGAGTTTGCCTAGGGACAATGTGTATAGAAAAAAATAAAAGGGGACCCAGGATAGAGCCCTGAGAAACTCCAACAGATAAGGGAACAGAGGAGGAAGTCTGACTGCCAATGACCACTGCAAACGATCTGACAAGTAAGATTTGAATCAGTTGAGAACAGGGTCAGAGAACCCTTTGCTGAACCATGCCTCACCCTCCTACCCTTCATTTTGACTTCCGGTTAGGGAAGGTCCTGTCACAAGCACTGGAAGGTCCCCATAAGTGATCATAGAGAGAATATAGTATGTGGCATTTTAAAGAAATTTCCATTTTCCTCCTCTTGGTTGTTTTAAAGAAGTGATTAATTTAAAGAAAATTTTCCTATTTGTCTTCTCATCCATGTACAGTTGCTGCATGCTTTGGGGTGGGGATGAAACAATTTCTTGGGTTTGCATAGGTGTCCTTTATTTTGGCCAAAGCTTTAAAAAATCTAGACATACCTTGCAAAGAAGATCTTATGGTATTAAGAGCAATTTTCTACCTTTTCAATGTTTTTTTTAAATCCATAGATTATTGTGCAAAATTACTATTCCACTGAAGTACTGATACATTATAACTCTTTAAGGGGGGGGGGAGGAGAGAAAGGAGAATTAGGCTTTTGTTCTGATATATCTTAAAATTATAATGAAACCCACCTGAGGGTGAGATTCAAATGTTGCCAGACTTTCTTTAAAACAAACAGAGAATTACAAGTGTCACAACCTCCAGCTACTTCCTGACACATTTGCCCTGTCTGGAGGAGCTCAGTTTGAGTGTACCTCTGTGTGCATGTGTGTGTATTTGCCAGGGAACCAATACAGATGTGAGAACCCCACAATTTGGAGTTTGTAGTAAAGTTCAGATAAAGCTGTCACCGTACAACAGTTCTAAATGTCTAGATTGACTCTAAACTGACTTTAGGCAAGTTGAAATTATTCTTGTTTCATTTTTCTCAGGTGCATGCCCTTTGATGAAAATAACAACCATTTGCTCCTCTTTTCAGGCGTAATAAGGAGCATGAAGAAAAAGAAGGTTTACAAGAGAAATGTGAAACCACAATAACTATGGAAAATGGAATTCCCTGTGATACTTTAGATTTAAAAGCTGGCCATATTAATGGAGTCTACACAGCAGCAGATGACGAACGGTTTGCACCCTTATGAACAGTCACTTGTATCTCACACACCCTTTGTGAGACTCTGCCCTTGTTTTATCTAGCTATGAATGTTGATTATCAAGCAAGAGAAGAAATCCCTGAACTTTGCCTTTTTATTTCCCCATGGAGCACTTCCTTCAGTAAGCCATGTACATGCAAGCACATACACACACAAAATGTGATTTTCCTCAAAATATTATTAATGGAAACATCTAACAGAACTCCAAGTCTTTGGATGTACAAAAGATTTGAGGCCAAAGGCTATTTTCTAGCATGTGCCTTGCTATTTATTGTTTTCATTTTTAGTTTCCTTTTATCCTTTATTTTATTTTCCTGGAGTAGAGGAGTATCAATTGCTTTGTTCCATTATATTCACCAGCACATTGATCTGTGAAGTACAGCTGCCACAGAATTTAATTCATGTCACTGGAGCTCAGAGGGATTTGAAAAAACTGATGAGGAAAAACAAATGTTGCACTTGACAAACAATAGCTTTTCAAGAGACTGGTGAGGCCATTTAGCTGTCAATGGCATTTTACTTTCATTTCTGTTTTAATCTCCCACCATGAGCTCTGATTTTACAGATTTGGGTAGCACTTCAAGAGGTAATGGGGGGGGGGGGGACCAGTCCAGGACTCTTCCAATAAGCATGTATCTATTTTGGAGTTTCTGGTCTTGTCTGCATTGGCCACGGTACTCCAGGGGTTGCCTGAAGTATCCTGGATCTACAGTTGCCCCAACCTACCCCTCTTACTTTGGTCTCCGTGACATGGCGGCTGTCTGCACAGGGCCACCCAGTGCATCCACCACTGCCATGGGTCACTTCCTTCTGAAGTCAGAATAAGGCACCCAAGGATCGTCATATGCTGGGCTTTTCGTTCTGATCTCACACCACTGTGATAATGGCAGATGTGCTACTTGGCCCAGCAGGATACCCATGAAGACATCCAGTGTAGCATGGAAATGTAGGGCTCCAGATCTTCCCAGAAGATCCAGAGCAGCAGTTAGATTTTTAAAAATCATGTTAACCTTGTTTTGTCTGGGTCCTAATGTTGGACATGCCAGAGATTATCCAGACTATGCCAGAGATTATCCGGGATCTGGGAAAATAGGACAATGCCAGAATAGGGGGTGGGGATGGAATAGGCCTTCTGGCTTGTGAAGACAAGGCCTCTCTTATAGCCACCAGAAGATGGCTGTGGTTTTCATATATGAAATTACAGTTAGCAAGAGAAGTAGTGACAGGCCATGTACATACTGACATTCACAGGAAACACAGGGAGTCTAAGTCCAGACTTGTATGTATAGATTTCTTAATGTGCTTGAATTTCTGGCCCCTCATACATTCTGTACCTTTGGGTGCTTGGGTACATTACTAAAAAAAAGAAAAAGACTCCCAGAATCTTCAGTCAGTGTGTCCATGGGACTTGTCCAAAAAACAAACAAAAAACCCAACACTTTCCCAGGCTCTGCCTGTTTTATCCTTTCCAACGGTAAATACCTCAGGCAAAGTTAATGTTTTTCATGACTCATATGATGTGGTTTGAGTTCTTTTGGCTAACAAATGATAAAATACACTATTTCAAAAAAGAATGTGGTCCTGTAAATTCAAGATATGAAACAAATTATTTTCATAATATGCAAGGGGTTGTGGGGGGTGATCATTTTGGGATTTTATCATGAAACAATAATGACTTCTTTTTTACTCAGAACTGGTCAGGAATGACTTTCTGGCATATGTATGTAAAATTAAGTACATTATCACATGGGAAAATAGACGTGGGTTACATGCAGTTGTATCTGTCTCCAACAGATCTTACTACACTGCCCTGTTCTTAAAAAGCTGCTGGAGAAGCATGGGTTGCATACAGACTGCCTATTGCCCAAGCATGGGCCAATTCAATAAGATCCGTCGAAGAGGGTGGAACCAGGTCGGCTCCTCATCCCCTGAAGGTTTTGTTTGGATTGTGTGGAGGCTTTTCCTGGTGCCCAGGCCCCACAGAGGGATTTTATGGGCGCCCAGGCCCCACGGGGAAGGCTTTTTTGGGTGGCCCCCTCCCCAGGAACCCCACTGGAAGTCTCGCCCCCAGAAGTCCCACCCCCTGCACCGGGTGTCGCCTGGTGTGGGAACACCACTGCAGAGATCACAGTCTCTCTTCAGGATAGTTTGGTTCTGATTAGTTCAGTAGGAACTTGTAAGAAATACATTTCATGGTTTATCCTCAACTTCTATAGGGAACCCATGATCCCCACCTGCCATTTCAGAACTTCATGAAATCTGGTAAGCTTGGATCAGAAATGCTGAGATTTTTCATCAGATGAGGAGTTTAGTATCTAACTTTAAAAGTGCACATAGCTTTCCAAACACAATTTTTCATTAATGATATTAAATCAATCAAACTTTATTACAGCCATTTGGCCAGCACAATATTAAATCAGTGAAATGAATTGAATTAATAAGAAAAAAATATTTAGTGAATACTAAAATGAAGACAAAGTAGCATTGAACCTAATACTTTTATCTTTAACACATATGTTTAATTGCTCAAGCCAAATTGCCATACTTCTCTAAATAAATGTATTTAATTGATAGGAAAAATCACTTGCACATATACACGATTAGGACATTATTTTACAACTCTGTAAGACTGCAGTGTTTATCCAGAAATAAGTCCCACTGATTGAAATAAGGCTTGTTCTTGGGAAAAATATGTATAGAATTGCACACTCTGAGTTATTAAAAAAAAAACTCTATAGCTAACTAATTATTTTCAACTATTAGTCTTCAACAGACTGCCTAGAACCCACTACTAGGCCACAAGCCATAGTAGGTTGCAATGGCAGTTTTTGTGTGTAATTAACTGCTGTCGAGTTGCCATAAACAACCCCATGAATGAGAGATCTCCAAGTCACCCTATTATCAACATCTGGGTTCAGGTTGTACAGATTTAGGGCTATGGCTCTTAATCTATCCATCAGGCATGCAGTCTTCGTCTTTTCTTGTTGCCGTCTGCCTTACCAAGCATTAACGTCTTTTCTAGTGAGTCATGTCTTCTCATGCTATGGCCAAAGTATGACATGCTATGGCCAAAGCAGATGAGCCCTCCCTTCACCATCTACGTCATCAGAGGGAGAGAGAGGCCTGCCATCTCCATCGGCCCTGGCCTACAGTAAGCAGATGAGCCCTCCCTTCACCATCTACGTCATCAGAGGGAGAGGCCTGCCATCTCCATCGGGCCTGGCCTGAACTAAGAAGAAGAGCCCTCCCTCCAGTCCATCTGCCTTGGTCCAGGCCTCAGAGGGAGAGAAGAACTGCTGGACTTGATCTCCTTCCCCATCACCATTCCCTTCCCCTTTTGTGTTGTGTCTTTTTAGATTGTAAGCCTGAGGGCAGGGAACTGTCTATTTAAAAATAATAATTGTAAGCCGCTCTGATAGCCCTCACGGCTGAAGGGCAGGGTATAAATACTTAAATAATAATAATAATAATAATAATGACAGTTTCACTTTTTTTGCCTTGGCCTCTAGGGTGAGTTCAGGCTTGATTTGCTATAGGATCCATTTATTTGTCTCTATAGCAGTCCACAGTATCTGTAGAACTCTTTTCCATCACCACATTTCAAATGAGTTGATTTTCTTCTTATCTGCTTTCTTTACTGCCCAGCTTTCACAACCATACATAGAAACTCACATATTGTTTCTGAATTTCCGTCACACATGTACACACAACTGACCACTTGGAAGGAGTGGTGATTCAACTTTTAAATATATAATTAATAACACGTTAAAATTGTAGTTGTTGTTATCTTTATCATCATTATCACCATCATTATTTCTTACCTACCTCTCCCTGTGGTTCAAGGCAGGGACAACAACAAATAATACAGTGTGTGTCTGTGTGTGTGGTACACCTTCAAGTCATTTCTGACCTGGCAACCCTAAGATGAACCCATCATGGTGCTTTCCTGGCAAGTTTTGTTCAGAGAAGGTTTGCCATTGCCTTCTTCAGAGGTTGCGAGCGTGTGACTTGCCCAGTGTCACCCAGCAAGTTTCGTGGCTAAGCAGGGAATCGAACCCAGGGTCTGCAGAGTCATAGTCCAACGCTCAGGCCATTACATCATGCTGACTTCCCATATCATTAGTTAAAAGATCATATAAACTAATACATATGAAAAACAATCAATACAAACTTTAAAATTCATAGTTTAAAAATCATCTGGATAATCCTGCCAGAATAGAGTGGTCTGTACTGCTGATTTGAAAGTGGACAGCATCTCAAGCTAACATATCTTTTCTAGCAGCTTATTCCACCATCTGGGAGCCAAAGAAAATGTCCTCTGGATAACAGTCAGTCTAGTTTTGGTTGGATGAAGGAGGACCTAAGTGTACAGTGTGGGAAAAGGCAATCCTATAGGTAACTTGGACCCAAACCATACAAGGCTTTAAAAGTAACAAACAACACTTTGTCCTTTACCTAGAAATTAATTGGCAGCCACTGCAGTGATGTTAATATTTCTGTAATATGGTCACTCATAGAAGTACCAGTAACTATTCTGGCTGCCATGCTTTAAACTAATTGAGGTTTCCAAACTTGGTATGGAGGTAACCTAATGTACAGCACATTCCAGAAGTCCAGCCTTGAAATTATAGTCATCACCATCTTTATGTCCTCCAACTCTAAGAAGGGGAGCAGCTAGCATAAAAGCAGAAGGTGGTTAAAAAGCTCTCATGAACATTGCATCTGGGCTGTCATTTGGGGTGACAGACATAGCAATATCCCCAAGATACAAACAGTCTTTCAGGTGGAGGGTAACCCTATTCAGGATACGTTGACACTCTAGACTAAGATCCTTGACAGTTAGCATGTCTGTCTTGTCTGGATTCAGTTTCAATTTGTTTTTCCTCATCCAGCCTATGAGGGGGTATCCAAAAGTTTTAATTATCAACTTAAAAAAAATTGATAGAAATTTTGTTTTGATTTGTAATTGTTAACTTATCTCTATGTAGTCACCATCCAGATTTACACATTTTCCCCAGCGTTTCTTGACCCTCCAAATACCATTACTGTAGAAGTCTGCAGATTGTGCCTGACAAGGATTTTACACTTTAGTCACTTCTGGCAGAGCCAGTCACAAAAATAAAGGATGCAATGAGCTGATTTTCTCATATGCCATAATATGCCATAATAACTTCCGGGTGATAATTATTACTTTACGATACCCCCTCGTAAGGCGCAATCTGCAGGCTTTTACAATATCAGGTATTTGGAGGGTCAAGATATGCTGAGAAAAATGTGTAAATCTAGATAGTGACTACATAGAGATAA
Organism: Urosaurus nigricauda; assembly: GCA_034509955.1. Classification (NCBI taxonomy): domain Eukaryota; kingdom Metazoa; phylum Chordata; class Lepidosauria; order Squamata; family Phrynosomatidae; genus Urosaurus; species Urosaurus nigricauda. Next base: position 91,947,848 of record JAOEGL010000003.1, read on the forward strand.
GTTAACAACTACAAATCATAACAAACTTTCTGCAAATTTTTAAAACGCATATTAGCTCCTCCAGGTATTCATTCAGAGGAGATACACTGCCCTTAGCTGATGCTTTTACTGAAGGCCTAGAGAAGTATTATTTGAGTGTCTTGGGAGCTTTCTAGATTGGCAAAAAGAAGTGTGTTCATGGCTGCAGGAAACTCAAGCCTTTAGATGAGAAAAAGGGAAAGTGTGCCATGAAAACGCTTTTTTTTTTTTTTTTTTTTTTTGCGTTTTAGGGGAGAAGAAGAGCTTTTAAAAAGGTTCTGGTTTTCCCAGCTTCTTTTTAAAAAACTGTGGAACAGCGCAGCTCCATCTAAAGGCTGTGGTGCAGCTGCTAAGCATTAAGGAAAAGGCAAGTTCATGCCACACTTTCCTGCCAATCTAGAAAGCCCCATTGAGCATTGATAGCACCATGCCCCATGCTCCTGGATGATCTCTCCAAGCAGTTTCATAAAGATGTTGAATAGCATTGGGGATAGAATGGCACCTTGTGATATGCCATATAACTTTTCCATTTTTGAGGAGCAGCTATCCCTAAGCACCACCATTTGGAAACTACCTGAGACATTAGACCAGAACCACTGAAGCACAGTGCTTCCAGTTCCCAAACCCCTCAGGCACTGCAGGAAGATACCATGTCAATGGTATCAAATGCTGCTGAGAGGTCCAAAAGCACCAGCAGGGACACATACACCCTGTCAATGCTAAAGTGAAGATCATCTACTAAGGTGGACATAGTGGTCTCAGTTCCATATCCAGTCCTGAAGCTAGTTTGAAACAGGCCTAGGAAGTATATATTATTGAAAACTGCCTGGAGCTGGGAGGCAACTGGCCTCCCAATCACCTTGCCCAGAAGAGGAAGATTTGATGCTGGTCTATAGTTGTTAAAGTCCAGTGTGTCCCAGGAGGGCTTTTAGAGAAACTGTTGCATCACTAAGCAGGACGGAAAACTTCCCTCCCTGAGAGATGCATTAATAATATATTGCAATTGAGATCTGATTGCATCTCTGCCCTGAATGACCAGCCAGAAAGGACAGAGATCAAAAGTCTTCCTCACTCACCAACTGAAACTCGTATTTGTAGCTGAAGTCTAATTGCATCTCCTCCTTGGACAACCAGCCAAGAAGGACAGGGATCAAGAGGACAAGTTGTGTTCCTTACTTGCCCTAGAATCTTGTCCACATCAGTGGTACTCAGCAATTGAAATTGATCCAGTATAATCTTACTCACAGATGCACTGGATCCCTCATTGTCAACTTCTGCTTTAATGACAGAGCCTAAGTATGCTTTTATCCAAGAGATTTTACTGTGAAATGATTGTTAAAAGCATCACAGCGAACTGCTGAAGGCTCTAGAACTGGATTTGGTGAGAAGAGGTGCCTGAGTTAGACCTCTCCCCACCCTGAATAGTTCAGCTGGATGCGAATCTGCAAATGCAATAAATGCAGAGAAATAAAATTCCCAACCCTGAATTATATCCAGAGCCTGGGACACACATACCTGCCCAAAAGGAAACCAGGTGTATCCAAAAGCCTGGTTCATATTTGTTTGTTTTTTTCAAAACCAAGGCACAGGCTGGTCCTTCAGCTTGTTTTAAAACAATATTGTCACTCCTGGACCTACAGGTTTGGGTCAAGAAAATATTTGGGGGCGGGGGGGGGGGCTGTTTCAGAATAAACACATGGCAGGCAGCAGGAAGCTTATTTTGCATTGTCTCTTTTAAGAGAATGAGAATAGTTGGGATAGCTCATTCTTAAACTCACCCATCTGTAGTGTGTTTAGAAACTTTTCTGAGTTGGCGGCACATAGATACACTTGTAAGAAATCAGATGTATGATACACAGCAACTAGGATCAGAAGGAGCATATACATACAAAAATAATGACCACAGATGATCTATGTAACTGCAACTTAGTGAGGAAATCAAAATAGTTAAAAAGTTCGTGTACTTTGGATCAAACATTGATAAGAACTGTGACTGCAGTCAGGAAATAAGAAGAAGAAGACTAGAAATGACAAGGGCAGCCATGAAAGAATTAAACAAGAACCTAAAGTGTAAAGATATACAGTAGGATCTTGGTATTTGCAGGGGATCCATTCCAGACTCTCTCTCAGATACCAAAAAACGCAGGACCTCAAGTCCCGTTGTCCCTGATGGCAGTGTGACATGCATGCAGTCATGTGTACATGCTGCCACTGGGGATGATGGGCCATCTGCAGATACTTCAATCCATGGATGGCAAGCAAACAAAAAAAACAAACAGCTTCATTTATATACCGCTTCATACCCTTAAGGAGTGTCTAAGCGGTTTACAATTGTAAGCTATTTGCCCCCCAACAATCTGGGTACTCATTTTAGCGACCTCGGAAGGATGCAAGCCTGAGTCGAGCTTCAGCAGATAATGAGGGCCCACTGTACAATTGTTCACTAAAGTAAGAATCCCCCAAGTTATTGTATTCTTCCTCACCATGTATGGATGTAAGAGCTGGACAGTGAAGAAAGCTGATAGGAGGAAGAAAATAAACTCATTGGAGATGTAGTGCTGGAGGAGAGTACTGAAGATACTGTGGACGACCAAAAAGACAAATGGGTCCTAGAACAGCCCAAGCCTGAACTCTCCTTGGAAACTAAGATGATGAAACTGAGGCGGTCATACTTTGGTCAATCAAGAGGAGGCATGATTCACTAGAAAATACAATAATGCTAGGGGAGGTAGAAGGAAGAAAGGAAGACTGTATGCCAGATAGATAAATTCAGTTAGGAAGGTCACAGGAATAGACTAACAGAACCTGAGCAGTAAAATTGAGGACAGGGGGTCTTGAAGATCTCATCCACAGGCTTGCCATGAGTCGTAGTCAACTTGGGGACAGTTAACAGCAACAGAATCAGAGGTACTAAATGCTAATCATTTGGAACAACAGCAGGTTATTCCTCTCACATCCTTCAAGAAGTGTTTCCAGAAGTATCTGGTCGATTGTCCACTGTGAAAAAAATATTATTTGGAGTAAGATAGGTTTTTTTTGGCAGATCCAACATATTCTTATAGTTCATTGTTCCCCCTATGTGCATTTCAACTCTGCCATGACTCAGTTCAGTTTGAAAAGAAGCCATATACCAACCTTAAAAAAATCAGGTATCAAATGATGTGCCTTCAAATGATGTGCCTGGGGCTGAGCAGGCAATGCAACTCTAATGTAGTGATTTCAGCATTGGACTATGACTCTGGAGATGAGGGTTCAGTTCCTTACTCAACCATGGAAATCTCTGAGTGACATTAAGCCACACTCAGCCACACACACTCAGCCCCAGAACACCTTGTGATAGGTTTCCTTTAAGGTCATCATAAGTTAAAAATGACTTGAAGGCACATGACAACAACCAAGTAATTCAAAAGATCTCCACTTCACTTCCTGGACAAGTGCTGTCATCACAGCAGTTGGGACCTCATCACACATGGGTTTTAAACCACAATTTTAACAAAGCATAGTGTATTTGGCAATACCTATTGCATGCATGATGCTGCCTCTGACACGTTGCTGTCTCTGAAGCACTGTTACAACACATCTTTTCATTGATGGAAAAAAACCTGTCAATAAGCAATCACACTGCCATCCCATGTGATAAGTTGCTCCCAAGGCAGTCCCAATATTTGGCAGTCGCATGGTGTCAGTCTCCTCCTTTCCCCCTCTCCCCCTTACTATTCCAAGCAGCCTATTTTCTTTATGACAGCTACTAAAATGTTACAAACATTTTCAAAGTTATGAAAAATCTTGACCTCTTTCAATGTTTTCATCATCTACTTTAAAGCTATAAAAATCATCTGTGGTCATTATCCTTTTTTTCTTAATGTTCAACTGTAAACCTGCCTTTACACTTTCTTTCTTGATTTTCTTCAGTAATCAATCCAAGTCTTTGCTATTTTCTGCTAGTATTATGGCACCATTTACATATGTTAAATTGTTGATGTTCCTTCCTCCATTTTTCATTCATCTTTCCTCCACGTCTAATCCTGCTTTATGTATGATGTATTCAATTTACAAGTTAAACAGATAGGGTAATAAAAAGCAGCATTGCCTGACCCCATTGCCATTTGGAAAACATTGTTTCTCCATATTCTGTCCTAACAGAGATGTCTTGTCCTGAATACAGGTTGAGCATCCAAATGATAAAATGTTGTGATGTACCCTTTTCTTTGAAAATGGTACATAGGTTTTTAAAAATTATCTATACAGTCAAAGTCTCTGCTATAATTCTGTAATTCTGTAGTGGACTCCATTATCCAATATATGTTTGTAATATGATCCCTAGTGCCTCTTCCTTTGCTGAATCCAGCTTGGACAGCTAACATTTCTTGCCTCATATGTAATAAAAGTTTTTTGCTGTTGAATTTTGGGAATATCTTTGCTTGTACGGGAAATTAATGCAATCCTTGGTGTCCTCTTTCTTATGGATTGGAGTATATATTGAATGTTTCCAATCTGTGAGTCATTGTTTTCCATTTGTTGTTTGCAGAATTTAAAATTTGAATAGATTCTGTCTCTGTAGCATCAGACAGTTCTAGTGGTATGCCATCTGTTCCTGATGATTTATTTCTACCAAGTGCTTTGATAATAATGTTATTAGAGCCACTAAAATGTTACAAATTTGGCATGAACTCTTCATCAGGCAACATGCAGTGATGTCACTAGGGTGGTGTGAGAGATGTGGCCCACACCAGATGACACCTCAGAAGAGGGGTGACACCAGGGTGACTCATGAAGGGATCTATGCTGCCACAGCAAAGGAGAGGGCTGAGCAACCCTCCACCGGCTTTGCAGAAGCAGCAGGGGCCTCCTCATGAAGAGACCTCCATCATCACAGCAAAGAAGAGGTCCAAGCACTCCCTTTTGGCCATCACCTCCACCACACTGGGTGACACCAGGGTTGGAGATGCTACTGGCAAGATGTTGTAAAATGCAAAAATCTGACGCGGTATAATGACCATAAGCAAAATAACTCTGCTCCACTGACAGCTTATTATCTACCAGTATATTTCAATCAATGAAAGCAAGGGGAAGAAGAGAAAAGGATATCAGAACTCATGTATGTACAAACTGAATGTGCTTAGACTTTTGGTGGGAGAGGGAAAATGCACTTAGGGTTTAAGCAACAGACTGCCGTATAATCACTTCACCCTATACCAAATTCTGTATTTTGATAATCTCAGATGCCAGTATGATTGTGGGAAATGGCACCAGTGGTCTCCAATGATGCCAGAACATTTCACTCCTGGATAAGCTTCCTTAGGACTGCAGTATAAAATCTGCTGAGATCACAAAGAGGTACCTGTTTGGACAATAAATGCTTTATCAAGGACTTTTTGCAAGGACAACCTCTTGACTCTGAACTCATCCTTTCTCATGATATTTCCTATGATGTAGAGATGTGTTAAACTTACGTGGTGGTTAATGACTAACTCAATGGTTAACAACTAACCCCATAGTTAGATTAGATAGTTAACTTCTAATCAGCTGTTTAGCAGCCAGATTCTTTAACAGGGTTTGGCATATTTTTCTGTACAGATATTATAGGGAGAGAATCCAGTTTTGTAATAGTGTTTTCTCATGGGAGGTTCAAAGCAAATAATATTTATTACTGGTACCAAGTATTATTTGTAGTTAATTTTAAGGTTCCCATTTGAATAAAATAATTTTAAGGTTTCCATTTGAATAATAAAAATATGTCTGTGTGCCATTTGTGTAGCCCATTCTGTTATTCTGTTCTGCTTCCTCTTCTTTAAGGCTGCCCATTTGTTGTTGGGTTTTATTCCATTTCCAACTCGCTCCTATTTCGTTACTTTATTAGAGAGCTTTAAAAATAATAATACAGCATCACCTATGCACTCTATTCTCCTCCTTTTGGAATCTATAGTATGTTGAATCAGTAACTTTTCCATCAATCTAAAATGGTAGCCTTAGGTTGTATAACTCACAGTATAGCCACACTGCAGAGTTAAAGCAATTTAACATCACTTTAACTGCCATAACCCATCCTTATAGAATCCTGGGATTTGTTGTTTGGTGAGGTAGAGTACAACAATGGAAACAAAGTAGGGGAAAATGTACAAAAACATTTGTTGACAAAAAAAACATAACATTTCCAAGCTATGAAACAGATTGCTTCCTTATGTAACAGTGAATCTAATGTTAATTTCAAAGAGAAATCCTGAGACATTTTTGGCATTTTCTCAAATACAGTCCATCTTGAATGTCTTGTACAGACAGTTTTCTAGAATAAGGAACTACTGTTCTGAATACAACAAAAGCATTTTTTCCATTCAAAGACTCCCCCAAAATCTCAGAAGTCAGGGTTGTAAAGACAGTACTAGCACAGAGCAGAAGTAAACACTTCTTCAGCCAGCTCATGCCACATCCATATCCAGGAAAAATGACCTACATTTAAAGCAGTATAAACTTGATGGCTTGGATGGAGGCCCATGGCAGATGACCACTGGAGAGAAAGTAAAGACGTGAAAGACAAGATACTCTCACACACCACCCAGCTTCCTCATTACTAAGGTAAGTGTGTGTGGGGGACCTCAACTCATCATGAAAATGTCAATTTCCATTGCATTCCTCACTCCTCAAATGCAACATATTTTCAATCAGATCAAATGAGGAGGGTTAGAAAAATGTGAAGAACTTTGGGGCACAGTATTAGTATATTGCTTAGTACCAAGGATGGGGAGCCAGTGTTTCTTTAGATGTTCTTGACCCACAACTTAGTCCATCTTTGAACATTGGCCAAGCTGTCTGTGGATGATCCACACTGGAGTCCAGCGACTTCTTGAGGGTTTAATGCATAAGAAGGTGAACTTGATTCATGCCAGTGACTTAAGAGGAGCTGGAAAAAGGAACCTTCAGAAATGGACATTTGCTATGTTTTCTGTCACCAACTGTGTAATGTGTAAAACTGCAGTGGGAATAAGAAAGAAAGAAGTGGAATCCTGCCCTTCTCAGTAGGCTCAGGCAAAAGGAAACTGTAACAACTTATCCTAGCTTGTGTGTTCTTCCCCATTACTAACTTCTGCTATCATGGATAGATGGATGATAATACACCATGTCCCACTACGTGTGGATAGATGAATAATACAAAGGTATAACAAAATAATAAAAACATTCTAGAACAATTTCCTGCAATAAATAACATGTTAACATGAACAAACTTATTTAATAATGAAACCAAAACAAATGTCCCTTTAAAAAGTGACAAGCAGAAAGAAAGAAAGAAAGAAAGAAAGAAAGAAAGAAAGTTAGTTGTAGTTTTGTGAAGTGGTATCACTTTGATTCACTGCTAAATCACTCAGATATCAGCCTGAAAATTTGCCTTCTGCACGGATATTTCTGAAATTGTTTAAATGTGTTTTGACTTCTGAATCTTGTGGATTTTTAACATTTCAAACAAATGGCTGTAAGACATTTTGAGCCCCAATCTGGGAAAAAGTCAAGATAGAAACAACAACAACAATAATAGTAATAATAATAGAAATTGGTACAGACTCTGTGAATTGGGGGGCAGGGGGTAGACCTATGAAACTGTAATCTAGGATTCACCATGGCATCCTGATGCTTGTTCAGGTCCAGAGATGTTTGCTTCATTCCATCCTTCCTTTGTTTAACAGATTCATCTCCCATCATTTCTTTGAATAGCTCAAGGCAGCTACCAAGATAAAATAATCAACTGGTGTGTGTGTGTCTTTTAAAGCCCTTACAATGTAACAATAAACAAGAGCTGGATATAACTGAATACAACACTGAAGCGATTTAAAAAGAAAAACTAAATTTAAAACTGCATCCACTAATGTAGCAATCCATAGCCAAACTATAATCCAAAAAAGGAAAGTTTTTATCAACTTGCAGAAGGACATCAGTGGAAAGGCAAGATGAGTTCAGCCGGAAATTTTCCATGGGCAAGAACTTCAACTACACGTCTGCACTATAATGCGTTAAGCCAAGAAGAGAGTCTGCAATGCTGGAGAAGACACACTCGTACTACAGATAAGTAGGGCAGGTACAGAAGGTCTGACATTGGTTAAAATCTTTTTTAAAAATCCTAGGGGCCTAGGAAAAGGGAACTCACAAGGGTCTTGTCAGGCCATGGGAAACTAAGCTGGAAGAAGGAGTAGTCCCAAAGAGCAGAAGGAAAAGAAAGAGAGGGTAGAAGCTGAGCAAGGAAGCTAGAAAAAGTCTACAGATGAGCATGTTGAGATAAAGGATACCAAATTTCTCATTTCAATCTGATGTAGATAGTCAGTTTTGGCTGTAGGCTTCTGATGTTATCATATTCTCAAGTGCTCAGCTGAGGAAACAAAAATACTATAATACAGTGCTGATATTATGGTGTTAGCCAACTGGAGTCCCCTTAGCGGGAGAAAGGCTGAATTAAAAAATGAATACTACTACAACTACTACTACTACTAGTAGTAGTTGTTGTCTTGTTGGCAGGCTACTGGGGAAATATTTCACTTTATTGGTGTAAGCCACCTTGGGGAGGCTTCTCCTCAAAAGCTGGTTGAGAAATATTTGAATTAAATAAACAAAATATAAACCATACGTCAAATATTAACTGTATGGAAAGGCCTTTCGAAAGAGCCATAAAGCACTATAGGTTCTTATGCCTCTTCTAAGTTAATTATTCACTTTTGCATACTTGGGGAGGGGAAAATCACACCAACACATAGATTGTGTCCTTTTGCTGGATTCAAACTATAAAGTGCCCTGTGAACTGGATTCTGCCTTTTCCCCTCCCATAGCATGCCTATATACAAATAAGCACTGATGCAGAAGCCTTCTTGAAGAAAGTTCATTCATATAGCATTTCTTGGCACAAGTGGAAATATGTTGTCCCATCTCTACGTTATTTGGAACTTGGTTCTTCTGGCTGTAGCCCAGGATGCGACCCAACAGGCAACTGAATTTTTGACGCAATTTAATATCAACGCAGAAAACCTATCTTATGAACGTTCACTCGCTGCATGGAATTATGACACCAACATTACAGAAGAGAATGCCTGGAAGATGGTGGGTACCATTGACAAGTTTTTTTCTATTAACTTAGAAAATAAGAAAGATAGGAGTCAGAAAGATAAAACAGGAGCCTAAAAAAGGGGGTTTGCAATGATGAATGAATGAAATGAAGAGTGAAGCACCATTAGGGCTCCAAAGCAGTACTAGCCTCTGACAACCTGGTGCTCTCCAGAGATGTCAGATTAATACACCTACCATTACCAGCCACCACAGGTATTTATTCACTAGGGATGATGAAAGTTGTAGTCCATTTTATCTATTTATTTATTTATTTTGGAAGATGGCAATTTGGGTAAGGCTGCATGACATGCTGGTCTAGAATTTACCAATACAGAATCTGCAGTGCTTACATGAAGTGAGACTGAAATTGAATTAGAGGTGAACATAAAAAGTGGGCATTTTTCTGAAATAGCCTGAACAACCAGCAATACACTAAAGTGACTAACCTGAATGTTATTTCCCATCCTTGATGCATGGCCGTCTGGGGAGGGATCTTGGTTGAAGGCTTTCTCTAGTCTGTTCTCTGATTTATGTATCATTTTTCTCCTTTCTACTAGTATTGACAATTTTCTCATGTGATTTATGATTTATTGTAATTTTAGCTTAAATGCATCCACTTGTCTTTTTTTTTTTTAAAGCAATGCACTAAAGCAGATCAGATAGAATCTTATAATTTTCCAGAATAGGGTAGCTTGTAGGTTCCCCATCATGCCAGAAGTCCTTTGTACCCCAAACTTCCAAACCTCCTTCCCAGAATGCCTCAGTTATAGATCTCAGCTAAAGGTTTCCGACTCTGCTGATTCTTACTTACTAATGACTACTGACTCATGAAAAATATCATATTGTTACCACAGCAGCAGCTAGGGATTGCCACACAGCCCAATGGTAACAGTTTGATAGCACTTTGTCATTGCTCCATTCTATGGAATTCTGGGATTTGTACTTTGGCATGGTCCTAAGAATCCTCTGCTAGAGAGTTCCACTGCTAGAGAATCCTCTGCCAGAAAGCTCTACTGCACTCTTGAATTACAGTACAGTAGGGAATTCACTAAACCAGAAATCCCAAAATCCTACAGAATGAGACTATGGAAAATTCAAGTGACATTAAACTGCTATAGATGTGCATGTTTACCCTAACAGCTAAATCTGCCAAAAAGGAAAAAAAAAGTGCTTAAGGCTGGAATCCGGTGATAATGCTTGATGAAGCTTTGACCTTTGGGTTCAATATTGGAATTCCCCCCCCCCCTCAGAAAATTGTATAGTGTTTCTCCACTTAAAGCCCTCGCCTCAAAGAGGGACAAAACTCAGTCAGGGATGGAGTGATAAGCAGAGACAGACTAGGTGTGCTGGATCTGCACCCATTTTAGTCCCTAGTGGTGCACTTAGCACAAAGACAAAACTGGATGCCCAAAGTGAGCTTTACCTAATTCCATCCCATTGTATTGTACAAAACCGAAACAAAAAGGCCAGCATTTGTATGTGTGGGGAGAGATCCAAAAATCAGCTCTGCCAACACTTCTCCTCTGCTGGCAAGGCTCCAACAAGGCTTTGAACAAGCCAGTCTCCAACAACAATGTGCTTCATCCTCCAATTATCCATCTCCCTACAACTTCAGCCTAAGTTAATCATGAGTCATGAGTTGTTTATTGATTTCAATAAAGATACAAAGTGTGTGGAAATCTCCTGTGGATCCATCACCGGCATCCTGAGTGCTGGTTACTAATGAGGAACCAGTGGCAGCTAATGGCTATCATCATGTAAACAGGGTGAAAAATCTATGCCAGGTGTTAGTCTAACAGTGGTTCTCAGCGTGTGGGTTGGTGACCCCTTTGGGGGGTTGAATGACCGTTTCACAGGGGTCGCCTAAGACCATTGGAAAACACCATTAGGAACCGAGACGCCACAATTTTATGGTTGGGGGTCACCACAACATGAGGAACTGTATTAAAGGGTTGCAGCATTAGGAAGGTTGACAACCACTAAACTGTAAAGGAGATATGTGACTGAGCCCTTTCCCAAAATACATCCAGTGCCTTGGAAAGCTTATTTAGAGTTCAGATTAAAATCCAGAATGGATTCACTGTTCTATTGAAATGGAAGCCACTATGACAAGTAGCCAGGGGTAAGCATAGGCATGCTGGAGGCAGAGTTACCAGTTTTCCTTCCATAATTTCTCTCCACTTCAATGTTTCCCCTGTCCAGTTTATACCTGTACCAGACTGCTTTGGGTCTACAGCCCTTCCAAAACTGCCCCCAGTCTATCTCAGAACCGTCTGTTTTGGGGAACACAGCCAGACATAGCTTTCCACAGGTGAAACTAAATTGTCCAGGGTGGAAATGCCCCGTTAACAAAACAGTGGGAAGAAAACTCCCTCCAGACAAGCAGATCTGGAGACAAGGAACATATTTGTAGTTCTGAAAAGTAATTTTTGTTTAAAGCATTTTTATTCTGTTCTTCAAACTGCAAAACTCTGATGTTAATGTATAGATAAGTAAGCATACACACAAATCAAGACAGATTCTTTCCTCAGGAGTACACTCTAAAAGCAGAGCCTGGGAAATTTACTTTTGGGAACTATAACTTCCCCAGTCAACCTCTGCCTGAAAGAAGTAACTCAGATGGAGAAGATAAGCAAGCAAGGTTTGGCACCAGTATTTCCATCATTCTTTGGCTGCTCCCAGTTCAAAACTATCTTTCCTGGGTCTCTAAGAAATAAACATAGCCTTTTCTGGTTACGGGAAAACCTTCTCACTCATGGAATGTATACAGCATTTGTTCAGCATTGGTCACAACATTTTTGAATCAAGCTACTTTAGGTATCTGTTCTCAGAAAGCACAGTGATGCTGTTTCAGAACAAACAGGCAAAACCTGAACTATCACCACCACCGTGAGCTTTCTTGATAACATGGTAGGGTTTAAATGCCACAGCTGCCATGCAGTATCATGCCAGCATTCTTCTTTCTTACATCCACCTCAGTGCCCCTCTGTATTTTTCAAAATGGAAATTGTATTTGCTTGCTTACATTTTCACAGTATTCATGTCAGAGTTTATGAGCACTATCAGTCTGCTATCAGCATGGAGCAAGGTTTGCATTTCCCATTTTAATTTCCATTTTAGAAACACCAGCTGGCCCTGACATTTCCTGCTAGTTACAGGGATCATATAATTCGCTTGTTGAAATAGCTTTGCTGGCTGACAACTTTTCCCCAGGCACAGTTCACAGCTGGCTATCACCTATAAAGCATAGGTCCTTGCTGTGTGAAAAGCTGGATCTCCCTATATGAACCTACCCAAGTCTTAAGATCCTCAGGGGAAGGCCTTCCCTTAGTCCTTTCCACCATCACAGGTCCATCAGGTATGGACATGGAAGAGAGTCTTTTAGGCAACTGCTTCCAGCCTGTGGATTTGCTTTCCCATAGTCACCCAGTGGGATTCATGGCCGAGCAGAGAATTGAATCCTGATCTCCTGAGTCGCAGTCCAACACTCAAACCACTATGTCACACTGGCTTGTTCAGTGATAAATGGGAATTATGATTTATGAGTAATGTTAGAACAAAAACATTACTATTTTACTATATTACTAGGATTCTGTGTGGTGTGGTAGGGGAGGAAGTCAATTTGGGGGGGGGGGGGAGTTACCACACTGGGTGACACCAACCCTAGTGATGCCACTGGTTGTGGGGAGTCATTTTATGGGGGAGAGTGTTGCTCTACTTTGATCTTTAATGTTACATTTTCAATTATTTTTAACACCTTTTAAAATTAATGGCATTTTAATATGATAAATTGCTTAATTATGTTTTAACTTTTAATCAGCAGTTTTTTATGCCTTAGTTTTAGTCTTGTTGTAAGTTACCTTGAATCCAAGATTGGAAGAAAGGCAGGGTATAAATTATTTAATTATATATTTTATCTGTTAAGCCTTCCAAGTTGGTCTAAAATAGGAGTTCCCAACCTGGAGTGCCTACACCTCCAGGGCATGTAAGATCCAATTTCAGGGTGTGTGACAAAGAGTGGCTTGTGTTGTTGAGTCACTAGTCATCACTCATTTATTTCTGAATAAATTAGAATCTAACTGGTCTATTTAGATTTGCATTTTATGCACTGAGGTAAAAGCTTTGTTTTTTAAAGTTAAATTTCTTCACTTAATATTTTATGTGGCTCAATTTGTGGTTCAAAAACTGGAAATTCATCTTCAAATATAATACATTTGGCCCTTCATATCCACAAAGGTTCCATTCTGGACTGCTGCCTATGGATGCAGAAAAATGCAGGACTTCAAGTACCATTCTAATAAAGGCACACTTTCATGTGCTACCATTAAGGAGAACACAGTGGGGCCATCTGCAGATGCTCCAGTCCATGGATAGCAAGCCCACAGATAGACAGGGCTGACTGTATTACTTTTGCAGGGGTGCAAATATTAATCAAACATTTCCTAGGGATGTGGGTCATAGAAAAGGTTGGGAACCACTGGCCTAAAGAATTGTGAGTTCTTGTGACATAGGTCCTTGGGTTTTCTCCAGGTTTTGCCAGTTGTGTTCAGTGCTCCATCCACTCATTCCATTCTTTCTGAGGGTTGGTTGTAGCAATTTCTTGGATGTGCACCAGGGATCTACCAAGGATTTAGTTAAATTCTGGTCAAAGACACATTAATATGAGAGACAGAGAGGGGGGGAGGGAGTTACAGTGAAAAAGTTCCATTTCATTCACTGACACACTATAGCACTATATTCCTTAGGTGCATATACATTATAGAAATAATGCAATTTAACACCACTTTAACTGCCATGGCTCCATCCTACAGAATCCTGGGATTTGTAGTTTTGTGAGGCACCAACGCTCTTTGGAAGGGAAGGCTAAAGACCACATTAAAATTACAACTCCCAGGATTCCATGAGATGGAGCTACAACACTTAAAGTGGTGTCAAACTACATTATTTCTACCGTGTAGATGCACCCCTTTGAAAAGGAAAGAAAAAAAATGTTCAAAAGGAAGAGATGAGAGAGGAAACATATTATTCTGATATCTTGGAATTAAAAAGAAATCTACTCAAGGATTGGAATAAAATGTTGCAGGAGGGATGCCAGAAAATTGTTTCACTCAGCAAAAGCCTTGTTTGGATTTTTTTTAAAAAATCAAGAAATAGAACACATACCTTTAGCACATTTGTCCCATCTGGAGGAACCTTTTGTCTTATACTTTGGGGGGGGGGGGGACCTGCTAATGAAAAAGCTTATAGTAGGAATTTGTGGTGGCCCTCTAGCTCTTTCTGGGATTCATTTCCTAACAGTCCCACCCAGCCAGGCCAATGGTGAGTTATAACGGGAGCAGAGGTTCATCCACTTCTGGAGGACTGAAGCTTTCTTGCCCTTGACTTATTGGGCTAGCAATGCAAGTTTCTATTTGAGTGTCTTTTCACAGATAATAATGCACACTAAGGTATATATATAACTCATGACCACCAGAACTGATAGGGAGAGAAGGGGTGACAAAAGCTGGAGCCATGGAGTCACCAGAAGTAAGGCCAATTATGCCATTTGCTACCCAGCCTTTTCCCTTTCTCTTTGAAGACTTATGACCAAGTCACAATTTGGATTTTTCTGTATCCTGAGCCAGTGTGGTGCAGTGGTTTGAGCATTGGACTATGACTCTGGAGAGCTGAACTTTTTGAACCTTGGAGACCAGTTCAATTTTGGTTCAGTCATATATACCACTTGGTGACCTTGAGCAAGTCACACTTTCTCAGCATCAGAAGATGGCAATGGCAAACCACCTCTGAAAAAACTTGCCAAGAAAACCCCATGATAGATTTGCCTTAGGGTCACCCTAAGTTGGAAATGACTTGAAGGCATGCAATAACAACAACATTACACACTGAATCCACATTCTAGTCCAATATTCTCTGCATCTTTGTTTTTCAAATGAATAATTTAGAATTCTAATTTATCTTTGTTTCAGAGTGCAGCAGGTTCTGAGTGGTCAATATTTTATGATGAGGCATCCCAATGGGCCAGTACTTTTGATCTGAACAGCATTTCAAATGAGACCATCAAACTCCAGCTTCATTTTCTACAGAACCGAGGAATATCTGTGTTGCCTGAAGAAAAACACAACCAAGTATGTTGCCAAATATCTATGGGGCATTTCTGTGTTGAAATCAATCTGTTACGTGGTGATTATAAAATAAATCCTGTTTTGTGTTTATTCTAGTATTAAATACTAAACTGAAGAAGTAAACTCAAGTCTACAAAAAGCTCATGTTACCAACTTCTGTTTTTCAGTTAAATCTCAAAGGTGCTACAAGATCCCTTTGCATACTAAACTGTGCCATTTTTATTTTGCTGGGAATGCAAGGGTAGATAATAAAAATAGAAGCACTCCTGCACATATTATAGTAGATCATGCTGAAAAACCATAAACCATAAATGAAATGGTATATTTCATTTTGTAAAATGACCATGTCAACTCACTTATCCCTGAAAAGGTGAAGAATTGTGCTGCCCACTCCCTTTGAATCAAGTGCCAACTGGTTCAGTTGGTTTTCCTGCCAAGGAGAGTACACTGAGACTGAGGGCCCTAACAGACAGGCCAAAATAAAGCTGCTTTGGATCACTTTGGAGGTATGCTGTTTAAATGGTGCATGTGTCCTAAGAGACTGGAAGTTGTGCTAAAGTCCTAAGGACTGGAGTGCAGCTTTGGCGCAGCTTCTGGCCTCTTAAGATGCATGTGTCATTTAAACAGCATACCTCCAAATTGACCCATAGCAGCTTTATTTTGGCCTGTCTGTTCAGGCCCTTAGGTTGCAATCTTTGGCTGTCATCATGTGCATAGAGGGTGCTAGGGGGCAGAAAGGTAGGCCACTAGCTGTGCTTCAGTAGGAAGCTGCACAATGACAAAAACATCCCCCCAACAAAAAAAATCCAACAGCTTGACATTGTTTTAATTGCCATGGCTCAGTGCTGTGGAAATCTTGGATTTTAGCTTTGTGAGACATTTAGCTTTCTATCAGAGAGCTCTAGTGCCACAACACACTACAAATCCCAGGATTCCATATGATGGAACCATGACAGTTAAAGCAGTGTCAAACTGTATTAATTCTGCATTGTGGCAGAAGCCCCAGATCCACCTACAGATTCCCTTGCCGAGATCTCCTGGAAGATCTAGCAAGATTATATCATCTTTCTACAACCAGCCTGGCCTCTCTGTGGCCAGAGTCATGGTGGATAAGGACAATAAGGTAAAGACATAGGGAGGCTATGGCTGCATCCACACTGGGGAAATAACCGGGTCCGCTCTGGGCCCCACAACAAACTCCAACTCCCAGAAATCCAGAGCCTTGAGCCAAGGCAATTAAAGCGGTGCCAAACCGGGTTATTTCCCCAGTGTGGATGCAGCCTATGTTGCTGACTTGATCAGGTGCACATTTAATTAATTGAAATTTATTCAGAAGGAGGATCAGGCACTTCTACATGTTGCAAAAATGGCATAACAAATTATGCAGCCAGTATCTGATATTATGGTTTCTATTGCCATACTGCTTATTTGGAGTTAATAGTTCCAGAATTTCAGGCCATTTTCAGTTTGACTGTGAAGATATATTTTAGCTTTTCTCATGCAGATTAAACACCATCTTCTAAAATTTAGCAAGCTTTAATTGATTTGATGTTGCAGCTTGCAAAGATTTTGCAGGTGGTCTATGTAATTACTCAATTAGCTTCCCCCTTGTCTCTCAGTTGTGATGCCAGACCTCACCCTCCGTTCTGCATTCTTCTGGCCAGAAGCAAATAAATTGTATTAAATGTCTTAACTTCCAAACAGGAAAATATATTGTGTGCTTTTGAATGATAACCCCTGTGAGCAACTGTGTTAGTTCATAACACTTAATGACATCAACAAGGGCTGTCCTTAGTTCTCAGGTTTTGGCTCTGAAATCTCAGGGCCTGGGATAATCCTGAATTGGAAACCGTAAGGGGTTGAACAGAGATCAAATGGACCAAATCATCTATAAAGCCAAGCTATAACGTCATGACCATGTTTTTGTGGGTTTTTTTGGCTATGTGGCTGTATTCTCTAAGAGTTTATTCCAGAAAATGGCCACATAGCCCAAAAAACACCCAAAAAACTATGGATGCTGACCATGAAAGCCTTCGACTTCATATTGTCATGACTGATGCTTTGTCTGGGAACCTACACAGCTAAAGCAAACAGGGAGAAACCAAAATACCTGTTTGCCAGCTTCTGGAAAATAAGCTTTTGTTTAATGAAACCTAAAAAAAACCCCTTTGATATCCCTTCTGTGTTAATTCTAACTTGCACAAGGCAGTCTATTTAGGTCAGCTGGGGGCCCTTAGAAAATTAGAAAAGCCACATGGCAGCTGATTTTCTCCAAACATTAAGCAGCTGAGGCCTAATTCTGTAGATCCTATTCACTGGCAGACCACTGGAACAAGAGGGGCTAATTTGGAAGAAAACATCCATGCAGTCAGGAGTGAAAGAAGATGAGAGGGGGAGGAAGAGGCGACAAAATCATGCCATATATTGTGAGATTGAATAGCTCCTTCATAATGCATTTCAGTTGGCTCCCAATCAGTTTAAAAGATTTTAATTTAAAAAAAAAAAAACTACGACAATAGATATGAAGTTACAGTCCACACCTTCAGGCTCCATTAGTTTGATCCAAGCATTTTGACTGTAATTAAAGTAAATCCACAAAGCAGAGGAAACAGTAACAGGGTGCAGTAACCCCAGAGGTGTCTTGCATGAGTGATAAGAGGGCACCTTCCTTGGAAGTGGTATGGTAAGATGCCATCCCTGTTCTGATCACGAGTCACAGTTGCCTAACCAATGATGTAGATTCAAGTCAACTGAATTGGATTCAAATCAGACTCAAGCTGCTTCAGTAACTTGATTTGGACTCTGCAATAAATGACTCAACTTGACTTGAGACTTGTATATTTTTACTAACCAGTTTTCTGGTCTAACTTCATTCAGAAGCTTATTGCCTAACATGTTTGCTCTTCCTTGTTAAGAAACATGCCCTGAGCTATGAGGACAGTTTTGCCTTCTGCTGCTAGGAAAAGCTTTAGAAGGCCCCTCTACTGTGCAGTGGGGCCAGAATACTGAGTAGACTTAATTTTTTTTTTAAATTGCACTCTTGATAAATTGTCTATGATATATATTTTTGTTTACCTAACTTTGCACATGGCTACATGAATTTCTAGTTATTGAGACTCAGCTTCAGATCTGAAGGTTGAGACTTGGAATAAAATACACCATGCCATATATATAGCCCTATCCCTCCCCACTGATGCTTCCATTTCAGGGTGACCTTCTGAAAGGGAGAGCCTCTACTCTCAGTGGAGACTCTCCTATTTTGTGTGTGTGTGTGTGGGGGGGGAGAGACATGAAGGTTAGAATCCTGGGAAATCTGAACTCAGAATTATGTGGGAAGCTTCCACTGTGTCAATGAGCAGATTTGGTTTCCTGATTGCCAATCACAGTTCAGGAAGACTTTGAGGGAGGACTGCAGGGAAAGGGGAGAATATTAAAGCAGGAGTGAGTGATTCTGAGTTTACTGGTTCAAGGAGAGGTTTGAGTTGAGGGAGAGGTCTTGAGAGATGGTCAGATAGGGAATCTGGCTTGGTTTTAAGAAAGTCTGAGAAGTATTCTGACAAGCCAATAGGGAAACTGGGAAGAGAGACAAAGGTTCTTAGTATGGTTAGATAAGGATTCTGACTAGATAAGGAAGTGTACTTGAGTCAGTGGAAACTTTGAGAAGCCTGCAACTATTATTTTAAAAGTAACCACAGGTTATTGACAAATAACCTGACTGCTCCGTAACAGGATGCAGCTAAGTTGCGGGATGCAGGCGAGTATTATTGCATGTGATTTGATGTTGCTGCTGCCACCAGGCAGCTACATCCCAGCTGCTTTGCGGGTTCCAGGTGCACTTCAGAGGCCGCTTTTCAAAGCTGGTAGCTTTCCGACTTTGGAAAATGGCCTCTGAAGTGTGGCTGGGACTCAGGATGTAGCTGCCCAACAGCAGAAGTGGCAGATTATGTGCAATAATACCAGGCTGCATCATACAACCTGGCTGCATCCTGTTAGGGAGCAGTCAGGTTATTTGTCAATGTGATAATCTCCTAAATTGGACTATTTTACTTAAACTACTTTCTTACTAAACGTTATTCAATAAAGTTAACATTATGGTCCCGTCACACCTCCATAGACAAAAGCCATTCCCCACATGTAAAAGGCAGTGAAACTAGTGGTAGGAAGAAGGGCTAGTAAGTTCATTCTTGTTCCTTCTCCCCACAGATTCACTGTAGCTACATTCAGAATGCACGAATAAGCTTTATGGTGTGACCTTTTAAAATGAATGAAATGCAGTTTGGAAACAGGGGGTTAGCTCTCTGCAAACAAATAGATGGAGTGTGCAATTTGTGTAATTAAACAGATAAATCTCAGCAAGCATATCAGAAAGATTGTTCTTTGCGTCTTGAAAT
Organism: Urosaurus nigricauda; assembly: GCA_034509955.1. Lineage (NCBI taxonomy): Eukaryota > Metazoa > Chordata > Lepidosauria > Squamata > Phrynosomatidae > Urosaurus > Urosaurus nigricauda. The sequence goes on from JAOEGL010000003.1 coordinate 91,967,460, forward strand.
GAAATGCTTTTATTTTTATTTTTTGGTGTATCGTACACCTTACAGTTCACAGATTTCGATATACTAGTCCCTGCAGTCCCTACTGTTACTCCACACTGTGACCTGAATCCAATAATTATTCTGACATCCAAAATTATTCTGACATCTCCAGTCCTCCAGTCCCAAGAGTACAAGGACATCCTTAGACATCTAGGCGCAGCTCTGTTACTGTTAATGAGTGGCCAAGGACTCTTTCAGACGTGGGAAATTGGAAGTATAATGCAAGGGCAATCCAAACGCAATCCTGGGGTTTCACGTTATTGCGAATTAATTCTTCTCACGCAATTTCGGGCAAAAGGGAAGCCACTCCGAATGCAATCATGGGTTTTGCGTTATTGCGCATTAAAGGTTCTCACGCAATTTCGGGCAAGGAGGGGTTATTTCCAGGTAATGGGAAGACATTCCGAACACCTTCCAAACGCAATGGGGATTCACGTAAATTCGCTAAACTAGCGAATTTACGTGAATCCGAATGGGCTCCATTCGGATTTGGGAGAAATTCCTCCCGTTTGAGAGGAGGTGCCTGTGAGTCATCTGGCTGACCTTGTGCACTGGGGCTGAAGGAATTGCAGAAAGAGGTACAAGTTACCTGTTTCTGCAAAGTACTAAAAATGCTTACACTGGTGCGTAACCAGGGCCCTGTCTGCACTGGCCATAAGTATGGGGCCAGTCTGGAGCATTGTGCTCCAGAACTTGCTATGGATTGGATATGATGGTGGCTACACACACCAGCCTGCCTTCCACAGGCTGCACTTTGCCCACCCATGCAGTACATGAAAAGTCTTACAGTACTTGGAATGAGTCATCCATAGTGATAATGAGGAATCAGCAATGTTCCTTTACAAAAATAACATAATAACCATAAAAGCAATTACTTTTTCAGTGTCATGAGTAATGATTTTTACACATTAGCCATTGTTGATGGGCTAGTGGGGAGGGGAGAGTTGCCACATAACCTAACTATACAATGCAGGGTTGACAAGTAGATCTACCATCACTGGGGTGACCAAGCCACCCTGGATTCTACCATCACTCCTCTGGCAGTTGCTCTGAGTTGAGTGTAGTTCTGCCAGTGCCCAACTAGGGCCCAGTGCAGGCAGAGCACCCATTCAGAGTAGCTGCAGAAAGAGAAAGGGTAAAATCCAGAGTGCATTCTCCACTCTTGCACTGCCAGATCCACCATCTGCCCCACCTGAGTGAGGCTATAGGATTTTGTTTTGCCTTTGTTTTACTGTGAAACAAGGACCTGCACAGGTCCAAGCAGCCCAAGGCCTTGTCTACATTTCTTCCTAGAGTATAATAGTCCACAGCAGACAAGAGCAATGTAATAGCCCTGCTATTCTAGGAAGTGTGGATGGAAGCCACAGGTCAAACTTCTGGAAGTGACTCAAGCAATATACCATTCAAGGAACTGTGGCTGGGGGCTGCCTGTCATGCTTGTTGAAGTAGCTAAAGCATTGTATCACTCCAGTTTAACCTGAACCTGTGCATATGCACATGCCACTGACTTTTGAACTGAACTCAGAAAGTTACTTTTTAAAGGTAGTTCATGGACCATTACAATGTTGCAAATTTAATTTGTCATTATTCATTACAGTGTTTTAATTGGTAATTTGTTGCTCCTATTGCAGTTGTAGTTGTTGTTGTTTTAAGAACTCTAGGGTTAATAAGTTGTTGCTGTTTTGTGCTTTCAAGTTGTTTCTAACCTATGGTGCCCCTGAGGCAAATGCATCATGTTTTCTTGGCATGACTTGTTCATCAGGGGTTTGCCTTTGCTTTCCTCTGAGGGTGAGAGAGTGTGACTTGACCAAGGTCACACTGTGAATTTTCATGGCTGAGTGGAGGACCCTAATCTCCAGAGTTTTAGCCCAACATCCAAAACATTACACCACAATAGCTCTTGAGGGTTAATAAAAAATGTCATAAAACCTGGGAAGGTCAACTCAAAATGCCTCTAAAATGCCTTTTTAAAGAAAATCCTATTTCTTTAAAAAACATTCTTATTTACTTGAAGTCGAAGGCTTTCATGGCTAGCATCCATAGATTTTTGTGGGGTTTTCGGTTTATATGGTCATGTTCTAGAAGAGTTTATTCCTGACATTTCACCAGCAGCTGTGGCTAGCATCTTCAGAGAATGCTGGCCTGAAGAAGAATTGGGTGTGTGTATGTATGTGTATATATATATATATATATATATATACTGTGTGACCCTGGGTAGGGAGGAGTGATTTGCATGTTAATCTGTGTATTGTTCTGTTGCTAATGGCAGGCCTCAGGGAGGAAGGATATGCAAAGAGTATTAGTGTCTGCTTGATTAGTGTTCATTGACTGCTGGGAAATCTCCTGACCCTGGTTTCTCATTTGCATTTGCTGAGTCTCAATCTTGTTGTTTTTCAGGACTGGCAGCCAAACTTTGTTTACTATCAGGGTTTCTTCTTTCCTGTTGAAGTTATCCAGTTGTTTTCAATGGCTTCCCTGTGCATGGTCCAGAATTTCAGTGTTTTCAAACAGCATTTTATGCCCAGCATGGTTTATAATATATTCTGCTACTGCTGATTTTTCCGGCTGACCCAGTCTGCAGTGTCTCTCATGTTCTTTGATTCTTGTTTGCACATTGCAGTTGATGGTCCCTATGTAGACTTGTCCACAGCTACATAGTATGCAGTAAATTCCTGCGGCTGTGAGAGGGTCTCTCTTGTGCTTGGCTGAGCATTTTTCTTGGTTGGTTTGTAAACCATTTGGAGGTTGTGTTTCCTCACCACTTTCCCTATTCTATCTGTAACTCCTTTGATGTATGGTAAAAATACTTTCCCTTTGGGTGGTTGTTTGTCTTCCCTCCTCTGGGTTTTTCTGGGCCAGGCAGCCCTTCTGATGTCTGCACTAGAGTAACCATTGGCCTGTAGAGCCCGGCCCAAGTGCTTCAGTTCATCTTCCAGAGAAGTGGGGTTCACAGATCCATTTTGCCCAGCCTACCAGTGTTTTTATTGTGCTTCTTTTTTGTCCTGGCTGATGGTTGGAGTTCTTGTGCAGGTATATGTCCATATGTGTAGGTTTTCTATATACTGTTTGGCCCAAATGTTGGTTTGGTTTACGGATGACTAGGACATCTAAGAATGGCAGCGTTCCTTCCTTTTCTTTTTCCATTGTGAATTGGATGTTAGGGGGGATGTTGTTCAAGTGGTTCAGAAACACAGCCAGATCTTCTTCTCCATGGCTTCAAATGGTGAAAGTGTCATCCACATATCGGAACCATATTATGGGCTTTTTGGGTGCTGTTTCCAGGGCTTACTTTTCAAAGTGTGCCATGTAAAAGTTTGCTATCACAGGGCTCAGAGGGTTTCCCATTGCAGAGAGATGGGGTAGCAATGGGAAGCCCTCTGAGCTTCCCATTGCACAGATTAACAGACTAACAATACACTTCCCAATATACAGATTAACATGCAAATCACTCCTCCCTACCCAGGATCACATAGTATCTATCTATCTATCTATCTATCTATGCACACACACACACACACACACCCAACTCTTCTCCAGGCCAGCCTTCTCTGAAAATACCAGCTACAGATGCTGGTGAAATGTCAGGAATAAACTCTTCTAGAACATGGCCATGTAGCCCAAAAAACCCACAAAAATTGAATCTTATTTATGTTACTTTTGAAATCTAACTTGTTTCCAAAAAGTTACAAGAAGTAACTATGCTTCTTGTAACTTACTACATCTGAGTTCTGTTTTTTGAAAGGTTTTTTGAATTCTTCTTTCAATAATATTCATCTCATTTAAATTGCAGCTGCTCCATATTTTAAATAAAATGGGTACCATCTATAGTACTGGGACTGTGTGCAAGCCATCTGATCCTTTCACCTGTTTACCCCTGGAACCAGGTACAGTAGAAATACTAAGCATCTCTTGTAGTCCTTTATGTATAGACTACAACTACTGAAACAATAATAAAATGAATTTTAAAAAGGATGTTGTTTTTTATGCTTACAGATCACTTTCCAGTAAAATTTTCTGGCCCTGGAGCTGCCCCGAATTATCCTGTTACCTCTACACTCCATAATGATGCTAAGTGGCTGTCTACCTATACATCCCCACTGCTGTTGCAGGTGGAAGTCACTTCTATCAGGCCACAAGTTGCCCAGAATCAGTCATGTGGCTGCCTGGGTACCTTGTTATGACCTCAGAGGGAGTGACTCACACCAACAGTGGCAGTGGTGCATGACACAGCGAGGACTTATTTGTAGACAGCTGCCTGGCATCACTACAGAGTGCTCCAGGTTTACCTGCAAAATTTGGAGCAAAAGCTGAGCTTCTAAAATCCAGTTTAAGGGAGGAATAGGGTGGATTTGGTGTGGAACTTTTCACATAGTGAGACAGTCCACACTCGAATTGGTGATTTGGCTCTGCATTGTAAAGACAGGTTGCCGTGAGGACAGGTGAGGCCATTTTATTTAGCCCATGCAGACAAGCCTTGGGACAAGTCTGTTAAGAGGTGGGAGAGCTCTAGCCTTCTGGATGTTGCTGAATTCCCAACTCCCGTTACTCCAGCCACTAGCCCTTGCTGGCCAGGGCTAATGGAACTTGGAGCCCAAGAGCATCTGGACAGCAACAAGGGTTTTGTTTGTTTACTGTTGAGTTGTAGGCTACTTCAGACATTGACTTATTTTAGGTGTACGCCTTGGTTAAATGAATCCTGAAAATGAGAGTATACAAATCAGAAATATGAGGAGAGCTTGGAAACAATTTCCTCCTGGGTATGCTCTTCTAAAAGTGCTGATTGTAGCCCTTTATTGCATATATACTAGCTGGCAAGCCTGATTTGCTGAATAACGGGTGAAGACTGGCCCAAGGGAAATTGATTCCTACTGTTTGTCCTGCTGTTATTTACTTGGGCTGGGTCTCAGGCCGATGTATTCTCCCATCTAGCCATGCTGGATGGGGATTCAAGGGGTTGTAATAAAAAGAAAAAAGAAAGAAATGTTATGAGCTCTAACCATAGATCACGTTGGGTGTTTTTAGTGAACAACATGAACAATATTTTGTAAAATAAGTACATTAAGCCCTCCATTTCCTTGTTTCTGTATCGACAGATTCAACCATCCACAGCCTGAAAATATTTTTTAAAAATCCAAAAAAACCAAATCTTGATTTTGCCATTTTATATAAGGAACAACATTTTATTACACCACTGGATATAACAGGACTTGAGCATTAATGAATTTGGGTATCCACATGGGGTCCTTGAGCCAAACCCTAATGGATACCAAGGGCTCACTGTAAATGAACTAATATTTTTATTTTTATTTTATTTTTTGCATTCTAGTCAGTGATGCATTCAAGTCTTTTAGTTCAAATCTGAAGTCTACCTTCAAACCTCAACTCAAGTCAGCGAAGTGACTTGAGTCCGACTCTTAAGTCCGAGTCAATTGACTCAAGTCTACATCACTGATTCTAGTATATCTACTTGGCTGAACCATGTGATTATAAGAGAGATAATTCATCACACATTGTTGAGATCACAGTTGCTTTAGACTGCAGAGTGTACAGCAGGGATGGGAATCATGCAGCTCATGCTATAAAACTCCCAAGTCCCATCCCCTCTAAACTAGCGGAGCCAATAGTGAGTAAAGCTGGGAATTCTATTTCTGTGGGCTGAATGTGGTAAAAGGTTTTTTTTTTTGAAAGCTCCATAACTGATCTGACTTAGCAGACGATTGCAGATGATTTAAATAATATAATCATTAGTAGGTTAAGTGTTGGACTATGGTTCTGGGAGACCAGGGTTCAAATCTCCGCTCAGCCATGGAACCCACAGGATGCCCTTGGGCAAGTCACAGTCTCTCAGAGAAAGGCAATGGCAAACCCCCTCTGAACAAATCATGTCACGAAAACCTTGTGATAGAGTTGCCTTAGGGTCCCCATAACTCAGAAATGACTTGAAGGCATACAACACCAACATCAAACATATTAAACTAGGAATTTGTCTAGCTGAGATTCTATTACACTCCAGCAAAATTCTGATTTTAAATGTGTATAAACCTGATTTCATGGCAACAGGCTTGGATGATATAATGGCAAAGAGCACTGACTACTCAGAGAGATTATGGGCTTGGCAAGGCTGGAGAGCTGATGTGGGCAAGAGAATGAGGCCTTTGTATGAAGGTTATGTCGAACTGAACAATGAGGCTGCAAGAACTAATGGTAAGTTTCAATAACATCAATGGTTTTAGGTTGCTGCTTTTCTATACCTGTTATTCAATACCTACTGTATTATGCTTGACTTTCACTGACTTTTATACTGCAAACAAGAATTTGTAATTTATGTCCCATTCCCATCCCACCTTTGAGATTATAATATTTCAAAGGAAGGTTCGTGGGTCTTCTCTGATAACCACCTAGACAAGCCTTCCCAACATGGGGCTCTCTAGCTAGGTTGGAATACAATTCCCATCATGTGCCAGTCAGAGCTGTAGACCTTACATCTGAAGGAACCCAGACTGAGAAAGGCAGGTCTACAATCACCACGTTATCACATATTTTCGCACCATCCTCATTGTTGTTGTTGTTATTTATTATGTATTTATATCCCACCAGATTGAGACTCAAAGCAGTTTACAATAACTTAAAAAGCACATACTGGTAGTTAAAAATTCAAAAAGTACAAATATTTAGAAGAGATTAAGCAATAAAAAATTAAAACCAGATTTAAAAAAATACACTATTAAATACACATACGCATACACCTAGTGAGGTTGCCTGTTTAACTTCTCTGGAAAAAGAGTTCCAGAGCCTGGGGGCAGCCACTTAAAAGACCCCCTCCTATCTTTCCTCCAAATGTACTCATAAGGGTGGTGGGACAGAGAGAAAGGCCTCCACAGCATGTTCATAAAGAAAAACATGGTCCTTCAAATAACCTTGACCTGAGTCATAATGGACTTTATAGGCAAAATCAGCACTTTGAATGATGTCTGGCAACCAGTGGAGCTGTTGCTACAAGGCAGCTGGCTCCCTGTAACCAACCCCAATTAATAATAATAATAATAATAATAATAATGTTTTATTTCTATGTCCCGCCTCTCCATAGATCAAGGCGGGATTGTAGCAATTTAAAATGCAAAACATATACATACAATTAAAAACAATTCCAATATAACATTATAACAACATCATAAAATTCAGAATATACCTTTCCAATAGATAATTTAAATCGTAGTAAGACAATGCAATGTTCAGTATCAGTGGTTGGTAGTCTGCTCTAGTGCAGTCCTGTACGTCATTAATTATAATATATCTGGTGGATAGGCCCGCCAGAAGAGATCCGTCTTAAGCGCTTTCTTAAAAGCATCTAAGGTGGTAATAAGACGGATCTCCTCCGGCAGGTCATTCCATAGTTTTGGGGCTGCAACTGAAAATGCCTTGTGTGTAGTAGACACCAATCTCGTATTTTTAATTTCAAGCAGATTCTTCCCTGTAGTTCTAAGAGTGCGGGGCGGATTATATAGGGAGAGGCGTTCCTTCAAATAACTCGGGCCCAAGCCATATAGGGCTTTAACGGTAATAACCAACACTTTGTACTGCGCCCAGAAGCTAATCGGCAGCCAGTGTAAAGATTTTAATACAGGGGTAATATGCTCCATTCTAGGAGCCCCCGTAAGCAATCTGGCTGCTGCATTTTGGACTAATTGAAACTTCCAGACTTGATACAAAGGTAGCCCCATGTAAAGTGCATTGCAGAAGTCTAAACGAGAGATTACCAATGCATGTACCAATGTTTCAAGGTCCTCCTTCCCCAGATAAGGGTGCAGTTGGTGTATCAGCCGAAGCTGGTACCACACACTCCTGGTCGTCGCCTCCACCTGAGAAATTAACAATCTGGCTGCAGCTCTTTGGAGCAATTGCTTTCCAGACATACTTCAAAGGTAGCCTACATACAGCACATTACAGTAATCCAACTTGGATTAACTAAGGCATGTGTCACTATGGCCAGATCTGACTTCACAAGGATTGGGCGCAGCTGGTACACAAGCTTCAACTGTGCAAATGCACTCCTGGCCACCACTGAAACCTAAGCTTCCAGACTCAGGTTTGAATCCAGGAGCACGCACAAGCTGTGGATTTGTGTCTTCAGGAGGAGTATGACATCATCCACCACACACTCAATCGTTATTCCTTGATCTCCCTTTCAACAGATGAGGAGCACCTATGTCATGTCTGGATTAAGTTTCAATTTGTTTACTTTCATCCAGTCCATTACAAGCCTCCTTGGCTTATGATGGAAAGGAGTAATAGAGTAGGGTGTCATCTACATACTGATGGCACTGAACCCCAAAACTCTAGACAACCTCTTCTAGTGGTTTCATGTGTACCATGGAAGACAGAACCAATCCTTGAAGGATGCCACAGACTAACGACCAAGAGGTTGAACAGGAGTCCCTCAACTGCACCTTCTGGATTCACCCCTCCAGGAAGGAACAGAGCCAATGTAAAACAATATCCCCAAGTCCCATCCCAGCAAGACAACCCAGCAGAATACCCTGGTTAATGGTATAGAAAGTCACCAAGAAGCAGTACAACAGGAACACACTCCCCCTGTCTAATTCTTGTCCAAGGCTGTCTTTGTCCCATAACCATATGTGAAATCAGATTGGAATGGATCAGGTTAATCCACTTCATTCAGAAACCCCTAGAGCTGGGAGGCCACCACACACTCCAGAACCGTGCCTAAAAATGAAATATTAGAGACTGGCTGATAATTGTCTAGCATGGTAGCATCCAGGGAGGGCTCTTATTATTATTATTTAGTAACGTTTGTATAACAGCCTCCTTCAGGCAAGCTAGAACTCTGCCTTGTTTTAGAAGAGCCAGTCCTCTTCTTGCTTTTTAAATAAGCCATGAAGGACAAAGATTTAACATACATGGGGTGGCTCTCATCTCTCCAACAATCCATTCCACATCTTGAGTTGCACAAACTAAAATGTATCCATTGTCACTGGACAAGCAGGGATCAAAGTTACATCCACTGCATTTATATAAATTATAGTACCAAGTCAGATATACTGCATTGCTCCTCAATCCCATGATATAATTTTTACGATAATATGACTGTCTCCATGACTGTTTTTCAGGTTATGCTGACTATGGAGATTACTGGAGGGGAGATTATGAAGTCGATTCCCCTGAAGTGTATCGATACCAGCGTGCACAGCTGATTACTGATGTGGAAAACACGTTTGAACAAGTAAAATTTGGTTTAAATAGCTGACACTCTGTTCAGACCTGACTAGCTCTTAAATTGGCCTGTCACATTGTGGGTGAATGGGGAACTGAATGGCCAAAGGGAGTACCAGATCATTACTTATGCAAGAATGGGAAAAGTACAGCCACCACCGTACCAGGAGATATGTCAACAAAAAGCCCAAACAGTACTCTGACAAAAAGATTGCTTTTTCTTTCTTTCTTTCTTTCTTTTTTTTTTTTTTTTTTTTTTTTTGCTTTGCTTTACTACACATGGACCTCAAGACATCAGTTTGAGTGTCCCACCCACCCACATGTCAGACCATAAGGGGAAATGGAACTTGTTCCACATGGACCTGGCTCTTGAGAAAACTATGAAATCTTAGCATGTTTTAGAATAGGAGACTGTAGAAGTCTGGTGGAGGCTGACATGGATTTCATCTCTTCATTTGAAATGCTATTTTGTGCAAGAAGCTTGGAAAGACTCTTTCAAGTGCAAGAAATGCACACTTTAGTGCAAGAAATGAACACTTTAGTAATACAGGAAATATCCTGTTGAATTTGCCCTTGGCTTATTGAAATCCTAGAATAATCTGTCTGAACATGTTCAACACAGAATACTGGCATACCATACCATACCATACCATACCATACCATACCATACCAGGCTTATAACAGATCATACCAGGCATACCATATCTGACTTTGAACGGTTCAAGCCTTATGTTCTTATGGCCCATCCCCAGTTATCCTTCTTCTATGGTTCACACTAGGAATTTACAAAAAGAAATAAAACCCAACAACAGTCAGGTTGGGAGGCCAGGAATCAAACACAATTACCCACGAATTTCAAAAACACTTTGCAACCACACATAACAAATTTTATAGACACAAAAACTAAAGAAAACTTTGAAGCATCTTTAGGATAAATAAATATACCATCCCTCAATCATGGCAAATATCAGACTCATTTTGTCAAACAATTGTCTTTCCCATTGCTGTAGGAATATCACTGAACCCACAGTTTCTCCTGTATAGACATAAGAGAAATAATGGCTAATCTCAACCTAAGATGGCAAATATTTGGAGAAATAATACAGTTTGTAACAATGGTGACACCATTACATAATGCACTGCCTGAACCCTTCTGTTTTAATCTGGTGATATGTGGAAGAGAACCTTCCTTTATAACTGCCTTCTCCAAACTGGACCCATAAAAAGAGGAGGTGTTCTCCCAGCCCCCCAGATGGGTCCCTCTCCAGTAGGGAACTATGGTTGTGTTCACACTGGAGAAATAAACCAGTTTAAGTGCCATGGCTCAATGCTGTGAAATTCTGGGAATTGTAGTTTGTTGTGGGCCCAGAGCGGAGCAGAGCTCCACTCTGGGCCCCACAACAAACTACAATTCCCAGAATTTCACAGCATTGAGCCATGGCACTTAAACCTGTTTATTTGTCCAGTGTGAACACAGCCTATGAAAAAGGGGGTCTCTTTCACACTAGACAGTTATGACAGTTTTCATCCCACTTTAATTGCTGTGGTTTCTTCTACAGAATCCTGGGATCTGTAGTTGTGGAGGTACTAGAGTTATCTGGCAGAGATTTCTACATAAATCATGCAACTCCAGATCCCAGAATTCCATAGACACTTCAAGTGTTATCATTATCTAGCATGAAAAAGATCAGTAGAGGAAACTGTTTTGGTGTCAATTAAACATTTTAATGTCCCTGTGTGAATTTAAGTGAATTTAGGAAATAAAACGAGCAGTGTGGAGGACTCAGTCCAGAGAGTGGCTTGCTTGTAAATTACAAAAATAAAGTAGGAGTAGGATACTCATGGTCCTCCAGATGATGCTAGACTGCAACTTTCTTAATTCTTAGCCAAGGGTGCTGGGAATTGCAGTCCAACAATATTTGATGTAATACAAAGCATTCATCCCTGAAGCAAGATTTCCCTGCATGGATTTTATTTATCTTGAGCCTTTGTATATGCCATCATCATCATCACCACCACCACCACCACCACCACCACCACCTTTGCCCTTGATATGGACATGATAGTGGCTTTGGCTGGTGCCACACTGCAGGAATAAAGCAGTTTGACACCACTTTAACTGCCATGACTAAGTGCTATAGAATTTGAGGATCTGTAGATTTGTGAGCTATTTAGCCTTTCCTGTCAGAGAGCTTCAATGGCCCACCAAAGAGGTGACACCAGTGGTGCATGTGCATCATTTCACCTTCAGCCAGTTACCATATTACCATCTTCGGTATACTGTCACATGTTTAGTATATTTACTGGCCATTGACTGAAATAAACAAATATATGTATGCATGTATGTATTCTGTATAACCTACTTTTCCCAAAGTTGATGCAAGGAAGGATAGGGAAATGTTTGATATGATTTCAAGCTGACTAGGATGGAAACACTAATGAAAACCTTGCATTTCCCAGTGAGACAAATTAAATGGAATTATTCTGGTTGTTGCTGTTTTCCAGATAAAACCCTTATATGAGCAGCTGCATGCTTATGTGAGGCACAATCTACAGAAGGTCTACGGCTCAAAGCGCATTGACCCCAAAGGATGTCTTCCTGCTCATTTACTTGGTATGAAAATGCATCATTAGAAGCCCTGCCTGTTATGTGTCACAAAGGCAGACAACACTGGTCTGGGAGGCTACATGTAACAGGCAATATATTGCTATTTTCTTCCTACTTCTCAGAGTACGAAGGCAGTGCTGGTTGGGTTTTGCTTCCTCTGAAGAAGTCACTAAAAGATTTAACTTTGATATGTGAAAATTATTTACAAATATACAAGTAGAAAAGTGAATGGTAGTATGACCTTCCACATGTTGTTGGGCTACAACTCCATCATCTCTGGGTATTGTACTTGATGGGGATCCTGGGAGTTGAAATCCAAGACCATCCAATTGGCTCAAGTCCCTTCTCCCTAGCATTACAGTGGTGGTTTGCAATGTCTGATCTTCCAAATGTTTGGAGCTTCAGCACCCAGCGTGGCTATTAGTAAATGATTGTGGGAGTTGAGAACATCTGGAAGATCACTGGTCTCACCTACCATGAAGTAAGGGTATAGAAGAAGCAACGTACACACTCTTGCCATGTTAATTATTTGTTACCTTGCACAAGGTCTTCAGAAAGGGGAACACTGCTCTGTTGTGTCTGTCCAGCTTCACATTCACAACCCTCTCACTACCTCCATTCTGATCTTATTCTCAAACCTGATGTTTCTTTGCATATATGGTTCACATCTGTCCCCTCCCCTCAATGGTGGTAAGAAGTGTTATCATCTTCCAAATTTCTTTGGTTCTTACTATTCAATGGTTATTAGCCTCAGTTGAAGACATACCAACACCAATTCTAAGCTTAAGGTGGCATTCTACTTGGCAAAACGAATGGCAGGAACACAGAGCAATTGCTTTATCACACCAGGGGGCAAACAGGATTTAAACGAGGGTTAAACAAGAATTAAACAGGAAATGTCATGTGATAAACATAGAATCATAGAATCATAGAGTAGGAAGAGACCACAAGGGCCATCCAGTCCAACTCCCTGCCATGCAGGAACATAGGGTATTTCCTGTTTAACTCTCATTTAAATTCTGTTTGCCCCCTAGTATGATAAAGTAGCAAGACAAAACAAGATTATAACTATTCATTGCCTGATTTCTTTCTCGTGTCACATGCCCTTTTGTGTGCTCAAGGGGAAGAATTTTGCCACATTAATGCTTTTCTAAATCACATGAATCATTTTGAACAGGGCAACTGGGATCTTTGATATGGGAACAATGGAGATAAGTGTCCTTTTCAAGATTAGTACTAGGTGGCACATGTCTTAGTTGTATCTGGTTGGAATCAGTATTTTTCGCTTTATGTTCTTGTTTACGAGAAATAATCACCTTTGCTTCTTGGTACCTACCTATTTATCCATTAAGGTTTCCATAGCAGGGAATTTGCAAGGTAACAAGTTGCAGAGAAAGACAAGAAGATGTCTTTTATGAGTAAGCAAAGTACCGGATTATCTTTAACCATATGCTCTAACATTTCATAGATAAAAACCAGGATACACATGACCAACATCTGGCCAAACATGAGAATGTGGTGAAGATGGCAAAAGTTATTTATGAGGAGAAATGTACAAACAAGGAGCGGATGCAGTAGTTTGCTTTTGCCTCAGCCTACTTGGAAGGGGAAGATACTGAATCCTTTTCCCATTGGGTTAATTGAAAGCAAACTACTTTTGCACAAAGTGGCAAATGTGGAAGAAGAGAGAGAAGTTGAAACATTTTAAAAACAGCTGAAAAAGTAGGATGAGAGAGGATTAAATGGGACTCTCTATGTCAAATCATGACATGGATTGTATGTTTTTAATAGCGTAGAGCTATACTATTGTTTTTGCATGCCTTCAAGTCATTTCCAACCTATGCACCCCTAAGACAAACCTTTCTTGGCAAGATTTGTTCAGATGGGTTTTTCTTTTCCTTCATCTGAAAGGGTGACTTGCCCAAGGTTACCCAGTGGGTTTCCATGGCCAAGCAGGGATTCAAACACTGGTCACCAGAGTCCAACACTCAGACCATCAAACACTGGCTCCTGTAGAGCTATAGCCAGTGTTTTTTCTTGTTGAAGTGTCAGATGGGGCAAATTTATCAAGATGTTTCAGTATACTTTGCTGTAGTTCACAGAATTATTAAAAATGTATCTAGCCACAATCTTTGGCAATTGAAAACAGCAGGTATTACTCATTTTGTTTTTACGAGAAATTCTCCTTTTTCTTTTGAAGGTGATATGTGGGGAAGATTTTGGACAAATTTATACCCATTGATGATTCCCTATCCAGCTAAACCAAATATTGATGTATCCTCTGCAATGGTGCAAAAGGTAGGCTATGTACATGGGTACCAACTGTTAATATGATAGCAACACTTGGTTCCTGACGTTTAACATGATATTATACCAAACGTTTGAATTCTAAAAGGCAGTTCTTGATAGCATTGTTATTTTCTTAATACTTGATAATTCTCTGTCTAGCGTAGGTGTATAAACAAAGCAGTGTTGCTTATGGAGCACCTGTTGCTTATGGAGCACAACAGGGAGGTATCAGTTTGTTTTTCAGAACTACAACAAAATGCTGGCTCTCTACTTAGGGCGACATTGAAAAATTCAGTAGAGGATGGGAATTGAATAGTATATATGTTGCTGCAAAATTTTGTTGCAGGTCTGACTTTTATTTTATTATCATTCATTCTTCACATTTTGGGACCTCCCAATAACTGAATTTTTCTGTGTAGTATACAAGAAGAATTTGTATCACTTTCATCTAGGGCTCTGTAGGGTTGGGTTGGTGTCATCTTAGTCCATATTTCTACTCTCCCAAATTCCTCCTTTCCCTCTTCACATGACTTTGTAGAACTTATAGTTTTTTTGCCTGCTTGTCAATTTTATCCAGAATCCCATTTTCTTATATTCTACACACACAGGTTTAATTTATTTCTACAAATGCCATGGATATTAATTAACTTTATAACCTGAATTAAACATAGAGACCTAAATCAAATTGATAATCCCAATTAAAATCCATCAAAGTATTTCAATAAGCATTGACTTACCCTTCATTCATTCATTGGTTCTACTGTAGCAAGGCTAGCAACAGGAGTAAAACTTTTAACTGGAGTAAAAACTTAGCCTTTTTGAGTCTCTATGTTGGGAGAAAGACAGAATATAAAATGATGATGATGACAGTGACGACGACGACGACGATGATATAAAATGATGATTCACTGGTTAATTTTATTCTCAAAATGTGTGCATATGTGTTTGCAGCCATGTGCATGTGCAGGGGTGCGCGCGTGTGTGTGTACAGCTAAAGATGCTGCACATACAGCTATGACCTCACGATTCAATTATTTTAAAGACTGGCAGTTAATAGTGAAATCTTTTTCAGAACTGGAATGTAACAACGATGTTTAAGGCTGCTGAGAATTTTTTTGCCTCAGTTGGACTCTATGAAATGACTGAAGGCTTCTGGAAGAACTCCATGCTTGTAGAACCAAATGATGGCAGAAAAGTTGTTTGTCATCCCACAGCTTGGGATTTGGGGAAATATGACTACAGGTACTGAAAACACAAAGATTTTTCTTTCTTTTCTGATTCCTGTGAAACGTATGCTTGGATACTGCACATAAATGAAAACACAGACACTTGTGGCCTGAAATCCTGCTGCAGCCATGCACTCATCCCAGAGAATCCCAGAACTAAATGTATCCAGCTTTAAAACTGGCAATTAAACTCTGAAACCACTTTATCTATCTTGGCTTCATCCCACGGAATCCTGGGAGTTGTAAATGTCATGAAGAACTTGTAGCGTAGTGAGGTTTTTCCTCCTTCATGTTTTGTTTTGTTTTTTAATTAGAATTACCATGGTATGATGCAAAAGGGCAATTTCATTGATGAACTATAGCACTGTAAGGAAAGAAAAACTTTAAAATGAAAGGAAAGAAAAGAAAAAGGGGAAATGTTTGTTCTGATATGTCTTGAAACTGAAAAGAAATCCACTTAGGAGTTTATCACACTAGGGGCCAATTTCGAAGTTAAAATGACATTGAAGTGGTAAAGCAAACTCGAGCCTTCATGAATTTAAAGCAAATTTAAAACAAATTTATAGTGGAAATGTTATTTCTCAATTAACATTCATGCATGATTTTGCAATTAAAGCAATTTCGAATTTATGCTTTCTGTAGAGATCTGAACTTGAAAGGATGTGGATTAATCCTCCTTTAAATCTAGTTTAACTGCGGGTTTTTCATGACGTCGTGTGAAATGTCGTCACATAATATCATGATTTCTGTGGGATATTTTTGGATTAACTCCTTGATCTCCCTAGTGTGATAAAGCTCTTAGAGTGGGAATAAGATATTGTAACTGGTGAAAAATGTGCAAGAAAATAGTTCAGCACAACAGCAAAGTTGGTTAGATTTTTTTAAAAAGAGAATTTCAGCAATAAATACATCATTATGATATAATTGCTTCATCTGGAAGAGCCCAATAATAATTTGCTGGGCTTTCGTGACATCCAAAAATTTGCAGCCACCTCATTCTGGCAATTTAATTGCAGTAGTACATCCGCTGTTAACTTCCTGCATCTTCTCACCCTACCTGTTCACCTTATATGCAGAACATTTTTGTAAGGAAAGCAGGCTTGGACACAGAAGAAGGAGGAGTGAGAATAGGAGAGAGGAATATTAACCATCTGAGATGACACTGTAATACTAGCAAAAAACCTCACAGAGCCTGAACAACTACTAAGGGAAATCAAAGAAGAAAGTGAAAAGGCAGGCTTTCTGTTTAATATAAAGAAAAGAAAAATAATGACTATGGAAATTTTACATAAATTCAAACTAGACAATGATGAAATAGAAATAGTAAAAGGGTTCTCATATCTGGGATCAAATATTGCTAGAAATGGGGACTGCAGCCAGGAAATCAGAAGAAGATTAAGAATGGGGAGGGCAGCTATGAAAGAAATGGAAAAGATCCTAAAGTGCAAAGATATACAACTCAGCATAAAGGTTAGAATCATTACAATGTATGGATGTGAGAGCTGGACAAAAGGATGGAGCTTAATATAGACAATAGGAAGAAAACCAATTCATTTGAGACATGGTGCTGGAGAAGAGTATTGAGGATCCCATGGACAGCCAAAAAGACAAATGAATGGGTCCTAGAGCAGACCATGTCAGAAATCTCCCTGGAAACCAGGATAATAAAACTTAATCTTGGGTACTTTGGACACATCATGAGGAGACATGAAACATTGGAAAAAACAATAATGCTAGGAAAAGTGGAGGGAAGTAGAAAGAGAGGAAGGTCACATGCTAGATGGATGGACTCTATTAAAGAGATAATGTGTATGGAGGAGTTTGCAAGACTTGGGAGAGCAGTAGAGGACAAGGGGTCTTGGAGATATCTCATCAGCAGGTTCACCATGGGTTGAGATTGATGTGAAGGCAGTTAACAACAACACAATGTACTGGGGTGGGGATGGGAGGGCTGACCTTGAAGACTTAGAAGCTGCAGCTACTGAAAAATTTAATAGCTAAGCTGCATAAGCCACATATAATAGCCATTTTAAAGGAAATACATTGGCTACTAAAATGCTTCTGGTCTGAATTCAAGGTGCTGGTATTGACATGCAAAATCCTAATGTTCATAGGATATTGTTATGTGAAGGAGTGCCTCTTCCTCCCCATGGTCTGAGTTTTGTTGGAGCAGCCTTCCTTGTGTCCTATCAGTCAGAGCAATATGTTCTCAGAGGACTTGAAAGAGGCCCTTATTTGCTGTGGCACCCAGTTATGGAATACGCTCCCCTTGAAGACACTGTTGGCATTCATGCTGTTGTCATTTTGGTGCCAAATTAAAATATGTTAATGGATTTTGTTATCCACGGAGGGTCCAGGAACCAAACCCCAGTGGATAACAAGGCCCCACTGTGTTACTTTCTTTTTATTTTCAAGTATACATATGTGGCCCTCTCTGGATCTGGGCCACAATGCACAGAGATATGGATTGGCTAAAATCTCCTCTCTGTATTTTCTTAAATACTCCCCACCCATCTGTGGATGACAAAAATAAGGGGGGAAGGTAAATCAGCTCTTACCAGTGTGAAGTGGACATGAATTGGATGGGAGAAGATAGAAACCTCTTCTACCAATAGACAGTGGCCTTGATCCATATTAAGGAACTACGAACGTACATGTTATAAGGAAGAGATCCTAAACATCATGTTACATATTTAAAGTTATGTACTGTTTAGCCTTTCATCTGTTAAACAAAAAGCTACAAAGAGATTGAATAGTAACAGATTTATTGTTGCATAAACCATCATGAACAATAGTTCATTTTGTCAGAGGCATGAAATACTATCTTGTATTTTGAAGTCTGTACTGCATTTGTCTGTAGGATCAAGATGTGCACAAAAGTGACTATGGATGACTTCCTCACAGCACATCATGAGATGGGCCACATTGAATATGATATGGCCTATTCCCACCTTCCCCTTTTGCTCAAAGGGGGTGCCAATGAAGGGTTCCATGAAGCTGTAGGAGAGATCATGTCACTTTCCGCAGCCACTCCAAAGCACCTGAAAGCTCTTGGCCTTCTGGAGCCATCCTTTCAAGAAGATAGTGGTAAGATGGCATTGGAAGTTATTGGCTGTTCTGGTAGTACAAGATTTCATAACTATTGTTAATATATCAGAATTGTATCAGAAAGAATTTTCCTTTATTTTTGAACCCCCCCCCCCCAAAGATCTCCTTGGCTGTATGTGCACTGCAGAAATAATCCAGTTTAACACCCTTTAAATGCCATGGGTCAATACTATGGAATTCTGGGAATTGTAGTTTGTTGCGGCACCAGAGCTCTCTGATGTAGGGCTGGAGCAAATGGGCAGGAAAATGTGCCTTGATCCTGGATTTTCTGAAAACAAATTTAAACCTCACTATCTGCACCGCCTGCTCCCAGTGTGGGCTGAATACTAATGGGCTGTTTGTACCATGTAGTGTCAAACTGCTCTGCATGGTTATATTTTTTTGTCACCTCCACACCATGCATGTACCCCATCATACAAAAAGACCTCCTCTGATCTCCAATTCTCTCCCTTTTCTTGCCCAAATGCCATCCCATTGGATGCCAATCTGTATGACCAATCACACAATCACACATGCAATGCACTGCCTGTACAGTGCATCCATGCATTAATGTGCCCAGTGATACATTGGCAAAGTATAATCATGGAGGCCCCCCCATACATGCTCCCTCCACACCATGCCCTGCGATTGGACTGTATGGTTTGTATATTGTCATTACATCCATTGCATTATTGGTAATCATGAACTGAATTTTCTGCCTTCTGTTCTTTTTGTTCTAGTTTTTAGCCCCAAACCACAGCTTCCTTTCACTTTCCAGCCAGTTTTGCCTTGTGCAGCATCTAAACACCTCATCTTCAAAGTGGTTAGAAGCTTCTTTATTTGGCCAGTGCGGACTACTCCAGAGAGGGCTAAATATATCACAAAACTACAATTCCCAGAATTCCATAGCGTTAAGCCATGGCAGTTAAAGTGGTGTTAAACTGGATTATTTCTGCAGTGCGGATGCAGCCCTAGAGGAAGATCTGTTTAGGAAGGATTAGGCATAATATACGTTTTATAATGACATTGGTTAGTCCAAAGCTTGGAAGTAACATGTTTTTAAAAAAACTTTGTCAGTAACTTTCAACATTTTAATAAGAAAGTTTAATAATAACTGGCTGCCGATCAGTTTCCAGGCACAGTACAAGGTGTTGGTTTTAACCTATAAAGCCCTACATGGCTTGGGTCCATCCTATCTAAGGGACCGCCTCTTCCCATACGAACCCCCCCACACACTTTGGTCCTCTGGGAGGAATTTGTTACAGCCCAGGAGGAACAGGTTGGTCCAGACCTCCCAGAGGGCCTTTTCGGCAGTCGCCCCCAAGCTTTGGAGTGGCCTGCCAGACGAGATGTGTCTTATTCCATCTATTGACAGCTTCCAGAAAGCCTTGAAGACGCATCTCTTTTGGCAGGCCTTCCCGGAAAATGTTTAACATTCCTGGCTCTAAACCTCCTACTAGTTCCTAGTCTCCATCCTGTTAAACAGCTCAGGAAAGTTTTTTAGCTTGACATTGTTGATTCTGTTTATTTGTAATTGTTTTAACTTGTTCTGGTTTAACCCTTTTTTAAGGGGGGGGGGAATTGGGATTGGATATCTTAATTGTGATGTTTTAAACTTCTCTTATACCCCACCCCGATTGCCTGTTCAGAGGGGCGGGCTAGAAATAAACTATTATTATTATTATTATAAAAATTATAAATGTTGTGCAACAGATAATACTTACTTTCTATTGGAAGACTTGGGCTGGGAGATTGTACATTTTTAGTGATTTTTTGCAAGGTGAAAAATATGAAATTGAGAAGGAGAGTAATGTATGCAAAGGGATCTTATAGCAGTTTATCTCAAAGGTGCTACAAGATCTCTTTGCATATTGATATTCCAGACTAGCATGGATATGTCTTTGCATGTTAATAATGGGTTATGTTACTCATAGAAATTAGCAGTCAATGAGAATATATGGAAGCATAACCATTCCAAGCACTGGGTTAAATATGGTACTTTTACAATGAATTGGTTGGCTTTCTGTAAATTATTGATGCTCCTTTTTTTTTTTGCCTTATTTTAATATTTTCCTGTATGTTATGATATCTGAAGAAACTTATATATTGACTCTCTCTCTTTGTCTTATTTTTCATATTTACATGTATAATAAAATTCATTATATTAATTGTTATCAGGAAGGCTTTTATACAGGGTGTGTGTACTAGTTATGTTTTTTTTTTAACTTTGGTATGTTTTATGCATTTTTGTATTGTTTTAATAAGATGATTTTAATTTTTTTAATTGTAAAGTTTTTAAATCTGTGATCCACCTTGGGTCCCTTTCCAGGAGAAAGGCAGAATATAAATAAATAAATAAATAAAAGCTTATGGGGATCACCATAAGTTGAAGGTGTAAACACACACACCACTCACACTGTTCTATCTGAAGAAAACTTTCACCATTAAACTTTTTGTACTGTACTTGCAAAAATAGCAACAGAAATAGCCAGTTTGGTGAAACGTGACTTTTAAAACTTCTACCAGACAACCTTTACATACAATTTTCATACAATCCTTTCATCCAGTTTTGCTTTTCATTTCAGAAACAGATATCAATTTCCTGCTCAAACAAGCCCTCACTATTGTTGGAACAATGCCTTTCACTTACATGCTTGAGAAATGGCGGTGGATGGTGTTTTCTGGGCAGATCCCAAAGGACCAGTGGATAAGAAAATGGTGGGAGATGAAGTAAGTCAAGGAAATGGTTTGAAGGGTCTGAAGAATTTCTGGAAATATATATATATATATATATATATATATGAAGTATGTTTTTAAAAGCCAAGTGACTATACTTTAAGACTGCCTATGCTAGCTAACTCCCTAATTTTACAAACGGTTTCATTTCTGTTATGAAAGTGTAGAAGGACCTATCTTCTAAGTATCTCTGCCAAAGGCACACACCTCTTTACATTATGGAGGTGATCAACATGTATATATAACAACAAATGTTATTATGATGCACTGTGTGCTTGCCTGTTTTTTATTCCAGTACATCAAAAAGCCAGGTCTAGGAAATGTTTTTTTCTGATGAATTCCAGAAGCTGAATTCCAGATTGGGAAGACTGCATACCAGCAGTTAGCAAGGCCAAAAGGACAGCATACAGCCAAAGGAAAATGGGCAGGGCCAGATTCTTATTTCCTCACCTGTCATACAAAACACAGCCCAGCCCTTATTCAGGAGTAAGCTGCTGTGCAACAATCTGCTGAGTGGCACCTCAGAGGTCACTTACATGCAACAGTTTCCCAGGCTGTAAACCAGATTTTAATTCTATGATAATGGGATCGTGTTGCAAAACTGATCACTGATCAGACATAAGACAAAAAGAGGTTTGCAGCCACATCTGGTCCAGCAGAGTTGAGGTTCCTCCTCTCTAATCAGATCTTTTAAAAGGCAAAGGTTTACTCTTAGACATGGTTGTGAAGTTGCGTCTAACTGTAGGGTGCAGTGCTTATCTCCTTTGCTAAGCTCAAGGGCCAGCATTGTCAAAGTCAACTCTGTGATCATGTGTCCAGCATGACTGCACAGAATGCCTTCCCACCAAAGTGGTACCTATTTATCTACTTGAACTTTTATATGCTTTCAAACTTCTAGGTTGCTAGAAGCTGGGACTAGTGACAGGAGCTCACTTTGTCACATGGCACTTGGGCCTCAATCTGCCAATCTCCTGATCTTGCAGTCACCAGTCAGCATCTTAACTGCTGAGCCACCACATCCTTTGCTTGATAAAACCAAAGGTTTGCTTGTTCAAACCTTGCTTCCCTCAAAAATGATAATTCCTTGATATTTCTTTTCTTTACAGGCGAGAGATAGTTGGTGTGGTGGAACCATTGCCACATGATGAGACATACTGTGATCCTGCAGCTCTCTTCCATGTAGCCAATGACTATTCTTTTATAAGGTAGGCAAGAATCTTCACAGTTGGGGACTTATTTTGCACAAAATTTGCATTATTATTAATTCATTTATGAGTAGCATTTTCTAGTTACTTGTGTGGATGACCACAATAAATACTGTCATAATATATTATTTATCGCAGTTACTTTTAAAAGGTATTTGAGATAGCCAGCATGATGTAGTGGTTTGACTGTTGGACTAGGATTCTGGAGACCAGGTTCAAATATACCCCTCCTCCCCGCCCCCCCCGCCCCCCCGCAATCCATTGGCTGACCTTGGCCAGTGTCAATCCACTTCTAAACAAAGCTTGCAAAACAAAAAAAAGCCCTACATGGCTTGGATCCATCCTATCTAAGAGACCTCCTCTCCCCGTATGAGTTGCAAATGGCTTGAAGGCACACAACGATAACATTTGTGAAATATTTTCAGTTGAATTATTCAGGGCCTGTGGCATTATTTGTTTCATGTTTCCCAGAAAAAAACCACCAGCACCTTAATATTCTTGAGAGAGCAATCATTCAGTTTAGTCCAGGTCCAAAAATCTGCAAGCTTATTCCAGTTGACATAGATCTGAATTCTGTGGGTTGTCCCAATCATGGTTTGTTTTTGTTGTGTGCCTTCAAGCCATTTCCAAATTTATGGCAGCCCTATTGTGGATTTTCTTGGAAAGATTTGTTCAGAGGGGGTTTGCTATTGCTTTTCCCCTAAGATTGGGAGCATTTGCCTTGCCCAAGGTCACCTATGAGTTTTATGGCTGAGCAGAGAATCAAACAGTTGTCTCCAGAGTTGTAATCTAACACTCAAATCAGTATACCACTATGGCTCTCTTCCGGTCATGGTAGATCCCTTGAATCAGATGCAGAGTGATGAGTCTATCCTTGCACAAATTCATTGATTCAGTGGGTTTATGTGGTTAGGATTATCAGTAGGATTCAGCTTGTATAGATCTATCTTTTCACTTCTCAATGTCTGCTATGTATTTGTTTGGGTAAAAAGGTTAATTCAGCTATGCTTATCATTTATGTCTTCTTGGGTCACCCCAATTCAAGACATCACAGAATATCAACAGTCTTAAGAGATGTTGTCTCAGGATACTGAAAGTGATATCTCCATCCACAGAAAATCAACAATAACACAAAGGGTGTGAATGGATATGGCTTGTCATGAAGGTGTTACAGTACGGTGCACATACTTATGGTGTGGAAAGAGTTACAATATTGCACAAATGCAAAGTCTTGTTAAAAATGTTGGCATCTCACAGTGCCTGCATTCTTAGATTATTTCTACATTTTTTTGCATTGAGACTCCTGCATTTTTGAGATAATAAATTATGCTCATTAATGCAAGTGGGTCATGCAAGTGGACCGGCTGAAAGCACAATACTCTTCAGAATAGCTGCCAAATAGTCAAATTGAGACCTGGAGCAGATGAAATTCTAGTAAAAAGCTGAATCGCTTTAGGATGGAGTGTTGACAGAAAAAAAAACTATTAGAATAATTTACATTTGTCAGATTCAGCTATTTAACTGTCTCATATAAATAACAGTAGTCTGTGCCAGTAAAAAAATGCCAGAAAAGAAACTGCACAATCAGTATTTTAATGTCATTTCTGAAACATTAAATATTTGTCTTTTAATAATTTTTAAAAAGCAATATTTAAATTCTAGGGCTTTTAAAATTATTGTAGATGGAGATTTGGTTTTGTTCCCTCACCTCTTTTCTTCTTTCCAGATATTACACAAGGACACTTTATCAATTCCAGTTTCAAGAAGCACTTTGCAATGCTGCTGGTCATACAGATGAGCTTTACAAATGTGACATCACTAATTCCACAACAGCTGGTCACAAGTTGCGGTAATTCTCTGCCTTCTATAATACATGAGCAACTTATAGTGAAATTCATCCCTCATAACTGGTACAAGTAAAGACTGTCTTCATTCCAAAAACTGGCTTTCATTTCTCCTCTGCAAAGGGAGATCAGTCTTGACTTTCAGTGAAGATGCAACAAACGATAAGAGGACAGTTTCAATGTTATGTAATTGAGCATTTCACTCTCTTTCACCTGCCAGTTGCCCAGATGTTTCTAGTGCAAATTTAGGCTTGGAATCTGGGTGAGGAAAAAGCAGATGCTAGTATCTCCTATCCAGTGAACATATAGATATTACAAAATGCTGGTGGTTCTTTTTAAAAAAAATGTTAGATTGAGTTTTTTGTTTTGTTTTGTTTTTTTGAGAGGATACCTAATTTTGCCTGTAGTTAACAGAGTTGCTCATAGCAGGAGTATATGGTGTACCTTTAAGAAACAGCTCCAATTCTTCATGCTTTCCTGAACATGGAAGGGGAAGCATGCATCAAATGGTGTGGAGGCTTTCCTCAGACTATCTAGTTCCCTGATTTTCCAGGGTTCTTTTTGGTGTGGCAAGTCTCCAATAAACACTCCTCATTTTCAGACATGGCACTTTCCACTTAAGAAAAGTGATGATGTAGGGATAAATTAGGTGCTCTCTTGCTCCCATACATTCTGAAAACACCTAAACAGGATCTGGTAGTATATGAGGTGCCTCTGACAGATGTTTTCACTCCTACTGCGAGAAGCACTGAAAAGGGCTTATGTTGTTATTCCTTAACAAATGTGAGATCAAGGATCTGCAGATAGTGGCTACAAGAACTTTACCTAAGTTTCCCCATGTTAGGTTTTTTTTCTCTATCAAAGCTTGGTAGTAACTTCTTATAAATAAAAGTGTATTTGCTGTGAGTTTTGCAAACTTGGTTAGAAGAGCTTTTAACTGAATTATGTCGGGGGCGGGGGGGGGGGGGAAGGAGATGTTATTCTAAAGGATGGAGGAACCCTGGGTATAATAGAGGGGGAATTAGGGGATAGAAGAATACATTAATGGGTGGGGGGGGCAATAAAAAGCAGTTGAGGACTATAATCCATGGTCTTGGATATCCTGAACTAATGCAGAGAGCATGAGAAATAAACAATATGAACTTGAATTGTTAACACAGAAAGGCAAATAGAATTTAATAGGCATCACTGAAACCTGGTGTGATGTAGTGGCCAAGATGGCTGCATCTACAGAAGTACAGTCTACAGATCATTTCAAAAGAAATCATGGAATGACTCTGTTCCTTACCTGGAATACTGAGTCCAATTGTGGGCGCTGCTGTTCAGGGGAGAGTGACAAACATGGTAAAATATCTAGAAACTAAACACTATGAGGATTGATTTAGGGAGCTGGGTATATTTAGACTGGAGAAGAGAAGATTGATAGGTGGCATGATAGCCATAATTTAATATCTGAAAGGATGCCATGTAGAAGATGGAGCAAAGATTTTTTCTGCTGCTCCAGAGATTAGAACATGGATTCAAATTAGAAGAAAAGAGTTCCCACCTAAACATTAGAAAGAACCTCCTGGTATTAAGAGTTGTTTGACAGTGGAATTGACTGCCTTGGAAGAAGATGGTCTTTCCTTTTTTGGATGTCTTTAAACAGACTATATTCCCATTTTACAAGAGTGTTGTAGCCATGTATTCCTACATGACAGGGGACTGAACAATCATGAACATTGAACAGTTACTAAAATTTACTCATCCTTAACTGTTCTGTATTTATGATCTCCACTTAGTCATGATTGCAACACTATTGCCAAGATCTTTTGGGTGGGGGGCTAGACCAGGAGAGGTTACCCAGTTAAGTATACTTAACTAATGCTGTATCCACACTGCAGAAATAATCCGGGTAGACACTACTTTAACTGCCATGGCTCCATGCTATGGAATCCTGGGAACCATTGTTAGTTCTGGCACCAGTGGCTCTCTGACAGAGAAGGCTAAATGTTTCACAAAACTACAAATCCCAAAATTCCATAGCATGAAATCATGGCAGTGTGAATACAGCCTAAGGGCCAAAACAGACAGCCGTAACGCCGCTCCTTTGGTTGCCAGGTTGGGGCTGTGGCAACCCCATACCATGCCCCAACCCAGCATTTTCCCAGTGCAAAAAGAAGTGGCTGGGGAAAAGGAGACTTTGCCACCATGTTGGTGGCTTTTCAGAGTTTTTACAGCATGATGTATGTAAATATCATGCTGCAGAAACTCCATGATGCCACCTGCTGTGTGGTCAGTGGGCTGGCATGACGGTGGGCTGGGGGAGGCGTTTTTTGCCAGTCTGTTTTGGCCCTAAGTAGCTGATGTAGAATACTGGTCAGATTACTTTCACAGAATGCAAAGCTGATAGAAGCTAATGAGTTTTCTCTTTTGTAATTCAGTCAAGTTTCTCTGAACAATGATTGTACACCTTTGGCAGGATTTAATTGTTTTAAAGTGATTGTACCATGTAAATTGATGGAACTATACCAAAAAATGATGACGACGACAACAACAACAGCAGCAGCAGCAGCATGTACACAGAAAATGATTAATTGCCATGCTATTTTTTTTCCACCACAGAGACATGCTGGCCTTGGGGAGATCGCAACCTTGGACCAAGGCTTTAGAAAGTGTGACAGGAGAAATCTCAATGAATGCAACAGCACTGCTTCGCTACTTTCAGCCCTTGTATCAGTGGCTAATAAAGAACAACACTGGCAGACCTATTGGTTGGAATACAGCCTGGAGTCCGTGTAAGTTGGCAGTGGGCAACTAGACTGGGGCCAGGGCTCGTTTTGGGGGCTGGCTTTGCACCTGAAATCTGTACTTTTAAGCTTCTGGGTTGTTGTTTTTTAAGCTAACTGGTAAATGTATAAAATAGTTTTAAATGTTTAAAATATGTATCAATTATATTTCATTACATATTGTTGAAAACTGGATTTTTTAAATTAAGGTATCCCCCAACCAAAAATAATTGTAACTTAATTTAATTAAACTTTCACTGCCCTTCCACTGTCCCTTCTGCCTGCTGCATTCAGATTAATGCAGATACTCCCTCCAATTTTCCTTCCCCAGAGTTGGCATGTCAAAATTTGTTGAGTTCCTCTTGTCTGTGTCCTCCAGCAAGTATCCAATCATATGGTACCACAGATCAGAAAAGATCAAGACCCCTCTGCCTCTCCTGCTTTTGTCCATGCACAAAGAGGTTGCTCTGGCTGCACCCAGGGAAGGGGAATTTTTTTGGGAGGGGATGGGAGGATGAGAGAGATTTGGAGCACCTGGGGAAAGCGGGGCAGTGGGTTGGGTGGCAAGGATTGGAATATGGAGAATGCAAGGCAAATTATTATCTCACCATTGCAAAATGATGTGGAACGAGGAGTACTGCCTAGGAAAGAAAGAGTCTTTTCCAGTTCCAGTGCATTTGAAATTACAAATAAATAGAAGAAATGAATATGCCCTCCACATTCACGGGGGTTAGGGGTGCAAGACTCCCATGAACATGGAGGAAAAAACCAAGCAAATTAAAACATACTTTTTTTTTTACTTGAGAGAACACTTCTCTAGGAATCTCTAGGTCCTCCAGCCCAACTCTACTGTCAACATCTGCCAGAAAATGACCATAGAATCACACTGAAGGACATACAAATGCCTAGAGAAGTGTTTTCTATAGGACTCTCTCAGTCATCCAGTAGGACTGTATGGTCAACTTCTGGCAGAATCATGCTTGAGGACCTAGAAATTTTAAAAGATAACATGTTGACCAAATCCGTAAATAATCACGTCCACAAAAATCCAAGCCACAAATGTGGAGAGCCAACTATACTTCCTTTTTCTTCTTCTTCTTCTTTTTCTTCTTCTTCTTCTTCTTCTTCTTCTTCTTCTTCTTCTTCTTCTTCTTCTCTTTTTGCTTTCTTCTTCTTCTTTCCCCACTGTAATGTGCTGTAAATTTTTGCTTACAGATGATACCACCAATTTTTAGCAGGACAATTTTTAGATATGTTTTTTCCTCATCAAGAAGGACAGATCAGACCCCCTCCCCCATGTTAGTAGGGTCTTGGAGGGTTCCAAATAAAGTCGCTCAGCCACATCAAGCCTCTACTCCAATATATTTTTAAATACATTTTTTGCACTTTATAGTATGAGTCATAAATGCAATTGACTCCTGCTTTGATTATTTTTCCCCCAACAATGTTTGATTCATTGGACTAAAATGGCATCACTGGGGAGAATTTATTTATTTATTTATTTATTTATATTTTTATTTTATTTTTATCTCACCTTTCTCCCAAGCTGGGACCCAAGGCAGCTCACAACATATATAATGCAGTCCAGTGCATAACAAAAGAAAAATCTGAAGGAGATAAGTGAGAAATACAGTCATTGCACTAGCAACTTAGATAGGGATCAACAATATTTTCCAAGACAAGACAGGCTAATTCTATTGCCCCAAAGGCTGGGAAATGGTGTTGCACAGTCTTTTAGTTTCATCCTCTCTGAAATTTTGCACATTTTTAAAATTATGTGGAGGAAGGAAGCCAAGAACTTCAAAAGTTAAGAAGGATAAAAATTAGCATTTACAATTCAATGATGCTAACATTTAATACTATAGTGAATTACAAGCTGGGGACAGAAAAGGGGCTCTACATAATGGCTTATGACTATGGTTCTCAAATGGTGGGGTGGAATCCCCAGGGGTGAGTGCGAGAGTTGCTCAAGAGTGAGAATTGGAGGACCTGATCCCTCTGCCTCCTCTTCCAAAACTTTTTTATGTGTAAAATCTACACATCTGCTGAGTTAAACATTTATTTAAATAATACTGTTCTAATTTAAATGATATTATTTCCTTGTAATATGTTAAAATATTAATGTACATGAATGTGTGAATGCAAATATGCACACTAAATAAACAAAATATTTTTATCCATATACTATATCAAGTCGGGGAGGGGGGCATGGCACCCACATGTAGATGTAAAGAGGGGTCACAAAGGGAAAAAAATGAGTGCCACTGGCTTATGAATCTGGCATGTTGGGAAAGACAGACAATAGAGTTTCTGCTTTGAATGTCATGTTAGAACAAACCACAGTTGGAATGTCCAGTTTGTTTAGCTATTCCTGCCTAGAGGAGGAGTTGAGGGAAAGCCATAAAAGAACAGAGTAACATGGAATTCTTTTCAAGTCTAATCTTATTGTGATTTGCAAATGTGACCCAAGTCACATTTGCAAATCACAATAATCTGAAATACCTATACATTGCTGAACACTATATTTTATCCTACCATATTGCTATATTTAATGGGTGAAGCATACACAAAGCATACATTAGGCATCCTTCACTTGAACAAAACAAACTATAAACCACCAGGAATAAACTAATGCGTTAACAGACAAAGCTATCAAAGTAAAGTAAATGTTTGTTCAACCTAAGGTAAGAATTCAAAATGAATTGGAATTTTATAGGAAGACATGTGTTCCTTTCCTTTCCTAGATATTGACAATGCAATCAAAGTGAGGATCAGCTTGAAGACAGCACTGGGAGACAATGCCGTGAGTAAAATGGCATAAGGCTACCATTACTATCTTTCTTAAATGAAAATATGCAGCTAATTGCACTATTTTATTTTATTTTATTTATATCTCTCCTTTCTCCCAAAATAGGATTCAAGAAGACTTGCAATAATTTTAAAAGGATACATTAATTACAAAAGTTAAAAATAATTAAATAATACTAATATTATAACATAACAATTTTAATATAAGTGTGTTTAATAATATGAGAATAATTGGATTTAAGAATCCTTAACAATTCACTTGATTGTAAATTCTACGTGACTGTAGTATTCTTTTTTTAACAACACTGTAGTTGTTTTATGAGTTTGTGGATAGAAACCTTTTGGGTAGTGCATGTTGTACCCAAGTTTAAACCGGTTAAGTCCCCTTAATTTCAATGAGAGAGTGAAGCATAAGATCAGATCCCTCACATTAAAATCAATGGGAATTTAAATGCATAAGTTTAGTAAGATCTTCTGTAAACACCCGTGTCCAGTTTTTCAGATTTTAAAGTACAGTCACAACACATAGACAGAAAACAAATTCATTGGTTTCACATTTCTCAGAAATATTCCTGGAGTTATCAATGGAATGCCTCTTCTCTTAGAAATCCCCACACATTTGTGAAAAAAAATGTGTAGAAATAAAAAAAAAGCGCATCAAGTTGTGTGTGCGTTCCAACCATGTGCTCCATGAAATCTGCAAACATTTCAAAAATAGACAAATTTGTTTATGTACAATATGTAAAATATGTACATTAGAAAAATGCATACATTTTCCAAAAAAAATGTTTCCTTGTTTGTCATAGGGCATTCCTATTCTTGGTTCAAATTTCCCTTTGAATTCTCTTATGAAAGAGACATCTTGTTCTTCCTTTTTTTCCCTTTCTTTTTCTTTTTCTTTTGGTGTCATCTTCTAGTTCTCCTTGTCCGTGCACACAAGTCATTGAACAGTTGCATTTAAGGTCCTGACTGTATTCCGGTCACCCTTTACTTTTGCTTCTCATCTGCCCTTAACTGCTTGGATAGTTTCATCTGTCATCCACTGAGGCTTTTCTTTCTTTTTGGCTGCAGATAGTGTCCTTCTTTTGCCTGTGAGCACATCAGCATCTGAACATCCTTTTGGCTTGAGTCCAGTGCTACTCTTAGTTGTTCTATGCTGTGACACAGTAGCTCACTGACTACATCCCCTGGCACTGGCACTTATGCTGGATTGTTTCAACATAGGGCTTCCATGGTTAAAAAAAAAAAAAAAAAACTCCAAAAAGGGGTTTACCATGCTTCTGTTTGTGCAGTATTAATAAGCATTAGCTATGGCACTTCTGTTGCCTTTGGGAGATCCTCTGCCAGTGTCAACCCCACTACTGCTACTACCCAGTAGAGGCTTGGCACTGTAGCCTGCCCTCTCAGCAAAAGCCTTGCTAATTGTTGTTGTCGTGTGCCTTCAGTTGTTCAAGAGTATCTTCACACTGAGCAAAAAAGAAGCTGTGTTGTCTATTGGGCAGGGATGTAGATTGTACGCATGTAGATTAGGTATACTGACAGAGCCAAGTTCCTTCTTACATTGCTAACTGTATCATTTTGCTTTTGGGACCAGGATTTCTATACTTGATTTAACCTCAATTTATAGGCTGGAGATGTACACTGAAGCAATTAGCAGTGTCATCATATTTCCTCTGAGTCTGGCACAGGCTAAATTAGTTTAGAATTGCTGAGGCAAACCTTACTGGCTGAGCTTCATATCCCATAGTTTATCATTTATATGTTTCCCAGTATAATAATTGAAATCAATCATGTGTTCAGTTTACTTGTCAAAATTCAGTTGTTTTTACAAATAGGGTCAAAAATTATTCTGTATAGTCTTTTGTTTGAAAAGTGCTTCTAGGTGAACAGGCCCAAAAAACAAAACTGTTAAGTATGACTGTTATTTTGAATTTACAGTATGAATGGGATGACAGTGAAATGTATTTATTCAAGTGCACAATCGCCTATGCCATGAGAACATACTTTTTCAAGATTAGGGAAGAAACAGTAGAATTTCGGTAAGTTGTTTTCCTTTATCTTTGTTCATGGTGTTACCATTATTGCTGCAGCAAGCATAAAGAATTGTTCTTGGACTCAAAATCCACCAATAGCCCCAACAAGCATGGCCAATGGTCAGAGATGATGGGGGCTCTAGTTCAGCATCACCATAGTTTCCTCACCGCAGTGATACAGCATCTGAAAGAGTTATAGCAAATTTTCTAAATCTGTAGATAGGGAATAAACCCTATATTTTATTATGGACTTTTTATCATGAACTGTAATGCGAATGATTGCAAAAGGAGGGGCTGTATATGACTTAGTCCATAGCTATTTCCAGGGGAATACAGCCCTTGGGCTGAAAACAGTTCTCTGCCTCTAGCATAGGCAACACTGAGCTAGGTTTCTTCCTCTGAGCATAAGAGACTCTAGGTCGTGAAAGCCATCTTAAAGGTAAATGTCCCCAATAACAATCAGAGCACATTGATTTTTTTAAAACTTGGGTTGTAGGTTGTTCTAAAGGAGAAAATTCTGGGCTCTCAGAATAATAATCCCACTGCATATGTTTATTGTATAAAACATATTTCTACATGCAGTACAAGTATAAACTCAGTGACTTGAGTCTTTGAAAGAATGTACTCTGGATACTTCTCAGTAAATTAAATATGTAGGTCTAAGGTGATAGCTAACTGTCTTTATTCTGGAGTTCTCTCTACATATGAAAACAGCATTTAGTTGCACAAATTTAACTGACAACTTCAGAGATCTCTAATGTTTTATTTGGAAATTATATCAATCCAGATACAGTAGTTTTAAGACTTATAAATGACTTTTAGTAAATACATTTTTTCTTCAACAGATCAACAGATGTCCATGTAAGTGATGTGACATCAAGAATCTCTTTCTACTTTACTGTCAGCATGCCTAATAACGTCTCCGATTTGGTTCCAAAAGCTGAAGTGGAAGAAGCAATCAGGTAAATTTATGAATTCCAACAAATAGAGCACAAAATGAGTTGTGTGTGTGTGTGTGTGAGAGAGAGAGAGATAACAGATGTATTGGTATTATTCTATATGATTGCGGCCTATTGTTATTATTCAACAACATAATTAAGGTTTAGGTGAATTAATTTTCTTAGAGCTCAGATGTAAAAGCAAGTCACAGTGAAAACAAATTGTGATTTCCAAACAAGCATTTCAAGTCCTGGTTTGTCTCCCTCACACAAATCATGGTTTGTGGGTACACAAACCTTTCCAAGTAATGTGAAACCATGACTTTGCTGAACAAACCATGGTTTCACATTATGAATGAGCATAACCCATAACTCAGAAGGAAGTAAACAGATAACAGTAATATTAAATACATGAAAAATCAATGCATGGAATTTTTGGCTGCTTCTTAGGACATATGTAAAATGTTACACTAGTGTGATGAGTATAAGCATTTTGTGATGAGTATAAGAAGCTAATACAGGAACTGCCCATTTTGCTTAACCCCATAAAATACAATGGAGCCTTAGTATCCACTGGGGTTTGGTTCCAGGATGGGTATCAAAATCCATGAATGCTAAAGTCCCATTAAATACAATACATAGTGAAATGGTGATCCTTATATAAAGTAGCAAAATCAAGGTTTGCTTTTTGGAATTCTGTATTTTAAAGAATACTTTCATGCCATGGATGCTCAAATCTGTGGATAAAAATATCAGTAGATACTGATAGCTAACTGTAAATAGAAATTAGTCCATGTAGGAAAAGTGCATCTATTTTCTAGTTAAGCCTCCCTAAAGACATCAGTATGTGGCCCTACTGAGAAGCCCCATTGAGTTCAATGGTACTTGTTTTCAGGTATATATACATAGGCTGCAATACCATATTTACTTACCTGAAAGTAAGTGCTACTAAATTCAGAAATGCCTGGGGGTATACAGTACATGACTAGAAAAGAAAACTCAACAGAAAGGGAGATGAAGTCAAAGTATCTCTCTTTGGGAAACAAGAGGTTAAAATCAATAAATTCTTTCAAGTACAGCACCAATTTCAGGAAGAAAAGAATAGGTAACAGGACCTTAGAAATTAGTGTAAGTTTTGACCTTGAATGTTTGAATTTATTTTTAATGATAAAGTGGAGAAAGCATTGGCCCGAAACAGACAGGCCAAATAGAGAGGTGGGAGACAGTGCCAGTGCCATTCATGCAACCACATGTGCCTGCCGGGTTCCATTCTGGGCCTCCACTGCAGTCCTGAACTGGACCACTGGAAGGAGCGGATTCTATCCACTCCTTCTTTGACCAGTGCTTTGCAAATGATGTGGCCTCAGCATGGCTTCAGTATGCGTTCAGGCATGCATCATGTAAATTGCATGCCCCCAATGTGGCCTGAAGCCACATCACTTTGCCCATGTGTTTCACACCAAACATACATTGTAGAGAAATATTCTTCATTTGTTAATGTTATGAGCTTTCTCATATTACAGCTGCATTATCATTGTTATTCTAGTCGTTTCTGGCTTATGACAAAGGGTTTGTCTTTGCCTTTCTTCAAGGCTGAGAGAGAATGGTTTGCCCAAGGTCACCCAGTGGTTTCCATGGCCAAGTAGGCATTTGGACCCTGGCCTCCAGTGTCCCAATCTAACACTCAAATCACCACACCATGCTGGCTCTCTTGTTAGAGTAGAATCCCTACATATAATCCAGTTTAAACATTTGGGATAAAATGCAGGCAATAGTCATGAGGAACCTTATCTCCCTATTTGTTTACAGTATATCTCGGGGACGCATCAATGAAGCTTTCAGACTGGATGATCAAACTTTGGAATTTATTGGAATCACTCCCACACTGTCACCACTTCAGGAATCCTCAGTGTGGCTAATAGTGTTTGCAGTTGTTGCTGGTCTTGTAGTGATTGCATTCATCACCTTGATCATCCTGGGAGTGAGAGACCGAAAAAAGTAAGTGATAATTTGTGGACAGTGCTGCTCCTTCAAACTAATATGGACTCATTTTGTTTTTAGAAGAAATTTAGAAGAAATTTTAGAAGAAAAACAACATTGTTTTGATCTAATGCAATCATACAACAGCATTCTTCTCTATAGACTTATTTTGTGTTCAATTTAATTTGTGCTCAACACACCACCATTCAGTACACACGTGAGTCTTATTTATTTCACGGTTGCATTTCTGGACTCACAATTTAAATTGGAACTGGTAGAAATTGGGGAGGGCAGTTTTATAGAGTAACATTTTAAGAGAATGGGGAATGCATTCCAATAGTGTTGAGTTCAAGCTGCCATCAGTGTTAAGGAGGTTTGAAGCATAAAATACCAGAGCTTACTTTTTCTAGGCTAGAGAATCCCCTCTTCTAGACAATACAATTCCAGTTGCTCATACACATACACCAAGAAAGCAAAGGAAATTCCTTACAGCAACACTAAATTCTATGATCTTAGTTTCTTCATTCCTCACATCCCCCTTTCTAAGCAGAAAAAGAAAGCCTCTTTCTCTAAAGCAATTGTCTCCTCCCTCATTCCCTTCACCTAGTAAGAAAAGATAACCCTTCCTAACAATAGCAGCAAGATTCCTGTTTCTTCCTCTTCCTCGTGCGCCTCTTCTAAGCAGGCAAAGGAAACATCTTCTTTCCAACAAGATCAAGAGTGCAGTTGCTTTTTCCCTGAGACATTGATTCATTAAATTTTTGGAGGAACATGGTAAATTTGAAATGTTGTAAATGGAGACTCACCTGTACTAAGAACTGCTGAAATTAATGAGCTTTGTATCAAATGCACCGCTCTTACTAAGTACCCTTGTCCCTCCACATTTGTGGCTTTGACTTTTGTGGATTTGATTATTCACAGATTTTATTAATATTTTTTCTCTAGGAATATCTACGTCGTCCAGCACAACTGTATGGTCAACTTTAACCAAAAGTCTTACTGAAGGACGTATAGATTCCTAAAGAAAACAATCCACTAGGCATTTGTAGCTCCTCCAGTGCAATTCTATGGTCAATGTCTGGCAGATGTTGACCACAGAGTTGCACTGGAGGACCTAGAGATTCCTAGATAG
This sequence comes from Urosaurus nigricauda, assembly GCA_034509955.1. NCBI lineage: Eukaryota > Metazoa > Chordata > Lepidosauria > Squamata > Phrynosomatidae > Urosaurus > Urosaurus nigricauda. The sequence goes on from JAOEGL010000003.1 coordinate 92,003,384, forward strand.
GTGTTCTCTCAGGTAAAAAAAATAGTGTTTTTGGTATTCAAGATTTCCCCACATTCATGGGGTACTGTGTCCCTAACCCCAGTGAACGTGGAGGGATGAGCGTACATCCTCACTAGAAAAGAGCAACATTGTTTCTTTGTTATGTATGGATATATTCATGTCTCAAAACTAATTTATGATTGCTATGTGCAGGAAAAGAAGAGCAGCAGAGAATGACTTAGTCCGAACTGGTGGAGTCAACCCTTATGACAACCAAGGAGAAAAAAATTCAAGCTTCCTTCAAGAAGAAAACATTTCAACATCATTCTAAAAGAAAACCAACAAACAACCCCAAAGAAGCAGCCAGTTCATGTCTCTTATTAATGACTGTATATCAGTGCCAACAATATGAACAGGAAGTGTTCATCGAATGCAGGTTATGTTAAACATTAACTGGACTGCCAGAACACTGCTGGTTTCATGTACCTCTGTGCCTACTACTAATGTTTGGTAATGCCAATCATCTGTTTTGAGAGGAGTAGGCCTGAACCAAAGACCCACACTATTCTATATCCAGTGAGTAAGAGGTGCTGGACTGAGTCCTCTCTGAAGAGTTAATAAATCCAATCAAAGCATAGTAGCCATCGTATATTCAGCACTGCTGATGTATCTCCTGGTCCAACATCAAGAGCCACCTATTGCCTAGGATGCTAAATGTAGTAAGGTGGCCTTGGCAACTATGTGTGCAGCATTCCTAGCCCAGCATGCATACATGGGAGTCTGTATAGTTTTAAAGTCAAACTAGCTGCAATAACAGAGATCACTGATGAGGTGGTAAGACTTTATGGTCCCCTCCCCCCCCCCCGCCCGCCACCGCTGAAAATGGATCAGAATTATGGCACAGGGTGAATTCTTCCACTTATGCCTTTTCTCTGATGATGCTAGTCTCTCCATCCCCATATTATTTGCTTATGAGGGAAAATGCATGTGTGCAACTCATAAAAATGCAGTTAGTGGGAAATTTATTGAAATATCTCCAACAACCAACCATTTGTTTTGGAACATTTATTTTATTTGCTTATTATCAGTTCTTATTTCAAGAGTGTTCACTGAATGTTACTCACATCAAAAGCTGATATTTAAAAGAAAAAAAAACCCATACATTTCCTTTCCGCCTTTTTGTATATGATAATTTTATATAAGAGACTCATTTTGTTAGTAAACTTGAAATGCCGCTGATCTTAAAAATACCGAAGGGACCAACTGTGTATGGAACTTGGAGCACTTGTTATGGCTTTTTTCAAATCCCTGAACTGAGACTGTTTCTTCTTCTGTTTCAACCTTCTTTGCTCCAAAGATAGAGCTAAATTCAGTTTTAGTCCCAATTAGAGTAGGTTCATTGAAATCCATGAGAATTACATTAGTACTGACCAGGTGAAGATAACATAGCTCTCCAGACGTGTTGGATGGCAATTCCCAGAAGCCTTAGCCAGGATAATCAGTGGTAAAAATACTAGCAGCTTGTGTACATTACTTTTAAACCCTGAAAACCCCTGGGCACCTCATTCTGTCCTTAGAGTGACTTACTGGTATGCCTGTAGCAATGGTGGTGCCAACTGGCTCACAGGGACTGTGGGAAGGCAACCATCCATCATTCATCCCAAACCTGCAAAAACAGGTAATGGTGGGATTTTGGGGGGAGGGATATGGGGCCAGAATACTCAGGGGACAGCCTGGAGTATTTTGGAAAATGTAGGGCTCATTCCCACTGGCAAGATGAATCGCTTCCTGATTCACTTCTTCCCTGTTGTGGAAAGCAAATCCAAAAGACTCCCAGTTCCTACTATGAAGGGGATTTTTTCCTTACCTCATTTCAAGCAATTTAATTTGGCATGATTATAGTTCCCACTGGCTGAGCGCTGCTTCAGAATCCCCTGTCAATCACCCATGACGTAGGCAGCAGCCTGGCTTGGTAATTGGGGGGTGGGCTGAGAGAGTGACCCGAGCTGCCAGTTGCTGGGGCTAGGAAAGTCACCCATGCAGGGGTGCATTAGGGGCTTAGTGAGCATTGGGGGCTTAGAAAGTCACCCCACGCAGGGACCCAGCAGAGAAAGGGGGATATGGAGGCAGGAGCCAAGCTGCCCCATCCAAGGGTGGCAGTGGGGAGGGAGACTCGTGAGGGTACCTCTCTGGCCCCTGTCACCCTTGGATCACATGTTCCATGGGTGGCAGTGGGGAGGGACACCTCTGGGGGTCCATCTCTGACCCCTTGATCCCAGGGTGGCACTGGGAAGGGAAACCCCTATATGTCCCTCTGGGGCCCCTGCCACCCTTGGATCCCTTGATCCCAGGGTGGCACTGGGAAGGGAACACCCCCCCCCCCGGAGGTCCCTCTCTGACCCCTACCACCCTTGGATCTCCTTGGAGAGAGACTTGGGAGGGTCTCTCTAGAGCCTCTTGGGGCTCCTCCACAAGGGGCAGTGAGGAAGAAGAGGAGGAGGAGAGGGAGCCAAGGAGAGCAAGGATCCTGAAAAGGAGGAGGAGGAGAGGAAAGTAAGGCTAAGTGCTGTGCTTTGTTGCTGTTGTTTCATCAATTAAAAGTTTTCTTTAAAAAAAACAACTCCCTCCCTCTCTGCCAATCGTCCCTCCCCCTCCAGAAAGAATCGATCCCAATCTGTAGTTCCCACTTGCTGAATACTCTTTGGGATCGATTCTTTCCAAAAGACACTACTTTGAATGTAGTGTCAGGAAAGATCGGGGTTTTGGTGTTTGCTCCACTTTGTCACCACTGTAATCGATCACATACAGATTGGGAGCGATTACAAATGGAAACTAGGGTCATATAGCCCGAATGGTACTGCGATTTATATGGTAGTGGGAATGGGCCCATAGACCTTCATTCTTTGTATTAATTAGTAAGTTCCTTTCTTTTCACTAGGCCTAGCTATCATTTGGACTAAAAATTGATTTAACCCATAGAACTGAAAGAAGGAATAATAGCAAATATTTTATAAATGGTGTGGGCTTTCCTGTTTTGTTTTGCTTTAAATAAAAGGGCACATTTCAAGAACGCTGAAGGAAGCACTGCAAAGCTGTGCAGTGTGGGAACAAACCAAATTATCAACAATATTTTGTCAACAGCTGTTCTCAAGAAGGAGTTGTTGTTAACTGTTTGCTGCCAAATGCACACCACCTTCTAGATTTCAGTCCTTCATCCTTAGGTACCAATACCTATGCTGTAATCTAAAAAACAACAACAAAACAAACACACACACACTTAAATACAAATAAATCAAAAAATCAAAGAGGGAGTAGCATCTTATTTCAAAATTAAAAGTTCAGCCACTGAAAGAGATTTTAAAAAACTCTTTAAAGTTTATGAATGGGGTTTTATAGAACCCCGAACTTTATTTAATGATAACATACTGTACTGGTTGGAATCTGGCTTGGAAGCCCTGGATTCTACCCCAAACAAGCAGTTAACTTTATATAGAATTCTTAAATAAACATGCAGTGATAGCAACTGAGCATCAAAAGGCTGTGGCATACAAACAAACTCACCAATAAGAAAGCAAGCGCTGTTTTCCAACTATTCCAACAGTTTTTCCAACTGTTCTTTTTATCTTATTTCACTTTATTAGGTGTTATCATATCAGCAGAACATGCCAAAATGTTTTGGAACATAGCTCAGCATGTTTTGTACATGCTCAACTTGTAGCATTTTCTCTGTCTAAACAAGCTGTTTTTTTCAGTGTTACTCTACCTCATTTAAACTCTTTGCTCACTTTCTGATTTTCCCTTCACTACTTTTGCTGATTAATACCCATAATTTGACAAATGCATCTAAAGTAGAATTTAGAGCATGAAAAGAAAAAAGAAAGCTAGGTGCATACCATTTTGGATGATGTATTCTTCAGGGCTTGTCATGGTCTCTTTGTGGCTCCATGAGTGACAGCAGGTGGCAAAAGCTGGGACGTTTTTCAGGCAACTGTATAGAAAAGAAACCATGGTGAGATTGGCAAATATAGTTGGAGTAGAGAAGGTGAAGTACTGCAAAGTTGTTACACCATGAAATGGTGTTTATTCACCATGTTTAGGAATGGCAAGAATCTAGGAGAAGCAGTATGGATGACTGGCTATATGTTCCAGGAGTTTATCATTTTAATATGGAATATCATCATCATCATCATCATCATCATCATCATCATTTATATAGTGCTGTAAGTTTACACAGTGCTATACATACAATCTTATAGTTAGATGGATCCCTGCCCTCAGGCTTACAGTCTAAAAGACAACACAAAAGGAAAATGGGAAGGTGGTGGGAAGGGGATGAGGTCCAGTGGTTCATCTCTCCCTCTGGGGCCTGGACCAAGGCAGATGGACTGGAGGGAAGGCTTGGGTTCTTAATACATAGATATAAGGAGGCATCCTGGGGCAGATGGCACAATCCTGGGAACACTTCCCTAAACAATAGTCTTTAACTTACTTTTGAACCTGGTTAGAGAAGTGATGAGGCGTATATGTGGGGGAAGAAGGTTCCAGGAGTGAGGGGCAACAAATGAGAAGGGATGAATCCGGAACAGAGCAGTGGAAATCCTCAGCTGGGACAGGGGACCTTGACTACGAGAAGGAGTGTGAGGAGAAAGAAGGTCAGACAAGTAAGGAGGGGCCAGTCCGTGGAGGGCTTTGAAAGTCAATAACAAAAGCTTGTACTGGATGCAGAAGGGGAAGAGGAGGCAGTGAAGGGAGGATAAGAGGGGAGAAACATGGTCAAAGCAGCGAGCAGATGTGATAATACATGCAGCTGAGTTCTGGACAGAGATTAAAGGATGGAGGTGAGAGTGAGGGAGCCCTGTCAGAAGAAGATTGCAGTAATCTAGTCGCAAGACCACCAGGGCATAGACCAGAGTCTTGACAGTGGAGGCTGAGAGGAATGGACAGTTTTTAGCAATGTTGTAAAGAAAGAATCCACAGGTCTTGGCGGTGGCCTGAATTTGGGGGAAAATGACAGACAGGAATCAAAGATGAAGCCAAGACTGCGGGCTTGCTGAACCGGATGAATAGAAGTGCCATCAACAGAAACAGAAAAGGAGTATTGAAGGGTAGGCTTAGGTGGAAAGATAAGAAGCTCTGTCTTAGACATATTAAGCTTCAAGCGCCGATGTCGCATCCACTGAGAGATGGCAGCCAGACAAGAGGAGACTTGCTGTTCAAGCCCGGGCGAAAAGTCAGGGTGGAAAGATATAGCTGAGTGTCATCAGCATACAGATGATAGGAGAAACCAAAAGAACTGATGAGTGTACCAAGGGATAATGTGTATAGAGAGAACAAAAGGGGGCCCAGGACAGAGCCCTGAGGAACTCCAACAGATAAGGGAACAGAGAAGGAAGTCTGACCACCTGTGGCCACTGCAAAAGATCTGTCTGACAAGTAAGATTTAAACCAGTTGAGAACAGAGTCAGAGAATCCGAGGTCAGAAAGTAAGTCAAGCAAGAGACAGTGATCCACGGTGTCGAAGGCCGTAGATAAATCTAGAAAAATGAGAATAGAGGCCATTCGCCTTGGCCTGCAAGAGATCATTTGAGATCTTGGTGAGGGTTGTCTCTGTAGAGTGCCATGGGTGGAAACCAGACAGAAAAGGGTCCAGGATGGAGTTGGCTTCGAGAAACTCAAGACAGCGAGAATAAACTACCCGTTCCAGAACCTTAGAGAGGAAAGGCAGAAGAGAGATCGGACGATAGCTAGACAAGGAAGAGGGGTCGAGACACGGTTTCTTCAGAATTGGGGAAACGAGAGCATGTTTGAAGTCAGAAGGGAAGGAACCTGAAGAGAGAGAGAGAGATTAAAGATATGGAGGAGCGAGGGCAGAAAAGAAGGGGTTATAGAGATTAGAAGATGGGAGGGGATAGGATCAAGAGAACAAGTTGTAGGTTTCGAAGAATGTAGCAGCGTAGAGAGTTCATCCAGAGAAACAGGTGGAAACACAGAGAGTTTATTAGTAGAAGGTACCAGGAGATTAGTGGTAGGGGGCAAGTCAGGAGGAACAATTTCAGATCGAATAGTGGTGACTTTTGTGAGGAAGTAGTTGGCGAAGTCAGTTGGGGAAAATGATGAGAAGATAGGGGGAGAGGAAGGTTTTAGCAGTGAATTGAAGCAGGAGAACAAACGCTGCGGGTGCCTCTCATTGGTGCAGATCAAGGATGAATAGTAATTCTGTTTTGCCATAGACAAGGTGCATGAGAAGGATAAAAGAACAAATTTGTAATGAATAAAATTGGCCCACTCCCTGGACTTTTTCCAAAGATGTTCAGCTGCTCGAGAGCAGGACCGAAGAAACCTGACTGTGGGAGAGAGCCAGGGCTGAGGCCTAGACATAGAGGAGGACGTGCGAACAGATACAGGGGCAAAGCTGTCAAGGGTTGAAGAAAGAGTGGAGTTGAATAAAGACATTGCTGAGTCAGCAGAGTCCCCAAGATTTAGAGAAGAGAGAGAGGAATCCAAGGTTTGACTGAGATGATCAGGTTTAACAGACTGAAGATTACGAAAAGTGCGTTGGACAACATGATGAGGAGGTGGGATATAAGTAAGAGTAAAAGAAATTAGATGATGATCTGACAATGGAAAGTCAGATGCCAAGTAGTCGGAAATGACACACTTGGTGGCGAGAACTAGGTCAAGGCAGTGACCAGAAGAATGGGTTGGAGAGTTGGAATGAGGTTGAAGATCGAAAGAAGCTGAGACAGCTAAAGCGAGACGTTGAAGGATTCTTAGGATCATCAAGGTGGATATTAAAGTCACCTAGAATTAGAAAGGGAACTGAGTCTGAGAGAAAAAAGGTGAGCCACGACTCAAAGTCTGAAAGGAATTGGTTAGCAGAACCAGGAGGGCGATAAATGACAGCAACCCGAAGCTGCAAAGGAGAAAAGAGTCTAATAGAATGAGACTCGACTGAAGAAATACTATAGCTAGGGGGAAGAGAAAGAGGTTGAAACTGGCAAGAGTTAGACAATAAGATACCAACCCCACCTCCTCGACCCTCAGGGCGGCTTGTGTGGGTGAAAGAAAGACGACCAAAAGAGAGGGCAGCAGAGGTAGCAGTATCATGGGCTGGGAGCCAAGTTTCAGTTAAGGCAAGGAGATTAAATGATCTACAAAGAAAAAGGTCATGAATTGCTGTGGCTTTAGGAGCGGCAGAGTGACAGTTCCAGAGGGAGCAGAAAAATGGGAGCTGGGAGATAGGGAGAGGTCGGATAGGGATCAGATTGGGAGAGATGCGGGGAGCCATGGGAAGGGATGGGAGCAATGCCCAGTAAACAACAGGAGAAGAAGTGACAATGAGAAAAGCAGAAAAATAATATCCAACAGTGCTAGATAACATTGCCTGAATACCACAAAACAAGGATCTAGTAGGTAAGGAAGGGGTGGCTTTGGAAACCTTTGGCCAAAGTTCCAGTTGCTGAGGATGTTGGAACAAGAAGTGGCTTCTGAGGGATGTTTCACTGGAGGCAGGAGGAGGAGGATGGAGAGACAGGGAGTGGAAAGTGTGGCTGGCACTTCTTTCTTTCTTTGTCCCCTTCTGAAGATGAATGATCCGCAGGAAGCAAGGGTTTGTGGTGAAGAGGCAGGGAGTGGAAAGTGTGGCTGGCACTTCTTTCTTTCTTTGTCCCCTTCTTAAGATGAATGATGTATGTGTTAGTTGTCACAAAAACCATATTTGACAACATTATACTTTGGAATACTTGTGTTATGCAGGGAAAAAATCAGAGTTATATTTGCGTATGATAATTATGAGCCTGTCCAGTAGTTTGAGTGCTGGACTACGATTATATGATACTTGACTTCAAATGCCCACTCAGCCCTGGAAATCCATTGAGTACTCTTCCGCCTTGGAAGAAGGCAATGGCAATCCTCTTCCAATAAATCTTTCCCAGAAAACCTTATCACAGTGTCATTGCAAGTTGGAGTCGATTTGAAGGCACATGATAACAAATAATGATGAATTTAATAGATGTATGTTTTTTTAAAAAAGAGGAAAAAAATCTCCATATCAGTTATAGCTTTTTAAGGGCAAATCCAGACTGATTGAAAAGTCTGGGATTTTGTTCCTATTCTTTCTGACAGGGTTAAAAAAACCCAACAACAACCAACCAAACCAGCCTAGGGATCTGGTATATAAAACCTCTGGTCATACTGAAGCTGACAGAAAATATTCTGGGATTTAAAAAAAATATATGAATCTTCAAAGTAAAAGCAGAACAAACAGGAACAAAATCTGGGACTTTCTGGTATTTTAAATCATTCTGATTTCATCCTGATTAATTCTTGAAATCTGCTATTTGCTAGTTTTAAAGAAGTAAGAAAAGGAAGAACATTTCATTTGTTATCTTTTGACATCAACATGTCAAAGGAAGGGACTACCAGTAAATGAAATTTCTTGCCCATAATCAGACCATTGCCTTCCCTGGCAGGGACAGATTCAAAACAGAGATCTTTCACAGCCCTACTACTTGAGAACCTTTAGCTGGAGATATCAACTAGAGCCAGCGGCATTTTGAGTGCAAATCATAAATTCTAATACTGAAATGTGGGTCTATCCCCAGTGCCACCAGAACTGTGACCATTTTGTTCAGTGTCTAGTCTATTTTAGGTGCTAAACAAACAATGAGAGGAACAGTCAGGAAAGGGTGGCTTGAAGCTGTTCCTTCCAATGATGGATTGAGGCCATGGCAACCACACGCCACTCCTTTTTCAGCTGGGGAAAAGCTGGCTTTACTGGCCCTGCCATGGCCCCATGGTGGCTTTATGACACTCCACTGGCATTCGATGTGTAAATGCCACACTACTGGAGTGTCATGAAGCTGCCCACATCTGGGCAGCTATCTGACTTCTGGGCAGCTTTGTGGTGTGCGGTGTCTAAACGCTGCACTCCAAAGCCACCCGGATGGCTGCTTAAAAGGACCTTCTGTTCATGCCCAAAGTATAATGTTGTCAAATACGCTTTTTGTGACAAGTACCTCATTGCAGCAATAGGTACCCCTTAGATCAGTGTTTCTGAACCTCGTGTAGTTCAAATGTTTTGTACTTCAGCTCACAGAGTTCCTGACCACTGGTTGTCATGGCTGGGACTTCTGGAACATCCAATAACATCTGGGAACCAATGTACTAGACAGCATCATGCACCTATGCACTTCTATAACATCTTTAAAAAGGGGAAGGGGTTAACATGAAAATATAGATACATAGGTATAGAATTCACGATGTTAGAACATAGAGGAGGCATCACTTTTTATAACTCAACTGAAATAATGCACATACCTCATGCCAGCAGCTGTACATGATTTCATAGATTGCCTCAGAAGCCAATTGTGGACGATACAGCCGATAACCATCGCACACCTTCTCAATCACTTGCATATTATCATACCGGTCATAGGGTTGTTTGCCCAAAGTGAACACTTCCCACATTAAAATTCCTGTAGACATGCCCACAGTGTTGAAAAGCAATGAAATTTCTTATGTATGTGTTAGTTGTGCAATTCCCCTATAAAAATCCATAATAACAGATAACACTTTAAAATTACTTGTATTAAAGCCATTGTGGTATATTGGTTTGAGTAGCTTGGACAAGGGCAATGGGGGACCAGGGTGGAAATCCCTGCTTGGCTATGGAAACCTACTGGGTGACCTTGGGCAAGTTACTGTCATAGAGAAAAGGCAAAGGCAAACCTCATCTGAACAAATACTGCCAAGAATAACCCATAATAGGTTTGCCTTATGGTCATCATGACTCAAAAACAAGAGATTTTCCAAGAAAGAGAGCTCAAACAAAATGCAAAACCTGCAGGCTGGCCCGCACCCCAAACAGTTATCTTAAATCCTCTAGGCTTTTCTTCAAATTTATAATGCTCTGCATTCCCACCCTTGCCCTCCATGCCAGCCAGTTGTGACAAAACAATCAAAGAAACACAAACATTATCAATAACTAGAATAGAAATCAGTATGCTAGGTGTATCATAACATATCCCTTATGCCCATTTGTAGAATGAGGATGTCCCATGGAAGCCCAAGAAATGTTCCACAGTAATACAGAGAGGGGAAAATCCTTCCTGGTCTACATACAGGCAAACAGCTGCAGCCTGTAGAATAGGACAGTTAGAATGAATAATTTTAGAGACAGTTGTTAGATCACACTGGGTCAGGCCAAGTTGTATAGAGGCCCACCTAAATTCTATGAAGTCTTGTGCAAGCCTGTAGCCAATATGAAACTTAGCTTGGTATCTCAACCTGAGATCACAGACAGAGGGCCTGGACAGACCAACACTTTGTGCTGGCCTGGGCCCGAAATAGGGTTGCACGGGGGCTGAGCGTCTACACGCTCAGCAACCCTACTGCACACCCTGGGCACCATCTTGGCGTGCTCCCGTACAGATTGAGTGTGCCATCATGACATAGCTTGTGTGCAGCACTTACACAGTGCTACACACAACAGGCATCATAAGGCTGTGCTGTGGCCCTTATGGTGCCTGTTCTAGGGTGCAAATAGGAGCCGTGTTTCACATAGAGTTGACCCTGAACGGGCTGTCTGTTGAGCTCCTGAAACATAGAATCATAGAGTTGGAAGAGACCACAAGGGCCATCCAGTCCAACTCCCTGCCATACAGGAATACACAATCAAAGCATCTCCAACAGGTGGCCATCCAGCCTCTGCTTAAAGACCTCCAAAGAAGGAGACTTCCTCACACTCTGAGGGAATGTATTCCACTGTCAAACAGCTCTTAATGTCAGGAGGTTCCTCTTAATGCTGAGCTGGAATCTCTTTTCCTGAAGTTTGCATCCACAGTTACATGTTCTAATCTCTGGAGCCGCAGAAAACAAGCTTGCTCCATTCTCAATATGAGACCCCTTGAAATACTTAAACAGGGATATCATATCACCTCTTAACTATCTCTTTTCCAGGCTAAACATGCCCAGCTCCCTAAGTCTTTCCTCATAAGCCATGGTTTCCAGGCCCTTCATCATTTTGGTGGCCCTCCTTTGGATACACTTCAGCTTAAGTGTCATGATGGCTGGGAATCCTGGTTATCACAAGACTTCCCATGACCTGAAGCCAAGCTGCTGTCTGGACTGATAAAAAGCAGCACCACCAACCTCTCCCAAGGTTCAACCTGGCCTCTCCAAATACCATCAGGAGTACAATTATCCCGGATGTAAAAAAATAGCACATTTTTTTTCACCCCTGAGGGTTTTTAAAATCTGGTGGTAGCTGGGGATTATATAGATATAAACAGGCACATGCGTATTGGATTCCTATCCCAAACATTTCAGCACACTCGCCCCCTCCCACACTACCAACATACACAGAGTTTAACATGCTTCCATATCCCAGCAAACTCTGATAATATTCTGGAAGCCAGGGAACAGCATTCACTTTCATCCACCATAACCCTGAGGATCAGCTGGGCTTCAGGGGAAAATGACTGATTTTTCACTGGCCCCAAAGGTCACACAGGCAGGCCCAAGACCTGTACATAGCCCTCCCCAGGGTTATACAACCTTGACAATGGAGCACTATGTCTCCCAGCAGGCGTCCATGACATTCTACATTGAAAATTGCCTCTACAGTATTGTGGGTTTGCTTAAAAAACCAACAGTGTCACCCACAATCTGCTATCTTATGTCTTGCTCTCTGCTGTGTATTTGGGTGCCACTGTATTTACAGATAGAAGATTTTGCCAGTATGAGGAATGCTGAATAAGTGCACCCAAGAGAATCACAAGTCAGAAAGCAAATATACCAATCTTGTTGGTCATGACTAGTGTAGAACCACTTAATCAATGGATTTACCTATATGTTGAGCTGATATTGGGCCTGCTATAGTGGGGATGTCATCCTTTGTGTGAATTGCAACTAGTTCAAGTGAGCAAGATGTATTAGTTAGTAGTATTCAAATTTCTTCAGCAAATCACTTCCATTTTGTTGTTGTTGGGTGCCTCCAAGTCATTTTTACACACGGCAAACCTAAGGTAAACTAACAGGGTTTTCTTGGCAAGTTTCTTCAGAGGGGGTTTGCCATTGCCATCCTTTGAGGCTGCAAAAGTGTGATTTGCCCAAGGTCACTCAGTGGGCTTTTATGATATAGCAGGGAATTAAATCCTGATCTGCAGAATCATAGGCCAACACTCAAACCACTACATCATGCTGGCAGAGGGCTAAAAAGAATGTTGAGTTAAACATGTTACAGACCATTGTGGTAGAATTCAGAGATACAGCAGTGTTAAAATATCAGTATGCAATATCAGTTGGAATATCAGTATGCAAAAGGATCTCATTCTTCAACAGTGTCAAAGGTGCTACAAGATCCCTTTGCATGTAGTGTACAGGTCCTTCTTCCTGCTTCATGCAGAAATCACCATATACCAGTGAGTGACAGAAGTTCTGTCCTTCCTCCAAATGTTTTTCCCTCCTACTCCACACAAAGACTGAAAAGAAAGAAGAGAAAAAGGGGGAAATGGCCCTTTTCACTGCTACAGTTGCTGATGGATGCTTCACCTAATCTCCATTTGAGCAACCTAATTGCACTCTTTTGTACTGCTGTCTTCTGAAAAATAATTAAATGGCAGAGCAATGAGTCTATTATTGTTTTCACTTTGTTTGGCGAACCATTTTAATTGTGACTGTAGTGCACCGTGTGACTGTAGTGCACCGGTCTAATTGTTGAGGTGGTGAATCTCAGGAAAGGGAGAAAGTCAGGGTATAACTCTAATAAATAATAAAGAAGAAAAAATAAGTCAGAAAAGAACTTGGTGTGTGAAATGAAAAGAAACTTGGAACTGTATTTTATATATGGCAAAGAGGGTCCATGTTAATCGAATATTAGTGGGAAAAGTGTAACCACATAAAATGCAAAGGCTACTTTGTCCTTGAATGCTTCCAATCTGGGGGTAATTTTTTTCCTGAGCTTCAAATGGCCATAAGTGCTACAGTCACCTCCTGTTTTGAAAAAAGGCTTGTGCAGGAATGTAAAGTAGAGATGTGCATCTTTGCAGGCAAGAACAAATGAGTTACCATTTTCCTCCTTCTTTCAAGAAAATCATTTAAAAGTGCACAGTTTTTACAGACAATTTTCAGTTCAGGACTTATTTAGTGTGAAAAAAATGCATGTGGGTTGTTTTACCCAGTAAATGGCATTTCTGCACAGAAAGCAAGCTTCTGGCACAAATTAGCATTTTCTACAGTGAATACATTTCTATGCAGAAAATGCTGCTTCAGAGAACTTGTTTTCTGGGAACAAATCTGCATTTTCCACACAGAATAAATCCAGAATAGCAAAGATTCCCGCTCATCTAGGAAACTCCTTTTCAAGATTTCTCAACACTCAAGAAATTGTAATTTTTTGGATGATTTTTGCACTATTTTCAACCAGTCTTTTGACCCCTAATAATAATAAAAAAGAGGGGGAGTAAGGAGCAAAATGGGTGGAGCCTTCTAGGTTCCCATCTTGAGAGCAATGCAGTCTCCAAGCCCTGGCATATCACTTCCTCTCAGAAGAATAAAGGCACATTTTTCACTTGCATATGTAAAAACTTTTAAAAACCAAAATAAGAAATGTTTAATGATGTGTTCTCCTTCTGTTTTCCCAACAAAACAAGAGTAGTTAGACAGTGAAACTAGTTGCCTAAAAGTGGGTGGTGGGTCTCCTTCCCTGGATGGAGGGAAGCCTGGACAGCAAACTACTGGGGATGCTTAGCTGGAAATCCTATACTGAGCAAGGGATTGAACTAGATGGCCCAAAAGACCCCTCTATGATTCTCTTATTCTAAACCACAGTAAGTATGACATCCCTCTTCATTGGGATGATGTCTGTTTCTTGGGGTCTCTTCTACTGCATCCACTAGAAAAATCTGGCCTTAAGAAGCAAGACTAATTTAGAAGAAACCCAAGCATATTGTAACAGGTCAATTTTGAACCATGTCTTGTAACTATTTAGGTATGTGACATGTAAGCAATTTCTTCTTGCTTTGTGTAGCATTGTCAAGATCTATGGCATGCACTCACCAAAGGCCCACACATCAGACTTGCTGCTGAACTTAGTGTAATGGAAAACCTCTGGTGCTGACCACTTGACTGGAAATTTAGTTCCTAAAGAGCTGACATACTGGTCATCCAGGACATATCTACAAAGGAAGAATCAGTATTTAATCTATATTAAAACAAAGAATTTACCCAGCTGATGAAGAAATTCATCCTACCTGAATTGTCAATTCTCTGTGACTGACAGTATTGCTAATATTACTTTTTGATCAAATTATCTGTCTTGGCAGGTGTTTGTTTTAAACATTTGCAACAGAACAATAAAACTGCTTCAAAAACTAGATGACATTAAAAAAGGCTTTTTTAGACACTGGTTTTGACAACAAATATTGCAACACTCCTCTGGCAAAGATAGTATATCTTAGTTGTATTAATTCAAGAACTTTCTGAGATCCTAATGTTGTTGGATTTTTGTTTGCTTGTTTGTTTTTTGGTCATACAGCCATATATTGAGGTAATCCTGGGAATGGATATACCGTTCATCTCCTCTTTCACTTTCATATATTTTATCTATTATCCCAATCAGGTGTTTACACCCATGAGAGAGCTTAGCACAAGTAAGGCAAAGACATGATGATAACCTGCTGTGGACTTGAAATGGTGGCAATATTACATATAGCATAGTCAGAACAAAAATTTTCACACCACATCTAGGCATTCCAGAGACAAGATGAATTCCCAATTTTATATGTATAAACTTAATTGGACTGTTTGCTCCCCACATTCCCAAGAGGATAATCTCCCAGAGGATACAAACTACTTTTGGCAATTCTTTAACGTTTAAGGATGTTTTAATTTCTTTTGTTTTCTGCTTTTAAAAAGCAGCAGATTCTATACCACTGCTAAAGGTTTTGAGTGACCTTACCTTGTCATTCCAAAGTCAGACACTTTCACTGTTAGGTCAGAATCAACCAAGCAATTCCTAGCAGCCTGTTCAGAGAACAAAAGAAATATCAAACAGGACCATTGTGATGGTGATCAGTCTATGGATGTCCCAACTTTGCATCTTTCTCCCCCACATGGAAGCAGCATTGATTTTTACTGGAAGAATGGCACCAGGAGAAGTAGTATCATTCTTTCCTCCATGTCAGCAGTTCTTTACCTGTAGTCCATGGACCCCCCCCCCCCGGGTGGAATGCAATATTACTGCAGGGGGGGGGCACAAAGATTTGAGGTTTGGAAGCCTGCTCAACCCACCTGCTAACTCTATTGGGGCAGCCACATGACAGGAGGCAAGGCAAAATGTGTCTGTCTATCAGTCTGGGCCTGCTCATTCCCTTTCATGAGGCTGCTCCACTGTAGTTAGGCAGTGGAATGTGTAGTTGAGTGACTACACAGCCAGTCCCAGAGGAGGCATGCAGAGAAGCTGAGTAACAGTGGAGCCAACCAGCCAGCCTGCCTTTGCTCTTCTTCCTTTCTCTCTCTCTGGCAGGAAGAAACAGGGGGAAAAGCATTTCCTCCTGCTGGGGCTTTTCTGAGAAAAAGTTTAACTGATGGTGTAAGAGTTAATGGTTCAGTGTTCAGGTATTGTTGTAAATCTTGAGTTAAGTCTTGGGGGTCCACGTTAACAAAAGATATTTAAAGGGGGTCCCTGGAAAAAACGGTGGTTAAAACCTTTATGCCATTTCCCTGCCATACCTTCCAGAATAAATGGGAGAGCATGCTTACCAAATCTCGGTGTATAAACTGATGACTCTCAAGGAATGCCATTGCTTCACAAACATGGTAACACATCTCCACAAGTTGAAAGGGATGAAGTTCCTTCCTATGGTTTTTCAAATAACTAAGCAAGCAACCTTTAGCCATATATTCAGCCACAATATAGATGGGGTAGGTCTTGGTGCACACGCCATATAACTTAACAAGTTTGGGGTGATTCAGCTTCCTAAAACGAAAGACCAAGTTCTTCCATTTTATCTATGTTGTATGTTTCAGAAGTATGTGAAGCTTCCTCAGTACACAGTAATTAAATAGTACTGTCTCACAATTGATAGACAGGAATAAATTGCATGGATCATAAGAATAATTGGAGATAAGGTTAAAGTCACCTATACTTTTCGTAGATTTGTAATGTGCAAGAAAACCCCTTATTGGTCAGATATTATGTCCTAAAAGCCCTAGGGGAAATTTATAGACAAACAAGTTTTCAAAAGGCTTTTTTCTAAACAAATTCTTAACATTTTTTTCCTAAACAAATTAGGACTGAGCACCACATCTGCCTCATAGAGGATACCTCCCCAATCATAATTTATGATAGAAATAATTTTTACCACTTTCTTTTCCGCTGGAGTATCTATCAGCCATTAACGCAAACAATAAGAGAAACATAGCCATGGCTATTCTGCTATAAAACTGCCCTTCTTAATTGGCACTGATAATGACAGGAGGCTTGAGTGGGTCTCATACAAACCTAATTTTATTTTTAGGTTTCAAGTTGACTATCCAGCCAAGCAGTTCAGGTTTGGTTGTTTATGGCAGGTATGTAATTATGCCCTATTTTGTTCCCATTGAAGAAAATTGTCAAAGACCACACAGTTTTTGAAGTCTATTCGCAAGTCAGAATTTATTCTGTGCAAAAGTTGGATGTGGTTGTTTTGCACAAAAAACAACATTTTATATGCAGGAAATACTATTTTCTGTTCAGAAAATGCTATTTTCTCTACAAAACAACCTCATGTGAATTTTGCACAGAATAAATCACAAAGTGTGAAGACTATTTTCAGTCCAGGTTTCTTCTCAACACCTGAAAAACATGTTTGTGACCATTTTTTCCAATTTTTTTTTTTCATAATATTCTTTCCACCCCTAGTTTATGACTTGATTTTTGTTCCATTGGCTTGTGGCTCCTAGTTTGACTTAGCTGCATTGTTTATTTTGCTTTATGTTGTGTTAAAATCGATTGCACTGGGTCCATAAAGCTTCAATTATATGATACGATAAACATTTTCAACTGCAATGACAGCAATAGCCACAATGCCAGAAACTCTGGTTGTGTTAATGAAACATTGTGCTTACAGGAGAGAGAAACACAACTATTAAGTAGCTTACAGTTTTAAACCGCTTAGACGCTGCTTAGGTGGTATGAAGCGGTATATAAATGAAGCTGTTTGTTTGTTTTGTTTGTTTTGTTAACAACATATAACTTAAACAACAAGAACTTTGAATGCTGGTGGCTATGTTTCATTTACTCTGTGAATCTGTATGTTTAAGTGAGTACATAAGAACACAGGCACTGAAGAAAAACAGTTGCTTACATCATGGTTTCGGCTTCTTCTATGAATTCATCTTCAGACATTGACCCTTCCTTGATCATTTTAACCGCAACATCATATTTCCCCTTCCATTTTCCCACTTGCACCACTCCAAATTGACCACTTCCTATTTCTCTTTGTAGCATGATATCTTCACGCTTGAGTTCCCAGGGTCCTAGTTTGACAGAAAAAAACAGGTATTCACATCAGCATGCTTGTTCACTTAATTTATTTTTTTGTCAATAGGAGATTTCCTAAATGAAAATGATGAATCTAGCATGTAAAGCCTTGTGAAAAGGAAATGTTTTTCCATACCATTTTCCAAAGATGATGTAGATGGAACTTTATTTGTCTTTGTAGACACTGCATGTCGAAGTCTTGTAACCATACCTGAAAAATACATTTATTTTATTTTTAAAGCTGTATGTGGTATACAGCTAAGCACTTGATAAGAGTGAGACTCAATTTGTCAGATTCATAGACAGATACAGGTTTATTACCCCTTATCTGAAAGCCAGATTAGAAGTGTTTTGAATTTTGAATTCCCCCACCCCCAACTTTGAAATAATTTTATATAGAGAATGAGATATCTTGGATATGGAACCCAAGTCTAAATGCATAATTGATTTATGTTTCATATACACATAGCCTGAATATAACATTATACACAATATTTTTAATAATTTTGTGCATGAAACAAAGCATGTGTACACTAATTATCAGAAAACAAAGGCATCACTATCTCAGCTACCTATGTGGAAAATTTTGAAGTATTTCATATTTCAAATTTTACAGATAAGGCAGTGATGGCGAAGCTTTTTTTGGTTCACATGCTGGGGGGGGGTCCTTCTGCCCCCAGGGGCAGAGGCCACATGCCAGGGGGTGGGACTTCTCCGCTCTAAAGGTGGGACTTCTGCCCCCAGGGGTGGGACTGCCACGCTCCAGAGGCGCTGCTTCCGGGGTGGGGCTTCTCCCCCGCACCCTTTCCCTGGCTTCCAGCTGTCTTTGAAAGATAGCTGGGAGTCAGAAAGGGCTGGTGGGGGCCCAGAGAAGCCTTCTTTGCCCCCCCAGGGCCCTCCAAGACCCATGGCTCCACAGCTATGGGTCTGAAAGGGTGGCTGGGTGCCCACAGAAGCCAGAACGGGCTGTTTCTCCATGCCCCCGTGCCACCTCAGACCCATAGCTCCGCAGCCATGGGCCTGAGAGGGTGGCTGGGGGTCCAGAGGCCCTTTATCCATGCCCCCATGCCCTCTCAGACCCATAGCTGCATAGCTATGGGCCTGGAAGAGCTGTTGGAAGGGCAGATAAGCTGGCACTAGCTGTTTCTCCGCCCCTCTGTGCTGTTCCAGTCCCATAGCTCCAGTGCCATTCCAATCCCATAGGTGGGGGCCCAAAGAAGCCAGCACGGGGCCATTGCTCATCTCCATGGGCCTATCCCTGCCCTCTGGACGCTGGGAAAGGTCCCTAGAGAAGAGCAACTGGCACGCGCCGGTTGCTCCTCCTCCGAGAGAGGGCTGGAAGGAGAAGCCAGATGCGCGTACCTCTGGCTCCTTCTCCCCAGTGCCAGGCGGGAGGCCCGAAAATGGCAGGGAGGAGGAGGAATGGACACACATGTGCCTCTTCCACCTTCTCCCTCACCCGTGCCCGGTAAAATGGTGTCGCGTGCCACTTCTGGCACGTGTGCCATAGGTTCGCCATCACGGAGATAAGGGATATTCAACTCTCAACTGTATATACTTCTTCTGGTTGTGAATGTTCTTATGGTTGCTATTGTTATTGCACTGTTTCATTTTAAGCCATTATAGCAAGTCATATTATATCTTGGAAAAAAATTCTTTCCCCTACAACATGCCTTTAAATTGTTTCACTTGTCTCAAAGACCTTGCTATTCATATGAATAATTCTATTTGCTGATCTCTCTGTGTGCTACTTTTAATATTGCTCATCCCTTCCCCACAAAATTGTCATACTGTCCATAATGCTCTGTAATCCTTCTTATTTAGGCTAAATGCCATTTTCCTCCATTTCATTTTTAAATACTTGTTTTTCATGACTTTACCTTTCTGAAACTTTATACATTCCAAGTCAATACAGTTCTATTCAGAAGCAAGCTTCATTGATTTTAATGGAACTTACTTTCAGGTAAACGCATACCTAGGTGTCCACTCAGAAGTAAGTCACATTGACTAAGAAAGGAAACACTGAGAGAAATATTATGCATGCATAGACCGATTTCAGCACCAAATTGGGAAAAGCCTAACTGTAAAAGATCTCTTTCCTGAAAAACAGGGAGAGTGGGCAAGGGGCTCACAGTGGGAAGACCTAAGACATGCTGCTGTTTTCAAATAACAGCTCTTGTGGGTTGTGTGTGTGCACGCATTGGCTGGGGGACAGGGGAGATAAAATTTGATAATGAGAAAGAAGGCACTTGTGCCTTGTGACATGTAAATGGAGGATTTAAATCTTCAAATAGCAGTACACTTTCAGACATGGACACTATCACATTCATTGTGTCTGAACTGACTCACACTCATAGCAGATAATATTCAATGCTGGGTTTGTACTAAACAATTCACATTAATGAAAGGTAGGACTCATTTTTTTAAAAAAAAAACCTATCTTCCCATTCTACTGAAGCATGGTGTTTTTACTGTTCCAGAGGCTACCTGCAACCTGCAGCTTTGTAGTCAAGGGAGCAAAAAAGTCTGCATTTGGAAAGGGAAAGGGGACCAAGTAAACATATACGTGCTGAAAACTGATACTGAACACTCCAACAGCCATGCATACATAACTAGTAAACTTATGTGCATGAGCATAACTTAAAACCATGAAACACTTAAGTAAGATTACCTGCTGAATTATGTTGATGATAATGAATAAGCTTGGGAAGGGAACTGAAACAGTAATTCTCAGCCAAGTAAAATTGGTTTGCACTGTTTACGTGAACATGATAATGTTTAACTATTCCGTTTTTATCTCTGAAAAAAAGAAATACAAGCAATTGTTACATTAGAAGATCCCAAAGAATGGCAGATAAGTCAGTAAAAAAATCTCTAGTTTCATGCCTCAAATACTAGTTTCATGACTCAAATATCAAAAACTGTGATATTTTACACCACTTTCTTCTGTTAGCGTACTATTGTCAGCCAAAAATAAATAAATAAATAAATAAATAAATAAATAAATCGGCACTTTAGGTGTTCCATAAGAAACTTGAGAAAGCAATCCCAGAATTGGCATTCAGTATAGGGACAATGAAGCTTTAATTATGCATGCAGTCAGAGAAACAGGATAAATATCAGCACAAAACACACTGAAGAAATAATCCAGTTTGAGGCCACTTTAACTACCCTGGCTCAGTGCTAGAAAATTCTGCAAATTGTAGTTTATTGTGGCACCAGAGCTCTCTGATAGAGAAGGCTAAATGTCTCACGAAACTAGTTCCCAGAATTCCCTAGCATCAAATCACGGCAATGAAAGTGGTCCCAAACTGGATTATTTCTGCAGTGTGTTGTGGACCACAGTTCCCATGTGCTGAGGCAAAATCTTATAAATAACATAATCTTGTAATAAAGAAACTATAAAGTACGCATGGGATACCTATATTGGATACTTACCTACCAATCATGCTAAGTACTGATACTGTGTACTTCCCCACGTGACTGGAATTACGAACCATAAAAGCACCTTCTTTCCCCTTTTAAGGAAAGGAAGATTAGTATGAGAAGACAACTTTAATGAAAGGAAAACTAGTATCAGAAGACAACTTAATAGTTCAGAGTCATGTTGATGCTTTGCTTTAATAAAATCAAGGCTGGTCCTGCTGTTAGACAGAGTAAGGTGGATAACAGCCAGTAGATGCTGGATGGTGTGCAGGAAGCAGCAGTACCCCATCTTTCTCCATCTACTGAAGGGCAATGCTATGTGTTCCAAGCAACCTTCTCTGCACCCCTTCCGTTAGCCTGGTGCCCTGCCTATGCTAGATGTCACTCCATTGACAGCATTAAAATAAAAAGCAACCGTCAGTTCAGGCTGCTACGACACCCCTTCCGTTAGCCTGGTGCCCTGCCTATGCTAGATGTCACTCCATTGACAGCATTAAAATAAAAAGCAACCGTCAGTTCAGGCTGCTACGACACCCCAGAAATAAAGCAATTTGATACCACTTTTACTGCCATGACTCATTGCTATGGAATTCTGGGATTTGTAGTTTGGTGGGGCACCAGAATTCTCTGATAGAAAAGACTACATATCTCACAAAATTATAAATCCCAGAATTCTATACCATTGAGTCATGACAGTTCAAGTGGTGTCAGACTGCTTTATTTTTGTGGAGTGGCAGCAGCCTCAGCCAGCTTTGGTAAGTGGAATGGCAAGCGCCAACTTGTCCTTTTACACCAGGCAGGAAAATGTCTTTTACAGAAATATGTTTTTTTATTTTTTATAAGTTTTATAAAAATAAGAGTGTTTTATTAATTTAAGAATTTAAATCAAACTGCATTCACAGTTGTATACTAGGATATTTCTAGCTAAAAATTGCAAGTTAAAAAACATACCGAAAATTGATGAATGGATACAGAAGATACTTGAGATAAGAGAGAATGATAAATTAACAACAATACTACAAAATAAAAATGAAAAGAAGAAGAGATGGAGTCCTTTTGAAGAATATGTAAATAGGGTCTGGGATGTAAGACTATGAAGAATTAAGAATGCAAAATTTGAATTAATAATGTAAAAATTAGAACCAATGTATAATCTATAAGATTAATGCATAGTGTATAATATATAAGAAGGATAAAATCTTAACCATATTGTGGGGATGTTTCATTTAGGCTTTTTTTAAAAAGTTATTCGTACCTGTGGTATATTATTAAGCAAAAAGATGTTAAGAATAAGATGAAGCTCCATGAAGATATTGTCTGTTATTACTAACTGCAAAACTATATATATTCGAGTGTGTATACCCCATTTTTTTAATAAAATAAAAAAGAAAGAAACATTGTTTTCTTGTAGCAGCTTTTCCCATGTGTCACTCCACAGATATGTTAAGTTTATGAAACTGGCTGACTTATGGGTGTTGGAGTCCAACACATCTGAAGGGTATCAGATTGGGTAAGGCTGCCTTAAAGTAACCACAAAGAGTCAATAACAGAGGAGGTGAGCAGGATGTGAATGAACTACTTGGGTCCAGGGCCTTCCTAGGATGCTTCATATGTAGAAAGACAGATAGTCCATGTACATTGTAAGCATCCACAGGTGCATTTGCTTCCACTGAATCTTCCAGTTCTACAATCCTGTCTCCCTTTTAGCCAGTCTTATGTAAGCTGATTTACTCATTGTGCAGGCACTGCTCACAAATTTATTGTAGCTCATTACTGTGTAAGACAAGGATGCAGAATGTGTGGCCTTCCAAGCGTTAATAGCTCCCATTATATCAGTCCATTGGTTATGTTAGCTAGAATTGACAAGAGTTGCAATTCAGCAACATCCGGTTCCCCTCAACCAACTGAAGACCCAATTAAGACACCAGCTAAACTTTGGCCAGATTCAAAGTGAATGCTAACTGAAACTTTCTGATTATCATCAATTCCTAATATTTTCTAATTCCAGGAAGCAAGAAATAAATTGGCTTTCTTGCCAACAGGCAAGCAAATAGAAGAATGGTGCTAAAGAGACAATGCAGAAACCTATTAAAAATGTAGGAATACTTAAACACTACCTTCTGTTGCAACAGTTGTTCTGCCCGAGCCCTTGAAAGACTACCAGCATACCAACTGCAACAAAAATGATAGCTAACATATTATACTTGTGGCATGCAATGATTATGGAATAATATCTGAAAATGAATTAAAGAACCCACTGAAGGAACCCATTAATTGAACCAGGTATCCCATAAAAACATGTCAAAATTCTAAAACCTGCTTTCATTAATTTCATGAATTAAGTACTCCTACTTAAAATTGACATGAGATTTTGAAGGACATATTTTGATCAAAACTTTACACCTAAAAAGCCAGTTTGAAATCATACCAAACAAAATATTTAGTCACGATCACAGCAACAGATGACTGCAGAAACTTCTGCTTAACAGTAATAACTTAACCTAATTTTTCTCCCTTCCTTAAGTTCTATCGAGTCATCCAATGAACTTAATAGGACAGACAAGGAATATTTTAGTTGGTACCTAATTAAATTATGTAATTCAGTACCACAAGATATATTGATGACCTCCAACTTGAATGCTGGGCTTGCTAAGTCTGAGGTCCAGTCTAAGAGTCTAGGCCTATGGTCTAGTCTAGGAAGGCTCATCTTATATTCATAAATACGGGCAACACAACAAGGACTTGTTATTTATTTACCATATTTTCTAAATGGTAAAAACTGTTACTGTAAAAAATGCTGAAATGTGCAACAGGTTGTAGGGAAATCTGTTAAAAAAATATTACAGGTACATTGGAAATATCCAGGTAAGGATTAAAAAAAGAACATCATGACCAAGTCTGCCCAAAAGGGTTACACAGATGTGAGATTTGAGGTAGAAACTTGGAATTGTACTTTGTAAGTTTAATGGCAGAGTTTGGAAAGTTACTGTCAAGAAGAATGAATACAAGGATGTGTTGGTCAATCATAACTGAGCAGTGGCAGGATGATGGTCTGGACCCCAGAACATCATTCTGTCACTTCTGTGTGGCTTTAACATGCCATTATATTAAATATGATTTCAAAAATGTTTTCAAGTCTGGCATTGAGGTATACAAAGCATAGCTCAATTGTATGTATATCTTCTCATGAATAAACTCCAATATTAGAGCTTCCAGGGCTGCAAAGTGCCATGCAAGAGATTTCTGGGCTTCAAATGACCCCTTTGTCTTTGATTGGAGTTAACAGCAGAAGAGGTTATGGGCTAGATGAGGAGCCCCCATGGGTCAGAGGTTTTGCAAATGTAGGCTGTAACTTGAATTCACCTACCAGGCTTACCGACTCATTCTGGACTAGTTGCTTTCTCTCCTTCTAACCTAACTCATATGATTGTTGCAAGATTAAAAAGAGTAGGAAAGAAGCTATGTGAAATCCTTGGAAAGAAGAAAAATGTGAGATATGATTGCAGTAAGTAATAACCGCAACACCCTATCATATAGAAATAGAATTATTATTATTATTATTATTATTATTATTATTATTATTTTATATAGTGTGGTTAGCATTTAGATGCAATGGCAAGTTGATAGTAGCAACAATGCAGTGCATCAACCTTGCAGGCAACACTGATTGTAAAGGGCATTTGAATAACAGCTTGTGAATACTCTTTTCCATCCCTGTGGTAATGAAGGTCTTTCTGCAGCGAACACTCAAATACTGCCATCATACTTCATGAATCATAGCCCTAATAACCAACTACACCCAATGGTTTTCTCACTCGTATTTGACAAAATTTTCTTCCTCTTTGGCTGGTACCACTTCATCTGTCTCAATGGTTCCTCTGCAAAAAGAAAAAGCATGATAGATCCTAATGAACATCCAGATATCATCAATTTTATTTCTCAGTCATAATAAAATTAGCCCTAGTAAAGAAACTGCACAGCTATATTTATAGACATATATGTGTTATGTCTGGATATAGCTTACCCAGATTCATTAGTGTTCTGGGATATCACCTTCAGATAAGCATGTGGAGCAAAGCCTTCATTACTGTAAATGAAAAAAAACCATTAATTTTTTTTAATTCCTAAAGGAAGCACTAGAATGGAAGGAGATACAAGATCAAATGAAGAACTGGATTTCATAACAATATCATGGGAGTCCTGCTGTCACTGCAGAATGATCAGCGGGGCTTTCTAGATTGGCAGGAAAGTGTGACATGAAGTTGCCTTTTCCTTAATGCTTAGCAGCTGCACCACAGCCTTTAGATGGAGCTGTGCTGTTCCGCAGTTTTTTTTAAAAAAGAAGCTGGGAAAACCAGCACCTTTTTAAAGGCGCTTCTTCTCCCCTAAAACACAAAAAAAGCATTTTCATGGCACACTTTCCCTTTTTCTCATCTAAAGGCTAGAGTTTCATGCAGCCATGAACACACTTCTTTTTTTGCCAATCTAGAAAGCCCCAGCATCTTCCTTCCATTTACACTAATGCGGGGCCAATGTCTAGACTAGGGACAAGGATTCAAGACCAACAACATGATGGTGGGAGATGGTGGTGCTGCCATGTTTTCCTTTTCTGCTGTTTTTAACTGCTTTTAACATTCCTGCTGGGATATCTTCCAGTCAGTCGGTCTAGGAAAATTTTGGCATGGCAGCATCCATCCTAAATGAACAATACATTTGTCATGCCTCACACAAAGAAGTATTCTTGCAGTTTTTCAATTCTTAAGAGAAGTGTTACCCCACAGTCTTTTCTCCTATTCCTACATTAATCGACTAGACCACTTGTACATAAAGTTAACATTATTCATCCACTTTTGTATTGAATCTTTCCTCCATAGAATCTATGGCAGCATACATGGAAGCTACCTTATTTTGTTCTCAGGGTAACATATGAGGTAGATTAGCTGAGGATGCATCTACAATGTAGAAATACTGTAATGCAATTTGATACCACTTGAAAATGCTGTAGCACCATCCTAGGGAATCCTCAGATCTATCATTTTACAAGGTCTTCATCCTTCTCTGCCAAAGAGTGATGGTGCCCTCATAAAACCACGAATCCCAGGATTCTGTAAGATGGAGCCATGGCAGTTAAAGTGATGTCAAACAGTATTATTTTTATTGTGTAGATGCAAGTGATTTTGACTGAATCATATTGAATATCACAGTTGAGGTTTGAACCAATGTGTCCTAGGCCACCAACTATCCCTGCAGAATCATATCTATGCCAGGTGTTTGTTCATCCAGCAAAATATCAGTTGATTCTTAGATAAAGTTTTTGACAAAATAGCACCATTTGTTGTCCTTTTAAAATTAAGCAATTTAATTCTTCAGTAAATTCTGCACTCATGAGTGAAATGTTTGTCGACAGGGTATAAAAATTATTTCTCAGTAATCAGAATATATAAATAGTCTTTCCAAACAATACTGTAGAGGAAACATACCCTTCCAAATCTCTTACTTGCCACCAGTCAGGGTCCTCATCTTTCAGAATATAATATTTGTGATTTCTGACAAGTTGAATATCAGAGTTTCCTTTTGGTTCATAATTATAAACAGCCAGTGCTTCTTTCAGATATGACTTGCCAAATATTTGACCTAGTGGCTGCTGTGAAAAAAAAAAACCCAGCAGGAGAAGGAAATATATTATGCAGTGAATGTGGAAAAAAAATGATATCCAGTTTCTCATTAATAATATCAATAATAGCAACATCTACTACAAAGCATTTGTCAAGTGTTCAGAGTACATTAGATACATTGTGTTGGATTCAAATGTAATCATACTTAGAGCAGACCAGTAGAAATAAGTGGAACCTCAGTTAGTTTGTCTAAATGCTTCACTGCATTAGTGATTTTCTAAAAGGATTTCTTTTTTAAAAATATATATACTATTTTAGGGTTCTCCTGAGTATTGTCACATCTTTTCTTTTCATTTACTTTACTTTACATTTTTATTTTATTTTTATTTTCCACATCAGCATAGTGCCCTTGAGATAAAGCTCATGCAAAGGAATCTTAATGTTTAATTTTAAAACCCACTTAATCAGCACGTATACCTGTCTGATTTGCATGGGTGTTAATTACAAAAGATATAGTAATGTTTGTGCAAGAGTCAGTGAGACTAAAGTCTGCAAATCCTAATAGATTCTTCATTTAAGCAATTCTTTAATGAGCTGTGTGATCACACTCCTAGTTGTTGAAGCCTTTTGAAAGAGCGGCAACAGTAACTAAGGATGGAAGAGTTGCTCCCATAATTAGCTGAAACAAAGTTATGTGAATGTCAAACATGTACAAGAACTAGGAGTCACCTTGTCTGTATAGATATTTCCTGTGGGTTAGGGGTGCTTGAGGAAGCAGTACAATGAGCAATTATTTTCAACCTTTTCATCTTCCCACTAGATGGAACAATCAAGAGATCCGACTATCATATCTTTTCCTGTATGTACGTTTGAATCCTAAAATGACAGTTTGTAATTTTTACTGTCAAACTGTATAGCCATGTATGTAGCATATCCTTCTATATGTATGTATGTCCTCAGATATTTAAAAAACATGCATTTGCACAGCTTAAGTTTGATTGGCAAAAAGTTGTTCAGAACAGGGGACTGAGATGTATCCACCCAGACACTGTTGAAGTACAATTACCATTGGTCCTCATCACTGGGTATTTTTGCTAAGGCTGATGGGAGTTGTCATACATCAAACAAACATCAAACTGGTCTTGCCTCTTCATTTTCATAAATGCTGGCCAGTTTCCAATGTCTTTGTTCGCTAACCACCATCGTTAAAACTGAACTTGCTACTTCAGTTCCATACTCAAAGGATTTTGAATTTTAATTGACATTCTCACATACCAATGGCATATATATGCTTGTTCCTGGTTTCCACTCCACTAAATGTATCTGAGGAAGTAGTTAGAAGGTATGAAAGCTCATGCTGCCAACTTCTTTCTTTCAGTTAGTCTCAAAGGTGCTACAAGATTTCTCTACATACTGATTCTACGAACTAACAAGGCTATATGTTTGAATTCCAACATCTGAAAGGCTACATCTTCCCAGGACTAGGTTAAAACCACAGCTTGGAAAAATTGTACAATGTAGTCCAAAACAAACGCAACTTCCCGAAGCTCTGGTTAAAAAACTAATTTGGTCCAGTCTGGTCCAGCTTGAAGGAACAGAAATTGGGATATTTAGCAAATGTTTCAAGGGAGACAAAGCTGATGTCAATAAGGGAAAAGGAATGCGAAAGTAAATTCATTAAGGGGTAAGTGAAACCAAATTGAAGGAATAAATCTGGATGCAAAAAAGAGGGAAATGTGCATATACAGGCTGATTATGGAATCAAAGTTGTCTTAATTTTCCAGAGGGTTTGGCACATTTTGGGCCTTTTTCAAGTTAAAAAAAAATTGCCCCTCAACAAAATTATGATACAGGTGTTCATAATTCTCCAGTGATGCTTTGGAGGCTGCATGTATTTTGCAGACTGCACTTGCTAGTCTTAAGGTTTTAGAAATATCTACACATCATTATATATGTCATTCAGTGAATCGATCCTTGAATAGTTTGCAACAGCCTCGAGAAAGGACTCTAGGCTGCACCACAGAAAACAGACAGAATAACAAAAACAAGATTCATCCAGACTTTGGAGACTGGGGGGATTTGTTTTGGTCTTCCTGGAATCCAGATTTCAGATATGAACCCTGCCCTTAGTCTCCGATGAGCCAACCATACGCAAAGAAGCTGCTAGCTGGGTTTAAAAGGTAAAGGTACTCCCTTGACATAAATGTCTAGTCATAACTGACTGTAGGGGGCGATGCTCACTAAGCTGAAGAGCCAGCATTGTCTAAGGACTGTGGAGACCATGACTGAATCGAACACTGTTACCTTCCCACTGAAGTGGTACCTATTTATCTACTTGTATTTGCATGGTTTCAAACTGCTAGGATGGCAGGAGCTGGTACTAGTGACAGCAGCACTCGGGCCTCAAACTATCAACCTTCTGATCTTCTGGACATCAGAGCTGTCGTCTTAACCACTCAGCCACTGCATCCCAGCTGGTAAAGCTAGGTTTACTAAATAATTATCTTAAGATGACAACCATTGCCATTATAAAAATATATTTGCGAAAAGAAAATTTCCTTTTGCCTGTGTTATTTACACATTACCATATTTCTCTATAGAAATGAACTCCACTGATGGAGAAAACAAACATACTGATTATATTTGATGAAAAAAGAGACAAGGCAAGGACCTCTTTTCTTGCCAGGAGTCATCCATCAATTCAAACATTTCAGTAGTCTGTCTGCCCCATGTATAAAATACCTAAAATGGATAGCTAAAAGGATTCTCACTTACCAATTGTCCCGGTATGGGTGGGAGTGGTTTCACTGCACTGCTTACATTGTGTAGGCTGGAGTCTACATTAAGAGAAAAAACTAGGTGAAATTCATCCCGTAGAACAGGAGTGGGGAAAATGTTGCCCACAGGCTACATGTAGGTCCCTGACCTCACTTTTGTGGCCCCTGAAGCGCCCTCTCACCAACCTCCCCATAGCAATAGAAATAGCATTTACATTTCTATACCACTTATCAGTGAACACAGAACTCTTACAGACACCCCATAACCCATATTATTTCCAAATACCCATTTTCCTCAACCACGCATCTCAAAATGGCAACTGACAGTTATGGGAAGTGAAAAAGAAAAGAGAGGTATTTGGGCTTGCTTTGGTGTGTGTGTGTGTGTGTGTGTGTGAGAGAGAGAGAGAGAGAGAGAGAGAGAGAATTGGCTCCCAGCTCCCACACATCCAACAGGCAGGACCCAGAGTTAGGCATTGGGTAAACTCTTTGGCAGCTTTAATTATTATGGCATAAGCAGTGGACTACCTAGGGAAAAGTTCAGTTTGTATTGATATGGAATAGAGATCCCATTCAGAGGAACTCAGCAGCACTCAATGCTATGCTGGCTCATTGCAAGGGAACACTTGCATGTGTGCTGAGTAACAATACTTGAAGAGAGGTACCATCTACTTGCCAGAATACTCTGGGCTACTCACAGAGTATTTTGGTCCTGAATTACCCCAATATTCACCCCTTACCTTTTGGCTCCCTTGGCAGCAAATGATGGGTGACCCACTGCTGCTGCTGAGGTCAGAATGAGGCACCTAGCACACTACTGATAGTGGGTGCCTTGGTCTGACCTCAGAGTGACTAACACCTGCAGTAATGGCATTGGGTGGTTTGCAAGGACCATGTGGGAAGGCAATCGCCCCTCATCATTACACAGAGAGCTGGAGGGAAAACCACAGCAGAAGGTAAACTTTTAAAATGTGGGTTAGGGAAGGAAGCCTTGAATTGGGTGGGTGTGGGCATTATGAAGACTGTCTGGACTCTATTTGGGGTTTTGGTCCTGCATCATGTAAACAGGACACAGTGAGCCTGGGGGAAATTTGGGGTCCATTACCCATGTAAAGAAAACCAAAGTCTACAGGCATGCATCCTCTAGGCTGAGATGAGTGTGTATATCTGCAATTGGAAGGTGGAACTAACTGGTACCTTCAAAAGAGCCCCTCACACACTCAGACCCAGTGTATCAAATTATTGAAGAAGATTCTTCACTCTTCATGAATCACAAGGTCCTTGTGAATATCAGACAGTAAGAGCAAATAACAATGGAAGTCCTCCTTCTGAGTGTGTTGGCTGGAGGTCTTTTGTTGGTAGCTGTCAGAAAGACATGGACTTTGGTCTGATCCAGTTATGTTCTTTCCTTCTAGGCATGCATAACTGAAACTGGTCTCCCCAACTCTGGTGCCTGCCAGATGTCTCGATGACAAGGAATAATGGGAGTCATAGTGCAGGACAACTGGAAAGTTTCAGGTTGGGTAAAAGTGGCTTAAACTCATTGTTAAAATCTTAAATTGTTTGGACAGAAGCAATATTTAAGATGCAGTGTTCTCCAAACAGTGGACCAGAGACTCTCCCCCTTTATCTAACTTATCTAACTGTAAAGATTAACTAGCAAGTAAAACTGTGATGTGTAAGAAGCTGGGACAGGGTGCAATATTTGCATGTAGATTATTTGTTTTGGAAATGGACCAGGTACTCATATTTCTGTATAACAACAGCTGCACTACAGTGGATTGTTTGTAGCTCCTGAAGTACTCAGCAGCCTTTACCATCAATAGGTGTGCCTAAGCTATACCCATTTCACTATCGATTCTTCTCCCCTCTGGCACACACATCTTGCTACATTTACATAAAAGCCAGTACACCAGAGAAAACACTAGGCACCAAGTCTCAACTTTGACATGCTAGGGTTTTGTTTTTTGTTTTTTGTGTGGAGTTTTCCCCCCCCAGGAATTGGGGGAGAAAAAGACAGTTTTTAGATCAGACATAATGGCCAGAATCCTTCTGAGATTTTATGACAGCTTAACCAGGAGTGATGCTAAAATATCTACATTTTGTGGCATTGCAAAAGGAGGTATCCAGTACCTTCATATTCAGGTAATACAACAGCTACCAAACAGTGACTGGTCACCGCTCTGCCCCAACACAAATGGCCACTGCTGCCACTGGCTTGTCTGGCTCCATCTCATTGCTCTTGAACTTGAAACTCTGTCATCTTTCTACAGGATCGTGGCCAGATTTATCACCCTGGTGAAAACTAAGGGCTTGTTTACAAAATTAAAATACTGCTCATTCTGTCTGGATAGACTATGATCACATGTGAGTCAGAGAATTTCAGGATTTTTTCCAGGGACAGGGGGAGAACTTCATAAACTCTGCAGCATAAAGAATCACAGTTTTTTACTGGGGGGGGGGAGTCCACAAATATCTGTGAGGATGCACATTGTTGAATATGTGGCTGTCTGTCCACTTTGCATGAATTCGTGTGGATTTGCAGGGCTGTACATTTTCAGCAGAGACAGGACAAATAGATGCAAATTTGTGTAGGAAAGTGAAGTGAATTAAACATTGACACAAATGTGCAAAAATCCACAGCAATTTGCATAATACACTTACATGCAGACTAGCCCTAGGCCTCAACTTGAGCTTGTACCAAGTGAAGGGGAAGAGGCATGCATGGACCTCCTAATCTAGTGGACTGTTTTTGTTCAGTACCTCACATATTATTTCTAAGATGTGTTTCAGCTTACTGAAACACATTAGAAACATAAATATTAATATTTTATTTCTCCATCTTCATCCACCACTTGGAAAACGACATATTTCAGACTATGGGTAAGGGGAGTTTTGGCCCTCCAGGTGTAACTGGATTCTAACTCCCATCAGCCCTAACCACACTGGCCAACATTCAGGGGTGATGAGAATTGTGGTCCAAAAAATATAGAGGGCTATAGGTTCCACACCCTATCACACAGAAATCACCACTGAATTGCCACCCAGGTCCATACTGGATGCAGCCTGGGTCCTGTAAACTGCCTCATTGCCCCCTTTTCGAAAACAGAAGCTTCTGACTTCTACAAATGGTCACTGAAGAGGCTTACAAGACCTGGGCTGCATCCAGGACGGACCCAGGCAGCGTATTTCTGTGTGATAGGACTGGCTGCCTCCCGAATTAGCACTGGATTTGGGAAAGGTAAGCCAGGTTTCTAACCTCATGCGGTATGGTCCTACATTTTTAAACTCATGATTTAGGCTGCTGTCTTACAAATTACTATAAGTCCCTTTGTAGTCCTGCACTCAGGCTGAACAAATCTGTCAGTTTTACTTCCTCCACCCTCAGGAGTTACAAACAAAAAAATAATAATATTTTTTTCACTGAATCTAGGAAGAATTTCATGGTATATTGGTTTGAGTATCAGACTAGGACACTGAGAGATCAGGATCCAAATCCCCACTTGGCCATGAAAACTCACTGGGTGACCTTGGACAAGTCACACTCTCTCGGTCTCAAAGGAAGGCAAGGATAACCTTGCTCTAAACAAGCTCTGCCAAGCAAACCCTATGACAGGTTTGCCTTAGAATCACCATGCATCAAAAATAACTTGAACGTATACAACAATGAGAAAAAAGTTTTTGTGAAAGACATTCTTAAGCTTCCAGACTGTTCAAATTCAGTATATATAGCTATTTTTGGTAGGGAGAAGATTATGTTGTCTCTGACTGCCACATAACTGTTAAAGAAGTGGCAGCTCTAATTCAGTACCACAAACATGGAATTCAAAGCCAGATTATTAAGAATTAAGTACACAAATCCTTCTGCCATTGATGGGCAAATAATTCAATTTTGCTTTCCCCCAAATTTATTTTTTTAAAAAACATCCAAAGTTCTTTCTATAGAATTTACAGACATTTGCAGATTCTGGAACTAAGGGGCTGAACAGACTGCCCAAAGGGATCAGGGCTAGGGAAACTACATACTGCGGCCCCAATCTGGCACTTCTACGACACAAAGAGGAGCTGCAAAAAGTGGCTCCTTTTTGTGCTGCAGGAAGGGTACCTTTGCTGCCACAGCGGCACCTTTTGGTACTCCTTATGGCACTGCGTCATCTGGACACTGCTCCAAAGGAGCACTGTAACTCTGCCCACTGTGTGGTCAAGTGCACCGTGTGATGGCAGCATTGGGGCATGTGTTGTGTGGACACAACACTCCCACTTTCCCTGAGGCTGGCGTTTATCACCAGTCTGTTGAGGCTAATGAAATCATCATTCACCCCAAGATGTAACCATACATTATGTTTGCCTGCCAATGTTAACTGCAGAGTTAGGGAGATAGTATTGCTGGGAGGAGCATCAATTGGCAGAAGCCAGACAGTCAATTATTTCCATATCCACCAACTCCCTTATGAAGGGATCTCTCTATTACTATGATTAGAAACAGGCTAAATAAAAACACACAAAAACAGAAAAGAAAAGAAAAACCGATTTTGACCCACAAATACTTTTCTACTCTGTTAACATGTCAGCATAGCACAAGGGTGGGCAATTGCAGTGAGTTCAGTAATCAGTTTTCTGCCCCCCAAATCCTTTGAGAGCTGCAATTGATTGTCAAAAATATGGAAAACAAGCAAAGAAAAAAAATAAAACTAGAAGTAGGCAGAAGTAAGTGGGTTTTTAAAAAATACCAAAAATTTCCTAAGGCCCCTGCAATCTATTCTGAAGGTGAACTACTGGTCCTAGAAGCTTCTACGACAGATAAATTAGCCTTTTTAAGCTAATAGAAGGGCATTATAGGCATTCTGCAGGAGCCAAAAACAGTCTCCTGTTGTATATAGCTCCAAATGTTGATTGTCCCACACCAAAGCATCATCTAATTGTGTCCTTTACATTCTAGTAAACTGGGTTAGGATTGCTTTGCCAGATGAGAAGGAATGGTGCTTAATATCACTGTCACATAATCCCCTGAATTTGCAATACAGTGTGGAGCTTCAAATGCATAACTTAACAACATGTGTACCAGCAGTGTTAATTATCACAGAGATCTATTATCCATTGTTGTACATAATAAGTAATTATTTGCAGGCTCTCCTTTCCAACTGTGTGTATAGCAAGCAATAGCAATAGAAAGTACATTTCTATACCACTTATCAGTGCATTTAAGCACTCCCTAAAGGGTTTACAATTTATAAACTCATTGCCCCTGAGCCCCTGGCTGGGATTGAACTCACAGTCTTGTAGTTTATGAGTGAGTGGCTCCATTTAACCTGCGCCACCAGGCTATGTCCAAGTTACAGAAATAAAGCAGACTGATGCCACTTGAACAGTCATGGCCTCATTTCGTGAAATCTTGGGAATTGTAGTTCAGCGAGATATTTAGCCCAGTCTGTCAGAGCACTCTGGTGCCTCATCAAACTACAAATCCCAGAATTGTCTAGAAAAGAGTCATGGCAGTTAAAGCGGTGTCAAACTGCTTTACTTCTCCAGTGTACATACAGCCTGTGACTCAACCTCCCACACCCCAAAACAAACAAACAAGCGTAATACATTACATTTTTCCCATATTGTGCATCCAGGAGCTGCTTTGCAAGTCTGATTGCAGCACAGGAACTTCCCATTGGAAAAGAAGCCACTGTGGTATTTCTTTAGTAAATCTGTATTATCTTTCATCTCTGGAAAAGATGATGGTTGGGGGAGAAGAAGAAACAAAAAATCTTTACTGCTATGGAATAGTAATCTCTTCTTGCTCACCTTCTCATTCACATTCTCCTATTATTTATTTGTATTCTATCCTTTCCCCAGAAATGTGACTCAAAGATGCTTACAAATTATTAAAAGTACAGACCCAAAACAACTCATAAAAAGAATAAATTAAAAATGTACAATGTTTTTTAAAAATTTAAAAATCTCACATTAAAACAGCAGAAAATCATTTAAACTGCATACAAAAGTTAAAATAAAGAGAACCCCAATAAGAGACCTCCCAACTTACATATTAAAATCCTTTAATATGTAAATGTAAACAAAAGCCTTTGCCTGCTGGCAAAAAGACAGCAGGAAGGTAGGTTAAAAACATACATCAGTAAAAACGTCTGTGTGCGATTTAGAAACACTTAAACAATCTGTAGAATTGAAACTATTTAAAAGACATTAAAATACCATTTTAAAATCAACAGAATAACACAGCACACCATTAAAAGCCCATCACAGTCAGTTTCTAAAATCCTGGTAGAACAGAAATGTTTTTAACTTGCTGGCAGGAGAGCAAGGAAGGAATCATCCTGGGACTTTTTTACACGGGGACCTATGTGCTGCCATCCTGAAAACAGTTAAAGTGCTGGCATCCAGGAAAAGCAAGCCCATTTGCTAACGATTATCACACACAGAGCACAACAAGGGTTAAAATCACATTAAAGTGGGTAGTCTTGGAAGGAGAAGCAGTGGCGGTGGGGCAGAAAGGGAACTGTGATGAGGGCTTGGGCTTGATACCCTCAAGGGTTGTGGGTGGCTCTTCTGCCCAAAGGGATGCAGGAAGCAAAGGAACACGGGAATTGTAGGTTGTTGAAAAGAAGGGAATTCATGGCCGATGTAAATAAGCATTTCACACCAAGGCAAATTGGAATTGACTCCAAATTCACTGTGCAAAAGGATTTGTAAATTTGGCGTTTCACCAAATTTAGCTATTTCTTGGATGACGCATGATTCCATGTGGATTGGCTGCGAATTGGCTGTGACGTGATATTCTCTTGCAAAATAATGCTAAACAGGAGGGCTGCCTTCAGATTCACCCTCAGATAACCATCCAATTTTCACTGTGTGAAAAAGTCTGGGAGTAGCCACCAGGTATACACACTCACCCATGTTCCTACAAAATGAGCCTGAGAAGGTAGTGAGACAGATACAAGGGCCACTCCTCAGAGCTTTTTCAGGCTTATATGGAGAAATACAAATGGTCTTTCAAACAGCCTGGACTCAAGCCATATAGAGCTTTATAGGTCATCACTCGCACTTTGAACAGCACCCAGAAACAGACTGCTAGCCAGCAGAAATGTTGCAACAACATATGCCCCACTTCATCTGACCAGGAACACTTCTGTCTTGCCTGGATTAAGATTCAACATCTTTGCTGTCATTTAGTCCACTACAGATCCCAGTCCATTACCTCTCAATGGGCAACAGAATCTTATACAACTCACACAATCGAGGCACAATATTAAGAATACGGATTAGGAAGGTCAGTTGCAGAATTTTTGCACAGTAACCAGTCTTATAATGGAATTAAGGCTTTCAAGATCAAAGCACCAGGACATTTTGGTTAGAAGGCATGATATCATGTGGCATCCCATCAAACATCCCCTTTCCTTTGAGTTTAGCTGCAGTCTTCATATGGGGGGGGGGATGCATTTTGTCAGTATAAATGTATTGTTGTGGGGTTTTTTTCTCCTAGGCTAATATGAAGGGGTGACTTATTCTTGAAGGTGCAATTAAGTTCCATTAGATTTACAAAGGACCTCCTTTTGTTAGAGGTAACAGGCCTGATTTAATATGGGCTAATAATACGTTGCCATTTTTGGACTCTCATGGGACTATGGACAATTTTATATAAAACACCTACACTTCAAGTTTACCATTATACTACAGGCAATAACTTACCCAACCTTTCTCAAAGGTATCTACATACTGTGCTCAGCTTATGTCCTACTGCTTTGTTGTATTTAATTGCTGTTTTCATTTTGTAGACTACTTGGGTATTTTGTTTATTCTTGTAAGTTATTTTGTAAAGGGTTTTCACAGCTGTATTGCCATTTTGCTAGCTGAGCCAAACTTTTATACATTATTTGCAACAGAAATGATTTGAGCTTCTCTTTTTTAAAAATCTGATTCTAATGCTCGATACCTCTATGCAAAGCCTCCAGCCATCGTCTTCGACTGTCTTCACTTGCAGAGAAGATGTACAGGAGGCCACCTTTGTACACAATCTAGGCAGAAAAGAAAGCAGCTCAGTCGATACCTCATTAAAAACATCTCCAACTAATAATATAATGTATTCCAGTCAGGTCCAATGCTCTGCTGCATCACATTTTGTTGTTTCATCTAATGTATGGATAAAACAAAAGCGTTTAGTTATATCTTCCAACTGTACCTGTTTGGGAGGGACAGTCCTGATTAATCCACTGCTTTTAAAATGTCCCAACTTCTCACTCCTCTTTCCATTTTCCCTCTTTGTTTTGGCTAATGTCAATTGCTGCTAACTAAGTTTAAAGTGTGAAATTAGTTTAAACTTAGCTGAGGGGAAAAATTCTTGCTCTTCCCATTAGGCTCAGGGAAAAGCAAACTGCTGCAATCTCTCCTTGCTTATATGTTCCTCCTCACCAATAACATATGCCATCTTGACCACACTCTGATGTTATTTGGCCACACATGTCCTGCTTTTCATCTATGACATCTTGGAAAGTATGGTACTGTCTAGTTTATTTTGCTGCCCCTGGAGAAGGATGCTATGAAGCAGAAGGCACCTAAAGCTAACCACATATGATAAGTGAGTTTAAAAAAGACAGAGGAATATTGATTATGAACATAGAACATTGTTCTGTGGCCCATGTGACACACAATGAAAATTATGCTGCAATTATAAGGAAAAGCAAATGAGTGGTGACTGGAATTCATGCTAAAGGCATACATTATAATAATTCAAATTCAAATTAATTAAAACAACAGGTATCAGTGAAGCTGTTGGTTTCTATGTCAGTGAGCCAAGTGAATCTACTCTGCCTCTGCTCTGAATATACTCTGGATTTTAGTCCAAGTTTTAAAGGTGTTACCTCCAAAACGCACTGCAGAAATAATCCAGTTTGAGACTGCTTTAACTGCCCAGGCTCAATGCTATAGAATTCTGTGAATTATAGGTTTGTGGGAGATTTAGCTTTCTCTCTCAGAGAACTCTGGTGCCACAATAAACTATAATTCTCAGGATTCCCTAGCACTAAGCCAGGCCAGTTAAACCAGTCTCAAACTGGATTATTTCTGCAGTGTGTTTTGGACCTTTGTTTCTGAACTTTTTTTGGGGGGGGATATATATCTTGCACATATCCTTTAAATTTTGACTAAAACTTGGGGTAGATTCACCACTCCACCGATATGACCTGCATGGGAAAACCATGCATTGCCTGTACTCACAAAAGGAAAGGCAGTTTAAAGGAGTACTTCTAAAGGAATTCCGTGATGGGAAATACACAAAGGAATTTGTTAGCAGAAAGGAAAAATATTAATCGAAATATTTTTCAGGTTTTTCTGTTTCCTCATTCATTATGCTTTTTGACATGGACAGGCACTGCATTTCTACAGATGCTGTTTTAAGAAACTATTTGTTTCCAAAGATGAGAGAAAATAATTGAATCAGTTTCCTCACTGCTTCAGGAAAATCTTCAAAGAGTGTGCAATTTTCAAAGATGTTTTTGCAGGAGAGAGACGTTACCACAGATTCACCTTTTTCCTGTGTCCTCATGCAGCCATGAGAAGGAGAGCAGCCAGAGAAGGAGACCCATGTTCTTGTGTCATAAGTAGTAGCAATCCTTTATATAAGTAGTATAATAAGTAGTTGCACCCTTCCTCCTCCCACCAGGACAGCTAAGACACAGTAACTATAGTAGTGGTCTCTCCTGCTCCTTTAATCCATCCTGTATTTGAATGGAATAATCATCTGCAACTCATTTAATTCGCTCCCTCATTTGGTCATGCAGGTCTCATTATTGGACTGCAAACCTATAGAGGCAATAGGTTAAGAATGGTAGAAGTCACAGCCTAACAACATCGGGAAAGCCTCACAAGTCCCATCCATGATTTCAAGCAATTATTATAGATTTGTCTTTTATTACATTTTCTGATGTGACTTACAACAAATTAAAAAAGCAATGAGGAAGATAAAACCAAACAAACAAATAAACAAACAAACCCACAAAAACAAAAACAGAAACCTAGGAAAGGCAATAGCAAAGAATCTTTAAAAAGTCTTTTAAAATGGTATGATCATCTAAAGAGGCCAGAGAATTAAATATAAAGATAAATACAAATATAATTCTCATAAATAAGCAGTTTTATACCACTAATTTAGCCTCTTTGACATGAGAACTAACAAAGGAAAAACTGATATAGTTTCCAACTCAGGTCATACAGTACATATGACAAAAACCATAACCTTGTGTTATAAAGCTTTG
The DNA here is from genome assembly GCA_034509955.1 of Urosaurus nigricauda. Lineage (NCBI taxonomy): Eukaryota > Metazoa > Chordata > Lepidosauria > Squamata > Phrynosomatidae > Urosaurus > Urosaurus nigricauda. The sequence continues at coordinate 92,042,961 of JAOEGL010000003.1, forward strand.
TGGTAGAGAGGGCATCAGGGGCATCAATTAAAAAAGAACCTTTATAATTGGCTTATTGCTGGGGAACACCAGAGCTGACAGAACGTACTTTTTTAGACTAATGACTTTGCATGCTTGTGTATTTGTAAGTAGTTTCCCCATACTTGAAGTGTCTCTCTAGAAGCTGTTGGATCTCTATCAACTTTAGTTAGCATGTCAATAGTCACAGATGATTAGAAAACAAGTTCTTTGCTAGCTAACATAACATTTGTGTACCTCTACAGGACTGCAAGCCATTCTAAGGTATCCAGCTTGTTTCCCACAACCCAAAAGACGATTTGATAAACATTTTTTCCAAAATTGTTCTGTTACCTGGAAAGGATATTGTCTTTCTGGAAGGGTTTGTTCCTCAAGATTTACTTCCTCAGCACATTGAATTTTCATGACATCAATTGATCCTTTTCTGGTTCCTCTTTTCTAAAAACATAATATGAAATAAAGATTGTGACACTCTTACCCATAAATACACAAAACCTTGTGAGTGAGGAGGGAAAAGTGGGCAAAAGAGGACAAGATTTGTTCGTTTATGTAAAGGAGCTATATCCACTTATGCATCTGACCTTCTAAACGTTTCATGGAGAGGGGTTAACTGGAGGTCTAGGCATTAAGAGGCCCCTTAAATTCTTCCATTGCATTGTAAAATATATACTGGTATATATTTCTTACCTCCTTGTCATATTCGTAGTAAGAGAGGCTTGTTTTTGTAAGAACAAACAGGCGCTCTTTGTAATTATTTGGAGAGATTTTCTTCTTCTGCTGAGACTTCTTTACCAGTACCTCTTCTAGAATAGATTTTTCCTCCGAGGTATCCATTTCTCAGTTGCTAAAAGACACAAGTTCCTGAGTAAAAATAGTAAATAAAGTAAAAATAGTAAATAAAGGCTTACATTTAAGTAGACATGCATACAACTGCACCATAAAACAAGCACACCTACAGAAAATGGTTTTCCAGATTTTATAACCAGTTTTGCTCTGGTTTTATAGACCAATATTCTTAGGCTTAATACACAAATATAATGACTTTTCTAAAGATGAATACTCTCTGTCTTGGGGGGGGGGGGAGATCATAATACCTCTATATGTTTACTATGTCAAATTTTGCTTATGATATAGTAAAGACAAAATGAACAATAAAGAACAATGCATTGATAATCCCTTGTAAAATATCTTTTTATAAACATGGCTTACTTTGATATGGTGCTTTCTACCGAGACAGCATTCTTCCCTTCCTTATGACAGCTTGTAAAGGAAGTATCCTTCTTTGTGTTTCTTTCTTTTACATATTTGGCAGACATACTGATATCTATCAAACATTATTTGCATGTTATTCATAGAACCCACTATAACTTACCCAGGTGTAATACACCTGCCTGCCTTACTTTGTCCTATTATATAATTTCCAATTAGCTGGTTTTAAATTTCCATACCATGTTGTTAGGTTTGACTACCAATATAGGTTTGACTATCATCGTAATTTTGTATCCACATACCTGGGAATAAGCCAGCCCTGGTGAATTATAGACCTGCAGAGAGTTGCATTGTGTGAAATGAGCATTCACAGACAATAGTGGTCACAAACTTTATGGAATGGCATTACAGTTGGCCCTCCTTATCCACAGATTTTTTATCCAGATTTGAGCGTACATGGCTTGAAAATATTCCCCAAAAGTATAAATTCCAAATAGCAAACCTTGATTTTCCATTTTATATATAAGACACCATTTTGTTGTGCCATTATGTTTAATGGGTCCTGAGCATCCACGGATTTTGTTATCCACGGAGGGTCCTGGAACCAAACCCAGGCCCACTGTAACAAGGACCCACTGTAACACACTTTTTAGTCTATCAGTTTGGGCTAAGTGTTTGCTCAAAGTAAATGAAGCCAGTGGATAGCAAAATTCTATACATGTTTTATCAGAACTAAGAACCAGCAGTACCAACGGACCAGACACACTAGTAAATGTATTTAGGTTTGCTGTCTTAGAATGAGAGCAACAGTTCCTGGATTAAGGAGTGAACCAAGGGTGCATCTACACTGTAGAAATAGTGCAGTTTGATACTATTGCCATGGCTCCAACCTTGGGCTTTGTAGTTTTGTGAGGCACCAGTGTGCTTTGGTAGAGAAGGTAAAAGACCTTGTAAAACTACAAATCCCAGACAAAGGCACTTCATCCAAACACTGTGAAAAACGTGAATACTTTTAAAGATTCCAACATTTTCCAAAAGGGTAGCCAAGCTGGTTTGCTGCAGCAGGAAAAAAATGTTGTGGCCCTTCAAAGTTAACAAACCTATTCTTTTGTGGACTAAAGCACATTTCATTAGTTGTATAAACTGTTAACCACAATTCTCTCCTCCCTCTTCTTTATACTTGAAATTCTGGGAGAAAACTTCATGCATCTGATAAATCGGATCATTGCCTGTAAAAACTGATGTGATCATAAATCTGTCAGATTTTAAGGCATCACAGGCATCTTTGTTGTTACTGCTGACAATATTCATTAAAAGCATCCACTCTCCTTCATTTCAGCAGTTCCCTGAGTTAGAGGAGATTTGACAGATCTATAATACAGTTATGACTACTCCTTTCCCTTAGGGGAGAATCCATGAAAGTTGAATGTATTAAAACCAGTTTATGCTTTATCGTAAACATACCCTAATTAAAGCATTTGCTTCTTTCCATTTGCATTTTCATGTTCTCTGATGACAGCTTGCACCCAAAGTTGCATACTCTTTCCCTCTTGACTGTGATACAGCACTAACTGTGAACAAAAAAGTTACACTGATGTGAAGGAGTCAATAATTTAAGCCCCTTCTGTCTTTTATCTGTGAGTAGTTAATGACATATTCAGATTCACAATTATGTGTTCTTTAGCTGAAAAATACCTACTATCTGCTTCTGTATTGCCAGGACTACATTGCTCCTGCATTAAAGTGTTTTGCTATGTGATCCTCCGCATTTATAAATTCATCTGAGTTCAAATACATGATAAATTCCCAGTCAGTGTGCACAACTAGCTAATACTTTACCATAACCAAGTTAGTGAAGAAGTAGCTGATCTGGTTTTTCCATCTTATATATTCCCGATCATTATGTACAGATGTGAGAACTGGACAGTGAAGAAAGCTGACAGAAAGAAAATAAACTATATGAGATGTGGTGCTGGAGAAAATGCTGAAGATACCATGGATGGCCAAAAGGACAATCAAATGGGTCCTAGAACAGATCAAATCTGGATTCTCTCCAGAAGCCAGGATGACTAAACTGAGGGTGTCATACCGGTACTTTGGCCCCATCATGAGATGGCATAAATTATTAGAAAAGACAATGATGTTGGGAAAGATAGAGGGCAAGAGAAAGAGAAGAAGACCACATGCCAGATGGTTGGATTCAATCAGAGAGGCCATGGCCAGGAGCCTGTAGAGCAACGGAGAACAGGAGGTCTTGGGGATGTCTCATCCACAAGGTTGCCATGAGTCAAGGCCAACTCAAGGGCATTTAACAACCACAACAATTATTATCCACCACTTTTTTAGGGGGACTATAAACGGGCAGCATGTGCCTTTGGCAGCAACATTAAAAATGCCACATCAACAGGCAAAGCTCTAAAATACTGAATTTCTTGTCCAACAGCGCCAGGTATGGGAATATGGAAATGGCAGTCCAAAAACACTTGGGAGTTTATCACATGGAGGGCGAACTGGTAAAATCCCCTACAGAAATGGGACTTTAAAATCCAAGTATTGTTTGTCAGATGCATTGCCATGAAAGAGGAATAACGTGGAAATAATCCGAATGGAAATTTAGTGAAAGTAAAAAGAAGATGGTTTTGACGACTTTCTGTTCAGGTTATTTTTGTGTTATTTCTCTTTCAAGCAAATGGCATCTCAAAAGCATCCCGCAAGTGTGGGTTTTTTCAACTTTCGGTTTGGGTTTGCCCCGGATATTGTCTGAAAAAAACAACCCACAAATGTGGATTGTTTTCAGTTTAAATTTAGTTTCTGCATGGGATTCGTCCTGTGTGATGAACATGAAGGACACAATTAACCATCCATGATCTTAACTTAAAAAGGTGGGGGAGACCAAGAGGAGTACTAAATTCTCATCCTCTTTTCCATCAGAGGCTTAAACTCCATTTTGGGACCTGGACTTACATATACGAGGAGGTATCCAAAAGTTTTAATGATCACCTTTAAAAAAATTTGACAGAAAGTTTGTTTTGATTTGTAGTTGTTAACTTATCTCTATGTAATCACTATCTAGATTTATACATTTTTCCAGCATATCTTGACCCTCCGAATACGTGATATTGTAGAAGCCTGCAGATTGCACCTGACAAGGATTTTACACTTTAGTCACTTCTGGCACAGCCAGTCACAAAAATAAAGGATGCAATGAGTTGATTTTCTCAGCAACGTGCATTTAGGGACCAATGATGACACTGACATAATTTCATCAATATGCCATAATAACTTCCGGGTGATAATTATTACTTTACTATACCCCCTCGTAAGGCGCAATCTGCAGACATCTACAATATCAGGTATTTCCGAGGGTCAAGATACGCTGGGAAAAATGTATAAATCTAGATAGTGATTACATAGAGATAAGTTAACAACTACAAATCAAAACAAACTTTCTGTCAATTTTTTTAAAGGTGATCATTAAACATTTTGGATACCCCCTCATACCTTGGGACAAGTGCCATTAAATTCAACACTCATTGGACACAGATAGCATTGCAATGCCAAGAGGTCTTTCCTGTTGACTCCATGCTTCAGTTATGCAGACTCAGACAACAGAGCAACAAAGGTCCATACAAACATCAGTTAAAAACAGACGTCAGGTTAGCAGAAGACCCAAGACACGTATGTAGCAAAACAACTCGTATTTAAAAGCCATTGCTTAAATAGTACACTTGAAATTTGCCATCAGTTTGGCGGCAGCAGAAAACACAAGAATCATGACACCACTTTGTCATGGCTCAATTATTATTATTATTACTATTATTACTGGTTATGGTGGGTGGGTGGGTTTATGGGGTATTGTATTTTACTGAATTTTAATGTTTTTAATACTGTTGTAAGCCACTTTGATGATGATGATGATGATGATGATGATGATTATCCTTTATTTATATAGCACTGTAAATTTACACAGTGCTGTACATACAATCTTAAATTAGACGGATCTCATTAGAAAGGCAAGATATAAATAAAAATGTTTATTATTATATTTATTTATTTGTATCCAGCTCTTTTCCCAGAACTGGGACTTCACTACACTAAAAAAAAAACAACAACAACAAAACAAAACAAAACAAAAAAACCAACAAAAAACAAAAACAAACTAGTAATATTAAAAATGATAGAAAAAAGTACATTAAAAAGGAATTAAATTGTTACAATATTAAAACAGGTGGTCACTAAAAGAACAAAACACATTTGAAAAAGATTAAACTATATATATAAGGCGAAAGATTTATACGATCTGAAGAGAAAACAGAGTCTGATACTGCATATCTGCTAAAAATCTGATATCCCTAATCTACCTTTATTATTTTTATCTTAAGGGCGGAAGCCCATAAAGGTTTATTTTTATTTATTTTAAATGAAGTTTTTGGGGTTTTTTAATGTAATGGAAACGAATTGTTTACATTCTTAGTTAGCAGATTTCAATCTTTTTATGTATTTACTTTTCTATGTTAAATTTTATACTGATGCTGGTCTTTGACCGTAATAAAGAATTTGATTTCATTCCATTTCAAACTATATATATATAGCTCTGGAATTGTGGAGCTGGTAAGTTTTGTGAGAGATGTAGCCTTTCTCTATCAGAGGGCTCTGGTGGTGTCACAGAATTCCAGAGTGCTGAGCCCTGGCAGTTATCAAACTGGATCCTTTCTGCAGTGCAGATGCATCATGCAGCCCAAATGCCTGCCAGAATGCACTAGCTTTCCCTTATTTGCAAAAAGAAGCTCATCCTAAAGTCCCACCTCCTTGCACTGACGTCTGCAAGGCTGAGCACACCCTCCTGCCATATAAAACCCCATTCCAGCCAATGGGAGGCTTGGCTCCTCCTGGGCCTAGAGAGAGGAAGAATGATGATGATGATGATCATCATTATCATCATGGACTCACTATAAACAGAGCCAGCTAACAGAGCCATCTGCTACATACATTGCTGAAATAGAGCTTGGGAGCCCCCTTCTGGCTTTTGGAAGCCCCTCAGACTCCTTTGGGGAGAAGTAAGTCTTCCATTGAACCCCCCACTCACTCAGCAAGGGCTGGGCACTTATTGTGCCAGAGGTGCTGGGTTCAAATCCTGCCTCAGCCATGGACACTCAAGAAACACTCTCTCAGCCTCAGAGGGTGGCAAGGGCTACAAAAACCTATGATGATGGCCTTAGAGTTGCCCTAAGTCATAGGCACACAACAACAACAACAACCAGCCAGCTCCCTTGGCTCCAGCCCTCCTCCTGCCTCCCCAGCCCAGCCCTTCTGCTGTTGTACAGTAATATTTGTTTGTTGTCATATTTGTGAAAGAGACTGGGCAGGCAGGATTTAATGCTGAGTCACCCTGAGCTGGCTTTTCTTCTTCCTCCTCCTCCTCCTCCAAACCAAAAGGCAATACTACTGTGTTTCTGTATTTTCTGCAAGGTTTTTCCCCCTTCAAGCTTGCAGCCCTTTAGCCAAGACAGAGGCCCAGCCTAAGAGAAGGGGGTGAGTACTGGACTTGTGGCATCCCATTTTTTTGAAATGGGAAGCCAAACAGGAGGACCAAAACTGAGCCCATGTGGCACTTTTGGAGAGGGCCTGCCTAGCTAGGAAATGAGGCTGATAATAACTTAAGGTTTGGCAAAGTGGAAAGCAATAATAATAAGAGAAAAATGGTAAGGCAAGGTGGGTGGAATTGATCAAGGCAAGTAGGGCCCTGACTTTGCAAGACCAAACCACACTGCAGAAACCATCCAGTTTGAGACCACTTTAATAATAATTCTAAATAATTTTATTTTCTTATATCCTGCTGTTCTCCCAATATAGGGACTCAAGGCGGCGAACAAGTATAAATTGCCCCAGCTCAATGTTAGGAAATTCTGGAAAATGTAGCTTCGAGAGATATTTAGCCTTCTATCTTCTCTCTTTGAGAGCTCTGGGGACACAATAAACTACAGTTCCCAGGATTCCCTAGCACTGAGCCAGGGCAGTTAAAGCAGTCTCAGAGTGGATTATTCCTGCAGTGTGTTTTGGACCTCAGTTAAACAGCTACTTAGTTAAATATACTTACCTAAGTTGTTGTTGTTGTTGTTGTTGTTATGTGCCTTCAAGTCATTTCCAACTCTGATAGTGTATTCCTGCCATTCAGGAATACACAATTACTCCTATTATTTAATTACTATTAATAAGTCATTTGTTATTGATGTGTGCCGTGAAGTTATTTCCAGTTTATGGCAACCCTAAGGCGGTGAACGTCTCACAGGGTTTTCTTGGCAAGTTCCTTCAGAGGAGGTTTGCGACTGCCAGCCTCTGAGGCTGAGAGAGTGTGACTTGCCCAGGGTCACCCAGTGGATTTCATGGCTGAGTGGGAATTCGAAGCCTGTTCTCCAGAGTCGTCATCCTACAACGCCCAAACCACTACACCATGCTGCTGTATACACTGCAGAATTACTGTAATGCAGTTTAGTGCTACTTTAACTACCTGTGCACTCACGGAATGTGTAGTTAGATGCACATCAGAGCACTCTGGGAGCAGAGGTGAAATATCTCACAAAACTACAAATCTCAGAATTCCATAGCATTGAGTCATGGCAGTTAAAGTGACATCAAACAGGATTGATTCCGCGGGTGCAGATGTAGAGGAACCTCTCCTGTCTCCCCTCCAGACCTGGCAGAAGCATAACTCACCTGTGCTGCAGTCGCTGGCAGAATGGATCTCCTGCTTTATCACACTAGGGAGTTTATCATTTGATGGAATTTGGGGGTATAATGCAATGGCAATCCAAATACAATCATGGGGTTTCACATTATTGCATATGAGTGTATCTCATGCAATTTCGGGCAATGGGAAGTCATTCCAAATGCACTCATGGGGTTTCACGTAATTGCGTATTAGAGTATCTCACGCAATTTCAGGCAATGGGGGGTCATTCTGAATGCATTCCGAATGCAATTCGAATTCACGTAAATTCGCTAAAATAGCGAATTTATGTGAATTCCAATTGGTTCCATTTGAAATTGAGAGAAATTCCTCCCGTGTGATAAACTCCCAGGGGGTAAACAGGATTTAAACGAGAGTTAAACAGGAAATGCCCAATGTTAATCCTTAGACATTTCCTGTTTAACTCTCGTTTAAATCCTGTTTGCCCCCTAGTGTGCTAATGCCAAATAGGGCTTTAGTTGCGATTGTGTCAATAGTGACAAAATTGGGACTGCGGGTGCATCTACACTGTAGAAATAAAGGAATTTGACACCATTTAAACTGCCATGGCTCTATCCCAGAGAATCCTGGGATTTGTGTGTGGTACCAGCATTCTTTGGCAGAGAAGGCTACAGGCCTTATAGAATCATAGAGTAAAAACTATATATCCCAGGATTCCATAGAATGGAGCTACAGTCCTTAAAGTGGTGTCAGACTGTATTACTTTTACAGTGTAGATGCCCCCTGAATAGTGACCATGAATAAGGACCAATTCCCTAAATTTACTTATCTGTAACCATTTTATATTCAGAAGTACTACTTAGTTACAATTTTGTGACACTATTAGGTATGCTTAATTAGGGTCCAAAACACATTGTAGAAATAATCCAGTTTGAGACTGCTTTAACTGCCCTGCCTCAGTGCTGGGGAATCCTGGAAATTGTAGTTAATTGTGGTACTAGAGTTCTCTGATAGAGAAGGCTAAATGTCTTGCAGAACTACAGTTCTCAGAATTACCTAGCATTGAGCCAAGACATTGAAAGCAGTCTCAAACCGGATTGTTTCTGCAGTGTGTTTTGTACCCAAGTCTATCAGATTGGTGTATCTACTGATATAAGGGGATTTAGTAATGGTCATTGTTATCCTCTGAGGCTGAGAGAGTGTGAGCAACATCTCTTGGAGGTTTTTCATTCATGGGGGGAAACAATGCCAGCTTGAGAGAACCTAACAACATGGAAAAATAAACCTTGCTTTTAAAAAAAGTTTCTAATTGGAATATTTGCAAATAGGCACTAAATTATTTATTTTTACAAGAATCTTCCCATAGCATTCATTCCATGATTTAGGTAGTTGAAATACTGCTGCTTGTGTATTCTTTTGCCCTATCTTTTTTAAAAAATCAGGGTATTGTAGTTAATACAATTTAAATTAAAATATTTATTTATTTATGTTTGGCAGGCTGTTGAGGTCTTGGGGTTTGGATCTTGCGACAATGGCGGTGGTAAGGAAAGTTATCAAAACAGTACTCAGTAAGGAGCAAGCAGAAGGAGTTGGGGCTCGTGTGCGTCGGAGTATTGGCAGACCAGAGGTAAGCTGTTTGCTCCTCTGTACTTCCAGGTAGATTCCATAACAACAGTAAATTGTAGTGTTGTCAATTCCCACTGTTACATGTCTGATCAGAGATAGGCAGGATCCATCTACTCCTCTTTGCTACCAAGAAGCAGATGGGCCAAATCTGGATCCTTCTCAGACTGGATTAGGCCCATGACCCACAAGTCCCGTTGTTGTTGTGGTGGTGGTGATTGTGTCTTCAAGTCATTTACAACCTATGGCGAGACTATCATGGGGTATTCTTGATGAGCATTGCAGAGGGGGGTTGCCATTGCTATTCTCTGAGGCTGAGAGAGTGTGACTTGCCCAAGGTCACCCAGTGAGCTTACATAGCCAAGCCGGAATTTGAACCCTGGTCTCCAGAGTCATAGACCAACACTCAAACCACTGCACCACATTGGCTCACCCACAAGTTCCTTAACATACACTAAAGCACCGGCATTTCTTTATCAGTATACTTGCTAAATGGGTGCAATCCTAATAATCTCCTAGGCAGTGCAATGTTTAATGTTAGTTTCTAAGGAAGGAAATAAGGGGAATTTCCCACACACTCCTTATTATGAGATTTCTGTTTTAGATTGTCATAGTGCCATAAATGTAAACATATAAATGTGTAAAATAAGTAAGAATAGTCCGTGATCCCCATCTTCAAATGTGTAGATGTGCTTCAGGTAATGGAAGTATATCAGTTAACTACCGTAAGTAGAAAGTATTTCTGAAATTTAATCCTTTAACAGAAACTTTGGTAACGGAGATAAAAATAACATGAAAATAATAGGGATAGGTTCCTACACTGCTGTCAAAGGGAAAAAAGGGGGTGGAAGAAAAAGGAAGGAAGGAAGGAAGGAAGGAAAGAAAGAAAGAAAGAAAGAAAACGACAGTGGCTTAACATGTTTCAGCAAACTTTTCATTCAGACCTAACAACACACACACATGAAATGACTCATACCAAGTCAGGAAAGCCTTGCATAAGTAAAAAAAAAAAACACATTTTAACCAGCTGGGAGGAGTAGCCAACAGATTAGAAGATTATTATTATTATTATTATTATTAGGCATTTATTTAGCGCTGTAAATTTACACAGCACTGTACATACAGTCATGATAGGAACAGAATTCAAAAGAACCTTGATAAACTAGAAAAATGGGCTGAAACTAATAAAATGGAATTCAATTGAGACAAATGTAAAATTAAACATTTAGGCCACAGAAACCAAATGCACAGATATTGGATGGGGAATACGTGTCTTACTTAGCAGTGACCCATAGGGACTCTTACAACTTTATGTTTCTATAAATATAGTGTGTGGTCCAAAACACACTGCAGAAATAAACCAGTTTGAGACCACTTTAACTGCCCTGGCTCAGTGAATTCTGGGAATTGTAGTTTATCGTGGCACCAGGGCTCTCTGACAGAGAAAGCTAAATGTCTCACAAAACTACACCCTAGCATTGAGCCAGGACAGTTAGAGTGGTCTCAATCTGAATGATTTCCACAGTGTGTTTTGGGCCTAAGTCTGTTATTATGCTGATGTATCTACTGATGCAAGGGAATTTAGTAATGGTCTTATTTAGTTGGCAGATGGCTAGTCCTTTTTTCAACAGTTGTTCTGAAAGCTGGTTATAACTGAAGGAGATAAATTACCAGTACAATTAAAGCAGTGACAGCAGTGACAATAAAATGTTAAAAGAGATTAAAAATAGACCCATAAAACAGAGAATCACAATGAATACAGAATCTTCTTCATTATAAAAGCTTTGTCCCAAAAATCTGTGCAGCTCATGTAATATATTTTTAAAATTTTAGTAAGCTACTTTGGATCCCATTTTGGAAGAATGGCAGGATGTAAGTGCAATAAATAAATAGCTAATTTGTCCTTTTCAAGTTGGGTAGCCCAACTTGGATAACCCAACAGGGCAGTCCATTACACACGAAATTATTTGAGCAAATTTGTATTGCCTTTCTAAAACAAAATCATTCAAAAATTATATTAACTTTATTTTTCAGTTGAAAAACATGGATCCATTTTTGCTGCTTGATGAATTCAAAGGAGGTAAACCAGCTGGCTTTCCTGATCACCCTCACCGAGGTTTTGAAACAGTGAGTTATCTATAACTTGTTTCTTTATATATAATGTAAGTTATTTGGAATACCTGTTGATACACAGTATTTGCCAAAGCCAAGGTGTGTTGTGTTTGCCCTTTCCTCACTAGATCCCAGTGTGATTGGCTAGCCTGCTTATTTTTAAAAGATATTTTGAACTCTTTCCACTCTTAGAGAAAATGAAATTTCTTTTTATAATTTCCTTGGTCAAATGATATCTATCCATAACCAACTAGTAAATTTATCATAGCAATGAAATTCTGCTGTCTTTTTTTTTTTTTTTTTTTTTTTTTTTGCCTAGGCTGAGAGCATTGTGTAGTTCTTCTATGTTTTCTCTGTAACAAATTTCTTTGGTCAAGAAAAAAAGAGAGAGAAACAGCAATGGAAAAATAAGGCAGGATTATGTGTGGAGGTCATGCAAAAGCACCTGTAAAATTAATATTTTAGCTTGATGGCTTAAAAAAAACTTCCTCTAAAATCACATTTAACCACTCACATTTCTTTAATATCTTCTTCCTGCTTGTTTTGTGCATAGTAAATATAACCTGAAGAGACTGGAGAAAAAAGGCCAATGCAATTTTAGACTGCATCAATAGAAGTATAGTGTCTAGAGGAAGGGAAGTAATAATGCCACTCTATTCTGCTTTGGTCAGGCCCCACCTGGAATACTGTGTCCAGTTCTGGGCACCACAATTCAAAAAGCATGTGGAGAAAATGGAGTATGTCTAACTAAGATGGTGAAGGACCTGGAAGCCATGCCTTATGAAGAGCAACTTAGGGAGCTGGGGATGTTTAGCCTGGAGAAGAGAAGGTTAAGAGGTGATATGATAGCCCTGTTTAAATACTTGAAGGGATGTCATATTGAGGAGGGAGCAAGCTTGTTTTCTGCTGCTCCAGAGACTAGAATGCAGAACAATAGATGCAAACTGCAGGAAAAGAGATTCCACCTTAACATTCGGAGGAACTTCCTGACAGTAAATGCTGTTCGACAGTGGAACACGCTCACTCGGAGTGTGGCGGAGTCTCCTTCCTTGGAGGTCTTTAAGCAGGGGCTGAATGGCCATCTGTCAGTGGTGCTTTGATGGAGAGTTCCTGCATGGCAGGGGTTGGACTGGATGGCCCTTGTGGTCTCTTCCAACTCTATGAGTCTATGATTCTATGAGAAAGAGTGTAACCCTACCCTTAGCCTTTTATATAATCTACAGACAACTACAGTACTTCTGTGTGTCTTTGTGTGTGTGTGTGTGTCCCTCCATGCATCCAGATTAATTTTTTTTATTTATATAAAAATATCTATAATATGAAGAGTTTGTTTGTAGTTCCTCCTCCTGATGATTCTGGGCTTTAAGATATACAGAGAAGTATTTGGTTATGTGAACCCTTACAGACACTCTCAAATGGTATAGTCCAGATATGTGTGTATTTCTTAGTGTGAATTAGGCAATTGTCAACACCAGGGCTGAGCCCCACATTTTTTCCAACCTGACGCAAACCAAAAGATAGTACCCTCTCCAAGTAAAGGTGCATACCGGTAGTACCCAAAGCCATTTGAATTACTTGAGCGCATGAGTCCATGAACAATTCCCTCCATCCTTGGCACTAGAAATACAATAATAATAAAGTAAATGATGATGATGGACAAAACCTAGTGGTGGCTGCTTCGGTCTTCCTAATAATAGGGCCGGTCCAGGTCCACTTGGTATGGCTTTCATGTAGTTGAGCACAGGAGAAGGGATATGATTTCCCAAGTGCTTGCTCACAGTGACACACCAGCTCCAAATGTGACACTACACAATGATAGCGCTACAATTCCAGTTTAACTACTATGGCTGCATCCTATGGAATCCTTGGATTTGTAGTTTGGAGAGGTATTAGAGCTCTCTGGCTGAGAAGTCTGAATGCCCATCCCTATATTACAGATCTCAGGAGTTTATAGGATTTTGCCTTGGCTGTTCAAGTGGAATCATAGCACTATAATTCTGTAATGTGAAAGGGCCCCAGATGTTCAGATTATGCAAAAGATAAGAAGGGACATGTTAGGCCATTTGCCTGGGTACTCAATTGTACAGAAGGTGGAGAGAAGGTGTTTTCTTCCCCGCTGGCCTTTCGCCTTTTTATTTAGGCAGGCTTTTAAAGTAATAACCATGACAGGGTGGTTTTATATGTGTGTGTGGGAGTGTTTTAGTTGTGCTTTAATTTTTTGTATGTTTTTAATGTCAAATTTACATTGTTTTAATTTGGTGATCTTAACTGTTTTAAAAATTTAACAGTAAAGTTTTCAAAAATGTTTTCATTTTGTGAGCTGCCTTGGGTCCCCTTTTTGAGAGAAAGGTGGCATAAAATGAAATAAATAAATCTGCTGCAGATTTTGCTTCTAGTTTCTGCAGGATTTTGTAAGAGGAAGCTAGTGCACCAATCCCTGTTTTGCCCTACTTCATGAATAATTTGAACACCTGAATAAGGTTATTGTGAGAGATGTTTGCATATTGTTAGAGGTAGCTATGAGAAGAACCTGAAGGGTGATGCCTGTTAAGTCACTGGAAAAAAACAGTCCCTGGAGCGTTTTTTCTGCAGCAGTAAAGAAGAGAACTTGAGAATAAAAAAATGTTGAAGCAACCTCATTTGAATTTTGATAGAAAAGAACTTTCAGCCTAGACACCCTAAGGCACCAGATTCTGTCTGATCTTGGAAGCTAAGCAGGGTCAGATCTGGTTAGTACTTGGAAGACCACCCATGAATTCCAGGAGCTGTAGGCTCTAAAAGTAAGGCAAAACTACCTCTGAGTAGTCCAGGCCTAACCCCACCCCCAATGAAGTTGTAGTTGTTGTGAGCCTTCAAGTTGTTTCCAACTTCTGGCGACTCTAAGTTGAACCTATCATGGGGTTTTCTTAGCAAGTTTCTTCAGAGGTGGTTTGCCATGGCCATACTCTGAGGCTGAGAGTGTGTGACTTGCCTAAGGTCACCCAGTGGGTTTCCATGGTTCAGCTGGGATTTGAAGCCTGGTCTCCAGATTCATAATCCAATGCTCAAACCATGCAGAGCACATGTACACATGTAAAAGAAGGTTTGGGAATGGCATGTTTAGTGATAAATGGAGTCATGCATAAACTGATGGGTGACTAACATTCCAGAAATGAAAACCCAGTTAATTTTTATTTTATTCAAAATGTTTTTATATTGCATTCCGAGAAACTCAAAAGCTTACAGTTTGCATTTAAAAAGAAGAGAGAGAAACTCAGGCCCAAAAGAGACACATGCCCCCGGAGCGCCTTGGAGCTGCTCCAGGGCTGTGTCAGAGCTGCCTAAGATGGCCCAAAACTAACTCCAAAAAGAGCAGCTTTTTCTGCTCCTTGCTTGAGGCTCATTAGGGACCCCAGCAGAATGTGTCCCGGGGGCTGTGGCATATGTTTGCTGCTGCCCTGGCACCGTTGGGCTGAGAGTGGCATCAGGCCGCTCCTGGATGCCTGTCTGCTTCACCCCTTAATGACTACAAAAGAATATATATATAAATTTAAGCATTTAAACCAGTGGTCCCGAAACTTTTTCAGGCTATCCCACCCCCACTTCCCTCCTGGGTAACAACCCTAGCATGTCCCTCTCAGCATATTTTTTTGATATTAGGTCTACAGTTCTACTGCAAATTCAAAATGGCCAATCTCAGTCACTGCTCCTATGCACCAAGTTACCTTGGGAGCATCAACCAAACAGGTGGCTGAACAGCAACTGAGAACTTCTTGCTTGTGCCAGTCTTGCAGCTAAGGCCGGCACAGGCAAGAGTCTTTTTGGTTGCTGTTTGACTGGCTGCTCAGTCGCTGCTCCATTTGCGCCCTGTCATCTTGGGAGCAGCAACTGAGGAGCTGGCTGAGCGGTGACCGGGAAGCCTCCCACCTGCGCCAACCTTGCAGCAAAGTCCAGTGTGGACAAGGGGCCTCTTGGTTGAGGCTTAGGCAGCTGTTCAGTTGCTGTTCCCAGAGTGACTAGGTGCAAGGGAGAAAGAAGCTTCTCCCTAGAGAGGAGGGACTACCAATCCATCATTACGGCAGAGAAAGGTGCAGACAGTGCATATGCACATGCACTGGAGCCTGGTGTGGACTGGGAAAGGGAGAGATTTTAACTACAGGAGATGCTCCAAGACAAAGGACTCTTTCCAATAATTGAGCACAGATACTCCTTCCCCAGAGACATCATCATCATCATCAATAGTATTTATACCCCACTCTTTAGAAATGTTCTCAGAGCGGAAGACATGTCTTCCCCACGCACCTTCAAGTGTCCACTCTCCAACAACAACAAAAAAGTTCCTTCTGCTAACTCTTCTCTCAGTCTGTCTCATAAAAGAAAGAAGGAGCCAAGTCTCTTGCAAAGCTCACAAAGTTTAAGCAGGGTCTCGAATGTGAAAACCCCTTTTTGCCACTGTGTCTTCCACACCACCATGTGCTGTCCCAAAATGGTGCCACTCCACGCCACAGAAGTGATGCCATGTACCCAAGCCTCATGAGAGTTTTCCAATTGCCACTGCTAGCAAATGATGCCAATAAGGGAGTGAGCTCACACGGGCAGGCAAAGTGCAGGAAATAGCACCACACAAAATGATTAGGGAGGCTGTGGACTCTTTCAAACGGGAGGAATTTCTCCCAATTCTGAATGGAGCCAATGCGGATTCATGTAAATTCGCTTGTTTAGCGAATTTACCTGAACCCCTGCTCCATTCGGAAGGCATTCGGAATTACTTCCCATTAACGTGAAACCCCAGGATTGCGTTTGGATTGCCCTTGGATTATACTTCCAATTTCCCACGTCTGAAAGAGTCCTGTGTGGTGTTTTTTTAAGGATCTTTAGGACAAACAGTTAATGCCTGCAAGAACTTTGGCATCATTTTCTGTTGCTTCCTCCTTTACATCCTTTGCTACACGCCCCTAAGCTTTACCTTCAACTTACCAATGGATCATATCAAAATCCATACATTTGGCCCCAAAACCTGCCTTTGACTTATATAGTGCGCCCTTAGTATCCATTGGGGTTTGGTTCCTGGATCTCCCATGGATAACAAAATCCATGGATGCTGAAGTCCCATTAAATATAACGTCATATAAAATGGCAAAAATCAAGGTTTGCTATTTGGAATTTATCCTTTTCAAAAATATTTTCAAGTCATGGATGCTTTAATCCATGCAAAAAGCATCCGTGGATATGGAGGGCCAACTTATACATGAGTTCAACTTGTAGTTTACTATATAAGGTAGCCTTTGAGGGTCCATTAAACCCTCCTCTTCCCCATTCCCTTATAAAAGAAGTTTGTTGGTGTATAAAAGACATTGGTACCTCTTTCCTGCTCTAGTTCCTGCTTTTGCCAGCAGGTGGCACTGCCCAGTAGAAATTGGGGGTAAGAATAAGCTTGCCTAGGGCAAAAAGCCCTCTTAGGGAAGCTGAAACAAAACAAGACAAAACAAAGCAAATATATATGGAGACTTGTGGGCTTATTTATCCTTTAAAAACCCTAAACAAACAGATGCAGCAAATTTCTGCTATGCTAGAAAGTTATTTGTTCTATGTCAGGAACAGTGTACATTTGCACAAGTGATCTCAGCTTTCATAATTTATGAAGCTAAAGCACTTAACAAAAAGCTGAAAAGGCACCAGGATTACAGCTTTTCTACACTTTAGAAATATGGTTGTCATTCTTGTGAGTTTCTTTCAAATCTGGATATCTTATCAAGAGTGTTTTTGTTTTTTTTTAATCTTAGCAGTTTGGATGTATGTGAGGTACTTCTGAGACATAGGGCTTTTAGTATCACTCAAAGAAATTACACATCTGTTCAGTTCCATCTTTTCTCAGTGGATTTCCTATGGGGAAGAAGAAAAAGCGTGAGAGGCCTATAAATGAAAGATTACTTGTTCTGGATCCTTCCCTAAACCGGGGGCAACTCCACAGTAAAAGTATTGTACAGAAGCAATTGTCATCAGGTATTCCAAAAGTCATATGCAGCATCTTTATATTTGCAGCATATTTCTTATTGCGGTCTTTGATACTCCCTGAAATGATACTCCTTAAGCATTTGCGGTAGGACTCCCTTTGGTGAAGGTTAATGTGGTACAAAGAGGTGTATGTTGGAAAGAGAATTGCCAAAATCTCACCCACTGCTTGGGTGGTGAATAGAACAACTTCTTCTTCATACACTGGACTTGTAAATTTCTAGCTATATTTTCATTGTAGTCTTTTGTTTTGGCTTCTGTTAATACAAAGTAATTTCTTGTGAATACAACAAAATCAAGTCAGATGATAAGGGAAACTGCTACTATCTTTGTTGGCATACTCTCTCTCTCTCTAGTCCTTCATTTTCATTAGGGAACATTTTGTGTACAGACAAAACAGTTCATCTAGTATTTAAATTTATCCTGATCCGTATTTTTCACATGTGCGTATGTGTTGACAGATTAATTAATCTCCTGGAGTAACTCTAAATAACAGTCTAAAGTGTTCTAAACTATAGTATTCTATAACTAAAGTGTTCTAAGTTCAGGCAATATAATAAGTGAAGTGGATTTATTTTTCTGTTTATTAATGGTTTCAGAAGTTTGTATATAATAAAGGTTGAGTCTCCCTTATCCTGAATTCCAAAATCTGAAATATTCCAAAACTTTTTTCATGAGTGGCTGAGGTCCAAAACACACTGCAGAAATAATCCAGTTTCAGACTGCTTTAATTGCCTTGGCTCAGTGCTAGAAATCCTGGGAATTGTAGTTTATTATGGTGCCAGAGCTCTCTGATAGAAAAAGTTAAATGTCTCATAAAACTACAGTTCCCAGAATTCCCTAGCATTAAGCCAGGTCAGTTAAAGCAGTCTCAAACTGTATTATTTCTGCAGTGTGTCTTGGACCTGAGACAGTGACATTGTTGCTTTCTGATGGTTCCTTTTACACAAACGTTATTAAAAATACTTTGCACAAAATTATTAAATATGCTTTGTATAAAATTACATTCAGGCTATTTTTATAAGGTATATATGAAACATAAACACATTTTGTGTTTAGATTTGATTCTCTCACCAAGATATCTCATTATGTAGGTATATGCAAAAACAGGTATTCCAAAATCTAAAAATAAAATAAAAATCCATAATGAAAAACACCTCTGGTCCCAAGCATTCTGGATATAGAAGACTCAAATTATATGGATATTATATTTAATAATATGGGCTAACTAGTTGGTTATTTTCATTCGTAGTACGTCTGGTTCCCATTTTCTCCCACCAGCTCCGAAAGTTCAATGGGTTCTTACAAAGTAATGGTTTCCACCAAAATTAATATTGTTGGCTTGCTACTATATTCTGGGCATTCTAATCTTTTTCCTGGTAGTTTCCATTTCTTAAAAAGCCCAATTTGTGGCAGTTTTTAATGACTTAACAATATATTTGCATGTAGCAGTAACTTTCCATGCATAGGCTGACAAAATGTTTTGACTCTCCTGTCAACAACAGCTTGTGAAGTACATGGCAACATGATAGTTGATATGTATAACCCAACCTTTCATCATTGAGCCTAGTTTTACAATACTAACCATATAATGTACCTTTTGAAGAACCATCCTCTTCTTTTTTTATCAATGAAACTATTTAAGAGATATCCTCATGTTAAAAAAATGAGAATTAGTACTCATTAGGAGATTGATGTATCTTTTTTTAAAAATTACTTTTGGAAATAATCAATGGAATACTAATGCATGTAGCAGGAGTGCTTTGAAACAATATTTTTAAAAGTCCAGTCAGTTTGGTTGATTTTGGCACATCCAACCCAACTTAGAAAGAAGAGTGTCTCTTTAGTGCGTACTACAGTGCATATGCATTTGGTTTGGGCTCAAAGGGCAGGATTTAGTGTCACACTGGGGGGAAAAAAACAGGCAAGAGTATAGGTTTGACTTCATGATTAGCCAAGTCGCTTAGCTCTCCTCATCCTATTTGGGAGTGTCACAGACTCCCAATATGACTTAACCACATCTGTTACTTGTGTTGAGCATCTCTGCTGCAGACTAAGGAAAGCAAGCATGGCATTATTTTAATATCTTTGTGTGCATAAATATGAGATCAGAGGTTAATGTGCTGCATTGCAAATGTGCTTTGCATTGCAAATTGTGGATGGCCCTTTTTTACCTGTATTGTTACATAGAAGTTAGGGCTGGTTCTTGGCTGGTTCTACTGCTAGCAGCTGGCTCAGGCAGAAGATGAAACCCAACGTGTGTGACCTTGGGGGCAGTCACACTCTCTCAACCTTAGAGGAGGGCAATGGCAAACACTCTGAACAAATGTGAAGTCAAAGGATTTCATGACTGGCATCCATAGTTTTGATGCATTTTTCAGGTTATGTGGCCATGTTCTAGAAGAATTTATTCCTGACATTTCGCCAGGAATTGTGGCTGCCATCGTCTAGATGCCAACCACAGCTGCTGGCGAAACGTCAGGAATAAACTTTTCCAGAACATGGCCACGTAGCCCGAAAAATCTACAAAAAAACTCTGAACAAATCTTGTCAAGGTGATTTTAATGGGAGCAGCCATCAAGAAGGCTCTCTCTCATGTCCTCACCAAGCTGAAATACAGTAACAAATTCCACAGTTTGAAATCAAGGTACACAATACCTAAAGCCAGCTGTTACTTTGGTTCATGAGACAGAACCTCTCACAAGCACCTCTCCTGCACTTTGACTCTCATGAGCCAAAATAACAGCAGGCTTTAGGTACTGTCTTGATTTCAAGCTGTGGAATTTGTTACTGTATTTCAGCTTGGTGAGGACATGAGAGAGCCTTCTCAGTGGCTTCTCCTACCTCTTGTATCCCCTTCTATGGGAGGCTAGACTGACCCAAACCCTGCTTTCCTTATGCCAGCAGGCAAAGGCCTTTTTGTTTAAGCAGACTTTTAATTGGTAAATCATGCATAAGGAGGCATCTTCTTTGGGGGGGGGGGTGTGCTTTATTTTTTTTTAACTTTTGGATGCTTTTATAATAACTTTGTACTATTGTAAATGTGATTATTTTAATTGTTTTTTAAAATTATTTTGTTGGTCTTTAACTGATTTCTTTTGTGAGCTGCCTTGAGTCCCACTTTGGGAGAAAGTTGACATATAAATGAAACAAACAAACAAACAAACAAAATTTCAAGAAGGAAAATATTTTGAGCTAGCCTTGATAAGAGCAAGTCAAGTTTAGACTTGCCTGAAGTACTAAACCATCTCTGTTTTTCAGGTAACGTACTTACTGGCAGGTGGATCCATGGCCCATGAAGACTTTTGTGGCCATACAGGTAGACTAGATCCAGGAGATCTGCAGGTAGGCCAAGGTGTCAAAAACTGCAGTAGTTTATTTTAATGAAGTATTTTTTGAAGTCCTTTATCAACCCTGTTCTTTCCTATTGCAGCTGATTTTGAAGGCCTACAGTCTATCGCAGTCCATATTTCTTCATTATTGTTCTAATATATTTTGTAGAATAGTGGTCCCCTACCTTTGGTCCCCAAATATTGTTGGACTGCAAGGCCTTTCATCCCTGACTGTTGGATATCGGAAGAGAAAAAAAAATCAGCAATACTATTAAATGAATAAAATGGGCCTAATTTGGAAGTATGGGATTAAAGATAGGCCCTGTGTCTAAAGGGGGAAGAAACTATTGTTGGGAAGGGTGTCAGTATTTTCATTTTTAAATGAAGAACCAAATTGTATTGCCTTTACTTTTCTTCTTTTATCGTCAGTTACCTCATGGTTATTCAGCGTGTGGCCTATTTTTATAGCCTATAATCTTACTTAGAACGCTAAAGGCACTAGATCCTGGCTGATCCTGGAAACTAAATAGGTCCAGCCCTGGTTAGTAATTGGATGAGAGACCACAAATGAAGACCAGATGCTATAGCTTATAAACCAGATTTCAGAAGAAGGAACTGGCAAAACCACCTCAGTATTCCTTGCCTAAGAAAACTCTATGGAATTCATGGGGTCATTATAAGTCAGTAGGCAATTTGAAGACACAATATACACACACATATACACATACATAGTCTTCAGGCAGTAAATTACTGGTTTTAGCTGTCATAACAGCAAATCAAGTCTGGACATGCCTGAAGTTCTAAAACATCTCTGTTTTTCTTTGTGTGACTCTACTCTGTCACTTTCTTTCCCTGGCATACTTTTATAAGAAAAATATTTTTGTCTGTGACCTTTGAAAGGTGGAGTAATGAATTTAGTGCCTGTTTGCTTTGTCTAATAAAGGTATAAAGCAAGAAAGAGTTCAGAATTTGTTTATAGTAATCATGTCTCCTCTTGCATTTCTATACAATTTTTCAGAAACCTTTGGCTATTTATATTCTGAACAAGCCACAACTTTATAGAGATTATTTTGATTCCTGACTTTAAAAAAAAAAAAAACATTTTTGGCTTATCACTCAAAAGGAACTAGGAATATGTCTTCTTGCACCTAGGCTGAATAAATAAATTTTACCTAAGTGATGAATATGGCTACCCATCTCGTTTATACTGCATCCTCCATCATTCTTACTACTTTCTGGTTATGCTGACTAGGTATTACCAATCTTGCAATCTGACAGCATCTAAAAAGCCACAGTCTCCACTCTTTTAGGTGATGTTTCCAGTTCTGAGGCAAATTATGTATAAAGATGGTAACTAACTTTATGCACATTTATTTACATTCATGAGAGACAGCATGGCGTAGTGGACTGAACATTGGACTACAACTCTAGAAACCAGAGTTCAAATCTCCAGTTGGAGATAGAAACCCACTGGGTGACTTTAGGGGTGTCATATTCTCTCATTCCATCACAGTGGCAGGCAAAGGCAAATCCCCACTCAACAAATCTTCCCAAGGATAACCCATGATAGTTTTGCCTTTGGGTCACCATAAGTTGGGAATAATTTGAAGGCATACAACAACAACGGTATACATGTATACGGGTGGAGGCAGCAGGAGTTCTGGGTGGTGCATCAGTCTGGTTTCTAAAAAGTAATACACTGCAATTCTCTGTCATCTGTTCCTTTCTCTCCTTGTGCACAGTGGATGACAGCTGGTCGTGGGATTCTGCATGCAGAGATGCCCTGCTCTGAAGAGCCAGCCCATGGGTTACAGCTCTGGGTCAATTTGAGAAGCTCTGAGAAGATGATTGAACCCCAGTACCAAGAACTGAAAAGCAAAGAAATACCCAAACCTTCACAGAATGGTGTGACAGTGTCTGTCATCTCAGGGGAGGCACTGGGTGTAAAGGTAAAAGATGTCCTGATAAGCTAAGAAAGAACAGTCTTTGAAAAGATGAGCACTCGTGCTAGTTATATAATGACAGGGGTAGGAATTGTATGCCCTAGGGCTGCATGTGGCCTTTTCCAATGCTATGTTTATGATCCTCACGATTCCTCAGCACACCTTTTCTCTGGCCAAAAGAAAGGGAGAAATTGCTTCACCTGGAAGCTTCCATGGGCATAGTCACACTACACAAATATAATATGATTCTACCATGGAATTCTGGGATTTCAATTTTAAGGAGGGGCTTGGCTGAGAATTCTCAGCCATAGAGTTCTGATATAGAGCTCTATACTCTGGCATCCTTTTAAAGAGATGTCAGAACCTTCCTCACTGATAAGCATCAAAATTATATATATATTTTTTTTTTTAAAAAAAGCAGAAATGAACTTCTATTTCTTGTTTGGTTTTCATAGGGGGGTGCATTTTTAGCAGTGTGTGCAGCCTTCAAACACTCCCGGGGTAGAAGGTTGGTGCCCAGACATAAAGCAATCTTAGCATAAGTGCCCTCCCTCCTCCTTGTCAGTTTGTGTATTTATAAAAGAACACGTTCTCTCTCTCTCTCTCTCTCTCACACACACACACTCTTTGGTGGCAGAATTCAGAAATGTTGCCGTGTTAGTCTAAAGATCACTATGCAAAGGGTTATTGTAGCAACTTTGAGAGTAACTGAGAGAAACAAACAAGTAGCATATTCTATAAGACTTCGTCAGCTGCATCTGAGGAACTAGACTTAAGTCTACAAAAGCTTATGCTACCAACATTCTTTCAGTTAGTGTCAAAGATGCTATAATACCCCTTTGCATCTCTGTATTTTTTAATCTCCCCTTTGAGTCATCTTTTACCTCTCTGACTCTCCTGATTGCTTCTTTGCAGCCATGTTCCAAGATGCTAGAGAATACCTATCAGTAGGATACAATACAAATTAGATGGAAGAAAAGACAGATAATCTGTCATTTTGCAAACAGTCCTTGAGAAAATGGCTGTCCACCCACCCACCCAAATCTAAATTCAGTAACATCCATGGACTACAGAGCATCTTTGAGTGGAAAAATGCACTTGAGACACTTCGAAGCATGATGCCTTTACATGCCTATTCTTCACTTTCAGAGCAGAACCCTGAATGACCATGTTAGAGGGCACTGAGTATTAAGGGTGAAAATCTTGGTATATGATGCAAGCATTTTAATGAGTATTTTATAAACTGGCTTGCAGCACCCCATTCAAGAAGCATATAAAGGAGCTAAGCAGGTCCTGTCCTATATAATGTTGAAGCATGCCTTGGTGATATATTGGAATGTAGCTTGCAAAGGAAGCTAGCTGTCTTTGTTCTTGCTGTGAACCAACATCAGAAAAGGTTGCAAAGGAAAAACAAGCAGCACAGCTTGTTAAGCCAGTTCCTGCAGACCCCACACAGAACACATGAGCCCACCCCTCACTTTCAGAGCTGAACCCTGACCTCTGTGCTCTGCTTTTGCATTCCATGCCTTTGTTTTATTAACTTCCCTCTTGCCTATATGAAAGCAGATGGGTCCTTTTACCCAGACATGCCTGTCTAGCTTATGGTTAGCTTAGAGCCTCTTCAGTCCCAGTTATTATTGCCATTATGGTATTTGATGAGAATGCCATAGGAGATACTGAGAAAGCATTTTCTATAGCTGAGTAGTTGTGCAATTTGTAATGGAAGGAACCTATTTTGACTCTTGCATGAAACATTTAAAAACATCCACCCACTTTTGGAGTCCATATCTTCCACCACCCCCAGTAATTTAGCCTTATATTTGGAGAGAGGGTATAAGGTTAGCTTAAACATCACAAGACTGCTTTATTTATTTTAGTAAAATATTTATATTTCTCCATCCAACCATCTATCCACCTTTTGTTTTATTTTTACCCCATCTTTTCTAAACTGGGACTCCAGGAAACTTACAAAAGAGAGAAAATTACAATCCAACACCAATAGTTAGAAACACAGAGAAGCTTGGACTAAAACAGTATTGCATTAACAACACAATTTACACCATTTGAAATATTACTTGAAAATAAAGAATTAAAGCACAAAAAAGTCCTTCTCTTGTAAAAGAATGAGTTCCCAGAGGCTTGCTGGAATAAAATCTTTGCCTGCCTTCAAAAAGAATGCAAAGAAGAAGCCATCATGGCCTCCCCGAGAGAAGAGTTTCATAGTCTGGGAGAAGCCACAGAGAAGGCCCTCTCTCAGGTTCCCACCAAATCTGTTTGTAAGGGTGGTGGAATTGAGAGGCATGCCTTCCCCAGACTTTGAGAGACTCAGTATGCATGTACACTGTAGAGATAATGTGTTTACATCACTTTAAGTGTTGTAGCTCCATTCTATGGAATCCTAGGATTTGTAATTTTACAAGGTCTTTAGCCTTCTCTGCCAAAGTGTTCTGGTGCTTCACAAAATAGAAATGCCAGGATTCTGAAGAATGGAGCCATGCAGTTAACATGGTGTCAGACTGCATTATTTCTACATTATATATGCACTCTCAGATAGGAAAAACGGTCCTTCAAATAGTCTAAACCGAAGTCCTGTGATCTCATAGCAGTGTACAATAAAATTAGTTTAATCAGTTTTTAGAATGCTAATCTCTTTGTACTCTGTAAGCTCTGTAAAAGCTTATAGAGTACATGTCTAAATGTCCAAATGGTAGCACTGACTTACATCTAGAATTTCTAGGAGGAAAAATCAAATTCATTAATTCCAGTCTTACCTCTGGGAAGATGGAGAATAGGTTTACATTTTGTGGTGCTTAATATAATTTATGTAGAGAATGTGGTACAAGAGATGAAAATCTGGATAGTTGACAGAACTGCTCTGCTCTGCACTCTTCGCTGCTTGTTGAATATCTTCCAAATGGAAGAACTCATAAATGAAATACAAATGAAATTCTTGTTCTTCTCAGACCTAAAGCACTGAAACAATCTGTATTCTATTTGCAACTTTTCAGCAATTGATCATTAGATGATGCAGTTCTTCAGGGTGAAGGCATTTGACATGGAACTCCAAATATTGGGGGAAGTGGAGAGAACAAAAAGAAATATCTAAATATTCAGACCAGCTGCCAATATAAGTTTGACATCTTGCTAAAGTGGAATATAGGATAACAGTTGGTTGATAGTGTTCATTAGTATCCAGCCACCTGTGAACTGCTCTGTCCCAGATAAAATAAAAATGCACTTAAAACTGTTGTAATGGAAAAAGTTGCAGGTCTGGTAAACTTTATTTTATTGTCCTAGATTGCTGTTTCTAAAGGGTTTTTTTCAAAAAAAAATCCATATAGGCAATGCATAACCACTTTTTGCATACTGTGTAAAAGAAAATGCTACTTACACGTCTTTCAAGTGTCTCCTGAGCCCATGCTGAGAATTTGTATTGCAGCACATAAATCAGTGTGCACAACTTGTGGCCTATCCATCAATTGGGAGATAACCCATCAGCCATGTGCAGTAGCTCATCAGTTTTTCCTGGTGTGTGGGGGGGGGCAGGCGTTTGCTTTGCATTTCCAGGAAGAATACAGAAAGAAAGCCTGATGGGACAAATTTGGCTTGAGGGACCACTCATGTGAAGACCTGATGTATATGCTTTTGATGGGATATACTAGTTGTTAAGCAAACAGAATGTTGGGAAAACATGATGTGCTGCTGCAGGCACTGCAGAAGTATTACATTGGGATTACAAATGAGCAAAGTGTAAAAAGTATCATTGCAACCCATCTGTGTGCTCTGGATATTTTGAGGGAGTACAATTCCCAGAATCATCCAGTCAGCATGGCCAAAACTAACTTTTCCAAATTCTGCTCTGAAAGAAAAAAACATGGCTTTCTTTGCCTATTGCCTGTATCAGTGATTTAAATGCTAAGCCTGCCTTGGAGGAGAGAGGGTATTTGTTGTTGTGTGCCTTCCAGTCATTTCCAACGTATGGCAACCGTAAGGTAACATATCATGGATTTTCTTGATAAGATTTGGGGGTTTTTTCGGGGGGGCGGGGGGTTGGCTTTGCCTGTTGTTGAAGCTCAGACTGTGTGACTCGCCCAAGGTCAGCCAGTGGGTTTCCATAGCTGAGTGAGGATTTGAACCCTGGTCTCCAGAGTTGTAGTACAGTCCTCAAACCACTACACAGTGCTGGCTTTTGAGGGCATTAATGTATACTATTCCAGTTTCTGATGCTTCACAAATGGGAAGTCTTCCACGTAATATCACAGTTTCATATGAGCTATGGCCACCAGCACAAAATCCTTTTGTCCCAGTGGCAATTCTGATATGACAGCAAATACATTTAGGACTAAGGTATAAATTATAAGAGCCAATGTGGTACAGTGATTTGAGATTGGACTACAACTCTAGAGACCAGAGTTCAAATCCTCACTCAGCCATGGAAACTTACTGGGTGACCTTGGGCAAGCCACAGAGCAAGGGACAGACAAATGCTGTCTTAACAAATCTTGCCAAACAAGCCCCGTGATAGGTTCACCTTAGGGCTGTCATAAGTCAGAAATGATTTAAGAGCACACAACAACATGAATTATGTGGTCAGATTCTGACAGTTGCTTATTGCCCTAGTCAGTCTTGGTGCAATGCACACTGAGCAGTATTACTAAGTGTAAGCCTTTAATGTTGCCCAGCTACTGGTATGCACCATGAGGTTCTAACCATATGGAGGTATTCAGCATTTTAAAATGAAGATATGTCTGAAGTCAAGTTACAACAAATAAGGTTGACTTCTCATTGCATAGTTTTCTGAAACTTTTCCAATTGAAAGCCTTTAATTTTATCACCTTCTGACATTCCTTCCTTGGATTTTATTGGCAAACATGTTGTTCATTATGAAGATAAATCAATGCCACATGTAAGCGGCACAGGCTAATGAAATTGTGTTCATACCTATGAAAAGTGATTGCCTTTTCTAGTGCAAGAAGAACAGGGAGAAAAAATTCTTCAAGCCCAGCATAAATTCTCTTTTGCACTTAGAAGCTGACTTGTTGGTTCATTTTAGAGCTCTTGGTATATTACCATGAGTAACTTGGGGGGGGGGGCATAAAGTTTGCAAGATGAGCCAAAGTGGGGTTTGCATACCAAAGTAGTCATAAATTCTTTCAACATGTGGCTTCAAATGTTTCCATAAGTACTTCACAGAGCTGTTTTAAAAGACATTTTGATTTAATACATCCCCCATTCCAAAAGAGATGCATTTCTTCCTGTGATTCATTTCCTTACCAGGGCTACAATTTGTAAGATGACTGAAGTACAAGACACCACAACCCGATGGAGAGGAACTGGTTTGTTCTCTTCCTCTGAGAACAGCTTCTTCTTTTCCTTTTCCTTATGCGAAGACAAAATAGTTTTGCATTTTATAGCGTGTAGCTTGATGTGGAATTGAAGGTATTCTATCAGCAGATCTTGTAGAATAGTTGGACATTATCATTACTAAGGAAATGTAATTTCTGTTATATAGACTGTCCTTTTAATTTACAGCCTTTCAGGCATGTCCGCAAAGGGAGTTTTATGGGTTTACCAATGCCCATAACCTAAATTGTTGACATTTTTAGACATGCAAGAGGTAACTGTAGGAATTCTGACCCCTTGGTCATAGACATTTCATATTAGCATGGATTAGATGAAAATTAATAGTTATAAAGATTATTGTAGAACAAAGACACGTCTAGATTTTTGATGTTATCTTTAGATTTTCTGCTGTTGCACTTTTTATGTTTTATAACAGTGCTGACCCAACTGCCTGGTAAAACCTATCTTACTACTAGTTGATGAATGATTGAAAGCTCTCTCTTGATCTTGAAAGGAACCACCTCAAGGGTTGAGAGGTTATTCTGTTTGCTAAATTAATCCTTGGTATCCCTGCTGAGACTAATGAAGTCAGTGTGAGTTTTTAGAGATTAGGTTACTGCTAGTAAATATGGGCAATGACTGAAGATCAGAACCAGAAGGGAAGCATACTTCTACCAATCTATGCTTGTGCTTTTGCTGATTATAAATCGTTAAGAGGAAATACATTTTCTCAAGAAGTATCTATTAAGAATGATGTACAAGTTATTTCTATGTATACATATGTTAAGCTTTAAAGGTCTAGTGTATTGTCCTAAAGTTAAAAGTCACAATGATTACTATCCATTAATAGGTAGCTTGTGCTCCATCAGTTTGTCTACCCATTCTAAAGCCATCTACACTACTGGTAAGAATAGAAGAGAGAGTGTATTTTTAAATGAACCATCCTATTTTACACCTCCCAGGTAGAAACAAAGTTATCCTTTGTAGAGCAATCCTCAGCTCAAAAAGATGTGTAGAAAGTTACATATACTGTATATACTCATGTATAAGTCTAGAAATTTTGGTCAAAAAATTAATCAGAAAAACCTGAGTTGACTTATCCATGGGTCAATGTAACTACTATATCTTAACTCTTATTTAAAAGAAGGAACCATCTCCTGGTGAAAAGCAAGAGTATAATCTGTCCTTGGAAGCACCAACCCCCTCTACTCTCTCATCTATTCAGTCTTAAGAGTTATGTCTGCTGGAATTTTGTAAGTTTTTTGACACTGTTTTGCCTTGCTTCCTCCTTTAGATCCTTTGCTATATGCTCCTAAGTTTTACCCTCAACTTATCCACGGGTCATATAAAAATCCATAATTTTGGCCCCAAAACTTGCTCTCGACTTATATGTGAGGTTGACTTATAATCGAGTATATACAGTAAACAACAAACATATTGGGCAGATATTATTCTGGGAGGAAGGTCGGGTATAAATTCAAATAAATAAATAGGATGATATGTATCTAAACATACCTAGTATTAAGGAAACTGCATACCAGGAACATATTTAAAGGGATCTTGTGTGTAAAAATAAATGCAAAATGTCATCGAGTTCAAACTATGCAGACTGATGTAGAAATTAATCAAAACAGACCTGGAACTGACTACATGTGGAAATGCCACAGAACATATATAGACTGTTTGGTCTGCCCCAGCACCACATGGCATTTGCAAAAGATTGCATTAGTTGATTGTGCATATTGTCCTGCTGGTCAGTTTCTTTCGATGTCCCAAATTCAAGTATCATAAGTGAGAGGCTTTCCAGGGTCCTTTTAATTCTGGTCATTGCTTTTGTTCATTCATCTCTAGTCTTTAAGATATAAGGTGACCAGACCTGTGCACCATATCAGAAATGCAGATGCACCATAAAGTCTTACAAAGGAGTTTATCACACGAAGGGAATTGGAAGTATAATCCAATGGCAATCTGAATTCAAACATGGGGTTTCTCGTGATTGCGCAAAAACTGATCACACACATTTTTGGGCAAAGGGAAGTCCTTCCGAACGCAATCATGGGTTTCGCGTGATTGTGTGAGAAACTATCATGCAATTTCGGGCACTGGGAGGCAATTTCAGGCAGTTCTGAATGCAATGCAGTGTCAATATGCAATTACGTAAATTCACTGAACTAGCGAATTTATTCAATTCCAAACTGGCCTCACTTCCATTTCTTTCGAAATTGAGAGAAATTCTTCCCATGTGATAAACTCCAAAGAGTCAGACCAATGAACCATTTAGTCCAGGATATTCAAGTCAAATTGACAGCAACTCTCCAGGATTTCAAGTGGGAGTCTTCTTTTATCCTAGCTGAAGATTCCTGGTGTTCCCTGATGGTTTTCCATTAACATACTTACCAGGCCCAAACCTGAATAGCTTCTAAAATCCAACAAGACGGTATGTTCAAGCTGGAATGTACATTTTAAAGTGGTAGGATGATATATAAAATTGAGGTTTTCCCCTTTCTACTGATTTATAGGGTGGGATTTGCCTTTGTCACAGCAGCCCAACACTTCTTAATGCGTGTCTTCTTGTGGTTTCCAGTTTAAGGCTACTTTAAGGCAATCCTATCAAGGTTTTCTTGGCAAGATTTGTTCAGAGAGTGTATGCCTTTGCCATCCTCTGAAGCTGAGAGAGTGTGACTTGCCCAAGGTCAACAAGTTGGTTTGACACACACACTAGATGTCCTTTATTCACCCTAAACTTACACTTTATAGCAATAGTAAACTTTAATATAGACCATAATATTATAGAGCAGCTTCTAAACTACTCTATAATCATAGCAATAGCAACAGCAAGTACATTTCTGTACCATTTATCAATACACATAAGCACTCTCTAAGCGGTTTACAACTGTAAGCCAGTTGCCCCCAACAAGCTGGGTACTCATTTTAGCGACCTCGGAAGGATGCAAGGCTGAGTCAACCCTAAGCCGCTGGCTGGGATTGAATTCACAACCTTGTGATTTGTGAGTGAGAAGCTGCAGTACAGGCATTTAACCACTGCACTACCAGGACTCTTTACTATTTAAAGTTTGAAAAATTCTCCTTGATAAGGTCATAAAGCAAATATTTTAAATTATTTGTAGGTGAGCTAGAACTAAGGTGTGCCCAGATCTTTATCAGAGAGATAGCAGTATTCCATTTGTCATATAGGCATAAAGCCAATGGGATTCTGGACTGCATCAATAGAAGTAATAGTGCCACTCCATTCTGCTTTGATCAGGCCTCACCTGGAATACTGTGTCCAGGTCTGGGCACCACAATTCAAAAAGGATGTTGAGAAACTGGAGTGTGTCCAAAGGAGGGCAACCAAAATGGTGAAGGGTCTGAAAACCATCCCCTATGGGGAGAGACCTAAGGAGCTGAGTATGTTTAGCCCAAAGAAGAGAAGGTTTCTAAACAGAGGCTGGATGGCCATTTGTCAGGAGTGCTTTGAGTTCCTGCATCTAGCTAAGGGATTGTCTACACAATTAAAATACTCATTTTAGAGGAATGAAATGTGATTTGGTCACACACGATGCACAGTTTGGGCTTTTTGGTGGGGGGGGGGGGACTTCTTAAAC
Source organism: Urosaurus nigricauda (assembly GCA_034509955.1). NCBI lineage: Eukaryota > Metazoa > Chordata > Lepidosauria > Squamata > Phrynosomatidae > Urosaurus > Urosaurus nigricauda. The sequence continues at coordinate 92,074,825 of JAOEGL010000003.1, forward strand.
TCTGCAGAATAAGGATTTGTGGTTTAACTGGAGCATCCAGAGTATCCACAAAATCCGCAACATCTTGCCATCCCCCTACTTCATAAGCATTTTTAGATTGTAAGCCTAAGGGCAGGGAACTGTCTAATTAAAAATAATAATTGTAAGCCGTTCTGATAACCTTTAAGGCTGAAGGGTTGGGTATAAATACTCAAATAAATAAATTTGAATGACAGCAAATTTTTAGCAGAAGGAGAGTGAATAGATGTGAATTTGCCCAGGAAAGTGAAGACAGTTAATTCACTGTCAATGCAAATGTGCAAAAATCCACAGCAATACACCTACCCGTAGATTGGCCCTTAGTCCCACTGAACAATAAGTCTGTCTTCTGGCTAGACGTATATATAATTGAGCTCTTAATCTCTTACATTGAGTGTCTCTGAAAACAGTTTGGTAACATTATTTTACTTTAAATGTGATGCATGCTTGACAGGCAGAGCTGGTGAAATCCTGGTCCACCCATGGATGTTTCTAGCATGGCAGAGAATGTGACACTGGAAATCATTCTAGATCTCTTAGATTTGCTGTGTTCCCATTCCCTTGGTAACTTTGCCTTTCACCTTTGTTTGGATGTTTAAACTGTATTTGTTTATTTGATTTATATACCCCCTTTCCTCTGAAGTGGAACCCAAGCCAGCTCACATAAAGAAATCAGTTAAAATCTACCCTCCCCCAAACTGTGCAGCCAGAGCATTTTCCACCAATGGAGATTTCATTGTTTCTTCTTGATCTTGTCTTCCCAGTCCAAGGTGTACACTCGGACACCAACACTGTATCTGGATTTCAAGTTAGACGCGGGAGCAAAGCACACACAGCCAGTTCCCAAAGGTAAGAATAATTTTTTCTGTCTATTGAAAAAGCAATCTCAAGCAGCTTAAATGATAAAACTTGGATTTGAATTTCATTGGTGATATAATGTTCTGGAGCGAATAATTAGCATGGAATGTTTTTGAACTTAGAGGGTCCTGCAGTTAGGGTGAATTTTCCTTTTGTGAAGTGAGCAGGACACAGGGGTATAAAGCAACAACAAAACTAAATGCAGTCCCTTGTCTACTCTACATGGTCATTTTCAATTGACAGAATCACTGTTTTCACAAGGTCAAACTATACATTACAGTTTCTGTATGGCATGTACTTACATCTTGCTTTTCATAAATAAATTAGACTCATGTGAGCAGGGGGAATTGTTATTTCACAGTACACATGTAGTGAAAGGAGGCCTCTTCTCTCCATTCCCCAGCATGTTTCAGCTAAGAATCTCATCTTCCATACAACTTGATGCTGTAGGACAAAGAAATCCTTTTTGGTAGCAATGGGGACTTCCCGTTCAAAAAATGTTTGGTGTGACTGGGGAAAGAAGAAGTCTGTTTTCAAACTGAAACAAGAGAGAAACTTCCCCTTGCCATGTGCTATGTACAAAGTATGCCCCCAAGCACACCTCTTCCCCTCCTTTATAAAACTTAACTAAACTTTGAGCATACTGTGTAATTTGGCCACTGGTTGTCCAGTCATATGGAGGATGAAAACTCTGTACTGATATTAGATGTTTCCACTTTAGTACTTTTAGTTTCATGTGCATGCTCAGTTGTGTGCTGAAATTCCTTTATGCTGTAAACATCTTGAAAAAGAATAATTAATTTTCACCAATTACCTACATTTTCTACATGGGTTTTAGAAAGGAAAAGACATAGGTACACAAATATAGATACTACATTATCTGTCACGATTCCATTTGAAAGAATTATGAGATTTACAGTTTGAGGAGGTACTTTGCTAGAGTGTTTAATAATAGCACTAGAACAATATAGCTGGGAATTATGTGAACATCACATCAGACTATAAATTCCAGGATTACATAACATAGAGCCATGATAGTCAAAGAAGTGTCAAACTGCTGTAACCATGTAGTGTAACTACACCCGTGGTCAATACAAAAACACTGTCAAAAATGAAAGATATTTTGCTGGAATGGATCCCCCTAAAAAACGGAGGGTCGACCATAAAATATATTATTTTTCCATTACAGAATTTACTAAATTCAACTAAGTGTAATTAATAGTAATCAGAACTACAAATTATTACATTGTTAGATTACTTATTGTTAAAAAAAACCAACCCCATAAACAATTTTCCAATCCTTAAAAAAAAAATTTTTAGTTGATTTATCTTTTGAAATCCATGTCAGTTTGGCAACTTATGCAAAGTCCACAACTTGAATAACCTATTTTATCATTGTTGGTTCTTCTGTCTGTTTCCAGTTTTGTGCAAACAGTATTCTTGCTTCTGTCATCATATATCAAATACTAGTCCATATTTCTTGTCCAATTCTTTATCAGTAATGCCCAACAAAAAAATTTCTAAGGTAGATTAAAATCTACCTTAATATTTTTTTCATTAATATATAAACCTTAGACCAATAGCTTTTTGGCATCTTGCAAGTCCACCATATGTGAAAAAAGATCCTTCCTTATCCTAACAACCCACAACATTGATTTGAACCCTTCTTAGATATTTTTGATAACAAATTTGAAGTTAAATACTACCTGTACATCATCTTATACATATTTTCTTGCAGATCACTACAAAAAATAAATTTTATATCTTTATTCCACAACCCCCCCCCCCCATACATCTATTTGTACATTATTCCCCACTTCCTGACGTGTGGTAAGTAATAAAATCTTAGGAAAAAATCTTTTTCTGTGTTTATACCAGACTTGTAGGAGAGCCTTTCTATACAGTGATTTTTAAATTCAGCATGTGCCTTGACTTTGTCATACCAAGATAACCATGTCAGCCAAATCTTAAATCATGACTTACAAGATCCAAGAGCCTCTCTAAGCCAAAACAACATGCCTCATAATACAATTTAATACTGGGAAGATCTAGACTCTATCTTCTCTTAGCATCACATGATAGTTTAAATTTTATTTTGGGTTTCTTTGCCTTCCAAACAAATCTGGAATTTCTTTCTGCCATTTTGAGAATGGGATTCTATTTCTTATTATGGGAATTGTTTTAAAATAAAATAAAAGGCTTGGCAAAACATTTGCTTTTATTACTGCAGTTATCTCCACTAGTCATATTTTCTTTATCCATATCTTGGTGTATTACTAAGATGTTTGTGGTTTTTGGCTTGACATATCATGCAGGCACATCCATAGTAAAACATAACACAAGCATTATACCATATATGTATAATGTATTATCTATACATTATATGTAAATGTATTATATATATAAGCATATACACACTGTTGATCATGTGGGAAGTGGCTGTTTTCATTCAAGTAGACAACAGAATTCTAATAATTCAGGGCCAAACTGGACATTTGTGATTCATTCTTTCCATGCTGTGTTTTTAGTGAAATGCCACCATGGATGGGTTGGAGAGAGAAGGAGAGTTTTACCCTTTTCTATTTGTGTTGTGGGTCAAAAAACAAAACAACTTCTTTGGCTGAACACTTGGAGAGTGATTTTGATTGCTGAAATGGAATTGGGGGAGGAGCTGAAACACACACACACACACAGAGCCACATCTGCTATCAAATTGGCCGTCCTTCCAACTATATTTCCAATATGAAAAGAAACACACAGAATACCCAGTCACGTATTATGTAGTTTAGCCTGATTCTTGCAGAAAACAGATGTCAGATGCAGACACTGAGGTCAGTAAGATGTTTATACATTGTAGATTCTCAGCATCAGTTGCAGGGAATCTGTGGCTGGATCCAAAAGCTTTATCCAGACCCTTGATTTGCTACTTTTAACTTCAAGATTCAAATGGATAAAGATTGGCAAGGCTTTCTGTATGAGCTCATGATCTGGAGTTGTAACATTCCTTAGCATTTGCTCCACATTTTTCTCTTAGGTAATGGACAGGGAATTTGTTGTAAGTTCATTCTGCAATTTCTATGAAACACTGACCCATACTTTCTCCTCATTATTATTTGTATCTAAGCAAACTCATGGAAGACACAGCCTCATAAGTATATATTCAGAACTGTTGAATAGTTGAAGGATTAGCAGCTAAACATATCCAGCATTCAAAGAGATTTTGTAACACCTTTGAGACTAGTGGAGAGAAAGAGAGAAGTTGGTAGAATAAGTATTCATAAACTTAAGCTTACTTCCTCAGATGTATCGGAATCTCAAAGGTGCTAAAAGATACTGATCTAGAGTAACACAACTATCACTTTGAATTGTGTATCCAACATTGGCCCATTTTAGATTGGCAAAAAGAGGTGTGTTGAAGGCTGCATGAAAGCCCAGCCTTTAGATGAGAAAAAGGGAAAGTGTGCCATGAAAACACTATTTTGGCATTTTAAGGGAGAAGAAGTGCTTTAAAAAGTAGTTTGATTTCCCCACTACTTTTTTAAAAAGGGCTCAACATTGCTATTGCATCTAAAGGCTAAGGTGTAGTTGCACGGTGAAATGGGGCTCTGTCTCTTTAAAGCACCCATTTAAAGGCAGCGATACCGGTGCGGATCATAATGGATCGTGGATTGGGAACATGCGTGGTGTGGACTTCACTTCTAATTAAAACGCTCAATGCCCTGCAGGTGTAAAAGCTGGGGTTTATCCGCGAAGTTTTTTAAAGCTCCCAAATCCTAGCTCCACTCCTAATCCGAACCCTAGACATGCGCAGTAGGGACTCTGGGATGCCGTTACTGTTATTCTACTGTGGATAATATGTCAATTCATTCATGAAATAAAGGGGTTCATTCATGATGCACCAGTGCAACGGCACAGTTTAAAAAGGCGGAGGAAACGCAATGATAATTTGACGGATCCTCATAAGTATACATTTGTCCTGCGCAACTGCGCAGGTTTTCCGGCTGCTGGCTGCGAACTGCGCAATTGCGCAGTTCCCAGCCGGCAATGATAATTTGACTGTATGGTGTAACTGCGTTTGCGCAGTTCGCAAACCTGCGCAGTTGCGCAGCACAAATGTATACTTATGAGGATCCGTCAAATTATCATTGCGGCTCCTCTGCCTTTTTAAACTGTGCCGTTGCACTGGTGCATCATGAATGAACCCCTTTATTTTGTGAATGAATTGACATGTTATCCACAGTAGAATAACAGTAACGGCATCCCAGAGTCCCTACTGTGCATGTCTAGGGTTCGGATTAGGGGTGGAGCTAGGGTTTGGGAGCTTTAAAACACTTCGCGGATAAACCTCAGCTTTTACACCTGCAGGGCATTGAGGAATTGCGTAGTTCGCAGCCGGCAAGGAAAAAAAATTGAAAGGTTCACCACAGCTAAAAGCTGCGTTCATTGCCGCCCATGTAGCTGCTCCGCCTGTGTTTGTAGTGTTCTGACAGCTTCCCATGTAGCTGCTGAGCCACAGAAAAGACCTCAGATAAGTCGTTCCCACACCCCTCAGTCTAGCTGTCCTGTACTTTTTAAATGCACACCTGGGGCTTGCAGTCTAGCTGCTAAGCATTAAGGAAAGTGCAACTTCATGTCACACTTTCCTGCCAATCTAAAAAGCCCCATTAACAGTGTTTGGAACAAATACTCATTTGTAACACATCCTGGAAAATAATTTCTTATCTTGCCAGTAGATTGGTGTAGATGGCCTCTTAATAAGAAAGGCATAAGGGATATGGTCCTGCATTGTGTTTCTTTCTTTCGTAGAAATATCCTTGGAATAAAGAGGTTGCATGGCTATAACGATATAGTTAGAATTTCTGGTGCTACTTCTGAAAACAAGTAAAAAGTTAATATATGGAAAATTGTTTGCAACAAACCCCAAAAAAATTGGTACACAGAAAACTCCAGAACACCATGATAGTTGTACAGGATTAAACATTACACAGGTTCACCAGTCTACCTTCACTTAGAACGCAGGTGTATGACATTTGCTGCATCATCCTTCCACCATTGTCTCCTACCCACCCACTCTTAATTGTATCTTCTCCCCCACTGTTATTACTACAGGTTGAGTATCACTTACTGTATCTGGAAATTCAAAATTTGAAATATTCACAAATCTAACATTGTCTACATGGGTAGCTGAGAGAGTGAAACCTTTGCTTTCTGGTGGCTCAATGTACACACCTTTGTTTCAGGTACAAAATTATAAAAAAAATTGCATAAAATTACCTTCTGGCTATATGTATAAGGTTTATATGAAATGTAAATAAATGTTGTGTTTCAACTTGAGTCCCATCTCCAAGATATCTCATTATGTATATGAAAATATTCCAAAATCCCCCAAAATCTGAAATCTAAAACACTTCTAGTACAATGCATTTTGGATAAGGGGATACTCAGCCTGTATTACTGTTATATTTAATTTGTATGCTAATGTTTTCCCAGTCTGAGACTCAAGATCGCTTACAACAATTAAAAGAAACCTAGCTAATATATATACAGTCGCCCCTCTGCACACGGGTACGTGCACCATTTTGTCCCTCAGTGCTTGCCATTCTCAAAAGACCGGGGGACACGAATGGCAAGACCATGAACGCCAAGAGACAAATGTGTATACCTGCTAAATGTGTGTGTATACCTACCAAGTACAAAAATTTTAAAATATCATTAAACTAGTCTCAGATTAAAACCTATTAGAAAGAATAGCTGTTAAAAATAACAAATAAGCAAAACCCAGAACAGCATAGCTCTGCAAGGTCTAGTCCCCTTGATAAGGCCAGTCTTCAAATAAATGCTGGTTTGGTGGGGGTTTTTTAAGTTTCTATCTACCTGTGGCAAGATAGCAAGGAGGGTGCCAGCCTAACATCTCAGGGAAGGGAATTCCAGAGCCTAGCAGCAGCCAGTGCAAAAGCGCTCTGCTTTGTTCTCATCAGATGTACCTGCAAGGGTTGTGGAGAGATGCTCATCTGCAGAGGATCTCAAAAACATTGGCAGGCTCATATGGGAGAATACAGCCCTTCAGATAGTTTTTCCCTTTTGCCTCTCCTTCCACTTCTCTTTCATCCCCATCCTCCTAAAGAATATGTTAAATAAATACATAGTTGTATTTTAGTCTTTATTGGATCAGGTGCCTTCTTCTGTTCCCCCTCACCCAGTGTTTATGTGTCCAGACCTTGTGGATTCTGCTGAACCTTGTGTATGGGTGTTCTTGCCTAGATTGTATAAGCATTCCCAAACTACTCACATGTCACACAATCCACTCTGGGTCCTTTATATGATCTTAAGCCCTAAAGATAATCACACAACATTGCTTTTGTCTTTAGCATGTCTTCCTATATGTGTCTATTTATGGATAAAAATAGCTATCTCTTACCTGGAGATTAACATGGCAGGATTATTGTGTCTAAATTGTGAAACTCTGCTCTTGTTCTGGGATAGATGCCCAGAAAATGGGGAAGATGTAGCCTTGAAAGGAAAGTAGCTGTGCCTGAAATCCATGTGGTTATTTCAGAAACTCACTTGAAAAGACAATGTTTTCTAACTGCCATAGTCTTAGCAGTAACATTTTAATAATAATATGAGTAGACCAGAATGTTAATGTAGTTAGAATGAAGCATTTTTCACTCACAGATCTCAAAATGCTAAGTGTTTTGCTTGGCAGAAAGGAAATTGTTGAGTCTTGTCTAGGAAAGCAGAATCTTATCTGATCTTTGTTCTGTATCTTTAAGTGTATTTGTATTCACATTAATTCTCATCAAACCTGGTAGGATTGCAAAAATTGGAAAAGTGACTTTTGGAGGTGAAAACTCCCAGAATCCCTGAACAAATGTGGCCACAACTGGCCGAAGGATGCTGAGGGTCATAACTCCCAACCTCATTTTTTTTTAAAGCTGTGCAGTAGAATTTCTTCAAAGACTGGTTGGGATAGAAGAAAACAAACCATAAAATAGAACGCATGAGGTTTAAAATTAAAATAGATATTTTTCATATAGTACCTTAGCTCTTGACGTACAGCATGCCCATGCCATGCATGGGCTTGCCATACACGGGCTCAAGGTCACGCGGATGGCAAGCCCCCAAAAAACTGCTCACATAGGCACACCCCATTAAAACAAATGGAGCTTGAGCATATGTATTTTTTGCCATACGCAGGGGGTCTGGAATGGATCCCCCGTGTATAGGAAGGGCCCACTGTACAGGGTAAGTCCAAATGCAGTGAAAGTGATGCCAATTGTGCCTGATAGGATACTCATATTCCCTTGTTTAAATTCTCTGTTCACATGATGTACACACTGCATTGGTAAGCAATTTTGTCTGTTATTTCTGCCCTTTGTGTTTTCTGTCCAGTGAAAGGAGGAGGGGGAATGGTCTGCAGACACTCAGGATCCTTAGGCTGAGCTCCCTTCAGTTTTGCTTTTGCCATTGACACACCTGAAATTCACAGTTGTTTTTTAAGTTCCAGCTGTTTTTTAAGTTTTACCTGTTAGACAGAGTAGGTGCTTTTAACAAGTGTAAGAGCGATTACTTCAGGAAACCCCACAATGGAGGAAACCAAACCACAACCCTGATGATTTGCCTGTATCCGTCACTTCCACCTGACAGGGAGGGCTGCATAAACTGCAAATGAGCATGTCTATGTGCACACATGCAAATATTTCCTTCATGTCCCCTGTGAGAAATAAAGTGATGAATAAGATGAAGCAAACCTACTTCCTTCCTCCACCCACCTGGGGGAATATGCAACCTGTGTACCTGAAGCATCAGTGTGATCTAATAAACCGATAAGCAAAGGAGTTTTTAAAATTCAAAATAAGGGTTATATCAGGCTAGTAATGTATTCTACAGCTTGAACATATTGATGATTTAGGGAGAGAGGGCTAGGCAGTGTTGAGAGTGGCACATCCATAGTGTCATCATGCAACAATATTCATGCTCCTAAATAGAGATGTGAAGGCCTGGAAAAAAATGGGGGGGAAAAACACAAAACAAATTGAAAAAAGAAAGAAAATCAATTATGGCATGTTTTATTTTAGCATGATTAAGGGGGGAAACCTCCAGTTTTTTGTCTGTTTTTTTTCCCAAGCCTTCACATCTTTACCCCTAATCACTCCCACTTTGAGAGAACCAAAACAGCAAGAGCAGCAACTATTGTTATTATTTCTTACCCAGCTCTCCCCATGGATCAAGGCAGAAAACACCAGATTCAAATATACACATAACACAGTTAAAAATACACAATCAGTTAAAATACCACTACCTTAGTTACATATTAAGAACAATCAATTCATAATGTAAATGCTATTTGGTTAGGCCTACCAGAAGAGATTGGTCTTTAATGCTGTTTTAAACTCAGTGTATCAAACTGTCGAATCTATTCTGGCAAGTCATTCCACAACTTGGGGGTAGCTGAAGAAAAGTGGACCAATTAACAGTTGTTAGTCTAGTTCTGCCTGACTAGATTAAATGTCTCCCAGAAGATCTGTGTGTATGGGAAGATTAAATGGGAGAATGCAGTACCTTAGGCAACTTGGACTAAACCATGTAGAGCTTTAAAGATAACAATCAACATTAAGTTGGAGGCTTTCATGGCCGGCATCCATAGTTTTTTTATGTTTTTAAATAAATAATAATAAATAAAACTTTTATTTATACCCCACGTTTTGCTGGAGCAGTCAAAGTGGTTTACAGTGTTTAAAACCATACAACAATATATATATAAATAAGAATTAAATTAAATTAAAGAATTAAATTTTAAAAAGAATTAAACAATTTTTTCAGTCTATGAGGCCATGTTCTAGAACACAGCCCAAAAAACCCACAAAACTATAACAACCAAAATTTTGCACGTTGCCCGGAAACTACAGTAGGCCCTTAGTATCTGCTGGGATTTGGTTCTAGGACACCTCCCCATGGATACCAAAATCCATGAATACTCAAGTCTCAATAAATACAATGGCATAGTAAAATGGTGTCCCTTATATAAAACAGCAAAATCAAGGTTTGCTTTTTGAAGTTTATATATTTATGGAATATTTTCATCCTGTGGATGCTTGAATCCATGGATAAAGAATCCGTGGGTACTGAGGGCTGACTGTAATTGCCAGCTTGTGGAGTGATTTTAATATAGGTGTAATATGATCACTCCCAGATCCACCAGAAACCAAATGGCTACCATGTTTTCCACTAACTGAAGTTTTCTAACTCGGCAAAGTGGTAGCCCAATGTACAACACATTGCAGATGTCCAACTTTCAGGTTATCAACACATGCGCTACCATCTTTAGCTCGTCCAGCTCTAGGAGTGCAACTATCATATCAACAGAAACTGATAGTAAACACTCCTGGCTATCCTATCTAACTGGGCTGCCATTTGGAGAGATGGATCCAGAAGTACCTCCAGTATACTTTCAGGGATATGTAACCCCATCCAGGATTTTTTTGACACGCCTGCAATCCTCCTGAATGTGAACATTTGAAAGATTAGATGTCATGTGTCATGGAACAAGGAAAACCTTTTGGAAAATGATTCCAATAGGTATATTGATTTACCATGAAACGGTGAAGGAAAAATACTACAGAAAATGCAACTACAGAAAATGTATATTTGTGTGTGGAATTGTCACAATTACAACTATAAAACAACTTAAAATGTGATTATTCTGACTCACAATCCTTCTGATTTGTATGCAGTAAAAAAAAAAAGCTTGTCAACATTGCTGAAATTCCATTTGTACGTTGTAATATTTAGTCCAATACTGGCTGCCATATGTTAAATTCTTCTCTATGTTCTAAGATATTCCAACTGTTTGTATTTCAGGTTGGACAGCATTTATTTATATGCTCTCTGGCAACATTTATGTTGGTAAGTTTGACATTGACAGTGACCCCTCATTTTTTATTCTTGGAGTGTCACTTCTGTTTCTGAAAAAATAAATAAATAAAAAGCAGACACAAGATGCACTTACCAAAAGAAATAAATTAGATTTAAGAGTTTCATAATGTGAAACAGGCAGTGATTCCTATACAGTTTTTCCTCTGTAAATTATCACTGGAGTTTATCACACGGGAGGAATTTCTCTCAATTTCGAAAGAAATGGAAATGAGGCCAGTTCGGAATTGAGTAAATTCGCTAGTTCAGCGAATTTACATGATTGTGTATTGACCCTGCATTGCGTTCAGAACTGCCTGAAATTGCCTCCCAGTGCCCAAAATTGCGTGTGATAGTTTCTCACGCAATAACGTGAAACCCCATGATTGCGTTCGGAAGGATTTGCCATTGCCCGAAAATGTGTGTGATCAGCTTTCACGCAATCACGCGAAACTCCATGATTGCATTCAGATTGCCATTGGATTATGCTTCCAATTCCCTTCGTGTGATAAACTCCACTATGAAAAAATTAGTACATGGACTGAATTAGTTCTGCCTACCCTCTGTCTTAATTTCTGGTGACCGCTTGATGATAGTCCTAATTATTTGTGGCATGGGGGGAAAGATGCTTCTTTCCACACACAGCAGTGGAGTAACAGCTGCTTGTTTTTGAACAGTGTAACAATTATCTTGTAAGACTATTGTTGTGTGCCTTCAAGTTGTTTCTGACCTATGTCATCTTTAAAGCAACCCTATCACAGGATTTTCTCTGCAAGATTTGTTTGGGGAAGGAGTGTCTTTGCTTTCCTCTCAAGCTGAGAGAGAGTGACTTAACAAGGTCACCTAATGGGTTTTTGAGCCCTAGTCGCCAGGGTCCAACACCCAAACCATTACACCATGCTCTGAAATGTCTCATACAATTCACAAGCACACATTGCTTCCAGGAACAGAGAAGTTTCAGGAATACCCATAAAATGCTGCTTAGACATTTTGGAACTCTGTTTTACATTGCAAATTCTGCTCTTTTGTGTCTGCCTACCCAACTGATGGAATGAGGAAGGGGGCTGAATGATTATATATGTTATAGAAACAATGTGTAAGGCTCACTAGCCAATAATGCTTTGAGGTTATAAAAATGGCTGCTTTCTCAAAAGGTATTTTCTTTTCAAAGGCCCTTCTGATGCTCAGCAAAAGATAGAGCCTCACCACACAGTAGTGCTGGATGATGGGGATTGTGTTCAGCTTGAGAACAAGGTACTCTATATACTCATGTATAAAAGTCTAGAAATTTTTGTTCAGAAATTGACCCAGAAAACCTGAGTTGACTTATCCACAGGGCAATGTAAATACTGTACTTTAACTCTTATAAATCATTCCCTGGGTGAAAGACAAGAGTGCAATCTGTCCTAGAAGCACTGACTCCTCCTACTCTCTCATCCATCCAGCCTTTAGTGTAAGCACAAAACAGTTATGTCTCCTGGAATTTTGCAAGTTCTTTGGCCTAGTTTTTCTCATCCTTTAGATCCTTTCTTACATGCACTTATGTTTTATCATCGACTTATCCATGGATCATATCAAGAGCCATAATTTTGGCCCCAAAACCTGCCTTCAACTTATACATGAGGTTGACTTACGGTCGAGTTTATACGGTATTTTGCAAGTGATCACTTTGGTTCAACAACATCCTACTCCCTGCTGCTGCCACCAACAATGCATCTGAAAGGATTAAATGAATCTCATAATATTTAACTGTTGTGGTCTGGAAGAGAATGTGGACACTAAATGAAGAGCCATAGCAGTGGAAAACAGCCATGACAGTATCAGAAGAACTACTCATTTTATCTAGTATCAAAACTCTTCTTAAACTATGGGTCCATTCAGACTACCATATAAACCGGTTTGTAACCCAGATTAAAATCAAGAAGTTCATACTGGCAACATTTTTTTCACTAAGGAATCTGGATCTTGCACACCCGTTGCTGCACAAATCCCCCTAAACCCGGGTTTTTGAAAGCGGGATATTTGCCATTTCTTTTAGGAAAAACTGGTTTAATCGAATGTGAACTTGGCTCCGATCATGATCGGGTCAAGTTCAGGGGAGGGGTCAAGGCCAGGGGATGGAACATGCCTCCTCTCCCTACAACCACTGGCTTTTATCTGGTGCTGTCTTTTTTGCAGCAGGAGTGCTTCATCAGGCACTTACGTATTTTTTTTTATTATTTTTACAATTTGACAGATTATGTGCATTCTACATACGGCTCTTTAAACGGGAGGAGGAAAGAGCCCCATTCATATTGAGCATTTAAACAAAGGGAGAGGGAACCCCACTCCATATATGGAAACCAACTATCCATATATGGATTGGGGGTTTCCCCTCCCATTTAAATAGCCCCATGTAGAATGTACATAATCTGTCAAATTGTAAAAATAATAATTAAAAAAAATTCAGAAGTGCCTGATGAAGCACTCCTGGTGCTGAGAAAAACAGAGGAGGAGGAGGAGGAGAAGGGGAAGGGATCCCCACAAGCTGCACTGATCCCAGTCCTATGCTCCATGCGCATATTCTATCAAATTTTAAAAAGTATTTTTAAAAAAGCGAAGAGCGGATGGAGCACTTGCGCAGCCAATGGCTGCATCAGACGTCACCATGACATAATTTGATTGACAACTAGGAAGCTCCATCTTGAATCGTTACTTTTGCATGTATGAACTTCAGCGGGGTAAAATTCACCGGGAAGCATCAATTGGGGCAAAGGGTAGTATGAACTTCTTTCCGGAGAGATTCGGTAATGGCATGCACGATCTGATCCATATCTAACCAGGGCAAATGGGCTAGTATGAATGGGGCCTATGTTCAAGTCATGTGTTCGCATGTGATGCACAACAGTGAGGCTTGGTTGCAATTCTTGCAAAGTTATGCCTGTGCCAGTAGCTTACTGTATTACTGTATTTAATAAACTATTAAAGAATCAGTGGCTTGGATTTCATAGGCTTCATTTATTCTTAATCTTATTCTAACTTTTTATTCTTTTAACTTTCCCTTTAAACTTTAATGTGTGATGTGCTTTCTGGTGGCCTCTATAACAGAAATGAAGCACGTCCTGAAAGTATTTTTCCAAAAGATACATAGTCATTCAAGCTAGCCCTTGGAGATTTTAGAACACCAGACTGTTATTGATCACTATAAAACAATCTGAAAACTATTGACTGGGAGTGTGAACTAATGACAGCTGCCTCTACTATCAGCTGATAGTATTGTAGCATAACAAACATGAGGGAAAGTCAGAGGTTGTAGCTCATAGATGATTACCTCCTTTTTGAAATAGAAAGTGTCAGTTACATTTTGTGGTATCACCAGCTGGACCTGGAGAGAAAACAACACTTCTATTCAAAACCATGGGGTGTTGTTGTATGTTGCCATAGCCTAATGGCTCCCAAAGCTAGAACCCCTGGTGGTACTTAAGGACAATCCCATCATCACCTCTGTTCTTGTTGGATTGGAGTCATGGGAATGTAGTCCAATAACATCTGGGAACCCAAGGTCAGTAACCACTCAAAAACATTTGAGCTAAATGAAATAATAGTTAAATCACTGTAAAGCATCTATATATATACTCTAAAATCAAACTAATGGTTTTGGGTTTGTTTGTTTTTTCAGTCTGTTGAAATTGTTCCCAAAGTACAGTTTCCATTGTTTGAGTGTATAATTTACATAGTGTGATCAATGTTGTGGAATAAAAAGGATGAATTATTTTACATTTCTATTGAATCCAAACCTTTTGGGCTAGAAAATAGATTACATTTTGGCTTGTTCAAAAGAGTAATTTATTTTCTGGAGAGGATCATGGAGAAAATATAATTGATTTTTTTTTTAAAAAAATGTGGCACTTTCCCTCTTGTGTTTGTTAGAAAAATTGAATTTGACATGATCCCAAAATGATTCTTCTTCTGTTTTGTTTATCCTATGTTGAGGACTACACCCTTACGTTCCAAGCCAATTTTGCAGTACTAAGCAACACATGTCTGTAGGACAACAGTAGAATCTGTTGCAATTCTGTCTTGCAAAATGCCCAGCAGTTCCTCTTCAGCTCAGTCAGAAAAAGCTTATGATTTTCACCTTTTGCTGGAGGGCCAGAAGCACCATTTTGTTCAATTTTCTTTAGCTGTACAATTTCAGAAGGAAATTTGTTCAGAAGGAAATTTATATATATCCAATCCTTTTCCAGGCTATCCTTCTCTGAAGATGCCAGCCACAGATGCTGGCAAAATGGCCGTATAGCCCGAAAGCCCCACAAAAAACTATGGAAATTTGTCTATTTCCCAGACCTCTTAAATGAACAAATGAATATATGCTTCACTTTTAGTCTGTCCCATGGGTGTGCTGGATGGACACATACACCTGTTTACTCTGCCAGGCAATTTTATTTTTTGACTGCAATGTTTTTTTCTGAGCCCAATTTTACACTGATTTTTTTGTCAGATATGTTATTGTTGTTGTTATGTCTTCAAGTTATCTCTGACTAATGGTGCACCTAAGATGACTGTATGTCAGTGTTTTCTTGGCAAGATTTGTTCAGAAGGGCTAGCTTTTGCCTTCCTCTGAGGCCAAGAGAGTATGAGTTATCCAGGGTTACTCTGTGGGCTTCCATGGCTCATGCAAAACCTTTGGGAACTAATTTATATCAAAGTGTACATATATATAGTGTTTAATTGTTACAGTTTCTATAATGATTTTACCTGCTGCTTTGATTATTATTATTTTAGTCTTGTTTAAATTATTTATGGTTTTCATCTGGAAGTGTTTTTAATTGTTTTACAATGCGCCCGCATCATATGCTGATGCGCTTTATATGCATATGCTGAAAGGGGTGGCGCTCCCCATGAGGGATAATGGTGCATGCAGTCGTGGTGTATGCACCACTGCGGGCACAAGCCCCATTCATTTAAATGGGGCTCAAGCATATGTGGAATTCTTCTTATGTGGGGGGGGGGGGGTCCAGAATAGATCCCCTGTGTAAGGGAAGGGCCCACTGTATATTGTATACTGCCCTGAGATAAATGGTGGGATAGAAGTGTTTTAATTAATTAATTAACTTAACTTTTCCAAGTTCCAACATAGTTTGAGCTCATGGTGGAGAGAAGCATAAACATGTAATGTAGGATCCCTTCTCCACACTTTTCTGTATACTTGGGTGGCAGGTAAATTAAACAAAAATCCACAAAAACAGCTAACCCTCTGTGGCTAATGGAATTTAAATTTGACTGTCCTTTCTCAGTCCTCACATGGCCAAGAGGAGACTGGCTTCAGCCTGCATTGAGATCCCTCCAAAGCAACTGAACTACAGTAGAGACATCTGGTACAAAATGTAGGCCTTTGAGTCTAACATCATCACTTTTTCTCTCCTGTGTCTTTTGCCTGGTGAAGAAGCCAGCTTGCATGATGTATTTTGTCCATTTTGATTGTCCAATAAACATATCGTTCTTTTGGGGATTTTGGATACTGTTTTATTTTGCTGCATGGCCAACGGGCTACACCTGGATATGTTTCTTGGGAGGCGGGATTGGGGATGATAGGTAGAACCAGTGAGACAGATCATCTCTCCCACTTATCACAATATTAGTGCTATGATTTGGATGCTTGATCGTGGTTTGAACTGTGAATGTGTGTATTATATCAACATTTTTTTAATATGTTGTTAACTGGTGCTTTCTTTTCATTTATTTAGGATGCTGTAATGGGCCATTTTGTTTTAGTGGCTGGTGAACCAATTAAGGAAACAGTAGTGCAACATGGTAAATACTCATAATCTGAGGCATTTTGGGGGGTAATTGTAATATCTTTTCATTTTCAACTACACACAGTGCTATAGGTATTCCTTTTTATTCTCTTCAGCTACAAAACCATTGGCATCTGATCTTCTTCTAGTTTTGAATTATGTGCATCTCTAGTATTTGAGAGGCTTTGCATGAGATCATGTGTTAAAATCTGTTTTGTATCTTTTGCCCTACTCTTGAAAACAGCCCTGTGACTGCGATGTTTGAACATCATAAACATGCACACCAAATTTTGTTCTGTTTTATTGGTGAAAGGATATATCATGTTGCAACATTTTAAAATAAGCAAATAATACAGCTAGGTTTTGAATTTGAAACAAAACAGTGTACTGGACATATATGCTAGCTTCCATTTCAGTGGCTCAAGACAAAAGTTCTGTTACAATAGACTTTTGCACCTTCCTTTTCCACTTGAAAAGCAGTTCAGGTGTCAAGATGTGTCTTGACATTAAAATAGAATTCTCATGAACACATATTCTAAATTTCAGTCAGTTATCTCAAATACGTGGTACTATATCAGATGGTCAGATGAAATTTCAAATTAGCTGGTTACACCCAAAGCTTCATATTCTTTGGCTCACTGAGTATATGAAACTGCTTTTTATTAATTTAGCATACTGGTTAGTGTGTTTCTATATTTTCTTACTTTCTTACTCATCTTTCAGGATCAGTGTCTTCCCAAGGCACCTTGCTGGATAAAAACAACCAATTGAACCTAAAAAAAAAAACCCACAGTATTAAATAACCAGTTACAAGAAAGCACAGAAGATTTTCATACCTAGCCCCATCGCTGCTAAAATGTTCCCCAAACATCCCTAAAAGGTGGCGGAAGTGCCAGTGTCTAAATGCCAGGCACACTTCCTGAATTGTCATGGAAACGTGACTCTCTCCTTTGCGTCCTTGCATCGTTTCTAGAAAGCGGAATTCCTCTGAACGCAAAGTTTGCATTCAGAGGAAATCTGCTCCCCATGAAATGATTCAGGGACGCTAGAGGGAGCCACATTTCCATGGTGATTCAGGAAGCACACCTGGCTTTCAGACACTGGCGCTGCCGCCACCTTTTAGGGATGTTTGGGAGACGTTTTAGCAGCAGTGCAGCCAGGTGTGAAAATCTTAAGTACCATAGAATATACAGTCTGCCCTCTACATCCACAGATTTTTTTTTATCCATGATTTAACTATCCCTGGCTTGAAAATATTCCAAAAAGATATAAATTCCAAAAAGCAAACCTTTAATCTGCTATTTTATATAAGGGGCACCTTTTCACTGTGCCATTATATTTAATGGGTCTTGAATATCCACAGATTTTTGTATCCATGGGTGGCCCTGGAACCAAACCCCAGCAGATACCAAGGGCCCACTGTACTATAAATAACATAAAAATGACTAAGATCTCCGACAATTATAATACAATGTAGGTGGCAGGTATGTGCAGTCCTTCCAAGCAGCTAGCCCGTATTAGGAGCAGCTCTCTAAGGTCTAATGCTGATGCCTCCCCAGCTTCCCTACGTGAGATCCTTTGATGAGGAAAAAAATCTAGCATAAGCTTCCAGGGGGCTCCAATCCACTTCTTCAGCACTCTTTTCTCTCACCATATCTTAAATGAGTTGATCCTCTTCATAATCTGCTCTCACATCCGTACATGGTTAAGCTCTTGCCCATAAGACTCAAGACTGCAAATTATAGTCCAAAACAACTGAGTGGCATTGCATTATGAAATGTGGGTCTCTAAAAGGGAAGAAGGTGAAGAGAAAACAAGAAATAGGTTGCAGTTCAAATCCCAATTATTAAAAAAAAAAACAAAACTAAAGCTCACAGAGTATTTGTTTTTATGCTCTGTTAATAAGTATATACATACATATGGTTTTTATCCTAGGTCCATTTGTGATGAATACCCAGGAAGAAATTCTAGAAGCCATTGATGACTACAGAAATGCAAAAAATGGATTTGAGAGAGCTACCACTTGGAAATCAAAGATTGGAAACAAATGACTTGGGATATTGGAAATGTGACCAGTTGACTTTTTATATTTGTAGCTATACATCTTGATCCTTCTAGTCTTTCCACACAAGTTACTGTGCTTGCTTCACTGGAGCTAATCATGTGGGTGTGCCAGATTTACTTATTGAAACAGAGTTAACTTACTGCTGTAGAATAGTACATCTGTAGGGTTGTTGTTTTTTTAAAAAAAGTGTGTATGTATTCTGTAATAGGAAATTTTAAAAGTGTGTGTGTATTCTGTAATAGGAAATTTTAAAAATGTATTTTTTGTAATGAAAAGTACATTCATTTTCAGTGTACATTTATTTTGAAACATTATTTTATACATAAATGAATGACCTCTAGCAAGTCTTACAACACAGAGGATTTAAAGGTGTAGGGATAATGGGTATTGGGATAACCCTGATTATAGTAGATACACCACTGTAAGAGCATGTCCTGAGGTTTCATGTTTCAGGTCATTCTCCTTAAAATAATGGCATTCTGCATTGCATCAGTTCAGTAAATGCTACGCCATTGGTAGGGATAAAATGGGATAAGAGCCAAAACGTGACTGTGTTTTCTGCCAGTGTCTGTATCAGATTTAAGACACATGCTTCTGCAGGCTTCCATGAAGGCTGAGAAAAAAAGTTTCAATGCAGAGTTGGATTACAGCTCTCCCTGGCTCAAAACATTGGCAGTTAACGCTGTTGTTTTAAAAGGAAGCTGTAATATGGAGCACCAAGAAATCCCAGCAGATTTTAACCTTCCCTGGACCACAAATGAGTATTGATTTTCTTTTTTAAAATTTGGATCCAGGTGGGAGATGGATAAAGTTGGATTAAGTTTATGAACTGAAAACGCTTTTTTTGCGGGAGCATATGGAAATATTTTTCTACAATTTTTTTTTTATCTAAAGAGTTTCAACAGGAAAGAAATGACATTGCTCATGTGAATTCCACTGATTCTTTTTAAAACTGCAATTGTTTACTTCTGATGTATATTCAGATGGGGGGAAATGATCTGGTTGTGCATTTTTTAA
Source organism: Urosaurus nigricauda (assembly GCA_034509955.1). Taxonomy (NCBI): domain Eukaryota; kingdom Metazoa; phylum Chordata; class Lepidosauria; order Squamata; family Phrynosomatidae; genus Urosaurus; species Urosaurus nigricauda. The sequence goes on from JAOEGL010000003.1 coordinate 92,094,472, forward strand.
CAATTAACACTTCATAAAGAAATGTATAACTTTTCCGACTGTGCGATATCAACTGTGTAACAAAGTGTGGTTATTAAACACAAGGATGTACAAGCCGTGGATAACGGTAAACATAATTATTGTGTCTTGCTTACATCTCCTGCAAAGTTCTGAACATGGATCTGTAAAGGTAGGTAAGATTTTTTTTTAAATGTTATAATTTTTCAGATTTTAAAGTGTATTAGTGTTTTGTGACTGAGTGGATTTTCCAATGAAAGTAATTAAAGAGCTATAATGACACCTGATTTTTGTCTTGGGATGGGACTACCCAACTCTCTCTCTCTCTTTTATATATATGCAAGTAGGAAAATTATTGGGATATAATTTGGTCAAGTTCAGTAGTTTCCAGACATATATTTCCACAAGAAATATTCAGCTGCTTGCTTAGCTTCTCCCATTGGAATAAATATGATTTAACCGTTTAGTTTTGGGGTGAATTTTGCTTAAGCAAAATTATATATAATAATAATACTTTAATGCAGCCACCTTCAGTTTCTATATTGAAAAAGTGTCAGTCTTTCTGATTTCTCCTATGTGTTGCATAGTATATATGGCAGTAATAATCAGCAAGCCAGAAAAATCAATGTAAGATTCAGCCACAGAATCAACAAATCTTAGGACAGCTCAGAAGTAACACATGGAAGTTCCCAAATTATGCAGTAAAACAGTTTCCCTTTGTACACAACAAATGTATATGTCAAGAACAAACAAACAAACAAACAAACTGGTTTTTGTTATTGTGATAATCCTGTCCTGGTTCTATTAATAAACAACTGCAATTTGATTGATGTTTTGTTTACATGTAAATCACTCAATCCCCAGGGCAGTACTGCCATACAATATAATGACCACTATATTCCACAGGCAATATGGAGAAGTAGTGTAAGTCAGTCTACTTGGAAATAAATTGCACTGTACAAATCTAATGCATAGGGTTCAACTGCAGATGTTTTCTTTATAGGAATGAGGAAAAAAACTATTCTATACTAGTAGTCAAATCCTTGACAACTTTGGGATCATTTTTTTTACTCTTTGTCTCAATTAGTTGCTTAATTCACATTATTTAGAATTTAAGAAATTGCAATTCTATACACATCTGTTTAAAATAATATAATTGTGGGTTGTAGTATTCCTTACTCCTAGGTAAGCAGATGTCAGATTGCAGTCTCTGACTCATGTACTATGAGCCTTAGTGGCAGGTTATTGAAAAACCTGGGAAAACTAAACCATTTATTTTTGACACCATACTATGGGCAGTGATGAATTAGTTAAACAGATTCCCAGACATGATTAGTTTCAAACTTTGTGCTAAGTATGCTGCAGAGAAGAGCCAAAAATTCATTTTACTTCTGTAGTGGAAGTATCTTGCTGTTTAGTGACCTTATCTTGATTTTTACCCACAGCATAAATATGGGAAGTATTTTAGACTGCCTAGTACTAGCTTTTTCCTTAGCAAGTTTTCTAAGCTAATTTAGCAAGTTCAAGCATGCATTTAGCAAGACTAAAGCAGAGGGTCACTCTGCATGCTGGCAGAAGAATGTGTGACATATGGGCTAGATAAGTGCAAGGCTTTAAATATAGTTCAGCTCAGACCTTGTTCACTGAATCCACCCAGTTGATCTCCAAATGAGAGAATATTGATCTGTACCTGTGGCTACCAATCTTGTCCCTCAGCACTGGGTTTGCATCCTCCTACGTTCCAAGGGCGCACCAGATCCCATCTGATCTTGGAATCTAAGAGGATCAGGGCTGGTTAGTATTTGGATGGGAGACCACCAACAAATATCAGGTGTTGTAGATGATATTTCAGAAGAGGGAACTGGTAAAACTACCCCTGACGGTTCCTTGCCTAAGAAAATCCTTTGAAATTCATGGAGTTGTCATATGTCAACAGGCAACTGAAAAATGTCCAGACAGTGCTCTCACCAATAGGGAGAGAAGCCATTGTTTGTCTCATTTTAGGCATGCTTCTGCCATGTGCTTAAACTAATAGAGGTGGAGTCTACAGAGGAAATCCTAGAAATGAAAGCATGTGGGGGGGGGCTGAGATATTTGTATGAAACCTGGTATTTAAAAGCATGTATCTGAAACCAACTTAAGCAAAGAGAAAAGTATTTCTTAAGAAACTATGAAAGGATGGCATTCCCTATCTTTCCTGTTGCCAAGAAAGAAATGTCTGACCAAGAAAGTGGGCTGAATGGACTTAAAGTCAGGTCTGAAACTGTTAGTGGAAAGCAACAGAACAAGGCAATTGAAAGTGGGAATACACCAAGGAACCCTATTTCACTGTAGCTGAGGTGCCCCCTTTAGATGTAGTTACTTGTGCAACTATTAGTCTGGAAAATCTGTATGCAAAGGGCTCTTGCAGCACCTTTGAGGTTAACTGAAAGACAGAAATTGGTAACATGAGCTATTGTAGACTTCACCCTACTTCCTCAGAAGCAATTGCCCTGTTCAAATGTGGTTACATTCTTCTTCGCTTTCAACGCTAAGACTTGATTACGCTAAGATTTCAAATTATCTATGTCTTTCTAAGTAGACAGAAAAGCCAGCAGGCACTGGGAGGAAGCCACCCAGAATTTTATCACTCTCAGAAGGTTCAAGAAAAGGGGGGAAGAAAGGTTGATGTTTGAAAGGGCGCTCTTCTATAACTAACCTGAGAAATCCCACCAGACCTATCCAAAAAACTGGAGGTGGAAGGAGGAGGATTCTCTGAAATAAGGAGTTTCACATCTGAGCAACTTTTCTTTTGACTGGATTTTTGTGTGCAAGAAGGAGGCAAGATTAAACCTTGGCCACAGTTAGTTAATGTGCATAATGAAGAGGCTGGAAAAGGGAGGGATTTTAAAGATCTCGGAGCCCATTCTGCTTAACTCCAAGGACTAGACAGGCTTTTGATACTGTATTTCTTGGATGCTTGACTCCCATATAAGGCTTCTCTCCAAGGAATTTATCACATGGGACGAATCCTGTGCAGAAACTAAATTTAAACTGAAAATCCGCAAATGTGGATTGTTTTTCAGATGATGTTTGGGATTAACCTGAACAGAAAGTTGGGGAAAAAAACCAACACATTTTTTCAGACATTTGTGTGAAAGAGGAAACACAAAAATAACCCAAATGCAAAATCATCAAAACCAGCTCCTTTTTTACTTTCACTAAATTCTGAAAGTACAAAGGAGCTTTCTGTTCAGATTATTTTGACATTATTTCCCTTTCATACCAACACATCTGACAAACAACATTTGGATTTAAAAATCCCATTTCTGCATGGAATTTTACCAGTTCACCCTCCATGCGATAAATTCCCAAGTATGGCCACCAGTTATGGGTCTTGGGAATTTCAATATGGTTCTTCCTCAGCAGTTGCCCAGAATCTTCTAGGTGGTACCCAGCTGCCTTGTTCAGTAGTTGTAGGGAAAGTTATTCTCCTGGTCTTGGACTGCACTTCTCAGATTTCCACACCAATATCGGTGCTGGCTGGGTTTCATGGGAGTTACTGTGTTATTTATTTATTTATTTATTTAATATGCCGCCTTTCTCCAAGAATGGGACCCAAGATGGCTCACAGAAGGAAATCAATTAAAAACTACCCATGCTATCTTAAAAACGCTTAAAGTCATTACAACTAAAACAATATAAAACTATTTAAAAACATTAAAAAGTTGAATAATAATAATTGAAACACATAATATCCTACAATATCCTGGGTGACTTTCTTTTGCCCACCTCCACCACACACCTTTAGTTTTATCATTTTGCATCATTAAGTATGAGCAAATAAAACCCCAAGACAAACAAGCCAAAAACCCAACTCCATATGCCAATCAAGTTGGCATGCAAAAACAGGATAACCTGCATGTGCCTATAAACCAAGGAAAAGTCAGGACAGTCACACTTTTAACTGGCTAAAATGAAAATCTTTGTGTGGCAGTCTGTGCAGCCTCTGTCTACAAGATCTCTCTACATACTGATTCTACAGACTAACACAGCTATATCTTTGTATTCTAACATATCTCCCAAGGTCCAGTTTCTGCATCCGCTAAAAGGTTGAGCCCTTGAAATCTCATTATGGCCACAAAACTTTTCTTCCTTTTTGTCACCCTGGGCCACAACACTGGTGCTAGAAATGTTGGTGCCACCTCCAAACTACAATCTCCCCCATTCAGTGGATTATGGTTGTGTGTGTGAGTGCATGCATGTGTACCGAGGGCCACAAAAATGGTCCTGGGAGATTGCACTTTGCCCACTCCTAAAGACAGTGCAATGCAGTGCATACGTGGTACCATCTGTGCATTTGTGCCAGTCTAGTTGGAAAGCCATTTATTGAGATGCTTGTTATTTTTATTTTAGCATAATATGTCATTTGTGACTGAAGGTTTATCCAAATAGTAACAGCTGTTTCTATCTGGAATTGTGACTGTCACTTGTAGACTTGCCAGGCCTTACAGCACATTTTGTGAAGGTTCGATGAGCAAATTAGACACTGGGGGACATTTAGATCAGGAACAGAGAACATATTTCTCCTCTCCAGATATTGAGATACTTCAGCTCCTAGTCTGAATAGCCAAGGATGAGGGACAATGGGGGTTTAGTCCATCAACATACAAAGGGATGGCCATCCCTAGTTTAGACTGGATCTACTTTTGGTTACCCCAGCATTTTTCAGCCTAGCACCCTCCAGCTGTGTTGGACTATAACCCTCATAATCTATCAGTCATATTTAATGATAAAGAACCATAAAATTGAGAGTCTTGGCGTTGCCTGTCAAAGCTTCCTGGACTATCGACTGAGCAGGCCCATAATGTACTTGATCACATTCTAACCGAAACTATTTACAAATATCTGTCTAGGCATGCATCTTAACATATGCTTTCAGTTTCTTCTCTCCTATCCCTTTAATGATAATTTCTTCTTTTTTGATGATGTGTAAGCGCCTACCCATAAATATGGGGAAACCAGGTTGAGGAATGTTGAGCTATACAGTGCTGGAATATCACTGTAGTTCTCCAGTCCACACCCTACATCCCTGGTAGTGGGGCTTCTACTGAGCCAATAAGGGAGAAAGCAGCACCAGCTCTTTCCTCCTCAATCTTCTGGGGTGCTTCTTCTTTTTACTCCCTTGCACCCACCATCTCCTTCTGTCTTATCCACAGTCCTTCACTCTCCATGAAATCTCCTCAGACTCTCTCCCGAATTCTTCAGGGTAAAGCTGGATCCTGGAGCTCCAGAACCGGAGCCTTGTTGGCATACATGTGTGAATTGTTCTCAGAGTGGCAGAATAGAAAAGGACTGAATGAACAAGCAAATATATATATATATATATATATGTATGTTCAGAGGGCAGCACAAAAATCCATAGTGTCAACTCTTAATCTTCAGTTAATTAACAGCTATATCTCATGCATTATAACTCATTTCCTCCAGTAGCACACAAATTATTAGTTATAATCAAAGAAGCAGCAACCCATTACAAAAAAAAGACCTGACAGCTTGCTTCCAAAACTGGAGTATATCCTTTGAGATGCCAAAAAAAAAAAAAAAGTATTTGGAAGAAAACCAAAGTTCTGAGAGAATCTGTAACTGGTTTATTTGCATATTAATAACAAGCACCCCAAATCACCCATGTCTACTCAGAAGTAAACAGGAGAAGCAGCACAGTACCAAGATCCTTCTTATGGATGTCTGGAAGTAAGAATGACTAAGGCTGAATCTATATGGGGGGAGTAATGCTACCTTACCTCAAACTCGGACATGTTGGAACACGTGTCATTCGTCTCTTTCTGATGTGAAAATATTTAATAATAAAATAAAACTTTTATTTTTACCCCACTTTTCTGTAATAAAACAATTAAAGCGGCTAACAGCAAGTTAAAACATCCACATACAAATTACAAATTTATATCTCAACATCTCCCCTTAAAAAAATTCTTTTTGATGCCCAAGGACTTTAAAAACTCCCAATTGACTCCTGTTTTAAGGAGATTTTTTTTAAGGGTGGTTTGTCACACAATTTGGGATCAAGGTGGAATTGAGGGTGCATGAAAGGAGTGCTCAGGATGGTGGGTGGCAAATGGCTGGTGGGTGGTGGGCTGCATGGAGTTTCTGGAGATCTATCTCCCAGGCTCCTGTTCACCTAGAAAGGTCTGGAAAGGTCAGCACTATTTTTTCCCTCTTTGAATGCCGAACATATGTGAAGGTTTGAATCTTTTATCTTTGCTTATTTAGATGTCCTTTCAAGTAAGGTGACTAAGGAGAGGAAGTCTTATGCAGCATGCACTATAAATCACTATACTTGGAGTAAGCACTGTTCAGTAGGACTTCTTTTTGAGTGGTCCTGTAAAAGATTGCACATATTGTCAGTTCACCCACTTTCCTGGGAGGCAAGGCAAGACATCTGAGGACTGAGTTAAAGTATGCACCTAATGCAATGCGAGTGCAGGTGGGCAGCCAGAATGATGGAGAAATGCTATTTGATTATGCAAATATGCACATGCATACCAGGAACATCATAAAAAACAACAACACCAAAACCTGTAGCCACTGCAGCTGTGTGACCAGACATGTATTGATGCAACTAATACATGCACACAGTAGAAACATCCTCTTGCACCGATGTGACTACATGATGGGGGTTCCATATGGCTTTCCAGATTTAATGCAGTGACTGCGGTAGTAGAGGGGTCAAACCAGGGCAGGATATTATGCAATGAAGCTGAGATAGAGCTTTCATGCAGATTCAACCTAGGCGAAAGTTGAGGTGGTATCCACACTACTCAATTACAGCACTTCAACATCACTTTAATTACTGCAAGTCAAGATTGGGTTTTGTGAAGGCAGGTAGAATTATTTGCTCTGTTTTTACTGCTGTAGATTGGGAAGTTCATTAGAGAATTCTAAAACCCTCACCAAACTATGTATTCCAGGATTCCATGGGATGGAGCCATGATAGTTAAAGTGCTGCCAAAGTTCTATAACAATGCAATCTGGATAGGTCTCTGCAGCCTATCATCTCCTAGGCAGATGTTTCAGGAAGGGTTGAGGCTAGGGGAGGTTGGCCAGGTGTTATCTGAATATAAGGGACTTTGGGAGAAAATCTTTTCACTGCAATGCATATTTGTCTATCCTGAGGGAAATTAAAGAAATACGCATCCCAGAACCCAACTCAGTATCCAGTCAGTGGGCCACCCACCAAGTCCTTTCCTAATGCAGCTAATAGACAGGCCAAGTGAACTGAAAAAAAAAGTCATCTTTCCTTCCTATTAGTTTGCAAAATTTATGAGAAAGACTTTTTATCATTATTATTCAGCAAGAAAAGAAAAACAAGAATTGGAAATGAATCCAGCACATTGTTACAAGGCTGCTATAAATCATTTTCTCACTCATGATGTGACTTATGCCAAATCATAGAATCATACAGTTGGAAGAGACCCCAAGGGCCATTGAGTCCAACTCCCTGCCAAGCAGGAACACCAGTCAAAACACCTCCAATAGATGACCATCCAGCCTCTGTTCGAAAACCTCCTAAACCTTCCTATAAGTGTTAGGATACTGAGTAAAGTGTGCAGATGTTATCAATAAATATTTGATTGCCTACTGTGAGTACCTTTGTTTCTGTTGATTCATTGTGACTAATATAAACTACATTTATATTTTACAATAGTGTGGTTGCAATATTCCAGAAAACCAGTCCTGTTCATTTCCCTAAGAAGATGTCATTGCTTTCCAGTAAATCTAAAAAAAAAACCCAATGCATTTCAGGCTTTTACCTTGCACCATGTTTTTTAATACAGGAAGGGCAGATTAAAATATGCTCATAACCGCAGACTGTAACTGTCCCAACTTATCTCATTAGAAAAGAGAACTAGGAAGACTTTATCTAGTTTGTACAGTTTTCATTCATGCTATTTGACACTTAAATGTTCATAAGAAGTATAATTTGTATATGTAATTTGGCTTTTTGAATTATGTGGTAGATTGTTCTGATGCAGGTAGCACCTACACCTAAGATGTTAGAAGGCTTTTTGATACTGTATAATACCTAGTGCTTTTTAAACTAATGGCAACTGTTCTATGTGGGGGACACAGTTCATGTTCTTCAGTACATATTCTAAATAAAGATTAACCTTTTTTGAATGAGTAGCTGTCAGCTCTTGTACTATTTTGAAAAGTGACATATATAATTAGGACTGCAATTGAAAGTTTGGTGGTGTTTCATGGCAGACGTCTTATAAAATACCAACTCAGTCCTCATGTTATACAAATGCCATGCTAAGATGTCCCTGACTCTTGGTTGCTATGCCTCCTGAAAGCTTGCAGCTAAAAAATAGGAAGCAATGAAAATTATGTCAGTGTTTTGTTATTGTTCTTTTATTGTTCCAAAATATTCAACAAATCCCTGTGAATAAATGCTGCAAATGCTGCAAAGTGTTAAATCACTGAACATATCAATGATATGGTAATGTGGTGAGTGTTTTGAAATTTCAGGATCCTGACTCTTTAATCACATTGTGTGTGAAAATCTTAATTGCAATTGCACAACTTTCATGGGATAATCACTGTTTAAACCCCTGATTTCCCCTGGTTTTCCCTCTGTGATAAAGTCCTATGTCAAATGGAGTTCCTAAATGCCTTTCTTAGAAAATCAGGAGTACACAGAACTTGGGAAGTTACTACACTACATGTTCTGGGTCCTCAAGTCATTACCCTACCACTCAGGTATGGGTGTCTTCAGCATGTTGGTATATTTATTCCATTTAAAGTAACTTGCCAAGATATGGCAGGCTACTGATATTCATACTGCGATATCTTCCAGACCAGATTATTTATCTATATATGGTGCATCAAGTTGCTTTTGATGACTCCTTGGGAAAGCAGTAATCAGGCTGCTAACAATTTAGAGAGTGCAATAAATCCTGACAGTGTCTGACAAATGACAACACTAAATCAACTGTCAATTTATTTCTGGGTTCATTTCAAAGCACTGTTCTTGGCCTCTAAGGTCTTAAACAACCTGGGATATGTGAAACCCATATGCATTTTCTTAAGAACCTGACCAGCCATTATGATGTTCTCTTCCTTTAGAAATATAGGTGGAAACATAACTCTCTCACTTATAGCAAACTGGCTTTGGAATACCCTGTCCATTTCCCACTTCCCACTCCCATTGTTTTTCTTCTTCCTTTTTGTTTAGTATTTATATTGCTGTTGTTGTTGTTGTTGTTGTTGTTGTGTGCCTTCAAGCTGTTTCTGATGTATGGTGACCTTCAGGCAAACCTATCACAGGGTTTTCTCAGAAAGATTTGTTCAGAAGCGGGTTGCCGCTACTATCTTCTGAAGCTGAGATAGTGTGATTTGCCCAAGGTCACCCAGTCGGTTTCTATGGCTGAGTAGAGATTTGAACCCTCGTCCAACACCCAAATCATTAAACCAGTGGTTCCCAAATGGTGGGGCACAATCCAAAAAGGGGTGTGTGCAAAAGTTGCTCTGGGGGGTGCAATAAATATAGGCTTTAATTAACTAATGTCTGATCCAAGGAAGCAACTCACTTTTCCACTGTCTTATTGGATCCTGCTTGATCAGAGGGGCTCAGAGGGAAAAGGTTCAGAAGAAAACTGCATCCTATGCTTTCTTAGAATTGGTGATCTCTACCTTGGTACTCTCTTCTTCTTCTTCTTCTTCTTCTTCTTCTTCTTCTTCTTCCTCTTCCTCTTCCTCTTCCTCCTCCAGCCGATGGAAGCGCCTTGGTGATGGCAGCCGGGCTGCATGGAGGAAAAGTGCCAGACCCTCTAGCTCTCCCTGCCAGCCATTCTCTTCTTCCCTCAGCCCCAGTGCAGTGGTGCTAAAGATTGTGCGCTTGGACACAACCACACTTTGGATACCTTTTGCAGGCTCCTTTCCTCTCCTCCTGCACTTTGTTTGCTCAAGTCAGTATTTAACATTTAATATTACTTGGGCCACAAGGTCCAGGCATTCTTCCTGGACTGTTTACCACCTTACCATCACAAAGGCTCTGTCAGAATTTAAACCCTTTCCTGGAGTTTATCACACAGGGAAAATTGGGGGTTTAAACAATCGTTTTCCTGGGAATGTTGCATGATCACAGTGAAGATTTTCACACACATCACAATGAGAGAGGACTTATGCTGGGAATAACCAGGGAATAACCAGCAACAAATCATTCACAGGATTTCCTCATGAATGATTTGTTGTTGGTTATTCCCAAATTATCCCCAGCATAAATCCTCTTATAATCACGATGTCACGTGAAAATCTTCACCGTGATCACATGAGTGTCCTGGGAAAATGACTGTTTAAACCCCCAGATTTTCATGTGTGATGAAGTTCTCTGTTTCCCACATTCCCAACTTTCACATCAGAATGTCTCTACCAGATTTTAAACTCCTTTGTCACTGATCCATCTCATGGAGAGGCAAAAGAAGGAATGGGGCAAGAAGGTGTATTGACAGGAAAGGAGTTTAAATTCTGGCAGAGGCTTCCTTGTGAGAAAGTGGGAAACGAAGTGAGGTGGGGGTTTAAACCCACTGTATTGCATTGAATGGGCTCCTGCAATGTGCACATATAGATGTAAGTGTGGCCCGGGGGGGAGGAGTTTGATAACCACTATATTACACCATGCTGCATTTCATTTACATGCCACTTCCCTGCGAAAACACGCCCTATCAAACAGTTTATACAGGGAGAAATACCCAATACAACTACCGGTAAATTAATAACTAAACTAAGAAGTCGCAAGCAACCAAATAGCAGCAACGTAAATGCCCAGACATTAAAATCCCTGCAGACACCTTTGCAAGCCTGGCAACACTTGCAAAATCATCTTATTCTCTCCAATGTTTAATAAGTTCTGGTTTTATTACTGATTTTATTGCTGCTGCTGCTGTCTGAGTCTGTTTTATTGTTTAGGGCCTTTATTTCTCTCTCTCTCTCTCTCTCTCTCTCTCTCTCTCTCTTTTTACTGGATTCTTTGTGAGACAGTATGAAAATATTTTAATTAGTCTTTGCATATTTGTTTTGCCTCTTTCCATGCCACCATTGCAAAACAAATATCCAGTGGCTGCAGTAACATCTCCAGATTATTCTAATGTATATTCTAGGCTGGAAGGCATTCAACTCCTCTCAGTTTTGGGGCCTCTAGTGCAAGGAGGGATGGAAACATCATCCATAGATTGAAAACGGATGTCCAAAGATTGCCACATCTCCAGGACTCTCCCAATGTTTCCAGGAATCAAGCCCTACCACTGGGTTTCAGGAATGGTCAAGAAACGCCAGCTGGGTTCACTATGTTCTTCCTAAGCCAAAACAACAAGAACCCCAAAGCCAGCCTCCAAGCCAGCTACTGCAAAGCCTGGATGGATGGATAGATGTTTAGATGGATAGTTATGTTAGAGATAGGAATAGGGCTCTGTTGCCCCCTTCAATTTCCACCCTGAAGCTGGCAGCGTAATTTAGCAGAGGGTACATGTGCACATTTAAAAGTGGCAACAATTTTCTGGGTTGGATCGTTGCTGCCATGTATTAAGGAGTCAGGAAAGTCTATGAGAGCCTGCCGATAATTATTAATAATAGTAGTAGTAGTAGTAGTAGTAGTAGCTTAGGGAATAAGTCACTCCTGTCCCAAATGCATCTGAGGTGAGGAAGTAGACTGAAGTCTACGAAAGCTCATGTTGCAAGCTTCTTTCTTTCAGTTAGTCTCATAGGTGCTTCAAGATCTCTCTACATACTGACTCCACAAACTAACATGGCTTTATCTTTGAATTCCTCCTGTCCCAGTTTGTGATTCTTTTATTTCCAACTTTTGTCAGGGTTCTGTCAATCTTTCAGAGGCCAGTTCATTTTCAGGAGATGGGAGAATTTAAGGGCTTTGCAGGTGAGAGCTACGCTATTTTGCTTTCAAACCATTTACAAGAAAGAAGCCTCAATTACCTTCTGATATTTTGACTGGTGATCAAGCTCCTCTCTCCCTACCCCAAGACTCATTGTTACACTGCACTAGTCCACCCCATGGCCATTCAGTAGGTAGTGAAGAACAGACCAAACACAGAATGATTACATCACCAGGTAAAACTGATTGTCAGAGACTGAGTTTGCTGGTGAAAGCACGCTTATTCCTGATCTTCTCTTTGTCTTCTTGGCCTGGACTCTTGATTCTCGGACTTTCTGATGATTATCTTGCCTCTGGAACCCTTGACCTTGGATTGTTTGACTACACTTCTCTAGAACCCTTGAGCTTGGACTGCCTGATTTCTCTCTTGGATTGAACCCTGGACTTGAGACCACAGACCTTTGGTACGGGACTTTGCCTTTGCTTTGGCTTTATCTTCACAAGCTCTGTGAGGAATTACTTTGCTTATTGTTTAAACTGTGGCTATCAGCTACTTGGCTGCTTTCCCAGACATTATAGAGCGGTTGGGGGATTGTTGAAAGGGGATGTCAAGGGGCAGGAGAACAGATTTCTGTGTGCCACATTAAGCTGGTCTGCCTCCCTCAAGTGCAAGTCCAGTGTTCAAATATAAGTTACTGTCAGGAGTTGCACATACACTATGTCTGCCATAAAGGTTTAGTAGTTGGTATAATGGGTTATATAGTAGGGTGAAAGCAATTTCAAAGAATGGAGATCTCATACACAGATGCTACTGAAGGGAGGCAACCATGAATCAAGCCTGTTCAAAAGTTGTTTCAGAGAAAGGAATCTGGTGGCAATAACATAGAAGGGGTGGCATAGGAACAAGAGGGAAAAGTATGTTTATCAATTGTAACAAATAAGAATTAAGCCTTGTTGAAATTTGAAACTGTGTACAGTTTTATTAGATAATTTTAACGCTTGCTGGGCAGTTTTGACAATGAACGTCACTGGACTGGAACTATCTTTTCTTAATAAAGATTTTCTGAGTTTTAACTACTGCAGTATGGTTTTCTGAATTTGGTATCCTGCTGGTTTGGACAGTTACCCATCCCTCAATTGTTCCGAATAAGGAAACTTGGTTGGAGTACCATCTGGACCTTTGCCTTGGGCAGTCAAATGTCTGCACATGAAACATATGAATACTGTTCTTTTTAGTGGAACAAATGACACAGCAGTAGTTCTCCTCAAAATGAGGAAAGCAGGATAAAAAGGGGTATTGAGAATCAAAGTACAACCACTGGTTCAAATTTTAAGACATATGCTCACAGTTGACCGCACATAATACTAAAGAAGCAGTTTGACTATATTGCATTGGCATATTAGCTGGAAATTATATACCACGTTGTATGATAAACTGGCTGTTTGGGCTTGTACCACGACTCTTGAGGGGAAGGGAGGCATTCGGAACCTTTTCTCTGACAGCTTCTTCCAGAGTTACAGATTATACTCCAGTCCCATTCAGCATTAACGCTTGTGGAGGAAAACATGTGTGCAGTGTGATATAGTAGAGACAACATGGGATGCCCTAGAGAAGGGATGCCCTCCTCACAATAATTCTATATTACAACACTCATCACGCATGGCTACTGGCCATGTTTGCTTGTGCTAATGGGATTGAAATCCAACAACATCTAGAGGGCTACAGGTTTTTCACTTCTGAGTCAAAAAAGTGATTCATTTCATACTAGGAAATAAAATTCATTCTATGGCTGTGGCTAAATTTTCCTCCCTCATGATAACCTACCACACAAAGGTGTTTTGAGACTGGTTGATCTTCATGTACTGTACATCACGTTATTCCTCTAAGTAAGGACACAAGATCCTTCTCCATTAGAAATATGAGAAAGACATATTTAATGTGGTGTAGTTTCAATCTGCAGGACCATTTTCTTCTGAATTACAGTTGTGCAAGGAGCAAAAGGTGATCCACCATTCCTAAGAGGTGTTGACAATGAAGTGGTTTGTGACCAGAGTTAGACCCTCTGGGTTCATTGCAAAAAGGAAATAGAATATAACATTTAACTAGGTCATTTATATTTTCTCCAAACCTAAAACTGTATTCTTTCTGGATGCTACTATAATGAAATGTTATTGTTGGTTTTAGGGTTAGGAACCGGAAAATATATTTGGCATTGTGGCATCATGAAATGTCTGGGCCACAAACTCATTTTTAAGCTCTTCAGAAACCACATGTAGAATGTCATATCCAAGTGGGAAACAAGTTAAATACTCCCTGTTCTCCTACAAGTAATTTGAGAATATTTATATTGGAAAGGGAAAGCAAACACACAGAAGGGGAGGAAGACAGCAACTGAGGTGGTCCTGGGGGGCAAAATGAGTACACTGGTCCTTAAATAAGAATTCTGCTCCCCTTAAAGTTTTCCTTCAGACCCCAAGATTCTACCATAGTACAAAATGACACCGAAAATCCTTCACACCTTGTTTATTTGCTATATTCACATTATTTGTCCTTTTTCCTTTGGATGGCTAAACTGTATTTCTAAATGTTCAGCTGAAGTTTCTTCAACTGAAGTATGTGAAGGAAAATGTAATCTGGGTGGAGAAAAAATTTAAACTAGGTTTTTAACCTATTATTTTAAATTAATTTTAATCTAGTTTTACCTCTATGCACAGTTTAATATTATTTTAATTTTAACTTGTCTATGTTTTTAGCTTTATGTGGTTTTATTTGTATCTCTTCTTATAGGTGGGATATAAATAAAATGATTGCTTGATTGATTTTCCCCACTTGAGCGACACCCTTGGCCCAGGCTCCATTCATTCTGCTTCATAGGGTTGCCAGGTTGACACCATATCATTCCCTTAGATTTCATAGCCAAAACCTGAGACCAGAAGGTGGGTCTTTGTGAAGTCCCAACAAATAAGCTTTTTTATAATAATCATATAATAACATACATTGGGTATACATTAAAGAATGATGTAGACAATGTGGATTTCTTGCAGTAACTCCTAAATAAATCCAGAAACATAGTCATGTCTGTCTGGAATATCAGTTCTTGTAGCACATTTGAGACTATGTGAAAGAAGTTGTAACATCAGCTTTCGTAGAGTTGGTCTACTTCCTCAGCATCTGAGAAAGTAGACCAAAGACATTACAATATGAGCCTTGTTCTTACAGTAATTGCATCATTTTTTAAAAAAATGAAAATATACTGGGTTCAGAGCAGGTGGTATGTCTTTGCAATTGCATGACTGGAGCTGCTGTTGTCAACACATTCTCTTCCTGTCTCGCCCTCAACCCTGCCTCTCTAGCCTTTTAATTTAATTTTTATTTATTTTTCTTTTAACTTTCCACACAATTCTGGAGCTCTGCAACTGGGATATAGGTTTTTTTTTTAAAAAAAAAAAAGAGAAGAAATAGGGGGGAAAGGGCAATCGGGCTGCTTGAGAATAGCGAGTGGGTGAGGGTGAGAAGGTGACACTGACACCGTATGTCAATTCCAATAGCCACAGAAACAATGTTTTATACCTGGGGACTAGTGTGACTGGGAGGTTATTGACAAGTTTCCCCATCAATGAAAAGGGATACAGCAACTAAAAGCCAGGGACACAGCAGCTATGGGCTGGAGGTGGCAGCATGTGAAAAGTATCTCCAAAGCTGTGTTTTTCCAGGTCTAAAATGCAGTTTACAAGCCATGTGTAGTAATCTCGTTTGTCCCATTTCTTTCATGCAGTTAGTCTCCTAAATAAATACATCATATATATGTTTGCCAAAATCCTGTATCACAGACATAACTATGTCTCATTTTTTGACCTGGTTCCCCAAATCTATCTTAACAACCAGCAGCAGCCTCACCAAGCAACAGAGGTCTGTTCTTCTGGTGATGGGGACACTGCAGGATGACATTTCCCATTCCAGCCCCCTCCCATCAGCAGTCTGCAATGTGATGAGGAGGAGTTGCAACAGGGTTGAGCTGATTGCCAGCAGAACAGACTTCCATAGTTCAGCGCAGCTGTTGACTGTTAAGATAGTTTGGTGGGCATTTGCAATTGTGGAAATACTGCCATGATAGTGAATATGGAAAATGGCTCAACGTGGATTTGTAACATTTTGTTTTGAATCCATAACTTCAGTGTGAGTTGCCAGTTGTTGTAAAGGATAGGATTAGTCGTATATGACACTACTCATACATACCAATTTTAGCATGTCTAAAGATCAGTGCATCAGATATATAGCCATTTCTGACATATCACCACCTGAAAAATAGCTAAGTATGGTAAACCTCGTGTTTAAATTAGTATCATGCCTATTCTATTTGAGTTAGGGGTGCAGCTTAGCAGAGCTGATGAACTTCACCTTACAATCTACTGGTACCAGATTTTCCCTCTCTTGTAAAGGGGTGGCATACCTTGAATACTGGACTGTCTTGTCCCAATGGAATTTATAGCTAGACAGGAAGAATTTGCCACTGTTGACATTTGTGGACATATTTCCATAAATGCTTGTGGAAAATGTAGTATAAGTTTTGTGATGTTGAAAGAAAAGCAGCAGCACATTTTTCAGTATAGATGCATATAAGTGGCTTCATATTAGTGCTTCTTTTAGAAAAAAAGGTACTATTTTAAATATTATGTTCAGCCCCAAATCTGCTAGCCTGAAAAAAAAAATCCTGAATCAGTGTCCTTTGTTTTGTCACAGTGGATTGATAGTACATGACCTGCTGAAACACCTGTTGGGCAGATTTTGTTTGACTCATATACCACTAGTCCAGACTTTAAAACCAACTCACAAATATAATAAACTTTTCTCACCCATCAGTGCTATTGCCCACAGATTTGTCTGTTGACCTGAAGCCCAGGAGATGCATAACAATTCTCTAAGACTCCAGACAGGGCCTCAAGATTTGGCAACCTTACCTCACACACATACTTTCAAACTCACAAATCACCCCTTCCACATCGCAATCAGGCTCTTTAAAGCTTCACTTGCTGCTAATGGAGCCTTTTGAAAAATAATCACTGCAGTGTATGCGGGTCACACCCTCCAACTGTCCCATAACCTTCAACTGTCCTGATTTGGCAGGGATAATCCTGGCAAATCCTCTGTTCTTCCACTCTTTCTGCTTCTTTAAAAATGTCCCATTTTCTCTCTTCTCCCACTTTCCCCACTTGTCCTCAGCTTACTCCGGTTGCTGAAAACTGGGTTTAAATGGCAAAAGTATAGAATCATAGAATCATAGAATCATAGAATCGTAGAGTTGGAAGAGACCACTAGGGCCATCCAGTCCAACCCCCTGCCATGCAGGAAATCCAAATCAAAGCACCCCTGACAGATGGCCATCCAGCCTCTGTTTAAAGACCTCCAAGGAAGGAGACTCTATCACCTTCCGAGGAAGTGTGTTCCACTGTCGAACAGCCCTTACTGTCAGGAAGTTCTTCCTAATGTTCAGGTGGAATCTCTTTTCCTGTATCTTGCATCCATTGTTCCGGGTCCTGTTCTCTGGAGCAGCAGAAAACAAGCTTGCTCCCTCCTCAATATGACATCCTTTCAAATATTTAAACAGGGCTATCATATCACCTCTTAACCTTCTTTTCTCCAGGCTAAACATCCCCAGCTCCCTAAGTCGTTCCTCATAGGGCATGGTTTCCAGACCCTTCACCATTTTTGTCGCCCTCCTTTGGACACACTCCAGTTTCTCAATGTCCTTTCTGAATTGTGGCGCCCAGAACTGGACACAATATTCTAGGTGGGGCCTGACCAAAGCAGAATACAGTGGCACTATTACTTCTCTTGATCTAGACACTATACTTCTATTAATGCAGCCCAAAATAGCATTGGCCTTTTTAGCTGCCGCATCACACTGTTCACTCATGTTCAACTTGTGGTCTACTTGGACTCCTAGATCCCTTTCACACGTAGTTTCATTCAGCCAGGTGTCACCCATCCTATATCTGTGCATTTTATTTTTCTGCCCTAAGTGCAATACCTTACATTTCTCTGTATTGAATTTCATTTTGTTAGCTTTGGCCCAGCTTTCTAGTCTATTCAGGTCATTTTGAATCTTGATCCTGTCCTCTGGGGTATTAGCTATTCCCCCTAATTTGGTGTCATCTGCAAATTTGATAAGTATGCTCCCAATTCTGTCATCCAGGTCATTGATAAAGATGTTGAATAGCACTGGGCCGAGGACAGAGCCCTGTGGGACCCCACTGGTCACTTCTCTCCAGGATGAAAAGGAGCCATTGATGAGCACCCTTTGGGTTCGGCCAGTCAACCAATTACAGATCCATTTAACAGTTCCTTTGTCTAGCCCACATTTTACAAGCTTGTTTGCAAGAATGTCATGGGAAACCTTGTCAAAGGCCTTACTGAAATCAAGATATACTATATCCACAGCATTCCCTTCATCTACCAAGCTGGTAATTTTATCAAAGAAAGAGATTAGATTTGTCTGGCATGACTTGTTTCTCTGAAACCCATGTTGAGTTTTTGTGATTATGGCATTGCCATCTAGATGTTCACAGACTCTCTGTTTAATGATCCGCTCCAGAATCTTTCCTAGAACTGATGTCAGACTAACTGGACGATAATTGTTGGGATCCTCTTTTTTCCCCTTTTTGAAGATGGGGACAACGTTTGCCCTTCGCCAGTCTGCTGGGATCTCTCCTGTTCTCCAGGAGTTCTCAAAGATTATTGCCAATGGCTCTGATATTACTTTTGCCAGTTCTTTTAATACCCTTGGATGGAGTTCATCTGGTCCCGGAGACTTAAATTCATTTAGATTAACAAGGTGTTCCTCTACTATCTCTTTACTTATTCTGTGCTGAAATTCCCCTATTCTGTTCTCTGCTCCATTATCCTCAGGTTGAGCATCTTTTGCCTTTTCTGAGAAGACTGAGGCAAAGAAGGTGTTGAGTAATTCTGCCTTTTCTCTATCTCCTGTTAGCATTTTGCCATCTTCTCCACGCAGTGGCCCTACCGTTTCCTTCTTCTCCCTCTTGCTGCGGACATATCCAAAAAAGCCCTTTTTATTGTTCTTAACCTCTCTAGCAAGCCTGAGTTCATTCTGCGCTTTAGCTTTTCTGACTTTACCCCTACACATGCCTGCTATTTCTTTGAATTCCTTTTCCGTTATTTCCCCCTTTTTCCATTTCTTATACATGTTCCGTTTCAAACTTAGCTCGGTTGAAAGTTCCTTAGTCATCCATCCTGGTTTCTTGAGACACCTCCCGTTTTTCTTTCTCACTGGAACTGTTTGAAATTGTGCCTTCAGTATCTCCCTTTTGAGAAAGTCCCATCCGTCCTGAACTCCTTTATCTTTTAGTATTTCTGACCATGGAATCGCCCTCAATACTTCTCTAAGTTTACTGAAATCCGCTCTCCTAAAGTCTAGGATGCGTGTCTGACTCTGCCTGGCTTCTCCTTTCCACTGTATTACAAACTCCAGGAGAACATGGTCACTTCCACCTAATGATCCCACCACTTGCACCCCATTAACCAAGTCCTCCTTGTTGGTTAGGATCAGATCTAAAATAGCTGACCCCCTTGTTGCCTCTTCCACCTTTTGGACCATGAAATTGTCGTCCAGGCAAGTGAGGAATTTGCTAGACCTTGAGGATTTTGCTGAGTTTGACTTCCAGCAAATATCAGGATAGTTGAAGTCGCCTATCACTACTACATCTCTCTTTTCTGACTGTGTGGTCATCTGTTCTAGAAAGATATCATCCAATTCCTCAGTCTGACTTGGGGGTCTGTAGTAGACTCCCACCGTAACACCCTTGTTGTTTCCCTCCCCTTTAATTCTTATCCAGATGCTCTCCACCTGGCTTCCATGATTGATGTCCAGGATCTCTTCACTGGTGTAAATATCTCTGACATATAGTGCTATTCCTCCTCCTTTCCTGTTTGGCCTATTTCTCTTAATAAGGTTATACCCCTCTATTTCCACATTCCAATCATGAGACTCATCCCACCAGGTTTCAGTGATGCCTATTATATCATATTTGCCTTGTTGTACTAGGAGTTCGAGTTCATCTTGCTTATTTCCCATGCTCTGTGCATTAGTGTAGAGACATCGCAGACCATGGTTCCCTTTTACTTGCTGCTTGTGCAAGTTTTTTTGCCTCCCACTGTTGGGTCCTTGCACTGTTTGCCTTGTTTCCTCTATGTCAGTTTGACTATTTACGCCATCCCTTTTGCGTTCCTTAATATTGTCTCCCTTCCCCTCGGAACTCAGTTTAAAGCTCTCCTGATCAAGTTCTTGAGACTGTTGGCAAAAACATTTCTTCCAACTGGCGTGAGATGCAACCCGTCTGTTGCAAGAAGTCCCTCCTCATGGAACCGCAGCCCATGATCCAAGAATCCAAATCCTTCTCGGCGGCACCATCTGCGAAGCCAGTTGTTCACCTCTGCTATTTTCCTCTCCCTTCCTGGACCATGCCCTTCAACTGGCAGAAGAGACGAGATGACAACCTGTACATCCATTCCTTTCAGCTTCCTACCAAGCGCCTCGTAATCCCTTTTGATGTTCTGAATGCTGTGTCTTGCAGTATCATTAGTTCCCACGTGGACCAAAAGGAAGGGGTATTGGTCAGTAGGCTTGACCAGTCTTGTCAGCCTCTCTGTCACATCCCGGATCTTTGCACCTGGAAGACAGCACACCTCTCGAGACATCTTGTCAGGCCTACAAATCACTGCTTCTGTACCCCTCAGCAAGGAGTCCCCCACTACGACCACACGCCTCCTCCGAGGCTTAGCAGCGACTGTTCCCTCGGGTGGGACTCTCAGGCTCCCTTGCTCTGTCCCTGAAGTCTGTCCATGCTGCTCTTCTTCATCCTCCTTGATAAGGGAAAGAGCTTCGAATCGATTCTCTAGCTGCAAGCTCCCCGAACAATTCCTTCTTGGTTTACTACTCTTTGTGACATTCCTCCAGCTGTCTGCCTCCTCTGTTTGGCAAGTGACCTCTTCCACCCTAGCATCTTCCTCTGCATGGTACTCATCCAAGATGGTTAGTTCTATTGTGTCCAGGAAATCCTCTTGTTCCCTAATCTGCTGAAGTGTAGCTACTCTGGACTCCAGCTGCTGCACTTTCTCCTCCAAGAGTGCTACCAACTTGCACTTGGTGCATGTGAAGTTCTCCACTACTGTAGGCAAGAAGAGAAACATCCCACAAGAGTTGCAGGTGACTGTGGCAGATCCCTCGTTGTCCATACTGCAAAGTCTTTAGTAATAAATATAATAGTCAATCTACTGGGAATACTTCTTTAGGGGTAAGTACTGGCTGCTATCTTACACTTAAAGGGAAGGTTCTGTTTCAATATCTGATTCTAACCTAATGCCACTTGAGCAGAGTTGTTCAGTTAAAGAAAACTAAAATTTGCGTGCCCTTCAGCAAGGAGCACACGGTCTCAAGCACACGGTCCCAAAATGGCTGCCAAGCAGCTCCTCTCCTTCTCCTCTCTCTGGCCGGACTTTCACTTAACTAGCTCAGTAGGGGCGAAGGAGAGAAGGGTGAGAATTTTGCCATTCCCAGTAGATTCTGGCAATAGCAAACTACTGCAGCCTCTCACTTGTTTCTTCCACAGTAATACCTTTTACCATCTTGATCACACTCTGATGTCACTTGGCCACTGTGTCCCAGTATTCATGTGTGAAATTCTGGAGGATATGTGGTGTGTGCATCTATCTGGTATTGTGTTGTTGTTTTTTTTGTTTGTTTGTTTGTTTGTTTTGTTTTAAAAATGGGGATTGCTGTTTGGGGCAGTCCATATAAAATGGCAGTCTTCTCAAATGCCCCTGCCAGCATTGTAACAGAGCCTTTAAAAAAGCTGAATTCCTTTCAAATCCTTAAAGCCTCACTGCAGTGGAGGGAGTGTAGTAGATGTAGCAGCAGCCATCCACCTCAACAAAATATTCCCCATGCTGAAATGCCTACAGCATAAGGATTTATTTGCTTGTGTGGCTCAGCTTTTTGGCTGATGCTGCTTAAAAACATTTGCTAAAAGACTCCCCTTGCCATCATTTCCTGGCATTAATGTCAACAGTTTAAACTTTGTTGGTTTGGGTGTGGTGGCTGTATGAGAGCACAAATCTGTTTTTGGTATTACAGTGTACTTACATATCAAGTTGCTGTAGAATATTAGCTTTGGATAAAAGGGGCATTGGCCAGCTATTAATGTTGTTGTTTTGTAGCAACTGTGTGCCACTATTTCATGATTCTATAAGCCCCATTCACACTAATCCATCTCTCCAGAAATTCATACTAACCTTTGCCCCAATAGATGCTTCCTGGTGCATTTTACCCCACTGAAGTTCATACATGCAAAAGTTACGATTCAAAATGGAGCCTCCTAGTTGTCAATCAAATGATGTCATGGTGACGACTGATGCAGCCATTGGCTGCACGAGTGCTCCATCCGGCGCTTCGCTTTTTTAAAATACTTTTTAAAATTTGATAGAATATGCGCATGGAGCATAGGACTGGGAGCAGTGCGGCTTGTGGGGATCCCTTCCCTTCCCCCCCCCCCCGGTTTTCCTCAGCACCAGGAGTACTTCATCGGGCACTTCTGAAGTTTTTTTTAAATTATTTTTACAATTTGACAGCTTATGTGCATTCTACATGGGGCTCTTTAAACGGGAGGGGGAACTCCCAATCCATATATGGATAGTTAGCTTTCATATATGGATTGGGGTTCCCTCTCCCTTTGTTTAAATGCTCAATATGAATGGGGCTCTTTAAACAAAGGAAGAGGGAGCCCCAATCCATATATGGAAGCCATCCATCCATATATGGATTGGGGGTTCCCCCTCCCATTTAAAGAGCCCCATGTAGAATGCACATAAGCATCAAATTGTAAAAATAATTTTTAAAAAATTCAGAAGTGCCTGATGAAGCACTCCTGCTGCAAAAACTATTAAACAGCACCAGATTAAAGCCTCTGTGAATAAGGCGGGTGGTGACACAATGAAGGCATCATCTGGAAGCAACTTTAGGGCATGTGTGGGTGATTTGTATACACATGCCACTATTCTGCATCAGACATCTTGGCCAAGATCCTCAGCAGAGCATAATCTCTTTTTCTCCTCACCCCACCCAAGCAACTGTCAAACTCCCAGCGTTGTCTCTGTTGTTTACAGGTGAAGGGACAGAGAGGGGAAGCAATTCAGATAAGGAAGAAGCAGCAGGTCTCATCTTGGAGGGGAAAGAAACAAGGTGCACTTACAGTTAGAGGCCAGACCAACTGCATCTTCCTTCTATATATTATATCCCCCTTCTTCCCCTTTACAGCTGGGGTGGGAATATTTTGGATGGGAGTCAATGGCCTAGAGCAGTGCTTCCCAGTGGTGATCCTGCATTCCTGGGGCACAGCTTCTGTGGCTTAACGTCCAATGGGATTTCTAGGGGTAGGACCTCTGGGGACCTTGGCCCATCCTTTTCCTGATGACGAAAAGATGGGATGGCATGTGGAGGACAGACTCCATGCAAGGAAAATGGAGCAGTGTGTGAGTGGGAGGATTCAAGCAGGGCAACTCTGCGAAGGATGAAGTGGCACGCAGGGGGGAATTGAGTGATGGATGCTCCATGGGATGAAGCAGTGTACACCTGCAGAAGATGAAGCAGCACATGTGCACATGGAGGAGTGCCATGGGCAACGAAATGGCACGTAGGATGGATGGAGCATGCAGGATGTGCAGGGGAAACTGAGTGGGTGTCACCCCCCTTCTGGGGTGTCACTCCCCCAGTGAGGCTCCTGTTAGTCAAATATTTTTAGGCTACCTCTCCCTTTCCTCTTGGATGACAATCCTAGTGCCTTCCCCATGCTAGGCAAGGGGGAAAGGAGCAGAGCTTGTGCATGCCTGCCCCCTTCCATTCCCTTTTGCCTCATAACCAGATGTATCTTTCTTACCCAAAGAGGCTTTCTTCCTTGGGCTTCTTGTAAGAGGAAGCCAAGCAGTTTCTGTGGCACATATTTTGGTGCTCAAAGAGGGGGAGAAGGACAGGGTCCATTTGCCCTGATCCAGGTCAAGGCAAAGCCAAAGCTGGGTTTCTTGCCTCACAGCCTGAAAAGATGGACAGCTTGTTCCCTGCGCAATCTCCATTTGGCCTCCCTCTGTCCTGTCCTAGAATGGAAGTTTCATGCAACCCTCATCTCCACAATTCCCTGCCACCCTCGCTTTTTTCCTCACTGCCCCCCTGCTGCCCTTTTCCCCCTCAGTGCCCCCTGGAACTTTCCCATGTTCCCAGGAGGGCACTACTGCCCAGTTTGGGAATCACTGGTCTAGAGGATGGCCCTTGCACCCCTCCCAAAAGAACACATATGCTTGGTAAGCCACACTTAGGTATGTGGATGCCACAAACAGGAGTTGCATATGTACTATACTGCACATTATGTACATACAAGAATCCCTGTTATTTTAATGAAGGAGAAGATTCCTGCATGCATATATGAATGAGTGCACTAAAGTGCATACTCTAATATACAACACATTAAGAACAATATTGAAGGGTGATCTGCTTACACCCCATAGACTGTTTGTAGTGCCTTGAAGTAGTATGGTTAGTGAAGTTACCTCTTATGGCAGGGCTTAATCAATGGTAGCTCACCAGTTACGCCATGGAGGGCACAGGTGCTTGCAGCTCTTTGGATATTTTTCGGCCCCTACTCTCAGTATGCTCATCGTAAGCCATGCCTAGAAGCTGCAGTCCAACAACACCTGGAAGGCCATATATTGCACAACCCTGTTGTAGTTAGTGTCTGTGTAGTTAGTATAGTGCAGTTGAGTCTCTAAGTAGCACTTAACTGCACAAATGTATCAGACTTGATACTCTTACTGATAAACAAAATTCTTGTCGAGCTTTCAGATTTGTATGTTCTTTCATCTTAAACCCATTCTGTTATTATACTATATTGTGCTTTATTTTAAGCCTATCTATATTCATATGCATTTTTAATTTGTTTTCTATGAAATTTATATTTCCATGTCTGGTAAATGTTGTTGTTGTTAAAGAGTATTATTGGTGGAGCAGTTTTCTTCCTTTCTTGATTGTGCTTAAGATTTAATTGAACTGTGTTATTCCATTAAATTTTAATGGGACAAAACAACACTGCAATCTATTCATTTTTTACTCAGAAGTAAATTTCACCATGTTCAGTTGTGTTCATTAAATTTTAATGGAACATAATAGAATTTACTTCTAAATTACTGTGCATATGCCCTTGTCCAATTATTTGATTTACTCAATATTTTCTACTAGAATATTTTAGCAGTACCAAAACAATCTGCAAAATTATGTTTGATAACTACAGGCAGTTTAAAGGCAGGAACTTTTCACCTATGCTTATTTCAATCCAAAGAGTTTTGCATTTAATATGCAGAACAACCTGTATATGTCAGACATTTAGATCATTCAGATTTATAGAACTTTTGCTTACACAGAACCTCATTTATTCATAAAGGTATAAAAAGCACATTCAGGTAACAAACCTTGTGGCTAACTAGAATGCAAACAATATCACTCCTCTTGTATTTCACTATGGAAAATAGTTTGCAAAGCTCAAGTCTTATTTCTGCTATTTGGAAACAACATGAATATGTGACTTACAAATGCTTAAAACTGTATGTAGTATGGAACAGAAAGTCTAGGTTGTTGTACATCCTCTAAAAGGAGGTGTTCATAGATGTTTGTGTTCTGTTCTTTGGCTGAAAGTCAGGCAGTAAAAGGGCAACTAAAATTCATGATGAGCATTTTGAAGTGTCATTAAATCATTTCCACATGTAAAAGCCTACTTCCGCCTTTATATTACAGTAGTGATGGAAAGAATATTTAAAATACTTGAAAAGTAGTTTTAAAAACCCACCCAAGCCTGGTTACTCAAGTACTGGTTTTTGGCAGAAAACAAGTTTCCTTGGCCTTTCTATGTGGAAAACAAATTTTCCGTGTAAGTAATGTGGGTACAGTATTTATAGTAAGTCCAGAATAGTTTTTGAAAACTGTGCTGTTTTTCTTATTACTTTCTCTCAATAAGGAGAAAAATTCTAACACTATTTGGTTATACTTGTTAGAACAAAAATTTACATTCCTCCATCACAGCTGGTTGCTTACCAACAAAAGAGGCTAGTAATCCATGAGGGAAAGCCCCTGGACCTCCAACTGTTTTACTAAATCTGGTCTTAAAATATCTCCTATCATCTTTGGCTAATTTTTGTTGTTGCTTTGATATTAAAGCTGTGTAAGCTATCTCTATATTCCATTGTCTATCTGTATTCCCGAGCCAGCATGGTGTAGTGGTTTGAATGCTGGACTATAACTCTGGAGACCAGGTTAGAATTAGTCAAGGAATCTCAGCCTCTGAGGAAGGCAAAAGAAAACTCCCTCTGAACAAGTCTTGCTACAGTGCCCCTATGATAGATTCACCTTCAGGTCATCATAAGTCAGAAACAACTTGAAGGCACATAACAACAAATCTATATTCCATTGGCTTAGTCAGCAGAAACTGAACTTGGCTACTCAAAGAATTGGTCCTCTAGTTCAATCTTTTGTGGTTTTCCTCCATCTTTGCAGAGAACAGCACTTTCTGCCTTGGAGTGGTCAGAGCAACAGATCAGGAAGGCTTCCAATTTAGAGGAGCTTCTTCGAATTACCCATTCTGAGGACTGGAAGCTGTGGAAGTGCCGACTAAAACTCAAGAGTGTGGCTGCCTTAGATTCCAGATCTGCCTCACACCGATCCACAAGATTTGCCGCTGCTTTCTATGATATCGAGATGCTCAAAAGTAGGTGCAATGTTTATGAGCTTGATCTTTTTGCCTCCTCTAAAACAGGGTTGGGTAGATTTGTGGGATGGACTTTGGCTTTTCTATTAGTACCTGTGGGGCCACCAATCAGATCCTGATGCAGAAGACATAAAGAATCTAACAACAGGATTTTTTGTTTTAGTATCAAAGTCAACAGACCTCACAACCCTTTCATTTTTTAAAATAAAAACCCACAAAACTCAACTTACTATATCCCAAGGCTTTCTTCATTTCACCTGTCCTCGTACTCTGTGTCTGTGACTTTGGGTAACAATATTCAGGTGCAATAAGGGACAAGACTCTTGTCCCTTTAGTATTAAGGTAGAAGAGGAAATTGTAACATGTATTGCTTCTCCCCCAAGCAAAACCTGAGGAAATTCCCTATTCTACAGCTGCAAGTACACTGCAGAATTAATGCAATTTGACACTGTTTTAATTGCCATGGCCAATGCTACGGAATTATGGGATCTATACTTTTGTGGTATATTTAGCCTTCTCTGTCTGAGAGCTTTGGAGCTACAACAAACTACAAATCCCAGGATTCCATAGGATGGAGCTATGACAGTTAAGCTGGTGTCAAACTATATTAATTTTGTAGTGTGGCAGTAGCCCACACAACCATTAAAGGGACAGGAGTCCTATCCTTTATTTTACCTGGCAACCCTATGCCCCCAGTCTTGAAAAAAATGCCCTCAGCACCCGCAGAGCCATGCATTGACATTTGTCTGGACAAAAAAGAGGGTGGATTGATGGTGAAAAGAGGTATTTAGAAGTCTTCAGGTGTAACAATTTATTTTTAAATAAGTTGCAAGACCTCCTTGTACATTTTAATCTCTCTTACATACACAAACTTTTTTTTTTTTTAAGAACGAGAAGTAGACTTGCAGTCACTTAGGATTTTCTATGTTATTTTTCAGTAGTCCATGCAAACCGCATGCAAACCCTCAAGGATCCTACAGCATAAAAGTGGCATTTGGACTTGCCACACTTACTCACCCCAAATAACTGCAACTCGCACAGAGATCTGCCAGTTGATCTACATTTATTTTCTGTCCTGCTCTAGGCATATACAATTTGTAATATGAGTGGTCACAGTTTGTATAGAGTATGACCTGAACAAAGGAGAAAAACAGGGTTAATGGCAGAAATGTATCCAGTGCCTGCCACAGAATTCTTTGGATTATCTGTTCACAACTGTTTTGTTTTGTATTTTTAAAAATAGACATTTTCCCACTCATCAAAGAAAGAAGGCATGTAAACAATAAGCAAACATCCAGGAGTCACCATCTGAAGAATGTACCAATAGCAGCACATGTACACACAAAAATACACACAGAGAGAACTTGCCAGCTCCTCAGAAACAAACAGTCTGCAGATAAATAACATATGAATTCCTGTTTTTATTAGGTGTGTCCTGATATAAAACACCACATTAGCCTGGACATTGATGGGTAGCAGAAAAGCCCTAGAGGGCTAGTCTCGCAAAGCATGGAAGAACTAGGAAATGGAATGGAAATCATGCAGCCTTCCAGGCACATTGGGCCTCCAGCTCTTTGCAGTTCCAGCCTGACTAGCCAGTGCTGAGGAATGCTGAGACTTGTAGCCCAACAAATTTTTATTTTTTGGGGGGATGCAATTCCCAATGGCCCAATGATGTGATATGGCAGGACAGCTACATCCTTACTCATCTTTTGCATTAGCTATTTTGACCAC
Source organism: Urosaurus nigricauda (assembly GCA_034509955.1). Classification (NCBI taxonomy): domain Eukaryota; kingdom Metazoa; phylum Chordata; class Lepidosauria; order Squamata; family Phrynosomatidae; genus Urosaurus; species Urosaurus nigricauda. Next base: position 92,122,907 of record JAOEGL010000003.1, read on the forward strand.
GCTTTGATTTTGCCTGGCCACACGTCCTGGTTTTCATCTGAAAAATGTTGGAGGGCAACGTAAACATTGAACCTCACATAGTCCAAAAGGCACAATCCACACATAAGAGCAGGGATAAGGAAATATGGTTTCTTGTTTTTCATTTTGCAATTTCTCCTGGGCCTTCGGAGGTGAGGAATGTAGAAGAATTGTCCTCCTGACCTCAAGGGGGGGAGGCATTTTCTAAAAGACAGGCAGTTGGCCACCTCTGCCTAAGAAGAAGGGATCAACAGTCTTGGTAAGAAACTCCAAAGTTTATGGAAGTACAAAAAAGCAAGTCTCTAAGGGTATAATGTTCAGCAAGAAGAGGAGTGGTGCTGACAGACTGTTGGTTGGCGAGAAATGGACAGCACACAGAGGGAAAACAGGGCTTGGAAACTGGAACTTTTTTTGTAAAACAGAAATAGATAGATACTGGCCATATTGGCTGGGGGATTGTGGGAGTTAACTCATTTATAAGTAGTAAGAAGAAAGTATGGCCAGCTGGAACCCTAAATAGATGTACTCCATGTTGCAGGTACCATTTCTTGCTTTAAGATATGGTTGGCTTCCTGTTAGTGAATTAAAGTAGCAATAGTATTTACATTTCTATACCACCTATCAGTGAACTCAGCACTCTCTAAGCAGTTTACAATCTCTAAGCAATTGCCTCCAAAAAGCTGGGTACTCATTTTACTGACCTTCGGAAGTAAGGAAGGCTGAATGGACCTTGGAGTCTTGGGACTGAACTCACAACCTTGTGGCTGCAGTACTGGCATTGAACCACTGCGCTACCAGGGCTCCACTAACAATGCTTAGTGAGTTACAACAAAAATAACATCCTTAGGGATTTCCTGAGGACTTTTGAAAGGGAACTTGGGGATGTGTTTCCATGCATCCAGCTAAATTTTAGAAAAATGTCTTGATGTCTCTGCTGCTCCCTCACCCCCACACTTTCCACCAACATTGAAATTTGGGGAAGGAGCTACCAAACTGAAAAGGTGGGTTGAGAGGAGTTACATCTGGAGACATATTGCAGCCATATGCCACATATATGTCTCTTAATGTAGGATCCTGTTCAATTTTTGTTCCCTGTCAAAAGCAAAGTTTCACCTGTCATAGTTGTGGATAACACAGCTGACCTCCAGTTGTGATTCTTGGTGCACTGAAAATGTTTTTTTTCCAGTCATAGATGAAGAGTGGCAAAAGACTCAGTGTGTACCAAGGGAGACCTGCGTGGAAGTGGCCAAAGAATTGGGTGCAGCCACCAATAAATTCTTCAAGCCTCCATGTGTGAACGTGTACAGATGTGGCGGATGCTGCAATGAAGAGAGCCTCAGCTGTATGAACACTAGCACCTCTTATGTGTCCAAAATGGTATTCAGATCACTTTCTGCTCTTCTGCAGCCACATAGTGCCTTGGCAAAGAATCCGATGCTATACATGTTTCTTTAGAAGAAGTCTCACTTAATCCCATGGGATTACAGTGTATTCCTAAACAAGTCTTCATAGGAGTCTCCTTTATGCTGAGCTAGTCTGTTGCTCCATTTAATTTGATAATGTCTACACCAATGCTCCCCTGAAATCTGGTGTTATTTGTTTATTTAATATGTCACCTTTGTCCAACATGGGCCCCTACATTTCCCATCATCCCCCAATAACATGACAAATATGTTAGAAGTTCTAGTATACAACATCTGGAGGGTTTCAGGTTGAATTCAACTGCTAGTGCACAATGACTGGTAGTGGCTTTTCATGGTTTCAGACATGAACCTTGCCCAACCCTACCTGGAGATGCCAGGGATTGAACTGAGCTCCACCACTAAACTGTGGCCCTTATTATAATTGAATCTCACAGACATCTGCTGCACTTCAGACATGTTCCAGATACTAATGCATGATTAATTATGCATCACTTTAAAACTGGCAGAAATGTCATTTATTCATGGCTTGCTATCACAACAGCCCTGTTTGGTTGTCCACTACTATCTCCCAATTTATAGTTAGAGCATTTAGCCTGAGAGACAGGACTTATCTATACTTGCTGGAATATTCTGGCCCCAGATTCCCCCTGAATTTGCTCCTTATTTTGCTCCCTTACACAGTGATGATGGATGGCACTGGCTGCTTTCCACATGGTCCCTGTTTGTTGCCTGGTGCCACTGCTGAGGTCAGAATGAGGCATTCAGCTATGCTGTTGACACTGGGCACTTCGTTCTGAACTCAGAATGACTTGTGCCCAAGGTATTGGCACTGAGTATTGAACAGTGTAAAGGCAGCTGATGATAATGGGAGACTACCCCCCCCCCCCCCCCCGAAAACACCCAGCAAAAGGTCAGTTTTAAAGATGTGGGTTAGGGGGAGGAAGCTCTGAATCAGGTGCCGGTGTTGTGAAGACAGGCTGTATTCGATTTGGGGTTTAGGCCGTGTGTTGTGTAAGCAGGATGCAGTGAGCCGGGGGGGGGGGGGGGCTCAGGGTAAAACACCCATGTAGGTAAGTCAAAAGTGACTTCCTTAAGGCTATACAAGTTACTCACAGGACATGTTAACTGTTTACACAGCAAATAAATTTTGTTCCATTTATTCTAATTAGGGTTGTCAGTTCAGAATCATCACAAGCCTAAAACCTGAGGCCTAGGGAAAGCAAATGATAATATTAGTAAGCATGATGAATTAAGTACTAGACACAGTTGTTCAGAGCTAGTCATTCACCCCCCCCCCTATTTTCCTGTTTGGAAATTAAGATAGAAATCTTAGTGAAAAGGGGGTTGTTCTTAGAGCAACGTGAAATAAGGGGATTATTCATTCTCACTTACATAGGAGGATGGGATAAGAAACATTTCATCTAGTTTACTTGCTTCTAGCAAGAAAAGATTGAGAGGAAAGGAGGAAGCTAAGTAACTACACAGACCCCTAGAAAGTCTATGCAAGTTGCTGCAACAAATCATTTGCACCTTGCAAAGCCTCTGCTCTACTATCTGAGCTGGAGAGTTGCCCAGAGATCTTACCTCTTGGCCAGAGCTGAGCCCACCAAAACTGCAGAATTTGCACCCTTGTCTCCTGCCTGGAGATGAAAACTGGAGACTCAGGGCCAGGCCCTGAAATCAGGCAATCCTAATGCTAATATGAAAGGATCAGGGAAAGCATGTAGCCTCAAGCAAATGACTCTGAGCCAGGGAGCTACAAACTTTTACAGTTCTTGGCTGAATGAAAACTTTGTTGTTAACTGCTCTCAAGTCAACCCTGACTAATGGTGACCCTGCAGATGAGACATCTCCTGTACTGCTCAGGTCCTGTTAATTTACACCTGTGACCTCCCTAATTGAGTCATGCCATCTGGCCTGCAGTCTTCCTCTCTTCCTGGTGCCTTCTATCTCCCCTAGCATTATTGTATTTTCTAGTAAGTCATGCTTTCTCATGATGTGGCCAAAGTATGAACACCTCTGATCATCTTGGCTTCCAGGGAGAGTTCAGACTTGAGCTGTTCAAGGATCCATTTGTTTTCTTTTTGGCTGTCAACTGTATCCTCATCACTCTTCTCCAGCACTGTATCTCAAATGAGTTGATTTTCTTCTTATCTGCTTTCTTCACTGTCCAGATCTCACATCTATACATGGTGATGGAACATAAAGTAGATTGGACAATCCTAACTTTCATGCTCAATTGTATATATTTATTCTTTAGTTCTTTCATAGCTGCCCTTCCCATTCCTAGTCATCTGGTTTCTTGAACTGTACTCTCTGTTCTGATCAATGTCTGATCCAAGGTATGAGAAATCTTTATTTAAATTTCCTCATTGTCTAGGCTGAATGTACGTGGATACTCTGTGGTCATTTTTTTAAAATGTTCATCAATAATCCTGCCTTTGCACATTCTTCTTTTACCTTCTTTAGTAATTGTTCCAAGTCTATGTTGTCACCCACTAGTAGTACGGTGTCATCTGCATATCTTAGATTGTTGATGTTCCTAATACTCATTTATAAGACTACACTCATAGATGAAATGAATATTCATTATTAATATGAGCAACAGTGCCCAGTTTTTACCATACTTTACTGACCAGGAAAAGTATGGGATGGGACTGTCTAATAGTGGAATTAATTATAATCACAATAGTTTTAAAATATTATTTTTCATCTTTACAGCTTTTTGAGATTTCTGTGCCTTTAACCAATGTGCCAGACCCAATCCAAGTCAAAATTGCAAACCACACAGGATGTAAGTGTCTAACAAATGTTCAGCGCCAATCATACACTGTTATACGAAGGTCTGTCCAGGATCCAGAGGCAGATCGGTAAGAGACAGTCATTTCTCCCCTCTTTTTATATCCCTACAAGAAAGAAAGAGAGAAAGAAAGAAAGTGCATAATTAACCATTTTTCTTGGACTGTCCATAATTTGTATGGATTCTTTAAAGATTAATCATTCTTTAGCATATAGAGAAACATTTCTCATTTCTAAAGAAAGATCAATGGCTGCTTGGGGAAAATGTTACATAATATAAGGAGAGCACCTCTTCTAGCAGCAGTATTTAATTACCACGGCATCTTCAATATTTATGAAAGTTTTTTTTAAAAGTCAAAATTGACAAGGCAGCTGTGACAAGTTAAGAAACAGCAGGCTGCAGGAATGTAGTTGGAGGCCCCAGTTTGATGACTTAGCAAATGTTATTCCCTGAATTGTTCCTTTGATGGTAATGAGGTTTCTTGTCAAATGATCTTAAAGTTAGGAATGTTCTGAAGCTGTGTGAGTACAGAAATTGACAGAGTTTGTGCCTTGACGTCGACTCTGACTAATGGCGACTTCTTGGCAAACTTCCTTTGAATAAAAAGATTTATTCAGAGGAAGTTTGCCATTGCCTTACTCTCAGGTTGGGAGAGTGTGATTTTAACCAAGAGAGCACACCCACAAGGAAAACGCACAGGTGTGTTGCACTGGTGCTGCTTTCTGAAGAAAATGCAACACATCTCATGGTGCATCTTTGCCTCCTTCTGGTGATATTTCTGTTGATGTCCATCCACAGAATACAACTGTCTGCTTTGTAGGACAAGCATTGGGAGGAGGGGGTTACCTGGATCTCATGGACCGGGATTATAGTTATATGTGATCTATGTTCTCAATCTGTTCTTAAAATAATTACTTTGTATTTTGTTTTTATCCAGTTGCCCCCATATAAATAAACTGTGTCATGAAGGATGGATTTGGGACAGCAGTAAATGTGAATGTGTTGTTGATGAAGACCATCCTGGAAGAAGGGAAGGTATGCACAACATTCCTAGTACATGTTTCACAAAATGACAAAAAAAAGTAAAAATAAAAATAAAATATTGGCGATTGACTGTGATTCTTGTGGCTCATCTTTCTTATAACAAGGAAGCCCTGTGTGCAATGCTTGGAAAAGTGCATGGAATATCATAGCTATACTGACTGGAGAATTCTGAGAGTTGTGATGTTCATAATCCAAGTACTACATAACCTGTATTATGTTAGTAGCAGATGTCTGAGAGTGTTTGGAGCTTTGCTTTCTTGAATAGTATAACCCTATCAGGGATGTAGCTATAAAGGAGACATGGCCCCACAAATAAGAATTCTTTCCCCAAAATGAAATGTTCCTGCTTTCCCTAAATTTCTAGCGCTGCAGAGACCAAGATATTGAGACCCATGCACACCTAGAGCACTTATTTTGGCTGTGTTTGCATTCCGTTGACAACTTTGCCTTCTCCTTTTCTCTATTTCTAAATGCTCAATTAAAATTTTAAGTTACTTCAATGCTATAAATCTGGGCACTGTAGGAAAAATTCATTCTGTACGAGCAAAATTCTTATTTAGGAAGGCAATGCCCTCATGTTCCCCCCACCCCCATAGAAAACAAAACTCTTTTGAGACAGAGGTGACTAAAACAGACTTTGTGATATGTCATAAGCAACTGTCTGTTCAAAGAGACTCTAAATTCCCACTAGAAGGCTGAAGTTTTTTGAGTTCAACCAAAATAAACCAATATGCATGGCTTTCAAATTTTATAATTATTAAAAAGGTGCTGAGTTCATTTCTGCTACAGTATTAATTTCATTATTCATAATAACTATGTATTCAGAATGCTTGTAGTCCATGGTTTTCACAGTTCTAGTGATATATTGCTGGAAATTCAAATCTTATTCCAGTGGTTAGGCATAGATTTTATAGTTTCTCAACCTGTGGATAGATTATACATTTTATCCATTAAATCCAAGATGTTTTATGAAAATCCTTGCAGGATATTACCTTGTATTTACACCTGATTTCCATGAATTTTACCTGGGTAATGAACTGCCAACTTTTTGAGAATCTCTTTTGTTTGAGTTGGGGAGCTGGTAGCTTATAAATCTTTCTCACATTCTTTCTCTCCTGAAAAAACATGTCTTTTATGCCAGGACTGCCTCCACTCGCTGAACTTGCAATGTGTGCACCAAATATGGACTTTGATGAGGAAAACTGTGAGTGCATCTGTAAATGGAAGTGTGCTGGAAATTTATTTCAGAACAAAGAGAACTGCAGCTGTTACTTGTGTACAGAGAGCCAGGAAAGCTGCTTTCAGAAACACAAGACCTTTAATGCAGAAACATGCAGGTAAGCTCTTCGTGAGATTTGAATCGGAAACAGCCCTGCTTGATCCATGTCTGTGGTCCTGACTGATTTCTCTTTCCAAGCTGAACTTCATGTTAAATTGGGTGTGAAACCTCAGGCCCTGAGGTTAAATCTGCCTCCCAACCCCTGGATTCTCAGTCTTCCCCAAACAGCTGTACAGTTTGAGTCTCCCTTATCTGAAATGATTGACACTAGAAGTGTTTTGGATTTTGGATCTTGAAATTATTATTTTGGAATATTTCCATATACATAAGGAGATGTCATGGAGATGGGACCCAAGTCCAAGTATGAAATTCATGTATATTTCATATATACCTTATACACATAGCCTGAAGGTAATTCTATAGATAATATTTTTAAATAATTTTGTGCATGAAACAAATTTTGTGTACACTGAACAATCAGAAAGCAAAGGTATCTCTATCTGAGCCATCTTCGTGGACATTTTTGGATTTTGTAATATTTTGTAATATTCCTGATAAGGGAGACATCACTGTATGATAAAACTTCCCATTCTAAGACTTTGAAATACCTGTCCTAAGACTCAGTTAATGGCAGCATGAACTTTTAATTGAAATATGCTGCAGTTCTTGTTCCTGCCTTTCTTCTTTTGGCTCTGTTTACCTGTGGCCCTTAGGAACTTACCTAAAATTGAACCCAGGCTGAAAGAGATCCCGACCCACCCAATGTGATAAATGATGCTGTTCCATTGGAATTCTCTTTGTAGAACAGCCTTCCAGAACTTAGAGCCCTTGAGATGGGTTGGAGACAACAGTGACGTGGTATCTAGCAATGCTGGAAGTTGTAGGCCAACACATCTGGAGGGCACCAAGTTGGGAAAGATTGTTGTAAAATTTATATGATCACATCATTTTAGTTAAAAAAAAACAAAAAACCAACCACAGCAAAGCAGAGTCTGAAGAGTTTCCTAGTTAATTTCTTGGTATTTACTGTGTATATGCATTTATAGATTTCCACACCACAAGGTCATTGGGTCAGTGAAAACAGAACATCCTTGAGCATGCATTAAGGAGCCATGGCCAGGAAGAAACAATGGCGTATGCACCCATGGTGTGCATGCTTCACCACATCACATGCACAAGCCCCACTGTTTATAATGGGGATTGAGCATACACATTTTTTCCCTTATGTTTTCCGGAACAGATCACCCATGTAAGGGAAGGGACCACTGTATATAGTATCTTTAATTTAAGAGTTCCTTTAAGTTCTGGATGGTTTCATTTACAACTCCCAGCAGCCCATCCAATACAATCATTTTTAAAGAATGGAAAGAAAAGTGTTTGTGAATTGATTGTTTTATTTAATGGGGTTTCCTGTTTTAATGCTGTGCTGTGCCGCTTTTTAACACATGATTTTACATTACTGGTTTATTAGGTTTTAACTTTACAGTTTAAAAATTTCCCAATCTTAACATTTTGTATGTTTGTAGCTATATGTACACGTCTTTTTATTCTGTAAGTTTCCTTGAGTCTTGCTCTTGGGGGGAAAAGTGGTATACAAATACTGTGATTGATTGATTGATTGATTGATCGCTTTGCTGACAGAAAGGCCTAGATGGCCAGCTTTTCCCACCCCTGCTTTAAAAACCTGGGGGATGGGAGAGCCAAGCAGCTCTTCAGTCCAGCAGGCCAAAGAGAAACTTTCTCATCAGAGCACAAAAAGAAACAAAACTCTCAGTCAGGATACAGAAGGTCAGAAGATGTCCCATAGCCAGTGGCATACTTAGCATATTTGACACCCAGTTCCCAACAACAGAGACTGCCTGTCTCTTTGGGACCCCAGTCACCTCCTAAGAGATGGATGGTGGTGGCAATTCCATATTTCCCCTGCCTCATCATTGCCTCCCCTTCCTTCACCTACCTTTCCCACTGCCCCAGCAGCCTCTTCCACATCTGGAAGGGATCCTAGCCAGGTGGGAAAGTTAGGTGGAGGAAGGGGAGGAGTCCATGGCCACAAAGATTCAGTAGGTGACAAAGGAGAGGCTCACATTACTCATTCCTGCACACACTGAGCTGCACCTCACTCCATGCCTTTGACGTTTGGGGAGCAGTGGCATCACTCCAATTAGGGTGTTACCCAATTCTGTCTTCACCCCCTGTACCCCCCTCCAGTGATGTCAGTGTCCATGGCCCCAAAGAAGACCCTCTCCACTATCACAGGCAGATGCACCTCTGTCATTGAAACATGTAGAAGAAAGCATCCCTTACAGATCTCAATGAATGAGTTGTGTATATGGAAAGAAAAACTATTTTAAGAGCCATGGTCCCAAACCTTGTCCCCAATAAAACTGGAACACCCCCCCCCCCTTTTTTTTGGTAAACTTTTTTTTTTTTTTTTTGAGCTGGGAGGAACTGCAATATAAAAACCCATGTTGAATCATTCACAAATCCAGACCACAAAAGAGCAGTGAGAATCTAGTTTACCAGATGAACAGAGTACAGGCTACATTTTCCCCCAAACAATAAAAGGCAGGGTCTTTTAATCCTGCCCAGATCACACTGTATGCTTATGGTTTCATTTCTCTTAATTTCTTGCCTTTAACAGTTGTGAAGATAAATGCCCATTCCAATCCAGAATGTGCCCACCTGCACGACCGGTGTGTTCAAGGCACTGTCGTTGCCTGAGAGGAGGAAGAAGCCCTTATGGGTCCCAAAGCAAAGAAAACCCTTAGCTGTGCTTTTATTTCCTGTATCAAACACCACACTGCTTTGCAAAGTAGCTGCCTGTCACTATAGTAATCATGGTTATATGGTTGCCTTTACTGGTAAAAACACAAAATCCAGTATGTATTCATTAATAAGGTGGATCTGCAAAGACATTGTCATCTAGCCTCAGACCTCTGCTGCTACAAATTGTCTTTATTCTGTCAAGGTCCCCTAAAAAGGACTTAAATCAAATTATTGTTGTTTGGAAAGAAACAGGTATGACTGAAAGAGAGACAATTGTCACCCTGCAGCTTGGAAATGATGAAACCTGTTTTACTGCTCTTTTACCCCATAGATAGCACTGAGCATATGCCTTTAGGGTAATACTTTCAGATCTGCCAAAGTTCCTTTCCCTAATCCAATCAGCACTGAATATTTGATCTACTGTTTGTCTTTTTTCAGTATTTGGATTTATTGTAGAACTACTACCTGATGTGACATATTTAAAATGTATATAGGAAATAAAGGCATTGATTATTAATTAATATGTATTGCCATGTGTAATTCCTAACAGAAGCCTAGATCGGAAAAAAGTTAATGCTAGCCACAGAATTTAGTGCATTTTTGCCATTTCATATACATGAAATTACACAAGTAGCTGCTCCCTGTGTACCACTTTTAAACAAATAAGACTAAATAATGTGTTAAGAGAACCAGTGTGGTTTGAGCATCATGGGGTTTCGTGTGATTGCGTGAAAGCTAATCACACACATTTTCGGGCAAAGGGAAGTCCTTCCGAATGCAATCGTAGGGTTTCATGTTATTGCGTGAGAAACTATCACACGCAATTTCGGGCACTGGGAGGCAATTTCAGGCAGTTCTGAACACAATGTAGTGTCAATACGCAATCAAGTAAATTAACTGAACTAGCAAATTTACTCAATTCCGAACTGGCCTCACTTCCATTTCTTTCGAAATTGAGAGAAATTCCTCCCATGTGATAAACTCCTATGACTCTGGAGATCAGGGTTCAGTTCACCATTTGGCCAAGGAAATCCACTGGGTGACCTAGAGTGAGTCACACACTTTCAGCTCCTGAAACCCCATCATAGGTTCACGTTAGGGTTGCTGTAGGCTGGTAATGACTTGAAGACACACAGCAAGGAGACTAAATGCACAGAACGTGTATTAAGAAAACTCCAGTGCTATAAGAATTTCTACACCATCTATGAGCTACTTCATGGATGCATGTAGTACATTACTTAACTGATGTATGTACGCCTGTTTTCTGTTTACTGTCTGGATGTTCTTTCAGTATATCTGCATGCAATCAACATAGGGAAGGGAAATGCGATTGTGCTCTTTGACTTCCTCACATTGACTGGCTTTGTGCAGAGGAAACCAGTCAGTGCATAGAGATCAGATACATAGCAGTCCACCTTCATCCAGAAGTGCCTCTTCCTTCCTCTTCATACCGCCTTGAGTCCCAGTCTTGGGGAAAAGATGGGGTATAAATAAAGTCTGCTGTTGTTGTTGTCATCATTGCCATTATCTACCGAGAAAGGAAAGATCTGCATTACACATCGAATAGATGGTGCCTCACTAAGTAGAATAAGCAGGAGGTCCCAAAGGCAGTATGCTGCTTGATCACATTTTGTATTAGTGAATCAGAACACTTCTCCATCTGAAAAGCATATATGTGCACACACAAACACTTGTACCATAAAACTAGTAAATTTAGACTCTAAACTGCAGTTCTTAGGAAATTAATTTTTTTGGACTACAGCTCTAAGCATGCAGAATATACTAGGTTTAAATCCTGCAATCTCCCAAGTGGAACTGTGAAAAAGTTTTCCCTAAAATATTGGAAAGACTGTCACAGACCCCTGCTACAAATATGTTTGTAAAGAGATGCCTTCTCCAGATGAGTTGGAGTCAGGGGAACCAGATGTCCTCTTTTTCCAGGTCATGTTCTACATTTCAGCCTTCTGTCCAGGAGGAATTTTGAAATATCCTCCATTTTGAGCATGACGAAATTACATTTACACATATGTTTTTGCCTTTTATTTGGTTAAGACCTACATTATTCTTGAATGTCCTACATTTTACAGTGCTTTATCCTCCTTTGAGAAAAGGAGATCTGATCACCCTGGTTGGAGTTTGTCACAGATTCCCGCTACAGGTGTATATGTATTTAGGTTGTTGTTGTTGTTGTTGTTGTTGCTGTTGTGTGTCTTTGAGTCATTTCTGACTTATGGGGACTTTAAGGCAAACCTATCTTTGGTTTTCTTGGAAAAATTGGTTCAGAGAAGATTTGCCCTTGCCTTCCCCTGAAGTTGAAAGTATCTGACTTGACAGAGGGAATTGAACCCTGGTCTCGAGTGTTGTAGTCCAGCATTAAAATGACTATGACATGCTGGCTCTCTTATGTAGGAAGACACCTGAAAAACTAAATCCTTATGAATATTGGAATTCCCTAATTTTTCCCCCTTGGAAGTGCAGCATATTTTCTGAGATACAACAGTCCCATTAAAGACCAGACTACCCATGATGACACTACAGAGGTAGTCAGACAGATGTAAATATCATCTGTGGCATAACTGCAACATTCTGTCCAAGCTAGGAAGCTCCCATTGAGGCCAGCGGATTCCCCAGCCTCCCTTTCAAGGATGAACAGCAGCTTCAGAGGGGCATTTTTCATTGGTGGCAGGGAAGAATTAAATTTCATTTATCAAAGTCATTTTTAAAAGTACACACTACCTGAACACATTCAGCATCACGTGTTTTTGGTCCTAAATCAATAGCAGCCCTGGTGAAATTGGTGATGCTGCACTTACTTAAAACAACTAAGAAGCAAGGCTTGACAAACAACATGAATGGAGCCTACCAGGCCTATGGTCGTGGGCTATTCATCTTTATTAATGCCCGGAAGGTAATGTGAGCATACATTCATCTGCATGCATTACAAAATGCTTTCCACTTTGAGCATTAGTTGAGACAAATGACATATACAAATAATGCCCTGTCATCTGTTTTCACTGCCAGTCTCTCGCATTAAGAATCAGAGAAAACATCAGTGGAGGAGATGCAGAATAAAATCTGTTTTGAGTTAAAGGGAAAAGGATACAGCCTGTAGCTAATGAGGGATGACTGGGCAATTTAAAAAGATACAACACCAAATTTGTAATTGCTTATGTTCTTTATTTTGCCAGCTATTGTAACATTTTCTTCATATACAGTACTATCTAACAAGTATAACTTTTCTCTGTTTGACAGAGAAAGTCTGCTAAATTCTATCTTTGCTCTGCTAGAGGCTTTATAACCCAAATACAGACAATCCTGGGTGTCCACTGGGGGATGGTTCAGAACCCTCCATGGAAACCAAATAGTAGTAGTAGTAGTAGTAGTAATAATAATAATAATAATAATAATAAATATTTCTATTTCCCGCCTCTCCATTGATCGAGGCGGGATTACAGCAGAGTAAAATACATAGAATATACATTCAGTTAAAAACAACTCTGTTATAACAATACTATATAAACTCACAATATAACTACATATAATAAATAATTTAAATTAACATGGCCAAGTGCAGTTGTTCTGTGTCAATAGTTGGTGATCTACACTAGTGCAGCTTCGGCAGCATCTAATTATAATACGTCTGGTGGATAGGCCCGCCGGAAGAGATCCATCTTAAGTGCTTTCTTAAAAGTGTCTAAAGTGGTAATAAGACGCAGGTCATTCCATAATTTTGGGGCTGCGGCTGAGATTGCCTTATGTGAGGTTGACACCAGCCTTGTCTTTTTGACTTCAAGCAGATTCTTCCCTGTTGTTCTGAGAGTACGGAGCGGATTATATAGGGAGAGGCGTTCCTTCAAGTAACTTGGGCCCAAGCCATATAGGATGCTTAAGGTCCATAATATACAATGGTGGAGTAAAATGATGTCCCACACATAAAATGGCAAAATCAAAGTTTGTTTTTTGGAATTGTTTTGGGGAGGGAATATTTTCAAGCCATGGACAGTTGAATCCATGGATGTGGAATCCATGGGTATAGACAATTGACTGTACTAAACCATTTTCTGCAGACTGTTTCTCCTTCTTTATTGATATCAGCTGCTTTGAGAAAGGATATCTAGAAAATGGGATAAAAAGCTCCTAATATTAATGAAATTACACGTAATTATAAACTATCTGTTAGCTGTCCCACCACCCTCTCAGGCATTCCAGGTGGGAACAAGAAAGAGGGCTTTCTTGGGGGCTGCTCCCAGTTCTGGAACTCCCTCCCTGGAGAGGTCAGAAAGGCCCCATCCCTGCTCTCCTTTCAGGAGAAGATAAAAACATTTTTAACACTGACATGGATGCTGTATAAGGTTGTATAAGAATTTTATATGGAGGTTAAATTTTTAATTGTAATATGTAATGTTTTTCACTTTGTAAAATTGTTTAATTGTTTTTGAAACTTTGTATCTTTAATGCTTTGTATTGTTTTAACTTGGACTGTTTTAAGTTTTGTTAACACTTTGAGTCTTTATACTGGGAGGAAGGTGGGATATAAATAGCAACATCACCACCAACAAAACAATAACAATAATCAGGGCTGTGGCTTCCTTTATTGGGTAGTACATCTGTAGTACAGTTTTCTTCTTTTCCTAATGCCTTCTCCTCTACCCAGTATTATTGTCTTGTCAAATGAGTTTAGGTGGAAAAGAGATTCCACCTAAATATTAGGAGAAACTTTCTGATAGTAAGAGCTATTTGACAGTGGAACACACTTTCTCAGAGACTGGTGGAGTCTCCTTCTTTGGAGGTCTTTAAACAGAGGCTGGATGGCCATCTGTCGGGGGTGCTTTGATTGTGAATTCCTGCATGGCAGGGGGTTGGACTGGGTGGCCCTTGTGGTCTCTTCCAACTGTATGATTCTGTGTTTCATTAACACATGCTGGTTGACATCCTGCTAGTGACATGAGCAGTATGCTTGAGTATGTCTTTTTATGGTTGATGTGGAGGTTGGTATTCCCTTCCTTCCCCTACAGCAACCTAACCCCCATCCCCCATAATTCACTGTATTGCTACAACATCCCACCCATGACCATTTGGTGATGAGAGGAGAGTGGGGGTGATCAGAAAAGCATCTGTCCTTGTCCATGTAGCCAGCCACAAAATGAGTGCCTCATCAGTTGAGACTTCTTAAAGATCCGGGTAGATCACTGTGATTATGTTCCTTCTCTGATCCACCAGCACTACTACCACCACCACCCTGGTCTCCACCAGCTACTGCATGGCCATAGAGGGGTGGATATCACAACAAATGGTGGGTACTGGGGTTGACAAAAGGCAAACAATAGAATACAGTAGTTTCCAGTTGGCAAAGAAATCAGGCAAAGCTGCATTCTATCATGCTATTTGTCCAGCTTGCACACAGAAAATATCATACAATGAGCAGGCTGAGACTTAGAAGGTGGAGGAGTGAAAATAAGAGGAAGGAATATCAACAATCTAAGATACGTGGGTGACACCTGACTATTAGCAGAAAACATCATAGACTTAGAACAATTACTATGGAAGTTCAAAGAAGAAAGTGCTAAGGCAGGCTTGGTGCTAAACATAAAGAAAACAAAAACAATAACCATGGAGGATCTACATAAATTCAACCAAGTTGAATTTCTAAGAGCTGAACAGCTGAAGAAGAAAATCAACTCATTTGAGATGCGATGCTGTAGAAGACACCATGGACAGCGAAAAAGATAAACAAATGTGTCCTTGAACAAATCAATTCTGAACTCTCCCTGGAAGTCAAGATGATTAAACTGAAGCTATCATACTTTGGCCACATCGTGAAAAGGCACGACTCATTAGAAAAAACAATAATGATAAGAAAGGGAGAATGTAGTAGAAAGAGAGGAAG
The DNA here is from genome assembly GCA_034509955.1 of Urosaurus nigricauda. Taxonomy (NCBI): domain Eukaryota; kingdom Metazoa; phylum Chordata; class Lepidosauria; order Squamata; family Phrynosomatidae; genus Urosaurus; species Urosaurus nigricauda. The sequence goes on from JAOEGL010000003.1 coordinate 92,138,125, forward strand.
ACTGTACACCAGATGGATAGACTCAATCAGGGAGGTCACAGGCCTGAATTTACAGGACCTAAGCAGGTCAGTGGAGGACAGGGGATCTTGGGGGTCATCCACAAGGTCATCATGAGTTGATGTTGACTCGAGAGCAATTAATAACAAACAACGTACCAACAACGTTAGTAAATCCAATAACATCCAAACAATGAAGCCTTTATTGGGCCAACCAAAATGCACAATATACATGCTGCAAGCTTTTGACGCTTCACTGGCTTCTTCATCAGGCAAGGTGTTAAAAACCATATTGGGGGGGGGGATGAAGATGTTAGTCATAGGCTACATTTTTCTGATGGTATGGAGGGGTATTTCTTGGAGGCTGGAACTTCCTCCTTCTGGCCATGTGGTTACTGGGAGATTCTCAAAGTCCAGGAAATTTAACCTCAAATTGTAAGCTACCAGTACATTGTCTCTCTTTTAGGATTCCCCTGTTGTGGCTATAATGTGATATCTTGACATCAAAAAAATATCCAGGGGTAGCCATGTTGGCCATATTACTATTTGAGGTTTCTACCTGCAACAAAAGTAAAACAATTTTTTTCCTAATCTTGGGACTGGATTGGCATGTTTTATCTCAACACCACCTAAAGTTTTCCTAATGCAAAGCATGAAGGTTTCTTGAGAAATTTAGTGCCCTCTATCTACAAAGTGGCCTGTGGCTTCACAAAGGATGGAGACTTATTGGATTCCAAAGGAAGCATCTTTTTGTGTTGCAACTAGATGTCACAATTCCAGTACTTTGAGAATCTCCCAGTAACCACATGGCCAGAAGAAGTTTCCAGCCTGCAAAAAATATCATTCCATACCATCTGAGAACAAAGACAGCAAAGTGCATGCCTATGACTAATATCTTCATTTTTTTTTCCTGTATGGTTTTTAACACCTTGCCTGATGAAGAAGCCAGTGGAGGGCAAAAGCTTGCAACATATATATTGTGCATTTTTGTTGTCTCAATAGAGGTATTACTGTTTGGATGTTATTGGGTTTGCTATATGGCTAACACAGCTACCCCTGGATATGCATTTTTAGTCATATTCCAGTCACTTGTTTAATATTTCTTTTAGGCTATTTTGTTATCACCTTTCTTTGGAATTAAATAGCTTCATGCTCAGAACTATTTGGTAAGCTTGTACTCTGTTTTTTTCCTGTCTCACACCCTACTTTTTACTTTAAAAATACACCATTAATATTCAGGCTTCAGGGACTTAAATTTTGCTAAGTACATACCAAATTAGTGCTTAGCTGTAACATTAGAAAGTGAATTATCTTCTCAAGAAGTAAAGATGATGATAAAACACTAGAGTTTCCAGCACATTTGAGAATCAATGAATGTCACCAAGCAACCTGGATGCTACATCATGTTTCTTGCATTTAGGAAACTGCTGAGCATGCTGCAATGGATTGTCGGTGGTGAATAGATGAGGTCTCCTGACATTTGTGTTCTGCATGTTCATGCATCTTTCCTGACCTCCAGCCTTCATTATCATGCTGTGTGCCTTTGTACTACACAGTTCAGCTTTTCTCTTGCTTGCCTAGAGGAGTACTTACTGATCCATCTTTGAATTTCCCCATGCAAAGAAGTCAATTGTGATGTTTGTTTTTACTTTAAATTGCAGCTGTGCTGCTACCACAGTGTAAAATGACCTCTGTGCAAATAAGAGCCAAGTCTTCCTCCCTCATAAAGTGGGCTGACATTTAGCCAAATGGTAATATTTCTCCACGGGAGTCTCTTATGATGAACTAAATTGTGGGCGAAAGCAATTTTGAAAATGGCTTTCATGCAAGAATGGTAATAGGTTGTATTTTATAGTAATACAGCATATTATCATATATAGCCTAATCTCCTTTTAGTTTTGGAGCAATTAACTGACCATTTTCACTAATGTCCATCTGAGGAAAATTGGTCTAGACAACTGTAAGTAGCCAATAAAGCTTTACTTTCAACAGGCACAATGCAATTGATTTTGCAGGAAAATATTATATTCCTATAGCTCCACCTAGTGTTGCCAGGGCCTTGTTCCATTTAGTAATAAGTCTTGGAATTGGGGAGGGGGGGGGGGGAGACAAATTATCTTTAAGGTCCTAAACCCCATTGATTAAAATCTTTGTGTCTCTTGTTTGTCATTGCTGCTTCTTATCTGGCAGCACAGAGATAGAGACACTAACATCACTTCTCTCCCATCTATAACCCCCTTAGATCAAACAGAATCTCTTTTTATCTGCTCCACCCCTGAGTAAAATTTCTTCTCAAGCTCTCCTCCGATTATTAAGGTGCTCTTAAACATGTCAGCTGCATTTTTTAAATCTGTAGTTAAATTCAAATATGCAGCTGACTATCATGATAATTGGCCCTTCTATCAACTGTATAACTAGGTAAGAAACTAAAAATTAGCACTACTGTTTCAAAACTGATGAAAACCGTCTTTTCAGCTTCAACTATCTGTATGTCAGAATCACTTTATTTTTAAAGGAACAAAAATGGTGGTTTGGCATACCATTAAACAGCCTTTCAGATATACCAGTTGATTATAAAGCTAAGGTATGATTCATCCAAAACATGATTTTGTTAGGAGGTAAGCAAGACTAACCTAAATAGAAGGTATTCTATGGGCTCATTCCCACTTGTGGAAAACCCCTCATTGGAACTGGGCTGTGCTCCACTTATGAAAGCGATTCCAAAAGGTCCCTCGTTCACACTATGAAAAGGGGCCTTGTTTGGAACCGCTTTCTTAGCTGGGAACGCTTGTCGTTCCCACTGGAGCTGCCATGTAAGGTGACAGCCTTTAACGCCCCATCCCCTTCCCGCAGGGGAATTTTTTTATGGGGGGGGGTATTGATAGCAAAATCAATCTTGTGCATTTGTGATCTTGTGCATTTGCAACCAGTATAATGAAGAAAATGAAAAAAACACACACACACTTGCTCCTGGGGAGTCCTTCCTTCCTTCCTTCCTTCCTTCCTTCCTGGGGAGTCCTTCCTTCCTTCCTTCCTTCCTTCCTTCCTCCTTCCTTCCTTCCTCCTTCCTTCCTTCCTTCCTTCCCCCTTCCTTCCTTCCCCCTTCCTTCCTTTTTTCTCTTTTTCTTCATTATACTGATCACAAATGCACAAGATCACAAATGCACAAGATCACAAATGCAATCTTGTGCATTTGTGATCTTGTGCATTTGCAATCTTGTGTATTTCTGATCTTGTGCATTTGTGATCAGTATAATGAAGAAAAAGAGAAAAAAAAAGGAAAGAAGGGGGGAAGGAAGGAAGGAAGGAAGGAAGGATCCCCAGGAGTAAGTGTGTGTGTTTTTTTCTTTTTCTTCATTATACTGATCACAAATGTGCAAGATTGCAAATGCACGAGATCGCAAATGCACATTTCGCAAATGCACAAGATTGCAATTACTCAAGATTGATTTTGCGATCAATAACCCCTCTCCAAAAAACAAAAACAAAACACGTTTCTGACCAGCGTTCCCACTTACTGGAAACGCTTCAGAATTGTGTTTTCCAAAAAAGACCACTTTAAAACTAGTGTCAGGAAAGCCCGGGCTACTGAAAGCCTACTGATCAATACCCCTTTCTTTTGGTTCATGTGGGAACCAATGATACTGCAAGGCACAGCCTTCAGAATATCAAAAGGGATTATGAGGCTCTGGGAAGGAAGCTGAAAGAGATGGATGCACAGGTTGTCATCTCATCTCTTCTCCCAGTAGAAAGGCATGGTCCAGGAAGGGAGAAGAAAATAGCAGAGGTGAATAACTGGCTCCGTAGATGGTGCCGCCAAGAACAGTTTGGATTCTTGGATCATGGGCTGCGGTTCCATGAGGAGGGACTTCTGGCAAGGGATGGACTGCATCTCACCCCAGTTGGCAAAAACGTTTTTGCCAACAGTCTGAAAAATCTGATCAGGAGGGCTTTAAACTGAGTTATGTGGGGGAGGGAGGCAGCATTCTGGAAGGCAAAAGGGATGGAGAGAATCGTCAAAGTGGCATAGAGGGAACAAGGCAAACAGTGAAAGGACCCAAGAGTAGGAGGCAAAAAACCATGCAAAAGCAGCAAGTAAAGAGGACACATGGTCTTAGATGTCTCTACACTAATGCACAGAGTATGGGAAATAAGCAGGATGAACTTGAACTCCTAGCACAACAAAGCAAATATGATATAATAGGCATCACTGAAACCTGGTGGGATGAGTCTCATGACTGGAATGTAGAAATAGAGGGATATAACCTTTTTAAGAGAAACAGGGCAAACAGGAAAGGAGGAGGAATAGCATTATATGTCAGGGATATTTATACCAGTGAAGAGATCCAGGAAGTCAATACTGGAAGCCAGGTGGAGAGTATCTGGATACAAATTAAAGGAGAGGGAAACAACAGGGATGTTACTGTGGGAGTCTACTACAGACCCCCGACTCATGCAGAGGAATTGGATGATGCCTTTCTAGAACAGATAATCACATACTCAGAAAGGAGAGATGTAGTAGTGATGGGTGACTTCAACTATCCTGATATTTGCTGGAAGTCAAACTCAGCCAAATCCTCAAGGTCTAGCAAATTCCTCACTTGCCTGGAAGACAATTTCATTGTCCAAAAGGTGGAAGAGGCAACAAGGGAGTCAGCTATTTTAGATCTTATCTTAATCAACAGGGAAGACCTAGTTGATGGGGTGCAAGTGGTTGGATCCTTAGGTGGAAGTGACCATGTTCTCCTGGAGCTTGTAATACAGTGGAAGGGAGAAGCTAGGCATAGTCAGACACGCACTCTAGACTTTAGGAGAGCTGATTTCAATAAACTTAGAGAAATACTGGGGGTGATCCCATGGTCAGGAATACTAAAAGAGAAGGGAGTTAAAGACGGATGGGAGTTTCTCAAAAAGGAGATACTGAAGGCACAATTTCAAACAGTTCCAATGAGGAAGAAAAATGGAAGATGTCTCAAGAAACCAGGATGGATGATTAAGGAACTTTCAACTGAGCTAAGTTTTAAACGGAACATGTATAAGAAATGGAAAAATGGAGAAATCACGAAAGAGGAATTCAAACAAATAGCCAGCACATGTAGGGGTAAAGTCAGAAAAGCTAAAGCGCAGAATGAACTCAGGCTTGCTAGAGAGGTTAAGAACAATAAAAAGGGCTTTTTTGGATATGTCCACAGCAAAAGGAAGAAGAAGGAAACAGTAGGGCCACTGCGTGCAGAAGATGGCAAAATGCTAACAGGGGACAGAGAAAAGGCAGAATTACTCAACACCTTCTTTGCTTCAGTCTTCTCAGAAAAGGCAAAGGGTGCTCAACCTAAGGATAATGGAGCAGAATACAGAATAGGGGAATTTCAGCACAGAATAAGTAAAGAGATAGTACGGGAATATCTGGTTAACCTAAATGAATAAATGAATGACCATATGAACTACACCCTAGAGTATTAAAAGAACTGGCAAATGTAATATCGGAACCACTGGCAATAATCTTTAAGAAATCCTGGAGAACAGAAGTCCCAGCAGACTGGAGGAGGGCAAACGTTGTCCTCATCTTCAAAAAGGGAAAAAAAGAGGATCCCAACAATTATCGTCCAGTTAGTCTGACATCAATTCCAGGAAAGATTCTAGAGCAGATCATTAAGCAGAGAGTCTGTGAACATTTAGAGGCCAATGCCATAATCACAAAAAGTCAACATGGGTTTCAGAGAAACAAGTCATGCCAAACGAACCTGATCTCTTTTTTTGATAAAATTACCAGCTTGGTAGATGAAGGGAATGCTGTGGATATAGTATACCTGGATTTCAGTAAGGCCTTTGACATGGTTCCCCATGACATTCTTGCAAACAAGCTTGCAAAATGTGTGATAGACAATTTAACTGTTACATGGATTTGTAATTGGTTGACCAGCCGAACTCAAAGGGTGCTCAACAATGGCTCCTTTTCATCCTGGAGAGAAGTGACCAGTGGGGTGCCACAGGTTTCTGTCCTGGGCCCAGTGCTATTCAATATCTTTATTAATGATTTGGATGACAGAATTGGGGGCATACTTATCAAATTTGCAGATGACACTAAACTAGGAGGAGTAGCTAATACCCCAGAGGACAGGATCAAAATTCAAAATGACCTGAATAGACTAGAAAGCTGGGCCAGTGCTAACAAAATGAAATTCAATGCGGAGAAATGTAAGGTTCTGCACTTAGGGCGGAAAAATGAAATGCACAGATATAGGATGGGGGACACCTGGCTGAATGAGACCACATGTGAAAGGGATCTAGGAGTCCAAGTAGACCATAAGCTGAACATGAGTCAACAGTGCGATGCGGCAGCTAAAAAGGCCAATGCTATTTTAGGCTGCATCAATAGAGGTATAGTGTCTAGATCAAGGGAAGTAATAGTGCCACTCTATTCTGCTTTGGTCAGACCCCACCTGGAATACTGCGTCCAGTTCTGGGCACCACAATTCAAAAAAGATGTGGAGAAACTGGAGCATGTCCAAAGGAGGGCAACTAAGATGGTGAAGGGTCTGGAATCCATGCCCTATGAGGAATGCCTTAGGGAGCTGGGGACGTTTAGCCTGGAGAAGAGAAGGTTAAGAGGTGATATGATAGCCCTGTTTAAATATTTGAAGGGATGTCATATTGAGGAGGGAGCAAGTTTGTTTTCTGCTGCTCCAGAGACTAGGACGTGGAACATTGGATACAAATTGCAGGAAAAAAGATTCCACCTCAACATTAGGAGGAACTTCCTGACAGTAAGGGCTGTTCGACAGTGGAACACACTCCCTTGGAATGTGGTGGAGTCTCCTTCCTTAGAGGTCTTTAAGCAGAGGCTGGATGGCCATCTGTCGGGGATGCTTTGATTTGGAGTTCCTGCATGGCAGGGGGTTGGACTGGATGGCCCTTGTGGTCTCTTCCAACTCTATGATTCTATGATTCTATTTGCTTTTAACCGGGTCCTTTCCTCCACTAATCGATCCGATGAGGATCGGAAGTCGATTTGAGTGTGAACGAGGGTCATATAGCCCGTGTCACACTTCGAATCAAAATGTAGTGGGAATGGGGCCTATTTCTGCCTATTAACAATAATGTACTTATCCAATTTGAGAATCCTTTTCTTGAGGAACTACTCTAAAATTTGGAAGACATGACCAAAATTTTTCAACTTTTTACTGTCACCAATTATTTGCTTTTTGAACCATCCATTATTTTATATTCCAGAGAAATGGACATAGTGTAGGGAATGGAAGCAAATCAATTATATAGATTATGGATTTATATATAGGATCGCAACCTAGATCTAAGTTACAAATTTGCAACCAATTAGAAGGTGTATCAATTCATTGGCTTCAGACTTTCTGGGTGACCCATTTCATCTCTAATATATCTGTTAGGGAATGTGGTACAAAAGCAGTAATCCCCTTTGAGGAGCTTAAATACTGTTAAAGGAGTCACATCTAAAATTTATGACTTCCACTCACAGTTGTCATAGAAGTACTAAAATAGTTTGAGAGAGGGATGTAAACATCAATATAAGTGAGCAAATGTGGAAACAAATATGGAATGAGTCTCCTGCATTCTGTCTCAGCATATATTAAGGAGCATATGATTAAGCTTTTACATAGATGGTGCTGTACCCCATGGCAGATAAATTGTATGTCAAAAGATTTAAGCTCAAAATACTGATTTGTCAGGAAAATTTAGGTTCTTACATGTATATGTTTAAAGAGAAATATCCAGTGATTGGTCTCTTAACACTTTTTTTGGGGGGGACCAATGAACTTGTCCAGAATAAAGAGCAAATTTGATTTTTTCTGTTTAGCAGCAAGATTAGAAATAGCACGTCACTGAAAAGATAGCAGTGGTCAGAAAGGATGACCATCCATGGTCGGAAAAAAAGACTTTCCTCCCTCTGATGCCGAGACAGTGGCAGTTGGGATGGATGGAAAGCCTTTCACTTGCTTCTGACCTAGGTATGATGGATCATCATTATCATCATCATTATCATCGTTACCATCATTGTCATCTACTTATTCAATGCTGAATATTGTGAATATGACTGATCTAGGTGTTTTTGGAAGAGGTTGTTCCCTCTGTTACTCTATGCCTAAATCTTCTGAATTTTGGTGTGTGTGCTTTTCCCTATGGCCCCAAACAGATGCGTTCCTCTGGGCAGCCATGAGTCCTGAGGTGTAAGAGCACATCCACACTACCCCATGTGCACATCCAACAGGATAGTTTGGGAGTTGTAAATAAGAAACTTTAACATCTCCAAAGTCAGGAAGACAGGCAATTGAGGCAGGATGCTTTGCTGGACAAGCCAGATAAGGCTGAATTACAACCCCATTTTTCACCCTGACATTGCTAGACCAAGCCATCCTTTACAATGCAGATTTGATTTCCTTTGATGTAGGACAAACACCTTTGCCTTCAGGCTAGTTTTTGCTTATAAAAGATCCCCAAAATTCTTAGTCAATGGACTAGTTGGAAGGTATGGGAACACTCCATCACTGTGAACTCTGACTGGTCCTGGTACATCCATTCTCTGCTTTGCTCACCTGAAAGGTTGTATCCAATGCTACCTCCCTCACAGTTGGATCCGGAGTCAAGCCTTATCTTCTGTAGGTATTGGCATTAGTTCAGCCTCAAGCTATTCCAAGCTAGTTCCTGATTTCCTTAGCCTTGTTATGTAAGAGTGAGTGAATGTTGATTGTTGTGTGATTCTCTCTCTCTCTCTCTCTCTCTCTCTCTCTCTCACACACACACACACACACACACACCGCATTAATAAAAGAAACACCTCATTCAGAGAATTCTGCTTCTGCAATATTCTTTTGATCTCTTTTATTTCAGTATATATAAGTGAAACAGTCTCAAGGGTCCTTGTAGCAGACCCAATAAATTGAGCTAAATAAAATTTCCCTAGAAATAATTAAATAAATAAATCTTGGGTTTAGACACATGGCCCCATCCCCAGGATATCTCATTATGTATAATACATAATATAATAATGCAAATACAGGTATTCTAAAATTTTAAAAAAATCCAAAATCCAAAACACTTCTGGTCCCAAGCATTTTGGATAAGGGAGACTTGACCTGTATAGTTTGGGTTGCAAATGTCAATGTGGCTATTTAAAAGATATGGAGATTTCAGCCAAGTGGAGATAAATTATGTACCTAAACTGAGGGCTATTTGAACATTGCTCAATCTGTATCTTCAGTGGAACAAATATCAGCCCTTACTGTGAATTGCTTTAACTAACTTATTATTAAATAGAGAAGGGTCAGTGTAGGATTTAGTTACATCGATTAATCGAGTTTATTCCCTAAACATCAAGCAGTCTTTCATTTCCATGTGTGGCATCACCAAGCCAGCCTTTAAATAATCTGTGTCCAAGATCTATGTTCAGTCCCTTTACAAGTTAGATATTAAAGTGGTTTAGAAAGAAGACACTCCAGGAGACACTATCTCCCGTTTTTCAAATATCCCTGCTTAATAGAAGTAAAATAATTTGGCTGGAAAAGAGAGTACTAGTTTCATTTATCTATAATAAGGGAATAACACCATCAACAATGTGTTGATTTTCTTTTACTGTAAGCCACTTTGAGGATCTGGCGTCAGGCTGAAAAGAGTTAAGTCAATAAACAGGTACTGGTGTTATCTCACTATAATCAAACATTCCTCATGGTACACCTGATAATCACATATGACATCCCATTACAACATTGCTATATCTATATGTCTGAAGATTTACAAATTGTTGAGGTTTACAACTTCTCTGGAAAAATACTTCTAGCCAATGAATCATATTGGTTTATTGGATTCTCTTTTCACTAGTAGTGTGTGTTTGTATGTGTGTGTGTGTGTGTGTGTGTGTGTGTAAGAGACAATCTCTTTGTTGAATTTCTTATTGCAAGTAGATACCCTGAAACTGTAAAAAGAAAGAAGTGAGACCTTTTCTTACCCTGAAAAGCAGATGAGAAAGAAATACATTAAATTAGAAAATGCAAAAAATAAATAAAAAAATGTAAATGATGTCTTTAACTTCTTGTGCCATTTTTAAAAACTTGCCTTTAATTTGTTTTTTGTGATTTGTCTGGTAGATTTCCCTTATGTGTTCCCTGCCATCTTTTATGTTACTTTTGCACAGACTGTGTTATTTAATTCAGACACGGAAAAACATTCAATGTTTTTAATCCTAAGCATTGTTATTTGATATCAATAGCTTGCCTGTGATTTAAAAAAAAACAGGGTATATTTTTGGCAACTGAGGAATATCAACTGCTCGAGGGTCCAAAATAGATGTCATATGATACCAATAATAGTGAACTGTAACTTAGCAGATGTGTGAACTTACACAAAGGGCAAACCAAAATGGAGGGCAGTACGATACTCTATGCTTTCAATAACATTTATTTTGCCATTTTTGCTTTGTTTTGTTTCAAACTCTTAATCAAAATCTCTTTGGCTTTACTAACCCATTTCTATATTGTGAAAGGGAACAGGAAAGAGGCTGCCAGGATAGCTGAAGAAATCTATGGAATAGCCCCAGGTAAAATTCTTATACACACATAGATTATATTTAGTAGCTCAGATATAGTATGCTTCAGGTACAGAAATGTTGTTTAATGATTCTGTTATCATACTTGAGGTTGAAAATCCTATTAACCATCCACATGCCTTTGCAACTAGAACTGTGAGTTAAAAGTTTAAGTCAATTTATAAAAAGTGGGAAATATGCACTTTAATGAAGACTTTATTATATTTGGGTTAGAAATACTGTTATGAGTGCTTGTTTTTAATAACAGTTCTGCAGCAATGTAACTTTTAAAAATGTCCTTATTTGTTTCAAACAGTCTTGTATTACATAACCAGAGTGCAGGGATGCAAAAGATTTAGAATATGAAAGAAGACACTTGAGAAAAGTTCAGTGCCTGCTTAAACAATTGTCCATTGTAGCTTGGCTTGGTGCAATTCCTTCTGCTTGTCCCTGCTCTCTGGGTCAGAGAGTCTGTTTACAATTTTCCTACAAGTGGGTGGCACCAGAGGGGTGGGTATGTATGATGGCCTTCCAGTGGACTTTCAACCCCAGCCTTTTATGAGTCATCTATTTAAAGCCCTAAATCCAATTACTAATCCCAACTAAGGGTGTATCCACACTGCAGAATTAAAGCAGTTTGACAGCGCTTCAGCTACCATGAGTGACTCTATCCTACAGAATCCTGGGATTTGTAGCCTGGTCTGTCAGAGAGGATTTGGTCCACATGCAGCCGATAGATTATATTCTCTTCATTATTGAAATAAAATATTTTTCTCTGTCTGTTAGGTTATTAAAAATTCACATCTGAGTGCAGATGGCCCAAACTGATTGTGTTGTCTAATGGGACTGAACGGAAAACAGTACTAAAGCCTTGGAAACAAATCATTAGCTACTTTGGGTAACTCCCAAATAAGCTCTGAATTTTGGGGAGAGGACATTTTCCACCTGTAGAATGCACATTTATGAATTCACTTGGGCCAAACATAATATTTAGATTTAGATCCTGAACATTTTCTTCTGAGTTGAGGGCTCAGCTAACTTTGGCTTTTCCCACATAATTGTTGTGTTTGCTTCATCTTGCATATGTGAAACAAATTTTAAAGACTGTAAGACCATAAAGACAGTAAGTGGTGCCAGTCAGAATTATGGTTGAACTCACAAATCACATAATAAACTCAGGTAACAACACTGTCTAGATTTTCTAGTGATGCTAAATCATTCTGTCTATAGGATAGTCTGCAGTCCTACCAGTCTCTTCATGTTTTAAGGCAATATGTGGCCATTTTAAAATACACCAGTTTGTCTCACTGAAGTCCTTTTTATTTTTACACACGCACACACACACACACACACGATTTTTTCATTCAAATAAATTTTTAAACCTTCAAATTAAACATGCACACACACAAAGATGTCAGCTATCTACCATCTTTTTGTCTGCTCTGTTCCTTCTTGCATCTCTGTCTATACAGTATCATCTTTCAAAACAGAGTCCTCCTGACTACTTCACTTCTGCCCCAATTAGATTATAGGTTCACGATTACTGTTAAGCTTTAAAGCAACACCATTTAAAAGAAGAGCCAGACGAGCGAGACCTACTTTCAGGACCTTTTAAAAAGCTTTTTCCCCCTGGAATGCCTTCAGTACCTGAAGAAGTAAGAGATGCAGTTTATGGGAATTACATTTGTCATATGTTTCAGGGAGGTATGTTTTCATAGAAATGTTTTATGAAAAGAAATTAGGTGGCCATGTGTATGAAGGTTGTTCTTACAGCAATACGGCATGCACAGTTATTTATAGGTTGGAAATGTTCTTGTTTTCACTGTTATATTTAAACTATCATATGTTGCACTAATGTGTAGTTTAGCACACCCCTTGTTTACAGTGTCACCACTAAGGTAATGTTTGCTTTTTTGATCTTAATGGCTTAAGAGCATAAAGATATTTGAACAGAGAGCTTCAGACTCCAGTTACTTCAAGCTGAAGCTGCATCAATTAAGGGCAAAACTGAACATAGATTTTTGCTTAATGTGATCTACATTTGGCTCCGACTGATCAGTGTTACCACAAAAAGAAGGCATCAATTTACAGGGCAATCCTAGGCATGTTTACTCAGAAGTAAATCACAGTGGGTTTGACTCCTCCTGCATTCAAAGGATTTCAGCATTCATGTTTCAGCAGAAGCATATTTTAACGTATTGTCCTAATATAAGCATTTACTGTATTTATTAATTTAAAGTAATGTACACATTTTACTTACATATTTTACTTCACGTATGCATTTTACCAATTGAGAATTTTTCAGCTGTACTCACTTTTAGTCTGTACATTTTACAATGTGTGCATTATTCTGTGTGTACTTTATGCCATCAAAATGCCAAATAAGTTTCTTAGGTGTGAAGATTCTTTAAGTGAGGCATGCTTTTCTGTTGGATATTAAGGTTTGAAATTCTATCACTTAAATTAATCTGTTGAACCCATGAAAATGTTTAGCCCTCCTCTGGGGCAGTAGGCGGCTTCCATGTAAAATTTATGGCAAATCTGCTAAGACTTTTATTCCAGCCTTTCAAATGGCTAAACACTATCCCCCAGATAGCTTCAACACCTTGGATAGCTTCTGTCAAATCATGAATAAAAGCCAGAGCAGATTTCTATGGAAGCCCCCTGTCAAATCCAGCAGTATACCATGTACAGAAACTCAGGTTTCAGCAGTTAAAATGCAGAAAACATTTATTGACTATAAATGCAGTCAATTGACTGTCATTGTCAAACTAAACAGCAAGTATTATTACTACCTAATTAAACTGTATACAGTTTCAAATTCCTGGTGGGCTTAATTTTCTTTCATTAAAATTAATAAACATATTTCTCCCTCTTGTTCTCATGTAGCTCCTTCTTTGTTGTTACAGTAAGATTCTGGTTTGTTCTTTTGGTTTCAGCTAGTGGAGCTAAATAACTGAAAGTGAATTTTATTTAACCCTGTAAGATTTATGAATGGAATCTGGTAGTAGACTGATGTCAACAGTTTATTTAATGAAATAGTTCTGGGTAGATTCTGTATTGAAAGCCCAGGGTTCCACACCAAACAAAGAATTAAAACAACATTATAGAGAATACTTTTAAAAAAAACCCAAGATGTGGCAGCAATTGGACAACAAAAGTCAACGACATACATAAAAGATATGGAGCAAACAATGGGGCAGTACAGACCGCCCTTTTGGGACGGTCTGCAGCCGCCCCTTTAAGTGGCGGGATGGGGCCAGGATTGCCTCACCGGCATCCCCAGAGGCCCCATCCCGCCACTTCTCCAGGCCACAGAGAAGCAGCAAATTGACACTTCTCTATGGCCTGAAAGCAGGATGCAGCAGCAGGCGCCCTGGGCACCCACTGCACCCCACAACCGACAGCAGTTCCGAGGGGAGAAAAGGGCCACCGCCGCAGCCCCTTTCCCTTCGGGGTCCTTGGCGTGGCTGTCTAAAGGCTGTGCCAAGGACCATGCACAAAAAAGGAGCTCGGTTTTCGAGCTCCTTATAGCACCGCAGATAGGGCGCCATTACGTCAGGCGCATGCAGCCATGATGTTTTGATGGTGCACCCATATGGACACTGCCATTTTAAAATGGTGGCACCCATATGCGTTAGGGTTAGGGAGGGTGTAGATGCTGCACCCTCCCTAACCCTAATCGCGCCATACAGACAGCCCTTTTGGACCATCTGTATCAGCCCACTGTTTCCAAACTATGTATATCACAATTGTTCTTAGCATCTTATTCATGTGTTTTAGCTGTTGTACCAATAGAACAAGTCAAGATATTTTGGATCATGGCTCAAAAGCTTTGCACATGCTTAACTTCAAATCACTACAAACTTACAACATTTTCTATGTTTAAGGGCCTGTATGCATGGGCCAAATGGCCTATATTATCCTTGGCCTAGTGTTGTCCTTCATTAGCCCTGGACTGGGATCAATTAGTCTGGACTATTTTCCATTAGGCTTTATAGTCACTTCTGATGACAATACATTCTGCTTATTTTTAAATTTCTTTCTTTTAGCCTTCAAAGTTCTGGCACAAACAGTAGGAGTAAGCCAGTAACAGGTTCCCCCTTGCTAAAACCTAGGGGGAGAAACAGGCTAGACGTTGAATTTTGAGGCATGGATATCATTGGGGAAGGGGGAGGGGGTGAAACAAGAATTCCTTTGCCATTAGGAGTCAAAGATAGACCATACCTAGATTAGTTTATATTCTTAATGTTATTTATGTATTTGGTTGGTTCTTAGAATCAAAGAATCACTGAGCTGGAAGAGACCACAAGGGCCATGCCATGCAGAAACAAACAGTCAAAACACTTCCCAAATGATGGCTGTCCTGCTTTTGTTTAAAAACCACCAAAGAAGGAGACTCCATCATACTCTGAGGGAGTATTTTCCACTATCAAACAGCTCCTACTGTCAGGATGTTCCTTCTAATGTTGAGGTGGAATCTCTTTTCCTGTAGTTTGAATCCATTGCTCCATGTTTTGTTCTCTGGAGCAGCAGAAAACAAACTTGCTCCATCTTCAGCATGACACCTTTTCAAATATTAAAACATGACTGTCATGTCACCTCTTAACCTTCTCTTCTCCAGGCTAAACCTATCCAGCTCCCTAAGCCACCCCTTCATAGGACATGGTTTCCAGAAATACCATTAAAAATACCATTTTGATTGCCCTCCTCTAGACACATATCACCCTGTCAATATCCTTCTTGTGGTGCCGAAAAATGGACACAGTATTCCACCAAAGCAGAACAGAGTGGCACTATTACTTCCCTTGAACTAGACTCTATATTCCTGTAGTATTATATTACTATAATGTTATAGTGTTAGTGTTCTTTATTACAGATATAAGTATTTTTATACAGTGCTTCAGTCATCCTTTTAAAGCAATTTATATTTTAAAGAGCTATCTTGCAATGTAGTATACTACTATTCCCAGGTTAAAGGGGAGAGATTAGCATGAGTAAATGGAAGACATGTGAGACTGTGAATTGAGTCTAAAGATGGAATTAGGTGGAAAACACATGAAAATGACAGTTTTGTGTCGAATTCCTCTCTACTGCAGTAAAGTTTAGGATCATTTATATGTCAGGGCAGTATATCTGCTCTCTCTCTCTTTCTTTCACACACAACATACACACACACACACACACCATAATCAAAAACTGCCAAGTTGAGGCAAGGACTACATATTATACAGAGGAAAGGTAAGACTTGAGGGTGCTATTTGCCTTCCAAAATTGCCAAAACAACATCATCTCATAAAGAAAATCTGACAATATATTTGCTTCTCTACATTTCTGTTTGTTAGAATTATTTTACGCAATCTTATTTCATAGGCTCATGGGCAGATAGATCTCCGCTTCATGAAGCTGCATTTCAAGGGCGCCTACTGTCTTTGAAAACCTTGATAGCACAGGTAAGAACTCTGAAGCTTAATGAAACTTTTTTTAAACAAATACTCCAAATATCATATTACAAACTACACAAATGAATAAAATGTGAAATGTGCTAATACAAGGTTAACTGAGCAGTGCTTGCCACCCCACAAACACTTCATGTAGTCTCCATCTTCTTGTTTAAATTCTTGAGATTAAGTAAAAATTGAGTATAAAGTTGTATTTACTAGAAAGTTCTAAATCAAGTAACTAAGAGGGTATACAGACGGGCTGCTAAATGCCACCCCTGTATGCCCTGGATCGGTGCCGCAGCAGCCACATGCTGCAGCACAGATCCTTGCCCCAAAGGAAGCTGCTCTGAGCAACTTCCTTGAAGGGGCATCATTGGTGCGCTATCGCGCTATCATGATCCCCTTCT
Organism: Urosaurus nigricauda; assembly: GCA_034509955.1. Lineage (NCBI taxonomy): Eukaryota > Metazoa > Chordata > Lepidosauria > Squamata > Phrynosomatidae > Urosaurus > Urosaurus nigricauda. Next base: position 92,154,525 of record JAOEGL010000003.1, read on the forward strand.
AGCCAGTACCATTTGGGTGCTGCAAACGGCATGCACCATCATGGCACGTGCCGTCTGAACAGGCACGTGCCAAGATGCTGCCCAGGCAGCAGACTAGGGTTTCTGAGCATGTAAACACTCAGCCTTATCTAGCCCTAGTCTGCATACAGGCCAGCATAAAGGGCCAGTCTATACAACCCCTAAATTGTGCAATCTTATACTAAAGAACCTGGTTGTCCCAGTGAATTCAGGCTTACATAAGCATGAATATGCTTAGGATTGCATTGTCATAACTTCTACAATTTCTGGATTAGTGTTGTTACTGATTAATTGTCAGTGGTCACTGACATCATAAATGATGATGTTTGAAAATATTTTTGTAATATCTCTGTAAAATGTTCTTAGGTATCACAATAGTTTTGCTTCTGCAATTTATTCACTTGCTTTGTTGTACTAACCTTTATTCACATGAGTAAAAACAAATAATGTTGTTATTGTTATTTTGCTTCTAAAATTTAATGTATAATTTCAACTAAATATTTAAGCAAAATGGAATCCTTTTCGAGATTTGTTTCAGGAATACACTATGGTGAAATTATTGGCCAGCATCCTGCTGGTAAATCCTAACTAGAGTAGACCCATTTAATCAATAGTTTAAATGTGAGTCAACACATAGGTAAATCCCATTGATTCAATGAGTCTACCTTTTTCAGGATTTTAAGCCATTATTGCAATGGAGAGCAGGAGAAAAAGTCCTCTAGATGGTAGCTATGTAAGCAGCACATAACAATCAAACTTTTCAAAATACAGCATATTTACAATATTAAAAAATGTATTATTTTTCTGAAGCATATAATTTTTCAATTCTCCACAGTCTTTGGTCACACTCTGCACACATATCTGCACTCATGGACACCTTTGCTAATTTGTATTTGCCTGTCTTTACACAGGTTCACCACAATACCACCCACCCCCCCTGGGAAAAACTAAGCCCACTGACTAACACAAAATATCCACCACATTGTTTCACTTATTCACCAGATATCCAGTCATTTAAACTTTCCATCATAGCAAGTATAGCTATAAATAGATTCACACTGGTGAGCAGATTTCATTGTAGAATAATTTGCGGTGTTAAATTTTCTCTTCTTTGCTCTATCTTTCCCTGTTCTTCCCCCAAAGAGCTCAGAATGTTGTTCATTACCCTGCCCCTAGATTTTATCCTCATAGAAATTCTATGGGGCAGGTAAAGCAGAGAGACAGTGACTGGTCCATGTGTTAAACCTCTTGGATTAAAGTTACCATCAAAAAGAAAACTATATACAGTAACCATTGGGATTATGTTTTCATGAGAAATTTTACTGAACTATAGATATGACCCTATCTAGGGTTTTCTTGGCAAAATTTCTTCAAAGGGGGTTTGAGCTTGCCTTCTTCTAAGGCTCAGGGAATGTGACTTGTCCTTCTCCAAGGTCACTCCATGGGTTTCTATGGCCAAGCAAGGATTTGAACCCTGGTCTCCCAGGGTCCTAGCCTAGCACTGCTCAAACTGCTGTACTATGCTGGTGCTCTATGATCACAATATACAGCATTTTATTTAAACCTAGAGTAAAATTGAGTTGCAATAATGCTTTTTATTTGGAAAACTTGCATGACTTTCTTCTGAATTCTAGGGATTCAATGTGAACATTGTTACAATAGATCGTGTTTCTGCCCTACACGAGGCATGCCTGGGTGGCCATGTTGCTTGTGCAAAAGTGTTACTGGAACATGGTGCTCGTGTGAGTACTACTACAGTATGCATCACTTTTCAGTATGATGAGATATGCTTTTTCAAAGGGCACCGAGCAGGGGGATTCATTATATACTAATGGGAATGTCATCATCAAAGGTGAAGTATCCAATATCTTAACTTTACATTTATACAGATGATAGGAAGCATGAAATTTATGGAGATTATCACACCAACAAAATAATAATAATAATAATAATAATAATAAGAGCATAGCAGTTTTCTGGGAATAAGAAGCTGTGTCAGAATTTCTCTTTATTCATGGGATAATCATGACGTTGCATGATAATCATCATGTTACCACATGGTATTGATGGGAGCATACTGCTATGCTCCCATCTTTTTTGCCAGTATGATAAACTTCTATGATGCAGCCACATTTTGCTGGAGTATAGGCTGGAATTTGGTATCAGCTACTTAGCTAAGCATATGATGGAAGAACAGAAATGTTATTCACCTGTGGTCTAATTGCATGCAGCTGATGCCCTGTAAAGTAGGTTTAGCGGAGAGTTATGATCACACAGGGTCTTACCATCTGCCACTCGCCACAGAAATGTTCGGAAAGCTCGCGTGTATGAATGCCTGGAGTGTTTCCCCAGCATAATAAAACTGTCAAGCTCCCTTTAGCGTCATGGAATTGTTCAGGGAGAGTGACTTTCCTCTGAATGGAAACTTTGCATTAAGAGGAAAGTCACTCTCCCTGAACAATTCCATGATGCTAGAGGGATCTGATGATCCCATCATGCTAAGGAAGCATGCCAGGTGTTCATAGACGCATGCTTCCCTGATGTTTCAGTGGTGATTGGCAGATGGTAAGACCCTGTGTGATAATCTTCACAACCATGACTAAGTAGTAATCATGAATATGAAACAAGTGACCAAGATTTACTCATCCATTACAGTTTCATATTCATGATAGCTACTTAGTCCTGATTATGACACTAGTGCCACAATTGCAACTCCTTCCAAACCTACTTTACTGGGCTTCTTCAAAATGTTGAAAAAGAAGGCAACCATGAAAGAGTACCTTTCCTATAAATATAAAGCTAAAACATTTCTGTCATTGTAGTTTAGAAATAAAGGTAATCAAGTAGGAGGTGAGCAAGATAGGGATTTAAAACATGTGGCAAAACTGAAGAGAAATATGTCTTTCTTTTTCTATATGGGAGAGAGTAATCTGAAAAAGTCCAACCTGTGAATATACCTGTAATAAAAATGAAATCACTGTCACATAAAGAGGCAATGGCCCCTGACAGGCTACAAAAGGAAAGGAATTCATGGAAGATAATCCATCAATGTCTGTCTTTTAGCTGTGATAGCTAACTGGAATTAAAGCCAGTGTACCTTTCAATATCAAATGCATGCTAGAGAGAATTAATTTTGCTTGCGGGTATCCAAGAAGCTGTCTCAAGAAAAAAGTTGTTTATGAGATAGATCTCTCTGGTAGTCTGGCAGGACTCTTCCTGGCAAAAAAACCAAATCAAAACAAGAACCCCTTAGCTTTTTGCCACTTTTTTTAGGAACAAAAGAAAAACTAAATATTTGCACGATAAAAAAACTTAATATTTTTTAAGACAACACTTATTATCAGCTCTGACCTAATGCTGGTCTCCCAAATGTTTGCATTTTATAGCTACAAGTTTATTTTTTAAAATTTAATTTATATCTCACCTTTCTTCCTGCATAGGACCAAAGCATTGGCATCCTTGTGCTTGGTGTCACCTGATGTAGGTGAAGTGGCGGGGGGGGGGGCTGCCCCACCACTTCCTCCCCCGATGCCTTACTGATTGGTAGTGGTGCTGTGGCCTCTGACAGTGATTTGGGATCCAGCGTAGCTGCTTGAGCTACTGCTAGGGTGGTGGTGGTGCAGCGCTCGACATCCATTTGGGGTCTCATGTGGATACCGGGCAAGCAAGAATGGTACACAATGCCTTTTCTTGCTTGCCAAGCTACTGTGCCAGTCCCACTGGGTGTATACCCCCCTGGGGTGTCACCTATTGTGGTCTGCACTTTTGCACCCTCTTAGTGATGTCACTGCATCAAAGTCATCTTGCATCAGAGAGCCCTGGGGTATAAAAGTGATCCTGGACCCATCTCTTCTCTAACATATGGCTCTGTGTATTTGGCAAGGCTGCTGAAGAAGGCTGAGACGTCTTACCCACATGACATATCCTACTGAGTTTCACTTTCCTTCACACTCTCTGTGGCCAGCATGACAAGAGTTATTTATAGCACACCTCTCTGACCATTCTCCTGTAACTAAGATACTGATCAATTTAACAGAGGAATTGTTAATGTAACTTAACTAACTGCAATATATTAATAAACTTGTGTCTAAAATAAAGCAAGTTCTTGAGAGTTCATTAATGCAATGTGCTTGGATCTCTAATGGCATCCATTCTTTGCCCAGTTCTGACTTAGATCTATGTTGTAGGTCAATGCAGCCACTATAGATGGGATCACACCTCTGTTTAATGCTTGCTGTAGTGGCAGTGCAGCTTGTGTCAACATGTTGCTTGAATATGGTGCCAGGCCACAGCTGGAGAATCACTTCACTTCACCAATTCATGAATCTGTCAAAAGAGGTAACAACAAAATTCTGAATGATTATAGTAAGAAACCAGAATTTTGGATTTTTTACATAGCAGGGACAACCTCCTGTGTTCTCCTAAAGATTATGCCATGCTATCCTTGTTTGCAACACCTAGCTGTGTTTTATTTTGCAAAATCCCTTGACATATAGGCTATAGGCCACCAGGCAGCTATGACACTGGGCTGCCTTCTCTCTTTCAGGTATCGTGCAAATATGTGCTCAGGAAAGTCTGATGATACAGGCCTAAAGAGTGTCTCTTGCAGCACTATAGTTCAACAAGTTCATCTCCAATCTGTCTTTACACAGGCCACAGAGAGTGTATGGAGATCCTTTTAGCCAATAATGTAGATATGGACCAAGAACATCCACAGCATGGAACACCACTTTATGTGGCCTGTGTGCATCAGAGGACGGATTGTGTCAAGAAACTTTTGGAACTAGGTATGTGCGTTTTGGGGATGGACATTCATGTGTATCACCTTAGGACAGTTCTCATTCTTTGATTTTATTTTTCTCATTAGGAAATGGCTATTGTTCTCCTTTTCCTCTTTTTGTGTGTGAAGCATGTGTGTTGTATGCCTGTTTACATATATACATGCCTATCTAACATCTTTCAACCATTTAAAAGATAGAAGTCCTATACATGTCTGGAGACAATGGAGATTATCACACTCAGATGGGATAAGGTCGGGATCACTCTCCCATCCTTATCCCGTTGATGGGGAGGATTGTGCGAAAGCCTTTCATATTGTACGTGCTAATCTTGTCATTATCTTGTCATTGAAATGGCACTACATTAATGCAAATTCCCGTTAATGCAAAATGCCAGGGCAATTCCACTTCAATGACAGGATCAGTGCAAAGTCATTTGGTAGGCTTTCATATGATTACTGCTACTTGTGCTTCACATGAGAAGGATGGTACTGTACAGTCATTTCCCTTCCCCCATGTGATAATCTCCAAAGATGTTTAAAACAAGTCTCTTTTAATCAAAACATTTAGTTTACAGCATTTGATACAGTATATATTTGGTTTAGAATGAACAGCTTTTGAATGTCGCTTCTCATGTTGCCACCATTTGACACCTGTTCTTCCCTCAGTTAAAGCTTTAACACTAAGATGCTTTTGATTTTGTTGTTATTATTATATACCTTCAAGTTAACTCTGACTTACAGCAACCCTATCAGAGAGGTTTCTTTGCAAGACTTAGTCATATAGGAGGTTTCCCTTTGCCTCCGAGGATAACAGAGTGTGACTCAACCAAGGTCACCCAGTGGGTTTCCATAGCTAAGGGGGGGGGGGGGATTCAAACTCTTGTCTCCCAGAGTCCTAGTCTAAGACCCAAGCCACTATGCCACCTGTAAATAGTTATTTAACAACAGCAATAAGGGACAAACTCAATATAGAAATTCAATTTTCAGTTTGCTTCATTGTGCATGATTTTAATCTCGACACATTTTTCCCAGGAGCTAGTGTTGACCTGGGTAAGCAGCTGGATACCCCACTTCATGCAGCAGCTAGAAAATCTAGTGTGGAAATTATCAACTTGTTAACAGACTATGGGGCCAACTTGAAGTGCAGAAATTCTGAATATAAATGTGCCCTTGATCTTGCTGCACCAAATAGTTCTGTTGAACGAGCACTATTGCTTCGGGAAGGTAAGGTTCAAAGGCTTCCCTTCATCTTCTTCCTTGCAAATGGCTAAGCTTTATTATTGTTTAAATGAATTATTATGTTTTGTTTGGTTGCATAAATATCCGTGACTAGCCATTAAAGGGTTTGACCCAATCAGATCAGGCTTGCACAGATTAGGAGGTAGGGAAAGTATATGTCTGAAAATTGAGGAAACTATTCTTGTAGTGTTTTGAATCTCTGGAAGCATGTATTAAGCATGATGTTTGGTCCTCCCTAACGGGAAATGGCAAACTTTAGATTTCTTGATCTTGTTAACAGTGACTTGTTCAATGTTCATTGTAGGGTTCATCTATGTCAGAGGTGTACAATTGCCAGTGGCTTGGGGCTTGGCTCCTGCAGGATCTTGAAGGGGTTTATCTACACCTCCTTGTTATGTCCAACCCCCCCCCCCCAAAAAAAATTATTGGTTTACTTTCTGGTTAAAGACAGGCATCTCCTGAGCATAAGGGTGCGCCTACACTGTAGAAATAATGAAGGCTAACACTACTTTAACTGCCATGGCTCCATCTTACAGAATCCTGGGGTTTGTAGTTTTGTGAGACGCCAGCACTCTTTGGCAGAGAAAGGTAAAGACCTTGTAAAACTACAAATCCCAGGATTCCATAGGATGGAGCTACAGCACTTAAAGTGGTGTCAAACTGCATTATTTCTGCAGTGTAGATGCACCCTAAAATAGTCCCCAGTCAGAGGTGTGGAAGCATTTTTGTAAAAAAACCCAAATCAAATTAAAAAAAATGTTGCCCCCCTTCCCCTGAAACTGTGTGGAGGTTCAGATTTTAAAAATAATGTTGAAGGGTAGTTGTAGCCTAAAGGCTATTTTCTCTACCATGGATGTATAGCTGAAATTTTCACCCCCATCAACGCCTAGCCTAGATTTTAATAATCAAATTCATGTCATACTTAAATATGTGCTATGCTTATAGTAGTCCAACAGCTTCTTTATTGAACTAATTGAGAGATGGTAGCTGCAAATTTCCAGATGATTTTAGATTACACCTCCCACAGTTTCTCAAACTTGATTATGCTGGCTAGGGCTGGTGGAATAGATAGGCCAAAAATATCTGGAAGGTCAAGTCATGTATATGACCTGTACTTGACTAGGCTAGATTCACAATCCCAGGGTGAACTATCAGTATATTTTTTAAATTTAATATATATACTTTATTCTGAATTCCCACAACCCCTTAATTTTTTATTTTGCTGCAGGCCCTCCTCGACTTGTCCAGCTGTGTCGATTGTGCATCCGAAAGTGCTTGGGACGATCATGTCTTTATGTAGTCAACAAGCTACATCTTCCTGAACGACTTGAAGATTTTCTTTTGTTCCGATAACTTTATAGTTGTTTTAGTTTGTGTGTGTATGTGTGTTCAAAGTCAACTGTGAACTTAAGGCAACCCTGTGAACGTCATAAGGTTTTCCGAGGCAAGGAATACTTAGATGTGATTTTGCCATTTTGTACCTCTGCAATATAGCCTACAACGCCAGGTATTACTTGGTGAACTCCCACCCAAGAACTAACCAGAGCAAACTCTGCTTAGCATCCAAGATCAGATAGGATTGGGTACCTTTAGGGTATTTAGGCTGCTATTAGTTGTTTGTAGCCTGACCAAAAAGGGAAAGAGAAAAAGAAGAAACAGCAGAAAGATTGTTTACTTTTAAAATATTAAAGATTAAAATCAGCAAAAACAAAGACACCAGTTACTCTTTAACCTGTGTTTATTGCTATTAATACAGAAAAACTGAGGGTGACAGGTGTGAAAGCAAAGGGCTGGTAAAGATCTGCTTCTCTTAAAACTTTATCCTGAACCAAGCCAGCTTCCTTTAGTAATAATAACGAAATAGATATTAATTTTCATTACTCATAGGGAAAAGTTAGCTACACTGATTATGCACATTCATTGGGTAGCAACTAAAGTCATACTTCAAGTAAAAATTTATTTCAAATTAAATACTACAAACAGGAAAATGTAATTACAGTTAATATTAATATCTGTTGTGGCTTGAGGCATATTACTGTAACCACTATCCTGTAGCATCTAGCAATTTAACACCTTTACAGGCTTTTTAATGCCACATATGGTTATTAGAAATGTATTTTCCTAGAAGTGTATAAAGTTCTCTTTGGTCCAAAACACACTGCAGAAATAATCCAGTTTGAGACTGCTTCAACTGCCCTAGCTCAGTGCTATTGAATCCTGGGAATTGTAGTTTATTGTGGCACCAGAGCTCCCTGACATAGAAGACTAAATGTCTCACCAAACTACAAATCCCAGAATTCCCTAGCATTAAGCCAGGGCAGTTGAAGCAGTCTCAAACTGGATTATTTCTGCTGTGTGCTTTGGACCTAAAATACCTCTTGCTACTAGCACTACTTCCTTAAAAAGTGCTAAAAACAGATCATAATCAGGCTTGGGTTTTTTTTTTTTAGCCTAGTTCTTTTTTTTTAGCCTAGTTCTTTTGCATTGCAACCATGCTCCACCTTGAGCCACTAACTGGTATTGTCTCATGCCTCTTTTAGAGCGCTTTTAAAATTGTTCATTTAAAACACTGATCTGGAAAAATGTGTAGGAAAATATGCATTTTGTTCATTTGCTACCTCATCCAATATTTACAGCATCCATTTTATAAAACAGCAATCTTATTTAATAGTTAGCTATTTAGTTCCCATTAGTACTTTCACAATCATTTTTATATGAAAGAAGTGACAAGTGGGGTCCCACAGGGCTCTGTCCTGGGCCCAGTGCTATTCAACATCTTTATTAATGACTTGGATGACAGTATCGAGAGCCTAGTTATCAAATTTGCTGATGACACAAAATTGGGAGGAGTAGCTAATACCCCAAAGGACAGGATCAAAATTCAAAATGACCTGAATAGACTAGAAAGCTGGGCCAAAGCTAACAAAATGAAATTTAACACAGAGAAATGTAAGGTCCTACACATAGGGCGGAAAAATGAAATGCACAGATATAGGATGGGGGACACCTGGCTGAATGAGACAACATGTGAAAGGGATCTAGGTGTCCAAGTAGACCACAAGTTGAACATGAGTCAACAGTGTGATGCAGCAGCTAAAAAGGCCAATGCAATTTTAGGTTGCATCAATAGAAGTATAGTGTCTAGATCAAGGGAAGTAATAGTGCCACTCTATTCTGCTTTGGTCAGGCCCCACCTGGAATACTGTGTCCAGTTCTGGGCACCACAATTCAAAAAGGATGTGGAGAAACTGGAGCATGTCCAAAGGAGGGCGACTAAAATGGTGAAGGGTCTGGAAACCATGCCCTATGAGGAACGCCTTAGGGAGCTGGGGATGTTTAGCCTGGAGAAGAGAAGGTTAAGAGGTGATATGATAGCTCTGTTTAAATATTTGAAAGGTTGTCACATTGAGGAGGGAGCAAGCTTGTTTTCTGCTGCTCCAGAGAACAGGACTCGGAACAACGGATGCAAACTGCAGGAAAAGAGATTCCACCTCAACATTAGGAGGAACTTCCTGACAGTAAGGGCTGTTCGACAGTGGAACACACTCCCTCGGAGGGTGGTGGAGTCACCTTCCTTGGAGGTTTTTAAGCAGAGGCTGGATGGCCATCTGTCGGGTATGCTTTGATTGGGAGTTCCTGCATGGCAGGGGGTTGGACTGGATGGCCCTTGTGGTCTCTTCCAACTCTAAATTTCTATGATTCTATGATTCTATGAAAATTTTATCTAGTCAGCATCCTAGCTCACAGCATTTGGACCAGCTGAGGTTTCCAAACAATTTCCACAGGCAATTCTATGGAAAGTGTGTTACAGTAATCCGATTGGAATGGAAACAAGGAATGTGTTATCATGGACAGATTTGACATCTCAAAGAATAGGCACACCAGTGCACTAGTTTTAACTGTGCAGATGTACTCCTGGCCAAAGCTGACACCTGGGCATCCAGGCTTAAATCTGAATCCAAGAGTAGACCTAAACTGCAATCCTCAGATTTTAGGAAGTGTGTAACACTATACAGCATAGGTTCACTCCCTCTTTTCTGATCTAAAACTCTCAAGGAGTTTATCGCACAGCCATTTTTTCCCAATCCAGGCACAGTGCAAGGGAAAAACAGGTGTTATTGCAAAGAAAAATACATACTTTGTTGCAGGGTAACCACCACAAGCCATTCCACAGCTGAGCTTAGCCAGCAGATTTTATGGGACAGAAAGCTTTTGTACTACCAACATCAGCAGGATAAGTGCGGCTGGGGGATGGCTTGTGGTCACCCTGCAGCAAAGTACGTATTTTGTGTGCAATAACACCCATTTTTTCCTGTTCAGTCCCGATCCTGTCTTGTGCCTGGATCAGGCAAAAATGTTTGTGCAATAAACTCCTAAGATGAGCTTCAGAATTCTTTTCATAACTCCTGTGTAGTTTACAGTAGCCCAATGTCGGCATCAGATCTAAAATAGGAGATCTATGACTTATCTATAACTTATTTGTTCTTTAACTGATATAGATCAGTTACTATCATCACTATCACCATCATCATTATCACCATCAACCTGCTAATTAAGCACAATTGTTGCTGTTGTTGTGCCTTTAAGTCATTTCTGACTTCTGGTGACCCTAAGGTGAATCTATCATGGGGTTTTCATGGCAAGTTTCTTCAGAGAGGGTTTGCCATTGCCATCCTCTGAGGCTGAGAGAGTGTGATTTGCTTAAGGTCACCCAATGGGATGAGATAACATCACCAATGGGTTGAGCTAAAATTCCATGGTTTCTTGTGACTTCAGGCTTTACTATCTGGTGTTGTTCTTGTGTTCTTCAAGTCATTTTCATGACCCTATGCTGATCCTAAAGCGAACCTATCACAGGTTTTTCTTGGTAAGAATTGTTCAGAAGAGGTTTGCCCCTGCCTTTCTCTGAGGGTCACTGAGAATGTGACCCTGCTGTAAAGAGGAAGAAGCAAACATGTCAGTGCTGCAATTACAACAGGCATACTGTTTGAAATAAAATAAACTAAGATTCATGGGAAATCACAACTTTTACTTTTTACAAAGATAAATGGTACCTGATCTGTAACAACTGAATGCAGTTATTTTCCTATCTGTGAAAAACTACCTGCTTGTGGAAGCTATATGTAATTTTCTTTGCCATTAAGAGCTAGATGTACTTACGTACTTATCTGTAAATAGCAGAATGCTCTCAGCTTGGACTCACATTTTGAATCCTGACCTCTTGACGGAGCTATCAATCATCTCAGCAAGGATTTGCTGATCTCTTTATGAAACTGTTGTTCAATTTGCCAAAAGATCTTCTTGTCAATGCACTAGCCTTTGTGGCATCTGAATGTCCAACTGGTCCAGTATAATTGAGTGCCAGTAAACTGCCCACTACTGTAGACTTAGCATGGCATTGGTCAGGAAACCATCTTTATTTGTAGCTAGCCCATTGGCCACTATGAATAAAATATCATTTGCTGCCTAAGTGATCCCTTAGGTTACATATTTTGGTAAGTGGAACAAATGGTAGGATTCTATAGAGGGAAATGGATTGCCTGCTGCTGCAGAAAAACAGGGACGGATATTTTGCAGATGAAAACTGAAACATGTGCCCAAGCAAGAGCCATGGTCAAGAGGGCAAAAGTTATTAATGAGAAAGAAAAGCTAAAGAAAGCTATTGTAGTTTGTTTTAGCCTGATTCCACAGACAAGGGCAAGATTATTCCCCTCCTTTTTTCCCTGTTGAGTTGAAAACTATGTCTTTTCGTAAAAAAAAAAAAAAAAAAGTAGGAGGAGAAAGAAACTGGCATATTTTAAAAGCAGCTGAAAATGTGGGATGACAGAGAGTTAATCGGGACTGTCCCTGCTAAACTGGAAAGCTGGAGGCTAGGAACATTGTACCTGAGACAGCTTGTTCAGATGGAATGAATGATGAATTTTAATAAAGCCTTGACAATTAATCAAAATAATCAAAATAATTTTGCTTTGGTGTTTCTTCCAATTCAGCATGGGCCAGGGATGTAATTCTTCACTAATTTCATTCTTGTACTGAGTAGTTTTAGCAGTTTCCTCCCTGTCGTGATAAAATTTCAATTTTTTTCAATTTTTCAAGGCTATTCACAGTTTGGGTCTCATTCTCCACAATGTTTGTATGTGGTATTAAGTAGCCTTAAGGAAAAGCTGTGCATCAGAGAGCTTTGATGGAGGAGAATAGGCAGGAAATCCAGGAGGAACAGTCAGAAAACTGCCATAGTCTGCCCCATCCTGCACATTTTTCACTTGTGAAAGTCGTCTTATTAGGCCATCTCTGCCACTAATACGAATAAAAACTAAAGTGGGAGTTGTCCATGTCGAGATGCATCCTGTCCCTCTAGTAACATGATGACTAAAAAGGAGACCAAAGGAGGGATGAGCTACAGGGCTAGGAGTGGAACTAATGCACAATAGTGAAGCCATCTCTAGTTCAAGAATGTATCCACTTGCACTTTCTTGCTTTATTCCATTTTACCACCACTCTGATACTTGGTGGCCTCCATCACTCAACTGGGTTTTCTGCGTTTCTGTCTCCCTTTGAGATGCTGAACTCTAAAGCCTCTGTCTACAGTCTCATTCATCATACAATAGCAATCTTTATATGTACTATGTAAGTATTCTGAGGGAACATGGAGGAAGAAGTGGGAGAGGAAGGGTAGAAATAACATTGCAATAAGCATAGTTTAAGCATAATTATGTGAATAGAGACTAATAATGATTTATACTCATCTACAATTTATGTATGCACAGGATCACTTCCAGCCATTGAGGGAATATTTTTATATTCTCACCAAGTGAGAACAGACCTTACGGCTGCATGCACTGTATATCCAGTGAACATGGAATAAGGGCAAGATTGCTATGTTACTCATGTTGGTGGAGCAAAATGTGGCTGAATGAAGCATTCCTGTCCACTGTTCTGATCATCCAGCCATGCCCCTTTCTAACACTCCATATCATTCTCCATGATTGGACTGCCTCACTGTTCCCTCTTAGGGGATGAGAGACACTTCTTAAGGGCATTTCCCCACCACTTCTACAAACCTTGAGCCTCTGCCACTCTGCTAATGTGCATGTAGGTGCTGTTATGGCTAAATAAGCTAGATAATGTGGATGAGTGTGGATGGGTGCTATTATGGCTAGATAAGCATTTACATTCTTGCCTAAACATCAAAGAGAATGGTAAATAGAACAGAAGGTAATAAAGCAGAGCTTAGAATAGAATTCAAAGCCATAGATAGAAAAATCAGTATGTGAAAGGATGCTGTAGCAATTTTGAGAATAACTGAAAGAAAGAAGCTAGTAGTATGAGATTTCGTAGACTATGGGGTTATCTATATGTTTTGTTTTGCAACGCGACTAATTACAACACACACAAACCAGACAGTCCAACACTGCATCAGGTTGAGGGAGGTGAAGAGTGCATGTATGGGGGGCCTCCACGATTATGCTTTGCCACTGTGCTCACCAATGCACCAACGCACTGTCCAGGCTCTGCATGGGACATGTAACTCTGTGGCCGATCATAAGAGTGGGTGTCCAATGGAATGGCATTTTGGAAGATTTTCAGACCAGTGCTTACTGTAGGGTAAGTACTGCTAAAATACCGCTAAAACATTTAGGACACTCATATGTCTGAAATCTTGATGTGCTTCCTAAAGGTCATAGAATCATCAGCTCACCTCCAGCATCCCTGCATCGATCAGGGAGAAACAATTTCCTATGAACGCAAAGTTTCTGTTCATAGGAAATTGCTGCTCCCTTAATGATGCAGGGACACTGCAGGCGAGCCGACAATTCCCTGACCCTTAGGAAGCACATCAGGCTTTCAGACACATGTGCTTCCTAAATGTTTTAGCAGTGTTTTACCAGGGCTTGCCCCACGATAAGCGATGGTCTGAAAATCTTCTTGGTGGGAGGAGGGAAGCAGTTAGCAATTGGTGGTGGCGTCTTTATGCGATGATACGCAAGCAGGCGGGAAAAAAAATATGGCGTGGCTTGACATTATGTAGTGCAGACAGCCCGTGGGTGTTTAGGCTACTTTCAGTGCGGGCAGTGCAGACAGAGGGATTTTGACTTGCCTTCAGATAATGCAAGATGGAGCTGCTTTTTCCTGCCTGTCTGCTCTGACCCATAGCCAGTCTAGTAAATCAATATGCAAAGGGATCTTGTAACACCTTTGAGACTAACTAAAAGGGGGAACCTGGTAACATGACCTTTGGTAGACTTGAGCCTACTTCCTCAGATGCTTGCTACTTCTCAGGAAGTAGGTTCAAGTCCAGGAAAGCTCATGGTTCTATCTTCGTCCTTTCAGTTAGTCTCAAAGGTGCTACAAGACCCCTTTGCACGCTGGTTTCTAGAGTCATAGTCCACCACTCCACCATGCTGGCTGATGTAATCAGTACAATGCAAAATAAGTGCAACAAATAATAAACCTCACAGTGCAAGAGGAAGACATTGGGATTCAAACGCCAAGTGTTCCTCCTCACTGTGCAGAAAACCTCAGACTTGGATCAAATCCAGGCCTCCAGGGTATGAATCCTGCTTCCCTGAGGATTGCCAGATAGCCTTACCTATTTCCCCATGATAGCACCGCCACTGATGGTTTCCCAGCTGTTTGTATAGTTGTTGTTTATTTTAAAAAATACTGTAAAAGGCTGAAATGCCTAAGGCTCTGCTGCCGGCAAAGAGGAGCTTGAAGCTAAAACATGCTGATACATCAGGTTTTCCCTTTTGCCTTCAGCACCCAACTTTTACTTTACAAGCTGGTAGAATTTGTCAGAGTTTATTGTGTACTGGCTCAGTCTTTGAGAGCGCCAGGTTATTGGCATAAGGAGGCAGCACAGTTGCTGCCTTGAGTCCCTATATTGGGAGAAATGCAGGATATAAGAAAATAATAATAATAATAATAATAATTTAATAAACAGGGGTAGGCACACCCATCTTCCAGCCAAGGGAGTGAGGGTAAAGAGGAGCTTGTGAATCCAAAACTTGCTTTACCATTCTGTTTGTTTTGTTGTTGTGTGTGCCTTCAAGTCGTTTCTGATTTATGACAACCCTATTACTGAGCAAGATTTGTTCAAGGGGGGGGGGGTGCCTTTGCATATCTCTGAGCCTGAGAGATTGTGACTTCTCCAAGGTCACTCAGTGGATTCCCATGATCGAGTGGAATTTGAACCTGTTCTCCAGAGCTGTAGTTTAATGCTCTAACCACTATACCGCACTGACTCCGCCATACTGTATGTGTGTGTGTGTGTGTTTGTTACACATTATATATACTTGCATGCACATACTGTGTGTGTCTCTCTCTGTGTGTATTTAGACACACACACACACACACATATGTTGTTATTATCTGCTTTCAAGTCATTTCTGACTTATGGTGACCCTAAGGCACACCTATCACAGGGTTTTCTTAGCAAGATTTATTTAGAGGAATAAATTGCCTTCCCTTGAAACTGAGAGAATGTGACTGACCCAAGGTTACCAAGTAAATTTCATGGCCTAACTGGGAATTAAACCCTGGTCTCCAGTCGCAGTCCAATGAGAAAGGCACTATGACACACTGGCTCCACATGACACTATACATAAATAATGTTTTCTGGACCTGGAAACTCTTACTCCTATACCAATCCAGATGTGTGAGGTTGTATTATGGATTTTAAGTGGCCCTGGAAAGGAATTATAGGGCCAAAATGTGCCATTGTTTGTGTAAGCTTGTAGTATACAAAAGAGGATGTGACAATTTGCTTTGGTAACTACGGTATACCCGTTCTGTCTCTTTGTCCTATTGCCTCTCTTTTGCACTGTGATACTTATGCTTTTATGGTACTTATTTTGCACTGCACTGATTAAATCATCCAAACGTTTTTGGCCTAAGTGTGTTTCAGAGCACAGGAACAAATTACACTTCTCCCTCCATATTCTCTAGGGTTAGGGGCAAAAGACCTTCGTGAATATGGAAAAACCGCAAATAACAAAAACTCCATGTTTATACCTGAGAGGACACCTCTCTAGGAATCTTTAGATCCTCCAGTGCAACTCTGGGATGAAACAGATGGGCAGGAAAAAGTGGCCTGAAGCTTCCTTTTCTAAAGCCACATTGAAACCCCTCCAACCGCACCACCGGCTCCCAAGGCAGCTGGAGTGCTCATATCATGACCACATGACATGGCTTCAAGCCCGGAAGAAGCGGGAAAAAGCTACTTCTTTTTGAAATGGCTTTTCTCTGCATAAGGACACTTTTCTGCTGGCTTCAAGGCATGTGTCATCTAAACACCACGCCTTCAAGCCAGCCTGAAAGCACCTCTTTTTGTCTGTCCGTTTAGCCCCTCTGTGATAAAAGTCTGACAAGACACTGACCACAGAACTGGAAGACTATAACTGACGAAATTACTCTACAAATGCCTAGTAGAGTATTCTATCTAGGACTCTCTAGGTCTTTCAGTGCAACTTTTAGTTAAACTTGACCATAGAGTTGCAATGGAGGACTGAGATATTGAAAGAACATATTAATAAAATCAGTGAATAATCAAATCTGCAAATATCAAATCCACAAATATGGAGGGATGAGTGTATTACCTTGATTGTATTTGCCATGCTTCCTAAGCTCAAGGCAGTTAACTCTAAGGTTCAAACCTAGCCAGCAAAGGTTGTTATCTCATGGTTGCTATATTAATTTTGTATGATCCAGTCCATACAAAATATATTTCAAAATCTGCCTGTTAGCTACTGTATTTAGAATTAACATCAAATCTGCAGTATTTGTTTAAAATAGTCAATCAAAGACAGGGTTAAGAAAGAAACCAGGATGGTGCAGTGCTTTGAGTGTTACACTTGGATGCTATAGACCAGAGTTCAAATCTTTGCTCAGCCATGGAAACCCATTGGATTTTGCCTTGGGCAAGTCACACTCTCTCAGCTTCAGAGAGAGACAAAGGCAAGCTTCCTCTGAACAAATCTTGCCAAGAAAACCTTATGATAGGTTTGCTTTAGGGTTGGACATAACTTGAAGGCACACAACAACAACAACAACAACAACAACAACGATTAAGAAAGTATATTTTAAAATCAGTTTTATAGTGTCTTAATGTGATGTTTTAAAATTGGTTTTAAACTTTTTGTAAATGTTTTTAATAAGCTGTTGTGGAAGCTGCCTTGGGTCCCAGCCCAAAAGAAAGTGATGTAAATAAAGTAAAGTAAATAAACAAATAAATAATAAAGCGGCCTGTTTATTGGGATAAAAAGGCTGTCAGAACTCTTTAATGGAATTAACGCTGTTCTCATTTTGGGGAGACATGGGATGGTGTAGTGGTTTGAGTGTTGGACTAAAACTGATCTGGATTTGATTCCCCATTCAAGCATAAAAACCCACTGGGTGACTTGGGCATGGGCAAGGCACACTCTCTCAGCCTCAGGGGATGGTAGTGGCAACTCCCCTCTGAAGAAACCTGTCAAGAAAACCCTATGATAGGTCAAAATGTGACTTGGAGGCACACAACACAATAACAAACTCTCATTTTAACTACATTGCCTGTATTTGTGGAGTGCAGGTTAAACCAAACTCCCTGTGTTGAAAGAGGGGGAAGTTACAACATTTATTCAGTTATATTAATAGTTGCTGCAACTGCCCTGTTGCAAGAGTTATAGTGCTGTGATCCCACTTTGATTAGTCACAGCTTTCTAGGATTTTAGGGAGGAATATTTAGAATCCTCACCCAGAAAGCTCTAGTGTCTCAGCAAACTACAGATCCCATAGGATGTAGCCCTGACAAAGTGGAATGGAGTTGATATTACTATATAGTGTTCCACCTATAAAGCTGAGAGCAAACCGATAATAACCATGCTTTCTTAGGGAAAATGGCAACTAGGATCCACAGAGGTGTGAGCAGCTGAGATGTGTAGTTTAGGCATATTCAGGCCTTGTGATTATTATTATTATTATTATTATTATTAATGTTTATTTATATTGCACCATAAATTTGCATAGCACTTTATGAGCATAATCAAAACAGCATATAACCTGCCAATGGCATACAGGCTATCAGTTATACTCAGATTTCCTTTCATTTCAGTATTGTATCCAGGGTTTCTTATGTTATTATAATCAAGGTGACCAGATGTCCTAATTGCAAAGGAGGACAAGGCACCACAAAATGTAGGGCATTCCAGAAAAGTGTAGGACATGACCAAAGCAAAGCTAAAAACACGCACATAAAAATAAATCTATGCTTCTTCATCATGCTGAAAATTGAAGACATATTGGAATTCCTCCTGGATAGAAGGCTGAAATGTAGGACATGTCCTGGAAAGTTTGCTTTTGTGAACATGCCTTCCTTGGCTAATTGCAAGTGTGTCTGTTGTGGTGATGGGGATTTTTGCTGGGACCATAGAAGGGGAGAAAACGTCTGAATTTAAGTTGCTGGACCACAATAAAATCCATCCTGAGGAATGAGATTATCCTCTCTCCCCCACTGACACACACAGAAAATCCCAATTATATAAACTGCTGCCGCACACTGGCAAATTGATGCAGTTTGACACTACTTTAAGTGTCATGGCGCCATCCTATGGAAATCTTGGGATTTGTAGGTTGTTGTGGCACCAGAGATCTCTGAAAGAGAAGGCTAAATGTCTTGTGAAATTACAAATCCCCAAGTCCTTAGTATTGAGCCATGACAGTTAATGTGGTGTCAAACTGGGTTAATTCTGCAGCCGTAGTATTATGTATATCTCATAGAGCCCTTACTGTGGTTTTACAAGTGTGCAGCTTCTTTGCTCATGATTGATTGTGTTTGGTTGTCTCTGTGCCTTCAAGCTGCCTGACGACTTATGGCAACCTCACGAATATCATAGAGTCTTCTTAGACAAGGAATACTCTGTTTTTCCCATCCCTGTCTCTGAATTATATACTACAGAACTGGGTATTTCTTGGTGGTTTCCCATCCAAGTAATAACCAGGGCTGACCCTGCTTAACTTCCAAGATCAGAAGATAGGCCCTTCTGTGTTTAGGTGATAAAATAAGTTTTACATTGCATCTGCACTGCGCACTGCAAAAATAATCCAGACAGCCAGCCCTTTAACTACCATGGCTCAACACTATGCAATTCTGGGAATTGTAGTTTGATGTGACACCAGAGCGCTCTAACTGAGAAGGTTAAGCGTCTCAGGAAAACTATAATTCCCCCATAGCATTGAACCATGGCAGTCAAAGCGCTGTCAACCTGGATTATTGCTCCAGTGCCCAAGCAGCATTTATCTTTTCTTTTACTGTATTTCAGGATTGTTGGGTTTTTTTTTTTTTCTTTTCTTCTTAAATTGTTCTGAAGTTATCTTGCGGTTTGTTTAATGCCGGGCATCTTGTGTCTGCACTTCAGAGAATGTGTCATTGAATGACAAATATGTGTAGTTCAATGAAACTACCCCTGACCTGCTTTATCTCCTGCAAGCTTTCAGAGATCTGTGGGATGCTCTCCTCTCCTTTTCTCATGGCTAAGCCAAGGTTATTATGTACAAGGTCTTCTTTCTACTGTATTTCCAACCCTTATGAGTGGGGAGTTGCTGGACATCTTCAAAAGGCTTCAAAATTCATAAACCTGCTATAGACTGAATCAGGGTGACCAGGTGCCCTCCTTTTCCAAGGCATGCCCTACATTTCAACCTTCTGTCTTGGAAGAATTCCAAAATGTCCTCCATTTGGAGCACGGCTAAGAAGCTGGAAGTTATATCGATAGGAGCGTTTTTAGCTGTTAGTTTGTCATGTCCTCCATTTTTTCTTGAATGTCTTACATTTTGTAGTGCCTTGTCCTCTTTTGTGGTTAGGACATCGGAGCACCTTGGACGTAATAGTTTTTTTAAAATTTTAAATTGATTTTTATTTTCTATATTATTGTACAGTTCAATATTTCCATATGCATATCCATATCCTCGTTTTTGCACAGGATTTCCCCCGTGTGATAAACTCCTTAGTGCAGTTTGGTTGTGTTGGGCTACACATCCCATTATCCCCGAGCAACATGAAGGAATTTGCAATCCAATCTATCTGGAAGGCACCTATATTGGGAAATGCTGCCAAGTGGATTATAAAGGAATAGCTGAAAATACAGTGTTTTCAACATGTGGTTTCAATTTTTGTTCTGTGCTGGGCGGTGACCACTTTCCTATGTGGAAAAAACTTCAATGTGCCATTTCTGCATGCTGCTGTTTTCAAATGCCTGCAGTGATACATCTTAAAAACAAATTAAATTTGTGGTAAAGGAAGAACAGATAGCAGTCAACTCTTCCTCCTTCCCTCCCTCTCTTTTTTCTGTCTTTCTTTTTCTCTTTCCCTCCCCCTCTTTCTGTTATAAATCCCCTGAAGGCAGAGTTTGCTGAGCTAGTTAAACTGGCTCTTTCTGTCTTGCTTCTTTTTTAAATTTTGGCAAGGGAAAAGTTCCTCTCTCTTGTAAAAACAAGAAGGCAAACTTTCTGATTGGACATGGTTTTGGAAAGGATATGACATCAGCCACATCCCTCACTTTGTTCTGTATGTCTGCAGTCTTCTTCTTGCACTTTTTTATTCAGTCAATGAAAGAGGTGTTCTGTTCTGTTAAACTGCAGTGCCAAGGTATTGGAGTTGCTCTGGACCTGGATCTGCATTTAAGTCCCAGTCTTCTGCTAAGTACTTTTCTTTTTACTTGCTCATGGTTTTTTTTTTAAATATAAATCACTCATTGTAACATGATGTGTGTTTTTCTTTTTTAAACAGGCAAGATGGAATTTGAACTTGCATGATCTCAAACGGTGAAGTGAAATAACTGTATTCAGAGTGAGCGGTCTTGCAATGGACAGGGAAGAAGAAAATGCCAGTTCTCCCATGCCACAGGGATCAGAAAGACAGTCTCATGTAGCCTACCGACCGAATCCATTGATGGGTGGTGAGTAATATTACTGTATGTATAGTGCAACAGAAGAAACTTTTCACAGTGGAAGTGGAAGGACCATGGAAGATGTACTGTACTAGGATAGTTAACTGCCATGTATTTATTTAGAAAAATTGCACAACACGCTTGTTAATATATGACCTGGGTAGTTTACAATGCAGATTAACATTGATAAGGTACAGACATATAAAAATGAAATTTGAATACAGATCTGTACAGCAGGAATACATAAAGGTAATCTATGTAGTTTTACCTGAGAGAACATATCCTACTCACTGAATACTGTCATTTCAGCGAGACTTCTGAATGGACATGCATAGGATTGAATTAAAAAATTCTTAATACAGTACTACAGAATGGGCTGCACAACTAATCACTATAGAGGTTGTTAAAAAATAAACAAACAAACCTGAACAAACAGAAATGTCTAACTCATGAATTGCTTTGTGGGGTTGCCACGCCATTAGATGTGAAGAAGTACTGTACACTGTACTTGAAATAGATGACATAGCTGTGATGACCAGATTCAGAGTTGTATTGTTGTTTCGGGGGAAGAGGGAGTTATTTTTCACACAACAGTTGGTGTTTGCCATAAAGAATGTTCTTTTTGGCAAACAGATTATCTGCTTTAACAGCCTTTTTGCAAATAGATGGATGATCTGATTTTTTTTAAAAAAAAAACGAGGTGAATGAAGATACAGTTAGCAGATTTTGTGAACTGAACATGCTATCTTAATTGAGAATGTGTCTTTTTTATTAAATCGTTGTACACTGACAATGCATAGTGTATTTTACTATAGTAAGATTGTGATCACACCAATAGTGGTGGCTTTTTCCTTACCTTCCCATCTTTGTATAGTACTCTGTAGCAACTTTCCTCAACGTAACGTGTGTTAGATGTGTTAGAACACTACACTTATCATCCTCAGCCTTCACATCCAATGGCCATGCAGGCTGGGGATGATGGGAATTTCACTGGGTGGAAGTAGACTATTATTCTATAGTCTTTTCAGTTTGTAAGATATTTGGGCAGGGACTTTCTTTTTTACCTGAATAAAGAAGGTGCCATTGTACACTGAGAATGCTATACAGGTTGAGTCTCCCTTATCCAGCATTCTGAAAGTGGAAATATTCCAACATTCAAAATTGTCCGCATGGGTGGCAGAAATATTATTATTATTATTATTATTATTATTATTATTATTTTATTTATATAGCGCTGTAAATCTTTGCTTTCTGATGGCTCAACTTTGTTTCATGCCCAAAATTATTACAAATATTGTGCATAAAATTGCCTTGAAGCTGTGTATAAAGTTTATATGAAACATGAATGAATTTCAAGTTTAAATTTGGCTCCCATCTCCAAGATATCTCATTATGTATATGCAAATATTCCAAAAAATCTCGAAACATCCAAAACACTTTTGGTTGCAACCATTTCAGATAAAGGAGTCTCAACAAATATAATACTGTGGGTCCTTGGTATGTACTGGGTTTTGGTTCCAGGACTCCCGTGGATACCAAAATATGTGGATGCTGAAGTCCCATTAAATATAATGGCATAGCAAAACGATATCTCTTATATAAAATAGCAAAATTAAGCTTTGCTTTTTGGAATTTATTTATTTAATTTTGTTTTAAATTTCCATCTGTGGATGATTGAATCCATGGATTAAAAAAATCCGTGGATACAGAGGGTGGACTATAGTGGCATAGTGATTTATATTTCATATAAAATGTCTATAAAACTGCAATACTGTATTTTGAAAGAGGATGTTTATTTTTCTAGAATAGAGGATGGGCTAACCCTAACACTTACTCACATGTGTGGTTCTCTTTCCATCTTCTGTTGTTATTAAAGCTTCATGCTGTTTATTGATGTTATTGTCAACATAGGTCTCAGTGATACAACTTTATGAACATTTAAGTCAGAATGCATGTATATTATTCATGTTAAGTCTGTAACATCAAATCAGAAACAAACAAACAAAAGACATCCTCTCCAAATCTGGGCCCTTTTCACACTACACTTTAGTGCCACTTTAACTGCCATGGGAACATCCTATGGAAACCTGGAACATGCAGTTTATGGAGGGGCATTTCCCATTTTCAGCCAGAGTACTCCCCCAAACTATTCCACAGGATATAGCCATGGAAATTAAAGTAGGAACATAGTGCTATACAATCAGTCCTCTGTATCCAGAGATTCAACTATCCACTGCTTGAAAATATTAAAAAATAATATAAATTCCAAAAAGCAAACCTTGATTTTTGCCATTTTAAATAAGGGAAACATTTACTGCACTTTAATTATATCCTATTTGTATCCTGGGATTTGCTGAGAATTTTAAATACCCCTCACAAAAAACCCCCCAACAACCCTGTAAAATGTGTCGCCATGACAGTTAAAGTGGAATCAGAACACTATAATGTAGTATGAAAGGAACCCTTAGTGACTTACAGTAGTGTAATGCTCGGTTACACAATGCTAGGCCTTTTTGGGGTAGTGTGGAGAAACAGCAGTGCAGGGGGTAGAAAAAACCATCTCTGTCACCAGTGAAAACTCCCACCTCCAAAGCGACTTAGGCAGGACAGCTTTCCCTTTTGACAGACATTCTATTTTGACATTGGAGTTTATCAGACGGGAGGAATTTCTCTTTATTTCAAATGGAGCCAATTGGAGCCATTTCGAATTCACATGAATTTGCTAGTTTAGCGAATTTATGTGAATTCCAATTGCGTTCGGAATGCGTTCAGAATGACTTCCCATTACCCGAAAATGACTGCCCATTGCCCGAAATTGCGTGAGATGCTTTAATACGAAATAACATAAAACCCATGATTGCATTCGGAATGACTTCCCTTTTGCCCGAAATTGCGTGAGATACTTTAATTTGCAATAACGTGAAGCCCTGTGATTGCGTTCGGATTGGCATTAGATTATACTTCCAATTTCCGTCGCCTGATAAACTCCATTCTATGCCTTTCCCTTCTTGCCACAGCACCAATGGCAATGTTTTCCCTGCCATTGTGCAACCCCCTGTGAAGCATCAATATTTATCATCCTCCGAGCTATTGACACAAAATCCTGGATAATATAGGGTTATAATTCAGGATTTAAAAAATGAACTACTGACTTTGAGTATTTGGTGAGAGAAAGGTCACAAGAGACATCCAGGATTTAGGGCCTGCAGTCGTCCCTTTTAGCGCCAGATGGGAGCTGCGGCACTGCCACTGCCCCGATCTTGCCTTTCCACGGTGCAAAAAGGAGCTGGGAAAAGCTTTTGGCACTCCTTTGGTGCTGTGTTATCTAGACATAGCACCAGAGGAGGGCTGTGACACCAGAGGAGCATGCTGTGTGGTGTGGCATGTGGCGTCGCACTGGCCTGGGGGCAGAGTTGGGTTGTGTGCCGTATAGATGCCATGCCCCAACTCTGCCCCCCAGGCCGGCCTTAATGTACAGATTCTTAGTAAAACTGAATTCTCCCAGCTTAGTCCAATGCCAGTAATGACAGAAGACAAAGATGTTCCCTGAATTGAGGAAAGTTTTAAAGCAGAACTTCAAACATTAAGGCAGGCCTACAGAACATATGGCCCGGGGACCGCATGCAGCCCTCCAAGCAATTTCCAGTGGGACAACTTCCTGTTGGGATATGTAGTAGCTGGCTGCTAACACCCAGTCTGGTATGGTTCACAAGCCTCCTCCACAGCGTGGCCTTACTCCTGAGCGATCCTTCACCATCCTTCCAAAGCTAATGCTGCTAGAAAAATTCCAGATAAATGGAGGATGAGGAGGGAGAAAAAAAACTAGGCGGGCATTAAAAACCCTTGTAAAAAGAACTTTGCTGTCAGAGGCCTTGCATTATAAAAACTCCTCGGTTTAAAAAGCCACTTACCTGTATAGTAATCTACTTTGTAGCAATCTACAGTACTTTAATTTGCCACTATCTGCACTTTAAAGGGAAAGATCACATGGACCCATGTGATGGAGAAGTGGGCACATTTTAATTTTAGTTCCTTTTATTGTGATATTTGCAGCATTTTAATCACTCTTATTCTAAAAAAAAGCAAAACAAAAAACCAACCCTAGATAATCGTATGAATACTATCTTTTCACTCTCCTTTCGCCACCCTATGAAACTCCTAGTCATTGAACACTTGGAAGATATTTTGAAAACATCCATTTCAAACATGATTCCAGAATATGATAAACTGATTGCTGACAAGACATGTAATAAACAGTAAGAAAACCTTAAAAGTGTATTAAAACTTGTATAACTTAGCAAAGTAATTTCTTAAACATTAATGTTATTTCATAAGCAAAAATCTTAATTGATAAGTGTCAAATTAATAAGTGCCAAAGCACACTGCAGAAATAATGCAGTTTGACACCACTTTAACTGCCCTGGCTCAATGCTAGGGACTTCTGGGGATCGTAGTTTTGTGAGATATTTAGCCTTCTCTGTCAGAGAGTTCTGATGCCACAACAAACAACAATTCCCAGGATTCCCTCCTACTGAGCCAGGGCAATTAAAGTGGTATCAAACTGCATTATTTCTGCGGTATATTTTGGGCTTGATATTAATTGAAATTTCCCTTTTTATAATATGGTTTGTTTGCAAAATAGTTTAATAATTAATTATATCTTTACTTGAAAAGTGAGCCGCTAAAAACCTATCTGCAGCCTGAAGAACTTTAACCCATTTAATTTTGGCCCTTACCTACTTCCAGGTTGTGCAAGTCTGTGTTAAGGATTCACTTTCCTTGAAAATAAAAAGAGAAAGAGAGATGTTTGTGTAAATAATAATAATAATAATTACTACTACGACTACTACTACCATTCTAGTCTTGTTGGCATTAGCCTGTTTTGATATTTGTGTTTAATTATTATTGAAACCTTGGAACAGTTTGACTCTGCCGACAGTCCCATGTTCTTTTTATACCCTCTGTACTCTGATCCATTGCAAAACATTACTCTTTATCCAATAAGTTCAGGGGAACAATGGCTTAGTTAAGGACAATATTGTAAGCATGTGGTCATTGATCTGCTTTTCTGGAGAGCCACTTTGAAGAGAGAAGAGAAAGTGGTAGCCTTCATTCCACCACTAGCCATAAAAATAGACAGATGATGGCAAGTTTTATTGCTGATTTTCCTTCTGCGAGTACACCTCCATCTCTGGGTTGGCAGTTCAGATTAGGACAGTGGTACTCAAATGTTTTACCCTTGGGGACCCCCCCTTCTATATCTACATATGGATTCATTCCCCCCCCCACACACACACACTCAATGTAGTATAGCAATAAAAAATATTTGTTTATTTAGTGTGGGGCTTCACAGACCGCCCAAAAAGGGCGGTCTGAAGCCTCCTTGTTTTGCTGCAGACCTTCGCTGCAGCAGCTAGATGCTGCGGCAAAGATGTGCAGCAAAAAACGAGTGGGGAAACCCCGCTCCTTTTTAGTGTTGCAGTTGCGACGCACTAAACTGAAAAGGCACCATTGGGCACCTTTATGTCACTGCAACTGCACAACTCCGTCTAGAAGCTGTGCAGTTGTGACGACGTCATTACACATGCTGTCTAAACGGCGTTACGTGATGACGCAGGCATCATTACATGCTAGGGCTGGGGAGCGTGCAAATGCTGCGTGCTCCCCAACCCTAATCATGGCATGGGGACGGCTCTTTTGGTCTGTCTGTACCATGCCTGTGTGTATGTTCATTCACACATTCATGTATATTCATATTTTAACATTTTATAAGGAAATAACATGGTTCAAATTAGTAAAGTTTTAAAGTAAATTCAATATTTAACTCAATGCATCTGTAAATTTCACACGTAAAAAAGTTTGGAAAGAAGAGTAGGAGGAAGGATCAGGTCCTCCACGTCTTGTACCCCACTTGATCAGCTCTCGTGCCTCTCAAGGGGGGTCCCTCCCCACCATTTGAGAGCCACTGGATTAAGAGATATCTCTGAGGTAGTTAAATATAGACCAAGGGCTCTCTTAGTTGATGTTGGTCTCTGGAAATATTTACAAGCCATGCTTAGACAAACTAACATCAGAATTTGATGTTTTTCTGAAGCCATAGACAAATGTAGATATAGGTCACAAACATGGAATAATGCACGGAGTGGAGTGAAGAGACTGTTGGATAAAATTCCTTGCAGTAACACTGCAATTAATGGCAAATCTCTTCCACTGGCAGAAATGCTTTTAGAGGTCTACTGACAAAGCAGTCTGGTGATAGAACCAGACTCTCAGCAAAATCTCCCAGCAAAAAAAAAAGATCTCCCCAAAAAAATTCTTACAGGTTATGGATATCTGTGTGTTTCAAGGAGATCAAAAAAAAAAAAAAGATCTCCCAGCAAAAGACACAAAAGGGGGACAGAGAAAAAACAAAGCAATAAAGAATTCAGGAAATTATTTCATTACAAAAAATGTTGGGGAAGGGGGACAGCTGGGAGAAAGATTAAATCTTTCCTATTCACATGCAGTACTCCAATGAAACACACTGGAGAACACCCCAGTTAAAACTAATACTAGTATTACTTAATTCTTTTTTTAAACTTTTGTAATTAATGTTTTAATTGTATCCTTTTAAAATTATAGTAAGCCAGTGTGAATTCCATTTTGGGAGAAAGGCGGGATATACATCCAATAAATAAATAAATAAATAAATAAATAAATAAATAAATAAATTTATCTTTAAATTGCCACAAAACCTCTTGTAGTTTTTACTCCAACACACATACAGCTACCTCTGATCCCTGGATTAGGTTCCCATATATTTACTAGGAAATAAGTAAGAAACTGAAGTTTCCCTGTGATGGATGTTTATTGACATAACTAGAGTCCTTCCTCATGACACCAAGGGTCTCCTCCTGGATCACCAGCCTTGGAATCTCAGATCTGGCAATGGGTGGGCATCATGTGGCTCTCCAGATTTGGTTGAACTATAACTCCCAGTAATCCTAGCAGTCTTGAACAGTTGTGAGAAATGTTGGGGGTTGTGGTTTAGCAGCATCAAGACCATTGATAAAATCCCACCAAAATTAAGTACAGTGTGCACACCCCATCCGCAGACTTGCCATCTGCAGCTTTAAGGTTACGTGGACGGCAAGCCCCAGATGTTACAATGGCACACGCAGCCACTGAAACAAATAGGACTTGAGGTCCTGCTTTTTTTGCCATACGCGGTGGGTCCGGAACAGTTCCCCCATGTATATAAAGGGCCCACTGTACTTTCATATCTCATTAAACATATATTTAGTCCTTCCCAGTGAGAGCACTGGGAATTTTGGTGGTTCATGCCTTTTCCTTATTTGTCAAACAGGAAGAGGGAATGGGGATATAGTGGAAACCCCAACTAGCAACAATGTCCTAGGACTTTATCACACGGGGAAAATCAAGGGTTTAAATGAGCATTATCCAGTGATATTTGTTCAATTGTGGTAAAGATTTTCACACACCATTGTGATTAAAGATGATTTATCCTGGGAACAACCAGAGAATTACTAGCAACAAATCATTTACAGGATTTCCTTGTGAATGATTTGTTGCTGGTTATTCCCGGGATAAGCCATCTTTAATTGCAATGCGTGTGAAAATCTTCACTGCGATCACATGAGTATCGCTGGATAGTACCCGTTTAACCCTTCCAATTTTCTCCATGTGTGATAAAGTCCCTAGTTGTTGGGAGCAGTGTGGCAGCTGGAAGAAGGCACATAAAAGTGAGCAGGCAGTGATTTGACTAACGTGGAAACTTTTATCTCTTTCTTTACCTGGGATATTTTGGCCTTTTCCTGAATAACATAGGCTTGAGTGATAAGACTGACAAACTAGGAAATAAAGCAATGTTGTGTCTGCTTATAAAAATGGAACAAAATGATCACATTTAAACACACAGATATCCATAACCTGTAAGAATTCTATTAGCCGGAGTGAGATTTATCATGCAAATGAAGATAACCTGATTGAATTACGTTCTTCTTTCCAATGCTTGCTTTTTTCCTTCTCTGGCCAGATTTTGTTTCCGACTGGTCTCCTATACATGATGCTTCTCTACATGGGCGACTGCTTGCTCTGAAGAAACTCATCAATCAGGTATTGTGCTATTAGGGAGATAAACATTCAGTTTGTCTTGCTCATTAAGCTTTCTCTTGAAAGCACACTCTATTTTGTTCAAGTAAGGTAGCAAGGGCTGACGTGTGCTTTGACCTTGAGAAGAGATATAACACAGCATCTCTCCAAAGAAAGATAGTCTCACAAGGGAATTTTTTAAAACAACGTTGAGATTTTTTTAAAAAATCTGCCTTGGAACATGAAATAGCCTTTCTGCTCTCTCTAGAATGGGCTTGGTATGCCTTTCCTCTCTCAGAGCCAGTGCTACCATTAGACAGATTGAAGCTAGTAGCATTTGTTGGGTGGGGTGGAGGTGGTAATGGGAACAGAGAGACTTTTCTTCTCTGTTGGAGTACAAAGGTATGTGTTCCAGGCAGCCTGCTTTCACCTCCTAAACTAGACTGATGTCCTCAGATGAAAGAGAAAATACTGTTCCTTTTCTGGTGTTAAAAAGTTCAGCTACCTGTCCAGTCAACTTAACTGTTAAAGTTAAACTTTATGTCTTTGAAATGTCTTTAAAAAACATTCTTTCCTCTCCTTGTTTTTAAAATAAATATCACATTGGTTAATATTGTGGAGCAATGCCATATTCCTACCTGGGATAATTCTTAACCACTTTATTGGTTTTAGAAAAAGATTGGATACTCACTTACATCAATGATTGTCTTGGATGAGCCACAATGGAATTTCCACATTTGCATATTCAAACATTAACAAATTTCCACATTTTGTCTCAAAATAGTTTGCATGCAGTTTTTCTGATGATACCTGTAGTATTTCAAGCCTGTAAAAGTGGCCAGAATACATAAAGATGAAAAGCTTTCCATTTTCCCAGTCAAAAAGCCTTTCTGCTGTTTTACTGACCTTTTTGGAAAACATGTGTAAATATGTCCAGTTCTATCAGTCAGAAACCCTTTCTTCTATTCCACTGACCTTTACACATGTAAATACACAATACAGGGCAATCTGAGGCATGTTTGCACAGAGGTAAATCCTATTATGTTCTGTGGGTTTGTTCCCTAGTAAATGTCCTCAGGATTGCTTTCTTGTTGTCTCTTTTCTTATAAAAAGCTTACCAAAAAGAACAAATGTAGTTAGAGACAATCCATTAAAAAATCTTTTCACTACACTGGCATAGCATCTGGTTCCTGCAGTTCCTAAGGCACAATGTTATCGAGAAACAGGTGCATCCTGTAGAGATAACATTGCAGAAGAAAACATTCACATCAGCAGTTTTAGTTCTAGAATGACCTTTAAGTGAACCAAAAGGTAAACAGCTGTCAAAATTACGCTTCACTAGAGCAATGAGAACTAGGTTGCTTAATACCAGTCAGTGATGGATCCATTGATCTGACAACATAAAATATTCCAGGTTTTCAAAGAACCATCAGTATGAGCCTCTAATTACTAGTTCCTCTATTACGCCAGGGAACCAGTGTGAATCTTATGACTGCCGATTGTGTGTCTCCTCTCCATGAAGCTTGCTTAGGTGGATATTCTGCTTGTGCCAGCATTTTGTTGAAACATGGGGCCCAGGTAAGTATTGAAATTTGACTTAAGTTTTGGTACATGAGAAAAAAAGAAGGAACTAGTAGATAGCTCACAAAAGTGAGTCAATCCAAGACTGCCATCTCATTCTGTTTTGCCATTTCTCTGAAGATGCCAACCACAGATGCTGGCGAAACATCAGAAAGGAACTCTTCTAGAACATGGCCACATAGCCCAAAAGCTCCACAAAAAACTATTTTGCTATTTCCTGATATTGTGTGTGCGTGTGGGAGGGAGGGAGGGGGAATCATGCTTGATGCCCAATCTGCCCAATCTTAAAACATGAATTAGAATTAATACTGTGAAATTTCATATTCTATCTGTGATATTGCAGCTGATTGGTAGGAACAGTCAATTTCAAATAAAGGAGTTATCTGAGGAAATCATTCCCTCTGATACTAGATATAAGGGAATGGGGCATGATAATTTTGCAGTAAGCAAAACACACACTGATAATGCTCACAAATACTCTGTTAATTATGTTCTTGGGGCTGAACCTTAACATGGAAAAGAGGTGTGGCTCACTTTAAATTTAAAACTTGGTATAGTTGTTTTTTCTTGGATTTTTTTTTCCATTTGCCAAAGCTTTGTACTATTTATGGTTCTTAGCTGTAGTGCCTGATAAACATTATTTTGCATCACTGTATCCCCATTTTAAGTCCATTGTTTGTCCATTTGTTCAAAAAAATGCCCACAATAATCCTTCTTTTAGGTAAACACTGTTACTGTTGACTGGAACACACCTTTGTTCAATGCTTGTGTCAGTGGTAGTATAGACTGTGTAAATCTGCTACTGCAACATGGAGCCAGCCCACATCCAGTATGTGACCTGGCATCACCTATCCATGAAGCTGCTAAGAGAGGTAAGCCTGTCAACAAATGTCAGTCCCCTGATAACAGGGAGCGTGCTGCTGAAACAAGAAAGAAGTCATAGTTGGGTTGGGCAAAGCAAGCATTGGGGATGTCCATCATGGCAGAAATCCCTTCCCAGCAGCCTGCACAGCTTCATGTGGCCCCTGTCAGTTCACGAGTTTAAATCTAGGGTTGAACTCATTGGCTGGTGTGCCTGGATAAAGTTACCTGGATGTAGGTTTCACTCTTGTTGAGTGAGAGGCATATTTATTGTGTTTCTGGGCCTTGCAAGGCAAATCATTATTGGGAGCTTTGTCCCATCCACTCTCCTTTTAAGCTGTATCAGGTTCAGAGTTTTTGGGGTGGCACAGACAGGCATGAAAGTGTGGCCCGAATCTCCTCCAGCTGGAACCCTACTGTCTCCATGGTAATGGGTTTCTTCCATTTTTGATTTAGGGGTTGTACAGACCAGCCCAAAAGGGGAGGCTCTGTGGTGCCTCGGAAGCGCTGGATTAGGGCCACAGTGACCGCACACCCAGCCCTGTGGCCTCAATTCAGCGTTTTTCCGGGCCAAAGAGAAGCGGCAAAATGCCATTTCTCTGTGACCTGGAAAAGGGATGCCCTTGTTGCAGTATGTCCCCTGACACCCCGGGATACATGAGAAGAAAGGGGAGGCCCCTTTCTCCTCTGCATCGTTGGTGTGGCCGTGCGGTTGCCAAAACGGAGCTCCTTCCAGCGATGCCACCAAGCTGCCTTAAGCGCCCTGGAGTGACGCGGTGACGTCACACACACACCACACTGTTTGGACACAGCGCGCATGTGACATCATCAACATGTGCACCGTGTAGATGGTGCTGCATAACAATGGCGCTGCTGTGACATGCTAGGGTTTCAGAGTATGCAGATGCTGCATGCTCCAGAATCCTAGAATTGGCCCCAGGCCACCACAAACTGGCGAGCTGTACTGGACTTTAGTGTAGCTTACTGTGTCATCTGAAACTATACAAACTGTCTTGAATTTTAACCCTGGTTTCTAGAAGCAAACCAACTTCAAACCATAGTTCATGAAGGTCCTTATTAAATTTAAATTTAACTAGAGTTTACTGTTTGAATAACATGTGGAAGCAGAGCTGGGGGGGGGGGGTAACTCGTAATAAATAGGCACTTGCAATTAATTTCCTTCCCCAGTAATTATCACTACAATACTTTACAATTGTCACTTAATTATTCTTCTCATGACCATGCTGGAAGAGAGAGCAATCATGTGGGAAAACCCTATACTTGTTTTTCGTAACACTGAATTTTAGTGGTTTATCTGCATGCAACCTCCTTGCTTTTTAAGTGAACGGTCCCAGTGGTGTAAGGATGGCTAGGAAATACTGGACTGATTTGAAAAGATTGTGAGTCTACAAATTTACAACTGTTGTGTTTCTGGGCTACAGTGTTCAATTATCCAGTGCAATTAATTTGAATTTTAACTGTGTAATCCTTTAACAGGTCACTCTAAATGTGTCGAGGCCCTTGTATCTCATGGAGTCAATACTGATCACAACATAAAACACCTTGGTACTCCACTTTATGTTGCTTGTGAGAACCAGCAATTGGACTGTGCCAAAAAATTACTTGAGTCAGGTAATTTTTTAACAGGTTATATCATATGTACTTCAAGTTGAGTCTCCCTTATCTGAAATGAACCAGAAGTGTTTTGGATTTTGGATTTTTGGGGGATTTTGGAATACCTGTATTTCATATGCATACATATTGAGATATCTTGGAGATGGGACCCAAGTCTAAACACAAAATTCGTTTATGTTTCATATATACCTTATACACATAACCTGAAGGTAATTTTATACAAGATTATAAATAATTTTGTTCATGAAACAAAGTTTTTGTCCATTGGATCATCAGACAGCAAAGTCTCTCTGTCTCAGCTCCCTATGAAAAAGTTTTGGTTTCCAGAATATTTCAGAATTCTGGATAAGGAAGACTCACACTGTACTAGAAAACTCATTCTTCTGAGCCTTGATCCTTGTGTAGCCAAAAGGTCATTTAACAGTCATATTTTTTGACTAAGAAACCTGTAGTCTATACAATGTCAAGATGCTGATAGGTCTTGCTACTTTCTGCTAGTACATTCACACAGTTTCAGCATCCATGATACCCTGGCTATAATGTTCATTACAAAAGTAGACTGGCATCTACTTTCAGTTGTAATCTAAACATATTTAGAAGATTGTGGTCTTTAAATGATCCTTGGGAATCCTTGGGGAACTTTCCGGCAATTATTTAATTATAATTATTTTGAATTCTTTGTTTCAGGAGCAAGTGCAAACAGTGGGAAAGGTCTAGAGTCCCCTCTCCACATGGCTGCTCAAACTTCCAATGCTGATATGGTGCATTTGCTTCTTGACTTTGGAGCAAACATAAGGGCCAGGAACGCTGAGGGCAAAAAGCC
Organism: Urosaurus nigricauda; assembly: GCA_034509955.1. NCBI lineage: Eukaryota > Metazoa > Chordata > Lepidosauria > Squamata > Phrynosomatidae > Urosaurus > Urosaurus nigricauda. The sequence continues at coordinate 92,188,477 of JAOEGL010000003.1, forward strand.
AATAGAGCTGGTTTCACCAAGCAGCCCACTTGCACAGATATTTCTGCAGAGAGAAGGTGCCCATTAATCTTTGTTTTGTTCAAAATCAAAGTACAGTATGTAAGAAGCTGAAGCAGCTTTTGAAAGGACTCTTGTTAACTCTGGAAGTGCTAATGTTTGTCATTATGTCCTCAAAGAAAATCCCCTGCAAATCTCACCATTTAGTTATGACCGCTGATGTCGCAAGTTTGTTTTTGATGTTACATTAAACAATGGGAGTATACATGGAGATTGATACACATCCAAGTACATCTCTGTGGGATCTGGATCTGAGAAGAAAATGGAACGAGGTGTTTTTCTAAGTACCAAGCCTCAATTATTAATATAATTATAATTCATGCCTAGTTTGTAACATGACACTGAAATGTTGCAATATGAAAGTGCTAGGCAGAAGATCTTCATATGAGCACGTACCCTCATATTTGGAGAGCATATGTGAATGTCTTGCTAAATAGGTAGACATTACAAAACTGTTCATGGTAGCGGAATTTCACCTGGCATACACTTATGCTCAGCAAATACATTATATGCCCATCAAGACAGACTTGCATGATTTCTATTCATTGTGTACTCACTGTGTACAACATAAATGAGGGTAGTGAAGTTTGTTTGTTTTTTAATTAAAACAAACCTAGTGTATGAGTCACATATGAGACAATTTGAAGATTTGTTATACAGGTGTATCTAAGTTAACAAAGCCTCTTACAAAGAAACTCCTCTTGGCAAAGTCTTTTTCTGCCTGCCCAGTCCACGTTCCTCCCTGACTTCTATCTAGCTGTATTTTTTAAGCAGCATCAGCACTGGGAGGATGGTGAGGGAGAGCTGGAGAAGCACAGACTTTCAGCATTGGGCTTTGGCAGCATGTCTGCAATAGACAATGCGGTAAACTTAATTTGGAAAAAAAATAGGATTTTGCTGTAACTCATTTCACTGTAGCTGCATATCCATGATGACAGCAGAGAAAGTAAACAACAGCTATGGCCAGGATTCCTTACTGAACATGCATGAACAGGGAGACAAAGACAGATAAGCTTAGCTTGCATATATCTGGCCACCAAAAATAGAAATTAGAATAGCAAAGGCTTGTGAAAGAAAAAAATAATCCCTGGATGGATTTTGAAAGAGGTTTACAAGCAGTTACTAGAAGATTCAGTGCTTTTGTTTACTTATTTAATCCTTCCTTGACCTGTGTTTTCATTTCACACATGCATATTATTAGTTTTGAATAAAGAATTTGCTGTAACATGTTAAATTGTTCTTCTTTTTGTGAGGGTATAGGAACCTTATTCTTTCCAGGTTATTTCTATTTCAGGTGCCACATTTTCAGTTAAAGAAGTAATGCCCAGGGACACACTATTTTGTTAACTAAGGTGTGCCTGTATAGGCTTGATATGCTTAATCATAGATTATTTCAGTCAGGATTGTTCATGTGGTATCACTTAATCCCCAAGACATAAATAAATCACTATGGGGCTTTACAGACCGCCCCTTTGACCGGCGGTTTGGCGGCAGGGCAGCCTCACCCGCTGCCCCAGAGGCCCCAATCTGCCACTTTTCCAGGCCGCGGAAAAGGGGCACAATGCCCCTTCCCCGCAGCCTGGAAAGGACTGTCCTTGGGGCATGAAGCCCCAAGGACAGCCCAACTGGCAGAGGCAAGGGAGAAAGGGGCTACCTGGCCCCTTTCTCCCCGCCTTTGTTCCCGTGGCAATCTGGCTGGCGCGGGAACGATGCGCCAGAGGGAAAGGAGTTCTGTTATCAAGCTGCAGAAAGGGTGCCCTAGCCGCCCTCCTGTGGTGCCATGACGTCAAGTACGTGCCAGCTCATCTGGACGTGGCGCACACCAAGACGTCATCATGGCGCACGCGTATGGACAGCACCATTTTAAAATGGCACCACCCATAAGTGTTAGGGTTAGGGAGGGTGCGGTCGCTGCACGCTCCCCAACCCTACACATGGCACAGGATTAGGCTTTCAAATTAGGCCCCTTTGGGCCGTCTGTATCACGCCTTTCTGTAACTTACCACTTACTATCTGTTTATTGTCATTAAATTCTTGAAAAATACTTTGAAAGCCAACACAAGTTTCACCAGCAAAAGAATCTTTAAAGTTCCATTAGTCATCTTTGATTGTCAGGCTTTGTTCAGTTATCTAAATTCATCTCACAGTTGCTGAAATACAATATAACTGTTAAATCAGAGCTCAGTGGTGATGCTGAATGACCACACTCAGTTTAGTAGTAAAATGACATGCTGGACATTGCTATGGGAGTTCTGATTTCCTGTTTTGATACACTCATGACATTCGTTAAAGTCAACTCTTACATATAAACAGCAACTATAGTTAATTTACATGTATGATTCTGGCAATGGGTTATTTTTCTTTTGGGGATTCAGAATCTGTCAGAATAGGATATTGGATTATGTCCAATTGCAGATATAATTACTGAGATAATGGACATTATCACACCAGCCTCATGTCTTGCGGCAATCTCTTTATGAAAGGAAACATGAACATACCGGTTTGAAAATGTTTCTTATCACATCTCTTTTCTTTTGCATGACTGCATTGCTTTGAAACCCTCCCAGGTGTGATAAGTCTCTTTTCTGCAATTCCAGTATTAGAACCAGTAGTGCCATGAGGGGGCCAAATTCTCCTCTCCCCTTCCCATTCGCTATTCCAAAGCACACTAAGACTGAGTCTGCTGGTTTATTTATTTTTAATTTTGCTGTGTTTGCATAACTGTGGCAAAAATGATTAAAATTTATTTTCATTTTAGCATTATGCAGACACAGCAAATATAAAAATAAAACTAAAAATACTACAGGCACTACTGCTTTGCAATAGTTAGTGGGAGGAGGCCTGCCACGTGACTGCTGTAATGTCAGAATTGAAGTGAAGAGACTTTTTGCACCCGTGTAGCTGCACTACAGAAGTGACATTAAAAGGAATTGACAGGCTTGGCCTGTTGATGAAAAAGTGCACTACAGTAATAAATTGAATAGCAACAGTAGGCTAAACACAACATTGTGTGATAATTGCCATCCCAAGATGCTTTTATCCTGTTAAAATCTCTCTGTTTAGCCTCATGTGGTTAAAGCCCTATATGCTAAGCAGTCTGAATAGCTAGAATGTTTTTTTTTAAATATAATGTTGGAAAAAAGAAGTCTTTGGGATGATTCAAAAAGTACACTTTGCTCACATTCAAATCTTATGTCATATTTGAGGTTAGGATATAAATTTTCTTTGTTCATATTGGGTAATGGATTCAAAAGAAAGTTTTTAGTATGTAACTTGTTTACTTCAGATTTTATCCAGTTTTGATTGTGATGGTAGCGTTCTTAATCTATCTGATGTTGTATCTATCCACTACTGGGATGTGTTGGATAGGATCTCCCTTACTGCTCAACACAGGTTAAATGGCCATTTACTAGCTCAATTTCTGCTTTACATCAAAAAGGAGGAAGTGCTGCTATAAATACAAAGGAGTGCAGAATATTTTGGTGGCAAAACATCAAGACAATTGCATCCTTGTTATTGTTTCAAAGTAGATTCCCATTTAGTTTTTTTTTTATAACTCACTTAATTGCATTGTTTTTCTTGTAGCCTCCTCTTTTTGTAGCACAATAATTTAATTTTGATTTTATCATCTTTAGGTTGGGATGGTCAATGACAAGCCATTCTAAGCATCAAGGGCCTGAAAGCTTTCAAATATCATGGGAGACCTGAGCATTTAAAATTGTTTTGTTCATATGTAGCTACTCTGGGTTATAAGAAATAAAAGCTGGCCTTGTTATGCAGATCAAACTGATTATGGAAAACCAATATAAAGTCAATAATATCTTGCTTGTTTCTTTGGCATCCCCCCTCCCTTTTTTAGGGCCCCTCTCTTTGATGCAGTTATGCCGCCTGTCTATATGGAGATACTTGGGATCCAAAAGACAACAAAGAATAAATGAGCTTCTGTTACCAGATGAGCTGAAACGCTTTCTCTTGTATCTTTAAAAGTTTTCTGTTTCCTAGTGGCTTATTAAAGTTTTGTTTCTTATCCATGTTTATTTGTACAGTATATAACTCGGTGTAATTGTTTGAGCTTTGGACTAGAACACTGGGAGAACAGGGTTTGAATCCTGGCTTGGCCATGGAAACCCACTGGGTGACCTTGATCAAGACACACTCTTTCAACCTTAGAGAATGGCAATGGCAAATCCCCTCTGAAGAAACTTACCAAGAAAACCCTGTGATAAGTTCACACTTAGGCTTGCCCTAAGTTGGAAATGACTTGAAGGCACACAATAAGAATAACATAGCACACACACCAAACCTCAGTTTTCACCAAGTCTGGTTGCTTAGAATTGTATATGTGACTAACAAACAAAACTAATATATGTATAAAATGAGCAATATGTTTTGGCTTCCACCTTCTTCATTTGTTAAAGATGAAACTGAGCTGCATCAAGGTGGCAGTTTAGAAAATTCTTTCCAGCATTCTTCAGGGGATTATGGTATTATTCTCTAGGAATGCATCTTCAGTGTAGAAATAATAACACCACTTTAACTGCCATGGCTCCATCCTAGAGAATCTTGAGATTTGTAGTTTTGTGAGGCACCAGCACTCTTTGGTAGGAAGGCTAAAGACCTTATAAAACTACAGATTGCAGGATTCCATAGGCTGAAGCTATAGCACTTAAAGGCCCGACACATACGGGCGTGAAAAGGTGATGTGCTAGGGTTGTCTCGGTGGGTGCATCCGCACCTCAGGCTAACCATTTTGGATGGCACCGTCCACATGCACAGTGTGCTGGGGCCGTAAGGTGCGTGCCACATCCACATGGACCAGAGTGTGCCTTACACCTCTGCACCGCAGGAGGGCGCCTAAGGTGCCCTTTCTGCAGTGCAACAAGGAGCTCCGAAACGGAGCTCCTTCCCTGCTTCTGTGTCCTTGGCGTGGCCTTCACGCAGCCGCGCCAAGGAGGCTGAGGGGAAAGGGGACACAGTGGCGGCTCTTTTCTCCCCTCGGGAGCGCCACGCATGGTGGGATACAGCGGGTGCCCAGGGTACGCGCTGCACCCCGCTTCAGGCCATGGAGAAGTGGCAATTTGATGTTTCTTCATGGCCTGGGGAAGCGGCGGATTTTGGCACTTCCCTGGCTGCCTACGGACCACCCCTTTTGGGCAGTCTGTAAAGCCCCAAAGTGTGTCAAACTGAATTCTTTCTAGAGTGTGAATGCACTCTAGGTGAAAGCTGCCTGGTGTTAGGGTCTTTGAAGTAGATGTTTGCTAGTCCTTTCACAGTAATTTTCATTGAGAGAAAATTGATGCAATTCCTTCCCTCTCTGCATTTCTCGTTCTCTCTCTCTCTCTCTCTCTCTCTCTCTGTGTGTGTAATAGAATAATAGAAGCATATAAACAGAGAGCAGGCATGGCAGGGTTGGCGCACTTTTGGCCTTCCAGTTGTGTTGTACTCCAATCCCATTTAGGCTTAGCCATCATAGTCACTGGTAAGGGATTATGGGAACTGAAGTCCAAAACATTTGGAGGATCAGAGGTTTCCCAACCCTGATGTGGGACAAGGTCAAATCCACACAGCTGCTTTTCAGTGACATGATAGCATTCAGTTTGTGGTATTGAAAATAAACCTCACCCATCCCTGATAAACCCTTCCTTGTGCCTTGCTGCCAGGTAGAATTTCCTGTAAAATAGGGCCACTGCACAGACAACAAGGCCATGCTATGTTTTTATTTTCTCATTACAAATTCTCAGATTACACCCTGTTTCCCCCAAAATAAGACATCCCCAGAAAATAAGCCCTAGTAGAGGTTTTGCTGAATTGCTAAATGTAAGGCCTCCCCCCGAAAGTAAGACCTAGCAAAGTTTTTGTATATAAATATATGCAGTATATAATAAATGTTTATTTTTGTTGTTGTTGTTGTTGTTCAACAATAATGTGAATTCTTCTTCATGGAAAAATAAGACATATCCTGAAAATAACACCTAGCACATCTTTGGGAGCAAAAATTAATATAAGACACTGTCTTATTTTTGGGGAAACATGGTATTGAGAGAGCGTACAAAGGGAAAAGTGGGTTTCCTGTTGCTTGGGAAATCTATTCAGGAAAAATAATGCAGTGGTGTGAATTTTGCTTAAAAAAACAACAAAACCTCTGCAATACACACACACAACACATGCACAACAATATGCCTATTTGGGATTGGACATTCAACCAGATGTTTGGAAAGGTGATACGTATGGCAATAGCCGCTTCACTTGCAGCCAGTCTGTCCCTCTTCTGGTCAATTATGAGCAATCAAGTACTTGCGGGTGTGTTGTACACTGGCTAAAAAATTGTTGCTGTTGTTATTAACTATTGTCAAGTCACTTTTGACTTATGGCAACTCTGTAAATGAGAGACCACAATCCTGCTCAGTTCTTGCGGTCTCAAGGCTGTGGCTTCCTTAATTTGGTCTGGAAAGTGGTCTTCTTCTTTTCCTGCTACCATTTACCTTACCAAGCAAGCATTATTTTTTCTAGGCAGTCCTGTCTTTGCATGATATGCCCAAAGTATGACTCACCAGTCATATTTTGTAGATTGTACCAAATAATGTGCAATTAATACTTTTTAAAGCCCTAAACTTTTAATGATGACCAGTAGGTGGGGCTCATGCCTCTCCAATTATAAAGGATGTTTTTTTCCTCAGACATTTCCATTCACTTCCACACAACTCACAATTCAATTTTTTTTGGCTTCATCTCAGCAGGCTATTTTTTAAAATAAAATATTGAAGTGTAAGAAAGTCCAGTTTTCTTATTCTCCATTATCCTAAAGTGTTTTTTTCTCCAAGAATGATGGTGATTATTTCCATTAGAGTCAAACACGTTCCTTTATTATATTGTAAATATGGGATGGGAAGATTTCATAATTCAAAGCATATTATTCAGCAGAGAATTTTTCATACAGATTATAGTCACAGGGGCCCAGATCCAAAAATTACTGTACCAAAAACGTCTGCCAGATCCTGAAGCCAGAATCATGATTCCTACAGTCTCTGCCCATGCACCCTAAAGACCTTGGGAGAATGAGGGATAGAGCTACTAGAGCAGGCTTTTGGTCCCGTGGAGGGGTGCAGAAGTAAGTTGGGGAAGAAAGACCTGTTTCTTCTAATATTGGACAGGGGATTGTACTGTTGTATCTTGGAAAAGAAATGGAATATCACATTTAAGCTTTATCTGTGAAAAGAAATTAGATGCATTCTATTCCTTTCACCTGAGCTCGATGCCTGGAAAATCTAACAGCTGGGAAATGACATCCTTAAGTAGGGGTAGAAGGAATATTTTTTAAAAAAATTAATAAAAGATTGAGAACTTTGTTTCTTAATAACCTTGACAAAGAAAACCCTAGGGAATCTTTGCAGTTTTGGGATCCCCCCCCCCCCAAGAATTTGCACTTTGTTGAACATAAATCAGGATTTTCTGTATAGAAGGCAGCATTTTCTGCACATAAAATAATATTTCTGTGCAGAAAATCCTATTTACCTGTGCAGAAAATGCAAGAATACAGTTATGAATTTTGTACAGAATGAAGCCCAAATCGTGAAATAGACTGAAAATTCACAGTGGGAAGAGAATTGCTAAATTTACTAGTTGGTTTGAAAAAACAACAACCTACATTCCTGTGTCTAGACACCAGTTGCTAACCACTGACCCAACCTTTCCCAGCCCACTTAAATAGTATACATGTGAGCTGCAGACTTGCTTATTTGAAAGGAGATTTGGGTAGAAACAGGAGGTTTTTTCGGCCCATATATTTTTTAATGCAAAGAATGGGAGAAACTGAGCAAGAGTCATACCTGCCTGATTTCCCGGTTCCTGTCCTTCATTATCCATAGATGGACTGAATAAGTTCAGCAAGAGGTTTCATTTACTAGCAAGCACTACATTTAACAATCCAGGTATTCTGTAGCTCTTCATCATGAATTTGTTTCAGATTGTGTGGTTTTCCAGACGTACTTTTAACTGCAAATCCCAGCAGCCTAGACAAGGGAGAGCCAAACAATTCATAACGCAACATAAAGCCTCTAATCAAAGGGTGGGTGACTGCAGTATGAAGCCAATTCCACCCAGGAACTACCATGACCATCCCCAGCTATCCTCTTTCGGTTCCTCTCAAAATAGCAATAGGAATTGACTTTTTTCACCATTTTGAGAGGGACCAAAGATGATAATTGGTGTTTGAGAGCATATGAGTTTCAGGGGGTGCTTGTGGGGGTATTTTTGTGTAATTTAATGCATTTGATGGCCTTTGTGTGTGGTTCCAGGCAAAAATACATTGAAAATGATACCATTTTCTTTTTAAAAAAGAGGATGGGAACTGGTGGGGGCATCAGGGACCAGAAAAGGGATCCAGGGACTACATACAGCTCACAGGATGCATTTTTCCCACTCCTGCTCCAAACCAACTAGTCACTTATGATAATACAATTTTGAAACTGAAGGAGTGTGTTTGTAATGAATATCTCAGGTTTCAGAAACTTGCTGCTTTATCACACTAGGGGGGCAAACATGATTTAAACAAGAGTTAAATGAGAGTTAAACAGGAAATGCCCTATGCTTATCACAGGACATTTCCTGTTTAACTCTTGTTTAACTCTCGTTTAAATCCTGTTTGCCCCCCTAGTGTGATAAAGCATTTGATGTTGTTTGGACTACAACATCCATAATTCCTGATCATTTTATATGCTTCCAGGGGCTGATGGGAACAGTAATCCAAATTCCAAAAAGTACAAGGGGAACTATTTTGAGTCTACGATCTTAAACCCTAGGGAACACAATTGAATTTACCTCCACATGAACATGCACAGAGTTTCACAGCTCATCTCACTGCTTTTAATGGGGCTTGTACATGATTAAAACTGGCTGAATCAAGGCCACACTGGTAGTCAGGATGCCAGGTGACTTGATGAATTCTGGTACATATTTTGTTACATACTTTTTATCCATGGCGCTTTGACAGTGCTTGCATTTTCAGGTTGGTTCTAGACTATATGCATCAATCTAGCACAGGGTGGCAAGTGAAATGATGTTGTAATTAATGTTGTCCAGTGGTGTAGCATGGAAAGTGATGAAATATGTTCTCATACTTCTCTAAGCAGCAATTATACATAATGTCAACTGGATCGTTTTCCAGTAGCATTAAAAGACATTAAAGGAAAGTGTTTGATGTCACAAGAACTACCATGTTAGGAATGCACCACTCAAATAAGAACAGGAAAGGGTTTTCTGAACATTTCAAGGTTCACTTTTCATCAATGGTCAAGGCTCACTGGCACAATCTGACTGGATTTCTTTGTGCCAGTAATAACTATTTATGGAAAACTGAGCCTGAGCACTCCACAGTGGGCTCAGCTCCAGAATTAAATGCCTCACTGCAAATCCAGCAAATGAAACATTTGCAATACTAAATTGGAAGATTGTCCAGCGTGCTCAGGGAATTGCTTCATAATTTCCATTTTCCATCTGTGGTGGCATAAATAAATAAATGAAAAAAGTAAAGTCTCCAATAGATATATAAGAAAAGCCAACAGAGTATGCAAATGGTAGGAATGCTGTGCTGAGGGAGCATTAGAGTACAGTTTTTGTGAATGTGTCAGCATCCTGTTCTGAAGCAGAAAAGATTGAGGCATTGGCTTTATTTTCAAGAAAGTTGTTTCTTCAGAAAATAAATTAGATTTTTCCTTGGCTTCCATATGGGTGGTCAATTTACCCCAAGGGTACTATGAGTAGTAACAACAACAGACAGCATTTTGTGCCTCCTGGGGCCAAAAGCAGCAATGAGCTTGGCAATAAGAGCCCTCTTTCTCAACTAGGGGAAAAAATTGCTTTAAGGTATTTGGGAGCTGAATATATAGTACAGCATAGTTTTGAGTTGCACTTATTCTGGACTTGACTTAGGGCACATTTGCTAAAACACATTGAACATTGCTGTTTTAGATGCATGAGTAATGTATTGCTGAAATATCATAAGGATTGTATATATTCAAAACCCTTGACAATTTGAGAAGACTGAAATTACTATTCTTCATGGGGCATCTTATTTATTTATTGAAAATAATCTTTGGGGTTCTCTGACAAAAAGTTGGGATTACATGCAGTATTTTACTTTTCAACAAAGTTTAAAGGGGTTGGTATAAGGCGAGGCATGTAGGATAACTGTATGGGGAGAGGGTTTTTGGGGAAAGGGAAAGAAGTAGCTCAGGGATGAAGATGTTTGATTATGTCCAGCTCAGTTCCATCAGTGTTCTCGTTTTTCCACTAAAGAAAAAACACACAAAGATATAGGAGTTTCAAAATTTCTATATTATGTTATTGAGCCCTGCAAATTGTGCTATTTTAAAATTCCTTCTTCAGGAGCTTTTAAAGCAACAAATAAATTATAAACACATCCAGATTTGAGATGAAGGTGTATCTACATTGTAGAAATAATATAGTTTAACACTACTTTAACTGCTGTGGCTCCATCCTACAGAATCCTGGAATATGTAGTTTTGTGAGACAGCAACACTGGCAGAGAAGGCTAAAGACCTTGTAAAACTATAAACCACAAGATACAAGGATGGAGCTAGAGTTGTGTTAAACTGCCTTATTTTGGCAGTGTAGATGCACCCTTAGTGGACTACTCATATTTGGCTAGCATGTCTCTCTATCGCAGCCAGACATGTTCCTGTCTCCACGTCCAGACATACCTGATGCATGTCTGGATGTAGGGGCTTTGTTTATGTGCCTTCCTACCTGAATTGTAGCGTGGATGCAGTTTCTTCCCTACTTAAGACATGATTGAGAGTCGGAAGGTCAGAGAGGATTCTTCATGTTATTGTTCTTGTGTGCCTCTGAGTTAATTTGACCTATGGTGACCCTAAGGCAAAGCTAGCATAGGATTTTCTTGGCAAGTTGCTTCAGATGAGGTTTGCCATTGTCATCCTCTGAGGCTGAGAGAGTGTGAGTTTTTCTGTCTGAGTGGAGAATTGAGCCCTGACACTGAGTAGTAGTCCAACACCAAACCACTACACTATCCCCACTCTCAGGATTTTTCAAGCGGGTTAAACTTCTATTCAAAATATCAGAACAACTGCCCAGACATACAGATGACCATGAACCTCTGTTTCAAATTATATGGGAATTTTTTTAAAAAATATTGTCATCTGGCCCTGGGCTCCAATTTTCCTGCCACTCTCTGGAAAATTCTAAGGAGTTACATTGTTTGGGTTAAAAACACCCACATAGCCACAATCAGTACATGTACAATGCATGCAAAATCATGAGGATTTTTGCCAGCCAGATGAAAACTAAGCCCTGAATTCCTGACAGTAAGGGCTGTTTGACAGTGGAACACACTCCCTTGGAGTGTGGTGGAGCCTCCTTCTTTAGAGGTCTTTAAACAGAGGCTGGATGGCCATCTGTCAGGGATGCTTTGATTGGGAGTTCCTGCATGGCAGGGGGTTGGACTGGATGGCCCTTGTGGTCTCTTCCAACTCTATGATTCTATGATTCTAGCAACCTTAATAACAATAATTTCTCCACAACACATTGGAACATTCAAATATGTGAAGAGCATCACAGAAGAAAAAATATTTTTGTCTGCACCAGAGAGAAAACTGCAGCAATTGTATGGTCTTGTATGCAAAGATGAAGCAATCAAATGTTTGTATCACTAATGTGAATGGATGAACTGGTATGGTTGTATGTAAAGTGTAACCTTCTTTACAGCTTCCTTGGAACATGTCCTTTTTTTGTCTCTAAGGAGCTGCCAAAGGAAATTCTAAGGGAGACATTTTGCATGTGTGGATATGGCATTCTGGGTGACAGTGGAAGATCTGTGAGAGGAAATAGATCAAAGAAAACATGAGTGTGTGAATTAAAAGCATCAACTAGTGAATAAGGTGGACGACAGGGCTGCAGCTTAAAACCTCAGGAAAGACTTTGTCCATCACCAGCTTTGCGGTTATAGGGGCAGGATGAGGCCTAAAGATATATTTCATCCTAGGGCTATATGTAGGGTTGCCAAACTGAAAACTAGAGAGCTCCTGTCCTTTTAAAAGTTGTGTAAAAGATAGAATTTCAGCAAGCATTATCTATCCTATAAAGGTGCAAGAGCCCTCTCTAGTTTTGACTTGGGCCAACCCAGTTGTGTAGCAAAAGAGAACCTTGAGAGCCCAAGAGGTTATCAGATTTAACAGACTCCATCCTGTCCTATTGTTTTGTGTTTTGCATTCAAACTTATAAGTTTATCACATGGGGCTTGGGAACAGGAACGGGGCGGAACAGAAGGGAATAGGAAAAGGGCAGAACAGGGGAAAATGCATAATATCGCATAGGAGAATGCTGCTGATGCCTCCGGGAGTCCCTGATCTGTTCCCCCTCCATTCCACAATGGCCAATTTTGAAGAACTGTTTAGAAAGGTTATTCAAGATTGGCTGCTGTGGGACAGATGGGGAACAGATCGGGGACTCCCAGTGGCATCAGCGGCATTCTCCCATGTGATAATATGCATTTTCCCCCATTCCACCCCATTCCTGTTCCCTTCTGTTCTGCCATGTTCCCATTCCCCAAGCCTCGTGTGATAAACTTATTAAATTGAATGGCTATCGGTCCATGATGAAGAATTTGGAAATTTACTGATAAGGTAAAATGAACTGTTTTTACCCTTTTCCATGATGGGATATTCAACTTGACTTCATCTCCTTTGAAAAAGAATTCAATTGATGTTTTGCTATTGATTTTGACAGAAGCAGGCCTGAGCTCTTACTGGTGAGAGTTCTAGCTGGTACTCAGAGAAACTAGGACTGGGAGAATTTGATGTATTTGTTCTGGCACATAGATGAAGAACTCAGTGAACATTTAAGAAAATGGCACAGGAATGATCTGTAGCTAAAAATCACATATTGTGAAAAAGAAAAGGGTAACGGATTACCGAATGTTAGCTCTCAGCTCTGAGAAGTATTTATTACAACAATAAAGCAAGTATTCCAAACAAAATAATCCATGAAAACTAAATCCTCCTAATTCCTACAAAGCAAACAAGGCCAATGTAGAAACTTCTATTATATATTCTTTTTTGATGGATATTATCAACAACAGATCTGCAGACACTGGAACAGCGTTCATGCAAAGCCAACTTTAAAGTTTTACTATTGGAAAGGTTTGTATTGTTTTAATAAACTCAGGGAATTTTATGTGCATTGTCTACACATGTTGAGTCACAGGCAGCACAGCATTCTAGAAAGCAGTTCCCATCAGGCCTAGCCAGCTTGTTCATGGTGGAGGATGATAAAAACAGTAGTTTTTCAGCTTCTGGAGGACTACAAGTTCACCATAGTATCAGAGAGACATTTGTGATACAAGGCCCATACACATAAAGCTATATGTGAAAAGGTTCAATTCATGCTATTTATCTGCTCCCCTTTGGAAGAGGTCAGAATGTGGTCATAACCTAGAAGACAAAAGTATGCTGGTTCTATATTACACATTCATGTTCTATGTGTTGTAATATAATGGCCGGAAGTGCTCTCTAGCACTTCCTTGCACATGTGCTCACCAGCCTTGCACATGTAGGAAAGCTGTGCTCACCAGTATACCTGGTAATGACTTTTCATTCCTAGCATCTACTTCAAAGTGTCCATAATTGCTGGAAAATGTGAGAGGTATGGTAGTTGTCCATTTCACAAGAAGAGTATTTAACAGTCACAAGCAGAAGATGGATAATAATGAGTTGTTCTCCACCACATACATAAGGCCTAGCAGAGAAATGAAGCAGCTTTAGTCTTCCTTGTAAAAACATACGAAATAGGTTTATTTACAAATACTAATGGTTTCATAACGTCTCATGGCAAAGGAGCCTTCATACATGGACCAGTGAGCAAGAACTGCAGACTATAAAATGAAGGCTGAATAAATTTAGACTAATTGATGCAGAAAAAGGGTGTAACTGCTGGAGATAGCAAACTCACATACTTGAACTCATTAGTAATTACATTGCATATCACTCTAGGAGTTTAGGCTTTATACAACCTGTTTGTTTGTTCATAACTTCTCGCATTCCTGTAGGTATTCCATTTGATCTCATCTACATGTTCTTTCTTATTTTCTCTCTGGCTGTTTACCGTGAAGCATGTGGCTTGAGCTCTCTTTCTCTCTCTCTGCATGACAACTCCAATCTTCTTGAAACCATGTACTGTAGATATTTCGCCTTTCTTTTTATCTCCTTCAAGAAACTGAACCTGTGTATTGATTATGCACAAGTGTAAAACTCTTTCATACTTTTTAAAAGAAGATGGAGTTTGAGTCATTTGTCTGCTAGAAATATGCATAAGGGAGATGAGCTGGTTATTGTTCTCACTTCTGCCCAAGCGCATTACATACTCTGCTAGAGAGACCACACATTCATATTTTAAAAACAACAAGAGTAGCTAAGACCAAACAGGAAATTACATTAATACATTGTTGTTGTTTTGTGCCTTCACATTGTTTCTGACTTATGGTGACCCTAAGACAAACCTATCACAAGGTTTTCTTGGCAAAGTTTGTTCAGACGGGGTTTGCCATTGCCTTCCTCTGAGGCTGAGAATATCTGACTTGCTCAGGGTCATCCAGTGAGTTTCCATGGCTGTGCAGGAATTTGAACCCTGGTCTCCAGAGTGATAGTCCAAAACTCACACCACTACACCACACTGGTTCTCTTGACATGACCAAATGTGATGTCTAATAAAGGCTCTGGCTGAGTGTAGGTGTGCTAAGGTTGCTACCTCTAATAGTAATTACCATTACATTTGTGTGAACTGTAATGTATACTCTTGGAAAATGGAATGGACAGCTATTGTTTAAAAATGCTTATTTTTGTGTTCCAAGAAAAAGAAAGATGGTGACTGACATTTTGATTTCGGGCACATTGGTGCCAAATGTTGTTCTGTCACAGGCAGCAAATTCTTGAGTGGCCCCTTCTATATATCTTTCTTTATCGGAGCAGCTGTGTTATGAAGTCCCTTTCTGTCCCTTGTGGGAGCAGTAAAGGGTAAAGTATCCATCTGAGTAAGGTAGGTATCTCAGTAAGATAGCCCTCTGACCCCTTCTATTGATCATTTATTTAGTGGAAGAAAGGATTGCCAAGTAGACAATGCTTACTACTCCACACATGATAGCAATTGCATCCAGACCTTTGGGGATTAATTACCATTGTTTTGGCAATATTCATCCCATTTGCATGTTCCTCAATAAAGACTTCATTGACCTGCTGTATGAGATATCTTAATATGTTGGAAGATGTTGTTTCCTGTTAACTATGAGACTGAGGCCATGTCTGCATGAGCCAAATAACACATCCTCCCCCATCTTCATGGTGGTCAGTCCAGACAACAGGGCCAGTTCAGCACTGAACTAAAAGTATACTGCCCTTACAATGGATTTTAAAAATTCACATTTTGCTCTTGATCTTCCCAGAAAATCTGGAGCCTTCTGGAGTGACATTAGACAGCAATTTGCAATGAATCCCACTGTGCTGCCCATCACTCCTGGTGCAAATTGCTCCTTGTGAGATCACAACAAGGTGCCCAGCCATGTCATTGATGCTTAATTTTGCTTCAGAGGAAGTGATTTGTGGCAGTGGTGGGTGGCAGGTAATCGAGGGGGGGGAACTTGGGGGCAACTTTGGAGACAGGATACTCCTGGGTGCTCCTGGAGTATCCTGGCCCATGAAGATGTGGTCTGAGTGAGCAATGAGAAGCAGGTCTTGGGTTAGAGATCATGCATGGGAAGACAAAAGGGAAAAAAGAAAGAAAAAGCAGAATAAAATGACTGAGAATGTGGCAGGACACTGTGAATGAAACATGCTTTCAGAAATGCCAGAATCTTGTTATGAAGGAAAAGACAGCAAAATTATAAAATCTGCATTTAACCAGAAACAGAAGGAAACAGAATCAGCATCACGGCCTCTGATGGGTAATTGATTTCTATGCTAAGTAAAACATGTGGCTCTGGGTGAATGTTATTGTATGTATTAAACATGTAACTCATGGGAAATGCAGAGAAGGGATAACTTACAAATCCTCTGGCTTCCCCAACAATTTCCTAGGATAAATTTCTCAATATAACCATGAGATGTCACTCTTCCCCTTGTCTTTGCCTCATATGCACTCCTCTGGGTATCCAATGACATTGCACTCAAAGTAAACAAAATCCTTTCAGAAGTGATAATGTTAGCTTTTCTGCTAAAACAGTCAGCAAATGGACTTCTCAGAGTTCAGAAGTCTTGGCAGAAAAATACCAGAGAATGTGAAGAATTGTGTCTTGCTTTCAATACATAGAGAGAAAACTCTTTCCAGAAGAGACAGTATGAGCTATCCTGTGCATGTCTACTCAGAGAAGCAGGTCCCAATAGGGGAGTACTACTCACAGGTAAGTAGGTATAGGATCATAGCCTGGATTTTTTGTCTGGAAAAAAAAAAGAAGACGTGGTAAAGGATTGCTTTCTTCTTTTAGCTAAGAACATGCAATCTGAGATGCAAATGGCCACCTTATTCAAACATCTAAAAGATTAGTATAGCCATAGGAGACCTGTGCTCAAATCCTCTACTGGGCATGGAAATCCACTGGGTGACCTTGGGCAAGTCACACTATCTCAGCTTCAGAGAAAAGCAATGGCAACCCCTCTCTGAACAAATCATTCCAAGAAAAACCTATGATAGGTTCACTTTAGGGTCACCATGAGTCAGAGATTAGTTGAAGGCACAACAGCAACAACATGAACAAGGCATATTCATCAGGGAGTAAAAATAATGCAGCCAGCAAAAAGATATGTAACAAGTGCGAATTTTCCTGGTGGATGGTGGGAAGAAGCTTTAAAAATATTGGGAAATTTGATACATATTGAGTTGACATTTGTATTTTTGTTGTTTACAGGTATTGCTACCAGCACCACATACTGAAGAGATGGGGAACATCTGGACCCTCAGATGTTATTGGGCTTCACCTCTTGTCATCCCTACCTGTGACCATCCCAGTTGGGGCCAGGGCTTGCATTATCAATGGTGCAATTGGAATAAATGTTCCAGGGACCTCAGTGTTAGAGGGGCTCAGAGCTTCGACTAGCACTGCATACATAGACAGACATGCTTCTTGTGATGCTGTCAAGACAATAATGCTTGCAAAAAGTATATAATGCATAATATTGTTATTTTACCATTACACTCTGAAAACTAGGTTTCATAATAGATAACAATGACTTAAATCAAATTGCTAGTCCCATCTGGAACAACCCCACTCCCTCAAAAATTGTTGGATGCTAAATCAACATTTATAAATCCCTTTAATTCAATGAGGCTAATTTAGATGGGATTAGCAATTGGATTTGGACCACCAGTATCTCTACTGACCACTCAAGCTATTTTCTAACAATATCCCAGCTTGCAAGTCCTAAGACAAATGCAAATGTTTTATTAGATACTCATCATAGTATTTGACTGTGATAGGTATCTTGAGGTTGTACTCGTTTGACCTTATTGATCCAGGGAATAGATGGGACTGATCATAATCTACCAGACATCTACAGATGCCAAAAAATTGCTGTATTTCTGCACATTTCAATCTGACCTTGCACCATCACTTAGGTTTATGTTTAACTAGTTACTTGAAGGGGTCAAGTGTGGTGTAGTGATTTGAGCATTGAATTATTACTCTGGAGACCAGGGTTCAAACCCCTGCCATGGACACCCATTGAATGACCTTGGGCAAGTAACACTCTCTCAGCCTCAGGCAAAGGCAAAGGCAACCATCTGAACAAGTCTTACCAAGAAAACCCCATGATAGGTCTCCATAAGTCAAGAAACAGTTTAAAGGAACACAGCAACAAAGTTACTTGAAAGAGTCACCCGTAAAATGCATGATGAATTCCATCCAAGTAATTGTTCAATCAGTTTTCATTTTCTCTCCAAGAGCCCCCCACCCTCCATAGAAGTAACTTTCCTTTGGACCTTATCACATGAGGCAATTTGGGGGTATACTCCAAAAGCAATCTGAACGCAATCATGGGGTTTCACGTTATTGCGTGATAACTTATCTCACTCAATTTCGGGCAATGGGAAGTCATTCCAAATGCAATCATAGGGTTTCACGTTATTGCGTGATAACTTCTCTCATGCAATTTCGGGCAATGGGGGGTTATTTTCGGGTAATGGGAAGTCACTCCAGACACATTCCGAATGTAACTAGAACTCACGTAAATTCGCTAGCGAATTTACATGAATTCGAATTGGCCCCATTCGAAATTGGGAGAAATTCCTCCCATGTGATAAGGTCCTTTGTCTTTGAAAGGCAAACCATGACAGGACTAAGCAATACTACAAAGTCCTGGGGTCTTCCCCCATAAGCAGATTTAGTAGGATATCTGGAACAGTTTTTAAAGGTAGGGCTCAACATTGGTATATAGCCTGTTATTAGTTTTTCCTGTTTTCTGGTACTTGCAGGGGGAAGACAAATTATTCCCTAATCATTATCACTGAAGCATCCTCAAATATAAAGACTCTGACAAACACAATTAATACTTAGAGATTCCGCCATATATTTGGTGTACCTTACTCCCAACTAAATGTGCATAGGATAAATTTCAAGCTTTCTTTATTATGCTGGGGTGAGCTCACCGACAATCACAGTCTTTATATTTTCTAGAACCTTATTATTTAGTATAATTCTGCTTGATAATTCCTGAGGAGGTTCAACTAAGCGGAAGTCTTGATGGTCCAATTTTGCTAAATCATTTCAGAGGAGACTCAGTGCCCTTCCCTGCCCACCCTGTTTTGGGGTTTATGATATATATATATATATATATATACACATTTCCTTAGTATCCTGATAACACTTCGCTCATTTTATATTCTTTTTCCTCCCTACAAACAACATACCATTCCTGCATCACTTTATGTGGAATTCTAAAATCTGAAATACTTCAAAATCCTGATTTGTCTACATGGGAGAATGAGATAGCAATACCTTTGCTGTCTGTTGGTTTGATGTACAGACATTTTGTTTCATGCATAAAATTATTAAAAATAATGTGTATAAAATTACCTTCAGGCTATGCTTATATGGTGTATATGAAACATAATGAAATTTCTTGTCTAGACTTGGGTCCCATCTCCAATATGTCTATATGCAAACACTCTAAAATAAAAATCTCTGAAATCCAAAACACTTCTGGTCCCAAGTATGTCAAGGGAGACTCAATTTGTAGTCTGAACTGAGAAATGGAGACGATTGAAACCTTGGTCATGGACTAGGTTGCAGAACAAATATGCCAGGAGTAGAAGATGATCCTTATCATTCTCCACATAAGACGTCATAAATCTAGATTTCTACAACTCTAGATTATGATTTTATTAAACATTGAACAAACTAGTCTTAATAATACATGAGGTTGTTGTTGTGTGCTTTCAAATCATTGCCAGCTTATGGTAATGCTAAGGTAAAACTATCATGAGATATTCTTGACAAGATTTATTCAGAGGAAGTTTGCCATTGCCTTCCCCTGAGGTTGAGAGCATGTGACTTGCCCAAGGCCACCCAGTGGGCTTTATGGCCAAACTGGGAATTGAACCCTGGTCTCCAGAGTTATAGTCCAATCATAATCCAATACTCAAGAGTCCAGAGTCATAGTCCAATACTCAAACCACTATACCACACTGGCAGCAGTCAGCTCTCAAAAATTAATTGATTGATTGATTGATTTTGGACTACAGTTAGCATTATTCCTCAGGCAGCATGGCTTAATCCAAGAGATGTAGCCCAAAACTGAGTTCTACCACAAGATTTGGCAGCTGCCTATAAGGAATATAGACATTGGGTATCTTACGGTTTGCCTACCTTGCAGACTTGAAGGTGCAAACATAATGATTGGCCTCTCATACACTGAATATGCAATGCCCTAATCAGAGAGGCTTGGTGTGAAATATCTCTGCAGTTATTAAAATTCTAGGTAAAGTCATTGTTGTTTTATACTATAAAAATGTGTACGTTTCATGATCTGAGTTTTAATTCCAGATGTTTCATTTCTGCTGTTGTTTTTCTGTTGCTCTCTTTACTGCTGTTTTCCTAGATTATTTGCCCCCCCCCCCCCAATGGTTTTGCTAAAGCTGTATTTTTATTATATTCTCTTTCCATTTTTTAAAATTACATTTCTGAGTTTTTTGGTAAGCTGCCCTAACAATTCGCTTGAAAAGCAAAGCAGCAGCAATAGTCAACAACAACACTGCAGTAATAACACCAAGCTAGTTTCTGATTTGTGGAAAGTTAGATAAACATACCAGTATATTATACTGCCCAATAAACCCCAAATTTCTAATAACTAGGAGGTGCGGAGGTGGGGGAGAGAAATACATTCTCATTAATATGCAGAAAGACTAGATTGCAACAGAGCATGTTGGAATCACTAGTTTAGGAGAAGTCATTTTCATAATAAATTATCCTGTAATTGCATAGCAACTTCCTAAACAATCAATTTAGAGAGGAAGAGACCATTACGCTAGTGTAATATGTTATTTACAGACATAGACAAAATTTTAATTGTGTTCAAGACACATGCAGCTGACTCAGTAATTGAATGATTCATTCCCTAAACGTTTTGAGACCACTCTCAGCTTTCAAGCAAGGTGGCAATTATACTTGAAGTTGTTTGGGAAAACCAGGAAGTCATTAGTATTTATCAGCAAGTAATTGCTAAGGGTTTGCCAACTACTGGTCATGGGTAATATCAGGTTGTAAATATACTGTGACTCTCCTAGAAGGCCCCCAGAGAGATTTACAATTACGTTCCATTAACTAGAGGATGAGATGGAAATGCACTATTCTCTATGCTGTCTCATAGCAACAAGGTTCACATGAAACTCTGGCGCATGGCAGCTATGTTACATTTGAGAATATGGCAACTTCCATTTCATGATGTGCACTTGGTAGGACTGCAAAGCAGTGGAATCTGAGAATAAAGAGGCAAGAGACACCAGTTTGGGGTTAAAAATTATTTAGGCAATGTTGTAAGAGGTAGAGCTGAAACCAATTGGTACGCTCAACTAAATTAGACACACTGAATAGTAAATCAACACTTGTGTCCAACTCTAGTCAAGACTAGTGATATGCTATAACCTAGAACACTGTCCATTATGATCCATTATGCTGGCATAAGGCACTTTTTCAAGTGGTGCATAATGCTAGCAGAGGGAGGGCAGAGAAAGCCACCATGCTGATTCCTAAGCTGTTCCTGGATCCCACATGGCAGCTTTCTCTCCTGACAGAGATGGCCCCTATCCCTACCTATCACCACAATGGCTGTGACCATTTTATCCCTGCTGCCACCTATTTCAGTGTAATTACACAGACCAAATGGATCATGGTCTCAAGTACCTGATTCTTCTGAGTAGTTGGCCTTCCCTATCTCATGTCAGCTGGGATTTATGGTCATTATGAGTTCAAGTTCTTACTACCCCCCAATAGGCGATGGCACTAGTTAACCTGGTGGACAGGAAGCTGCTGTGGGATGGGATAGACATAGTTGATGCAAGAGATATTATACTTTGGAGATTGTGTTGGGAATTTAGGAGCCAGGGAGCCATCAGTATAATGAAAGAATTCATTGCCTGCCATGTCTGAGAGATTATGAAAGAATCAACAGGCTTTGCAATCCAAACTCAGCATCAGTATAACTTTGGATTTGGGCTGTTGTGTTTTCCTTAATAGCTTTCACTGATTAGATACTGTGGAGTTTATCATATTAAGAAATAAGCGTCTTACCTCTTCTGGCTTGAATTCAGGATCTGGGATGCCCCTGGATGTTATCATACCTAAATCACTGCCAATCTAGCTATGTTGCTGCTGCCTGGATGCATCCTGGGTGAAAGCCTAGCTCAGCCAGCACTTTTTCAAAGTCAGGGAGCTTCCAACTTCAAAAATTGGGCAGCTGACCAAGGCTTCAACCTGGGATGCATCCGGGCAGGGGCATCACAGCTAGATCAGTGGTGATTTAGGTATGATAACATCCAGAACTGAAGCTGGAAGAGGTAAGACGCTTATTTGTTAATGTGATAAGTTCCTTTGTAACATTCATCCTTGACAGAGGAATAAACACAAATGTTCATT
This sequence comes from Urosaurus nigricauda, assembly GCA_034509955.1. NCBI lineage: Eukaryota > Metazoa > Chordata > Lepidosauria > Squamata > Phrynosomatidae > Urosaurus > Urosaurus nigricauda. The sequence continues at coordinate 92,210,678 of JAOEGL010000003.1, forward strand.
AAACTTTAATCACTGAGCTGTCAATGTGGTCTTTGAAAATATCAGATGAAAAATTATAATGAATTCAAGCTTCTCTGCAAGTGTCCATATTCTAAATAATGACACTCTTATCTGTGGCTTTCTGTAATAGTCATGTCTGGAGTTCTGGATTTTCTCTTACGTGGCCCTTTGGAACCCTTCAAAGAAATGAATGCTGAACAGAATTGTCTCAGGACACATTATCTACAAAAGTATTGGTGCTTCACCTAAACTTCCTGGTTAATTTTGTGTAATATTTGTAAGTTTGTAAGGAGCCCTAGTGATGCAGTGGTTAAATGTCTGTACTGCAGCCACTCTCTCAGAAACCACAAGGTTGTGAGTCCATTACCAGTCAGGGGATCAGGCTGACTCAGTCTGGCATCCTTCTGAGGGTGCTAAAATGAGTACCCAGCTTGTTGGGGGCAATTAGCTTACACATTTAAGTTTATCACATGGGCCCTGGGGAACAGGAATGGAGCAGGTCGGAAGGGAGTGGAAACGGGACGGAAAGGGGAAATCATGCATATTATTGCATGGGAGAATGCCACACATGCCACCAGAAGTCCCCAATTTGTTCCGCATCCATCCCACAGCAGCCAATTTTCGAGAACTAAGTGAGAAGACCCCATTTTTGGCTAAAAAGCAGTGACATGGGCTTTTTGAGCTCCAAGTTTATATCACTCTTTGACAAGACAGTTAGTTGCACTACAACTGTGATATTTTGGACACATATGTGTCAGATTATATGGCAAATAGCTTCAAAGAAAATGAGGGAGTTTATTCTGGATTAATTTTACCGAGCATTTATTTCCTAAAACCTCTGCTTGACTCATAATCTGACCAAAATAATTTAGTGCCATCAATTCATGCCCTTATCTCTTTTTTTACAGTTCAGTTGGCCTGATGGTTATTGTTAGTGCCCTCACTGTACTGCTTTATTATGTTCAAGGCTACTGCACACTAGAGTGAATGAAATATTTGTAGTCAAAGCCAGATAACTATATTAGTTATGTGAACACATTTGTCAATGTGGGCTCTGTAATGCTCCGTATTGTTAAGATTTCACAGTTTGAATTCATTCCAATGAAAAGGAGGAGTCCTGAGATAACACTTTAATTCATAGTAGTTGTTGAGAGCTAATAAAGAGTGCAGAATATATCACATGGAAATGTGTGGTAAAATTCATTGGAATGCTCTATCCTCTGCCTAAGTCACTATTAGCTCTGCAGGGTAAAGCATACAGGCGAAGTAGGAAGGATCTCAGGGTGACAGAACTGTTTTGAAAAGTATATAGGTATGATTGATACTTAATCTATCGTGCTTAATGACATCTGCAGTAATATCACCCTTGTAACATCAGCAGAACCCATCCACTGAGGCTTCACAAGGGGTTGTCTGTAGGGCATCAAATTCTGGGTAGAGCCTAGCAGCTGTAAATACTACCACTGGATAAAATAACAATACACTTTGCTGCAGAAAAGCAGCACTATGGAGCTCTGCTTTTGCAAATATCTACCATCTCCTATTATTTTTAATGTTATGTTAATGTCTATGTTGTATATGCTACTTTTGTATTACATTAAAGATTTGAATTGTTTTATTTTTGTTGCAGTTTGTTATTGTATATGTAAACTTCCTTGTGAAGATATATAATCTGGAATTGGGGGGGGGGGGGAATAAACATGGTGGCTGAAATTCATTGGGACAGTTATGAATGTGTAATTAATGTCTTCTGGCCTGATCCTACCCCCTAGGTCACCCCAAATTCTCACTTACCAGGCAGCAGCTGCTGTGATTGATTGGGATCTGTTCCCCTATCAATTGGGAAGCAGATGACTGACATTCTCACCCTCTTCTGTGGGTGTTCTCCTGTGTAACAGGCAGAAACAGGCCCCCTATCACAATTCCCCCTCTCACTGAGATCACTCACATGGGGTTGGGTAGGAACATCAGTCAGCTGCTTCCCAATCAAAAGAAGAACAGATGTCTGTTGTTTGCAGTAGCTTCCAAGCTGTAAGTGAGGATCTGGAGACTTTCATAGTCCCTATGTATCCCCTTATGTAAGCTATGTAGGAATCATGAATACAAAGCAATCACAAATACGTTAACTCTAGATTGTGTATTTGTAACTACCTTATTGAATTCTGGCTCTATTTAATAATAATTTAATAATATTTAATAAGAGGAACTTCCATTATCACTGTCTGGTTGTTAGGACCAGTCAACTAATATTCAAGGCGTCTTTATCTATGATATTATTTTGTATTCCTGGCTGATGTAAAACATAGAATATCACAAATGCAACACAAGGGATAATCACACCAGAAAACAATAGTCCAATAGCAGCAATATTGAAGCAATTGACCAGTTTTTCCCAAATTACCATGCAACAACAGGATAGACACAACACTGTGTGATAACTTCCACCAAACATGATGTTAGCCTGCTGCATTGGAAATTTACTAAGCTGGCGTGATAAAACAAATAAGTATAAAAAAGTATCCTGCCAACTCCAAAGAATTATGTTACAAAAGAGCACCAAGGTATCACAAGAAAGAGACTAAATTTTAATGCCATGGCTGAGTTTTAATATTCAAAGCATTTATTTCTGAGCATAATATTTATGCTTGACAGACCTCAAATCCTCCTGTATCCATTGTGAATTTCATATTCTGAGTGTTTAATAGTGGTCTTTGAAAAAGGATTTATAGTTACAACAGATATCACTCCCTAGAGTTGTTTTCTGAAAAGTGACTGAAGATGTTAGGATATTTCTGGTTGCTTCCTGTATTAAATTAAAAGTTGATGAATAAAATCAGAGTAGAAAATAAGCATGTTTTTTATTGCGCTAGTAAATGTGAAAAAAGTAACTTTTAAGACACCCCTTGTTCTTTAAGAAGTGGTGTTTGGAACAATTAAACATAACATTAACTTCATGGATTATTCCATTCTGAATCCGATTAGTCCCCAACTAGAGTAGACCCAGGTGGTTTTTTAATGTATTGATTCTCCATTCAACAATTGATCCAATGAGTCTATTCTGGTTGGAACTGACTAATATTAATGATGTCATAATCATCCATAAATTCAACATAATGTTTAAGGAAAAGGTATATTTTATGAGACTCTGCCCTTTTTGCTACTTTACAAAGGTCATCTGTGCTGTATTTTATGGACTTACAAGTCAGAAGGAATTAAAGAAATGCTGGGAACTGGAATTTTCTTACGTTTGGGAACAACTAGAATGATATGAGCCTGGGCAGGAAAAAGCAATTGGAACTTGCATTTTCCAGTAGTGAGTCAAACCCCTACTGTCTGCACTGGCTGCTTCCAAGGCAGCTTGAATGTTCATGTCCTGACCACGTGGCGTAGCATCAAGCCATGCCACTGGATAATTTTTTTTCACCTTTCCACCATGGATGTGCACCATTGCACATACTGCACTGGCTGATTGCTGCCTAGATGCCATCCCTTTGGATGGCCGCTCTTTTGATCAGCCACACAGTCACACTGCAATCCTCCACTGGCACAAGGCATCGGATCATCAGTGTGCCCAATGCTGGCAAAGCACAATCATTCCCCCTTTTGCCCCCCTTCACCCCATGCCCTCTCGTGGATTGCTTGATTTGTGTATGTTGTACTTATATCCATTGGAGATGTCACACTTTCAGTTTTTTTTGCACTGTTGCCCCAACTGCTTGGATATGCTGGCTCCATCCATTTTAAATGTGCACCTATACCAGTGCATTTATGTGCTGCTTTAAGGTTAGGATCACTCCTTCAGAACCACTCTCACATTGAGGTATTTATATGCAGGGTCATATAATGTTTAGTTTTCCTGACTAAAAAGATTATCAGACCAGCACTTACCATGGGCTAAACACTGGTAAATTACCTCTAGAATGTTGAGGAAGCATGCATGTGTGAAAGCCTGGTGCACTTGCTAAACATCAGGAAATCATCGGCTCCCCTCCAGCGTCACTGAATTGTTCGGGGAGAGGGAATTTCCTCTGAATGCAAAGTTTTCATTCAGAGGAAATTCCCTCTTCTTGAACAAGTCAGTGATGCTGGAGGGGAGCCGATGATTCCCTGACATTTAGGAAGCGTGCCAGGCTTTCACACGTACAAACTTCCTCAACGTTTCCACAGCAATTTACCAGATCTTAAGCGCTGGTCTGATAATCTTCTAAACTTGACCATCCTGACTTCTTTTTGCTCCATTTTGTAGCCTTGGAGTGTGGTTTCAATCTGGTTTCCACCCACTTTGGCAGCGTGTACCATCTATATGCCCTGCCTTCAAAGCAGGTGAAAAACACTTTATTTGGTCCATCTGTTTCACCCCTTGGGAATATCTCCTGAATGTTGACGGGGAAATAAATATAGGGAGATCCTTCCAAATAGTTTAGGAGGACAGGGAAGCAGCAATTCTTTGAATGAGAAGGATGAGTTGTTTCATTAAAACAAAAAACAACAAACAATAGCCTTTTTATAACAATCCACAGACAATACATTTTTTAGACAATACATTAAGTACATAAACATATTCAAATATCTCTATAAAACAGATGACAATTTATAAATATATTCATTGTTAAAAGCAGCATGATAATAAAAACAGACACATATTTTTATGATTATATATATATATATATATATACTGTATTGTATAATATTATGTGTGTGTGTAATACCACCTTGATTATTAACATATGAGCCAAAATGATGCATAGTATGAGATATAAAATATTAATTAACATCTATAAAAACAGGATGTTAAAAGCCATTGGCTAAAGCTGATTGTTGCACAAGTGCAGATATAATAGTTTTACACATTTTAACAGCAGACAAGAATAACTTAGCCACTGCCTCCATTACACTTTTCTCAGAATCCCCTACTAAGTATACCAGGTACCAGTTAGCAGGCCTGCCTGGCAACTTAATTAATAAAGGAGAAATCAATCTTGATCTCTCATCCTTGTAAAAGGTTCCAAAAAATAGAACATGAGTTAGAGACTCTACAGAACCCTCTTCACAAGGTCAAACACATTCCTTAAAAGGGGTTTAACCTGCTTCTAGAATCTAGATGATTTCCAGTTCATTTCCTCTTGCTAATTAAACCCTTATATGCATGGCTGATTCCAGATAGCATTCTAATTGGTGTGAGATTATTTAAATCCACCACAAACAAACAGTAGAGATTTTACTCAAATGTAGTTGTAACAGCTTTTGGTAGCAAAAGCTTGTTATCATTGGAGGATCTATATAAAAAAGTCAACCTGCTATTATTTATAATAGTTTTTTGTGGAGCTTTCGGGCATTATATTTTTGCATCTACCATAGGACATGTATCAAGTGACCAGATCTAACTTCATCAAGAACAGACATAGAAGATTATTGCATGCAATTTATCCCATTTTATAGCTGACCAGATAGACGCATGTTTAACTGTCAATGATGGATCTTTCCGCATTCTCCTGTGGCTGGGTTTATGCAGCCCATATGCCGCCTGTATGTAACCCATGTTTGCCCGTGGATTTTCAAGAATGGGATTTTTCCATCCTTTAAAGCCACAGGATAAGCCGGATGGGGATAAAATGGGATAAGTTGTGTGCAATAATCTCCACAGTTGGCACACCAGCTTGAATGGTATGAATGCAGTCCTGGCTACAGGCACCATGTTAACAAGATAAGTGTTGTCCAGGAGATACCCAAATTCAGATTCAGATTCAAAATCTAACTGTGGACATTAGTTTGGTCCAATTGTACAGAAGTATTAACTCCTGTGACTCTGAGATCAAGCATATGGATTTGTACTGAATAAACAGACAAACAAATTATGCAATTAATAATGAAATATATAACCTTACAATAACAGATCTTCTAACAAATAAGAGAATTAAATAGCTGACACTGAATGGAAACTAAGATATCTGGGACAGGGATGGGAATATTCGGTCAAAAGTGGTACTTTTTATCTTTGTGACCCCATTTCACATCTACATGTGGACACTGCACACATACCCTCGATGTAGTATATGAATAAAAATATTTTGTTTATTTAGAGTGTATATTTTCATTCATGCATTCACGTATATTCATATTTTAACATTTTATAAGCAAATAATATTCAAATTAGAATAGTTAAATTTAAGTAAATTCAATATCTAACTCAACACGTGTTAATTTTACAAATCAAAAAATTTGGAAGGAGGAGAAAGAGGGTGGGGATCAAGGCCTCAAAGTCTTGTGCCACCCTTGAGTGACTCTCATGCCCCCCACCCCCGGAGTTCTGCCCCACTGCTTGGGAACCACTGCACTAAGGACCAGAGAGCCATTTTCAGCACATCCTGACTCTTAGTAGGCCACATCAGCAAGGTCGGTCATTATCAGAAATGAACTTTGGTGCCTAGAAGGCAATTCTGGCCACATTTGGATGTGCTTGTTGCTACTTGGAATAGGCCCAAATATGACCCCATGGGCTATTTTAGGTAAAAAAAAAAATCATTCTCAGATTTATTTTTATTTTTCTTATTTTTACAGAACCAGCATGTGGAGGAGGGCTGTGGAGACCATAAAGCCACAAGAGGCACAAGCCCCCATGCTACATGCAGACCATGGGTCACACAATTCCATTCTCTGATTTTCATTGAAAATTTCAAATCCTGGGGCAGAGTTCCACATGCAGAGCCATTGTAGGTGTGCAATAATGCACCTAGAATAGTATATCAACATGCATTGTATGTCTTTTATGTGTATTGTGAAATGAGATGACAGTGATGCGCAATCACCTTTTCTCATACGTTGTGATGTGGTAGTATTTGGTACAGAGATTGCAAACTGTCAGTGTAGCATAACCCCACCATTTGATACTTACACTATGCTGAACCAATGTAGGATCTCGGCCTTAGAGTTACAACCTCTTATGTTCAACATGGCTTCAAGCCTCAGTAAAATACAAGACAGTGGCAACAACAGAAGGTCTCTATGTGCACCCTTAGCCTTACAGAGTAAGAGATGTTTAGTATAAACTGAAAGCAGGAAAAGGGAAGTGTAGTAGAGACATGTTTGCAGCAATGTAGTTTTCACTCACTTTATTTGCAAAGCCTCATTATCACACATGTCTCCTGTACATCATACAAAATTATTGAAGAGCAGTTTTTAAATGTTGGGCATTTTTCCTCTCATAGACTTCACCTTTATCTGTGCTATGCTTTTATCCAAGCAAAATTCTACTTCTACTTATGACTGCCTTTGGATATACTTTGATTGTTCTTGAAATGTATTGTTATCAAAAATTTGGATTACTGCTGACAGCCAAAACCTAGTAATATTTTAAATACTTGGGTCATATTTTCAACTACACAGAGCATCACATCTACTACTAGTTTTTCAGACGTTCAATATAAATTTAGGGTATAGAAACCAATTGTTGTAGTGTGCCTTCATGTTTCAGACATGTGATGATCCTAAGGCAAACTTGTGGGGTTTTGTTGGCAAGATTTGTTCAGAGGGGGTTTGCCTTTGCCTTCCTCTGAAGCTGGGACAGTGTGGCTTACCCAGTGGATTTCCACGACCAAATGGGGATTTGAACTCTGGTCAAGACACTACATTACACTAGCTATCCTAGAAACTAGTACTTAGTCACTTACATACCATTGGGAATGTGGTGAATAAGGGAACTGGTTAAAAGAGCAGTTTACCATTCCCAAATTCAATACTAATTCAGGAGGTAGCCAGTTCATATCACACATAAATTGCCACCGAACTGCTGCCCAGGTTCAACCCGAATGTAGCCCAGGTCATCTAAGCTGCTTCCACAGCTCCTTTTTGAAAACAGAAGCTTCTGACTAAAAATGGCCACTGAAGCAGTTTAGATGAACCGGGCTGCATCTGAGATAGACCAGGGGCTGCGATTTGGTGTTGATTTATGTGTGATAGGAACCAGCTGCCTCCCAAATTAGCACCAAAATCAGGAAAGGTAAGCTACTCTTTTAACTGCATGAGATAGGGCCCATACTTAGCTCAATTGATTTAACATGCTACTCAGTAATGTGAATCTTTTTGCATATTGGTTTGTTTCTGGTATGATTTAAGTTTACATTTTAGAATTTCAATGAATATTATTTTTTGAAAAGAATAATGTGCATCTTTCCTGTTGAAATAAAGGATGTTAGTAGGAGACATCAGAGTACCTTTCTTTGCTTTTCACAACCCCACTGGCCACTTGAAATTCACACTTAGATTTGCAGGCCATCATTTTGTATCTGCGTCAAGAGACTTTCAGCTGGAGGTACATATTACTCTGTCTCATCCATGTTACACTGGATTGGCAAGTAACTTTTTCAAACCTGCATTAACTGCCAAATTATATATCAGCTGTCCCCAAAGCTTTAAAATCAGATTGATTTATTACATTACTGAAGAGACTTGATTTTTCAGCTTCATACAGTAAGTGAACTAGCTAGGTTTTGACACACCAGAGCACAGTGATACTTTTCATTACATACAGAATTGTCTCTACCTTATTTCTCTAATGAAGTTAATTTTACCAAGAATAGATGTGGCAGAATGTGAATGAAAAGGCAAAATTAAAGGGCGAATGAAACAGAACCAATGCATTAGAGAAGTGTGTAATTGCAAAGTGAAAATATCTCTCAAGACGTCTTGCATCTGAACCTGAGAAAAAAAATGTCTGAAAATATACTGACAAATGTTGTTTTATCCATACTGTACTTAAAAGTCCCATGATGTAGGAGATATAACCACCAGTTTAGTTTAGTGTACTGCTTGTGTCCAAGTTTTCTATTCTAATGCAGATAACTGCTATGAAAGTGAAAGTACAGCAAACATAAAAACAGCTTTTTTTTTTAAAAAAAAGCCATCCTTTAAAACAGTAAAACATACAATAATTAAAAGATAAAAAAGATAGCAGTATACAAAAATCCAGTAGTTATCTATTTTACAACTGTAAAATTAAAAATAGGAGTACAGGCTAGTTGGATGAAAATAAAAATATAAAATAAATAAAATAAAAAAACAAAAAGGTCTGTCAGTCATACAAAGGCCCAGAACAAACCAGCTCTTTGTGCCTGCCTGGGGCAGAAAGTTGGGCTTGGGAGAGTGGAGTGTCTGCATGCTCCCAAACTCTACCATGTGCCGCAGGTGCCATCTTGGCATGCTGCCGTTTACATGGCGCTCACAATGATGACGTGCCTCGTGCACCATCTCCAAATGGCGTGGGGCACGAAGGATGTCACAGTGCTACTCCAGGGTGCTTATGGTGCCTCGGCAGAGGCGGAGAAAGGAGACACATTTTGTGGCTCCTTTTTGGAGCGGATTGTTGCCATGTCGTTTGGTTGGTGTGGCCATGTTCTGGGGGAGAAAGGGGCAGCCCCGTCCTCCCCTTTCTCCCAATCTGTATAGGTCCAAAGTTAGAAAGAAAAGGTGCCTAGCAGCTTTATCACACTAGGGGGCAAACAGGATTTAAATGAGAGTTAAATGAGAGTTAAACAGGAAATGTCCCATGATAAACATAGGGCATTTTCTGTTTAACTCTTGTTTAACTCTCGTTTACATCCTATTTGCCTCCTAGTGTGATAAACATTCACCAGGTACAGTTCCCTAATCTGGTACCAGTCTTTTGTAGCTGCCTCTCTAATTCCATGTGTGATTACCAGTGCTTTGAACTTGATCCTTCAAGCTGTGAAGCTTCATGTTGTTGTTGTTTATGTTGTTATAATATTTATTTTTATCCCACATTTTCCCCAAGATAGGGACTCAAAGCGGCTTGCAGTCCAAAAAACTATAGTACAATTAAAAACTTACAAAATTGACAATTAAAATGGTATGAAACTATGAGAGCAATCAGTTTCTTCATGTATATTACCTATTCACCCCTAGAGCATAATATGAGTACTCAGCTAGTGACACACCATCCACTATTAAGATGTAATAAGCATAGATATCTGTGTATAAAGTCTCTCTCTCTCTCTCTCTTGATTCCCCTCTAGTGATATGGGATTGGAGTTTAATCGAAAAAAACTGGCAGACCCTCCCTCAGTATTGTCTTCCAATATTTTCTAGCACCAGTAATTCTCAGTGTTTGGTTCTCTAGATATTTTGGAATTTAACTTGTGTGGCCAATGCTAAAGGCTTGAACTTTAAAATATCTGATAACATGGTCAAAAGCATACACTGAATCTCAGGGTGAATCTACACTGTAGAAATAATGCAGTTTGACACCACTTTAAGTGCTGTAGCTCCATCCTATGGAATCCTGGGATTTGCAGTTTTACAAGGTCTTTAGCCTTCTTTGCCAAAGAGTACCGGTGCCTCACAAAACTACAAATCCCAGAATTCTGTAAGATGGAGCCATGGCAGTTAAAGTGGTGTAAAATTGTATTAGTTCTACAGTGTAGGTACACCCAGAGTTATCACTGATCTGTAGGCCCATGAATTGGTGGCCATGCTGGTGATGATGGAGTATTTTGTTATTGCCTCTAGTGAACAAACTGGGCCAACTTCTTCATTAGCAGGAACCCTTGAAAGGAAGAGCACCTGTTGCTTTTACTAGCTTCTTTGTCATCACTTAGCTGGCACATCCAGGGCAAGGACACAGCCAGGGTCCTTGAAATTATAAGGCGATCATTTTAGCAACTGCAGTGAGCTCTTTTTAGTATTATAGTGCAGGTTTGTGTTTGCTAGGAAATAAGCGGATGACTTTTTTAGGAGTCCTAAAGTCTAATTATTCTAAAGTTTATAGGGACACAGTTTGTTTATTGATGTAATGGCATTTTATCGTGTAAGCCACCTCAATTGATCTCAAAGGGGTGGGGTATAAATAAATTTTATTATTATTAATATTATTATTAATCATTATTACTGTATATACTCATCTATAAGTCTAAAAATTTATGCCCAAAAAATTGAGCCCAAAATCCCAGGTTCACTTATTTACAGGTCAGTATGGTAATTTGATAGCATCTCTTTCAGATTTCCCCATGCAGTTTCTTCCTGTCCTGAGACAAGCAGATAGAGTTCTTGGTAACTGATTGATTTGCTGTGTGTTTAACAGTTCCTCTCCTGCCAAACACTGAAGCCTTGTATTTATTGCTGCTTCCCTCTTCCCATTCACATACACACACTGAAAGAGCCTCCAACTTTTAAATTCAACCTATCCATGGGTCATGTCAAAATCCATAATTTTGACACCAAAACCTGCCCTCAACTTATACATGAGGTCGATTTATAGTCAAGTATATACAGTATTTTATTTATTTATGTCTTGTCTTTTTATCAATAATGAGACTCAAAGCAGCTGACAACATATTTTAAACAATACAAATTAAATACAAAAGCATTAAGTATTAAGATTTAAAAAGCAATTAAACAATTTATAAAATTAGAATTTTAAACATTAAAATATTAAAATTTATTAAACAGATAGGCACAGAAAGGCATATATTTTTATGTTTATGTAATCACACAAACCACAGGCATACTTGTGTAGATGACCACACATGCACACACACACACACACACACACACACACACTGCAAAAAGGTAACTCTCTTTTTGCCTTCTAAAAGTTTCTTGTTTCCATAGAGCCTCTCACCCTGATAGGACAGGAAAGACATCTTTAACCAATTCTTCTCTTTTCCCTCCACTTCTCAGAGCCTGCCACTTTGACTAGCAACCACAGGACAAGGATATCACATTGTCTGCACAACACTGAAAGCTATGATCCCCATACAGGTGACACTTGCAGATCTAAAGTGATGATCTGAAGGGATAGACATATAGGTAGACACACTGACAAACAAAAAGTAACCGGGTATCCCTAGAACTAGAACATAGATCTTTCCAATGAGCAACAGAAACCCAACAATGACCAAACTTTCTTACTTTATGCAAGACTATGACTGCATCCATTAATTTAGTATGACAATCCCCAGAATTCCATAGCATTAAGCCATGACAGTTAAAGTGGTGTCAAAAGTGGTGTCAAAGAAACACTTTTTAAAAATAGCCCAACAACACTGGATTATTTCTGCAGTGTGATTGAAGCCCAAGAGACTGTGACTTGGCTAATGTCACCCTGTGGGTCTCCATGGCTGAGAGAGGATTTGAACAATAGTTCCACAGAGTGCTAGTCATTCAAACTATTAAACTGCCCTGGTTTTCTGTTAAGGGAGGGTAAGCCCTTTCAGTTATGTGTTCGGGATGTTTATACCTCATATCTGTTCTAATAAAAGGTCAATAAAAATAACTGGGGGTGGCTGTTGTATGTGACCTTCCATATTTGTCCATATCACAGTAAGGACACGTCTGTTGACAAGGAAGATAAAGTATTGCTATCCTGCAAATAATGTCTAAATTGGCCTTTTTGACAGCACTACAGAATCTGGTAGAATGCTTTTATTACTATGAACACGGAGCGGGAGGAGGACATGAATTACTTTTCCCTCCTAGAAAAAAAAAATACAGTGTGTTGTTTGGCTTTCTTTCAGAAAACAGAAATAGCTTTTTAAAATTTTGGAACAATATAAGAATTACCTTTGCTAGAAAATTGCTTAGGGTCAGATTATAAATAATTTCAGGTCATGTCAGACAAGAAACCTAGCTCTAGCTATTGCCAGTTTAATTAAAAATTTTGACAAATGTTGAACATTTTACTGTCAAAGTATATGGATTTCATTACTGTCTAGGTCTTGAAAATGAGACTGTAGAATTTAAATTATTACAAATGGGGACCTCAATTCTGATACTTGTTGCTGATGGATAAAAATAGATCCTTGAACTAAAGTTTATTCATAAATACTTGGCCTGCTGTTAGACATGTCCTGCATTTATTACCTTGATAGCTCAAAGCCACATTCTTATGCTTGTTCTTTGCAAGGACAACAAATTCTTTAAGAACAACACTATTCCTTAACTATTAATCACCATCAAATTTCACTAGACAACATTACATTCAGAAACGAGGGTCTTTAAGAAGCATTAGTAGATATTTATGAATACAATGGCTATTTTTCATGCACGCATAAAGCTACACCCCCTTGAGCAGCCATCATGTAGAGTGTGGTGATCCTCAACAAAAAATATTTTAGATGTTTGTAGAGGTGACATGAAACCCAAGTTTCCTTACTTGATCCATAACCATATTTCGTGGGTTCTGAGTGATACACAACATGGTAAAATGATACATTCATCTAATAATCCAATTCTTCACGCTACAGATTGTGAAAAGTAAGCCTATATGAGGTCCTACAGTGCTGGACAATAATCAGACTATGATCTTGCTTTGATAAATCATTAGAGTAAAGGAATTTCACAGTTGTAGGACAGTCACAAAGATTAATTTCTGTCACCTGCTGTTATGAGTAACACCAGACATGAGGTATAATAAATGATGTGATGATTAGGAATAAATAAATCTATTTCCAGACAGTGTCATTTTTGCATGCATTACTCACATACATTGTGTTCAGTTTCCTCACCAGTCTGGAAACTGAAAAAAAAATAAATGAAATATCATAAATATATTTTATTTTTATACGGTTTAGATTTTGTTTGCATACAACTATCTCTGTCTTTAATATATGCTGTTTTGTATACTCTTTTCTCCTTTTTGTAAACAGTTTATGAGCCAAGTACTACATTAGTAAATTCAGAGAAATGCAGCATCTAATGAATAACTGTGTTCTGACATATTTGCTCAGGAAGTGTGAACTAGGTTGGTTTGCTTTAAAATGTGGTCAAAACCAATTTTCCCCTCCTACTATGTAATGGCAGAGGAGATTGAAGGAAGCCTGTAAGATTATGATATATATATATATATATATATATATTGCCATGCTTATTAAGGCCTTTTCTGAATACAATAGCTTGAAATTTATAAAGAGCCATTACATTATATCGCACTTGTTATACAGTTGGCCCTCCTTATCAATGGATTTTTTAGTCCATGGATTTGAGCATACACAGCTTGAAAATATCCCCAAAAGTATAAATTCCAAATAGCAAACCCTGATTTTCCATTTTATATATGGGACACCATTTTGTGGTGCCATTCTATTTAATGGGAGTTGAGCATCCACAGATTTTGTTATCCACGGAGGGTCCTGGAACCAAACTCCAGCAGATAACAAGGGCCCACTGTATGTGATTTGACTTGTCTCCATCAGGAAGAGGGCACTGTTATCTGCTCTACCTAAACCAGGGTTGGAGAATGTGTGATATATGGGCAAAAATGTGTTTTTGAATTCCCCCCCTAAACCTTTTTACAAAAACAACAGTATATATAGGAAGTTAGCTGGGGTTTTTTGCTCATCTTAGTCCCCCCACTTTCTTTTTTAAAAAGGAAGTAAAACAGAACTTGAATTCTGATTTATATCTCGTCACTTAGGAGGTCATGGGAGGGCTATTTGAAAATTTTTCCAGGGGCAGGGGTGAATGTGTGTGGATATTAAAAGTGACAGGTCTAGCTTCATGTTTGATTAGAATATTACTTTTAAAAATCCTAAAAACAATAACTTTCTTTGTAACAAATGTTTCAGAGTCTGTTAGATTGTGAATTTCCATGCCAGTGTAACTGTCCTTCAAATATTTGTGAGGGGTTGTTACAGGGCTCACTATGCACTAATATTAAACTGCAAATTGCCCCTTCCATTAAGTCCAGAACTTGATATCTGTAAGTGCACTACCATTTGAGCACTGGCAACCAGTGGAAGGATTTCAGTGGATAGACTGCCTATTGCTAAATTTTAGGAGAAATTTTGGAACATTTTGTGGGTCCTGCTACAAATATTGTAGTAGTATATGAGAGTGCGGGGATTGACTTTCATCTTGTAATAATGGCACTGAAATCTGCCAGCATATGTCCATTAACTCCCTGCTCCCTTTCAGAAATTAACATAGAAGAAAAGTGTTGCAATTGGGCCAGATCACTCCTGGTGAGCTTGTGCCAAACAGTATCAGACTGTCACATGCAGCTGGTGTTTTTTCATTCCATATGGAAAGGTCAGATATTTATACTGTGACAAATGTGACAGCACATTTTCACTTTAACTCAGTGCAAATTCAGCTGGAGTTGCTGTGATGTGAATAATGAACTACTAGCCTGCAAATAATCGAGTCTGCTGAGTGCTATCAGTGATGGGTGAACTTCCAAAGGTTGAGAGGTTTTCTCTTTGGATAAGCTTTAAAGAAGATGAGCTACTCCATCATAGTTTATCCCAATGTCTCCAAGGAGATTCAACATGGTTTCACCCAGGACAGTTTGATTACTTGTTGATCCTGTAAGCAGAAAAAAGAAACTGCTTTGAACAAGTTTCAAAGACAGCATGATGCAGAAAATACTGCAATAATGTAAACAGAATGTAGATGAGAGTCAGCATAGTATAGTGGTTTGATCACCGGGCTATGACTTTGGAAACCAGGGCTCGGCCATGAAAACTCACTGGGCAACCTTGTCAAGTCACATTGTCTCAGCCTCAGAGGATGGCAATGGCAGGAAGCAGCCATCAAAACAGAAACAATCCAGTTTGACACCACGTTAACTGTCATTGTTCAGTACTATGGGATTTTGAGAATTATAGGGTGATGTGGCACCAGAGCCCTTTGGCAGAGAAGGCTAACTGTCTCACAAAACTACAATTCCCAGAATTCCATAGCATTGAGCCATGGCAGTTAAAGTGGTGTCAAAAATGCAGATGCATCCTCAATCACAGTGGGTGCGAATACCTTGCAAGTTTTTGCAAATAAGTCAGGTTACAATCCTTTAGTCACTTACATCAGAACAAGTCCCACTGGGCTAACTCTACATGAATATGTGTTCTTTAGCATATTCTGAAACTTGGGCTTTTTCTTTTTTAACATACAAGTTTAAAAGCTATAGTTTGATGTTTAAAAGCTATAGTTTGATACAACTAAACTACTAAAAACTGCATTTCAACATTTGGAGAGCTGAGATTTCCAATTTATTCAGTAATCAGAGGTGTGCAAATCAAGTCCATTCACATTGGAATTCATGAAGAACAAACTCCCTTAAGTATTCCTACTTTTCTGAATGTTTCTCCAAACTCATGAGCATTTTTTTCTGTTCATTATGAATTTAGATTGGTTTTCAACCAGAGCTTTGACACTTGCCTTTTAAAAATAATTCATATTCATTACAAGACAAATTGGGAGCAGAAAACTTGTTACTATTACTGCTGTATTTTTAATGTAATGTATCAGTTGTTATTCTTCATATTCAGTCTTGTTCTCATTTTTAGAAAAAAATGTTTTAAAAGTATGAAAATGTTCTAAAGTTTTTTTTTTAAAAAAACCTTCAAAATCCCTTAAGAAAGCATTTAAGTCACTCAGTACAGAGAGACAAAACAATAACAATTGTCATGTCCTCTCATCAATCCTTGTTTATCTCTTCACTAAGTGGGCTACTAACATTTTCTGTTAGAAATTCATAGCCTTTCATCCCCAAAATACAGTTAAATGTTAGATCAGTTTAAGGCTACAATCCAATACACTAGCACTCCTTTCATTTGTACACAGTCTCATCGCAATATCTCAAACTGTTCAACATTATTGGAATATATATGTTTTTTCATGTAATTCAAAAGTTATTTGAATGACAGTTATGAAGACAAAAGACAGATAGACAGTCTCATAAAGACTATAATGAATATGTTTCCTCTAGAGATTGTAAGTGTTCTCCATTTTGTTAAGCTATGTCAAATGTTCAAGAGTTGTGTGATGGACAGACGATTAGACATACATGGGTCCAAAACATACTGCAGAAATAACCCAGTTTGAGACTGCGTTCACTGCTCTGGCTCAGTGCTAGGGAATCCTGAGAACTGTAGTTTATTGTGGCACCAGAGCTCTCTTACAGAGAAGGCTAAATGTCTCCCAAAACTACAGTTCTCAGAATTCCCTGGCATTGAGCCAGGGCAAATAAAGCAGTCTCAAACTGGATTATTTCTACATGTTGTTGGAAGAGACCACAAGGATCATTCAGTCCAATCCATGCCATGCAGGAACACAGAATCAAAGGACTTTAATCACATGAGAGGCAAGCATCTTCCTCCTTTCATTAAATTGTTATTAAATCATGTTAATTGTGTGATTGGGGGGAAGATTATCACAACCCCTCACGCTTATTCCATTCTTGTCCAATGGGAACTCCAGTTAATACCAAATGACACATACATTACTGTTTATAGATGGGACAAGAACAGGATAAGTGCAAGGTGTGTGATAATCTGCCCCCCGATCGCACGATTAACATGATTTTATGATTTAATGATGGAAGGAGGATGCTTGCCTCCTCCGTATGATAATCTCCAATGCATTCCTGACAGATAGCCATCCAGCCTCTGTTTAAAGACCTCCAAAGAGGAGACTCCACCACACTCTGTTCAGGTGGAGTCTCATTTCATGTAGCTTGAATCCACTGCTTCATGGCTTTGGAGTTTATCACATTGCCTTTGCTCCTGTGATAGATGTGGGATCTAACTTTAAGAAGACAGATCTTATCTCATTTCCCCATCACTGTATGCAACCCAGGCTTCTCCAGGCTTCTCCCACATCATTTCAAGCTTTTCCCATTCTTGAAAAGCTGCAGCAGAAGCCCAGGTTGCATGCCCAGTGATGGGGAAATGCAATAAGACACGCTTTCTTAAAGTTACATCCTGCATCTATTGTGGGAGCAAAGGCAATGTGATAAACTCTCTAGTCTCTTGAGCAACAGAAAATAAGCTTGCTCCTGACAACCCTAACTGTCAAGATTCTCACCTATCTAGAATTTTGTTGGGGATTCCTAACACTCAAGAAACCTGTTCTTCAACCATTTTTCAAACGTCTTTGCATACTCTTTCTATCTGTATTTGTCATAGGAAGAACAATTTGGAAATAATTTAAAGGCCTGAACCCTACACAAAATTCACCTGGAAATAGATCCTATTAAAGTCAACAAGACATATGTACATCTGAGTAGATGTGCCCAGGACTGCATTGTTAAATAATATTTCAATGGTGCATGTCCATTTACCTCTGCCTAAAAAATATCACACACAAAACAAAACCCAATTGTGTTTTATACACAGCAGACATCTAGCAGGCATCACCATGGAAACAAAGATATTTTATTTGTTTAATCATTGTGTGGTACTCTAGAAGGCACCTGTTTTACTTGACAAGTTCCTTTTGGCAAATGGCCATCCTGAAAAGCAGGACAACTTGTGTTAAATTGCATTAATCCATATCTGGGAAGGCCAGCACATTTCTGGCAGTTCTTAGGCCTTGGGCAGTAATGATACCATAGTTTTATCAGCTGAAAGGATGCAGGGAGGAATGTGAACACAACCGACACTATGGAGAAGTATGGTAGGATTTTGAAAAGAATGGCCTTAGAGGGATTCCTTTCTTTTGTTTGTTCCAAGCCTCCGGGATAGGTCAGGAAAAAAACACACATCAGTTCCATCTGCTTGGACTGAGTTGATCTGTACTTAATATTGGCACAAAGAGTTTGTGAATTCTCCACAGGCACTTCAGGCCCCGGGAATGTACAGTTAATTAAAGCAACTCAACTCCATTACATTGCAGTGCCTCAAAGAAAAGAACTCAAAGAAAGATCTCCTCTGCACACTTCAGCAGAGAGTGTGAGCTTTAAGGCATTCTTCACCCTGTGCTTTTGAATTTCTCTTCCACCATGAGAGGTAAGAAGGCACACTTTAATTGCCGTTAAACATCAGGAACAAACAAACACACACAATTTTGATAAGTTTTTCAGACAGAATAAGGCTGATCCATGCTGTGTTTGAATTTGTTTGATCTGAATTGTTTTTTTTTTTCTTTGCTTTTCTTTTCTTGAAGCTAAGAATTGTATCAATAAAACCTCTGGAGCCACCTTGATTTATCACCAAATGGGAATGAAACAACAGGGAAGTGATTTTTTTAAAAACAACAACAACAACAACACGGGGAAAAGCATATACATATTGAAAGATGTTTCCTTGAGTTCTTTTTAGCTTAATTTGGTTTCACTCTCTTTCATTCTGATTCATTTAAAGAAACAAGAGTGTAGCTTACTAAAATCAAGCTGTTTTCTTTGTGTTATTCTTATTTACCAAAGGAGAGGGCCAAGTTGTCATCTTTGCAAAAGAGAGAGAGAGAGAGAGAAAAGAGAGAGAGAGAGAGAGAGAGAGATTTCTCCTTTTAATTCTTCTTTCTAGAGACCCAACTCTGCTGTTCTATGACACAAAATAAGGAAGTGACTATTCAGCCATACTTTGGTTGTATCAGGTCAGTGAGTATTGCTGGTACAATGGGCCCTTGCTATTCATTGGGATTTGGTTCCAGGACCCCCATGGACACCAAAGTCTGTGGATGTTAAAGTCCCATTGTAGTCAAAGTAAAATGGTGGCAAAGTAAAATGGTGTCCCTTATATAAAATGACACCACCATGGCTTGCTTTTTTGGAATTATTTAAAATATATATTTTTTCAAGCCATGGATGTTTGAATCCTTGAATATAGAATCTGTGAAATTGTACATAGTGGCTAAATCCTTACATGGTTCCCTTCCATGTTGAAAATGAAACCCAGTGATCAATGAAAGATATCTTTAAACAATTCTAAGTTAGATTCCTGTTTATACCTACCTCAGAGTACATACCACAGAACACAGAAGGACTTACTTCTAAGTAACCAAGTACAAATAGGATTACTCTGTGTTTGATTCAGATTCAGCGAGGAGCTGCAGCTAAAACAAAAGGAACAACAACAACGGGCAGCGGCAAGGGAGAGTGCGTGGAAGGGGCAAGGGGTGGAAGCTCCAGCCGCACAACGTATTTTATGAAGAAGGCCCCAGGCTCAAAATCTAGCATTTCTAAGGAAGTCCCCACACCCTCCACAGTTGCCTGCTGTTACCCCCAAAAGATGGGGGGATCCCACCAACTGTATCAGCATCATTAAAGTTTGAGAAATTGTTTAGCTCAAAGGATATTTGCAAGAGGCTAGGTAAACTTAGGATCATTTCCACCTGTAGATACCAGTACTAACTGATGGAAGATTCCAGGTTTTGAGAAATAATGAAGATTCTTATTTAGAAATATGCAAGAGTACAACCAAATACATGATACATGATTCAAACAGATACACCATTCAGAACTAACTAAAACAGAGGTATGGAAACTGGATAGCAGAGATTTAGGGGTGCAAAGTGTGATATTTACAAGTCCTATTGAACAGACAACAGAAGTAGGATATGGCTCAGACAATGTCTCAGGGAGATACAGTGGATGGAAGAAACAGTCTGTGCACACAAGGGGGCTAGATTTGGGACTAATATTTATGCCTGAGATCCTAGCCTTAAGGAGTGTGAGGTGCTATATTGTACTATAACAATGGGGCTTTCTAGATTGGCAAAAAGAAGTGTGTTCATGGCTGCATGGAAGTCTAGCCTTTAGATGAGAAAAAGGGAAAGTGTGCCATGAAAATGCTTTTTTTGCGTTTTAGGGGAGAAGAAGTGCCTTTAAAAAGATGCTGGTTTTCCCAGCTTCTTTTTTAAAAACTGCAGAACAGCGCAGCTCCATCTAAAGGTTGCGGTGCAGCTGCTAAGCATTAAGGAAAAGGTAACTTCATGTCACGCTTTCCTGCCAATCTAGAAAGCCCTATAGACTTGATGGTTTTATTAGGGAACCAAAATTGGGATTCTAGAATGACTGATGGCTTTTACTTCAGAGTAACACAAAACAAATATTGTAGTTAGGATAACCCAAGGATAGATGGATAGGGAAGTTGGCTGGGAACATGGCAGGGATAGGGAAGAAGTTTTGGCTTATAATAAATGACAACAACAACAACTATTATTATTATTATTATTATTATTATTATTATTATTATTACATATAGCCCACCAGGCAATCGGAGTGGCTTGCAGTATTAAAAATTATACAAATCATGTCCCCCAACCCTCCTTCCTTTAAAATAGAACTACACATTTTACACTTTAAAACATGTAAAAATAAATAGCAATTTAAACAATAAACAACCACAACAACAACAACATGTTGGCTTATTCACTTTTCCCTTTGTCTTCAGTATGAGAGGAAATGGAGAAAGCCTGTAGGGAGGACAGAGTTCTAATCAAATTAACACTCAGTGCATGCTCTATTTCATATTCACATTCTTACAAACTGCAGACAGTTTGCCTTTAGTGTCATACCCAGGTTTTTTTTTTTACTTGTTTTCTCTTCTGCCCCTCTATCTATAGGTTAACATACAGCTCTGCTATTGCTAGGGTGGAAGAAAACAGTGAAAGTGTTAGGGACCACATAAATGGCAGCAGGAGGCAGTGCATGTCTTTCCTTCTGACTTGGAAGGAAGTCTTTCGCCGTCCCTGACATCCTGAAATATCATCCATGGAATGCTTGGTTGCTGTCCTGCCTGTTGCTTACACAAACATTAGTAATTGTGCAAAAGTATGCAGGTTTTGCAAGTTCAGTCTGGTTTCAGTAGTGAATCATCATTAAGCTTCCAGATTAAATTAAAGGTGTGACAGCTGTCATCAACCAACAAACAGCATTACTCTGTATTTGAATTTATGGTGACATAGCATCAACATGACATTACAAAGCATTGCTGATAAGTCTTGCATGGAAAATTTTCATGTAGCTTTAAAATAATGTTGTAATAAGTTGCCCTGTCATCTTGATGTTACTTTATGCACATAAACAAATATTAGATGTGTGTGTGTGTGTGCACATGCGCGCACACACATACATATGTAGTGTGCTTTTAAATCAAGATATAAAAAGTGATTTTTCATGTAAAATCTTTTTTTAATGCTTGATTACTATGCCAAGATGATCAAATTGGGGCTGTTTTATAAGAAGGCATAATGCTAGGAAAGGTATAGGGCAGTAGAAAGAGAGGATGACCGCATGACAGATGGATAGGCACAATGAGAGAAGTCATGAGCCTGAATTTGCAGGATGAAAGCAGAGCAATGGGGGTCTTGCAGTTGACTTATTCACAAGGTCTCCATGAGCTGAGGTCAACTCAAGGGCAGTTGACAGCAATAACAAACCACAGAGCATGAGACACAGCACAAACACTTGACTCATGTGCTATTGTACATTGTATTGTATTCTACATGCCCACACTGTTGTTCAAATAGCAGAGACTGTTCCCTCTTCCACACTTCTTCCCTAGGTATACAACAGTAGCTGGAGCAGAAGATCACAGGTACAGCTCTGCCTTCCAACCACTAATTGGAGTGTACCCAGAATGCACTTAGGCAATATGGATGTCCTAATGTGGGCGGAAAGAGAAGCCTTTGCTCCCATTTTAAGGCTGTTATTCCCCCCCCCCCATCAGATACAGAGGGGCAGCCAGAATGTGCAGTCAGTGGAAAAGGAATGGTGCGGTGTACCTAGCCCTCTGGCTACTCCTGTGCACCTTGGTGATGTGCCTGGAGATAGAAGAAACCTCTTTGTGCACCACCAACCCCCACCAAAAATGCTGGCATTACTGGGTTTTATGTCAGCATATGTCTCCAACAGAATTCTACTTTATTTTCTAGTTAGTTACTTCCAAGTTCTGGCCAAGACTGATGGTTATAAACTGACTCTTGAGTCACAATATTGTTACTGAGCATGTGTTCGTATTTTATCTCTCCACTGGACTGCTTACTTTCTTAAAACACATATTTGCCTTAAGCTATGTGCAACTGACTTTTGAGTAAATGAGATCAGAAAGGGTTCCAGGGACACTTTATAAAGGATCTGGACATCCAGTGTTATCCAGATAAGATGTTCTCTGAGATACTAAACATAGACTCAAATTTCAGCCGTAGTCTCTTTAGTGGAGATTTTGGCAAGCCATTTTGTTTTTCATCTGTAAACTGAGGAGTGTGCTCTTTGAAAATAAATGTGAAGGAGATAGCAAAACATTTGGAAAAATTTCAGAGTGCCATGACTGACAGCAGGAGCATTTGCAAATGATCAAGGCACCTTGCTTGTTTGAAGTTTAGCCAGTGGTCAAGACCATGGGCTTAGTTCAGGGAATGTAGATCTCACCATCTGCCTGTGGTGCTTGAGGCATTATCAGGTCAACCCATGATCAAGCCAAGAAAGGCCAATGAGAGTCTTCTGTTAGGTCCATAGAACATAAAACATCCCTTTGCTTGCTTGCTTAAAAATTGTTTTTTTAAAAACCTTATCCAATTGGACAAAACACATTAGTGCTTCAATTGTATGCATTATTGCAAAATTCCACCAAACTAGACTTGTTTTATTTATTTATATCCCCACTCCCGCTCCCACTCCCCTTTCCCCACCCCTGGGATTCAAGACCATATATAAAAATTAAAACAGATACAGACAGCATTTCATGTCACCAAAACCTTCAAAAGTTAAAATATAATTAAACTGTCAAAAGAATTGAAAGCTATTTAAAAGCATATCCGTGAAACAGCAACACATAAATACAATGCAGCTCATTAAATGCCATTTCAGCCCAAGTAATCAGTTCGCATAGACCTTTCAAAACAAAACAAAATCTTCATCTGCTATCACAAAGAGGAAAAAGAGGGTTAGAGATGCAAGAGGTGGAGTACAAGAAGAGGGGAGAACATGGCAAAAGTAGAGGGACAGGACAGGAAAGAAGTGAGACTGTGTAGTAAGGGAGGGAAGCATTGTGAAGGCATGTGGTTGAGCCGAGAAAGAGGACAGGAGGAAAGAAAGTATGAGAAGGTATAATGAGGGAATGCAAGAAGGAAGATAAGTACCGTAAATACAAGATGAGGCAATGTACAATTTGTAATTCTTTCTTTACTTCCCTCAGCATTTTTCCTTTTGAATCAGATGGCAATCACTCTGTGATTTCCTTTGATATTTTCATGGATCTGTACCATTTTGTCATCAGTTTGTGTGTGTGTTTGTTTGTTTGTTTTTAAATACAACAGTAATCAGTAGTGTTGGTGGTGGTGGTGACATACTACACCAGAAATATATGCCGTCATTTCACATGCATAGTACATGTC